>CM041208.1:23768602-26268602 GCA_023065735.1 Coffea humblotiana | reverse complement strand
ACTAAATTGTTAATTTGGTAAAAGAATGTATTTAGAAATATTTATATTTTATAATAATTATTAATATATTGTTCGGGTCTGGATTGGATACAGGTCGGAATCATATATTCTGTATCCGACCCATTTTTTTGTTAAAGTAAACGGGTCTGGATTCGGATCCTGATATCGTAATTATTTTTCAAATCTGGAAAAAATTTTCAAAGAAAAATTGCTACGTTTTCCTTGAACACATTTTCCAATCACCCTTTTACCTCACATATATCAAATCGCTACAGTAATTTTTCTACAAAAAATCTAGAAAAATGCAATCCAAACACAATCTTATTGTATTCAGTTCGGGTCCGGGTTCAAACCCGACCCGTTGTCATCAAAACCATGGGCAGTCACAGTAAAATAGAGAGAGGCCAATGGGCTTACCGCTTAGTTCATTGAACTCAATGTGTAGTTTTGACATGCTGTGGTTTTGATGGGCCAATGGGCTTTCCGTTACGAGAATACGTAACCAGGAGCAAACTGCAGAGAACCAAGCCAATCCTTAAAAGAATCGCTGATGAGAAATCTTAGTGTGAAAATAACTTATTTGTGGTAAAAAAATTTAAATGGGTATACTTTTACTAGAAGGTTTTATCAAAAATGCTAGAAAATATCAAAGAAAACAATAAATGTTTTTCTGGTTTTAACGCTATGATATAGAAGGAAGAGGAAAGGATCCTATAGAAATATTTTAAATTTAAAATGGATCAGTCAATCCAGTCTAAAATTTTATTTTAACTCTCAACTAATTTCTCGAATTTTAGGTGGGATGAGGATTGTAAGTACTTCTATCTCTCGGGAAATAATGACAGACCGAGAGTCTCATCAATAATGTTAAACTGACCTAGTAAGAAGTAAATAAAATTATCAAATTTGTACTTTTATCTTTATAGTAAACTATAGATGTTAATTTTTGTATGATTTTTTTTCTTTGTAGGCTTGTAGCTGTGGTGATAAAACATGTTCTATCACGTATGCTTTGTTTACAATCATACAGACTGTAGCAATTGTACAGCGATTGGCCACAAATTTGTCACATCAGTGTGTTTAAGGACTTAGTTTTATCATAATTTGCTCACCGTCATAAAGTCTAATTATATTATAAAGCTAAAGGCATTACAAATTTTTTGAAATTTTTTTGAAATTTTTTTAAATCTTCCGGGCAAAGACAAATTGGTTGGACCTTATCTTTAAAAAATGATCTTTTTTTAGTTTTACTCAAAAAATTTTAAATTATGTTAGTAAACACTAAATAGTAAATACTCACCAATCACCATTTTATTACAAGATCGTACAAGTAAATCTAAAGGCGACAAATAATTATCAACAGAATCCATAATGTGGTCAATTTGCTTCCCACTTCCAAGAATCTAGTAACACAGAGACAGAAGAAGGGCCTCTAAATAAATGTATACTTCTTGCAAAAATGCAAATACATTTCTCCATCAATGGAAGAAGTAGCCTTTTCATCCCCTGAATATAACAGCTTTCTACTCAAAATAGTAAAAGTCCCACAAAACATATTATTTCTTCGGGTAAGATTGTTGATCAGGACCAACGTCGCGCGATCCGGTGTTGATATACGGTCCACGGAAGGTTGCCTGAGGTGGTAGAGGCTTTGATGAATCAATAACAGGTTTCATCTTCGATGATCTAGATCTGGGTATGAAACAGGATTACAGGTCAACCAGCAAATCAGCAGCATAATTAGCTAGTATTACTCATACTGCAAAAGCGATTTTCTTGGTATTTACAACATGTAATTTTCTTATATAGGCAGTGATATTTCTTACGCCATGAAAAAGGGAAATGATAATCCTGCAGCAGCAAAAACCACTAGGCCTGTAGCAACAATGGCATTTCGCTTCCGGGACATCAAGGTTGCAGAAGTGAAAAGAACAACCTGCAAAGAAACAAGAAAGTACCAAAGCAATAACGAACTTTGGTAAGGTTCTAAAAAGTGAGAAACATGCATAAACAGGTCAACTAGCAAATCCCGTCCTCAATGAATGCATAAAACCTTCAGAAATTTCAGGGTATAAAGTTTGTGCCGCAAATCTAGAGGCAAATTGATGAACCAAAACTTGAGGATCTCACCTAGGGGTACAACATCTTTCGAGTCACCATGGTTATTTTTGCTTTCTATCCTAGAATATTTGAAGCTATTAGCAAAAGAACACTAACAAAGCAAATTGCTCCCAGACTGAAATTAAAAAGATCTGCAGTTTCAAAGGAAGTAGCTGTAAGATGAACAAGAAAGTTTTAGGTCATGTCAATGCAAAGATATTTCAGGAACTATACTGCAGTCTATATATGTAAGGGGAATAAGAAAGTTAAGAGGCTATATCAATGCAAAGATGTTACCATGATGCCATTATTCCATTGAAATGGAGACTCTGGGGCGTACTTCAACATGATTGTCAAACAAATACAGTACATAACTCCATCAAATGGCAGTTTGTACACATAACTATTTGCACTTGACCAGACAAGCACAAGGGAATAACAGAGACAAAAGGAAAAAAGAGGCAAAACATAAGAAAAGGGCACCCCAGAAAACTCAAAGTGACTCTGATTTCTGTAAATCTAGCAAACTTTAAAAGAGCATTCGTGGTTAAGCAGATGATAACTCGTGAACCTTAGTATCAAATTCTCCAAGTAAAAATTAATGCTCGATATTATCTACGATCATCCAAATACACATACCAACAGAATTAACAGATAATGCACACAAAAAAAGGCAACTCAAATGGTATTTCCACCTTAAAAGGGTACATGATAAAAATAGTGTACTAAATGTAAGCAAAAGAACAGACTGCCATCTTTCATCAGATATGCTTGTTGCCTATAACTACCATTATTTGCAATCTTATTGGAGAGAGCAAAATAAACTAGCGGAAACTAGTTATCAGGAAATGTCAGATCACATCTGCTCAAAGCTGCATGTATCCAACATAAAGTAGCTAGAAAACACGGATTGACGCTACAAGCAAAGGAAAAACCATGATCCCAACAACAACCATCATCAGATGCAGCAACAGACAATAAAATTTTCTATCCACAAAACCATCTGTCTCCTTCAGCAAGGACCCTCGTTCTAGTGTCCACATTTAAACATCCTCAATAAGGTCTAATGTCTTAAGGTTCTAATAGTAATCGACATCATGTTGGGAGGAACTACCAGTTCCCTTAGCAACAGTCCAAAACCACCCACTGAAAATGAAAAGCAAACGGGAAAAGCCAAACAGGAGCTAGCTAGCTAGCTATTCAAGAAATCCCTCTATCCCTAATTTCAATTATTACCTTCAACAATTTCGTTAGGATCAACTAGAAGAAATCATTACATTCAATTACGCTATGACAAATCCAGATTTTCGATATATTTTGTGTTTGCAAAGATTAATTTACCTGGAAACTTAATTGGAGTTAGAATCGAAGGTGTTGAATGACGTCGTTTCGCCGGTGACGGTCGCTCGGACTCAGCCGCTGTCAAAATCTTGAATCCACATACCTTCTTGTTAAATGTTTGGGGCCCGATTAACAAGAATTGCTCCCTCGCCTCTTTGACCCGACCCACCCAAACATTCCAACGTTTTCCCTTTTCCTCGTCTCCTTTTGCCAGCCTTTTATTTATTTATTTATTTTTTTCCTCTGGCTTTTGCTAACCGCATTTAACAAATTTGTAGGCGTCAGCTCGTTAAAGAGTTCTAATTAATAAAGGACAAAATTTTCTTGTTTTATTGTAGTTCCTTTGCTTGATTTTGTTGCAATCTGAATAATCATAATGACTGAATTTCATGATTAATATTCCATTTAAGTTCTGAACTTCTCGTGTTAAAAATATTTGTTTTTAATTACTATCTGGCCTAAGGTTGTAAAAAATGCATCTGTTGTACTTTGTCTATTAAAAGTATATTTTGCAAGCGGTTGTGAAAGAGATCACATGAAAAAATGAATCTGATATTTTTTGCAGCAATTGACTTGCTCCCTTAGTCTCGACTTTATTATAGCATCTTTTTTTTTTTTTCTCTTTTTCTGGGGAAAAACTGGCACCTAATGTTTCAACAATCTATTACCATTCCGAAAAATGGCACTTACCGTATGGTTTGCCATAAACATACCCAGGCATATCAGTTGATTCCATCCAGCAGAAATAAGGTAAAACGAACCACCGATTCTACACAAGAAATCACAATAGTCTACCCAAATTAAAGGAATCCCAATCCTATATATTTTCGGGTTAAAAACAAATTAAAAGAATTCCAATCCGATGTGTTTGCTGGTTAAAAATAGCTCATTTGGACATCGAGTGTATTCAACATTCGTTTGCAATCAGCAACCAAACAGAGTTAAGAAAAGCACAACAAAAGCAGAGTAAGACAACAAGAGCAAATGAAGGTATAGCAACTACTGTATTGCAGGAAAAGTATCCAACTGCAGCTTCTTGCTAGAAGGCACTTTTCTAACGCCTATGGAATTTCAGAAAAATCTATCAGGCCTGTTTTTTGTTTAATCACCATCGAAGCGGATACATTACAAGTCTCTTCAACAAAGAGAGTTAAATATAATAGTCTTCCGTGAAGATTTTTGGACCCAAACCCCAAAAATGTAAGTGCTAATGTAAGGTAGAATAGTAATAGGAAACCTTCTGGACCTATCCATCTGTGCACACAAATGAATTTATACTCGAAGGAGAAAAAAATTCAACTGACCAAAAAACAAAGCGATGTATTGATAGATCAACAGAGGAACAACACCAGAAAACACAAAAACACGACAAAAGCAACAACGCACCACGGTTCAGCGAAGCCCAATGGGGTTTGTGGTGACTGGTGTCATCCAAAGTACGCAAAGCAGTACATTTGGAATCAAACTTCAGTACAACATCCAAATACCAGTATTAAGTACTTACCAACTACTAAAGATGTTAAACAAAAAAAAGAAAGACGTTAAAGACATTAAAACGAGTTTCAACATTCCAAGAATCCACATTTAAGAGTATAAAGTAATACTACTAGAGTTTACATTTCCAACATGTCTAAACAACTTCTGGAACAACACAGTAAGATGATAGCATTTTATATAGCCATAGGCTCATTCTAGAGGAAATGAAAGCAAGTAATTCAACGATGCAAAGGAACAACAGCAGCAGTTGTTCACTTAGCAATCACACCCTGCTGAGCCTGATTCTGCCTGCTGCTGCTGATAGTTGAGTTGGCCTCGCTGAAGAGCATGAGTGTGGCTCTGGTCGGTGGATCGCGTAATGGACCCACCCTCGGCTCTGCTGGACCCCAATTGCCCTCCATTCATTCTAGTAGCCACACGAAATGGGGAAAAAAAGGGAATTAGATACTAATCTTGATTGAAGTCCAGAAACTCCTAAAGCCATTCAATTTCATACAAGCAATATAGAGACCAATTACAACAGAAACAACTGTATTAATGTCATTTGAGTAAAGCATAATTCTAAGACAGACTGCAACTTAACATCATCACTCATCAGGAAAACCAACTCCTCCAAATTCTGGGCTTTCATCAGCGAGTGTAAGCTCAGAAATGTAAATATAATTTCCAAGTATACAACTGAATTGAGATTTGCATAGAAGCTTAGAGAGACGATTTTCAAATTCTCGTTATATACTGAATTAAAATTAGAAAAAATATCATACTTCGATCTATCATTAGGAGAACCTAGATTTTCATCTCTGAAGTACAATCATTTTTCCCCACACCAAAAAGTTCACATAATTCATTTCGATTAGATCGATTATTAATTTAAAAAACAAAAAAGAGCACCTAATTTATCGCAAGTGACTAACAGGGAAAATATGTAAAATTTTAGGGGGGAAAAGTAAAAACCAAAACCCTAAGTTAATAAGTAAATTTAGAAGGTAAACATAAAAACTTCATACTTCAGAGAGAAGCCGATTCTTGGGAAGCAACTTCGCCACTTCAGGAGGAAGAACCACATGCCTGAATTATCATCACAATAAAAAAAAAATCAATTCAGAAACTTCATTCATTTCTGAAAAAAAAATGGAACACATATAACGGATAATAATTACTTAAAAACGATTCTTCACCTGTACTCGTATGTATCATCGAAGTACTTCTCGGAATATTGGATCTGTCCCATTTTTCACTTTCCGATCGTCGGAAAACACAAAATCAACTGCTTAAATTGATCTATAAATCACAAAACAATTACTGAAGGCGGAAAAAAGAAAAAAAAAAGATAAATATGAAGCATAATTGGTTCAAATCGAGCATACCTTTCCGAGCGAGCGAGCGAGAACCAGAAATAAAGAGAGCGAGAAAATGGATACGAAAATAGTGGGAAATAAGGGAAGTGTAGTAGAGACTAGAGAGTGAGAGACTGGATAGGTTTCTGCCTTTCTGATGGGTTGAGACAGGGAGGGCGGAATTGGGAATTTACGGATTAAGCAAATATATATTAATTTTTTTTTTGACACTATTTTCCGTTGGGAAGAAAATTACAGAATATGATTTGGAATTTGAATTTCAAATCTTAAAATGCTTTTGCCCGCTCTGGTGCGTGCTTTTTGTGTGTGGTTTGTGTGCTTGTTACACTGCTGAATAAACCAACCCCACGACAAGAATGAAGGAAGGCAATCGTTTCGGGAGGTTGATGGTCAAAATTTGATTAAAAAAAAATATATGAGGTTCAGATTTTATCTTGTACATCATTTTTCATATTATATGTGAATTTTACAAAATTTTGTTCTATAATTACACATTGTGCAAAGTGAATTACACCGTACGTAAATTGAGTTATATCTTGTGCATTTTACACAAAATCGATCCGAACAATTTTGTTGATGACTGTTTGGACCCTTCGTTCCCACGACAACGTTTTAGCAGTAATTAGTGTCTTATAATTATAACACTTTCCTCAATTTGCTGCAACACTTGTTTGAGTTCTAGCATTTTTTCGAAGAAGATATTAGTAGTAGTAGTAGTAGTATAAACATTTGTTTCCTACAAAACAATACAACTTGCACAATCAATAATAGTTTTTACATCTATTATGGTATAAGCTCAAATCAGAACAAAATTATGTCATACCCAAAATCTGTTCAAGGCATTAATGCCAGATAATTGCATCAAAAAGAATTGACCGACAGGGAACAAAAATCATATGATATATACATCTCCAGAGGTTTGGCAAAATTGGAGCTGATACAGCATGATCAAATGACTGTCAAAATTCTGAACTATTTGAAACCTTTTCTCTGTTTCTCAATTTAATTTTATAAAGATTCCATAATCTAAACCTATAAACTATGTGCCTATCGACTATAGACATCATCACTGAAGTTTTTTTTTTTCCAACCCTGTTCGATTCTATACCAAAAAGTTTGCTAACGCAAATACAAACTACAGTTTCTGTATAGGAGCAGACTTGATACTGCTCCATTCTGTACATCTACCAAAATCAACTTTGAACTATTTACACTATCAAGCGTCTGGGGCAAACCCAGAAAAGGGCCCTGATAACTAAAACTGTCTTTACACAAAATCATACATTCTTCAATCTGGAGAAATCCCAACCCTGGCCACGCTCCTATGCAGGACTGTCGTTCCTTGGAATATCATCATCAGATAGTCCTTTTTGAATTGCTTCAGCTGGAAGGCAAAAGATTACACAGTTAAATGAAATTTGAAACTTTCTTTTTAACCAAAAGGAAAAGAATAGAACTACAACAGCAGAAGAAGACATACCTGCTCCGCCCTTATCTTCTGAAAGCCAAATTTGTTCTTCCAAATGCATTCCGCTTCAGGGGCAGCGGGAAGCACCAGGTCCCTTACATTCAGAGACGCCAGCAGGTTTTCAATACAAAAAAATAGCGACTGAAAGTATCCCTGAAGAGACAAAAATTGAATTTATATCAATAGATCCACAAAAAAGACTTCAATGAAGTCAGCAAGCTATATGTGTAAAATTCACTAAAGACTTCACTGAACTTGCCTTGCCTTGAAAGGCAGTACTCGTTGCAACTAGTGGGATTTCTGCCACGTCCTGTCCAAATACACGAAAGATTCCAGCAGACACCACTGTAGAGCTGCACGATCAAAAAACATTAGCGTAGGAATTTAATAAGACGTGCGAGAGAAATAGTCTTTTAGAAAGAAACATACTTCACTGTTAGCACAGCACAGTACATCCCTGCAAAATCTTGATCTCTATTGCTTCTCCTGCACAGCACCATAAGTAGCAAAAACTTATCTCCAAATTACAGCACCAAAAAAGACACCATAATTATGTATTAAAGCAATTGTTACTTACCCATAGACCATGACAGGGATGAGATCACGGCCTTTGTTGGAATCTCCAATGGGATCAAAACGGTCCTATAGCACAATGCAAGATTGAAAATGTAACATAAGATTGTCTGAAATCCGCACAGGATCATCAGCATATACAGTTAAAAACACATAACAACTTCAGCAGACAAAATGGTATCCTCAATGATGCATCAGTTTTAGATGTCAACATCAAAGATGCTTGGAAGATACTACTTTCTGAAAGGATTAAATTTTCAAGGCATTGATTTAACACAGATTTACGACGCTCTTTAACAGAACAAATTCTTTTTACGAGAATATCTGCTGCAATCCAAGTTTATAAACAAATAGTGGTCATGGGACTCTTGCTTAAAAAGAATAGACTGATATGGCAAAGTCCTCTCAAGGCTCCTGGTTTTGGATATTTTTACTGGTAAGTAGTGTATACATTCTCTTAGAGGAAGTTATCTGATCATAGTTTGGCCAGAGTCATGATTATCTATCACTAGAAATGAAAATGAGCCTAAAAGAGAAAAAAAATTAAATTTCACATCTGTAAACTATATCAATTATCAAATACCAGGGATATCTGTACTCACATGAAAAACCGAAACAGCACCAGACAACCACTTCCTATTTTCTTCAGAAGCCGCTTTCCCTAGAAGAAGTCTCCACGAAATTTTATCCTCTGCACCCTGATCTTCACGTTTCTGCTGTATCATACTTAACAGAAAATAAGGAAGCTCCTTATCGCCATCACTAATGAGCTGCTGAAGCGCAGAATGAATACTGCTGCATTCTTTGGAACAGAACCAATTCTCGTTAGGCAACTCCGTAACATGCGGGAAAACTGTCAGTGCAAAGCAATCATGAAATATGCAAACATTTAGCACCACACCCAGTAAATAACTTATATCTCTTTCCAGTTCCCAAATGTACTTGAAAAGGTTATTTTGCACAACTAGAACTTAATGATCACATAGTAGTCTATATTGCACGAGCATAACAGGTAGTAATAAGTTTACTCTCGTTTCATCTTAATTTCTACTACATTTATTTATCATGAAAAGTTCATTCCACTGTCAGGTATACTAACTTATATTGTGCAAATTGCTTTCTACACTCTTTTTGGTTTTAAATTTAAGATTCCCACAATTTAACGTTTGAAGAAAAGAAAAAGGAAACCTTTAACCATGGTACAGTACTAAAGTGAAGACAACAAGACTTGAGACAATCTTCCGAACATGAAAATTATGCACAGTTATACTAACTCGAATGATAAGTAAAAATGATATTCCCCATGCTGTGCTAGTAAATAAGGCAGTTAATGATAGTCTTATTTATCAAGACAGATATACAAGCATAACATGCAATAATATGCATAGAACTATTTAGATAAATATGTTCACATAAATATATGTCCTGGCATGTATAAAAATTAGTTTGTACAAAAATGTCAGATGAAAATTAAGCAGCTTTATTGACTTAGTTTGCAAAAATTATTTGCATATTTATCGACCTAGGAGATATGGAAGGACAAAAGAAGGAATAGTTAGACTATAAACATCACAGAATTTGCACAAGTTTGGCAGAGAATATGGAATTGCGGAGAAACTGAAATTTTTGAGATATGTTATGTTGCTTTAAAGGAGGCAAGGCACATTTTTGGCAGCCTATCATGAGAAGATTATTGCTGTAAAGCATATATAGATGCCAAAAAAACAAACTAGATTATTGCTGTAAAGATGACAAATAATCTGCAAACCTTTAGGTCATCCAGTCCATGCTCCTTCAAACATCCAACATGGTACTCCTTTTCACACTGAAAAAAGAAATAGCAGTCATCAGTTGTTGGCATATAAAAGTATTGATATATGATATAAACAATAAAGGAAAAAATATTATAAAAGAAAATAGGCTACAGGTACCTGATCGCAGAGAATAACTGTACGAGGACCGAAATCTGAACTGCTGAAATCATGACCCCTGCATGCACCAATGAGCAAATAATATCATTTTCATTTATGTTGGGGAAAGAGGAGTATGATTGGAGGTGTTTATTTTTCTATTTAAAATTTTTGGGCAGCACGATAAGGGAATCAGAAGAGTGGAAGGCTGATGATAGTTGATTATCTATATTAACAGTGCATTAGGGGCACAGGACTGCCCGTTTCTTTTACCCATTTTTCCAAAAATCCAAAAAAAAAAAAAATCTTTCACAATTTTCTGGGGAGCCAAAGATAAATGCCTTACGTAACCAGCCTTTGGAAGTCTTTAAGCAGAATCTTTTTGCAACTTTACAAGAAAGAATCTAAATAAATTCCTAAAATCAGCAGAAAAGGCAAATTCACATTGCACACATGACAACTTTATGTCCTTGATTTCAATCAACAATTCAAAGACATCATGAGTAAGAAATCCAACATCTGCAATGTCAGTCTAATGTATACATATCCAATTCACTTGATAGTTAGAACACAAGCAAGTTAGTCAATGAGCATTAAGGACCAGTCTGGCAGAGTGCTCTCCAAAGTCAGTAGTTCAGGTTTTTCAGAACTGAAAATGCAAAGAGCGAGCTTCACAAACCAACAAGATGTATTATTTTTGGTTATCCATCAAACTAATCCAGTTCTAGTTTAGGCCCTCGACAAACAGGAAACAAAATTTTTTAGCCCAAACCCTTTAGAGACACAAAAGTTAAATGGAAAGATACAGTAATACTTTGCAGTTTAAAACACTGTTTTTGACTAAAAAAGAAAAAGATGCAGTGAAAACCTGCAAAGGACGCATCCACCAACTTCTGGCTCCAAAACTCCAACAATACGGACACATCGCTTTTTTACTTCCTCCACTGGATCGATCCCAGCAACCCTTCCAGCAGCTACTGCATTGGCATTGTGCTCCACAAATTTCTCCTTTTCAATCATATTCAAACAATATCTACAGTACCAATTATCCTTGGGGATGCTTGGAAGATTAACACACTCTGCAACAGAAACCAAAGAAACAAATGAATAACTTATCTAGTGAAAAAGAGAATACAGATGCTAGTTATTAAGACAACCATGGAGTGTGTGCCTAAGAGGAGGGGAATGGGAGGTATGTTCATCTTGAGTTACGATTATCTTTACAATGTCAAAATATGATAACAGATCAAAACTTCTGTCAGGCTTTGTACATTTAGCCAGTTTATTCCATCTAACCAAGGAAAAAAGGGAAAGAGGCTCAAAATGATTGAACTAACTTGATCAGAAAGATATATTAGCTAAAAGAAAAGTGCAGGAGGGAAAAAATCTTTGCATACTGGAACTAGATGTTCACCTTTGTGAAAAGCTCTAGGGCACATGTCACAGCACAAAAGCTCCCCCATGCCTTGGCAAATTGAACAGACATCATCACTGTCATCTGTAGATAACTGTATGTTTTTTTTAATTGCTAGAGACCACTCGTGGAGGGATACCCCATCAGGTGTGTAAATTTGGAGGTAACTGCCAGATACATGATAACTCAAGTTAACAAGGATTTTTCCTTTTTGAAATTCAAGAGAAAAGATGATGATCAGCCAATTCAATCATGTAATATTGTAAAAAAAATTGTAAAAAGTCAATCCAATGAAGCAACATAAATTGCAGTGGCAAAATGTCCAGCTAGACAAGCTTACGGCGAGAAATGTATTAAGCACTCACGGCTTACGGCGAGAAGCACAACCAGCATGAGCCTCAAACTGTGAAGGACTGACCTGTTCATGATGATTGAAATGTAAATATTCCTAAAAAATAAAATATAAAATATGGAAGATGAGAAATAAACTTCCCACTTGATTGGGGGGAGGGATGGGTTGGGTGGAATGGGGGAGAGAGTGTAAGTGAGAGGTCCAGGGTTCAAGACCCCCACTTACACTTTATTTTTAAAAAAAAAAAATCACTTACCACTCGATTGCAACAGTAGCAGAAGATTCCACTTCCTGACTTATAGCCTGAACCCAGAAGCTGTCCAACAAGAACTAAGTCAGAAAAAATCAATATTTAAACAGAAAGTAGTCAAACTGTTCTCCAAAAATTTGTGAAAGTGCAAAATATGTGCATGATAAATCTCTAGAAACAACACAATTAATTTTTTTCCACTAAACTAAATTACTCAATGAAATGCTAACTGATAGTTGCATATACCTTCCCCTTCGCATAGTAGCTTAATGGAGTACCATCAGCAGGACCAGCTTGCCCAAAGACCAACTTGTGCAGTCGCAAATCCCTGTGCAGGAAGAATGAGAAAGAAAATGAAAATACAAAAGAACTAAAGAACACACCAAAATGGGGGAATAAAGGACGTGTATACCACAAACCATCTTCCAAATTTTTTAACAAAATAGTTAGCAATTATGCTACAATATACCAGATTGAAATTATCATAAAATTAAAAAATTAAAAAAAAAGACACTTACTTTCTAGTGAGTCTTCCTTGGGTCGTATTTCGAGGATGACTACTTGAGGATGTTTTAGAAGCTGACTTTGTATTGGAGACAGGTAATGAGGGCCTGAAATAACAGAGAGAAAAATGCCAACTATCATAAGAAAATGAGGAGTGAAACTGATTCTGTCTAGTTTACTATGCAGCCTAGAAAAATAACCATGTAGTATGTAGGACAAAACTTAATTTATTTTGCTTTCATGCTGTGTCATCCGACATGAAAAATAACCACATGCACAACTTCAAGAATACCACATGCATCTACTTACTGTCAAATTTCTGACATGGAAAAACAACAAACTTGCCATACACCACTATCACACAGCAGGGTAACACTAGCTTATTGTCCTCAAGTGTAACCTAAGAAGGTTTTCCAGCTATACACATAAAATTGCCACCATAAGAGGCTATGCAGAACATGGTGTTTCTGTCATTCTGTTTCTCTTGTTCGTTAGCTGGTTAAAGCCATCCAACTGATGCAGCCAGCTTATTTATTTACATCTTACCAAGTATGTTGACTTCCTGTCCTTGTAATAATGTATTAAGCAAAAAATGGTTTGTTTGTTAGCAAATGTTTGACCAAATAATAAAGCACCAAACTCTATAATTCTCAACCATTGAAATACAGGTAGCATAACAGTAGACAAAAGTACAAGCAAAAATATCAACGGGTAGAATTTCAAGGACATGCAGATTGCAGAAATGTAAGAAAATAAATCTGTTCACCAGCCAAAAACGCAAAAGTTTACAAGAATACCTGGAATTTGTATCAGTTAACTCAGTGGTTTTGTTTTCTGATTCTCTCAAAGCAACGCAAGATGCACAAAGCATAGGTCCATCAGGGGCAGCTTGATGCATAAATGCTGGAACGTGTTATAAGAAATCAACACATTAAAATTTCCTGAAAATAATGCAGCAAAAACTGATGTTTATGAATAAACTGTACTCCAATCACCTTTGCAGCCCAGGCAAAAGGTAGGTCTCGCCTGACCAATTGCACTCTGAACGGCGAGCTCCAAGGATTCAGCAGGTGCGTCCTTGCAGATATTCAGTATGTCTCGAAGGGATTTCCCATTCTCCAAGTATATGTACTCTGGCGGGCGCTTATTTCCACTTCCGGCATGCAACTCAAATTGATTAGGCGTCACAACCTACAATATCAAAGAAAACCAGTAATTAAATATATGCATCATTTCAGATCACCTCAATACCCATCGCAATCAAAACACTTACTTGGCTCCCATTGCAGTCTCGACAGTAGCACAACACTCCAGACCCCTTAATAACACCGCCAAGACATGTTCCGCCCGCTTTACTCCCCTGAAAGTTAAAAGGAGAACAAAATTCAGTTAAGTATCAATCCATCATTGTACTGCAAATTGCAAGTAAATTTAAAAGGAGTTCTATGAAAATTACCCTTGAGCCACGGATGTAACGCACACGTAATCCCTCTAGGAAACCGGTCTCAAGAAGCTCTTTCAGTTTCGTTGGCGTCTTCTTAGACATCTTAATTTCGAGCTTGGACGTGGTAGGCAGAACATTTTCTGTCGGCTTCTCTGCCTCCACTTGCGGTGGCTCCACAACCTCCAGAGCCTCTTCCACCCTCGGGGCCATAGGCCCCTCCGTCTTCGGGTCAAGAGCCTCCGCCTTCGGTTTCAATCCCGACTTAGTGAACCGCCTGAAATAAGTCTTTGCCACAGGTGCTGTCATTTTGGCTGCAGCTCCAGTTTGGACATCCATCGCAATGCCGACTACTTCAGCAGCATAAGGGGAATCCGCCTTGACTGCAGCTTCAGTTTCGACATCCATTGCAATGCCGACTACTTCAGCAGCACAAGAGGAATCCACCTTGACATTTTCCTCCTCTGCTATCTCCACCGAGTCTTCATTCACAGATTCCACGGTGCCATCCTTAGGTTCCTTAGTCATAGCACCCTCATTCTCCCCTTCCTCACCCAAGACTTTTCCCATATCACTCCCTTCTTTCTCCAATTCATCCTGTACCATGTTCTTTTTCTTCTCGTCATCACTGTTTCCATCCAGAATATCACTTTTAACCTCCTCTTCCTCAACGACTACCAACTCCACCTTCTTCTCCTCTTCAGCTACTTCCTTTTTTTCCTCTTTCTTATTCTTCTTGTTGATATTATGCTTATCAATGTTCCCGTCTGACTTGCTAATCAAAGGGCTATTCTGAGACCTGGTAACTCTTCTCTTCCCCAGAATAATCCCGCATTCAGCTTGTGCCTTCATCATCATAGCAAACTCCCTTTTCATTCCAGCCCTGATGGAAGACACCACAGTTTCACAGCTCTCAATCCCATTCGCATTCCCATCACCATTGCCATTCCCGTTCGCCATTGCACCAGCAATACCTGATGTCTCCCACCAATTAATTTAGTCACCAAATCAAATCAAAACCACCACAGACAAGTAACATGGTCAGAATCAAAAGACAACCCTCTTCAACTTTCATAAATTGCAGCAAAACCCAGAAAACCGTTCAAAAAACGTATTCAAAAAACAAATTTTCTTAACTTCCAAGCTTCGGATTCAATTTCGATACAGAAGAGGTATCTATTTCTTACATACTTCCTTAATATTATCAAACATATGAAGTGTACTTCAGAATAAAAATTAAAAAAAAATGGATTTAAGAAAGGATAGACAAGGATTGAAGAGTTTAGGGTTTTTAAGGAATTGAAACGAGGAAAAATACTCCAATCAAATACGTTGAGATTGAATTGGAGATTTTACAGACAGAGAGGAGAGAGAAGCAGAAGAGTCACCCACACATAAATAACTTTTGGTTTTGTAATATTACATAAATACCCCTGTGGGGAAATTCTTGGAGAATTTTAACATACAGTCCCTTATGTTTGGTTAACGCCGGAAGTGGATCTAGGTCTATTTTTCTTCTTTTGACAATGGATTTTAATATTTGTTTTATTAGGGTTCTTGTATCATTTTTTTAGTTATTTTTTTGGATATTCCAAACATATTTGTGTCATGGACCCAAAAAAATGTTTGTGCCTATATCAATCGTAACAAGTATCAATGAATCAAACCACCAGCCTTTGGGTTTATGGCCACCACTAAGTCATTTAAGACTTGGTGGAAACCTTGCCTCTGATCAATTGCCATATTAAGTGGTTTCTTAAAAAATCCAAACGAGTTCGTAGTACACCCGTCTGGTCTAGTGGTGGTTCAGTCCCCATCGGCCCCCTTAGATCCAATTGGATCTCCCCTGTAGATTAGGATAGTGTAGGATATTATAGATAAAATGACGATTGATAAAAAAAAAAATCAATAAATCAATTTTTAATTTTGTGAAATTTGAAAATATAGGATAGATATCACTTGAAAATCCAATAGTTTCATAAGTTTTAACAGAAATATTATTATATTAATTTTCAACATAAGACATGCATATAATTATATTTCTTTACTTAAAGTTTTTTAATATTAAATAAACAATTGTTCTCATGAAAAAGGGAATAAACTAATTTCCTTGTATTTATTCTATATTTAATAAATAACCAAAGTTATTAGATCAAAGTTAGTTTAAAAAATAGTTTTAAGAGAAATTCTTCATATAAAAGTTATACAAAGTTAAAGAATACCTCAATTTAAAATAATAATAATAATGACGTTTGCCTATTCATTACTCTTGATAAAATATAGGGAAAAAACTCATTTTTCTAATTTTTCAACCTAATCGAATTAACATGAAGACTAGCACTTGTAATAAATCAATTAAGAATATATAATTGATCTATAAACCGTTTTTACGAAATTTTCAAACATACATGCATTTATATACAAATAAGATTTACACACTTATATATCTATGAAAATGCATACATACATCATTATATAAGTAAGCGTGTATGCATGCGTGTACGTGTTATGTATGCCTGTGCTCTATTTAAAAATTGAAAATTACACAGCAAATCATATTTAAATAATTTATTTGATAAAATTCTTTTGATCACAAATTTAAAAAAACAGAATTTTAATAATTTTTACCAAATAAATGGTCTCAAATTTCTTATTAGGTCCATAAATATCTAAGATATTACACCTAACTAATAGTCATCTAACATTTAAAAAAAATCTCTATGTCTAAAAATAGCCAAGATGATAGATCTAATAAATCAAAACATAAGAAATTAAATTAAAGTTAGATTTTTCTATATCTAACTTGTAGATTTGCCTCTATATGCAATTTCCTATACCCAAATAGGCAAATCTTGCAAATTAAATAGAAATCAAACCTAAAAATCATTTAAAACTACAAATCAAAAGTAAGATTAGATTATCTAAACTTCTTCGTTGTTCAAATATAACGTTTGACTGATCAGACCCAAATAGACAAATCTTACAAATTAAATAGAAATTAAACCCAAAAATCATTTAAAACTACAAATCAATAGTAAGTTTGGATTACCTAAAATTCTTCGTTGATGCTTGGCTGATCAGAGAAAAATATTATTACAACCTTTGATCTCGAAATAAATAGTATATAAAAATGAAAATCTTGCAAAATAGGGTATAGAATTAAACAAGATTTCAACCAAATCTTCTATCGTTGATTTTGAAATGAAAATTAATTTTTTTTTAGTTGAAACTCACCTAAACAAGTAGGAAATGCTGGGATAAAGAGAAAGCGGCGCCGGAGACAACAATTGACCGAGCGGAGAAGAAATAAGATACCCTAATTAAGTATATATATAAACCACTAGATGAATGAACCATCCGGTCTAATTATATGAATTGAAAAGTCGCTGCTACTCAAATACATCGGTTTTAACGATTAAAGGTATAATGACAAAAAACTTTTAACACTTCAAATCGCTTTATATGTGTAACGGAAAAAGAACCAATCAAGTTTTTTGTTTTTACTTTCAAAGTTTAATTTTATTGTCAGAATTTTTTAGCCTTAGTAACTTTTAGGTGCATATGATGATCAAGCTATCGCTACTCAAATACATTAGTTTTAATGATTAAAGATATAATGAGAAAAAACTTTTGACACTTCAAATCGCTTTATATATGTAAGGGAAAGAGAACCAATCAAGTTTTTTACTTTTATTTTCAAAGTTTAATTTTCTTGTCATAAATTTTAACCTTAGTAACTTTTAGGTGCATATGATGATCTATACAAGAGTAAAAATTTGCATAATACCAATTTTAATTAGTGAAAAAGTTTAAAGTATGATTAAGTTAAGTGGTAAAACCCAAATAATTATGATTAAGCATTTCAATGGCGAGTTTTATCCAAATCCAACCCCGACTCAATATACTAGGTAGGATTTAAGTTCAATTTATCAAACCTAAGCCCAAACCCTATAATAGACTCATGAATTTAGGTAAGATTTGATTTTCTATGATCCATACCTAAATCCATATCCAAATTAGGACCTATCCAGATTGACCTTTAGATTAAATATAATAAAACTTCACGACTGTGAGGACTTGCAAAATTCTCCATATTTTCTTAAAATTCTCTTTTATTTTGAATAAATTACTTTATAATATCTTTACTACTCATTTACTCCCTCAATAGTTGTAATAAATAATAGAATTAAGAGTTTTACCCTTAGTTTTATAGTTAGAGTAAAATAGGGTTTTTGCGTATTTTGGTAGTGTGATTAATTGCTGAGATGTGTGTACTAAATTTGGTGGTTAAGAGTGAGTTTTAAATAAGAGGAAGTGTCTGATTAGAAGTGCTATTAATAAGTTAAAACACAAGTACGCGAGAGTTGAGGAAAATAGGTTTGAACCGACGTGCACCGTTTACTACCGATTGAGTACACCACTTGAACACTACTTTATTACATTAATCTCCTTATTTTTAATTGAGCTAATCAGCCCCAAAATATCCCTTAAAGCAGCCGAAAATATTGACCAAAAGAAAAGGAAAAAAAGAAAAAAAATAACAAACCATCTTGTAGCGACAAGTGGCGACCATCCAAGAGGTGTTTGACCAAGTTAATTTCCTACCTTCTTATCTTTCATTTTGGCTCAATTTCCTCATTCTTTCTTTTTGGTGGCCGAGAGCAAGAGAGGGAAAAAAAAAGAAGAGAACTTCACTTCCAACCTTGATTCTTCCTTGTTTAATTGAAATCTTAAAAACTAAACTGATTAAATCTTCACCTTGGTGCTCAGGAAGTTTGTTGTGGAGTTGTTTGGAGAAGAAAGCTTTTGTTCTTCACTTTCTTCAAGTGTTTTGTAAGGTACAAGTCTAGAACTCCCTTTTATCTTTCTTAATCTTATTAAATATGCTATAGAAGTTTTTAATCTAGGCATATGATGGACGATTTTCTAGTTTTTTGTGGTGTAGTGAAAATTTCAGCTAGGGTTTATATTTTTTAACTTTGATTATTGATGTTTAATTAGCAAATGTTGTTATTGAGTTTGGAAATGAAATTTGTGAAATGATTAGTAGCATGATTGTTACTTTTTAGAGTTGAAAGTTGAATTTCCAACTTTGGCAAGTAAATTTCAGCATTGGTTGTGATTGAGTAGTTGCTAGAAATGAGTTATATTTGGATGTTATTTAGCCTAGTGGAAAAGCTATCTTGATATACTTGCTTGTGTGTTTGAATTGGACTGATTTGAGGGAAAAAAATGAAGCCATAAATGACTGAAAAATGGATAAATATAAAGGGCATGCCGCCCAAATTTTCGCTCGAAGGATAAATGAGTGAACTTGAATCTTGAGCGACGATTTGAGGTCGAAGTGAATTTGGATTGTCTATGGTATTCAAGTTTCCGTTAGTAAAGGTATATAAGATGAAATTTTACCAAAATTCGTACCCTTTAAAAGGTGAAAGTAGCGACCCTTATAACTACGATTTTTTCAATTTTTCATATCAAGTGTGAATTCAAAAGTTAATCGCTTCTTTATCAAAACTAAAAGAGCGAGTATGAATTTTTTAGAGTTCGATAAGTAACATGCATACTATTTAAACGAGTTTCATTTACTTGATTTTTTTAAGCGAAACTTCTATGTTTCGAACCCTAGTTGATTTCAAACTCTGAAATGATATTTTATCGCAGATTTGGACTCCAACCAAGGAGTTGCACCTGAGTGTGATCTTGAAAAGCACTAAATCTTTGGTGAGTGAATCCAAGTGCATGATTGAACTTGATACTTGCTTGAAATGCTTTACCAATGTGATTGGACAATATTTGATTGATTTGGTCGGTCAAGAGTGTACTTTATCGCACTTGCCCTAATGTGATATATTCTTGTTCATTGGTTGTAATTGACTTGATATACATGTATATGACTTGAATACTGTATGGAATTCCAGAAATCCTGTGGCTAGTTAATCGAGTCGAGCCGACAAGGGGCTGGTCGATTAGATAACGAATACTGGGTCTCTAGTTTTGTCGAGTGGAGTGTTATTTTCTCGACTAATCGGTATTCTCGATTATTATCACTAGTGTTTATCTTGGAATTCAAGCCCGGTAAAGGGTTTGATTGGTGGACAGAGATTGGAGATACGTGGTGTACTACTGGACTGGTTACTTTACTTGAAAGTTGACGGAATATCAACTATTACTTGATCAAGTTATGGTGGAACTAATTTGCAAAAGCGACTGTATCCTTTTACTTGAAATGTTGAATACTTAATGATTGGCTATACGAAGTGTTATTACCCATTTTCTTGACTTGTTATACTCGCTACTTTGCTATTTTGATACTTGCACTGTTAAATAATTGTCAACTTGCTATTTGGAACCTCACTAAGTTTTAACTCACTCTATTAGTTTTTGTTTTCCTTACAGGAAAATCAAGCGATGGCGTAAAACTGGTACAGACTAACATAGTTTAGTTTTTGAATTTTGGAGATTGTACTCGCGCTAGTGCTCGATTAGGATTGAATTCGCCGGAAACTCAAATCTTTTATTATATTTGAGATTGTATGAATATTTGAGATAGAAATGAATATATTTATACGTTCCATGTTTGGGAATTGTTATTTCATTTATTCTGGAGATTGTACCTTATCTTATTTAAAATAAGAGAGCGAGTCCTGACGAGAGTTGGGCAAGCGATCCGCTAAATCTTTGGGTACGCCCTAAAAGGAGGTGGGGTCGTCACAACGACTGTTAGATTAAAAGATACATTCTTAATTTAAGAAAACGCTACCTAATCCAGCTTAATATTACATTCAATTTCTTGAATGTTAATTTTATTATTTGAAAACAAAAATTGAATGGTATTTATATTATTTTTTACCTATATATATTTTAAAAGGAAAATCGTTCAAAACGTCCTTCACATTTTGTAAAATGACTTTTTTCATTCCTTATTTTTAAAAGTGTAATTTTATATCATTTACAAATTTACATTGGTCAAATGTAGTCCTTGTTTAGATTTTGAACTAATTTTTTGTCGAAATTCATTACGTGTATTGCATGTGATCATTTTTTAGGGGCAAAATCATTCAAATTTTACATAATTCGATTTATAATCTCTTATATTTTGTAAAATGAATTGTTTCGTCCCTTATATTTCATAAAATGAATTTTTTCTTCTCTTATATTTCACAAAATGATTTTTTCATCCCTCATTGACCATATGTATGAATAATTTTTTTTAAACCTATGTATATCTATTTGATTTTACTTAAACAGAACGAATAACATGTAATATATTTCTATTTGATTTCACCTAAATAGACTAATTGTAGCCGTATATATACTATTCAATAGATATATACATGGGGCTTAAAACGAACAATTTTATTTTAAACTCATATATATATATCTATTTGATTTCACAATATGAATTGATTCAATATTTGTAGCCTTTTCTCTTTTGGTAATAATTTATTGATTGAATTATTACCATCTAATAATTCAAACAATTTATTGATTGAATGATGTAATAAGATCATCTAATTAATCGATCCTAATTTAAATTCTATAGTCATGCTAACAAATTGCAATTTAAATTTGAAATTTCTACTCGCCACATTTAAGACTAATAGTTGAATTATTTACATTGTAATTGTTTTAAAATTTAAAAGTGGCAATCATGTACTTCTTTTTGGCATACTTTTCGTTTGTTTATTTTTTCTATCCAAATTTAATTTGATATAAATATTTGATAATGTTTAGAATTAAATTTCTTCTTTTTTTCAATTTTTGAATAAAAGAAAATGAACATGAGTAAAAAATTAATATATTAAACCCCTATATATATCTATTTAATTTTACTTTAACAGTACGTTTAGGTGAAATCAAATAAAGATATATTATATGCTATTTATATTGTTCATGTGAAATCAAATAGATATATACATAAGTTTTTTTTTAAATTATTTGTACACATGATCAATGAGGGATGAAAAAATTCATTTTGTGAAATATGAGAGATGAAATAATTCATTTTGTGAAATGTAAGCGATGAAAAATTCATTTTGTAAAATCTGAGGGGCTATGGATCGGATTATGTAAATTTTGATTTGATAATTTTGTCTCTTAAAAAATGATCACGTACAAGACACGTGGTGGATTTTGACAAAAAACTAGTCGAAAACCTAAGTATGGACCAAATTTGACCAATGTGAATTTGTAAGGGACGAAAAAAGTTATTTTACAAAATGTGAGGGACGTTTTGAACGATTTTTCCTATTTTAAAAATATTTTTACTTTAGTTCTTCGTTGGATGTCGCTATACTATCTCTATCATGTGGCATTATTTCCCTATTCTCTTTCTCTCAACTTTTCATCAATTTCCTAAACATATACATCACATTCAAATTGACTCGTGCATATTTAATGGTGAGCTTATGTATTGTTTGATGATAAAATATAAGAAGGAAAAGAAATAACGATTAAGGAAAAAACAAGTAAAAAAATATAAATTATAAAGAAAATTTGAACTTTCAATGTGCTTATTTTGTTTTTTTAATGAGTAGTAGTAAGTTTCCTTGTGTTCTATTAGATTAACTAGAAAAAGGATGACATATCTCCTTATATATAAAGTGTGAGCACTTTTAATGTTAAACATTTTGTCATTTAATAGACTGCCTAACAAACACTTCTTCTTTTAAACTTTTACAGCACACTTTCTCTTCATTCTCATCCCGAATCCCCCTTTTTTGTCTCAATGGTATTTAGTATAATTTCTTCTAAACTATCACTAACTCTTGACGCTCATACAATATTTCAAAAAAAAAAAATGATAACTGTAAGTTGCACAAAGTTTTCTCACCCATTTGTTCCTTTAATTAATTTGATATTCTTTGTCTTTTCAAAATTTATTTACTCATTATTTTCTTCTATAATATACACACACGGTGTATACCTTACCCACTAGTTATAAATAAAACATTTAACGTGCAAACAAGCAAATAACGTGATGAAGAGGGGCAAACGATGCAAGGCTGTAAAATTGAGTTCTCCATTAAATGAGCAACTTGGATGTTAAAAGAACTATGATGGGCATTTTGGTATATACACACCGTTAGGAGTTAAACCTCAATATCGATCTCACAATTTTGAAATTCTTAATTTTGGTTTTTTGGGCGTCAACTGAACTGTATCTTCGCGGCTCCGATTCAATGGGCCCCATCTCCAGGGATTTGTGATAATCCACCAATGGCAAAAATTTGCGACGCCGTAATTTAGCAGAGCGTGCATATGACTTCTCTCCTTTGGGCTTTTCTGTGGGCCGACTGCTTTTAAGCTCACCCCTATTTGTATTGCTCTAGATCATTTGGAAGATACAAATTTTTTGTTAGGCCTCCGACCTTTTCTTTGTAACACTTGGGATTTTCAGGCATTATCTAAGAACAAATGTGGCATTCCTTTTACATATCAGATAAGGTGAGAGAGGGCTTAATTTTTATGGCATTTGGTCTTCTTTAGAATAATTTATGGACTAGTAGGAAAGGAGAATCAAGATACCCTATCAAAATTGACAAATTTTTTTTTATCAAATATAAATTTTTTTTTCAAAGAGGATCAATAGTGATTTTCTACCTATTCTTTGATGACTCGAATCCGTGAAATCAAATATAATTTGTCATCCTATAGGTGAAAATCATTAGAGTGTTCCCTTATATACGTGGAGTGGATATGGAACAGAAAGACTAACTTTTTTTTTTTCTTGGCATAAAATTGAAGCAATCCAATCAATTTGGTTTTCCACGTTTTTGATTTAATGGACAAGAGAGTATGTAACGGAAAATGACGTAAATTTCAGTCATAGTACCAAGAAGTCAAAGGTTGATGGGATTTGAAGCTTTGAAC
Organism: Coffea humblotiana; assembly: GCA_023065735.1. Taxonomy (NCBI): domain Eukaryota; kingdom Viridiplantae; phylum Streptophyta; class Magnoliopsida; order Gentianales; family Rubiaceae; genus Coffea; species Coffea humblotiana. The sequence continues at coordinate 26,244,518 of CM041208.1, read as the reverse complement.
TAGGTAGAATAGAACTCAAATTACTTGGATGATGAACATAAAAACTTTGAATTCCTCGGCCAGTCCGTTGATTTTGATGATTAGTGAGTTGTTGTACCTTGACAAAATATGATATCAGATGGTTATAACTATAAAAGCTTTAAAATAAAATTATTATCATTACTTTTTATATCCTGGAAAAGTAGAATCCTGTTCTCCTCCCTTCTTGAAAACAACAAATCTGGGCTTCATCCACAATACCATTTGAACTATTGGATGATAAGTAAACAGGGCCAAGCCATTCAAAAGACATAGACAGCTGACAGTTTTGGAGGAGATAATGACAATCAATGATCTTTTCCTTATTAGCCAATTATCATGCAAACTTTATTAATGTTAAAGGCATGGTGTGTTCTTAGGATGCCAATTAAGTGGGGTTCAAATTATCCATGTCCGAAGGTGGAGATTCGTAGTGCCACAACTGCTCATTTGGATTGGTTTGTCCAACAGCAAATCTGCATTTCCCTACCATATATATCGCTAAGATGCTATTGGCTTCAACTTCTTTGACAAATACAAGGAGATAAAGAAATATAAGGAATATAGCACAGAACCAAAGATGCAACGTACAAGCCAGAAACAAGATGTTGTACTACTAATCATATTGCAACTGATTTTTCACTTAGTTTTAACACCTTCAGCAAATACATACATAGCCTGGAATATAGTGGGAAAACCCATATGTTCAATCACCATAATAGTTAATACAGTGATCTTTTATTTCACACACCACTACGAGAACAGAAGAAACAACATTAGGAATTTAAGACGTGATATTCATAGCAAAACAAGTTGAATCAAACTTGCCATCATCATATTCCCAAGACCCTTTAAAGCCAACGGAATATTACACAGCAAGATGAAAGCAGGAGAGAAGAAAATGCCAAAGGATTGAAGTTGCCCTGAGGAAGAAAAGAAGAAATCTTCAAACCAACTGATCATCCCATTTCTCCCATTCAACAGTGATCAAGACTCGATGGCCTAAAAAGTACAAGCAGTCCTGTAACTGCTGCCAGGCACAGCCCAGCAGCAGCACCAGGGGTTTTTTGATCGTAAAAGCAAAAGTAACATCTGTATGTATATATATATATATAAGAGCTAACTGGCTAGGGATACAGAAAAATCTTATGCAACTGAAAAGGGTTGCTAGCTGAGGAGAGTAATAGTTAGTGTTATAGTTTAAAGGTCAATTTATATATCATATGTGCATGTGGAGAAGCTTATAGTGTAGGTAGAATATGCTTCCTTCTGCCACGGTTTTCCTAAGGATGGCATCTTCTAAGGGATATGCGCGACCACTTCCATTGCTCCACATTTGATTCCTACACTTTTTCGCTTTTTTTTAGCACGTACTACATTTGCTTTTGCCTGCCCACAATTTTTTTTCCTCCTCCTAGCTTGTAACAACTGGAAATTCCACAGGCCACCCTCTGTTTTAATTATCTAGCATCTATATGCAAATTTCGGGATATTTGTTTCTGTTAAGGAGAATAGTTGAAGAATTAATGTACTTGTTGTGTTTGGGATTGCTGACTTAGGTTTGCACAATTAATCTTTGTCAGGCTTGAATTTCGACAATTACAGTCTCTGCTGCACAAGGTGAGATTTCTTGTTTGGGAACGATGATAAATGAGGGCCTCATTTCGTGATTTTTAACCTTTTTTCATCTGTTTTCATGTATTTTCGCGGTAATTTATACATTTTTTTTAACAAATACGGATAAATATTTGATGAGTTGAAATTTGTTTTTCTGCTAAAATTATAAGAAACGATCCTGATAATGCAGTCAACAAAGTAATTCACAAATGCTAGGAATTGTGATACTTAATGGTTCAATACAGATGCAATTAATATGCTTCAAAAAAAAAAAAAACAGATGCAATTAATTGTTGGCAATCAGGCGTGAAAAATATTGGTCAGCTTCTAATTCATAACAAGTGTCCCAATCAAGGAATTCACAGCTATGGAGAGGACGTCTTGTGGAAAATCCACCAATAGCACTAAGTTTACGTCTCACCAACTTACTTTTTTTAATTGCTCCTCTCTTTTTCTTGCTATGCATCGCCTCTTCAACAAGAAAAAAGTACGTCAAATAAGGCAATTTAGTATACACAAGTAAATTCCCAGACATGGAAATTTAATTGTCAAATAGATTTCAAACAAAAGAAGAGAAATTTGATGCGTCATGTGCCTGAGTTGTCCCATATGAGTTGGAAGATGACTTAAGCCCAAAACCCCAGAATTTGGTGATGAGAACAATACCTAATTCTAGTAATCTGAGTTCAGCATCCAATGCAATTCTGATGTAATAATATTCTTTGCAAATCCAAATGATGTAATGGGTTTTAAGCTCACTAATTTGGCTTGTCAATTTGGTAGGATTCTACTCTGGATATCATAGTAGTGTTATTACACCTCCTGAGGGTGGCTTTTTCAAATCAGTCTCAAGGTAAAGAGGGAACAAACAACTAAGGAAAGGGAAGAAAATCGCGTAGAGATCATGGGAATCATACCAGCTAAATTCTTCTGCTACTGATTTTAAGCCTAAGGTAAATTAAATATTCAATTAACTTAGAAGATGATAACTTACTTTACCCGCCAAAGAAAAAAATGGGCAACGTAATATGATGGGCATGATGGCCAAAAGGATCAATACGTACTATAAAATTTCTTCTACATCAACGTGCCACAGAGCTCCAAAAAGTCAGCCGATTGTGTAATATGGGACACAGGGAGATGCAACTATGGTTTGGTTGGCAGTTGTATTGGCTTGGTATGACTTTAGCTCACTAATTTGGCTTGTTATTTCTTCTACATCAACTACAAATTAAGGGGTGAGAAAACTTTGTACAATTTAGGGTTATCATGCATTAGTGATAGTCCTGGAGGAAGTTATACCACGTATTATTGAGAGAAAGAAGGGAGTGCGGGTAAGAGAAATAAGGGGAAATAGATTGTGAAAGTTTAAAGAAGAATGGTATGTTAGATGATCTATTAAATGATAGAAAATTTTAACAGTTCAGAATAAACAATCAAGTCGAAGTTTTTCTTTTCTAGTAGATTGGTTCTACCTCCCAGGAAAAGAGAATGAAATTTTTTTTTTGGAAACTAAAATTTCTGACTCCAGCAGATACTTAAACGCAAATTTAAAGTTCTAACCCTCAAAAAGGATGGAAGTGTGATCGAATTGTGACAATCAATCAAGCAAGTGCATAACAATGTCTTTCTTTTCCTCATGAAAATTAAAAAGTCCCTTGTATCTAGGGTGTTCAAATTTTCGGAAGAAATTGAAAAATCGGGCCAATACAATCGAGATTGGATTTTGGGATTTCGGTAATTTAGAATTTTGAAAAAATCGAAATACATCCAATTTAATTGTTTGATAAAATGGTTCAGAAATGGATATTAAAAATATATTACCGATTACAAGTCGAATTTTCAAAATTTTACTCTCTCTCCCCTCTCTCTCTCTCTCTCTCTCTATATATATATATAACAATACATATTACTAAATACTAATTAGTAATTAATAATCACTTAGCTATTGACTAGTGACTTCTAACTAGTTATATACACACATATTACTACTGACAGATTTACTGATTAGTTTAGTTATTGAACTAATAAGTACTAATTAGTCGTTAGCGATTTGTTTCTTAAGACTTTTTATTTTTTCTTTACTTAGTGTGATGATGAGTTTAATGACTGGTGTACTGGTGCTTTTTTTTGTTATTGAATTTTGTTGGGAAAAAACATATGGGATATTATTTGCTTTAGAAAATATTAAAATATTTTAACTTACTATTAGCATTTGGGATATTACTGAATTATTGGTTCTCCGACCAAAAATCTAATTATCAATATCCAGTTTGCCAAACTAAAGTTTGGACATTAATCAAGTATTAGTCTTGACAAACTGATTGCCAAATTCTCGAATATTTTTTACCCAAATTCTGATTACCGACCAATGAACACCCTAGTATATCCATTCACGGAACATAGAGGGTTAGAATTTCTGGTGTGGCATGTATAGTCTCAAGTGTCAGTTCCTACTCCCATAGTCCCATGCTTGCTTGCCTCCACCCACATACGATACTATCCCCACGTTATTTCAAGACTCCGGGCTAGCTGTTCGTCTATACTTGAATCATCGCCCGTTGACCGAAGCAAAATCACCTGAGTGCGGCTTTCATATCCATTAGATAATGATCATTTAACATGGTTGTTTACTTTTGCGTGCATCCTAAAGTTTAGGCCTCCTTTCTTTCTTATCGTTTATTCATAGGTTTTTTAGCTTCATTTAGTTGCCAATTAAGGAATTAAGGGCTATCATTAAAGAGGTTTTCTTCCTTATCTTTTAGGTTAGGAGCTCTTACAATTATGACGAAGCTAAATTGGTCCTAAATTGCTAGATCATCAATTTTAAGCCTTAATGACTACAATAATTCCTTCTACTTGTGATAAGTTAGTGTCTCGGGCTAGTAACTTGCTTTAATTTCCATTATCCAACTAATTTTTTAGAACCCGGATTTTTTTCTACCTGATTTCTCAATTGGATGTGCTATTTTGAAGTTTGTCTAATTAAAGCAATATGATCATGTATAACTGCACCAAATTGGGTAAAAACTGTTTCTTGAAATCAAAGTGCGATGTTACTTACTTCCAAAACCTACATCTTTTCAAATTTTCTTATTCCTACAAGAATGAGAGCCCCTATCATCATATCATAATTGGCGAAGGAAGCTCTTGCGCCAGTGTATCGATGCCTTGATGCAGCCCAAAGAATTTACTTCCTAGTTTATCTGTTTCGACTGCCATTTTTTTTTTTCAAATTTTTTCTCTTTTCAAGTGGTGTATAAGCTCTTAAGTATGAAATGTTGCAACATATCCTAACCATTTTCTGATATCCGAAATCTGTTCTAAACAATGGCAACTATTTGTGATGTTCCAAATTGAATTACTGGTTCGGGAAGCTCAGTTGTTCAGGCCCCTATTTAAGATATATTAAAAAAAAATGCCCATTTTGGAGTCGTTAAACCTGTGAATGTAGATGCTCTTTACTAAGCACAGACCATCTAGGATTGGTAAATAATCGCATGATACATTCGAACATCTTGGAGTTTAAGCAAGAACTTTCCAGCTGAGATATGAAGATGCCAACATTCTAGTCAAAGATAGTCCCTCAAATGCAGTTGATTGGTAGCTTATGATGCCTTTTTCAGCTGTGCAAGACAAGCACATTCATGTCCAGTTCATGCAAATTGGAATCTGCAGTTGCAGGATCCCTTCATTTTCAAGCAAGAAATCAAAAGTGAAAAAAAGTGAAAAAAAGTGTAAAAAGAAAAGAAGAGGTAATGGAGGCATCATATCCACTTTACCTTTCTCCCCCCGGAATAGAGGAAAGATAATTTAATACCAGATAGAAGATGATTGATTGTAGCTTCTCCATGCAAACATTCTCAACCTTTTCATCTGTATAAAACAACTGACATCTCCAGAGCACAAGTCCCTGCATAGGAACATTTCTTCTTGCGTGACCAAATTTGCAAATGGCCAATTTACGAGCATCAAGACAAATTGCTGCCTGGCACGCCCGTTCAACGCTACTCAGCATCATTGCTATGATCTTACTAGCTCTGATTCTCCTTGTAGGCATAGCTGTGATCGTCATTTGGTTAGCAGTCAAGCCTCGAAAGCTTGTCTATACAATTGAGTCTGGCTCAATTCATAACTACAATTTAACCGATGATCATCTCAATGCCACCTTCAATTTTGAGCTGAGAGCATTACAACCCCAACAGCAGGGTCTCAATTTACTATGACAGAATTGAGACCAGAGTTTTATACGATGATTCGACTGTTGCATTCAACAATGTCCAGCCCTTTATCAGCCTCGACGAAATGTGACTCATCTGAGGCTTAATCTTGTCGCCACTAACGCTGAACTGTTTCCAGGGATTGCAAGAAGCCTGAAGATGGAAAAGAAGTACCGGGGAGATCGAAGTTGAGGTTCGAGTGAAGGCGAAGATAAGGTTCAAGGTTGGAGCAATTAAATCTCATCGTACCTTAAGGCTTTTATGTGGCACTCTTGTGGTTCATTCTCTTCATCCAGCAATTTCGAGAGGACCTTCTGTGATAGTGATTTGTAATATATATATATATATATATATATATAGTAACTTAATACCCAGCCCCTGGTTCTGGAGTTTATGTTGTTCTTGAATTGAGGTTTGTTATTTTTTTTCCCCATTTTTTGATTGTTTGGTTTCTTCGGTGTCATTTGTTATACTTGGTTAATCCCATAGTGTATCTATTTTGTTCGTTTTGTTTAATGTACCATTTGCAGCCTGGTTTGAAATACATTGGTGCCATATTCAACTCTGATATCAAAATGTTCCTTTTTGATTTCTAACCTTTGCCCTTTTGTTCTATTTTGGTTTGGAATTAACGTTTTGTATTGAGAAGCGTCTGACTATATATCCTTCCAGCTTGCTCAGATGTTTTGGTCGATAGATGAGTGGTTATGAGGTACAATTCAACAAAACAGCCAATAAAGTTATGGCAAAAAAACTTTAGCACACAGGACTATTGTACGGGACAAGATTTACCTAATGCACACTCTCGAATAGTAGTTCCGAGTTCCTTTGTCAACCAAAAAAACTTTAGTGGTGAAATGGAGCAAATTATTTCCTTTTTTTTAAAAAAAAAACCTGATTACAAATAACCTAATATATTTATTAGAAATTGTTGGGATCAAAACAACTAACATTCAACTAATAATCTACAAATAGTGAGATGAAGACTGACTTATAGTTGGCACAAAACTCATATTACGTGAGACTTGAACCTACTGCCTCTAATTCTTGGACCTCAATCTTGATCACTAAACGAACAAACACTTACTAAGCTAATAACCCTTTGGTTACTAGTATTATATTTATATTTATTGTTATTTATTATATAAATAATATTGTTATGATTTACAGAGGGTACTAAGATCATAAGTGTTTCCAGACGGCCCAAATAGTCGAACTTAATCAACTGTACAGTGGGACTAAGAAGAAAACCGGGATACGCTTAGGACTTAAGAAGTGAGAAGGTAGGACATTTGAAATCAGAACATCTAATTTTTGACATTTTAATCTTATCAACATTAAACCAAACTCTTCTCGACAAGTTTTTGTAATACATATATGTTTGTGTCTCTCTGTTCTCCACATAAAACACGTATTAGCCTCAAAACTACCAAAATTGGGGCAATGGAGCCAGCTTATAGGTGGCTCTGTCGGACGTTTAGCAAAAAGCGAATGAACGGCATTCACGACTTTATGGTGATTAAAGACCAGTCGTATAGACGAGAGTGAGATTCCAAATTAATTTTGTAGAAAATGTTTTCCTCTGCTCAATTTCCCATTTTGCCTAACGTGCATTGTCTCAAGTTGACATGTTGAGCCTGACAACCGACAAGATAGCCCTCGAATCCGAACACAAGAACTAGAACAATGCAATTGCTCATCTTAAACAACATCTACGTCCTCGACCCCCACCAACAAAATATCTCTGCAAAAAGCACTTGGGCAAGATCCCATCTCCAGAACATATATCTCAACTAAAATATCTGAATTGCATCTTTTATTAGGGACCAAATGTAAAAGGAAACTGCCTGTAGTTTCTGGAACCAAATAATTAGTTAGGTGGGACGAATCCTGAGTCAATGTCAAGAAATTGTACGTGCCTGTCAACATGTATTGGATTGTCAGGCGAGAAGGTTGTTGACGAGTCTTATTGCTTAGGTAAACTGGACTTGATCAAAAGTGAAGCCTGCGAGAAGTTTCAAGCACATGAGTGGCCCGAATTCTTACCTTATTAGTTTAGTTGTTGAACCGAATGGTCGACGGTGATTAGTGCTACGTACTGGTCCAAATAGCTGCAAAATCAACTGAGGTTCTGAATTATGATGTTGGTTTGTTAAATTTCTTTGACAAAATTCAAAAATTAATGTCTCCCAACAGTTTTTTTTTATTTAACGATAACAATCTATATTACTCCTATCTTATGAGGAAGGAGTAGTCCAACTGGGCCTGTATGGGAGTGAACCTGCTAATCAGACAATTCCATTACTGTATTCTTTGAATTTTTTGAATAAAGAAGCTTAATACGGCATTATAATGCATTAACTGAGGTTTGAATTCTTGACTTGGTGTAAGGAACAGTTCTAAGAGTCATGCTAACCGAAAGCCTCCAAAACAATCATATCAAAGATATTGTTTAAAGTTCTTGATATGTCAAGTCTTATCATGCAAGAGAAAACCAGTCAGACAAATTTCACAAGAATTTGTTACATCTCACGTGAATAAAGTAATTCTCTAATGACTTATTAGTCGTCCTTTGAAAGTGGCCACAAAAAGTGAAACTTGGGGTAACTATATGATTCAGCTCAACCATAGGCTCTAAAAAAATTAGAGCAAATTATCAGGGTGGTCACTGAGCTTTTGGAATCATCGAGTTTTGATCACTAAACTATTAAAAGTTTGATTTTGATCACTGAACTATTTGAAATTTAAATTTCAGGTCATTCCGTCAAATTTTATTCGTTAACTATGCTCTTTCTTTTATCTCGTGAATCGTGCGGGGAACTCTGATATGGCATAATTAGCGATCAAATCTGACGAAATGATCCCAAATTTAAATTTTAGATAGTTCAGTGATCAAAATTAGACTTTTAATAATTTAGTGATCAAAACTCGACGATTCTGAAAATTTAGTGACCATTCGGATAATTTGCTCGAAAAATTAAAGGAGAGATATTTGATGGTTAAGTACAATTTATTGATGACTGTGGGACATGAAAGAAAACTATAAACAGGCTAACCATTACAGTGACGCCATCACCTCGTTCTTCCTTGAGATGTTGTCCATGTGACCACAGACAATTGGAACATGATTCCATGAAATAAGCACGAGTTTCAAACAAAAATCACATACACGAAGGCAAAATTAGAACGAACAAACGCAAACAAACATTGACTAATATTAAATACTTTTTTAGGGCTGTAAAACAAACCTCAAGTCATGCAATTATGCCCATTAAGGCACTTAATTGTGCCCCAAATATAGGGCATCACACTTCTCAATAGCATTAGTATGGATTAGGTACGAGTCTTCTCCTATTTAAGTTGTGGGACTGTGGCTGTTTTTAACTTTAACACCCTTTAGATAAGGAGCAATGTGTCGTTGATTGAAGGGACAGTGCCCCTTAAAATTCTTTCATCCAATTATACTACGTATAGAATAGAGAGGATCATGACCAGATTGATATTTAGTGCTTCATCTTTAGTCAACTGATTGTTTTCCCAAGTCATATGATGAAATGAACATGCAGCGCAGATCACAACAAATGACTCCTACTTTCTTGATCATTGTTTTAAGGAAAATTTGGTCTTGTTCATGTGACTTGTGCATGATGAGAAGTCCTTAGGGATTAGAACATTACATGGATTTAATCACTTAATCAATTGCTAACCATTTTGAATTGTAAGTGGAAAAAGGTGTTTAGATGTGTGTATTAACAACCTAATAAATTACAACCGGCTTTGAGTCCCAGAGCATAGATGTCAATAATGGCTGTTGCTTTTAGGTACATGCGTCCTAGCCGTTAATAGGAAAGGTACAATTTCAAATGCCTGTGGACGGTATCATGATGAAGATGATAGCTATGTGAATTTCCTAATACACTTATTGTAGGATTAATAACTAGGAGGCTAATAACTTTGCATAACCTAAGCTCAAAAAATAGAAAAAAAAAATTAGCCAAAGACTTTAGTGTAGGAGGTCCAAGCCCGTTCGGATTGCTGTTTTCTGAATTTTTTTATAGAGAAATATATTATATTGATTTAATGTGTGTAAAGTAAAAAGTTAATTAAAAAATGTATTTACGAAAAACTTAATTTTTTTTTAAATAGCAATCCAAACAAGGCCAACAGAGCTCGTTTGGATTACTATTTTTTGAAATTTTTGTGAAAAATTGTATCATAATAATTTGATGTATGTGATCTAAAAAGATAATTACAAAATGTGTTCATGAAAATCATAAAATTTTGTTTGAAGAAAAATTGCATTCCAAATAAGGCCTAAGATTGGACGATTTAGCAGCAAAAAAATCTCTGTCAATCTCATGGCTATCATAATTTCACTATAAAGTCAATATTTCCCCTGTTGTTCTACTACAGTTGTCTAGAAACATCCAAAATACAATACTCCAAATACCAATAATAATCACCAACAGACCAAAAAAAAAAAGGGAAAATGACCATTCATTGCTGAATACATCTAAATGCCTGAAAACAAAAAGAATTTATAAAGCCATTCCGCCAAACAAGCCTTCCAAGTCCCTTCTTCTTTGAGTGTCATACAATTTCACCTACCGCATTAAAACGACAGCGTGGGAGGTCACTGAACTGTAGCTACCGCCTCGCCCTCAACTTACCGTTAAATTCAAGACTCTTGTTGTTGGGGGCAGGAAGTTTCATAATCTCGTTGAGTGAAAACGACAATTAACACGCGTCATCCCCTGTCTAAACCACCTTATTGGACGACAACAAAAGTTTAAACGTTAGAGTTAAGGCAAATTACCGGGTAAGACTTGGACACTTCTTTGGGAAATTTGCAGCAATAGTCTCTCATGTTTGTGGGTTTTCCTTCTTGGCCTTGACATTTAAAAAGATGCATTTTAGTTCCCTCATGTCATCACATAGTACTTTCATTTTCTTTTGTTTTTCCTGGTAGAAAGAGAATAAAATATTTACAAAAAAAATTTAAATGAGATGTGGTTGGTAACACAATCAGTTGAAAGATAAGGAGATAATCCAACAAAGATTAGGTTCACGTGTTATTGGATTTAACTTTTTCATTTGTCACACTTATTTCCTCCTCTGTAAGTGTATTGCATTAGTACTTTTATTCTTTGAGCAAAAGTCTTCTAGTATTGTGCATAAATACATATCTTCAATGTCATATTCGACTTCAATAAACTTTATAAGTTGAATTCATTATTTTGCACCTTTAATTTGATTCAATAATTAGTTTTGTCATGCGATTCCAAATCTTTGTAATCCTGAAAATTTGTTGCTTGAAAAAATGACATTCATGTATACCACATACTACTAAATAAATTGTACAAATATTATAATTGAAATCTTTTTCTTAAAAAGAAAAAAACATTCAATTATCATATATTAGTATATAACTTTTCTTCTATATTTTCTACCAAAAGTATAATCACTTTACTAATGTAGAAAAAGTCGTATACCGTACTAATTTTTCTCTTGGTTTACTAATATTACTAGATGTGCGGACGAGATTTTCATAAAAATGGTGTGGGGCAAATCGTTATATGTTGTATATGTTCGGAGCCAAAATCTATCATGTCAAATATAACGGATGGAAAAAGAATAAATGCAAACGTGAGGGATCTTTTCAGAAATTACCACTTAGATTTCATCAAAAGAACGGTGACGTGCCCTCATTTATTATTTTCATAAATCCCACCTCCCTCTCTCCCCTAACCCACCGCCTCATTTCTCTCAAGAGAAGAAATGCTCACAATTGCTTATAAGTAACTGTTTTGGCCATCAAGGGTTGATTCGTGTGACCCTTTTGTTAAAGCATTGAGCTGGGGTTTCACAAGCTGCAAAGAAGGAAAAAGGTGAGCTTGTTTTTAGTCTTGTGTACAAAAGAATAATGTGCTCTTGTCTTTTAATTTTTTTTAACGATCCTTTAAGGTTATTTCTTTTTGTTTCAGTAATGAGTAGTGCATTTATCTGATTCGCTTTGATCTAAATGCAAATGGGCTTGAGTGTTCTTTAAGTTTAGATTCCTGAGATGAGATATTAAATGGAGTATGTGGTCAATTGTTAACATGTCATGTATGTTCACAGGCATGATTTTTTCCTCTGTTCTTTAATCCAAGTTTTGAGTTAAATATGATTTATTCTGATGGATAGAGTGGTTTTCTGATGGAAACAGTGAGTCTTGTCGGGTCAAGGTTATGTTTTCTTCCTTTCCAATTTTGAATGGTTCAATGGTTAGAGGTTTTGCTTTTTCCTTTTGGTGGTGGGATTTGCTTTTCAAAGAAAAAGAAGGATCTGTATGCAGATGAAATTTTCTCTCTCTTCCGGAAATCATATCTTTAAGTTACTTGTTAGAAGGGATGGAGGTACTGATGTTAGTCTAAACTTGTTTTGCTATAATTCAAAAATGTTTTGATTTTTGATTTAACTGTGATGAGTTTTTGCAGGTATTGAAGTTCCTCTGTTTTTGCATCAGTTGAACTTGTCATTTCTACTGTGGTGATGATGGCGATTGATGAGTACCAAAGTTTTCAAGAGAGTTCTTGTGATAACAAGACAATTTTTGGAAGCATTATGAGAAGATGGCTGGTGTCTTAGATCCAGGGTGATGACTATCATGGTTGAGAATTGAAATTTCTGATTTGTGACCGTACAATGGCTGTTGCAGATTTGCACAATGTTTCTGTGTTTGATTCTTCATTTCTTAGGGAGTCTCATTCTTCACAGTCAAGGCAATGGGGTGAACAAAGCAGGCAGAGCACCCGGGCATCCTCTCTCCTGCAAATGTGGCGGGAGCTTGAGGGTGAGCATGTGGTGAATCATCCCAATGCGAGACTTGGAGAGAGGATTCAGCACCAAAGGAGTGACCAGTCAAATACTGACTCTGTGAGTACCTTTCTGTCAGACGGACCAGAAAGCATTAATGGCAATGAGAGCTTGGAGGCCAGTTATGTTCAGAATGAATATGGCACTTGTTCACAGAGCCATATTGGTTCCCGAAAATGAGCATGATGACAGCAATAGTCTCGTATCAGAGCAGTCAGCCGATCTTGGAGAAGTAGAACGGGAACGTGTAAGACAAATATTCCGTGAATGGATGAACAGCAGTGCAAAGAGCCATCCACCCAATGGTTCACATATAAATAATCATTCAAGGGCACAGTGGCTGGGTGAAAATGAGCGCGAAAGGGGTCAGAATCATTATGGAGTGGGTGCAAGTGAACTGCCAACAGAGAGGCAATTATGATTCTCCTACGGATGAAGGAGCTTCTGAAATTGGTCCTCAGATTGAGCTAGTGCGTGATGGCTTGCTGGTAAATCATGGCGAAATTTGTGAGCGAAAGGCCATCCAAAGGTTATGTGGCAGGCAGGCTCTTCTTGATTTGCTTGCCCGAGCACAGAGTGAACGGAAAAGAGAAATTGAAGAATTGTTGGATCATAGGCCTGTATCTAGCTTTACTCATCGCAGTCGTATTCAGGTTAAGTGTCACTTTGAGGACTTCCATTGATTTAATTCTTACAACTGAACTATTAATGTGATTGAGGTCCTTCATTAGATAATATATAGGAGGAACTGTTCATAACACCAGAAAGATGATTTAGACAGAATGACTATTCAGCTTTGCCTGTGCTAATAATAGTAAACTTTTGCAAGTCATTGCTCAGGGGCAGGTTCTTGAGAAATGAAAGCACGATTCGTGATGAAAGACAGACTTCCAGAGCAGCAAGTGAACTGGGTTTGTTGAGGCAGAGAAATACTGTTTCTGATTTAAGGTAATTGGACTTCAAACAAGTATATAAGTAAGGAAAGGAACTTACTTTGGTCACATTCCTGCTCTTGTTAGTGCATCTTTTGTGTATTAGCTAACAATAGTTTATTTACCTGTTCTAGCTGTTCTTGATGCTTTATATATTGTTATCTTCCTGTTTCTTGGGATTTCAAAATGTAATTTCCTCTCCTTGGTAGATGCAGTTGGCGTGATCTTTTAATCAGCCTGCCCTTTGTTCCTCTGGAAAAAAAATTTGGTTGTTTACTGCTTTTTTTTCAACACCAAAGTTAACCAGCAACAAGAGACACTGTCAAATTTTATTCTCCTACACACATGTTGTTCATGAAGAACCCCAAAGTGTGGTTCATGTTACGTTACCCACCATAAAGATATTGCCATTGGAGACATTGAGCGTTCAGCTGAAATGAAGCTTATTCATCAACCTAAGATAAATTTAGAAATTTGACACAAAAATCTAGTCCAATTCCAAATTCCATAATCCCCTGACTTTCTTTTCTACCCACTATTTAGTTGTTGAGCAGTATCTAGCATTATTTCTTTTTTTTTTTCCTTTTTTTTTTTAGTCACAAACTTTGGAATATGCTGCTATTGACTTGTCAAGTCCTATATTTAAGTGGAAAAAATCTAGCATGGTTATGGAAAGTTGTACTGAGTTTTCTTTGTACCCTAGATATTTCTTGTAATTACTTCCAAGGAAGTTTAGCCAATTTCAGTTATGAGTTATAAAGACCTTAACCTCATGTTTGTGAAACAGAGAAGGGTTTCTGTCCAGATTGGACAACTCTGTTCGTGGTTCATCAAACAATCATCAGTCTGAAGATGCTTCTTCTAGTGAGGTCCATAATAGAAATGGTCAATTAGAATCAGATGAGGAGCAAGAGGTGCTAGAGGACATCTATGATCTCTTTGAGCCGTCTGATGAGGAAAGTGAGAGGAATGATTTTCCCTCTATTGGTTTACATAATCAGCAGCATTCTGTTATCGAAAGAAGCTGAAGGACATGGTGATGAAGGACAAGAGTTGTTAAACAATGTTGACTAACATGCCTAGGGAACAAGGCGGGGAGAATGATGTTTCTGGGAACTTGAGGACTGATGTCCAAGCTAATCCATTGCTAAGTGAAACTTCGGAGATTGAAACCAGTGTGCCATGATTATTTGGTAGATACTGATGAAATTGTTCAAGAACAAAATGCACCAAACAGTGGGGCAAGTGATGTACACGAGATAACTGGTCAAGTAAGAAGATAGGGAACCCAATGCAGCTGAAAGATTCCAATTGGCAAGAAACTTCAGCTCAAGTTGAAGAGGAGCAGGAATTGTTTTTGGATCATGAACAAATTGAATGGCAACAACCAACCAGTACTGAAGCCGATGAATGGGCACATGGTAATGAAGAAGGGCTTACTGAAAGTGGGAAGAAAACATTGCCCATCAGTGGGATCAGGAAAGACCAGAATAATGATTTTAGAGAACACCATAATACTCAAGAACCAAATGAAGATTGGCATGATGATGGTTTACAAGAGGCTATAGATAGTTGGTTAGATGTGCCTTCAGGGCAGGGAGTCGGTGGTTCTAGTGGCAGGGTTGATGCATTTTATTTTCCAGAGGATGATAATGTTTACAGTATGGAGCTAAGAGAACTTCTTAGCAGGTGAGAGTCTCATTGACATTTAGGAAAATTCTTCAAAGTGATGGATTCTCAAAGGGTTCTTTCGTATTTATCTGTTTACTTGTGATTCAGGAGACGTGTCTCTAGTCTTCTTCGGAGTGGTTTCAGAGCAAGCCTTGACCAGCTGATACAGTCATACGTGGAACGTCAAGCAATGCTTCTATGGACTGGGAGGCAGATGGAGCATCATCTTCACCTGCCTTCATTGAGCAAGATCAGGAACAGCAGAATGATGATCAGGTACAGGATGGTGTATTATCAGGTGGTGTTGATAGAACCTCACCATCGGACACAGCTTCTCAGCCAGTCTGGGATCAGGATTTGCATAGACTAAATTGGTCTCACAACAGCCCTCATCATCAGTTAGGAATTGTGAGCGCACGCATCCCTCTGCTTGGTTCTTAAACTTGTCAACTTAGAGTTACAAGGTCCATTGTTTAGTAAACTGAACTCTTGTGGATATCATATTGATCTATTATGTGAATTGTATGCACTTGATGTCATTTTTTTCATCCGTTGCGGTTGTCATATCAGCCAGTACTCATGTACAGAATGCTTTTGGCTTGATCTTGTACATTTTTCCAGTTTATTACTATTCACTTGCATGTGTGCACATCTAGCCTTAACAACTTTTTTTTATATCACGAAGTTAGTTCTTAAGACATGGAAAAGATGTACTGAATGCCGACATTTATGGGGCGCTAACACTGAAGATTTAACTTGCCCTGGAATCAGCTTGGTCTAACTTGAACCTATTTTTGCCCGTGTACAGCAGGATTGGGGGATCATTAATGAATTGAGGCTTGACATGGTTAGGCTTCAACAGCGCATGGACAATATGCAGAGGATGCTAGAGGCATGCATGGATATGCAACTTGAGCTGCAACGCTCAGTTCGGCAAGAAGTTTCTGCAGCTTTGAATAGGTCAGCTGTTTCAGCAGGTAAAGGATTTAGGTTAGAGATCATTAATGGTAACATCAGAGTGTGTGGTGTTTCTTGCTATCAAGTGTTCTGAGTTTTTAGTTTATTCCTTTACCTTCTCTTTATATGACAAATGTGGTTCAACGTTGCTGATTTCATTGCTTGGAAGTAGATACTTGCAAGGATGCACAACATAAGGACGATTCCAAATGGGATTTTGTGAGGAAACGAATTTGCTGCATGTGTTGTGAACAAAACATTGATTCCTTGCTGTACAGGTGACCCACCATGATCTCTGGGTGTTATTGCAGCATCTATTCAAATTAACCTCCAAATTAGTATTTGTATAATTTCATCTAGGATGATCTTCTGACAAAGATAGGAACTGTATTTTTCCTTTTGCATCCTGGCACTTCTTTGCTTACTGAATCCATCCATATAGGTGCGGACACATGTGCACATGTTCAAGATGTGCAGAGAAATTGGTCCAGGGAAAAGAGAAGTGTCCAATGTGCCAGGCACCAGTGATTGAGATGGTCCGAGCATATTCTGGTCCAGTAATGGAAGGAGTGCCAAATAAATGGAAAACTGAAGGAAAAAAAAATCTCAAGAATAAATAGGACATAATGCCAACAAGCTGTAGACTTTTCAATTTTCTTCTTCTTGTAGTCCTCACCAGGTAAATCATCAATCCCATATATAGCAAGTCTATAACTGTCCTTCTTTTAGTTTGTTTAGCAGATGACTGAAGATGTATTTTGTACCCTGTCATTGTACAAACTAAAAATAAGCAAGAACAACTTGTTTGTCATTATTTCAGGTAGATGTTTCCCCAAAGGTGGACTTCGATCCAGTTCATACACCAGCCAACTAGTTTCTAGGGAGGAAAGTCATTGAGTTTTTGTGATGGCTTATCAGTATTAAGTTATTTTGATGCTTGAAATAGGTGACCTGTCCAAAAGTAGTTGCTGAAAAGAAGCCTGACTTGACTTCCATGTTAATGATCTGATTGAGAACCCCAGATCGTACACCATTCAGCAGCAGTTTTATTAGTCTTGGTCATACCAGTAAAAGCAGAAACCTGGATCCTCCACCCTCATGCAGCTGTAGATTCATGGAGACTGTTTTCTGATGACTATTGCTGAATGGTTTTGCATTGTACCAGTATTCTAACACCCCAGAGACCAAAACTCTGGTTTGCTCTGTGTAATTGAATTATTTATTTGTTTGAATGAAGATGGCCATCATTTTGTTCTGTTTTCAGGAACCTTTGAGTACAGAATATTTTACATTCTGGTTGTTGATAACCACCAGAATAGCAGAGCTCCATAACCGGAAAAACTAGCTTTTCTTTTTAACCAAGATTAGGCTTCTCATTCAGATAACTTGGAACACAGTTGTGTATTCCAGGACAATTTCAAGAAGATTGGTATGACGTTTGCATCTAATAACAGAATCTTGTGGGCTGTGGATACTTTTTCATTTCCACAATTATCTTGTTAGTTGCGTCTTGAACATGTTGAGTGTAATGGTTACCCCAATTCATGCCTTTTCCTTTCCATCGTTTGGTGAATGGAATTGTCTTGTTGTATAGTCTGTTTCAAGTGGTTGAAAATGAGCACCTGAATTTGAGGAACAATTGGTTTAAGAGCTGATTTTCTTTTATACTGAACAACTTTAGTTTTCACTACATTTTCTTCCCAACTAACTGTAAAGTTTGGACCTGCGGTTTTACTCTTTACATATATGAATGTTGCTCAAGCTAAATTGTACTTTAATTGGTTTGAAAAAGGAAAAGGTCCATTCCCACTTGACTCAACTAGCAAATCCAATCTCGGTCATCTTGTAAAACCAAAATATAGGTAGCAAAAAAAAGAAAAAATCGAACTTAAAAAAAGTTCACAAGACAAGATAAAAAAGTACAAATGTCACACTTATTCACATTAAAATAACATACTTGTTAGGGACTAGTAAGTATACAAATTTTATTAGAACAAATGAATATTTTGACACTTATCTTATATTTTTTTATTACAGATGAGATTTGAATTTTTATTTACAGTCCGTCGAGTGATTTTTTTAAATTCCTCCGCGGCAGCAACTGAACCAAGTTCAGCGCGAATGAAACTAGGGACAATTGATGTCGTTGAACAAAAAATTACCCTCAAAATTAAATGCTATTGAGACTGGAAGGAATAATTGAGCCTAGCAGCTACCATAGCACACCATGAGGCAATCAATCAAATCAGATTTCTGTAGAATTGGAGACTCTATCCAGAATTCACCACACAACACTACTACTATAACAAAAATAAAATAAGAAAGAACCCTTTGATACGCAATTAATGAAGTCATTTTTGAGTGTTATACAAGAAATTTACAAAAGAATAGCCTATTTTATTTTATTCCCCCCTCCCTACCAACAAAAAAAAAAAAAGGAAAAAGGAAAAGGGCATAAGAAAACCCCTCCTTTTTCTCTATTTCCTCCTTTCCAACGCGTCTATCTATAATATCTACCTTTTACATCATCATCCTCAAAAACTCATGCTTCGTTGCAAAACAAGTCGATCTCCCACGCTCGTGCAACTGCAGACCCTTCTCATTCCAGGATTACTACACGTGTCACAATCATCAACCGTTGATCTTCCACCCAGCTCACTCCTGCCATTACCACGCTCTTCCTCCTCCACATCCAATCGAACCTCCTGATGATCATCGACCACCTTAAGTAACTGAGTCGACCTGCACAGTGGACATGACATGTGTGAAGCCAGCCACGTGTCGATGCACTCCGGGTGGAACACGTGTGCACAATGCGGGATTAATTTAACAATTTCCGTCTCCTCGAATTCACTCAAGCAGATTGGACAATCCGTGATCAGCTGCTTCGCGCCCCCACGGTAAGAAACAAGTGGCAATGACTTGATGGTGGCAGGATCCACACCAGCGTTCTTCTGATTATGGCCATCACCCAACCGCGGAGGGTGTCTCCGGCGGCGGCTTGATGTCGGTGGAGTCTTCTTCAGCAAAACGGCGGATGTAGATTGAGAAGAAGCCCATGAAGAAGAGCGCTGTTAGGAGGACTAAGATTGTTAAGGCCATTGATGAGTCGAACGGTGTAGTGGGGTGCCTGGGACTTCTTTTAACAGTTGTTGCATCTGAAGGAGAGGCGTTTATGGGTTCGAAAATGGGGTCTGGTGATAAGTCAGAGCCTTGTAAACCTCCAGATGCTACTGCAGGAACTTGCTGCAGTAGTATTCTTCTGTTCCGAGTAATATTTGTACTAGTTTTCTTCATGTTGTGATAAACCAAAAAAAAAACAGTCCTCCTTGTTTTTCTTATGGTTTTTGTGAAGTACCTGGTGAAATGGAAGATGGGATTTTTCGGAAAAGAGTGACAAGTGAAAGATAAGGATGGAGAGGATGGGATAAGGGGGGGTGGTTTATGAGTTTCAGTGAAAGATTCTTTCTTGAGTTTTTAGTGTGAGAGGGTAGTAGGACAAAAAAATAAAAAATCTTGGAGTGCTTAATTTGATTTTGATGTGAGCTAGAGAAGAGGAAGAGGGAAGATGAAGGGTTTGGCGGATGCATGCATGGGGCCTACAAACAAGGGGTGGGGGCGCGGAGGCTACTAGCTATATGTCTTGATCTTACTTGAATGTTGTGTATATGTGCAGAAAAAGAAGTGACATCTTTTGAGGTTTGGACAAAACTAGCAGCAGCAGCAGCAGCAGCAGTAGCGGATCACCGGCTCCAGGTTTTGGGGTTTTTAAGATGATAGTAAAATCTTTTGTTCGTAATGGAGTGGAGTGAATTAGCAGTATTACTACGTGGGAGGAAGGAAGAGGGGCAAGAGTTGTCCATGATTTCTTGTTTCTTGTCTTCCTACGTAGTACGTACAAAGGGGTCTACTTGAATGTTTTAGCCAACCTTTGACAAACTAGCGCGTATTTCTTTTATTTGTATTTATATGGATGAACTTCGAAAAGTCGTTGGTTCTCTAATTGTCTTTTAGAAGAAAATTTTGATTCGGACAAGATAGTACTATGTCTTCTTTATCAAGTGAAAACTGGCTTTTGCAACTAAAATTGCAAGAAAAATTTGATTTGGATGCGATATATGTTGTAATTGTGATAGGAATTTTCACCGTTATGAATAGCTAGCTGTTTTGATAGCAACATGAAATAAAGCAACGCAATTTTCTTGTGCAAAATATTATTTACACTTCATTTTTTGTTATTTGTTGCACTCTCATCATTTGTTTTATTATATAATCTAATGAATAAAACTTATATGGTTAAAATGATAACGAGCGTGTAATTAAGATTTATTATCTAGTCTAATAAATAAAAATTATATGAATAAAATGACAGTAAACGTGTGACTAACGAAAGCAACGGGAATGTAAATAACAGTTTTCCTTATCTCATGGTAACACATAAACTTGACAAAATAGGCTTACCGCTAGAATTTATGTCGAAAGAAGGCGGCCATTGTTGCTTAATTAAGGAGGAGGAAAAATTGGAATCTGAACTTCCACACCATGTGTGCTTTATGCACTGTTCAAATTTGCTTCTAACTCCGCAGATAAATGAAGCGTTTAACCACACGTTGTTATTCTTGCATTTGTTTGTCTATTTTGCCAGGCTAGACAAAGATATTATTGCAACGAGACATATGCGTAGAGATGAAGAGGAACCTATTTATAACTTTTATTTTACCAATCCAAGTCCTAACTTACTATGGATTAGTCTATTGCTGAAAAATGGTACTTCAGGTTTGGGGTTAAAGAACTTGTACTCCATAAATGAACTTTATTTTTTGTTAATCGTCCATGGATTAGAAACTCTTCAAAGAACTTTCTACAGCAATAAATTCAGTCGATAAATTATTATCAATTTTGAGTGTATGTGATGTTGCAATGGTCCAGCAGCCGTGTATGCAAGCCAAGCTGCCAAGTCACATGTAAGCAATCAAGATGATAAGAACGCGAGGCTGATGCCCTGAAAGTACAACTGTCCAAGCGGCCAGTACTGTTCCCGAATCAAGAAAATGAAGAGAAATAGTCACTGATTAAAAGAAAGAGTAGCCACAGATTTGGCAATTTTTGTGAAGAAAACTGATTAATTTTGTGACTACGACATGCGACCAAATTGTAAATAAATAAGATAATGGTTTCACATTTTGTTTTCTTATTTTTTTTTTTCCGTTCTTTCTATCTGAAAAGTTCCACATCGTAGCTGTTGTAAAAAGATTTTGCAAATTTATCTCGCTCGTGTCAAAATGTCATGCAAAATAATAATTTTATCATGCATAGGTCTATGAGATTACAATAATTTATCTGAATAGAATATACACCGGAACTTATCGTTATATATATATATATATATATTGATTTTTCAAATTTTTTGTGTCTATTAATTTCAGATTTGTACGTATCTGTGTCATATTTGATTAAATGTCTGATATTAGTGCAGATTTATTGAAAAAAATAATCTTTTCTATTGCCATGTTGGCCTGTTGCCATGAGTGAGAGGGCAATCGAAGGGGGCTCATGTTGGCCTATTGCCTTAAGAGCTACGAAACGTCTATTGCAAGAAGCAATTCAAGAGCTGGCTCAACTGCTTAATTGCTGGCGGTGGCGCCTGCAGGATTTGATCTACAGATTTTGCTGATATACGTATTCTTCGAAACCGTCCGCAGGAGGACCCATCACTGTCATCATCATACCCAAGGTGTTTGTGGGCTGAAAATTCCTGCAAGATACCGTATGCTTTCTTCTGAACGCTGAAGTCATATGGCACATGAACCTAGTTATGAACATGATAACGACCGCATTTGTAATACGTTCAGTTAGGGGAATCCCAAGCGTATATTTCTTGGCAAAATGTTCGTTGTTTCGAAATTGTTACTAGTTGATATAAGGAAGGGAAATAAAGGAAAGTGGTTGAGGAAAGATAAACGGTTTTAAGATCTCAATAATTTAGCTGCGAAGTTCATTTACGAGTCATGATTCACCACAAAATTTTAAAGAAATCATTATGGCATTGTTCTCAGTTGCTTCAAATTTTACAAAATAACTGATTATGGAGAATCAGAATCAGTACAAACTACTCTAAGTGATTATAAATTTTTACTTTTTTGGTCATTAAAAAATCTATAATCAGAATATAAAAGTAACAAAAAAGGTCGAAAAAACTCATCAGAATCTATAACCAATTAAAATAATCAATTGAAAAACAAGTCTTATACAGGCACTACGCTATTAGTGAGATCAATTAGTGAGACAAAAAATAAGCTGTAAGGTAGAAAAATAAACAGTATTAGCGACACTCTATTTGGGCCTTCAGTAATTCCACACGTACCAGTTTTTTCGTCCCTCGCATTTTATAAAATGAATTTTTTCGTCCCACACACTTTACAAAATAAATTCTTCCATCCCTCATATTTAATAAAATGAATTTTTTCATCTCTCATTGATCATGTGCATGAATAACTCTTTTTTTGTAAACCCGTGTATATATCTATTTGATTTCATTTGAACCGTGCGAATAGCATGTAATATATCTCTATTTGACTTCACCTACAACTACAATTAGCTTGTTCGGGTGAAATCAAATAGAGATATATCATGTATTCGTACGGTTTAGGTGAAATTAAATAGATACATATACGGGTTAAAAAAAAGAGTTATTCGTACATATGATCAATAAGGGATGAAAAAAATATATTTTGTGAAATGTGAAGAATGAAAAAAATACATTTTGTAAAATGTGATGGACGAAAAAATTCATTTTATAAATTGCAAGGGACTATATAGATTGGATTATGTGACACACAAAAAAAAAGAAAAAAAGCTGAAGGCAGAAAAATAAACAGGATTAGTGAGACTCTATTTGGGCCTTCGGTATTTCCACATGCACCAGTTTCTAATGCGACGAACTGCAATACGTGCATTTCATTTTGAGCGGCCCAATTATAGAAATAACTTATTTCCTCGTTCTTTCTTTTCTTGCCATTTGCACGTCCACCATTATTTCCTCGCTCTTTTCTTGCCATTATAGAAATAACTTATTTCCTCGCATTTCATGGTTTCGTCTTTCTTTTTTTTTATTCTTAATTTAGGAATTCCTGTTCATTACTTTTTGCAAGACAAGTTATTCCGGGTTTCAAATTTCTAATGGACGTTAGTCCGGATAAGTTGTAGAATTGGGAATACTCATATTTTTGCAATTGGAATAACCGTAAAATCCTGTAGGCTGCAAACCAAAAAAAAAAAAAGGCAATTTGTTCTTGAAGGAAAGCTCATTCTATATTATCAGTAGTACGTGCCTTGACCAAATAACTTCAGCTGAAGTCTGAAAATGACTAAATTTGTTACTTGTAGATCAATACTTCCACTGCGCCAAAGTCGTGAGAAATACTAATGAAATATCAACGCAACAGCCAGATTGCATGTAACATGCTTCATGTTCACAAAATTTGGCAATATAACATGCTTCAGATGACAGCCAAAAAACGCACATTGCATGTTGTACATGTATCCCTCGTCAGATCCTAACCTAATTTACATGACTATAAATCCTCCTAGAATTCAAATTAAACACAAACTAAGGCAATTTAATGTGGAAAATGCAACTAACTAGTTGGCCCTAGGACTTTGATTTCTTGGACTGCCCACTGACACAGGAGGCATAAGTTCTAACAGCCTTAGAACCCTCAGCAATTGCATGCTTCCCAAGTTCACCAGGCAAAACCAAACTTCACAGCATCCTGGATTTCCCATGATGGGAGGGTCCTCCTCCCACTGTACCTAGACAGCCTTGAAGCCTCCTCAGCAATCCTCTCAAACATGTCACTCATCAGATTATTAACAATTGTCATAGCCTTTGATGATATAGCACATTCAGGATGAACTTGCTTCATCACCCTAAACACGTATCTTTTGTATCCCACATTAGTACCCCCACCACTCCCCATTTTGGCTCTCTTCCTCCTCCTCTGGGTATCAGCAGTCTTCTTCTCCTTTTTCCCATTAGCACTATGTTCTATACCTGGGCTTGTCTTCCTTTTCTTGGTTCCCTCTCTTGCTGGTCGTGTTAAAGCCACATCTGGCTGCATTTCTTCTTCATCTCCTTGCTGCTGCTGCTCTTGTTCCTTATTTGATGGGGCTTCAGATTGTGGTGGTGGAGTAGGAATAGTGGTGATCTCTGATTCTGAGGCTCATACAAATATTTCTTCTTCTCTGTCTCTCTTCTCTTCGTCTCCTTCATCTACATCTTTATCTATCTTCTGCAGCTCTACTGCATCTTTATCTACATCTGCTTCTTCATCTTCCATCTGCAGCTCTTCTTCACCTACACCTACATCTTCCTTCTGCAGCTCTTGTTCATCTACATCTTTATCATCCTCCTGCAGCTCTTCTTCACCTACATCAACATCTTCCTTCAGTAACTCTTGTTGTTCATCCTCCTGCAGCTCTTCTTCACCGACATCTACATCTTCCGGCCTTGGCTGACGTTCTTGATCATCCCTTTGCTGCTCTATGTTAGGCGCTGCTTCATAATTTGGTGGTGGGGTGGGAGGAGTCTCAGGCTCTGGGGCTTGTTGAGTTTCATCTTGATCACCTCGTCGCTGCTTTTCTTGGCCCTTCGGGTCGGGACAGCTTCATGGGCCTTTTCCTGCTCTTCTAGGTCTTTAGGGACAGCTTCTTGACCCTTTTGCTGCTGCTCCTGAGCTGGCTGTTGCTCTTCTTGTTCTGCTCCTTTTGCTCTGTCCTTCAACAAACAATGGTCCTCCGAACAGGCTCTTTCAGAGGTGAAGAGATAACTCCAATTTTCTCATTCTCTTTCGTGGATGAAGCAACAACCTCTACTACTCTCTCATCAGTATTCTCACAATTAGTCTCCAATTCAGTAGGCTTTGGAGAAACGACAACTTGCACGGTTTCTTCTATAACTTTCTTAGTCACCACTGTGCCAAACAACTTGCCTGAACGTGTCTTAGGTGCCATATTTTTCTTAGCTTCCTTCTCAGAGAATCAAACTTCAGCAAAGAACTAAAAATTTCCCTCTCGTTGAAGCTGTTTAAAATTTTTGGCCTGATCTTGGCAATTAGCAAATTATATTGAGACTGAAAAGGTCGGTGCCTTTTCTGGGATGCATCAAAATTTGTGTTAGAAGATTTGAGAAGGTGGCACGTTGGGCAACAGGTGTCGAGTGATTTTGAGTTAAACGGCTACGTGGGTTAAAAGTAAAGGGCGAGAGGTTTCTGGACATTGTAGCAAAAATTTTACGACAATAGTACTGTAATAAATTTTACTGTAGCATAGAATAAATAACGGTAGATTTTTTTTTTTTTGGCCCGATATCATAGACCTTCAGAGACTGAACTATCACGGGTCCAAATAGGTGTCTACGCACTCGTTAACGAAACATTTCAAAAAATTCTATGTAGAGGAAGGTGACCCAATAGGATCAAGGGAAAATTCCTGTGGGAAGGAGGGAATCCAGTCCAGACGGGTGCATAGGAAGGATGACCCAGTGGAGTCAAGGGAGAAATTGGGAGTGATCCTATGGGAAGGGAAACATTCAGGAAATCCTATAAGGGGCCAGAGGGGGAATTCGGGGGGTGACCCTATGGGGTGGTAAACATTCCAAGAAACCCTATAGGGAGGGAGGTGACTGACCAAGGCTAAGAGGAGAATCCCTGTGGCGAGGAGGGAATTCGATCCAAACGGGTGCATCGGGGGTGACCCAACGTGGCCAAGAGGAGAATTCGGAGGTGACCCTACGAGGGAGGTGGCGTAACGAAACTAAGGGAGAAATTCCTATGAGGAAGGGGGTGACCCTATGGGGGGAGGGGGAATCCGATCGAGACGAGAACTAGGCCAAAAGAGGAATATGTTTGGGGGGGGGAGGGAATTCGGTCCAAATGGGTGCGTAAGGGATGACCCAACAAGGCCAAAAGGGGAATTTGGGAGGTGATCCTACAGCGAGGGGCGATCCAGATGGGTGTCTATGCATTCGCTGATGAAACATTGAAACTCTAGATTTTGTGCGTAGGCGGTGATTCAACGGGATCAAGAGAGGAATCTGGGAGGTGACCCTATAGGCAGGAGCAGTTCAAACGAGTGCGTGGGCATCTGTTGAGAAAACATTGAAACTCTGGATTTTTAAAATACAGACTATGAGATTCGATTTCTTGATCTATAGCCAATTAGAGCCTTAAAACTCTTTTGGTGGTAATTGGTTAACGATAGATTTTATTCATCCAATTTTATTCCGCTAACTAGTACCATTTGATTCGGTTTTGAGAGCTGCTGGTACTTTATTGGCTGAGAAAAGAAAAAGGAAAAAGAAAACACAGAAACAAAGCCTTGAGTCGTTTGTTGGTTAACTCATCTAGTACAGCTGAAAACTTCTACTATTTGTCTGATGTTTTCTGCTACTCGACAGCGATATGGTTTAGAGACAAGTGTCAGAAGTAAAAACCTTTTAGAGTTTCGAAGTAAAGATTGTTCTGGTGATTTGTGGGTGTCCTTGTACTTGGAGCAGCTAAATTAAATTTGTGATTTAAACATTTTACCTAATTATTACCCACTATCTCTCGACATTAACAACTGACCATCAAATACAGAAACAGTGTATGAGCTAGAAATATTATGTGGCAAATACTCGGAGCCCGTTTGAATTGTTATTTGTTTTAGAGTTTTTTATAAAAAAACATATATTATATAAAATTTGATGTATGGAAGTTAAAAATAAAAATTTTTACCTTGTTTGAAATTGCCAATTTTTTTCCAAAAAATTTTTACTTTTATCTCTCATACATCAAATTGTTACAATAACATTTTTTCTATAAAAGTTACAGAGAAAATAGCAATCCAAACGGGTTCTAAGTATTTGCCGCAATAATATGTGTCTCTATATCAATGGTGATAATTCTTGACTTCTTGACAAAAATTGTTACAACACATTGCTCCGGTACAAATTAAAGATGACTTGTGTTTAAAATGCTTACCCATGGTTTTCATGCACATACGAAAACTTCTAACTGAAAATCTATAATTTCATCAAGCCCTCCGTTTTGTTGTACAATGGGGATCCAAAAGTTCCTAGTTCTCACTCTGCATATGAATTTTGAGAATAGCAACGGATGAATTAAAATTTAAAATACATTGACCATACTGCGTTATGTGAATCACAAACCATGGGGTGGGAAGGACGTGGGCAGAAAGGGTGTAAAAAAGAAAGAAAAAAAAACCACAAACCATGAAATGGGATTCCTACTATCCTGGTAAAATTATAGTAAAACTCGTACTCACGAGTTTACTTCAACAGTTCAACTTTTGCAGTATTAATAGGGAAAAACGGTAGGTCTGATTAGATATAGTGTGGACAAAAACTAATTAATTCCTATATTGTCCGTTGGATCATGTCTAGAAGACGACATGGAACAACTCTTGTAAGGAGCAAATGCCGATTTGAAAATATTTGGCGTGGCTTCTTGAATGCAGACAGTATTATTGATTTGGGCAGGATACGAACGAGAGAAGGAATGGCAACAACCAGCATACATATTTTACTCAACATACAAAAAAATGGAAAAAAGAAAACCATGAAAGACATATATTTGTCTCCTATACTATGCTTGCAATCCTTGCATTTATGGCATTGGCAATCTTCTTCCGGAGTGAAACCCGGCTGCCGCGGGGGGAATTCTTGGAAGACGACGGCTGTGGGCCCTGTGAAATCCAAAGCTTGTTCTCGTCTAGAGAAAGGTGGCTGAATTTTGTTTGAAAATTATTTGATAGGGTTGGAAGAAATAGTAGGGTGGTGTAATTTTTTTTTTGACTTGTTAATTTGATGCATTTAGCGTTTAGGACTGTAACAACTCTTTATCAGATGCATGCTAAATGAGCGAAAAGTACATTTGGGGCTCGAAATGTTCTTGAAAAATTTGCCAAAGCTTCATCCGACCATTTTCTTGATAACTTGTCTAATTCATTGATTTTTTCAACAATTTTACCCTTCAATACTCTTCTAAGCTAAAAATTTGCACTGTAGTTTTACTTTAAGTTATCTAACTCTGATCTACGAATATGAGCAATAATATTTACTCAAACCATGTTTTATGTTTACGAAAGATTCAAAGTTCAAACTTCAACCAAAATCGTCACGCTAAGTGCTTACAATGAAGCATGAATGTATTTGAAAGAAAAAGGAAGAGGTGTGTTTCATAAATCGGTGAGGTAAATATAGAGTTTGTGACTAAGTAAATTCTAAAATTAAATCCAATCAAAATGGATGTGAATAAGGTGTATATTTATCTCCATCAGAGAATATTACTAGTTCACCTTTTAATCGTATGAGGAATAAAGCATGAATTCATCATCATGAATGGAAGCGAATCAAGCATCTACTTTGAAAATTTAGCGAATAAGCATTTCAACTTTTGCTAGACTTGGGTGTTTTGTCATGATATTCAAGGGACTAATGGCTTAGACCAAATGTTGGTGCAAAGAATTAATGAATACGAGAGAGGGAACGTAGGTAAGAGGTTTCGAATACCTCTCACTTATACCAGAAAAAAAAGAATTTATCATCAATTGCCGTTGAAATTTTATGAATGAAATTAGTCAATATTGTTCTGAATGCTCATTCCCGCACCATTATTGGTCAGTGGTCACACATTGTGTGCATGTATGTACAAGCAGGTATTCACTAATTTGTGAAACTTTAGGTCCCGTTTGGATTTTACTTTTTAGAATTTTTATAAAATAAATATGTTATACCAATTTAATATATGTGAAATAAAAATAATTAAAAATATATTCATAAAAATATAAAAATTTACTTTAAAAAATAGCAATCCAAACATTGCCTTACATAGACAAATTGGGATGCTCAGGATCAATGCTCAACATTCATGTCTATTGTTTTAAGAGGGCAGGGACATTGAAAAGATGCCATTGTCCCAACCATCACTAGCCAACAGAACCACTGTACCTTTCGTCACACAGAACTACTTATTGCCCTATGCTTTTGTCTTTTAAAACCAAGTTCTGTATCTGTGGCAGTAGATATGGATCCTATCTTGACAGGTGAATGTACCACAGCCATGCAAATGAACACAGTGAATACTGAAATGGAAACGCGACAACAAAGAAAAGTTGAAAAACACCAGAGTTTACTACAGGTCAAATGTCATCCTTTCACCCCGCAAGTTGCACGACTTTGCTCTACATTGAAATATTTTCTCCAGCTTTTACTATTTTTTTTTTCAGGTCTGGAGGCTAATACTCCAAGTTACACAGAGTTTTATTCAAAGATACTCAATAACGGTAGCACGTAAGGATCGAACTTGAAACCTTATTGTAACTACTGACTATCAGTCCCAACCAAAGCTAGCCACGGGACTCTAGCTTTTACTAATAAGTAATTTCTTGTAGCTTGGTGGAGTGTCCTTTGCCCTTACAGTAGTTTAATGTAGGTGGTCTTTCTCGTAAAAAAAAAAGGGTAAACAGATGAATCAAAACATGACAGATTTTCGTATTTCAATTTATGTATATACATATATCCAATACTCTTTCTGGTCACAAAAAGAAAAAAGAAAGTTTAATTTGAGAATGTAGTGCACTATGGACGACATGAATTTACCTTGACATTGATACCATATTTTATTATTAAGGACCCGTAAGCGAAATGTAAAAGTCTCTAATGACCATTCCCAAAGTCAAACTCGGACTAATTCTAAGCCTTGAAAAGTCAAAGGACCTTTGTGAAAGGCAAAGCACAGGAACCAGTTTTGCCTAGGGAAGAATCTTGAGACCTGAAAATAAACTCTTCATGGTCTTATAATTTCTTAGGTATTGAATCATTACTCAAGGGGCTAGAGTCCCAAACTCAGAGAAAGAGCACCGTCATGTTCAAATTAAGTAGTATACCATTCTTCCTAGGATGCCATGAAATCCACAGCTCTAGACATCTTGATCTGGATAGATGTATCTATTACCAAGGAAACATGCATTGTACAGGTATGGGAAAGACACAGCTGGGTAAATTCGTGGGTCTTCTTACAATAATGAAGCAAAAAATATTTAAGTGTACTATATGGAATCTTTGAAAAATCGAGGCAGGGGTACCCTATGCCCACCACCATCCCTACTTGGGGACTTGCTGCCTATTCTGAATGACCTTCATTGTGTACCACATAAGACATACCTTCCCGCCTAGCTCATTAATCTTGAGGTATGACAAAATTAAAGACAACTTGTGAACAAATTCATACATGTATGTTGATCAGGTTTTCCTGCTTGAATTATTGTGTGAATCTTTGAAAAGTTTGCTTTCGTTTCAATTTGAAATTATTTAACAATCTCGTTCACTCGTCAACAATGACAATCCCTAAGTTATAAAAAAAATGGTAAGAGTTTAAAGGTGTATTCATGCAGCCTATTAGAGCTTCTTACCTTACTCTTACCAGATACAATGGGAGCTAAGCAAAGATCGATCAAAGGAAGTGAAAAAAAATAAAAAGATTAATCCTTCTTACTCGGATGATATATACACTAATAGCTGAACATACCATACCCCGTCGCATATGCAAATTTAGAGTTTAATTCAAATTTTATAACAGTTAATGTAAGCATCCTTAATCGAAAAGGACAAACCAAAAATTTTGCCCCTCAGGTACACTGTAACTACCTCAACTCCTTGCTCTTTAGCTAGCCTCTATTCCATCAAAAAAATTTAGTCACAAGGACTGACCTAATTAAGCCAAAGCTTTCCGCGATCTAAGCAAGCGTGTTGTCCATAAAAAGGGGAAAAAAGAAGTACTTCTCATAAAGACAACAACAGTAATATACAGTAAATTATTTTAATAAATAAACTTCTCCATAAACTTACCATCTCCGAATAATTCGCACAGTAATTTACAAGAAAAAACTACAAATTCAGGTACTAAAGAACCAAGACAAAAATTGAACGGAAGAATCTAATCCGGATAAAGAACTTACGGATCACCGTTGTTCTAGCATTTATATCTATGACTATGACAAATGATACAAAGATTTTTTTTTTCTTCTCTATTGAGCATACAAATTTTATCCTAATAAATTTACAGGAAATCAAAAACCCAAGAGGGAATTCATGAACTTTTGCGTCTCTTCTTATTCTTACTACTCGTAGTTTGAGTTTCTGTGGCGGTTTCCGGTGCAACATGGCTACTAGTAGTAGAAGACATCTCAGAAGAAGAAGATTGGAAAAAGGATTCTACCTCTTCTTGTCCAGTTTTTTCAAAAGAACTGCAACTTGGACAATTTCCTCTTACGTGAAATTCCTCTTCTTTTAGGTTTCTTCGGTGCTGGTGGGCAGGTTTGAGGAGCTGGAATTTTTTGGTCTTGAGACACAGGCGTTTTACACTGATCTTCTTCATGATTGGTCCCCGACTTCTTTGGCTTCTTCTCATCTTCTTCGCTCAAATTCTTTGACGAACTTTCCTCTACAGCATGAGCTTCGGACATGTATAGTTCGAGAATATTTCGGCGCGGCTTCGTTTGGGACCGAAGAAGTGAAGGAGAAATATGAAGGAAGAGGGAAAGAAGCGTCACATATGTGGAGAAGAAAGAGGAGACATATATGTTGAGTATGTTGTCTTCGATCCCTTCCTTTCTTTTCTTCTGTTGGATTCTTTGGTTTTCTTCGTCGACACAATTTGTTCTACGCTGATTTGAGTTATTGTTCCCTTCTATAATTCTATGTAAGAAGATAACGTTATGGATCGCTCTCAATATGACGACATAAAACAATTACCATAGGTACCAAGGTAAACATATTTATAGTGGTCGGTCTTCTTTCTTTTATCTGGTGTAATAATTTTTTTTTTTTTTTTACCATTCTCAGTTTTTTTTTGGTAATTGTTTCCTTTGTGGAAAGAAACACTGGGGGTAAATTTTACAAGAAAAACCCTTTTAGGCCACCATATAGTGTGTACAATATGTTCCAGACTTTGAAAGTGGATTACAATAAATGTTGACTATATGACCTATATTTGCATAGGTTAATTAGGTAGCTAATTAAAGACGTTTCTAGATGATGGGATTATCTCAGATACAGTTTCCTTGCTGGTTGACTATGGCAATTAAAAAAAAATTTGATAAGTCCAAGGTGTAGAAGTATCCAAATAGCCCTGTTTGGATTGCGGTTTTCTGTCGAAAAATTGTGTCGTTTTCCGTGATCACATTTTCCTATTATCTTTTTCCCTCACATACATCAAATCGCTACAGTAATTTTTTCATGAAAAATGACGGAAAATGCAGTCCAAACGGGGCCTTAAATGATAAACCTCCTTGGAAACCCTTGATTAATAGTATTTAATGCTCGCCAAAAAGCACGTCTGGACATTATTGACTTTACATCCTAATCTGCTTTCATTTGGTTTTTACTTTGACTTCATCCAATGAGCATTTTATCACCCACTTTGGGGGTCATTCGTTGGAATTCCGAAACCACGTCAAATTCCAACTTAATTACCGGTGCAAGGACACTTGTTGTTACGCAAATCCTTTTAGACAAGAGGATGACGTCGTACCCAAAAAAAAAAAACCCCATTTCTTCTGGTGGTACGAGTTTCAATACTCATAATATAGGAGTAACTCGCAAATGCATTAAAAGTGTGAAATTCATTTGGGTTGTTATTTTTTGAAATTTTTGTAATAAAAAAATTACTATACCGATTTGATACGTGTTAGATAAAAAAAATGATTGAAAAATATATTTATAGAAAATATAATTTTTTTTAAAAAAAATGATAATTCAAACAAGACTGATATATTGCAAGCTAAAATGGCCTAAATAATTCCGTAATAATTAGCACAAAACCCGCTCTCTTTCTTAAATTGTACCGTGTATATGCAATTTCTAAGCAAGACAACAAGAAAAAAAAATAATAGTTCCTCCATCTCAATTCAGTGTACGTAACCTTTCTTCGACTAAAGCACAAAAAATGTGCAATTACATGTCTATTACGCAAAAATAATTCACACTTGAAAACAAAACAGTTCAAATAATCGATCAATACGTGGTCGAAGAATGAATGATTTGAAGGGCGAAAGAGAAGTGCACGTGGTGGAAAGCCATCCTCCAATTCAAACCCCGTTGGTCTTTTCGATAATTAACGAATCATTAATATCAATATAATGACTTTGATGTGCACTCCTGCTTGACATTAAACTGGGCTGCAGCGCCTTGCGCTTGCTGCCCCTGCAGTCCTGCTCCTCCTCCTCGGTTCCTCCGGGTCACACGGGAACTGTAGTGGTCTGGTTTGTATGTACCCTTATCTTCTCTCTCTCTCTCTCATTTCACCTGTCATAGTCATATCTCTCTCACACTTGTCTGTATTGTTATTGCAATACAAAAAAAGCTGCATTGGATACCGTTTTGAAATTGGAGTATAATGAAAATCCCAAGTCTGATGTGGACAAAGGAATTTGAAGACTTTTATTTCGGCTAGCAGCCACCATACTTTCCTCCCCACATTCCACGTTCGGCTGTTAGCTCACCAGGCTGCCATCATTTTCCTTGCTGCAGTCTCCGGACTTCACTAGCAATTGCAGCTGTTTCGTGCACAAATTTGACACATTTTTTAGATAGATAGCCTTTGAGATTGATACCTCCAACAATGCTAATCCCCCTTGGGATAGTCACCTGATCTAACCTAATATGCCCTGCTACCAGGTCCCATCAATTAATTCAGAACTGGTTGCACGGATCCATATAAAAATATATAAATCCTTTGGGTTGGTAGTTATACGGATTTGGGGCATCAACCTTCTTTTGCTGGAGATGTTTCAGGCAGCCTGGTAAAGATTGATCTGAATTACCGGATAACGGTTTTCTTTGGTATCAATATGTAATTGTTGGAAACAGTTGTTCATAATTATGGAAGTCGATCTAAGTTAGCACTACCTAATTTTGATTGAATCTCATGAAAAACATTTGTGTTATGCAATTTATTTGTTCATATGATCACTACAAGGCTATTCAAATCATTTACTGCAACTTTTTCATGCATAATGCTTTCACAAATTGTTTTCTATTTGTGTAAATTTTATATGCAGTACTGATAGTGTATCCGCTATGACCGTTCTATTTATGATACATGTGCAAAAATTGAATTTTAAATTTTAAATTTTCATAGTTATCATTCATCAAAAACTAATCGTTGTCGGTTAGTATATACTCCCTCTGTCCCATTTTGATAGTTCTAATTTTTCTTTCGCACAATTTAAAAAAAGTAGTTAATTTTGTTGGAAAAACAAATTTAGGTTGCTATTTTTCTAAAATACCCTTACATTAAATAGAGTACAACTTTATATTAATTATTCATGAAAACTTGAATTGATGGTTTATGAGAACTTGAATTGATGGTCAAGAAACAATCTACATTAAATAGGGTAGTTTATACTAATAACAACTTATATTAAATAAAGGTGTTTTAGAGAAATTAAAAGATAACTATATTCTTCAATTGGAAAGTGGACTACAAGTTGGGACAGACGAACAAGGAAAACAGAACTATTAAAATGGGACGGAAGGAGCAAAAGATTAATCCTTTCTATTTGTCTTTGTACTTTTTAATTTTTTGGGCCATTAAAGCCTAAGAGGAGAGGAACCTAACCTAGGGATGGCAATGGGGCGGGGGTGGGGCGGGGGATCCTTCCCCCGTCCCCCGCCCCGCTTCCCCCGCGGGGTTAAAATTTTTTTATTATATAGTTTATTTTAATTAAATTTGAGCAAATAATCAAGTATTAAAATATTAATACATTACCAAATTATTATTCATTATAACTTCACAATTGAAACTCATAAAAATAATTAAACAAAAGTTATTTGAATACAATCCAATATGATAAAAAATATAACTAAAATAATCAAGTTTTCACTTTTGATACAAATACAATCACTAAATTATTATTGTGTGTTTTTTTTAAAAAAAAGTGTTATTGTATTAAATGTAGTTAGGAATTTAATATAAATGTATTAATAAATTTAGTATAAACAATTAATAAATTTTATTAATAAACATGTATTATTAGTAGTATAATTGATAATATCATTATATATATAATTATGTATATATATATAAATTTTTGTTTTAAACGGGTGACGGGGCGGGGGTATATAGGTATATACCCCCGTCCCCCTCCCCGTTTCTAAATGGGGGGAAAAAATTCCCCCCCGCCCACTAGTCCCCCGCGGCGGGCACCCGCCCTATTGTCATCCCTAACCTAATCTGATTTTAGGGCACACACGCATTATGTGGCTCAGATTGTAGGTTCCCTCCCATTCTCTTTTCTCTTTAAGACATAGGGATGATTTTCAAGTCTTGCGGGATGTGATACGATAATGAGATAGAAGGATGTGATTTGATGAGGTGGAATGCAAAGACAAGGAACAGCTTTGCCTACTCTTAACGACAAAGCAACGCTCATAAGGAATTCTATTAAAACTAAGAAATCTGTGCTATCCATATTCCACGCTCCACGCCAGAATGAATACAACTTTTCGGAAAAAACGTATTAGTTGAGGAAGCACCAAGGTTGGTCTTGGGGCGTTGTTTGACTCGGAAAATGACACGTCAGCAACGTACATTTTTGCAAAATTTCATCTTGGGCCTATTGAAAGAAGCCCATTTTTAAGCTCCCACAAAGTAGAAATATTTTGTTTTGATGTCAATCATTACTCATTATGGAGTTTCCTCATCTTCTTTCTGCGCCCAATTAGGTTTTGCACGTGGCTAAAGCCCAAGGTGTCAGGCAGTGCATTGCACAAAAAATATCAAAAGAATGATAAGATTAGGGGATAATTTTAGAAACATCCCTTAGGATTTTTAACAATTTCACTTAATTTGCTTGAGATTTTTATCAATTTCACTTAATTTGCTTGAGATTTTTAACAATTTCACTTAATTTGCTTGAGATTTTTAACAATTCACTTAATTTGCTTGAGATTTAAAAAATTATACAAATCTTCCTTGGGTTTACCACTTTGGTAACAAAAAACTATTCAATGATCAAAATTATGAATGAACAACAAAAAGTGCCCTCATGAAATTATGAAGTTTATTTTACCTTCTTATAAAACTCTTTAAAAAATTTAGAACATACACAAAATCTCAAACTCATTTTCAACCATATATTTACTATTTTAAATCTTTCATGTTCCCACTTCCCACTTCCCACATCTCAAATTACTACCATTATCACCTCAACCTAAAAAAAAAAAATCAGCACCGTTAAGTTGAAAAAATTTCACCAACTATATTAATATAACATCCTATCCCTCAATTGTTAGAGTACTAACACTAGCTCTATCCTTTTAAAATTTTTAGCTTACATCTTCTTCTATTCATCTCCAAATCCTCTAAGTAAAGCTAAAATTGATTTGTAATATGTTAAAATTATGTTTAGGACACAATTGATTATTCCATGTTTGAAAGTTGTTTTTGTTTTGATTAAATGTCTAATTATGTGAAATGCATTCATATGTGCAAAATTAGAAATAGATTGTTTAATTGCATGGAAAATATTAATATGTTAAGATCATTATGGTCATTTTATAGGATCAAGGGAAGTAAGTATAATATTGAAAACCTCAAAAGTACTAGATAAAATTATCAGAAATCTGAAAGGAGATTTCTAAAATTATCACGAAGATTAATATTCCCACACTCCTCTTTCATTTTTCTTTCTCAGAAAATACTAAAGATTGTCAAAAGTTAAAATATGTAGAAGAATCGTCTTTTTCTATTTAGGATAAAAAATAGAAAACTAAAATCATAACCAGTCAGTTATACATTTCTCTTTGTCAAAAGCTTTTTTTGTTTTTGGCAAGATTCGAGTTTGAGTGGATTCAGTTTCGACCACTATCGTAAATAAGTCAAAACATATTTCTCGCACCATAAGTTATTTACAAGAGTACGCAATCTTTTGAAATGAAATAATCCGTTGTTACTGATTGAATCAATTTATGATGGTGGGGTCGAGTCTATATAGTATATCATGGAGGCAAGAAAAGCAGGAAACAGCAGCATGGGACATGGGACACCATAAATCCAGAAATTCCATGTTGTCCAAAGAGTAGTATATATCTTGTGCGTATACGTTAGCTGTGGAACTTCTGTTGACAACCTATTTAGCACGTTTCCCAAAATAATAGAAGTAGTAAAAGATAAAGGGGGCCAAAAAAAGGGGAGGAGGGGGGGGGGGGGGACAACAGCATGATCATTATTTAGAACAGAAAAAAAGTATGGAAAGCTATTTGACAATGAAACTAAGAGGACAAGTGGAAGGGGGAAAGAGAAAGAGAAAAGAAGAATCCATATATATTCTCCTATTGTTGTATTCCATGTTGTTATTCTTTGGGAGAAAGAGACCAGACGCGGTTTATGAATAGTTCATTTACAAATTACAAGATTCGGTTCAAATGTTGGGTTTTCAAACCACTAGGAGGTAATGACGTTTTTTGAGTTCCTAATTTTCGAACTTTTTTTTTTTCAAACGATTTCACAAATTATCTACGATTTATGTCCTTTTTCGGGCGTTCATAATTATGTTTGGATTCCCATGTCTAACACAGCTTAGCACTTGCATGTGAGTTTTCTTTTATTTTACACGTTAGTGCTAAGCTTAGCACTTAAGACATGAGTTGACTTATTAAATAGCCAGTTCAACACATAAAATTATGAGGGTAAATAAATTGGTTAGTCCTAATAAGTGAGGATATCAATATAGTACAGCATATGTTGTGGTAATTAATATACAAAAGTTTTTCAACAGTAAATTAATTAAGAAAAAAGAGTAGCAAGATTAATTCTGTCCTTGATTAAGAAATACATACTGGTTGAAAACATTTAAGCGACAAGAAAGTTAGAGTTGTAATTTTTTTTGGAAAAAGCGTAATATAGAAAAAACAAATGAATTCCGTACTTTGAACTCTTCACTGAATTATCAAACTATCCACCAAGAATTAAGTGGTATTAAATGGTTCTCGTGCATGCTTTAGTTTTCTCTACTTTTGGATTAATTTTGCTTAAGAATTACATAGCCAAGCAAAGATAAACATTTTATTACTTTCTATATAGCACCGAGTAATTAACCCGATTTCAAAGGAGGACATGTAGGAGTACAACAAAAATGACCCACATAAAAAGAAATGCATTTAGTTTCGGAGGGAATCGACAATTAAATTTTGTCGAGTTAATTTTGGTTTAATGCAATTTTCCCAAGATTCAAAACATTTCAGACTGAGTTGATGTTCACAAATAAAATTTTGAAAGTAGACAAAGCTAATTTACATCGATAATGTTTGAAGTAAATTTTATATACACTGACAATATATGCATTATTATGGTTGGACGTACGACACGTATACAAAATTTAAATTTCAAATTCAAATTCGGATTATACCGGTTGACAACAATGAACAAAAGTTTATACTAACACAACACAAATGGGACATAAATGATATTAACAGCATTAACAAGCATATAAATTTTCGTCATATTTAGGTGCTGGAATAGCAGCTTGCATTCAGTTGGCTTCATAGTCGAACAACTTCGATGATTTAAAAACACAAATCATTAATTGATCATTATTGATTTTCCCCAGTCAAATATACTGCAAAAGTGGTCTTCAAGGGGTAGTTGATTTGGATTTTCTTCTTCTTTTAATCCTCTTCGATTGGTTGAGGAGTCCAATGAATTTAGAAATATTTAATTCAAGTTTGGTTTGCGTGTGTATTCTGATGTTGAATTCACCACACCAAATGATGAAAACTAAAAAACGAGTGGTCCAATCAGTGATTTTCGGTTTGATCTTGAGTGGAAATCACTCATAAAGATTATAATTCATTCCAATCAAATTACAAAATAACTTGACTCTTTGTGCTTACTTAGGAAAATAAATTATAATTTTTGGATGACAATCCATTTAGAAACAGCAATTGTGCAGTGAAATATTAAAGATCTCTGCAGTAATGCACTTTATACGTAAACTTAACCTAATCTTGATCGATTAATTTGGCAATCAATGACTCTGAATGGAATTGGGCTTGTTGCTTTGGATTAAATCAATTGGGTATGATATGTGCCAGTTTTTGGAGACATGGTATGTCCTTCTGGTAGCTATTAGTAGTATGTGTAACACTACGCTTAGCCCTTTTGTACACTAATTGCATAATTAACAAACAGCCTGTCTAACGAATGTTCATTGAGTAGTTTTTAGGATACATTTAGGTATTAGATTGGAAAAGTATATAAATGAATGTAAGAGAGAATAATAATTATTAGTTCTGCGTACGTGATAGTGCAAATGGGATTTTTATGTGTCTTAACGAGTAAAAAAATCATTAACAAATACTACCTTTTAATAATCCATAAATTACCCAGTTTAATATATATATGTCCAAGATTCACCTACCTTTTACATAAAGTAATCTTTGCAAATTTGGAATATCACCCCATGTTTTAATTAATCTCACATGGGGAAGGTTTTGTTACAGGAGCATCCAATTATTGACTTGCAGCATGACATGGGCCAATGGTGGTCCTAGATTGGCATGTCTTGCAAGCTTCAGTGCCTTGTAAATTAACCTATTTTTATCTATTCACCCTGTGAATTGACAGTCGACAGATGCTCTAAACAAATAGTTTCCCTAATCGTTCATCTTGAAGATTGATCTGTGAACTCAAATTTGTTGGCTCCTTTTGTCTAGCTGTTGC
The DNA here is from genome assembly GCA_023065735.1 of Coffea humblotiana. Taxonomy (NCBI): domain Eukaryota; kingdom Viridiplantae; phylum Streptophyta; class Magnoliopsida; order Gentianales; family Rubiaceae; genus Coffea; species Coffea humblotiana. The sequence continues at coordinate 26,204,462 of CM041208.1, read as the reverse complement.
CACTATTTTAGTTGTGTCTGTTGCAGATAGCGACTGGTACAACATATATATGGTCATTCTTTTTGCACATATAATCAAACTATTTTTAGTCCTTCAGCTTTCATCAATCTCTGCACATAAAAACTTTTCATAGCCTGATTTTGTGGGGATTGGTTCTCTCTCTTTTTTGTGTCTGATATGAAAAGGTCCCACGTTGTTGTTTCTCTTCTTCTGGTTCTACTGTTTCATGAGGGAGTAGTCAGCGCAGTTAGAACTCAAGATGGATCCGAAGCGTGGGGCTATGTTCAAGTCAGACCAAGTAAGCTAAATCCCAGCTGCAATCTTCATCCCAATTCAGATATTTAGTAGTGCTGAATTATTTGGATTTATCTCAGAATGCTGATCTTGAATTCTTGCGTTTCTTTCAGAGGCTCACATGTTCTGGTGGTACTACAGAAGCCCAAACAGGATTGTAGATCCACAAAAGCCTTGGCCAATAATTCTTTGGTTACAGGGTGGACCTGTGAGTATCAAAATACTTGTGGGGTGCTCTCAAGTTTCAATCTTTACTGCTTTTTGTTTTTCTGATACAATTATCTGTATCTTGCGAACTCAAGGGCGCTTCAGGAGTTGGAATTGGTAACTTTCAAGAGGTTGGGCCTCTAGATGAGTTCCTAAAGCCGAGAAACTCAACATGGTTGCAGAAAGCTGATCTCCTGTTTGTGGTACGTACTAGGAAGTATAATGTCCGTAAATTACCACGAGTATTATTGCTGTTTTACAAATTTAATGGGATTTTTCTGGAGGATTTGTTTTACATTCTTATCTGATTTCGTTTTCGCGAATACAATGTCTATAGGATTATCCGGTTGGGACAGGATACAGCTTTGTGGAAGATACCACATTATTTGTGAAGAGTGATGTCGAGGCTGCAACTGATGGAACTACATTGTTGATTGAAGTATTCAATAGGAATGAGACCCTCCAAAAGAGTCCTCTGTATATTGTAGCAGAGTCTTATGGTGGCAAATTTGCTGTTACTCTAGCTTTATCTGCTTTAAATGCTATTCAGGCTGGAAAGTTAAAGCTAAATCTTGGAGGTGATTATTGCTTTTCTATACTTGAAACTGAGGATTACTACTGCTTTTCTCAACAATCCTAAAGTTCTGAGTTGTTACCCTTTTTTATATAGGAGTTGCATTGGGCGATAGCTGGATCTCACCTGAAGACTTCACTGTAAGCAGTTTCAGTAATCTGTAACGGACCATGTTTCAGTTCTACATTCATCTCCTGATCCCTCAATTTTTCTTGTTTAAGAAGTTAAAAACGGCTGACCAAGCTCTGTGATCAACGTGCAGTCTTCTTGGGGTCCTCTCTTGAAAGATGTCTCGAGGCTTGACAACAATGGTTTGCAAAAATCAGACAGGTCCTTCATATACTTTATCAGTTAGAATCGTTTAACAGGATCGAGCTAGAAGAATTTTCAGTGGTCTGATAGGCCTATTTCATAATGCAGTTTGGCTCTACAAATCAAACAGCAAATTGCAGCTGGTAAGATGTCGGAGGCCACAGACACATGGAGCGCATTGGAAGGCTTGATTGCCCGGTATAGCAACAATGTGGTATGGGACTATGTGTTGTAAATGTTTCCATAACTTAATCAAGTGCAGAGTCAATCAAAAAAAGATTTGTACTTTTATGCCTGTCTAAGTTGATTATCTATCACATTCAGGATTTCTACAATTTCCTCTTGGATTCAGACGAGGACCCTTTATCATTGACAGCTGCATCAGTAGAACTAAAACAAGAAATTTCTCTAAAAAGGTACTCAAGGTACCTTCAGACTTTGAGGTCCACTCCTGGAGGTGAAGCTGATCTTGATAAGTTGATGAATGGTCCGATTAAAAAGAAGTTAAAGATCATACCACAAAATCTCACGTGAGTTTTCTGATCATTCGAAAATCTTCACATGTTCCCTCCGAGCTCCAGAACTGGATTGTCATTAACCTTGTAAAAGGGTTTTAACAGGTGGGGAGAGCAGTCCAATCAAGTTTTTGCAGCACTGCAAGGTGATTTCATGAGTCCACGGATCAGTGAGGTACTAAATCAGGTTGTTTTTTTCTTTTCCGGGACAAAACATGATCAATAAATTCAGGATGATCTGCTGACATTTTGTCTGAACAGTGTACAAATGAGTTGTCGCTTTCTTAATTATTGTACTTACCTTCCAATCTAAGCAGAGCATCCCAATTGAGATAGGATAGCACCAATATTGTCACTTTTGTGCATTGATTTTACTTTTATTTGTTCAACCGTATTTTGCAGGTGGATGAACTCTTAGCAAAAGGGGTGAATGTATCTATCTACAATGGACAAGTAAGATTCCTATCAGATTTAAACAAAAGAAGTGCATGCCTTCAGTCTAAGCAAAAGATATTTGCAAGAGAGTGATTTATTGACTGCAATTGAATTATGCAACAGTGGCAATAGAATAAGAAACACAATCTTCATCAGGGATGTGTTATGATCATCTATGCTAGTAGTACCATTTAACTTGGTCGCATTTCTTTTTTTTTTTTTTTAAGGTAAGTAGTCCAATTGAAGGTATTACATCTATTTTGTTGTTTGCTTGTAGCTTGATCTCATCTGTGCAACCAAGGGAACCAACGCATGGGTTGAAAAGCTCAAGTAAGAAGAAGTCATAACTCATAACTCATAACTCCTCCCCCCCAAAAAAAAAGGGGTTAAAGGTTTTTTGGTTCTTCGTTCTGATCAGTAATTCTCTATGTTATCTTCACAGGTGGGATGGGATCACAAATTTCTTGAACACGGATAGAACGCCTCTGTATTGTGGAGGTGAAAAGAGCACAAAGGGTTTCACCAAGTCGTACAGAAATCTACATTTCTACTGGATTCTTAAAGCTGGCCACTTTGTAAGTCAAACTGTCTATTCTCATATCTATTGCTAACTTTTGTCTCTGTTATAAAATTATGAATCTTGACAACTCACACTATTGACTTGAATCGCTATAATATTAGTACCGTATATCATAGCGAATCTCTTCATACCTAAACACCCCCCCCCCCCCCCCCCCCCCCAAGCCGAAAAAAAAAACCAAAAAAAAGGCAAACTATAACTCTCTCTCTTAATTTTTCTTTCTTATATATATATTTTTTGGTTGTTTTGTGAAGGAAGTGAACAAGTAAAGTTATGATATATAGATTAGAGTAAATCTTATATACACTGACTGACAGTATATACACTATTACCGCTAATTCATGACAGATGTGCAAAAGTTAAATTTTAAATTCAAATTTTTCATAATTGATTAACCACACAAACTTGATGTGTGAGAGTTCTTGAAATGATATGACTAGCATTTACTGCCATTATTGGCTGGCCGACAATGTAGCATCAGAGTTTCAAAAATTTCTTTGGTAGAAGCTTCATAGTATTTGTTAAGAGTTACAAGAAAATTTTCTTCTTATATGTCCTGAAATCTTCAATATTAATAATATGTTTCCCTGGTTGTATTCTTTTGCAGGTACCTGCCGAGCAGCCTTGTGTAGCATTATCGATGATAGGAAACATCACGCAATCACCTGTTGCTTCGAAGTAGAGACTTTTATTCTTTCCCAGTTTTTAAAATCCCTTCTACCATTGACACAACACATACACAACAGACACTGAAGCTATATGAACAGAGGAGATAGCCAAAAGCCCCCCCCAGAAAAAGGGGAAAAAAAAAACAAAAATAACCCCAAAGAAGAAGAGCAATAATGCCTATATTCATTGTGAAAAAGAAAGAAATTATTATTTCGATTTTATCTTCTTCCATCTTGTCATTGCTCCAGTTTTCGATTTATGACATAATGATCAACGCGTACTCTTTCACATTTGACGTTACTAGCTATTGAATGACTCTGGTCATAACATTCAACAGTTTATTTTACTTTGTTTTTTTGGTTAGATTTTATACTAGTTTATTTTACACTTTGCGAAATAAATTGTGCAGACAAATTACGGCGGGATGCGCATTCGGCCGGGAAATGGGCTTTCGAATGACATGACTTGAATTGTTTGTCCATCTATTAATCCACTCTTTGACTCTTTACGTTGTTGGTTGATCATATATTATGTGTACTTTTCATTTGAGCATATTTGTCAGTCTTTACCATTATTATGCTTCAGCCATATTATTTGCAGACCATGAACTAGTATATTCAATACAAAATAAAAAAGAAAAAGTGATGCATTGCTAAGTTCTTCTTATTATTTCTGCTCAAAAATTAAAAAAAAAAGTTCTTATTATTTCTAAAGGCAAAGGGACAAACTAATGAAATAGTTACTTAATATCCATGACAAACATGCGTAGAACACAGTTTCATACATGCAGAACCAAGATATTTGCGTACAAATATTCAAAATTCTCAACAATTATGATATATATATATATATATGTATGTATGCATGTATTACCTAACCTCTTACGCCTGATGGCAGATGGTTAATTGCTAGATAAACATAGCAATGTTAAAACACAGGAGAGAATTTCATTTTTGCCATAAACAAGTTTAAAATATCGATAAAATTATAAATGAATGAGTGCCACTTTCTTCTGAATGACAAAATTCATGACCATAATTAGTGGAACAGCAGGGCAAGGTACACATCTCGCAGCTCAAAATTACACTCGCTATTCCCTTTAGAAAAGGATATATTACACTTATAATTGATGTAAAATATACACCATCAACCTCGAAGTAAGAATGGAAATAAAAATAAATAAATCCACCTTTACATCAATTATACAGGGAAAAAATGTAAGCTGATGAAAGAAACTTTGAAGCTTCATATGATGGAAATCTCATGGCAGTGATTCTATCCTTTCCAACACTTCGAATCTGGCCCTCCTCCTCCAGCCATTCATGGTGGCAACGAGGTTGATTAGCCCGACAATTTGACTTTTCGTGTATTCCTAAAAGTTCAAAAAAACACAAGGCATGACATAAAAGTATGTAGACCTTTAGAAAGGTTCATTATTTAGCTTAGGGGGTTAAAATCTTCTTACCGGATGAGCACGTGCCCAATGAACATATTCAGTTTCTGGAAGGTAATAGGCCTGTCCAAAGGGTGGAGAGGCAAGGTAATACTTAGTAACCGCAACCTATAGAATCTGATGACAAATACAAGCGCAAGAAATGTTAACAGTATGAACCATCTTATACTTGCCTTGATAAAAGCTTCGACTATCTGCAGTTTCGGCTTCACATCAAAAGAGACAATATGCTTTAAGCCATTAATCAAAACCTGAAACAAAATGAAGATCACCACACTTCACTTCACAGAGAAGAAGATCAAAAACTTCAAGTCGACCAGATATGCATCAGGCTAAAAGTAAACCTGAAGATCCAGCGACATTAGTGCCCGTCCCTCATTAGTACACTTCTTCACCCTTGACAGACCTTCAATGAGAGCTTCAGCAACAATTTCAACTCCCATACTCTAAGAGAAGGTCCTGAACCTGTGTATTATACAGTTATTAACATATATTCAATTTATTTGTTTCCCTCTCATGCAAGGAAACCGAGTTACTTTTTTTATAAAAAAAAAACAAAAAACCTAGATATTTAGTTCTCTAACCATAAATACATCCATACAATTCAAAACTTCAGATAACCGGCAGAGGCAAGCCAAACAGACAAATCAAGTAGACATCAGAGTTTTACGAAGAGCTAGATAGAACAAAGAGGATATTTTATTTCATTAAATTAGTTATTGATAATTGAATCAAATAAATAAAAACTCCTGCAGCACAAATATGCTTGGCAGGGATGCACTTCATCTGATCTTTATCCCCAATACTTCTAGGAGAAATTTCTAAAGAATACAGTGATCTACGAAGGATTCAGTAGCATTTAAGTTCTAAGTAACAACATAATACAATTAGAACTAATGCCAACAAAATTTTTTTAAAAAATCCTCTATACTATATTGCAAATATCGTGTAGCTAAACAGAGAGCGTGCAAATATTTGACTATATTGAACTAGCTCTTACCTCCTTCCGGATGCCCCCATGGGCAAGTCGGGTCGTGTAGTGCTTAAACTCTCCCAGCAGTAAATCTACATAACTATAGGCAAAAGACGTGTTAACAGTCAAATCTTTTTCAGCACAGAATTCAATATGTCATGCATATTAGAAAGAAACTAAGACTACTTGGTTGAGGAGATGTATACCATTCACCTATCGATTTCATTTCTATTATAAATTGGTGCAAAGAGCGTTATTTACCTCATCACTAGTTATGTATCACATGGAACAAGACCTTTGCCAAGTTGAGTTGCTGGTTAATCCTTTTCAGTCTCTCCTTTAACAAGCAACTATACCATAATTTTGTCATGTAAAAGCATCATATGGATATTTATTCACTCAGAAGTTTGACTTTAAACTTAGCAGGAAAAATATAGTAATTCTTACTTTACATTTTGTTTCTCATTTTATCTTTTACAGATGACTTTTGTAAGTTGAATGTCAAGAAGTGAAACATTGAGACACGCTAACCATGATATGATAAAAGCTTAGATCTTCTGTGGAAGGACTTATCCAAACAACAACAAAATTCAAAAGAAAAAATGACTCAACTAAGCTACGTTTCTCTTTTGTAATGCAGAATCTACATGATTATCCCCCAGTGAACTTAATTATACAGATTCTAATTCTTTAAGCAATACATCAACACCTGCCATTATAAATGTGAAATCACCAGTTGTCATGTCATATTTAATCACATCATAAAATAAATTCAACTGAATACATATGCGTTTTCCCAAGATATTGTTATAGCACCAGAATTTCAACATTGCACAAACAAACTAAATTACTGTCATTTTGATTATTGTTATTTAGTTCACTGAAACAAGAAGATTGGTATGATAACCATGACAATTGAATAATTTATGGCCCGTATATTCTTCATGCTGATTGATGCATCCCCCTCTTGCCTTTGTGTCAAATTTCATGATAGACAAGAGTCAACAATGACATACCCATTGTGCTCCATTCCAAGCTCTCTCACCTCCCATTTGGCATTGGTTATCCTATCAATGTACCTGCTTTAACACTTAAAAAAGTCACACACATTGGAGACTATTTCATTTTGTACAAGTTTTCAAATGTTTAATTGCCTGTTCGTGAAGTGACAATAATTATAGATGTAATGCCACTAGCAACTGAAAAACAATGATGGAGCTGTTATATTGATGTCATTTGTGCTTCAGAATGTAACTTTTTAACCAGGGCTAACTGCACAAGCAATATCTACCCTATGACTCACCCATTTATGTGGAGTAGTAGTCTTGCAGTTGTTTTGTGAACATGCTGCGTGAGGTCTGGCACAGCATCCACCTGAAAAGAGAATAGCCAATCATAACCTCTTCAATGCACATCATACAATTTTCAAGTGACCAAAAAGTTGGTGATAACAACTCTGGGTATGAGGGAAGGCTGCTACCAGCCACCCAAAAGTAAATTTTGACAAAAATTAGTAACTATGTTAGACCCAGCTCATAATTTTTTCCAGCTTATGTAGCTGATAAAAGCACAAAAAGTTCATACTGATATTGCAACTACTAGCAATGAGTTTCTTCATTTATTCATAGCAGTCAGTTGTATACAACTCAAACTCTTAACACACATATTTCTCATTACGTCAAGCACAATAACATGTTCCTTTTGTGTGATTCTGATCATGTAGTACATCAATTTAATGTAGTTGGGTATATACCAGATGCGCATAGAAATCTTCGATAATTGCCGGATTTCTTTGCATAAGCATTGACTGAAGATGGGTCTTTGATCTATGCAGTAAATGAGCAACAAGAGATATAGTGTCAGCAGCTGTACATCTTTCCTGCATCATGATAAAAACATAAATTATGCACAGGTCTAATCAGATGTTGCACTCAGTCAGTAAGCAAGCAGTAAAACAGTACGTCCACTATCAGCAAGATGAGATATGCAACGGTGATAGCATGTTGATGACTGCGAAAAAAGGCAACTACAAAGGAAGGATTAGAAAGTATAAGTCTTTTGTTTGAACTAGGACTTAAATATCCATGTCACAACAATTTCACAAAAGAAACAGTAAGTTTTCCTATGTCTCTGGGTATGTGTATCACAAACATGGACAGACATACATACGGGGATATCAAGTGCTGTTACACAATTGCTTAAAACCTAAAATTTGAACTTTAATTTTATACTCCCTCCATCACGAAAAGTTTGACGCCTTTCGAGACTCCAACTTGTTATCAACAGTGCCCAACTTTTGAAGAATTCATCTTCATTTTCCATTTTGCCCTTCATTTGAATACAAAACGTGAACAATGAATGGACAAAACATGACAGCGGGGTCCACATATTTATTGGTTGGCATATGGCTTACTCCAGTTAGAATTAGAGCGTGAAGACACGCAAGGCAATCATTTCAAAATGGTTGGTGCGTGCATATCAATCAACTGAACAACAAAGTTGCATGTCTTGATGGAAGACTTTCTGGTCCCAATAATACTTACTTTTTAGTTAGGTGAGACATGGGTAAGCAATGGAAATTATTGACAAAGTTACAATCATTTTTGGCAATGACACACAGTTTGGGACAGACCAAAATGGAAAGCATGACACTTTAATGGGACGGAGGGAGTACTAAATATTGGTCCCATCATTACATCAAATAATCCACTTTACAGTAATCAACCTACACTTTTAGCATTTACACCACATCAGATATTCCAATTTACAGCAATCAACCTAAGCTTTTAGCATTTACAAATGTTACTGGTTACACAGCCTAGATTGGTTCTAAATCCCCAATTGCAGTCCCATGACCTCAAATGTGACTCAATTAAAATAAAGTGCAGATAGAACAGCAAGCACACGTACCTTTAAAAAAAAATCATTTTTTCTATATGAGAAACCAATTAGTTGAACATGAAATGCTACCAAGGCTTACTCCAGAATCTACAAAAATACCTTGAGACTAAATGAGGTGCTTGGCAAGCTACTGGGTGGACTAGCTGGCATAACATCTGAAAGACTGAATGCAGTATTGGGCGACGTGGGAGAAGAGGAGGAAGCTGACACAGGCTGTGGTTTTATCCACTGATCACACTCTTGTGTTATTCTGGACAAAGCGGTTTTTAACCTGTCTGAGGAATATGAGATGAAGGTCCTCATAAGAAGAAGCCTCACGGACACTTTAAACGCGCGAGATTGAAAATAAATGGGGAAAAAACTTAATGACATAAATGCTCACCAAAGAACAAAAAAGGAATAAAAATTCTTTGATAACAGTATGGAGGAACTAGCATTAGAAGAAACTTACGAGATAGGAAGTCATTCAGGCCTTTTCCACTATGGTGAATATTCATCTGACAGAAGTTCTCAAATATACAGTGGAAAAAGATCCCAAACAATTGGCAGATTCCCTGTTAACAAGTAAAAATTTCCGATAAATGTACCAACATAAAAATGTAAAGAAAAGCAAAAAGAAACAAGCAGCAGATGTAACTGCGAACCATGAAGATACCTTGAAAAACTCAACATTGACTACCTCTAACTTCTGCATTAGTCTTGCATATTTATCCATCAACCTATTTAGTAAACCACATTAAGGTTAACATATCCAGGAATGTGTAAGTTATATAACACTGAATAGAATCAATTAACCTTAGAAGACTAAGTGATGATCCAGTTTGTGACCTATTTAGTAAACCACATTAAGGTTAACGTGCCCATGAATGTGAAAGTTATAAAACATTGAATCAAATATAACACCTTAGAAGACTAAGTGATGATCCAGTTTGTGCTCTCATTTCTTCATCGTTCCAATGCGAAGAATGGCTTCTTGAATGATTGGGCTTGGAAATCCGGCTTGGGAGTTGACTATCTTCATCAATAAAATCAGCAAGAAGGTCTTCATTTTCATCTTCTGAGAAGGCTGCGTTCCCATTAAAATTTTGTCCACCAGCAGTTTTTGATGTAGCTTTATTGAGGAAAGATTTTTCAAGGGTGGTTCCAGCTTCTCCAGGCACTGATGATCCATTAGGTAAAAAGGAGTCAGAGTACTCCTTAGGACTATTACTTAGTTCTGGAGAAAATGGATTTCCACTTTTAAGCCAATTCTCAAATCCACTCCTCTTTGAGCCAGTTTCACCTTCATTTACTGATTTATTAGCACGCAGCAATTGAACATTGGAAGTCCTATTGGATGAAACAATAAGAGCTGCTCCATCACCGAAAAGGCCAGCAAAGCTTACTACTTGTATAGTTTCAGGTGGCATTGTCAACCAATTCTCTTTTTCCATCACCATTTTCAAAGCCTGCAAGAGAAAATGAAAAATTTTGAACACGTACAAAAACACACGAGGAAAACAAAAAGCGGAAGAACTTTCTGTAAAAAGTCGAATCAACCTGTGCTTTTCCAAACGAAACAATATAAAATCTAATCTTCATATATTTGAGGTGCACTTAAATGGTTCCATATTGAGCCACTGTGGATTTAGATATCAACGACAAATATATTTTGGATGATAAAAGATTAAAATGAGTTTTGCATAACCAGCTCATAGATAATTGCAGTTACTACTGTTTCTGTCACATATGCCTCTATGATTATCAGGCCCTACTAGCATGCAATACATGTATATGCTAATACAAACTATGAATGTAAAAAAATTCAAATACAGAAGCATGTACGATCGGAAACATGGCAAAAAACTTTGTTGTTGACAACAATTAGTGATAATGTATATCAGACTCTTCAGTGGACAGCAAAGCAGATACCTGTATAAATCAAATAATGAGAATTTTTGCCATTACCATATGCAACATCCACCATCATCTTAATCTTGGACTCAAAAGAAATCTATAATAAACATCCTTTGTGGCCCATTTCAGTAAAAGGAAATTGAACAACTATTGATTATGCAACCTTTGACACAAGTAAATATTAGGGGAGATTTCAATTTGACGGGTCTCTTAGATTATAGTAGGAATATTTCTCAAATCTGGGTCAAATTGTGGCTCTTTGGTAAACTACCCTTTGAAAATTTCACAACCCATGCCTAGAATTGGTATAACTGAGTCAAACTTACATGTATGCTTTGCCGATGGAAAGAAACAAAGTAATTTTCACAAACAGTTTTGACTTTCTGCCTGAACTCAACTGCTTCAATCCCACAGAAAGCTTCCCCAGACAAGACGAAGGTGTTCAAATCTTCATAATTTTTCAAAAAATTGATAAGTGCTAGTAGAACAAACAGCTGAAGAAGAAAGCAAAACTGCGACACGGCTTGTTGCAAGCTGCCAAAGATTCCTCCGACCTCTTCGTAAGGTATGTGAAACCAAGGTTGTAGCATCTTTCCGTAGTTGAAAACCACGGAGATCCACTGCTCGAAGCTGCACTTCCATCATCCCGTTCATTATTTGCATAATCTGCATGCCTGAAGCCATTGCTTCCATCAGTATCAGGCAGAGTCGGAGAAGTAATTGCTGGCTCTTGAACAGAGGACAAAATTTCTGTGTCTTCGTTTGTTGTAGAAAGCTTCTCATCATATTTCAAGGAATCCGAAGAACATGATGATTTTGGATCCCCATAATGAAAGTCACTTGAAAGTCCATGAACATCATTTGGTTTCTGCTCCGAAATTGACATTTTATGTGCAGAAACCCAAAAAAAAAAATATCATTATCCAGTACTGAAGGATTCCATGGCTTTCAGAGGTATGCAAAGTCCTCTTCTGACAATATACATTCCTACTGGAACTAAAGAAACTCCTACACACTCAAAACAAACTCATATAGCTACAACCGGGATACAACATGATAGCAAATAAGTTTCCGAGGTTAAAAACTGAATGTAAGATCAAAAGACTGAAAAAGATCCTTTAGAATACAGGTAAGCAAAGTAACTGCAACTCAATAGCATCAAAATATAGATGTGCATATCCAACTTCAAAAGTGCAAGCATTTCATAGGTAAATATATGAGCTGCAAGTCCTTGAGACAACATAAAAATACATTTTTATAGAATACTAACCAAAAAGGAAAATCATTAAGCACTGACATTGAACCTAGAAGAAATTCGGGTTTGCCATGGCCTATAGAGGGTGCTGAACAGTTGGTCCATGGGATAGGCATTCTGGTGGTAATAAAAATTTGGAAATAGCTCTGGAAGCAAAATTACTTAAAGGTTTCTAATGATGCTGATGTCAGAAATTTTGTACAAACAGTTATTCTGCAAGGAAACATAATTGGACACAATCTCTGAAGTTTGTCTTATCTGTTGTGATGGTAACCAATTACAGTAAATCAAAGGTTAGGTTCTCGCTTAAGGAAAATTTATAAAAGCTCATACACACATGACATAGCTTTCATCACATGCACTGAGAAGTGATGTCACTGAATGCAAAAGATGGATAAATTCTGAAAAAAAAAAAAGTTTCTTAATCTGCTTTGGAAGTTTAAGAGCTAAATCCGCTAATAGCTTCCTTTGCTGCTTCTGATAACTATTTGAAGTGCATTCTGGTTCTTCCATACATTTACCATCCATTAACACATCTTGACATAGATTGCAAACTAAATTCCCCACTCCCACCCGCAACCCCTAATATTGTGTCACCAAAAGGAGAATTTCTAGACTTGTACAAGAGACAGCACATATGCATAGAGCACTGAAGACTAGAAGGCAGAGAAAGTCAAACGCAATAACTCAAGAATACTCATTACATAACTCAAGGGAAATTAGAAATCTTTACCTCATCCTCCAGCTGGAAGCGCAACACATCATAATACAAACACATCAACTTGAACAGGACAGCTAGTGTTGCTAGTAAACACTCCCTGAATTTGGATTCAGGTATTTGCATGCATAGGTCGCTGTAGGTAAGCCTGGAAATGAGTATTGTAACTGTTATAAAGACATCCACAACCAATGCAGCAGCTATATGAATTAAACAAGAGCTAGCAGGGAATGTTACTTGTACCTAGAACTTTGTGCATCGTGATTGTCTTGATCCTGAAAAAATCAAAAGCAGTTATTCAGATGTAGGAAAGCAATCGGCAAAAAACTAGACACAATTCAGAAGAACTTATGACATACATTTGCATCCAAAGGTCTTTTATCAAAGTTTCCTATGCTGACATCGGTCAAAACTGTGTATGCACATTTGTGTCTATTATAGCACAATCAACTTTATTGAAATCCTAGTTGAAGAAACAGTCCCACAAGAGTTAACAAGGGAAGGAGGAAGAGATAGAGATGGAGATAAATCAAAGAGGAGGAAGAGATAGAGATGGAGATAGATCAAAGAGGAGGAAGAGATAGATCAAAGGGAAGGAGCAACATAGATAGATAGATATACAGACGGATAGATAGATTGATAGATAGATACAGCAGTGATTTGAAAGAAAGCAATGACGAAAAAGGACAACAGGTATGACTACAACTCAAGCCTTACTGACCTTATCCTCTTCTAGGATTCTTTCATTTCCAGACAATTCAAATCTTAAAAAGAATCATGAAGAATAGCATCACGATTTTCAGAATACCAAGAATTTTTTTTTTCAAACTAGCATAGCTACATAGCATTTAACTCATAGTACAGAGTTATTGAGAGTAGGATAGCATGCATTGGTTCTGGAGGCTTACAACAGTTGGCCGAATTTCCATCATCATATACAAAGTAGGCATATATAAGGTTGTTTCAATGTAAATGGTAGCTTTGTTATTAATACAACTCCAATCTAGAATGATGAGCAGAGCACGTAATTTTAAATGCATAAGTTCACCATGTAAATGTAAAAAGAAAAAACACCATCTAAAAATTATAATCACAGGCATATACCCCTTTCACAATAGTCTTCAATACGGAATGTGTTTCGGAGATAACCTCCTGCATAAAAAAGCTTTGTATTTTCTCAGCAAGCCCAGCAACATCCCCGATCAAAGCATAAGCATCAAGCACCTGCACCAAAAAAAAATTTAAAAAAAAAATAAAAGAGAATGGGGCATTAAGAAATCTCAGCGCCCCCCTCACGCTTACAAGCAATCAAATTGCATGGAAAAGGAAAATAAGCCACGGATGAGAATTAATTAAAGCAAACACAATTTTAACATAAAACTAGTGTTTCCAAATCTCAAGTGTTCAAGTTATGAGAAACATAAAATAAGAAATTGACTTATAGACTAAAATATGACAAATACTACTTGAAAAGTGAGAAAATAACTTATGGAAGACATAAAGATGTTAGAATTATAAAGTAAGAAATTGACTGAATGAAAAAACCTTGAACAAGATTGAAGTACTCGATAGCACCCAAAATTTAATTGATATTCCATTCATAAGCAAATCTGAGGTACTTACAGTGATATAGGAATCCTCTTTGAAGTCCTGGCAAACTTCTATTAGGAGTGAATCCAGCTTTTGAAGTGTTTTTCCCAGCCAAACCTGCAATAAACTCGCAGAGAAATCACGAATACATGAGAATGCTGACCATAAGAACATCATATAGCCGTACTTAGCAAAAAAGAAGAAAGGAAGCAAGCAGATGTTTAACTACTTTCAGAACTGAACCCAAAAAAAAAATTTGTGGCTCAAGCTATTCATGACTGGATTTTCTAAGAGTTCCAGTGCAGTTAGCCAATTCACCTCAACACCACGGCTCATCTCTTGTACAGCTGAAAGCTCTGACAAACTATCTAGAAGTTGCAAATACTCTGATAACACTTGGAAAGCCTGTCCACGCATGTAAAATATTCAGCAGTTTTCTAGATGGATTTAGATAAAATGACACGTTCCTTAAGAGGAAGTAAAAAGAGTTACTTCAAAACTAAGGTAGGATACCACAAAAGTGTGTTAGAAGCAGGAATGACACCTTAGAGAAGTTCCCCTCCTCAACAAGAGTTTCAAGAACAACTTGCATGTCTAATGCATGGCGAAGCTCAGTCACAATCGGAAGCATGTCCTGCAGGTAGCAGCTGTAGTTATAAGTTTCACATGTGCAAAATGTGCCAGAGAGAACTGAGAGAGAGAGAGAGAGAGATGCAATAGCAACAACAAGGACGCAACAACAAGGATAAGAATGCAACAACCTCTTAGTAAGCATTAGTTGCAAAGGAGAAAAAAATCCAAAGAAAAAGCATGTCCACTTGCTTCATGTCTCAATCATGAAATTCAGAAATTAAATCTTTTTGATGCATGTAAAGCTCATTACATGCCCCTTATGTGAACATTTCACATCCTAGACCAACTTCTACCGCACAAGGCAACCATACAATTAATTTCCCAATAAACATGCATAAGGAAAAATTGCTAGGCAACTATGTGAAAAGTGCATATGCATGCACTTGATATGCACTTGTCAAAAACAACAGAAAAGGCATAAACATGGAGAAACATATAGAAAATCACACATTCCTTTTGATAAAACTGAAAATGGTTACAATTGTATCATAGATACAGAATAAACCTCCTGAAAAAATTAAAGTAATGGGAAAAAAAAAAGCATTTCATAAAGGACACTGACAGAAAAAGAGCAGAAAGTAGAAACCTTGGCCAAATAAATCAACTCATTCTACATGTATCTCCGTGTGTAAAAGGAAAGAATGAGATCAACTGATTGTGTCAAAACTAAAATGTAGGAGGTACCAGAAGTGCTTGTTTCTTCTTTGAACTTTTGGTAACAATGAGATCTCTGGATACCTCATTCCTTGATGAAACAAGGTGCCTTCGCCCATTCTGCAGGGATTACAAAGGATAAAGTACCATGAAAGATACAAACTTCAAGAACACATTACTAACCCAGACTAGAAGCACTTTATATGCATAACAACTTCAAGATGTTGCACTATTCTGAGCTATTTAGATAAGAGAGAGTTAAAGGCAACAATATCACCTGCTTACCATGCAAATAACATTTGCAACCTTTAAATCTTTCTCCAATTCTCGTACCAAATTCATTCCCTTCACTAGGAAATGCATCACACAATGTTAAGCTATCAGATTTAGCGGACAAATTTTGCAATTACAAGGTAAAGAATTTAACAGGTAAGGCTGGAAACAAAGCACACAAAAAGTCAGGAAGCAGATGCTCCATGCCACTGTCAAAGAAAATGAATAAAAGGAGAGATAGCATAATGAGATGGTATATTCAATGATAAAAATAAACATGAAAAAAAAAATTACAGCTAGTGATATTGAATGGGTTGTATAAACCTACCTAAAGTTAGAAGCATAGATTCTGATACTCACAAATAACATGCATTAAGAAAGCACCTTAAAAATGCCATAGCTTATAGTCTATACAATAATAGCACACTCAAATTATCCATTTCTTTTCATAATTATCCAGAAAGCAAGAATAAACATACCCATTTCTTCATGATGCTCCATTACATGGCGTGATAAACGCTCAGAAATTCTATCCAACTGTGCTAATCTAAGAGCAGCCTATACATAAAAAAAGCATACACAAAAGTTAATAGTCAACATAAAGATATGAAGATATTCTAAAAATTGTTAGCACATCTGCAACGGTGGTTTAAAAACCAGAAAGCATCATCAAGGCCAGAAACACAAGGGCAGCTAATGACAAGAAAGATGGTGATAAACAAGAGTGATTGCAAAAGAGTTTTTAATCACAAGAAGACCATATGCTAAATTAGTGGCATTAACCAGTCTGTTGTTCAAATTGTACATTAAAAAGGGTTTAATAAAATTAACAAGCTTAGCCAGTCAGCATTCTGTCAGAAATAAAGGTTCCCGTGCCCTGCTAATTTGGGCTTGTTGCTTTTTTAAGATAATATGATGGCTCAATTCAGTTCGTCTCTACCAGTATCATTTTTCAAGAGCTAAAAGAATAATATTTCCAAGAAGCAAGGGTGTTAAAATCAGGACTCCATAAAGAGGTAAAACACACCTAAGTTCCAACATTAAGCATCATTGCATTTAAAGCTCGCAAGGGCACACTACTTACACTAGACTCATAACCAATTAATACACAAAATTCTACCCTATGCACCACTAAATACATGGTAAGTACAATAATTTGAAACTGGCCCAAAAGAAGTTATGATCATATTAATGGCATTGGAAAGTAGGGTAAGTCATAGCACAAACTCAAGGATCAGGTAATTCTCGACCACTGTCATGATAATGATGATAATTAACAATGCAATTATTATGATTTTTGTTGTGCGATCATGATTGTTATGCTTTGAACAACTGTATTTTCATCAGCATTCAACATATCAATTCTTGAAAGAAGGAAATGCAAATTGCAATACAAGCTCAATATGGTGAGAGAGATGCAGGTGTCACCTTTTCCTCGAAATATGCAAGCTCATTCTCTTCACAGGGAATATGCTCTAATACATATCTTACTGGATCAAACCCCTAGCGTCCACAAGAACAAGTGCAGTCAGTAACATATTGCTAAACATGATGAACAAATGCGATTGCATCATATTTAGAACATTGAGCGTGAAAAAGGAATATGAGAAATTTCTAGGCACTTTGAACAATTAAACTCCGGTACTACCAGTCTTTGATGTAAACCACTGCCAAATTTGAATGTCCAAGGCAATTTTCAGAATACAACATGATTTATGAAATTGCTTTCACTTTTCAACAGTGCAGTAAAGAAAAAGGATTAGGCAACAATGACTTTTTGACATTGAAGTGAACCTTTCCTGTTCTCCATACATAGAGTTATCCCTGATTCATTGGTTAGTCATGCCATTCATTTTCTTTAAGCCAGTTAGGTCCTACCTTTCATTAACATTCATGTTGTCCAGTAGGTCCTACCTCTCATTAGCACTAACATTGTCCATAAAAAATACAACTGAAGGACTGTAACTCGAGGCTGAGGAGCAACAGTTACTTTCTACTCAAAATTGATTCTCCAAAAGCATGGTGATAACCAAATATTCAAGCAATAGACAAAGTCTTTCCAAATAAAGAGAGAGGATTCAAAAGACGTTTCGACAAAAATCCACATAAAGAGACCAATTCAACAGATGAAGCAGTTTGGTACTCCACAAATGTTGAGGGCCTGAGGCAATGAATTTCAAATTTGTAGCAAATTACAAGCCAAATGACTCTTTTTCCTTCATGTAATCCACATCTACAGTATTAATCTACCAAAATTTTAAATAATCTATAGAAATAAGCTCCTATTGTACTGTTGTTTTGCTACAGAAAGAAAACCATGTCACAACCCCAAACTAAAAGTCAACCAGATCAAATTGATAAATGTAATACAATGATGGATATCTCTTGCATCAGATTAAATTTCTAAGATACATAACAGAATTCAGATCCAGCTAAAACAATAGAATCTACCTCTTCATAGAATTCTTCTTCAAGTTCCTCAATAACTTGACCATCAGGTTTACTTCCATAGATTGAACTCAATTCTTCAGAACTAGATGCAAGACTATATCTCTGGTGCGGGGGAAGTGAAGCAAGAACTCGAGCAGCAACAGCTGCTGCTGCAGCTCGTTCAGGAACCTATAAGCCATGCGAATCCACACTTGTAAAATACAATGCGTATAAAGACCCAAAAAAGAACAAAAACCAAAACAAAAAAAGAAAAGAAACAGGCACACCACTTTCTGTCTAGGACCCTTCATTCCCAGATCAAAACTACAGTGACCCTACCATACCAAAATGATGAAAAACAACACTCATTGTCTAAATAGTAAGGTGTTCTTAGGCTATAGATACAAACACAAGCACATGTCAATGCTGATGCAGATAGACATGCTCATTTGTATACACATTTCTAGAGCTCTAAACTACATCACATGAAGAGCAAGACTGCTATAGGTGTCGATTTAACTGACGGGGATTTTCAATTTCAGTTGACCATGATGAATCATTCTATTGAGATTTAGCAAAATTTTGTTTCATTCCATTACGCCAAAAAAAAAAAAAAACCAATCTCTTCAAACAATTAGAAATAATGTGTATATGGGTGGTTTCACATGAGACGCTAACAAATACAAATTTCACCTACGGCAGCATAAACCTACTACTCCATTATCTGATCTTTTTCATCATCTTGCAATTCATATTCCTAATCATGTCAAAGACGGAAAACATCAGAATCATGCAAACACATAAACTCATACTCAGGAAGTCCAAATCAATTTAACTTCTTTAAATCCACGGGGAAAACTAGTAGGAACACAAACTAATGCTCAAGTTTCTAAAGGGAATTCTAACTCATGAAACTCACTTAATTCTTAATCTCCATATGCTTAAAGCTTAATGAACCACGTTTCTAGTCTCATTGTCACCCCAGTCTAGCATAACCAATTAAATTAGGTTTTCACCAGCAGGGAAACAGGTTTGTCACATGTTCTAGCATAACCAAGTAAGCCAAACACAAAGAGAATGACCTACAAAACAATCATAGTACGTGATTGTCAACCTAACACCCACTTTTATATATAACCAACAGAAAAACGTGAAAGTTGCTCAGTTAGAAAGATACTCATCACTATATCTCCTCACTTCCACAGCACAGTAAACATCAATCAAATGCTTATCCGTTCAACAAGTATAAATTGCAGCACAAAATAAAGAATCACCAAAATTGCTCAATACTACCACTGCCTACCCTGTACTTCGAAAAAACAAACCTGATAGCCCATCCAAAGAAAATTTAAATACTTAAAATTAAACCTATAAAGCATCATACATTGCACAATCAGAAAAGAGTAGCTAACTCCATTCCATCAACTACACGAACATCATATGAGTATAAACATATACACATCTCGTAACTAAAAGCAATTGAATATTCGGTCTAGGTGGGAAAATACCTCGGGGCGATCGGATGAGGAAGGGAGGAGGCCGAGGGATCGAGCAGAGCGGACGGAGCTGAGAAACTTCTCTCCGACTTTGGAAAAATCCATGCTGCCTCCTTGGGAGAAGAGCAGCGAGCCCAAGAATAAAAATCTAGATAATTCGAATCCTTCTTCGCTCAATTCGCCGCCATTGAATAGTATGAATGGACTCAAGGGGAATGGCAGTGAGTTCGACTGCATCTCAATTCGGGGCCCCAAAATAATCCAGCATTGCGGATCCCCCGTGGAAGCTAGATCGGATCCGGTTGCCGCCGACGGATTGCCAGTTCGCAAGTGATCAAGATGCTGGAGTATTCAGTGTGTGTGGTGCGTGTGCGTAAATTGTGCAGATCAACGATTTGGTGTTTAGTAATGTGCAGTGAACGTAATTGCAGTCCGCTTGGGGGCTGTTTGGTTGATTTTGTTCAGTGGAAAAGTGGTAGGGGAGTGGACTTTTGGGCTCTGCGCCTGAGAAGGATATTCAGTCGGCTTGTATTGGATTTTACGTTTTTGGTTGTTCTGGTTCTACGCTTTTTGTTCGCATTTATTATTTTTCTCTATTTAAAAAACATTTACTTTTTTTTTTAAATAAATGTGAGGTTTAGAATTCTTAATTTTTCACTTAGACTTCCTCTCGCTCATCCTTTCAATCCATCTCTGATCCCTTCCCCATAAAAGATTGACTTGCATGTGTAGAAAATGTTATAATTGTTATTTCATTCTTATCTACAAGAGTTGTGTACGTGCATTTATGAGAAGACAATACAATGGATGAGACAAAATTATACGTAAG
Organism: Coffea humblotiana; assembly: GCA_023065735.1. Classification (NCBI taxonomy): domain Eukaryota; kingdom Viridiplantae; phylum Streptophyta; class Magnoliopsida; order Gentianales; family Rubiaceae; genus Coffea; species Coffea humblotiana. The sequence continues at coordinate 26,183,775 of CM041208.1, read as the reverse complement.
AAAACTATTTAAAAATCAAAATTTCTGCATTCTGCAATGTTACATGGAGAAAGAAAATACGCGATGATGGTGTTAAAATACATCTTAAGTTAGGTTGAATGTGATCATTTTCATTATAAAATGACAAAGATATGATCAAGTTCTTTTAGAAAATATAATACAATGTGTCAATCAAACTGAAGTTTATGGCTTATAAACTATTGAAAACATTTCTAATCTTTCATTATAAATTGACAAGATATGATCAAATTCTTCTAGAGAATGTATTATAATGCATCAATCAATCTCAAGTTTATGGATTTAAACTATCAAAAACACTTCTAATAGGAACCTTATTACATTAGTGTTTTGAAAATTAAAAAAGAAGATGTATTTATGATGTAATAAAATTTGTTTCTAAATAACTTGCTATCCAAACATATGTTTGCTTTTATGGTCTATTTGGGAGTTGAGATTTGATGGAAAAAGTAGAGAAATTGAGAGAAGTGAGTCGATTGCCACTGCTTGAGAGTTTGTAAAGGACAGAAAAGAACGAAAATCGAAAGATTAGATAAGAATCTATACTACAATTTTGAAAAAAAAAACTTTGGGCGGAAAATGAAGGAAAGTTGAATAAAGCTTCATAACATTTTTCAAAATGTCACTTCCGTCCTTAAATGTATGGTGAATAAAATTTTAATGGCGTATATATCTAAAATCCTTCTATTTCTTTTTTAATTCAAATAACAATAATGTTCTCTGGTTTTCTCTTATCTTTTTTCTTTCATAACTTAACATTTTCTATCTTTTCTTTTATATCCCAAACTCTCAAACTAGCCATTAAGAAAAACAATTGAAGTGACTGATTTTGAGTTTTTCTTGCAAAGTGTATGTGTATCAATCTACTTGGAAGGCATGCCCGAAATCGGAGGGAGTGTTAAGGTTCAAGGTGCAATTTGTGTCACTAGAAATCCATTTAGTGATATTAGTTGCAAACTTGACAATATTAACATTGCTTCTCGGTTTACAAAATCTATGTGCACAGTTTGATAATTACTTAGAATCTCTAAGAGCTTTTGTAAAAAAAAATATCATAACGATTTGATATATGTGAAGTAAAAAAGTGATTCGGAAATGTATTTGTGAAAATTGTATTTATTTTATTTTATTTTTGGTAGAGAACAGCAATCCAAACATTAGCGGAATCAGTCTGCGGTTAATATAGTATAAGTTGGAGAGGGAATATAAAAGAAAAAACTATTTATGTCCCAGAGAAATGGTCCCTAATTTATTCCTCCATTCTCTCGCTGCTCTTTTGCTCCTAATTTAGTCCCAAAATGATTGATGTCTTGCTCCCCGTAGAAAATTGTATTTTGTGTTTCCAAAAATGCCCCTGCCTCGCCGTTGGTCTGGGTATAAAAACATATGTTTTGGGTGACGATACTAGGTCCTCAATTGGCACAAGAATTTTAGTTAAAGGACTTAATTCATGGGATAAAACATTAAGGGACCAAATCGGCTTTAGTGAAATAGTTTGAGGACTAAATTGGTGATTTTCCCTTTAGCAATCATCATATTTCCTTTCTACTGGGCTTTGTTGGAATTTCGAAGTCTCTTGGTATCTCATGACCTGTCAATATTCTCCACTCCATTTCTGGATATCAATTGGAAGTATCGGCTGGGCTCAAAGACATGAAGAGGTAAGGATAGGAGGAAACCATTTTGAGCTTCCGGAGGAACTGGATTAAACTGGGCATTGTGATGAATTATGAAAAAGAGCCAAAAAAAAAAAGAGAGATCTGGAGAGAGAACCACGCAGAGACGGGGATGATGGGGATGAGTGAATTCCCACAAATAAATGAAAATCTTGAGTTCAATTGCGAGAGGCAATTACGTCATGTTAGGCAAAAAAGCTTTGAAGGTTAACTTGTTTGTCTATTAAGTCCACTTCAAATAAGTTCTTAAGGAGGCATGGTCGAGTTTGAATCTTTTACTGATGAATTTTAGGCCCCATTTGGATTGCATTTTCAGTCATTTTTTTTTATGAAAAAATTAATGTAGCGATTTGATGTATGTGAGGGAAAAAGATAATAGGAAAATGTGATCACGGAAAACGACGTAATTTTTCGGCAAAAAACAGCAATCCAAACAAGGCCTTAAATTTTAAAAGATTGATTTGTTTATTTATTATGTCGACTTCAAATGAGTTTTTAGCGAATCACTGTCGAATAATTTGAAATTTTTATTTATAAATTTTAAACTTTATAGGAATGAGTCAAACTCATCAAAACTTGAAGTTTTATTGAACACAAGATGATGTTGGCATTTAATTCGATTAATTTGCGAACCAAGTCCAGTTTGATTGTCGAGTTGCATGATTTACCCTTTCAATTACGATTTATTTAGCCAAAAATTATTTATTTGTATCATCAATACATATTCCATCATTTTTTAATTTTATATACATCACATCATAAAAAAATATTATTATAATTATTTCAAATAATATTCCAAATAATCCACTATCCAAACATACTAATTAATATTTGGTTCGTCTGCTTTGATATTTTTGTATTTTTATGCGAAGCTTCGTTTTCCCTTCAAGACTTCAGTCCTTGGTACTTAGCAGCATTGCAGCATTCATGTACTAGTCTTACCATTTAGCCCTTTGTGAACTCATATTCAAGGTTCCAAAAGCGTTAAGACTGAACCGCAGAAAGTCCAAGGACATCAAATTCTTGTTTGCATTGCTGTTTTCTATAAGAAAAATTTTACATCTGCCGTAAACATATTTTTTAATTATTCTTTACTTTATATACATCAAATCGTCACAATATATTTTTTTACAAAAACACTTTAAAATAGCAAATTTAAATGAATTCATAGTCTTTCCCTTACCAGGCTTACCTCCTAATCCATTCCAGATCCCTTTTCTATCCAAAGCTCATTGCATCGGTACAGTTCTTCTCATCTTTCTTCCTTCAGTTTTTGTCAATCTTTTGACTTTGATTATTTTAACCGCCTCTTTTGGTAAATGATGATGATCTATTTTAGCATATTTCAGATTTTTCTCTTTGTATCTATGTACGGAAATGCATAATCTATTGGTAGCACTTTGCTTTCAGGCAGAAAATCACGGAGTGTGTTTGGATTGTTGAATTATTTAACATAATATTTTGTTTACATCATAAATCTATTTTACAATTCATCTTTTTATTACACTTACACATATATTATATCACAAAAAATATTACAATAATTATTTTAATTAATATTTCAAATAATACTTTGTGTCAAAGCATTCCTACAGCTGGCTTTCTATTGTCTTCAGGTTGTAGGATCCGGGTACATTATACTTATTTGATTTTTTTAAATAATATTTATTTGTTATTTTTCTGCCTTTACGCCATAACCGTGTTTTTTTTCTCTTTTCCTTTGAAAAAAAAGAAGAAAAGTATCATCTCGTCGCAAAAATCAAATTATTGAAACCCTACATAAAAAAATTAATCTTACCCCACTCTAATAATTTTGACAATAAAGGGATAACGACATAAAAGCCAATAACTATTTGCCAACAAAAAAAGATCAAGAAAACTGAAGAAAACAATTGAAAAACATCAAAACCCATTCCCCACTCCACAATCCCCAGTCCCAAGCCAAACACAAGAACCCAATGCCAAGTGTCACTCAGTCCTACAGTACTCGTCCCCGCTCTTTTGTTTTTTAGCTCATAAATTTTCATTATTTTCATTATTATCCCCCATCTAAATTAATTAAATTAAATTAAACCACTCTTGTCTCGCCAGAAAATCTTGCCTTTCTCATTTCTTTCTTTCACCTTTCACCACCGTTGTCCTCTGCTGTCCTCCGTTCTCCCCCGCCGCGATTACTTAGTTAAACACCATTGATTTGGTGTAGGCATGGCTGCCAAACCGTCGGAGAATGGAGTCGAAGGTGATGATGAGAGAGAGGAAGAGGAAGAAGAAGAGGAGGATTCGGAAGAGGTTGAAGATGGAGAAGAAGAGGAGGAGGAGGAGGAGCCTAGGTTAAAGTATCAGAGAATGGGAGGTAGTGTGCCGTCGCTTCTCTCCAGCGACGCCGCTTCTTGTATCGCTGTCGCTGAGCGTATGATCGCCCTCGGCACTCATGCTGGATTAGTTTACATTCTTGATTTTCTTGGCAATCAAGTAAATATGTCGTTTAATTTTGGTTATTTCTCTTTCTCTTCTGCTGAATTGATTTATTTGAGTTTTATTTTTGTTGTTTGAGCTAAAATTCAGCTGAACTTTTTGGAGAATTTAGTTAGATGGTGGTATAATTCGTGCAATTTGAATTTCTTTTGGATATTGTAATGTCCTCCCGGCGGTGTGCTTATGGCTTTTAGATCAGAGCTGATAATTAGTTGGTACTTTGTGGCTTTAGCTGTAGAATGCTTTATAATCGAATTATAGAGAAAACAATCTTTATTAAGCTCACTGAGTTAATGCTTGGTGAAAATATTCTTCTGCTTTCAGCTTCTAAATCACTGGCATGAAAAACTGATTGTCCTGTGATTGAAACTTAGAGGAGTTCAGTGGAGGTACAAATCCTTTTCTGTGATTGATCAAATCTAAGTCCGAGCAGGGTCATTTTTCTCAACGCAAGGAAAAGTTTTCAGAGATCACCATGTTCTCAAAAATCTGCTTTGCCTAAGAATTTGGTCTTATGTAGGGACTTGCTTTTGATTAGCTAGCATATGACTTGCTGTCAAAAGAAATGTGTTTCTAAATACTTGAATTAATTTTTGGGGCCTCAAATTGGGCTAAATCTGGGAAATTGCTTCCACCTTAGAAGATGCAATTATCTACTTATTGAGACCCTGGTGAATGTTGAGATGTCAACTGCTTGAACTTTGTACTGAAGAGTTATATCTCTCATGGACAGGTAAAGGAATTCCCTGCTCACACAGCTGCTGTCAATGACCTTTGCTTTGATATAGAAGGTGAATTTGTTGGAAGCTGCTCAGATGATGGGTCAGTTGTAATAAATAGCCTATTCTCTGATGAGAGATTGAAGTTTGACTATCATCGCCCCATGAAGGCCATTGCTTTAGATCCAGATTATTCAAGAAAATCATCAAGAAGATTTGTAGCTGGTGGGCTAGCTGGTCATTTGTATTTTAATGTGAAAAAGTGGATTGGTTTTCGTGACCAGGTGCGCTTTCCTTTTGCATTGAAGTATCTCTCATGGTTCAAATGATTTAAAATTATTTCCAAGGTTTTTGATTTCTTTACTAAAATTTGCTTTTCTTTTGTAGGTTATACACTCTGGTGAGGGTCCTATTCATGCAGTGAAGTGGAGAAGTAGTCTTATTGCCTGGGCTAATGATGCTGGTGTAAAAGTCTATGATGCTGCTAATGATCAACGTATCACATTTATTGAAAGACCACGAGGAAGTCCTCGCGCTGAGATTCTGCGCCCCCACTTAGTATGGCAGGTCAGCAAAGAATAATACACTTTGAGGTTGTTCCACTGCCTCCACTTTAAACTTTGCTTTCTCTGAGGGAAGAGCAGGAAAAAGAGAAGAAAGAATTATCCTATCTATTTTCTGCTATGTCTATGCTAATTCTTACATATTCTGTTAATGTGGTGCTATTTGTTACAAAATCCAGTACCTTATAGTTGGTTGGTTGCTTTCAGGATGATACACTCCTGGTGATTGGTTGGGGAACTTATGTAAAAATTGCATCCATAAGGGCAAATGAAAACAAGGGAATTAATGGGGCATATAGGCATATCCCTATGTCCAGTATTAATCAGGTGGATATTGTCGCTTCTTTCCAGACCACCTATTTCATTTCAGGACTTGCTCCATTTGGTGATACTTTGGTCGTTCTTGCATATATTCCTGGAAAAGAAGATGGAGAGAATGAGTTTAGTAGCAGTGTTCCATCTCGCCAGGTAATTGTTGACCATTCTGCTTCTCTAAATGGTGTGACTTTATCCTTTTTTAAAGTCTCACAATCTCTAGTTAACTCATTCTAAGCCATTTGAGTTAACTTAGTCCGCCTTTTGCCAGCATAGCTTTGGTGTTCTATTATCGACCTTTGTATATGCTTTTCTATATTTAGCAATGTAGACCTTTGCATTACCCCTTTTATGGTGATTATTAGACAGCTGTTGCAAAGCAAATTTCTAGTTATATATAAGCATTCTAGAAACTAATTATGATGGATGCAAAATTGTTTGGTGGAATGCCTTAAGGTTATGTGGCAGAGTTATAAGTCAATTACATGTTGCTCTGTCGTAAAAAATGGACAGTATGACCCACTTAAGAGGATTAACTGACAGTTAAGTATTGTAAAGTTCATTTCATCCTGGAAGATTTGATTGGTCCTAACCAATTATAATTGTCCAACGTTTTGTTTTGAGCAATAATTGGCCAACATGTTATTACCTTAGCATTGTTTTGATTTACTGTTCTGCCAACAGTGTCTGAGGGCACAGGTTATTGTGTTATTATGTCAAATATCCTTAGAAGTAATCCTCAAGCATTTTGTTGCTTGTCTTTTAAATTTTTTGTTTTTCGTTTAATGACATCTGTACCGCTTTTCTTCCTGCTTTCCAGTATTTGTTCCGGCATGTGGTGATAAGCTTCTTAAGTGACTTGAACCGTATGATATAGAATCCTGTTCAAGATACATGGCATTCTCTAAGATTTCTGAACTTTTACAATCAGGGAAATGCTCAGAGACCTGAAGTGCGAGTTGTGACATGGAATAATGATGAGCTTGCAACAGATGCTTTACCTGTACATGGCTATGAACATTACAAGGCAAAAGACTATTCTCTTGCTCATGCTCCTTTCTCAGGTAAATTTTATTTGCCATACACATCGTAGACTAGTTTTCTTGCACCATATTTTTGTATGTTATATGTATTTATGAAATTTGTGGTTGAATTGAGATGACATTTGTGCTTTTTGACCAAAGGTAGCAGCTATGCCGGGGGTCAATGGGCTGCTGGTGATGAACCATTGTACTATATTGTGTCCCCAAAGGATGTTGTTATCGCAAAGCCTAGGTTAGTGTTTATGTTACCATTTTTCCTTCAAAATGGTTTCACATCAAAACATCCATCAAACTGATGTATACAACCAGATTGAAAAGAAGACAAAGCTATTCTGTCTGCATTTTCTATTTTAGAGGGGCATGTTTCATGTGAAGACATTTTATAATGTATTTATGATTAGGTGACCAAGAGATGTTGCATAAATAACCTTTTTGGTTTCTTCGGGTAATTGTGGCATTTGTCTTTGTCAGACCATCAGCTATAGCATCCTGGCATGTATGGACAGATTTTAGCCCTTGTTACCATCTGTTGATGATGAATTTTAATTAGCTTGATAAAGACAGCTTCATAATGAGTCCAAAAATAAGTAACAAGCCATTGGCCTAACAACGTACAAACCAAATAACAAAGTTGAGCGAATTTATATTGTCTAATTAGCTTTCTTCTCTCTATGGTTATCTGTCAAGTGGACTTCAGAAACTATTTGAGATTCCGAGATGGAATTTCTTTTCTCAGTCTATATGGCTTTTCCAGCTCCAAGTAGAAATCATAAATCGATCTGCTTGCCATTTAATTGCTGTAATAGCTAAAGAAAAGCATATTAATATTCTTTTTTTTGACCAATTATTTGTTATGTTCTTTTGCAATTCCCAACAGACCCGATAAGGTTGTTGCTAAGTGTCTTTCAGTGATTGTTATACGTTTACTAGCTTTCATCATTAAACAACCAAATAAGTTGCTTGAGGTCATGGATTTTGCATTGTTTTTATCACGCTGTTTGAAACACTACTTTAGAACAGGGAACATATTGATTGTGTCAATTCTATGAGCAGTGCCATCATTTAATAGAGGCCTCTGGAGATTGTCTTACTGTTCTTATTTTTGTTGTGTTCTCAAGCTAGTCCTTTTGGATTTGTTCTTACCATTCTGTGTGTTAGTTCGAATGTGATGGCACCTCTACCTCCCCACTCTCGGTCGTTTTTGGAAAAGAAATAGAATACTTAGAAATAAGTGTTGTGCGATGCCGTTCCTACATGTCTTCTTTTTTTTTCTTTGCTTTGATCTTGGGCTGTTAGATTATATACTGTAGGTTGTATGTGATAGCTTGTTGGGTTATATATGTAGATGTACTCAACTCAATTTGCAAATTTGTTCCATTGGTGGGTTACAGGGATACTGAAGATCACATTTCTTGGCTTCTTCAACATGGATGGCATGAAAAAGCCTTGGCTGCTGTTGAAGCTGGTCAAGGTCGTAGTGAACTTCTTGATGAGGTATTATGTTTGAATAGTTTCTCCCTTGCTCCTCTGATGATATCACACTTCAAAACCTTGTCCTATGCTGACTGGTTCAACATAGTCTTCTGAGTTATCTTTTTTTATTGTGATTTAGTCAACAATGAAATAATCTTGACATTATATGTTCCATACCTTTAGGAATGTCATGTTTTGCCAATGTTACTCTTAAATATATATGTTCATGCCAAATTAACTGCAACTCTACATGGAAAATGGATTTCATTTAATAGATATTTAAGAAACAATTGTTTCATTGTGCTTTTGTCCTCCACTTTAGTTTTTTGGGTAATTGTTTCTTCATAAATGGTAGACTTTTTTTGGGTATTGCAAGAACCAGTTGACTACTATGACAACAAAACAGTTAACGAGTTTGATTATAGAACATTTGTTGGAGAAGTAGTGTTTGCAATTAAGAATTTGTGGGGTTTTGTTGCCCCTATCCTTCTATTATACCTATCACCAACTGTTTCAGATAGGACCAATAGGCAGTTTGACCTCTCTGTGCATCTGTTGGTATTGTTGGCTATCACCATACTATTTGATATCTCATTTTCTTCATCCTTGAGTTTAGATTCCCACTACTGTAGCTTTACTTTGTTCCATCTGGTCCTTCCTGTCAAGGAAGCTTCTTTAGTTTATCATGGATAATATGATGAATCTACTGCAACTAGTGATTAAATAGCCATAATATTTGTTTCTTTAATTGAAGTTAAAGGTTAAAAACTAGTATTGATAGTTTGAAGGCTTTTCTGATCTATGAATGAAGTCTAAGATTGAAGAAAAGGAATAGGGAGATGTTTACTATGGGTTGTGCTTGTGTTTCAGGTCAATTTACTGCAGTTTGTGCATTGTACTTATTTGTATTTTGTTGACATTGACTTGAATAGCTATTCACATGTTCAAAATGTAGCCCTACTTGAAGGATTGTATTAACAGAACTTTTGTTGTTGTTGTTGGTTTTTTCTTTTTGATTGTTGTTGCCCCTTATCAGGTAGGTACAAGATATCTTGACCATCTGATTGTGGAAAGAAAGTATGCGGAAGCTGCATCTTTATGTCCCAAATTATTGAGGGGATCAGCATCAGCATGGGAAAGGTACTTGATAACACTGATGGTAATCTTGAATTTCTTGAATTTTCATCTTTGATTACTGAGCTTGGTTACTTGACACAGATGGGTTTTCCATTTTGCTCATCTCCGTCAGCTTCCTGTATTGGTGCCATATATACCAACAGAAAATCCAAGATTACGTGATACTGTTTATGAGGTCTGCACATATAGTGGCTAGAATTTGGTTTTGCTTAGTAAATTTTTAATTTTTTTTTAAAATTCAGTCTTAGTAGTAGTTATTGTAATATAGGTTGCTTTAGTAGCTCTGGCAACAAATCCGTCTTTCCACAAGGACCTTCTGTCAACTGTTAAATCTTGGCCGCCTGTAATATATTCTGCATCGCCTGTTATCTCTGCCATAGAATCTCAACTTAACACTTCATCAGCAACTGATCCTCTCAAAGAGGTTAGTTCTGAAGGTCTTTTCTTTTACTTTAAATTATGCTTCTTGCTAAGATATGCTGTTTTACTGTATTAGGCGTTGGCTGAGTTGTACGTGATAGACGGGCAGTATGAGAAAGCTTTTTCGCTTTATGCTGATGTGAGTGCCCATTCAGGATTTGCTACTGCTGTTTCTATTTATATGTCAGGTCTTTTTGATAAAAACATCTAGTTGTTGCTACTAAATGCTGCAGATTTTGATTAAAGAAGTTTTGCTCTGTAGAAGCATGCTTTGAGCTGCTGTTTTATTCCATATTGATTTGTCCTTCCATCATTTCAGACTATGAAGCCGGACATATTTGATTTCATTGAGAAGCACAATTTACATGATTCAATTCGTGAAAAGGTATGTTTAAATAACATCCCCACTCAATGAGATTTAATATTCTTCTGATATAACAAGAATTTCTGTTGACCTTGTTGTTTCCTCATATTATGGTAGTCTATGGAAAAGGAAGATGAAGGTCTCAGTGAAGTCACATTGAGCAGCTTAATTGAAGCCTGCTTTCGTTTCTCTATTACATTTTTCCTAACACTGTCCTCAACGATGGTCTCAGGTTGCCCAACTTATGATGATAGACTGCAAACGTGCAACTTCATTGTTGATACAACACATCAACCTAATACCTCCTCCAGACGTTGTCTCACAGCTTATAGCTGCAAGGGACAAGTGTGATTGGCGATACTTTTTGCATCTGTATCTTGATTCACTATTTGTGGCAAATCCTGTAGCTGGAAGAGATTACCATGACATGCAGGTTGGTGTAAATTGATCAACTTTAATACCTTGAGATCCTCTTCTGATTCAAGTGTGCTCCCCTTCATTTATGGACCTTCATTTCCTGCTAGTTTCGATATTTTTGCGCATAAGTACCTTAAGATGTCTCGAGTCTACTAGGACTACTCTTTCATTTCTTTCCCCTTTTCTAGTTTTCTGTTCATGCTTATTTCCTGAATGAATGTGATGAGTATTATTGAATATGGGAACCCATGGTATCACTAGATGATCTTAGCTGGCATTGAGAACCTTTTTGTCTTGTTCTTCTGCGAATAGCCTCATAATCCATTATTTTGGCCTTGGGAAATCACGAGTACCATTTTCAATTTCGTCATATTTATTTGTATGAATCTTCTAGATGAGCTCTTTGGTCAGTTTTCGGATGCTTTCTTCTATTTGGGGACTTCAGCTTAAGTTTGCTTTACATACTATTTCTAAGTTTGCTCTACATACTATTTCTTCTGTTCAGGTTGTTCTTACATGTGGATATATGTAATTGCTTGTTTGCAGTGGCTCCTAACATCATTATTTCCTTGATTCTTTTAATAGGTTGAGCTCTATGCAGATTATGATCCAAAGATGCTGCTTCCCTTTCTACGCAGTAGTCAGCATTATACACTTGAAAAGGTTTGACTAAATATGCCTCATGTCTCACAATCTTTTGTGATGTTTCTTTTCTGTGACAGTAGTGAAATTTCTGTTAGGCTTATGAAATTTGCTCCCAAAGAGGGTTGTTACGACAGCAAGTTTTCATTCTTGGAAGAATGGGAAATTCAAAGCAAGCTCTTGCACTTATCATAAATAACCTTGGTGACATTGAAGAGGTAATTATCAATTCTCCCAGCTAATTTATGAATTTGTTAATACTACTTTGAAAGTCTTCAGTTATGGGATTAACTTCATGATTTCTGCAGGCTGTAGAATTTGTGAGTATGCAGCATGATGATGAACTTTGGGAAGAGCTAATCAAGCAATGTCTCGATAAACCAGAAATGGTATTTTTTTTAATTTTACTTTATTTTATTTTTGGGCTAATCAAAGTGTTTTGATGCCTCATTATGTATTGTAGTTCCACACTTGCATTTTTAAGCATTTAATATTTTTCTTGGCAGGTAGGTGTTCTTTTAGAGCATACAGTTGGCAATCTTGATCCTCTGCATATAGTTAGCATGTTACCTGATGGGTTGGAGATTCCTAGGTGAGCTTCTTATGGATTAGTTTTTCTCGTTCTTTAACTTTCCCTGTATTAATTTTTCCTTTGTATGAAATATATGGTGAACAGCATGACTAAAATACCAGCAGAATTGTTTATAGTTGCTTGACTACCAGCTAATCACTTCATATTGCAACCTTCCTACCATCATGGAGGAATTATTTGCTTCCACGACACAAGTTAGAGACCTCCTGATAACATGAGCTGGTTTTCATGTTAAACCTTGTTACTTGGAGATACCTTTCCATGCTCCTTGGTTTTTCACATTCTATGAATTTCGTAGTCAAAATTAGTAGGTGCATTTGGAGGACGTGATCTGATGCCAGCATGATTTCCACATGCTGAAAGGAGATTAATAGAACTTCATTAATGTTCTCAGCTGCTATTTATGCAGCTACCGTATCATTGTTGATTGGGTGATACTCCATTAAGGACACTGATAGATGCAGCCAACATTCTTCGTTTTCTCTTCCCGGTGTTCTGGAATGACACTGTGGATGTTCCTCTGAAGTTCCAATTCTACAAGAAATTTTAAAGCTTTTCCTTTTCCTCTAACCTAACGATTGTTATCAAGATAATTCACTTTTTACGCCGTACCATACAATAATGGGACCTATTGAAGCAGACTTCATAGTTCCTTATTTTTGCAGTAGTATTTCACAGACACTTTTTTATCCTAAAAAAAATATCACGTCTTTTTCCAATGCTGACTTTGTCAAAACTATTCATTCTTGTAGCCAAAAATTTCACATTCCTTTAGTATAATGTCCATGGGATCTTGTTTTCTGCCCTTCTTTTCAGGCTGAGGGACCGTCTTGTTAAAATCATCACGGACTACAGGACAGAAACTTCTCTCAGAAATGGTTGTAATGATATCCTGAAGGTTTGCAAATTAACTGCATCTCTCTTTTGCAGTGGCGTCAATCTCAGACTCATCTTGATGCTATATTGTGACTGTGAACTGACAGGCTGATTGTGTCAACCTCTTAATCAAGTATTACAAGGAAGCAAGGCGTGCCATATACTTCAGCAATGAAGAAAATGAAATGCGTGCTAAAAGGGATGAGACTAAAGCTTCTTACTTGGGAGATAGAGTTGTGGGCATGAAATCCATGGAGGTTAAGTCAAAAACCAGGGGAGGTGCAAGGTGTTGCATGTGTTTTGATCCCTTCCCAATACAGGAAGCATCCATTATTGCATTTTTTTGTTGTCATGCCTATCATACTACTTGTCTCATGGAATCCCTAAATTCCGTCAGTAGCAAGAAAGAGCCAAAAACAAGTCCCAAGGAGGTGTTAGCATACTATGAGTATGAGAATGGTGATGTAGACGAGGATGAAGATGACGCATCTTCTTCAGGTGCTCCTCAAATGCGATGTATCTTGTGTACTACAGCAGCAGGTTGAATAGGTAGCGAGTTCCAATTCTCCTTGTTGTGTGTCTGTGATTGTTTTTGCTGCGGTTTGTGTGCATATAGCATGAGCATACTTTCTTCATCAATTCTGTCTTTTTTTTCCCTTCTTTCTGTACAATAGTTATCAATTTTTTGGGGCTGTTTTAGTGGCCCTTGAGATGAGGGTGGAGTGGGAATGGATGTGGTATAGACGGATTTCGGGGCGCTTGCAGTTGTGTTGAAGAATGCAACTGGGAAAGGTTGAAAGGCATTGGTTGACCAATGTTGGAATTTCATGCTATTGAACAACCTGGGGTAACAAGCACATTAACTTGCATGTACTGAACATATTCATATATTGTCATGCTGATCTTGTACATTACTTGGCTCTTTGGCAGCAGTCATTCAGTTGAAGACTTGAAGTTTGGGAACCCAAATACAGAGAAATTTCTTCCGCTCTCTTTTGTATATTTTTATTTTGTTGGTGTCAGAGTTCCTTCTGCTGCGCATGGCAAAGCAATTTTTGTTGTTCGATTAATTTTCAAAGTACTTCCAGTTTCACGAATTGGAACTATCCGCTTTGATGTTTTACATATTGAAAAGGAAATAGGACTGATGGCTGTAAGTTTTGAATCCTCTCTGCACGGCATAATACCCCAAAAAAAAAAAAAATCACAAAGAGAAAATATTAACAATTGCCAACTCCCTGTGTAGAAATTGAAAGAGGGGATGGTATGACCAAGCTGTAAACGAGAAGGAAGAGGGGGCTTTCGCGGTTAGAAGCTCGTAGAACAGAATCCATGGGTTCAGGATATATTATTACAATTACGTTACTTGTGGACGTTTTATTTGTGTAGATCATAACATTTTTACGAAATAATTCAGACAGATGATACATTTTGGTGTTGATTAGGAGTTTGTTATACTAAAACACCAGCTGTACTTAAAATTATCTTCTAATCTACAAGTCTTCTCCACAAAAACCAAAGAGAAAAAGAAAAAAAAAAAACTGGACTGCAGCTACGAACCGGTTGAAGAAATCTTGTTTATTCCTTTTACATCGATTTTCCGCGTTTCTTTAGATATTATCAAGGGGCATTTAATCGTTGAGAGCAAACTCCTAAGCAAATACTCCACAAGTGGAAATCACAATGAAGCCTCGGAGAACACCAAGAAACAAGCTTTGGATATCGAATGTTCCTTTACAACATATGGGAATTGGATGCAATGTTATTTTGGCCGCCTTGACTGGCTTGATTAGAACTTCTTCGGAGAATTAGAAGTAATTTTTTTTCTTTTTTGTTTACGTCTTTAAAGTAATTTTCGTGTTTAAGCATGTGGACAAGTTAATCTGATAGATACAAAAATCGTACTAGCATAATGTGATTTTTTGAGTTACAAGTTAACACATACAAGTAGCTAAATTGTTGTTCCATATTGTTTGGGATCTTAGAAAGTGTGTAATTATCAAAAGGGTGGATATGCCACAAGGACCTTACTTTGTCGAAAGCTTTTATATTTAAAAAGAGTAGAGTCATAGTTGAACCAAGTAATTCAAAGTTTAAAAATCCTTTGCCATGAAACCTCCAACACCAAAATCTTATGGAGTCCCTCTTATTCTCTTGCTCTTCTCAATTTATTCTAATTCAGGAGCACCATTTAATATTCCGAGGCTAACTCTTCACGGATCAATTCCCCAATATCTTGAATCCATCTATCCTTCATCATCTCCTGTATCACTACATGATTTCAAAACGTACTTTTACGAACAGACTCTAGACCACTTTAATTATGGACCTCAAAGTTATGCCACTTTCAAGCAGAAATATGCCATCAACACTAAATACTGGGGTGGTGCAGATCCAAGCTCACCAATATTTGCACATCTTGGAGCAGAAAGCCCACTTGATCATGATTTCCTCCGTGTTGGTTTTCCTGTTGATCATGCTCCCTTCTTTAATGCTCTTGTTGTTTATGTAGAGGTACCCTAAGTTAAGCTTAAAATTATTCTTCATGGTTTGAAGTTGTCTGGTGTCAGGACTTGTTAATTCTTGATTTTTCCAGCATCGATATTATGGAGAATCAGTTCCATTTGGTTCAATGGAAGGAGCATTAAAAAATGAGACCACTCGCGGATTCTTGAACTCAGCTCAGGCTATAGCTGATTATGCAGAGGTCTTGCTGTACGTGAAGGCGAGATTTTCTTCTCCAAATTCTCCAGTTATTGTCTTTGGGGGGTCATATGGAGGAAGTAAGAAGAGTAGAATAATGCCTTTCCTAAATTCCGTGTGTATACTTTTTCTTTTATAGATTGTATCAACTTGCTATTGTTATTGTTATTATTATCTTACAGCAGTTTCTTCTTCACAAAATTTCCAGTGCTGGCAGCATGGTTCCGGCTCAAGTATCCACACATTGCTATTGGAGCTTTGGCCTCATCAGCACCCGTTCTTTATTTCGATAACATCACTCCGCAAGATGGATATTACTCGATCGTGACCAAAGATTTTCTAGTAATATACTGCTAATTTAACAAGATTTCAAGTAGTACATTCTTGTTTGCATCGAGAAAAGCAAGAGAACAAGCAGAAGCAACTTGGAAAAATAATGTATTCATTTATCCAAGAAAAGTTAATATGTTTTAATCTATCTAATATATTTACATAATGGTCTTTCAAAGTATCTCAAGTCACCTTGCGTGCAAAAAATTCAGACATTCTCACCCTTGATGATTGATCTTGCAGGAGACTAGCGAAAGTTGTTACCGAACAATCAAAGATTCGTGGGATATAGTTGACAATATCGCCTCTCAACCAGGTGGTCTCTCCATTCTGAGTCAGAGATTCAAGACTTGCTCGTAAGCCCTTCATGCTTCCCTGAGGACTTCTCTTTGGCATGTGACCTTGAAGCAAAATAGAACAGCTTGTATAATAAAACCCTTTTTGTATTTTCAGGCACTTGAACAATGGCGTTGAGCTCAAGAATTTTTTAGTGTCAATGTATGCATCCCATGCTCAATATAATCATCCGCCTGATTATCCTCTTACAGTGCTCTGTGAAGCCATTGATCGAGCTGGAAGCCAGACTGATATTATTGGCCAAATATTTGCTGGTGTGGAGTCTGCATTTGGAAAGAATTCATCCTGCTATGATGTCAACTACTTTCATCGTCCCACTGAAACAAACGAGGGATGGGGTTGGCAAGTATATATGCTTTTGAAAACAATTTTTTCTAAATCTGATTTACATGATAGTACACTAGTGTTTGTATTTTGGCTCTTCAGGTCAAAATGGCCCTTTAATTTCCTTTTCTTATTTTCTCTGGATTGGGATATCATTTATGTCTTGGTTCTTAGAGATGTAGTGAAATGGTAATACCCATTGGACGGACTGTTGAAGCTCATATGTTCCAGCCAGCCCCTTTTAATTTGACGGAGTTCACCCAATACTGTAAACTTGTTTATGGCGTCCCGCCTCGACCTCATTGGATCCCAACTTACTACGGAGGCCATGTATGTTTTTCTTTTTATACCCTGCATTTCACGAGTCCGAATTATGCTAGTAGGCAATTCTTCCTTATTGCTTCCACAGAATCCGCTTCGAATCCTTTTGTCCCCAAATTAGTCTCTATCCTCTCTATCCCTTCTTTATACAATTTCCACGTGTCTCTAACTCTTTGATAACCTAAACTCGAACAAACCAATAATAATTGATTGATAAGTTTACTCAAAACTAATTAAAACATATAGCTCAAATTAAAGTACTTGTTAGGATTTAAGAAAAAAATGATTTGGGGTAAAAATTAAAGAAGAGTTTTAGTTGATTTCTACATTTATGACCAACAAGACTCTTTTTTGTTAAAATAAAAATAAAAAAAAAGTTTTGATCTATCTATTTTAATTGGTTTTGAGTAAACTTGTCAATCAATTATTATCGATTTGTTTGAATTTGAGTTATTGAAAATTTAGAGACACGTAGCAACTGTACAAAGAAGGGACAAAAGGAATAGAGACTAATTTGGGCCAGAAGATTCAAAGCTGACAAAATCTTGAACATTTAAATCATGTCCAAAATACACATAAGATGACAACACACCACCACAACCCCCCCCGGGAAAAAAAAACTCCACACACACACACACAAAATTCGAGAAAGGGGTGGCATATGATTTTTTTTTACGTGAAATATAAACGTTTATCAATCAGAATAGAAATTTTCTCAAACAGAAGCAATCTGCTCTATACAAAATGCCAAATATGTCTATAAAATCAGAAATACCTGACTATATAGTAGCCTATGTAAAAGTAAAAATTTGTTGGGTAAATTCCCATAACATGCATAGCTCCAAATTCCTTCGTGTCCTTTCTATCTTCCTCGATGTAGCCACTACATGCCTAAGAATATAGTTGCACATGATGTTTGCAATATTGTGCAGGACATAAAACTTACCCTTCAGAAGTTTGCCAGCAACATCATTTTTTCTAATGGTCGAAAAGATCCTTATAGCAGTGGCGGGTATGTCATATATACTATCAAAGAAATTATTGTCTTTTGTTTGAGCTTTGAAGTCATGCCTATACTGGATCATCTTGTAATGGTTTTCTGGCTTATTTATAGGGTGCTCGAGGACTTATCTGACAGTCTTTTGGCTATATCTACCGCTAATGGTTTGCACTGGACATTATCAATTCTTTTTTTCCTTTTTTTTTTCTGAGAATCAAAGAGAAAATAAAAAAAGAAAAAGAAAAAGAGAATAAAACAGTAGAAATCAATTAATGGCAGCAATATTGAAGCTCAAGCATGTTCTCGTACCATTCTGCGTCCTTTTTCTTTTGAAGTTAAAAATTGGTTTGACTATTAATTTTTCCTTCATTATTTTCACCATTTTATTCTAGAAAATTTTATTACTATTCCTAGAAAGGACATATATAGTTCATTCTCAATCTACCCAAAAAAAAGGAAGATAAATTCCCAAAAAATTTAAATCTTTCAAAGATAGGGTCTGAACTACAAATCTGTTGGACAACGTCTCAGCTCGAAACAAGAAAAAAGATTAGATACATTTCTTGGAGCATTTGACAAATGATCTGTACATAGTTTTTCTCCTGTATGTTATCCAACAATTGGTGTCTTACACTTGCTAGTTTATAAGTTCAAAAACATATTATTTTCACTTTTCAGGGTCTCACGGCTTAGACTTATATCCAGCAAACCAAAGTACGGATCCGGAGTGGTTAGTCTTGCAACGGAAGATGGAGGTTCGAATCATCGAAGGATGGATCAAAACGTACTATGCTGATCTTTCTTCCATTAATTAAAGACAGAAAATCAATTGAAAAGAGCCTATAATTTTTCCAAAAAGACAGAATGCATAAGCAAGGCTATGTATCCAAGTCCGATTTGAAATAATTGCATGGTTCATTTGAACCGCTTGCATTGCAAGCAATGTTTTGTTACTGGAAGATGATCAAGTAAATGGAAATGTCCTTTATTTCCAAATTCTCATCTCCAATTTTGTTCTCTCATGAATTACGGCAACATTATATCTCTTCTTCATCGTTTACTTGGCCTTCATTCTTGACTGAGGCGCGGTATTGAATCGTAGCAAAGTTCGTGACAACGACGTGATATTCTTCGGTAACTTTGACTTGCCCATAATAGATTGTTAAATTGTAATTTGGCCACTTTAAGATTTTTCATACATTTTTTGTACTTATTACTTGTTTCTTTTTTTTTTTCTTATACAATATTAATGATTAAAATTATATGTATCAAGTCAGATTACCTGTTTGATTATTAGTCTTGCACAGAAATGCTTAGCCGTCAATCATCATCTGCCGATCATAGCCCTCCTCAACCCTTGGACTCAAAGCAATTTATGAAGAACTGCACTAGCATATATATATATATATATATAGTGCCCTGATTGGACAGGTCACAACTCTTATCTAATATCCTCTACATAAGCACCAGATTACTACAAAAAGGTGTTTCTTCAGGGCCGAGACATTAACATGACTTCCGGTTTTTTGAGGGAAAAAAAGAAAAAAATACTTCCAGTTCCATCAATTGATATTTCGTGCAAATGTTGCAGGATATAAGATTGGTTCCTAGCAGATTCGCAAGCAAAATCATATTTTACAATGGTCTAAGAATTCCATATAGTAATGGCCAGTAACAAACAATTTAAGAATATTTTTTATTATCTTCCATCAAGTTATATATATAGAGTTTTCCAATGGTTTTCATTCTTCAATTTAAGGGCTCTTGAAGACCTATAGGACACCGTTCGTGCAATCTACACAACCAGTGGTCTCCGTTTAATTTTGTTGTTGCGAACAATTTTGTAAATTTAGTAAGAATTGATATTCATATTGTCTTGAGAAGCAAGTATATTTCATCATGGATTTTATCTAGTCATAGAACTTTTATCAACCATATCGAGGATAGATGAGGATTGATGCCCAATATATACTTTTTCTCGTATTGTTTTGCAAATCAGGAGTTGTCAATTTGCAGGGTCTCGTGGCTGGTTAGTCAAGCAAAGGCAGAATGATATGAGGTTCATATGCTTGAAGGATGGAGCAATGCATATGCAGATCTCGCTTCAATAGAAAAACGTATAAAGAAGCTTAACTAGTAGTCATAGGCTTGAGTTGTCATCAGAGTCCAGTTGTTCAACAAAAAGTACTGTGGAGACAGATATCAAAATGTTTTTGGGCTCAAAAGTAAGGAAATATGGATGATTTTCGTTTTCCTTTGATCTTTGATGTAGAAGAAGATAATCTTAAATGTCAGCATCATCTTTTTTCCTGCATTCCTACAGCGACCGTATAACTGTGGCACCACATCATATAAGTGTAACATTGATGAAAATGATATTCAAAAATGACCAAATCAGAAAATTTTCATGCACCCGTATAATGCTCTAATAATTTGCTATGCACAAATATTTTCAAATCTAATAACTATAGCATGATGGTATTATTGTTGACTCACTTTTTAATTCTCTATGTTTTTCTTTTTCCTTGAATAGAAGAATATACCTTCTATTCTTCGGAGTCACTGCACCAAATGGATTTCAAAGAGAATAAAAGCACGATTGATTTTGTGGTCTATACTGTAGTTTCTACTGCCATTGCTGTGGACCAAGTGTGTCTTCTTATTTTCACTTTTTAGTTCTAAAGACTTCTATTGAGCCACCATCAATGGCATCAATCATGTCCATTGTGCTGGCATAGTTCATAGTGAATGAATTGTGCCTGCAAGTTCACTAAAGAGAAAAGTCCCAAAAAAAAAAGAAAAAGAGAGAGAGCCCAAAGTCTCTGGACGTCCAATCTTATTTTTTCCTGGTTTATAAATTCTTTTGGACAATAAAAGGTGTAGAATAATAAAGAAGAACGTAGTTAATAAAACACGAGAAGCAAAAATATCTACTAATATCAGCACAATAAATAGAATTCTTATTTTCTTAGGTATGGACTGGAATGCATGCATGGGTCTGTATTTGACTGATGCTTAAGCATACAGACTACTATTTCATTGTCGCTGACGGCCGAAAGCACGTATGAAGGAGAGACCTAAACGCGCAGCATTGAATCTTGACGCATGCGCGGCCAGCGACTTTGACCAAGTTGCAAGTTACTCTCAGCTTTGCTTGAAGTTGACTAGTAAGGCTATATCACTTGTAAAAGCCAACCATAAAGAAATTATGAGATTGTCCATTGGCTGGGAGAGAGTATTTAAAATTCTTTATGCTGTCGGATTTAGGGTTTAAATTCTGGATCCGGTGGTTAGGGGTACATTATAAGAAATTTAGATTTTTCCGTAACTTATCAAATAGTTGCAAGCCACAAAAAACTTATCTCTTATGACATGAAACTAGTGACAGTCGCAAAAATATGTTTTTTTAGTCACAAATAATAGAAATGACGTTTGCAATTGATTTTGTGACTTGTAAAAATATTTTCACTATTTTTATAGTCACAATTGATCTTGTGACTTCAAAGACCAATTGTGATTCGTAAATGAATTTAGATAATGTATTTTGTGACTTAAAACCAACTTATTGCTACATGCACCAACGTCATGTCATAAAAAGTAAGTTTTTTTGTGACTTGCATTAATCTAGCAAGTCATGAAAAGCCAAATTTCTTGTAGTGGTGGAAAGGGTGTGGGGATGGTCCTTCAATTTTCTAAAGTTGCTATAGATTGATTATATTGGGCTCAGTTGTCTTTTGATAAAGAAGACTAAACTTGAAAAGAATTTGGTGGATATATAGGGGCTTTTAGTGCAAAACATGGTAAATAAGTTCTGAGTTGGTCAATTTTTTAATCGAATTTGTATGAGAAAAAGAAGAGGAGGAGATAGTGACCATGGTCCATGGTAGCACCAGCGCTCGGAGTGGAGGAGGAGTTGGAACGGTGGTTGTGTCATTTCAAGGCATGAATGTTTTCTCATACACAAATTATGGCCTCCACCCATGAACACTTGTGTGAATACTGAAAATTGTGTTCAAACTCTACTTTGTCAAGTTATTAACTAAGTCGTCTATAGAATCTAGACACGAGACCTATTCAAATTAAACTATGATAACTAATTAATGCCTTCACCATACAAATTTTCAATTAGTTTGGTGGTTTTTTTCTCAATTTCATCAATCAATCAAAGTTAATAACCCAAGAAGCAAAAACAAAAAATGATAGATCATAGCCGTTTGTTTTTCATCAATGAAGTCTTGGACTGTTTAGTGGTGAAACAAGAAAGGATAAAATCCAAAGAATTAAAAGTTCTAAAATCTCAATAATCAATTAATGTTAAACCTATCATTTGCGAGACATCTGTAGTCTGTCAGTGTTGAGTCACTGCAACACACGAAACCTTATATGAAGCGGTTTGCTGTTTTAATGATGAGTGATCAAAGTTGAAATAGGAAAATACTGTGATTTTAAAGGCTACAGGCCACTTTTAACTATTAATTCACTCAATTTCATCTTTATTCTATTTTTCATTTCTATATTTAGACATTTTTAATCCTTGATTTTTGGACACTTTACGAATATTTAAAATTCAAAACAATACAAAATAAGGATTGGGAGAATTTTTATCTATATTTTTATAATTGCAGCGTCTGTGATACTGTTATATGCTATCAAAATAATCACTTCATGCGATCACCATTGCTTGTTGAATGGGATGATAGGAACATATAAGATGTATCAGAGTGGCTAAATTTCATTTTAGACCCTTAAATTATATACGCACTCTCATTAAAATGAGATGAAACGTTAACAATTAAAGTTTTAGGACTAAAGCGAGAGTACATCTATAGTTTAAGGATTCAAAGCGAAACTTACCCATATTCTTCCCGGGCGTGTGTCACGTTTTTTCGTGAGTTGCGCGTAAGATCTTCTAGAAACGCTTTCGACTTCGGAACTGAATGACATGCGATTTAACTGCAAAAAATAGAGTGCAGCCGGAGACGTATAAAAAAAGGACGCGTGGACTGACTCAATATCAGAACCCGTCAGACACGATCGATTAGACCCATTACCTCCCATTTGGGTGTTGGTCTCAGAAAATTAAACGGCTATCAAATTATTCATCATATATAATATAAGAGTGGTAGACAAATTTGAGTGTGATGATCCTTGATTGATAGTACTAGCTAGTGCTGTGGTTTCTTTTCACAATTACCTCTTCTGACGACTCCAAGATAGAAACAAAAGCAACTAGGTACAATTTGTGCTCTTATACGTTTGAAATTTGATCCCCTAGAAATTATCTTTATTAGAAAGGTAATCATATTTCTTGATGAAAACCGAAATTTCAAAAAGGTGGTAAGCTATCATTCGTACGAGGACTTGGAAGAGTTGATGTATATCCACATCCACACTTTGCAAATCACCAAAAAGAACAACAATGGGAAGAGATGTACTATAATTTAGGTGTCCAATTGGCCAAGAACTCCTACCAAATTCTATCAGATATCATTTTGGCAAAAATATTGCACCTCTTTCTCTAATTGGATACCTATAGAAAAAAAATAATTACGCCAAAGAAAAAAAAAAGCACAGAAATGACATAAATCAAAAACATGATAATCGTTCAACTTTAAGAACCAAAATAACTTTGTTTCATGGCATGGTGGGTTGAGAGTTTGTTATAATACAAAGGAACAGTTTTAGAAACCCCAAGGTTTTTATCAATTTCATCGATTTATCTTTATATTTAAAAATTACACCAACCTCCCCTGATTTGATAGTTTTAGTAATCAAACCTTAAAATAACATTAGATAGTTCCTCAAAATAGCATTAGTTGGTCCAATATTTAGATAAATACCCTAAAATGTCCTAACGTAATGAAGTTTAATTTAATTACTTTCCTAAAGAATTGAAACATAATTTAGCACAAATATAGGGATTTGAAGCCAAGATTTTAATACATATGCTTACTAGTTGATAAGCAAATATAACAATGACTCTATCACGCGATGATAGACTATTTTTAAAAATACTTTATTGGGGATTTAGAGATTTAGATTTTTAAGATTGAAAAGAAGTATTGCCATCATACTTTTAGAGTTTGTGGATTTTTAGGAGTAGTGGGATTACTATTATTTGGTACTGGTTTTGAATCGTTTCCTTTTGAGTTATTGTTACCAAAAAAAAAGGAAAAAAAATTGGGAAACACATTGAATGATATTCAAAATTGATTTGTTCCAAAAAATCACTAGTTTAATATTTGGTCACGATAGTGGCTATGTGCAATGTTGATCATTCCATGGTTTTGGAGGAGGAATAACAAGGAAAAAGAAAAAGAAAAAAAGTAGTTTAAAACCCATTATCAGTACAAGCATACCAAACAAGGAAATTTCATTAAAATATTATAACTAGTATTGTGATTTTAAATGAACAATAAAGGTAGGTATAATTTTTTAAACCTCAAAATTACTTAGTGAAATTGTCAAAAACTTTAGGGAAGGTTTCTGAAATTATGCCTAATAAAAAATATTTGGTTATGGCCACAATTTTTCCCCTGTTTTGATCTTTAGTCGAACTAGAGTGCTGTTGCCACATCCCTAATTGACGAAATATTTGAATCATGAGGAATTTCGTAGTAATTAAACAATATATACGAGTTGTATGTGAAAAAAAATCAAGTAATGATAAGAGAGAGAGAGGGGGGGGGGGGGGGGGGACAGGCGATCTTATTCTAAAGTCTCCATCGTGACTTGTCTCAGTCAAATATGCTTAAGAAATGGTAACACTACTTTCAGCAGCTGCTAATTTTCCGAATTAGCATGGGCACATAGGGGCTGGAAATGTGGTCAAGCAATGGCATGATGGCAGCAAATTAAGAATCAATCAACTTGAATTTGCAGTCCTAATAAAACCAAATGAAAATGATGTGCTCTAAGCATATATCTCTATATAAATCCACACACTGGAACTCGGAACATCATAAACTAAAAGAAGTGCACAAAAAACCAATCCTCGACCAAGAAACTCAAATTCATTGGCCATGGATCTTCTTGGCAGTCTATTATCTCTATGGTTGCCTCTCCTTCTTCTCCTATGCTTCTCAACTTCCATTTCATCAGCTGTATATCACCCCCACAAAATCCCAAGGCTCAGTCCAATACGGAGAACAAATCTTCGAGACCCTGACGACACTCTAAATAAAGCTTCTCGTTCAGAAGATTTCAAGTCATATTTTTACGAACAGACACTAGACCACTTCAATTATAACCCAAAAAGCTATACCAAATTCAACCAAAGTTATGTGATCAATTCAAAAATTCTGGGGTGGTGCCAAGTCGAACTCTCCAATCTTGGCATATCTTGGAGCCGAAGCTCCATTGGCTGGAGATATAGAGACTATTGGTTTTCTCCTCGATAATGCCCCTCGGTTTAAAGCTCTCCTTGTCTACATAGAGGTATAGTATTATCATAACATCCTTTATTCTTCTTTCTTGATTTATACTACATACTTAACAAACTTGTAAATACTAACTATATTCCGGGGGTCTTAATTTTCTTTTGCAGCATAGGTTTTACGGAAACTCTGTACCGCTTGGATCAATGGAAAAAGCAATGAAAAATAAAGCTATTCGTGGTTATTTCAACTCGGCTCAAGCTTTAGCTGATTACGCAGAAGTTTTAATGCATGTAAAACATAAATTTTCTGCTAAAAATGCTCCGATTATCGTTGTTGGTGGATCATATGGAGGAAGTATGTACTTTTCCATGCTGTTTTTTTTTTCTTTATCTTATAATTTTGTACACCCATTTTTTTCCCTTTTGGTGGTGACATATCTCTAAATACTTCAACTTGACAGTGCTAGCTTCGTGGTTTCGCCTCAAATATCCTCATATTGCACTTGGTGCTTTGGCATCATCAGCTC
Organism: Coffea humblotiana; assembly: GCA_023065735.1. NCBI lineage: Eukaryota > Viridiplantae > Streptophyta > Magnoliopsida > Gentianales > Rubiaceae > Coffea > Coffea humblotiana. Next base: position 26,158,105 of record CM041208.1, on the reverse strand, counting down.
CCGTTCTTTACTTTGATGACATCACTCCACAAAATGGTTACGATTCCATTGTGACCAAGGACTTTAAAGTAATGAAAAAGCTGCTAATGGTTTCATGTTTTCTAATCATATATTACTGGAATTATTATATGTTAAAGAGATTTGAGAATATTTTTGTTATGTTAAATTACAGCAGGAGAGTGAGCACTGTTACGAAACTATACGAAAATCATGGTCTGAGATTGACGAAGTTGCTTCTAAACCAAATGGTCTCTCCATTCTCAGCAAAAGATTCAAGACTTGCGCGTAACAATTCTTCTGTCTCTTTGCTTTCTCTCATTATACCAATCAAGATGTACTGATATTTAATTGGATTAATTTTTCCCACATTGACAGTGTATACACTGTCACTGTCAGCGTTGGATGAATGACAACAATGCAAAATTTGAATTTGAAATTTAAGTATTGTACATATATCATTAATCAAACGGTGATAGTGTATACACTGTCAGTGTATATAAGATTTACTCTATTTAATTAGGGTGTAAAGTAGAAATAGCCAAGTCAATATACTAGTCATTTTTTTTAAAAGTCAAGTCAATGCCCTAGTCATCAACATATATATATGTACTACTAATTTGCTTTGTTGATGATCATTTATGTATTAATGATGGGCTTTATTTACTAGATATAACGTCCTATGATTCATAAGAAACTTCTCACTCGTGTATTAATCATTTTAGTCCAAGCAGTCACCACACCAGCTTAAGTTGACTTATATCTGTCGATAGTTTGGTCATTTGGTCCCCAGTTAAGAGCCATTTTCTTTGGTTATATGTACTATCTTCTAGTATAAATTTTATTTTCTTTTCTGTTTTGAGTTTTGAGTGGTAGACTTAACACGATTTTAAGACACTTTATTAAGGCAGATTACTTAAACTTTAAAGGTAAATCTTTTGCACATGTACATTAATTTATGTACCCAACCCTACATATATAGTATCAATCTAGTAAAACATAACTAATAGTGAATTAAATTTGGGACGTTATATGATGATGACGCAGCCAAAGAATTGTTAAGTGAAACATCCTTTATTTATCTTTTCTTTTTAATTATATTTCAGGCCTTTGAGTAGTCCGTCTGAGCTTACGGATTACTTGGCTTCCATGTTCACAAATGCTGCTCAGTACAACGCACCGCCGATATATCCCGTCGCTGAGTTGTGTAGCGGAATAGACAAAGCACCCGAAGGAACTGATATTCTTGGCCGCATATTTGCTGGTGTTGTTTCCTTCAGGAAAGATGAGTCATGCTATGATGTGTTGGAAAATACCATACCCAGTGAAACAGATATCGGATGGCAATGGCAAGTAAGAGCACGTTTGATTATTATTTTCTAGAGTTTTTGTAAAAAAAAAATGTATTATAGTGATTTGATATACGTGAAATAAAAAAATGATTAAAAAATAAGTTTATCGAAAATGTAAAATTTTTTTAAGGAAAAAATGGCAATCTAGATCTCTAGCCTGTCTCTTGTTTCCCTTATTAGTATTATTATTATTATTTTTGGACTAAGCTAGGACCTGATTAATGGTGATAGCAAGATAATTAATTGTTGTACTTGAGTTTGAAATCAATTTCAATTGAAAAGGGCTTCTTTTCTTTTTCTTTTTCTCTTTTTTTTTTCAATAGACTTGTAGCGAGATGGTGATGCCCATGGGGCATGGCAGCAATGATACAATATTCCCACCGTCACCTTTCAACCTACCGGATTTCATTAAGGGCTGCAAAAGTTCATATGGGGTCTCACCTCGACCTCATTGGATCACAACTTATTATGGTGGCCATGTATGTTTTCTTGCTTATTTATTTTCTTTATCGTGTCTTCATATCTTTCCAAACAAAAACTTCTAACATGTAGTCTTTGATATCATTTTCACTTTTCCATTGTTGATCCTCATATGTAAACCCAACAAATTGTAGGACATAAAATTGATTTTCCAAAGATTTGGAAGCAATATCATATTCTCCAATGGCTTGAAGGATCCTTATAGTAGTGCCGGGTAATTGAATAAGACATTTTTCCTTTTCCTTCTTTATTGATTTCTTTTTATATATTATATTGAAATTAATACTCATGGCTTCTTAAACTAATTAATCATTGAATTTCTTAATCGCAGAGTGCGAGAGAACTTATCCGACAGCCTTCTTGCTGTTTACACAGCTAAAGGTTCGTTTTTTCAGCTCTTTCCATTCCAAGCAAACTCAGTTCGATCCACTATTTCCTTTTGCGTCTTCTCAAGTAGTCGTCTTATTTCGTAAGATTATTTCCTTCACAAGCATAACCAAATAAGTGCTAATGACACTAGAAAAATACGAGCCACATATTTTTTGAATCTATAGTATGTGGGCTTCCGTTAAATGATTTGTGATGTGCCATTTCGAAATCATTTTTTTGCAGGATCTCATTGCTTGGACATACTGGCAGCACAAAAAAGTGATCCGTCCTGGTTGGTTGCTCAAAGGAAATTGGAGGTTGAGATCATTGAAGGATGGATCAAACAGTATTATGCTGATCTTGAAATTTTCTTTTTTAAGAATAATTAAAACTAGAGGTAACAATATGTTCTAAATCTCAATGGGTTATCCATGCCCAAAGAGACTTGGGTTGGATGGGTATTTTTATTTTGATGTCAGGTTTGAAATGGGACTAACCCCATTTATACCCATTAATTGATGGGAATTTTTGGGTACCCATTAGGGTCTAAGAATCTCACCAAAAATTTATCCCATCGATTGTTGTATATCTTTTAATGACCCAAGTAAGGTCCTTCAGTTTTTTTCCTTGTAATTATGCTTAAACCCCCATCCAGTTTCCTGAACTCTTTTGTCTCTTAGAAATCAATTTTTTTAATTTTTCCCTTTGTTTGTAAAAATTCTGTTTCCAGTCTCAATTTAGAGTGCTTTTTGAAAAATATTGAAAGAAATTTCTTATTTTGAGACGGGAACTCAATGGTTGCGTAGTCAGGGTGAAGAAGGCTTAAATGGAGTTGTTGGGGGGCCCTTTTAGGCATGTAAATGGTTTTGAACTCCTTTTCTAGTAGAATATTAATCAAAATGAATATTGGAAGTCATTAATTTGTAATTTTATTAAAATACTTTGTCCATTTTTGGTAGTTTTATGATGGCTCATTCTAAACGCCATTTCATTATACTCATAAATACAAGTCCTTTTAAGTTTTTATAGGATTTATTGTTTCCTCAACTAAAATTTAGCAACATTGTAAATCAAAGATTAAAAAGTATATACACATAGAAAATAAATAAAAGAAAATTTGAGGGAACAGAGAATTCAAGAAAATATTTATTCACGATAAGACTAAAAGAAATTTAATAAATAAAAAAATTAAAGTTATATAAAAAAGAATTAAAGGAAAAAAAGAATATAGAAAATAGATTTGGGTATTAGGTGAGATCAATCTAAATCCATCTCAAAATGATTTCGCCCAAATTAGTTCCAAAACACATATGGATAAGGTTTGATCCAAACTCATATTACTCGGTTCCATCTTAAATCTAAGCAAATCCAGTCCATCCTGCCCATTTTGCTACCTCTAATTAAAACCAACAGAAAAGGGAGAAGTTAGAAGTATTTAGTGTGTTTGGATAGAGTATTATTTGAAATATTATTTAGAATAATTATTGTAGCACTTTTTGTGTTGTGATGTATGTGAGATAAAAATTAGTTGGAAATATAAAAAGGTGAATTGGGAAATGTGTTTATAATGCAAGCGAAATATTATTTGAAATAATTTGACAATCCAAGCGAAATATTATTTGGAATAATTTGACAATCCAAGCGAAATATTATTATTGGCCAAGTGCCCTACTCTTTTCTTTCTTCTCATTTAAGGTTCCAAATGATTCCCTCTAACCTCATGATTCATAAATTTGAAAAATAGTTTCCAATATCTTAGTGCTCCTAACAACGTAAGTTTTACGTGACATACACGTCAGAAAGAACCTATCTCTGTTTTTCTAAGATTCCGAATGATCCTCCCGTAACATCAAGGCTTCATAAAACAATAGAACAGAATTGACAAATCAAATCGCAAAATCTGTCTTCCTCATTCAAAAAAGGTTGCCAGGGGGTGACTTATAGGTTCTTCCGTCCATTTGATCACCTTCATCGTAGAAGAACTAGAAAATGTTTAGAGTATCATGTATAGCACAACTATAATTTCCATTGAAGTTCTTTTTTTGTTAGCTAAAAAATTTCCTTTTAAAATCAGCAAGGGTTCTTGGTCTACGTAATTAGCTACATTGCCATGCGATGCAGTCTCATTTGGCAAGAACAGACCTCATGAGTGACACCCGCTATAGAAGAACTTAACAAGGGATAACGCAAAAAGGCCCATTACTTTTTCTTAGTATAGAAAAAGCCGTCAACATTATCACTACACATCATGATGTTTGTTAGGAAGCCTGAAGGAGCATTCTACTTCTCAAAAAATGATGGTTCAACCATTCAGTTTCGAGTCAACTTAATTCTACTGCCACACAGCTCAAATGTATCTTTTGAGAGATTGTTGAATTCAACAAGGAACCGATGCACATGTTGCCAAATGAGCCCAAAAAAGCCATATTTCTAACAACCCTTACTTTTAAACTCTATCAAGGCATTTTTGAAGTGATACGAAGCTTGAATGCAGAGGTTCTGCTTCACTTTAGAACTAGTGGAATTGAAATTGCTGGTCATGATGTATTGCCAGCGTCGTTTAATCATGCAATTTCAATGTGTAATTAAGACTTTTAGTCTTCTTTTGCGACAAAAACAACAAAGTGAGCTAGGACTCCGAAGGTAGGCAGTCCACCATAAGTGGTCTATAGTGGCTTAACTAGTTTCTTCCTGTGCATTTGCACGGGTCATTTTGCTTTCAATAGCACAATTAAAAATTACAACACAAATTTTGAAAATCTAAATGTTCATTTAATATATAAACTACTTTTTCACTCAGTATTGAAAAAGAGTATGAGAATAAAAAAAAAAAACTTTTTGTTCACGATAGGCTAAACAATAAATTCCGAAATACTTCAGCAACAAAAAAGAAAAAGAAAAAATGTAATTTGCAATGCAAAAAACTGAGTATTATGAGCAGGTGTATCCAAGCAATGAGGCTTTTTAATCAGCAGATTCAACATGGTGCCTTCTCGTTACACTCCTTAGCACAACCAGGGAGCTCAGTAGGTGGCTCCTTGTTGTCCTCCTTTACAGAAACTGGGAGAGAATCAGGAAGTTCATATATATCAGTATAAAGTAACACCAGCAAAAACCACAACGAAAGGAATTAGCTTGTATTCATCTCCTGCTGTCAAGAGACCTGCAATTTGGAAACAAAAAATTCCACACAAAGTGAACCAGTCATAGTAGTCCAAGCGAAAGTTGACACCGTCTCGTGCAAACCCTATATAATTGATGGGTCTGCCTACAGACCTTATTTAATTGAACATGATCTGTTCCATAATCTTGTACTTGTGTGCCCTTGAGTTCTAAGGATACAGGAGCCAAGTCTGGTTGATGACAAATGACTGACTTGAGCGTGATTTACAGCTCTTGTAGCCCGGTTTCTGGGCTAATGGGGCAGTAGAGCATCATTCCTGGTCCTTGCTTCGCCACGGGCTAAGATGATCTTGCATTTTTTGACAGATTTCCCTCATTTTTTAAAAAATGGAAATGTTCAACAGGTATCCAATGGATACATGTTGAGATGGAATAGTTCAGGTGGTTGATTTTTTTTTTTAAAAGAAAGTAAATTTAAAAAAATGTATAAATATAAGGAGAAGGTAATAATTACTTATGCGTTTTTTTCAACAGTGAGTTATATGTAATATGTGTGTGTTAATAAGTGTCATTGAACAATGAACTCCTAACCTATAAGTAATTTTCTTTGGATGTTTAAACTATAAACTTAAATGTAATGGCTAATAAAACATAGTAATTAATGTGTTTTAACAAATGCACCGAAAACACTTGTTAAAATTTTATTTTTGATGTTAATCTATTGGAGATTATCTTCCCAAAATAAAAACAGAAACACGAATGGTACACCGCGATTCATGTAGATTTCCTTTTTACTAATGAATGATGAATAGGTACTACATATGAGTCAAAGATAATAGGAAAAGCTTATTAGGTTATGCCCCCTAAAACAAGTTTTGAGAATTTTTCTTTAGTCCCTAAGAAATTTTAAGAATTTTCTTTGAAAGTCTTTCACTCCCTCCACCCCTTCCCCTCTCCTCCAACCCACGGGGGATCCTGATAAAATTTCATTTGCCCCCTTCCATAAGGTTAATGTTATTAAAAGTGTTATTAAGTATTAACTGCAAGTTTTCTTTGATATTTTTTTTGACCTGGCTTTTCTCTATGGAAAAAATAAACTTTTAATTTTCTTTGATATTTTTGACCTAGCTATTTCATCAATTAATCCATAAAGTTAATGTCATTAATTGCATTAGCATTATATATTGACAAGTCTAACTCCACTTTGCACCCCTAAACTTGTATTACTCTCTTACTTTGCACCCAAAATTTCAATTTTAAACACTTTCCACTTGCTACTCTCAAAATTTTCATATTTAAGTACAATCAATAATTACATTCCCAAAATTAACACAATAAAGGATGGTGAAAATTAATGATAATGTCATGACCCGAGCACGATTCCTTGGCTTTTTAACTATTTTAAATACATTGTTATTGATTTATATGATCATAATCACTAGAATTATTGGTAAAATTAATGAGATAAAAGATGGTCCAAATTAATGAAATATATTGTTTTATTTTTACTACAATGCCTTGGCAATTTTGACCACTTTCTATATATTGACATTGATTTGTTGGGTCCTCTATGCTGTTAATTTTGTTAAAGTTGTTATTGATTGGATTTAAATGGGACAAATTTAAGAATGTAGGGTGCAAAGTGTCCAAAATTGAGAGTTTAAGGAACAAGGTGTCCCAAATTAAATTTTAGGGTGTAAAGTTAAAAAATTATATAAATTCAAACATGCAAAGTAGAGTTGGTCCTATATTGACATGTTAAGCTTTGTACATTACATCAAGAAAAAAATTTGTTTAAAGCTAAACTGCATCCACCGTTTAGTTAATTATTTCATTTTAATCTTCACCTTTTTATTTACCAAATTTCAAATTTAAGTACTTAGTTTCAAATACATAGGATTAATCTTTTATATACTAACAGCATATACAGTATCATTATTGGATGATGACAACTAATTTGAATTTAAATTTGAAATATACTTTTGTATATGTATTGTGTATCTAGCCATGATATTCTATATGGTGTTAATGTCTATAAGATTAATTATGCTGTGTATACGAAGTTTGAAACTAAAATTTTGTATATTTGCTAAAGTTCTCTTCCAAAAACACAAAACCAACATATACATCTACTGAGCAATATTATCTCTAAATTTTCAATTTACATTTTGGGATATGACTGTTTTTGAAAGTCTGAAAATAGAAAATAATCAAAATTTGCATTTTTTTGGGTGTATTTTCAATTTGTTTTTTGAAAGATGATTGCTTTTCAAAGTTTGTAATTGTTTCCCTATAGATTGTAATAATGTGAGGACAGGGACATAGTAGCTATCTACATCAACAAATAACTTGTGCATGTCTAGAACTAGTAATGAATAAGCAGCTTTGTTCTTGTGTTTCGTGCAGCTAAATTAAATTAGTTTTTGAAAATAATCTAGCGATACAAAAAACTTGTTGTGACAGAAATTTGATCTAATATTCATTACTTTGAGATGCAATCACATATCAAGATTAGATAGTTAGGCATTAGACAAAATAATATAAAAGTCATAGTTTTGAATTACACGGAAAATAATAATTTTCTCCACCCCACAACAACAAATCCAAGCTCCGTCGCTGACGATCTATCTGCCTCCGTCACAGGTCTGGGAGATAAGTGGTAACCCTTGAAGGCAAGAGACCAAAAGCACATGCAAATTACGGAAACCCCATTGTATCCATTCCTTCCTTGTATCATTTCATTGCATTATACATACTCCATAAAAATGAGTTATTTCATACCGATAGAAATATTGCATGCTTTGTGTTATTTCATACTAATGATCAATTTTCGTGCAGTGTATGATCATGGAGCTTTAGTACATTAATGTTAGTTTTGCAAGAAGTTTAATCTAAATTATCAAGCCAAGCAATCTACAAATTCCCAGAGTATATATAAATGTTCCAAACGTATATAATGAAAAAAATCGGTCATCAGTTCGATTTGAAATTTTTTCATTGGTTATATTGATTTCAGGTTTAAGTAATTGATTTTTTTCCCTTTCTATTTTTATTGTATATAAACTATCATTGTAGTGAGACCCTGCAAAAAAGTTGAGTCAAGTCTAGTCTTCGTAAAATCAAGCACAGTAATGATAATGCATAGTATCATTTGGTTTGTTTGGATTGACACGATTTCAGATAAAATAATTTGCTTTACAAATTCGAATCACCTTTTATCTCATATACATCACATCATAAAAAGTGCTTCAGTAATTATCTCAAATAAATCATCCAAATAAACTCCTATCCAAACAAACCTATATTATTTCATTGCCTGATCATCATCTATAAGTCAAAAAGATCAATCACAATACATACATACATACATACATATATATATATATATATATCCGTGTGTGTGGTGTATATTGGCAATTGCTCAAAAAAATCATGTAAAATACTTAAATGCATCAGCTAGTCCTTATGAAATAAGTGAGATAGATGAACTAACTCATGCAATGGTACGTCATGTCAGTGATCTTCATTTTCTTGATTGATTGTTACAAGTTAGTTAGTCAAAAAAAAAAAAAAAAAAAGTCAGTGACAAGAGAGTTACTGTGCTAGTTAGTTAGTTAGGCCTCATCGATGACGTGGCAAAGGTTGTCATCTGTCCTCCTCCCCGTGTAAAATAAGTTCAAAAAAGATGCGAGTTCGCTGTTGCTATCAGTCCTTGATCAGTCTGCACTCTTGATCATTACTAAATAATACCAGAATTCCTTCTTCTCGAAAGGTGTTCTTCACTTATCTTTGATCATTCTTGATTGATATCAGAATTCCTTCTTCTCCAAAGGCGTTCTTCGTTTATCTTTCACCCTTCTGAAGATTGGATTAGTGACTTCTACTGCCACTTTATCTTGCAATTGTTGCTAATTTGCTGAACGAAGAAATATGTATAAATATAAGGGAAAAGGTAATAATTACTTCTACGTTTTTTCAATAGTAAGTTATATGTAATATGGGTATATTAACGAGCGTCGTCATTGGACACCTAACCCATAAGTCATGACATTTAACTTTCAATGCTCAATCTCCTTCCAATTCAGAACGTGCTTCTACTCAATAGATCGTTTCAGAATGGATTGATTCCGTATCCATACCAGATAAATTTATTCTTTAGATGCTTATATATTAGTTAATTGTTTAAAGCAAGCTAATAAAGAACTCCCATGGGAATGGAAAAAATGACGTTGGGAGAGCTACCCTCCTATAGGGCTCGACCCGGCTCGAACAAAATTAGTCGCAGACCGTAAAACGAATGCGGACACCTGTAGTTTATACCAAAATAAAATAATAATAAAGAACTCATGAATTATTCTCGTTACCATCTCACGTAGTCTAGTCATGTACAACTCGACGCATGCCACTACAAATCTCGATGGTAGTTGTATACTACGTGAAAAATATAGCATTCATTGCATGCTAGTCACCCATAATTTTATTTTTATTTTTTGTTAAATCATGGCATTATTTCAAATGACAAATATAGTAGACGAATTTGCTTCATAATTACGAATTTTCTCCTTCTTAGTTCACCTTACCGGAAAAAAAAAAAAAAAGGCCCTGGGAATTACTTGTTCCTTGTGAAAGACAATATAATAGCTAGAAATTTAGTGCAACAGCAATGTTCTTTTGAGAAAGACAAACATACCATACAACGTTTTGGAACATTTATTAGCTACTTGATCAAAAATTTGTTACACTAACGAACCATAAGCTGAAAAGAACCTTAAGAATTGATCAGTTTATAATCCGTTAAAACGTTCTTACTTGAATATATATATATATATATATATATACACACACTTACTTTGGCATTAAAAATCTTTACCATTACCATGCACAGTTTTGAATTTGACAACCCTGCCCAAAATCTCATCTGAAAGGCCCGACTACCAAATTTCTTTTAGTGACAGAGGAAGGCTAGATCTGCTTGGAGGCTTGAGCTTTCTCCCCTTAATTGGATGGACTCTAAAAGGGTTTATTACTTATTTATAGGCCATTGAGCTCCTTAATGGCCTTCTCGTCGGTCTATATGATGTAGTTACCCTGGTTGGCTGAGTACAGCCCGCTCTTTAACAAACACGTTTTGCATTGGCATACGCCAGGCCCATTTTCACTACATATATACTTACAAATTGATGCACCCATGAACCATGAAGTGAAAGAAGAACCATTAAAATCAGTTGCTTTGCCAACAGCTCCAATACGTATGGAATTTGTAGCTAATTCTTGGCATGCATGCGATGTTTGCAAACACCATTATGCTCAGAGTCGGAGCAAATTTATAATTTCGTGAAGGAAAAAAAGGGTTTTTTTTTCATACTTCTCTGAGTACAATGATCATGGAAGCATGTAGACTATTTTGCTCTGCATTATGTTGTTCCAGCCATATATTTGCAGGCCTTTTACTTTAAAGTTGAAAAAAGCAAAAAAAAAAAAAACAGATAGAATGACCTAATTGAGAAATTTTGTCCATCATATTTGCTAATCGAAATATGCAATTTTTAAGAAGCGCAATTGGAATATGTTACAATGAGCAAGAACTCTCTGTATAGGAGGCTGGATTTCCTTTTCAATGACATATCTTCTGTGAATTACTGCTGCTACTGAAATCGAGATGCCATGTTATTCTGGGGCAATATAAGACTAGTAATCTCATGAGTTGATTGTTATTGTTTTGTACACGAGTGTTAAGCCAATTATAAGAATATAAATGAGGCTGCATTTGCATTTTTTTTTTCTGAATTTTCCACGTATCCTATTTTTTTGCAGTACACAAATGCTGTTTATTAATTCAGCAATAGATCATCAAGATATTGTTTATTTATTAATACGCAAAATTTCGTCTATTCTTATAATACGCAAACGATCAACTACCAAATAACACAGCAACCGATCATCAAGAAAAAAAAAATGAATGCATCTTTATTGATCTTCGTAATGATAGATACAGGTCCTTTATCGTAGTATGAGACACATCTACCAACTAAAACTCATCAGACACTCAATCCTCCTTTGATATAGGCTTTCAATTAGATGATTTCATTAATCAGCCAATGGTTTCTAGATCCTCCTTGATAGTTTTCGTAAGAAAAGGGACACCTGTGTGGTTAATGCTTGACTGCGTCATGCGTATAAAGTTCCAAAGCAAACAGACCACAAGGCTTAAACTTGATGATGTCTTGTCTTCCATAAGAAAAAAGAAAGAACAAATATTTGATGCACCTGTCATTAATTTTAGCGTAAAATATAAAAAAAACTTCCTGTGGATTGACAAATATTCAACTGAACTCCCTCTGATTTGAAAATTTACACTATAACTTCTTATAGTTTCGACTATATTGAAAATTGGACAGAAAGCATTCAATCTTACGGTTGTATGTGAAATGTCAATATTGCTCCTACTATACGTGAGATGTTTTCAATTTAATTTTCAATTTAGTCGAAACTACAGGGAGTTATAGTGTAGTTTTTCAAATTAGTAGGAGTTAAATTGAACATTCGACGAATCATGAGGAGCTCATTTATATAGGGGCAATATAATTGATATTTCATAAATAATTGTTAGATTGGATGTTTTCCATCCAATTTTCAATTTAGTTAAAACCACAAAAAGCTATACTGTAGGTTCCCATATCAGAGGGAGTTAAATTGAACATTTATCAGATAATAAGGAGGTTTTTGGTATTTTACCCTTAATTTTACATTAATTGCACACACAAAAAAAAATCACAATAAACAAAAAATTAATCTTCTACTTTCACCATTAAATATATGACGCATAATTCGAATTTAAATTTAAAATTTAAATTTTACATATATATCATATATATACTGTCAATATACATAAGATTTCCTCGCAAACAAATGTACCCTCTGTCAACAAAGTATGCCCTGACGCATTTATGTGTAACGCGTTTTAACGACACAACAGATTAGCCCAGTTGACCAAATATTACCAATACCAACCAGGGAAAGTTCAACCCCTTTTTCCTAATAAATAAACAAAGACCAAACCGCAGAATTAGTTGAATTCAAGCAAAAGTGAACCGACCAAGGGTACGACTCAGAATCATAAAAATTTTGTGGAAGTTACTACTGTATCAGCTGAATGTTTCAAATTGGACTTGGACACTTGTCTTGTGGTTTTAACTTGTCAAGGGAGACTAGAAATAAATAAACAAAAAAGTATTAAGGAGAGCATCACTCCTTCTTGCTTCACTAGCCCTAGCCCGGGAAAAATAAAGGAAATAGAGGTAGGAATATTTCATTTCAAGGCTTCGAAATTGTATGATTTTGTAATTGTAAGTATGAAAGGTTCCGTTTCACCATGACCCTGCACTGCTCTCAAACATACTTGGAAACTAATCTTTTTATATAAAAAAAATGATAATTTCATTTCAATATCTGCACTAATAAGTAATAACAGTAAGTACATCGAACATGATACAAATACATAAATATGAAACTTATATTCAATTTAAATCTCAAAAAGAAAAAAAAATTATGTGGATATATTTGAGATCGAGATTTCAATGCCAACATAGTTAATCAACTCCTTTTACATGTGATGAAGGCAAAGAAAAGATGGCTACTAGCTTATCTAATATCTAAATGAAAGTTTGTGTGTTGTTGGGATGCAACATCCAAAAACCAATGGGCTCCGTCATGCAATTCCGGGAAGCAACAATTTGAAATTGTAGAGCCAAATCAAGAAGGTTTTCTTTTTCTATCTTTAGTTGATAGGGAAAAGATGTTCTTTTATTCCATTTTCTTTTGTCCGACTACTTTATTATTTTTTTTTTTTGTTGATACGATAGCTTCATATACTACGGGGAGGGGGGAGAGTCTAAAAAAATCTTGGGTAATTCGGAAGGGACTGAACCACCATCGAACCAAATGGATGCACTACGCATCCGTCTGAATTTTTTAAACAAGGCCATATTTAATTGTGACAAATTGATGGAAGATAAGGTTTGAACCCTTGTCTCCTGCTCCATCAAGCCTTCAAAACCTTGCCTTCCACCCCATCAAGCCTTAACGGTGGTGGCCACCTGCGCTGGTGGTGTTTTGTCCGACTACTTGTGCTCGTCCAAGTGAATGTATGTTGTCGGGAATTTATATACAACGCCGTGGCATCTACCAATGCACGGAACAACAAAAGTGGTCATATTTCTTCTGCCTTTTCTTTTCTAACGTGTCTCTTAAAATTGTTGTATTCATACCAAATTAATTCATTAAGAAACCTCCACTACAAGGTTGCCTTTATTAAAGTAAAGCAATCACCTTTTAATAATTTTTTGCTTTAAAAAGAGTACGACATATGCGACCATGTAAAACACAGGTTTTATTGGTACAAAAACAGACGGCATAGAACATATCGTAGACGGCATTTTTTTTTTTTTTTGTCTTTGATGATACAAGTATTTGGACAAGAATGAGATTGAGCATTAAAAGTTGATCTCACAATTACAAAAGCAAAAGAAAGCAAAAGCAAAAAATCAAATGTAAGTGGCCATTGTTTATTCTTCTTTCGAAAAAGACCGACCATGCAACTATGCAAGTAAAACTTAAATATAAATGAGCACTTGGTTTTTTGTTAAAGTGCAAAGTTAGACTCCCAACATCAAGAATAATTGTGATTCAAACTCTAAAAAGTAGGATACCGCCCATCAAGAAGTTTCATGCCTCCTTTAGCATCTCAAAAAGATGCAGCACACAACAGTTATTTGAATGCTAATAAACTCACTTTCTACCAATTTTAGGGAAAGCCCACCAACTTAAAAGTGAGGTGAAAATTATTGCAGTCAACGTAGAGAGAAAATGATAAAGAAAAGAAAAGCTAGAATGCACTTTTGCCAAAGGATTTCTGATGAAATTAAAAATTAATCCAAATAATTAATGCAAACAGCATGAGAGAGAGAGAGAGCGCAATATTAATTTAGTAATAGTCAATACAATACAAGTTCGAACTCAATATATAGCCGTAAATTGAACAGTAAGTACTTATTTATCAGAAAGGAAAGCTAAATCTTTCTCATTAGTCGGGCCCCTTGCCTCTTTGATTGTCTTAATCATTTTGAGGCAATAGTTTTTGTACTTGGCTTTTCACCAAGTACATGATAATTACGAGTACTTAACCATCTAATTGCCGGCCTTCAAGAAAGTCTTCTAGATACAGTTTTCTTATTTGCCCCGCGTTGACACTTTTGCAATGCATGCGTAGTATAAGCAAAAAAACAATTCCTTGTAGTCATTACACACGATAATCACAACGTGGCTTTGACCATTCTTCCATCACAATTGCTTTTCTAAACAATGCTGAATTATTCTATTTTCTTGACATGATCGTAATCGAAAAGTTCGACCAACATTCATTCTGCTAGTAACTTTGTCCAAAGAAACTTTTGATTTTTCCCATTTTTTTTCCTTTGTGTTAATGGTTAATATTTCATGAGAAACCCAAGTTGTTTATTAAAGATTTTATTTTTTTTAACAAAAAAACAAATAATGTAGTGTTTGCCCTAAAGTAAAACAAGAGATTCCCATCTATCTGAGTCTCTTTCTTCTTCTTTTTTTTTTTTTTTTTTTGTGTTTTGGTTTTGATAAAGATGGAATGCAGATTGACTATGCCTTCTTCATGCCTTATTCTACTACTGTTGACTCGTCCAAACTTAGAAGCTTCTGTAGCCAGTTGTCAACATATGATATCACCTCTTCTAAGAGCCAAAACATAGAATTTAAAGATCTTTGATAATGATATTTGACAGCAATCAAATTGCTAAAAATTCTCATTGGTAGCGTATTTCCTCTTTCTTTTCACTTTTCCTTTTTGAGGAAACATATACTTTTTTTTTCCTTTTTTTTTTGTTGGTAGTGATAGTTCTTTTCTTCTTTTTGTTTGAGGAAATATATAATTACTTCCTTGCTAAGGTAAAACTTTTTCATATATACAATATATAAAAAGAAAAATAAAAAGTATTTATCTCATATAAATGCAACGTGATCAAAATGATTTGAATCTTCTTCTGTTATCTGGTTGTTGTCTCCCGGACTTTCTTCTCGCCTCCTCTCTGTCCCAGAAAAGACTGAACAGGAAGATAACTTTCATAAACAGCAGCTTCCCTCAATCTTTGCTTCCTCATTTTATTCTTCCTTTTTCAAAACATATCACCTACCCACACACCTAAATACCCGCATATATCCAACTCCCAATTGACCCGATTCACCTATTTAACCGTTGGCTCAGGATCGAACTTTTCAAGATTTGAATTTCCAAGACTTGATTTTTATTAACTGTAATAGAGAAAAAGTTGATAGGAAGAAGTGGGAAAACAATATATAGGGGAAAAATGGTAGTGGCGGCAGCCGGAAGATATGGGTTGGTGGTGGTTTTGGCCTGGGTGGTCTTTCCGGCGGCTATCGTGTTGTGTGGAGAAATTGGGTTGACCTTCCAGCTGGAGAGGGCCTTTCCGACGAGTCATGGTGTCCCACTTGGTCAACTCCGGACACGTGATCGGTCCAGACACGGCCGGTTCTTGCAGCAATCTTCTCTTGGTGGAGTTGTTGATTTCCCTGTTGAAGGCACCTATGACCCTTTTGTTGTTGGGTATAGTTCTTTATTAATTCTCTAATTATTGATAATTACGTGACTTATGGCCGCTCTTTCTCTTTTTTTTTCCAGTTTCTGTTAGTTGTTTTATATTTCAGTGTAGATTTAAGGTATCTTTGTGTCTTAAAGGAATGTTCTTGATGGTTTCTTGGCTTAATTGTTTTATAGATTTAAGCAAATTACGCTTTATTATTTGGTGAATATATGTTCTTTACTTTTGTTAGTTTTATTAATTTTTTACCTTTTCTTCGGTCAACAGTTGTTTGCTTGACATTTCTATTGAAGACTTAATGAGCTTTGGCGGTGTTTGTCTCTATCTTGCACGTTTAGTTCTTTGAACTGTGAGAATTAGTGGGGATTTTGGCTTTTCTTTTTGTGATTGATAGACTGAATATTTTGTTGTTAGATTAATAAAACTTAATGGTATTTATGATTATTTTTTGGTTTTTAGGCTGTACTTTGCAAGAGTTCTACTAGGTTCACCACCGAAAGAATTCTATGTACAGATTGATACTGGAAGTGATGTTTTGTGGGTTAGTTGCGCATCCTGCAATGGTTGCCCTACATCTAGTGGACTCCAGGTAATTACACAAATTCTGCCTTAAAAGTGTTCAATTTTTACTGCCTGTTTTGGAAATTTGTCATGAAGTATTCTTCTGGACAGTGAAAGTTTGTTTCTATTAACAGATCCAGCTTGAGTTCTTTGATCCGTCAGGTTCACCGACAGCTTCACCGATTTCATGTTCTGACCAGAAATGTGCGCTTGGAATTCAGTCTTCTGACTCGGAGTGTTCTAATGGTAATCAATGCAGTTACACTTTCCAGTATGGAGACGGTAGTGGGACATCAGGGTATTACGTGTCAGACTTGATGCATTTTGATACCATTGCTGGTAACTCTATGACATCAAATTCTTCAGCTCAAGTTGTATTTGGGTAAGCTAAAGCTGAATTATTTGAATTATAGATTGTTTTGAGTTTTGCAGATTTGTCTTGACCATCTCTGTTGTACACTTGACATTTGGTGGACAGTTGTAGCACATCACAGACTGGCGACTTGACAAAGTCTGATAGAGCAGTTGATGGAATTTTTGGGTTTGGGCAGCAAGGTATGTCTGTGATTGCACAACTTGCTTCACAAGGAGCGATACCAAACGCATTCTCTCATTGCTTGAAAGGAGGTAACGGTGGTGGAGGTATCCTGGTTCTTGGTCAGGTCATCCACCCGAATATTGTTTACACTCCCCTTGTCCAGTCACAGTATGTATTTTCTATCCTGCATTGGAACATTCAGGTCTTGCTTTTTTATTAGGTTCAGCATCCTTTCTTGTTCATGTCTACAGGTTTTCGTTGATATTGATGTCCAATGGACCTCATAGAAGCCAATATTGTCTGGCTTGCGCTTATGTCAACAGTTAGCAGAAATAGGAATTACAGCTTTGTAGGTTGAGCAGCCATTGGATTAAATTGCATGGTGTCCTATGCTGTTCGGTTAATTGTTGGTCCAGAGTTCCAGACCCAGAACCATATCTATACTTTATGGCCTGCCAATGTGAATCCTTCTCATAAAGGATTTTAAATGTAATTTGGCAGATAAAATGGAATGCAGTAGCCGCTTTGGCATGTGAATTTAAGTTCTAATTGAGAAAGGAAGTCAAGGTTAGAAATTGAGATATCAGAAATTTGGCCTGTGGATTTGTTACTCTTAGAGAGCATTGGTTTACCAAATCCCATTGATCTAAACTCCCCAAATTTCTAACACCTACTATCCCTGGGGTAGAAAAAGTGAGATTCCTGAATATCAAGAGGTATTTCTTTGGACGATTTGGACATGTAGTAATGGTTCATGGAAAGTAATTTAGCCATTTGTTATTTGTAAAAGGGACCTTTTTTTAGTGATCAGTTGAGCTCTGATTATGCGTTCAAATTTTTTAAACTTAAGATAGGTGTCTATTTTGAAATATGGGGCCAATAACTTTTCATGGGTAATTCTTTTGACCGATAAAAAGTCAGACACAATTACTCTGTCTAATCAAATGAATTCAGGATTATCTTTTCCAAACATAGTGGTAAGAGTAGAAAACCCTGGCTACTAATGAAATACATTTGTAGATAACCATGTAGATAAATTAACAGAAATTCAAAATTAAGTTTAAGCATTTGTGCTGGATAACCATTGACAGCCACCTGCTTCTCTTATCTTGTGTTTTTTGTATTGAATCTGTTTACAAGCTTAGACTTATAAAAAAAGAAAATGGAATTCTAGATGAGGCTAGTTTAGTACTTCATTTTTCTCACTGCCCACTCCCCATTTTTCTCAATCTATACTAAAATTCTTATCTTTATATTGTGGTTTTTTTGGATTTTTTGGAACACTGGAATTGGAGTCAGGTTCACACTCTCTCTTTCTTTCAGGCCACATTACAATCTGAATCTTGAGAGCATTGCTGTGAATGGGCAGTCAGTGCCTATTGATTCACAAGTATTTACAACTTCGAGCACCCGAGGAACTATTGTTGATTCTGGAACTACTCTGGCATACCTTGCAGAGGAGGCTTATGATCCTTTTGTTGATGCAGTAGGTTTTTATGGAACCTGTCGGATGCTTGACTCATTTGAGTCGGGCGACATTTCTTAGTTGTTTTCGCACTAGATGAATATTGGCGTGCACAGGGTAGCACATCTGTGAGAGTGTCATGCATCAATAGTTTACTCAAAATATGGTTTTCATTGCAGATTAATCAAATTGTTCTACAATCAGTACGTGCTTTTGTTTCTCGGGGAAATCAGTGTTATTCAGTCACCTCCAGGTTATTATTAATGATTTGTGAACCACTTTTCCATGTTGTTGAGTATTCCTTTGTTATCTATTACGGAGTATAATAATACTTAAAAACTGACGAATGTATTCTTTTTCTGTTTAGTGTCTCTGACATATTTCCCAAAGTTAGTTTAAACTTTGCTGGTGGTGCGTCAATGGTGTTAAATCCTCAGGACTACCTTTTACAGCAGAACTCCATTGTGAGTAGAAATTTATATTGAAGTGAATATTGATAGAGTTTGCAGTTAACCTGGCTTGAAGTTGGAATGCTGTCCTTCCCCATATTTAACAATTTACCCCTAAAGACCCTTACTTTGTCATTCTCTGACTCAAATTGATCTTGTTGATGTAAATTGCTTGTGAAATGGCGGTCCTACAGATCATCAGTTCCAAGTTAGTTGCCAAATATTTTTCTCTTGATAAAAATTGACTTATTTGTGATCTAAGTTTTCGGAAATTGTTTTGGAGTACCTCATTTGGCCCCTTAAAGTTTCAAATTTGATTATTTTCAATATTTTGGTTGAGAATGAGGAATTTAGTGCAAATTTGATAGGCTCCCATCTCCCTGATGTTCACAAAGGAACGGTTCTTGGAAAACTTGTTCTTGCACATGTACATATAAAATTGATTTGCCAGCTCGTTTTTGGCAGAATGGTGCAGCAGTCTGGTGCATCGGCTTTCAGAAAATTCAGGGTCAAGGGTTGACAATTCTTGGAGGTGAGTCCTTGACAGGTTCAGTCCCCATTGGGCAGATATGACTTGTAAATTGGTAAATGAAAAATTACTATATGAGCAAAATGGGCCCTATATTTTGGATTAACTCTAGAGTAGATCCAAACTTATGGTGCAATGTTCACATCCAGGTGTGCTAGCCACTTGTCTTGTGTCGACCATTTTTCCTGATTTATCCTTGTTATTTGCCTTTCGGTCTTTTGTCATACACGTGATGGGCCATTTCTAACCGGCTTTCAACAATTTTATCTAATACAATTTTTCTTTGATTTTTCAATGTCTGAAACCTTGTTAAGGATTCATCTCTGATTGATCATTTAGTATGAGCCTTCAATGTGATGCCAGAGATACATGTTCAGTATTTCTGGTTTGTCCTCTTGTTTTGTCATGAAAATGTCTGAATGAAACTGGAATTTGTTTCCTATTTTTCATCATTATTTGTTTCCTTTCATGCAGACCTTGTTCTGAAAGACAAGATTGTTGTTTATGATTTGGCTGGCCAAAGGATTGGATGGGCTAACTATGACTGTAAGTTCCCATATCAAGAGCATTTTCCAGCCGTTGACTTGATTTTTACAGTGCCTTCTATTCATCATTTATCTGATTGGGTTAAAAGGGGAAACTTGGATTAAAAGTGTGAGTGTTTTCTCTGATACAGATACATTTGAAATTCAGTTTTTAGTTCAAGATTCGCAGAATTTGGGGTTTGTCTATTCTTTTTATGAAGTGTAAATAGCTGAAAGAAGACACTAGTTTATTTTCCTCACTGAATAAATCGGATATGGATTTGTCTCTGTATATCTAAAGCTTAAATATATGGTCATACTTTAGACCTAGGCATGGAAGTAATTGAGCATTTATGGTCATTCGGTAAGACTTAATATCATGTATCCTTTTGCGGAAATTGGATGTAATCTTGAGCCACTCGGGATCTGAAGCTGAATGTTAAGCTTGCTTCAGTGCTTTACGCGAGTATAACTTGAGCAGCTCGATTGAGATTTTTGGACATTAAATGATTGCATTTGACATATATGGCGATAATCACATATTGTCTTATGGGGTTCTTGATCTTGAGAAGATTATTATTATGCTTTCACACAGAGTATTATTATGTGTCAATAATTTTGATATTAGATGGTGGTCATGCAGCTGGGGTACAATTCGGCTCATTCATTAGTAGACAGTTGAGCTAAAAGCTTGAGCATTTAAAGTTTCTCTGCACCATGTCAAGAAAAGTCCATCTCCCCTCACGGTTATAACAGTAATTTATCCTAACAAACTTCTAACTATGTCTAATCAGGTTCCTCGCCAGTAAATGTCTCCGCAACCCCAAGTTCAGGGAAAAGTGAATATGTAAATGCTGGGCAGATTGATAATAACAGTTCATCCCGCGATGATCTTCACAGTCGGATATTAGTCACCATCCTGGTTTTCTTGTTGTACGCGTTAGTATATGGAGAATTCTCAGTTTTGTGACATCAATAGGGAAATTTTTGGACTGGAATTCTATTTCTTTGTATAGCTTCTAGCTGGTATTTAATTTATAGCAATTGGCAGGATACATTGTTATAGTTTTGGACAGGCTGGTATGTTTGTGTTATTACTTTGGCCTTGTTCTGTTTTTGGCCACTCATTTACCAGCAGATGTAGAATGACTGGCCTCACAAGGCCCTGTTGTACATTAGACACGAACCAGATTCTTGAATTTACACCCCATTAATACAGAGATTCTCATCTGTTTGTTTTAAAGAGAGTGTTGAGTTTATACTTATTCTCTCTACAACTACAAGTATGAGATGCCTGTGGTTAGTAATTTGCATGTCATTGTGAAGAGGAAAGCATATCTTAGGAAGTTTGAACCCTCGACCTAAAAGGAATTTTAAATCTCTTAGAGGAATTTCAAATTCCTTTGATGATTAATTTGTCTATAAGAGAAGTTGATTAAACAAATGTCCGGTCTTAGGCTTAGTTAGTGCGTCACTACGTCTATACATCCCAACCTACAAAGAATCAACACAAGCAGCAGATTATCTGTCAATATTCTTGATGCCATTTCTCTTTGGGATGAGCTAAGATTTTAATCCTATTGCATTAATGACTTGTATTATTGGGATTGATAACTTGTATTATTAGTATTAAAAGTTATGCTATGTGCAAATCTAAGATGGATGAATGTGAATTTAACTTTCCCTTCACTTCTGTTAATTGAGATGAATTAACTTCATTTCTTCCTTTGTTTTGACTAAAAAATTTCTTACTTTTTCGATGAACATATTTTTTAATCTCTTTTTTATCTCACGTACATCAAATCGTTACAGTATATTTTTCTACAAAAACTTCTAAAAATAGCGGCCTAAATGTGATCACATCATGGCCATCCACACGATTCTTTGGCTTATGATTTCATATGCATATTCCTTTTCTTTAAGTGACAAAATGGTTGCATCCATATTTTCCGTAAATTAATGCGGAAAACAAAAGCAAGTTGGTCATACAATGTGACGGGTACTGCAATGGTAGTGGGTCCCTACATTGTCAATTGAATTGCAATTGACAATATGGTTGCAATTCACCGTCTAAAAGGCAAATTCACCATTTTCGTCCCCATCAATTGTCACATTAAGTGACTTTACTTAAAAAAAATTGAGACAGATGCATAGTACATTCATTTGGTTCGATGATAATTCAGTCCTTTTTGAATTATTTTTGGACTTCTTCGAGTCCTCCTCCTCTCCTTAGTGTAGAATAAAATAGATTATACAACAATTATCGTCTCAAAAAATATTCACCATTTTCGTTCCAAACTTTTTTTATTAAAATCAATTTTGTCCTTAATAGTTTTTTTTATGAATGTAGTCCTTCAAGTTTTATTTGTTGCCGAGAGAAACTGGGATCAAAAATAGAAACTAGTTCCCCCCCCCTCGCCCCCCAAAATAAGGCATCGTTGCGGCTGTTCTACTTCTTCCGATTGTTCTCCCTTTCCGGCCAGTAGACTCGCCGGAATTTTCCCACTCTCTCACATCTAAGCACGCAATATATACATACAAGTGCTGTTTAAAACTTAAAACAATAAGAAATAAAGGAAATAGATTTTGAAGGAAAATAGATATATTTCCTTACAACCCACTTGATGTTAGTTTCTGCGACCAGTAAAATCTACAATATATAACAGTTTCTCTTCTTATGCAAACACATATCACATACACATAGTCACATATTCATTTTTATTGTTACATCCTGGCATTTTCACAAGCAGTTGGAGGGCATTAATTGACATTACTCTTCCTTTTGAGCAATTGGTGTATAATCCGACTTAGGCCAAATGTTTTAATCCAATCAATAGTTCAGTCTTTCTCCCATGATAGCATATTTAGAAAGGGGCAAAAAAAGGACTTAGTTCCAAAACTATTTAAGTTTAAAACAAGATGTGAGGCAAGAAAGATATAGGAATTACTTTAGAGAGCCATATCGAGCTTGGTTTTGATGGTGTAGTAATACAATGGTCGGCTCAGTATTGATGTGCTCTTCATTCTATTATCCGCTTTTTTTTTAAATGAGAAATTTGGAGAGAATCTCATTAAAGTTAAAAGCCGATGGTGGTTTTGGAGTTGAGATCTGAGTATATTTGGATCATAGATTTTTCGAGATAATTTTTTGAAAAAATATTGTAATACTTTTTTTATATAATGCATACAAGATAAAAAGATGGATAATAAATGTGTTTACGATGAAATGCCAAATTAATCTACTATCCAAACAAAGAAGACAAATTTCTTCTAGAAGTGCAAATTAAGTGTTTTTAAAGCTTTCTAATTTTCCTCTGCACTTAATTTCTCCCAAGACTCCACTTTTCTGCTAAATTCCAATCTTACTCAAGCCAAAAGCAAAATGGCCTTCCTTCCATATTTTCTTGGTAGGTTGTACTTGAGGAGGGCTACTACAGGTGCCGATGCTTCTTCTAGTGTTAGCTTCTTCTTTTTAGAGTGGTAACTATATGCGTTGACGAAGCATGCTAGTAAAGGAAGGATTGATGTGAGTGATTTGGTGATTTGTATTTGTAAATTTTTAATTTTCACCCCACTTTAGTCAAAAATTAGTTTTTCTCCCTTACTTAGTTTAATGTTCTTATTTTTCTTCATTTTTTATAGAGGAGTCGACTTGCTTGCACGCAGAAACAAACCTTTTCTTAGCCAAAAATGCCCTTGGTTGGTCGTGGAAAAGAGTTAAAATGTGGTGGCACTGCCGTAGAAGGACTATATTGAAATGGAAAACATAATTCAAGAAGTAAATTGGTTAAAAAGAACTATTAAGGATGAAATTGGTTTTAGTGAAAAATTCAAAGACCAAATTGATGAATTTTCCCTATCTAAATGTGTAGTGGGTCTGTGGCCCTATATTGAGATCTGAGAGAGGTTCCATTCTTCTTGTTTCATAATCTAGCCATAACTGGTGTGAGCATAGTTATTAAGGTATTCAACTAAATTTCAGACTCTCTAAAATAGGGTTGCAATCAAGCTAAGCTACTCGCAAGCAAGTCATAAGTAGTTCAGTCAATTGTCCAACTCAATTTGGAGTTGATCGAACTCGAATCAAATTCAACCATACTCTACTTAAATGAGTCGAGTTCGAATATTATAATGCTATATTTGAATGTTCAATGACTTTAATTGAGTAATACATTTAATTGTTATATTAGAATGAAATTATATATACAGACACGGACTTGTTAAAAATTTACTACAATGTTATTATTAAAAATAATAATTTCCATGGATTGATTAGTAAATACAGCACCCAAAAAAAGTTCAATTCAAAACCCTGCCTAAATAGTCAAAAAATCCCTTTTCATTTCTCTCTCCATTCTTGTCTATCTTCCTCCTTACTGCTATCTCTCAACCCAAACACCCATGTCGTTCTCTCAAAGCCCAAAACCACCGCAACTTAAAAGACCAAATCTCCCTAAACTTAAGTTCAAACTCCGAGTTCAAACAGTGCTAAATCGCATCGAGTTCAAATTCAACTCAAATACCCCCTAATCTAAATGAGTAACAAATAGCTTGCAATGAGGCTTTATTATGAAGTTGGAGACGTTTTAAGCAAAATTTTAATTATGACCCGTGATATTAGAGACGTTTTAAGCGCAAAATTAATAATTGAAATTTGACAGCGTTTGTGAAGCCAACTTCCTTCTTATACGCTCAACATTCGGATAGCACCAGCAAATCCACTCAACTTAGCAAGAGTACGATAGGCTTTGATATCTTGATTGAGAAAAACACAGCAGTCAAAACAATTTACGGCCGTTCTGAACAAAATGGAAGTCTTTGTATACTTCGGCTACTACGTTGCAAGTCAGCAACATCTAATCTAAGGGTACCAAGTGAACCCAGAAATCTCTCAACGATAATTTGACAAAAAAGGACTAACAGGTAATGACACCATACACAACAAAAGAACCATGAAGGAGAAACTCTTCAGCAATAGAACATAACATCCTTGACGTTATCTTTGATGGCTGGTAGCTGCCGGAGCTCTGCCCTCTGTTCTCTTGTAGCCCTACCCCCGCTGCTAGAACCACCATCCGAGTATTCACCTTCCATGTAATAGCGAGCTCGGAATGCAGCTAAATGAGCATAATAAGCAGGCGGCACTGCAGAATCATTTTAGGCATTTGATCAGAAAATGGAAACAGATTATTATTAAACGAGATTTGCAATAACAGCGTAAAGTTAGCAAACTAACCAATGGAAACTGATTTAGTACACCTTGCATACCTTAAAAAGGAGAAAGGAATGCATGTGAGGATACTTAGTGATGAAACCATAATTTGACCATAACCAACAATATTACCACAAGCACTTTAGAAACTAGAGGTAATCCCAGACAGCAAGAGATTCTTACGTGTAACATAAATTGTTTGTCAGCGTTTGCAAAGCATCTGCAGTGAATCCGTTCTCATCATAAAGCACATGGTAATGGGTCGGACGGCTTGTTCCCTGAGTTAAATAAAGAACCAGATGACCATATTATAGCCATCTGCTCTAAGACTAGAAATGGTAAATGAGCACACAATGATGCAGTTAGGGCACAGGTGAAACACTAATTACCTGAATCCCACCATGGCTGCAAAGATAGAAGTCAAACTCAGTTGGGTGGCAAATCTTGGTTTCAACAAACAGTACCTGATTGAATAAATAAAAGGAGGTGAGCTAATGGAAGAAGTGATTGCAGAAACAAGAAGTGCTATGCCAACTAGAGAAAGGGTTATTCATGGGAAACCAGAACCTGGCAAAATATTGCCACTCCTGTCAGTTAAATTTCTATCTCCATGATTAGCAGGGAAGAGACGTGTATGGTGTCTCTTCTGCACCACCACAAAGGTGACTCGTGGCAAATAATCTTGCTGTAGTGAAGCACAAGCCTGGACAAAACAACTTAACCAATAAGAGGGCATTCTGAAGAAAAGATTGTGAGGAGAGCCAAGGAACCTCAAAAAAATTAATTCATATACCTTTCGGATGGCATCCATTTCTTCCAATAAAACTTGATTGAATTGACCTTCGCTTACTCCATCTCTACAAATACAACTAACGTCAAATTTTTGCTCTATAAAGCTGGATTTGCAGAAAGGGAGCACAAGAGCACCTGTAGAAAATGATTCTTTCAGGCTTAAGTCGAGTTGAGCTCCAGAAAGCACGCAGCAGCTCCCTGTAACGTCCAAATGAATGGTTTGAGGAAGATAAAATAGGCAACCATATCCACCAAGTAATCTTGCAACTGACCTTATCATCCCCCCATGCACCATGCCCCTTTTTGGGTCTTCATAACAATTGTAGAGATCCTGGATTATCTCCACCCTGTGATGCTGAGCAGAAACTAGCCCTCTATATTTTGTAGCCTCTGGCCAATCCATTGAAGCAACCACCTGTTGACAAACATTCAATGAGAGAGAGAGAGAGAGTTAACATAGGCATGCACAACAAAATCATTTAACTGAGCCAGAACATACCGCTGCAATAGAGGGGCTAGAATCCTCCCCTGGTTGAGGGTGTGTAACATCAGCACCAAAAATAATTGTTGGACGGTCAGTCAGAAATGGTATTTTCTTTTGAACAGCTTGCTCTAGAACCGCATTCGTTCCACCAACCTGGTTAAAACAGACAAAAGCAAAATGAAACCTGTTGTATCCTTGAGAGATAATAACTAAGGAAACTAACAAGAAGGCTACAAACCTTGACATTGATCTTAAGAGCAACATTTTCAAGATATTGGTTATTAGGTCTTCTCACGTGCCTAGGCTGACAACACTGTGAAACAATTCCCAACTCTGTTTCACACACTCGCTTGATCTTTGCTGGGAGTACGAAAAATTTTGGCATTAAGCAAGCAATCAAATCACTAAATCCATGTTAGATTTCAAGATACTTTTACTCACGGTAAGATCCACTGAGATCTGGTAGAACTATAATTAACAACTGCAGGTATTTCACTGCACAATCTCTAAGTCTAGCAGTAGAGTTGGCATGAAATATCAAACAGAGTCTTCTCAATTTGACCAGGATGGGCTGATTGAATGGGAAGCACTGGCCCTGAGGCAAATACCTGATTATGCAAAAGACATCTATAAACGTTCTTCAGGTGATAGAACAATCATCACGAATGGCTATCATATGGAGGGATTGATCATACCATTCCTTTGCTGGAGCACATACGAATCAAGTCCTGACAGAACCTGCTTGCATCAAGATTCCGCGAGAAGCTGACACAAGCCCATGAGTCCACCTTCCCGCCATTCACCATTTTCTAATAAATTATGATAGACCAAATGAACATATACATGTAAGCGCAAAGCTCATGAAAATTTGTTTAGCAGAATAATAAAATCCTCTATCATGTCAAAGAAATAAAATAAGAACAACTCTCTAAATTCTTCCAAAATAAAATTTGAAAAAAAGGTATATTTTCAGAGATAAACAAATCAATTGTTGTCACTGAAAAATGTCTTTTCCATAAGCAAGGCAGCTGTAGAATATCTTTATCAGTCACAGTATGTGAATATTTAGTAACCCGTTATTTCAGTAACAATATAACATACACACCTTGTTGATCATATTCCATTGTCCAACCCTTGGATTTACCCTTGGTTTCTCCCCCGGTCGCATGATACTTGAGCTGGACAACCAAGCACAGTAGAATTTAAAAAACCAGATTGAAGACTGTACAGTTCATTAAATAATGAACTAAATGATTACCGTAGGAGGTGGAAGAACCCCGAGCTTCAACAGAAGTAAGCTCAGGCTTCACTTGAATCCCAAATTCCTGGTGTACAAGCTGATCATTGTTGTAATTGTTACGCATAACCATCTGGAAATTAACTGCAGAAGCTTAGTACAAAGCACTACAGAGAAGAGAAACAAACAGAAAATCCCAATGACCAAGCAAAAAAGAAAACGAAAAAACCAGAGGCATACATAAAGCAAAATATATACTATACTTACATCCCTGATGCTTTGTTCTCTCTCCCTTGGTCTTTGACATGTAGCCCTTAGCAAAGCTGTAACCTGTCTGTCATTTAACCTTTTTGAATATTTTTGCCCCTCAACAATTGTACAAACCTGTAATTCACGTGTAGCCAATCTCAGCTCAGTTCACAAGAAAAGAGCGGAGGGGGGGGGGGGGAGGGGAGGGGGAAGGCTCAGCAGCAAACCTCCATCGGCAGATATGCACTTCCAGATTGCAATGCAGGCAACGCTGCATGTCTAAGTACAATTTTGTACTTCTCAGCAAAGTATTGAACAACAGGAACGTCAATTCCATCACGGACAAATCTGCATGGTAGTTGAGAGGTTTGTAAAAATATAAGAAAATCATCCAACTGTGTTTGTTTAACCTTAATTCCTATACTCATACAACAGTTCTGCACATTCATTTGGACACAAAACTAAACAAAATAAAGTCAATTTGCAGAAGGATCCACTAATGAGAAGGTATGAGCTCACGTTAACTTGTTTGTTGGTTTATCTGAAATGCCTGAGATTCTGTAGCGTCTCACTTGCCCCAGATAAGTATGTTGCACCCTAAGACGTGTGAGAGCTTTTTTCACCTAAAACACAGAACACAGTTAACATGATAGATCTAGAACTGAAGAATGCAAAAACATCAATTAGCTAACTCGCATCCAGAACCTCGAAGAGAGCATACCATCTCCAACACAAAAAGCAAGCCAACTTTTGCCCCCATAATCAATTAAAAAGACGACATTCTTGCATGTACAAAGATAATAATAAGAAAGATGGAAATAATCGCTTGAATACCTTGATACAATCTTGATCAGATAGACGGGTTAGGTCTCTGATGTTCAAGTACTTGGAAATGAAATCCAGAACTGAAATGGGTTCATAAAATGCCGTAGCTGACACATCTGCAGGCAGAATAGAGATCAATAAAGCAAGAAAGAGTCCACAGAAATTAAACGAGAACAGAAAAGAAAAAGGATCCCTGATAGACAAGTCAAGTTCCGGAACAAGAAGCCACATGCATTTAAGCAAGAAAGAACCAATTCTCAAGTGATAGTATTCTACCAATATTGAGTGAGAGGCCCATCTGAGTTGGACGAAGGCTCTGGTAAAATCCCTTCCAATACTCTACTCCATCACCAAGTTCACCTCTACCACCCAAAGTTGGATGGAAGAATGACCTTCCCACAACAGTATAACTGCAAGTACAAATCTCACTGCTTTAGGAGAACTGCTACATATCTTACATGACAAGTTGCAGACTAAAACATCTACAAGTGATTAAAGTAAAACACAAAGATAACGAGCAAGAGGTCACTTGTTAGATGGGCTTTCTCTCAGAACCACGTCGAGTGCTTGTATGGTTTCTTGCGGTACATCAAGCTGTTCGCTTCTCAAAAACTGTTGAAGATGATGAAGGTCAGCCTTGCTAGCAAACTTAATAGAGACCTTAAACTCCCTTTCCCTCCTACAATTGAAAAAGAGTATTAAAAATTGTTTCAGCTAATTCCATAAGAACTTATATGAAGAAAAAGGTTATCCGCTTACTTTGGTCCATCACCTTTGTCAGAAAGCTTGATAATGAACTCCTTCGAAGAAAAAGGCAGCGGGCCAGCAGCATAGACATTTTTCTTTCCATCATAAGCCAGCGCTCGGTTACCCAAGTGTGATAGCTTGTGGCTTTTGACAAGCTCCCTCATCACATCTCTGCATACTTTCTTAGATGACACTTCCGGAGTAATTGATACCTACATAAGTATACAGTAAAACTTTTCCATGACAGATAGGAAATTGGAGATGGTTAAAATGCAAAAGTCGTAGAATGTCACAAGAAACAAGATATTCAACACTTAAAAACAGCTATTTACCACATTGAAATCAAATCATGTAAAGTTTTAGGAGAAATTCAAAAATAAAATTGGAGGACGACCAGAGAAACAACAAAAGAACTGAAGAACAATACCGACCAAGCTAATGTTTAAATCAGCCGTCAGTTATTAAACCCATAAACTACCAGAAACTGAACAATCCAGCACGAAATCCAAGAGAAAATTAGGAACACGTTTTACAGTTTAGAACACGAAAAAAAAAAGAAGATATCATCCAAGTAGACACTTTGCCTTCTTGTGAAGCAACGACGTATCAGTGCATTAAATAGTAATCCAATGTACGAGAAACAATTATTTCCGTCAAACAAAAAAGATCTAGTGCTACTCTCCGTAAAAATCAAAACCAAGACATTTTTTAACAAACGAAGAAAATGCAAAACGTACTCGAACAGGCCATTGGATATTTCAAACATGTACATGAACAGTCAAAAGTATACATACGCGAATGTGCTAAAGCAAGCAGATGAAAAGCAAAAGCAGTAGACTTACATCATAGTGATGTAGATCCCTATCAGCCACTCCAACGAGAAAATGGTTAGCCCTAACCACACATTTCTGTCCCACAGTTCCAAAGCCCGGCCTCTGCGGAAACCTTGTAGCCTTCGACGACGCTGGCGGTAGTTTCCTCTCCTCCGTCACAGCCTGTTCGCCTGGCATCTGTACGGGAACTTCACTCCCGGAGGACGAAGCCTGAAAGCTCAACTTCTGCTCCAACTCCCGGCTTATCGTCGAAGCCGACGACGACGACCCGGCTGCCGAAGCACCAGCAGGCTGCGGTGGTGGTGCATTGTAGCCGGACGATGATCCCCGTCCACCATCGGGTCCACGGCCACGGCCACGGCTACGTCCAAAAGCCGGCGAGTATGAGCCTCGACCGCCGCCGCCGCCGGGACCTCCACCGCCACGTCCGCGTCCTCTTCCGGACATTATCTAGGTGAGATTTCTAATTATGTGTGGAATTTTAAATATTTCTATATTTTTTTATATAAATGGAAACATACGAGAGATTTGGAGAAGTAAAGAAGAGCGACCGAGCGGAAGAAATGGGAGTGGTTTGCGTGACAATGGAAAACTTCTGTCCTGCTTTATATGGAGACTTGAAAGGACATGGAAACGGCGAAGACGGGTAGTGGAAAGACCGAAACAGTGGAGCGATGGAGCGGAATTATTTGGGTGTGTTGGGTCTACGGGCAGTCATAAACCAAGTTAACCGAGGTTAAGCCACGTAATTTATCATGGATTCCTGTTCTCTATGAAATTGAGCAACAGGTTTGATGTGGTTGAATTTAACCGCAGGATTTATGATTGATCGATTTAGTGTGGCTTACGTGAGTGTTTCCCAAGGGAGAGCTTCCTCAAGAGTCATTAAGGAGACTGGCGGGGGCAAGGGGCGGGGGGCTGGGGGTGGGGCTTGGAGGGGCCCGTTAATGAAAATTAAAACTCCGTTAAAGACAACGGGTTATATAATTAAGTAAGAATGGAAAATTTATGGGACCTTGTTGCATTGCCAATAATTAGATGATTCCGTTATTTAATGAGAAAAGAAAAGAAGTCCAATGCCACATTAATATGTTGTTGCCAATCCCCCATTTCTCCTAAAATGCAAGTTCGTACATTTACTTAACTTCATATGATGCACATTAATTCGTACCTTTGTATAGATACGAGGGACCTTTGCTCCAAGTGTAAAGTTCAATTGATAATCAATATATCACTAATATCGTTTTAAAAAAGAAAAATAACCATTGGACTGGGATGCATCATACATGGAATTAGCCGGCGTGATGCACTCTATATATTGGTGTTTGTGCATATTTTAGGAAGAAAATGAATAATGAAAAAATATACAATAATAAATTAGTTGTAGCAAAGAAATTAATTATAAGATTTTTTTATTTTTATTATTAAATTGGTAAGAAGGATTGGGATAAATATGGTGACAATATACTTTTTTTTTTTTACAAAAATATATTTTTATAGTAACATAATACTACTAATATAAAGCTGGTTGGGACGGTGCTTGATTAAATGTTAATAGACGGGATCGGGGAGAATGAAATTGTCGAATCTGACCTTTCAATAACCATTTGTTTCATAGAAAAGGAAAAATTCAAGTAACGTAGCCTAAGAAGTAAGAACATAGAACGTGAGAGTTGGGTCTAAAAATGTGAACCCAGAAGAATTGCTGTGGCGAATCAAAAGGGGTAGAAAACGTGGTTTTTCATTAGCCTACAGTTTTTGAGTTTGACAACTAGTGAGATAAGCATTAACTAGAATTTTTTGAATGGCAAAATCACACGTCCTATTAGGAATTCAAGAATTTTGTTTGAATTGTGATTTTTTACAGAAAAATTTTTATATTTTTCGTAAATATATTTCTCAATCATCTTTTTATTTCATATGCATTAAATTATTACAGTATTCTTTTACAAAAATAAATCTAAAAATAGCAATCCAAAATTGATAAATAGATGGAAGACAAAAAAAAAAAAAAAAAAAGAGAGGCATGTCCAGGTAGTGCATGGCTAATTGGCTGGAAGGAAAAACAGTCCTAATCTAGAAAGCAGGATTGTTTTCAGTGTGACAATTTTACCCTCAGATTCAACATATTTCTTACTTAATTTATTTGAAAATTTGTGCCATCAGGATAAAGATAATATATGAGTATGATATCAGCTTTTTATATAGACCTATAATTATTTCTACAAAACTGTATACGATTTATTTGTAATGCAACAATTTAAAAACTTTCATGATGAGTTCACACCTGTAATTCTCTAGCTTTCAATTTTCTCATTTCACTTTCTTTATTTTTTATCACAGTAATACAAAGCCAATTGGGACAATGTCTAGGAAAAGTTAAGAAAAACACAGCTAATAAAGGTAAAAAGAAAAAAGGGGGAAAATAAAAAAAAATAAAAAAAAGCAAGAAGCACCATTTTCGGCACTCTATGTGAAACAAGGAAATGTATGTATTTCAGTACTAGTATAAAGTGAAAAGGCAAATACTTTCCAAAAAAGAAGCAAAAGAAATTTTGGTTTGTTTGTTGAATTGAACGCTTATGCATGCCGCCAAATAAAGGGTATATTGTCAAATGAGGTATGGAGATTTAAACATACTGAAATCATTTCACCCGGATAGAATCTTGGTTAGCGTAGTACGTCTTCCAACATAAGGAATGATAGCCCCATAGGGAAAGAAAGCGTGCTGCAGAATTTAATCCAACAGTGATTTACGGCGGATTCGTGGCAGCGGGGGTTTGGGTGTGGGATTCGTGCCAGGCGGCTACCCCACACGACACCGTTGAGATAAAAAACGACGCGCTTCATAATCTTTATCGCGGTGGGCCCAGTACTGGAATTGCCTTAGGCCGAAGAAAAGTCAATGCTTGATAAAAAATGAAAAGCGTCACAATGTTGTAGTCTGTTCAATATATGGTGTACCTTTCTTTGAATTTTTGGGATCCCACTTCCCAGATGAGAGTGATTCGGGTGTGGGCCCAAAAGTCGTAGCATTTTGTGCAGCCGAAGGAAAATGGTCCCATTTTCTGATGCTCCGTATGTTAGAGAGCGGGATGAATGGAAGAGTGGAAGGGACCGTCCGGGGAGTGGAAAAGGAGGAAAGAAACCTCGAAGTTTCAGAACGGAAGAGTGGCCTACGGAACAGCCAAAGGCCTGTACCTGACCTTCCAGCCAATGTAAATTAATTCAATTGAATAAGGATCACACAATCTCTGATTTCTTGGTGGTGCGGGGGCAAGGTCCGGTGGAGCACTAGCCAGTTACCAATATAGTCGGATATTCCATTGAAGGGGAAAAAAAAATAAAGATCAACTATTTTTTTTACTATTAAAAATCATCTAATTGGATTTCGTTGCTAAAACAAGAATTGGTATTAATGGACAATTCGTAAGAATTTTTGAAAGTTTTATTATAATTGTAAAAGTATGTTTTAATTCGTGATGATGGTTAAACTGAACATATTTAACTTTTTTTCTCCGAAAAAAAAGAGAAACAATACCAAAGAACAAACTATTTTTTCACAAAAAATCATCTGATCGAGAATCTTGTTGCTAACACAAGTTATTACTTGAATCATCGGTTATATTGAGACGACAAAAGAATTTGGTCAGAATTGGACTAAATTATATTTTTTCCATCTCAAAATCTAGAGATATCATCATATTATTGATAAGTTTTTTTTTTATTTTTCAAAAACAACAGTTTGCATTTTTCGTTTCAATTTTTCAGAACACACAATTTGTTGGAAGCAACCTACATACCCAATTACTAGATAATACATTTTACAAGCTATGATAAAACCGATAGCCATTTGCGCTTTGCTAACATCATAACCAATTTTGTAAGTACTAAATACTTTCCTTTTCAAAACTAGCAATAAGGTGGTATGCATTTTTGGATAGTTGGGCAGCTAGCAAAAGGATGGCCTCTTTGTATTATTTTTAAACAGAGGAGAGTACATGGGCAGGTGAATTATCCATCATAATCTCAAATCCAAGACGTTTTTACAGTTTGAGACAATGCCGAGTATCAAGACAAACCGATTTCCTGTATAGATATCTAGCAATTGGTCAATTGTTAAATAGGTTGAGAGTAAATTCTTTATGGCAATTACAGTAATATGTTAGCCCGTGCCATGCATGACACGTATAAAATCAATGTTTAAATTTAAATTCAAATGACGTAAAATTCATCCAACCCGTTAACGTATACATTGATAGTGTATAAAATAGATTAATATTAAGACTCCAATCAAGTGAAGAGCAGGCTGGATTTACCCAAAAAAAAGTAATAAATAAATTAATAATAGAGCTGTTCGCCGGGTTGTGCAAACGCCGTTGACTCCCTTTTCAGGCCCCACTTAAAAGCCTTTTATTTTTTTTGAGGGTAGGCCCACTTCAAAAGTCTCAATTGCCACTGCGATTTCGGCGAGCTTTTTCCGAAGAAAAGTGGTAAAACATCCTTAAAAAGGGCAAAAGGAATTTTTTTTTTCCAAGTCGGACGTACCCATTAACTTTTTATGTGTGAAAGGAACAAAGGAAGAAAGAATATGTAACTTTAACAGTAAGATGAGGGTCTTTATTCTGTGTCCGTACGGACAATTAAAGCGCCGCTTAAAAGATGTACCCATAGTTCTTCGTCCTTAAGTATGTGTTCCCCTCTTTTCTTTGGGAGTAGATTTACTGATACGAGGAAGGAATAAAACCAATGGCTTTTAGACCATTGGCCGCGATCAAAGATTTTAAATTTTTGTAGGGTAGGAGATTAAAGATTCAAATTTTTACCTCTTATTAATGTGCCACTAGACATGGTTTTTCTAAATTCATACGGATATAGGTACATAGTGCACCCGTCTAGTCTAATGGTGGTTTAGATCCGTTGGACCTCTCCCCTCCTCCTCTCAAGAGTAGGAGTAGGTTAGACTAACTATTGCGTTTGATTAAAAAAAAACCAAAGAAAGAGAGGAAGGAATAGTAATATTATGGCTTATGATTAATTTGTTGATGTTCTTTTGCTTAGTTTCTGGTCACTCAAAATTTCACATATTCATATTTTCCATCTAGGACACAATTGTACTGGAATTTATGTCACATGGTTGAGTATATTTCATTAGTTTATCTTGATTTTATACAATTTAATGAGATTTTATCACATAAGAAAATGTTTGGGAGTTCACTTTTATTTTTTTTTGTTTCCATTTTCTTATAAACAGTAGACCCTTCAAATGTTGACAACAATTTGGGGGGAAAAGAAGGACCTTTTGGATCAGCTGAGGATCTCAGGTTTTCGGCCCATTTATCTCTAGAATACAAAAGTTCATTGGACCCAATCTCGTGCTGGGTTGTGGACTTGTAGCTGAACCAATTAACTGCGGTTTTTAAGATGCAACATTTTTCATTCTTTCTCAATTCAGAAAGTGCCCGCTTGCCCGGAATGGATAGAATCTCTGGGTCAGAGAACTTTTGTACTATACCTGATGTCGGTGGAAACCACCTCAAAGTAAAATAATTATCGTAGGATTTCATAAGCGAAGGGGGCGATGGATTTTGAACCTGAAAGGACCTTTAATTCTCGAGGTTTTAAAGTCTCTTGAACTCTGGAGCTTTAATTCTTCAGGTTTTAAGGTCTCTTATCCTTAGAGGGTAGATCGTGGTAAAACACTTAAAATGCTGAGTTAAGTAATGTGTCATCATAAGAGTCTTGATCTAACTAAGATCCACCTTTTGCATTGCAATTCTTTTAATTTTTTGTTAAATATAGATTGTAATAATCAATATCTGAGATAAAAATGATGTTTAAGGAATATGTTAAGAGAATATTTCCAAAATTTTTTCCGTGAAAACTCACAGTCCGAACACCCTCGTTTTTTTCAATTGGAGAGAAAAAAATTGTAGTCAAGCAAAAAAAAAAAAATGACTGGGGGCTTGAGATCCCACTTCACTCTCCCATTTGATACTTCACGTCGTACATGATACAACACCCAGGTTTTCTCCATTTTTCGTGTGCTTCCACATAGTTGACATTTAGCACAAAAAAAATACGTTCTATAATTTTCTCTTCACTGGCCAAACATGTACAGGGAGAAAGAAAATATGTGATTTTTCCTCGTATTTTGTTTTTTTGTCGCAACGATAACATTTTGTATAATTTACTTTAGTCTAATCTAAGGAAAAAAAGAACCGATAAAACCCATCCGAGGTAGCCACTTGAAAGTGGCAAGGTGAGAGACAAGAATGCTCTCCCGTGTCTATCACGCCTATATGCCTTGAAATGCCCCAGCCTTTGTGACCATTCGCCTAGGAAGTAATTAGAAACGTGGGAACATATCACATGAGGGTCACCAAAACCTTTATTTAAAAGAGAAGATAGGTCTCATGTTTAGAGAGCAGCAATGCACGTTTCAAAAGATTGTTATTTATTTATTTTTCCACTGCAAGAAAATTGTGAAGTTCAAACCGTACGAGTCAAGACATTAACTGTTTGAAGTTTAGATGCAGCATGGTAGTCTTTCCACCACTAACGTTGATATCGAGATAGTTTTAAAATAAATATTTTATCGATAGAGAACACTCCTATCGATATGAAACGCTTATTGTAAAAAGGAAAAATCGTTTAAAACGTTTTTCCACATTTATAAAATGATTGTTTTCGTCATTTACTTTTTAAAGTGTAATTTTATATCCCTTATAAATTCACATTCGTCAAATTTGATCACTATCTAGATTTTCGGACTAGTTTTGGTCGGAATTCACTACGTGTCTTGCATGTGATCATTTTTTAGGGGTAAAATTGTCAAATCAAATTTTACATAATCCGATCTATGGTCCCTTACATTTTACAAAATGAATTGTTTCGTCTCTCACATTTCACAAAATAAACTTTTTCATTTCTCACATTTCACAAAATGAATTTTTTCATCTCTTATTAATCATGTGTACAAATAATTTTTTTTAAAATTCATATATATTTCTATTTGATTTCACCTGAACAGTATGAATAGCATGTAATATATCTCTATTTAATTTCAACCTAAACAGACTAATTGTAGTTGTACACATACTATTCAATATATATATATATATATATACATGAGTTTAAAATTAACAATTTTGTTTTAAATTCACACATATATATATATATATATATATATATTTGATTTCACTATGTGAACCTATTCAATATTGTGGTCTTTTCTCTTTTAGTAATAATTCATTTATAAATTATGTAATAAGGCCATCTAATTAATTGATCCTAATTCGTATTCTATAGTCATGCTAATAAATTGCAATTTAAATCTGAAATTTCTACTCACCACTTTTAAGACCAATAATTGAATTACTTGTTTTGTGATTGTTTTAAAATTTGAAAGTGTCAATCACTATTTCTTTTGTTATACTTTTTATTTATTTATTTTTTGTTCAAATTTAATTCGATATAAACATTTGATAATATTTAGAATTAAAATGTGTTATTTATTTTCAATTTTCAAGTAAATAGAAATAAACATGAGCAAAAAATTAACAATTTTTTAAAAATTTTTGTATATATCTATTTAATTTCACCTGAGCAGTACGTTCAAACGAAATCAAATAGAAATATATTACATGCTATTCATATTGTTCAGTGAAATTAAATAAATATATACATGAGTTTTTAAAAAAAGTTGTTCATACACATGATTAATGAGGGATTAAAAGATTTATTTTGTAAAATGTGAGGGACGAAACAATTCATTTTGTGAAATGTGAGGGACTATGGATCGGATTATGTAAATTTTGATTTGACAATTTTGCTCTTCAAAAATAATCACGTGCAAGGGACGTGGTAGATTTCGACAAAAAAATTAGTCGAAAACCTATATAAGGATCAAATTTGATGAAATGTGAATTTGAAAGGGACGTAAAATTACACTTTTAAAAGTGATAGACGAAAAAAATCATGTTACAAAATGTGAGAAACATTTTGAACGATTTTTCCTTGTAAAAATGAGGAAAGATAGGCATTTTGTGTAGTATCCAACATTGGTGGAATGAAGAGAAATGAATGATTTAAGAACTTAGATATTTGGACTACATAGTAATTTGGGTTAACCATTTTGGGGTCAGTGGATTTCGGTCCAAACATTGTTTAGGCCAGCCCTTGGACTCAAGTCGTGACGGTTGGTATCAAAGCAAATCTCGTGTGATCTCTGCGTAAGATGAGTTTGGGTCAGCGGATTATGGTTCTGACTACGTAAGAAAGTGCAAGAAGCTAAGCCTCACGTCGAGCGGGGGCCAGTTTTAGAATCCGAACATGACCAAGTAGACACTTTACCAAGTACATAGTTTGAATTCTAAAGGGTTTTGCTAGGACACAAAGTCTTAAAAGTGGGGAGAATGTAATGTACCACATTGGTTGAATGAAGAGAAAAAGAATGATTTAAGAACTTGGATGCTTGAGTTATATAGTAATTTGGGTTAATCATTTTGGGCCAATAGATTTCGATCTAATAATTATTTGGGCTAGTCCTTGAACTTGAATCGTGACATTTTTTCCCTATATATATCACATGAATTTTTGGTAAAAGCAAGAAAGAGGCTCTACTTAGCACAAACATTTATTATCAAACTTTTCCAGGCTAAAACTGTAATTCTATTACTTTGTAATGCTAGGCAAATCAATTCCATTGTTAATTGACCATGTATCCAAGCAAACATGGAAGAAACAATATCCAATTACAAGTAAACTCGACGCTACTTTGAGAATTCGATCATATTGACCTAAATCATACTCGGGTGTGTTAAAAATAGAGAGAATGTAACTTAGATGTTCAAGACCCCACGTAGTCAACGAATTCTTGGGAACAATTGGTTCATGAATATAGCCTTCACCTTTCTGAGAGTGAAAGCCAAGAAATCGAACAAGAAATCTGACTTTCACACTGTTAACTACCTTTAACGCGTTAAGAACAATTTTTATTCACAAACAGCATTTGATCCTGCTAAAGAATTACGTCTTGCCTACAAAAACTTTGATAAATCGATATCAATTCCACTGCATGTACATAAATGTACAGTCGTATGTTTATTTGTTTATCTACGAAAATGGGCATAGCTTTCCTTTCTTTCTAGCTTGGACATTTTCCTTAAGTTTTAGGACTTTCTAGCTGGAGGAAAGCAACTATGTGAACCAACTTTCGTTCTTTTAAGACATTCATTTTATGCCAAGCTATTGCAATCTCATTCACTACGCTAGTATATATATTACTACATAATCTTCGTCTTGTGTGTGTCGAATTGTTAACCCAATTTTTTAGCCAAGATTGTCTTTGTATCTTGAAAAGTCAATGCCACTACACTAAAATACACATCCTGGTTGTCGCAGAATAGCGTAACAAAGTTAATCTTCAATCATATAATTATATCTTGTTAATAAAAAAGAAAAAAACAAGCCAACTCACGAAAGACAATCTTTTTTATTTTTTCCTCCATGAGAGACTAATCTTAAGGACTTGTACATTGTATAAGTTTATCAAAAATCCAGCTTTTGATCGTTACATGGATTGGATTGATTCAATTTTTTTCGTTTTCTAATTCAAATTTCAATACCGATCAAATCCTCTTAACTCGCTTTGGAGGGGTAATTATGTTGCATGCCGCTTAAAGCTAAAATATTGATGGTGTAGAAAATTAACTTGAACTATATGCAGAACAGGTACGGTCTTAACAACATTGCTTGGGTTTTTCAGTACAGATTTGGCCCGTGATTTGCGTCCCAGAAATGGACGAGGACAAAAGCATTTTTTTCTAGCACTTAGACTACTAATCAGACTTTTTTCTCAAAAGCATCAAGAAAATACTACCTGTGGTAAATGGACAGCGTTTGTTTGGGGACGGCTATTTCTTAGCTTCCTCCTTTTCGTTTGAATTTTCCTCATAATCACGTAGATGCTTGTGTATGAGTTTCATTATTTCAAGAAAATCATGTTTCACCTAACAAATTTCGGTTGGTAAGACTGAAGTTTTGACCATGGTGGACGTAGTAGGTTTTTGGTAATTCTAATTGTTATTCCTTACCACAAATTGTCAAAATGATCTCTCACATATAGATAACGATTGAGTTTGGAGTTATTTGGAAACTGATACGGTTGAATTGCACCTATTTGATTCTAAATCTCGTTTTCAATCATTCCCCATTATAATGTCACAACCATGTCATGAGGCAAATACGAAATACAATTCTTACCTACCATTTACAAAGGCTAAAGCCACGTGACAGTTTGCTTAGGTGATAGCTTACCTCTTGAGTAACGTTTTCAGTTGTTTTTTATTTTACGAAATTTTATTATAAAAATTGATTATAGAGAATAATCACAATCAGTAAAAACTCATGTTTGGATGATTATAGATTTTAACTTTTTTGATCATTAAAAAATCTAAATCAATTATCCAAAATTAGAATTTATAATCAGTAAAAATAATTAACCGAGAATAAGCCCTTTGTTGGTTAATATCATTTATCAACACCAAGCACCAGCATTTGCCAGATAAACATTTTGCGAGATATATATTTGCACAGTGATCCATAAATTGGCTTATTTGGTTCTTCAATCTTGCAAGACAGTGCGTGGGAGAAGGTAACTAACCACTAGAAAATGATGGATAAGTGAAGAAAAAACCCCGTTTTTTTAATGTCTCGACTAATTCATTCATTGAATGACCTCATTCCTGCTATCAGCAATATTGATTGAATTTTAATCATAGTAGGAGGACTTATATAAGCTTTAGGTCATCTTTGGACCAAGAGGAAAAAAAGAATAATGATTAGGCAAAATACTAATCCTGATAAGGTAAATTAGTAAGGGGTGAGGATGAGAAAAATGGCCAAGAAACTTGCAGATAGGATGCCGAAAACAGAAGGGACAGTTTCACCCTTTCATCTGATTATTTTTTACTTTGGAGTTAATCACCTTTAAACTTTACAGTAGTAACAAATTGATGAAATGGAATACAACATATCTTGTAGCGAAATTGAGTGAAAGACTTTGAAAAGGTACCACTTGTTAATTTTTTTTTTCT
Organism: Coffea humblotiana; assembly: GCA_023065735.1. NCBI lineage: Eukaryota > Viridiplantae > Streptophyta > Magnoliopsida > Gentianales > Rubiaceae > Coffea > Coffea humblotiana. Next base: position 26,116,594 of record CM041208.1, on the reverse strand, counting down.
TTATCCACTAGCAGTTGCTCCAAATAAATAGTGGCCGGAGAGAGATTTTAAGTGGAGGCTACAACAGAGACTTGTCTACCTCCTAGCGAGTGTTTATGTTGAACAAATATGTGAAAGTTTGATGGGCAAATTCCAGAAGTTGTCGTGTAGATCGCTCTCGCCGCAATTCTTGATTTTCGTAAAAAGAAAGAAGAGTCACTCGGTCACTAGTTATAGAAGTTCACGTGTGGCTAGAGTAAGTGGACAGAATTCAAAGTGAAGTAGTATAAAGACCATAAAAAAGGGTACGTGGAGAGAATGGAGGTCCGAGGTCCCTGTCTAATTGGACGGTAGGAGCCAAAGAGCACATAGTTTGGGGTAAAAATTAAGGACAGTAAAAGAAAGTCGACTAATAGGGGATAATGCACGACTAAATGCATCAATGTGATCTTTTTTCTTCCAAGGATTGTGAAAATTTGAAAGAATTAGGTAGGAATGTAGGATCAGTACTTTGTCTGTGCCCAGTTGCCGCCTCGCACGTCCTCATCTATGCCTTGACTTCGTAGTCCATTAAGCAGACTTTTAATTTCAGCCTGAATTAGCCCTTTGCATGTCTTCAAATTTAGCACCCAATCAATGGAATGAATGTAATTAACTTCTATTTAATCAATCCCGAGTTGGTAAAATCATTATTTTGTGATTGTTTGTGATTTGGAGCCCTCTCTCTAATTTTTTTTTTTTCATTTGTGTGAATTTAGCCTCTCCTAAGGTTTTTCTAATTGAAAGTTTCTTCTCTCCTAATTTTGGCCTAGTAAGAGTTTTTTTTCTCTCTCAAACATTTCTAGTTGAGAGTTTTCTTCTCTCCTATGATATTCCTTGTAAGAGTTTTAGATATTTTCTATTTCGAGTTTTTTCAGGTTTTGATTATCAGATCTATAATTTCTTGGGTCTACCCGACAGATCTCATTATAATAACTGAACTTGAAAACAATTAATCACTAGATCTAGCAATTGGAAACATGTATAGTTGTTCATGGGATTACAATTATTTTATCTCATTTTTTAAAATATTTTTTTGATACTTTACAATGTAATTTTTATTTGTTATTTAGATATGTAGTATCCATTTTTCAAGTCCATGTTTTGATATCTGTGTATGTTTGATGATGCAACATTTGATACCGGTGCAGATTTTAATGAAATTATGATGTCTTATCAAAGAAATCAATCCCAATTTGCAAGCATAATTGCATACGTAAATGATTACGTCAGAAAGAAGAATCCCTTTTGTTTGTCCTTCTCTCTCTCTCTCTGTCTCTCTCTCACTTCAGAGAGTAACTGGTAACCTTGACTACTTGATGAATTAGTTGGTTCTAGGACTGAGAAGCAATATGTTTATGCGCATGAATGGAATGAAAATTGTCTGCCACATTTTACAAACATCGAATAATTGATTTTCCCGAGTTTATTGATTGTCACGATTAGTATCAAATTCCAGCAATAATTTAGCAGGTTGTAACACACTAACGCAACTGTGTAAATTAAGTAAATAAGCAGAAGTCTCGTGGTAGCGACAAGATCAAGATTAAAGATTTATTGAAGGAATTCTTATGTAAATTAGAGGCACATTTTATAGGAAAATTCTACTGTTCCTTTAGGATTAAATTCACCATTGGATATAAAATAAGAGTTATCAACTCTTAAATTATTTCAAGAGTTTAAATTACTAAATGATATAGCAAGATCTGAGTGGATTAAAATCGTAGATACCGTATCCAAAAGGAACTACGGCATTTTCCTATTTTATAAAGTTTCTGGGACCAAAAGTCTACACATTGGGATTTTTCCAAAAAAAAAAAAAAAAGTCTACATTAGGAAGCTACTTCTTCTTAATAGGTTAGATGTAGCAAGTCTAAATTTAATGTATAACACAATTAAACTTCCTTGGTCGACGCATGACCCATACGAAACTTAAATTTGGCTTTTGGAAGGATAAATCTTTTTTTTTTTTTGAAGAATGAAAGGATAAATCTTTAAACTTACTAAAATTGAAGAATACAAAGGGAAGATCACATTAATTTTAACAGTTGAAAATTTCCCAACTGCACGAGTGAAGAATTAAGAAGGTATTCAAAGACACGACAATGATAAGATATGAGACATCTAATACTGTATAATTTTGGAATGTAAATAACCAAACAAAAGTTAAGCATCCCTCAAACTCATTGGTATATTATCTTCTTTCTGATAGATTGATAGCCTCTATATTCACCAAACTATCCAGGCAAAGCAAAACCCACAAATGGATAATCAATCTTTATCTTCTGCCAATATTGGTCAAATAAGCTATCTATGGCTAAATTCTATCTAACAAATATATAATTAGGGCTAACTACTGTCAGAAGCTGAACCTTAAAAAAGAGGGAGTTGATTTTGGTTCTTGAACTTTTAGATTTGACTTTATAATCCTTTGTATATTTTTTTTGGTGTCGATACACTTTATAATCATTAGAATATAGATAAACATTTCCAAAACAACCACCAAATTCATTCAGTTGCCGTCAAGATAGTATATGCCCATTTGACTTAAGAGCTTACGTAAAAAACTCAATGATTGACATAACTATGAAATTGCCGTCCAAACAGATTATGGGCGTCATTTACACCTAAAATTACGTGTGGCCATGAAATGCTATTCCTTATATACCTTTTAAAAGCTTGAAATTGTAGGATATATGTTCGCCATGAAGTACCCAACAATACATAGTTTACCATGGATAAAGTGTAGAAATCATCTTTAAAAAAGTTCAATTGAAAAAGAGAGATCATAGCCCCCTTTCCAAAAGTACCCGATAATTTTTGATGCAACAAAAATAAAATTGACGGACTCATATTGCCCGTATCCTCAATTGATTGAAGATTAAGAGATCGAAAAATGTTCGTGGCAAAAGAAGAACGGTTTGGACACGGGGTGTTGTTGAGTACTCCCTGGACAGCAGTTAGAAAAATCCAGAGATGAGAAAGAAATTTAATCAATGGAGTGATGCTTCGTATTTTAGAATTAATTTGATCAGATCAGAATTGTAGGGAAAACTTTTTCTTACCTTCACATGTCTTCCAACGGCTGTGACAGATTGCCATAAACATCAATGGCTTGTCAGAATGGCCATAAGGGTAACGAGGGCTTCTGGTTTTGCAACAGAAAGTTTATGGTAGTTTTAGTAATCTTTAGTCCATTTACTGAAATACTACCTATATGACGACTGTCAAAATACTGGATGACCAGGCTTTATTCTTTAAAATATCCCTCAATCATGAAATCAGGGTTATGACTATGATCATAGTTGTGGTTGCAACAAACTCCATACCTATTTTAAAGCAACTTGATATGCCAACTAGAATTATTTATGCAGAAGCCTTGTGGGAAAGACAAGATCAACGTTCTTGTAGTATGATTTGTGCCAGAGAAGTAATTCCATGTTACTTATATTTGAAGCATATCAACCCGTGAACCAACCAAGAGGGAAGATCACATGAGCAAGATCGCATTCTTTTGAACTGTTGGAATGTTCAGCAAGAGCAAGATCATTTCCAGCGCCGACACATTTAGAAGTAGTTCTTCAGGACAAGGTGACAAGGTTCGCAGCTGATAGGGCTGCATTTAGTTGACATTGTTGTTCCAAAGAGATTATCAAGCATTCTTCATATTGATTATATACTATAGATAGATACTCCGATCTTGTTTCTTCTAGCGACGGAAACTATTTAATAACCAACCGGTTCTTGCTTCCCAGGCCCTAGCCCGTCCAGGTTAAACCTGCAAAAAAAAAAAAAAAAGATTTTGATATCTACTGCATGCACTGGTCAAATGGCCTAATAAGCCATCTATCACCATTCACCAACTTCAAATGTGGCCAAATGATTTAGGGATAGTTGCACGGAATTTCCTTTTTGAAGGCGGTTCAATGTTGTCCTCTCTAAGCTTTACAGGTTTGGACCATCAAATTGTGGTCTAAAATGGTCCGCAATCGGAATCTAACCAAACTGAATGTTTCTGTTGATTTTGTGGAGCATTAAGAATCTCCGTACAAAAGCTCTATTTTGTTAAAATCCCATGTTCGGACTGTTTGGCTGCATTTGGATTGAGGGAAATATGAAATCCTTTCAAATTCTCTAGCTGTTTACATTATTATTATTTAGGAGGTATTTATATTTGTAAATTATTTTAGTATTTAAAATATATTTTAATAGTTAGTGCATTATAAACTTAAATGTCTATTAAGCAATTCAAACAACTAAAACGATCTGAATCGATTTCAAATACTTCATCGTATTCCTCCGCGATCCAAACGAAGGAGTATCCAAAATAGATGCCTCAATTGCTAGTTGGACAAAGGCCCAAAAAAAAAAAATAGTTGACGAAATTTTACCTATTTCATCTCTCTGGAGGGTTAATATAGAAGCGATGTCCGAGTCGGTCATCTAAGTGGTGGATATAATATTTACATCAGTATCTAATTTACGGATACAATGTCTACATTAACGTGGAGAATGTGACCTTCATCATAAACGCTGCATCAGTGGAGTTCAAGACAAATTCCACATACGGAAGTCAAAACATTAATCAAATTGAAATCAACCACCAAGCACAGCTGTAACTAAGTTCAGACATGCTACGACTTTTCAGACACAGGTTTTTAATTAATGTGTTATTAAATGGCATTGCCGCACTATGGTTTTCCGTACAGTGCAAAAATGTCTTAGCCAACTTTGAATTGGTTTTACTCTAGGTTCTATATAAACCCTGCACTTCTAGCGTGAAACACAAAACAAAGTCGCCATTTCCCTTCAATTTTCCTCCCAGCATTAGTCACCAAACCCACTCAAAAAGAAAAATGAGGGTCAGAATAGAGAGCTCAAGAATCATTAAGCCCTTGCATGAAGGCATCCCCCCAACAACAAGTCATATTCCCCTGAGTGTTTTTGATAAGGTAACATTTGATGCCCATATGGCCATAATATATGCCTATCATCCACCAAATCCTCCAAATGCTACCTTAGAGACGGGGCTTCGAAAGGCATTATCTGTCTATCGAGAATGGGCCGGAAGATTGAGCAAAGATAATGATGGTGAACCAATCATTCTTCTCAATGATGCCGGGGTGAGATTTGTCGAGGCATCGATGGATACCGAGCTTGATCAAGTGATGCCTCTCAAACCATCGGCATTCTGTTTAAGCCTTCACCCGAGTATACAAGGAAATATTCAAGAGTTGGTGCAAGTTCAAATCACAAGATTCACTTGCGGCTCAATCGTGGTTGGCTTCACAGCTCACCACACTGTGGCTGATGGGCAAGCCACAAGCAACTTTTTAGTTGCTTGGGGGCAAGCTTGTCGAGGGCTCAAAATCCATCCCCTTCCTCTGCATGATCGGGGAATTTTCAAGCCACGGGATCCCCCTTGTATAGAATTTGAGCATCGAGGGGTCGAGTTTAAGAACCCAAAACTCGAACAATTCCACCCTCTCCTAGATGAAGACGTCGACTGTGTTGCAGTGGATCAATTCCACTTCTCATTAGGCTTTCTAGCCAAGCTCAAAGCAAAGGCTTCCTCTAGGAATGGTAATGACAAGTCCTATAGCACATTTGAGAGCTTGGTGGCACATTTGTGGAAAGCTGTGACGAAAGCTCGTGGACTGAGTGCATACCAAACAACAAGCGCGAGAATTTCAGTCAATGGTCGCATGAGGATGGATCCAAGAATTCCAAATGAATATTTTGGCAATTTGGTTCTTTGGGCACTTCCCACTGCAAAAGTCAAGGACTTGTTGCGTGAGCCAGTGCCATATGGAGCCAAACTCATTCATGACACAGTTGCAAAGGTGAACGACAACTACTTTAGATCATTCATTGACTTTGCAAGCCACAAGGTGAAAGAAGAGAACCTCGTACCAGTTGTTGACATGGGCCAATCTGTAATAGAATGCCCTAATTTGGACGTTAGCAGCTGGCTAAGGTTTCCGTTTTATGACCTGGATCTTGGAGGAGGGTCCCCTTATGTTTTCATGCCATCCTATTACCCTCTAGAGGGCACCATTTTGCTTCTACCGTCTTTTATTGGTGATGGAAGCATTGATGCTGTTATTGCACTATTTGAAGACCATTTGGCAGCCTTCAAGCAGATTTGCTATGAATTGGAATAGGAAAGAAGGGATAACGTCGTTCCCTTGTTTTTTTTTTTTTTGGTTAAAGACGTCATAGGAAAGAAGAGGAATGGGAGAATAAACCTTGAATCCGAGTGGGCATACTGGGAAAAGAAATGCATTTTAGTCCATGCTCATCACCTCTTTGCTATAATATGTTATTGTTTGTTCTACAATATTTTTTATTTCTCGACGGAGCTTCTTACCTATTTGTGACATCTTTTGATGTATTAATGTTACTAGGATAAAGATGTATTGGAATGCTAGCTAGCTATCTCTTGCGTACTTTTATTCTGTATATTCAAATCATACTGGAATAATTTGATAAGTTGAACTCCGGCATTTGTTCTCTATCTGGTGCCTGGAGGAGCAAGTCGCATGCATGAAGCCAATATGAGTTGGTGGCGCCTACATGCACATTTTCAACTTTTTATCACTCAGTGGCCTTAATTAAATTCGAAGGAACAAATAAAGTATTGATACTGTAATGTTACCATACCAGAAACATCGATTTTAATTAGTAGATTGAAACCTTGGAAATTGGAAAACTTACCTGATTTGGAAATCCAGGTTGATCACGTAGCATTTTATACTATTAATAGTATAATACAGACGTGTTGAGCTGTATTATCTGCTTCAACAGATAAGGTTTAACAATTGGCCCTGGTGAAGATTTCAACTCATCCAAACAATAGGTAATGATTACTTTTCAATTAAATATTGGCTTCGATTACAAATTTATGAATTTAGGAATTAGAGCTCTCTATCAACTTAATCCTGTTTTCAGAAGATTAATCACAAGCAAACTTGCTCAACATCTTTGGACAGTAATTTCCAACGCTTACACATACCGAATTACTCTTTGAAGACGGGACATGTGCTTATATGAGCCATTTTATGAAGTTAATTAGACACTAGAATTTCCTAGCCAACTACCAAAATTCCTCAATTTCAATGTCTTTGTGTTATGAAAGATGAAGTATCAGTGAGCTGCGACGTTAAAAACACTTCTTTTTTTTTTTGTAAGTAAAAGCAAATAAGTTAAAGATTGTTAAATTTTCATGTCTTACTTACCTTAAGAGATCAAATAATTATTTCGTCAGTATGCAACAAAGAAAGGAAATTAGAGACCCGGCTGATGGACTTGATAATCCACTAAGATCAGCAAAAACTTTAATTTATCCAGTCAAACATGAGAGCCAACACCAACCATAATTTGTTTCTTCAAACCAAGTTACCAATGCCCCACGTTCACACTTCACAGCTGCAAGCGTAACTGAGATTCGCTTTATTGCTGTTTGAATGGTCATCCTGTAACATCAATCTATACTCTACATTATTCTCTGCACTAGGGGAAAAAAACTGTCGGTGATTGTGGATAATTGATAAATCAGAATGGGCAATGAGGAGGTTGGTGCACATACTACCTAGAAAATTTTTCTTCTTTCCAACCTAACCAATCCGAGCAAAAATTTTGGACTTTAAGAACTAAATTTTGGCTATAAATTTCGTGTTTGGTTTGTTCGGCAGGCCTAGTAGTTGACAGAAATTCTTCAATATGGAATTAAACATTGACACGTAAAATTCCCCTAGATAATTCCTCCCTCGTGAGCTTTTATGTATAATCGCGTGGTGACAAAATAGGCTTCTACTATTTGTTTGTTTGATTATTGGCAGTTGCAAATATGAAAATTTGACAATTTATGATGTCTTTGGCATTTGTTGGGTCATGAATTACCCACTTAATTGACCCGCCTTCAGGAGAATAATGAATATGTTTTTGTTCTCAATGTTACATCACTTAGGAAGACCGCAGCTCCTCTAATTTCGTGATTCATGTCATTTTTGTACTTGCATTTACTACATGTCAATTGAAACTTGGATGGTCGATTGTGTGAATCTTATCCACCCGGGTCTGGAACATTATTATGTATATGAATTTGTGTCATCATGATCTAAAACGGCAAGAAAAATGGTATGATTCAAGTAAATAATAGGACCTTTCACCCCCAATATCTTCTTTGGACATGGACCTGAGGAGATTATTTTAAAAAAAAATTCAAAAAACTTTAGAAGCTATGAAATCTTCACTATGATTAAAATAATGCGGATCAGAGATCTCACAAGTTGAGTCATATCCAATTTATGATTAGGGTAATTTTTACTACATTTGTTACAAAATCGTACAATATTTTGGCGCAATCAACTTACTTGTATCCGTTGATAAATTCAAGTTAACACCCAAATTACACTAATTTACACCGAAAGTTGTAAGAATTGTATTATCTAGTTTTAGTTGGATAAAACTCAGCTTGTAAGACATTTGATTTCAAATGTGCTCGTGTATTCTTTGTAACTTATAAGTGATTATCTTGTGAGATTTTAACCTCGTGCAGTGTAGCAAGCATGTTGTGCCCTCCAAAAAGAATTTACATTAAGTGACTAAATGTAAGTCCAAGTAATATGCTGAGTATTATTCTTATAGGTTGATTTCACACATCCGACATGCATCTAAACTCGTTTGTATATATATTTTATTTGAAAAATAATTTTAATTCTTATTAGTCATTAGTCAATATGATTTCATTTTTTGTCTAGGTGAACCTAATACTAGATTCATTGGTGGATGTGCGAACCATTTGCAATCATAGTTGGAGCTTGATGACTTGGACAGTTAGGTGTATGATTAGGCCTAGATGTCTTATCTCAAATAGAGAACAGGGCGAAAGATCGTGTTTGATGGTAGCCGATTGCTACAAACACAGGGGCCAAAAATCTAGAAAGGAAGAAGTTGCTAATTAATCTATAGAAAAGCAGGCTCCCTAAAAGGGAGTAAAAAATAAACGGAATAAACTGTAAAACTGATGATATTGGTGGTTAGCATCATATCAGACACTTGAGCACCTTTAGAAGCGAAAATGGAGATGGGCTCTACATGAACTGGATCCCATCGCCTCAACAATTGCGGCAGAAAGTCATCTTGCGGGCAACTTTAGAAGCGTTCGTGAGCAGTAGTAGATCTGTAGAATTCCATTACTCATTTACTCATGCTTGCTTGTGGAAGTTAGAACTGGACACTGGCCTGAACGGTTGTCAGGAAAACCGTTCGGGCCGATTTTGTGTATTTACACAAGATGTAACTTGCATTGTATATGGTGTATCTCACTCTCAATAACGTGTAATTATAGAACAAAATTTTATGAGTCCCACACATAATGTAAAAAACGATGTATAAGATGCAATTTAAACCTTATATATTTTTTTGGCCATGAACTTTTAGGAACGATTACTTCTTGCAACCGTTCCTCCTCCTCCCCAATTGATACAAGCTACAGCTCTGGTTATTTCATTTTCTTTGGGATTAATGTAGTTTCTAATTTAAAAATCTAAACCATAGATTCCTGCAATTTCAACTAAATTAAAAATTGAACGGAAAGCATTTCATGTATTGCAAGAGGAATATTGACAATTCAAGTACAATCGTTAGATTGGATGTTTTCCATCCAATTTTCAATTTAGTCGAAATCACAAGAACCTATAGTGTATGTTCCCAAATCAAAAGGAGTTAAATTGAACATTTGGCACATCATAGGGAGTTTTTTGGTCCTACCCCCGTTATTCTAGACAATTTCTGTTCAAGTTCCAATTTAGTTAAAGCCATGAGATGCTAAAATATAAGCTTCCGAACTATAAGGAATTGAGCATTTGGCAAACTACAAGGTGCTTTTTAGTATTTAACCTTTTTTCTCTCTCTTTCCCCTTTTTTCTCCACCTTTAAGCCAAATGAACACTCTTCTCAAGTGAACATAAAAAACAAGACCATTTAAGAAATCACAAAATTTCTGAAAATTTAACCGCTACTATTCTGCTTGCTCTTGAGGTATGTACAACGTACGTGATGACTTGGGCTTGATTATGACATGTAAAACTAACTTGCTAAGTTATGTGTCAATAGTTTTGACAAGTTCATTTCTTCTTGTCACACCAGGTTTATAATCTAATAGATCTCGAAAGCGAGTCCAAGAATAAGACTTGCTAAGTAAAGTGTATTTAAGTAAAGGGTATTTGCCTTGTTGCCGCTTGCTAGTTGGTTTGCTACTCTTCTTCGTAGTATCATGGTCAATAAGCATCTATCTCAGTGATCAGTGATGTCAATAAACATCATTTGGAGGTTTTCATATATGTCAACACTCAAACACAAAGTCTTGTGACCACCACCAAATCATTAAAGTTTGGTAGAATGGGAGATCAAGAGTTCAAACATTACCTTTCACCGATTGTCACATTAAGTGACTTTGTTTAAAAAATTCAGACAAGTGTGTAGTGCACTCATTTGATCTAGTGATGGTTCAATCCCTTCCGTGTTACCCCAGATCCTCCCTCTCCCCTTAATATAGGATAGAATAGGTTATACAACAGTTATCATTTCGGAAAAAATATATATATATGTCAACACTCATATGCCAACATTTGTTCACATCAAGCCATTTGTTTCTTAGGTGTATTTATTAGTAGGATTAACCTAATAAGGGATTTGTCCGGGGATGTGTGAAGTGTGAACCATCATCTCCGATCATTTTGTTTGATCATATTTTTACCTCATGTACATTAAGCTTTTACAATATACTTTTTTTATAAAATCTCTAAAAAATAGCAATGCAAACGGCTTTTTAAAAGAGAGCGAAAGATCTGCTTGACGATGGCTCGTAGCCACAACCCCAAAGGCCAAAATTCAAGAAAGGAAAGGAATTGGTAAATAAACAGTAGAATAAAACAAAAGCAGACGAAATCTGTAGAAAGCTCCCTTGGAACAAAAAGTAGACTGCTAAGCACATGAATACAAAATGCATTGGTTGTTAGCACCATATCAGAGACTTGAGCACTCTTAGAAGCGAAAATGGAAATGTCTACTTGGACTGAGTTTGGAGAAACTTTAGAGACTTCACATAACAGGCTTTGAGTATTTTTTCTCAGATCAGCTTTAATTTACATGTATGAAGGACTTGAAGTTGAAGCTCCCTCTTTTATACATCTCTTACCCTACCCTGTTTAAATACTACTATTTCCTAATTATTAACTCTCATACCTCAGAAGTTAGAATACATACTTATGGCAACATATGTATTATTGCTAGCTAATAAATCCAGTTCTTAAAAGCTCGTAGATCTCTTCTTCATAGTCCGTGAATTGTTTCCACTGGATATGCTTAAATCAATCTAGATGCTATTTAAAGCTTTTGTGCTTTGACAGAATTAATCATTGTGCATCATGCCCGAATCCATCTTTGTGTCTCCCGCATTATCACGCGTGCCTATAAATCGTTTTCTACGTCCCATAAAATAGTCATTCTTGTTGAAAATAAAGCTAATTGCATGCCAACCACCCTAGACTAAACTACAATTGCTCTTGTCTCGATCTGCAAAAGATATGGATTGCAATGCTTTGAAAATCGGAAATTGATTGGAAAATGTGCAGGTTGTCCTCAACCTTTTTCAAAGAATTAGAAAAAGAAACTTTTTACCACGAAGAAAGAAACAACATCCATTCTATTTTTGTTCTCATTCTAAGTGTAAATTAACTTTTATTCTGAAAAAAAATTGTACAAATTATCCCTCATATATCAAGTATGATAAAAGTTAGCTTCTCCAAATGAAAATGAGCGGTTTTAATACCTACCACACAAAAAGCGATCATTTTTTGCACTCTGACAACTTTTCTAAACAATTTTAATCAGAATGTGCCGAGGATCCATTACATGCTCCAAATTTAAAGGATAAATATGACAAATCAATTATTGTGTTGACTCAAATGTGAAGGACTTTAAATTTTGGGGCGACAATAGATTTTTGAAGCAAACCCTAAATCCCAAATTTCAAATCCCATTAACATCTAACAATCAATTGGACTTGAAATTTGGGGTTTAGGTCTCCAAAATCTATTTTCGTTCCTATTTTAGCGATAATAATGTTATTTGAAAATCCTGAAATGTGAGTTTCCTTTTTTGCCCCTCTGCTCACCTAGTCTTTAGTGAAAAACCTTGTATGATTGGTGGTCAAACTAAAAAAAGACTAAATTGGTTACGAGTATATATAGTTGAGCAATTAAATTGGCTACAATTAAAGTTCAAAGACTATTTCAATTTTTGATGAATAATTTAGGGACTACTTTTATCATTTGGTTAAGAAGAATGGGGCCGTACCCAAAACATAATTTCTTCCAAGTCAAAATCACAAAATTTAGAACAATCATATTTCGCATACTTTGTAATCAATTCCTTGTGTTCTGGCTGGATATGATAGCCATAGAATACGATAAATCAAAAGGGAATTCTTCATGACGTTCATGGCAAATTGGCGAAAGTCCGGGAATTGCCTATGGAGTATGGAGTGAATCTGTTACCCTTAGAAATACCTCCCCTGACCTGATCGGCTGATGCTTCTTGTAATACCAAGTCCATTGAGTTTTTTAACTTTTTTTATTGGTTGATTTAATCAAATGTATATTGCTACTGACGAAGCAAGGTTCAAAGGACATATTGTACCATTTCTTCTATGGATAGAAATGTAACTTGAGATCATAAATCCCAGTAAAATTTCATGTTAACAGATGATCCATGTATACTTATGCTGTATATTCAGCAGAAAATTTTAGTGATTTCCCCTGAATTTGTTCGATTTAGTAAGCCCTCGTTATGCCTAAGTTGGACCACAAAATCAACTTTCAAGTAGATGCTGCTGAGCTAGTTAAAATTATTATGATAATTCCTTCATGATACATGTATAATAACTAATTAGCAACTCTCGTGCGGACGCTATCCCGTCCACGTTTGTTAAGGACAACACGAATAGAGTTAAATTAGTAGGTAGTAGGTGTTTAACTGTATAATAATTTCTTATTTCTTCGCCAATGCAAGTCTCTCGAGCCAAGTTTTGATTGATGTTACAAGGATTGGTGCTGATTGAACACATGAATGAGATATAATGGATGCTTAAAGTAAAGGGTCTTAGGCCATTCAATTCTGATCGCTGTATAATCTTAATTAGTAAGGAGGACCGTGAATCAAAAAGAATAAATTGAGTAGCAAAATGGAAAGGCGTATTTAATATTTTTCTGAGGCTCTTGATTCCATACTTGTCCTTACCAACTCTCTTGAAAAAATACTAAGAAATGACTGATGCGGCCGTAAACCAAAGTTCTTGCATGGGTAATAAGTAGGGATAATTTGGAAAACCTGCATTGAGGTTTCTTATAATATCACTCAACTCTCTTGAGGTTTTTAAGTTCTCACTTACCTTCCTTATTAGCTTGACAAGACCAAATGGCTCGATTAAATATCACAAATTAACAACATTATCCTTTCACTCTTAATAACTATTCAACTAAAAAGTCAAAACAACAAGAGAAATTTTAAATAAAAAAGGTAGATTTAAAAAACAAATCACTGTCCAATTTTGATCTATATTTTTTTGTATCAAGGTGGTGGTAGGATAACAAAAGATGTGGATAAGTTAAATCTAGTCAAAGTCAATTACTTAGAAAGATTTGGTAAGCAACTAACATCTTACAAAATTTTGTGGGAAAATTATAAGGAAGTTAATAAATTCTTTTAGGAAACATGTTTTAATGCATCATATAATTTAAGCTGTTTTGAAAATTCAAATAATCTCATCATACGTGTGGTTCGTAATATAAATCCTACTTATAGAAAAGTTTATAACTAAGCCAAAATTTTAAAAATTAATAAAACATGATCTAATGACCAAATATATATCTAGGAATATCCTCTTTTTTTGTTTTGTTAAAACATCATTCATTATATTAGGTAATAGTTGTTGTATATCTACAAAATTACTTGTTATTATATTTATAACTGCTCATATTTTCATTTTTTTATTTTTAACCTCATTTTATTTTTTATTGTTCTTGTAAGTTTCATAAGTAGGATGGCATAAGGGGAGCATTGGAACAAAATTTTTTATCTTTCTTGCATTTCCTCTAAAAGGGTTAAAATGTCACAAAAAAATGTTAATCCAGGGGAGGTAGGTGAGATTTTAAAAATCCAAGGGCGCTAAATGATATTATGAAAAATGTGAGAAAGATTTATGAAATTCTCCTTATTATGGACATAAAAGAGAGAAGGATTTACTCATAAAAGAAAATAGACAAATAGTTTAAAGGGATAATTGTAGAAACCTCCCCTAAAGCTTCTGACACTAGCACCCACCTTCTCTGTAGTTTAAGAAATAACATTGATATCCCCTAATAGGAAATTGGGGCCTATTGCTAACAAAAGATTGTGAAAATTTACCTTTATACCCTAATTATTTGGAGAAACCCAATGAAAGAATTTTGCAAAAGAAACCCTGTTTCTTGTCAACAAATTAAGTAACTAATTAAACTACCAATGAGTTGTTACTTTCACATATTTAATTTATGTTGAATACAAAACCTACCAGTTTCCCTTTCGTAAAATATTAGTGTCACACTTTTTGAATTTTACTTACAAACGTTTATGTATTAACATAAATTAAATGATTCAGAGTAAAATGTCCATAAATAGCTTGTACTTTATTCATGTAATGGAGGAAACCAATAAAGAGATGGTATGTTATGGGCAATTTCTTTTTTTTTTTTAACTTTCACATATTTAATTTATGTTAAATACAAAACTTACCAGTTTTCCTTTCGCAAAAATATTAGTGTAACACTTTTTCAAGTTTAGTGACAAACATTTATGTATTTAACATAAATTAAATGATTCAGAGTAAAATACCCATAAAGAATTGGTACTTTGTTCATGTAATTAAGGAAACCTGTAAAGAGTTAGTTCTTTATGGGCCATTTCTTTTTTAAAAAATATTTAATTTATGTTAAATAGATAACCTACCAGTTTCCTTTTCGTAAGAATATTACTGTAACACTTTTGAATTTTACTTGCAAACATTTATGTATTTGTCATAAATTAAATGTTTGATAATAAAATATCCATAAAGAGTTGGTACTTGTAATGCCCATTTGCCCATAAACTATACCTTCTGAAGTTTATTAATTATTAATTGGTTTGTAGTGCTTTATCATTCATTTGCCAATACTACTTAACATGCAGCACAAAGGGCAAATCCGACATAAATTTCTCATTTCAATCCTTAAAACAATATTTTAATGACACTTTTTCTAGCATGGACTGAATATGTAACAGAATCAGTATGTTCAAGAGAGGTTAGTGCTATTTCTTAAACCATGGGGAAAGTGAGGGCTAGTGTTAGAAATTTCAAGAAAGGTTTCTGCAATTTTCCCTAATTTAAAAGACCAATTAGTGTGTTTGGATGTGTGACTATTTGGGGAAAAAAATTATTTACATCAATAAACACATTTTCTGATCTTTTTGTCTATTGTACTATCTTTTGATTTCAAACATATCACATTAGAAAATGTGTTATATTAATTATTATAACTTTTTCAAATAATTTTGCATCTAAACATGCTTAATCTTCAGCAGATTTACATGCACATAACATAAATCTTCTTTTACAATTCATAGCCACTTGGTTACTCTTAATCATACATGGCATACATGGAAAATTCAATAACTCCTGAATTAAGTCAGGAATACTATAAAAAGTTCAGAGTTAAATTAAAAAACAAACTCCCGAATTATATGCACCTCAATTCAGAAAATAGCAGACTTTTTCCCTTGTTCAAAATTTCCCCCCAAATCACGTATAATTGTGGAGTTGTACAAATCATTGATCCATTACAAAGTGGGGCAGTATATACCACTTCCATACACAATGGCACTGAGAACTAAACCGTCACTATCAATCATTACTTCATTGCTTTAATTTTCCGGCAAGGCAGACCCCTCCCCCTCATCTTTATTGCTATAACCATTTTATTTCTTATCTTCCTTTTTTTTTTCCTTAAAAAAAAAGAAATACTCTGCTGCAAATAAGTAATAAATAATAATCTCCTAAACCAAAAAAAAAAAGGGTTTGTTTGGATAGGAGTTTATTTGAATGATTTATTTAAAATAATTACTATATCACTTTTTGTTATGTAATGTACGTGAAATAAAAAGGTGATTGATAAGGTAAAAAAGCGATTGAAATTTGTGAAACAAATTATTTTATTTGAAATCATTTCAATCCAAACAAATTCAATAAGAAAATTAAAAAAAGGAAAATAAGCAAAACTAATTTACAAAAATTAAAACAAAAAATAATTTAATGCTGTAGTAAAAAAAAAAACACGCACTCACACACCTCCATCCTCTCTCCCACTTGAACTAAAAATAAATAATATCGCTAAATATAAAAAAAGAACAGTAGAAACCCTAAATTTTCCCTATTGTCTCCCCTTTCTCACACACACACGCACACATAGTAAGAAGTATCTAGAGATTCCAAGAGCGAGCGAGCGAGCGAGCTGGGGTTTCAGATTCGACCGTAGATTTGGATTGCGACGGGTTAAATCATTTTCCGGGGCTTCGATAGCCGGTGATTTGGTGATGGCGGAGGTGGCTAACGTCCGGGAGGAAAGGAACGGAGACAATCGGAGTGAGACGAGCGATTACAATTACACGTCGGAGGATGAAGGGACCGAGGATTACAGGCGCGGAGGCTACCACGCTGTCCGAATCGGCGATTCCTTCAAGCACGGTCGATATGTGGTGCAGAGCAAGCTTGGTTGGGGCCATTTTTCCACAGTTTGGCTTGCTTGGGATTCTCAAAAATCTGTAATTTTGTTTCCCAATCTCTATAGAAAAATGCATATGTTTGTCTACACATTTAGCTGATGCTAATTTAATTCATGTGTAAAGAATGATGCGTGTGTGTTTGGATGCGTACGTGAGGAGATTATGTTGTTTAGGAATTAAGCATATCTATGAAATTACTGGTTCTTTTCTGTATGACTGACCTAAAATCTGGACTGATTTAGTTGAATTTGTTGTGGCAATGCTTTCTTGATGCAAGAGAAGTATATAATGGGATAGCTTTTGATTCGCATTGGTTTGAATTGTAACTTGAGCTTACTGGTCGTTTTATTTTTCTGTTTCTAGCAATTACTTGCATTTGGTCTTTTTTCTTTCCTTTTCTCTTTTTTCGGCCTGGGTTAGGGGACCAGGGAGGGGGTGGTGGTGGTTAGGTTTAGGAGGCACAGTGACAGAGTAACTAGAAAATGCATGATTTTCTGGGCCATTGATGCCTATATATGAACTTGTTGTATTGTGCCGGTAACTGACAATGTGATAATATTTCTGTTGCTGCTTTTGGGGGTTAGAGGTATGTTGCTTTAAAGGTTCAGAAGAGTGCACAACATTACACTGAAGCTGCAATGGATGAGATTACAATATTGAAGCAGATTGCTGAGGGAGACCCAGAGGATAAGAAGTGTGTGGTGAAGTTATTGGATCACTTTAAGCATTCAGGGCCTAATGGGCAGCATGTATGTATGGTTTTTGAGTATCTGGGTGACAATCTTCTGACCCTTATTAAGTACTCGGACTACCGAGGGATCCCGCTTCACATGGTCAAAGAAATTTGCTTTCATGTTTTTGGTCGGTTTGGACTACCTGCATCGCCAGCTTTCTATAATACACACAGATTTGAAGCCAGAAAATATACTACTATTGTCAGTGATTGATCCATCTAAAGATCCAAGGCAATCAGGTGCACCGCTCATTCTTCCTTCGAGTAAGAGTAGGGCTTTAACTGAGGCGGCTGGGTCCTCTAAAGATGCCAAGACTTTGAACGGTGACCTAACAAAGAATCAGAAAAAGAAAATTCGTAGAAAAGCTAAACGAGCTGCACAAAGATGTGCAGGGAAGGAAGCTGCAGAGGACATTGAGCAAGATAATGAGGCAACAAGTGCTGAAGAATCTTGCCATGATGAGAAAACCAATGTGGATTTTGCTGAAGAGCAATCCAACTCTTCGGCTGCCAAAGATAAGTCACCACTAGGTGAAGGAACAAAGGATGGACATCAGGGGAGTAAAAGAGGTAGCCGTTCTATTAGGCAGAAACTGCTTGGTGAGGTTGATCTTCAGTGTAAATTAGTAGATTTTGGAAATGCATGTTGGACATATAAACAGTTTACAAGTGATATTCAGACGAGGCAGTACAGGTGTCCGGAGGTCATTCTTGGATCTAAGTACTCAACATCTGCTGATCTATGGTCATTTGCTTGCATATGCTTTGAGCTGGCCACTGGAGATGTTCTCTTTGATCCTCACAGTGGCGACAGCTACGACAGGGATGAGGTATGTATTACTAAAATGAGCATTATAATCCATCTATTCCAAAACTGTAAATACCCCTACATTAACAGGGATCGTCTTGCCAAATGTATGGTGTTTCTCTGCCTTTGGTTCTTTAATTTTATCATCTGCATCTGATTGTCTTTTAGGTACTTTGATTGTGACCTTTAAAACTGATATCCTTGCCAAGTTGTGACTCATTCAAGTTTTTGTTGGCATTTCAAGATCTATTTTTACCTCTTTTAAGTACCTAGTTAATTCCAGCTGTCTATCTGTTAAGCGAAAAACCAGTCCTTTAATCCTGGCAAAGGATTCAATTAGATGCAATATTGGTGATTGTGGTCTAGTCTATCATAGAACCTTACGTATATCTAATTTTTGCAGGATCACTTGGCCTTGATGATGGAGCTTCTTGGGATGATGCCACGTAAGGTGAGGGGATTTTTTATGCTGCGCTGAAGCATGTGAAAGAATACATTACCCCCGCCTGTCATTATGTTAAATGAACAATCTTTAGTAAATTTCTTTTTGAACTTAAATTTAGTATAGTTGCCTAAGGCTACAATTTTTGAGCTCATTAGATGCATCTTGCAGATTGCTTTGGGTGGCCGCTATTCACGGGAATTCTTTAACAGATTTGGAGATCTAAGGCATATTCGTCGATTAAGATTCTGGCCCCTTAACAAGGTGCTAATGGAAAAATACGAGTTTAGTGAGCAAGATGCAACTGATCTGGCAGATTTCTTGATACTGATACTTGATTTTGTGCCTGAGAAAAGACCTACTGCAGAACAATGTCTTAGTCATTCATGGATCAGTACAGGCCCCAGGCGGCTTGTGCCATCTTCTTGTAATCCTCCGATGCAGGCAATTGAAAATGGCAGTGCTGAAAAGAAGAGAGATAAGGATGAGAGGGAGGCGATGGAAGTTAGAGTTGGGAATATGAACATTGATGGTAAATCAAAGCAAGTTAAAGATTCTCCATCAAATGTAAACCCACCAAAACAGTGATAGTTAATTTATTCTGGTATTGCTTTGTTTTATGTTGCCGTTGACCCTTTTGTGGTTCGCAAAGTTTAGTAAATGAAAATGTTTGCTCATTAATCATCAAAAAGTTTAAGCTGTTAGAGGATAGCAATTTATTTCTTTGTGCATTCAAGTATCCAGCCCATCAGTGGGACAAGTTCTTTTTGATAGAGCCAGCACATAAACGCTCTGTTCTATTGGGGATGGTTATATTGCAGTGATTGTTTCTCTGTATCAAAAGTATAAGGGCTATTTTGCTTGTGACACTGTCTGTTGCTCTATTGGGAACTATGGTTTTCTCTGTGGCTGTGCGCAATTAAACCGAAAGGTTGTAGACCACCGGAGAATTTAATGAATATTTTGAGCTTGAGGACGATTCCTAAAGATCTCGCTTTGAGTTTGATTTTTGACGAGCTCGCATTGAGATTTGTTAAGTAGTCTAACCAATCTTAGACAACAATAAAGCTGGGCTCCACTGATTTTTGTTTTCAATTTGTTGTTTTATGTGCTAATACTTTATATAGAACTACATCATGCATTCTCTTGAATAAAGTTCCAAAAAAAATTGAGCAAGATAAAAATATGAATCAGTCTTTAATATACTGATCGTGCATTCAAACTCAATATTACATGTGTTGTCAAAATGTCAGTGTAAAAACGATTAATAATATTTTTCAACATGAAAACAAACACAAATCTTGTCATTGGAATTGAAGATTATTTTGAAAACCGCTTTATGTTATTCAATGTAGCATTTTTTATGATATGATATAAATGAGATAAAAAGTAGTAGTTAGAAAAATAAGACAAGTGATTAGAAAAAGCATGTTCAAGCCATAATGTAGAACAAACCTTCCAAATAATTAGTTTTCCGAATGCAACAATTGGAGCCAACCCGAGAAAGAAAAAAATTCAGCTACATTACCAGGGAAGACAGATCATGAACGAATTACCTGTACAAATGTTATTGTAAAAATATTACTAGAATCTATGACTATTGCAAGTATGATTGCTGAAGCTGAATTCTTTTCATCCATAACCCTAACTTCAAGTCTTCATGGAAATCTACCTCCATTAGTTTGACAATTCGTCTAGAAACAGTTGAAAGTGTCGAACAATGCTATACTGCAATGCAGCCTTCTCTTCCACTCTCATACTTCGTACTTGGTTTGCAACTTTGTATGCATCACAGGTACAAAGCAATCTCCACAGTGGTCTTATAACTTATCGTGGTAGCACAAATCATTTATCTTTCAGAGTTGACTTTCATACTCGATTGCTTGAAATCAGAAAAACCTGTGGATCTCATTTCCATTAGGTATCAGGTGATAAAATGTCTTGAAGCATCCTAGATAACAGGGAGCAATAAATTTCACTTGAGACAGTTTAGGCTTTTGCAAAGCATCGGCAATAAGAAGCCAAAGACCTGCCATGAGTAGTTATTACCTTACAGAAACCATTATCCTAAAAATGACTACCATAGTAACTTTGAAAACCAGTAAAGAGAGATTTTTCTCTGCCTTCGGGGCCTTTTGCTTTCCTGATGAATTCATTTTTGTTTTATTAACTTACTGAAAACATGATCTGAGAAACGATACAGTTATAGAAACTTCATCACCAGCAAGGGAAGAGAGTTAAACTTACTTTAATGTCTACAGGATTTTCCTTGCCCTTAGATACCAATACGTGAGGAAAAAGCCCACAATAGCGCCAAATATGATCCCAGCTGTTGTTAGCCAAAATGCAAACTGCACGATTCGAAAGAAGATGAACATACAGAATAAGTTGTGAATGACAGTATATCAATACAGAGACAAAGACGAAAGCTAGTACATAGTGGACAAAGAAGCTATACCACATGCTCTTCAAGATACGATTTCAAGTTCATGCCAAATATACCTGTAAAAAAC
Organism: Coffea humblotiana; assembly: GCA_023065735.1. Classification (NCBI taxonomy): domain Eukaryota; kingdom Viridiplantae; phylum Streptophyta; class Magnoliopsida; order Gentianales; family Rubiaceae; genus Coffea; species Coffea humblotiana. Next base: position 26,095,220 of record CM041208.1, on the reverse strand, counting down.
ATGAGCAAATTAGCAGCTCATGCTGGAAATAGTCTTCATTCTGAAGAAAATGAAAGAACTAAGGCACAAGGGTGACCTCAGATTGAGTTTTTAAAATTCACTAATGACACACCAATAAATTGGAAACTCAAAAATTCATATTTGCAATTTTAGTCATAAGAACACTTCTGTTCTCAATATGCAGTAAATTCACTCCAATAATTTTCTATTAATTCTTACTCAGTCTGCAGAAAGCTTATCTGTAATGCGTTGGAGGTGTATATAGACTACTAAATGATTCGGAAATCCTTTGTGAAGAAAGGGTAACAGCATAAACAGTACTCTTATCTTTTAGTCTGGATGGATGCAAGTTCCTTGCATAAAACTGAGATTATCAGCCTCCCCATCCCCCTCCCCTACCCCCCCCCCCCCCCACAAAAGAAAAAAAAAAAAAAAAACCAAAAAAAACCCACCCTCCAGTCAGAATATTATCAATGCAAAGTAGGATATTAAAATCATAATCTTAACCCATATGTATCCGTGGCATCCAAATATTTCTAGCAGGGAAGTCAAGCTCTTATAGCTTATAAAACTCAATTTGACAGAGTCATGGCAATAAACACTTTGGCTTCTCTGAAATCTTCCTTCATGCAAAATGCACACACAGCTCCAATGCACCTATGACAAGAGTTTCCACAACATGGTACACTTGAATCTCCTGAATCCGACTTTCTACTATGTATGCTTACCCAACAATCCTTGCACATGTGATTACTCTCTTCTAAAAGTGCTCAAATGGATACTGCCAAAAGCCGGTCTAGTAAACGAACTAAATCGTGCACTAGACAACAGTAAGAGAGACTATAAAATGAAAATGGTCCAAGTTTGTTTTAATAAATTTTTAGGTCAGTCAGGCAGCATGGATCATGGATCTTCCTATTTGCAAACCCCCCCCCTCCCCCCCCAAACAACAAAAAAACAAAAAACCAACCCACAGAAAACCCACTGCCAAAAAAAAACAAAAAACAAAAAAAGAAACCTAGTTTAAGCCTGTGAAGGTTTTAGCCACTATTAGAAACATAATTAGCTAATATATCTGACATCAGAACTAGAACCTAATTTCTCCTTGCTTTTGGCTTTCACAGTTTCAACCAATTTTATATCAACATAAGCTACCTGAAAGTGCTAATCAGAAGCATAGATGTCAAGTAGGAATCTAATAATTAACAAAATCAAAAATAGAAAGATATGCTTGTGTCCTACAAGACTGAAAAGTGAAAAAACCAAATGTGCTATTCCAGAACAGGCTCTTGAAAAGGGAATGCATGATAATGAAAGACAAGGATTTGTAATGCCTTAATAGCATTTATCATGTCTTGACTCTGATAAAAATAATTATTTTAAAAAAACAAGAAACAATGTATGTACTGTATCCCTCCCTCTTTAACATGTCTCTAGCTGGGTGTTCACATGTGTGTGAGTCAAGCTAAAAAAATTTCAAGCACATCTTAACTTGTATCACTCAAGACCAGATGCAACAACTTTACACTAATTTCACTTCATATTTCAGATCAAGAAAGAAGGTGTCTTTCTCATACGTACTTTTATATGGACAATATACCTATGCTCTACATTTTGTGATTCATATGCAGATTACACTTTGAGATATCTCTCAAATATTTCATTTTCAGAAAAAGTAGATGCATGTGAGACATACATCTGCATAGGATCTCCTAGATTTCGCCAATTGATCGCCTGGAATGCAGAACATCACAGTCGCTCACAATTTGGGGAAACACATCACTTCATTTGGACAAAAATGATCAACTGATAACACCTAATCTAATGTGATGTAAATGGGAAGAACTTTAAATTGATCTCTAACACTTGATTGAGAAGAAAACAGTGCAAGTAAAGAACATACAGATTGTCCCAATAAAAGCAAACATAGTTAAGGACTAAATACCAGCAACTAGAGCACCAACTGCAACACAGAATGCGCCAACCTGAAGAAGAAGCTCGACTCTGCTCACCTCAAGCCTCCGGGAGCTAAATAAGAAAAGTGACGTTATACCAATAAAACCATTGACAACTGGCGAAATTCCTAGCTTCAATGAAGAGTACTATCACTTAAAGATAAAAGATTATGCTACTGACTATCTTTATTGCCTTTTGTGCCTTGCATCCATAACATTGACAGATAAACCATAATTACCTATGCATTTTACTATTCTGGGGATAGTAACACACGTACAAGACTAATGGTTCCCTATGCCCATTGTTTTATCCCTATTGTCTGCATGTTTGTGTCTGTGAAAATATTATTGCAATTATGCACTGCATCTATGCTTTTGCTTGTACTTGGTTAAGACCGCATCACCAAGAATGAGATCTGACATCATTTTCAAGTAATTTCTTGTTGCTATTTTTATCATTTTGATTTACTTCAAAGTTTAAGTATGAAAACTCTACCAAATTAGTTGTGCATCAATATTCACAGATTGAAGGCACTAGCGACTGCTCCCAGTAGCCAACGTCTGCTCTATACAACTTGTAATTTCAGTGTTAAGTTCTTTCATACGACAATTAGATTTCACTGTATTTATTGTTAGAGCATCCTAGTAACACCAGCAGCGCACACAATTTATGCGTACAAGCTACTTCAGTTGCAAAACTTGCAATACTTGAAGATGACTTCAACTAAGTAAACTCAGCTCAAACTTCACAGCATGCAGCAATATGCAAGCCACTAATTACTATTATTTGCAGGTAAGCAGTTTACAATACACAAGCTGCTGGATTCCCATATTGTTTCACCAGCATGAACAGTGCTGCTTTGCTGGTCATGTTTAGTAATTTGCAGAATATATTGCTTGCAAAACCACAGTTATTAGTTTTAATCACTTTCAAGCCTTCATCCTTAATTTGCATCCTGACATCTTCTCTTTCGGGTCTCATTCATCCTTTTATTTTTATTGGAGTCTCTACAAAGTGAAAGATCTAATTCTTTGAATATTTATTCTGAAACAAATGAAACTAAGGAACACTGGAGAAATACACTAACCTTAGGTTAACAGCAATTGAGTCTTCCATTTCTTTTGCAGAGTCTAGAAGCCTCTCGGCTTGACCATCACAAGATTCACATCTACAGTAGAAAGAAGTAATTAAGATTAACATATCCCAAAATCCAAAAAAGGAAAAAAAAGGGAACAAGACAACTCCTAATAAATGCATTTGTAAAAAAAAAAAGAAAAAAAGAAAATAGGCATCGATAATTTTTGCTGCAGCAAATGCAGGTCAGTGGGCATCTTTTAATAGCCTTTTCTAGGGAGGCAGAGAAAATTGACAAACATAAAGTGGAAGAAAGTAAGGAACTCCAGAAATACATGATGAATTAACACATATAGCAAGATATTTATAAAGAATCTTCTTGACACCAATCAACATAGTAGAAAACACCACCATGGAGAGACTGCGGTACTTCATCAGCTGCTATTATCTTGAACAAATATTCAAAGACTAAAACCACTACAGGATCAATTTTCAGGACTACATTATAGTTGGCTTATAATGTTCAGATCATAAAAGAAGGCTTTTCTTGTACTGATAATGAACCTTGAAACAAAGCAACAACTGGGATCACTTTTCCCTGGTGCACCTCTTTTGACTTAATTGACCAGGTATTTCAACTTCTGCATTCAAATGCTGTGAAAGTTCAGGACACACCAAACCAGTTTCAAGCAGGAACAGTTAACAGGATAAATTTCCATGCACAAAATACACTCCTAGAAGAAATCAATAGAGACAAGCATACCCTATAGTATAATCTCATGCATCTTCCCAAATCAATATCTACCCACAGCCAATGGCCTGCTAATTATCTTTCCACTTGCGCAAAAGTCACTAATGCAATGGTTAAGAGGTGAGGTTCGCAAAATTAATTGTGCCTAAATGCCGATATACTAGGAAATTCTAGTTCACAACCTCTCCTTCAGGTGAAATTCAAATATCAGTGAAAATTGCAAGCTATTACAAATCCCCAATAAATTACAGATTGATAGGAATAAAAATCCTCATATTATCTACAAGACATCTTGCAGTTTGGTTTTAGCCTTATGAAAACATCCATGACAATGTTTCCGTAATATCAGGACTCTAAGTCGTCTGAAGGGAGCATCTCTCGCTCTGCTTGTGTTTGATATGAGTGAATGGAAAAATTAGATTTCAGCGCTTGACATGGAGAAAAATGAGCATGAGAACTGACCGTTGCAGATAGTTTTCCAAAAGCATCTCAATTTCTTCCTCCTCCTCTGCAAACGAGAAACAAGCAAGAAATAGCAGATGATAAGATCAAATAGCCCATTTCGTCTTGCCAAAAGTATGTCATCCTGAACATGGAAGCACCATCGACAAATCAATATGTTCCTCACCTTCAGCGATCTGTTTCTCCAGAGGAACAGAACATTCCATTTCACTATTTTCTTTGTTAAGGGTGCAATTTCTTCCCATGATGCATATACGTCTTATTTCTGGAGTATCCTCAAGAATATCAAGAAGCATTTGCTTGAGAGCCCCAGCTCTTGAACCCAGTTCAACCTTTCATGAAAAGAGTCACATCAACCAAATTATTTCAGAAAATCACTTCTCAGAAAACATCTTAATATATCTTGAGCAAAGGCATAAACTAACTGTATACCAATGTATGCTTGCTAATACGAAGTTGCTCCAACATATCAGCAGTTAATCGGTTTGGCAAAACCTCCAGTAAAGATTGGACCTACAGTAAGTGGCAGCATATGTTTGTGAGCCAGTAAAGTAAGACACAAGGATCAGAATTCATATCGCACAGTGGAAAGCATGATGCACAAGACCATGCTTTTCAAAGATAATTAATCTAATTGAAACAAGGACAACTCTCTACTTCTTTCAATATTATGCCAAAACCAATATATACATGATAAATGTCTCCAATGTTTAAGTAAACTTGTGGTCCACAAAAGCATAATGCTGGAGTGGTACCAGAAGACTAGGGTCTGTTCTAGTGACCAATTTTACCCTAAATCCCAATTCTTCCATTCCATAGTCAACCTATCATCAAATTGTTCAAAATGCAAATAAATCAATGTACTCACAGTGTCTCCATACTCACACGTGGTTCTAAATCCATTAGTCTATGCTCCAATCGCTGTATTCGAGAATGCAAGGCTGCTTCAACCACCTGAAATTATTTGCTTATGAAGATTTTGGGAAACCTCAGAAATGTAATTTAAAAACAAGGACAGGATAGGATTCAGCTTTAACATGTTTAGGTAAAAGAATAAGCATGGGAAAGTAGATGAAGATAAAAAATGCTACGGAAGCCCATAAAGCTTTTGGCAAGGATATTTAGCAAAAGAAGCAATTCACAACTAGAACACATATGAATATGAAGAGATGCTGTCCGAAGGATCATTTTGAGCAATACAAAATAAATTGGCAATTACAAGATATTGGTACTTGGGCAACAAAAACAACTTTGGATGTCATACTAATTTGCCTCAATTTTCCACAGTTTTTAATCACAGATTGGCCCCCTGAGAGACTTACTAATCCTGATAGCTATTGCATCTGAATTTGCAATCTAAAAGTCACTTGTCATGGCCAATTGCATAACAGCAAAAGAGAATGATTTTGGATTATTTATGACATTAAATGGCATTAACCTGGTTAATATTTTGAAACCAGAGACAGTTAATTCCTACAAGAAATAAGAAGTTTGTGGATTAATGACCATGCAATTGAAGTTTCACAATCAAATCATAGGCTAATGGTAACAGACTACCTCAAGCACAAATGGCATTGATGGTCCTCCACTCATGTTTTTAGGGTTTAAGCGAGGCAATAATGCATCAATGAAAGCTTTTCCTCCTTTACTGCAAAAGATAAGGAAAGCAAGGGTTATAATAATTAATCTGTTCTCGTCAATCATAACCTTAACTATTTAATTAACTAAAATAACAGTACAAAAAAGCAATAATAAATGTCTACTTAAGTAGCATCATCTAAGTAATCAGGTGTTTACCGGTTATAGTTAAAAATTAAAACACTTTCTTGCATCACTATTGCCCGTAAGGAGCCCAAGTTCAAGAGAATTGCATGCTCGCGAACCTAGAATAGAGATTTGCAGAGGTCAATGGAGATCAGAATCAGACAGAATTTAAGCAAAACAATCTGAAATTCCACATTTCAGCATCAAGTTTTGGTGAGAGAAGACCCTAATCAACTATATCAATCCCCATCCTGTTTTAAGTAGTTCCAGAAAGACGTGTGTGTGTGTGTAAACATATATGCATATATCATCCAGTATGGACTTAGGTAAGGCACAAGAGAAAGTATAAACATTGCAATGCTGCAACTAATTTTGCAACTAAAAGAGGAACAGTCACAGGCAAGAAAGGGTGAGATTTGATGCCTACCAACAAAGAAGGCATTGTGTTTGTCAACCACAATGATGGGTCGACACTTCTAACATCCCGAGGACGAAGACCTGCAAGTGAGTACATATCAAGAGATTAAAATGAGATCTATTTCAAGAGAGAGGGAGAAATAGATATATATATATATATAGAGAGAGAGAGAGAGAGAGAGAGAGAGACACCAAATGAAACAGGTTATGCGAAAGCCTCAAGATTAAATACAAAGTCATCCATGAATATCCATATGGAATGGCATTCAAAATATTTGGAATACAAAATACCAAATATTCCTAAAAGAAAAAAATTCTAAATCTAAGCTCCAGCTCACAATATATCTATCTTGCATCGAATTCTGAACTCTATACAGATCTTTACCTCCGAAATAAGAAAACTCAACTTTGTTTCAAAGAAAATAAACAATTTCAAGAAGATTCCTGCTCACCACTTGACTTCAGCAAGTGCCGTCTGTTTATTTTCCGTGTAGATACGATCCCATTTAACTTCACTTCCACCACCTATTGGAGGAAAATCCATTAGCATGTAAGACATAATCCTCCTGATTGTATATCCCAGAAGAAAACGAAGGTAATCAAATCAAAAGAGGATTCACACAAGTCGCTGATACAAATTAGAAACTTCATTATAAGTGGATAAGCCCATAGTTCCTCATCTCCACATATCAAGAATAGTTCCTTAACTTTTCTCAAAATTTCCTTTATTTTCAAGTAAAATGAATAAATTCCAGAACTCATAGTAGCACCGTATCAGTAACTAAGTCGAAAAACTTCCTTTCTATGTTCACTCCAAAAACGGTTTCTTGGTTGAAAATCCTATTCTATTGTAGCCTCTTAGAATTTTTTCGAACATTAGAACCTCTTTTCTGACAGTTACAAGTGCAACCTTCTGACATAATCTCTCCGTCCAAAGTATTGTCTTACTATAAATTTCATTTTTACTGGTTGAGCCTATACTTCTGCATCTCTAACATGTGAAGGACCATTCGCTCACAATATACAAATTCTGCTTGTTAGCTACCATACTACCTCGATTCTTTAGGTTCATTTTGAACATACAAATTTCACAATTAATAGTAGATCTGCATCAGTAGCCGAGTAACAAAGCTTTCCTTTTCTGAGATTATTTTGCAAGCTATTTCACAAATTCTGATTTCTACAGCAACACAAATATCAATTGCTTCAATAATCTCATCTTAATTGCTTACCAACTAGCTCAATTTCACAAATTATAAACTCAGGATTAATTCCAAAAATCACGAAACCACACTCAAAACTTTTAGGAACCAAGTAAAAGTGACATGATCACCTCATAAACAGGTTCGCGGATCCCAAGGGATAGTGAATCCCCTGTGGATGTAACAATCCTCTGCGAATTGGCGGAACCATTCGGCAAATCCTGCCTTGCCAAATCCAGTTGGTTCCCGACATTATTCTCATCATTACCTTCGTTACTGACAACCTCAGCCTCTTTTTCCTCCGTGGAATTCGAAAAACACTTAACTCTCACCGGCACTGGCCGGAGAGCTTCACCGTAGCTTCTACGCAACCTTAGCGAACTCCGCAAAACTAGCAATGCATTTTTCGAATCGGATGCCTCCAGACGCGATCGGAGAAGTGAATATCCGGTGAGGAGATCGTTAAATTGGGAGGAGTGAGCTGGTAATTGGAGGAACTGTAAAGAAGCCATAGCGAATTGGTAGCGATCATGTGAGGAGGTTTTATCAGCGTGTGAGTGTGTGTTTTGAGATAATATGGTGAGGTGTCGTCGTCAATCATCTCTCTGTGTAGAGGTATACGTATATAGATCACGCAGTGTGGGTGCTGTCTGTGTGTGGTTTCTGAGGGAGAGAAGGAACCATGAAGTTGGTGGTGGTGAATAATCTGTGAAATTAAAATCAGAAATACTTCAATTTTTATATCTGGCGTGGCAATTACTCAACTTTTCATTCTCTGAGAAGTGAAGTTTGTGCTTTTTCACCCCAAATTTTTTTTTTTAATTCTTTCGATCTTCCCCAACCGCGCCTTTACCTAAATTGCTGAACTCGAATATGCTCTTTCTTTTTGAAGGAAAATAATTTCAGAAGCCTTGGACACTTATTAGAAAAATTCAAAGTTACTTTCATAAATTCTAAATTATTAATCAAAAATTTTAATACAAAAGTAAAAAGAAAACATCATAAAATTGATTTTTTTCAAAATTTAAAATATAATACCAACAATCAATCAAATGAGAACACTTGGAGAGTGACCTTATTCACGTTCATAGATTCAATAATTCTTTTCCACCATATAAGTAGGAATAAAGCCACATAAGTAGGAACACAATCATAAATCATATAAGTAGGAATAAAATCATAATTTTTTGTATAAGTGAAAGGGTTCGAATTTGAAACCTCTTCTCGAACCCCAAATCACCTAGTCCATCCGCTCTTCCTAAAACAAAATCATAGTTAAAAATCCCTTCACACTAATATATTCTAGAACCATAAAAGTAGAACTTCTTGAAAAAATAAAAACATAGTAGAGCACATAAAAAATTGAAGGATTAAATTTTTTATTCATTGACACTACGGATATTTTCAGGTTTAAATGCATGATCACTAACCTAAATTTGAATTTAAAATCTAAATTTTGAACATATATCATGCATCCTACTGTAATAGTGCATACACTATGAGCGTATATAAAATTTAATCAAAAACTCAAATCATGTAAAATAAAAGGATCACAATTGCAATAACAACATCATAAAGTAGACCTAAAAACCCAAAAAGCATATGATATACACATGAAAATAGTATATGATAGGCCTATGCAATATCTGCAACATCCGGTGCATCATGGATCAAAGTCATGTAAAAGCAGAAATTGCCGCCAATTCCATGTAAAGTCATATGTCTCAACAAGTTAATGCTCTAGTATAAAATAAATATAGCGATACAAGAAAAAGCCAATATTCCTATGTCAAATGGAGTTCTAACCATCTTTTGCAGCATCAAATCGAGTTCTAACTAAAGCTGTAAACGAACCGAATCGAACCGAATATCTCATGTTTGACCTCTGTTCGTTAAGCGATTCGAACAACGTTCGTGTTCGTTCGTTAATTTTCGAACTCCAAACCTGTGTTCGTGTTCGGTTCGTTAAGCAAAATTCGTGTTCGAGTTCGAGTTCGTGTTCGGCTCGTTTAACATAAACCAGCCGTTCGCGAACATGCTCGAAATACTCGAATCCAAATTATTTTAAACCTTAAATATGCCATGCAAATTATTAATCATTCTAAAAAATAATTAAAGCATTAAGTGACTAAATTCTATTATTCATTAACTATATAACTAACATTAACATAAAAACAACAAATAAAACAAAGCAATTTGCCCTCCAAATATAAAAGTCCAGCCATAAAATTAATCCTAAATTTTGTCAAATGATAATTATGTTCATATTCGCGAACGTTCGTTAAAACTCGCGAACATGCTCGTGTTCGCTCGATTATTAATCGAACAAAAAAATTCGTTCGAACTCGGTTCGTTTAAAATTTCGAACGAGCTTTTCACGAACAAGAACGAGTCGAAACGAACCGAACTATCGAACAGCTCGATTCATTTAATAGCTCTAGTTCTAACAATCTCTCGTGCCATGGAGAACAAGAAGAACATGCCATACCTAGTATGCTCGTGGATAAAGGTCAAACATACTAATGCAGTAGCGATAAAGTCAAGTGTCAGAAAGATAGTGAGGCTAATGGTACCTATCTGAAGTTCAACTATAGCATATCAAGATGGCAGACATCAGAAAACCCAAACATCAAAAAATCCAAGCAAAACCCATGTTGCTGCAACGTCCGGGTCGATCATGCATCAAAGTGCATGGCAGCGCCCTTAACAAAAACCAAAACTGCTGCTAATTCCACGTGAAACCAAGTCTCTCAACTAACGTCATGCTCCAGTACATAAACAAATATAGTAGCACTACAGAAAAAAAAGCCATGAATCCTATATCAATTGGAGCTCTGACCAACCTCCCGTGGCACAGTATTGCAACAGCCACTGAAAACAAGAAAAAGATAGCACGTCTAGAATGCTAGCTCAAGGGCAAAAGTTGGACTGTGACGCCCCCACTTCTCCCAAGGGCGAACCCAAGGGTATCCGCGGAACGCCTGCCCAACTCTCGCCAGGACTCGATACAATTTCAATTCAAACTTAAGATAAACAACTAAAGAATGACAGTCGAAGTAAAAAAAGTCATTTCCTTAAAAGAAACTTTCAAGTGTTACAACTCAAGTTCTCAAAAGTACATCACTTTCCCCAAAATACAGACTCTCAAAAGTAGTCTAATCCATTACATTAATATTCTAATCAAAAGGGCCATCAAGCTGACCTCTCCATAATTCCTTCCACTTCGACTCCTATTAAGGAAAACAAATCTACGGGGTGAGCGAATACTCGTGAGGCCAAGAAAACATGCAAAACACGTAATTTAAATAACAATATCATTTAAGCGAGAAATAAAGCTATAACATTCAAGCAATTTACAATTTTCAATTAAACACCTTTACTGAGAATACATGAGCTCTCAAGAGCTAATTCCTACTTGTTTCGCCAAAGTTCAATCCAAAACTTTCTCATGATGACATTCCGTCACCCGTGTAGGTAATTAAGTCGGTGGAATTTCACTTATTCCATTTATGGTTCTGAGTCGACATGAGAGGTACCTCCCACCCAAATTGGTGTGGTACATGCTATCGCTCAGGGAATCGATTATGTGTTTGTGGTTCTGAGTTGACATGAGAGGTACCTCCCACCCGAATCAATGTGGTACATACTATGGCTCAGTGGTCGATGAGACATCGCTCCAATCGACTTATACTTTATTTATGACTTTGAATCGACATGAGAGGTACCTCCCACCCGAATCGGTGTGGTACATACTATCGCTTAGTGGGCGACGAGACATCGCTCCAATCAACTTAGAATGGTTTATGGTTCTGACACGACATGAGAGGTACCTCCCACCCGAATCGGTGTGGTACATACTATCACTCAGGGAACCGACTACAATTGTTTATGGTTCTCAATCGACATGAGAGGTACCTCCCACCCGAATCGGTGTGGTACATGCTATCGTTCAAAGACTCGATTATACGATTACAATTATAATAGTCGATGACATTCAATCCAATCAACAAATACCGTTATAAGCCGATGAGCGCACTCCAATCGGCAGTCATACAGTTCAATTATGAGTCGAGGAGATTCACTCCAATCGACTTCAAAACCAAGTTCAATGCAAAAAAAAGTTCGAGTAATCACATAACAAGTTGAGTAGTATGTTAGGTAAAGGAGAGCTAGTGCGATTAAGTACACACTCGTCTCATCAAGTAATATTCATGTATTTAAGCAAAATAAATCAAGTAGAAGCAGCAAACCATACACTTGACACTCACCGAAAGTCAAGGCAAAGAGGAGCAAAGCGAGAAGTCAGACGAGCTCTTCAGCGTTCTCGTGACCACCTGAGACATGCACATTCATGATTACCTAAGTACTCGGCCAAAGTTAATAAAAAAACATTTTCTCGCTCCCCACTCTCAAGGTCATAGTTCAAGTCAAGTTAAAGGAGTCTTTTTCGTTAAATCATTGAAATAACGCTTAAAGCGAGCTCACAAGTCGTTTTCGAGTTAAGTTTTGGTAAATAATCTCAACCCCAAAAGAAAATATCAATTTTACTTTCATCACGAAAATCGAGAAAAGGTAGATGATTTTCATTCCTCAAAACTTCTAATCTCATATCCGAACTTAAAAATACAAAGAGCGTTCACATTTTCAAACTAATGTAGTCAAAACTCATTCAAAACTTCCCTAATTTCATTGTAAATGTCAAAGCCAAAGGTTCCAAGTTTTGAGTAGAAAACTAGTGAAATTCTCCAAGAATCACTCAAGTTAAGATGCTCCATTTTTAAAGCTTAAACTCATGGAAATCGAGGGTATAAAAATAGAGGTTGAAATCCATCTCTCAAGTATAAAATAAGGTGCCATTAACCAAGGAAGTTGAACAACCAAGAAAATACTTCAAAGAGGGGTTTAATCATTTAGAAATCAAGATTTAAAACAAAGATTTAAAGTTCTAAGGAACCTTGTATCTAACCATGAAATTAGTTCTAAAACTGATCAACCATCTCAAAGGAAGGTTAAAAGTGCTTAAGAGAGTACTTTGTTTAAAACCAGAAAATTCCGCGCTTGGTGCGACACTACTTGGAAAAATCATATCTCGAGTTTCATAAGTCCAAAAATTGGAAACTTTATACCGTTGGAAACTAAATTCAAAGTACTAAAAGTTCTTAGAAGACACTTTTCCATGATTCCAAATGGAAGATATTCAAAATTCAGCTCAAAGTTGCTATTTTAGGCTTACCAAGACAGTTTTGGGTTGGTTTTTGGCCAATTTTGGAAATTCGAAAAAATTCACAGATTGCGAGCTAGCCTCTGAAATTTGGAACTCAATTAGAGTTACAAACAAAGTTTAAAACACAACAAACGGAACAAGAATCGGAGTTTTGAGCGCCAAGATATAGCAGCTCAAAGTTGCTGAAAATTTGAGACCGTTTAGATAATTTTCAGGTTTAAACCACGAACTTTGGGACTTTGGTTGAGTATCGAAATGGACTCGGAATGACACCAAATTTAGCAGTATTACACTAACATATAAGGGCTATTCCTCTGTAAATTTTCATGCAAATTTTCACACGGGAAGTCGGTTAACAAAATCACTAAAGTCCCACGAATTTCCAAGGCAAATCTGTCTTTGTATGCAAATTTTCCTTTTCTAAATATTCGGCCAATGAAAACATCTCAAATATGGTTCATTTATGTAGACAATGTCTAAGAACATCCAAGATGTGTTTGGTAGGTGGTTAACACCAAGAATTTCGAAACAACAAGTCCCAATCAAGGTTAAGGCATCAACTAGCCAAAAAAAGGGTTTTCAATCCCTGAATCAGTTTCGAACGTTGGCTACAACTCACTCGATTCAACTTAGAATTGAGCATGGTTGGTGGCGTTGAAAACTAGATTCATAAATCTATAATTTCTTAGAAGAAATAGTTTTCAAAATCTGTCCACAACCAGCTCATATTTGAGCATCAAGTCGTAGTTCAAAATAGGGCTTCCAGTACAGATGAGAAACAGAACAGGAAACTTTACAAGGTTGGTACGGCTGGCTTAGATGGAATCAGGATGGAAATTTTGTACCATTGGAAAACTGGGAATGTCTAGTTTCTAGTGCCGCAAACGGCACTCGATTTGGACATCGGAGTAAAAAGTTATGACCGAAACAAAAACACTGCCAGAGTACACTGGACACCCGTTTCTAGTTTTGCTAGAATTTCGAAATCTCAACATTTAACCATCCAAATCACGTAATTTTTTTATGAAACTTTCTACACAACATATTTACATCAAAAACAAGTCAATAGAACCACAAAAAAAATGCACTAAGGTGCACGGACATAGCAAGGGCAGAATTGTCCCTTTTTACTCAACTCACTCCTTTGAGTTTTCCTTCAACAACACAACTTATTTTCACTAGATTAAACACTAATCCAACATAAACAACATCAAATATCATCAAATCAGTCCACCAAGCCATTGTGGGATTTCATAGAGCCCACACACCAAATTTTCAACATAAATAAAGCTACCCACATGAATATATGAGCTTATAAGTGCAATATAACTTCCATAAGTCAAGATTTGAGAGGTTGATCATCACTTACTTTCTTAGCTGATCAAGGCAGAAATTTCGGTCCTTTTAGCCCAAGAAAAATCGTGAGATGAAGCTCCTCTCCTAGCTTGAGTTGCTCTCCAAGTGATTTGCAAAGTGTGTGTAAATTTTGAGGAGAAAATGTGCAAGATTTGAAGTGGAATGATGATGGGTTTTGTTCTTCTTTTTTTCTTAGTGAAGCTCGGCTGCTAAGAGGAAGAAAGGAAGTGACGTTGCTGATTAAGAAGCTTCCTTGTGAAGCTTATAAGTTTGTGGACAAGAATTGCTCCAAAAGTCAACTAAGAATAGTGTGCGTACGCGAGCGTTTCGTACTCGATTCCTTTCGAGTTTGTTTCACTTGTGCACTAAACCTCTAATGCACTTCCATTCATACTATTATTATTCACTCTTAATGGTCTAAAAATAAGGGTCTAAAGTCCCTCAATTAAACGCGCGTGTGAAAACGCGTATTTCCGATTTGTACGCGATAAAGTGAAATTTCTAAGAAATTCTTATAACGATAGTGTCACTAACTAATACTTGAGTATTTAAACATAAAAATACCTATTTTAAAACTAATGTACAAGTCTCCAATTTTTCAAATTTATTGTATTCCCGATTCGATTATTGACTCCAATCGCGTATTCACTATTCTCACTTATCTAACCTTTCAAAAATTAATTTTCGTAACAAGTCATTTTAAAAATACATGTAAGCTATAGTTCCATGTAATTGGGTCTAAAAAGGTTGAAATAAATTATTCGGAGAAAACGGGTGGATAAATATTTAAATAAACCAGTAAAATAAGTAAATTTTTGGGTCCTCACATGGACGCACTAATGTAGTATCCGCAAACAAAAGTATAGGAAAGACTGCTTGAAGAAGGGCACCAGGCGCATGACCAGCCAACCACTCATGAATCCTAGTGTGATAGTATAGTATGAAAATATCAAAGATAATCTGACAAGCCCATAGACAATTATGCAGACAAGAATTAGAACATGACAATGATGAGTATGTGAAAGATGAGTGGCCATAAAGAACTAGCATGCTAAGCCTAAGAATATCAAAGTGGGTAAGAACTAATGGGTACAGACACGGTTGAATAGTTGATTGTTAAATATGGGCATTTTTGTTCTATGAAAAACCTTTGAGAGGTGAAAAGGAAATAGATGGGACTGATAAAAACTTCAAAGGAGTGAGAGGTTGAGGGTATTGGTGGTGATGTCAGGTGATGATGGAGAATATTACAAGAGCTACGTAGTAGGATGGCACTATGTTGTGGGAGCAAATGATCGGAAAGAGAGACGGTTGTTATCTTTCTCTCCAAATAACACACAATGTTTTGCAACTTGGATCAGCCATCCACTCGGTCAAGGTTAGAGGTCAATGGATTCACCTTGGTCGAACCTATCCAAGAATCAGATGAGGTCATCATGATGTCATAAATATATTTAATTTTAAAAATTAATATATTATATGAAATTTCTAAAAACATATTAATACTAAGAAAGGTAAATTCAATGTATGTTTGATATTTCTAAGATACTTTACAAGAAAATACAAATAAGGTAGTATAATTAAGTAGCAATTTATGCAATTTATAATTTAAGACATAGTCAACAAGTTTAAAACCAAATTGAAAGGCTTATTTGAAAAGTAGTACAAGAATTTAGGGCTGTAACTATAAGTTTTAAAATGTTTCTAGGTGTAATAATAGTTTTCTAGTACTCTAGGGGTCAAATCATAAAATTGATCAAATATTTCTAGGTGAATTTTTTACTTTTTTTTATGTTTATCCCTTTTTCAACTTAGATCTTCCATTGGAGTTGTTTGAGAGAGATTTATGGTAGGATATGTGAAATGATTTGAGAGTAGTTAAAAGAAAGAATAAAAAAAGGAAAACAAAAAAGGTAAAAAAGGAAAAGATGGAAAAAACCTGGTTTGAAGCGGTTCTTCTAGTTTTTGGTCAAACTCGATTTTTTAATCGAATTTTTAAGTCAACTCGGATCAGATGCCTACCCAGTTTCCGATTCAACTGGTTGAACCGATTGATCCGGTTTGAATTTCAAAACACAGATAACACATGACACCTGTCCCTTAGTAGGACAACATAGTTAGCATCTATCTCGTTTCCTTTTCCTTGCTCACCAAATTATGACAGGCTTCTCCATTTTTTCCTTGCTCTATTTGTCTCATTTTCTATTATGCCTAATGTGTGGCAAGAATGGAATAATGAAATTGCATGTACTCCTGAAACATTAACCGGATTTCTGACTTTTAAGTGCATAAGATGAGCTTCCATGCAGCATTTACATGTTATTAATAAGGAATTAATTCTTTTTCGATTTATCATTCTTATGACCTTAGGTTCGATATCATTCTGTTTTAAAAGGGTTTCCACAAAAAAAAGGGTTGCAAATCTGCATCTTTTCTATTTTCTTTTGACAAAATGTTTCAGTGGCCCTCAAACTATTATAAATTTTAACTTTTGACCATTCAACTATTAAATGGACAATTTTTGCCTTTCAACTAATTAAAACGTATACTCATAAACCTTTCGTTAACTCGAGTCGTTATGGCCAACGAAAACATTACAAAAAGTGTCAAGAACCATTTCCACTATTCTATTGAACATAATAACTCAAATTGATGAAAGAGTTATGAACATATGTTTTAATTCATTAGAAAGCTAAAAGCGTATATTAATAATTGGAAGGCTAAAAGTTGAATTTTATAATAGTTTGAAAAGTATTGGAACATTTTGCTCTTTTCTTTTCCTTCTAGAATCTGAAGTGGTATGTCTGGTGATGTCTTTGCCTTGCGGGACTTGATTGCTGCGGGAAAAGATCTCAAGTCTTCCAGAATAGTTGTTGCGTGAATTTTCTTTCCTTCTCAGATCTCAAATTATTTGTAGGCTAACTTTACACGTAACTTCTATAACAACAATCGTGCTCAAACAGCCTCAAATAATGGTCATATATACATGCAGATACTCTATCATTCATGTTTCAGATTAATGAAACAAACAATTAAATGCAGACAAGTTGACGATAACTCCTAAGATAGAGAGATATTTAGAACTCTTCATTGATTGAAGCAAATGGTAACGAGTTTTACGTCGATTTTCTTGAAACAATGTTTGAAAAATTGGTTTGTGTTATTCATTGAGCTCACATAATGTGTTTTATGGGACTTGGTTTGCTTGTAAATACTAAATGCTGGAAGAATATAGGGAACCTGTCGAGATGCTTTGCTAGAAGTTCGAACCCATATGGCATCCAAATTTCAATTCTGTTAGCTATTCATATCAGTACATTTATTTTCTTTTTGTTTTAATTTGTGTAATTATATATATCACACCAAGAATCTCTTATCTTGATATTCTTTTAGGTAGTTTTGTTTTAATTTACTGAAGGTTGCCACTAGGGGTGGCAATTTCCGACACGACTCGAAAACACGACACGAATCTAATACGAAATTAATGGGTTTGGGTTGAGGTTTTGGGGATTCGGGTCAGAATCGGGTCGAACCCGATGAACCCGAAAAGAAAACATGTCAATTTCGGGTTAACCCGTGGGTGACCTGATATGACCCGATATGACCCGTTTATAAATTAAAAATAATTTAATAAACATAAAAATTATTTTATCTAACTAAACTAAGTTATTCTTTTTTTTCAAAGGCATTAATTACTTAATCCTAAATGAATTTATTTAACTTGTGTGAAGTTGAAATTATTATATTTGGATAGATGATGTATTACATTATTTTTACTCTTTTGATGTCTTAATTTAGTTTGGAATTGATTCTATTAAAAATTATAACCGGTTAATCAGTAAATGGGAATTAAATTTCAGGTTGTTTCGGGTCAACCCGCTTGACCCGCCAACCTGAAACTTTCGGGTTCGGGTCAGCATATCTGACCCGTCACGGGTTGACGGGTCGGGTCCACAAATTTTTTGGCGCCAACCTGAATTGGACCTGGTTGCCGGCCCTAGTTGCCACAGTAGAAAACTTTTCCTACCACGTCACATAAATCTAGTCATGAAAGGAAACAGTTTCTTTGACTAATTTTTTGTAAGCTCCTTGCCAAGGAAAAGGGATAGGATAAAGGTTAACTAAAACTCTCTTGAGTTTTTCATTTTCTTTATTTTTCTGGGACAGTGAGTAAATTGATCAGACCAGGACAAAAGCTGCAAGAATATTTTGGCAGAAAAGATCCGGCGACCTTGGCCCTAAAGATGCTAACTTGATTCCCAGCTAATTACAACATGGACCTGGAGTAGGACTAGGAGTAGAAGTTGACGTAGACGGTGACAATAAATGAAAAAAAAAAGTAGACATTGGACCTACAATAAATGGCAGCATATATTGTGACCTAAAGTAAGAAGCAACTAATTTATATGTTCATGGTCTGATTACGGGGTAAAAGGGTAAAAACACATAAATGACCGTAAAAAGTGTGCCACCTGGGTTGGGTGTTGAAAATAGATTGAGTTAGATACTTCATTTTATTTTTGTTTTGGATAAATTTGGCATTAGTTCACAAGCTCCTTTTGCTAATTCGTTTATTTCTTTCCTAATATTTTTATTGCCTCGATCTTATGATATGCTGATGATGAAAAAAGCGATCGTAAATTCTTTTTTTTTTTTGTACAGTCGCAAAATCATATTGTCCTGACAAGGTAAAATTTACACTGACTTGGTCTTGGATGTAGTAAATTTTGCCAAAGTAATTAGTAGCTACAAGGACAGATTTTAAGTATTAATCTGCAAAATTAGAAGAGACTAATCAATGAAACATGAAACCTACCATTCATCTTCATATATCGCATCTCATCTCATGTCTAACTTAAGGTGAGATAGCCAGAAAGCAGAATAAGTTCAGGCCCGACCCATCCATCAGTTTCTGGCCCAGATAGCCACCAGTTTGGAACGGTACGGCAGGCCCAACAACAGTTATGGCCACTATATCTGAGACCGAATTTAATGGCGTGAGATTGACCAGTGGTGAAGACCCACGCCTTCAGTGTTCTTCAATTTTCTCTTACCTTTTTTCTTCTTTATGGAGGAAAAATTGGAAAATAAATGTACTAGTCTTTCAGTAGAAATTTATAGTCTAAAAAAGATTTCATAATTTCGCTCCGCCAACGTTAGCTCCGAAGTCCATGGCGCGAAGTTCCATCAGTTCAGCTGATGAAGAAGGTTATTCGGGTTAGTACAGTTTTGGTAAATTTTCAAGCTTTTATCAATAAATAATAGTCAATAAATCTCTTCTTTTTGTCTCCAATACCGTGCTTTTTACCTCTAATACTGTGTTTCTTGCTGAAGTTTATTGGCTGCTCAGCCCACCATACAAATACTAATACTCTTGTAAGTTGTTGGCAGGGCCACCCTCTGAAGAAAATGAGGATTTCCAGCCTCAAGCTTCCCATCACCACCCTTATGCGCCATCCCACGAGGTACTATAAGTAAAACCCATGTCAAATACTTTTCTTGTTTGTTGCTAATTAAGCCATCTTATGCCCTTTATGTCCATATTTTGTTCTAAGGGTGTGAATTTGTCGTTGGATTATGTTGTGAAAAAGGTGGAGGTGTGGCTGCAAAAGGGTGAAAAGAAAAAGTGAAAAACCAAGATTTGATTGAAAGAATCTCTTTTGCATTTGTTTGAAGTAATGGTTAATGGATAGACACTTGCTTTCTAATGGTAAAAAGTGGGGATTTTGTTGTTTTTCATTTAGTGATCGAAGTAGTGATTTCGTGGTGATCTCTGTTCATATTAGCTTTGAGACTTAACTTGGGTCCATTGCACGAGAACAGAAGCCTGTAGCCAAATTTGATCTTGTTAGATATTGAAATAATGGTCTTGGAGTGTTCATAGTAACTATACGATAAAAAATGGGGGAGCTGTGGCGTACATGTGCTCGATATCCCCAATGATCAGGTAAAATAACGGTATTAAGTCATATTACTAGCCATTGGATAAGGAATCTCTTATGCCATCATAAATTTTGAATCCCAAAATTACTTTATAGTTTTTGGTTTACTAATTCCCCAACTCTTTCGTTCTTTCCCTTTTTGTTGCCATCATATTCTGATTATGGAAGTTGATCGGGCATTCTATATTATATTGGGGGCACCATTTTTCCAGCTTGTGGCACCAACTTTACTGTAGTAAATTTTACTGTGGTAGAGAGCTGCCATATATCTTCAGAATGTTGTTATTTTCTGTATAGATAATATCTTCTTTTGTCCGTTTTTTCCAATTTTATTTGAGGGCTAACTGAGAGTTCTCTGTTCTATAATGCAGGTATTTGACATTTCAACGACTGTAGATCCTAGTTATCTAATATCCTTGATAAGAAAACTCCTGCCACCAGAATACAGCAACCAGTCTCTAGATAGTGAAGTTCATGTTTCCCCTAGCAAAGGGCCTAGAACTGAAAATGGTGAGAGAACAATGGTGTCTCCATTTAATGGTGGAGAAGTTCAACCATGTGTTGGCAGTGAAAATGCAGTTAGGAACATTTGTGAAAATTTTAGTGAAGCACATAATCCACCAGGATTTAACGAGGATGCGATGGAAGATCAACAGAAGCATCGGTCTGCTTCAGGGGAAGAAGCTGCTTGGGAAGAGCATGGATGCACTTTATGGGATCTTGCGGCTAATGAGACTCATGCTGAACTAATGGTACTAGGTTTCTCCTTTTCAGTATTGATTTACTCTACAATTAGAAAGTAACAGTTCTTAAGCTCTACCTTTGGCAAGTGTTTCTGAATCTTCTTCCAGTTACTGGTTAACTAAAGACAAAGAAAGGTTACCATCTTAGGTTTGTGGGAAAGTGAAATGGATAATGCTTCTAGCTCTCCGAAAATCAAATGTAATACGAGAGAGACTGCTTCCCCTGCTGAGAGAGTCAATCTTTTAAGGAAAAATCTTCTGGCTTTCATGCTTTTTTTGATTGTGCATCAACAATAGACAATGGTTGCATTCTTTCCCTGCCTCCAGCTCATCTCCAACACTAGCAGCTCCATTCTCTCTCTATCTCCCCCTTTCTCTGAAGATGGAATTTGTATGAGATTATACCATCTTTTTATTTTACATGCATCTTGAGGGTCATGGCTGGAAAAGTTGCGTTCATGGGCTGAGTTGCATCTACTGCGATTCCAAACAGGTTCAAAATCTCATTCTTGAAGTGCTTCTGGCTAACCTAATGGTTTCTCAATCTGCTCGAATCACTGTAAGGTTCCCACTCAATTTTAGGTGCTTCATGTTAACAGCATGTCAGTTGTATTACTTCTCAGTCTTGTGCTAAATCAATTTTCTGCTTAACGATGATAAGGAGATAGTGCAAAGTCATAGAAGCTAGTTTGAAACTTCTATATTTTCAGGAGATAAGCCTCGGGATACTTGGAAATCTGGCTTGCCATGAAGTTTCACGGAAACACATAGCCTCGACAAATGGGTTGATAAAGACAATTGTGGATCAGTTGTTTCTGGATGATGCTCAATGCCTTTGTGAAGCACTCCGGTAGTATTATTTCGAAATTATGCAGCATTTTTACCCCAAAACTAGTTGTCTAATTTTGAGACGTGTTTTCCAGTGTTGTATTACTCCATTTTAATTTATATTATTGCAATTTGTAGACTCTGAAGAGAGGCCAACCCCAAATAGCAAGCGTCTGTCATAATGTTTCTAGACTGAATTGAGTACTCTGGTTTACCCATATAAGGGACGGGAGACCTCTTTAGTGTCTCCAATGGGGGAAAGGTGTGCCGGGAGGGGGGGCAGGGGGTGTTTAACTGTGCTCTTATCTCTTTTTATTGTTAGGTAGTTGGTACCTGCACTAACTATTTTCCCTAGGTTACATATCAGGCATTTATGTCTCTGTATTTGAGATTTTTTAGCTTCTTCCTCTCTGATTTGTAGAACATTCTAGGTATTTGGACTGTTCTTGATCTTTTTGCGTTTTCTGTGTCCTGAATGTTTTACATATGAGGTAGTCTTTCATGATAGTACTTGTTCTGCATAGTTTGAGATTTACATTCGGTGCATTGAGCTTTTCTTATGTCATGCAGGGTAATAACGTTATGTTTTCAAAGTGGTGAAGGTGTTGTTTGGACAGAAGCATTAACACCTGACCATATTCTATCCCGTATTTTGTGGATTGCTGAGAACACCTTGAATCTGCCGCTCATAGAAAAGGTAATGAGCTTTTATCTGATCTCACTCTGTTCTGGAAGCTGAGCCATTGGTTAATGAGGTCTAGCTTGTTGGATTCATTTTGAAGTATTTTTGTATATTCTTTTACACAATAGCACCAGTTTTTATGTCTGTTGGCTTTATTTTTTTCAAAACTATGTATGTGTGCATTTCAAATTTTCCCTCGATTCATTGATTGATGCTTTTCCTAGTCATACTTAATTTGCATCCATTTAATTTTCATTGGCGGAGTTTGGGAAATGCATGTTTAACAAACTATACCCGAAGTAATGGAGTTTGGCACATACTAGTTGAAAGTGAGCAAAACATTTGCTTAAGCAAGGAGCTGTAGTACAGGCTTGTGCTTCAAGCTTTTCCATGATCTCATATGCTTTACTTTCTGTGCTGCTTTGGGAGGCACTCCCATGATGCTCGAAACACATTCTTATTTTACTTGGCCATAATAAAAAAGAAAATTTTGCAATATCTTACAAGTCAAGATACAGGACTTCAGTCCTAAAGAATGATTCACTCATGCTTCTTGTTGTTTGGGAATTAGCAATGTTAGATTGCTAGAAGATTTGCTTTTGTATTGAATTATGTCTGTCATTTAGTCAATTTAATAGATAGGGAGTTTTCAGTCTTGGACAGTAAGAGCATTCTTGGATGCTCATTTCGAGTTAGTTGAGAAATGTAATTCTTTGTTTACCTTGTGAAGTTTCTTAATCTTTAGACTAGTCTAAACTGTGAACATCATATCCACAGTTTTCTCATGTTCTGTCAAATTCTTGTCTTAAACAGAGTGTTGGTTTACTTTCAGCAATATTAGGAAGCGAACAGGAGATAGCTAGGGTTCTTCTACCACCTTTGATGAAGTTGGGTCTTCCAAATCTTCTGATTAACCTTTTTGCTTTTGAAATGAGCAAGCTGACAGAAGAGCGAATGCCTGAAAGGTACTTCTCTTCTCTTCTATTAACGGAACTGTGGTTCCAGGTTTAGATGTTTAGAAGTATTGTATCGCTCTTGTAAACTTCAAGATGACTCTATCTTCTTTGAACCTTGTCAGACTGATATTTTTCAACCTCTTTAATGTAATTACTGATCCAGCATGAGTGGTTTCTGAATCTATGTTCTGTTTTACTATGCTTTTTGTAGCAGAGGGGACAAAAACAAAAACTGTGCTTTCTCCTGTGTCTGTGCTTGAATCTTTTTTTCTGTTGCTGAAAATGTGTGATAAACTTCCAAGTAGTTCAGAAGCATCTTTTTCTTGTGATGTCCCATGCTAGTGTACTTCATTACTGTAGCTTTTGTTGATTCTTGACTGAAGCGCTATCAAGCAGTGGGAATCTTTCTTACTAATTAATTAAAATATGGTGCATCAGGTACCCCGTTCTGGACATAATTCTCCAGGCACTTGAAGCTCTTTCTGCTGCTGATGATTTTTCATCATATATATGTTCCAATAGGGAACTCTTCAAGCTACTCAATGACCTGATCAAGCTTCCTGATAAAACCGAGGTGCACAGCTGCTTTCAGAACCCCCCCCCCCCCCCAAACAACCCCCCATGTGCAGCAAATTTGATTACTCTGTGGGTAGAAAAGTACAAAGGTTTAACAATTGCGTCTTAGTTGCTGATGAAATTCCCTCATCTATCCCCCTAAAAGGACTACTTCAGGATGAATCACCTTCCACAAGTGTTTTGGACCTTTCCTAAATTGGTCATAGATGTGATGTTAAGAATAAACTCTTCAAGCTGCTTCAAGACAAAATACTTATGCAAATTGCAAAGAAGAATTTTAACTTTCAATATATACAACTACCCTCATGTGCCACAGGTGGTCGAAGCCACCTAATCATAAGTCAATATTCAGTGTTAGACTTTGAAGAAAGTCACTGCAACTCCTGTTCCTCTTGGCATGCTGATGGTTACATCGTCTCATACTAAAAGATACCCTCAACTATGACATCCTAGAGCCTCTGCCCTGTGGTCCTGGCTTTACCAGTGTGCATCATATTGATATTCAGTATCAGAGCTCTAAGTTTGTTTTCTAAAATTGCCAAATACCTTTCTCTTGCAACCTTACCAGGTTTAGTTTCCCAATAACTTACATCGTCACTTGGTTTGCCATGGGTGCTGCACTTCCAGTTGAGCCTGACCATTCTGTGTCCTGCTGCTGCAACTCTTAATTCCCCTTTCTGATCTAAGGTTGCAACAGCAAGAAAGGAGGCCCTATATTTCTTGAAGATCTTCCACCAAAATTCACTTTCTAACTTATCTTCCTGGTTGAGGGAAACAATCTGTACTTATATTAGAAACAAGAGGCTTTGTACGGGGACCCCTTTAAAGCAAAACTTTCTGGAAACTTCCTTGGTCATATACATATTGCGAGTTACATATAGAATGCATCTTGTTAAGTGAGGAAATTGCAGAATCATGTCGAACAATGATCTGATGAAGGCCAAGCAATAGCTGGGCTCATTCTGGAATTTTCTTGGCTACTAGGATTAAATGTGAGAAACTTTCTAATCATTTGTTCCTGGGTGTGTTAGTTCTGCTAAGGTGCCTCCACCTGTTGTTGAAAAAACTTGCAGCTTTATCCATAGAAAATTTTGCAACTGAGCTAGTTGATAATTTTTAATTTTTTCAATTAATTTGGGGGTCCTTATGAAAATTTAATTAATTTTTTGAAATAATAAACAGCTAATAATAGTCAGGATAGGTCATTGAGCATGGGCATCACCATGCGGTGGCAATGGCCTTGTAAAGTACTTTAGTTTCAACTAATTGTATTCCTTTCGCGCCCAGGCGCAATATCCTATAATGTACAAATAACTTTATTATTAGGTTAACAGTATTTCCTTTGTGTGTTTTAAGTGTTATTAAACCACAACGATGGACCATTAATGTGCTAAGAGTTACTATTATCAAAGTTTAGATGCAGAATAATCAATAAATTTACTGGTTCGATTGCACATGCCTAGTAGGAAATTGGTGCTGAACAGGGAAAATGTGAATCAGCTTATCAGGTTATTTTAAGGGAGCTGTAGTGGGCATAAATGATGTGGCTGTTCTTTCCTGCAGGTTGCCAGTTCTTGCGTAACTGCAGCAGTTTTGGTTGCAAATATCCTGCCTGAAGTGGAACATCTTGCTAGTGAAATATCACAAGGTTAAACTTTTCAGGGTCTTTGAAGGGCCTTCTTGCAATCTTTGTGTCCAAGTATGAGAAACTTATGCATAATTAGCAATGACATTTTGGTTCTGCCAGATTTTTGTTTTTTACAGGGCATATTCGATATAATCCCTTTTGCTTATGATGGCATGGAAGCAAAAAGTGCACTTTGGAGCATTCTTGAAAGACTATTGATTTGTATAGAAGTTAGTGAGTGTAACCTGTCAAGTCTGCATCAGTATATCTCGACACTTGCGAGCAAATCGGATGTGATTGAAGAGGAATTCGTAGACCTTCAATTAGCTGATGCAAGTGAGGAAGGCAAGAGCTTTACTGATGGCACATATCGAAGAACTAGAACCAGAACTGTATCCTTTCTTTCAATATTATTACACTTTGTCCATCAAGTTTGCTCTCAATTCTGCCTCGTAATTTCTACTTTTTTTGTCTACCAACCATGTGTCTTACTATGGTTCTCCTTCACCTCCTCAATAGCTTAGAAGAATTTTTGATATTCTGAAGCAATGGGAATTCTTGAAAGCTCAACTCAAGGATGCTCCCTTATCAGAGGTAAACGTTGTGAATGAAGGAGATGTCAATAAATTGCTGAAGTATTGTCGTAAATGTTTAGAGTGTGAGAAAACGTCCTCTTTTATCTGATGTTCCTTTCAAATACAGCCGTGTTTACGGATTATTGTTGGCATTACTTCCTCTTGCCTGTA
The DNA here is from genome assembly GCA_023065735.1 of Coffea humblotiana. Classification (NCBI taxonomy): domain Eukaryota; kingdom Viridiplantae; phylum Streptophyta; class Magnoliopsida; order Gentianales; family Rubiaceae; genus Coffea; species Coffea humblotiana. Next base: position 26,068,914 of record CM041208.1, on the reverse strand, counting down.
CATGATATGTAATTGAAACACTTTTTTGGTTGCTAAAACATGATATTGGATCAGAGCATCATTCTTGAGGTAGAAAAGTACAGGACTTGAACTTCACATTGAACAACTACGATTGACACTTTTACCTTTTCTAACACCCTTGAACAGATGTATAAATTTCTGGCTTTTGCATCTCTTGGGGGTAAAAGAGAAGGAATCGACATAAATAAAGGGACCAGGAATGCTATTTAACCAGAGAACTACTTAACAACGATAAGTTGAAGATAGATGATATAGCCTACCATTGGCTTCTTCTCGATTGTTTATTTTAACTGATTGTAAATTCTGATTTTGAATAATCAGTTTTTGTGATGTTTTTGGTTGGTTTTGTATTCTAATTATAGATTTTTAGTAACTAAAAAAAAGCTAAAATCTATAATCAACTAAAGAGTAGTTTTTGCTGATTCTGATTATTATCCATAATCAGTATCTATAATTAAATTTTACTTAACAACCACTCTTAATATTGCAAAAAAAAGAAAAAAGAAAAATAAAGAACAAAAGCTCACTATTAAAGCCAAAGAACAATATCAATAATCATATCCCCTGAGACAAGGAAAAAAAAGCAACGGGTATCGCTTAACAAACATGAATATGTCAATCTGACTAATTTCCCTCTGTTACTCTTCAAATAGAGGGCTGGTAGAAAAGTTTGAAGGCCTCCATGACTTCAAGATACCACATTGCCTCTCGATCAGGAAATGCAGAAAGATCAACAATCTTGTGAACCTGAAATTGTAGAGAATCATAGTTCTAATTTATATAACATGAAAGGTTTCCTACTTGAAAGAACCAATTGACCAAGAACTGGAAACATATATGGAAAGTTTATTTGCATTCATTGGAAAGTCCATGGAGTTTGTAGGCTTGTCCAGAAGAGGACTCCAGTTAGAAAGATTGCTATAAAAATCTTCACGGTTTGTATAGTCACATCATGGACCACAGCCAATTATTCATGAACCATCAAAGCGAGTTATTAAGATACCCAAAACAAATGCTGAATCAACAGATACAGAAGCTGTAACTATATAACAGATATATGCTAAAATATAAATTAAAAACCTGGAAGCCTTGACACGTATAATGCAGACATATTTGTGACCTAGAAAAATAGGGGAAAACAAAGCAACTGTTGCTCGAGCCTATATAGACAACCACAAATGAACTCCCGGATTTATAGCATATAAAGATAAAGGAGATCTTTCCACTCTGTTTTCATAGAAAGGTAAGAAATTAGTATTAGAATTTCAGTAATTCAAAATGAGAAAATCAGCACAAAGGAAATTCAATAGAGATGTTTTATATGATTAACTCTGCAAAGACTATTCTATCTCGTAGCAGGCAATTTGCTCAATCAACTCAGACTTCAAAAGCAACTAATGTAACTAAACCATTACAATACATTGTTAAGCATCTGAAAACAATTCCTTTAGGCCTCTTACCTTACATCAACTCTGGCCCAAAAAAAAAAAATCCAAACATCACCAAAGAGCACTAGACAAACTCAAGGAAAACATCCAAGTACCAAGTAGCCTATTATGGTCCATTAAGTCATTAACAGTTCTGAAAAGTAATGTGCCTCTAATTTAAGTTAAAAACCCTACATAACCAGCAAGAAATTTCCAGACTTGAACAACTAAATTCCACAGGTAAAAATGCAGTCCGTATTTTTTAGCAGCATTCAGCAAAAGCTGCCTAGACATAAAAGTGTACTAAGAAGAACAACAATGTGTAGTCTACATTAGAGCTGTTAAACGAACCGAGCTATTCGGTAGCTTGTTCGTTTCGACTCGTTCGTGTTCGTGAAAGGCTCGTTCGAAACCTTAAACGAACCGAGTTCGAACGAATTTTTTTGTTCGATTAATAATCGAGCGAACACGAGCATGTTCGCGAGTTTTAACGAACGTTCGCGAACATGAACACAATTATCATTTGACAAATTTTAGGGTTAATTTTATAGCTGGACTTTTATATTTGGAGGGCAAATTGCTTTGTTTTATTTGTTGTTTTTATGTTAATGTTAGTTATATAGTTAATGAATAATAGAATTTAGTCACTTAGTGCTTTAATTGTTTTTTAGAATGATTAATGATTTGCATGGCATATTAAAGGCTTAAAATAATTTGGATTGGAGCATTTCGAACATGTTCGCGAACGGCTCGTTTATGTTAAACGAGCCGAACACGAACTCGAACTCGAACTTTGCTTAACGAGCCGAACACGAACACAAGTTTGGAGTTCGAAAATTAACGAACGAACACGAACGTTGTTCGAATCGCTTAACGAACAGAGCTCAAACATGAGATATTCGGTTCGATTCGGTTCGTTTACAGCTCTAGTCTACATTAGTGACTCACCTTAATCATGGGTACATCACCTGTCTGTATAAAATAACCTCCAACTACCATGACATACATTCCTGGACATTTACACACAAAAGAAGAGAAAGGTGTTACTCCCTTTTGTTCTCAGTGAAAAAAACAACCTAGAACGTGGGTTCAATACTAACCTGTTTCCCAATGGCGGTTACGGAAATCACCCGACAGGATGAGTTCAATGATTCCGGTGCCATCATCAAGGAGGAAGCGGCAGCCAGTTTCACTGGGGGCTGTGGAGGAAGAGGAAGGCACTGCCGAGACTAAAATGCCCTACCATAAGTTTGTAGCATTCAGCATTTCTCAGAATTAAAATCATTTTTGACAGGACATATGAGAAGGACGATGTAACTTATGAAGTAAGCTGAATGCTTACCTGGATCCAAGCACGCTGAAACAGAATACCTCCAAGACTGAAGGAGGACTGGGAGTCAGAAATCACTTGCTGGGCCTTCTTTAGATGTATGCATAGCAGCTTGAGTGCTGCTAGATTGTAGTCCATTGCTGTCTGTAAATATTCACAATTCACCGCTCCAGAATTTCACATCTTCATGAACTTCTTGAGTGCTGCTAGTTAATTCAAAAAGAAAAAAACCCTACATAACCAGCAACCAATATCCAGACTTGAATAAATTCTACAAATACTGATGTTATCACTATTATTAGCAGCATTCAGCAAAAGCCGCCTACACACACAGGGTATTAACAAAAACAACAAAATGTCATCTAAATTAATGACTCACCTTAATCATGGGCAGGTCATGTCCCTCTGGGGACTTTGGGTGATATAGGTTAAGTTAATAAAGTCAGTTTCCTGTTTCCATGGACAATAAAGTTTCTAAATGGTAGTGGTGGCCAAGCCAATTTCACTATCTTAAAGTGTTTAAAGGAAAAATATTCCATTGGTCACTTCCAATATGGACAATAACTGCCCGACAAAGTGCTTCAAGTACATTGGGCATAATAGTATCTTATGCAGTTAAAGAACATGTACGCTTAGAGCAAGCGTAATATTACGCAAAGCAAAATTTATATTACTGTAGCTTTACAAAAATGAAATAATCCAAATTGAAATTTACTTTACCAAGAAAGAAAGATTCAATGATGTGTAAGCTCTTTACTGGAATGGCTAATGCGGCTAGAAACTCAACCTACCTGCACAAAGCAGCATGGTGACTATAGGTAGTGAATCTTTCTGAATGCCTTTTTTTTTTTGGGCTCACCTTCTGAATGCTTAGGTGTTAATCATTTTATTTGATCAGCAAACTTTTCCTTTTTTTTTACTAACATCGAGTCATGCACGTGATAGATTTGTTTTATCCTAGCTTTTTTATTCACATTATTTTCTTAATAGAATAATGTTGTGCTATCTTAATTCCTGGAGGGCATGCTGAATGTGGAACTGATCTTTTCTCAAAAACAGAGTGAAAAAAGCAGATGTACTCTCTCTCTCTCTCTCTCCTTCCAAAGTAATGAAAAGAAAGGATACCCGAAATCTCCTTTTGTAAAACAAGAACCAAAAAATTCCAGGAACTGTCGGGCTAAATTTTGGATCTGACCAGAAGACCCAGCAAGTTCATATAAGAGAAAGATCTCTCTGCTAATGTGAAAATGAAGCAGAAAGATTTGGACATCTGATGCAAGTATTACACTATCAACCTCTGCTGCGCCAATTAATTCCGTCAGGTTACACATAAAGGCTAAGAAAGTACATTGTTAAACCAACTCATGCTCACAAATCAAAAGTTGCAAGCAATTCATGGAAGGAAAAGAAAAGGACAAGAAAGTAAAAGAATAACTCATGGAATTTCTGGGGCATAAACTACAGCATCTAATTGATCTCAACAAAGATTTAGTATTGACTAAGACATCTATTCTATCAAGCTAATAAAATGATTATACAAACAAACAGAAAGAATAAACTAAGATATTCATCTTTGCAGAAAGTAAACAAGTGTATTTTACAAATCAAGAAGTGCAAAGATCATAATGAGAAAAAGATGGAATCTAGACTAGGCAAGTTTCACAATACAAAACAAAAAGACCACTAACCATTCCTATAGAAACTACATTATCAAAATGAGCTCCATAAGAAATAATGAGATGCATCTAAAAATAGGAACCAAAAGAAAAGGGAGGAAAAAAAAATTTTTTTTTGGGCACAACTCTATTGCATAAGGACCCATGGTAGCAAAAGTTCTTGAATGGCACAACACAGCTCTACATGTAACTGGACAAAACTATCTAATCATCCATCAGAGCTTATATGCAATGGACAATATAGCAATGCTAGAATGTATTACTAAGTTGTTAGTATACTAATATAAACCCTAGTGAGTTGAATATAGGAAATCTAAGAAGTAAGCAATAAGATAACCCTACTGATCCCCTTATGCAACACTCTCCAATGTGAGAAAAACAGTAGCCCATGGAGTGACAACAACAAGAAACAGAAATGAAAGACAACAAAAATCCAGATCATAGTCTTGAACTAAATTCCAGAGCATAGTCAGCTTCGACACTCAAACATGACAAACATTAAAAGGTTAAGGAAGAACTCAGTCGTTAAAAGCTCTCTTCTACAGTATATATTTTGGCTGGCATCCCTTATATCAGCTCCGGTATTTAACCCACAAAACAGAATTTTACTTTACCATCAAAGCAGCTTATTAGAAAAATACCTCCTGACTTCGCCGAGAATTTTACTTTCCCAATTTTATTTCCGTCCCATCGAATGGAAAATAATCAAATATTGACCTATTATATCCACAAAACCAGTTGGAACCAAAATATAAAACAATATTCAACATTTTGCGGGAAAAAAAAAAGTTTCAGTAATCAAATCCAGGTCTAATATCATCTGAAACGCTTGATAGCATTTTCTCCCAGAAACTAATAATCATCAAATTAACTTACTATCCCAGAATCCAAAACCCAGTAACACATATCTACAAATCCACAAAAACAGAAAAAAAGCTAGTTAAAACAATTAAAAAGAAAAATAACAAAATAGACAAGAAGTGGGAAAAGTAGTCATACCTGGAGAAAAAGTGGAAAATTGATCCTCAGAATTTTTCTGTTAGCTTTGGAGGTTTCGAAAAGCTTTCAAGGTTTAAGCAACATATGAATGAACTTCGAATTTGCAAAATCCCGCTTTCTTTTGAGGCCTGATATTGAATTATGAATGGCCGCTCTGGCTTAAAGGCGTGTCGCAACGGTCACGCGTTTCTTTGTCTCCAATGATGAACACGCCTACTAACATAAAAACAGAGAAAGCATAATTTGGAAGGAAATTTTCATTCTTAGTCCCTTATGTTTAGTTTTAGTTCTAATTTAGTCACTTAAGTAGGAGTAATGATATCTTTGGTTTGCGCGGTTTACATTTCATTGTTCTTTCGTCTTTCATGTTTCATGGTTGACATATTTGGCCCTCTATAATTTTTGAAGGATCATCATTTAACACACCAAATGATATACTTATGAGCAAGAGGGACCAAATGTGTTAAAGTTTAAATTATGAGGACAAAATGCACAATTTTGTGTTGAAAATAACATGATTTTCTATATAATTTTAAGGACAAAATGATAGTAACAAACACACAATTGGGTGTTAAAGTAAAGTCTAGAATTTATGAAGATTGGTGTTATTACTTGATACCATTCCTCCAAAGAGTTCTAGATGAATTCCTAATGTTTTTAAGATTACGCTAAATCGTGTAAGAAAGTTAATTACAAGTGTGATGTACTTCAATAATTAATCATATCTTCTTGATTTCTTTTAGATGACAGAATCATTACTTAAAAAAAGAAGAAGAAGAAGAAACTAGCCTATATGTATCTTCGCTTAACAAAGCTAAAAACATGTCGAGTGTCTAATATAACAGTAGAAATCACGAGGCAAAGTTTATGTGCAAGGCAGCTTTCTAAGCCAATGAAGTAAATTGACCACAAAGCTAATATCACTTCTTGATCCAGTGCTTAATTTTTGTGCTATTCACAAAAGCATCCTTACATATATACACACACACACACACACACACTTTGTCCTCTTTGAATATTCATCCATCGCCCGTGGGCATGAGCTCCAAATGATGGGTTCCAATACTCTTTCAATTAGTGTAAAATTTAGGGTACGTAGAAGGTAACATCCACGCGATATTCAGAAACAGTTTTAAGAAGAAATTTTTGTCTATTGCTCAAAATGTCCTTTCTTGAAAGTAGCAGAAACATTACTGCACATGCAGTCTCTATATATATACTTGGAAAGATGGGTTATTACAAAGATTTAAGAACGTAATCATCCGGCCTTACGTTGATCTGTTATCAAATCTATGAAATATAGATAGTTGATGGAGATGAGGGAAAATAAGAACACTGAAGAGAGGATGTTTAGGGGCGAACTGGTTTTTCAACTTTCAACATTCAAGAACTGAGAAAAACAATTCAGTGCCACTGTTTTGACTCGAAAGTCTAAAACATACATGATACGCAGTGAGTATAGCCGTGGAAAAGATAGGAAAAGTCTTGATGGTATCAGCTGCACAAAGCAGTGGTGAGAGAGAAGAATCAAAAGGAAAAAGACCATATTGGAATAATTAGAAAAGTTGAGATGAACCAATACAGTAATGAGGATGCTACTATAGTTTTTGTGAAGGATCAAACAAGGAGTTCATTGCTTAAACACAACATGTACATTACACTGTTGTAGGTGTTTCAAGTCTGATAAATGATTAAGCAAACTAGGCAAAAGATAAGCAGGTGGGCATACCAAAGAGACACAAACTTCATCAAAGGATCTTGCTGTCACAAAACATCAGCTACCCAATTTACATTCTCCATGCTTAAATTTCAGGCGACAGTTCAAGCCCTGACAGTCCATGATCAGATTCTTAGTCTTGTGTCCCGCTTGTGGAGGCCTGCGCATATAATTCACAGTTTCCTGAGAATCAGATTGATGGTCAAGGAGGAAATATTGACATTTCTTTTTCTGTGATGAATGCTATGAATACAGGAAAGAGATTTCCAAAGCTGATTCAGCGATATGCATCAGGTCTAAGATTACTACGTGTGCATGCATTTAGTAAGAAGTGGCTGGACGTGGAAATGCAATAGCCAAAAAACTAATAAACTTCTGATAACTGTAGCTGAGTTAAGCATTTCCCTAGGAGCTAGAAACAGCAATTCCGTTGTACAAAGCCAATAGTCCTAGGTATTGGAACAAATGAAGACTAGGGGGGCAAACTGCCATTTTATCTCTATGAGTAGGCAATTTCAACAGGAATTTCTTTCGCTATGATGTTTAAACGCGGACGACTCACAAGAGGCACCATTAACAGCACTCTTTTTTGAGGAGGCCATAAAATGAACTCAAAGAAAGAGAGCAGCAAAACTGATACATTGTTGATGGATTATTTCCTGGTTGTACATTAATATTTTACCTGTTTCCAGTACAACTATTTCTTTCCATTTCATTTCATAATTTCTCTTGCATGCATGCAAGTGTAGCTATAGCTACATTTGAAGAAGGAAAAAACTTAAGTGGCATGCTTTAGAGCTAAGAAGTTATTCTCTCTGGAAACACTTCAAATGCTTCATCTATGTTTTCCTATATTTCATCAAAGAGAAGAAAAACAAAAAAACACTCTCACATTTCTTTAGCATTCTCTCTTTTGATACTATTCTTTAGTATTTTTTCCTCCACTTAATTTTCATTGGGTATGCTACAAAATCACACTCAGTATAAGATTAATTATATTCTTCGCTTAAACGATAGTTAGCAAGGGATCAAAATCAAACCAAATGTTTAAAAGGTAGGCAATTTGAACGAGAAAATGATGATATACCATGTAGACTTGAATCAGAAACAAGAGTCCCAACAGAAATCGACCATAGCAGAGTCGTAAAAAATGTTGATTTTCTTTATAAACATTTTTCTCCCAAAAGTAATATTCAGACAAAAGAAAAACGTCGTCATGATAAAATCGACCTTAACAAAATGTCCAGAAAAAATATACAAGATGAACTAGAAACAATAAATCTCAAAACAACTCAAGGAAGCTTGCAGAAAAAACTCTGCAAAAAAAAAAAAAGAGAGAGAAAACCAAAATGAAGACAGCGTCTTTTGAGAAAACCAAGAATGAAGACAGCATCAAAAAGACTCCTGAGTAAAGGACAATCATCTATACATATATCAAAAGGAACCATAAGTTCATACTCATCAAACCAAACCATATATAAGTTAAAGGTAAGAAAAACAAAAAAGTCACGTGTGATTAAGTGAATATATAGAAAAATTTTCCGTAGTTTCAAAACATAACATCTTGTGATTTGAATTAAATTGAAAAGACAATGAAAATTGTCAAAACTAATGTCAGTAGATGAAATTATAAAAATACCCTATTATATATAAAGGTAAAATATGGAAAAGCTCCCGGTGATTAAGTCAACTTACTTGAAAATCTCCGGTGGTTTCACAGAAATATAATATTCATCCCTTTGTTGTTCTAGTTTGGTTAATATCTATATATGGGATAACACTATGATCACAAAAATACTTCACAATCATCCATTGCACACGTAAAATACAACATCTCTTTTGATGGCTTTTTAGAGTTCTAAAATTTTTATTGTTATTTTTTGTGAACATTTACAAATCTTGTACTAGTACCATGGGGTCTAGTTTGATGTTCGCTTGAGAAAGATATAAGCAACTATTTTGCAAATCTTAAAATTCTCCTTCACTTTATACAAAGAAAAAAATCTTAATATACATATATATCATACAGATCCAATGACTTTCTATTTCAACCATCTGGCGATCTTGATCGATTTGAAAATAACTAGAATTTATTTAATCATATATAGTGTTTATGCAAGCATGAGAGTTCTTTCTTTATGTTCCGCAAAAGTTGCATGTTATACCATATTCTATTGAATAAATGTCCATGCCATGATACAAATCTAAGTTTTGAAAAATTAAAAGAGATTGGATCCCATCGGATCTAAATAATCTTTTTTTTTTTTGTTTTGAACATATATATAGAGAGAGACACACACAAAAACATACAATTTTGTACGGTGAAAAACATTTGTCAATTGTTAAGGCAACGGATAGTTTCTTACGTCCAACCACAATCACAAGATTGTTTATCATTTTTGTCGCCTATTGTTTTCCCACGAAGCTCACCATGCTTCAATTGTACTTTTAACTAAATCATCTAACTCACAACTCAGCAACATTTTGCACAACCAATTTTACTAATTGTTATCAGAACAGCTTTTTAAGGTTCCTCAGCAATAGAATAATGGCCAGATTCTTTTCCTTAAAGAATCGAAGGTTCCATTTAAAATGAGTAAAAATGGAAGAGAAGATAATCTACTTGTTAAAATAAATAAATAAAAGGAGAATAATTAATTCACCTCTATTTTCGTAAAGGTTAGAGAAAATCATGATAAAGCATCAATTCTGCAATAAAAAATAATCCGAGTCACAAACTAAAGTAGTGTTGTCCCCCACAATTGATTCTCACTATGACACCCTATAGTAGCCGTTTGATTCTCATTATTACTCCATAATGGCATGGCATATAATAGTAATAATAATATTGTATAATATTATAAAATTCTTAAATGTCAAGAAAAGTAATATTGTAAAAACTAAAAAAAAGCATGCGGCTTTGGTCCTAGGAGTTACATTAGGAGTATAGCTGGAAATTCCAACCATTTGTCGCGTGGTGCTAAATGAAAAGCAATAAAAAGAGGCTCCGTTCATTTAAAAATTCAATTTAATTCACTGAAATGGAATGATCAGGACAGTTATAAAAGTCCCTATGGACCATCTGAGTGTCTGCCCCTCAGTCATGTTAAGCATGCTAAAGCCAAGTTTTTGTTTTACTAGTAGCCAATTAAACCTAGATAAGGCTAATTCCCCGAAGTTTATAAACGGATCCATTTTCGGAAAAGTTTGTGGAAAAGTTTTTTAGAATATTTTCTTGACACATTTTCGGATCACCTTTTTTTTGCATACATCACATCGCTATACTATATTTTTTTTATCAAATTCAAATCTAAATTAGTAATATTTTATGATTCATAACCCTAGAAAATTTGCGAACTGTTGTAAAAGGTCCATGCATCACAACTCCATTCTAGGAATAATATGCAAATCACTTTCTTCCATGAAATGACCGGAGGCATTACTGCATTTTGGTTCTTGGACTTTTTAATTAAAAAGGAAAATTAATTGTGTTGCTGATTGTAAGCTTCTTATGAAATTGAAGAATATTGGAGGTATGTTTTGCTTCAGACGAAATGAAATAAATCATTGGACTAGCCATGCCCAAGTTGCCATAAATAATCAAAACACAATAGATTTTTCAACTATATTGAGTATTACAAAAAAAAATAGCTTATGCTAATTACAAAAAATAAATTTGCAATGTACTCCTCATATTCTCAATAGTTTTACAATCCATATCCTATTAGAAACTTTGCTTCCTATAATAGTTAGTAAAAAAATCATTAGAAGAGGGTGAATTTGAAAAACAAAGAGGAGACATGAAGAATAGAACTCATAACCTCTAATTCCTAAGCTTCCTGTAGTAGTATGTGAGTACATTATAATTCCATTTTTATTGCAGTAGCACGCAAATTGCTTTATTCCGATAAATTAGTAGAAACATCACCGAATTTTGGTTCTAATTATAAAGGAAAGGTTTGCCTTTTTATTGTAATAATCTTGTGAAAATTGAAGGAAATTGGAGCCATTTGCTTCAGAAGAAATTAAATCAATCGCCCGACCAGCGATGGCCACGTCCTCCTGATTACTAATACAAACTATTTGGGAGTCAATCCAAATCATAATTGTGATATCTGAATTTTTAATTTTTTACTTTCTTTTGTGATGTACTAATATAAACTGAAAAGACCCCTTGACCTGGAATTTTTTGCTTTTATTATTATTATTTTAATCCATGGTGCTCTCTTTCTCTAACAGTACTTGAGAAGTGGATAGACAGAGAACAACTTAGTGCTCGAAGCCTCGAACGTATAAACCCCGGGATAATCATCTGCACAATGCTCCAATGATAAATGTCGAAAAGTCCACTAAAGCAATTTTTACTCACTATTTTCTTCTATATCTTTCTACATGTAAAGCCTGAGCAAGAGTTTGGTGTTAAAGAAAAAAAAGTAAATCTTATATACATTAGCAATTTATACACTTTTATGGTTGGACATACGACACATATGTGAAATTTAAATTTCAAATTCAAATTCGAATTATGTGTCATGCATCTAATGATAAATGTGTATACGCTATTAGCGTATAAAAAATTAATCCTTAAAAAAAAGTGTCATTATTTGTTTTATTGAATATACTATTTTAATATTTAGTATTATCTATCCGCATCTCATCTATTAAACTTCTTACCCCTACATAACTATGAGTACAATAAACACACATAAAGACATGTACATACCCTCCTCACCCTAAGCCTAAAGAAACTTGGGATAATTGCAGAAACCTTCCCTGAGGTTTGGATAGGAGATTATTTGAAATATTAGTTGAAATAATTACTGTAACACTTTTTGTGATGTGATATATGTAAGATAAAAAGGTAATTGAGAAGATAAAATGATGTGTTGGAAATTGTATTTGTGATGTAAGCAAATAATTTTTAGCCATTATTTGGCTATCCAAACACGCTCAGTGAAATAGCACTTACCATTCTTGAACTTAAGGTTTGTGTTGCAGATTCAATCCATGCCAAAAAAGTTACCATTAAAATTTTTTTTTAACAAGTGCTTGAGAAATTTGTACCAAATTTTCCCTTCATGCTGTTTGCCAAATTGTATTAACAGAGAAATGACAAAATATGAAAAACTATTAAAAATTAGCAAAATTCAAAGGGTGTAAGTGCAATTGAATGAAATTTACCAACAATATATGAAACAACGGTGGATATTAACAGCTAGTTAAATGACTATATATTCAAATTCTTGCGGCAAAGTTTGTAAAGAATACACATTACTTTTAAAACTTTTTATTAGTAATATGAATAGCAATTTGTGGGGATAATACAACTGCTTATGATGTCATCACGAATCATATAAAAAAAATATCGCTGAACAATCAGTTAATTAACAGTATACTTAAGCATCACTAAAAGTTACTGAGCATGAGATAAGTCTAGTTACAGGTAATTAGAAGTGCATATTAATAAGATCAAATTGTCTTTAGTAAATGAAAACTGCAATAAGTGCATTAGAACCACGTACTAAAACTGTTGTTGCTGCTGATATTTCCAGATTATAGGGTTATAACTGTATTAATGGAAAGAGATGTAACAACTGAGAAGTAGTAGTAGGCCGAACTAGAGGAGATTTAGAAATAAAAATGACTTGAACAGATACATTTGTGCAAGTTCTTTTTATACTTATTTCATTAGAATCTCCAAAATTGCTTACCGATCTTTCTCTCTGCAGTTGTATAAAATTAAAATTAAATTGACTGATTTGAAGAATATAATATAGAAACATGTACGCCATTTTCTCCCTTCAATTGACACAATTCCTTAGTTTTGCTTACGATACTAAAACTCACAGGTAAATTAGTTTAATTATACACTTAATTTGTTGACAAAAAATAATACAAAAGTTAGTGCAATTAGTTAGGATATAAAAGTAAAATCATACAATTTATTGTTAGTAATAGATCCAATTTCCTCCTAGAGGAGGTTAGTGCAATTTTAGAAATCACTGAGAAGGTGACTGCTAGTGTCATAAACCTTAGAAGAAGTTTCTGCAATGATCCCAAGAAACTTTTAATGAGACAATATATTTGCTGATTATTTTTCCAAATATATTTGCTTACATCATCATTACAATTTTCAATACATCTTTTTGTCTTCCCAATTACCTTTTTATCTCACATATATCAGTATATCACATCACAAAAAGTGCTACAGTAAAAATATCTCAAATAACTTACAATCCAAACAAACCCAATAATTGCCAACAATTTTTTATTAAAAAATAAAAAAAATTCTTCTATCCATAGTCCTATTTTTTTTAATAATTCTATCCATACTCCTAAAACATGACCTCTAACACCTACTAAAAAGTTTACTATATTTTAAAAAAAATTTCCTTTAAAATTTACACACACATAAGATGTGTGATTCCTTCTAATTTATTATATATAAAAGAAGAGGAGGAGATTTAATGTAAACATTTTGTTATCACTTTATGTCCTTTCATATTTCCCAACGTAACGATCACCTTGTCAAATCAATTTTAAAAAAGTAAAATTTGCGTTAATAATAGAAGACTCATACAAGCTTCATTCAGTATAAATATTATCGAGGGTGCATTTGTATTTATCAGCGGTGCTCATCATGGTTCCGATTTCCCCAAAACCTGTCACCTCTCCCTTCCCCAGATTTTACGAGAATGAAAGATAAATCACAATTTCAGACAGTAACTAGGTAAATTTGAACTATTCATGGGAGCCTAATATGAGCTTAAATTTCAGATAAAAAGAAGAGCAAAAAACAAACCCAGAGCACCATCAATTAATTCTCCATGCGTAAACACAAAATTGTGGATCATTTAACCTCAGGATTAACAATCAACAAATATTTACACACACACACATATATATATACACAACTATTCTTGCATCATCATCATATCTGAAGCAAAGTAAAAAGCAAATCAGAAAGTGTATTTGTTAATAATCATATACAATTAGATGAGTCATCATCTAATTAATTACAATCATCTCAGCTTAAGAGAGAGATTATTGGATGGTGAGGCGCCTGGCGCAGATGGTGCAGAAATACTTGCGTTTGGCTTTGAAGTAAAGAGGGACAAAGCAGAATCGCCATTCTTTCTCCACATCCAGGGCTTGAACCATCCCACCGCAGTATGGGCACGCCCCTGGTGCTATTTGCCTTGCCAGAACTCTTTCATCTTCATCACAGACGAATACCAAGCACATCTCTTCTCTGATCTAGCTCTCTTGTTCCCACAAGATCGAATTGAAAGATCAATTTCTTCTAGACTGCGTTCGATAGTTGACCGGAAATTTGCTGGTTTTGGAGGAATGCTATATCCCATAGGGAAAGAAGTTAGTTTTAAGTATTTTATAGAGAAGGACGATGCGAACGGAGGTGGGCCGGGGACACGGTGGCGGTGGAAAATGGGAATGGAATCTAGAGTAGGGCAGTGGGGTCGAGAATTCAAGGATGCTGAAGGAAAGGAACTGCTGGATAAGTTTGGAACATTCCAAATTGCAAATCCTTAGCGGTGAAGAAATAGGAGTAATTTATATTTTGTACGAAGAAGAAAATAAAGGAAAATATTATTGCCCCCGTTTGGAAATCCAGTTTTCATCAAAAAAATTCCTACGTTTTTCACGTACACATTTTTCAATTATTTTTTTATCTCACATATATCAACTCAACTCGTTACAATATATTTTCTATAAAAACTCCAAAAAATTGCAATTCAAACAAGGTAAAATTATTTGCAATCCATTTTTTTGTTATTTTCACACTCAGCATTGGTTTATTATACAGTGTAATAAATAAAAATATTATAATTAAAAAAATAGAAGTGCAGATAACATTTTTCAATATAAATTATCAGACCATAGAACATATCAAATAAATCTACAACTTTAAAATGGTGGATTAATGTCAAATGTAAAAGTTAGGACATCATTTAATCTGATTATGGTAAGAAACAAGGCCATTTATACAGGACATAATTTGGTCTGATTATGGTAAGAGAAAAGGCCAATTTACACCCTAGCTGTTGTCCTAGAGATTGTTTCCATAGTTGTTAATCATCATCACTAGCCCATTGAAAGAAATGAATACATGAGTCAATGGTCAAAAATGATAAGTGGAAGAATTATGGTGATGATAGAAGCCCAAATCAAATGGGCAGTCCTTTATTATTTTTTTCTGTTTTTTTTAGATTGCTGTTTTTGGGTCTGGTGAGTAGATGGGACATGGGAGTTCCAATTACCAAATTCAATTATCATTACCTTTTATCTGAATTGACCAGTTGTTTACAACATTTTTCAGCAGAGCACTGAGAGCAGTAAACCTCAGTCTCTTGAATGGAACAAGTTAAAGTCTGATATCTATTCTCTCAGACATTCTCATTATATCAGAGTAAACTTTGTCACCTCCCAACCCTGCACCAGAAGCCCCTGCCGCGACCCGCAGAACATCCTCAATGAAGGCCACATTGCCCATTATAGCGACATGTGAACCGCTTTCTAGTCCCCTGCCCTCCAGCAGACTTGTTGGTGCCTTGTGGTGGTACTCTCTTATGTAAGTAGCAATCCCAGATGGATTGAACCTTGTTCTCCCTCGCCAGCCTTTAGCACACATGAAGCCCCCACTTAAAACTGGTACAGACTCGTCACCATCCCCGAAGTACACTCCACCCTTCAAGCAGCTGTTACTTCCATCTGCTGAGCCATCGATTTGAAAGGGAATGCTCTTGCACCTGTCTGGAGGTGTGAGCTTGTACACATAGGACCTTTCAGTGGGTATTCCAGCACCGTATAGACAGTAAATCTCCATATCTGGAGCATTAGGTAACCTGAAAATTAAGAATTTCACCATATAGCCTGTCAACAAATGTCACCGAACAGTACACCACTGGAAATGAGCTTTAATTACCTCCGACGATAGTAATTACAAGTTTTAATTTCAACGCACTGGTAAAGACTCCGAGTCGCATTCCAACTTACTTGGTTTCTAGAGGATTTGACCAGTACTTGTAATGGTTATACTTGGGGTCATCCAAGTCCTCAGCAATTCCATGGGAGAATTGAGCCTCGGCACGCTGCATCAGTTTTGGAGCCACAAGGCGGAGAAGATCCATTACAGTTTCTGCTGTGTAGGCTTTGTTTTCAGCGACTCTTCTGATGCTGTCATGGCTCATCTCATTATACTCTGTCCATACCTTTCCACAAGACACACTGGCAGAGTTGGTGGAACTTCCCTGATTATATTTCAGTTGCATCATAAAGTATTAGTTGCATGCTCCATAAAAGAACAAAGTAAGATAGAAGACAATGACAAACTTGCTTTCAAAGGTTGTGCTTGGTCAAAAGTTGAAAAATTAGTTCATTGAGTCGGTCCACGTATAAAAGCAACATCAGTGCCATTGCAGAATTTATCAGCACATATTGAATCAGTGGATAAGGAGACAAGTCCCAAGATTAGAATCAGATTTGTCAATCCGATTCGCCCTCCCAAGACAATTCAAGAAAAGAAATTTTCAGGTAGTAAGACGTGCACAAGCATGCTCGAGGCATGCCTCTCAATCAAGTACCAGTAATTAAAAACTTTACTCACGGATACATCATATGCCACCTGTAATTCAAAACTTTGTGACTCGTTTTGTAATGTCTAATACAGGAGTCAAGATAATTTTGAAGTGGTGAAGAGAAGAACATGGTCCATGGACACTACCTTGAAAACAAGAGGAGAGAATTGTGAAGAAGGCAATTCTGATGCGTTCTTTCCAAAAGATACAATCCTGCCATACTTTGTCAGCTCTTTTACATGGAAAGCCCTTCTGGAGTCACTGTTGTTGCCCTTATCGTCACTTGCAGAGGCTTGCAGCTGCCTTTTCTTCAACGAATCACATACATGTCCTTCTTCAGGTGACCAATCTAGGTTACCCCAGATAGTCTCTCCCCCTTTAGGTAACAAAGAAATGACTGAATCCCATGTTCGACCAACCCTCATAGCATGTTCCAGAGTCTGAAGGCCAAGAGTCTTAGAACTAAAAAGACCAGGCGCCATTGCTCTGCAAAATCAGGTTAAGAATTAGCTAACCACAATGACTGAAAATGACGGTTAACGAAAACATGCCTTTCATTAATCTGATTCTCTTTTTAGTTTTTGATCCTCAGAAAAGTTGTAATCATTACTTGTGTAGTAGTACCATATATCAGTAGCAACCAAGGCGCTTTCCTTTTGCTTAGCAAGTGCCAGTTTTTTATTTTTCTTTGTAGTATAGAATTAATAGCTTCGCATCAGTAGATTCATTTCCATTTTAATCTAACTTCACTGTAGATCCCTGTCTTGTTTTCTTTCTAAAAATTCACATTACTGAAAATTAAAATGCCTGAAATTGCTCCCAAACAGCCTTGGATGAGTGCAAGAAGACCAACCTGAGAAATGCAACATCTTTGCTCTCCGCAGACAATAAGCTGCCAACAGCCTTGGGAACACCAAGAAATGCTGGACCAATATTCATTATGGCTTTGACATGCTTGTTGCACCAATCAGGGCCACCACCTCCTCCCATAGGGGGAGGGGCTTCGACCCATTTAAGGAAATGCAGAAAATATATGACCCCCATGGAATGAGGCACCACTACCACCTTTTTTCGGCCATTTGTTAAATACATAAGCTCAATTTGGCTCTTTAATCTACTAAGAGTTTGGTCCCTGATCTGCTTACAGGCAATCATAAACTAATCAGAGAAAGCTCAATTACATTCAGCTCTTCACACTTTATCAGAAATCATGGACCTCTTACTGTAACAGCTTTAAAACGTATTTGCAGAAAATCAACCTAGTAGGGTCCTTGGCTGCTAACTCAAAAGCCGCATAATGAACAGTTCTAAATGATATATATTAGAAAGCCACTTTGACAACAGTAAAAAAAACATGTCCATGCAGACGGGGCTACAGAATTTGCATCATAGCTCTATTTATTGCTACTTAATTCGTCTAGTATGGGACAAGAAGGCATATGGGTAATAATAAAATAAGGCTTCCCGTGACCCGTCTAACTATTTTCCGAGTGTTACTAATATTTATTTTCGGGTGCAGCATTAAAAGGCATTAGTTCTGCACCAGCATCGCCCCTTCAATGATTTTTGACAGTACTCCAGAGAATAAAGTATTACACAAATGCTTTAAATTCGTATAATGATTGATGAACATACTATCGGACTGCTAGAGACCAAAACAGGAAACAACTTTAGTCTAGAAATATCTGTCCAAAATATCATTGAGAATGACTAATTGAGGAAAATAGTACCTCAGTATTCTGAAAGGATAGCCTCCAATCATAAGCAGCCATGTACATATTCTTACCCTCATAGCCAATTTTTGCCAAATTCTCGATTAGGTTAGCCCAAACAAAATAACCAGGAGCAAAATAGTCAGCTGCAACCAGTCCTGCAACAGCACGAACTCGAATTCCAGGAGGATCAAGCCCTGTTTCATTGTCCAAAGAGAGATGCTCCAACAGACATAAAGGCCTAAATTTCACAACAAATTCCCAGAACTGAGTGTCATTACCTCAATGTAACTTTCAAAAACCTCTAAAACTAAAACAAACAGAAATTCCGAAATGCAACTCAAACCTCTTGAATATTTCAGCAAAGCTACCGCCCCAAAGCCGCTTCCTAAACAGGCCTTCAGAGCAAGGCTTCCCTTCCCAGAGTTCAAGGCCTCCTGTAACAATCCCAGGCACCAAAACAACAGGGTGGAGAGCTGTCAAGCCTTCTCGTCTGAGTCTAGCACCAGGAGGTTCAGGCACTTTTAGCCCAGGCAAATTAGCAGTTAAGCAATTGAATGAAAACAGGATCAGCCACCAAGTAGTGCAAATGTATCCAATTATCCAACAACATTTATCTATACATCTCCATTGCTTTGGCTGCCTCTTATTCTTTTTCACTTGTGGCTTCTCAGAAACTTGTTCAACTGCGGAAATTGGACTGTCCTCTTTCTTTTCTGCCTCAGGAGCATCATGTGATTCGTAGCTCACTGGAGAACACTTGACAGGCACTAAAATGCACTGCTTCCTGAACCGAAGAATTGAAGCCATTGTACCAAAATTGGAATAACAAAAAATTTACACTCAGTTTACGCTCACTGACAGTCGAAGATTGATTGATCTAGAGGACATTTTATTGTCTTCGAAAACTTGCCAGAATACCTTTGTAGAAAAATATCATGTCATTTTTCTTGGGACAAGAATTGGAGAATGAGAGCATCAACTTGACTGAAATTGATGGAAAATTTTGAAGAGATCAAGAACATCGCACAAGGTACAATGAGAGCTGGACGTGAAGATTGAGGTCAAAGAAAAGTAAATAGGCGGCGTTACGGAACCACGAAACACGTGGTGGAAGCAAAACATAGAGGTGTCAAGCAGGGAGACAAGGGAAAAAAATACCAAAAATCTCATTAATCTTCTTCTTAAAGTTTAGAAGTAAATGAAAATGCGGTCAGGGACTCTACTTTTTAACTTGTTGCGGTGTGATGGAACCAGAGGACTCATCACGTAGTTGCTCAGAAGGACACTTGTCTTGGTATTTGCATGCAAAAAAAAACTCTACAACCTCGTGTCAACGGCACTCTTTCGTTTTTATACTGCCCTCTTACACGTGGGACATTTCTCAGGCTACCGAGAGCTGGAAAGGGTGGTCAGGGAGGGGCTGAGGAATGAGTGCATAAAATGGGAAGAAATTTTATGGGTTCCGTCTGAAACTGTAAGTGCTGAGGTATGGAGACGGCTGAGGGCGAAAGCTACTTGTGGTCACTGTTCACTGTTCGAAGTGAAGAATAACAGTAAAGATTATGTGTTTCATAGGGAGAAAAGAATCCAAGGGAAGCAGTATTACTAGTGTTAGCAGTTTGGACTTGCGACACCCTCAATCATCGGAAATTATAGCACACATTACGAAAAACACAGAATCCCAGACCGTCAATGGTGGTGGGGATGGCGTGGACCTGAAAGCTGAAAGCCCAATAGAGAATGTCACAATGTTACATATTCAGACAAACAAGTTTGATGGCTGCCTATGCAATATTACTGTGTAGACGAATAAGAATAAACATTTGATTCTTCCTTGGAAAGAAATGATTTTTGGGCACAATGTTCAAGAAAAGATGGGGGGGGATACAGGGTGACCATGTCGTTTCTTTTTTGTGCAGCTGATTTCCGGGAAGCAGCAATGGTTTTGCTGGAAAAGAACAGTGTGAAATGTGATGAAGAAAGGGACTTTGTGGATTGGAATTTACGGTCGGAAAATGTATGTTAGCAACCTCTCTGTCAACATTGTAAGAAAATTGCAGAAAAACATGTTACCAAAAATTTTTGGTCTGAACTTTCTGCTTCATCATTAGCCTTTTCACAATTTCTCTTTTGTTGTATCGATCATGGTCCCCAACATTTAATGGACCTTTTCAGATTTAGAAGACTTAGAATTCTCAGTAGCCAATTAGCTACAGGCAAAAATTGATTGGATTAGTTCAGAGTTTGTGATTCTTTTACTAGGATAATTAATGTTGTCTTCATTGTTTTTTGGAGATCAGCAGGATTGTTCTTGATTACTAGAAGGATTCCAATATAATGTGGAAGCACTGCCTCCTAGTTTTGTGCTTAAGGTGAATTTTGGCAGATGCATAAATGGTACGGTTGGTTCTAGGCAATGTATAGAATATGCATGTTTTCCTTGCAGTGGAAAGAATTTAGGTTGCATTATAGTACAAGACTGTACAAGTTAGAGAATATTTTTATGTTTAGAGCACCTAGGATTGTGAGTCAACCAACCAAGTGAAGCTTTACAGCATAGAAGACATCGTCTTCTGTACCCGATCAGGCTTTGGCAATCAACTTGTGCAGAATGACTCTGATGAATGGGCGTAAAAGTCAAAATCAGGCTTTTGAATTGGGTAGAATTTAAAAAGATACTTAAGTGGAGTAAAAATTATGGATTTTTATTGTTCTATGGTATAAGAATTAAGAATGATGGGGCAAGTGTAAAAGATCTTAAGTTCAAGATTTAACACGACAATGTTAATTCTTGTTCGGCAACACAAGGATTTTCTATTCCTACTTCGGGATAATTTCATAGAACTCCCCTAAGGTTTCATGAAATATCACTTGTCTCTTTTAAGATTTTGAATATCTTACTTAGCACTCCTCGAATTGACATTCTAGTAACATTGTCGGCCCTTCTAATCGAAAGTAATATTAGAAAATTCATATTTGAGGAGAGAGAGACTATTTTAGTGCTCTCAATACCCTTAGACTATAAAAAGTGAACATTTTACAAATCAAGAAAAAAAAAGTACTAAATTGGAACCATCTTAAAAGTGAGGGGATGAAGGTTGATAAGGATTTATGTTATAACCAATAGTTACTTCCATAAAAGAGAGAGATAATAAAAGCAAATATTATTTTTTAAACCATTTATGCAAATAAAACCCTCCATAGTATTGAAAGCAATTGGCATGTAAAACTCATACATTTGACCAACAGATGAAATTCAACTTCAATATCATACAAATAATTTACTTAAAATAAACCGACTTTTTTATGGGTTTAAAAGATGAAAATTGTATTACAAGAAGAAAAAGTCAGAATTTGAAAAACTA
The DNA here is from genome assembly GCA_023065735.1 of Coffea humblotiana. Lineage (NCBI taxonomy): Eukaryota > Viridiplantae > Streptophyta > Magnoliopsida > Gentianales > Rubiaceae > Coffea > Coffea humblotiana. Next base: position 26,047,068 of record CM041208.1, on the reverse strand, counting down.
CAGAGTTTGGAGCTTCAATTACTTCATTTCTCTCGCACTCTACATGAATAGGAACAAATAAATAAATAGATAAATATAACTATGAAACACAAAAAAAAGGAAAAAAAAAGAACCTGCAGCTATTTTTCTCCAAATGTACTAAATATTTCATTGATTAAATCCTATATTTCATTGACATTTGCAATTCATATATATATATATATATACACACACACACACACACATTCTTAAAGAAAAGCATGAAATTTAGAGAAAGAAAAACAAGTTTAGAAAATTTAATTATGAGGGTATTATTCATAATTCTTCACCTTTGATAGTGGCATATGATTCCACTATCACTTTAAGGATGCTAAGCAAGATTTTGAAAATCTTAAGGGAGCTAGATGATATTTCATGAAACCTTAGGTGCGATTTCTAAAATTATCCCTCCTACTTCATATTAGAGGCAAAAAAAACATTTTTTTTGGTAACTTGAAAAAGCATGTCAAGAATCGTGTTGAAATTAAATCATTGCCCTCATGATCTTAACATACTCATCATTTCTTTGTAAACTTATCATACCGTTTTTTTGAAAAAAAAAAAAATCAATTGGGACTTTTGGTTTCCGAGTTATTTAGCATCAGCTTTGACTAGCCAAACACGGTTTGCTTCAACTTATATAGCTAATGAGTCGAATGCTTGCGAAATTCCATATTTTGGCAAATTGATCAAGTGGTTGCAAAGTTTGTCCCTTTCTCTCTTTGCACTGAACATTAACCCCGATTTGGAAACCAAACCCCTAGACATCAGCAAAGTGACATGCTACCATGAGTTGTATACTACATTAGCGACTACGGTTACTGCATAAGCAAATTTCTTATCTGTTTCTAAAAAAAGTAACTCTTGGAATACTTTTCTCTTTGATTATTCTCTATGTAAAATGAAATGTCAGTTGGAGGTAATTATTTACGGAGAAGCATGAAAGTCTTGAGCACAATTAGAAAGCAGTACAAAGACTGTGAATCAAATCTGACCAAATGTCAGAAAATTTGTCATCCCTATTAAACTTTAATGTGTTGCAGGATCATTTTGACGATGTCATTCATAATATATACCTATTGCTAGAATATTCGAGGAAATTTTAGGTGCATATCAGTTAGGTGTTCTTGGGAGTATTTTTCAAATGTTACACTGTAATTTGTATATGAAAAAACTCTTTTACTATATATGTACGGGAGTTTTTATGAAATATTAAATTTTATTAGTACATTTTTAAAAAAAAATTCAATTTCTTCTTCCACTTCAATTCACCACGCATCACCACTCCTCCCCTCGTTCCTTCTATATCGCTGCCGCCTTCTTCTCCCCTCCCTCCTCCTTTGTCCTCCCTCCTCCCCTCTTCTTTCTCCGCTCCCCTCCACTCTCCCACAACTCCCTCTCCTCTAGTCATCGATGACAACCAGATCCGACAACCAAAAGGGAGGGGATTGGAGAGAAGGGGAAAAGGAAGGGAGTGGAGGAAGAGGAAGCTAGGAAAAGTAGGAGGGACAGGGAAGTAGATTGTGGCAATGGAGAAGAGAGGAGAGGAGTGGTGATGGGTAGTGCGTGGTAGGTGAAAGAAGAAAGCGGTGATAAATTTTTTTTTGTTTGTGTGTGTGTGTATTTATTTATTAGGTATATTTGAAAAAATTGAAATGTTTTTGAAGTATTTTTGGAGTGTCAATGTGATCTCCAAAAACAAAAACTAGTATCTCAAAGAAGGGGCAATCCATACGACCTTTTAGTTCTTAGCAATAAAATGTCAAAAATCTTTATTCATTTATTCCAGCTTAGGCCTTTAGGCCCAAATATGAGGCTTGGTACTATTGAGAACCAGGTCCAATTTATTGATGTGGAAGCCCGTAACGAAAGGCATAAAATTAGGCCCAATTTTTTGACCCGTTACAAAGCTCATGTGATAGTTTCATCCCCAGCAGGCACATGAGATCATAGAGGTATAAGTCTCTCTCTCTCTCTCTTCCCTGCATACTCAAATTTGTGTAGGAGTAACATTCTTCTGATAACAAAAAGGGGATGAACATATTTAAAGAAGAAATGTTTATTAGTTGAAGAAGATCAAAGCTCAAACACTGTGAAATCAAATGTATGGACATTTTTATAAGTACATTTTCTTGAAGCAATAATCAAGCGGACGGTGTATGCTCGGCTCCCACTAGTCTCAGATCCTAAATGTATGTCGCCGGTGATGTTGTCAATTTGTAATGACCTATGCTAGCATCTTCGAGGCAAATGGGCAACCACTAGGACAACAGGTCTAATCCTACAGCAAGATCAACGATAGAAATTGGACTATTCTAAGTTCTTATGAATGAGATCAAGGCATTGTTCTCACCTGTTTTAGATTTTGCAAAATTTAATTTATGAAAAGTGATTATAAAGAATAATCAGAATCGGTAAAAGTTATTCTTTAGTTGATTATGAATTTTAACATTTTTAGCTATTAAAAGACTATAATCTAGATAGAATAGCAAATGAGAACATCATCAACAACTGATTGTTCATAATCAGAATCTGTAATCAGCAAAAATAATTCACTAAGAACAAGTCTTGAATGTGGGATACAGTTTTTCAATATATGTTCGTCTAGTCTCGATTAAACATATTGATCATAATGAAATATACATCAAATCTAGGATTGCAAATAAATCAAACCACTCACTAGTCAGCTCAATTATATATACACATAGATGTATATATGTATATGTGTGTATATATGTATATGTATAATTTTAATAGTGAAATAACATATATATTCCTAATATTTTTGTTATTTATTAAGGAAAATTCATTTTTCTAAAAAATAAATATTTATTTTTATTTTTTAAAACTTGAGTAGGCTCGAGCTCAAGTTCGACTAGATTTAAATTTGAGGTCAAGTTCGATCTCGAGTTTCACATTGAAAGTTCGTCAAGATTGAACTCAATTTTAAGCTTGATAAATTTGAGTTGAAACACTGCTCGATTAGAGCAAAACTCGAATCGATTCAGTTCGTTTGCAACCCTTGATTCGAATCCAAAGAAACAAGACAATATGATAATGGAATTGGGATGCCTTGTACTAATACTCGAAATGTAAACAGCTAATGACTTTGGCCTGGTTCAGCCAATTTTCCAACTTGAAACTAGACCTTAGAAGTTAGAATTGCCATCCATGCTTGATTACATCTATCATTTCTTATCTTATCTTTACCTATACGGAAAAACACAAGACTTCTACTCCCACAACTGGCCCCACGGTGGCGTCTAGGGCTGGCAGGAGTTGTTAAAAAAAATTTCTTCCAAAAATGGCCTCAATATTTAGACTTTTGACCAGAATAGTGCATCAGTGTTGAAGGCATTTTCGTCTTTTTACTTGAAATGACTACTTTACCCTCCAAGAGAACACAGCACCTTGGAAGGGTCGGATACTGTTGAGGGCCATTTTTTACCTTTCGCACATCGCTGTTGCTCCTTCGTTCCTCAGCATCCGCATTTCTCCATTTTTGCTTTGCTGTTTCAGACGGAAAGAACAGAAAGCAATTCACCTACTCTAACCCACAGTAGCCCAAGCTTTCTCCTTTCTTGCATGTCAAATCAAGCCTATTTCTCTTTCATTTTTTTGTTACATAATCTCTCCTCTTCGCGTGGCAATCATAATCTTTTTTTTTTTTTTTGTGAGTACGATAGAATTTATTTTAGATCTACTTCTACTTTATACTAGGAGGAAAGAGGATCTAAAAAAGCCAAAGAAAAATTCAGAAGGGACTAAATCACCAGATCAAGTGGGTGCATAGACATCTGCTGGCAAATTTTTCCAAGAAAGCCTGAATTTTTAAGAATACCTCGATCAAATTCCTTGATCCATACCCAAGCAGAGTTATAAAGTTTTTTTTGGTGACGAACTACTCTAGCAATAGTTCACGTGGCAATCATATTCTAAAAGGGTGAAATGTGGAATTCTTGGTTAATATTAGCTATTTGTACTTGCAGACATGAAACCCACAAATCTTTCCATAGATTAGGTGTAAATTTTTGCCCTAAAAGTCAGGGATTTTTTTGGCCCAAAAAAATGGTCCGTCATCTGATTCACTAAGCCCATACGAACCCTTATTTCTCAACCTTCAGATCTTTGCCAACGATCTCAAAACTTTACTCTCTCGACTTCGATTTGATGGCTGCGTATTTAGAAGGAAGTAGAATCAGTACTAAAAAGCGGAGGAAGAAAAGGGTGCTTGCGGCTTTATAGGATATGTATCTTATTTCAAAATCCGTTTTGTTTTACTTACTGGCCGGAAGTGCTCGCATAGGCTACAAGAATGTTGAATCAAATTTTCATTTGGGCCTTTTATCAAACGGATTGTAGGCACAAGAAAGATTGAAGATTTTGTAAGAAATATAGTAGTCAGCCCGAAATTTTGCAGAAACCTAAACTAATTCAAACACAATCACAGAGCATTGAAATTTCAACAAATACCACATAGAGAAATTAAAAGGCAAGAAGACACGTGACATTTCATTTTTATAAAATAACATAGTAACAGCAGCAAAAGGGTTAAGGAATTTTTACAGTGATTTTCCAACTCACGGTGGTGGCTGATTCCGGCGAGTGGCGGCAGCTCCAGTCCCATTGACACGTTTTTGGATGGAATCTGATTCCTTCTCATTTTAGGCGAAACATGGTAGGAGATTCCTTAGCAGTTCCCTTGTTTTGTTTCCTAATCAGAATCAACACTAACCAAATACAAACAAACAAACAAACAAAACTCTTTACTAAAGAATTCTTTTCCTTTTCGTCACTGGTTTCTTAGAGCCAGACAGGCCCTACTGAACCCAACTTTCCCGTTAGCCTGGTGTTGTTTTATTGGCATGACAGAGAAACCCTCGAAGACTTACCCAACCTAATCTAGGATTGTTATGTAAAAGGGTGCCTCCACAGCTTCGATCACAACCTATTTGAGAAAAAGCCTCTATGAACTCGAAGCCCAGAAATTCTAAAGTTACCAGAGGAAGCTCTGAAGAAGATAGAATCAGCAACTTGCCAGAATCCATCCTCTGCCACATTCTCTCGTTCCTTCCCACAAAATTTGCAGCTGCCACATTCGTTCCATCCACTAGGTGGAGGTAACTGTTCAAAAATGAGCTTAAATCAAAGTGGTTTGGTGCCTTTTGTTCCCTTGCTTCCTGGTAAATACATTTCTTGCCATTCTTTTTTTCTTTATTTTTTTACACCACGAACATAGATACTGTATAATCAGTTTTTTTTTTTCGTAATTTTCAGCTTTGGTCCGAAAATAGAAAAGGATATGTAGTAAAATTTCTGCTCGATCTAGGTTAGTTTTCCTTTGATTTGTATCATTAATTTGCTGAACTTTTTGTTAATATTATATGGGCTGATATTTTAAGTATTTAAATATTAGTTTTATGTGCCTACATGTTTGGCTATTTACTCTCACGATAAGTTTTTGCTTATACTTCTTAAGAAGATATAGATGCACTTTACTGGTTTTATGTGGTATTTTAAGGCATCGAAATATTTTAATAAAGATATTTATTTTTCTAAATAAAAGCTTGAGAATCCTGTTTCTTTTGACTACGTGTTTGTGCTTATACCATTATTTTGGAGAAGTGGAGCTGTAAGTCAAGTAATTGTTGGCATATGATTTCTCTAAAGCAGAAGGATAGTAATTCTGATAGATATATGGATTAAAGAACTATGAACAAAAGAGATAAAGAACTGATGTTTCTCATTTGTTAGATAACTTTTGCTAATGAAACTGTGAATGATGAAATATATTATTTATTCAGAAAAATAAAGGTTTTATTTGGAAGACTGACTTATAAAGTTGAGTCTATAGATTGGATATTCATACAGTGAAAACGGTGATCATTCAAGTTATTCAAAAGACCCCATAAATGGTATAAATTGTATTCAGATCACAAATAAATGGCGATTAGTTCTTTTGTGTCCCTTTTCTCTCTCTTGCAAAATAGAAGAAATAAAAAATTGAACGAGAAAGGGAGGACGAGTCCCCTCTTTTTGCCTAAAAATCGAGGAAATTTTGTTTCAATTTCTCATCTATACAAAACAATCTTACCTGCTTTTGTACTTGCCCACATAAATTCCACAGTGTTATTGATAGATTAGGTGCATCTTTTTACCCCAAGAGTCAGGAATTTTTTCCCTGAAAAATTGTTTTGCCGTTTGATTACTTCTATTTATACTCTTGAATTTTTCTGAACCATTACATGTTTGTAGGAAAGCATCATTGGAAGTTTGATTTTGGGGGATTTGATCTGATGGGTACTTTTTTGATGAAGAAAATGGAGTTGCTGGTGGTGGAAGTTACATCGATTAATCTTAATACCATGAAAGATGAACTTCTCATGCAAACACTAAACCTGGTGATGAATCTTTCTACTTGTTCTACTAGAAAGATGCTTGCCTTTATTAGAAGGCTTTTCTCCTTCTGTTTCCTATTTTACTGTTCTTCTGCTTATCTGGTTGTCCCTTCATTCAAAATGACTCTAACCTGGTACTTGAGAACAGTGTGCTTCCTCTTTGTGAACAATGACTCCCAACTGCATGCTTAATTGAGTAACTAAGCATGCTATGTATGTATTATACAGCTCAGCTAGCACCCTTTTCTGATTTGCTTTCCTTTTTTTTCATTTTTTCCCTTTTTCAGAGTAGAAATCCATTGCATCTCCAAGACCGGGTATCCTTACCATTGATTAATCAAATGCAACTTGTGTAAAAGAGGTTGGCATCTATTGGACTTGATAATACAGTAGTCAACAGGTAGGCTTACAAACAACTTTTATTGACCACTCCTGGCCTCAGTGATTATATCTCTGGTGTCATTCTCTTTGAGGAGACACTTTATCAATCAACCACTGATGGCAAGAAATTTGTGGATTGATCACGTGATGAGAATATTGTACCTAGAATCAAAGTTGACAAGGTGTGATTGATCTGATAGTTTTAGATATTGAAATTGTGGTGTTTCTGTCACACATTTTTAAATTTCTCACTTTTCTAGACAGGGTTTTGTCTCCCTTACCAGGATCCAACAATGAATCATGGTGCCAAGGTTTAGATGGATTGGCTTCTAGATCTGCCCAATACTATAAGCAGGGCGCGCGGTTTACAGCAGAAAGCCACCAAACAATTGAAGACACTGTTGTCATGTCTTCCTCCAATGCCCCCATCAGCTGAGAAGATCATTGTAAGCCCAGCCAAGAAGCTTAAACAGCAAGAAGCATGCAGTAAGACTCCTATCAATTGCGGCTATAACCTTTTGTTCTTGCTATAAAACAAGTGAGTCCTCAAGGGTGCAGTTCTATTATGCCTCAAAAGCAGCATTATAATACATTGCTCCAATATCTTTTTGATAGAACAATGCATTCTAATACTTACATCTCATAAAACCTTGCTTAGGTACTTCAAATGATGAGCAGCTTTACAATCATAATAGCATTCATTCTTTCAGTATCCTTTGATAAAACAATGAATGCTATGGTTATTGCCATAGAACAATATGGTAGTTAGATTTACAAGCTTATCATGCTGGTTAGAGTAGATTGCTCCAATATACTTTGATAGAGCAATAGACTCTAATTCTTACACCTCATAGAGCATTGCTCATCAAGTTGATTCTATAATTTAGTATGAACAGCTTTAAATTAGCATTCATTTATCTAGAAAGTAACTTATGACATTATACACATTTATGCTTGAACTATTATTACTCATAACTTGGATGCTGTCAATTATATTTGGGGCACAATAAATTAGGCATCAAATGTCCTCCTCAGTTCAGATGAATGATTGTTTCATCTAATGAAAATTTATAGTAGTGTTTCCACATGAGAAATTAACATTTTATTTACCATAAGAATTTACATGTGATTGCCCCTATGCGTAAAAAATGAGAATGCCAACAAATTCTTCTATAATTTTCATAGAACATACATGCAGCCTGAAAATTTCTAGTTTCTCAAAAGGAGGACAAATAAGATCCTCCCACTGGGTGGGGGAAAAATGGTCCTTTTCTTCGTGGTCCAGTGAATGCTAAACTATAGCCAAACCGGTGATCTCTCTTGCGGACCATTAGACGACTAGGATTACGCGTAAACCATACTGTTTTGCCACCTGCGACACCAAATATATAATAGTGAGCAATGGTTTTGTCGGCATTTTCAAGTTTCGCCGGTGGAAGATTAAAGAAGAATACCCCTCAAATAATGTCCCCCACAAAAAGGAAAGATGAAAATGAGGTGCTCTAGAATTTGAATACAACGTGATTTGACAGAAATTAACTGTCACCAAGTGCTGGAGACGCGCCGAGGAATAGCAGTACTGTAATTTTTCTCATAGATTGTGTGCGAGTATTTTTTTTTACTAGCGAAAATGTTTAATCGGATTTGAATCCGAGATCACCTCGAATCAGATATATCTCTTAAATTATAAACTGCTTATATACCTCTAAAAATGAGCTGTCCTTACCAAGCATGCTACTCTTCTTGGGTAGGACTGAGTCTGTTACTTTGTGTCGGTGCCATCCGCCATGCCCACGTTTCTATTTCTCTACATTTCTGCAACTGTTGCAGCACACGCTTCCCCTTTTGAAATATAAACGCAGCATATCATGGGATACATGCTTTTTGTCTTGGAAGGGTTTTTTTCTCAATGGAGATGTTCGATGAAGACTCGTTAATACATCTAACATATGCGTATCATATAAACATATAATTAATGCGTTTCCTCGTATTTTCACAATTAACTTAAAAGGTTTTTTTTTGTTTTTAACAAGAATGTTCGGTAAAGATTCGTTAGCATACACTTTAATTTACCATGCAAATGTACGTAATAACAATTAATACCCTCTCTTATACTTCTACACCTTTTCTAAATAACTTTAGTTTTTAAAGATATAAAATTTAACACCTAAATTACATCCTAATAGTTAGGCAAACCCTTTCTTAAAATACTAAAATTTTTGTTCTTGCTCAGTGAGTTCTGTATTTTCGCCCCGTCAGATCCTAACGTTCCAAATCTACTATTCTTTTTCCAACTATTAAAGGGTACAAACAAGTACAACTTTCTGTAGGCATTTTCCTCAAAATTCTAAAGTACGGATGTTTTCTAGCTTTATCACTTCGTCATATATCTTTTATATTTTTTCACTACTTATCGAAAAGGCACCGACATAAAACGATCAACCACTAATGTGACGAAAATGTCTTCTTCTTTTGGACTGAGTTTGATATCCAATGTGAGCATATGAAATTTTTTTTTTTTTTTTTCCTTCAGTTGGGTATCCGACTACATTGGTAACCGACTATTCCTCCACTGGGCCCTGACCCCCGCACCACCAAGGAGCCAGAGATTGTTAAAGAGGGCAGATTCGACCACACGACTTGGGGCCTAATGAGGTGATCCCACAGCCAGCCGATCTGCACCTGGGGTGCATATGAAAATTTTTATTGGAATCAACAAAATTCAAACATTTGGCCGAATGCATCACTCAGCATTGTTAATCACTATTTAATCATCATGAATTCCCTAAATACATTGTGATAATCTTTTCCGCGTAAAGCTTGAACCTACTTGAATGACCATTATACTTTTTGGAAAATACGTTGAGCAATATCAATGATCCAAAGCTTAAAAAATTACCATTTTAGTTCTGATAATGAAAAAACTACTATAGTCCATAGATATCTAAAGTCAACCATATGCATGAATGCTGTTTTTATTTTTCTTTTGATCTATATCTATCATCTATACAATTATGAATTCTGGCAACCAGTTTTGGTTGCGTTGCTGCTTGGAAAAAAACTTGCCTTGAAAATGCTTAATAGTATGATTTATCTTCCTTCTGGGGTGGATTTGAGATTAAGAAGGAACAAAGAAAATTAACGCATGAGAGCTAATGTACTAGTCATTGTACCATGAAAAGCAATTTTTTTCCCCTATTGTTATCGATACAAACTACACCGCAAATAACTAGCAATGATTCCAAAGGCAAGGAAAAGAAAAGGACATTGGTTTTTTTTTTTTGTGGTAGAAAAGGACGTTGGATTTTAAAATTTCAAAAAAAAATTTTGTGGTAGAAAAGGATGTTGGATTGTAAAATATCAATTATCAACACGAATTACCACGAATAGCTAGCAATAATTCGAGGCAAGGAAAAGAAAAGGACGTTGGTTTTTTTTTTTGGTTGGTAGAAAAGGACGTTGGATTGTAAAATATCAAAATGTTGCTTGAGTGAATATCCATGCAATTTTAGTAGCACAAGACTTCATTATCTATCACCTAATCTCAAATTACATTAATCAAATATTGCGAGTCCTATAACGTGATTCATATTTTTTTAAGTAACTTGCATAATGAAACTAAAAAATAATTAATTGCGACCAATATTTTCAAAACACGAGCAAAGGATTTGTTGTGTAGGATCACAAGTGTTTGATTTCTCCAGTGAAAATGAAGCACCAATGCAATTAAATAGCACTAAATTCGACTGGTGAAGTTTACTAATCTTGCACGTAATTCACGTGTAGGAGCAATTAATTGCGACAGCGAAACTGAGAACGAAATGATATACGTGCTTGAAGAGCGCGTGAGATGGAGCGTGATTAGAACGCGAGGCTCCGCGTTTGTATTTCCAAAACTCATACGAGTATTATTAGATGAGTAGTGGTAGTATTACTAATACTTCTACCTGTATGTAGAAACAAAGAGAATACGAGCCACGTGAGGATGACAGGTGGACAGCTCATCGAATGTGGGCTTGTACCTCAGCACATGACGTGACCCGCTAAGTCGAGGGAAGAAGAGGACTCGAGCCAACGCCAACGCCCTTATCACTCGCGTCCTCTCTACAACGGATTCCCTGTGATGCCCTCTATTATTGTTTATGAATCACACCAACCTCTATATGTACGAGTACATAATCCAATTCTATACTTAAATTTAATGAATTTAGATCTTAATATATTCAAAAGCATTTGATATGTGACACTGAAATTTTTAGATAAAACTTACTCTCAAAATTAAATGATGAGCTATTCACTTATCACAGAATGTGATATGCACTCAAATGTATGAGATTTAATATTTAACAATTTAATAATTTAATGAATTCAAAATTCAAATTTCACTTTTATCAAACGCGTACTCAGTTTATTGTAATGATGATGATGATTGATGGTTCACTCCCATCTAACTATAGTAATTGCTAACACTGAATATTCACATCACAATCCCAGTATTGAATTCTAGCAATTCAGAATTGTACAATGTTGTCAATCTCAAATTCAGAATACTTTTGTTACTTGTTACCCCCAATGTGTCATACTTTTAATTTTTGAATATCCTAAAACGATTACCATGTTAAGAAAGTCAAAACTCTTTTTAATCCAATTATCATAATCAAAATACTATTCTTAAAAAGATTCCTAAATTGCAACAGATATATTGAGACGGAAATAATATATATATATATATATAACAATTAACCTATAGTCGAAAAAGTATTAATATTTACTTAGAAGATTGCATTTTGTGTTATAAGCAAAACCGATGTGTTTAGATTGAAATTCTACTCCCGAGCCTCGATGTTGATAACAAGACACCTTTATAGTGACACTATGACTAGTTGGGCTAACCAACTAGTACCGATCACATTTAAGTTTTGTGAGAAATGTTTATATCAACCTATTTTTATTACATAATATCACAATCATATAATTGTCAACAAGTAATACGAATTTACATAGTATAAAGAGCAATATTGAAAATTTAAAGCATAATCTTCACCAATTCTCTCTGATTGTTACGGTAGATGAGCAATATCAAGAGTTAATCTTATATACATTGACAGTATATATATTAGTACCCTAAAATATGTCACAAATATAAAAAATGGAACTCAAATTTAGATTACATATACATCGGTATATGTAAAAATTAATCTATTTTCCTATGGCAGCATTTTGTTACTGCCTTTGTAATCTCTCTGTCTCTCCTAATGGAATCCCTCTGCTCCGTGAGATTTTTTATGCTGTATTATCATTATCTTGCATTAATCATGCATGCATCGTCCCAATGACAATGGATGGATGCTTACGCTCACATCTTCTTCATAGCGGTCCATTGCCTTGCAAAGATGTAAATTGTTGTCAATTCTTTACATAATACTAGGAGCAATTGGGTTAGACAATTCATCATCGCTGACGCGATTGGATTTAGGCTTCATTGGCTTACTGAAATTTGTTTTTCTGGTACAACTTACTATGGCAAATACACTGATATTCCATACGAAGCAATTTTGTACTGTCGACACAAGTTATGCTGATGTCAAGATTATAACTCTAATTTTGTGCTAATACTCATTTGACTTAGATCAAATCTAATCAATTTGTCAAGTGGATGATAATTTCGATCACTACACCTGCAACTACATATTTTCTCCCTTTTTTTTTTTAATAAAAAGCAAAGTTTATTAACGGATTGTTGAAAAACGTCAAACATGCTTTGATTTACATTTCTGCCATAATAGCAGGTTAAACATGTACTAAAATTATAAGTTGAAAATTACAAGAAATTTCACTATCTTCTACTAAGATAAATCGCCGCAACTCTCTTCTGTGCATGTTACAATCGTCAGATTTATTAATCAATAGTTTTAGCCTCCAATAATGATGATGAGATCTGTCGAAATAAATCTAAAATCCAACAAAATTTCAGATATGATAATTAGATATGAAATAAATTTAGATCTAATAACAAAATAAAGAAAAAAAAAGATTAACACAAAGATCTTGTAGAAACCCTATTAGAACAAAAATTTTTTACTAAGAACTAGGAATGACAACATGGCAAGAGATTGCGTGGGTTGGGGGAGGGGACCCTCCCTGCCTCCCGCCTCATTGCACAAACATTTTTTCCGCCCTACCCCGCTTCTTGTGGGGGGATAAAATGCATATAATTAGTAAAAAGTGTAATTAGTAATTTAGTATAAATATATTAATATAATTAATTAATAATTTATATTAGTATAAATATATAATTATTAGTATAATTAATAATATTAATTATATTACATATACATAATTTGATACTTATAACTAATAATATTAAATATGTTACATATATTTAAGGGGTGATAAGACGGGGGTATACTCCCTCGTCCCCCGCCTCGTTTTTTTATGGGAGGAAAAAATAACCCCTCACTCTATCCTATCCTTCGCCCTATTAACCCTCTACAGGGCGAATGTATGCGCCAGCTATACTAGGAACTCTTAAGAGAAATAGAAAACTCTCACTGAAAAAATTTAACAGATGCTTTATGTGTAAAACAAAATAAAATGAAATTCATGGGAGGGAGATCATCATACCATGGTTTCCCTTCCTTAGAGGAAAGCCTTTCTTTGAGAAGGGGAGAAGAAGTAAAAAGGATGAGAGGTATTTTCTTCTTTGTATATTACTGTAATTTAAAAATTGGGCTTTTCATTCTTTTGTCATCTGTGCAAAATCCGGGCAGTAGGTTTCTTCTGATTTGTACTGGAACGTGGACGGTGCATACAGGACAACTCGTTGAGAATGGCAGAGAGGATCCAATGCTATATTTGTTGTTGGATTTTTTGTGTGTTGTATGTTCTAGAAGTTCCACTAACACCAAGGCAAAAGATAATGCACTGCCAAAGGCGAAAATAAGTAAGATGGCAATGGGCAAAGTGACAAAGCCAGTCAATTTTGTGATGGCATTTCAATTGACTCGGAAGAGCAAATATAGTATTTTATTAAAAAATTACTTATGAGTAATTAATGCAAGAAATATATGATTTTGTGGATCCAAACGTTGAGAAACATATTTGGAAAATATATTATTGTCATTCTCTAAATTTTTATCTTTTCAATCACCAAATTATTTCACATACATTCAAATTACTGATTTAGCTTCTCAACCAACATTTTATTTATCCTACGCACTTAACTAAAACTGCTACCACAGACAGAAAATAATCAAGTTTGATTCTTTTTATTCAAGCAAATAATTATCCCCAATAAGCAAAAGTCCCATCGAACATTTCCAAGTCTATTATAAAAAAAAATATTATAACGATTTGCTGAATGTAAAGTAAAAAAGTGTTTAGGAAATGTTTTTATAGAAAACGTAATAAAAATTTTCTTAGAAAACTACAATCATAAATTTTGTTCATTCAGAGAGAACTAGTCCATTGTACCTAATCAAGAATCTACACTAATGTTTCCAAACTAGAGAACTTATTACATTAATATGTTTTCCAATAGACTAGAGAACTAGAGAACTTGTTACATTATTACAATAATAATTCCATCAAATTCAATACATAATCAAGTACCATATCAAGAAATCATACCCATTTAAGACCAATTATGACCACTAATCAAACAAAACCGTAACCCAGAAATGTCCAAATATCCAGTACATCAGCTCTACATCATCACACGGCGATCTCAGAGCGCGTAATTCCCCACTCGAAATGCTCCCGCGCGTACAGATATGTTGAAGCTATCCCAATTCCCCATGCCCATAATAATACAAATTGAACGCGAGTAGGGCCATATTCTCTCACAGCCTCTGCCCTCACCTCCCTCCTTTTTTCTGCTTTAAATACAGCCCCTCAACTTCCCCACCGTGCTCCTCCTCCGTCCACTCCTTTAATCCACCGTCAAATTTCACACACTCACGCACTCCAATTACACCGTAGCATTTATTAGAACAGAGTAGCGGAACCTAGGGTTAAGGATTTCGGGAAGACGAAATGGCAGGAAGAGTAGATCTGGATGGGAATCCGATAAAGCCGATGACAATTTGCATGATTGGCGCCGGTGGATTCATTGGGTCCCACCTCTGCGAGAAATTGATGTCGGAAACGGAGCATAAAGTCCTTGCCGTGGATGTCTACAGCGATAAGATCAAGCATTTGCTGGAGCCGGCTTCGCTGCCCTGGGCCGGCCGTATCCAATTCCACCGCCTCAATATTAAGAACGATTCCCGCCTTGAAGGCCTCATCAAGATGGCAGATCTTGTAAATTTCTTTATTCTCATAAGTGTTTGGCATTTTCAATTTCCCCATGTTTTCTATCATGCCTCTGAATTTTCTTTGTCTGGTGATTTTCCGTGATTATTTCCTGTTTTTAAGAGGGAAAACGGGGAAATATGGTTGTTTGCATGCATTTAACTGCTCTTTTTCCTTTTTTTTTATTGCATATTATGGAAAATTTTGCAGTAATTTTCTTGATTTATTGTTCCGAGTATGCTGAATGATAGATCTTAGATCTGAATCTTGGCGGCTGAAAAGATTTGTTTCTCGATGTTGGTTTATATGCCTTTTGTATTTATAATAGTATATGCAATTGTTGATAGGGGCTTTAGTCTTGAGATAGGGTCAAATGCGCTATTATTAAATGCTGGAATGGTAAATGGGATTTTGACTGTTCTGCTGATTTTTTGTTGTCTTTTCCTTATTGGGTATTTATTGTCATGTAGACTATAAATCTTGCCGCGATCTGTACTCCAGCTGATTACAATACTCGACCTCTCGATACAATCTACAGCAACTTCATTGATGCTCTCCCAGTGGTATGAACTTTGCATTTTTTTCGGTACTTCTAGTTATGTTCTTTATTAAGAGGGATGAAAGGTTGGGGCGATGTTGCAATAATCTGATTGAATTGGCTATTTTGAGGCAGCATTGGTTCACATGCTGGGCAATGTTGATGCTATTGTAAAATGGTCTATGGCTTTTGACTTTTTCTTTCGTCTCTTGAAATGTGGATTTTGTGGCGTTGTGCAGGTTAAGTATTGCTCTGAAAATAGCAAGCGCCTCATTCACTTCTCTACCTGTGAAGTTTATGGGAAAACAATCGGTAGTTTTTTACCCAAAGATAGCCAATTGAGACAGGTGAGGATATGCTTTCAAAACCTTTTTCAGATGTTTGACTAGATGTCCTAAACTAGTGAGTATCATGGATAACTCTCATTTATATGTTGGATGAAATGGGATTAAATATGTCTAGGAATTTGAGTCACAAAAGGGAATCTTGAGAAGAAGAAAATATCATGTGGTTATTTTGTTTAAAACTGCATCTTATTCTCTGTCTTGGATTGTAAAGTTTATTAATTGTGTATATCATCAAAATCTCTGAGAAAAGGTGTCGAAATTTAGAGATTTTTTTGGAGGCAGTTTGGCACATTTATGGAGCTGGCTACTCTTATGATAAATAAAATTTTTGAAAGCATTAAACTATAGATGATTCTTTTGATTTTATTAGTGATTTCATGCTTCCCTGTGGAAACCTTAATTTTCATAAGTAGTAATGTTGGAATGTGAAAATTCTTGTTATGGCATGGATAGGGGTGTATGTGTATCAGGCCCGTTATTTCATGGATTTAGTTGGATCTTAGCATGGCTGGGACTTCTATAAAGTTTCCAGAAGAGGGAAACTTGTTACAAATCAAATATCCATATGTGTGACCAGTAAATGAAAAACACGTGGAAGTCAGAATTTACCATTTGTGTGCTGCAAGTTATCTAAGTGAGGTTTTGTTCTGTGGCTTCCATTTAATTTTGAGAAGCTAAGTTGATCTTTTGGGAATCTTGGAGGTACATGTTGTGTCTGGGAAATTATTCCAGTCTGAGCTAGGGGATTACGTGTTTGTACCATTGTTGACATTGATAGTTAGGCAAAGAGGTCAAAACTGAAGTCTTTCAACTATAACTCGAAACATAGGAAGATATTTTTTCTTTACTCTGCTTCTCCATATTTTTGTTGTTTCTACTTTGGCTCCTGCATGAATGGCATTGATAGAAGCGATTTTTATGAATAACAGTGGCAAAGAACCTTTAAATAAGATACAAATGATGAAAATTGCAATTTATAATTTGCCTTTTAATTTAACTTCTTGTTGACTAGTACTTGGCATTTTACTTTCTGTTCAAAATTCTAATACATGTGCTAACATCATGTTTTTGAGTTGCATAGGGTCATCTTTTTTGTACTAGGTGGTTCCAAATGGAAAACCGCATCTTGTTTGTAAAGTTTTTCAAAGAATCTCCCCCTTTCCCCAAGTATGTTTCATCTCTGTTTCTTCTTTGTCAAAATAATCAAACTGAAAATAAAAAAGTTTTTCAACATCACTTTGGAATCTTGATGGGGCTTGCTGCTCTTTTCTTTTGATCGACTCCAATGAAGACTAGTTTAAGAGCGCACCAATGTGCTGTATGGTAAAATTTGGTTAGTTTATTTCATGTTGCTGAAAATATTAATATGAGCTATTTCTTCTTGCTGCATTTTGTCTTAGGTTTCATATTTGGTGCACTTAGTAACCCAGTTTTTTACTATTACTACTATTTTGGCACTTTGGTAGAGCGAGATTTAAAGTGGTGGAAATCCATTGAGTCTTTTCTGCTTTATGAAATAGGATCCTGCTTATTATGTTCTCAAGGAAGATACCTCCCCTTGCATTTTTGGTTCAATTGAGAAGCAGAGGTGGTCCTATGCATGCGCAAAGCAATTAATTGAGAGATTGATCTATGGTGAGCTACCTTTTTGTTGATCTGTCTTTTCAATATTAGATACTGCACTGGATATTTCTGACTTGGCCTTGCAATGCAGCTGAGGGTGCTGAAAACGGTCTTGAGTTTACCATTGTTAGGCCCTTTAACTGGATTGGTCCTAGAATGGATTTCATACCTGGAATTGATGGGCCCAGTGAGGGTGTTCCAAGAGTTCTGGCATGCTTTAGTAATGTTAGTCTCATTTCTTGTTTTCATGTTGGTAGTCTGTAATATTTTTTGTGGTTGTCTATCTCTTAACCATATTCTACCATTTCTTTTTCTTCAGAATCTATTGAGGCGTGAGCCCCTAAAACTTGTTGATGGAGGCCAATCACAGAGAACCTTTGTTTACATTAAAGATGCAATTGAAGCTGTTCATCTGATGATTGTATGTTGGCTTTGGTGTCATTTTGGTTTGTTACACATGTTACTGTTGAATTTGGATCTGAGTGGTTTACTTTTGCTTAGGAAAATCCTGCTAGGGCAAATGGTCAGATTTTCAATGTGGGTAATCCTAATAATGAAGTTACAGTCAGGCAGCTAGCTGAAATGATGACAGAGGTATATGAATGATGTTTGTCATAGAGTGTTTTATCATTAATTTTGTGTTTGTTTTTGTGATTTGTCTATATTTTGAATTCCTTACCATCTTCTACCCACATTCGGCAGGTTTATGCAAAGGTTAGTGGAGAGCCTCCACTAGAAGCGGCTACCATAGATGTAAGCTCCAAAGAATTTTATGGTGAAGGTTATGATGATAGTGATAAAAGAATTCCTGATATGACTATAATCAACAAACAACTGGGTATGAACTTCTTGTTTTCCTGTACTTCTGTTAAATTTCTTGTCACTGAGGATTCACTGAATTTGATTGTCAATGTTTTTGGATGATTCCCAGGATGGAATCCCAAAACATCTCTCTGGGATCTACTTGATTCCACCCTTACCTATCAACACAGGACATACGCTGAGGCTATCAGAAAAGCAATTTCAAAGCCTGTTGCAAGTTAAGAAACAGTATAGTGTGGTTCTTTCTCAGAGAGATGCTTGTTGGCAGGTCTTGCAATCCTTTCTACGGATCTGTTGAGTATATCTATATGGTTCATTGTCATATACGCCACATTTTTTTCACTTTCAAAGTGTTACTAGTCCATAGCGTGCAGTTACAAGGAACATGAAACTCAATGTTGGTCTTAAGGGCGGCATTTTAGTAGGAAGACTTGTGATGCTTGTCTAAGAAACTTTGGAGAACTGTAGAAGGATAGATGTACTGTTTGTAATTTGTGGTCACTCATCTGCTGCTTAATGCATACCACAGCTATACGGGATCATGTTGTATCATTTTGTTCTGCCTCTTCAGGCTTCATTTCCCTAATATATTATTCTTTTTGTGACTATTGGTCCTTTTCTCATTTACGAAGAGGCTTGCGATCAGTTTTACTTGTCAAGGTATTGAAGATGCTTCTCAGCATTAAAATGATATACCGGCAGTAAACGGGTCCATTACCATGGTGAATGAGTGCTGAGGTTTGGGTTTTAGCTGGGATCTTTGTTATCAGCTCATGACCTTTCTTATCAGCTCATGACCTTTCAAGGCTTATGTTAAGTGTAATAACCATCGCGTTTGAAAATGCTCTTAAAGAATTGCCAACAAATAATGTAGGCTCATGACCTTTAAAGGCTTAAGAAAAACCCTGGTAGAAGCTTTGTGCATTAAAAGATGCTTTACCGTTCTTTCAAGCCTAGTCTACTGAAAAGCATGTTCAAGGCGATTGGAATAGTTAGTACTTGGCCTTTTGTTTTGCTTATTTCTGTGCTACCCTACCAATCGTTCATTAGACAAACTATTGCTACCTACTTAGTGTTGGCACCATCGATTTTTTAAGATTCATAAAGATGTAAAATGCTTGCCATGGATTTTGGTCTGAGCTTTTAATTTGATCCAAAACCATCCATGCTACTGCAGTGTACTCCTAAGTAAGAAGGTGTAAGGAAGCAATTCTCTCTCTCTCTCTCTCTACACACACACACACACACACACAGAACTAAAGCAATGTATCTCTTGATCAAAGTCACATGGCTACTAATTTTCCTTGTCATATGTTAAATCATGCTTTACCAATTTGATTACCACTAGTTAGATATATGCTATATCTCTGGGTTATCACAAAAAACATTTCCGCCTCATTCAGCGGTCGAATATTTCTGTTGGACAGAATCTGTAAAATTACAAAACACAAAATAAAAACAGAAAACAGATCTATGCCACCAACTAACACCCCGTTTGGATTGCATTTTTATGAATTTTTTGTAGAAAAATTACTGTAACGATATAATAAATGTGGGGTAAAAAGACGATACATAGTAATTTTTTGAGGAAATCGCAATCGAAATGGGCATGTTTTCACGAAAGGCCCTGAAACATCTTGGTCCAGATTTGGATAACAGATCCATGAAAGTCACGAAAAATGCAAAGACACGCCTGGTGGGACTCGAACCCACAATCGTCTGATTAGAAGTCAGACGCCTTATCCATTAGGCCACAGGCGCTTTGGTTGTTTCTGTATACGAGTCATATATAATAATCATAGTTTTATAGTTTGATAAGCCGTTGGGCATGGCAAAATCCAATTGATTTTAATAAATTCACAATCTCTTGTAAATACTATAAGAGTACATGAAAATAAAAAAAAAATTGTTTTGAATAGAAAATTCACGGCAGCAATCTATGATCAAGATGTACTTCCAGTATGAGGGTTTATAACTTGGGAATTGCAGTTTAGCCTCTTCTTTACATTATTTTCTCACTAAAGGGAAAGTGTCACCTTTTGCCTTGTGCCAAAGATTTTCGCACAGGTACGGTAACTTTTCTTAAAGAATCATTTTTTAATATACTGATAATGTATATATTATCGAATTTGAAAAATATGACAAGTAGTTTAATTTTAATTTGAAATTTAAGTTTTGTATATGTGCATGTACCCAACCCCGCTAATGTATACATAGTTTTTTTTTGTGCATAATATATACATATCTATTTTAAAATGAATTGCATAACATAATCAATATATAGAAGTTTAATTTTTTCTAAAATGGATTGAAATGGCAAGTCTCCACCATTAATTGTTGCTTCATGGCCTCTTCATTTCATATTCATGATCCATTTAGGTGGCTTGTTCGAGTCTCCCTCTCCTGCTTTTCATCTTTCTTTGTAATTTTTGTCTTTGACTAGTTAACTACAACTACGGAATGGCAATGAATGAAAAGTTTTTAAGATAGTATACATACAAACATACAATACATTCGCATTTATTGACCTCTTACATTTAATTACTTATCTTATGTAATTTTATTTTTTTCAAGAAATTAACACTTGAAATCTATCTTTGCAAGTTTTTGGTGAATTGCTACTTGAATTCATCCTAACAAATGTCCATCGAGACAAATCCCACACTAAATGGCTTTTGATAAAAGTAAGTATTAAGCATTTATATCTGTAACTTTTTGCTTATGTTTAAGACCAATTGACACTAATTTACTTTTCGAATTGTAGAAGTATTCAAATTCGGCTCGCTTGTTATTTTTAGGAGTTTTTGTAGAAAAAGTAAATTGTAACGATTTGATGTACGTGAGATAAAAAAGTGATTGAAAATGTGTTTACGAAAATATGTCTAATAAAAATAGATGATTGAAAAATATGTTCAAAAAATATAAAAACTTTTCTGGCAGAAAACCCTAATCCAAACAAGGCCAACTAGAAAGCATAATCAGAATTCTCAATCTTTACCATCTAACTACAGACAGATGAATTGAATATAATGATAGACTTCATAGTACTCATTCTTTACCATCGAATTGCACATGATAGAACATAACGAAGCACTTGAGCATCTTCTAGTCACAAAATTTTGCTTTGGCACTGCCTTCAAAAGAAGCAAAGCTAACCCAAAGAATTTCTCATGCCAACACACAATTTACTAATTTAGCACCATTTCACGTGGGGGTGGCCACCAACAAAGCCACAAACACTCCCGAAAAGAAAAGAAAAGAAAAGAAAAGGAAAAAAAGACCACAATTATATCAATCACAATGTCCCAATCAGAAAAAATCCATGAAATAATAACACCACCACGGAGGCATCAATTATCAGACAATCTCATTAGTAATTCCACCACCCACAGGACACAAGCCCGCACCGCTCATTGGATTCACCTCGATATTCCCTCGACCGCTTTCCCTGTTTTTCCCTCCCACCATCCGTTCGACAAAAAGCGTGACCCAACTCCACACACGCTTATTATTATTCTACTGTTCCCCCAACTCTCCGCTTCCTCTCTCATATCATTTGTCATGTCCCCTTGTCCCTCTTTTAATCCTCTGCCGGCCTAAATTCTCTCAAAATTAGATTATCTGAAGGGGTCAAACCCGAAGTTATAGCAATGGGCCGTGGGATAAAGCTCGAAAATTTGTGAAAACGATGCTTTTCTCCCCCGGTTGCGTGTCTTGGCTTGTGGGTTCTCTATATGTATGTTTTTTTTTGGGAGTGTATTAAAGTAACGTGTGGAGTATGGACCAATGCTGTTGCTGTCTTGTGTCTTGTAGGGGATATCAAGAGCAGTGAGCTAGGCTTTTTGTGTGCAAGAATTACTGGGGACTCAGTGGCTTAGCTGTAAAGTGGTGCGAGAAAGGGAAAGAGAGAACCCTGAACGTAAAAATGATTACTTTGATTGATTTGTGCTCAGAATTTACTTAATTTTGGAGGGGTGATTTGGGTTTGACTCATTTTGACTCTGTTCTTGTGGTTGCTATGGTTGGTGGCCTGCCCTGACTTTATTCTTTAGGATGGGGTTTATTTAATTTAATCTGGTGATAGGACTTATCTGGTCCTCTGATGCTTCTTATTCAATTCAAAAGAAAGCGAAAAACAGAGGAAGAGAGTTAAATTGGACTGAACTGATTGACTAATTGTTCTTATAGAGGAGGAGGTCTGTCGAGTCCTCAGGGGGGTCATCGATATGGCTCCTGCAGCAAAAGTTACTGGTTTCCGCCGTGAAGGAAATGACTGGTATGCTTCTGTCTATTACTTAGTTGCTTATTTATGTTAGATTCTTGATAAAAAATCATATGTGAAGGCATCAGCCGGGACTTGTTCAAGTTATTTGCTTTGATCCTGTCAATAATCATCATGTTCTTTAACACTATAGAATTAGCCTTTGGCATCCAAATATAGTAGATATAGATTGTGGTGAATTGTGGAACTTGTTATATTTGCAGTGCCACCATTATTACGCATGATTGGGATCAAGGAATAGGAATTCAGTTGTGGCTCTTATAGCCTGATTGTCCTTGGGTAAATATCCTGACTGTCCTTGTTCAGTTCAGTTACCTGTCGCAAATATGGTTTATAGTTCAGAATAAGATTTGAATTTATTGAACTGCCTGTACACGAATTGGTGTCAGAGTGAGGAATGTGAAGGACGCATGATTATGAGCAAAAACAATTGCTATCTCTTCTTATTGAAGTTGGAACTTGAGTTTAATCGTCATTCTTCATTCCCTGACATGTAGTAGGATGCCGAATATGTTTTGACTTTACATACGTTACACATACTTACCTGGTACATGAGCTTTAAATCGATTTTGATTTATAATGAACTTCACAGGTTCTATAATGCAACTCTACCAAGTGACATAACTGTGGTGGTAGATGGTGTTAACTTCCATCTTCACAAGGTATTTCTTATTCTTTGTGCATCTGGAAATATATGAGATCTATTTTTGTATTTTGTTGTTCTTTTGGTGGTACTTTTTTCTGTTGTTCATCTTGAGTTGGTTGATGTGGTGCCATTTGTATCTGAGTAGGTCGAAGACAATGATCTTGTACTGTGTTAAACTTCTCACATCAAAGCATATTGACCTTTCCAATTCCCTAGGTGTTTAATCATATTGATAAATGTCTGCTTTTGCATGTCCATTGCTTTTAGAACATGACCGTCAGTTGATTATTTTGCAATTTTCCAATTACTATGAATCTCTCTCTGACATTTTGTTTGTTACATGTATGAAGTTCCAATGTCCTGCCTTTTAGCAACAAAAGTGTTTCTTCTCTAAAACAATTTGTGAGGACTCCAAGGATGTTGTCTTGTTTGAAATGACTGCAATCTCTCTATAAATCAGTACACTGTTTTTTTTTAATAGCTCATTTCTTTGTGTTTTGGCACATCTGTTTCATTAGGTTCTTAAGTGGTTTTAGAATTTTTAGTAATTTTTTTTTAAATTTAAATTTCGCCTTCTTCTTGCTTAATGCACAACTGTTTTCCTTCTGTGGCTGAGGGGAGGGGTCAGTACTAATTTGAGTTGTGTGGGATTTCTATGACTTTTTCCTTGGAATTGCTTTTTTCTTCTCTTTTAATCCTCATTTTCTGTGCTTTTTTTTTTTTGTAGTTTTCTTAATCCTGAGGATAATATTAACTTTTCTTTGTCTCCAGTTTCCACTGGTATCAAGATGTGGGAGGATTTCCAAGATAATCGAAGAATCTGAAGAATCCACTGATGGGAATTTCATCACAACTTTTGAAGACTTCCCTGGTGGCAGTGAGACATTTTTGGTCATAATAAAATTCTGTTATGGTGGGCGGGTGGAATTTACAGCAAGAAACATAGTAATGGTATATTGTGCAGCGGACTACCTTGAAATGACAGACGAGCATGGAGAAGATAACTTATTGTCAAAGTCAGAAGGTTTCTTCCACAATAATGTTCTAAAGAACTGGAAGGATTGCCTTTTGGCTCTCCAAAGTTGTGAACCAGTAATTTCTAGAGCAGACAAGCTGCAAATTGTCAGTAGATGTTTAAATGCTGTCTCTGTGATGGTTTGTACAGATCCTAGTCTCTTTGGATGGCCTATGTTGATGTATGGTAGTTTACAGAGCCCTGGGGGTAGCATTCTATGGAATGGAATCAATACAGGTGCAAAGATCCAAAGTACCATGGAATCAGACTGGTGGTATGAAGACATTTCATATCTGAGTGTGCATTTGTTTGAGAGGTTGATTCATACAATGGAAGGAAAAGGTATAAAACAAGAAAATTTAGCAGGTGCTATAATGCACTACTGCAGAAAGTACCTTCCTGGTTTGGGCAGATGGCAGGGTGGACAGAGTGGTAAACCCAGAAACTGTTGCAAGTTTCAGCATGACTCCAGCTGCCGTTGACCAAAAGGTTCTTTTAGAAAGTGTTACAAAGCTGCTCCCTGAAAAAAAGGGGACATTGTTTTGCCGATTTCTGTTAGGGCTTCTACGAGTAGCATTGATATTGGGTGTCAATCATACATGTCAGGACTCTTTAGAGAGAAGAATAGGGGTGCAACTGGATCAAGCTACTCTAGATGGTCTACTGATACCATGTTACTCAGACTCTGATACATTATACAATACTGATTGTGTAGAGCGAATGATTCATCATTTTATGTCTTCTGAATCGAGGCTAACTTCTCTATCCCCATCATCTTTTGATCTAGAAAACATCTCCATCATCTGGACCATTGAAGAGAGCGGCAAAGTTGGTAGATGGATACATCGCTGAGGTTGCTTCTGATGTGAACCTGAAACCCAACAAAATGCGTTTGCTTGCAGAAGCCTTGCCAGAATCTTCAAGATCTTTGCATGATGGATTGTACCGAGCGCTGGATATTTACTTAAAGGTAACAATAAGTTCACTTCTGCTTATCAACTTGTGTGTCGCGTAAAATTTGTGAATTAATTGCTGGTAACTTAGTTTTATTAATGGAATGTCGTGCAACTCCAAAGCAGTTTCCTTTTTCTCCTTTATGTTAGGAGTTCTGCATAGTGATGTGTTTCTGACTTTCTGTGGTACTCCATGACTTGTGTATAAATTACTTGCAAAATCCTTTTGCATTTGATACACAGCAATCAACTTATTCAGTCCTTTAGGACCTTTATGATCCAGATGAAGCTGAGTTTTGCTTAGGAAAAGAAAAAGGAAATGAAAGTGCGATGGACGACAATTTGGCTGACAGGTTCTCTCATATTAAAGTAATTTTTATGTTCAAAGTATTTGCAGTCAACTGAATTAAAGTGCTGTCTATAGTCAAAGAAGCTCCCCAAATGATGTGAACAAGTCATGTTCTTGTTCTTGGAAAATTGGGCTCTAGAAAATGATTTTTCTTAGTTCGTATCATTATTTCCTCTTCAGCTTTCTGGTTACATCACATCTTAAATTGCTAGAGGCTTCCTTATAATTCAGTTCTTATTTCTGAAGCAGTTGTAATTTTCTTCAAATGACCAGAAAATGTTATTTTAGTTAATTGTTTCAGCTTTTGTTTGATTTCATTGCAAAGAGACTGTTTATTTTTCTTAAACTCGTGATCTCCGATTGGGAACATTTATGAATATGTCTAGTTTGTAACAGTTCCCTTGTGATTTTGTGTTATGTTCTAGCCTTCACTTGATATATGCAGTGCGTCTTGGCTACACATGCGTATAACATGCTTCAACACAGATACACGCAGTTTTCTGTGTACCTGCTATTTATACTCCTACAAAGGTGACCAATAAAGCTTGTTATTATCCTAATGTAGAACATTCTCATGAACTTGTACAGGAACACCCTTGGCTTCCTGAGAAAGATAAGGAACAGCTATGCAACATTATTGACTTTCGGAAGCTGTCCATTGATGCTTGTGCTCATGCATCTCAAAATGAAAGGTTGCCACTCAGAGTTGTTCTTCAAGTGCTGTTCTTTGAGCAGTTGCAGCTGAGGGCAGCTCTTGCCGGCTGCCTCCATGTCTTGGATGCTGAAACTGCTCCTCCTGTTCCAATGACTGTCCCGAGTGACATGGCAGGTCAGATTCTCCAGAGAGATGGGTGGATGACAGTTGCTCGTGAGAACCAGGTATTAAAAGTAGACATGGAAAGGATGAGATCTAGAGTTGGAGAGCTTGAAGAAGAATTCACTAAAATAAAGCAAGAGATGAAAAGGGTGGCAAAGTCATACAGCTCTATCAGTTCTCCTCGTTTCATTGCAAGGAGGATGGGATGCAATCTGCTTCCCCAGTCTTCAGAAGCTCAAACAGATGTTGTTGAAAGTACAGCGCCTACTCCTAGGGCATCAGGTGAGCATGGAAGACTTTCCCTTCAGTCAAGACACCGCAAAAGTTTCTCTTTGTTTTGAAAAATCGTGACATTACCAAGTCTTCTTAGATACCCTGATAGTAACCCTGGAAGGTTGGGTCTGAGCTCGTTTCTCATGATATAATGTGTATATTGAGGTGCCAAGTCATTCACTGTCAAGATGTTCTTTGACTTTTGAAGGCTTGAAGGAGGTACTGATTTGGTGAAATATAATGCAATTTTCTTGGAAAAGGAAGGAAGGATAATTTGAAGACAAATTAGTATTCGTTCTCAAAAAGTTTGGCTGACATTCCGTTCTCAACATTAGTATAGGCGAGTAAATACATTAAGTCGACTCTAGAGAGGGAAAAAAGGAGGTATATCATTTATAGTTTTCAGATTCTTTTGGGTTCATACATGTACAGCTCCATTTGATAGGATGTGATTTTGTAAGCAGGTGAAATTTTGGATGATTTGGACAGAAACTCTGTCCAAGTCAATTGATCCCTATGTCTGAAATGTAGTAACAATCTAGTGACATGTTCATCTCATGAAATTTCCAGATTAAAAAAGTAAATAGTCAAGCTGCTTAACCCATGTAAATTCTTGGTTTACATCCAACTCGCATGCCTAGCAAATTAGTCGATGTTGCTGTGTATGCTTTTGGCTCTTTGTTTCGCTAATGCATAGCACCACGGTAAGTTTTATCAGTAATCACATGGTAAAGTTGCTTCAGGCACCGAGAATGATGAAAATTCAAAGGCTTTTCTTGCTTGTTTATCTTAGTTATGCTGTCTAAGCTTTGAGGTGAAAATCGGAGAGGCAAAATGCTTCTGCAGATGTTTATATTAGGAACTGACAATGCCAAGGACGGGGATCAAACAAGTTCTGATGCAATGCTGTGACTTCTGAGCATGTCCCCCTATGAACACAGTTAGGATGAATGCAAAATGTGTCCTGATATTGCAGTTGCTGCTTATGCTTATGGAGGCTAATTTACATTAATAGTTATAATATTCTGACATTGGAGTAATACAACAAGAATAAGTTGAAAACAAGACTCTCTATATTGTTCTAACTCTTCTTTGTAAAGAAAAGATTCTCTGTGTATTGTTAGAGGCTTGGAAGTCGGAAGCATTTATGAGAACAGGGAAGAAGGAAAAGGAGGGATGGTGTTTCGAACGTTTTTCAGGCTTTGTTTGACAAGCAAGTTTTTAGCCAAGTTTGCCTGCTACAAGTTTTTTAACAACTTTAATTATAGTAA
The DNA here is from genome assembly GCA_023065735.1 of Coffea humblotiana. Lineage (NCBI taxonomy): Eukaryota > Viridiplantae > Streptophyta > Magnoliopsida > Gentianales > Rubiaceae > Coffea > Coffea humblotiana. The sequence goes on along the minus strand of CM041208.1, from coordinate 26,019,043 downwards.
TCTTAAAATACTTTTCAAAATTTTTAAGTTATACACTTCAAAATATTCAAAAATTTACATACTTTAAATTTTTTTTTTACAATTTCTACAATAAGTTACAGTAAGATTTTTGATAAATACCTAAAAAATTCATTTGCAGTGAGATTTTTATGCACGTTTATCAACAAAGTAAAAAGGTTAACGCTACTCGTATAACTTATTAACAATTGTTTGAAAAATCAATCTCAATTACTATAACAATTAGGCATAAATTGTTCATTAAAGCTGTTTCTATGATTATTAATGGAGTACGAGTGAGGTTATAAAATTAGGGAAGAAAAGTAGTGCCCTTGAATTTATCTCTCTTTTTTCTTGAATTGCCTGTTGCATGATGGAAAAATAATAATAATATGTTCTACATAAAAAATAAAATAACTCGAGCCAAAATTTCCCACTTTTCATGCTTTGTTTGCCCATTTGACATTTGGTAGTTGGCCAACGGCCAGGGACTGTATACTGAAACTTTGTAACATTCTAAGGGGCATAATTACAAAATGACAAAATTCCAGGTGTCTAAATATAAATAGTCCTACAAATAAAGCTGCCACTCTAACAACAGCATGCCATAAACCCTACTATGCGGGATCTTACAACCTATACGGAACCGGATTCTTGATACTTCACCAAAGGCCAAAAGGCCCAAAACTTTCTTGCTGGATTTTTTCTTGATAATTCATTGATAACTGATTTAAGTGTTGACAGCCAAAAAGGAAACAGGTATAGAACCTTTGTATTTTTGGTAATAGCTTTATATTGACAAGTATGGCTATTTCTTCCCAGAGCTTGAGCTTGGCATTGCAAAACCTGTCAATTTCGCCAAATGAAAGCAACCAATTCGCTGCCCAGAGTGTTGACTTCCAGTTCAGGCTTTTGGGTTCTTCCAAAAACTCGACCTTTTCCAGCTTTTCAATCAGAAATGATGGTAGTTTCAGGGAAAATAATAGGAGTAATAGTTGCCTAGTGTTTCAGCTCAAATGTAGCGAATCGGATTTTATTGCGAAAACGAGTGCTGTCTCGGAGGCTATAGAGGAACCCAGAATTGACAATGGAAGTGGAGCAGATGGCGGCAATGGGCCAGTGCCCTCTGGCGGTGGAGGTGGCGGGGGCGGGGGCGGGGGCGGGGATGGAGATGAAGAAGAACAAGGTGATTTTGATGAAAAAGAATTCGGGCCTATTTTGAAGTTTGAAGAAGTGATGAGAGAAGCTGAAAAACGAGGGGCTACTCTGCCTTCTGATATGTTAGAAGCTGCCGAGACCACTGGGATTCGGAGCTTGATTCTTAGCCGTTATTTGGGTTTACAGGTGGAAATGCCTGCTTATGATGTTTAAATTTTTTCCCCTGGTCATGGATTTGTTGCTATTGCCATCTTGATATTGTTGGTCGATGGATTGTTAATGCAGGGGTCAGTTTGGCCGATGGGATTCTTGATGAGGTACTGCTCTATGCTCAGGAATCGAATGCTTGCTGATCCAGCGTTTTTGTTTAAAGTTGGGACAGAGGTTAGTTTAAGACTTTGAACTGGGTTATAATGTTGAATTATTATGTATGGGAACATATATAGCTTGCCAAAAAGGATTATTCTTTGAGCTTAGCTATGGTAATTATGCCTGTGGCATGTGTGTTTTTATTCTAATCGTTAATCAAGGACAATTGCTCATTTTGGTCCATACGGAATGGTTTAGGGATACTCGTTTAGTTGTTTCTGCTGTTTTTTGGAGTTTGTCAGGGCTTGCTTTTCTTGTGGATGCATGAAATGCTTGACACAAATACCAAATGGAACCTGAAGTGACAACATTGACATTAGAGTGATGCATTATGTCTGTTTTCCTGTATTCTTTGAACCTGTGAATTTGCATGGCAGAAAAATGAACAAACTAAAGAATAATTTCATGGATGAGGTTGAAATCGAGTTTGTAGCTTTCAACCTTGTAGACTGGACTTTTGTGGTGAACTTTCCAGTTTAGTTTCCACAAGTTATCCAACTTTTGTTAATGTATTTTCTGTTGGGCTGTCATAAGTAACTGGATGTCTTGTATTTTAGGTGGTCATTGATACTTGTTGTGCAACATTTGCGGAAGTTCAGAAGAGGGGTAAGGATTTTTGGGCCGAGTTTGAATTGTATGCTGCAGATGTTTTGGTTGGGGTGGTAGTTGACATTGCTCTGGTTGGCATGCTGGCACCTTATGCTCGTATTGGGAAGAGATCTGTTTCGAGTGGCTTTTTAGGGCGACTACAACTTGCCACTGCTTCTCTCCCAAGCAGGTATAATAGCTTATAGGATCTTAATGTTACTGTCATTTGTTCTCTTTCATCTTTTAACAGTTGATAGTGATGAACCCCTGTGTGGTTGACTTTATCATAACATAGATATTGCCATTGAAGCTGATCAAGGGGCTGTTGAAAACCAGCAATCTGGTGGTAGGAAGCAGTTGATGATAAAATATTGCATTTCAAAAGAAAACATCTGTTGTGACTCGAAAGTTAGAGATTCACATATAGAAACCTTAAAGTCAAGTCAGGTGTATAAGATTTGAATAAATTGCTTCCTATTCTTCCAGATTGGAATGCATTTTAAAGATTGCAAAGCTGTAAAGTAAAACTAGCAACTGAGTGTCTTTGATTACCCAACATATGTCATGACCAGCAAAATTATACAGGAAAAAATTTTGCTGATGTTGGTCAAAACCTCAAAGGTTGTTGATTTAGGCAATCAACCGATCATTAGGTGATGCTCTTATATAAATAATTCCAGCTTCTTCTGTTGCACAATTAGGATTTATAGCCTCAATTACTAGTCTGCACGTTTGAGATATAACTCAGTTTCAGAGTTACTCCAAGTATTAGGACTAAAGATTTTTCTCCTTTTAAAGCATGCGTTACCCCATGTTGTACTGAATACCATTAAATATTGCAAACTATCAGCTGATTGTATTTTAATTGCTACTATCCCAATTTTGACAGGGTTTGTGCCTAATATAAGATTAATTAGTTAATACTTGAGTGTCCTGTGAATACCTCAATCCCATGCCCCTTTTTAGTCTTATACTTCTGGTGTTTATTGGGCTAGCAGAATTGCGTGCATCTTGTTTGCTGTTACAACTGACTATTTGGGTGTTTAATTGTGAATATTTTGGTTCTAGTGTTTTTGAAGCTGAAAGGCCAGGATGCAAATTTTCAGTCCGGCAACGAATCGCTACGTACTTTTACAAGGTAATACACTTTGTAGATACACCGGGTGACAATTACTATATTTGGTTACCAGGCTTGAAGTCTTGAAGTATCATCTCATTTTATTTAGTTAAAAGCTTTCCCTGATCCACTTTTTTCTGTTAATGGCATGCATTCTTGTTCCAATGTTAGCATCTTGCATTCCCAGTTCATCTGTGATTTTTTATGCTACTTTCTGTCGGATCCTTGTTGAATATTTCTCTTATTGACCACCTAACTTATGCTCGATCCAGGGTGTATTATATGGTGCAGTTGGATTTGGCTGTGGGCTTATCGGTCAAGGCATAGCAAATTTGATTATGACTGCTAAAAGGTGTATGTCTTTTTAGATAACTTCATGCTATTACTTGCTATTGGACTATGAAATAGTTTCTAGGCTTTTGGAACGAGAATAATTCTTATTGTATGTTGTTCTCTTGGGTATTGAATTGAAGTAATTATCTTTTCTTAAACTCACTATAAAGCTCTGGACTGAAAGCATGAAATAACAAAAAATATGATTCACATCTCTAATTATCATTTCACTGGTGTATGCAGTTTTTAAAAAGTAATCTTTGCACTGAAAAATGGAAGTGAAACTAAACAAGAGATTAAATTTCTTAATCACTTGCTCTTAGAAAGTGGATTTTGAATAATAAGTTGAAAGCAGCAATTTTGAAGATGGAACAAATTGGTCAAATTATCCACTATTTTCCTAAGTCAACCTTTTAGAAAAGTAAGTTCATCATATTCAGCACACTTCAAAGAATTAAAGTTTTGCTTTCTCCACTGTATTGAGAGAGCCATTATTCATATTAACCTTCACATTGGCCCCATAAATCCCTTCAGTTAAGCACACAAAATGAGGAATTCAAGATAGTATTACATACCTCGCTGTGGCACCATTATTCAGCCTATTCTTTCACATTTTTCTTGGTCAGATAAGCATTAATGGACTATATGTCATTCTGATGAAATTTGATTGGAGATGTCCAGAAAATTTGGCAGTGCGCTTCCTTAAATGGCTCCAGATCTATACTGTGTTTCTTTTTATCTTTCAGGAACATCAAGAAGTCAGAAGACGATATTCCAGTTCCCCCTTTAGCAAAGAGTGCAGCTCTCTGGGGTATGTTACTTGATACTACTCAACCGATCCTTTCTATTGCTGCCACTGCATGTACTATCTGATTTTATTGTGTCAGAGAGAGGTGCCATTATGCATCTAAAGCTTCACTACCTTTCACCATCATATTGCATACTTTGATTCTGAGGCACTCAATCCTTAAAGACTTGGACTCTTTCTGACTTATCTATGTTCTTTTCTTTTTTCCTTTTTCTCTCTTCTGATTTTTTCCTGATGGCCTGATAGACATATGACTTCCAATTTCTTAGGCACAAGGTAAATGCCAATTGCACGGTCAAATCAAACGTATGAATTTTTTTTTTTTTTTTGGAAAAGAACGTTTGAGTTAATACGATTCTATGAAAGGATCTTATGTTCCATAAATTTGGATGTAGTCTGCGAATCATATAGGTTTGAGCTATTCTTCAAAATTTTCTGCAATTCAATAACTTGATTGGGTACATTTTTCTTCATTTCCCTGGTGCTAGTCATTTTTCCTTCCTTCTGCCAGTGTCATTGAAGCACATGTTTGATAACAATCTGATGGATTTCTTATTTCTGCCATCTCATGTGCCTTTGATTTAAGTTCCTGACGGACATGAAAAGAAAGACCTATGCTTGAACCTTGGTGTTCTCCTTCTGGTTAAATTCCTTGAGATATGTGGCTAAAGTTCAAGCCTCCAACAATCTTCTTTCAGAAAAAAAGAACCTAAGAGTCTTAACTTGTTAACCAGTATTCTGGAAAAGCCGTTGCTTGGGGCTTGAATTGGAAGATTTTTTAAGAGAACTTCTGCCAAGAGTTGCTTGTTCTCATTCATTTGGTGTTATTCATTATTCTCATTTGTCGCCAGGTGTTTTCCTAGCAGTCTCCTCCAATACTCGTTATCAGATTGTTAATGGCTTGGAGCGATTGGTCGAAGCATCGCCTGTAGCAAAGCGAGTCCCACCTGTTGCAATGGCCTTCACAGTTGGTGTGCGATTTGCTAACAACATCTATGGTGGAATGCAGTTTGTAGATTGGGCAAAATGGAGTGGAGTGCAATAATAGCATCCATCAGATATCTCATCCATGTATTTTTGATTGATTGAAATAGTCATAAGGTTAGATTTTTTGGTTTAAGCTTTCCTCGTCCCTCTCCAACCCCGCCCTGCTGCCAGGAGAGTGGTGTTTTCCCTAGCTTAAATAAAAGAAGGAAAATAGCAGAAAGAAGAAATAGTAAAGGAAAGAGAGAGAACTGATGATGCCCTTGGCTTAAGCAAAAAATTGTTACTTGTAAATTTTGAAGGTTTTTGGCAAGTCCTTGCTTCAAGCTTGAGTGGGGGGAATCCAAAAAACAAGTAGAACATTTTTTGAGAATGCACTGTTGTATCTTGGGGCTTGTTTGGTGCCATATATCCGGTGGACTTAAAATGTGTCAGTTATCAGAAAGAAATGGCTCTGATTTTTCAACAACACACGGGATGTCAGCTGGACGGCAGAAAGACATGTACAGTACACATGGTAGAAAGACGGGAATTTGATTGCATATATATAAGAATTATACAGTCCATGGGGTGTTAAAAAGAATCTAAAAAGTCGGTAATCAAGAAAATCGAATTAATCCAAATCGAAAAATAGGATAATCAACCTGCAATTCTTGAAATGATTAGATTATTCGAACCTACTTAAAAAATTAGATTAGAACATGGTTCTCAATTTTTAAAATCACGATTATTTGGACCTACTGGCATATGTGGCCGCATATATGCCGCATATGCGGGATGGATTCGGATAACTAGTACCAAAATTCAAATCTAAACCCCAATCCATAATTATTTGGTCAATTTAATTTACTAATAATTTGAGTTATGAGAATTATTATACATTTTATTTTTTCAAAACTTATAAACTTATCTATCTAATTCTAACTCCCAATTATCTTTTCACGTTCTACATGCGTCGTCACTAATTTCATTTACTTTGCTTCTCACGTTCTACATGCGTCGTCACTAATTTCATTTACTTTGCTTCTCGTTTCTTTTTTCTAAAACTTCTTTTTTTTTTCCTCATAAATTCTATCAACTCCATCACTCTACTATTTATTTTGTTTTTAATTTTTAAAACTTACATGTTTGGTTGTGGAGTAACTTGTCATCCTTATTTTAAAAAAATAAAATCGATTGCTTTCAAGAAATAGAGAAAACGAAAACAAATGTTTATAATATTCAGTGTTTTAATTATCTAATGTGTTTTGATTTTCTATTTTGTTGATAGATTTTTAGAATTGTAAAATTAAATACTCTTATTGATTTGAGAAGATATTAATTTTATCCCACAGGCTCAATTGCATTGTTTGATTTGTTAATCTAATTTTTATTTTTATTTTTATACGTAGATGAAGATTAGATTATTATGTACAATCAATTTTATCCCACAGATTAATCGATTCAACTGGGTTAGAGTATGGAATGTAATTTTGCTGATCGCTAATGTGATTAGCGTCAGTGAAATCGTACATACATGGATTATTTGATCCCAGAGCACCCCTAATAATCCCCTGGAGAAACTTTTAGCGTCCCAAGTCTATGTGTGGGTGAACATTTGCAGCGAAATTTCCTCTTGTCTCTAATGGGTTGTTTTGACAAGTCAGCATTGAGTGCTATGAGCCTATGAAGAGTCAAAAAGGTGGACCGACTTTTGCCAAATTCCGCGAGCCCAAAAGCACAGTGGTTCAAAGTTCAACCGGTTTACATCATAGAAGGTCATAATATGGGTGGGGAAATCAATTCTAGAAACGCCAAAGATAAGCCTTATTTGGACCTTCTCTCTCAAGTTGGTGGTTTAGGGTCGAGTCGAGTGTTAGCCCGACAAGGACGCTTACATCTGAGATGTCGAGAAGGGAAAGAACCAAGTAAAATGAAGGAAGGAGACTGGAATTTCTTGAATAACATTCCTATGATTTTCATGAATTTCTTGTTCCCTCGTTACTACAGTATACATTTGTGAAAAAATCTTTGAACGTTTGGTCTGAGTTAAATTACTCTACTACGTGCGTTTCCTATGTATAATAAACAATTACATTTCGAATCTAAATGCTTATATTTTAACATATCAAATATGACAATTGAACAATCAATAATACGTCTACATTCTATCTAATATATTATATATATATATATATATATATATATATACATACATGCTAATAGTTATTATTATTTTTTTGTATTTATACACTTTTTTCTAATTAATTTTACATTTTCAAAAATTTAATACCTATAATGTATTTTAACAAGCGCTTAGAAGGTTTCTGTTAGATAGGCCGTATGATAGAATAAAACAATACTACAATCTAATTAATGGTAAGATAGGTTTGAAAGAACTATATGGTGTATGCTCTGGCTATTTTTTGCTACTATTTAAGACTACAATAATAACAATTAAATTTTCATTTAAAAGATCTCTTTATGCCTTATTAGTTGCTTTGCTTTGGATATATTTATAGCCTTTTGCCCTCATTTCTTGCAGCCTAATACTAACAAAAAACGTACGGTATCTTCAACTTATGAAAACAATTAATCAAATGCGAAACAAAAAAATCCATGGTAAACTTGAAGTTCATATGCAGCATTCATCTACAAAAAACTATTCAAAAAAAAAGAGAGGGAAATCCAGGTTTTTGAATTGCTATTTTTAGGAGTTTTTGTAAAAAAAATGTACTAAACGATTTCATTTATGTGAGAAAAAAAAGTAATTGGTAAACATATTCATAGAAAATATAAATTTTTTTTTTTTGGAAAATCACAAAATAGGCAAAAGAACAATTGATAAAAGTTTCTGACATTTTCAACAGGCTGTTCGCATTTGTGCTTCAAACGGTCAAACCTCAAACCCATCCCCTTTTCGGGTCGGTCACGAAACCCGGATCCACATCCTTCTGGTTCTTTTCCAGTCAACAAGCTTTAAATTGGGAACTAAAAACCAAACCCACAAAAAAAAAAAAAAATCGAGTTTTAAATGTTAATGCTAATTATTATAGCGGAGTCAATAAATAAATAAAATTTAAAAATAAAGCGAAATGATGGCGTCATTTGCTGTAAAAAATTGTAGTACTAAAAAAAAAAAAAAGTCGTCTTTCTTCCTCAGCCTATCTATCGGGTCCCGACGGCTCTTTCCAAATTTTCTCCTCAGTCCACCTCTCTCTCTCTCTAGATCACGCCTCCACACACCCACTGTTTTCTCTCTATTTGTAAATTCAAACCCTAAACATTATTTTTCACTTTCAGCATTTTGATTTTTACTCGGTGAATTCCACCTGGAATTTTGATTAGATGCATTCATTTTGAAGAAACCAAAGCAGAGGATTAAGATCTTTCAATTGTAACCGGACCAAGCGTTTTGAGTTGGATCTGGACCGGAGTTGTGATCGGACCGCTTGGAGATGGCGTTGTCTGGCATGAGAGGGCTGTCGGTGTTCATCAGCGACGTCCGCAATTGCCAGAACAAAGAACAAGAACGCCTCCGCGTCGATAAAGAGCTCGGCAATATCCGTACTCGCTTCAAAAATGAAAAGGTACTTCAATTATTTCTCTTTGTTGTAATCATTTTTTTAAAAGCTTTTTTTAATTCGATATGAGCTGTTGAGCTGAGGGGACTGTATTTTTGTGGAGTTGTGTTTAGGTTTTTTTGTGTTTAAGTGGTGCATTTGTGTAAATTAGGTTTTTTATCGAATAAAGAGGTCTTTGAATGTGTTGGCTTAGTTTAAATTTTGTGGAATTTGAAGTCCGAATTCACTTTTTAAGGCTTGGTCGAAATGTGTTTGGAGTGTTTTATGGTTTTGTAATTTTGGCTGGTTTTGGATGCTTACTTTCTGTTTGAATTCTGTCATTGGCAATTTGATTAGTAGAGGCCTTTCTAGTTCAGAAATTTTGAGTTGATAATCTTAGATGGAATTTATGTTTCGAAAGGGTTAGTTGGACAAAAGAAGAAAAAATGTGTTAAGAAATGAAAATGAGCTAGCATTTTGTTGGTAGTGAATGCTGATAATTCGGAAGGGGTGTACAGAGTAATGTTGAAATATTGGCATTTGTGGCTGCATTTTTTTTTCTTTTTTGCTAAACTTTCATTTTCTTGTTGTACTTTCAACACTGAAAATTACTTGGATGAAAGTTGTGATTTCTTTAATGTTATTTGATGGACGTTGTTAGATCATGCACGGTTATTTCTCCAAATTTGGTATAATCGGGAAAGTACTGCACAACTTGCACAGCTTATGACACGTTCAATCCATGCCAAAGACATAGTACGATCCGCACGAACTGGTAGGAGCTGGGGGTCCCACCATACCTTCCTGGATTTGTGGTTTAGAATAATTCGCTAGTATGTTCAGTTAAGTTATGATTAAGCCTTGAACTTCATGACCTTGTTGCTATATGTAGAATCGTTAAGAAGACTTAAGCATTCATAAATAAATTGCACCAGCCTCTTTGTTGTTGTTCCTTTTCTGGGTGGTGGCCAATAGCAAGGGAAAAAGGTAATCCATGGAGTTTGTTAATGCTCAACTCAGTAGTGAAAGAGACAAGTTTTAAGTGGATAAGGGTTAGAAGACTGTACAAGAAAGATTGATATTCAGGAAGCAGGGTATATAGTAAAATTTTCAAAATATGAGAGATATGGCAAGTGGATGTTTGTGCATCATTGACTTTGAGGTGACTGGCGTTGTTGTCCAAGGATTTCCCCTAGTAATCATGGTGAGATTTGTTTCAGTTAAAAGTCAAGTAGGCTTTTATTTGGGATTGTGGAAGTTTCCTTGTTTCAAATGCTGACTAACCAAGACCTCCTCTTCAATTTGAGAATATTTTACTGCAAAGGCAGAAGGAAACTATGGTCCTTCTTTGTTTCAATCTTAAAATGAAGATTAATTTATCAAAACGTGCTTGTTGTGCGGTATCACTTTTGCTGAGTTTTCTTCTTTTCGTAACCTATGTTATTTTTATTTTTTCTCTTTTCCTGCTTTACTTATCTACTTGAGCCTGTCACTTATTGTGGCCATACTCTGTTCCTGAGGCTAAAGCATATGGCCATCATCAGTGCAATCAGTGGGAGCTACATGAAGCTCACTGATTTTTGTTTTTTGGTGGGGATCTTGGGAAGGTGATGTCTTTGAAAATTGATTTTTCAAAATTACAGTTGCAATTACCATGGCCTGAGCTACTTAAACAAAGTTTTGTAGCCTAATCACTGTCCATCAGCAGCAATGCTTAGGTAAAGTTATCAGAACTCAGCCTTGTGTATTTGTTCTCAATGAACCTTCATGTCTTACAGTCATCTCCTGTTCCTGGTTGAAGATGCAATGAAGTTACTTCATTGTCTAATAATGTCCCAATTCACCACATTGCGAGACCATAGGGGGCCGTTCTGGTGCAAACTGTAACAAATCAGTGCCCTATGCCAACAACTTTTGTAGCCCAAACTACTGACGTGATCTCCTGGTTATTTGTTTGATCTTGATCCTTCATTTGTTGCAGAATTAGAAATTTCAATTGCGTAAACCAAGTTGTGAGTAGTATGCGACCCAAAATCATTACAAATTCTTCAACCAATCCTTAGATATATGAAGTCGAACAAACTGTTTAGTTATGACAAGAGCTCTGAGCAATGGACTTCCTTAGGGGTGTTTTTGCAGAATTGAAATTGTCTGCATTTTTTTTTCTTACTTACAATTTTCGGGGTGTCTCTTACAGCCAGTTTTTATTTGCTAAACTTGGAGTTTGTAGCTTCCCTTCGGGCTGGTCAAGTTTAACATTTTTTTCAGAAATTTTTTGTCAGCAACATTTTTTCAGCATATTGCTCTGCTTGTCATTTTGGCATTCATATTACTTGCAAATTTTGTTATATTCTGCGCGATCAAAATTTTCAACTGTATCTTAGAGATGAGTCTGATTTTGGTATTGTATGAGTTTTTTTACATACGTTTTGTTCACTACAGGGTTTGACTCCTTATGAGAAGAAGAAATACGTCTGGAAAATGCTTTACATATACATGCTTGGTTATGATGTGGACTTTGGTCACATGGAAGCCGTATCTTTAATATCTGCTCCCAAGTATCCTGAAAAGCAGGTACCTGATGACCTCAGTTTTTGATAAAACAATACAATGATCTTGTCGTGTAATGTTAGCAGTATTACTTTTGGCAATAAGGTTTCAATCAATTGCTCAGAACCCAACTACATTTGATTGCAATCAACTTAAATAAGCTAGTCGTTCACTACAATACATGTCCTGGATGGTTCTTATTTCATGTTTGATAATTATTTTGCTATGGTACATTTCTAGTTGTTTACATGCACTAAAATAGACTCTGTGTGAGATACATGACATTCACTAAAAACTGGATACTGTCAACTCATGACAATTATCTCATGTTTAGCATGCATCTAAAATGTTCTGAATTTGCTGTAGCACTTTACATTTTTTTTCATTTGTTATATAGATGTGCCATTTCCATCCTTATGCAATACTTGTAATAATTGATGGAATCAAACTATAACTATTGGTTTTGAAATGATTTAAACTTTATTGCCAATTGAATGCAACAATCAGTTGGAGGACTAAGAACTTTTGATTTTTGGATTTGTTCTTGGATGCCTTGTGCCAATTTTATGGAAAGTCGTTTGCTACACCCATTGAACCAGTAAAATTATCAAATGCTGAGCAGATGTTGCTTGTGACTTTGTTTAGTAAGCTTTCTGGCACATTGTGAAGTCAAAGCAGCAGCACGAAAACAGTTCCATTATAAAATCTGGAAATAGTCAGCGAATTTCGTTTGAATGTTCAAAGTTGATTCTGTAATATGCGTGCAATAGGGATGTTGATGTCTTTTTGAATTTAGCTCTTGCCTGGCAAATGTAGAAAAATTCTCCCTAATTTGTTAAATAGATGCTTTAGGGTATCCTTCATAGGATTTATTTACTGCTTACATTCATAAACTTTTCTACATTTGTTTCTGCTTTGGGACAATGATGTTATTGTGGGAATGTTCGACTGACTCGATCTGGCTGCAGGTTGGGTACATAGTGACATCGTGTTTGCTTAATGAGAATCACGACTTTTTGAGATTAGCTATTAATACAGTGCGGAACGATATCATCGGTAGAAATGAGACTTTCCAGTGCCTAGCACTGACTCTGGTATGGTTGTAGACCTTTCTAGATAATTAGCAAATTTCTTTTATTCTTTTTTCATTTTATTTTTGTTATGTCTTTATTTGTTGCCTTGTACAGGTCGGAAATATTGGTGGGAGGGAGTTTGCTGAATCACTTGCACCTGATGTTCAAAAATTACTTGTAAGCAGACAGTATCTTGACTTTTGTTTGAGTACTAATGAGTTGAAGATTTTTGTTGACAGTTTCTTTCCCTTCAGCTATCCAGTAGTTGCAGGCCCCTTGTGAGGAAGAAGGCTGCTTTATGTCTCGTACGCCTGTTTAGAAAAAATCCTGATGTTGTGAATGTGGATGGCTGGTAATTAGTATAAAATTGTAGACACATTTGATGGATAATTGTACCATTGCAAATTTGATAAGCTATTTGTTGTTATTATCAGGTCAGATCGAATGGCACAACTGTTAGATGAACGTGATTTGGGTGTCTTAACATCTTCAATGAGCCTTTTAGTTGCCTTAGTGTCGAATAACCATGACACATACTGGAGTTGTCTGCCAAAGTGTGTTAAAATTTTGGAAAGGCTGGCAAGGAACCAAGATATTCCACAAGAATACACTTACTATGGTATTCCATCTCCCTGGCTTCAGGTCTGTATGCCTTTTCTGTTAAACTCTGCGTTAGTTGTTAGGGCTGCAATACTGTAAATAACTCATTGAATGGTTAACTTGCATTTATTGTTTCTTGAGTCCAAGATTTTGGGTTTGAGCATAATTCTCAACAGAGAACTCCATCTTAAACTGTAAAGATGTAAATTCACTTGTATTGGATCCTTTTTTAATTTGGACAATTCAGGTAGAGCATAATTCTAGATTTTAGAGTACTACGAATTTGTGAATCCCAAAAGTGCATGGATTATAATTTCAAAGCTGGAACTAATTGATTTGAGGGGTTAATCTCGGTGCATTTATTAAAATCACATTATTGGAGTTGAATTGAGCATACAAGGGAAATCATGTTACTCTCAGGAGAAAATCCTTTGGTAGGTATAGCGCAGAAAATTTTCTTTGATGGGCTTTCTTCTTTTGTATTTCAACATATTCTGGTGTGTGTCAGTAAGTACCATGAAACTTGTCTGTGCATAATACTTTTTGCAGGTTCCAATGGTGAGCCTTCATAAATCAAGACAAGTTTACAGAAATTGCTCTTACAATTAGCCACAAAAATCATGATTTAGGACTTTTTTAGAAATGATCTTAAATCTTAAATTATCTGAAAGTTCTTAGGTTGAACGAGATTGATTTACAGGATGAACGGGTATGCACTTAGAGAGAAGCAGTTATAGAATGTAGAAGGGTATTCTTTGATGTAGTTTAGTTGCCATTGCATCTTGCATAATTTTGTGGTGTGAATGGATTTGTAAAAAGGAAAAAAGTGGGTGATTATATCAATTCAATCTTTTCCATCAATTAGTATCATACAATATATTTCTTTAAGTGATGTTTTAAATTGTTAGTTATGTTTAATAATCACTATTACATGATCCAGGTTAAGACAATGAGGGCTCTTCAATATTTTCCTACTGTTGAAGATCCAAACACTAGAAGATCATTATTTGAGGTGTTCTTCCTTTACAAATGAAGTTTTTGATGGTTTCTTCACTGAATCTTATATCCCAGTGTATTACTTGTTATTGGATATGATGTTTGATTTATCTTGGTTAATTAGGTTTTACAACGGATACTCATGGGAACTGATGTAGTGAAAAATGTCAACAAGAATAATGCATCCCATGCTGTGCTTTTTGAAGCCCTTGCTCTTGTAAGTTACCATTGAGTGTGTTCTACTGTAGTTGGTGATCATTTGTTTTAGGATTCTTTTGATGGGTAGATTTTTCAACAGTAAATTTGAGCCAAGAGGCCGATTGATTTGCATTATTTCCATAGTTTCTTTTGGAAGAATTCTAATTACTGCTTGAAATATGTTTGAGATTGAGCAATATGAGTGGAAAGATAATAGTGTCAGTTAAATTTCCTTTCCTACTGCAAGTACAAAATTTGAGAAGTAATTGATTTTCTGAATTTGGATTTAGTATCAAATGAGTAAAAAAAAAGTATGAACATTTAGGTTTTGAGCTATACTGCTGTGGAATTTTTTTCTTGAAATGTCTCATGAAAAAAAAAAGAATCTTATTCTTATTTGCTCTTTATGTTTCCTGGCTAGAATGAATAGACTTGGTAGTTGTGTCATGATATTTCAAGAGACTTTTAGGCAGAATTCTGAACTTGATATATCATTGCAAATATGCTGTTTAATTGTATCTCAGTTATAGCCATTGCTTCCTTAAATGTGTTAAGGTTGCTCTAGAAAACCATGCTGCAACTTGTTTTGAACTAGTGGTTCGTTTCAACTATTTCATCTATGCTCATACTTAGTGGTATTCTTCCAAATTTTGTCATCTTTTATTCAGGTCATGCATCTTGATGCTGAAAAAGAGATGATGTCCCAGTGTGTTGCACTGCTTGGGAAATTTATTGCTGTGCGTGAGCCAAATATTCGATATCTTGGCTTGGTAAGTTGTTCCTTTCCGCTTTCTATGCACTGAAGTCTCTGATGTCCTACCCTTCCTCCTTCCTGCTGTTTTTGTATTGTCCTATATACTTCTGCTGCTTAAATAGGTTGTTTGCATTCTCCTAATAAGTGATGTTTAGAGCCTGCAGATGTGGCCCATCCACTCTCATATTAGAAAGTTTGAGATGGTTGCACTGACCTGGTTACTTTCTTTGTTCTGTGATACAGGAGAATATGACACGGATGTTAATGGTAACAGATGTACAGGACATTATAAAAAGACATCAAGCCCAGATCATTACCTCATTAAAGGATCCTGATATCAGGTAGATGAAGTACTTTGTGTTCTTCTGTGGAATTTCCCTCGTGGTTCTCTTTTCTAACAGCTGCACAATAGGTAACTGAAGGCATGTAGAGTGAGATACATGGTCGTATCATGTAAGAAATATTTTCATGTGTAATATACAAGGTTGGTTACCTAGAACTTAAGATACTAATTCAAAGAAATAAGAAATTTCACTGGATGTCGGAGCTTCTTTATTTTGCTAAAACATCAGTAGGTTACTATTAAGGTCTTTCAGTACAATATTTTTTTTCCTGTGAGATTGTTTTTGTGTGTCTGTGTGTTTGTGGGGGTTTTTTTAACATGTATACATTGGAGTGTTAAGCCATCCGCTAATTATCTCTTCTTTTTTTTGGGTAAGTAAGGTTTTAGTAGTACCCAATGAAAATATAGAATTAATAGGGGGCGGACCCAAGGCACAAAACAAGTGATGATGAAACACAAATTATATCACACCACAAGTCTCTCACAAACTAAATACAAAAATCTGTTACTTATCTTACTTATGATTGACTCTTATTCTTATCAACAGCATCCGAAGGCGTGCACTTGATTTGCTATATGGCATGTGTGATGTTTCCAATGCAAAGGACATAGTTGAAGAATTATTACAGGTATATATCTATATGTATGTATATATATATATATATATATATATATATATATATATATGCTGGACCAAGCACTGCAGATGACCTCTCTAGCTTCTAAATTATTATTCGTATGTAGTTGCTTCTGTACTAATGCAAACGAAGTTCTTTCCCGTGCTAATGTTCATCTATTTTCAGTATCTCAGCTCTGCAGACTTTGCTATGCGTGAAGAATTGTCACTAAAAATTGCAATTCTATCGGAGAAGTTTGCCCCTGATTTGTCATGGTATGGAAATGTCTCCAAAGATAAATACATATTTTGCTATCAAGCTTAGTCATTCTACTTGGTTGATTTGGTGTATGCTTGAATTGCAAATTCTTGGGTGGGATTGGTATTCTTAGGAGCTTCAAGTACTGTAATTTGCAGAAATTTTGAATCTAACAAGTAGTAGTAGGAAACTCAGGAACTTCGAGTACTATAGTTTGTAGGCTTTCAAGTCCAAAAAGTCGGTATGGGATTTGATCTGCCCATTCATTCAAAGATTGGTGACAAACCTAAAGAAATATTCAGTAACCTAGTAATAGAGTCCATATGTAATGCTTTTCACTTTTCACTTGTAGGTATGTGGATGTCATCCTTCAGTTGATTGACAAGGCAGGGGATTTTGTCAGTGATGACATTTGGTTTCGTGTGGTGCAGTTCGTTACGAATAACGAGGATTTACAGGTAACGAGGGTAGCTCTTTTCGGGATTTATATAATTTAAATCTTCATACGAGTAACCTATGTCTTTCTTTGTATTCTTTATCAGCCTTATGCTGCACTGAAAGCCAGAGAGTATCTTGATAAGCCTGCTGTTCATGAAACAATGGTTAAGGTTTGTTCCCATAGCCTTCAAATTTGATTAACTGGAATATGATGATCATTTACAATGCCTCCTAGTCTTGGTTTCCAAATAGCAAAATCATGTCGATCAACGCAATGGGTAGTCTTTTGGGGAGAATAAGCATATATATGTACATTGTATGTACTTTGTTTATGCATACATAACAGAGATGTATATGAACATAGTTCTTTTATCTATCAGTTTCACTTACTCTATCTAATTATGCCTGCTGATATTTTCTATTATCAGAGATTCTACCAGATCAATTTCCCATTTGAACATTTTTATAGAGCTTCATGTTAATGACATGCCAAGCATTCTGCATAGTACTTGTTGATCTTCAAGGAGGAAAATCAATTAGCAGAATTTGATTTTGTGGTGCTTTTTATTTTAATGCAGTCAACTGATAAAGTAGACCCCACTTGGCCTTTCTGAATACTGAGTTTCCTGTAATTCTGAATTTTTTTTGGAATAGGTAAGTGCATATATTCTTGGAGAGTACAGCCATCTTCTGGGTAGACGGCCTGGATGTAATCCAAAAGAAATTTTCAGTGTCATACATGAGAAGCTTCCTTCTGTTTCGTAAGGATTTTGGGCTTTGTTGTCTTTCATTCTCGGTATTTATTCATTGCTATCCCTCCCTCCTAATTTCAATATGTTTGTTCAGGACTCCAACAGTTTCTATTCTTCTTTCATCATATGCAAAGATTTTGATGCACACCCAACCACCTGACCCGGAGCTACAGTCTCAAATTTGGGCAATATTCAACAAGTGAGATAATTTCACGTTTTAATTTGAAATTCATCCAGTGAATGACTTAATTTCTTCAATGTCACTGGCACATTTTAACATACTTTCAGATATGGAAGTTGTATTGATGTTGAACTACAACAGCGGGCTGTTGAGTATATTGAACTGAGTAGGAAAGGTGCAGCTTTGATGGATATATTAGCTGAAATGCCAAAGTTCCCTGAGCGACAGGTGTGCATATGAGATTCTCATTTATTCTCCAACTGTCTGTTTCATCAATTACAGCAATCAGCATTGTGGAAGAAGAACTCTTTGACTTGATTTTCACTTTAAAGTTGATTATTGTATTATTCTGATCCATGATTGATAAAAATTGTGGTGATGTTTTTTGTTATGCAGTCTGCGTTGATTAAGAAAGCTGAAAATTCTGAGGCTGATACTGCTGAGCAAAGTGCAATAAAGTTGCGTGCTCAGCAGCAGAACTCTAATGCGTTGGTGGTGACTGACCAGCACCCTGCTAATGGACCTTCAACTGTGAGCCAGCTCAGTCTTGTAAAGGTGCCTGCCATGAGTAATGTGGTGAGATGACCTTCCTGGATTTTAGTGAGCCAATTGTTGAAATTGACGCTCTACTTCTTCACTGTCACATCAGATTATAATTTGATGTATAAATTTTCAGGATGGTGAATCTCCAGATCCAGCTGTGACTGAAGCAAATGGCACACTAACTGTTGTGGATCCGCCTTTTGAAGATCTCCTGGGTCCAATGGCTATTGAAGGCCCTCCTGGTGCTACTGCTGAAGCTGAGCATATTCA
Organism: Coffea humblotiana; assembly: GCA_023065735.1. Classification (NCBI taxonomy): domain Eukaryota; kingdom Viridiplantae; phylum Streptophyta; class Magnoliopsida; order Gentianales; family Rubiaceae; genus Coffea; species Coffea humblotiana. Next base: position 26,000,574 of record CM041208.1, on the reverse strand, counting down.
GGCCTCTGGTTTGGCTGGTGCGCCAAATGCAGGGGAGGCGTTGGCTATTGCTCCTGTTGAAGACCAGATGAACACTGTCCAGGTGCTTTCTTGTGCAAGTTGTAGGCTAATATTAGCACTGTCCAATAGTGGAGACAACATTTTCTAGATTTTACGGTTGCAAAAATTTAAGAATTGGCAGTACATTAAGAAGTAAGTTATAGCTGGATTTTTCCCTAGGGTGTAATTTGTGTGAATGAGTTTGTTCTTATTTTAATTTTTAGCTTTTTCACCGTTTTCTTCTGTAACACGCAAGCGTATTTCTCCATACAGATTCCATGTCAAGGAAAATGACTTTGATGAGTTTTTGTACGTTTAGTTTTTGCCAATGGCATAGGACTTCCTTTGGTGTTTATGATGATTATGTCATTTCTTGTGGTGTTTATGATTTTGAGTTTCCTCTCTGATCATTGCTTGCAGCCAATTGGAAATATTGCCGAAAGGTTTCATGCTTTGTGCCTAAAGGACAGCGGCGTGCTGTATGAGGATCCTTATATTCAGGTATGCTCTCAGTTTTGCAGTTTGGATGGGGGTGCTCAAGCCTCCTTTAAGCCTTCCCTGTAGACAACTGATTTCTTAGGGTTGAGTAATTTCAGATTGGCATTAAAGCAGAATGGAGAGCCCCGCATGGGCGATTAGTGCTTTTCCTTGGAAATAAGAATACTTCACCACTTGTTTCAGTTCAAGCTTTAATATTGCCTCCAGCTCACTTAAAATTGGAACTCTCACTTGTACCAGAGACTATACCCCCAAGAGCACAGGTTGGTTAATGGCAGGTTTATTTTCCATTTTCTTCTCTGTGTGCATTTCTTTTAAGATTGTTCATCCATTGAAAGCATCTGGTTTTGTTGTTTAGGTGCAATGCCCGCTTGAGGTTGTTAATCTCCGGCCAAGTAGGGATGTGGCTGTTCTGGATTTTTCCTACAACTTTGCAAGTCATGCGGTATTGTAACCCCATAATAAAGCTTTTGGCATTTAAACGAACTGATTTTGAGTATGAAATTTCTAGGGTTATTTATATATTTTTTATTGGGTTGGGGTGGGGGTTGTGGTTTGAAATTCTTTTTATTTTCTCATAATACTTGTGGTATAATTCTAAATAATCTTTCCTTAATGACTTAACAGGTCAATGTAAAACTTCGCCTTCCCGCTGTCTTGAATAAGTTTCTTCAGCCCATACAAGTGTCCGGTGAAGAGTTTTTCCCCCAGTGGAGATCACTTTCTGGACCTCCTCTAAAGCTTCAAGACGTGGTATTTTTCGCTTTATTTTTTAGTTTGACTATATATTCAGCAATAGTGATCTACTTGTATAACTTGACTATCCTATTCAATTTGACCAGGTTAGAGGAGTAAGACCAATGCCACTTCTAGAAATGGCCAATTTGTTTAACAGTTACAGGTTGATGGTTTGTCCAGGGCTTGTAAGTTTTTCACTTTATCCTGTTTGTGTTCATTACATTTGAATTATTCCTAACTGCATATAAATGCTCATAGCATTAACCTCTTATTTTCTTTGCAGGATCCAAACCCAAACAATTTGGTTGCCAGCACAACTTTCTATTCAGAGAGTACACGAGCTATGTTGTGTTTGGTAAGCCAGTTGTGGCTTTATTTCTAAGAATGGCTGCCATTTTACTCTCCATTTTACTGTCATCCTGGTTCTTGAGTGGGTTTGGTTCTTTGTTTTCTCCACGTAATGCTAATATACGTGATTAAACTATTCCAAGAATATGTACTTCATTATTTTTTTTTCTCTTTGTTTATTCTATTAGTACCGTAGACTTTCGTTCCATTTTATTTAGTAAAGGTTGCTTGTGATTTATTTCTCTTTTGCTACTATGAAAACATGTCTATCATTCTGATGTGATGGTCTGTTGGTTATGCAGCTAAGAGTAGAAACGGATCCAGCAGATAGAACTCAACTACGGATGACTGTTGCCTCGGGCGATCCTACACTAACTTTTGAGTACGTGTTTTGCTTTGTTTTCTATCAGAAGTCTTTACCTTTCAATTGTATGATATAAGCTTGAATTTGAACCCGAAACATGTTCTTCTGGATGATGTACAGGTTGAAGGAATTTATTAAAGAACAATTAGTCAGCATCCCTCTAGTTGCCCGACCGCCTGCACCAGTACCTCCACAACCTCAGCCAACAATTCCACCCTCACCTTCGGCAACATCTGATCCCGGGGCTTTGCTTGCTGGCTTGCTTTGACTTACTTATTTCATCATTGAAGAATTTGTCGATGACGATTATTGTAAAATTGATTATACAGATAGCCTGCCCAAGCATCCCAGAAAATTGAGGTGGGTTTTGAACAGTACAATGCAAGGGCTGGCGGGATTCAGGGCTGTACCATTGTATGTGATCGGCTTAGCATTGTTGGAGTTGGGTTCCTTGGAGGTCGAAGTTTTGAGATTCTTTTTCAACCATGTAGTTCTTTGAGTGAGGTTTTCTCCTTCCGGGTTGGGGGCTTTCTTATTTCTCACTTTTCCTTGTATTTTTTTCCCCTTCTAAAGTAGCGAGGCTTCATTAATTGGTTTCTGTATAATGAAATAGCACATGGGATTCCCTGGGGTGGTTCCGACCAATTGTATCTATTAGATTTGTTCGTGATGTATTTTTAACAGAAAACAGCAATTTTTTCAGAGGAGAAAGGGTCGTGATGTGGATTTATCCATTTTCTTTAGGCTTGTGATCGTATATCTCAAGACTACAAGAGATCTATATACGGTATATTTTGAGTGATGGTCTCGGATAAACAAGCTTCGAACGAACTTTTTTGTGATTTTCCCTTTACATCTGCTTTTGTTTGGAGCCTTACCTGAGATACTCATTGGAGTCTTTGACGTTGCGGATATGGCGCTCCAGGTTATCTTGTTTTTATCAAGAATTCTCCTTTGCTTCTTGCAATCCAACAAAAACTCATCAAGAATGAAGGGCCTGATATTCGACTCCTAAATGAAGATTGAGAGATGAAAGTGTCTACTTCCAAATCAGGATCTACTGTTCCTTAAAGGACAGAAATCTGACTCGATACAATGTTTTGGCATGCTTGCCTGCTGTGGCTGAGCCAGCGGCTCTACCACCAGTTGAAAACCAAGCCACTACTCCAAACTGACAATTGGTATAAAGAACACTACGAGTCTCAGCCCAAGAAAAAACAATCAATCTCAAATACAATGGAAAGCTCCAAAATAACATGTACAATGGAAAGCTCCAAAATAACTAAGATGTGTGTTTGGATAAAAGTTTATTTGGATGATTTATTTGAGATAATTACTGTAACACTTTTTGTGATGTGATGTATGTGAGATAAAAAGGTGATTGGAAAGATAAAAAAGTGATTGAAATTTGTGAAGTAAATTATTTTACTTCAAATCTTGTTTGTCCAAACACACCCGACGACCATGCACTCTCAAGATCCCAAGATGGACTAATGACCACAAGCAGCCCTCTCCATATCTATTTTGGCCAACGCGTACAGCTTTTGAACGCATACTTAAGATGACCACCAAGACAAAATCCCGGATAGCTTTTCTATTACTTCAACCCTCAATTCTGCCGAAGAATTGTCAACGGAATCTATTAGACTAAGTAATCACCCAACAGTTTTTTGGTTGGATGCTCTTGATCAATCTAGCGTTGGGATTGCTACCGGTATCTATACACTACTTAACCACATAATCTTCCCATATAAGTGGCATAGGATGTAGGTATATTTTATGATCATCCGTACTCATGTATGGTACTGTGTTTATGTATAGTTTATATAATAAGTAGTATCCCTGCTCCCAACCATTCAACACACACTGCCACAGAAACACAGTACATTACCTCTTCTCAGGAAAACCCGGGCACCCTCATGGGATGATGGGAAGCGAGAGGTTCAAGAACTAGTGCTACTAAAGTATCTCACTCAATTTTTTTGGATGAAATGGATCTCATCTGAAGAATTGTAATTTCTATTTAAGCGTGAAGACAAGAATATCAATTTTGAGAGACTAGTAGTTGCATTTGGCCAAAATACCAAACCAGATCCCGTAAATGCGATAACATCTTGTACGAATATTCCTGAAGCAGAGGCTCATCAAAAATATGTTGGACTGTCATCTATGATAGGTAGATCAAAGATGTTAAATTCCTCTGACTTAAAGGATAGTGTGGCAAGAGAAACTTGGAGGTGTTGCAATCCTTACAAAGCTTGGAGGAGCTGAAATCCTTACCAAGGAAAACATGAAATTTTGCTGGTACACGGGAGGGAAAAAAGTACACGAGTTAGGAATTTGAAGCAGATGGTCATGAAATACAAATGAATGTGAGACGTGTGTATCTCTGCATTGGAACAACAGTTTTAACATAATCCTTAGCACCAATATTGTTACGAGATATTTGTTCTCATCCCTATTCTAAATCTTTTAATTTACACCACTCCTCAAAGGGCTGACTGTACGTTACATTGGTCCTTCTCTTTTAGGAGGGCCTATAGAGCAAATCCATGAAGAAAAGATATTTGTTCTCATCCCAAACATTAATCGATTCCAGTCCTCGAAAATGACGGGCTCCACCTTTTTACTGGTGCTTTCTTTTTAGGAGGGCCTACAGCAAATCTATGAAGAAAACTACAGAGAAAAGGGTGAAAACTGGCTTCTCAATTGTGGCACTGGGAAGCACGTTAGTAGCAAATTATACTCGATGGGTACTTTCATAAATCCGTACTTTTCCTGGCTCAAGTCATCTTTAGGGTGACATTTGAACCTCCAATCTCCAACATAATGCCAACTATAAAGCTAGAACACGGATATCACTGTAAAGCTAGGACAGATGTTGGGACTGATTTTCAAAATGCCAGCTAAAACATTGTTGTATACAGCCAAACCAAAAATCAGATAAGCATACAAAAAAATATTTTGCTTATCTCTATTGGCCCCAAAACTCAACTTGATAGGGGCTTTAATTTTGAAAAACCTATATGGGACAATGGTGAGACGGGAATTCCCATCTTCCAAAAGATCCAAACCAGGAATTCTTACCGTTTTGACTTCTTCTCTTAATGGTGCTCACTAAGCGTGCGTTTTCTTTCGGCATACTCCACTCTACCATCTCAAGTAGGAGCTTACTGGACAAAGCAGCATTCTAACATGGATTGCAGATCAACTAAAACCATTCGCGACAATTACCACATCTCCAGCCACCATCCCTCAATGACTGCTCAATCCATGGAGAACAATGACTGTGAATAAGGATACCACAAATCTGACAACAAAGGTCAGGGCAGGGTTCATAACGAGTGCACATTCTACAAGGCACTGTATTAACTGCATGTTTAACCAAGCTTGAAGGTTCTTGCTGATTGAAAGATGCATCAACAACACCGTCGCTTGGTAGAATGGATGAATTCTCCCAGTTCTCTGCCACATTCTCAGCTGAACCAACTACATCCTGTTGAACACCATCATCAGATGCAAGCAACTCATTAAATGAAAAATAAGTCTGAGGCTCAAACTCCATATCCTCAAAGCTGAGGTCTTCATAGTTGAACATCATACCATCACCAAAGCCACTTGCAGTAGGATCCCACTGAACCTGAGACAATGACTCGTCTGCAGAGTTAAGGACATTTCCTCCAAAAGCTGACAAGTCATCATGAGCTGAATTGCCAGCTAAAGAACAATCTTCTTCCTTATCACGTTTATTATGCCTTCTAACAGGCAATTTTTGTGGCCCGAACCCAGAAACACTTGTAGCATTCCACTCATAATCAACACTAGAGTTCTGTTCGGTTATCTGCTCAACTCTCGTATGATTAAAAAGTAGAGGATCATCCTCTGCTACATACACCACTTGTTCCATTGCAGGCAAATGAGGCATAGCAGGTTCCAGCTTGACTTGCTGAGGGACAACATCCACACTGGGGTCCTTCTCATCTTGCTTTGCAGGCTTACTGCGTGTCTTCTTCTCCTCTAATTGCTTTTTGCTGTCTGGATCCAAGTAAGGGCACACAGGCGATCTAATCCTCCTACACCTGCAACATTTGAAACCCAGCAGATCGGAAATCTTTGACTCCTGGAGTTCAACAGCTTCTCCATGATACCAGTCTGAGAATGACCACAGACCAAAGCAATGTTATTTTCCAGAAAACCAAGGGTAACAAAAAGACAGGTGAAACACATTAGGTATATTGAGCTTACTTAAGCATGTTTCACAGCGAATGTACGTTAGATCACAATTATATGGCTGACGACAAAGGTGGCAGAGGGGCCCAGACAGCCCGAAGTCTCTACTGCCCTTCAGAAGAATATTTTTTAATCTGAAATCACTCCCAGTGTCTTCACAATTTTTCTTCCTCCAGATCAGACCCCAAGAACATAATTTCCGTTTGCTTTTGGATCCGGATTTAGAGGCATTAATTGATTTTGAATCTGAAGCATGTTGTACAGTTTTGACAGCCATTGATGGCTGATCACAACCAATTGGGTTTTCAGCTTTCCTCACCATCACTGGAGCAAATTCCTGTCGCTGCAAAAGTAAAGGACTTGTTGGAGATTCGTAATTATTTTCAGTTTGACTCAGAGCTTTAGAGTGGTAGCACTGCTTGCAAATGATCAGGAATTCAACTTCCTCATTGATGTGAACTGTTGAACTTACGGTACACTGCTCATGACAGGCACCTGTACCAAATTGTCAAGTTTTTAGTTAATAAATTCCAGAATAGAATGAGAAGGGCCAAACTTGCCAACCAAAAAATATATACATTTCCCAAAAAATATATATATTTCTCAATAAGTACATGTCTATACAAAACCAAAGGTGGTCCTAGAGGTGTTCATATTCAGAGCCTCTCGCTTTTTGCTGGTTCAAAATCACATTGCATCTAAGAATAAACAAAATTAACCCAAGGATAATGGAAAACAGACATTAAATGACATGATTAACGTCTGAAATAGGTTGAACAATAATGTTTTACTTTGCATGCACAGGCAAGCATCTGAAATAGCTTGGATGTCAAAAGATAGTTAATTTATCATAAATCCAGCCACATGCAAAAAATTGTGGAGTCATAGGAAACGCAACATCGACAAGCTGAGGGTGCATGTATGGCACATTTCTTTATCTAAATCAGTTCTCTACCCTGAAAGGAAAGAACATAAAAGTTCACAACAAATACATATCTAACAAACTAAGGGACAAGCCAGCCAGATATTGCCATAGAAAGTCGGAAGCTCAACTACAGTATCCAACAAAAATAAACAAAACTTTCTAATATGACTCAAACAACTTCCAACAATTTCCAAATGTTTTGCACTGTCAATGTATTTTTAAAATTTTGTGTTCTCCAAAATATCTATAGAACTTTAAAGCTTTAAAGAAAACAACTTTGTAGCATTTTCTCAGGAACAGAAGAAACATCTAAATCCAAAAGCAATGCTTTCAAAAGAAAGCCCTTTCTGCATTCTTCACTCCAATGGCAGAAACAGGAAGCGAATGGCCATTTGTTTCCACAGAAGGCAGAAAAAAGAAGCTTTTCAAAGCAAACTTTATCCATATTCCAGTCCAATAAAAACTAAGGCTGCAAATTTTCCAAAAAAATTGAAAATATTGTCCGGCACAAAAGAACTCTCTTAAACTTCCAAACTAGGCAGAATATACATTCTAGGTTCTTTGTTTTGTACATTGGTAAATTGATTTCACAATTACAAAACAACAAGAAAGTTAAAAAGAAAACTGTCCAAGAAGATCCGAGAACAGGAGGAAAAGGAATGGTAAATAACAGCTCCCAGGTAGAATTTGAGGAGAAACTTTTTGAAGAAAATTAGTAATTCCCCTTTCTGTCAAGACACAATGTCTTGACTAGAGAGAGATAATGAGATCAATTCTGACCAGAGTGATAATTTATGAAGAGCAATCTGGTAACAAGTTTGTCTCATGTGTAAATTGGGTAAAGACTGAGAGAGTGGCACGGTACTTTATTAGACAGTGAAATTAGTGAGAGAGTCCTTGAATGTCACAAGTGACACTTTTATCATAGAAGTAAGATTGCATGACAGAAATATAATCTGGTAAACATTGCAGTTCTAATAAATTAAAGACTTAGTCAAAATGCATACAGTTGGTCACTTCCCTTAAAGTTTAACAATGTAAAAGACATGTGAAACTAGCATTTCAAGATTCCCAAGGAGCATGTAAAACACATATGCTAATAGCATTTCAAGATTCTCACGAAGCTGACAATAGTTTGATTATAGGCATGTATAAGAGGACATATCTGCCAAATTAATTGTTACCATCCCTACATATCCATATTAAAGCTCATCTTTTCCCTACATATAGGGATGGAAGGCTAGATGTGCTATTAAAACTTCAGCCTTTCATTCAACATCTTCCTTTCCTACTTTTCTCCATGACTTTACCCCTCTACTTTTTTTTTTTCTCATTCTTTTTTTTTCCTGGGATTGTGGGTATGGGTAATATGGCTGGCGACGAATTGAACCATAACAAGGCTCTCATTATCTTCAAAAACTTGAACCCGACAAACAAGAAAGTAAAAGGCATAATAACTTTCTAACTTGCTAAAAAAGTCATAAAATACAGAAAAGTATTTTGTAATACCTTTGCAAACACTACACTTGACAGCATCCCTGTGCATAAAAGATAAAGAAAACCTCAATTAATTGACAAATAGTAAAAGAACTAAAAAGAAAATAGGAATATGCAGAAGAATTACCCCATTAAAATATCTTGTTTACACAAAGCACAACAGCACATATCCTTAGTATCCCTCTTTCGTGCAAGATAAGAAAATACATCTTTCCGGAAAGCTTTCAACCTCCTCCTTTGCAAGTTTACAGTTGCATTTACGGGCTTGTCTGTTTTTTGTATCAGAACTTTCGCTGCATTTTCTTCAAACTCCTTGATCAAATACAAGGGAATGCGTGTCTCCGAAAACCAATATTTCTCCTTTCCATCTTGGGTTTGCTCCACTTTAATTATGTTCTTCATCACACGAGAAGGAAGATGCTTCTGATTCCCAAAAGCAACACAATATGTAGTATCATTATCGATGACTCTTTTATCACAATATGTAGCATTTCTAAAAGCAGAAGCCTCTGTTTCTGGGCCTTTTACATCCTGAATATTCTGCTCTGGACGAACAAGATCATTCCATCTCACATGAAAATCTAGGTACCTAACCTGTTACAAGAGTCAATTTCATGAATTAAAGGCAGTCTGAAAAGTAAAAACCATCCAAAACACACTAGCTCATAACATTCTGATGATGGAAAAAATACCAAAGAAAAAAATGAAGGGCACGTATAAATGCACCCAAGAGCAGAATAGGTTGAGAAGAGAACAAACATGAAGTGCAAGCTGGGAAATATTCTTGCTCATCTCAACAGCAGCTCGCCAAACAAGTTGTCTGCTTCTTTTAGGAGTAGCAGATGCTTCAACATAGTAAATGCCAGGTATTTTTCTTGAACCACCTGCTACTCCAAAACGTGTTAGTTACTCCTTGCCATGACAACTAGATTTATGTTTATAAAAGAGTAACACAGACCAAATAGGAAAATGAAAATAGAAGCAGTTCAAGTTTCCATGGAAGAGTCAAAAAAACTTTCAGTACCTTGACGTGCAGATTTCTTCACCAGTATGCGAGGCAGAACCCCTTTTTGTAATAAAAGCTTTGTCAGCTTACCACCTCGCCACCAAGTAAAGTCAGCCAATATGTCCTGGCTATCATCAGCAGTAACTTCCGTCATGACAGATGTTTTCCTTCCACGTCTCCCTGGTCTACGTTTCTGAGTGGATCCAGAAGCATTAACAGCACTTGGAGTGACAGAAGACTCAGCTGACCAACCATCAACAAGCTTAACCCAGTCCCCAGAAAGAGCAATGGTACGAATATTTTCCTCGAGCTGCAAAAAAATTACAGTCTTAATGTAACTGGAATGTCAAGTTTAGACATTCAAAAACAGCACAATATGAATGAAGGTACAAAACCTATGAGTTGCTGAGACAAAGTATCTAATGGAACAACACCAGCACCAGCCATAACAATAACAGGCTTTTAAAGCCATAAATGGCAAAAGGAAAAGGCTAGTCTATTCTTAAACCTTGATTTTTCTTCAACTCTTTTAGTGGGGCAGGGGTGGGAAGAAAGATGTGGGAGGGGAAGGGAAATGGAAATAGAGAACAGAATCCCCAATTCACTCATGAGCAACAAAACCATCAACCACCACGAAATATCTGATTCTCACTCTGAAACCTACCTTACCCAATGTATGAATAAGTATGTTAACCTTTTGTGCTATGAAATAAACCTGTTAAATCAGCTAAATGCAGAAATATAATAGATAGAAAATGCAAATAACTCACACAGCAGCAATTAAGAAGTCAGACGAAAATCAGGCTCATCTAAAGCCAGATTAATGAGCACTCGCTACTGCACCATTTATTTGAGAATGTAACTTCCATATTTTACAAACTTTCCTAATCTAAACCGTCAAGTAAAAAACTTTTGCCCTTTCTTTTCTTTAGTAAATAAAGTAAAACCTCAATACCTCAACCAAAAAAGGAAAAGATTTCAATACACCAGGCAAATGAAAATACTCCACGACATTAAGTGAAACCACTACTCTTTGCATAGCAGGTTAACTTAAACTGTGGATAAGGGGTTGGAAAGAGTAAGCAATTGTCAGAAAGTCCACTTAGCAAAACCAGTAGATAAACATGATCCACAATGTAAATAAATAAATGGCTAAAAATTGCTTGAAGTAGAGGTAGTAACTCAATGACTTGTATAAGGGGGCCACAAACAGACACAAAGACACACAAACAGAGAGAGAGAGAGAGAGAGAGACCTCAAGTAAAAGTAACTTTAATGCACCACAGGTATTAGCATGCTCCATTTGTGTGCGCCATTGTCTTCTAAATGCTGAACTTAGAAAGGGGCCGACAGTTAGACCACTTAGACTCTCCTCCATGAACATAATATATGTAGCAATTCCAGGAAGACATCCCTCTCCACTCTTTGCATGATGAAGACCAGCAAAAATCTTCATAGAACCCTTTATGGCATTTGCCACAGCTGCATTCAACAAGCACCCTCTTTTGCTCGAAACAGAAGCTTTACAACAAAAACACCAACTACACCTTTCCCTTGGTACTTCAATGAGCTTTTTCTCTGTATGAGGCCAGAAAAAGCGCGTAGCTGCTGACGAAAATGCTTTTACTTGAAGTGATATATTAGCGGAAATAAGTTTCCGACGATCTGATGAGTGAGACCCAGAAACCTGGTTTTCTTCAGATGAAAGAACTGCCAGCTTAGCAGCAGCTGATGCAGAAAAATCTCCATGTAGATAGTTATTGACATATCCCTGGGTTTTAAAGGAAGATCCCATGTATGAGATAGCATTTTCTGTACTATGGAAACTTTTACCAACCCTGATCTTGATGTGTTTATGGGCAACAGCAAGTTTAGGTGTCACATAAGGTCCACTCACGTAGTCCCTGCAATTACCAAACATATTTGTTGACATACATGTAGCAGTCTCTGGGCCTGACTTTTCTTTTGACATGAAATCAGACTGAACAGTCCCCTGGTCAAGAGAACCTGGAAACACAGTGTATTTCACTTGAACCTCCCCAGGGATATTCATTTGAGGGCCAACTGTTTCTATAGATGCTTCTCCATTTCCCTGTTGAACAGCATGATCAGATGTTACTGCACTCAAAGAGGCCTTGTTCATGTTTCCTGAATTAGCACCAAAAATACAGCTTGAAGTATCCTCACTTCGGGGTGTCTCTGGAACATTATGACTTACCAAGCCCAATGGCATTACAGATGATGGCACGGTGCAATTAAGATGCTCTTCTGCTAACTGATGATCAGCAATTTCAGATGTTTCAGTAAATGAAATGATGTCTTCTGGAATTTCCCAATACTGGATGATAGCCTTGCATATTTCCTTGTACATAACAATATGCTCCATACTTGAAAGAAGTGCTTGAAGGACACATGGAATATCATTTTTACTGTAATATCTTGCGCAGGAATGTAAATTTGTTGAAGCATTTAGCCTGAGAATTCAATGTTAATCACAAACATGAAGCTTTAAGAAAATTCATTAGCATTTAAAAATAAACGAAAGAAAAGCAATCCAGATAAGGAACAAGTACATACACAAGTAAATGATCACAAGCACCGATAAATGCTTGAGAATAGACATCAACACCAAATACTTCGGCTGCTTTTAATGTGGTTCCCTTTGTGATTCTTGGCCCTACCTTATTTATTGTACACTCGGGACAATACCATGGCCCTTCTGGTATGAACACTTTGCACACTCCTATGCATCTGGAATGATAAGATGCTGGGCACCCATCACAACAAAGCAAGGTCCCATCCATGCCACAAAGACGGCATTCATCGCCATTACCATCCTGATCCATATCCGAAATACCATCTTGTCCCTGAACGCTCAACCCCGAATTACCAGAGTTGGAAAATGACTTCATTTCACGACTTTGGGCAATAATTTGCATTGCTTCTTGACCTTTACAAGCAGAAGTTTTGGAATTTCTAGGATGAACTCTTCTTGGTCCAGCCACGGGAGCAACAACCATTCCCGTATCTGGATCTATTCCCCCGTCTGATTCTTCGCGAATGTCAATCTCTGCTCTTAATTCCTCAGAATCTAAAACATCATCACACAAGATTTGCAAAATCAAGAGCTTCTTACCAGCAGATAAAGTGTAATATTCTTTCTCCAGTGCATGGATAAAAAATCCTTTCCATTCGGGACCATCTGTGTAGCCCATCACCATTAAATAGTGAACCAGATAAATAGGCCAGGTCAATGTATCTAGCAAGCTCCAATCCATGCCTCTGCAAGCAAGAAAAGTAACCTAAATTAGCCATGTTATAAAAGAACTGCATCTTACCATACATCATAAGAAAATTAAGATTGCTTAAAGTGGTGATCACTGATTTCATTTCTCAGATCTATCACAACTCAAACTTACCATTATCATAGTCAATGCACAAAGAAATGCTGAAAACGACCGCACAACAATTAGCTTGGAAATTCTAACAAGATTCATGGTTATTAATAACAACATCTTTTAACAACTCCTAATCAGGCAATACTTGCTTACCAGAACAGAGCGGTAAATGATACTGGATGCTGATGATATAAAGTATCAGGAAATCTAGTACGTGGAAAATTAGATTTCTGCATCAGTATTGGTATGACTGTGCAGTGGAACCAAGAACTGAATCAGTATGTGATGGCCACAAGATCGGTAGTGGTTGCCTCTAGTACATAACTTACCAACAAATACATTCATAACCCATTAATTTTTCAGAAAAAGATGAAATTCAATTACCTCAAGCACTTTGATGCGAGCTCCGAACCATCCAGTGAGAGCTTTTCGAAATAATGCCTCAAAACACGCATGAGAGCTACATGGACAGAGTCCAACAATGTGTTCGGAGCAGAACAGTTGAGTGATCCCACAAAATCATCCAGTCCAAAGGGACTCAAAAACAGCTGAATACTAAACGAGCGCAGAAAACTATATACGGAAAGAAGGTGCGACACATCCTCTGCTGGAACCCCAATATTCCACGAAGAGGGAGGCAACTCTGGTGGCGGAACAACCGGCACTTCCACCTCTGAACTGATTTCCTCATCCTCACAGGAATCACTCACTGAGTCAACATTAGCATCATCATCAATTTGAACGCCCTCAATTTCAGCATCACAATTAGCATTAATCAACTCGCTAACTGCAGATGTTTCTTTGACCTGAGCATTGGCAACGACATTTGCAGACTCTAATGGGACCACATTCTCGGTTTTCAATTCATTAATCGCCTCTACATCCTTGTCTTTATGCAACAATAAAGCATCCAACTTAATTTTGCGCTCCATCCACTCACCGTCTATTTCACTCTCATCAATCAAAAAGCTCCTCACTTCACCACTCTCCAAATCCTCACAATCCCCATCCTCATAATCAACCCTATACAACCCCGTATCATACGAAACAACCTTCCCCAAATAAAATCCACTCCCCTCGAATTCCTTCCTCACATAACACCCCACCAGCCTCTTCGACCGTGTCACCACTGCCCTCTTCTTCCCATCTACATCCATTTCCACATTCTGAACATCAACTCTCTTCCTTTTCCGCCCCCTTTTCCTCTCCAATCTAACTTCCGCATCCTCCATCTTATTTCCAATCCTCAATCAAATCCAAACCAACTCCCAAATGAATCCACCACAAATCCCAGCAAAACCTATCTAGGGTTTCGAGGTGCCCTCCCGTTTTCCAGTAACAAACAGAAACCATCTAGCTTCCAATCAAACCTATACAACCACAAGAACAACAACAACAAAAACCAAATCCAAATTCAGAAGCTCAGGGCTTCATTCCATACCAAATAAATCAAATTAAAACCATCAATCAGAAATTCAAAAAAAAAATATTAAGGATATCTTGAAGCTTCAGTCAATCGATTTGACACAAATGTTATATGGGAAAATCGAAATCGTACCTTTGCTCTGAGATGATTCGCCGCCATTGAGATTTCGGGATAGAGCCCTAAAAGATAGAGGAAAACCTGAACCACACTTGTAATTTATGGTAAGTCGTGCTCAATTATAATGGTGAATTGGGGGATTGAGGGCGATGGGGTCTCTGTCTCTGGGTCTATTGAGTAGTAGTAGTAGTATTTGAGTAGTATTTGATGATTTTTGCTACCATATTTTCTGTTTCATTTTTTCTTTTATATTTCTGTTGCCTACTGGACTGATGGAAACCAGGGCGAATCCCACCTGGCCACTCGTGAGTTGTGACTCGCTTGCCTGAGTCGGTCCCGAGGATTTTCATTATACATTTATTTCATTATTATCAACGATTTTTTCTATAATTTAATTTAAAAGAAAACTATATATTCAAGAAAAGTTTGAACTTAATTGTACTTTTGAAAAAGATCTGGGTCTAGATTTCTGGTTGTATATCTACATGTTTTTACTTTTTTGGTTATAAAAATAAATAAGGAATTACTCATCTTATCTTAAAAGAAAATGTAAGAAATTAATTTTTGCTTATACACTTATGTAAATGAATACTTTATCTAATTTTTTGCACTATACGTTGACTGATACTCAGAGAAAATAATAAGACAAATACAAATTGAATTTCACTATAAGGAATAAATAAAGTTTATTCATGTTGTTTGTTCTAAACTTGTTTGATTGACAATTTTTTTAATTTGTCTAATTATAATTTTTTTTTTGTAAGTGGAAGATTTTGAAGTTGGAACCTCCTACTTATCTCCTCTATAAAAATGTAAACAATTAACATCATCTTTGATGACTAAAAAAGTGTTAGCATCAATTTCATGTTTTATTATCTATTATTTTCCTCCAAAAATAATTTTTTCCCTAGTATCCACAGCATGACAAATATGTAACAGTTATATCACTCAATTTAAATTGCAATTCTGAAAATGATAGATAAATTTTGAAAATTATGAATTTCTTTTAAATCAAGTTTGTGCTCTTCCATTGGTAATTGGGGGTCAGAGATTGTATGCTGGGAAAATAATAATATGAACAATTGAAAAAATTTCAACAAGACACCAAATATTGACAAGAGGCCAGAAGAAATTATTTATTAAGAATTAGGTGCCTGAAAATATCCGTATTGACGCGGACAAGCTGAGTCAACTCGCTTAAAATGAATAAAATTCCGAGTGTGGGTAAAGCTTTAGTGGACTGGTTTTTAGTACTTCAAAATCCCAGTAGCACGGTACATAGAACAGGACACCAACCTTAATAATATGAACAATTTGGCGGGAAGAGCTGTGGTGATTTAGTTGTCACCCGCCAACAATTTCATTGTTTTGAATTTATAAAAACAAAAATGTTTTTTTAAACTAACGGTCACTTCCTAGAAATTTTGTAGCAAAATTTTGGGTACCTAACTTAAATTCGCAGGGTGTTAATTGTAAATGGCTATATTTATTTTCCTGGTTTATTGATTTTGCATTTTTCTTTTGAAGGATTTCCTTTTTTGGTTTCTTTTGAGTTTTAATTTTAAGAACTTCAAAATACCATTTCACTTACTTATGGCTGTTTTTCTATGTTCAGTTTTAAAAGTATCCTCTTGAAATCTTACTATCATGAAGTTGTTTAATTAAATCTAGTTTACCATTTGTGCCAATTACTTATTCTTTTTTATCTATTCAACACTTGCATATTATATGGAGAATAATTATAACTCTACTATTTGAGAATGTCTAACCCATGTTGCAAAGATGTTTAATTCCATAACAAGTGATTGAAATTCAAGTAGTTAGTCATGATGTTTCTCAATTTTCTCAATCATGTGAACTATGAATAAATAAGAGGGAAATTCTGAAATTGATAATTACATTTGTGAAAGTAGTTCCAAAATGTAGAACAAATTGTCAAAAACAAATTCTATAAGTAGTTGCATGATATACAAAACACAATGAATACATTTGCTTGACACTTAAAATATAATTTTTAGCAATTAAAAGTTTTTGCCTAACTATTCAACCTCTACTAAGATTGGAGACATCTTGCAGGTAAATTTTTCTATATTCTCATAGTTGCCTTGCTAGCAAAGTAGTAATCACAACCCTTTCATTGGTTTTATTTTAAGCAACTTTCACAAGCATATTAAGTTAATTTAAATGCAATCCTTCCATTTCTTGCAAATTTGCTAATTTAGCTAATAGATTAGTTTAGTTAATTTGACATTAGATTTTCTGTGAGGACTCGTAAAATTTATCTATTTTAACTCCTAATTTTAGCTTATTTAATTATTTATTTGGTCAAATATTCCGAATATTATTTTCTAACTTTTTTTAGACCTAAATACATGGATTTATAGCTTGGTTATATTTTTAAAGTGACTCGTTTCGAAATTTAATTTTTGAAAGCTCGTTAAGTGTGAATAGTGACTGCACGTTTGGAAATAATAATCGATTCGAAAGTACAATAGGTTTGGAAAATTGGAGACTTGTACATTAGTCCTAAAGTGGATAATTTTAAGTTTAAATACTCAAGTGATAGTTAGTTATACTATCGTTATAAGAATTTCTTAGAGATTTCGCCTTATCGCGCGCAAATCGGAAGTTCACATTTTCGCCCGCGCGACTAATTGGAGGATTTTAGAAATTATTTCTAGATTATTAAGAGTGAATAATATTAGTATGAATATAAGTGCATTAGAGGTTTAGTGCACAAGTGAAACGAACTCGAGAGGAATCGAGCACGAAACACGCGCGTATGCGCGCGGGGAGAAAGTTGACTTTTGGATCACTTTTGGCCAAACACTTAAAGCTTCTCAAGGAAGCTTCTTCATCAGCCACGGTACTTTCATTCTTGCTCAAAGAACAGCCGTTCAACCTCAAGGAGAAGAAGACCCCAAACCTTCTTCATCATCTCACTCAATCTTGCACTAAATCCTCTCAAATTCATACCACAACTAGCAAATAACTTGGAGATCATCTTGGGCTAGGAAAGGAACTTCATCCTCACGGTTTCTTGGAGCAAAAAGGGGCCAAAAAAATTCTGGTTTAATACCATCTAGGAGGTAATGAAGATCCAACCCTTAAATCTTAGCTTTTGTAAGTTAAATTGCACTTGGAAGCTTGTAACTTCATGTGGGTACCTCTATATTGTTGGAAATCTTGTGAGTGGGCTCTATGAAATCCCACAATGGATTTGATGATCTGATGTGATGATATTGGGTGTTGTTTATGTTGATTTAGTGGTTAAACTAGTGATTATAAGTTGAAAGGTGGAAAGAAAACTCAAAGGAAACAAAAGGAAAGAAGGGGCCGGTTCTGCCCTGCCTTTGCCGCGCCCCTTGGTGCAGATTTTTGTGGTCCAATTGACTTGATTTTGATGCAAATATGTTGTATAGGTTGTGTGGAATGTTTCCATCAAAAATCACTTGATTTGGTTGGGTAAATGTTTGGATTTCGAAAATTTTTCGTGGCTGGAAACGTGTCCAGAGTTGTTCTGGCAGCGAATTTTAAATGACTATAACTCTTTGCTCCGATGTCGAAATCGAGTGCCGTTTGTGGCACTGGAAACTAGACATTCCCAGATTTCCAACGGTATAAAATGTAGGTTCTAATTCGACCCGAGTGATCTGTACCAAGCTTGTAAAGTCGACTGCCCTGTTCCACGTTTTCACAGAGAACTCTATTTTTAACAGCAACTTGATGTCCAAAAATGACCTAGTTATGGACTGATTTTGAAACTGATTTCTTGTAAGAAATTGTAACCTTATGAATGTAGTTTCCAACGCCACCAACCACACTCAATTCTGAGTTGAATTGAGTGAGTTGTGGCCGAAATCCGAAACTGACTCAGAGGTAGAAAACCCTCTTTTGGCTAGTTAATACTTTAGCTTTGATTTGGGACTTGTTATTTCGAATTCTTGGTGCTAACCACCTACCAAATTGCACCTTGGATGTTTCACAGACCTTTTCTTCATAAATGAATGATGTTTGAGAAATTTCATTGACCAAATGTTTGGGAAAGAGAGAAATATAAATGCAAGGCAGATCGCCTTAGAAATTTTGCAAACTTTATCGACTTTGTTCACTAGCTTCCCAAATGAATTTTTCCATGAAATTTGGTAGAGGGATAGCCCTCATATGGTAGGATAATACTGCAAAATTTAGTGTCATTCCGAGTCCGTTTCGAAGCTCAACTAGAGTCGCAAAGCTTCAGCTTTAAATCTGGAAATTTGCCCAGTGAGCTTCGTTTTTGCACCAACTTTGAGCTACTATATCTTGGTGCTCAAAACTCCAATTCTTGTTCCGTTTATTGGATTTTAAACCTTGTTTGCAACTCTAATTGAGTTCCAAAATTCAAAGGCTAGATCGAATCCTGTGATTTTGCCGATTTTCCAAAGTTAGCGAAAAAACCAACCTCAAAACTGCCTTGTGGGCTTAGAACAGCAACTTTAAGCTAAATTCTGAATATCTTCCGTTAGGAATCATAGAAAAGTGTCTTCTAGGGACTTTTAGTACTTTGGAAGAAGTTTCCAACGGTACCAAATTTTCTAATTTTGGACTTGTAATGAGTGAGATACGATTTTTCAAAGATCGAATCTTAAATCTGAAATTTTCAAACTCGACGGGAATTGAGTTTTTGAGACTCTTCCCTATCTTTCATTACTAAATGACCATTTAGGACTTATCTTCATGAAGTAAATCAGTTTTTCCTTGTGTTAATAAACACTACTTTTGAATCTTGAATTTTGAATTAGTGAAACCCCATTCCATGGTATTTTCTAGATTGTACAAGTGTACAATCATTCTCTTGATAAGAAAGGATTTTCAGTGATGGTGTGTGATAGATAACTATTGTTTGCCCAGGTACTCAAGGAGACCTTCACGAGGATCTCGAGGGGAACACCTAAAGACTTGTTTACGCACTTACTCTCTTATTTTGATTGGTGAGTGTCAAGTGCATGAATTTGTTGCTATGTGGTTAATTGTTTCTTATCCGTTATGTGAACTTGAAATTTTGGGACGAGTGTGTACTTTACCGCACTCGTTCTCTTTCAAACGAGATTATATTCGTATTTTGCTGTGTGGATTCATATTCGATTTGTACATGGTAATATGGATGTGATTTGTATTTGTGATTCGTATATGTAATTCGTATTTGTGATTCCTACTTGGAATCGTCGATTTGAACGTTGCTCATCGACTTATATTCGTATTTGTATCCGTATTCGTATTCGTATTCGGGGGACGCCCAAACTCGTTGGCTAACTTTGCGAATCGAGCCAGCATGGGCTTGGTCGATAAGCTTAGCAAACCATGAGATATTCGTAGAGTATGATCTATTGGAGAGATCTTGCTCGGTATTACTCGTGCAGTATTGCCATGATATACTCGAGTATTATCAAAAACTTTGATGAGCGGGCCCGGTAAGGGGGTGTAATGGTGACGGGATTTAAAGAAAAGTAGTGTATCTACGGATTTGGTACTTATGTGGTTGGCGGAGTGTCAACATGAGATGTGATCAAGACTCCGACTCGACTACGTGGAATTTAGCTCCTGAGAGCTACAGTATCCTTGAATTGTTTCTGTTTACTTTTTTTTAATGTAAATTATTCGAATTTATAGCTTTACCTACTATGAAATTGTGGCTATTTGGATTACGTGTTTGCATGTGTGTTTCTTGGCCTCACGAGCGTTTTGCTCACCCTTTAGATTTGTTTTCCTTAACAGGAATGGATCGGAGAGAACTTGAGGAAAATCCTTTTGGATGTACTTTTGTATTAGGGTTTTCGATGTACATGGCTAGACTCTGGATTTTTGTATAAATTGGGATTGATGTATATTTTGGGAATCTAATGTAAGATTTGGATGATTGATGCATTTTGTATTCGTGGTGTACTCTTGAATATTGGTTATGGAAGCGATTTCCTTCATTTGGCTTGTATTGTTGGTTATTTATAGTTAAACTTGATTGGATTCGTTTCGAGTCCTGGCGAGAGTTGGGCAGGCGTCCCGCGGATACCCTTTGGTTCACCTTAGGGAGAAGTGGGGACGTCACATTTTCACTAAGTATTTTAAACTGTCGCGAACCATTTAATAAAGATTATGAAGGGCGTTTTTCTTCTAGCCTTGGAATAGCTATATACTACAAGAAAAATGACATAAATTTGCTTATGAAAACGGATGTGCCATGTATTACTTTTATTTTTTTGTTGGTCAAAACGATAGATGATTCAGATAGATTGTCAAAACTGTACAATTGCGAGCAAATACTCAATAAAGCTATACAATCAGTGTACTTGGACACTGTGAAATCAAAAGTTCCTCATCTCGAATTATGCTTAAGACATATGAGCTAATTCTACTACAAATATGATTATGTTCTTTACTAACTAGATAAAAAGAGCACATTTGAAACAACAATCTTGATTGGTGAGTTTCTTCCAATAAAGTTACTAATCTTCCAATTTTAATCTTGTATGATGAGTTTTTCGAGACAGAATGTAGTTGAGAGTTCGCTTGTTTTGGACTTGGACCTCATATTTCTCCAATCTAGCACTGCAGCTTTGCTCATCAGTAGCTTGATAATGCCATGTATTACTGACCACAACGTAGTTTAAAGCACTTGCGCTATGTGAGTAATCCCATTTGCTTTTCACATTTTACCTTGATGCAACAATCACTTGGATTAGCCAGTGGGTAGGAAAGGGGTCTTAGAGTTCTTTTAAGTTCTTTTTACATTTTCTGGTTTATGCCAGGAAAACTAGAAAAACAATAGGAATGAATCGATGTCTATGGAAAAATATGTGTGCTGATGAACACTATGCCATAGCACGCCAACTCTTCAAAACCTTTAAACTCCCTGCGTTTCTCCCTTCGGTGGATGCATCCACTGATTTTACTTTTATGGTGGTCAGATTATACAGATAACTAACTATCGGGTTCAGAAAATTGATGACTTCCTTGCTGTTTGTTTTTGTTTAGGAAACAAGCAAGCGCAAGAGACAGCTCACTTCATCTAAAAGTAAACAAATAGCTGATATTATAGCTTTCGAGAAACACTACAAATCAAATGGAACCCCTATCGACGAGAAGAAATACTTCAGGAGGTAGAAGAAATTGATCACCAAAAGGATGAGAACCGAAGAATAAGATACTTGCGAACGTATTTGATGCATGTGTTTGGTTATTTCATATTATGCGTGTAATACAGCAACAGAAAGACAGCTGGAGTTTGTTAGCTGAAGTTAGTTATAACCATGCAGGCCATACACACGTTAGTTATGGCCATGCAGCTGGGATTAGTTAGCCAATTTGTTAGTGGGAATCTAGTGATGTCAGCCTAGGTCAGCATTAGCCTGACAGCCGACATAGATGGCTATAAATAGGAATCTAGGCTACGAAATGATAGCAGGCTTTTCACAGTAATCTTGTAATAACTTTACATTTCTCCTTTCTTGTATTCTCTCTCGGTTATTCAAATCAAAACAATTCCTTTCATTTGTTGGTCTCCGAAGTTACTTCTCCGCCATTTCTGTAGGCTTCTAGATCATAGATTGCAGGCCTCCACTGACATCTGCATCAGTGGTATCAGAGCCGGGCTGAACCAGCTAAGTCACCAATGGCAGAGGGGCACTAGGTCTCAGGACGTCAGGAAGATGGAAGAGCATGTTCGCTCCATGCTGAAGGAACAACAGGAACAGTTCGAAAAAGAAATGGCAGCTCTAAGAAACCTGGTGATTGAACTACACACGCAGAAAGGTCCGATAGAAAGAAATGGCTCCCTCATAATTCGGATTCTTCAAACAGCAATAGAGGGAATTACCAAGTTCCCTCTCGCTTGTCGCGGATTGACTTCCCAAAATTCAGTGGGGAGGATTTTAGAGGGTGGTTGTACAAGTGTGAGCAGTTCTTTGAAGTGGATGAGATGCCAAAACTCAGTGAAAGTCAAAATAGCTGCCATGAATCTGGAGGGGAAGGCTCTTCAGTGGCATCAAATCTTCATGAGATCCAGACTTACGCGAGAGATTCCGGCCTGGGAGGAGTATGTAAGGGAATTATCCTCCAGGTTTGGAGACTCCTTGTATGACGACCCCATAGGAGAGTTTAAGAGGTTGAAACAATCTGGGTCAGTACAGGAGTACCACGACCTGTTTGAGGAACTTCTCAACAGGGTGGATCTTCCTGAGGACTACGCTACAAGTTGTTTTGTGAGTAGGTTGAAACCAGAGATCCAACTGACCGGAAGAATGTTCATGCCCAAGAACGTGCAGCTTGCCAGAATTCTGGCCAATATTGAAGAAGTTAAGGTGTTTGTGCAGTAGAAAGGGAGGGGGTTAGCCAAACCTTACACAAGTTATCCAGATTTTAATCGCATTTCCGCGCCTACCCATACAAACTCAGCTGGTTACAAATGGAAGGTAGATTCTAAGCCACTCTTGCCTCTCCCTACTTTTCCAGCCCTACCTAGTAATGAGAAACAGAAAGAGTTAATTGCCAAAAGACCCTTCAGGAGGTTGAGTAGAGGAGAAATGGATGAGAAAAGAGCTAGGGCTGTGCTTTTGGTGTGATGAGAGATTCACAGCTGGGCACAGATGTGGTAATAAACAATTCCACCGGTTGGAGGTTTGGGATGACATGCCAGAGGAGGATGAGAAGGAGTCAGGGAGTGAAGAAGAAGACGCACTGGATAAAGGTCAACTGGCACATATTTCTCTTAATGCCATGACTAACATGAGTGTTCCTAATTTTAGAACTATGAAGGTCACGGGTCATGTGGGACGATAGTCTGTGAACATTTTCATAGATTGTGGTAGCTCCCATAATTTCATTCATCCTAAAGTAGTACAGAAATTGGGTTTAACTACACAGAGGGTTGATCCCTTAGTGGTAGAGATAGCAAATGGGAATAAGTTGACCACGCAGGACCTTTGTAAGGAATTCAGTTGGAAAATGCAAGGACAGGAATTCAAGGCAGACCTACTCATGTTACCAGTAGGTGGGTGTGAGCTGGTTCTTGGCATGCAATGGTTAACTACCCTTGGGGATGTGAAGTGGAACTTTGGAGAGCTTAGGATGGAGTTTATGCAAGCTGGCCATAAGGTAGTCTTAAGGGGAATAAAGCGACAAGGGCTGCAGTTGGTTAAGCAGAAAAAAAATGCAAAAAATACTTCAAAAACCTGAGCAAATTGCTGAGGCGCAAATATGCCTAATCAGAGTAGTGCAGGACCCCACAGCAGACACCTTACCTCTCTGTACCATCTCTGCGGACACTGAGGAGCAACAGGTGAGCAATCCAGTAGAACTTGAATATTTACTGAATGAGTATGAGGATTTGTTCAGGAACCTAAGGGGTTGCCACCAAAAAGGCTCCATGACCATAAAATTATTCTAAAGGAGGAGACTGAACCCATCAACGTGCGACCTTATAGGTATCCGGCCTTCCAGAAGGGTGAGATTGAAAGGTTGGTGGCTGAAATGCTAGCATGTGGCATCATCAGGGCTAGTTCTAGTCCTTTCTCGTCTCCAGTAGTGTTGGTAAAGAAAAAAGGATGGGTCCTGGAGAATGTGTGTTGATTACAGGCAGTTGAACAATGCCACTATAAAGAATAAATTCCCTATACCTTTGATAGAGGAACTACTGGATGAGCTATTTGGAGCAAGGTTCTTCACCAAACTGGATCTGAGATCTGGGTATCACCAGGTCAGAATGAAGGCAGAGGATGTGGAAAAGACAGCTTTAGGACTCATGATGGTCATTATGAATTTTGGTTATGCTCTTTGGGCTGACTAATGCCCCTTCAACTTTTCAAAGTTTGATGAATAACATCTTCAGGCCATTTTTAAGGAAATTTATTCTGATTTTCTTTGATGACATTTTGATATACAGCTGTGATTGGGAGGAACATCTACAACATCTTAGGATGGTGTTCGAGTTTATTAAGGCAGCATACCTTGAAGGCAAAAAGAAGCAAATGTATCTTTGCTCAGCAACAAATTGATTATCTAGACTATGTCATCAATATTGAGGGAGTTCAAGCAGACCCTCAGAAGATTTCGGCAATCGTGAGCTGGCCACTCCCTCAGACAGTCAAGGAGCTAAGGGGGTTTTTGGGACTCACTGGCTACTACAGGAGATTCATACAGGACTATGGAAAAATTGCCAAATCGTTGACAGAATTACTTAAGAAAAACCAGTTCCAGTGGCATGATGCAGCTACTCAGGCCTTTAAGAAATTACAGGAAGCCATGAGCAGTCCACCTGTTTTGGCTTTACTAGATTTTACTCAGGAGTTCATTGTAGAAACTAATGCATCTGGGAATGGGATTGGGGCAGTGTTGATGCAGCATAAGCGATCTCTGGCCTTTTTCAGCAAGGCATTAGGTCCTAAACATCAAGCTCTGTCTGTATACGAAAGGGAAATGTTGGCTATCGTGACTGCAGTGTTGAGGTGGAGAGCTTATCTGGTGGGAAGGCATTTTACTAGTAAAACTGATCATCAAGAGCTTGAAATATATAATCGAGCAGAGAGTACACACACCTTTACAACAGAAGTGGATAGGCAAGTTGATGGGATTTGACTATGAGGTGCAATACAAAAAGGGATGTGATATATTGTAGCAGATGCCTTGTCCCGACGACCACAGGAGGGGGGGTTCAAACTACGCTTTAGTCACAGTCACATCTTCATTGTTCAAAGATATTCAGCAAAGTTGGCAGCAGGATATACATATCCAGGAGCTAATCCAAAAGGTTGACACGCAATAACCAGTACTCCAGCAATTACTCTGGCAACAAGGGGTATTAAAAGAAGAGGTAAGTTGGTGGTTGGCAAGGATTAGCCCTTGAGGGACAGGTTGATTTTCCTGTGGCATTCTAGCTCGCAAGGAGGACACTCAGGATTGAATGTGACCTACAGGAGGTTCAAACGGGTCTTATATTGGCAGCATATGTTCAAGGATGTGGCTCAGTATGTAGCCTCCTGTGACATTTGCCAAAGGCATAAATCAGATAATGCACCCTACCCTGGACTTCTGCAACCTTTGTCTATACCTCACAAGATCTGGACAGACATCTCCATGGATTTTATTGAAGGACTACCATCCTCTCATGGCAAGAAGGTGATCTTAGTGGTGGTTGATCGACTCAGCAAGTATGCCCACTTTATAGCAGTGGCTCACCCCTACACAGCCATCTCCATCGCTCAGTTGTTCATGGATCAAGTTTACAGACTCCATGGGTTACCTCAAACAATCGTAAGTGATAGGGATCCTATTTTCTTGAGTTCATTTTGGCAGGAGTTATTCAGGTTACAGCATGTTCAGTTGAATATGTCCACTGCTTACCATCCCCAGAGTGATGGACAAACGGAGGTGGTTAACAGGTGCTTGGAGAATTACCTGAGATGTATGGCTAGTGATCACCCTAAGGAGTGGAGTTTGTGGCTACCATTAGCAGAATATTGGTATAACACGAATCACCACTCATCTGCTAAGTTTACTTCCTATGAAATAGTCTATGGACAGCCTCCTCCTATTCATATTCCTTACTTGTCAGAAGCTACAACAGTCGAATCTGTGGATAGAAACTTACATGCAAGGGAGAAAGTCATCCACTCCCTGCGACATAATTTGACTAAGGCGCAGCACGGAATGAAACAGTTGGCAGATAAACGTAGATCAGAAAGGGAGTTCAGCGTTGGTGACTGGGTCTATGTCAAGCTTCAACCTTATCGGCAACATTCGTTACGGACTCATCACTGTCAAAAATTATCTCCACGCTACTTTGGCCCATTTCAAGTATTGGCAAAGGTGGGTGCAGTGGCTTACAAGTTGGCACTTCCTTCGCATGTTCGCATTCACAATACCTTCCATGTCTCGGTGCTCAAGAAGAAGATAGGCACAGGGGTCACTCATACTCACATTCCAACTGGAATCTCACCCCAGGATCAGCTACTGTTGGAACCCATCACCATATTGGACAAGCGTTTGGTCAAGTGTGGTCGGGTGGCAGCTACTCAAGTGTTAGTCCAGTGGAGTAACAGCTTTCCGGAGGATGCTACATGGGAATACCTGCAGGATTTAGAGCTGCAATTTCCCAACTTCAGTCCTTGAGGAGAAGGACTCTGTGAGCGGAGGGTATTGATGCATGTGTTTGGTTATTTCATATTATGCGTGTGATACAGCAACGGAAAGGCAGCTGTAGTTTGTTAGCTGAAGTTAGTTATAACCATGCAGGCCATGCACACGTTAGTCATGGCCATGCAGCTGGGATTAGTTAGCCAATTTGTTAGTGGGAATCTAGTGATGTTAGCCTAGGTCAGCATTAGTCTGACAACCGACATAGATGGCTATAAATAGGAATCTAGGCTACGAAATGATAGCAGGCTTTTTCACAGTAATCTTGTAATAGCTTTACATTTCTCCTTTCTTGTATTCTCTCTCGATTATTCAAATCAAAACAATTCCTTTCATCTATTGGTCTCCGAAGTTACTTCTCCGCCATTTCTGTAGCTTCTAGATCATAGATTGCAGGCCTCCACTGACCTCTGCATCAGTATTTTCACACACACCAATTTGAAGACGCCACTGCTCCCTCTTTTGAAGACTATTATCAGAGCCGCATCCGCAAATCACGCCAATCCCTACAGCCAATTTTGCTCTTGCCAATCCTTGTTTTTCCCCTTTTTCCTACTGGCACTGATAAGAATCCAGTCACCAGGACTCACTATTTTGCCTATCCAAATGATCGACGACTTTCTATGGATATTGTTCAAGTAGTTGGGGGTGTTCTTGAACCGACAAGTAATTTTTCCATTTTCCAACTTTTTTTTTCTTTAAACCAACGCAAATCTGAATTTCTCCTGTAAATGGAACTTCGCAGGTGTTGCTAAAGCCATTATTATTAAGGACATCGATTCTGATGATGATATTAATATTGCTGATGTTTCAAAACATTTGGCTAGCCGATCATCAAAGAAATCAAAAAAAGAAGTCAAGACCCAAATCTCCTTTCGCCGAAAAGCTGAGAAACAGGAATTGGCCAAAATTGCTCGCTCCAAGACAACTGAGATGGGGTCTTCGAACAGTGCAACTCCACCAGCGACTACTAAAGGGTCGAAAGTTATGATGCAAAAAAGTTGTACTGCTGTGGACTCCTTTGATTCCAATGATGAATTGGTTGAAGAGACTTGAAATATTATCAAAACAGTAGTATTATATTATCTATTCTTGCCTTCTTGTTTTCTACTACAATGCTCGGATCCTTACTGATTTGCTTGTGTTCGCTCTTGTTTGCATTATAGGATTTGAATGGTGATACTTCTTCACCTGCTTCATTCTCGGTGACAGAAATTATGGCACGAATTCCGCAAGAGATCGGTCCACCTCCTGGTTCCATACCCTAGGCATCGACAACAACCTCATCAATTGCTGAGTTGCCTTTGGAACAATGCAGACAGATCCTCAGTAAGGTCATCAATAGCCCTATTGATCAAATTTTTTGCCCAGAGCTGGGAGATTTCAAAACGGCTCTTGAAGTTTTCATGAAATCCGATGGATCAGGGCTGACTGAAGCTGATCAAAGAGTTGTTTATCAATTCTTAATCGGCCTCCCCCACCACTCTCAATCCTTTAAAAGAAGTCAAGAAGACCTCCGATAATATAATCAATGGGTTCAGGATAAGACTCATAAGGAGCGAGAATGTAACGAGTCTGCCAATGGCTTGACTATTTTAGATGCCAGCATCACGGCCCTGATCCAAAAAGAAGAGGATCTGATGGCCAAACTGGATGAAATTCGTGCTCAGAAAGATGCACTGATTCCAGTCGAGATCAGCTCATCGCATTATCTACCGTCGTTTTGGGCATCCTGAAAACCCTCAATGCACAAACTGAATCCATGCTTGCCAAGAAATCGGCCGCTGATAGTGACCAAGTTATGCTAGCCGAGGCTATTGCTCGCTTAAAGAAGACTCTTGAACCAGTTCTTCCTCTTTCTTTCAGTGCTCTGTCCATCTCAACTAGCAAGGATATGGAAGTTGAAACCAATTGTTCAAACAAGGTAAGCACCGGCGTCCCAAGCTCAAGTGAGGCAGGTGAATGCATTTTCTCCTTCCAGTTTTATCCTGATCCTTTCATGGACTCTCCTTTACCTTGATTTGCTATTTTATCATTCTCTTTGAAGTAGGGTATGAACCGATATTGTTATCGGCCTACTTGCCAATTACTTAGTTTCTTTTCTAATTTCTACTGTTCTATAAACGCCATTTATCTCTAACTTGAAAGAATTTCGGCTGTACTTTCTTGTTTGTTTGTTGTAGTATAAAGCAACAACCCTTCTTTTATTTGTCTCAAGTATGGTCGACAGCTTGTAACTGCCTCTCATCTATGGCTGATAATTCAACCAACATCACTTCTTGCTGATGTTGGTTGGCTAATCTCAACACTCCAATTGATACCTCAGCAAGAACAACAACGTCATGTCCATAATCTAAATTAAAAAGTGAATTGCCAATGCTTGTTTTCTATGAGGGGCTAACTATTTAACCTCTCTACTTTAGTTTGGTATAGGGCTGTAAACGAACCGAGCTACTCGCGAGCCGCTCGAGTCAATCTCGACTCGAACTCGATCAATATCAAGTTCGAGTCGAGCTCGAGCTGGCTCTAGTTGAAATCGAGTTCGAACTCGAGCTCAAAATATTAAACTCGTTAGCTCGCGAGCCGGCTCGCGAGTTCGAGTATATATATATATTTTTTTTTATTTTTTTATTTTAAGTATATATATATATATTTTTTTTAATTTTAAGTATACATATATATATTTTTATTTTACTAGTAAAATTACATATATATCCTTAATATTTTATTATTTATTAAGGAAAAATATTATTTTATTTATTTTTTAAAAAATAAATTTTTTATTTTTTTATTTTTTCGAGCTCGAGCTCGTTCGAATCAAGTCGAGCTCGAGCTCGAGCTTGAAATTGTTGGCTCGTCGAGCTCGAGCTCGAGTTCAAATTCACTAAAATTAAGTCAAGACTCGGCTCGATTAGCCCAAAACTTGACTCGGCTCGACTCGTTTACAGCCCTAGTTTGATAACATCTAG
Organism: Coffea humblotiana; assembly: GCA_023065735.1. Classification (NCBI taxonomy): domain Eukaryota; kingdom Viridiplantae; phylum Streptophyta; class Magnoliopsida; order Gentianales; family Rubiaceae; genus Coffea; species Coffea humblotiana. The sequence goes on along the minus strand of CM041208.1, from coordinate 25,970,857 downwards.
CAGGGAAAATTTTCCATATTCTAATAGTTGCCTCACTAGTAAAGTAGTAATTACAACTCTTCCATTGGTTTTATTATAATAAACTTTCACTGGTTTTATTATGAGAAGCTTTCATTAGCATATTAATAAGTTTATTTAAATGCAATCTTTCATCAATTGCTTGTAAAATTGCTAATTTAGCTAATATATTACTTTGGTTAATTTGACATTAGATTTATGCTAAGTATTTTAAACTGTCGTGAACCTTATAAATAAAGATTATGAAGGGGATTTTTTCCCCTTGGAATAGCTAATACTGCCAGCAAATGACTATAAATTTGCTCATGGGGCTTGTACAATTTGTCGACAATCACATTTCCTCCCGTTTCCTTTTCACATTTTACCTTTATACAATCGTTGGGGTTGGCTAATGACTAGGGGAGGGCTTTTAAAATTCTCCTCACTATCGAATTTAGGGATCAAATTTTGGGTTTGACAGTTAGAAATATAAAGAGTTATGGGGAGTAGGAGATTAAAAAAAAAGGAACTCATATACATTCAAGGAAAATTTTGACATCAAAAAAGGCAATAACTTCTCGTCCTCTAGTCACGCAGGGCAGGGAAGATGGATATCTTTGACTTCCACAGTCAAAAGTCAAAACAAAACTCGACTATCACATAATTAAAATGTCTAAATATCACATAATCCTATAGTGAAAAAGTGTCTGACAACACCTATTTGCAAGTTAATTTCATATTAATTACCATTTATCTATAGAAAATTACTAGGACACCGAGAATGGCTGAGACCTTTGTTTCATTAGCTATGATTTCTAGGAGAGAAGCTCTTGTTCAACTTCCCTATAATCATAAAGAAATAAATTTTAAATCGAAGACCCATCAGGAGTGTATGATCTAGCTGAAAGAAATAAAGCTTTTAGTATAATAACAAGTCAGTGAAATGTTTTAGTATTAGAACGCGAAGTGGACAGTTATACTGTACATCGTTCATGCATTTAGTACATGTTCATTGAGTACAAAATTTTTGAACTTTTATTAATGTAAAAATTTCAATCCTTCAAACATACTTAAAATTTTGAAAGCTTGTCAAATGTATTTTATAGGCATCTCAATGAATTGTAGTATAAGTATATCAAGTACTATGTATAAGCATCTAGTTTAGGCCTTGTTTAATAATATAATTTAGTACTTAAATCTAATTGATTTAGGCCTTAGCATGTTCAGATATATTTGATAACAAAAAATAGAATTTTTTTAATTAATAAAATGGATTTGAATTATCTAGGCGAAACTTACTCTAAAAAATAATTAAAAAGCTATTCACTTTTATACTCATATATTAGGATTTCAGTATTTAACAATTCAATAATTTAACGGATTTAGATTTCAAATGTCATATTTAGTTTTATCAAATGAATCCTTAGTCTTCTTTGACCCAAAAACATGAAAATAGTCAAAGGCCATGTTTGATAAAACTAAATCTAAATTATGAAAATTGAATGTTGAAACAATTAATTTGTTGAACTTTGAGCGATGAAAAGAAATATATGAACATTTGATTCCTTATACTAAATCCATATGTAGTGTTTGACAAACATCTTAAACTAAATGCTTAATAAGATAAATTGTACAATTTTGTCCTGCTATCTTTTCATTATAAACAAAACTTGTGATTTAATTAGCTTGAAATTGTTATGTATGAAAAAGACGATAATTACTTTTAATTAAATAAATAGAAAAGACGAAATGTATTATGAAAAATATTAAAAGAAACACAACAATCCAATAATTCATCTAATAATTTATCTAACATCTAAATTCGACCTAAGAAAGTCAAAAATGATTGCTTTGTAATATTTACAGTATTGTATTACCAAAGAGCTTTGCCTAAATTTTGTATTTTTGTTTCGAATAATCCCATTCATTCTTTAATTATCTTTGCATAAAGTCACTCTTATTTTTCATATTTCAATGTTGATCTAATTCATTCCCAACATTTTTTTTAAACTGCCTCCACTATAATTATTTGGATGTGTTTCAATCAAGTATAATTTTATGAATCGCCTAAATACACTTAGATCTTTCTAATGAGGTCAACTAGAATTCTTTGATTTCATACCTATATTGCACATAGATGAACATATATTGCATAATGTACTTTAAAAAATAGAAACATAAAAAACCAATGAATAAGCAATATCACTTACTTTACTAAAGAGGGAAAAAATTAAGAATTTGAGAAGACCGGGTGAATAGCAAACGATAAGAAAAGTGAGATGGAGGAAAAAAATAACATTAAGGAGTAAATTCACTAATTATAAAAATAAAATATGCGAAACATATTGAGAAGAGGTTGGAAGTCATTAAATAGAGAAAAACAAAAGTTGAAAGGCATTAGGTTGAAAGTATCAACTTATTTAATTGGGAAGGATTCTAAACATAGTTAACAAATGGAGATAGATTTGAGAGACAAGATAAAGTAGTTAAAGTAAATTTACTGATTAAAATAACAATTAATCATAATCAATCGTTGACTTAGAATTTTTGTACTTAAAAAAATACACACAAGTTCTATACCACTTTAACATTTTAATAGATAAGCAAAGCTCCTAAATCAACCAAAGCTCCTAAATGAGCACTCTTTCACCTTATCAAATGCGCATTAAAGCTAATAGTAGCACACGAACAAAAGGACAGTAAAGCTAGCAGTAGCGAGCTTTTGTTTATGGAACCTTTGAAATGGTTCTATATAGGGATGGCAACGGAGCGGGGTTGGGGCGGGGGACCTCTCCCCCATCCCCCGCCCCGCTGCCTATAAATTCCCCCACCCCCGCCCCATCCCCCGTCCCCCGCTCCCCCCGCCCCGCCCCGCTTCCCCCGCGGATGCCCCCGCAGGGTTAATAAAAATGTGTTATCTAATTTTATTATAGTTAAATTTTAGCAAATAATCAAGTACTAAAATATCAACACATCACAAAATTATTATTTATTGTAATTTCACAATTGAAACTTATAAAAACAATCAAACAAAATTTATTTGAATACAATCCAATATGATGAAATAAATACAATTAAAGTAGTCAAGTTTTCACTTTTGGCACCAATACAATCACTAATTCATTATTGTGTGTGTGCTTTTTTTTTAAGAAAAAAATGTTATTGTATTAAGTGTATTTCGAGATTTAGTATAAATGTATTAGTAAATTTAGTATAATAATTAATAATTTGTATTAATACACATATATAATTATTAGTATAATTGATAATATCAATTATATTACATATACTAATATACATTATATAATACATATAACTACTAATATATTATCATAAGTTTTAAACTAATTAAATTATATATTATATATATTTATATACATATATATATTTTATATATTTATTTTTTTAAAGCGGGTGGCGGGGCGGGGGATGGGGCGTGGGTACACTCCCCCATCCCCCGCCCCGTTTCTAAGCGGTTTCCCCCCGCCCCCGCCCCACCACCCGCCCCAACCCCCGCCCCATTAGTCCCCGCGGGCACCCGCCCCCATTGCCATCCTTAGTTCTATAGAATCTTTTGTTTATAGAACCTTTTTTTTTTATAGAATCTTTTTTTTTTCTTTGAAATGGTTCAGACGGCACTTTTTCACCTAATCAAACCGACAGTAAAGCTAAGAAGTGGAACATGAACAAAAGACAGCGGAAAAAGCAGAACGAGAGTACTCTTTATGACTGGGATGGCGGGAAACTGGAATGTACCCGATACTCCTGAACTATATAAACACCACCCCCGCCACATTTCCCTTTTTCGACCTTTTAAAAAACCCCTTAATCTAGGGCTCCTCAAAATTTTCCCCGTCTTCTAAAGCCAACAAAATTTAAAAATTGCTCTTCCTGCTGTCTATCGATTAGTTGTAACCATTCCCAAATTCAAATTTGGATATAGAGCTGCCTCGATTTTCTCAAATTTCCTCAAATCACAACTAGGGTTTCTATTCTCTTCAGTTCAAGTGAAACCTAAATGGGTATTAGTAAAGTTACCGATGAATTGGTTTTGATGGTTCGATCCATCGTAGGCGCTGAATACTCAAATATGGATATAGTTCGAGCCCTGCACATGGCCAAGAATGATCCCACGGCTGCAATTAACATCATTTTTGACACTCCCGGTTTTAGAAAACCTGAAATTCCCAAAAAGCCCGAGCCTTTGAATCGAAATTTGAGCCCCGAGCCGGCAACTGCGGCAAATTCCAGCGTGAATGGTACTGACGATCATGATAGCAAGGCCAAGAATCAGAATTTGTGTCGGGTTTCGGCTTCAAATGGGGCTGTAAAGGCTAGGATAGAGGATAGTGAGAGAGAAAGGGAAGTTGAGGGTGCGAGGTGTTCGAGCTCCAATGGGTGTTCGAGTTCAGTGGGGAGTGAATGGTGGCTTGTGGGGTGTGGTGAGGTTGCAGGGATTTCCACGTGTAAAGGAAGGACTCTGAAGCCTGGGGAGGAGGTTTTTTTCACATTTCCGGTGGAGAGAAAGTTGAGTTCACCTTCTTCTGGAAAGTCTGGGGGTGGTCGGGGGCGGCAGGTGTCTTCTTCGTCTGAGATTGTCAGATTTTCCACGAATGCTTGTGGAGAGGTACTATCGTTCATTGATCTAAGTTGAATTGTTAAGAAGAAAAAGTCAATATGCTTCGTGTTTGTAAAATGGATCTGTTGTCCCCTTTTTAATGATAAAGTGGTATAAGGATCAGTAAGATCTTAATTTGCTGAAAAATGTCTAATTTGGTGAAAGTAGCATGGCGTTTAATATAGTTGTTTGAGGATCGTGAAAAATGAAACAGCTTTGATTGGGTCTTTAAGTTAGTATTTTTTACATATGTTTGTGATAATGCTAGCAGATTGGCCGCATCCCATATGAATGGGCTCGATGCTTATTACCACTTGTGAGGGACAAGAAAGTTAGAATTGATGGGCATTGTAAATCCGCTCCACCTGTATTAGGAATTATGGACAGCATTATTCTGTCCGTCAGGTATAGTTGTGATGATTGGGTTCTGTATATCTTATATTGTACTAATTTGTATATGTGGTTGTGCGGCAGATAGTGGGTGACAGTTGATTTCTTTTAATTGCATTATATGTAGCGTGTATATAAACGGTTCCATGTTCCAAAAGAGCCATCAGGCTTCACTGAAAGCAGCCTCAAATGATGAATCAGTTATTCATCCTCTGCCAACGCTTTTCCAGTTGCTGGGGCTCTCTCCTTTTCAGAAGGTGACAATTTACTTTTAGCAGTTTTGTTTTTAAACAGCTCTAAGAATTAGTACAGTGTAATCATTCAGTGTGTATATAGAGCGTAATAAAAACAATAAGTTTGGCCATGTTTGACTTCGTGTGTGTAGTTTCAAATAACCATTAAAGTTCTGAGTATGGATGTTGTGGTTTTGTCATGTTTTTGATCTGTTTAATGTCATTAATCTGTTTTAGGCAGAATTCACTCCAGGCGATTTGTATACGAAGAAGCGTCCGTTGAACTTAGAGGTACATTAAACATTACTGGCTGTCGAGTTTCCTCAGAAATGGATAAAGTTTTTTAAAATAAGAAAAAAGCTTTAAGTTCTATATTTAATCTGAACAGGACAGCTTTAATGTCTCTGCACCATTGTTGCCTATTCCTAAATTCAAGAGCCAATCAACTCTAGATGGAAGTAAGATGGAAACTGAGGAGTCAATTTCTGACAATGATCTTGACAAAATTGTTGGTGTTGCAGACAACTCTGAATTACTGGTACTGGCCTACAGGAAGTTTGCATGTGAATGTGCTCTGTGAAGTTTTGATGTCTTTTTGGGGGCTGGGGGTTGTATACGATTTCTCTGCATGTTAACTATATTGGCACTTCTTTTAGGAAATGGAACCTCCAAGTACTCTTCAGTGTGAACTTCATCCATATCAGAAGCAGGCTCTTCATTGGATGATTCAACTTGAGAGGGGCCATTGCCTGGATGAAGCAGCATCAACGTTGCACCCGTGTTGGGATGCGTACCGGCTTGCAGACAAGTAAGTTAGAAAGCTTTGTTTACGAGTTGGTGACCAGGAGAATGCTTAAATTCTCTAATTATCTTATAATTTGGCTCATCTTCTAAAGCTGGGTGTGTTCTTTGCTAGAAGGGGGCTTGTTATATACTTGAATGCATTTTCTGGCGATGCAACAACAGAATTTCCAAGCACTCTTCGGATGGCCAGAGGAGGAGTATGATTCTAGATCTTGTCTTAAATTTTTATTCAGTTGTTTTTCCTATATTGCATTTAAATCAAGGAAAATTTGAAGATTCTGGCAGATTCTATGGGGCTTGGGAAAACTATCATGACCATAGCTCTTCTTCTAACACATTCTGAAAGAGGTGGTTCATTAGGAAACCAATTGACAGCCCAGACATTGACTGGAAATGGTGAAGCTAGCCTTATTTCAGATCAATCTCCAACGGCAAAAAAAGCTGCAAAAATTTCTGGTTTCGAAAAGCTTTTGAAGCCAAAAAACTTGCTCACATGTGGTGGAAACCTTATTATCTGTCCAATGACCCTTATAGGTCAGTGGAAGGTATGTACACATTGCCTGCAAGCAGTGTTTGAAAAATCAAATGAAATGGTGAATTTACATGTAGCATGTAGAGTGAAATGTGTTTGCTAGGTTTTTAATGTGAAACAAATGGTTATCTTGATAACAGGCAGAAATTGAAACCCATGCACAACCTGGGACTTTGTCGATTTACATTCACTATGGGCAGAACAGATCAAGGGATGCACTCGTTCTTGGCCAAAGTGATGTTGTGCTCACAACTTATGGAGTTTTAGCCTCAGAGTTCTCAGCAGAGGTATTTTTACAATCCCTTCATTTGATCATAACAGAAGTAGCTAAAATTTCACTTGCAGTTTCCTATGCTGAAGGAAATCTACCACTTGCAAGTTATGCTCAGATTGCTGGAAATCCTTTTGCCCGACTCTCATCTGCTATTGACATGATTATAATCTGTCTTATCTGGGATAATTATCTGACAAGCTCATTTAATGGGTTTGCCTTTGTAGAATGCTGATGTCACTGGGGGACTCTTCTCAGTGAGATGGTTTAGAGTGGTGCTAGACGAAGCACACACAATAAAGTCTTCAAAAAGCCAAATTTCCATGGCTGCAGCTGCGGTTGTTGCTGATCGTCGATGGTGCCTTACTGGCACCCCTATCCAGGTATATTGGGTGATTATTTGGCCTGAAATAAAATATGTTGCGTTCATGTATGCTCTGTTGCTTGAAGATATTGAATAGCACTTTAACATTTATTATGACAAGTTCGAATTAAGTCTTCTTTGCACCTTAAGCTTGGGAGAAGTAGAGTTCTTTCTCTAAATGAAGATTTTGACAGATGCTTATGATGATTGTAATTGAGCTTATCTACCTCGTAGTAATCTTCAGATTTTACCTTTTAGTCTAATTCTTTTTTCTGAATACAATTCTTTTGCAACAGAACAACCTAGAAGATCTTTACAGTCTTCTTCGATTTTTGAAGGTGGAACCATGGGGAAGCTGGGCATGGTGAGGTTTAGCTTTCATTCTTTTTTTGGATATTAGGTTTCACCATTGGAATTGTTTTTATCACCATTCTTCTTTCTTTAATCCAGCTATGGTTGAAATTTAGCTTACAATAGGATCTTTCTTTATTTTTATGCTTTTGATTTTGTGAAGTTTGTGGTTATGTTGCTCTAGGCTCTAGCTGCACTGTTTTATCTTTTGACTTTACCAAATCCTGTTTCTGTTGTCCCTTCAGAGATTGCATGCTGCCCTGCTATTGGAAAGTGTTCTAGTGATCCTTTTTTCCAAAACTTTATAGCAGATTGCCTTGGATTGACCAATGGATGCTTAATTTAGGTGGAACAAACTTGTTCAGAAACCTTTTGAGGAGGGTGATGCGCGTAGTTTGAAGTTGGTCCAATCAATATTAAAGCCAATTATGCTAAGAAGAACTAAATCTAGTACTGACAAGGAAGGCAGGTAAGGTTATCTAAGGAATCCGTAAATTCTAATGTTCCCTCCATTGTCTATGTTGCTTGCTATATTCCTTGTACTTTTATGTGTTTGCAGGCCAATTTTAGTTCTTCCACCTGCTGATATTCAAGTGATATATTGTGACCTTACAGAAGCAGAGAGGGATTTTTATGATGCTTTGTTTAAAAGATCAAAGGTATTTAATTGATCTGAAGCACTTTTTTTTGGGGGGTATCCATTTCCCTAATGTTCCATTTTGTCCCATATCTTAAGGTGAAATTTGATAATTTTGTCGAGCAAGGACGTGTTCTTCACAATTATGCTTCAATATTGGAGTTGCTCTTGCGTCTTCGTCAATGTTGTGACCATCCATTTTTAGTGATGAGGTAGGATATTTTCTATTTTCCCTTGTATCCCCTTCTTTAGTAACATAGCTTATGGTTAAACCAGGAAATTTTGGTACCATGAGTTGTGCATAAATCAAACTAGACAGACTCCAACTGCAGCTCTCACTATTGAATGGAAAGCTTAAGACAGCCCCACTAGCCTGCTGATCTTTTGCAACTCAACCTAATGCTCTAATAGCCACATCTAGCATGTTCACAGTGCTGCCTGATTTAGCTCTCCAACTTTCTGAGTTTTTTTGGAAATTGTTTCCACAAGAAGTAAGCTTTATCTGATTCCCATTATCCCATTGATAAGTCATTTATGACTAAGGATAAAGGTTACTGCCATGATCTCCTTATGTTTTAGAGCTTTTGACCATGTTCTATCGAGTGATAGGAGATGTTCTGTAAAACTTGCACATGCTCACACATGTTTATGCGAGAATTTTCTGAGATTAGTTTTAATGATTCATTTTTTATGGGTTTTATGTATCCAGTCGGGGTGACACACAAGAGTTCTCTGATCTGAATAAGCTCACAAGACGCTTTCTTAAGGTTGGTCAGGACATTGTGGATGGGCAAGCTAGAGATGTACCATCACTGGCTTATGTTGAGGAGGTTGTTGAAGAGTTACGAAAAGGGGAAGTAGGAGAGTGCCCGATATGCCTTGAAGCTTTTGAAGATGCTGTATTGACACCATGTGCTCATCGACTATGCAGAGAATGCCTCTTAGCAAGTTGGCGAAGCTCTACTTCTGGTTTTTGTCCTGTTTGTAGGTACCATCATGCTTTTTCCTTTCATTTCTTCTAACACTCCTACATGGTATGAGCTTACTACATTATCCTCTTGCCTGACACTAATTCGCTGGGAGCTTGTCACGTTCCAGAAAGATGATTACCAAGCAAGAACTTCTCACAGCTCCTACTCAGAGTCGCTTCCGGATTGATATTGAGAGAAATTGGGTTGAATCATCTAAGGTTTCTGCTCTTTGCATGAACTTGAAATTCTTCGCCTTAGCAGGGTCCAAGAGCATTGTTTTCAGCCAGTGGACTGCCTTTCTTGATCTATTGCAGATTGCTCTTTCTCGGTAACGTCTTGTCTGTCTTCGTTTTGCCATCATTTGTTTTCTAGTACTGGAATGTAACGTTCTGTTTGTTAGCCATTCAGTTAATTTGCTTGGCTTGTTTATCATTCCATAGCCCCCTAATATCTAGCAAGAGTAAAAGGGTTTATTTTTGGTTTCTTTATATCTGATTTTCTCAGGCTAGATTTTGTCTGGGTGTTGGAGTTGGGGGGATTTTTGCCAAGAGCATGACATGATGTGAAGAACGTTGAGCTGTCTGATCGTCTAGTGTATATGTGTAGAGTTCTTGAGAAATTTGTTGGCCAAGTTTCGCTTTTTTGTATTTTGTTGCATAATGGTGTTAATCCGTGACAATATTATTGTCTCAATCAGTTGATTAATTCTTCTAAGCCTTATTTGCCTTTCATTTCTTTTGCAATTCTTTCCCCTCTCCCTTTCTACTTTTAGGAGTGATATTCAATTTTCTTCGTCTGGATGGGGACCCTTAACCAGCAACAACGTGAGAAAGTAATAAAGCAATTCTCAGAGGAAGATAACATCATGGTTTGTCTCCACGGTTTTGGCATGAGGAGCATACTATCTAGATTTTATTTATTTATTTATTTGTTTTTGGGCTCACTTCTTCAAATTTAACTTAAATAGGTTTTTGCTAATGTCATTGAAGGCTGGGGGAGTTGGGATCAACTTAACAGCTGCATCCAACGCTTTTGTCTTGGTATGTATCTTGCTGATAGTCATGTGTACAAAGTCTTGCAAATTTGTGGAGAGCATTTGTCCTTGAATATGTTGTTAAGGAGTATTTACTTTGAGTTGTGCCTTGCGGAAGTAATTATGGATGAAAACACTAGTATGAGTTCTTTGTATTCAATCGCCAGGTGGGAAACAAAAAATTTGCTATCATCAATTGGAAAATCGGTTTCTTGTCAGTAATCTCATAAATCTGCTGACTTCAATAGTAGAAAAGTAGTACTTGGAATTGGCTTGTGTTCCCTGTATATACACTAAGCCTACATTTGACTTATATAGGATCCCTGGTGGAATCCAGCCGTAGAGGAACAAGCTGTAATGCGCATTCATCGCATTGGACAAACTGAAAAAGTAATGATCAAAAGGTTCATCATGAAGGTACATTATAAAATCCTTTTGGAATTGTCCCGCAAGTCTTCTTGTGCTAGTTTGGTAGCATGCTTATTCTCTTGTTGACACTAGATATGTGGCTGGACCCTGTACTTTGGATCAGACATGAATGTGATTAACCTTTATTGGTACTCGGTAGAATTGTAGGTATAACTGTAACTGTGGTGAATACTGACGTGGACTATCTTGGTGGCAGGGAACTGTAGAAGAAAGAATGGAAGCAGTGCAAGCACGCAAACAACGGATGATTTCTGGTGCTTTGACCGACCAAGAAGTTAGATCGGCGCGCATCGAGGAGCTCAAGATGCTTTTCGCTTAAAGCAGACTAGCCTGCTGTTAAGTTGTGTCAACAATTCTTTGCCTCCGACAGAGTCGAACTCAAATTCCTGGTTCTCTTGGAGTTGCAATACCTCAAGAAAGTGCATTGGATTTGATTTATCTCCTCGCCACTTTCGCTCTTGACCTATAGACTGAATTGAAGCCCAAGTTATAGCTGTTGAGAAAGAGATAAATGGAAGGGATGCTGCTATGAATGTCAATCACGTAGCTCCATCATTTCTCTGCAGTTCTTAGAGCTATGATCTGAAATTACGGCAGCGTTGATCTGAAATTACTCAAGGTTGAGTTGGTGACTTGTTTGTAATTCTTTCATAGGTAATTATGCGGGATTTAGGAATTTTCCACTAAGGGCCCATATTGGAGACACTGGTCAGTGGTCAGGACTCGGAAGCTGATGATCCTTGTAGCTGCATCGGTGGTGTGTATCTTGTGTCATTGGCAAAATTCAAAATTTGGCCAAACTTGTAAAATGATTATAACTCTTAGTAAAACCAACTTCATCTTTATGGAAATTACGTCCGATTTACCATCTCCACCTGATTTTTGTAGAAAAATGTTGATTTGTAACCTTACATGGTAGGCTATATCGAAATCTTGAAGAAGTTGTGCTCAAATTAAGATGGAAACAAAGATTAACTATCGGATCAGTTAAAATTATTTTCCACTTTTTGGTTGGACTTAGCTCCGCGCATATTAATACTTATTTAGTCCTGTATTAGTGTGCCAATTTCACTCTTGAGATTAGATGCTATTTAACAAATTAGCCCGTCGCCGTTTTTGCGATGTGTATTTTTCAACATTATTTTGAGAAATTTGTCATCAACAGTTTATATGGTAAATCGAGAGATGGAAGAATGTGAAGTTAACGTGTAATTTTCACCTAAAAAAAAAAAAGAAAAAGAAAAGAAAGAGGAAAAATAGAGGAAGCACCACCACTGCCTGCGTAATAGTACATAATACACATGCTCGTAGGTGGGAGGGCAGTTTCAGACTAGTACTAATTAAGGTGACGATGAGCTCGGAGGTAGCCGACGCCACAGCACCGCGCCGGAAGTTGTCGTGCTCCACCTACTTCGATGCGCTCTGGTTTTGCTATTGTACACCCGCTCTCCCTTCTCTCTCTTTGCCCTACTTACTTCTATCATTGACTTTTCATCCTCATTTCACAGAATTAAAGTTGGTAATTTGTAATTTGCTGATTATATGTCTCCTTGGACCTAAATTCTTGAGAGCATTAATTGGTATTTACAGTATCAATTAAATTCTATTGTAGCCCAGAAATATTCCAGATTCTAAAATTGTCTGTCTGATTTTACGTAAAGGTTTATCATCATCCTGCCTTTCAGATATAGATAGATATGTCTTTCTACAATTCTTTCTTGCTTCTCGTTGTATTCAAATCCGCAATCTGAACAGCAGTTTTATTTCTATTTCTATTTCTATTTATTTTGGGTGGTTGACTCGTTGGACTGAGTGGTAAAAAATTGTGATTTGCAGCACCTGTACATCAGATGCAGCAATACTATCGGATGGGTTGGCTGGATAATTGTTCCGCAAAGTGGAATGCTCTATTTGATTGTCTGAACCTCAAAACCAAGAGACCTTCTGAGCTGGAGGTCTGTATTATTTATTTTTATTGTGCAAATCACAAGGACACTCTTCCTCAATTGGTAAAAGGCCATTGTCATAGCTTGATGTAAAACTGAAAATGCATTGATTAACAGCATCTTGAAAGGCATAGGCATAGGCTGTTCTAATTTAAATGGCCAGGGACAAAGCCGATTATTTTCTTCTATTTATCAAATGTTTTCCTCATGTCAAGCTTGATTTGGCTTCTAAACGTCCTTTCTACGTCATTAGAGGATAATATACCCTTAAAGCAGATGCGGGTTCCTGGTTTTTTGTTTGAACTAAGCTGTTGTATTGTTTTAACTATGAACTAATTAGACGATACTTTGAACATGACATTTGGATTCTGAAGGTTTTGGCTAGAACTGAGAGTAGTTGTGCTACAGAATATAACAAAATGCAGTAAGAATAGTAAAATACAACTACGTGTTACTCTCAGAGTTCGTGTAATTTTCCCCATTAAGTAGGGGAACTAGATCCCTGGTTAGCCCCAAGCAAATACTAAACATATCCAGTGCTTAAATGTTTATATCTAGGTGATAGATTTCATATCCAAAAAATCCCAGCATTTAGTGTTGAGAAAGTAACTTGGCCAGTTAAAATACTATTATCAGAGAAAATAATTGGTCAATTTTGATCCTGATGATTATGCTTGGAATGATAATCAACTATCGTATTTTGGACCCACAGGTTTTTAATTTTATGGGACAATAAATCAAGACCAAGAGAAAGTTTTCATGTACTTCTGAGCATCATATGTAGCTAAAAGAGGAATCAACTCTATTTCGTCCTTAAAATTTTTTCTTGACTACATTTAGATTGCCAATTTTTAAATAGGAAGTCTGAGTTCCTAAATAAAGGTTGCAGTAAGTTTAAGGTAGAAACATTTTATTAATGGCGGGGTTTGTCGGATTATTCTTTGATCTATTAATTACTGTTTGGTACTGCACAGAAATTAAATGATGATTTGCTATTTCTTGAAATAAATCTTAAAAAGATTTGGATTGCCCCTACAGAAAATAACAGCCAACTCGGTCATTCTGCGTTGTTTATTTGCTGCAATGTGCATGAGACAATAAATCCAAAAGCTGTGCTTCACTGGACTAGTTTAAGATCAGTAACATGGCATGTTGTTTCAATACTGAGAGCATTTGTTGAAGATTTATGCCATATAGGTGCATTCAGTGATGCTTGTTTTCCTACTGTTTCCAAATTGTCATTGCCTTATTGCATTTTTGGTACTTTTACCACCTAAGAAGTTAATAGTTCCTGACTGATATGCAAGTGTAGTTTCTCTAACTGGGTGTGACAGTACAGTAAGTTGTGCTTCGTAAAAGCCAGCGTCTTAGCATTTCGTTTCTCCTTAGCCATCTTTGTGGTATTTTAACTACAATCCATTGGTAGTTAATTTTGGCTAAAAAAAAAAAAAAATGAAAAGCATATTCAATAAGTGCTGTGTTCAAATAACATGGTGGATTCTTTTTCTGCTTATTTATTAAATCAGCTGTCATTATGTTCAGAGGAACATCTGGAAAACAATTCGCCAGACACTGTTGTCATTAATGCTTGTACTTGGGATTTGATCCTACTATTGTTTCACTCTTATTACTTCATGACCTTCAGATTATTCTTAGATGACTTTTCTTTTTGGAAGGAGTATGAAAAGTCGGATTATATTCCATAGTGCTTCTGTTTTATGCTTTTCAACCGATTACCAATTTAGTCTTCTAAATGCAGGAAATCCTCGAGAAACGTGAGCAGGCCAACAATCATATATGGTCCCTTCGGTCACCTGAAGAAGCTGCAATTCATTGGCAAGAACTCTTTGGACATTTGGATGAAGTTGAATGACGTGTTACCATCAATAGTTTCTCATTGTTTGAACTTTTCTTCTGAGTAAAGAAGCAACAGCACAAGTGATTTAATAATTTCAAGATCCTTGCCTTCATTTGGCTGATTGATGGAGCGGTCCATAGTTTTTTGAGGGATTTTGTAGGTGTTGAATAGCAGTTTTTGTTAGCTAGCTCTAGGAGCTGTAGACACTGAACAGAGGGTTACTCTTTTCATGTTGAACCAAGAAAGAGTGGTAGATTCTGGTGAAACATGAGATCATTTCATTAAGTGGCTAATTGATTAAGGCTGGCAACTTTGAATTTACTAATCAAATCGATCAGTTTTGTTTGAATATCTCATCAGATACAAGTTATTGTACTTTCTTTGTCAACCCAAAAAAAAAAATGTGCTACAGCTAATAGATATGTTACAGGGGAATGCTTTTGGTATATCAAAAAAAGAACGCTGTATAATTTGCTGCTAGCCATGGTGGCAACCATGAATTCACTAATCAAATGGATCAGTTTTGCCTGAATATCTCATCAGATACAAGTTATTGTACTTTCTTTGTCATCAAAATAATAAAAACATGTGCTATAGCTAATAGATATGTTACAGGTGAATGCTTTTGGTATATCAAAATAAGAAGGATGTATAATTTGCTTCTAGCCATGGTTATCTAATTATACATTGGCAAATAACCTGTAATTTTTAGCATCAAGACTAATTTGTCTCACTGCAGCCACTGCACCTATGACCCCCAAAGTACCGAAAACCACGGCTATAGTGACATTTAACCAAAAAATGGGGGCTTCTCTTTGATGGCTTGAATGTCAAGTTGAAGAAGACAACAGGAAGGACAAAATCGAGTGGCATGAAACCAAAAGCTCCAAGCAAAGCATTAATATCTCCGAAAAATGGAAGCATTGCTGCAATTGTAGTTGATATAACAACTGATATGGACCGCAATATTACCCTTGGAACAATATTTCGAACAGAGAATTCACTGCTCTTAGGGTCTGCAAACGTACTTTCAAGAACTTCATTTGTAGGCTGCAAGTACACCTGTGGGAGAAGTCACAATTTGCTATTATGCCAATTTGATGCAGTAACAGTTGTAAGAAAAAGTACCCTAAGCTCCACTTTAACTTGTAGGAAAAAACTCATGTCACTGAAAGAATTTATGATTTCAATTTGTCAAAAGCTTCAAAAAGTGAGACAAAGTATCATCTCTAAATCCTAAATTCCTGACTAATATAGGTAGCTAAACGGTACAAGGAGAAAATATATGTAATGAACAGTAAACATTGCATTCCAAACTTTTTAAGATCTTTTTTCTTCTTTTTTCGCGGGGGTGGTGTTGGCTGCTCATATATTTCAGTTTTGATTACTCAGAAAGAATGTGCTAAAAGTAAAAAAATAGTGTTTGGCCTTTACCACAGCAACAGCTGATAGTTGGAGAATGGTGAAAATATTGGTCATAAAATGAACCACTTGGGCAGCAAAGCTTTTCCATTATCTGAGAAGTTGCTTAGGATGAGACTTTCAGCTTCATTGCCAAAGGCCCAATAGCCAGAAATGCCTACGGTAAAGAAGGTCAGTGTGACTACGCTGTAACAAACACAGAGTCCCTTGAACATCTTGCCTTTCACTGGAGGTGCTAATGTCGCCTGTAAATAAATGATCCGAAATGTTCCGTTAGGATTGATACAATAGGTTTGTACATTTGCATGGATACCTTGAAACCTTTTCAATCCAGCAAAAAAGTCTTATAGCCATCTAACTTAATCTTTATTTGTTTGGTCAAAGTTTAAGTGGAATGAAAAGGGACCTGAATTTCTGGAATGATCCCATTTCCATAAGTGGTGGCAATAATGGCCAGCGAATTGAAGACGCCAAAAACTTTAGTTTCAGTACCACCACTCAAGGAGTAGTTCTTGTTTGGTCCCTTAGATGAATTTCCTGAGAAAAAATTATGCAGCCAAAGTTTATATACCATCTTTCTATCAAATAAAGGCTGTTTCAATTAGCAGTACCGACATTACTTAATAGTACTTACCAAGGTATATGGAGCCTGCAGTGGCACGGCGCTGTAGGCCAGACAGAGTACTAAAGAGACCAGATTGATATGCCTAAGTGAATGAAAAGATGGCATCTGAGCTAAAATCAGCATTAGCCCTCCAAATATGATCACAAATTCATAGAGCTTCATATCTCCATTTGGATTACCAACACGTAGATTGCCTGCAAAAGGAGTCGACAGGTTGAGTAAAACTTGTTGTATTCTTCTTCATCAACGTATGGTTTATTGTTATCATTATCTTTCTTATGGTATGCCCCGTCCATCATTTTCATGCTCAGTTGCTCAAAATTTCTTGGGCTGAAGGAAAGTGGTGTCAGAAACATATTGTTAATGCGAAACAGACCTTCAAGCACTGCCCTCCCAGAAGAGTAGAGGCTACAACTGCACCATAGCACACCAAGAACTGGATTGGACCTACATAAAATTTTCCCCATTTTGGTCCTGCCAAAAATTGGATTTGTAAGGCCAGAATTCGGTTGGATTATGAATAAGCCAATGTCATGCAGAATAGGTACAAATTCATGGAACGAGAAACGAAAATCTGCAATAATCCTAGAATTTAAGAGGTCGGTAAGAACTTCCTTGTCATTTGACCGATGTGCCCAGCCTTTCTTTCTTGATAATCTTTTTTGACATATACTCAAAAAATGTAGGAAGGTCTTTCCTACTTGTACGTATTGAACGTTGAATTTGTGACTTCTAAGAAGAAAAATACGAGACGATTGCATTTGAAGTTAAACAGGGGCGGATTTACACTGGGGGCACTGGGGGCACGGGCCCCCACTGCCCCACTTAAATTTCTATAATATACATAAAAATTTGATATAATTTCAAGTGTGCTCCCGGAGTTTTGTGTATTCATTCATTTATATGCTTCTAAAGTTACCTTTAATTTTATATGTTGTTACAACTACCGTAGAAAAGGTTTTTTTAGTTATGAATATAGTGAAAAATTGGTTACAAAATAGAATAGAAGACACTTTGAAGAATGATTTTTTAATTACTTTTATTGAGAAAAATATCTTTCGTGAAATTCAAAATGAAAAGGTTGTAAACCGTTATCAAAATATGAAAACTCATCATGAGCAATTGTAAATGGTTTAATTTGCTTTTGGAAATAAAATTATTATTACATTAATAATTTTGAGTTTGTCTTTTTATGTTTTTCATGGAATATATGCATCATTTGTACTTATTGGTAAATGTTTTTTTTCTTAAAAAACTAGAAAAATAGTAGGTAAAATTTTTTAGACTTATTTTTGCCCCCGCTGAAAATTTTTTCTAGCTCCGCCACTGAAGTTAAATATCTAGTATAACAACACAATGTGAACAAGAAAATATCATCAATTCTAAATGAAATTCACTTGTGCAATCATCCTAGAATTTTCTAGAGTGTCCACATGCAGTTAAGCACCTATCATTTCGGTTTTGACCAAGAACTAATCCAATCACCAAAAAAAGAAAAAGAAAAACATAATTAATAGGATAATTTTTTTATACACTAATAATTTATATTTTAACGTGTTCACATATACAAAATCCTTACTAATATCGCAATAAAAATAACAAGATTTCTTACCAAAATTGTGACATCTATTTTGTCTTGAATAAAGAAAACTTTGACATCCATGAACGAGACGAACATAGACAATAACAGCTGAAGGGCTTACGTGTGGGACTTCGGCAATGATAAAGGAATCAAAAGGATTCTGATACTGTTGCAGTCAAAATGGAACGCCCGCAGAACGTAGTGCTCAAACTCTCATGTAAAGTCAAAAAGAGGTTTTCCTAAATTGAATTAGAAGTAAAATAAATTTCTAAGCGGTTCTATTTTTCTTCTCCACTATGATGAACGAAAACTAATTAAACCTGTACAATTTTCATTTACAAGACAAGACAAGACATTATTAGGAAAATCTGGTACGTAATTCTTCTTTCTTTGAATTGCACTTCAAGAATGGTGATCCTAATAGAACAGATAGAATTTTTTTTTTGGGAAAAAGAAAAACCTTAGGTTGAAATAAACTTGGAAAAGACTCACGACAGCTTTATAGAGGCAGGGTTAGTATTTTCCTTGCTAGCTACAGAAATTGTCGATGCAGAATTCTCAGCTCCAGAAATCCAGTATCGTGAGTTGGGTCGTGGTTTGATGGCTGGCGTTTTCTTTTGACTATTAAGAAATAGGTAGTCTTTAAATTTTTATGATGGCCACCGATCAAAAATACTGATAAGAGCCGAAAAGGCCAAATGGCAGTTTTCAACTCTCAACACCAACACCACCGCTTAGGTGTCTGGTCGACCGGAAACAAATACTAGAACAAATAGAGCGTTACGGCACTCTTTACGTGAAGTCACGAAGAGAATCAATTCTAAGTTTGAACCAAAGTTTTGGACTCTATAATACATTCTAGCATCGTCCTTCCAACTGTTATTGGATTAGTATTACTTATCATTGAGGATTTCTTTTATACACTCGATCTAGTCGAATTTTTTCTTACAAATATGTATACCTGCTAATGTCAGAATTTTCATTTTTAATCGGGACTAACTTTTCAAAATTTGTTTATATACATTTGTGCAGAGTTAATAAAATTCTTATATTGACAGTGTATAAAAAATTAATCCTATTAATTTTTTTTTTTCCAAGATTTTTGTGGGGGTTGGGGGAGGGGGTTTGGGGAGAATTTACCTAAAATATCAGTAGCCATGTCCCGGAATCTGAGTTGCCGGTGACCCAGTTGAGCATGGTGTTCGAGCACTAGAGATATCAAATTGTAGGAGTAGAATGTGACGGCAGCTCCGATGACAAGGCTAATCACTCCGGCGGCCCATCCAAGTGAAGCAAAGGCAAATGGCAGACTCAGCAGTGGAGGTGCAACTATGGAAGTTGTCAAGTGATATCCACAATGCATCCACGATCCTGCTTCCCCAAAAAAAAAAAAAAAAAAAAAAAAAACTGAGAATCACTACTACTGTTCTTATCTTTAGCCACCTTATACAACAAGACAAGAGTCAACAACACATATGTCACCTTCCACTGAATTCAGCACATGACGGTAGCTATACTTTTGGATATATAAAGAGTTTACAGATTGATAAAAATGAAAAGATGAAAATTTTCCATTTGTCTTCTATGGAATATATATATATATATATATATATATATTAGTTTTGGTCTAGTTTGGAAGTTGAATTTTTTTTAAAAAAAGTAATGAGCTAATTATAAAATAATGAATTACTCAATGTACCTTTGTATTGGTAATGAGAAATTATATTTTATTTGTTGGATACGCAAAAGAAAAGAAACTATATAATTTATTTGCTTACCAGGTTGACCATATCCGAAGACATGTGCATTTCTTGGTCATAGAAAATTTTGGTTCTTTTAAAATAGCCGATAGAATCTCGAAACCAGCCACGAATTAATGCAAAACAAACATGTCTCATCTCAATTTCCGTTCCCACGCTTTCTCTCGTCTGGTTCTTTCTTCCCATTCCTTCTAGTATACTACTACTAATTTTCAAGCCTAATTAATATTGGTACACAGCCAAGAAGAAGTTTTCATGTGAAAAAAATCAGCTTATTGTCAAAATCCCAATACTGATTCACAAGCAATTATTTCAAGAAAATGGAAACTCAACAGCTAATGCATTCACTTCATGATCCAAATTGACAAACTTGCTTGTAATAAGTTGGGAAGATCGACTCGAAGACCATTTTTTCTATGGAAAAAGAATACTGCGATATTAGGCCATATATCCATAACAGTTGTTATCGTGGACCTGAGCTATAACTAGGTAAGGGGCACCATGAGAGTTTAGGGCAGGTGGAATATTTTTCTCCATTTTTGTACAATCTTAAAGAAGCATAGATAGTTCTAAAAGTGGCAAAAAAAAATAACAAAATTTACTGCCAAAAAGCACCTCTTTCTTGAAATTTAAAGATTTATTATGATAATCATCAATCATGCATGTCTATTTCATCGACGGCGTTTTAGTCAAAGGTGAATATACGTCGATGGACTTTAATGAAATGGGCAAGAAGAAAAGAACAAATAAAGAAAGAAAAGCAAGAAAAGAGGAACAAATGAAAATTTCTCATATTTACCCAAAAAAAATTTTTTTTTTTTCTGATAAGGGTGGTAAGAGAACAACTTACCTTTAGATTTGAGGACAAAGAGAGCTCCAGCATCAAGCTCCTGCTTTTGATCATTTCCAGTCGGTTGAAGATTATCAGCAACATCTCTTTCTGATGCTATGGAACTTGGATTCCGAGACGAAACCATGATGATGATCTCTTTCTCTTTATGGGCTTTGATGGATTGTCGGGTATATGGTCTGAGGGAAGGTTGCAGAAAGGTGAATATGAGCTATAGTTGCATATTAAGTTGGTGTCTCCGATGAATATATACATACTACTAAGTACTAACTATTGTAAAAGTGGCAGAATGGTAGGTTTTCGTTGTTGGAGGCTAAGTGTGAAGGCGAACAACTGGTCAGCCAGCATCCGGCGAAGTTGAGTCGCATATTATTTCTAATAGATTTTTCAAACTTGGCTCAACGGAAATTCGTTAAAACACTTAAATTATTATTATATAAATACAGACGCTCACAATTATTGCACCTTTTAAATCGTGCCACTTTCTGAATTAATTACTTTTTCCGTCCCACTTTAATAGTCCTGATTTTTTTTTTACACAGTTTAAAAAAAAGTAGTTAATTTTGTTGGAATAATCAATTTAGGTAGCTATTTTCTTAAAATACCCTCACATTAATTAGAGTACAATTTTATGGGAATTTGAAATCATATTCTTTTGTTGGAGTTTCATTAGAAAAATTGTGGGAATATGGATGGTTTTGGAAATTTTCATTTATGGTTTGTAGCCAATGATGACATGGTTGGTTTCCCTCCTCATATAAATAAGATTGGAAAATCTAAATGTATTAAATGTGGTAAATTTATAGTAACAATAACTTACATTGAATAAGGGCATTTTAGAAAAATTAAAATATAACTACATTTTTCAATTGAAAAATGGACTATAATTTGGGACAGGCGAAAAAGGAAAACATGACTATCAAAGTGGGACGGAGGGAGTACATGTTTTTTAAAAAAAAATAATTAATACACGAAAACTCCTCTTAACGTGAGCCCATTAAACACCTGTTAGTCATGCATTCTTTATTTGTTTAATATTCTCAATTACATTAATTGAGCTTGTTGTGTTGATTGATCATTTTATTTGGTGTTAAACTTTCGTTCTAGTCAATATAAATTCCAGCCATGCACGGCTCCCAAACCCATCCCAAGAAAGATTTTTTTTAAAAAAAGAAAAAGAAAAAGAAACATAAAAAACATGTTTTATGGATCTTTAATCACGTATTTGTGATGCATGATCAATATTGCTAGCCTTGGAGTTCATTCTATTCTGATGCAATTATTATAATTCTTATAATTTTTTTTATGTAAATTCATACAATTTTAATATAATCATGAATTAGTTGCATGAACCGACAAAATTTATGTATGTAACCAAATTGCATCATTTCACGCCAAAGAGTGTATGAATTAGTACATGACTAGATAGAATTGGACAGAAGTTAAACCGGCGGAGATTCATCCTATTACATGATGTTGATATCCCTCAGCCTACATTGATGATCGTATGATCTACTTGTACTGTAATAAAGGTGTGACTTTGATATTTGTAATTTTTGTATTTGAACTAGTATCAATTTGATTCCTCATCAGAAGACACTACTGCTGTCATGGAAGTTGATCCTTGTGGCTTGGAGTGTTTTGTTTCCTCCAACTGTTTCCTGCAATTAATGAACATTTTACTGTCTCGTCAATGCGTTGAATCAAATAAAACTAAACCAGCCGGCGTCTCATCTCATCCGGGGACCTGCTATCGTCCAACTTTCTTTGACTGTTCAGATTGTTGGCAATGATTAAAAACGTCGGCCAGCGGCCGCCCGCCGATAAATCACTTTGTATTTACTGTTTTTGGGGACTTTTATTATAAATATTTTTTGAAATATTTGTCATATTATATGGATGATGAGATATTTTTTAATTATTTTTATTTATATATTACTGTAATATTATATTTAAAAAATTTATTTTTAAATCCAAACGGAGCACAATATAATTTCTTAGATAAAAAGTAGTACCAAGTACCAACCAATCTGTTTATGGCAATTCTACGAAATGGTGTAGTAATTTTTCTAACATTTTGTGGTAAAGGCATTATCAAACACTAGAAACTAAACAACACAACAAACTCAGATTCCTATGTGGTATTAAATAGAACAAATTCACAGACTAGAAATCGGGTGCTCTGTCCTACATTAATAAAAGTTTGGGGCCCACATAATATGACTATTAAATAAAGTCATCTAGCCAAGTTTGGCTATTGGTAAATTTCATTTAATCCTTTGAACTTCAAAACCTCAATTTAATTAATCAAATTGCAAAAGTTTCAATTTGGTCCTTTGAAATACTCTAAAAGTATCAATTTGGTCCCTAACACAAAAATCTCAATTTCAATTAAAGACTTCAATTTAGTCATATAAAGTGAGAAGATTTTTGAATTTAGTCTTCCAAATATATAATGCTAAAAAATATAGAGTAAATTTTGTATATATCGTCAGTGTAACTAACTTTAGATAAATGTTGTAGCAAATTTACTATTTCATAAAAATCATTTTATTTTACTAAACTAGTCCTAAAAATAAACCTAGTATATTTCATCAATAATACTACAAAAGATGTGTTCTTCTCTTCTGATTTCCTATCTTCTGGCGTCTACATTTTCTATTTGACTCTTGCATTCTCCAAACCACCAATAGATCTCAACCATCATCATTTTGTAATTAAAATAAGGCTAAAAGAATTTTTTTTAAATCAATATGGTGAAACTAATGTAAACTAAGAAAATTTTGGGAAAAATTTTTGGATATAGAGAGGCATAAAATCATGGATCATATAGGGAAAAGAAACTTTCTCTTCAAGCTATGGAAAGATATACATCTTTGTAATTAGATGTAGAGAAAGAAAATTTTGGGGATTTACAAAGGCATGAATTTTGAGATTTGAATTGGGATCAGTGATTTTCACTTCAAATCACCATGCAAGATAATCGGGAAGAGATTGCAGAAAGTGGAAAAGTAAATACATTTAGCAAGCAAAAGCATGAAAACAAAGGCAATGGATGGATAGACTTGTCAGTTTTTCTCGAAATTGATTCTTCAGTTTCATGAGTTTTCATAGTTTTAGTTGAGATAAAACTCTAATTTGTATTAAACTGTTGATTTTTTATTTGTATTAAAGTCTATTTAATTAATTTCTATGTAATTTAATATTTTGAAAATTTATTTATTTGTATCATAAACACATTTTCAATCACTTTTTTATCTTACATATATTACATTAAAAAAAACTACAGTATTTTTTTTCAAAAATTTATCCTAAATAATCTCCCATCCAAATACAAAAAAAGAAAAATTCATTAATGAAAGAAGCTAAAATTACTTACCTAGCAAGTTATGCACCTTCATTAATGAGTTGGCATATAATACTGAACCGTTAGTGTAAAATGAGTTTATAGTAACGGTATATAAAAGATTTATTCAAAAAATACATGGGTAAATATTTTCTACACTATTTATATATATAAACTAGTAGGTTTATACATGCAATGTATGCAAAATGTGGAGCTTAGATTCAAGTTTGGATGATGTAAAATGTATCTCAATGCACTAATGCACGCTATTAGTGTAATGATTAATCCAAAAAATATTACATCACTAAATTATAAACAAAGGTTATGTTTGTCATTTTATAAAATGCGGTTGCCTCAGTAATTTACACAATAAAAATGTATTAGTTTACTAAATTTCAATTTCCAGAAAGAATAGTTAATAAAAAAAGGACAAGTAAATTATTCCAATAACTAGGTATTGGAATACGTAGGTATATTAACAAAACCTATATATATCTAGGTAAATATAGGTTGAGCTAATACATAGGCTGGTACACCTAAGTAACTAAAGGAGATATGATTTTTAAGTAATGCTAAAACTTCATTTTCAATATTTTCTTTAAGAGGTGCATAAAGGACAAAACAAGAAAGTAAAATGTGTAGAGAGAAAATGAAAATTCAGTGGAGAGAAAATGTGCGGTAAAAAAAAAAAAAGTAAGAGGCATAGATATAAATTGGATGAGCAACAAAAAAGAAAACAAATGGAAGAATGAAAAATGAGTCAAGAGTGAAGAATTTTTTCCATGGGTCAAGAGTATTTGATAAAAAAAAACGTGAAACAGGGCCAAAATGCCTAATTGAAAAAACTGTGAGAGGCAAAGTGCAACTCCACCAAAACTTAATGGGGTTTACTATAATTAACTTTCCTTTGGATTACATTACAGAACCCCGAAAAGCCACGCTGCTCTGAACATTTTGCGTGACTGACATGTCATCATTCACGCCACTGTACATCGTGTCAGCCATTCACCACAAAAATGGACTTGGGGCAGGTACGGTGATCAGGCATGCTGTTCCTGAGCAGCTCACGGCTAAGATTTGATCAAAAACAGTTATATGGTTCAAATTTTATTTTGTATTTCGTTTTTAACAATATATGTGAGACTAATAAAATTTTGTTCTAAAATTATACATTGTTAAAAGTAAATTACATCATGTACAACCAGAATTACGCCGTATACAAAATATATATAACCTTCAGGAACGGCTGCACCTGCAACCGTTCCTGCCCTTGGTCCCACAAAAATGGTAGAGACTCCCAAACCATCGAGAATTCTAAATAATCATCCATCTGTTTAGTCCATAAAACCTTTCTACTTTCTACAGACGAATTACGTATTAGAGAGCTCAAAAGGAAGAGGAAGTTAGGAGAAATCTTATATCATATGAGCTTTGAAGGCCTTTCATCAATTCTTTGAAACATCATGAACTACGCAGCTGAGAGGTACTAGGAGCTTGGGTTTTCATTATAATGGCTGATCATAATATAATTTAAGGGAAAAAAAAATGTCTTTTACTATATCTTTTTGATGAGAGTTGCTATTCTTTTTCATTCCATTTGGGTAGAACTTCTCTACGCCATGTAATGTGCATGAATTGCTTTGGCGTGACAAAAAAGAACAGATGTGGCTGGTTTAGATTTGGAGGGACGAATTTTGACGCTAATGTTAGAATACAGTTTTCTGCTCATCTATGGGGACGGAAAGTTGCAGAAAGCCTTACAATTATTAGAAAAAGAAAAATACCGATTCTGTCCGCAAAACTACTAAGCAAAATTTTAATGGCATGTATATTTAAAATCAATTGATTTCTTTCCTAAACTCCCAAACGCCAATATACTCACTTCTCTTCTTTGTCTTTGCTTTCACAACCCAAGTTTTCTCTTCTTTTTTCTTTTTAATCCTAAACTCCCAAATCAACTTATATCATTGAAAACTCAGCAGTTTTTTGTGCATCATAATTTACTCGCCTTTCTGAAGTAATTTTTTCTTTTTTGTCACTATGAATGAACTAGGCGGGTGAAGTGCTATTGGCTAAGGCTTTCTCTGGAGGTTTAAGAGAACTCTTAAATTAAAAAATTAAGTCGCGAGAATAAGTTTATAGTGTAGCAAGTTGTAAGATGTTAAACGATTGATCGTGGGGTTTAGTGGTCAGGGAGTTGTACTCCCGTCTGATAGACCAGGATTCAAATTCTGACCAATAAGTTTGGGGTAGGAAGGGAATAAGGGAGTGGGGGAAGATTAAAAACAAAAAGAAAAGTTGTATGATGTTATGTCTTTAAGAAAAATTTCAATCCCTCTTTATCTATATACAGATATTTTTCACACAATGGCCAATCAATAAGAATGCTCCGGACACCGGGGACACAGCTGGGATGTGGACTTGGGACTTGTTAAAGGCTCACTTAGCTAGTGGATCTTCCATCGACATCTTATTGTCGGTGGGTCTTGTCTTGACTCTAGAAATATTATCTTAATGGGCTAAGCCCACTAATAATAATAATACTAATCGTGGCAAGAAACTCTGGGAATCGCGGGCAAAAAGAAGCAGCCCCAACGCCCCGCACTGAAATTAACTAAATGGGAAAATGGATGGTTTTACCAGTAATGGACACAAATGGCTGTGTCAGCAATCAATTTGAGGCGACACATAATACAGCCATGCAAATTTGTCTTTTTTTTAGGCAGAACAGAGAATTTAGCAGCTAGATAAAGTACGTAAACAATAGGATGGATATCTTCCGATCTTGGCATCTGTTTCTGTGTAGTTATCCTATTATTCCTTCACCATTTTAAAAAAGAATGTGAAGTCTAATGGGAGTAATTCTCTGTTAAGAATAGACCATCTTCATTGCACCAAATAAAGCAATAGAAATGGTTACTGTTTGGATTGGAAGTTTTTTTTAGAAAAATATACTGTAGCGATGTGATGTGTGTGAGGTAAAAAAGTAATTAAAAAATATGTCGAGAAAAAAAAAATATTTGCAAAAACTCGCAAAATCCAAGTTTTGTAATTTAGTATTCCACAAGAATCCCTTGCATTCATCCACAAGTTTCTCTTTTCATCCTCCCACCTTTTTTTTTTTTAACAAAAAAAAAAATCATGATTGATGCAATGAGGGCAGCCTAGTAAAAAAAAAAAAAGCTTTCTAATTTAGGTGTCTAAATGTGACTCACTGTTCAAGCAAAAGTAGCATTGAAAGTGCAGTATCATGCCATTATAATTCTATTGCATTGTGAACTTTGCTCTCCCATTGTGGTAGCTGAGAGACTCAACTGACTGACTCGATGGCATGTGCAAACGGAATGATTTTGGTACAAGTTCTTATTAACATAGGGCCTACTTGAAATCGGTCCTTTACAAAAGAGCCAGTATTTAGTTTCTTGCCTTTCGTTACCACATCCTGCTATCCTCCAAATTTCAACTATTATTGCTGTAACAACATTTATTGAAAGCTTTCTGTTTACACATACACATGTTTGTTGTCAACTGATGTGGATTACTTAATGGAACATAGCTTTCTCTGTTCCTCTTAGAAATAACATTCTACACAGTGGCAGGTGCAAGATTTTGGCTGCTGCAATCTTCACATCGTGTTCTTGTCTCTGAAATTGGAGAATTCCGTTCTAACAAGTGTAAGGTGTTCTACTGTCCTTTCTGGTTCTGTTTTGTTTCAGAACAAAATGAATGAAGGATAATGAGTAGATTAACATGTGGTTTATTTTGTTAGTGAGGAGTCACAGCAGCATCTGCTCTTGTCGAGGGAATTAGGTTCTCTTGGCACTGTTAGTCTGTTAGATATTAAGCCCAAAGAAAGGAATCGACAAAAGAAAAAGTTTATGGCAATCAACTGCGAAAGTGGAGCACATGAAAATTAGTTCTATCATAGCCCAAATCAAGCTTCTTGTGCTTTTGTCTTTAGGGAAACAGGATCTGGATGGTGCAATATATACTTCCATTAAAAAAGAGAACTATTTATTTGGTGTAGATCAAATCATACTCATGATTAGAGAATCATATGGATATTACTGTAAAGTGTAAATTCAATGGTACTGAAATGAGATTTCTTTCCATTTTTGTCAATAAAAATGGGAAAGACCGGAGTGAAAAAAAAAAAAGAAAGGAGAGGTGAGAGTGCAACTCTTGTTCTAACACGAACAATAAAAGCCCTTAATATATATATATCTAGCTTGTATGATTTTCAACCACGAAAGATGCTTTTGCTTTTCTATAATTACTTTGGTCTTTGAGGGGAGTTTTTACCTTGTCATAGAAATTCCCAAACATATAATCTCTTTTTTTTTTTTTTAAAAGTTTTTAGTACGAGAAAAATGTGATTTAAGAAGCAGTAAAGAGACAGAGGAATTAGAATCCAGAAGTTGTACGTGAAGTAACACCTTTTCCCACAAAAGAAGTTGTTGCCGCAGAAATCAAGCATATCAATTAGGAATTAGAGGGTGTTAAAGTGCTAATACAAAGAAGATAGTTGATGGGTATCAAATAATTAATTGAATGGATCCCTATGTAATACTCAAAAAGGAAGGGGAAAAAAAAAGCTATGGAAGTGGAGTAGAGCATAAGGATGCTTGGAGGAAGATCCTTCCACTTTATGTCCATTATTTGTTTCAATGCAAGAAAACTTTGTCGTGAAAAGTTAAAGCGGAGCACTAGGAACTTCTATTCAGAATTGGTGCCTACATCCTTACATGATAAAAGTACGAAAAGATCATTAACTCTGTCGCCTAGTTTAATCATCATCATCCTCTAGATAAGATGACAACTAGAAATTAAATCATTTTACTTCAGCAGCAAAAAAAAAAAAACTTTTGATATTTGTAAATAGAATTTGGTTTTAAATACTTATTTTTCGATTTGGTCATCTTGAAGTAGAGGTGGAGACTGAAGCATTAATTCATGGTTAGCCATACTGTCAATTACCAATAACACATGTGACAGCATATGCTCCTCAACTTCATATACTTCGATTAGTGTTCATAACTAATACTACTACCATGTCTTTAGATGTCTTCTCGTGAATAGAGCCCTATTTAATCAACCTTCATCAATCCAACCTAATCACAACACTTATTTTATCTCATCAAACTGGACAAGTTTTACCATTGCTTCTTCCATAAAAATAACTAGACAAAACAAAACAACACACCATCTAGTCTACTTAATTGTGCCCGGCTGTCTAACTACGTTTAAGTTATCTTGATGTGTAATTAATGAATTAATTTGACCTAATGCAACTAGAATATGAAGATTGGTGGGGGGGGAGTGGTTCTAGGTTTCTTGTGAGTAATTAAATTATACTAGCAACTTATCTTAGAAAGTGTATTAGTCTTCCGCATTATGCGCTATCAGAAGTCTTCTAAAAGAAAGCCGACAATTTGAATGAATATTCGCACTTGCTCCGAAGTGAAAGGCTGAAGAAAATAGTGCATGACACGTTTTCCTTTTCTTCCCCCATGTTTTCATGCAGTTCTAAAGTGATGCTTCCATCGCAAATTTTACAAGCAGTTTTAGCTTTTACCATGGCGCCTAGGAAGTAAAGAGAATATTTTAGGAGAATATTCTACATCACTCATCATTGGTCATCTTGAAATATTTTTTTTTCCTTTGATTAGCAAAAGAAGGAATGATAGTTGTGCTTGCTTCTTAATCAACGTGGTCCAAAGTTGGATGCAGCAGCAAGAAGTTTCAATTCAATGCTCTGAATGAAACTACAAATTCTTACAGCTTCTGGGACCTGATCAGCATGCACAAAACCAGGGTTCATGGCGCATGGCGCAAACGAAAAACTCTAAGCTTTTGGGCTAAACCTATAAAGTTTGTATCTCAATATTACTTTTTCTAAAGAATGGTTGTTTTGTATAGTAATAATGTAAATTTTCTATACATAACTTACTAACAAAATGAGCCCGGTAACAGAAAATTTGAACAAGAACTTGTTTGGATTGCATTTTTCTGGATTTTTTATAGAAAAATTACTGTAACGATTTGATATATGTGAGGTGAAAAGGTGATAGGAAAATGTGTTCACGGAAAATATAGTAATTTTTCTACGAAAAATCGCTGCCCAAACAGGGCCTTTTAGTATATATATATGCATCGTATACCATTATGTAAAGAGGGTTTTGTTAATCCAAAGAAGAGAGAAATTGAGATATGCAAATGGCTGAAAATTCATATGACTTGCAAAGTTTTCCACTTGCGCACTCTGGGTTTCTCTGAACTCGGGCACTGTTTAAAATTTACAATTGGTTAATTTTCACAAGTACCATTCTGAACCCCAAAAGTTGATGTTTAACCTTTTCCTTTTTCGAACTTCAAAGGGTTTTAGTTTCGCAAACTTAATCATGGGGAGCCAAATGTGATCTGATTGATTGACATCGGATGGAGCGACAGGGAAATTAGTGAGTGAGAATAAGGTAAAGTAAATCAGCTACAGCCTACACCCTGAGCAAATGCAACATGGTGTCGGCAGCGTGGAAATTTTATGCTGGCATTCTCGTTGACCAAAACTTGTAGCTCTGTTGTTATGATTCTCGATTACTGTGCAGTGTCTTTGACTTTGAACAGTACCACGTACAAATATTGCATGATAGCACGCTGTATTAAAAATTTTTGACATCTTTTGTGAGCATAAATTTTAATTATTTTTTATTTATATATATTAAATCGTTATAATATATTATTATTTTTTAAAATTTTTATAAAAATATATTATAATGATTTAATATCTGCGAGATAAAAAGATAAATAAAAAATTTGTTCACAGAAAACATAAGAGAAAAAAAAATGACAATCTAGGGTTCCAAAAAAGAAGGTTAGCTAAGTTGGACATCACGCATTAGAAATTCAGAACACTTCTTGTAATCTTTGCATCGTTTAATCACACACTATTATCCTTTTAAGTTTTTGTAGTTCCACAAGAAAGCATTATGGTGTTTTAGTACATAAGTTTGACCCGTAACTAGTTCATCCCTTAATCAACCAAAGCCTAGCTCTATTGACACTTCTGCAAATGCTTTACTAACAAATTTGGTTTAGTCTTTTTCTATAAAAACAATTATGAACATTTTCCATTAACTTAATCATAACTGGCCTGCGTCAACAAGAATCGCACTTAGACGTGACAACCTTATATGCAAATGACTTAATAAGATAAACAAAATTAGAAAATTAGTTCAAGGGCTAAACTTTGATACATACCCCTATAAAACTTAAGTATACAATATATAATATTTTTAAGTGTTTGTGGGACAAAAGCTCAAATTTATTATTTTTTAAAAAAGAATCTTCTTGAAAATCTTTAATTTTCTTAGAAAGAAAAACTTAATTTTTAGAATTTGAGGGCGGTGACCCCTCCCAGCCTTCACACCTAACAAGCTTGCAATTTTAAATTAGATACAACCTATGACTACAATAGGATATATTCGGTCAAGATTACTAGAATATGGGTTATTGTGAATGTGAAGATTTCTTTTATAATTCTCGATTTGAAAAAGAAATTCTAAGGTGCTTATTTCTTGGCTTCATTTAGCTCTACTAATCCAAAGTGAGCCACGGAAGTAAGACAAGAGGCGGTTGTGGTTTTCTTTGTAGAAATATTCTGCTGGAGAACTAACAAAAATTTTGGTGCTACAACGTTAAATATGATTCTCGTTAGATGATCAACATAGAATAGCAATGAGATAAACTTGTCTGAAAAATTAAAGATCAGGGTGCATTTGATAAACTGAAATCTGAAGTCTGAATTCAATAGGTTATTGAATTGATAAGTATTAATTCAGATACATTTGAGTGTACATCACATTTAATGATAAGTGAATAGTTTATCACTTATTTTTTAGAGCAAATTTTACCTAGAAAATTTAATATCAGTTAATTAATTTAAATGTTCAATTTTTTATTATCAAACGAACATATTAAAATCTGAATTCATTATATTTAAGTGCTAAATTAAGTTGTCAAACAGGATCTTAATTATTCTTATGCTTGGCTCATTTTCAACTTAAATTTAATGAATTTTACGTCTCCGTTACGCTTGAAAGGAAAAGACAATTTTCTCTCTTGCTCCCATCATGAGCTCATGATATGTGACACGTGCAAGCAATGCGTTAGTACTTCCTTTTCGCCAAGCACACATACATTTGACATGTGTTAAAAAAACCCTTTTTTTTTGGAGCTAAATCTGTATTTTACAGATTAAAAGAATAGTGAAAATGCTTTACAACTGTAAATTCTACTAAATAATGCTTTAGGACTGTGACTTGGAGAAGCTACGCTGGAAGATTCACACAGCAGCTAACACAGAAAAGAATAGAACACTGAAACAAAAAAAAAAAAAAACTTATATAATAAAGCACTTGCTTCCAAAGTAGGGCGATTTATGTTGATTTGCGTTAACTAAAAGAACGTCATGGAAGATACAAGGAGAACAACAGAATCCGGCGATGCGAACCTTAGTCATCCTAGAAAAAAGACGTACTTATCAGGTATTTGGGAAGTTTGATAATAACGACTGATCCTTGCAATGGTTGAGGCCACCTTGAAAAAGGTACTTTCGATTTGAATATGTTTGAATAGAAGATTATTTAAATTTTTCTACAATAATAATATGGCACTTGATGTGGTATATGTAAGATTAAAAGATATGTTTAAAAAAAAAAGAAATGACTGAGAAATATGTTTATCATACAATAAGAAGAATTTTTCAAAAACACATCACCATCCAAACAATTATATTTCCTCTTTTTCTATGCTTACGCCATTTAATTTTTTTTTTCATTGTTAGGTTCATGATTGGTATAGAAAAGTGATGGTTGTGAGTTGATCACAAGAAAAGAGTAAGCAACGACTGCAAATAATTGCTAGGTGGTACATATATATACAAACACGCACAAGAAACACCACTGTAAAGTGTTCTGTGTTGTGCATAGGTATGTCAACATGTTGTATCTTATTCAGATCTAATTCAGGCTCAATATACTTGAGTAGAATTTGAGTTTAATTTTTTAAGTTCACACCCTGTCAAGACTCAAACCCTATAAAAGAGTTATGGATCTGAGTAAAGTCTTATTTTTTATGATTTATACCTTAATCTAGATCCAAATCATACCCGACCCAAACTAATGTATAAATAATATATGCACACACATACATATCTATTTATAGAATAATCCAACATTCTATTGCCTAATAATCCAACTTCATGACTGCTAGATTGGAGGATGCGCTTTTAACCTAAGAAAAAACCACCTCTTGAATGTTAATTTTATTATTTAAAAAAAATTGAATGGCATTTATGTTATTTTAATTCTATGTATTTTTAAAATATTTTTACTTTAATTCTTCACTGTATATTCAAAAAAAATTCTTGAATACCCATTAGATATCCAAACCCATAAGAGTTCGGAACTAAATTTATTATTTCAAACCCATAAAACTTTGGATCTAACTAAATTTAATGCATTTGGATCTGGATCAAAGGAATTTAATTCAGATTCTACCCATCGACATGCTTAATTGTGCATGTGAAAATGATTGTACTTTTCAGATAAAAATATGTGAAAATCTGTATTCACGAAAGAGTCATCCAAGAGCGACGGTCTTGATTTGAGTCTCACAAGTGTTAGTTTAGGGTTGGAGGCAAGAAAACTATGGGGAGAGGTGGGAGGATAAAAAATATATATATATATATATATATAGCAAACTTTATGTTAGTATTTATCTCACCAAGAGTGAGTGAGTCATAATTAACAATGAGTTATAAGTTGTTAGATTCATTCTCATTGTAGATTACATATAATTTTATTTTAAAGCAAAAAAAAAAAGGAAAAAGCAAATGAGTCCAGAAATCATTTGGAACAGTTGCCTCCCGACACCCTACTTAGGCCAGGCATAAGCATAACATTTACCAGTTTGTACTTTATTAGACTGGGTATTGTGCATTACAATTAGGGGCAAAAAAAAAAAAAAAAGTAAAGGCAAAACAGATAAAGTAAAGCCACAACTCATAAAAGATAAAAACAATTACGAGAAGAACTGTAGTGGCCAACGAAGTGTTTGGATAGAGAGGTGAGAGGAGAACGTAGAAATCTCATTCAGCTTAACTTTCATTAACTCCCCCTAGGTATTAGATAGTTTCTTAGCCCACCCGACCAAAAGCCGAAAGGGACTTGCCTCATTATTTCTCAAGCTTCATAATGAAGCGGCAGCAGAGGAATGGAACCAGGATCTTTGTCGTAGTTGATTTACTACAAAATGGGGTAAAAGAATTTGACTGCCTTTGTCTGTTAAGGTTTAACCTTTGTAAACAACTTGAAACATCACTAGATCAGAAAGGACTCTCAAAAGCCGACATGTTGTCCTAATGAAGGGCAGTGTTACTTAAACACGCAATATTTATTTTGTGTTAATCTGGCATTTGCATTAGATCATGTTAAACTTTTCGACACAATTTTTTACTTTTGACGAAAGATCGCCTGATCATTTGTCAAATTAGATTAATATGGATCAACATCCTGATCAACATCCTGATTTGGTTGATAAAGATTGCTTGATCTAGTTTGTTTGAATAGCACATTGTTTGCAAAAAATTATTTACTTGCATCATTAATACGTTTTTTCAATCAACCATCTTATCTTTCCAATCACATTTTTATCTTATATATGTCATATCAAAATAATATCTCAAATAATTTCCCATCCAAACACACTTTTGATTTAAATATTTTAAACAGGTGATATAGATCTTTAGGGCTAGCTCTAGTGTCGTTAATCGAGTCGAGTCGAGGATTAGATTCTCAAACTCAACTCGTGCCTTTATTGAGTCAGGTTCGAGCTCGTTCAACTAAGTGAACGAGCATTGAAGTGTGCTTGAGATCGGCTCGATGAATGGGACTTGTGAGGCCGAAATTTCAAACAGTTTTTATTGTCAATTTTGGTGATATTTATACAAATGCCATAATTCAATCACAGAAGTTTTATGAAA
Source organism: Coffea humblotiana (assembly GCA_023065735.1). Taxonomy (NCBI): domain Eukaryota; kingdom Viridiplantae; phylum Streptophyta; class Magnoliopsida; order Gentianales; family Rubiaceae; genus Coffea; species Coffea humblotiana. The sequence goes on along the minus strand of CM041208.1, from coordinate 25,935,797 downwards.
TAACATATATGTCCTTTCTTATCGAGTCCAAACGAGCTGTTCGAATAATAAGTAATTCGAGCTGACTTGGTTCGTTAATTAATCGAATATGTTTCTAACTTGAACTCAACTCGTTTACTGAAATTAACGAGTCGAGTTCGAACCTTATCGAGTTAAACCCATTCGAGATTTCAAGCTACTCGTTTCGTTTAACAGCACCAGCTAGCTCTCATGGGCAGAAAACTTCCTCTGATTTGTTGGCAGTCACGAGCTTCCAATTTTACTTCCACTGCAAGAGGTAGAACAATTTAAATATTTTTATCTTCCGTTTTAATTTGTTGTGCACAAACATGCATGGTGTAATTGAAATTTGAAATATCACCATGTTTATGATGAATAATTCCAATGGAAGATAAAAAGGTTTACTACAGCATCATGTCTAGGAAATAGAAATACTAACGTGGAACAATTAATCTTTTTAGTGGTGGTTATGCTGACGAACTGGCTCTTCTTATCGTCTTGGGACTGTGGAGTTTCTAAACTTAGAAACACTCTTGCAATAATCCCTCCACAAATTACACCAACAATTAAGGCAATAATTCCGAAAATCCCTCATCCTTGAATTTTTTGTCTCTTGTCGAGTGTCGACAGAAAATGACTGCAGCAGAAGAAACGGAAAACGGGAGGCAGCAAATCTCGCATTGTTATGCGGCTTCTATATACTTTGAACTTTTTGACTAGGAAATTTTCGGTTGGTCTTCTTTTATTACTTTCATTTTTCAAGTAAAATATAAAAATTAGGAGGACACGTGACTCACAAGTATTCTAAGCTCAATGCATGCATTCTGCGTATTAGACAACTTATTACAGTGATTCTTACAGATTATGTAACAGTATTTCGAGTTCAATGTGTGCTGTCCGTAACTGCGAGACTTTAGCAGAGTTACAAGAAAAGTCTACAACACCATGTTAGCGTGTCAGAAGACTATGAAAAGAGAAAAAGAAATAACAACTCTTTCCCAAAAATCTACCGAGCATTTATCTTTGTCTAATCAGTCTAACATTGATCAACTAAATAAAAGATTCTTGACTTGACTGAACATATATAAAAACAAAATCGAAACGAAAAAAAAATGAGGAATGATGGAGATATATGTTGAAAGAAATGTTGTTTTAATTAATTTTTTTCTTTTTCTTTTTGTATATCAATCTAATGCGAGAAAATGGAGGAGGAAGGATCCCATGAGTTGACTTCTTTTAAACTATATTTGTCTTTGTCCTCTTTTCTTGGTGACCTAAATCTTCAACGTTGATTATACTCATTAAGTTAGAACTCCAGTTGGAGCAGATTGAACTCCAAAACCGCTCTACCGAATCATTCCTATCATGCTTAAGAGTTAGTATTATGTCAGCACTAATTAATTAATCAATCACTTGTAAAAAGAAAATGAAAAGGAAATCTCAACTTATTGGATGAATTTTTTTTCTTTTTGGATAGAAGATTTGAGTAAATGGGAATGATTTTAAGCACATTCATTTTAAGCCATAAAGGTATAAACATGGGTTACCCAACACTTGACTTTCTGACAATTCTGTCACTCTTGCTTTTCGATCTTAATCCAAGATTAAGGGCTTACCGTATATGAACGCATGAGGCAGCGTTTGAGAAACTGACACGTTAACATGATCATTAATAGTTATATCATACTGTAATAACTGATTTCTAGTTTGATTAATTGGTTCATAAGGCAGTTAAAGCAATTCCACATTTTCTTTTTCCCTTTTTTTTCCCTGTTTTGCTCTCTTTTCCTTGTCATGGTCGTCGGTGCGTTTCCATTTCCCACGCCGCATTAGCCTGCACAAAGCTCCACGCTTAAAATATGGCCAAAATTCATTAAATCTGGTAACAAATTATGAGACAAAAAAGTTGACCCATAATTTGTATTCTTTATGGCTTTGTTCTCAATTGCTTTAGATTTTGTAAAATCTAATTATAAAAATTGATTATATAGAATAATCAGAATTAGTAAGAGCTACTCTTTAGATGATTATATATTTTAACTGTTTTTTTTATCATTTAATAAAATCTATAATCAGAATACAAAAACAATCGAAAATATCACAATCAGTTAAAATAATTAAGCAAGAACAAGTGCTATAATTTTTTTTATCACTTTATTTATGTAATGTTTTTGAGAAAACAAAAACCTACATATTTGCTGCAGAGAGGCTATGATCTAGCAATCTTGTCACAGTGCATTATATAATTGTATCATCACTCAGATTCTTGAGATGGTGGACCCTTGGTTGTTATGTTTGATCATAAGCTCTTAAGTACTAATCATAAACAGTTTCCCTTTGGCCTTTAATCGATGGTGTCTGATTCTGAGTTTTGACGATCAAGTTTGTAACTTTTAAGAGGTACGGATTGATTTATACCTGGTGTAAAAATAAGTAATTTGCAATTTATTCATTATCTTTTTGTAAAAATATTAAGCTCTAGCTAATGAAAAATGTATCAAGCACTTCCTTGCAAAAGACCGCGTTCAATAACTACAAAGATCACATCAGAAATTAATCCACGACTTCATGAACATTGTGATTGCATCAATATAAAGAACCCAAGAATGGATTTCACAAAGAAATCATACAACGGTGAATTTAACATTTTTTGTGATGTATTATACTTGTAATCAAAAAGTGATTAATTGAAAAATACAGAGGAAATGACAAGTTTTTTTTTTCTTTTGAAATAATACTCGATCCAAACAAACCAATTTATTTAAGGCTGTTTGTTTGTTTCATTGATTTTTTTCCCCCATCTATCTGTTCTTTATGGATCACAATGTCTTGCTCACAAGCATAATTTTGGAAGCTAATCAATTTCTTCGGGCAAGTGTTATTAATTGTTTTAGGGAGACATTACTGTAAAAACAAGAAAGATGATAAATAATCTACTATTACATTTTCCTCCTAGTCCACTAGTTAATAAATCTAAAATTTCAATTCTCACCCCAAAACTCTTGCTATGCATCCCTATATATATATATATATATATATATATATATATATATATATATGGCAGATTGCGTGGAATTTATATATCTTAATTAAGTGTTGATTGGGTACCCATGAGGAAAACTGTGTTTTAAAACTCGGACCGGACCGGCCGGTTCAACCGGTCGAACCGGGAACCGGCCATGTGTCCGGTCCGAGTTATACCAAAAAACCGGGAAAGTAAAAACCCGGTCAAATCCGGTCAAGACCCCGGTTTGACCGGGAAAAACCGGATTTCCGGTTCAAACAGCATTTTTTTTTTTAAAAAACTCAAACTTTTTCAATATTATATTTTGACCCCTAGATTGTTAAAAATTATTAATATACCTCAAATATTTCATACTTTATCAATGTTTTCTTAAAGTTTGGTGTTATTTTTTAATTAAGTCCATAATTTTAATTCTAAACTTGTTAATACTTATTAAATAATATAAATTGCTACTTGATTGTTCTAATTTCTTTGTATTTTCTTGTTAAATATATTTGAAACATCAAAATATATATGAACATACCTTTATTAATATTAACATGTTATTAGGTATTTTACATATAATATTTTAATTTTTAAATAATTTTTATTTATGACGTCATCCGGTTCAACCCCTATCGAACCCGGTTGAACCCATTGACCCCTGACCCCTGAGCTTGACCGAGTCGATACCCGGTCCGGTTCTGAAAACATAGGAGGAAAATCCTAAAAACCCAAAAAAGAGAATTCCTGGGGCCCACTAATATTTGTCTCCATCTCTGATATCCCAACACTTGTTTAAGCAATGCGAAAGGAAATCATGCTTGAAATCTGTAGTCATATGCAGTTGCTCGTGCTTAAGGCATCAAGGCTAGGGGACTCCCTCAATAGATTTCTCTAGTGGCTCAGCCTCACATGAATCTTGATCCTTTGGGGCTTTTCTTTAGCTGTACGTTAACTTTTAGGTAATCGAATAACTGCCTTTTTAATTATTTCTGATTTTGGGAAAATATAATTAAGGGTTATTATCACTTTACCCCCTTAACGTTTGGTGCTACTATCAATTTCCCCCTTAACGTTATCTTTTAGTCACTTTACTCTTAAAACTAACGGTCAAACTTAATGGAGTTTGTTAATTAAAATGAAAAGACATGTTTAACCCTTAAAATTATTATCACTTTACGCCCATAAAATATAGTCTCATTATCAATTTACCCTCTAGAGTTATTTTTTAGACAATTTATCCTACCATTAAATCAACTTAGTAAGTTAAAAAACTTTAGAAGAAAATACCCTCCTCTTTGCATAATAAAAATAATAAAAAATTTAGAGTGACTCTTTTCCTTTTTAGTATTAAGAAAAAAAGTCAAAGTATTAATTTCTTTCTTCTTGGCAAATATTGAAAAAAAATAGAAAGATGGAGAGGGGGAGGGGGAGAGAGAGAGAGTTCAATTTTTTTAAAAAAATTACAAATAAAAAAGAATTAAATACTTTTATTATTTTAAAATTATTTCACTTTTTTGTTTACCACCAAATTCCAATCCTAATCTCAACAACCTTAAAGTGATATGATAATGTTAAACTTTTCTTTATTTTCTTTTTTGCAAAAGCTAATTTTTTGTCTCCTTCTTTCCTATCTCTTTTTCTTTTCCTAGTATTAATAAATGTGAAAAAAAGAAATTTGAGAAAATCCTTTTATTTTTAAGTTTTTTTATCTCTTAAAGTGAAAAAAGAAAGAATAACCATTCCAAATTTTTATTTTTAATTATATATAAAAAAGGGTAAATATATTTAAAATTTTTTTATCATACTAGTTAGATTAACGATGAGATAAAATGCCTAGAAAATAATGTTAGGAACTAAAGTTATTGTATCACTATAATCTAAACGAATAAAGTGATAATAACAATGTAGTAATACTATAAAATAAAAGGGTATTTTTGTCCAAAATTTCTTAACATGTTGAATTGAATTACTTATGGGGTAAAGTGACTAAAAGATAACGTTATGGGGCAAACTGATAGTAGTGATATAGTTTAAGGGGGTAAATTGATAATAATCCAATAATTAAATATGCATAACTTTCACTGGGCGGTTACAAAGTATGCAAAATAATTATTTGGAAATATGGCCAAAGACGGGATGTAGTTAGTTTTGGCCATCTAAATAGGTATGCAAATCAGGGAATAATCTAATCAATTCCCACATTTTGTCAAACAAATATTTCCAAACAATTTGATTGTTCTATTCTAAAATTTTATACCATACTTGAGTTGTGTAATTTGAATTTTCAAATTTTCTATTCTTCTAGTTAATGCTACAACGGCATTCTCCTAACTTACCAAAAATGAACAGTTACCATAAGCATTTAGCAAGGATGCTAGTCTGAAAAATAAGGACTAAATACTTAAAAACCGGTGCTATTAGGACACTCGTTAAGACACGTAATATTCACCTAACTTACCATATATATACATACTAATAATTATTATCCTCCATTGAAAGACACGTAATATTCACCTAACTTACCATATATATACATACTAATAATTATTACTTTCTCTATTTAATCCTACCTACCCTCCCTTGTATTTATTTATTTTTTCGAATTAATTTTATATTTTCAAAAATATAATATCTGAAATATATCTTAACGAGTGTCCTGTGAACACCCGTTAAACAGACTGATATTTCAATATCACATTTAGTAAAGATGCTAGTTTAAATATAACATTTACTTTATAAACTTTATCTTGGCCAAAAAAAAAGAAAAATCCAATTGTAGCTGCCGCTGTATTGACAATATGCAACAATTTAGAAGCTCTGCATCTGGTGACATGGCACTTACCATTATTTGTCGGTCGCCGGACCTAAGAGGCTGGCGGCCGGAGAAGGACCAAAATGCAATTTTTTTCAGATTTGCACAAAAAGACAACTTGTTCTAGTAGTTGGAACAGTTAACTAGTTAAGTCCTTCTCTTTTTATATAATTAAAGATTGAGTGAGAAATATGAGATTTTGGGGAGAATACATTGGACACAAGCCATTGGTAAAAAAAATGGCAGGGTAAAGACTTTATAATGCCCAGCAATCAATTAGACCAAAACTGACTATAAAATCTCCCTCCTCTCTCTCTGCATTACTTGCTCCACTCCTCAACGCTAGCACCGCTGCTGCTGCTAGTTTTGCCTGCTTCTCTCCCACTCCTCCCAAGTCCCCTCATTTTCTCTGCAGAATGCCTCATTACTGCTCTTTCCCTCCTCTATTTTGAGATAACAGAAGGAAACAGCAGTATTGATTGGCTCAACCTGCAAAAGAAAGGGCTCCCAAAACACCCCAAAATACCAAAACACAAAAACAGCAAGAAAAGAGCAGAGATCTATATATAAGCTTTTTATCCTTGCCCCTTTTTAGCTACAGTTCAACTGCTTCTCTTGCTCTTCAACTAACCACATTGCTGATAATTCATCACTGTGTGACTGTGTGTTTTCTTCCTTTGCGTGTATAAAAAGGGAAGGCAGATCTATTTAGAGTGAGAGTGAGATAAGGCTCCCCTGTTTCAGCTCCCCTGTTTTTCCTCTGCTTTTCTGAGGGAGGGTCGAAAGCTTAGAAAATGCCAGAAATTTCAGCAGCAAATTTGATACCTGAGTCTTTTGACTTTAGGGGGTCAACGGCAGATATTGCAGGGCAAATTGGGCTGATTTGGGAGTTGATTAGAGCACCATTGATTGTCCCATTATTGAGGCTTGCTGTGTATATTTGCTTGACCATGTCCCTCATGCTTTTCATTGAGAGGCTTTACATGGGAATCGTGATCATTCTCGTGAAGATTTTCTGGAAGAAGCCTGAGAAGAGATACAAATGGGAGCCAATGCGGGAAGATTTGGAGATTGGAAATGCAGCTTTTCCAATGGTTCTTGTTCAAATCCCCATGTTCAATGAGAAAGAGGTTTGTCTTGTACGACTAGCAGTATCATTTCTTTCCATGATTTTTTTACTGCATTGCTGGTGACTTTGCTCTTTGTTGGTACCTGGGATGCTCTGGAAAAAGCTGAGTATTTTATCGGTTGTTTATGAAAATGGTTTTATTTGGGTACAGGTCTACAAGATCTCCATTGGAGCTGCATGTAACCTTTCTTGGCCGTCCGATCGTATTGTGATTCAAGTTCTTGATGATTCAACTGACCCCATCATTAAGGTAGTCAAAATTTAATGACACTTTGGACAACATCCAAATTGGCCTCAAATATTTGCTTATAATTTGGAAATGTCCATTAAATCAAGTTTAAATTGCAGCTTGGGATCTTCTCATTCAATCTCCATAATTTCACAAATTCTTCCATTCAAAGTTTTTTTAATCCAATTTAACTTTTGAATATATAATAATCTTTTGTGCCCTTTAAAAATTCTTGCAATATTTTGATTTGCTTCTTGAAATTTTGATGCACTGCACTAAGGATAAATAAATCTTCACGATCAAAAACAGCATTATATATATATTTTTTGGGTCTTCGTGTTTTATAATTCAATATTCCTTAGATCCAGGCTCACTTCCTGTTGTGGTCTCTGTTATTACACAATCCCATATTACACTTTCTCCCATAAATTCCAAGGACACTACTATCTTTTTGACATTTTGCCTAGTTTTCATACTCACACCAATTAGAAAGTGGTAAATTTTTGTCTTTCTTTTTAGCGACTAATTCCAAAATCTAGTTAATCTTTCTGTTGGAATTAAAATCTTTCTTGAATTTCCAATTTTGAGGCCTACTTTGTGGAACAGAATTATTGCATCTTCCACTACAAATTTCCATAATTTTGTCATTGATGGGCTCCCTACCCCCTATCAATGCCGTAGGATATGGTTGAAAAGGAATGCCAAAGATGGGCTAGCAAAGGCATTAATTGCAGGTACCAAATTAGAGAAACCAGAGGGGGGTACAAGGCCGGAGCTCTTAAAGAAGGGTTAAAGCATGATTATGTCAAAGACTGTGAATACGTGGTCATTTTCGACGCAGATTTCCGGCCGGAACCAGATTTTCTCCGGCGAGCCATCCCTTTTCTCATGCACAACTCCGATATTGCTCTTGTCCAAGCTCGTTGGAGGTTTGGTAAGCTCTCTTTATTATTATTATTATTTGTAACTTGTGGCATTTTTGGCACATTTAGAAATAAAAACATGTTTTTTGAGTATAGTATTTTCTTCGGAATATTAGGTGAGACTCGATAAGTTAGATAATTTACTCCTAATATTTACTATAAAAAAAATCTAGCCATTACTACTCGACCGGCCCTTGCTCGCCCGCATTATTCGTTATAACACTTAATTAGGCTTCATTTAGTTGTAATTAATTAAACATGTTGACCAAATTAATGACCTTAATATTGGAACACAAAAGTGTCGGTGATAGTGTAGCTACACTTTTGTAATACTAGTGACGACCATACCTTTCATTCATTCAGTCAAATAGACTAACGTATCTCTATCTAATAGGGATCCTTCTTTTTTCTTTTCTTTTCTAGTATTTCTTCTTTTTTTTTTTTTTGAGCCATTCTTTTCTAGTATTTCTTGATAGATTTGTTTTGTTGTGGGCCGCATGGTGTGACGAGGGTCCATGGCAATTCAATTAGTCTCCAGGTGGGACCACCCGATTGCGAAAATGCGACCGTACATCACGGTGTTAGACCGAATAAATCCACATCAACTCAACTCCCATTCCTTCCCCCCAGACTAAGCCCACCATTCTTACTTTTATTTTTATTTATACTCCTCCGCCCTTTATATCCTATTTTTATTGTCTCAACAACTAAATTTCAGAAAAAAGAACTTACTAATAATATTCAGAGTCAACGATACTAAATCCATGGACATGTCCTACCAGTTTCACTACTACAAACCCATTAATTAAACTTTATCTTATAATAATATTTTTTACACTTAGTGAATACATGCAATTTAAGAAATTATGCATTGAAACTTGGAATCATTTGCATTCCAAACATTGCACTTGTTACAGAAAAATGCAAGGAAGGGTTGGGTTGAGTAACAAGGTGAAAGAAATTATAAATCAGAAGTTTTGAACTCAAGACCTTTCACTTGAAAAAAAATTATAGTAAATACTGAACTTCAACGTGTGATCACAATTACTTATGGCACACCAAAATCTCTAGTAAATTTGAGAGACACGAAGCAAATGCTTATTTTCGCGAAGATTCATATTAATTATTAAGTTTAATTAGTCATCAATAGTGCTGAGTGATTAGCCAGAATCTTTTGATTTTAATTTTCTACACTATCAAAGGGGGCTGTAGATAGATTTGACAAAGAAAAGACACCTAGTAACCTTTTTCTTAACTGCAAGACACAGTTTAATTGGGTATTAAGGGGTAAAGAAATGAGTGTTGTCTTGATTGTCCCTTCCAAAACTGGCCATCTTAGTCAGCAACGTGAGACGTGTCAGTATAAGTCTGGTCTAAGAAAGCGAAGCATCGCTGTCACTAATTGTCCTCTAATTTGACTTAATTATCCCGACTTTCAGCTGATAGTAACAGTTCCTCCCCCGCATCAGCCGGCATAAAAGTGCTAAACTCTCGGGGTAGTTTTGTCATTTCATTATTAAGTAGAAAACAACCGTTAGATTTGGTCTTCCATAGGATTGATAGCGCATCGCGCATGAAATCAAAAAGGAAAAGTCTAAAATACGAGCAAAAGTAAATTGGTCAACAGGGAGGGCCACCGAAGGACAGATTTGTCATTTCATTGCCTCCACGTGCCCTTATTCTCTGCTTAGTGCCCCAAGTTTAGAGTTCTGCAGCTGTACTGTGTGCACCGACGACGCCTGCACCTCAGGTGAAAATGGTAAAATCACAAAAAAGTAAAAAAAAAAAAAGAAAAAAAAACTGCTTCATGGTGCTACTAATGACGTGGCAACGTTTCTTAATAATTGTTTAGTCACGTGATGTCAGAAAAATAACGGATCTTTTGTAGCATATAATTGGGAGTTGGGACCGGACCAGACCTGGACCGCCTCGTCCACATACAATTCTTTGCCCACACCACATGATGAATGATGATCTTCTACATCTGTCCCTAAATTTTTTTTTTCTTTACTCCACCAGAAATTGGATTGCTAATAAATAAATATCCATGTTAAATACGAGTGTATGTTTCTAGGTTTAATTATAATTTTTTTAATAAAAAATTACTTTGAATTCGTAAGAGTAAAAAAAAAAAAGAAAAGAAAAAGTCTCCAATTCAAGCCTTATTATTATTATTATTATTATTAATTGTTTGAATGATTGAATTTGCAGTTAATGCTGATGAGTGCTTGCTAACAAGGATGCAAGAGATGTCGCTGGATTACCATTTTACAGTGGAGCAAGAAGTGGGATCATCTACTCATGCATTCTTTGGCTTCAATGGTAAGTGAAGTATTTATTGGCAGGCTGCTAATGTTGTTGGGACTCTTTTCCAGTCAATTTGTTGAAGTACTACTACTATTTATTTGCATGACTTTTTAGTTTTTGCTGGGAATCAAGCTGATTTGGACGTGCATTATGCATCATGATTAGAGTTACATTATTTTGTTGATCACGCTAAGCAATCGAACTGGGCACTTTTGCCAATATGCCATCTTGTTCTGCTGCTGCCTGCTGCTTGGTCATTGCAAATTGTTGACATAAGAATTATATGCTTGGTGACTCCAAAAAAAATAATAAAGAAAAAGAAATATTTGAACAGTAAATATTCTCTGTTGTTTTTTATGGGTTATTTTTTATTTTAATTTTTTTAATAGGAGAAGGGTGAGATTTACGAAGCAGGAAGGAAGGAAAAAGGGGTCAAATGCAACCATTTTGATTTATTCATAGTAGTATGAACCATTTTCAGTACTAAATGACATAAGAAAGTGTCGAAAGACTTTCTTGAACCAAGAAGTTTTATTTACTTAAATTGCAGTCAGTTGAATTGTATTGAACTTTCAATTTGGTAATGAAAGCGCCAAATATATTATAACCAAAGAATTGTGAAATATCAGGTACTGGTGGTATATGGAGAATAGCTGCTATCAATGAGGCTGGCGGGTGGAAGGACAGGACGACAGTGGAGGATATGGATCTTGCTGTCCGAGCGGGTCTTAGAGGCTGGAAATTTGTATACCTCGGGGACCTGCAGGTTTGTCATTTTTGCCTCCTTTATGACATCGAATATCAGCCTGGAGAGTTCACATTCATGTGTTTCAATGTGTTGAGTAGCTGTGAATGTTGCCAGTTGATTAAGGGGTATGATTTTGTTGTTGTTTTTGCAACAGGTCAAAAGTGAGCTTCCAAGTACATTCAAGGCCTTCCGTTTTCAGCAGCATCGTTGGTCGTGTGGTCCAGCAAATTTATTCAGGAAAATGGTGATGGAAATTGTCAGAAATAAGGTGAATTTTCTGATGAGGCCTAAGAATATTTATTTTTTAGACAGGAATATGCTACGTGAATTGATTCTTAGGTAACATAATTAAGTCTCACATATTTACTTTTCTTCTGCAGAAAATTGCAGTGTGGAAGAAGATTTATGTGATCTACAGCTTCTTCTTCGTCCGAAAAGTCATTGCTCACATGGTCACCTTTTTCTTTTACTGTGTTGTACTTCCCTTGACAATTTTGGTCCCTGAAGTTGAAGTACCAAAGTGGGGAGCAATTTACATTCCTTGCATCATCACCGCTCTGAACTCAGTTGGAACACCAAGGTATGGAGGACCATAGACATGTGACAAACTGATTTGTTTGTGTGCTGGTACAACTTTTATCTGAGTCATAAACTAAAGCAAGAATCACAGCATGGGACTCTGCAGATCTGAAATGTACCCTGTAAATATGCAGGTCGATCCATCTATTATTTTATTGGATTCTGTTCGAGAATGTGATGTCCCTGCACAGAACCAAGGCTACATTCATTGGTTTGTTAGAGGCAAAGAGAGCTAACGAATGGGTTGTGACAGAAAAGTTGGGAGATGCTCTGAAGAATAAATCAAACGTCGCCAAAGCAAAACCAAAGAAAATTGGATTGAAGATTGGTGACAGGTGAAAATTCATTACTGTGACTTGTTTTGGGATGCAGCAATATTTGGTAACTTCCAAAGGAAAAAGATGATCCCTAGCACAGTTTCTCATTCTTTTTGACTAATATAATGGCATCATGGATCCTCCTAACTTAGATCATTCATCTTTCAGAATTCATCTAACGGAGCTGGGATTTGCGGTGTTCCTTTTCTTCTGTGGATGCTATGATTTCCTTTATGGGAAGAACAACTATTTCATATACCTCTTCCTCCAAGTCATAACCTTCACAATTGCAGGATTCGGCTACATTGGTACCATTGTGCCAACCTCTTAGTGACAGGCATATATCAGCAGGAAGTGGCAATCATTGTTACTGTCATTTTCAAGCCTACACAAAAATGTGTATACAAAAGCCTTCTTTTAGTGAAGATTTGGTTGCATTTACTACCATTGAGATAAAACACAAGTATAGAAATGAAGAACTCGAGTCAACAAAACCAGAACTTCATTTCCAAAGGAAAAAAAAGCCCCGTGGCATCGTTAGGAAGACATCAAGAAGAAGATGTTGTTATGAGCCATTCTATAGATCAGAAACAGTTGAAGCTGCTGAAACCTCAGATGGAGTAGAGCACACATAGATTATGTTTATTTTACCATAGCGATTGTAATTTGTGTGACATTATGTTTAATCTTGTCAGGTCAATTGAATTTTCAATTTTTCAGCTTGAGAGGAAAATAATCTGGGGGGCAACAGGATAAATGTATTACAAGTTTTGCTTATCCTTTTTCTTTTTTTCCCTTTTCTTTATCAGGTTCTGTTCTTACATAATGTATCAGAACTATTTTACAGGAAACGAAGTGAAGAAGGTTCAATGCTCAACTCTTCTTCCTCTTTCCCAAATTTTATCACCGACTGATCCTCTAAATCATTCCTCCTAGCTATGAGAAAGGAAACACAAAATCCTTTGTTATTGGGAATTTGTTCAATTGTCAAAAAGTCTCTAAAGCGTTTGTTCTTTACAGTCGAAACAAAACAAAACAAAACACAAAAACTCAAAAATAACGGGCCTTGTCTATTCATCACTTCTCACTCTTCATCAGAACTCCATGTGAAATGAAAATGATGTATTTTCTTAGACTGCTCTGATTTTGAGAATTGTTTATTTCAATGTCTACATTCAAGAACAAGATTGGAACATGACATGTCACTGTTTCTTGTTACAAGCATCAAAGAGCTTGTAGAAGCCGGCACATGCGTTACGGGAGATTATTTGAGATAATTTTTTTTAAAAAATATACTGTAATATTTTTTGGATGTGACATATGTGAAATTAAAAAAGTAATTGAAAAACGTGTTGATGATGTAACTAAATCAAATTATCCAAATAATTTATAATCCGAGCAAACTAATTGTTTTTAGGGCATTTTTTTTTTCTAGTTTTTATGAAGATATATTCAAAAAGGGAAAAAATCCATAAAGAGTGAAATATCTTGCCTTTTCTTCTTCTTCCTTTTTCCCCCCTAATCCGAGAATATCGAAATTCATTTTGATGTTTCACTCTGAAAACTAATGCATCCTTTTCTTTGAGTCCTGAAAATATGGCACTCAGATTCTGAAGATCATGGAAAGATAAAGCATCAGTTTTTTTCAAAATTTTCTATGCTTTTCATTTTGTCTTGGCAAGGAAAGTCATTACAACAATAATAATCATTGTCCCTCAACAGCCTTTCCGCCATTACTGTTGGAGACAGGAACCAGGAATACGTTTTCATGGCCACTGTCCCCGTCTTGTCCAAGAATCTATATGGATTGTGACTTTGATAATGATTTGGATTTCATTACACGCCTTTAAAACCACAAGTTGTGCTAAATCCTTGTTACCATCATCTCTGATTTTGGTTACATGGGGTCATATCTGATTTGATACATCAATTGAGCCATTAAATTAGGTTAAATGTCTCCTCCTCCAATTAAGCCAAAGATTGGCATATATATATATATTTATATATTAAAGATATGCATATTAATCCTTTTCGTGTATGTCTAATTATGAAGCAACTATCCTCAAAAAGAGCAATATTAGATGGAACAGCAATAATCATCACTACAAACCTGCAAAACTTAGCTCAAGCATGTACTTACTCTTATAAAAAATTTACTTTTGCTGGAGGATTTCCAGCAATTGGCTACAGTTTGATATGTAAAGAGGCCATTGAAACCTAAAGTTGGCTTGCGTGCTGGAGTGGTGTTTCAGTGATTCTCTCCTTTTCTTCTCCTCACACGGGTGACCCGCAAACCATTTCATGCATGTAATTAATTGCCATCGTATTTGTAAGGAGAAGGAAGGTTTCATCTCATTAATATTTGTGGATGAATTTTCTTTTTCAGGCATCTTAAACATAACTTGAATTAAGTTATCACGTTGTGCATGTAATAGACAGTTGCAGAAGTGTCAATGATGTCTCTTTAGTTCCTGCGAAAAAGATAAAACATTTACTGGGACCAAAGTTCGATGGACCCATATCTATTTTAGTTCTGAATTGATTCTGATTTTCTGAAAAACTTGTTTTTTTGAGGAGTCAAGATCAGAATCCAAAAGCAAGTATCGTGTAGTTTCTCCAAAAAAAAAAAAGAGGCAAAAATTAGAAAGGAAAAGCAGTTGAGATTGAGTACAGGGCAGAGCCATTTTCAGTGTCAATTATGGCTGTTTAATTAGGTCTTATGAACATCATAAATTCCAAAGGTTTGTTTGGCACCAAAATCATAAACCATATTTAAACAGTCATTTTTAATTGTCAATTACGTCTGTTCTTGTATCATGAAGGACATAAATACCAAAGGCATATTTGGACAAATGTTCGAACCATATTTTAACATTCATCTTCAAGAATGGCACGTATTGAAGTGTAAGGAACACACATGTAGATGTAGGTCAAGACGTCCATGTCACAGTGAGAATTCTTGGACCCTTGATAGCAGATTCTCTATGAAGCTTAGGAAAAACAGAAGAAAACTTCACGTACTTAACTGATAAACTGAAGTCAGATTTGCTAGTGTGTTTAGACTCGTATCACCTGCAGCAAAGCTCGACAATCTTCATCAATGTTACAAAAATTATGTTAAACATGAAATTAGTACTTCACATAATCTATCTGTCTGCCTGGTGGTGTGTGTACTGTGTGTGTGAACGAATGATTAATTCCGGGAAACAATCAGAATGTGTCAATCTGGCTAAAGCACAAGGGGCAGCTGCTTTAAGCTATGCCCTTTTCTCACTATAAATTATATTTTGTATAATTGTGTGTCGGTGCATGATACATATCTGGAAGCTAGACTTGAGAGTGGACATTGATAATTATTGAAGGGATCTATGTAGATACTTGCTCTGAAAAGTTCGTAGTGCACTTCTTGATAATCATCTGCCCGCCAATCTATGCTCCTGGTAGGACTAGTAAAAGCAAATTTAACTTCATATTTGCATTAAAAACAGGCTGGATGACCGGAAATTTTAGTCTGGGGTCTCCATGTTTAATTAGCTTTTAATAGAGCTCTCCAACTTTAATCTCTCAACCAAGTTTCTTGTTCTGTAAACTGTTTCAATTCAAACTAATGGCACATTTGTAGGTAGCAAAACCCAATGACAAGAATGAATGGCTTAAATACCACCCATGAAGAAGTTTTAGTGTTAATGTGGTGGTCCACTTTAATCTTGGAGGAGTAAAAGAAACTTGAATGCAATATCAAAATTTATGTGTTTATTATCATCCATCCAGTTCTTTTTATAGCTCAATACCGAACTCATCTCTTGTAGTACTGTACAGTTGTATTTTGCTCTTATAGAAGAACCCAATTCATCCTATCAATTGTATTTGCTATTGCAGGAAAAGTGGAATTTCTATCCATTGTGCAAGTGACACTTAGCAGAAGAACTTTAAAGGACTTTCATCAGATAACCTGCCCAACACTTTAATACAAGGACTTTTAAGGACTTTCATCAGATAACCTACCCAGCGGCAAACAAGATTGATGACTTCCCTCCACGAGAAAAGATAAAGAGTGGGGTAGAGAGAGACGAAAAGGATAAAACATGTGTTTTAGGGATTGGTAGATTACACCTTCTGTAGCAGAAGGCCAGCACCAGCATTGGATCTTCAGTTTCCATTTTCCAGGCCTGCATGTGCAGTTATATATAAACATAAAAATGGCCACTACACCCTAGGCAAACCTGTCCCACTGGCTCTTAAAGATTGCCTGTCCTCCTGACAAGGACATAGATAGATTGTAAAATTGAACCATGCCCCTTAGATAGCTCTTGTTTAATTAAATGGAGTCTATAGCAAGTGTTTCTTTGGATGCATGTGGCGGTGTGCAAAATTTCAACTTCCAAATTTCCTGGTGGTAGAGATCACAAGATATAAAGAATTGACACCAAAATGTGATTACATTAATATACAAGATCTTTCTACACATCTTTTCCAAAGTGCAAAATCAATTTGAGTAATGCAGACGCAACTATATTTTGCCCCATCAACATTTCGAATAATTTAAGCCCCAAATTCCGTTTAGTCCAATTTAACTTCCAGATAACATGGAAAACCAGAGCTGTGGGTGTATAAATGTTTTTCACATCAGACACCAGAAAAATCTGTAGCGCACGCAGCAATAGACAAAAGACACACAACAAGGGTCTGCAATAGATAAATGAGTGGAAAAAGAGATAACAATCAGAGGCATAGTGTAAATTTTCTTGAACATGTTTAGAATAGGACCAACCATTCTTTTTTTGGTGGTCCAAACTCAAATAAGTATAAACCTTAGGACTGTTTGGTGAGGAGTCTTCTCATTCTGCTGGATCTGTTTTTGCGTTTGTCAGTGGAAACCAGTCTTGTCCCCCTCTTATAGGTTGGCAAACTGGCTCCGTTACTCCCCACACCCTTCAACTTTGGGAACTTCGGAGTCCTTAGACCCCATTCCGCCAGTACAATGGGGTCGTTCTTCGCTGTGATGTACGGCACCCAAACAAAGGAATATTCGGGCTGTTTACTTAGAAAAATATCTCACTTCCCCACATATGAAGTAGCAGAAGTAAATCTTTACCGATGTACACAACAGTCACAGTTCACGAACCAAGTTATCTGTGAACTTTTTTTCTCCTTTTGTTAAAAGAAAATCAACAGTGATTCCTCGCTTAGTCTCTCGATGACTCGAACCAGTGACATATCGGATACAGGTAAAGCATGCTTTGTTATCGAGTTATTTGTGAACTTAACTTGCCACATTTTGTTGAAAAAAAAAAGTAGTAATGCTGTTAAATTCAACCTCTAGGAATTGATCAATTGTCGGCAGGTTACTTAGGATGCTCAGCTTATCATTCATTAAAGTTAGATGCATTACATGTACAGGGTCCTCAGAAGGGCCAATTTGCATGTTTCTGAGGGCTTTAATTGTTTAAGATGCTGGTAGGATATTTCCAACTATTAGCTATCAGCTATTAAAATTTGGGAAATTTATACATGAATTCACAAAGCAAAGTAATTTTAAGAAAATCACAAGAATCCTGGAAGAACCCACATTAAGAGCTAGCTAGCTATTGCCCGAGGTGATGAAAGTGGTGTTAGCTCTTCGAGGCGACCTTCTTTGGATAAAACGGTATAAATTCAACATGAGAATCAATCTCATACTTACCATGTCGGAATAGCTTGCAATTAGGAGATAACATATAAATTCTTGGACTGGCACGGGAGCCGGCTTCAGCAATAACTTGATTTTGATGCCAAGAGACTTTCAACACGAGGAGCTTATGTAGATTGAATGAACCTATTATCCCTATTCCCTTGCAAGCTTCAAATTACCATCTTAATCAACATACCAAACTTCAAAGTTGGTTTCCAGACATGGGGTTCATTCCTTTTGATCAAAAGTGTTGGAAACAAAATCTGCCTACTGGGCTAGATCAAGTTACAACCTATAGTTTCTAAAGGTCAAAAACCAAAAACGAAGCTTTCTAGACTATTCAACGTAGACAGCCGTCTTAATTTGGCATATTACCACATGATTTTCATACGAACTAAGCCAGCAAGAAGCTAATTGACTCTTTTTTAAAAAAAAAAATTAAGGACACTTCAAATCTTAAGAAGGAAAAGAAAAAAAAAACACTTTTGACAATCGAATCAATGACCTGATGATTACCCAATTGACTTGATGATCATCCCAATTTACGGTCCTATCAGTTGAATCAAACCCTTGGTTGGATTTTTTTTTCAAAAAATAATTTATATTTTTTATAAACGCATTTTCTAATCACTTTTTTAACCTCATACATGTCAAACCACTCACTCTAGAAAATAATAATTCAAACGGCCTCTGAGTTTTGTGACGAGCTCAAACACTAGTTTTGTTGAACAATCGTGGCGAGTGGCTGTAGCTTGGAACTAGGAACGGGTTGCCAGTTTCAACATTGAACAACCAGACTGGCATAGTATTTTGTTTGCAACGGCAGCTGATAATACTCATGCCCAAGGGCCGCTTGGAGAAAAGCCTTATCATAGCTAGGAAGCCCTCAAGGGCTTTTGCTTCTTCGTTGCCAAATCAGGTCTTTTATTTTGGGCTTCCTCAGGCATCATTATCCATTTCATTGTGGGTCCAATGGTTTTTTTTTTTGATAAGCAGAAAAGTCAAAATATCTAACTTACAATCCCTCCATCTTATTATCCAATTTAAACCTTCTCTTAGATCCAATGAATTTGATTAGCTTAACAATTTCACAATAATCCCTTCTCCTGGTTTTATTTATTATTTTTTAACTCTTTTCACAAATTGCTCCCTATATGTCCCTTTTGGTGTGGAAATATCACCAAGGCAAAACCATTTTAGCTTAAAAAGAAAATATGTGTGTGTATAGACACACACATATATACACTCATATTTTAAGTAAATTATTATTTCTTCTTTGGACAAAAAAGAAAAATCCCTTAAATTTCTTAATGCATTATATTTGTTTGATTCCAAGTTTACTTGTCAGGCAATATGAACGTTATAGACCTTCTAAAATGGTTAATGTGTAAAACCAGTCTTCTAATATGAAAATGCAAGTCTTTTGTTTTTGTTCTTTTTTTTTCCCTTCTAGGAAATGTTGTCTGATTGTTATTGATTAAGTGAAAAAAAAGAAAATTGAAAATCACAATTCTTTGTGATATCCTTTTACATGTGTAGAAACTGCTTTTATTTTATGGATTTGGTACACATTTATTTATGATAATATTTCGTCATGAAATCGAATTGAAAATGATAAAATATTAACAAAATTTTCATCATCCATAGAAGCGTTTGTAGTCCAACGGTTAGGATAATTGCCTTCCAAG
This sequence comes from Coffea humblotiana, assembly GCA_023065735.1. NCBI lineage: Eukaryota > Viridiplantae > Streptophyta > Magnoliopsida > Gentianales > Rubiaceae > Coffea > Coffea humblotiana. The sequence continues at coordinate 25,916,384 of CM041208.1, read as the reverse complement.
CAATAGACCCGGGTTCGACTCCCGGCAAACGCAACAAATTTTTTTTTTTTTTGGGTTTTTCCTTACCCTTTTTTTTGCAAAATGAAAATTCAATAATGGTGGCTGTGGGGTTCGAACCCACGCGCACTTATGTGCAGAAGATCTTAAGTCTTCCCCCTTAACCTCTCGGGCAAACCACCTCGTTGCAAAATTATTATTCCATATTATATTCTATCGAAGGACATCCTTTTGCCAGTCGAATCATCCAGAAGGTGAAAATTTCCTCCTCTTATAAAATTATAAAAACTAAACCGTACCATTATCGAAACAGAGAAAATTAGGGGATAAGCAATAAGTAACCAAACCATAGAACTTCAATTATCTCGATCATTTTATCAAATTGCTCTGTAAATTCATCAATTGCAGCTGCGGGAGGAGGAGGACGTGGTGGAGAATGGCGGAACACTTGGCCTCGATTTTTGGGACGGAGAAAGACAGAGTGAACTGCCCTTTTTACTTCAAGATCGGAGCTTGCCGTCACGGCGACCGCTGTTCTCGCCTCCATACCAAGCCTAGCATCAGTCCGACTCTGCTTCTCTCCAACATGTATCAACGGCCTGATATGATTACTCCTGGCGTCGACACCCAGGGCCAGCCGATCGACCCTCACAAAATGCAAGAGCACTTCGAGGTTTGCAATTTTTCAAGAAGATTGTTGCAACGTTTTAAGAAGATTGTATTGAATTTCTCACCTGCATTACATATTTCATGTTAGGGGATCGATTGAGCTATGGATTTTTGTTTTTGTTTTCAGCTATAATTGATTTGTGACACATTGGTTGAATTTTTAGGTAGTTTCAATTAAATTTGACCACATGTTGTCATATGCGTGCATTCGTGTGTGCTTTATTGTGAGTGGATGTTTGTCTTGTCGTGTGAACGTTTATAATTTTTTTTCGGAAAAAGGATGTCAGGTTCAGCTAAACTCTGTTTTGTGGGAATTCTGTTAAATTCTAACTGGATTTTTTTCTGTCCCTATTATTGGTTATAGGATTCTTTGATGAATATGACATGAGTCTTAGGCACGGAATTTTCTTGAATATTAGGGTATGAACTTTAACTGCAAAGCATAATGCATACTGGCGCATCCTAGGTTTTGCGGACCGGAATTGGAGTCGTAATTTGTGTTCAATTGTATGTAGCTTTGAACTAAAGGAACATCTGCTCCCGCTCCCGTTTACCTTGGAAAGGAACAGTCTATTAGATGATTAGTTCCTTATGGACTCTCTGTGTTGTTTGATTGTGTATGGTGTGCCTTCTATTGTTAATTGCTAAAAGGTATTCATGCTTTCTTATAACTTGTAAATTTGTCTGCATGTCAAGACGTGCTGCAGCTGGTTGATAGCATGTGAAGATTTCTGGATTTTGTTCATGTTGTGCATAGACGCTGTATTCATATAGGCACTTGAATATTCTAATTCTGTCCTCGTTTACAAAGTTTTCTCATGATGAAGATTGGTGCCTCTAATTGCCTTTACAATTTCTTGAGCATGTGGTGCCATTAAGGAACATTATAAAGTATTGCCAACCATGTATGTCAGGTGTCAGGATTCAGTTACGTTATGTTTGATTTTGTGTTGGATAGTGGCCGTTTGTTCCCTCTTTGCTTAGAGTTTAATGTGTTTCAGTGGTGGACATTTCTGTTGAATTTGCAGGATTTCTATGAAGATCTTTTTGAGGAGCTAAGCAAGTATGGTGAGATTGAGAGCTTGAATATTTGTGACAATTTGGCTGACCACATGGTAATTTTCTGACAACTAAATTCAGATTCCTCTTTCCCTAGTTGAGTTGCGAATTGACAGGTCAAATGTCTATGACGGTGTGTTTGCCAGGTTGGAAATGTCTATGTCCAGTTTAGAGAGGAAGAGCAAGCAGCAAATGCATTGAAAAATCTCACTGGGCGGTACTATGCAGGTAACGTTTTTTATTTTCCTCCTTATGTTTTCCCGTTAGTTTTCTTCTATTTGATGATACAAGTTGCATGGTTTAGAGTTCTGGGGCTTTGCAAATTATTATGAGGCTAATACTTGATCGTGGCACCTCTGCAGGACGGCCCATCATTGTTGATTTTTCGCCTGTGACTGATTTTCGTGAAGCTACTTGTAGGCAGTATGAAGAAAATACATGCAATCGTGGTGGCTATTGTAACTTCATGCATCTCAAAAGGATTAGCAGGTAATGTTCTGTTGTAGTTGAAAAAAAAAATCAATAAATTTAGATTAAGTGTTTCATTTGCTAACCAATTTAACTTGTGAAATTAGGGAATTGAGACGTCAGTTATTTGGGAGGAATCGCCAAAGGCGCAGCCGGAGCAGAAGCCCTTACAGGCATCGCAGCCATGAAGAGCGTTCTCATCGTCACAGTAGAAGGCATGAAGACAGAGATTATCACCATGAGAGTCGAAGCAGGAGGCATAGGAGCACCAGTCCTGACCGTAGGAGGGGAAGAAGTAGGAGCAGGAGTCCAGGTGGCAGGAGAGATAGAAGTCCTGTTAGGGATGGTAGTGAAGAGAGACGTGCTAGGATTGAAATGTGGAACAGAGAAAGAGAAGAAGCAGGACTAGCGAATAAGATCAATGATAATAGCAGCAACAGGAAAAACGAAAGCGAGGACAATGGGTATGCACAAAATGGAGATCAGTATTATGGACAGGAGCCACCATATGGATATTGAACTGACAGTGGTTCGTTTTCTTTTCTCTCATCATTTTCATTTATCTTTGCTCCTTAGTTGAATTTCTTTTCAAAGGAGGAGCCACCTGTTGTCTAAACGTAGCTTACTGCGCATTTTCCACTGTGCAGGTGGTGTGCAGGTTTACAGTTCTGTGATATGGCTTGTGAAAAAAATATGCACCCTTTTTTGGCTTTCTGATTTCTTCATCTTGTGTCTGTGCTTGAATGCATTGCATGATCTTAGTTTGACTGTAGCCAGCCACAGTGTAAAAACTAGTCTGTGTTGTCTGTGCATCCATAGCTCATACTGTCTTACATCATCATGCATGTCTTTTCTGTCATAACAATAGTAGAGATCAGTTGATGGTAAATCTTTTTATGGTTCTTTAAAAATTTTTGAAGGCAATCCATGGGTTAGATTTTTTTTTCCTTCATCCCTGTAATGGGAACAATTACTTGAGGAGTTTCATCGCTTAATTATTTAAGGTAATTTCCAGTGTAAATTTTGCGTTGGGCAAGTTTTTCAAGCCTGACATCTTTTAAACACACTCGAGGGAGCCCTTCACTTTGACATTTTGATTGCATAGACTTGGTGTTTTCGGTTCTGTGTTAGTTGTGATGTTGTTGCTTGTTGATCAGCTTTACCATGTCTGTCTCAATGTCATTTTTAGCTCATGAGCAGATCTTGTCAGGATTGTCGTATGTTTTCCTAGCTTTGTTCCTTTTTTCTTCTTTTATGTAGAAGCAGAATGCTTCTAGTAAATTTATACATGACGCATGGGTAGGGTCTTGTGCAATTAGTTGTGGTCTTGGTTTAGGACATCATTGGGAAGCCGTGTTGTATTAGGAATACAAGCTGTAATAATGCATGCAGGGTGCATTTTTCGTTTATTATGTGTGTGTGCAGTACATGTTTCTGAATTCTATGTGCAGTCAGGTATTCTGTCACCGCAACAAAACCAGGCTAGTGACCTTGAACTTGTATTTCTTTGCTCTGAAATTTACTTCAAAAAGTATTATCTTACAGCATCTCGAGTTTTGCAGGTCCAGGCTTCCCTGCTTAAAAGGACCAAGAATATATTTTAACTAAGGCTTACCATGGAATGTGTACAGGTTTTGCCAAGTCAGAGAATTTGATCCAACAGGTTTGATGTGACAGGGATGTGCAGGATTTCAAGGGCATGGAAGACTAATGGATGCTAGAGTGCCTTTGGCTCCTGAGCTGAATTGTTATGATGAGCAAAATCTGTTGTAAACTTTTTCAGGTTGTTGTGTAGGTTGGCTGATGGCAATTGCTGTTTTTCCTTTGTTGGGTTTACGCTCTGGCTATTTCGTAGACTGAACAGTTTCTATGAAGTTTTTCATTTTGTACTGGGTTGTAATCACATATAAGACGAGCGCAATCTTGGGAGTTTTGCGAGTATCTTTGCATTTTTGTTCTGGAGCAAATAATTATCAGTTCTGCTTCAAGTACAGTGAGGATAAAATTCCAATTAATATTAAATTCACGCCATTAGAAAACAATTTGTTCAGCTTTTGAAGTATACGTGGCGGTTTTAAACACAACATGTTTTAACAATAAACAAGAAGCCAACGATTATCTTTTTTGTTTTAATATAACAAGAAGCCAACTCTAGGCTCTGAAGTTTCTGAACGAAACCCCCAGTAATGGAATAGACACCAACATATGCCAAGAGTAAACTCATGCGAGGTGAGTTTATTTAAAGAGAGTATTAATATTTATGGTCATATGGGAAGTTTATAGAAAGCCTATCAGTATCAAAACACATTTTTTTAAAGAAGGAAAACTTTTTAATGTTTTCAATTTCAAAGAGGGTAATATCGAACATTTTACTTTTTTATTTTTTGCTTCTTATAAACAAAATGGTTCAATTAATAGTGATTTTTCACTTATCTCATTGATTATTCCACCTAGTAGGCATTTTATTTTTGCTATATGAGCTGTGTTCGTTGTGCTGATATTAGTTACAAGCAAGCATTTTGCTACCTGAGTTATGTTTCATTGTGTCGAATATTTTATTATTGCTTGAGAGCATTAATTTAATTAGCAATCTATAATTTTTCAAGAAAATTAAATTTATAATCTAGACATTAAAATCAACAACCTAGAATTCTCAACCATACGTGTAAATATAGTGTGTGCGCGCTTCAATTTTGTGTGGTTGAAACTTAGCGTTTATCATGATGGAATTTAGGCAATCACCGGACAAATTCTGCTATTTGATTATGCATAAATTAATAGAAAGAAAATTTGACAAATAGAAAATTAACACCGAAATTGGGGTGTCCGGTGGTTTTAAAACTTCCAAATACTTTTTGTCATCCAAATTGTAACAACTACCCAGCAAAATCATTTACACTATATATGTGGTAAAGATTTTTTTTTATTTACGTGATCCCTCTCAATCCCAACAGTCAAGAACATCTGGATCACCTAACAAACTTTCTGTAAATATATGCTTCCTTATCATATCAATCATATTTCCCTCAGAGCTTCTATCTACCAATTTGTCAAAGGTTTCTTTGATGAGCAATGGAGGGCACAAGTTATTTTCGTCCAAAATCAATCAAACTCAACGCAATGCGGGCCGACTGATATCAGAGTTGGACAGCACCGGTTCAGAGGCGGCATTATTATAAGAAGGGGTTTTTCCCTTGATCCAATGGCTACACCTGAGCTTTTTGTTCTTTGAGAAATTATAATGGCATCCCTCCTCTCCAGTTGGTCTTCCAACTTGAAATCCTTGCCTGATAACTATGTGTTACCTGAGGGAAAAAGGCCAGGAATGCCTGTTCCAGTAAGCAATGATATACCAGTGATTGATCTCGGAGATGGAATAGATTACAGCAGAGCTGACATAGTCCAGCAAATCATGAAAGCTGGTCAGGATTTTGGACTATTTCAGGTTAATCTGTGATTAATTTACTCCGCACCAAATTCACAAATGTTGTAGGCAGTTATATTTTTTGGATATCAGGTAATTTGGATTGCATATGATATGTGAAACAGGTGATCAACCATGGAGTATCAAAGGAGTTGATGGCTGATGCTATGAATGTGAGCAAAGAGTTCTTTGGCATGTCCGCTGAGGAGAAAGCAAAGTACTATATTGACTCCGTTGCATTGGAAGAAAAGGCCGGATGCAGACTCTATACAAGTTCTGGGTATTTTTTGGCTCAAGGTTTCGATTTCTGGAAGGATACTTTGCAACACCCTTGTCATCCTCTGCAAAACCACATCAATTCTTGGCCTGACAAACCTAAGAACTACCGGTAACCATAATTTTAACCGCATCACATTGGGTTTCAGGGATACCTGCTCATTTCTGTCATCTTTATATGGAACTTTTTTTTTTTTTTTTTTTTTGGGACGGGAAAAATGATAGGTATTTGATCAAACTAAGGGGGAGGTCTGAAAAAAAGTAATGAAAAGCTCCCCGGATGCTTGAAAACTAACATAATCAATTGATTAATTTTATTCTGATTGATGACATGATTAACTTTCCTATTCAGAGAGGTTATAGGACCATACACAACTCAAGTGAGGAAAGTGGCCATGAAAATTATGGACATGATCTATCAAGGCTTAGGGCTTGAAGTGGACGACATTGAGAAAGAATTCGACAGCTATAATTTAGCTTTCTCCATCAACCATTATCCAGCATGCCCAGACCCTGCATTAGCCTTGGGTTGCTGCAGACACTGTGATCCTACAAGCCTAACTCTTCTTCAGCAAGAGGTGTATGGGCTCCAACTAGAAAAAGATGGCCATTGGATTGGCGTTAAGCCTCTTCCTGATGCATTTGTGGTGAACATTGGTTTGTTACTGGAGGTATAAACTTTCATCTTTTCCACAATCAGTTAAACTTGCCTTTCTCAAAATATGTACGTTCCATATATGATACTTCTCCAAACTTCAGGACCCTTTGGTATTTGGCTCTTCTGCATTTTTGTACAGGTCATTAGCAATGGAAAGCTGAAGGGTGCTGTGCATCGAGCGGTTACAAATTCAGCTTGTTCCAGGAACTCACTTGTGACCTTCGTAGGTTGCCCAACTGATGTCACTATTAAGCCTGCAACAGCGCTTATTTCTCCCACCAATCCACCGCTTTATCGAGCATTCAACAACAAAGACTTTCATGAGTTTGTGTTTGCAAATAACGCTGAATTTGAGGCTGTTATTGCATACTTAAAACTCAAAACCTAAGCCAGAAATTAGCAGTGCTACGTTTGTGGAGAAGCCAGAATCAATCTATAATTCCAAGTACTGTTTTGGTTGGCTAAAAAAAAATAATAATAAAAATCTATAATTTCAGGTGGTATGGAACGCCGCCTTAAATAATCGAGCAGCCACTTTCTTTTCAGCACAATGTATCGTGCTAAAAGGAGTTGCTTTTGTATTAAAATAAAACATTCGCATTTTTAAGAGGATCAATAGTCATTTTCCACGTAATATCTCATGTTTTCTCGTACTATTTTAACCTTGATCATTAATTTCAGAGTTTCAGTTTTGCTTTTTTTTTTTTTTAATATAATGCAAATCTTGAAGCAACAAGGCAACAAGTATTTTTTTTGTAAGATTTTCGAACGTCAATTTATCTCATTTTTCCTTAATAATAAAAAAAAATCAAAAGAACTTCACGACAGGAACATATATATTGGCAAATAAAAGTACAAGAATACTAAAATGTGAACCCCTTTAGATGAATAAATATTCTGAAGCACATAGCAGTTGCAAAAATTGTAGTACACCGATACAAGGATACGAGCAAAAATTGTTGTGGAGTAAGCTATCGAGAAGCCATCTTCGTTTCAGCAGGACGTATCCTGCTAAACCAAGTAGCTCTTGTACTCCTTTGATTCCATCCATAAATCTATCTTTCTTTGCTATGAGTTCTGGTGTTGTTTCGCAATATACATGCGTTCTCAAATCACTGTAACCATGACGATTAAATGCAGGGTTTCAGTTTTTGCTGGTTCTTGTTTGATGTGATACAACAATAAACGTTTAGATAATTCAGCCCTCTCAATTTCTAAGCAAAAGACAAAGATTAACAATATTTCCTTCTGAAATTTCTTAACATCTATCGAAGGCCTTTTACTACTTGAAAAATTCACCTCAATATACCATGACCAAACAAGTACATTGGCAAGTAAAAATCCCTTGAGAAAAATAAAAATCCTGAAGCACATAGCAGTTGCAGAAACTGCAGTATAACACTATAATTAAGGATCCCAAAATCTCTTACTGTATCACTATGCAAAATTGTAGACCTATAATAATGAGAAGTATTGCTAAATCCCCAATGCATCCATATGTCTGCAGTACCAAAATCGTGACAATCAAAAGCAGAGATCTAACCACATTTATTTACCACCACGCTTAGCCTTGGCACGAGACTGTAGAGCATTCTTAGAATTCAATGTCCTGGGAAAAAAAAATTAGAATAAATGTCAATGTCGTAGGGACAGAGATGAGGGACAAAGAAAAGGCCTTTAGATGGGGACAAACTTGCTACAAGATTTGCCAGATACTTGACTGCCAGACTTTCCATTTGCAGATGGACTTTTCCCACCTGCATGAATGTAGCAGAATATATGAGAATGAATAATAGTTATGAAAAAGCACCACAATATCAGCTCTTCTTTGCTGCCACATCTTTTTGTCCCGCATAAAAAGTTACTCAGATATACGTGGTTTTAAGCAAATTATGGCTGGAAAATATAAGATGCTGATTGTGGTCAATTTAAACAGAAAGCCTCTACGCAACAAAATCTTTCTTGCTTCGACATGAAAACTATCATTAAAGGAATCCAGAATTTGTTGTACATTAAAAAAAATAAAGGGAAAAAAACTTGAAACAAGAAATTTATTAAAGATATAGGGCAATCCCCTCGCTTTGCCAGCATAATGAAGCAGCAAAACAGCAATGGAGTCCCCAAAGAAAGCATCAATATGCGCCCATCACACAGAAGTGTGCCACATTTAATGAACCCCTCTCTGTGGAATACCACGCCGCCACTTGTTTTGTGTGGTCAGCGCTCGGCCTAAGGCGCTAGATAATGAACGCTAGGTTGATGGTGTCAAATAATTGGCACGTAAAATTTTAGGAGCTTGATTAATTGTGTAATCAAATAACAAAAAAAAATTACCCGATTTTTGAGGTGCAGCTGATTTTGTTTTCTTTGCTGCCGCTGGAACAAGCATCTCCGTAGCAGTTTCAGCTGGTCTTTTCTTCCCAGACTTGGTCTTCAAAAGTTAAAAATAATTCATGAAGTCAGACATTTATTAGTACTGCAATAATTGAATGTATATTTCAGGTGACAGTACCTTCTGAGATACCATATCTTGATTCTCATCGTCGATGTCTTCTGAGTCCTGAAAAGGATACCAAAGAGCTAATGAATATAAATAAGAAACAAAAAGGTGAAGGGGAACGAAAAGTCGGCAAGCAGATTCTAGAAGAAGAGGATATGTTGACAAGGATTTCTTTCAAGAAACCAAGAGAAAAGACCAAACTGAAGCTAAATAGGAATTCTCAGATGCTTCATAAGCCCTAAGACTACTGCTTCAACAATTTATCAATAAATATGAAAACAACTGCTATTTAACGCACAGAAAACACAAACATGCCACAAGCAGTCAATTCTTCAATCATTCCTGCTCTAAAGAAAAGATATGTCAAGACCCACGTAATGACTAGTTGACTACATTCCAGTCTAACTATGGAACTTCAACAAGAATGCATATAAGATGAACATTGTTTCTCTTTTCCTCTTCGTTTCCTTCCATTCTTACAGATGAGAACCATAGTACACAATTCCTCTCATATGGTAAATGACTCTATGATGTCAACTTATTCAGGTCACTCAAATTTCTTTGACTATTCAGGCACAAAAACATTAGGATTTATAAACACGATATAACAATGGTAACCCAAAAGATTAAGAAATCAATTTTAAGAGAGTTCATAGTGATTTTTTAGAACAAAGTTCATACTGTATCTGCTGAGGCATCACTTGAATCATCTTCCATCTCACTAATTTCCTCTCCTTCATCATCATCTTCATTTGATTCTGTCTCGTCTTTCTTTAGCTCCACCTTCTTCAATATTGACTTTTCCAAGGGCTTGGGCTCAGCAGGAAGAGCCTTATTTGTAGCAGACTTCGGGCCAACCTTAGGCTCAAGTTTAGCTGACAAGTTTAATGAGGAATCAATTAATTTGGACCACAAGAAAAATCATGGTAAAAGTTATCAACAAGTGCTAAAGAGAGCAAAAGCACTGCTAAGTACTAGCTACACCAAAAGCAGAGACAAAAAGACTACCATTTTGAAGTTCATCCACTTGATTTTCCTCCTCTTCATCTTTGTCGAAGAAATCTTCACCATCTTGTGAGATAAGAAGTAAGATTAGCAACATCATAAGAAAAGAGATGACGTCAATAACCACTATAATGGATAAAAACGGCAAAACTCACCACTATGGCTTTCAAGTTCAGTGAAGACAGAAAAGATATTGTCAAGGAAGTTATACATTTAACTGAGACAGAAAGCATGCCATGATCCTTTAAATTCAAGATGATTTTTTTTTAAAAAAATTTCATTGCTTTGAATGCATTAGCATATTCTAAGGACAGATTAGGAGATTGTAATCAGCGTGAACATGTCATAAACCAAAGTAAAAGGATATCTACTGTCATCATCAGCAATGTATCCAGCGAAGTAGATGCTTCCATCTTTCCAGTCATGTGAGAGCTCAAATTCTCTCTCAAAAACCAAGTCAAACATCAACTGTGGTCTATCCTCTGCTGAAAGAGTCCCTATAACATATTTTTTGTCGCCAACCTTCAAATGAATCGGAACACACTTTGGCCCTTTTCCATCCTTTACCTCATCCAAAGCTGCCTGCAAAAGTTAAAGATACATTTTTTGTCATGAAAGCATGTGTAACTTCCTGTAAAACTAATTAAGTATTCTTCAGACCATTAAACCTATACTCTAGTAAAATGGGTCTATGTAAAAACTTACGACCTGGGAGATGTGAATAAGCCTGAACACTTCAGGTTTGACCTTCAGAGGTTCTCCAGGCTTGACTTCAACACCTGAAAATAGAATGTATATATTAAGTACAAAGCAGGCATTTTTCAAGCAGAATGAGAAAGATTGAATTGTTTTCACAATGAGTAGAAAAAGAAAAACTTTGAATTGTAAGATAAATCATCTGAATGAGAAATAACAATTGCTAGCTCTTATAAAAGATATTAACATCAGACGAGTTAGCATTAATATCAAAAACAACTTGGTTATACTATACAACTCAGGCACCAAAAATTATACGGGAATAAAGACTCAATTTCTACCCTGCAAAGGGTCTATAAAAAGGCTGCTCTTCTGTACAATTGAATAAATATCGTGCAACTATCTCATGAGGCACTCAATGGCAACTTTTTTTCCACAAAGACAGCTGATTGAATGATAATTAGAAGTATCCAGGGTGAAAATAAAATAAAATAAAAAGCAAAAAGAACTGCTATCCTGACTTTAAAGCCTGAAAACTAGTCCAACAGAAAGCGAAGCTTACCCCAAAACTCCATTTGCAGAATATGATGGATGGCCAATGGGAGTACGAAGATGAAAAAGGGGATGGAGAGAAGATGAGTCTTCTTCTTTGGTCTGAAGAGTCTAAAGAGGCGGAAAGAAGAGCAGGGTTTGAGCAGGGTTTTAAAGGAGTATACTCAATGCCGTATCATAGGGAAACAGGTTTAGTTGCCCCAAATAGCTACGGCCCAATATACAAACCCTATTCCAAGAAGGGCCTTGTGAGTTTTTTGTTTTTTTGGGTGTAAGAGTCCATGAACAATAAAAAGTTCCTGAAGAGTCTATAAAAAGTTCCTGGATCACAATTTGTAAACATGGAATAGTTATTTTCCTTTCCAGAATCTATTGCAAATTTTTTGAAGATGCAGTATATTTCTTTTCTGTAGTAATTTCCCTTTCTAGATGCTCCTAGTAATTATTCCATGTTATTTAAGGTGGTGTATATTTCTTTTTGTTTTCTTCAGTCAACAAGGTAAGTTTTAGATAGGTATTAACTTGCTATAATTCGAGAGGAAGTCATAGAAAAGTGTAGTACATATTTTAAGGGGGAAAAATTATGATTTGATTATTTTTTTTAGCATCGAACTAGGAAAAAGGAATAATATCACAGGATGCCAGTATGCCACCCTAAAATGCACAGATAATATTGCTAATTAGATTTATATGTTGATTTTATGTATTTAAGAAGAGGGCTTTTGAAACAAATGCATCGTTTTCAACTTCGTATATGTATGTTGAACTGGGTACTTAAATTTGTAATTTGGCATGCCAAATATGAAAATTAAAATCAAATCATCAGTTTTAAGGTGTATGTAGTCTAACTTTAAACAAATGCTTCTTAGCATAATAGATAATAGACAAAATTACAACAAGTCAAATATGTAATGCTAATGTTCCCGCGGGTAGTACGATTGGTTCCGTAATCTGATAGTTATCAGCAGGTTTCGTGATCGACCCTCGTGTGCTATCTCGCTGTGTATCCTTGAGATAAAACTCTATATAGTTTTAGAGGATTTGTCCAACCGAAAGACTGGGATACTCCTAAATGAGAAAAAAAAAATGTAATGCTAATGCTGTTAATAACAAGTTGAACTTTATGCATTAATAAACGACACAGAAAGGTGAAAAATGTTTGAAGATGAGTAAAATGGTTATAGCTTTCATGAAGCACAAGCTATGCAGAAGGAGAGCGATAGAAATTTATCAAAATCCAGATAGAATAAGAGAGCTTTCCATAAACAATTCTAAATATTTCCTAGGGACTAATAAAAAAATTTCAAAACTTGGGAGCCCACTGCCACTTGGACCCTAGGTTTACTAACAAAATTTGGGCTTTAAAGATGTCAAACTTCCCAGCGGGCTGCTGCCTGCCTCGGAATCAAGCCGAAGAAATTCAGGGCGGAGAGTGAGGAATTGAAAAATAAGTTTAAAGAGTATTCTTAGAATTGAAGAAATAAGTACCAAAAACTGCGCATCAAATGCTGGCATCATTTACATGTGATTTTTTTTTTCGCTAGTGTATATCAAATGAATCGTTGCTACTTGCTACCATTCAACTTTGCAGAAAATACGAGGAAAATCCATTTTTTTCCCAATTACTAATTTTTTGCTTTTGCATTCATGCATGAGAGGGTTCAAGTATTTCTCAAAACTTGGAAAAACAGTTCATTTGCTTAGTACATTCGCAACTTAGTAACTTAGAACGTGTATTAGGTAGGTACAGGAATTGAACGAGAGAGAGGATGAATGTTCTTCATTACCCTAGATCGTTTTGTTTGATTCACGAACATATCCAAAACTAGAAGCTGTCGTCGATCGGTCTATAAAATTGTTGGACCAGATTGTAATTTTGTAAACGAGTAATGTAGCAAGAAGGATTAGGACTCAATACAGTTGTGTTTTGTGCGATTTCATTCCGTCATTGTACATGTTTAAATTTTTTATGTATAAGTACATCATAACATTGTATTAAATATATGTCAAATATTTTATTTATATGGATTAATCTTGTATACACTGTCTGTGTATACACTACTATCACCGTTAGATATATGATACATGTGTAAAATTTGAAACTCATGTGTTATTCATCTAATTGTAATAGTGTATATAAGATTTACTCTATTCATATATACTATTTTTATTCCGAATACAATATTGTAATATAACTGTGCACTAAATAATATAAAAAGCACAACGATTGAATTGAACCGTACCAGACTCAATCGCACTGACCCCTCTCTCTTTCTGGGAAGAAGGATTATCTTATAGACTAATTAACAACTTCATGTACGCAAATCACCTCTTTGAGTGGCTCCATCCGCGTACAACTTATTGGGATGTATCCCAAGTACACCTAGTGCAAAAGCAATTAAAGAGGTAGTTTAACTTATTTGGTACTTCCGCGTGGTATAAGCTGTGAACCCCCCCTGTGCTAGGCTGCTAGCACAAAGTGTGGTAGCTTCTCAGCAATTGATACCGGAAAAACCATGAATGAAGAAATGACCAGGCAAGTGAGTTGTCCGAGGAATAGGGTCTTGTCCTCTCCATTTCGTAATTTATTTTAGTTATATATTGTAACTCGTAAGAATCTATACGACTTTTTAATTGCAACGCTTAGAGAAGCTACGCGCTATTTGAATAACTTGAAAAAGATCAAGAGAAGATATATTTACATAATAATTTTGTTGCTCGTTTCTTGAGGCTGGAAAATCATGCTAATTGCTGAGGACCTCATCTATTAAAGAGTGCCCTCTTCCCAAATTCAACTATAAATTTACACACAAATTTTAAGCCTAAATTTTCAACAGTTTCAAATTGGAACAACAACGCAAAGCTAGAGGGCCCTAAGTAACTACTACTGAAAAAAAGGGTCTGTGATATTTGATTTCACAGCATAAATTCCATAAACTTGAGCCAAGGCAGCCCAAACTTAGGAGTAGCCCGTTCAGCTTGCCCCTTACAGCTCGAAGACGACGCCGTTACAGCACCATCACTTTCCGTGGCGCCGCACTTTTTGGGGCACAGAAAGAAATTCCTTGACCCCAAAGCCATCAGCTTCTCGTCCCTATTCAAACCTGCGGCACACCGAAGGAATGTCAGTACACCCGACCAATAATTACTGACACGTGTACTCACTGGAAAACGCCATCCATCGTAAATTAAATGGTGAGTATTTAGTTGAGTTTTTTTTTTGAAAAAAAAAAATGTCCGACGGTTGGGATTTTTCACTTACTTTCTAAGCTAAACTGAGAGTAATGAAGATCGAATCCGGAAGGTTCATTGGCTGCCAGAATCGGACGTCGGCCTTCCTTGGAGTACTGCCGGAGAGCCGCCGCAATGAGCTCCTCCACCGTTGATTCCGGCGACATCACCACCTGAACGGGTCCCAGGCTCCTCTGAATTGTCACGTTGAGGAGAAGCTTCGTGAGCTTCAGAGGCCGGGACACTTCCTCATACGAAGAGCTCTTCGGGAGAGCTTCCTTACCGGAAAGCAAGTCCGGCACCGTTCTTGGCCTCTGCAACAACGACATCTGTCCAACTTTTCCAGCTGAAATACTCCCGGCGTGAAACGATTGCGCTTTCTCCGCCAATTTTCCCTTCCTATTCTTCTCCCCGGTTCCTTTGCGATGATTACTCTTCGCCGGAGAAGGCATCTCGACAAGATATTCGAACTCGGAATAGATACGTGTATATGTGTGTATAATTATATAATATATGTACACTATAAAGCTGGTGTATTCGTCGGAAAGTTGGGTTACCTCAGGCGGCGGTAGCGGAAGAAACGGACCGCGGGGGAAGCCGAGAGCTGGAGAGGAGAAGACGCTCTCAGATTCCCGGACTCCGGCGGCTATCATAACCGGAGTGGCAGACCTGTAATTAGCAAAGAAAGCAAAGGTCTAAGAGAAACGATCATTTCTGTTGAGGGCTGAATTGAAGGGAGTGAACGGCCAGCCAGGGGCCTATTTATATGGAAATTGCTGGAGGAAGATAAGAAGGAAGGTGGTTCATTGATTTTTCATTTTTTAATTATTGATTAACCTGGGACGGGATTGACCGGTTCGACAAAAGAGCTAGTCAATAATGGGATGGGCCATGGGGTGCTTACCTGCACCCGGTCAAGAATTAGATTATTTACATGCACCGGCTATCGCCCGTAATCTTTTGAGTTTTGAGTTGATCAGTGACAGATATTCTGAAATATTGAACTAATCAATTGCTGTTTTTTTGCTCTAATTCAGACTACGACAGGTAACAATTATTGTAGCACTTTTTGTGACGTGAGCGACAGATAATAATGTGTTTATGATGTAAGCGAAATATTATTTGGGATAATATTACTATCCAAACAAAAATTCTTCAATGCTAAACTTTAACAGATGAAGATTGGTTTAAAAAAAATGTATAAGATTTAATGTTGTATTAACGTTTGAATACGGTCTAAAAATTAATAAGCAATCACAAAATTAACGTTTGTTAAATGATAAGCTAAATTTACTGCATCCAATTCGCTGCTAGCATGCTTTAGGCAATGATTATAAAACCTTATATTAGTCATTAAATTATTTAATTTCTAGTAGCATACAGTTTTTTTTGTTTTGTTTTACACATCCTTAATTTCGGATGCATAACATATAATATTGATTCAATTTTGAGATTTTCATTCTGCACATATGTCGCTGTCTTGCATTCAAAATCTCTAAAAAAAACATAACATTATTTTTAATTCTGAGCCATTCGCTAAATTTGCAATTTTACATGTAGAATAGAATCCACTAATGCAACCAGAAAAATAGAAAAAAAAATCTTTGAATGCAATGTTGATGCAAACCTAATCGACCCATGCTTGTGGACACGAGGCACACGCTTATGTGGAGGCATGCTATTAGGAGACAATAATGAAAGAAGGCTGCGTTGTTTGAAGTTCGAAGAAGGGATAATCGGATTTCATTTTGCTCTTGCTGCGAAAATACCAGTCACTGTTGACTGACTGGAGATAGCTGTGTATGATAACAAGTGGCTAAGCTCCACGTGTGACTGACTGGAGTGGTGGTATATAACGTCACGTATTATTGGTCTGCTAAATGCCCCTTGGCATCATTAGAAAGCAAAAGCCAAGAGATTCCATACATGCTCTACCGCCCACGCCAGCCGCGTAGAATTGACACGGTCCGCACGTGTCCGTCACGCGGTCATCGTGTTACATAGGGATTGTAGACCACTCGTGACAGAATAATTGGTTTGAGTGATGGAATTGTATGAACGGTGATGGTGGTGATGCTTCCGCACCCTTTCCCCTGTGGTGTCAACGCATAGTTGATTGTTTTGTAAAAATTGATTATACAAAATAATTAGAATAAAGTTAAAACTGTTTTTTGGTAGATTTTTTAAACCCTAATTTGTTTAATTAGTGATTCATATAAAACCTAGATATTAAAGCAAATAAAAATATTAATAAAAAAACGAACTATTCAAAATCAGAATCTATAACGAGGTGAAATAATTCAGCGACAACCACCACCCCGTACATTCCAACATCTTCTTAACTGGGTCTGATAAATTATATCACTAGAAGTTGCTCCAAGTAGTGTAAAAACTGTAATTTGATGGGTTCTAGACCATTATATTTAATGTTCATGGGGTCATGAGTTTCGGTGGTATTATTTGAACCTTGAAGATAGGTCATTGACGTCTGCCGCCATCTTGCCGGGAGGCTTTTTTTCTTTGTCTTTTTTGGGGATGTAAGGCTAGCGGCTGTAACACCTTGCTAAAAGGAAGGTCCTACGCTAATCAGATCTTCCTCTTCTCACCCTAAAACGGAACGAAAAAGAAAAGAAGAAGAAAACAGTGCCAATTACTCCTTTAATTTCGTCTGGTGAATCCTAATCGTCCTACTAATGTTAATGTATCATTTTGATGGAATATTATTGTTGTTTAGTTTACGTTGGTAGAATATCGATATGGAAACATAGCCGAGAGCCACAATGCATAAGATAGATGTAAATTGAAAAGAGGAAATAAAGCGGGATTCTTTTCAGTTCTTTATTAAGTACAATGTATCCAGTAATTTCTGTAGTTAAAATATGTATCTAAACATTAATAGACGCATGCAAATTAATTTTCAGTGCATTCGTGGGTTAGAGACCAGCTATTTACACTTTAAAAAAAAAAAGAAAAAAAGTTGCAATTTAATTTTTATTAAGCTTCCCAATAGGTAGGTTTGCAGGAAATTGAGGGGTCCATCAATTAAACTTTTCGACTCTATATCGTTACATCCATAGTTTTCTAGTTTAGATTATAGTAAAGTATTAATTACTTCAAAATGCTAAATTGCAAACTCAAGAAGAATAGCACCGTCCTAGTTTTGTTATACATGACTTCAAATGAACACTTGCCCTAACCTAGTGGTTTTTTTTTTAATCCTCCCCCCCCCCCCCCAAATTCCCCCTACCCCAAACTTGCCAAGCCAAGAGTCGAACTCTTGACCTGATGCTTCTCGACCAACAATTGATATATAAGATTTCTCAAAAACAATAAAGATTTTGGGCTTAAAAGTATTACGGTAAGGGAAATACACAGCTAAAGTGTTTTTACGGTTGAGATTTGACATATAATATTCCCAAAAAATAAAATGAAAAAGAGAAATGTATGCAAATTAAATAACAGTATATGCTTTTCTTGCTTAATTAAAGCCAAATTTCTCTTAATTGTCGCTTTTAAGTGCTGTAGGTGATCCTTCAAAAAAATTTGTGGATATGAAGACCATTTGTTGGATACTCACGTGTATTTCGAAGCCGATGTTAAGTAATGAAATGGACTACTCAGATTTAGGATTCAGGGCACCGAGACGATATTTCATTTTGGTGCCAAGTTCACGTCACTATTTGCATTAATCCCTTGTCTGGTTGAGGACAATTTGAGACTAAAAGCCAATTCAGCAATCAAACAAAAATGGGGAAAAAAAAAAACCAAAAGAATCAACAAACACGCGACAAGGCCACTAGCCAGACTTAAGGCAATAATGCAGTAAGTAATTGTCGAGGTTATTAATTCAATAGAACAAGCAAAACTTGATGCTTCTTCATGTTTGCGAAGGACTAGATTAGTTTCCAAATGATCATCAAGAATATAATTCTAGAGTTTGTTCTTGAGATTATGATTTCTCTATCATACATTTCTTGTGTAAAAATTCAAATACAACAGCGCAGCACACTCATTGGAAACATAGCCGAGTGTGTTTGGATAGAAGATTTATTGAAACACTTTTTATAACGTGATGTATGAAAACTAAAAATAGTAGCTAAAAAAAATAAACTAAAACTTTTTATAATGTGATATACAGTGCAATTAAGAACTTTTTGTGTCCCTAATAATCACCTATCTAAATAATTGTCTCAAGGGCTCCAACTCATTAAACATGTGCAATGGAATTAACAGTCCCTCATGCAAACAATTTAAATTTTTTTCTTGAAATGCATTATGCACTGGGGTGGTTGTAAACTAGTAAAAATTGTTAGTTAGATATGCTATCAAATTTTGCATGTTACCTTGAGTCTTGAGAGTTAGAAAGACCACAAGAAGACTAAAGTCATGTCAAGTTCTCAGCAGACTTAAATGTAAATCATCCACATCTGACTTGTACATTTATTAAGTTTTTGCTCTCAATTAATACCAATTCAACCAAAGTAGTTGTATTGTAATCAGAACGGACATAAAAAAAAAAAAGGAAAAAAAAGAAAGAAACCAGTAGTCCGATTTAATTGGTTCATGTTTCACCATCCCTTGGCCGCCACAATTTTTGTAATGTTGCTATTGTCCAATGTTTCTCCATTAACAGGCATTGTGATTACAGTTAAATTTCAAAGGACCCACAGTTTAGCAGAATTGTTGTGACAGATGGTGGGATGCCATTGGACGGATAGCCAAAAGGAATCATGTAAATTAATTTGATGGTAAAGCCTAAATTTCGCCATACACAAAAATAGCTTCTCGCCATGAGCATTGTCATATGCTAATTGACAAATTTGAAAGATTAATTTCATGGTAATATTACTACTATTATATATATATACATACATATACATGCATGTATGCATGCATACACACATACACACACATATATACTAGTGGCGGAGCAAAAAAAAATTTCAGTGGGAGCAAAACTGATACTAAAATTTCCCACTGAAAATTTTTTACCTGTTCTTTTTCTAGTTTTTTAAGCAAAAAAAATATTCCCCAACAAGTTAAAATAAAAAGTGTTGTTTGGATTATTTCAAATGGAACTTTATGGCCCATATATCCTTTTAAAATATTAGTTCATGAACCAATTTAAAAGACCACGTAATTCTTTCACTTTCTTAAAACTCTGGGGACACATTTTAAATTATATCAAAATTTTACGGAGATATTATAAGAATTTAAGGGGGACCGTGCCCCCACCTTAAATACGCCACTGATATATACACGCATGCGGACACGTATGGATTACTATATTTATCAATATTACTTTGAATATGACTTACTATATTTATCAGCATTACATTGAAGACAAATATTGTGACGTGAACCTTAGCATGCAACTCTCTAAAAATTAAAACCAGTCAAGAACAAAAAGTTGTACTCCCTCATCTTTAAGCGATTAGTTTTATCATTCCCTCTTTCTTCTTCTCCTTCCAAATACTGATAAAATAAAAATTGCAAGAAAACTTTTTTTTGGGGTAAGCTAAGATTGTGAGAAACATGGGTGATCTAATCTGATTGGATCAGTTGAGGAAGGTCAAACAAACATGATAAACTTGAGATAGTATCTTAGTTTCTAAAATCCCCCATTTCATCTCCATTGAAATCAGAAAAGCGACTTTTTCTCATATTGGATTCAGAAAAATGGGAAAAAAAAAGAAATAAGACCAATTCTATTATGCTGCTTGCTAAGATGAGAGTGTGCATTTTACTAGTATATATACTTGTGGCGAAAGTGATGGATGCTCTAGTATCTAGATAAGCACGCTTGTCTAAAATAGTCTGTTGTTAGTAATTGTTACGTCATCTATGAAAAGGATCTCCTAGATTAATACTAGCTAGCTAGAAACTGTACAGCCTTTTTTTTTTTTTTGGAAGCTACGAAAGAAGTTTTTTTTTTTTTTAGTTGGATTTGATGGCAAACTTGATATTGTAAAATAGACTGAGACTAGCAACTGAGCTCAATTAATTAAGAAGAAGAAAAAACGTGAGAGAAAGATTAACATATAGCAACTGAGCTCAAACTGAACCTAACCCTAATAATCTTCAATATATAAATATCTTTTTGTTGTCAATTTTCTTTGATATGATTACAGAAAATCCATGTTAGTAGGATCAATACATACGGATTATAACCAAACAACTATTAAAAAGAATAACTCACAAATAGTGAGAGAAAGATTAACATATAGCTAGTTAGGATAAACTCGCATTTCGTAAGACTTGAATTCATAATTTTTAATTTTTAGAGTTTCAATTTTAGCTACTAAATTAAGGCCTAATCAGCTTCTGTATTAGTAATATGATTATCCTCCTTTCCTTCATAATTGTTCATGGAAACACTGGGTAGGAGATGAGGAGATATGAGATAACAAACTGTTTTTTTTTTTTTCTTTTTAACTGAGGCAGGACCTAAGAAGGATAAATTAGTATTGATCACATATTGCTAGACATAAACAGTAAAACCAGATATTTTCTGAGGATGAATCATCTGCAACATAAATTATGTTAAGGTAAAAAGTTGTTCCACTATAAGTGACATAGTTCGAATTGTGGCCCTTAACTCCTTTTCAAACACATAATTCAATTGTAATGGTGACGCTAGCATGGAATTGGAAGTCCATTGCATTCAATAGCGATACCATTAAATCCTGGATAGGTTCAAATCATAAAAATAGACTCTGTCGATGGGTCATTTTCATCACTCGAACGCAGGCAGCTTTCATCAAGTTCAACTTAACATATCGTAAAAGACTTCATCCTTTGTACAGTACGCAGATTTGGAGAATCATTCTCTTTCTCACCGAATTAAGAGACATTACAAAATTTTGGCCTTAAAAATCATCATCACCGAATTCAGGCAAGAACTACTGCAGTAGTAGCCCTTCCTGAAAGGTTCAGGTTCTTGGTATAGTTCGGATTGTAAGATGTATATCGATTTTAACAATATGTATAGAACTTTACAAGGTTCAGATCATAAGATGTATATTAATTTTAATAATATATATATATACACTTTATTTACATTTTGTTGAGATCAAATTAAATTTACATTTTGTTGAAATGTATGAAACCGTTCCGGGACGATTACATAGGTCCGGTTCCATCATCGCCTGTTTCAATACTTTAACTTGAAAAAAATGACAAGCCCACAAAAATTTCCCTTTAAGCATTTTTTTTCCGAGAAAACTATGGATAATATCATAATAATGAATGTCAAATGTGTACATCTGGTCAGGTCAAGACAAATGTCGAATACTTTCTTTCAAAAGAAATAAAAAAAAAGTGCATGTAGAATATTACAGATAATTGATCCGTAATTGATAAAATCAAGAAATCAATCGATATGATAAGTTGATGACACTGCCACTTGGTAATATAAGTATGCCTAAATACAGACACCTTGTAAGATGACGATAACTATCCCTTTGAAGTATATCATAGCAGGATAAAATATAAGTATCAAGAGAATGATTGCCAGACGTAATAATTAATTGGTTTTCCTGGTCTAGAAATTAACCCAGCAGTTAAGTTTTAGTTTTTTTTTGGATTTATTGTTTTTGCCCTTTTCCCTTTCAAATGCAATTAAAGAGATCTCAGACACAGGGAGACTAATACGAGCCTGAAAATAGACGATGACTTTGTACTTTTGTAGCATAGTGGTACAGAATTCTTGAAGGTTGAATTGGGTGGAATTAGGAATTAGAGATCAATTTGGGCTTCTCTTTTTTGCATGGTTTGGTAGAATTAGGAATTTCGATATCAATTGTGGCTTGCTTTGTCTGATGCAAGTCTATTTTCTGTGAGCTTGTTTCATGTTCTCATTCCTAGCAACCTAATTATGTCAAGCAGTTATTTGCAAACCTACACTATGTCATCCCACCTCTATGTTATCATTTAATGAGAACAAATATAGTTATTCCTGTGCTTGAATGGGAACCTAACATTATTGTTTTTGACCCTTCATTTTTATCTTACCTAGCAAGGGAGCTCAAAATTCTCCCGTGATCATATGAAGGAAATGATACATATTTATAGTCAAATAACACTTGAGGGGTAAGATAGGAGAGATTGTTAATAGAACGATCTGAGTTCAAAATCTCCCATTTACCAAAATAAAAATAAAAAAATTGAGTTATACTGAGTAGCTGCATCACTTTATTTTTCAGTTTCAAATTCCATTAAAACTTTATTATATAACATCATTTTATTTTCCAGTTCAAATTCCATGTAAAACTTTATTATATAACATCATTTTATTTTCCAGTTTCAAATTCCATGTAAAACTTTATTATGTAACATAATTAGACGTTAAGAATATATAATACCACTAATTGCTTAACATGCACCAATAACCAATAAGTCCCAATAATACACGCAAAGAATATTTATGGTGGGAGATCAAAAATCAAGAATGACTAAATTGGGAAGAATTATCCTTTTCAAAGGTAGCTTGTACATCCTCGTAAGAGGAATATAAACAAAAAACAAAAAATCTTCTGTCCCTTCTTGAATTACATAAATGGCTTGAAGAATCAAGCAGAAAATTAAAGGCTAACTACAGACCATTTGAGTAGTACACGCAAGAATTAATAAGTTGATTAGACGTTTGTATTAAGGGTCATAAGATTGTATGATTAATGTCTTACATGTTATTAATCGTACTACTAATTAATTAGCACTTGGCATGATTTAGACTAAGAATATTGTGTATGGTGCAGGTACTATGTATTAGTTCGTACTTAAGAGGTAATTAACATCAGGGGAAAGTATTAGACTATTAGGAATAAGCAGAGGGCCATGGAGTGCATGCCCAGTGAAGGTTGGAAATCCTTAAACATGTGAAGATTATAAATCTATAATGGGACAGGAGTCCTAACTCCCCCGGTCCCCTTTAGCCTACTTGGGTTCATAATCAATTATATGAACTTTCCAAGCAGTTGCGTAGTTTGTCTGTCTGCCAGTTACTTACAACCCTTGATAGAATGTGACCTGTCTGGATATATACTTGGCTGTGCTTTGCCTTGAGATATTACTTAACTATTTTTTTTTTGAATGCTTTTTCAGCACTTTATTTAAGCTTGTCCAAGAAGAACAGGAGGAGGAGGAAATGCAATTTTTGCACATATATGATACGAATATGAACTCATTTCGTGGTTGATAATGGTTAGGTGCATATGCTTGTTAATTGAGTAAATCTGTCGGAGTAACACATGAACTAAGGAGGATGGCATGCCAAATTTCAAGCAATAGACCTCAAAATGAGCTAATGTAGAATAATATGCGGTCATTAATTAAGGCTAAACTTCTATTGAAAATGAAAGTATACCTATACTTATAATGAGACTGGAACCTGCAAAAGTAGCATCCAACTAATGTGCAGATTTGCTTGGCGAAAGAGAATTGAGTTTTCATACTAGACATCCAGTGCCTAATCTGTTAGACTAGTTTTTCTTGATCAGGAATTGGAAATGAAATCTTTAGCATCCAATATTCATATGTTGATTTGATCATTAGTATAGTGTTATCTAAATCTCTTCAATTATGAAGTTGAAAAAAGTCATATGTATAGATTCCAATTCTATCATTATCCAAGCTATCTACTATTGTTGCCTAACAAAGACAAAAAAAAAAAAAAAAGAAGGAAATGTCAAGCTACTGCCAATGTTTTGGATAGACTAGGTACGTATTTCAAAAGCGAATGAATGGTTGGAGGAAAACGGATGGTTTGGCAAGTTTGAGACTTGTCCCTGAAAAGGCAATCTCACCAACTTGAATTTCTTGAATATTCATCTTCACTGCAAAATTTCTAATTGCAGTTGGGAAAGTTGCCAAATTTTGAGGACTGAATAATTCATGTTCTAGACATGACTTTTGTTCTTGGTTCCGTATTTTAGTAGAACAAGTTTAAGTTAAGAGTGTAGTTAATTAGTGATTTGATAGCTGTCAAGGAATCGTTAAAACTTGTTGACCGTGGGAACACAAATTTCCCTGACGAATCTTGTGTTTTGAGTGCCGCAATTTAGATGCTAGCTAGTGAATTGTAAGATGATTAGTAAAGTGTATTGATGATTATTCAACAACGACAATGGGTTTTAATTAGTCAACTTTGCTTTTACTTAATTAGAATTAGAGTTCAGATTTATCTGTAATCAAACGAACTTTTATTTACCTGAGGTTAAAATTATTACGGATTTTTCTAACAGGTGCCCTGCACCTAACATTCATCTATCTTTTTATTTATTTATTTATTTTTTTCTAATTAATCTTATATTTTAAAAATATAATACCTATAATATATCTGAACGGGTGCCTTGAACGGACCGAATTATTATTAATATAAACTTCCAACCTAGAAATCTAAGTATATTTTAAGACACCCATCTATGATAGTATGATACTGCCATATGGCACGATTAGGGAGTTCTATACTATGCATAAAACTAAAATAAACATGATTTCATCATTTTTGGATTTGTTTGGCCCCATTTCGGATGAATTATTGAGCCTTAAATATGAAAATTATGGAAGTTTGTCGAGAAAGGGCCCCCCTTTTTTATCTGTGTTTTTGTTTGTCAACTACCACCACCTTTAGGAAAAAGTTGTAGGATTATTTCATGACCAGTCTCTTAAAAAATAGAGAAGTGACTTTGGACTTTTCTGATTGAGAAAAAGTAGGCAGCTGTGTAAATCTGATTAGACATGCAAACACAGAACGTGAAATGCTTTGCTTTACCATTACAGTTTACAACGCAACCTTAACAAATACAGGAATCATCTGCAAAAAAGACAATAACAATTGACAAACATACACTGGGTTTAAACTATGTGAAATAATAATAATAATAAAAAAAGACTGCAGGCTTTGCTGTTTAGGATTTGTTGAGCATTGAAATGGCTTTGATCAACCCAAAAATCAGGTGGGTACCTAAGATAGCTACGTTACATTCAAGACCCGGCCATCAGCAAAATAGTAAGCTTGTTATTCTCAAATAGATGACTTCTTCTTTATTTTGTCGATGGAGCAAGTGGAATATACATGGAGCCCAGGGATCCTATCTAGCATTAACTTTGGAAAATGATGGTGGTATGCCACTTGGAGTTGGCCTATATACATATATCTCATATAATTTGCAGTAAATAATTTTTTGTTATTAGGAGTAAATTGTATATTTTTTATGTGTCTGTCTAATGGGTATCTATTGAGTACTCGTTATGATATATTTCAATGTCATATTTTTTAAAAATATAAGTTTAATTAGAAAAAATAAATAAATACAATAGAAGGCATGCAGGATTAAATAGGGAAAATATATAAATGCAAGATAAGGTAATAATTGTTAGTGTATATATATACATGGTAGCTTAGATGTATTTTTTTTTAGGATGTGTTAACTAGTGTTCAATGGAAAGTCGTTAGAGAAACACATTTTTTTCTTGCTTATTATGTCTAGTTATCTTCATAAGTGATTGTTAATTAGTTAGTTGTTCCCTCAATAGAAACAGGTTGCGTGAAACTATCAACTGTGTCAAGTCCCTTGTGGGATGTCGTCGGATGTTATAATTCCTTGTAGTGTAGGACCCCAAAAAATAAAAATAAAAATAAAAATAAAAATAAAAATAAAAAAGAGAGAGAGAAGAGAGAAAAGGAGCGAGATTAGTTGAAAATTCAAAATCATCAAGAACCAATCAAGCTACAAGTTTCCATCCAAAATTCATTTTCCAGCTGCAGCCTGGTTTTCTTTAATGCTTCTTGGATGGTCCAGATGATCAATGTCCCATATGAGTACGTGACCAGACGTGATTTTGAAGAACCCCTCAATGATTGTGAGATAACCACAGCACAATACAAGTCTCAGGTTTCTCTCCCGTCAAGTCTTAGCATTTTACGACTGATTTAGAACTTGAAAAATTCCAAACCAATTAAGGCAAGTCTAGTGATAGATAGATATATGCATTGAAATTGACTTGGCCCTTCTTTTTATCTTGGCCAGAAAGACCACAAAAACTTTGATCATCCCTAATTTCCAAAACACAGTTAATATTAGGTAGATTGATTGTTACAATTTACATATTAATTTTTTACATTATGATGTTTCTTCTTCTTCTTCTTCTTCAAGCTGAATGCTAATTTTTGAATGTATGTAAGTTGAAACTTCACTGCTGCAGCTGAATGCTGAATTGCTAATTCCAGCGTTGGTTTTACTTAAAAGACTGATATGGTGACCAAGAATTGGAAGTTAAATGCTACATTTCAGTAGTCTCACCAGAATTTGTCAAAGTGCAAAACATGACTCGAGCACTGAAACGTTACAAATTAACAAAACATTTTCTAAGTCCAACATTTCGATTCATGAAGAATTATTAGGCCCCATTTAGAATTATGGTGCGTTTATATATTTAAAAAAACGCCTTTAAGTGCTAAAGACTTGTTAACAGACGACCTGAATCATCTCAATAGATAGATTTATAATGAATTGACTGAGCTCGAATTTGAGAATCGTTTGTGCCAATACAATACAAGTTGATAAATGGTCAATCATCCCGAAAAAGATTCCTTTCCTTTTGCTGTAGATAGCTAGTGGATGAATAAATATGTAGCCCTAGGGACCATCTTAAAGCTCTGGAAAATGATCGTCCTTGGACCAAGTTGTTTTTTCCAACTCTCCATCCAAATCTGAGTTTTTTCCAACTCTCCATCATCAAAAACATGAGCCAATGAGGAACCAATGTTCGATTTTTCGAGATAACCCCAACATAAACTAATGTAAGAGTACTGGAAATCCTAAAAAGTTTTTCTTTCATTTCCAGCAAAATTGTTAATAATTTAGACTCGGTCAGTTTTTAAAACTTCGAAGGTTGAGTTTATTCATATTTTAGCTTCATTGTCAGCGATATGAACAAGCCAAATGGCTATTCTTTTATCCGGAAAGAAAGGATTCTGATCAAATGTGTTGCTTTCATGAACAAAAAATAGTGTATATTCAAGAGTTGTAGAAACGTAGTCAGGATCTGGATCAACATTGTTGTTCTCATGAGATTTGGAGTGACAAATTTGTTCCAATTCCTATAGGATTTCACAAGGGTGAAACTTTTCAATTTTTTTCTTGCGATGAATGTAGCAACTGTCAAAATTTTAGTGCCCCAATGTGACAAAACTCATGCCCGAAACACGCAAGAAGAGACCAATACAATGGTAATAGCCAAGGGCTGTTGTTCATAATACAACCAACCATTGAGATTTTCTTCCATACATTACTTCTTTAAATTTCGATCTTCCTAAACTTGAGGAGCTGAAGATTTCAGAAACTTCTCAACAAATTTTCACGTTAGTTTAAAAGGGGGGTGACAACCCTTTATTCCCTTCATCAATCACCTCGATGGTTGCATGAGCAACAATGAATGACCACCATTGGTCCAACTTCTCATCGTAACCTAGTATTTCTGTGAAGGAAGTATTTCTCAATTATTTGGTCGCTGTGAAGTCGGTCAAGATTGGAAGGAGGAACATGTGCAAATAGACAAAGCATGCTTTGAGTCCCAATCCACATCCCCATCACCTTATGCAATTCTCCATCAGGATGCTAGTAATTTTGGCGTGGATTCATGAATTATGAGCAGCAATGGCCCCTAATAATGCTGAACATTTACTGCATCCTTTGCCAAGTTGCTTCACTGCTGGTACAGGGAACACGACGTTTTGTCATCATTTCATTGGTCCCATATGTCTTGGACCTAACCACGATCATGTCAACTTCACTGATTTACCATTTGAAACTTGAGTTTTGCCCTTAACCCTTTTGAGTTTAGACCCTTAAATTTCAAGTGCCATGGTGAATTTGCAGAAAGGACTGCTCAAGTCTTGAAGGTTAGAAGACCAATGTATGTACCACTATATGTTATCCATGATTGAACAAATCTACTAAGAAATTGTAAACCTGCAGCTGCAGAAATTGTGGGAATTTAGCTGCTGCTGCAAACAGCAAGAGGTTCCAACCATACTGACGGGGTCCAGAGTGAATGACTGTCTTGTCTCTTATGTCTAGATTGTTTAGGCGCTTATGATTCGCGTGCAATCTTGAATTATTCACATGTTTTTGCTTCTTAATATTTACAAGAAAGTCATTAAGCCTTCATCTAAGTTCCAAGAACTCTCTGGTATTTTCATTGTGCCGAAAAGAGACAATAATTGAGCGTTTCGACAAGCCATACCTCCCAACAAGACAGGAACTGTATTCTGTCTTTGCTGATACCAAGCAAAATATCACATCATGTAAATATTGGGCCAATCACTTTACTACTTTTGCCATGTAACGAACCGAAAATGACAATCACTAGGGATAAGAAAAATAATTTTGTCAGGGCAGTGCTTCTGGTTTGTACTACAAACAATAAGCATCCAATTGAGGCAGCCCAGAAAGAGATTATTGTGCCATTTGCTGCTTCAACTAGGAAAAAGCACTACACATTAAACACCACCTAAATGTCAAGCGAATAAAATAGCCATGGAAACCGGTGGACAACCCCAAAGGCACGAGTTTCAACAGCCTTTGCCTGCATACTTTCATGAAAGTAATCTGTGAGCTAAAAAGAATAATAACTACAACAGCAATCAATGAAAAGAATGAGAATTCAAGAATGTTTCTGATTGCCTTAATTCGAAGTGAGGAGCTACAAAAGTACAAAGTTGAGTGAAACAGAAGTTCTCAATGAGCGACTGGCTCTACTCAAACAATTGGCCGCAGACATTACAAAATTGATTGTGTTTGTACGAAAAGTCAAGAGTGAAAGGGATCAAGTTTTTACCAAAAGATAAAAAGTGAAAGAGGGAATATGACGTTCTAAATTTGTATTGGTGTGTGGAAGGATAATATATTGTAGCTTTGCTCTCCATATTTTATCTCTTTAGCTAAGCCTTTTTGTTTGGGACCGTTCCTCTGGCGCGATCTAGTGACTGGAGTGCCTTGGCGATGTTTTTGTGCCACAACTCTCAAACTCCATTTTTTACCAAACAGCTGGTGAAAAACGAACTACATTTGAAGTCTGTCCCTTTAATGGCAGCTCATGAAAGGGCAGCACGGGGGAACAAGGAGTAGGTGTTTTCATCTCCAACTTCCCCTGCTTCCAAATTGAAAGTGACTGCTGCAGCTTGGACGGAGCCTGAGAAACACATAACACAGTCAGTGATCTGGATCAATTCTGTCCGTGATGAACAACAAAATTGAAACAAGCTTAAAGCGGTATTCGAGAATATCAATAATGATATGAAAACTGATTTCCGTATCTCCCAATTAAAGTAACAAAACTGTTCGACTATGACTGATACCTGCTCGAGCTCGTACATCCAATCATTTGCAAATTCAATGTAATTTTAGATCACCGAATTGTAGTTGACATAAATCGTTGGATCACCAAATAAATTCAAAACTTGGGGTAAAAATAGAAATGCAAATGCAATGTGTTCAAATGGAAGAGGAACAAGGAATTTTTCTTTTCTGTATTTCACAAGCTTCAGGTACATGCTAAGCAATGTATGAATAAACCCTTTACTTTGAGCATGAATATTACTCGATTCAAAGTAATCCAAGAATGTGATGCAAGGGTTATTAAACTCACAGCAGAAAGAAGCCCAGAAACACCAATGACAGGGAAGCAGCAGCAAATGGAGATTTTCCAGCTCTTTTTCCTTTCTGGTCATTTTCTTGTGAATCCTGATCTCCAACTGTACCAAAACTGGAAGAAGTTATATCTTCTTCGTTGTCCACCTCCTCCTCCTCATCTTCCTCGTCCTCTTCCTCTTGTTTGGGTTTAATTGTCTCAACTTCTGTTGGTTCAGATGGTAAAATATCATCATCATCTTGCAACCCTAATTCAACTTTTTTCTCCTCCTCTTTCTGCATCCTCTTCAATTCCTCATCCATATCTTCAATGGCTTCTTTCAGACATATCTCAGCTTCTTTTAACTCAATCTCTTGTTGTAGTAGCTCAATTTTAGCTTCACTAGCTTTCTTCTGCTCCTCAGTCCATTTCTCCAGTTTGTCAAACATTGGTTTACATGCATTCTCTATGGAGGTAATAAGACGCATCAAAAAGGATTCCTTTTTGACATTGACTTCTCGTCCATAGAACTCGTCAAATCCAAGGGGTAGGAATTCAGCCTTTTCTGGGTCAACATCTTCTCCTTCTTTGAGAGGAGGTTGCCAAAACAGTCGAATACCATGTTCCTCGTCATCAATATAGTTGATAATCCTCCCAGTTGGTGTATGCAGGATGAGGGGATCTTCAGTATATATGAGTTTTGACGGATCCTCAGGATCAGGCTCAGGTTCTTTGTTAATCAAAATAAATTCTGGCTTCTCATCTAAGTGAAAAGAACACATACATTAACTAGCAAACCAGACGGACGGTTAACTCAGTAAGGAGACAAACTAGTGAAGTGAACATAATCTGTACAGCAGAAAAAACTAATATCTGTGCAGTGAAAAATCTATTCATTCGCCTCCAATTAATTCAACAAGTATTTCCAAACTCCAAATCCAACAATGCCTTTCCAATTCCTCCAACAAAAAATCAACTATATTATTTTATAGCAAAAACCAAGCCTCACATTAAAATAATGCAGAAAGCAAAAACTTATAACTTGCTAGTTTTTCCACATTTTGTTACTTTGCTTATTTTCCTAACTAACATCATAAATGAAAAGACAATTTCATTCTTATATCATAAGAAAGTTACACAGACGCTAATTGGGCTAATAAAAAATTATCTACCAGACAAATCTAGAACAGCTTAGAGAGTATCGAACTGCTAGCCAGTCCCAGAACATTAGGTAAATTCCAGTTATCTTCGCATCTCCTCTCCATTTCTCAAGTAACTGACAGGGAACCTTACTTGAATTTAGATAATTACATAGTGTTATCCAAATTCTATGCTTGACAACTTCTCCCCATTTTGTTACTCTGCTTGCTTTTCATCCTTACTGCTATAGCAAGACTTAATTAGATAAGTAAATGACAACTTTGTGACATCAGGGATCTATTCTGCTCCAAGTGCAACTGATTCACTGGTAAACTAGTGACCTGAGATGAATCAGTTTTCTGGTTCTATGAACAACCATGTCGAAAATATTAAGTAGCGGACTCACCTTTCAGGCAAGTCCACACATATCTACACATGGTTCTTCAACATTCTCAGAAACAAAATAGGGCTAAAACAAAGAACTCCACCACGAATCAATCCACTAAGATAAAAATGTAAATATGGAATCAACACATTGTAGACCAGATATTAAATGTTTATCTGTTTTCAGAAACAAGCTCAGAGAATGAAATTGGAAACTGAAATAGTCCAATTGATTTTGCACAGTTAGAACCTGTGCAGCATCATACTCATTTACCTGAAGAAAACAGTGAATGTGTTTAAATATGAGATTATTTCAAAAAAATTATTTGGAATAATAATGCGGTACTTTTTGTGACATGATGCATGTGAGATAAAAGAGATGGTTGAAAGTTGTATTTTATGATGCAAGCAGCATAAGATTTGCAAAATGTTTCCCCAAATTATGCTATCTAAATGGACCCAATCTACTTCAAAAGGGGATTGGAAAAGTCATACCCTTGGACCACCAATATTCAAGTTCGGCAGGCATAGGCAACCTCAGTGGCGGCTTTATAGAATGAAGTTCAGCCACATTTCCCTCTCTTCATCCACCTCATGCACATAACATTTTCCAATAATCAGGAACCTGCCATCCAAGGGCAAATTTTAATTTTCTGGAAAGCTCTAGTACTGAATATTTGACTACTGATATGCATCATCCAGCTCACTTCATAAAACTGATTGATGAAGCCTGGTGCCATCCACACATCATCTTCTTCATATAAATAGGGATGTTGAGGATCACTATATGGACCTCTCTCTTCTCTAACCACTACAAAGGCAAAGCGAAGCATAAACTGTATAAGTAAAAAGCAAAAAGAAAAAATGAAGCTCAATGATGATATATTAAAATGGTTATCAGTAAACAAATGTATATAAGGTCAAAGCAGCTTTAAGAGAAAATAAAGGCAATTCACAAAATTTCCACTGCGTTGAATATTTATACTAGTATTGCTCATGATGGGTTAGTTAGCATTCAATTAGACGGGTTGGTTAGCATTTCATATCCGATCAACACCACTTCTCCTCTAGAACATTTAAAGCACAAAAAGTAATCTTCCAAAATTAGCCATATCACCTCCATACTACAAAAAAAAAAAAAAAGAGGACCAATAACGAAGGAGGCAAGAAGTACAACATACTTCCGTCAGGTTTATTGACAAACATCCTAGCTTTAGCTGCTGCTACTTCTGCTATGGCTGCATGCATCTGAAATATCATGGTGTAAGCAACATACAAACACCTGGACTTAATATGTCGAGCAGATATGCATGTATATACATAAAAACTCACAGCTGATATATTGGCGTCACAACCATAAGTACCCTCCAATAGTTCTCCAAAATAAAAACGGCCCTGAAGTGAAGTTCACTGTCTATCAATAGATAATAACAGGTAAGATAGGACAGTAGACACGAACATTCATAGTACACTGTCTTTACATGTTTACTACAATGATCAGAGAACTCAATACTTGAATATCAAGCACAATTACGTGCTGAAATATGCCTATTTGCATATGCAATTCAAAGAGAGAAACTCATAATTTATTGCGCACACACAGACAGACACCCTCAGACAAACACAAAGATAATAACTTACATGTAATTTTTCTAAGAATGCAATTGCTTAGTTTAAGAGATGCACAAGATTAAGTGCCATGAAAAAAAAAGGAATAGAAGAACAGTCAAGTTCAAGAAGAACCACATTCATGTACTTACAAATATTGTACGCTCATTAACTTCATATACTCCACAACCATGCATTCTACCATGTTTCCATTGACCAGCATAGCGGTACCGACCTTTCTCCCTGGGATCAAGATGAATCAATGTAATAACTTCCTCAGACACGTGAAGCCAACTCATACTACATAAAAAATTAAACTTTTGGCTGCCAGGTTTTATTTTTTTCTGCTCTATGGAAAAGAAAGAGTTACATTACCATAAACTGGCTCTTTATTGAAAATTGCACAACCAAACCAAAGAAAGAAAAAACTCACGTTTTGCTCCAAATTGTTTTAACCCAATCATCTCTCTCATAAAAAGGGATTTCATAATTTCCACCAATTAATTTCATAGTATCCTCAACATCCATTTCAAACCATTTTTTGTCTTCTGCGAGACATATAATCTCTTTTTATTATTTTCCCTTGTGCTCGCATCTTTGCTTCAAGCCTGCGAAAACAGACAAGGCAAAACTGAGTACGGAATAAAAGGCTACTTGCACTATGGTTGCAGCTTATAATAGAACTAGGTAGGACTGAATTAGGAGGTTTAGAGAACCATGAACATACTTGGACCCTGGCACAGGTTCTATACCCGGTATCTCAACTTCAACAACACCATGACCTTCCATGTTGTTCTGAAGCCATTCACCTTCATACCTGTAAGCAGAAACAGAAAATGTCTAAAAGATTTTCAAAGCATTATTCCCATCCATCAAGCAAAGTGGACCATAAGAAGCCAGAGTTACTATGGGGCTAAAGGTGTTTCATTACAATCACAACTAACAACAAACCTGACTAGCTCATCCTCAGCAACATAAACACCTTTGCCATGTGCTAAGTCATCCCATACAGTTGCCTTCATTACCTTGAATTAACAAAAGAGGTTAGCATGGACGAAATTTTTTTTGGAGGAAATTAATTTAAAATAACAAAACTGGCTTATAAACAATTTCATCAGACTGTCTCTGGTCTCTGCATGTCAAAGCTTCTACATCACTTCAACTACTAAAGAAGAGACAAAAAAAGAGTAATTTCTAATCTTCCACATAGCATTACTTGATGTAATCTCTGCTTCAAAAAGAAAATATCACTCTCCAAGCTATATTCAAGCTAAAAGCCCAGAGCTTGTGGTCAATACTTAGGGTTAATAATAATTTGTCATATAATTATTATATAGTTCAGTTTGGTAAATCTTTAGATTGCGCACTGCTTGTGATGAGGCATTTTAAAGTCTATTATCAAGATTTTCAGCAAATTTTTCCTTCAAACTCAGCATTTTTCCTTATTTTATTTTTTAAATTTTAATGTGGTACTAAACAGTAAGGAAAAAAAGGCAGGAAACTGTATAACACGAATAATTTGGACCACCAGTAATTAATTAAGCGAGGATTTCATTGAAGTTCACATGTTCTGAGCTCTGAATGCTGTAAAAGTTGCATCACCCTTACCATATGAACATAAAGCTTGGGGACAAGATAAATACTTAAGCATATGAGGTGGTACTCAGTACTCAAGACCACACTCAGTTCAGTAGTTCCAACTTTCTTTAGTTCCCTGAACTACATTAGCTGTAAACAAGCAATGGAAAACATGTTGCTTCAGCACTCCGTGATATCAAAATTCCAATATATCCATCTTCTACCTTCTACTATAATGTACCAAATTAGTAGAAGTGATGGTGAACATATAATCAAATAAAGAGTATGATCGATAAGTACTAAAATACTGCCCAGCTGCCCATTCCAATTTCATGTCCTACTCTACTCACACGTCCTATACGTTATGCCTATCACCATGAAGCCAAAAAACCATGATCGTCTCAGGTAAAGAATACACAACTAATGGCTTTACAAAGCCCAACTATATTCAACAATCAGAAAATACCCAAAGGAAACTTTACTTTCTCATGGAAATATCCAACACAATCCAATATCAAGAACATTTATAAAAATCAAACTTTCTATTACTAAGTTAATCAAAAACCAAGAAACGAAACAAGCAAGATATTACTAAAGACTTCAAAAACCTTTTATCATTACTTAACGACTGCTACTAGTACTACTTACGAGCTGCCATCGGGGGAAAATGTAGCTAACCCAAGTCAAGAATTCCTCAATTCTATCAAG
The DNA here is from genome assembly GCA_023065735.1 of Coffea humblotiana. NCBI lineage: Eukaryota > Viridiplantae > Streptophyta > Magnoliopsida > Gentianales > Rubiaceae > Coffea > Coffea humblotiana. The sequence continues at coordinate 25,880,798 of CM041208.1, read as the reverse complement.
CTCTTCAATAGCGGCCTTGGGATTGGAAATATCATAATGGTCATCAGGAATCACAGGAAAATGCTTCCTATAAGGCACGTAAAAGGGCGCAATTGGCGGGTCTCTTCCCTCGCTCACCATGTCCTTAATAGTTTCAATCTCATCTTCATCAGCCCAATTTTGGTCCCACCCCGGTTTGGTCATTTCCACAGGAGCATCAGCCCAAAGCTCCTTCAAGTCTTCCTCAGTCCAATTTTCTTTATCCTTGGGAAAATCGAAGAGGTCTTCGTGGTACACTATGTCTTCTTCCTCCTCTTCTTGCTGTCTTCTTAACCTCTTCGAATTCAAGACTTTCATGAACCTCTTAATGTTAGCTTCCGGAGTGTTGTTTTCTTCATCGTCTAAGTCTAAGTCGGCTTCCCCCGGGCGGGTGTATATTTCGGGTTCAGACTCGGAGTCCGAGTCCGAGGAGGATTCTTCCTCGGGTTCTTCTTCCTCTTCTGGCTCTTCTTCTGGGAATTCGTCATCTGGGTTCGGGTCATTTCCGGGCTCTTGTGCTGAGTTTGGGTCGGCCATTGCTGCTGCTGCTGCAAGAGCTGAAGAAGATAAGGTGCAGACTGCAGAGTGAACAAACAGTACAGCGTAATATATATAGGCGGGATAATGGGAATGCGAAGATTGTGGAGGGTGATTTAGTAATTTTATAATGCGGATTTGAAAAAGAAACATGGAAAGAAAAAGATGGCAATAATATGTTTTCCTATTATTCGAGAGAACTTTTTGAGATTTTTTGGTCTATTCTTTTTTAGCTGACATAAGTCAATTTCAAAAATTGTTTTAGTATTATAATATTTTAAAGTGCTTCTAAAGATGCAATTCAAATAAAGCAATGTTTTCCTCTTTTAATCATAGAGAATCAACCTTCTTCTTAATTCATATAAATAAATTAAATTAAGATTTTTTTTGTCTGCGTATGTTAAGTGTTTGTTCAGGTTTAATTAAGTAATTTCTTTTTGAATTAATCTTTTATATACTGATAATATATACATTTTCACCATTGCATGTATAATATATAATCTAAATTTGAATTTGAAATCTAAATTTTACACATGTGTCGTGCATCCAATCGTGATAGTGTATATACTGTCAGTATATATAAAATTTACTCTTTCTTTCTTTTATATGTATCCTTTATATTTGAATTTGACACACTTTAATTAGATTGAAATTTTCTTTCTTTTTTATTTTTGAGGAAATTATTAAATTAAAAACTAACTATGTACTAAATCTGACCCTTTTCTCTTGTTAAATAAATTCCATGCTTCTCTTTGCTAAAATAATAATAACAATAATTTTGGTGCTTTCTTGGTTCAAGATTCCTCATCTTTATTATCAGTTTTATGCCTGTCTGTATGCAAGTATTCATTCGTGACCTGTTAAAAGAAGTCGTCCGTCATAAGTAACAAAAAAAATATTTTTTTTAGGGTTAAAAAACAATATAAAATACATGTGCAGAAAAAAGAATGATACGGATCATGTTCTCCAAACAGTCCTTGTTGACAAGAATCTACAACAAACAATTGAATCGATTAGATCAAAAAAGGACCTTCCGTTGTCAATAAACTTTCCTCCAGTCATGATTCTAGTCCAGTTACGATCTTTTATCAGTTTGTGAATCAAATTACTTTACATTGTACAAAGTTATCTTCAATCACTGGAGTCGGTTCAATGGTCAGGAGAGAGTCTTTAAAGTCTTTATCACTGTCAGATTTAAAGATTTGAATTCTATGTCTAACAGTTGAAAGTGGAAGAATAAAAAAAAAAAAAAAGGAGAGTACATTGGTACTTATTCATCCATCATTCGAGTGTCTCGTTGTCACAAAATTATTCTTCTCCTTCTAATTGTTGTTAATACATGTTAACGGTACAACAGTGTCGTGAAACAAATCTACTTTAACGGTCCGTTTGGTTGGACTGAAAATATTTTCCTAGGGAAAATATTTTCCATAGAAGTCATTTTCCTGAAAAATCACTTCCTTCCCCATAATTTTCCAGTGTTTGGTTATTTAGTGAAAATATTTTTCAAATTCCTTTTTTCATCATTTCCCATGTTTGGTTTGTCAGTAAAATATTTTCTGATATGTTTGTTGATATGTTGCAAATGTTTTCTACTTTCAAAACATTCATTTTATTACAAGTTATTTTTTAGTTTCTATCCATTATAATCATATTATCATTTTTATAAAATATTTATTCATATTACACCATGAATTCTTAAATTGAATTATTAATGATACTAATTAATTGACTTTTTATCTTCCTTTTTAAAAAAATCATTAAGGGGAGAAGAGTCTCTTTTATGAAAATTTGAAAGTTTAATTGATGATCACTACCGGGATCCATCTATGAAAATTTAATATAATTATTAATTGATTGCATGCATATAATCATTAATCAAGTGAACTATGGCAACTAAAGGTAGTAAATTAAAGGCACATGATACCAGAAGTTGCTGCCAATGTAGTTAGTACCTCATGAAAACTAATCAAAGTTGACCGAGCTCAAAGTAATACTACTCTGTTTTCTTGATATTGGGAAAACCAGAGTCCTTAACTCTTCAAAATATTGTTCTAGTTTGGCATTGCTAGGGGCCAAGAAAAGATAATTATAGGTGTTTTGATATCCCAGAGAGAGAGAGAGAGAGAGAGGGGCAGGGAGGAGGGGGGAAGCTGGGTGGTGGAGTGGGTCTTCAATTGTCTCAATGGAAGGTGGAGTGAGGCTGTGATTTTCCATCTTTCGGTGAAAACTGTGAGAAAGGAAAATAACTTCAGAATAATAAACAAGGAAGTTATTTTCCTTCTCTAGGTGTAAGTTCTTTTCCATCGGAAATCATTTTCCCAAATTAATTGACAACCAAACAACGGAAAATGTGGAAAATGTTTTCCGGAAAACATTTTCCGCCCAAACAAACAGACCCTAAGAGCTGAAAAGGTGTAGCTTTTAACTTGCTAATGTTTCTCTAGGAAATCCCGTAAATGTAAGCTATTAATTACCGAAAACATTGGGCAATTTTATGAGTCAAATTAAAAAGAAGCATCAACGACATAAATAGGGATAAAAGCAGGGATTTTCGCACATTGTCTCTGAGTGAAATTTCTGATTTTTTAAAAAATAAATTTATCATGTTAAAAATCTATACATTTCTCTTCTTCTTTCCATTGCTAATCTTTACTCCTAAATCCAAATGCTCTCCTGGTTCTGTCTCTGATTCTTGAAAACAAATTCTACAATTACAAGATGTTACGACAACAACACAAAAGAGAGACCCCGCATAAATCTGGTCACCATGCCAAAGCCAGCTATATAGTATATGATTTCTTGAAAGTTTAACCCTTCCTTCAGTTTATATGGTTGGTGAATAACGTGATAGAGGACATGTGCGCCTTCAAGACTTCTGATTTGCAATTCTGAAAGGACAGATGATCCACAAGAGACACATTTAACATTTATTACCTCGTAAAGTTAGGTGGGCAACCAGTTGCCGCAGGGATTTCCACCTTCAAAAACACTGCCACGAAAACATTCTCAATCAACAGACTCAAACGAACAACTGCAGCATCAAGTAAAAAGCACATATTCTGGTGACTCGATCAGTAAACTCAAAAGGTGTGAGAAGCAGAAAGTGTAGAGCATAGAGGTTTTTCTTGGGACACACAGGTCGACTGATGAAAGACTGAATTGGTTAACCATGAAAACCTATTCAAAAGAATCAAAGTTGGATCGGTGTCAGTTAAACATATGTTCAGCTAATGCTATCCAATCCATGGGAAGGCAAAAATGAGGTTAATCCAGAAGGTAAGACTCCTCTAATCCTTGCAATTTAATTTACTCAAACCTGTATCCTGCAAGCTGGTGATCAAGACTAGAAGTCCTAATTGTGCAATGCAAAAACTGGATGTACTTCTTGTAATCACGCATTCACCACTGCCAAGTGCCAACAACATCATTCTCCAGGTTTTGACCTACAAGTTTGTGACAAAACCTACAAGTTAGCTAGGACAAAACTATTACCTCCATAATTATACTTGTGCTGACAAATGTTTGGTGAAGATATGATGCTCATTATTGCATCCGTACTTGCATTTCCTTGGGTTTACCCTCCTAAGATGGACCTCCAGACTGCAACACATGGAACAATATTGTTATTTATATTCAGATCTTTTACGCCTGAGGTTACGTTCAAGTGTCGTGTGCATGAAACTCTCAGCTTTTCAATTGCAAAAACTGATGCAAAATTTTATCATCAATCGTTTATTCCCAACAATACTTCTGGGTTTTCAACTGCCTCTGTATCAATCGTTTGTCCCGCTGCAAGTCAACAGAGGTGCAGTAATTAACATCAACTTCGACAAGACAATGGCATCCAAGCGAACAGTAATGTCAATACATTTCTCATAAAAATAGTTAAAAGTTCCATCGAGATCAAGGAGTTCACAAGATTGCGGAATCGGGAGAAATCTGATAAAACATAGTATTAAAATGAAGTGGCTCGCGGCATACGGGCTCCTAGCTTTTGTAGCTCTTAATCGGGCGTTTATCCTAATAAGTTATTATACCTGCGTGGTACAGAAGCAAAGGCACGTTAGAGGTGTCCCAAGAAACCACTGGACGCAGATTGCATCGCCCCCATACTAGCGAAAGTTGCCAGTAAAAACTGCAGGAAGGTTTGAATTAGGCTGACCTATTTAGATGGCATCGCTCCCTACACCCAAATCCATTTGGGTTGCAGTAGTCATGACTCATGAGTCCTAAGCGTTCATAATTTTGGTTAATCTTGATGAAAGTTTGAATTAGGATAAACCATGCCAAACAAGCCAAAAAAAAAGGACTTACACGCATAATTCTCAAACTCATCACAGAGTTTCATCCTGATCCAGATTGGCCAATCTTCATTAATTGCATCTGAATGTTCTCGTGGTTATGTCAAGTTCTTGTTTTTGAAACCAAATTCTACTGGTACAACATGCTATAGGCAACTCATCAAAATGAAAAAGGAGAGAGATGGATAGTACAACAAAGATACAAGATCCAAAGGGAGGAGTCATGATTCACGCTTCATCATCCCACTCCAATTAGCCCAGTGCACAAACAGCAGCCCGCCATATATATTGCTGGCAAATCGCATGCCCACTGCAAAAGCCAGTGCAGCAAGTGGAACCTGCTTTGCTAGGGGTTGATGCTTGAACCAATCGATCCAATCCCTTGACAATCTGAGAGCGGGAACCCGAAGAAAGTGGAAGGAGAACACCTGGTGACCAATGAGAATACTGAATTAAAGCATACGAATGCAGAGCAGCAACTCTTTGCAGGAGCAATTCAAAATGTGTCCTTTTCGGCTCGGAGTTTTATTCACAATGGTGGTTCAATTGTGTGACATCACATGGTTGGTTGGATTAAACCAGAAAATCACATTTACCAAGCACCTAAAAAGTTCGATTTTTCATGCATCTAGGATGGCCATCAAGGAAAAATTTAGGAAAGGGAACCATTAACTAACGAGGAACACAGACAAGTAATAGAGAAGAATCACAGATATATAGGAGATTGAACTGCTCTGTTTGGCTTATAAATGACTAAATCATCATCAGAGATAAATATGCAGAGAAATGAATTTCTTAGGTTGAGTAGTAAGAGGTACCCTACCCAGAGGGCAGCATTTTTAACTATGTAGGAAACAGGAATGCCCTCTTCTGACTTCTTGGTGTTCCTGCAACATCAAAGTAGAAATACCGCATAAATCTGTTGCAATTTGGAACAGCCATAATGCCCAAATTTCTAGTCATCTCACAGTCAGTTATATAACTTCTTAACAACTCAATTCTTCAGTTTGCCAGCTGCTTAAAGGGAAAGCATGGAGGTGGATATGAAGGTATTCTTTTAATAAATTCCTGACTGAGGAAAATGTGATTACATTGTAACAGCTTATTGGGTCCTCAAAACTTTGCTCCTTTAAGTTTATCGTTCAAAATCCAGATTCTAAGAGCAAGATGAATTATTTAGGTTCATTTAGGTTCTGCTAATGGCACTGAACAAGCTGAATTATTTGAGACATAAACCAAAGTTCTTACTGTTTAGATTTTGAGTAAGAACCTCAGAATGAGTTCCAACGATGATGATAGTTTCTTTAACTCAGTATCCCCATACATAACAGTATAACAAGACCATCAAAAGCTTAAAACCACTTTGTTTCTTAGTGTAATATTAAGTGGTAAGAAGAGGTTGTCCAATTAGAATCTTTACCTATTACCAGTCATGACAAAATTAATTATGTTGTGACAAGTAAGCCCACAACCAAGTCCAACAGCGCCAAACAAGATACCCTGTATTAAGCATGAGAATTATGTAGTCAATGAAACAGAAATAGTAAACAAGAATCAAACCCTGAGACTCCCATTAGGTATCACACAAGAACTAGGAGTGCAAGAATGCAATACAGAGAAATCTCCAACAACCAAGCTCGGCAAATATAAAGGGAAACAGTCTATATACAAAGATTTATGTAGTAGGGGATGTGGTCCTTTACTTCTTCTAATCTGTAATTCTTGAAAGTACTGACAGTCAATAGATACATGTAACATTTATTACCTTGTAAAAATAGGCAGCAATCTGTTGCTCCAAAGAAAAGTTGAATCCTGGACCTCCACCTTCAAATATACTATCATAAAAACATTCACAATTAAGACGTTTAAATATTCCGTTGGAACAGCAAGCAACATGCACAGATTACACGAACTTAGCAAACTCAAAATGTCCAATAAGAGAAGAGGTTATGAACAAAGGGTTTTTTCTTGTGAGATTCAGGACAGATGCAACCTTATTGGACTGAAATGGTCAGTAAATTTTAGTTGAAAACCTAATTAAAGAATCAATATTAGGGTCCATAACAATTAAGATGTATACAGCTAAATAGTTTCCAATGCTTGGGGTGGCTAGGGGAAAAATGAGATGATGTATTTCTGTCATTGAATTGGAAAGGGAAAACTCCCTAATTCTTGTACTTGGATGTACTCTGCCATTTACTCATAAATGCCATTTACTCATAAATGTATCCTGCAAACTGATAACTAAGCCTATAAATCCTGATTGTCCAATGCAGAAACTGGATTTACTTCTGCAGGACATCACCCAATCATCACTACCTAAGGCAACAACCCGCGGGATTTGACCTACAAGCTATGACAATAAATATTACCTCCATAACTACATTAGTCATGGCAAATATAAATCAATAATGCTCCTTCATATGTCATACATATATTGCCTGGATTTGCCATCATAAGATGGACTCCAAACTGGAACATATGGAACACAATTATTCACATCTTTTATGCCTGCCAGTAACATTCAAGTTTGTAAACATGAAACACTGAGCTTTTGAATCACTATAACTATGTTTCAATTCATTGCTCAGTGTTATCATCAGCAGTTCATCCCAACAATACTCTTGGTTTTCAACTACCCATTTACAGATTAAAAACCATGTTTCCATACAAGCCAACATGGTACGCGATCATTATTACTGAGACAAGATAATAGAATCAAACAGTAGTAATGTCAATGTATATCTCATAGAATTAGTCCAAAATTCCATCAAAATCAAGGAGTTTGTAAGCTTGCAAGATCAGAGGAAAATCTGATAAACAATCTAAAAAAAGTGGCTTGTGTCCAAAGAATATTAGTTTTGAAGCTTGTATTTGCACGTTGGTCCTAAAAAGTATTATTATACCTGCTTGGTAGAGAAGCAAAGGCACTTTGCAGGTGCCCCAAAAAAACCACTGGAAGCAGATGATAGTGGCCCCATACGAGCATAAGTTGCCAGCATTTTATCCAGAGCAATGTTGGCTGCCACCCCAAACAGAATGTCTACAGCAAACAATTTAGACCACTTCTGAAGTCCGGAAAATATTGAAGAAGAATAGCGAGTGACCACCTACAACACATGATGATAGCAAATATAAAAAAAATTAAAAAAAAATTGGATAAACTAGTGAAACCAAAATGGAAAGTTGACTACAAAAGGCCAGTGTACAAGCTAGATCTCAACCTTCAATCAACAGCATGTTCCTCTAAGTTTACATAAGCTGCATTTTAGCATATTTCAATACTTTCTAGCAAATGCAAGACAACACAGTTGCACAAAGAATGGTAATCATGCTGGCTGAGATCACTAAACTTTAAGAATCCCAAGTATATCATATTGAGCATTTTCACGAGAAAAGTAGGCCGTGACAAGCAATGAACAGACCCCAAGCCCAAGCCCCACGTCTCCTTCTCTCATCGTCAAAATAAGAAGAGGAATAAGAAGCTCAAACAACAACGGCTAGGGACACTGAACAATGCTACAAGAACTAAAGTGAGCAATTTAGTCTTGCCAAGCAACAGAATGAACAGACGTGAATAAATTGCCCTACAATTTCTTCACATATTTACCTCTGTCACAGCTTTAAACAGAAATGGATGAGCAAGCTCAGGATTTCTAAGCATCCACCAGGACATCATGAAGAAACCCACAGGCCCCATCAACCCCTGCATTTCATCGAACTAATTAAAAGCTGGGCATCCAAAAACTCTTGCACTAGAATTAATTAAGCAACAACAGTATGCAGATGTATGAATTGGTAAAAGAACTAGAGAATTTCGAGCCAACAAAAAAAATTTACCAGAATTGGGATTTCCCTATTATCTTCTCCTCCAGGACCACGGCCACCACCTCCAGAAGGCGGCGGTCTCCAGTTGCCGCCATCTCCGCCGCCTCCAGCGTTGCTGGTTTGCTGACTCACTTGGCCACCGTGAATAGCTATATAACAGGTTGATTGCGAAATATTAAAGGTATAAGCTGAGATCCGAATTGAGGGACGGTGAAGCCGAGAGCCGCCAAATCCAAACATGCCATTCTGGGCTGTAGATTGGCTCGTTGAGGATTGGGGCTGCGTTAGGAAACAAGAGGATTGGGAAAGGTTGGGCATTTGTAATAATTAAAGAGGGAGCACTGCAGAACAGAATCTCTCGTGGAAAGAATCTCTCGTGGAAAAGGAACTTTTTAATGAACTGAAATACGGCTGAACGGAAATGCGGAGACAGAGCCTGTTTATAGATAGAATCTGAATATTTGTCCTTGCGTGCGCCTCCACCCTGAGCAGTTTAGTTAATGCGTCCTAGAATTTGGAAACCGGGAAAAAGTCGGCTTTTGGTCAGCAGGAGTTGGATAATAATAATAGGCCCCGCTTGAGTTTGACGCCAGATTGGAATTTGGTAGACGTGGAGTTTCGTTTCGCACACGGGCACAAGCCACCAACCATAGGTTTTGCTCATTTATTCAACACAAACTACTTACCTAACTCCATTTGTTTAGAATGTAAATTACTTTCACTGTTTCAACGCAATAGACATATTGAACAAATTTTTTTGTGCATTAAAAACGAGTAATCCAGTCTTCACGATTTTGTTTTTGGCCAATCTTGCAACTGACTCTACAATTAATCCTGACATTTTGGGTTCTAACTTTCTAAACTTGGAAAATAGGATTTGGACACTTAAACGGCCTAGACTTGCTCCCAATTGATCTTTGCAAGGAGAAAAGGAAGAATTCGAGAATGTCGATGACTCGGTTAAAATCCCTTTGCATTGCAGGGACAAAGGGAAAAAGAGTTTGAGATTCTTGATTACCTAAACAAAATTTTTATCAGCTCCTAAAGTCATGTTTTGAGAGGTTAAAGTTCAGAGTTTATTAGGTAAACACATCATAGATGATAGAACCACAGCTAAACGGGCCGAATCGACTAGGGTTGGAGTAGTCTCATTCAATATTAGTGTTAAACATTTTGTCTAATTGAAGAACTTTGACATAAATTTCAAGATCACATGGCAACAATACTAAATATGAACCTTGCACCTGTGGGTGGCTGAGAATGGCCCCAGACTTGATGAATTTTCACTGTCTAAGCATGTAGTACTTTGTGAAAGGTACATCTCTTCTCCGCTTGGCTGGTTGTGCATGCATATATATGAGACTAAAAGGACCAATTTTGTCTGCTTCTTGAATGCTACTAATGTGTTACTATATTGAAATTAGTGTATTTTTTTTCTATTCATTGAATTTTCGCCAATAATATATTCATAGTGCAAACATATTGGTGTCTCAATTTTAAAATCGTGGCTCGTGTAATACTTAAACGGAGTACAGACCAGAAAAGAAAGAAAGTAATACTTAAATGATGATTTTTTTTTTGGTCAAAACAATAACATTTGTATTGATCTAAACTTGATATTACAAGTATGTTTTACAAAAGAGGCAAGCTGCCCTTACAATCCCTTTGTGCTAAATCTTTTATCCAGCCCGGAAATTTTGTTTCTCGATATACATCATTAACTAGGTTCAAAGCGAATTTTGCTAGCCCATGACACAATTCATTTCCTTCTCTATATATAAAGGAGAAATTGCATTGATCAAAAAACTCCCTCAACTTTTGCATATCCTCCTCCAGTATCACAACATAGTTGCAGTCGTTGCAAGAATCTATTGTAATGCAGTCTATCACACTTTTGCAATCCGATTGTATTTCAATCTTCCTCCAACCTGCTTCTTTTCCTAGTTGCATAGCTATTCTAATTGCCAAAGCCTCCTCTAGTCCTGGTTCTCCGATCCTTTTCTCTCCTTTCCGGTTCCTAGCTACCTAAATGATGATGATGACGACAACTGAACCGGATTCCAATTTTCTTGGATCCTTGGACGGCCCAGAATTGACAGGTCATAGCTGTTGCACCAGACCTACGTGAGCCCAATCCAATCGGGCTGGTGTAGTCATTAGAGTTAATTATTTTGTTTAGAGTATCGATAACTTGTTTGTAATATAATGTGTAGGTTCAACCTTTATTTTTTATTTTTTTAGTGGCTAAAGTTGATTTTTCAGAAATTAGATGTTCAAAATCTCTCTTCCTTGTGGGACTCTAAACGTGTAACCAAAACGTTAATGCTCGTGTGCACCAGCCAGCAAATGTGCATATTTAATCTTTGAATATTTTCTTAAAATTCTCTTGCACTTAATATTGGGCCTGTTTGGAAGTCTAGTTTTTTAGCAAGTTTGTATTATACTAGTTTTTTAACAACTTTTGCTACAGGAACCCCAAAAACTTATCAAAGTTTTTAACCTACACACTTAAAATACCCAAAACACAAAAAAAAAAAAAAATTCCATTCCCCTTTTCTTCTTCTTCCTCCCCCACCAACACCTCCGTCGCCGCCCATCACCTCTGTCGCCGATTCCGGCGCCGATCACCTCCTCCGGTGCCGGTCTCTTTTTTTTTGCCCTTTTCCCTCTCCCCCTCTTCATCCCCTGCCATCCTCCCCTCTGTCTTTTTTTTTTCTCTCTGCGTCTCCCCCACTCCTCCCCCACCACCCTTCCTCTTCCCCTCTGGCCAATCTGGTCGCGAGACCAGATTGCACCGGGGGAGGGGGAGGGTGGCGGAGGAAGGGGAGGAAAGGGGGAGAAGGAAAATTGCCCAAAAAAAAAAATCATTTCACTGCTTCATCTGCCGGCAAGAGCAAGGAGAGGAGAGGGGAGGAGAGGGAGAGGGAAAATGTGAAAAATAAAGAAAGAAATCAGGCATGGTGAGAAGCAGGAAGGGAAACAGGGAAGGGGGAAGGGGCAGAGGGGCTGGCGGGGGGAGGGGGTGGCTGGACAGAGGGGAAAGGGGCAGAGTGGGGTGGCGGGGGAGGGGGCGGCTGGACAGAAGGGGAAGGGGCAGAGGGGGGTGGCGGGGGAGGGAGTGGGAGGGGTGGCGGCGCAAGGGGGGTGGTAGGCAGAGGGGGGAGGAAAGGAATGGTGGGGGGAGGAAAGTGGCGGGGGAGAGGGGAGGAAAGGGGCGGCGGGGGAGGGAGAGGAGAAAAGCAAAAAAAAAAAAAAGGGTGGCTGGACAGAAGGGGAAGGGGCAGAGGGGGTGGCGGGGGAGGGAGTGGGAGGGGTGGCGGCGCAAGGGGGGTGGCAGGCAGAGGGGGGAGGAAAGGAATGGTGGGGGGAGGAAAGTGGCGGGGGAGAGGGGAGGAAAGGGGCGGCGGGGGAGGGAGAGGGAGGGGGGAGAGGAGAAAAGCAAAAAAAAAAAAAAGTTTGTATGTGGTTGCAGAGGCAGTTACGGGAGAGGAAATAGGAGAGGGGGAAGGGGAAGGGAGAAGAAGGGGGAAGGGAGGAAGGAAAAGAAAAAAGAAAGAAAGAAAGAAAGAAAAAGAAAAAAGAAAAAGAGAGAAAGAAAAAGGAAAAGAAAAAAATATATTCATCTTACAAAAGTTTTTCTACAACTTTTACAAAAATTTTTCTATAACTTCTACAGTGATCTACAGTAAAGTTTTATACAAACACCCAAAAAACTCACCTTCCAAACAGGCCCATTATTATTGAAAAGAAATTGGCCAAATATTATTAATTGGTCATACGTGAAAACCTGTCACCAATTTGCCAATTGGAGCTGTCAGTAGTTCAAAATGATGCTGGTTGAGATTTCACTATGGACCAAATGATTGGTTATATACTCCACTTGATTCTTTGGTCAAAGGACATTGATGCTAGTGAATGTACTCGATCCATCATTGATGCTAGTGAACTAACAAATAGGGACCAACAAATAGTGATCCATCAATTACACCTTCTTACACTTTTAATTGATAAGAAAAAAAAAAGAATTCAATTTATCACCACAAAAAAAAATGGAGTCACAAAATTACTGCACATCCTTGCCATTGTTGAAATTAGGTGCCACTCCTCAAAAACAAACTATTACTTTCCTATAATACTAAAACAATTCTCTGGCACAATTGAACCCTTTTAAACTGCTAGTTAAAAGAAAAAAAAAACTACTACTTTCTGACAAAAATAATTATAATCATTTTAATATCTTTTTATTAGTTGCATACGCATTGGTGTGCGGTCAAGCACTAATAATAATAAAGCAATTCTAAGCTCCTTCTAACGTTAATATCCAAAGTAGTCGTGGTTTTCATTTTAGACAAGATTTCCAAAAAAGAAATAATAATTGGGCATTGAAAAACCCCTGAACTTTAACATATCAGAACCCTTATCATGTTGGACTTTTCCCATCCTATCATTAGTTCTATCCCTCATCGTCTTGTATGATGGCATCGTCTTGTCTGCCTCTCTCAATCAGAACTTTCACAAGAAATCGTCTTGATGCACAATTGAATATAGCCCTGAGACCTTTTTGTTGATAATTTATTCAGTTAGCCTTTTGGAGGGATTTGAATCTTACATTTGTATTCATTTCTTACTTGTTCGAGCCACTTACATTTAGGAAGTTTAATGTGGCTGCTCTTTTGGTAAATATGTTCATTTTTTACAGTGTGTCATTTTTTTTTACATGAAGTTCATGTTAATCATTTTCCTTGAAGGTGTTTTTTTAATGTATGGTATCTTATTTATATAAGAAGGAAGGATATAAATGAAAAACAATGATCTTGTTTGTCCAGTATTAATTTGGTCAGCCATCAAATTCATTTTTTTTTCCTTAGCCTTCATCAGGGACCTTGCTGAAGTAGACAAATAATGAAGTTTTACGTACTTAAAAAAAAAAAAGAAATAAAATGAAAATGATGGAAGTTTGGGTTATGCCGCTTTAGCTAACTGTAATGAAAAATTGGCCTTTGTTCTGATTTCTGTTAGATTGACATACCAAACCATTATTTCCATCTAAGCTCAAAATAATTTCATCATCTATCAACTCATCCCTCCTTTCCCCCCACCCCCCAAAAAAAATCATCCTTGAAAACACTAAATACATGTTTTCAGCCCAAAGGGGTCCAAATCCACCAACCTTAAATTTTAGTTGGGAATTATGGCCATATGCACGAGTTTTTTTTTTCACAAATAATATGTCAATATACAATTTTAATTGAAAGCCAGCATCACCAAATTTTATGTCCTTTATATATACGATGACTTCTTTGTATGCTACCAGTGTGTAATTTCTTTTTTTACTAGCAGATTTAGGTCGTCTCACTTAATATAAATTTAAACTTGAAATAATTTCTTTTTTCACTAGTGACTTTAGATCATGTTACATAACATAAATCCAAATTTAAAATTTAAATCATGCACATGTGACATACATTTAAAAACTATTAGTGAAAACAAATCATTACACTGTTAGTGCATAAAAAGTTGATCTTTATATATACCATAAAACAATTAGTAAAGTTGCCAAAAAAAAAGTAGGACATTGGACAACAAACTGCGTCCTTCCATTTTGTATTGTTGTCCTTTCCTTGTCTTTTTTTTTTCCTTTTTTTTGGGGGGAGGGGGAGGTTCTTTGTTCCCGATAGGAAACGGGATTTAATTTGTATATCCTTATGTAGCAATTGCATTTCCTTTTATATTTTCTAATTTCCACTTGTTAAATTTGGTTCCTCGTATTAAGCTTTAACGTAATTGGTCCGTGTAGTCGTTTTATTATGTTTACACAAAGACAAAAAAGTAGTTTGCGATTGAAATATGATTGACTAAATGAGATTAAATTTAGAATAAATTGGCCTTTGCTTTATAATTTAGACTAAATTTGCACCTCTCTGTGAAACGAAAATTAGATGAGAGTCAACTAGGAATTTATCATATTCCTCCCACATAATTTATGATCTTAATCAAGTCCTCGTATAATTTCTTGGCAATAAAAAAGTAGGCCACACAACTTTAGGATAAGTTTTGTGAGTAATGGTTTGGGCCAAAGTTGGCAACAGGTTAAGAACTCAGACAAAGGCCCAGTTCGGTTCTTTGTCTTCTATATAGTATCACACATGTAGCAAAGAAAATCAGTTTGACTCTGGGTTAAGGATGCTCTATCTCAAGATTCTTTGGTTTTTTTCGTGTAAATTAGATTAATTCGAGATGTAAATATGATGATACATCTATTTATTCATGATTACATTATAATTTCTACAAGAAAATATAATTCACTTAAATTGCTCTAGTTGTTTGGATTATTTAAAAGATATTTGAATTTATAATTCACCAATTATCAAATTATATTTTAAACACTATAATAATTTATTATTTACAAATTCAAATACATCCTAAATAGCCTAAACAATTAGAGAGATTTGAAAAGATTTCAAATATTTCATCAAAATCTTAAATCCAAATGAAGCCTAAGTTCAAAATTGATTTTGATCCAATTAGAAATATTGATTAGGTCAATAGTATTATACTTTGACAACATTTGATGATTTCGCAAGATATCGACATAAAATTCACAAATTCTCACAACTCTCTCTCCCCCCCGGGGGGCGCGGCGGTCCGCCATTTTAACACAAAGTTCTTTTCATTATTGTTTCTATGTCTCTTTCTATGTATGAAAAAACGCAATCAACCAAATTTCAGTTTGAATATTAAATATGGCTAGTCATATCTAGCTTATGTATTGAATAACAATTTAACAGAACAATAAAGAACAAGATTTTACCCCCAAAAGAAAAAACGATAGGTCATCGAAGAATAGAAAGATGGGGAACAAAAAGGATAACTCAAAATTTTTCCTCTCTTTATTTATTTATTTTTTTAGGGTGTATGGGATTGGAGAACAAATTCAATATTGGTACTCTGAACGTGTTTGGGTAGTAGATTATTTGAGATAATTTGTTGAAAAAATACTGTAGTACTATTTTGAATGTGATATATGTGAAATAAAATGGTGATTGAAAAAATGTGTTTATGATGTAAGTAAAATAAATTTATGTTTTCATGTGTATCTATTAATACCTACTAAAATTCGGAGAAAGGTAAAAAAAGAATGCAACCGTTCTTTTTGAACCCAGGAGTTTTTTTTCACTAATTGTTATGTGGCTTATGTCCATATACAATTTTAGTTAAAGCCAGCACAGCCATAGGTACCTATTGACAACACTTCCTGTCCTTTATAGAGTAAAGGGATAATATCAGAAACCTCCCTGAGGTTTCTCCTGGTATCATTTGACACTTTTGGAGTTTTAAAAATATCGCTTAATTCTCCTAGTAATTGTTAAAAAACTATATTAACCGCTCACTTGATACATAATTCACATATCAAATAAATGGAGTCCAAAAGAAAAAAAAAAGAAGAAACAAAAGTCACTTTCTTCTCTTTCCATTTTCTCCAACATTCTCTCTTATTTATTTTTCGGATGACTATGCAATATTTTATTTATAAATTATAATAAATTGAATTTTGTTTATCTTTTAGTTCTTGTGATTGTAATAGAGTGGGATATGATTCATTTGCTCATTTTGAGTTGATTTTATAATGATCAGTACAATTTAAAGATTTGGGCACCGGGTTGAAAAAAAAATTTGAAAAAACAATGTTTTTGAGGGTGTTTTTTGAAAAAATTTTACTGTAGCAGAATTTTTAGATTATATTTTAGGATATTTTCAGAAAATATTTTGGGATATTTAAGAGTAGAAGAGTTTTTAGAATATATTTTGAGATATTTTTTTAAAATTTTAAAAAAATTTAAACTAATTTTTAGATTACCTTTTAGAGTACTTTTTTAAAAAATTTTATTGTATTTGAAAAATTAGTTTTTTCAAAAACACTTCCATCCAAACAGAGCAATAGAGTTCATAAGAAATTAATTTTGAGCATATAGAGTTAAATTGGTACAAGTGTATTTCTTTGAAAATATATTTTGTTTTTATTTTTTAAATTTATATTTTTATGGGTTATAACATTATGATGTGGTAGTACTATTAGAAATTATTTTTTAGATGATGGTTTTCTTGAATTAGACAAAGTGGTTTAGGAATATTTTTATTTAGCAACAAAAGGATAGTTTAGGGTTTTTTAAAATTGTGTTACACAAATAACAAAAGTAAGGAAGGTAAGTGATACTTTTAAAACCTTTAGAGATGCTAGGTGATATTAAGAGAAACCTCAAGAGAGGTTTCTGATATTATCCCTACAGTAAAACATATCTAAAAAAGAAAGCAAGTTGACAACACGCAGTCTCTTTCCCATCTATATATGGTGTTGTCCCTTTTTTTTCCGGTTCTTTTGTTCTTTTGGGAACGGGATTTATTTGTACGTTACCAGGCAGAGAATGTAGTTCCTTTTTATCTGTTTTCTACTCGTTAAATTTGGTTCCTGAAGTTTAAACTTGGACGTAATTGGTCTATGCGTTCTATAATTTGTGATTTCATTAAGTCTTCTTAACTGTACTCAAATGGAATGCACAAAAAAAAAAAAAAAGAATGGGATCGAAACATGATTGGCTAAACGAGATTAATATTGGACTAAACACCCTTTTTTGGCTTTCTTTGCTTTATAATGATTACAACAATTTGCATCTCTCTTTTTAAACGAAAATTGGAATGAAAGCCAACTTCGGGATTCAGTCAAATTCTACTTTTAAGTCTTCATTTAGGATCTGGTCAAGTCTCCCTATAAATTTCTTGGCAATTAAAAAGTAGGCCACACATCAATAATGTTCGTTGCTCTGGGCCAAAAGTAGTAGGCAATACGGCGTAAGAACTTGACCAAGATGCAGAGTTTGGTGAGCTTCGAGATCGATCATAATGCAGTGCATGCTACATCCAATAAAAGTGCAGCAGATGGCGATTTTATTCCTAACATATTGCAACTTAAGGTAAGCCTCAGAATTGCAGAAACCTAAAGATTAATTCTTCTGTTTTTGGTTCTTCTTTTCACGTGATCTACAATGTCAAACATATATATATATATGGATTAATCTTTCTTACACTGACAGTGTATACACTGTCAGCATTGGATGAAAGACAAGTATAAGAGTAAATTTTATATACACTGACAATGTATACACTATCATCATTGGATTTATAACATGTGTACAAAAGTTGAATTTTAAATTCAAATTTTACATAGTTATCATTCATCTAACACTGACAGTATATACTGTCAGTGTATGAAAAATTAATAAATAAATAAATAAATAAATATATATATATATATATATATAGTAGGGAAACTGAAAAACCTTCAAGTCATAAGCCAGAAAAAGAAAATCGTTTTGACTTTGGGTTATAAGATTCTATTGGTTTATTTGATTGATCCAAGTGAGACCCGTATATTAAACAATTGGACATTACATTCTCACATAAATTTTTTCACAAACCAATAGCAAAAGATCCCAAGAAGAATAATAGAAAAGAAAAATTCCATTTGCATCTATTCTGTGATTCACTCAACTAGAGAATCACTAAATTGTCGATTTTAAGATGCAAGAAGCTTCAGGCAAACTTCTTTTCATCTCGTTTCTGTGTCTCTTCTATTTATGTACACAACAATCATCTACTTACAATTTAACAAAATAAAAAGAGCAAGATTTAACTCCCAAAAGAAAAAAGATAGGTGACATGATGAGAATAGATACAAGGGGAAGAAAAAGGATAACATATAAACTCTTCTGTCTTTCTTTCTTTCTTTCTGGGACAAGTGGAGGATTAGCTCAACGTTGGTTCTCTATCTTTTCATGTGTAGCTAGAAATTGGTCCACTAAAAATCAGACCCCCAAAAAAGAGAGAAAGAGAGAGAGAGAAGAATGCAACATTTCTTTGTTCCTAAAGCAATCCACGAGTATATTAATACAAGGTCGGGAATGATCCAAATTGGGATCATATATTTCTTTATTTCCATTGCGACTTTTTTTTTTTTCTGTCGACACCTGATTTTCCATGCAATTGCATCGTTACTATATCTCACCATGGAATTCTTCTTCCATTATTGACTACTAGCCTACTTTATCCATTACAAATTGGGACCACAGCCACTCTCAATTCCTGACTGATCAATCTCACCACTCTTTTGGCAACGTTACATGCTACCCGCATTTTCTTTAGCATTGTCAAAAGAAGACCATACTGAACTAAGGCAAAGGTCAACAAATAACAAGTAGGAATCCAAGAAAAAAAATTTTTTTTTCAAGAACTCAATTATCAACCTACCTGCCCCGAAAAAGGGTTGGACTGAATTGAAATTGTAAATAGGAGGTTCTGAATTCAAAATCTCCTACTTATTAAAAAAAAAAACGTGGTTGGATTTTGAATTAGTATGTTTAGACACATGAAAATGAATAAGTTCTTGCTGATTGTATGCGTTTCTCATTACAACGAGGCAGCTAAAATTATCTCAAAAAACTACACCATACATGTAGAAAGAAATGAAGGGAAGAACACGGTTTTATTTTTAGTTTGGAGACTTGTTCTAACATTTTCTCAGTCAAAGTCTTCTATGTAGTAGATATCCTTCCCTATGCCTCAGGAGGTGGATATTCTTGCGACCACATTTCTCTTCTTTGATTTAATTATCCCTTCTTTAATTCCTTTAAACGTGTGTACATTGTGGAAGGGTTTTTTATTCAGTTGTTTTGGGCTCTCTGCAATATTATCCCAATATTCTATTCACTATTGTTATATTAAAAATAATGGTGACTTTATCTATATTATACTCTATTCTAATCTATTTAGAAGAAAGTCCAACTGAACCTACGAGAGATCGGATAGGGACTAAACCACTACTGAACCAGACTGATGCATTACACGCCTATATGAATTTTTTAGCGAAACCACTTATTGCGGTAACTGACGGGAGACAAAGTTTGAAAACTTGACCTCCAGCTCAAGGCAATAGGTGGAAGTCACTTAAGACTTGGTGGCGCCACCAGTCCAAAGCTGGTGGGTAAAAAATTGGAGCACCCCACTTTTTAGGTTTCTTCTTCCTAGCAATGCTATCTAAGATCAGACCGCCCCAAACCGAAAGACAAATTGCTTACAGGTTACCAAACACTTCCATGAAGTAATAGTACAATAGGGTATTTACCAATTATCACGCGGTAAAAGTAAATTGTAGATCATTGAGTCTAAATTCATATCCCAGCGAAAAAAAAAGGGTCTAACTCCAGCTAGACTTTTCCCTAGATTTTTAAATTACAGAATTCACCAAAGGTTTTCCGAAAAAATAAACAGAGAAATTAAATACGGAGTGACACAATTATTATAAATTTTCACCTTAACCTCCGTTTATTGGAAACTATACTAGCCCGGTTTCTTGATGCCCGTGTCAACGGTTCTAGAACGGAGTCTCGATACTTGCACGGCAAAACTCGAGTCCTCCCCCGTTTCGATCGAACCACCGGCTCCATATCTTCGTACAAATCCACCGTCCAGCATTGGTTTCTCCGTTTTTTGTCATTAACACATGGCTTTTCCCTCGAGTCCTGATCATTAAGATCTTCAAAACTCTTCTGATTCTTCTCATCATGGCTTTCCTTAACCTCCCCGAAGATCAACTTAGCAGCATCAATAAGCAACCCCATGTTGTCAATCTCTTCCTTAACAGCTTGGACTTCTTTTTCTTCGACATTTGGCGCTAGCCCTTTGTCGGAGGGAGTGGCGGCGGCCGGAGATATTGGTGGGTCCTTCAATTCTTCTTGTGGTGGTGGTGGTGGTGGTGGGACATCTTTGATGTCATTTTCAGACAATGGTTGGTTTGGGATGGTGAGAATTATGTGAAGAATCTTTTGGAGACAGAGTTGAGCTTTGGACCTTCCGCAGGTGTCGGAGAATTTGGTACGAGGTTGATCGGAGTGTTTGATATGTGGTTGATGAGATGATGGAGCCATTGAACTTGAACTCGACCTCGAAAAGCCTAGTTCTGAAATTTGTGTGTGTGTGTGTGTGTTTTTTTTTCCCAAGTGCGAATGGAGAGAGAGAGAGAGCTGAAATTTGTGTGCGTGTGTGTGTGTGTGTGTTTTTTTTTTCCTAAATGCGAATGGAGAGAGAGAGAGAGAATAAAAACAGAGGAAATTAGAGAGTTGAGAATTGAGAAATGTGTTGCAGCAGAGCAAACCCGATTCTCGTGGTATTCATTCTTTTACATCTACTATGGTACTAACTAGTATAATTTAATGCTGCCTGGAAATTATAATCGAACCCTCTAGTTTTAGATGTATTACGGTACTTACACATAAGGTTTAAAATTTGGCATTGCATCGTGAACAACTATGGAATCAGAATGCAATGGAATTTTAATAATCGATTAGAGTTTAAACTGTGTTCGCAAACAGTGTTTTGGTAATTGAAATTGTGCATATTTTTTAATTAATTTAACTTTATTTTCTATTGTTACCTAGATCATCTGATTCTGAATTGATAACAGAGTGTGGTAATTCTGTTTAATCTTTTTTATTTTATTAAATACTTTAAGCACAAGTACCATTCATTTCACCCCTACGTTTCAAGCATATACACAAAATCTTCACATAAATAACAAAAAAAAAACTCTTAATAAATTGTTTTGTTGCACAATTATATTGTCTCGAAATCGTTGAATACATTTAATCAATACAATACGTGTAAAGTTTTATCTAATTTAGTCATTTACCTGAATGAACCTTTTCTAAGCATGATGGCTTGGCCATGAATGAGGGCAAAGTCAATCTTACATGTTCAATCTCGTATGTGACACCTCTTGGATGGATTGGTGATAATCTCAAAATGTCCAATTGGCTTACTGCAATTAAAGAACAAAAGAATGAAGTTAAGCGTAATTTAGCTCAGACATGTCGCCTGTTCGATTAGGAAGCTTAGTAGCCCACGAGTCACGACGACTGATGTCGTATTTATTCCACTTGCCTTTTCTCCATTCTCCCTCCTTCCTGTGACGTAGCTTCCATTTGCCAGGTCATCCGATACGTGGACAAGTCCAATTGGATGATATGCGACTCCTCGACACGAGAGCTGTACGATCGGTGGATTCAGGATTGGCACCAAAGCATTTTGTCATTTTATGCTTTCAACGTCAAATACATAAAGAGATCAAGAAAAAGAACTGCGCTTTTGGCTAATTAGGCATGTTTCTTCGTCTGGAGTTCTCTAGGCCAGTGTTCAGAAATCCTCTAATCTTTGTGGGCTCTTTGAAGGAAGGTTTTAGGATTTTACTTAAGATATCATCTATGTATTACATATCGTTTGCGTAATTTGTTTGTTTGGATTGTTATTTTTAAGAGTTTTATAAGAAAATATACTATACCGATTTAATATGTGTAAAATATAAAAGATGATTGAAAAATGTATTTACAAAAAACGTAAATTTTTTTTAGAGCACCTTAATTTAGAAAGTATAGCAGGCTAGTCCCCAATTTAGGGCAGCTAGATTAAGGTGCCAAGCCACATAATTAAGTGAATTAATTAAACAATTAATTGGGAGATGCAATGTTTATTAGTACGTTTAACAAGCAGTTTATTCTTTTAAGCAACCTTCTACAAGGGGTGCTGTCTGATTGTGATTTGTCTAGTCAGGCATCCGTCTAGAATTCCTTCTTTGTTCATCTTTTATATTTTAGGCTAGATACCCTCAATCTGTTTTGTTCTTTGTTGCAGCTGAAAAACTATTAAACCAAAAAAAAATGATTTTGGATGAAGGGTTCTAGAAGTAGTCCATGTAGTTAAGTTGTTACTATGGTTCCCTGCTGCATTTTCTACAATTGGGATTAGCTCTTCAAAATTATATTTGATTAACTTCGTTGTATTACTACAATTTGTTGGCTAACTCATTACACCATACTTCCTAATTGCTTTATGTTACTGAAACGGGTTAAAAGTTCTGAACCAAATCAATAACAAAAAAGTGTCAAAGTTGGAACAAGAAAACAAAACAAGTTTAGGGTTTATGTTGGATATGACATAAATGACTAATGAGAAGCACTTAGAAGAGATAAAATCATGTTGCAGATGATGTTTTGGAGTCCAAATGTTACAAGTTTTTGTCTTTTAACGCATCATCTTTTTTTTTTTTTTTGAATGGCTCAAAAGTTACAAAAGATTATCTCAAATTTTCGCTGAGCATAGTTCCCAATACTTATTTTCACCAGTGTTAAATACTCCACAGAGAGGAAACTTTACAAAAAAATTGAAATGCCTAAGAAAAACAACCTTTTCAAGCTTTCTCTTTTGTACATTAATAAGATATTTGATCATTTTTTTGGTCAATAAAATAGGTATGGGACAGGATGTCTTGCTGATTTTTTTGAAACATATTTTTTAATCAATATCCTGAAGGTCAGCGGAGAAGAGACCTGAACCAGGAAAAACAGGTTCCCTTTACCACCAGATCCTATTCAATTGTTGGAAGAATAACTTATCACCGTGGAGATTTGGACTATTTTGACGTAGACTAGTTTAGACTTTTAGTTGGGAGCACAAAACAGCATCTTAACTACAATTGTTTTTTTTTTTTTTAAAAAAAAAAAAACCCCCGTAAAAATTGAAGTAAAAATTATTGTAGTTATATCTGCATTATAAAAAGTCAAGGGAGAAATCTCAATACGAGAAGAAGACGGTCAAAGGGATCCAATATTCTATACTAGCAGACAAATATCGACGTCATGGTTGAATTTTTTTGATTAGTAAATTTAATCTCGAAATTATGATAGGTCTGAATATTATCTGTAATAATTAGACGTTGACCAAATATTTGATCAGCTGGCTATCGAGCGTACAACTAAAGGCATGGTGACGAAGCTCTCGTCCAACTGCATTAATTATGTGCATGTCCATTTAGACTTTGTATAATCAAAACCCTAAATTATAACGGAGAAGAGTTGACGCAAATTCTGTAACATTTAACAGTAAAGGACTTTGGCTTAATCCACCACTAACCAGTCAAAATCTTAGCAAAGCAGCTGCGTCAGTTGTTAATTAACTGTGACTTTAATTAATTATTGATATTGACAGGATAATATGTGTGTGCGGTGGAGATAAGGTCAAGCCACAAATTTCCCACGCAACTTCAGAAAAAGCAACGCTAGTTAAAATAATGAAATCAATTTTTCACTGAATCTAATTGTGAAAATCATTCGAGATTTATGTATATGAAAATTGATGCGCCTTGCGCTATCGCTGAACCTCTTAGATTTGAAAATATAACATAAACCAATTCGATGTCGAAAAGAAAATTGACACATCAGTTATTCGAAGTTTACTGCATTAAATTCTGCTTCGTTCATAACACATAATTGATTTAGACAGAAGGAATTAATATATCCCTAAATGCTGTAAAAATGCAAAGCATAGGGTGTTGATGTGTGGGTGGTTGTATATTTCTCTCTGGATATGTACATACAAACACACATATATATATATATATATATATACATATACATACATACATTTTTCTCTCTAGATATATACATACATATATATATATAGATCTATCCACGTTAAAACGGCTGGTTTATGATTTTCTTTTCCGTCTTCCATGTGTCTTGGTTTTGTTTTCCCATAAAATATTTCATGCGCATGCAACTACGTAAAGAATAACGTAAGCCCAAAAACGAACATAACTCTACGACAAAATTGAACCTCATAAAATAGAGTATAGAAATTTGCTTCCATCAATTTTTTGAACATATCGACACATATAGCTTAGGAAGGACCATGCCAAAATTCACCATATCATAGTTGGACAGCAAGATTAGAAGAATTGATGAGGCAAGGATTAGTCAAAGAGATGAGTAGTAAGAGTAGCTTTAATTTACTGCGCCGGAGCGTGGTCCATTGTCTCAAACCAACCCATTTTGATGTAATAAATTTGGCTGGAACCCTATGATTACAATTCATGTATGTTGGAGATAAGTACTGCATATGTAGTGGAGCAGTACAAGTTGCTTCCAGTAAAAGAGGAAACAACAAAAGTTGTATACATCGTAAGACTACAATATCCCCCACTGACAATATTATAGAGGCATTATGCTTTCTACAGGACCTCAGAAAGTTCAGCTGTTGCAGGCATGTATTGGACGAACTTAGGTGAATATGTATGCGTAACACGAGCAAACATAGGTGAATATTGGACAAACTTAGGTTACAACCTTTCTCCTTTTTTATTTGTTGGGGTAAGATTACAACCTTTCTCTGATTGAAAGAAATATGCGAGGTCTGTTTCAGATTATAATGTAGTGTATCTGCAAGTCCATTTAATATTTGAGATAAAATGGTTTGGTTTTTTTAGCATTCAAAATTGAAAATGTACCTACCAGGGTGCCCTTAGCTTCATATATTAATCAGTTTTATAACTAACTTCAAGCAACAAGTGTTCAGTTCAGCTTGGTGTTTAGTAAATTGGCTGACCAAAACAAGAAATCCAACGACGCACGGAGCCACCCATAAAGATAAAGGAAAAAAGGCTCAAGACAAGTGATGCCTTTTTGCCTCCATTTGAATAGAAACATTTTTTCCTTCAATGGAAAGAAGACACTTAGAACTCAGGTTAGGTGCGAAGTAAGAACTATTGAAATGTCTGACCAAATCAAGTTATTCTAAATCTTAAGTTTAGGACTAAAGTATCATGTATCTAAACAGTTCGAAGTAGAAAGGATATGGGAAGAAATGAAAAGGTTAAAAAAAAGTTTAGGATTAAAAGAATTTGTAAGAGACATTTTTCCATCTATCCTTAGATGCGTTTGTGTTACATGTTTTGCTGATCTAAAAAAAAAAAAAAAGATTCCAAATGCCCTAAATTCTAAAATGAATATATCGAGGACAAATCAAAATTTTCCATACGTGGGGAAGTATTTTGATTTTAGCGAGAGAAAAGTGGTTAATATTGTCTATTCCTAATAGTTGAACTAAGCATTTTTGCAGTTCTTGGGAGAAAAGATAACCCAAAATGATCATCCAACCTTTACCTTTAAGGGGAGTTCTAAATGTATGGTGTGAGTCTATTCCAATAGCAAGGCCACCCCGACCTCAAGCCTTTCTTGAGATAACTAAAATGCTCATGCTTCTCTTCTTTGAAAAATTTCCCATTTTCGATTAGCTTTAGATGGGATAGATAGAAAAATCATGGAAAGTTTATTATGAAGGAGTAGTATGAAACTTGAAGGTGAAGAAAAAAATTATACAAAAAATTAATTATACCTTGCTAGGAATAATTTTAGTACTGATGTTAGGCTTTGACCGTAGAAAATACTATGCATCCTCTCTTTTACTTTGTCCTTCAAATGCATGTACGCGAGTACAATAAGGGCAGAAGACTGCAGGATTTCAATCTGTTTGCGGTCTTCCAAGCTTGCTCTCTCAATTAATAAGGCTTTGACATATTCAACAAAACCAAAAAAGAAAAATCCAACTCAAAAAAGGGAACAAAAAAAAAGAAAAAGAAAATGCTGAACTGTCTATCCTTGGAGGGGTCTCTTTTTTTTTATATATGTATATTTTTCTTCAGAATTCTTTTGAACGTTCTTTCTACCATCTCCCTTTTGTCATATCATCAGACAAACAAATAATCATTTGTCCAAAACCCACACCAACTTTTCCGGGAATTGCTGCCTGCAGAGACAATCTAAGTACTATTATTGTCTTTATCAACCGTGGAAAACCAGCTACTTAAATCCTCTCCTTTCCTTGCCATTCCTTTTTTTTTTTTTATACATTGCACATTTAACATAAACACAAAAAAATATATACTCTAAAAAGGGGGCACTCATAAATTCTTTAGCAAAAAGCAACTAAGAATACCTCTTCCACCCAAGCTAAACAATCTTTGACCATCATCACAAACAGTTCAACGTAAGTAAATTTTGAAAAGTTAAAACAAAGAAGCCCTAAAAGTATATGATGACAAAGAGCAAAGAGAAAAAATGGAACAAAGAAAAAGAAAACCATCACTACAATGTCATAAAAACACAAAATGCATGTAAAGGTCTAATGCTAATGTCTCCATCATTATAAAATATTTACAAACAATTGAAATGGAGAGATCCTAGTACTTATCACCAAATTCTGAAATTGTACTAAAACATTATTATAAATTGGTTGTTTTTTTCCTGTTTCCTCCGGGTACTTTTGACAATGCCATCACTACAATGGTAAATTGGTAATAAGCCCGAGTTACCAATTGTCTTTGTATCACCTGGTGCTACGTCGTTTAGAAGGGACATGCTTCGATGATGATGACGACGATGATCGGTTGTGACGCGAAGACAGATTTGTTATTGGCTCCACAAACGAGTCTCGATATTTGTTGGGCAACACCTGAGCCCTCCCCTTTTCGTTCTCACCACCGCCGTCTCCGTCACCGCCGCCAAAACTTTCTCCTTTGCCACGGGCTCTTCTTCCACTGCTTCATCCTCTGCTGCTGCATTCTTTTGTTCTTCTTCTTCACATTCTAGATGCAGCCGTGGATTTCTAGTTAACTCATGATCAGTGGCTGCTGAAGTAGCAGTACTTCTATTATCCACCGGTGACAACAACTCAGCGGCGTCCATTGGCTCCGACCGACCATCGTGGCCGGAAACAATCCTGACCACGTCAAGAAGCGCCGCCAATCTTCTTTGTCTCTTGTTTTTCTCTTCTTCTTCATCTTGTTTCTGTTCTTCTGGGCCCACCTCCAACACTCTCTCATTGTTATCTTCTTGAATTGCTCCCCCGTCGCCGGCGTAATCTACCGGGAACTGAGAATCTCGATGATGGGTCTGATCAGCATAATCAGTCCCGTCTTCTTCTTCTGGGCCCACCTCCAATATTCTCTCATTGTCATTTTCTTGAACTCCTTCCCCGTCGCTGGCGTTAACTACCGGGGACTGGGATTCTTTGGGATGGGTTTGATCAGAGAAATCAATCTGCTCCTCCTCCGGAGGTGGGGAGAGATTCAAGTCGAAGTGTAAAGAAGAACCCACGTTGTTCCTTTGAAGATTAACTGCGGGCCCCATCATTTCGTCAGAAACATTAATTAAAACTGATGATGACGACGATGTCAAAGAAGAAGAAGAAGAATAAGAAGCCGATGCGGGCGATTGATGATGAGGAATGGGAGGGGCTTGAATTTGATAAGTAGAAGAGATTGTTTGGAGGATTTTTTGGAGACTCAATTGAGCCTTGGAACTCCCCCGACTGCGACCGTTGATGCTGATGCTAGCATCATGATGATGATGATCTGCCATTGCTGAACTGGAAGGGAAAAAATAAAGAAAACTAAAACTGATAATCATAGAATTTTATTTCAATTATTTCCTTTCCTTATTGGAAATGAAAAACATTATGGTTTTCTTTATTCCTTAGCAAAATCTTTCTCTCCGTTTTTTTTTTCCCCTCCCTCTCTTCTAATGGGGCCTGTGGGGTTTCTTGTTGTTTTTCTTTATGACAAAAATACGTTTTTTAGTGTTCATTACATATAAGAATAATTTTGCTAAGGCACTGTTCTTGACAATTTGACACTCTGATGTTTGTTATCGATACACTCCTCAATTTTCTCTGCTAATATTAAAAGCTAAAAATAGCATTTTAGATATATTTATATTTGACAGTGATTATAACATGAAGGAGAGGCATGTTTTTATATAGTAATTGATGTTGTCCAAAAGAAGAAAAGTCGAGAGGAGTGACATTATAATATCAAGGAGTTCCAATAGGAATTTTTTATTTTCTTTAGATTTCTTTTAAAACTCTATTTTTTTTATATAAAATTTCTAACAATTACTGTTGAAGAATTGATGGTTCCATGTAATGATAGTCCACTATTCTGTTACCATTTCTGGCTTTTTTTTTTTTTTGCTGATTTGGCTGGTCTTATGCCACGAGAGAAGCGTGGAAGTGTGAGATTGGGTGTGTGTCTAGTAAGCATCTACTACTACTAAGATATATCGTATATGGGGGATGTTGAGAATTGAAAGTGACCCAAGGCAAAAATGTTTACGCAAAAGTACATTAAAGGAAAAAAAAAAACGTCCATTTTATAATTCAATCTCTTTTCTTTGGCAATTCCCTCCTTTTGGATAAAGGCATAAAGTAAAACGCGGTACAAACCATAATGAGTAAGTAACCTACTGAAAAATATCGAAATCACTTGCTGTTTTTTGAGATGTTATTCCAATGATGTAATGGCAAAGGGTTTTTAAATATATTTCTTAGATCAAATTTCAATAACAATGGTGAAATGAACCCATTGTGTAACTAATACTTTAAGTTGATTATTATAATTAGAGTTAAATGCACTAAAGCCTCTTGAGCTTTACCCTCAATTGTATTTTGCCCTCCTCAATTTGATAAATATGCAATTTGCCCACCATGTTTTATGTTTTAGGACAAAAGTGCTCCTTTCATATTAATTATTATTTCATTTCTTTTTCGCCTTTTTTGCCCTTTTTCTACTTGCCCCTTTTCTTTATTTTTTTTTAATTTTTCTCCATTCTCTCATGTGACGAACTACTTTCTTATCTTTGTTATTATCATCCATATATTATTTTTAATCCTTTTAAAGTTATGCTTTATTTATTTCTATCTTTTTTATTTTTTATTAGTTGAATTAATAATGATCATAAAATCTATGATATAACAAAGTATATGTTATCTATGTGCATAAAATATTCATATATTACTTAAATCAATATATCTAGAGTTTAGAATAAATTAATTTTTAATAACAATGGTAGAAAATTCAAAGTTTAAATCGTAATGACATAATGGTTAATCAACTATACATAATAAAAATAAATAAAAATATATTAGTTACTTTTTTTAGTATATGCTTTTAAATATTAAGTAATTTAACATTCTAGTTTGCTAATATATTTTTAAATAGCCAAATTGGTAATAATATACATTTTTTATTATGAAAGACAGACATCATTTTTTATGATATATAGTTTGTCTTAAATTTCTTATGTTTTTTTATTTTTTTCGTTCTTCCCCAAGTGAGTTTTTCCATCCATACTAATGTAAATTAATAAAACAAGAATGAAATAATAAAGTAAAAGCTAGCTACAATATCTTAATAAGCATATAAACTGGTAATACTAATAAGAAAGTGAAGAGGATAGTGATATGAAAGAAGTGAAAAAAATAAATAGTAAAAAAAAAGGAAAAGAAAATAATGGAAGATAAAAAAAGGAAATAAATAAACAAAAGAAAAAATAAAATACAAAAGTAAGCGTACTTTTGTCCTAAAATATCAAAAAGAAAAGGCAAAGTCCCTATTTTATGAATTTAAGAGAACAAAGCACAATTGAAGATAAAGTTCGGGGGAGTTTAGGATGGAGGAATGGGTTAAATAGTTCAAGAGAAGGGAGTATAAGTAAGAAGTTCCGAGTGCGAACCATCCCACTTATACTGTATAAAAAAACCCCTTATAATTATTGTTTCCTTTTCCTTTCAAACAAATGCTTGACGATTTAATTACTAAAAACAAGAAATGGACAAATTCCAACTTTTGACCAAAAAAATTCTAACAATACAAAAAGCTTTTAGAACTGGCTGAATTGTAATATATTATGTAATTGGCTGAATTGTTGAACTAGTCTAATATATTTACTCAAAAAATTTATCTCACACACATATATACCGACACACACACATATATACCGACACACACACATTTCACACATACATAGATCATACACGTGCACACGCAATCTCTCTCTCTCTCTCTCTCTCATATTCATGCACACTTTCACATATATATGTATATATATATATACATACTCTCTCTCTCTCATTTGCCCACACTCTCTCCTTCCAACTGACACACACGTGTCACATGTATGCACACAATCTCTTTTGGTTACACTTTCACATTTATACACATAGACACTCTCTCTTTCCCTTACATGTATTTTGTTTTATAACATGCACTTTTAAGTATAATTGCTTCATTAAATGCATAAAATATATGTTTTTCTTTTCTTGCACTCACAAATTTTCACTCTAAAAATACACTCTCTTTCATACGAACAGGCAAAAATACACTTTTCGCATTAACATGCAATTTCTTAGTAACAAAAAAATGATATTTAAAAAATTAGTATCATATATAAATAAACACACAATATTGCTATTCAATTGTATAATACACATAGAATGAGATATTTCAATTGAATTCTAGCAAGCTGGCTATCAACCACAGTTGACTTTATAGATTTCAGTGAATTAAGACTTCAACAATTAATTAGTTTTCAAATTTCAGATTTCAGTTTTCAGTTTTATTAAACAGCTTCTAAGCTGACGTATTGGATTGAAATAGCGGGTCCAAACTTCAATCATTTCAATGGCTAATTTGGTAGCCTAAAAAAGATCAATTCGAACCTAGTGGTTTGATGGGACTAATGGATTATTCTTGCTGATTGATTTGCCTTTGGTTCATGTATATGATTATGGACTAGATTGGAATTATCAATGGTGGTTGATAAAAGAAGGGTTCATCTATTTGGTGCGAAATGGGCTCGATATTATTTTTTTTCGCAAAAGAACAAATTTCTTTTAAGAAAATATTATAATTCAGGAGGTGGATGGTTAATTCAAAGTACGAATAAATTGATCCTCTTTCCAATTTTTATGTGCTTATTATGAATCCTCAAGGCACCAAATACAAAATAATAATAATAATAATAATAAAAGAAGAAGAAAATTAAATTGGTGGGAAAGCTTGTTCTAACAATGGCTTTGTCAAAACGTTGTTTTCGGTACTTGCAACAACTATTTTTTTGATGAAGATTGGTCTAGGGAATGTGGACCTGTTCTGTACGTAATGCACTTCGCTATTATACTATACACTTGCGCTAGGCATTGCTTCTGGTAATGTTTTTGTTTGGAAATCTTTATCCTCTGCAATGTGATACGGGCCGAGGCACATGGTTACGGACCGAGTATGTATGGAGCAATCAATTTTCTTAATAGTCACAGACACCCGGCTGCTTAAGTTTGAAAAACGAAATTGAGAGTATATATTGTTCGATCCCTCTTTCAGTACTGTTTCCTCAGAGGAGCCACACCCATTACTTAGCGTTTTTGGCCAATAATTGGACTTGGAACATAAATGTGGACACAGAAATATCGATTTTCTTTTGTGCTTTATAACCGAATGCTCCTATTCAAAGTTTTAATGAGACTAATAAGAGTTACCTCAAGCATTTGTCTCAATTGATTTCTATTTATTTAATTCAATTACAAGATTAATTGAGGCTAGTTCGTTTTTCTTTACCCCATCTGGGTGGACCAGAAAAATTTTTCCAGTTGAGGTCTGGTTGATGAGTTAAGAAAAAGTCGTGAGGACCATACAAAAGGAAATCATTAATTAGTTTGCTGGAATCTCGATCATACACGCTATGGCTTGGTTACTGAAATTAAGTCGATTTATACGCTACATTAACTAGTGAATGTTGGATATGAAATGCGGTAACTAAATTGAACATGACATAATTTATAAATGATATGCCACTAGGATGGGATTTTAAGGGATTCTTTGGCAAAAGTTACATGTTTGCTTTGACTAGGACGACGATGCAAAGTGGAAATTTCCAAATATTGTCACAAAATTCAACTTTTCTGTAGATGGTTTGGTGGGAGCATTTCTAGATTACTGCAGATGAGAATGTGGTACTTGCATCAAATGCCTTGCCTAGACTTCCTTATCAGATAACCTCCTATTGTACCCACGATTTATCAGCTTTATATTTTGTATAATCCTGGAAAATAAAAGAAAATGACTGAGTAATCTACTTGTGAAGGATCAGGACATTGAGGAAAGCTGATTTTGATGCTCCTCTAACAAAGGTGAATGACCTTCTTCTGCTTGTTAAAGAGGCACGCACGTTTCATTAGGGTGCACTGAAGTTGACAAAAACCTCTAGCATTTCTTTCTTCAAGTTTGATACATTGAAAATGTAAGATCATTTCTTTACTTGACAAGGAGTTGCTCTCTTGCACAGCAAAATCAAAACAAGGTTCAGTTAAGCACGTTTCTGAGCCAAAGATGTCAACCATCTGTACAAATCGCGTATTGGCCAAAATCAGTAATCCTGTTAAAAGATTGATTTCATTTGACATAGCTTATAGCAGAATTGCAGACTTGCTGAGCATTCATTTTGCTAGCTTCTGATAGGTTTCGTTTCTGCATGAACTAGTAGAGTGGGAACTGAAGTGTGGAAGTAGTATTATACTCTCACAGCTGCACAGTAGACTGTCCTGTCCTTCAATTTCTATACACCATCGCCTAAGAGAAACGGACGCAAATGATTTTGAAACTTTCAATGTGTATAAGAGCTAATTATGAGCAGCAGACTTGAGAGTTACTGCAGAAATGAAATGAAATGAAGGAGTTCTCCTTCATGTTTGTTCTTGGATTACTAGCCAACACATTACTTGAGTCGCTATTGCATGACTACATTTCTGTATCCTAACTGCAGTTTCTTTTTTTTTTTTTTGTTCAGACTTTGCATGGGGAGAAGCTGTACCTTAGATTATGCTACTTTAGGAGGCCCTGAAATCTAAACCAGATATATAGAAACGTTTTTGGGACTTTGGGAAGTGTAATATTTTCTTGTTCTAACCTTGTAAGAAGAAGCTGATGCTGCTTGCACGCAAGGAAATTTGCCCGGCGACAAAACTGAGGTAGACATTTCAATCCAAAGGTGGAGTCTAATCATTCTACAGATTTTAGTTGCTACAACCACTATTCTTTTCCCAAGTACTAAGTTGATTGCTTCAATTAATTAATTAATTTGTTAGACATAATAGACTCGTCAGTGAATGTGTCTTCGTACCTGAAACATGTTGTCAAAATTTGCTGCTCTAAAATAGTTTACTGCAGTACTTGATCTGCAAAACATCCCATCAAACCAGAAATGAAAGTAAATTTTGGTCCCAGGATCTTGAACTGATTCTTTGTAATGAAGAAGACAAATCATACCGGCCCATTGTTGGGACATCAATCTGGCAATTATCTTCAATTTCAGCATTGAAACAAGAACAGAAAAATTAGAAATACATAAAGGTACGACATGAATTGGAAAAAGGTAATCGAAAAATTGGTCTTACAATGTCGGATTTCCATTATCTGAGAATACAGAACTATAGTACATTACATTCTACTAAAAGTTACTGAAATTTTGCTGCCAATTTTACAGGGCACATGCTTATTACTTGCAATGATTTTATAAATACAGAGTTTTCATATTCAAACCTATTTTAAGTTAGGCGATATCTAATACTTAAAAAGATGTTAATTTTGATCAAATAAATAATCTTGGATAGCTTATCCAGACGCAGTGGAGTATTAGTATTTTTTTGGGGCTGACTGTCGCATTTTTCTTCCCTGCGGTTGCTGGAACAATCTTTACAAACACATTATTGAAACATCACCGGCCCTCCATGAATACCATCTTGAATGATGAAATTTGTGCAAGATTTGACTTGACCTGATATCTACCGAATCCGAATTTGGGCAAATTCATCACACCTAGTTGGTCAAATCATAATACAAAGGATTTTGAAGTTAGTCTGAGCTATATTTTTGCACACCATTATCCAGTGCAGCTTTTTTTCTTTATGTTTTGGTGATTAAACATTAAGATAAATTTAATTTTGAACAATATCGGAGGATAGACAAGGTGTAAGTTGTAAAGGGTTCAAAGAAAGGATATTTCTAACAAGTATCCTTGATACTCGTTACACATTTAAATTATATTTAGGGTGCACTTGATAAAACTGAAATATGAAATCTAAAATTTAAATCCAGCGAATTACTGAATTGTCAGGTACTGAAATCCTAACCCTAACATTTAAGCTTATTGTGTATTGGAGAGGAGGGTTAAGGTTGATTGGTAGGATGGTAGAGATTGTAAGTAGAAAATTTTGGGTTCAAGACCTTTCATTTACAAAAAAAAAATTCTATATTAAACGATAAGTAAATAATTTATTACTTATTTTTTTGAATAGTTTTAGAGTAAGTTTTATCTCGACAATTCATAGCCACATAATTAATTAAAATATTCTATTCTTTTGTTATCAAATGCATTTGAATATATTTAAATACTTTTTCGAGTTAGTTTTATTCGAATCTATCTTAATAAGTGTCCCTGTGGCCAAATCTGTAATGAAAAACTAAGTATGGTTTTTTTTAAGGGCACAAATTAAAATTATTTAGGCCGCAATTACATAAATATTGCACGATTCCTAAATCTGCATCCGGTATTTAGCGTTTCTTGAGCGCCCACAGAATTGAAGTACTTGGAAATTCACAGATGCCTAGCAACTGGCGTCCATTATCCAGCAAAAGGAAAAAGAAAAGCCAAAGAGATATGGCGTCGTCAGGCTCCACTTCCCAACTGTCTTCATTGAAACTGTGTAAAACGTCTACTAATGATGACTGATATTAAAATTTGTCTTAAACTTAGATGCCATCATCATAACTTCTCAGCTCCAAGCTTTAATAGATGAAGAGGTGTAAAAATTAATAATGGAACTTAATAGTTACTAGGATTTATCAGCTCAGCCACAGTAGGGTAATAAAATCTATACTGCGTAGTTGTAATTTGTAAAATAACTAGAAGCTACTACAAATTAATGCGTTCCAATAGTTACAAAAACTCAGACTTGCATTTTGCCCACTTTCAAGATCTGTGGGAGTTCACATACTCCACCTAGAAGAGGACTGCAACAAACACACAGAATCCTAAGACATTTTTCTACATACAGCACAGTATTGACTTCTTGAATTCAAAAACTGTTGCCTGTTTATAACTTCTAAGGCCCCTTATGATGCTGAGTATAGATATAGTCCAGGTGAGCCTCTGCAAGAACCCTTCTGTTAAAGCACTCTCTGTCTCCATTTTCACATTCTTCCAGCCCCATCAACTTCTGAAAAGTATTTATGAAGAAAAAAATCAGTTAGATAAATAGGCATTTGAGTTTTAGTGGAAGGAAAACAAGTAGAAGGTTGAGGATATTACCTCAATAGATTCTGTGGTTTCCATGTTCAGAAAAGAACTGTCATCTGCTACAGCATAAACATTGATTAGCTTTCCTTCTC
The DNA here is from genome assembly GCA_023065735.1 of Coffea humblotiana. NCBI lineage: Eukaryota > Viridiplantae > Streptophyta > Magnoliopsida > Gentianales > Rubiaceae > Coffea > Coffea humblotiana. The sequence goes on along the minus strand of CM041208.1, from coordinate 25,844,954 downwards.
CTGCAAAGAGTATAGAACCTCATGTTGTTGAAAGTACCCATTTAGATATTAATCTCCAGTGTAGGGAAAAGGAATAGAAGTATATATCTATGAGCTTAATATGACAAAACTTACCTCCTTTGCTTGCTAGATAACGAGCTGCTGTCTGTGAGGAGGTGAGCAGGAGAATCATTAGGATTAACAGAAGAAAAGAAGAAAAATTTCTGTGCTTCATGTGTTTTTCTGGCTTTAGTTTTAGCTAAGTTGATTGCATAATCCTGAGTCTGTGAAAGAGAGACTTTGTTTGAGAGTAAGCTTCTGTGGGTGTGGGTGTGTGATTGTAGGTGTTTTGGGAGTTGGAGGTGGTGAAGGGGTCAGATGCTCGGTATAAATACATAGACTTGCATACAACAGAAGGCACAAGGTCCTTTAAGCCAACGGAAGAAGGCCCCTCCTCTTTTTTTTTTTTGGGCAAGAAAGTGAGTGTAATAAAATAAAGTAACCAAGATACAGTCATCCAGTGTTTGGTCCAAACAATGCAGTCACCAAAATATATGAAGGCCCCATAAAATGCTGTCACCAAGTTACAAAAATGGGATAATTTCAGAAACCTCCCCTGAGGTTTCTAACAATTTCATCGAGTTCTCTTGAGATTTAAAAAATTACATATACCTCCCTTGATTTGATAGTTTTAATAACAAAACTTTAAAATAATGTTGACTTGATCAAATTTTTAAATGAATATCCAAAAATGCCCTTGTATAATGAGTTTTAATTTACTTTCCTATAGAATTATAAAATTATCTAATGTAATTATAAGAAAAAAGAGTCGAATTTTTCATATCCATACCTACTATTTAATAAACAACTATAATAGTAATTTTATCATTATGATAAGATACTTTTGATAGTATTTTATTATAAATTTAGATGGAAGTATGTATAATTTTTCAAACTTCAGAAGAGTTCAGTGAAATTGTTATAAACCTCACGGGAGGTTTCTGAAATTATCCCTGCAAAAATTGGTCCAAACAACCATCATCTTATTTTATGCTCTCCATGCTCATGCGACAACGCCACTATCTAGAGAGAGAGAGAGAGAGGCTTGTTTGCTTTAGTCGTTGTCAAGGCAGTGGTCCAAGTAAAGTTCAAACAATCCAAAAATCAATGCAGTATAGTGGCTGACAGAATCAAGTCATCAACAAGTCAACCTTTTGGGCATGCAGACAACTGTTTCCCATCAACACCCTTGATTTTCCTTTTATGCAATCCATGGACAAATTCCCTTCCTTAAGTACTAAATTAAGGTGTTATTATATTCTGTTTTAGTGATAGGTACTATAGCAAACCAAATCAAGAAAGTAATCGACTCTTAATTACACGAATGAATCTAATTGCTTCCCACATGTATGCAACCAATGTAGTGGCAACTCCACCTGCATTTAGTTAAATTGTCAAGTCATTTATCAGCTGAACATTCAAGTCACGCATATGTTACTCAAGAATGGTTCAATACTACTATCATACCAAACTTCATCCTTTACTTAATGGAATGGTGGAACACAGTACTAGAAATATCCCGTGTGTTTGGATTGCAATCATTTTTTTATCTTACATATATCAAATTACTATAGTAATTTTTCTACCAAAAGTCCAGAAAAAATGCCAATTCAAACAAAGCTAATTTTGCTACAGTAATTAGCTTTGCTTCTCGCCATCCCACATGGAATACTACTGTATTCGTTTTTGGGTTGAATTTGACGGGCAATGCAATAGTTATCTAGTGAAGTTTTGAACTTTCAACGCCTAGTGAACAGACAGTCAACTCTCACATGCGTGATTCCTTTGGACATGGGGCATCGATGTTTCAAATTTCCATATAGACTAGTGTGCTCGTTATTCTCCAATTTGGCCTCTCAGTTAAAATTCCTAGTACTCCATAAAGAATGTTAATTTTTTTTTTTTATAGATTTTGGATACACTAAATAATTGATTTTCCTAGTGCTCTATGATTTGAGATAATTCCCTCGAAAATGCAGCATACAACAATACTTAAAATGTTTGTCTGCTAGTTCCAGAAAGGTCTGGATAGAAAATCATGCATGTGTTCAACACATAAGAGATACTTAGACCATACATATCATAATGTGATCAACTGCTGATGCTTTGGGACTTGATAAATTTCTTTTCTTCGACAACATACAAATTGCCATCCCAGCTATCAGTTCCATATATAGCGTGCTTCTCCCCATGTTATTATTGCACGGTGAATGATGATTTTGCACTATAATGGGAGGATAATGCTCTTTGAAGGTGGAGCTTATAAGCATATGATTTAAGTACCCTCACAAGAGGCATGGTCTACAGCCTGCTAGAATTTGCTTTCGTATATCACTACTCACTAGAGATATGTAAAATGTTTCTTTTGTTTATGCGCCAGTAATCTGTACAGATATCAAGATTGTGTCCTACACATGCCAACCACTGATACATATTAAATTGATATCCATTGGTTTAAATCCTCTTCCTCCCTCTTCCCCGCTAATAATATGTGGCTCATGTTTAATTTCGTAGACTATATATAAATCAATTTATTAGCTTCGCCTGCCAATAATCTAATTTTTGCTTTTTTTAAAACAAAATTCAAAGGGAGACTCGAAGCATTTAAATGGAAAAGGAAAAGAGGATGGTTTGAGAGCACAATCAGAAACTTTATAGTCTTTTTTTTTCCTGCAACGATAGACCCTACATTTATTCTATTCTATTCTATATTATGGGGGGAGGGGAAACCTGAAGAGATCCAGAGAAAAATCGGAGGGGACTGAACCACCTACCGGTCTAGACGAATGCACTACACATTCGTCCAGTAGCCACTTGAAGTGGCCTGCCACATTTAGTGACAGATGATGGAAGGCAAGGTTTGAATCCTAATCTCTCACCCCACCAAGCCTTAAGGCTTTGTCGGTGGCCAGTGAGCTAAGCTCAGTGATTAGAAACTTTATAGTCACTTGCCAACAATCTAACGCAGTGGTCCTTACTGCCGAATTCGGTGGTAATTCACAAATCTTTAATTGCTAACTTAAGTGATGGATACTTATGATATCAGAGGATCGACTTAACGACAAGCAAATATTTCATACAGATTCCACAAATTATTCAGTGCACGATTTAGATTAGGATTATTGGATGATATATGCGAAGGTAATCTATTCTTTTGTGGACAATCTCATTCGTCTTATAAAAGAAGTAACCATTACTGCAGTTCTTTCTTTTTGGTTGACAATCATCAAAAGGGCAGATGGTTTAACTCTAACATTGACAAATTTCAAAAGAATCTTTGTTCCCACTTTAGCTTTATGTTTATGCCTTTGTCAGTAAAGAAGCCCACAGTCTGATTACATTTGGGGAACTAACCCAACTTTAAAGCACAAAAGCATCTGGTATAATACTTAATTGCCAGAGAACAAATTAATCTGTTCGGTGCCTTTTCTACCTTGAAAAACTGTGAAGAATAATTTGTGGGTGTGGCTGTCCTGGGCACCCCTAAAAGTTTGTGTTCCCTAAAGAATAGTCACTAAGCTTTTACAACTTATTAATGATTTGCAGGGCAGAACTTTTTGCCGTGAAAATCATTGCATCTCAAAGCCAAACTCCTACCAATAATTGGTTTCCTCCTGGCTACATGCTAAGCTTGTGTCGGTGATTATATTGGAGTCCCCAAGCAGCTGATAAGATTCTTTTTTGGTGAATTTGCCCTCATATTGCTCAGATAAATTTTTCCCTTCTCAAAAACTTTACAAGGTTGTCCGTATGTGAAGGGATTTGTTGGACACAACTGTCATGTATTGAAAAATGTAAACATCGAAGGACAATGTAAAAGCACAAAAACGTACTGCCGAACTAACCTGGTGAGGAAGAAGACAGTTCATAACAAGCCTCCATAAGAAACCTGCACCTGCATGAACGAATTATTTATGAGAGAAGCAGTAAATTGAGTGGATACCTTTAATGGCATATAACTTTATTTTATAGGGTTCAAGGGATAGGTGATAAACCACTGAGCTTAACTCAGTTGCCACCAAGGTGGGTCTTAAGATCCTGTTTGGGTTGTAGGTGAGGGTTTAAATCCTACCTGTAGTTAAAAAAAATCTAAGAATTGTGTCAAAGCATTTTTTTGATCTAGTAAAGTCTGTGTAACTATTAACCTCTAACACAAGATCTCTTTAGACTCCTCCTTTCCTCTAGTTTAGGATAGATGGGTTATACAATACTTGTCGTCTTCAGAAAAAAAACAAGGGATAGGTGATAGAGTGTAGAATGATTATCAATAACTTTTCACTGTTATGGAGTTGTTACAGATAATTGCCACAAAACTAGTATTTACCAAATTGCTTTTTTCCAAATTATGGCTGGCATGGCATAAGTGGTTATGTCAAAATTCGTAGTTTGATGTATACATTTCAGTGTTGAATGGGGGCAACTCCAGCTCATCCATGACCCAAATAGAAAAACGGGCCAGGTAATGTAGTGTCAAAATCCATTGAGGTTATTGACGTACCAAGCCTATCAGCGCTGGAACTCAATTTGATTGCCAATCATCAAAATGGCTACTAACTACTCACAAGAAGCAGTTCCCATTTTGGCCCATTTAAACAGCAATTATTTATGTTTGATAGATACATGTCGATTTGTGCTATGATTATACCAAAGCTTTACTATAATCTTTCATTTGTGGAGCTGACGAATGAATTTCTTCAAACTTTGGGCCTCAATAAGATAGGCATTGGCTTAGGCCTGCTCGGCTAACGGACCGGAATTCAACAATTGAAAAAGACTTGTCTATTTTGTGGGGGGTTCAATCCGGAGGATAGTTTTGGGCTTTTCAGTGTTCAGAGAAATGTATTAAGGCTATTCCATAACTTCATCAACCCCGTTAGTTAGTTGATAAATGAAAAAATCGTTGAAAATGTCCCTCACATCTTATCAAATGAATTTTTTCGTTCTTCACTTTTAAAATATTAATTTTATTTTTATTATAAACTCAAGTCAACAAAATTTAATTCCAACTTAAATTTTCGATCACTTTTTAGCCTGAAATCACTAGTTAACCCACATATAATCATCTTTTGCTGGTCTTTTCAATTTTTTAAATAATGACTTTACTCACATACCAAAAGGAGCCTCAAATAAAAAAAAATGGAAACTACAAATTTTGTTACCTAAAAGCCCTGTCTTAAATTTAGACACACAACAAGAAGCCTAACTAAAATCCCCTCCCTTCTGCAGAGAAAAGTCAAACCAAACATATTGACTGAGAATTTAGTAGTTTGAAGTTCAAAGCATCTTTACAAGCACACAGACGTTTTAGAGAATTCTTAAATCAAATTTGTCTTCAACCTAATGCAACTGCAGGCATGACATAGAAACCATGACATCACTCTATTACTTGTTCCTTAAACTAAATTAAAAAGTACAATGAGATTTTAACAAGTACTAAATCAGACAACTTACCCCCAGGGACCAGCATTTAACAAGTACTAAATCAAAAGGCTAATTTTGCTTGTAAGGGTTGCATCTAAATTTTGACACCATTTTCACAATACAGAAGAATTTGAGGCAAGATGGTAACTGGGCAAGTGAGAAAAAGTCTTCCTCTTTGTTGTCATTCTTCACCAAATCCGCCTTTGCGCAAGAACTTTCCAGGGATGCTTCCAATTAAGCTCAGCAGGAGCAGGGTAACTTTCTATCCTTCTTCCCATGGACCAAGAAGGGCCATTTCATATTTGCTTTAATTTCTACCAAACTTATAAAGACAAAACCCAAAATTTAAATATGATTAGTCTTGGATGACTTCATCTCACCACTCATACAAACTGCAACAACACCTTTCTTTAAGTCTTATTTAACTAATACCACTGAACAAAAAAACCAAAGGAGTAGACAGAATTTGTTTATAACATATTATTGTTCGTGGGGCAAAGAAGCTGTTGGTTGATTAAACCTTCCACACATATATCTCAACCACCAACCTCTGCCAAAGCAATCTTATTGAGTTTTAATTCGACAGCAAGTTTTTAACAAGATTAGTATTTGCTTTTGTTTTAATCACAATTTGGTACGTATTTGGATACAACCCCCCCCCCCCCCCCCACACCACCACACCAAAAAAAAACAAACATAGAATAATCTTGGAAGAAGTTATACACTTCTTTACCTGCTTAATATAGTACTAGTAGTATTTTCTCTACCCCTTGAAAGTTTATTCTGATGTTATCTCCAAATTTCTGAAGTCTAATCATCCGGTCATTTTTTTAATATACGTCATTCATATTCTTTCTTGCACCTTAGGTCCACTGTCTAAGAATCTCACCTTCTACTGTTTCGCAATTTGAAGTGGTCAATCAAACATAAAAAAAAAAAAAAAAAATCCACCAAATGTGCGAGTTCAACAACTTCGTGATGCCTTTATTATCAGTAAATTTCTTTCAATATGCCTTTTTTTTTTTTTTACAAAAGGTGGAAAGATCTTTAAGCGAATCTCAGAGCACTATGATCGAGAGTAGGTGTGAAGATTGAGATTTTGTCATTGCTAAAGGTAGGTGAAGGCCATTTCAGGTCAAAACAATGTGGTGTCCAGGTCAATAATCTTTAGACAATCTAAAGCCAAGTTCAAAGTCATTAGACTAGTGCAAGATTTAACTTATACTGTTCGTGCAAATTATCCCATAGTTGAATATATATATATCCAGATTTTTCTTTATGCAAATAATAGATCATTTCGCAAGATTTAAGTATGATTTGCCACAAAGAATTTAGTTCTAATCTAAATGCAAAGATAAAGTTTGCTTTTAGCCACTTGGAAGTAGCCAGCGAGTAAAAGTCTAAATTCGTTTAAAAGCTTTCGTTGGTTTCCGACGATTGGATCAGCAGAAGAATTAATTTCTTAGTGGCGAAGTAATTTAGAGTTAGATATTGATCTAATACTTTTTGGTTCATCTGATAGTAATGTATGGAGTTTGTCAAATTGAGGTCTATTTTTATAGTTTAGATGTCAAATAGGAGTAATTTTTTTGAGTTATCCCACAAATTGTCAATTTTTGGCCGAAAACTACTGCACCATTTTTCCTTTTCAATCGGAGTAATTAGGTTTTAGTTTTCACCAACTACAACTCTACAAGTAAGAAGTCGCTAATCCAGGCCGGATTTGGCTGTCACGCTGTCACTGAGACAAATTTGGCAAGCGAAGGAAGGGGTAAAAAAAAAAAGGTAAAGACTAGTCGTTTTCTTTGTTAACTCGTCATTGTTGTTGTGTTTAGAGCAAAAGTTTTCATTCTCGAGAGACATAGAGAATTTCTTGTTTGTCAAAATTAATCAACACACCATTGTTTTTCTCTCGAAAAGATTTAATAGGAAGAGGAAGAAAAGCTGCATGTTTCTCTCAGATCTAGCATATTTCAAATTGCTAAGGTTCAGGTCCCAGAACGCAGAGATTACGAGTTTTAATTATCTGCTTCCTCTCTGTTTCTTAAATTCTATCATTTCTCTGTTAGAAAAAAATATTCATCTCTCTGTTAGAAAAAATATTCTTTTTTTAAAAATAGCATATTTCTCTCTTCTTTGCAAATCTTTTAATATTGTCAAAAACAACTTTTAATAGACGCGCACGGGCACCCAGTGCTCTTAAACTCAAAAATTTCTTTTACGAACTAACAACGAAAGGTACTATTTACACCTTGTTGCATTTTATTTTCTAGTATTGAACATTAACAAAAATTACTTAAGGAAGAGGAGCTAATCTCCCAAAAAAAAAAAAAAAAAACTCCGTAGATTGTTGAGCTCATTGAACTGACTAAAATTATTGACCAATAAATTTCAGGTGAAGACCATATACGATTGCTAGTGGAACCATTTTAGAACGGTCTTATCTATTTGAACAAATCGTAAATCTTTTGTTCAATTGTATAAATTAATTTGAATACGATGTAAATTTGAAACAATTTTTTGCGAATACCCCCCTAGGGCTGCAAACGAGTCGAGTCGAGTTGAGTTTTGGCTTTATTGAGTCGAGTCTTGACTTAATTTCATCGAACTCGAGCTCGATGAGCTGGCAATTTTGAAGCTCGAGCTCGAACTCGACTCGATTAGAATCGAGCTCGAGCTCGAAAAAATAAAAATAATTATTTTATTTTTAAAAAATAAATAATATAATATTTTTTTCTTAATAAATAATAAAATATTAAGGATATTTATGTAATTTTACTATTAAAATAAAAATAATATATATATACTCGAGCTCGCGAGCCTAACGAACTTAATATTTTGAGCTCGAGTTCGAGCTCGACTTTGACTCGACCAGCTAGCTCGGTATTTGTCGAGTTTGAATCGAGCCGCTCGCAAGCCGCTCGATTCGTTTGCACCCTTACCCCCCTCCCCCAGATTAGTCATCAACCTTCCCAAATGACTGCAATCGTTCCTGTTCCTAATTTATCAAATTTTTATCCGACTTCCTGGAATTTAAGTGTGAACACTGACCCGGACAACGTCCAAGTAATTAATTAAGGTAGTTTTCTGAGGGGGGAAAGATGAATCATTTACTATAAAGCACGTTTAAAATTAAACGATTTGAGGTTGCAGAATACGAAATTATCTTACTGCAAAAATATTAGTTTTTTCTAGACTATTATTGATCAACTGCCTTCTTTATACTGCCTCAGTTTAATTTTTAATTGACCATGCCTATCTTCCTTATTAATTTATATCTTCAAACAAAGACCTAGATAACACTTAAACACGTTTATTTGCAAGCGCAAGAATTTATATTAAAAAAAAAGGATTTTTCTAACAAATACCCCTCGTTAAGACACTTACATTCCATCTAACCTATTATGTATATACACACATTAATAATTGTTACTTTCTCTTGCATTTATACATTTTTCCTAGTTAATCCCTTGCATTTATACACTTTCCTTAAATAATCTTATACTTCTAAAATACTAACACATGAAATATATTTTAATGAGTGCCCATAGGACACCTATTAGATAGACCATTTAAAAAAAAAACACACTTCTATCAAGATTTGACCCTGAAACCCACTATAGCAATCATGTTAGAGTAAAAAATTAAGGTTCTAGTTCAAGTGTTAAATATTTGAAAAGGCAAAGTTAATTATGGATAGTTTATAAATACAATAGTGGGTAATAATTGTTAATGTGCATTCACATGGTAGGTTATGTATGATTTAGGCGTGTTAATGTGGTAGGTTAGGTACTCTTTAATACTAACTAATTATTTATAAGGTATTGATTTAATTGCCTGCACTTCTTAAATATGGCAAAAGCAAAAGAAAAGAAAATGAAGGCAAAATTTCATTTATGACGCCCACCTCTTATATATTTGCTCAAGAAATATATTCGCTCGTTGATATGACAGATTAGAAAATGGGCGTAGATTTTCTTTAAGTGACATTCACCTTAAGTGCCGAGAAGGTCTTGATCTGACGACTAATGTCGAAGACTCAAAGAATTAGAGATTCTGAAATCAAATCTTTCTTCTTCTTCCCTATTTCATAAATCCCATCACTTTCCTACTGAAAAATAAATAAAGATGTCCACTCTTATACACTTTGGTCAAGAAATACCGAGTTTTTGTGAAGTCAAGTCTGATTGCAATAGAATTCTCTTTTTGTGTTTGTTTCTTTCATAAAAACAAAAAAGAATAGAATAGAATATACTGGCTGTCATTCCAAAATTATAATTAAAAAAAGTTGACTGGTTTTTAGTTCAAAAGTATACGTATTTTGCTTTAGAAATACGGTAAAAGTCACAAAGATCCCAACCCTGAAACCGCTGTGTAAGAGCTACCTTCACAGCAAAACAAAGGACCACAAGTAACTTGTCTGCATGTTTTTTTTTTTTTTTTGTTTCCAAAAAGAACGGATGGCTTTTGTTTCATCCATCCACCTGAACAAGTAATTTGGTGTCTATTGATAATTCCGGTTCAACTTAAAATAAACAAATACCAAACTAGGGCGGCCATTACATGCACATTCTTTTTCCCTGAAATTTCCACAGTGGAAAAGTCACAAATAACACCTTGAGAGTATATGATAGTGTTATGTTCGTGGCTTATTTATTATTAAATTATTGTTGTGTATTTGTTTTCTTAGTAGATGTTTACTTTGGGTCTAGATCCCAACCCAAATGAAGGTACCTGTTTGCTTTCGTTTATAAATAATTAATATGGTCGTTACTGTGGTGGCAAACACAAGAATTATGCGTTCGTTAAACATAAATAAAGATGAAGAGTGTGTTTAATAAAATTGAAATCCGAATCCATTAAATTATTAAATTGAATTGTTAAATACTAAATCTGACACATTTGAGTATATGTCACGTTACGTGATAAGTGAATAGTTCATCACTTATTTTTTAGAGTAAATTTTGTTTAAAAAATTCAGTGCCGTTTAATTAATTTAAAGATGTTCAATTTTTTATTATCGAACACGTTTGAATATATATGTTAAGATCTGAATTTATTAAAATTAAGTATTGAGTTGGATTACTAAACAGGACCTAAAAAGGTGTATCAACGGAGTTGCAATATCACCATGTCCCTTTCGTCAGTCAAAGGGAATCAAATTCCAAAATTGTTGCCAACTTTTCAGCAAAATAATACAAAAAAATCTAAATTAATATCGAAAGACATAGAAAAGGATTATCCCTAAAATTCCAAATTACATCTAGGTAAAAGGAAAAAGAGAACAAAAATAGTTATACTGAATTCATTAATAAAAATAATACTATGGGTTTGTTTGGATACTCCATTTTTTCAAATAATATTTTGTTTGTATCGTAAACACATTTTTCAACTCATCTTTTTATATTTTTAATCACTTTTTTATCTTATATACATTACGTCACAAAAAAAATTACAGTAATTATTTCAAATAATATTTTAAATAACAGTTATTAATCAACCAATTGGTCTAATAGCGGCCAGGGATGGAGTTACGTCACCAAAAGGTCATGTGGTCATGTCTGTAGTACAAAACAAGACTAAGAGCCGAAGAAAGAAGGATGGTAGCTTTCAAGCTTCAACCACCAATAAGAGGCACACCTTTACCTACCGCAATTACCCTTCTTGCCCTGCCTCACCAAACCTTCCTCACGATCTGTGACAAGTAATAAATCATAAAATAAAGAAAAAATCATGAAAATTATTTAAAGAAACAAGAAAAAATTTCTGTCCCTTTTCTAATGAGTTTGTCTATGCTCAATGCAAATGGAGCAGTAAAGTCTTCAGTTTCTCTTGGCTCATAGAACACCTCGTATTCTGTTTAATATTCTTCAAGAATTCAACAAATAGATATGTTCTTACTTTTCTTTGATTGTTTGTGTTGTGTTGACCTTAATAAAACAGCATGAACCTTTCTACGAAAATCACCTAAAATATATTTCTTGATAGTAGAAGTTACATTGGCGGAGAATTCTAGTTAAGGGCCAAAAAAAAAAAAAGCAAATGAAAAATGAAATCTAAAAAATTTGTTTCATTCTTGCCTAAACCGAATGCTAAGATAACCATATTGTAATCGAATGAAGAAGGGCTTCTCATGCTCGTTGGGATGAACTTGAGAAAATTCCTTCAACTTTACTTTTCAATTTTGACTCTATTTGTGCTCTATGGCTGCTTTGCTTCGTTTTCTTTAAAGCTCCCTTAATTTCTCAAGTTACAAAACTGTTTTTTCCACCAAAAAAATTTTTTTAAAAAAAAAATTCTCTTACTTGGAACGTTTTTTTTTTCTTTGATTATTCAACTCAAGTGATAGTTTTCTACCAAGCTAGCTATCTCTCTACCTTCCAACAAGTATCATTTCACCAAACCACAGGAATAAAGTATTATCATTTAGTTTCCTAAGATGGTAGGTAAGACAATTGTGGATGGTGAGAGGTATGCCTTAATTGCTGTATACACGCATGCTTGGGCAACAAAAGGGTTTTTCAAACAACTTCTCCTTTGTTTTTTTATTTGAAAAAAGTGAAGGCAAGCCAGTAGTTAGGGAAGCCAAAGTGCCTTTTAAATTTGTCTTTTAAAAGTCTTTTTCCATTACATCTAATTGATGGAATAGAAGATACTTGACTAAGATAGAAGACTATATTAAAAGGTTAGCCAAGTACGTCCAACAAAAATAATAATGGGTTTGTTTGGACAGAGTGTTATTTGAAATATTATTTGGAATAATTATTGTAGCACTTTTTGTGATGTGATGTATGTGAGATAAAAAGTTGGTTGGAAATACAAATAGGTGAGTTGGGAAATATGTTTATGATGCAAGCGAAATATTATTTGGAATAATATGTGTATAATATTTCCCGGAAGACATTAAACTTCAAAAGTTGCTTTGTTTGGACAGCCATTTTTCGCAGAAAAATTGTATCGTTTTCTGTGATCACATTTCCCTATTACCTTTTTTCCTCACATACATCAAATCGCTACAGTAATTTTTCTACAAAAATCCAAGAAAATGCAATCCAAACAAGTGCAGTCTGTATTTCTGATTCAACATGAGCTGATGCCTATGCACACTAAACTCAAATCAAGAGAGCTACAAACTTCAATTCTTCCAAGTCAAGTTGATTAAAATAGGTCTAGTTATTATCGATGTGACCCTTCCAAATATGTCTGAAATTAAAACAATTATTCCCTCCTCATACTTTTTTTAAAATAATTTTTGTGTGTATATATATATATATATATATATATATATATATATATATATATATGCATCTGTGTGTAGATACATATACATACATATGTGTGTGTAGTATGCTTCTACTTGCAAATTATTATTGGACTTGCTCATTTGGCAATTTAGAAAGGCGAATAAAAATGATCAGCAACTGCTAATAAGCCATAGGTGAAGCCAACAAAGGGCAGTATCTTGGATTGAAGCATCCCTACTTCCCTAGCATGTAGAATGCTACAACAAACATCTGATAAGTGATAACACATGACAATGACATCTAATTCACTGGAAACAATCTTGAGCTGTCATTAAGTTTTATTCAATGTCTTTAACCAAAAACAGGTTGGAGGCTGCAGTCTTGTTGCGCTGGAACCCATTTAAGAACCAAAGTAGCAATAATTATTTCGCCTGCAAATAATTGTGTTGGGGCTTCAAGTAATAGCCATGGAAATTTAATACAAGAATGGTAAGCTCAACAAGAAAAAGTTGAGAGAATTGATGTTTTTCCACAACAATGAAAAAGTTAAGAGAATGCACCTAATACTTCACTAGCCTCAAATAATTCCGGCACAAATTGGTTAAGGGTAATCAGGCAAAAATCAGAAGACGGCACAAACCTAATAGGATTTCCTTGAGGATTAGCAATGTGGCAAAACTCGATCCTCCTAGTGTTTTGGATGGTGAACAAGAGAAGTTAATTCTTTTACACTAACATGTGTAAATGCATATGCATCCCTTCAACCATTGCGATTGATTCAGTGGTGAGTGGAGGACTTTTAAAATACTTTTCGTTGTCAAGTTTAGGGTTCGAATTTTGAACCTGACAATAGAGGGTGAGAAGAGCACGGGAAGGGATGGAAGGTCAAAAAAAAAAAGTTTATTCATACATTCAAAATAATAATTTTTCAAATTTAAATAGAAATGATGGCTTATGCATTCAAATTAATTACACAAAACTTGCACTTCAGTGCTAGTGCCGTTTGAAGTGCCAATTTTTATATATAAAAAAAATATATATATATATATATATTGATAATATTTCTTGACATATTTTGTAATTACTTAGATACATTAAATTGTTACAGTACATTTCTCTATAAAAATTTTAAAAGTAACTATCCAAACGGAGACCACACGTGGATTTTCTTGTATTAATCCAAATAGCGTACAAATTAAAATATCTCAAGATCCGATGCTGAAATCTTTAAAAGGTACTTGTAAAGTAACTAATTACTGTCTGACTACGTTTTTTTATTTTTTACTTACGGTCAGACTAATACAAATATACAATAGTCTAGAAAATAAAATATGTGAAGATCTCTCGATATAGATGCTGAAATCTTAAAGGTTATTATAAAATATTTACTGCACATCTAAATATTCATGTAGAATTTAATTGTTCTTACATAGGTTGTTGAAATCGAAATATCCTTAGTGAAAGAATTACAGGTAATAAGGCCTGAAAACTAAAAGGGGAAAGTAAAATTAAAGTACCAACAAAATATTAATTCAACAACTAATTAATTTGCTTTCCATCATAATTGTCATTCCTCTGTTCAACAATTTTTTCAAGCATTCACAGGGTTTTGAGGATGTGACAATATATATTCACAATTCTTACACATAATTTCCCACATATTTACCAACATTTTCTTGATGACCAAACATTTAAAAAAATCATAAACCCAAAAAAAAAAGTAAAGAAAAAGGAAATTATTGAGAAGAGAATTCAATTCAATTCTTTGAATTCTTAATCCCATTTTCCCCATTTTCCATTTTTCAGTTTTCTCCTCCTTCCTTCCTTTCTCTTTTTTTTTTTTCCAAATAATTATTGATAAATGAAAAACGAGAAAATGATTCGATTGATTCGGGTTTTATTCTCCTCTGGAAGGGCACCAAGGCGTCATATCCATGGGATAACTGCCCAGAACCCTCAAGAAAGACGTGAACTCTTGAACCTCCGCCAATGCGTTTTGAGCCCTGACTTCCGCCATGGACGCCCTCGAAATCCACGTAGAACATGTACTCGAAGTGCTTGGCCGTTCCGACGTTGGCGTCGTCCACCAGTCGTATCGGCCGATTCCGGTGCGGCCGCGACTCGATCTTCGTCAAGCTAATGTTCCGAAATGCGAAGGCCGACAAAAACCTTGAACAACACGCTGGTCCCTTTGTCGTGAGCGAAGACAATGCTCGTCTTGAACGGCCGATCCGTTCGTGGGATTATCGGCTCTCTGGCTAGCATGACGAATCTGGTGACGTTACTGGAATCGTCCTGAATCCCGTCTTCTAGGATGCTTAAGCCGTACAGCTCGGCGGCGCGTGCTGACGCAATCGCCGCCGTGTCGCGGGAGGTTATTTGCCGCGACGAATTCTGCAGCTCCCGCGGTATCATCGACGGCTTCTCGGGTCACCCTTAGGCCCATTTTGGTGAGCGTGTGTTCGCACTGGGCTAGGGCTTGCGGATGGCTGATAACGCGGCTGAGATACTCTTTCCGGACGCCTGGGAGAGCTAACAGGCAGTGGTGGACTGGGAGTTGGACTTCGCCGACGATGTGTAGACGGTGGCGAAGGAGGAGGTCGTAGTTCCGGTGAATAGAACCGCCGAGGGAGTTTTCTACCGGGAGAACTGCTCTGTCAGCGATCCAGAGCTCGACAGCTTGGAATGCAACTTCGAATTGGTCGCAAGGGATGGCTTCGCAGTTCGGATAAGCTTTGCCGGCGGCAGCTTCGCTGAAAGCTCCGGGAACGCCTTGGTAGGCGACGCGGAGCTTCGAGCCATGCATCGGAGCTGGAGAGAGGTCTGCGATGGAGAGTGGCTTGGGGCAGATTGTCTATCGGAACCAGATCTAGACTAGCCTTGTGGCCGTTGACGGCGGTGATGTTTCCACCGGTACAGCCACTCGTCTCGGTATCCTGCTGTTGAGAGACGACCTTGCTGGCTAAAATTGCGCAGGAGCTTTGCCAGTCGGCTCGGTTCGCGCCGACATGGCCTGAGACGTTCAAGCTCAATTTCCCAGTGCTAGCATTCGGCGCTGGAGCGGCAGCTGCCGAGCCGTTCGTACTAGTATTCACACTCGTGTGAGTGCTGGCCGAGTCGAAACGGTGGACAGCCTGGGATAACGAGTCGGGTCGAGCTGACCCGGTGAGTCAGGGTGAGACCCGACGGAATTATGGACTTGAGATTCATACCCGACGACGACGAAGAAGGAACGGATTGGCATAGCGCTAATAATGGTAACCCTTTATTCGTTCGGATTAATTGTAAAGAATGAAAAAAAAAGGGACTAAAATGAAACAAATGTAAAAGATTTGGGGCCCTAAAAAGCTTGTAGTTCCTTGGCAAAAGAAAACGTCCAAGCTGAGAAGGAAAGAAGGGAGGAGTGGAGGCTTTTATATAGGGAGGGGATGGGGGTGGGTGACGGTGAGGGAGCTGATGGGAAGAAATGTGATGATGATTAGAGAAGACTTGGAGAGGGGGAATGGGAGGGGAGAATATGGTACATGGATGGGTTCGGTCAATCTCATACCTACCCCCTCTCTTCACTTTTCTACTTTTCTTCTCTTTTTTTTTCTTCCTTATAAATTATCTATACATACATATGGTATACAAGTATAGGATTTGGTGTATGGGTACATTAGGTGTACATGTGGGTGTATAAAGTGGGACAATTCATGTATTCAGATGAGTAGAGGTGTCATAAATTGACACCTAAATCTTTTGCTTGATACATTGATTTGAAAAGTTTTTTTTTGTTTTGGGGGGTGGGGGGATTCATGAATCTTTTGCGGAATTTATTTTTACGGTGAAGAGGAAAGATTCATGTCACTGTCATTTGTAACACGATCTTAGATTTACGCATTTATTACTAACAGTGAGTGCGTTTAGACAGTAGATTATTTGGATAAATTTTTAAAAAAAATATTGTAATACTTTTTTAATGTGATATATACGAAATAAGAAGGTGTGATTGAAAGATATGTATATTGACGATACAAGTAAATAAATTTTTACTAATAAATCACTAACCAAACAAGACTAATTACCAGCGGCATTTGTCAATTTGGAAATGGGGTTCTTGCTGGCAAATGGCAACATCAAATTTGTTGGGTTCTTTAATCTGAGTAAAATGAACCCTCTGTTTGCCTTTTAGTCTTTCAAGTCTAACCTTCATATTCCAAATTCTAGTGAATACAAAAACTTTTACTATAAATACTACGTTCTTTCATTTAAACTCCAGCAATTTAACAAATTCCGACAAAGCATTCGAGTCGAAGAAAAAGTGTACGCGTACACACAAATTAATGCCTCGAGGAGCCCTCCAATTCATCCTTTATCCTCTGCAATTACGCGTAAAACTTCACGGCCACTGACCCTCTCCTCAGTCCTCACTCACTCCCTCATGAGTCCGTCGGGACCGCAGACTAAAATCCAAACCTATGACAAGTGACAATTGGCGGGGCATCGTGCGAAGTGAAATGAAAGCACTGGGGCCATATGTTTGAATAGACTCTCAGAAAAATTTAAGTCACGTACAAGCAGTTATAACTGCACGTTTTTATCAGCTAAATTGATAAGCGAGGTTTTGTTACTTTCTTGTATCTGTGCTGCCCTCTATCTGTCATATTGGGCGATTGAGCTTAATGCTTTTTCAATTATGCTGTGCATTGAATTTTTCTCTTGGGGGTGCTTAATTCTACCACAAAAAAAGAAAAGAAAGGAAAATTTTTTTTCCCATGAAGGGTAATTGTGATCAGATGTCCACGAGACAAGTTAGAATAGCTATAGCATAGATCTTTCTATGCCATTTCCTAGCAAATGCAGAACCCACCAAAAAAAAAAAAATGGAGGAAGATTCCATGCTAACTTACTCTGCAAATGTGCAGAAAGCTAACCGACATTCAGCCTGTTTTACCCTTTTCCATCATGCTCATTGCTCATTAGTCATAGGCCTGGCTTTGTCCGGATAGAGTCATCGTTCGAAATAATTACAATAACATTTTTTGTACCGTGATATATATGAAATAAAAAATATATTTACGATTCAAATAAAATATATTATTATTTTAAAAAAATTTACTATCCAAACATATTCGAAAATCCTTATCATCGTACCGTATCTTAATACTGCTATTTTAGTTGCTGAAGTTACTAGTTTAACGTACGAGTAGAAGATTAGAAATACTCTGTAAACTGATAAGTTTGGAAGGTAGAATTAATTACCAGCATTGAAAGACAAGTAACAAAATCCTCTTGATCACTTGGTTATGGAATGAAATTTCACGTTCATTCCATGGCTTGAAATTCTCCATATCTTTCACTTCATTTCTGCTTTTCATTCCACTCTTTTTCTCCCTTCAAAGTTACAGTTTCACTATGAAGAACCCTTGTTCTCTTGCTGCGGTCTTTTCCTTGAAATTCTGTCAGGCAATTATTAATTAGTATCAGAGACTTCTCACTCTCAGCCGTGTTTTCGAGAGTCAAGCAGACCAGCACCTTTTTATCTCACGATGGGATTTTTTTTTTTTTTTAATTAACTGACATTCTAGATCGTATTGACTTAAACAGGAGCTTCATTTTAAACCTCATCAATTAATTAATTAATACCCATTGGTCATTATCCTCAGATCACTTTCCCACTTGTCAAAGACTAAAACAAATTGCAGGTTTTGTTTTAGAGGTTAATAGAACTACACGACTGTCCTAAGTGATTAGGTATGGAATGTGTAGCACAGAGTTTCCGGCACTTGCGATTCTCACCTGTTTATTTGCGTCTAATTAATCGAAATAGGAAGTCACATGTTCTTAGATTTTCTTTCTAACATTTTATCAGAGACGTATGCTCCGTATACATGAGCACATATGCAAAGACAAAGTTTGCTAGTTAGAGGAGAAAGTTTTAATTTGTGATGACAAACTATAGAGGGTTCAAATTACCCAAGAATTTTCTAATAGATAACTTAAATCAATTTGTACCTGTTTGGATTGCTATTTTTTTGGAGTTTTTATGAAAAAAGTAATACTGTAACGATTTGATGTGTGCAGGTAAAAAGTTGATTGAAAAATGCGTTCACAAAAAATATAAAATTTTTGAAGGAAAAAATGACAATCCAAACATTATCACACGCACATATATACACACATACATGTGTGTTTGTGTGTACAATTGGGTGTTAGCCGTAATCTTAAAGTATGAAATTCCCTTTCCACTATTAATTAGACAAAGTGCAGTTCAAAGAAAAGGTAAACAATTGGGGTTTAAATATATGAAATGTATGTAATCAAATACTAATGAGATTATTTAAGAAAACTCAGTTCGTAGTTACATTCTTGTTGGTATTAGTACTTTGACGGCCGGTCATGTATTCCAAGTAAACAAAGGGTTTCTACCTTTCTCTACTCATACATGTATTCTGGACCTGAATATAATCTACACAATGATTTATCTTAAGATGCTTCAAAAGCAATCACATTCTCACTGATTAATTTTATTTATTTTTTTGGAACATTGTGGGTAAGGCCTTTTCAAATGAATGCGTAATAGATATTCAATCAAAGTTAATTATCCATTTTAAAGACAGTAGCGATATTAATTATAACTCACTTATTAATAATGGCACTTGATCTATATCTGTATTTTTCCTAATTGGTGCTAGAGAACAAGAATCATCCTTCCTTCTACCATATATGTCTGGAACTTTTGGAATTACCTTATGTCTTTGTCTAATGTTATTATAGAAAGTCTAATGTTTATATGAAAGCTATTTCCTTTTTGTACAATTAGTGCTCTAATTTTTTTTTTTTACTATAAATGGAAGAACTAGAATCCGGGACCTCTCATTTATACTCTCTCCCCCAAAATCATCCAACTCATCCGTTCAAACTAATATGCACTAATACAACAGACACTACAACAACAAAATTATACGCTCAGATAACAAGTAAGTTAATTTGATCTATATCATCAATTATATGATGCAATTGCTTTTGAAGCTTTTCGTAGTACTTTTGTGTGTAAGTAGTCACAGGTACAGACGAAAGAGGAATTAGAACGATTATGAACTTAGATATACTTGCTTATGTTATACATTTGGGGATTAATTTCACTTTTGCTTTTCTGAATTTGTAAATTATTCTCACTTTGCACTTTAAATTTTAATTTTGAATGCTTTGAAATCTTAATTTCTCAAATTTGTCTCATTTTAATCTAATCAGCAACAACAATAGCAAAACTGATGAAATAAAGGTTCGTACATACAACATCTTTTTTTTTTTTTTTTGGCCTAACTGATAGGGATTGTGAGATGATGATAATATACTTCTATTACTACTACTACCTAGTAGAGTGGTTGGAGTATAAGTTGTGCGTACAGTTCTCTATTCGTTTAGTTTTACTAACCTTGGCTTTGTTTTGGTAGCCAAGTTTTTTGCTATAGTAACCTCAAAAAACTTCTCAAAGTTTTTAAACTATACACTTCAAAATATTCAAAAAAAAAAAAGAACGCACTTCAAATTTTTTTTTTAAAAACTTCTACAGTAAGTTACAGTAAAGTTTTAGACAAACATCCAAAAACTCACTTGTCAAACGAGGGCTCTTATTATTAATCAGATTTAAATGGGACAAATTTGAAAAATTACAGATGCAAAGTGGTTCAAAATTACAATTTATGATCTAAAGTGAAAATAAGGAACAAGTTCGGGAGTGAAAAATGGAATTAGCCTAAACAGTAGTAATAGTGGAAAAAACGTATTATCCATGCTCTTCTTTTTTTTTTTTTGAGGAAAAATAGCGTACATCAAACAAATGAAACAACCTATATATGGTATGAAGTATGAAATACCACTATGAATGATGCTTCCTCCTTTTCTACTTATAATTTTTTGGTCCCTCAATTATCAAGTGGTTTCCACCCCTCCCCCACAAAACAAAGTTTGAAATTCATGCAGGATGGCCGTCACTTGTCAACAACCCTGATGGCTTCCGGTGTTGGCAGCTTCATTTTACTTGCGCGATGTCACCAACAATGGTAGGTGAAAGAAACTGCGACAAAACTTGCTGCCGACCACTGGTCGTGTTTTTACAGATCAAAATCAATATGCCCACGTTCCAATATGAACACTGACTCATTTTTCTTGTGCCCTGGTATTCTTTTTCGTAGACTTACTCCACGTGCAGCTTCAGAAATGAGAAATGTCTTCGGGCTTTTCGTTTCAATTGTCTTAATCTGTATTTCTGCAAAAGCGACGCCCTCAGACTTTTTAGTTGATTTTCTCCGATGGATGTATATAAATGTTACAGGAAATCTTCATGTATCATACTTTTAATTTTTTAAGTACTGTGTCTTCACACACAACCAACTCGATCATGTCTTCAACTAACATCATTTGACTCTATTGACACAAAACAGATTAAACTTTAAAAACAAAAAGAATTGATGAAAGTGAAGATGACAAGTAGGGCTCTGTTTGGATTCTTCTGTTTTTTCAAAAATTAGTTTTTCAAATATTATAAATTTTTTTAAAAGTACTCTAAAAAATAATCTAAAAATTTGTAATGTTTAAAAAATATCCCAAAATATATTTTAAATACTCTACTACTCTTAAATATTTCAAAATATTTTTTAAAATTATACCAAAATATACTCTAAAAACTCTGCTACAGTAAAATTTTTAAAAAATACCTCCAAAAACAGCTAATACAAACCTTCTTTTTTATTATTTTATTTGGGTTGTCAGAAATAATTAAACCCTGTGTACAAGTGGAACATGCTTTACTTAGCCAGCTGCGAGGACACGCAGACATAAAATTGGAGTAATACAAGATACTGGTGGTGGACTATATAGTATATATAATGGTGAATTGACCAGTTTACCTGCAAATTGACAAGTCATTGGGAGGATTGATAAACAAGTTTTACCCTTTTTACATCACCTGCATATTATATTGAAGCCTTAGGAAATGGTGGTGACTTAGTGCCTTGAAGCAACATTTGGTTTCGTAATTTCAAGCCTTTTGGTGTCTTCTTTGACACAAAGTTGGTCAAATTGGATATTTCGAGGGTAAGACATGTAGCTCTCTCTTCGAATACGTCAACTAGAGTTTTGGTCGGTGCAGGAAAATTTTACACCTAATCCAAAATTGCTAAACTAATAATAATGTGTTTGGAATGCACATTATTTATACATTATTTACGTACACTGATATGCTTGCATCATCAATATATTTTTTAATCATCTTTTATCTTACATACATCACATCAAAAAAACATTACAGTATTTTTTCACAAAATTATCTCAAATAATTTACTATCCAAACACATTACACACACCACATCAGAAATCTTATTAATTACAGACACCAAAATTTATGCCTTATATATATATAGGCCTATAATTGCTACAAGAGAGCTATGCCTGAATTAGCACAAAAGTTCTCCCTTTACCGAATTCCTTTCCCTTGTTTAAA
Source organism: Coffea humblotiana (assembly GCA_023065735.1). Classification (NCBI taxonomy): domain Eukaryota; kingdom Viridiplantae; phylum Streptophyta; class Magnoliopsida; order Gentianales; family Rubiaceae; genus Coffea; species Coffea humblotiana. The sequence continues at coordinate 25,822,763 of CM041208.1, read as the reverse complement.
GAAGTACAAAGTAACCCTCCATCCCCCCAACAACAACAAATGCAACATGATAAACACATATAAAAGAAAAAGAAAAACTCGGGTTAAGAAAAATCCTGGTAAAGGGCAGGTAATCACGGTTTAATATTATCAAGTGACAAGTGCAATGTATGAGGACTAGGTTTAATAACTTTAATCTCATAAAACGAAGATTTAGACCCTTTTTAAGTGCATCACTATGGGAATAAAAGGTCTTAGCAGTTGCAAGTTGCATGGGCTCCCCAACCATATAAAAGATTAGTGGGGCAAGAAATCACAGGTTAACCACTTGCTAATCTATGCAAACGTCCATTCAATACTCCATAGTTATGATTATGGTGTGTTCTATTTCAAAGAGGTTGGTAAAATGCTTCATTGATGACGCCAACATGACCATCATAATCAGAATTGAATGGTCAATATATTGGAGGTTATTATCACTTTACTGATTATTTCCATTGGTAATTCAACTCAGCATGTTACCAAATTTTGAACAAAAAATACCCTTTTATTACTATATTGTTATTATCACTTTATTGCTTTAACTTATAGTGAATTAACAAACTTCGTTAAATTTGACCATTAGTTTTGAAGATAAAATGATTAAAAAGTAACGTCAAGGAGGAAATTGATATTAGCACCAAATGTTAAGAGAATAAAGTGATAATAATCCTTGTATTGGGTTCAAATTAAATTTTATACTCAAGAAATTAATATTGCCAGACTTATAAATTGTGATCAATTAGGTGTAGAGGTCTGAGAATTTGGGTTTATCTTTGGTGCTTTAAATTTGTTTTCATTTCTTACTACTTTATTAGTTGCTCACATTGGCTGACTGCATTAAACTAGTACAAGTTTTAGTGATTTAAAATCTTCACACAATTCTCCCATACCTCTAAGTGGAATTCTTGTCAACATTGTCCCTGCAATATGTCAACCAAATAACTTCACTAAGAAGTCGAAATTCTTAATAAAAAAAAATTAGTATTCTATATAATATATGTTACCGACTGATCATTGACTTGTTCTGGTACAAGAGGGAATTTGCAGTCTCTTAACACATGGGCATGGTAACATTCGGGGTTGAAAGGGGTCTTGTGTTGGATCAACTTGAGCTAGCCCAATTTCGTTCAAACAAGAAACTATTTGTTATATGAAGACTTGAAAACCTTCAACGAGCAATTTTTTTGCGCATGTTTTGGAAGGAAAATTCAAAGGGATTCCATTTTGATTGAATTTGGTCATTTCCTTGTCTGGGTTTGTCAAGTTATTGGAAGGAAGAAGTAGCGGGAATTTATGCACGACACTTTTGAGGACTAGTAATCGATGGTAGAGTTTTTGGATGAGTTGAGAAAAGAAGAGTGAGTTTGGCAATGTTGAAAGAGGAGGTTCGTGGTTTTTCAGCTTGAAGAAGTTACTTTAAAATCGACCAAACATTGGGTCGGGCAAGGATTGCAGATTTCATAGTTCTTGGACTGCAGGCCAACTTCGCATTTGGATTTCAAAAGACGCTCCCAATCCCATTCAAGGAAATAGGGAAAGTAAACTTAATTATTGTACGAATTAATCTTATGTATACTATCCGTATATACACTATCACGGTAAATTTAAATTATATATCATTACATTTAAATGGTGAAACTATACACACTATCGGTATATTAAAAATTAATTCTTATTATATTGAAAAAGGATTAAAAAGATGATGGGTAAAAGCAATCAACGGGGAGAGAGAGAGAGAGAGAGTAGCGAAAACATCTCTATACGTATATATACCCTTAAGTCTTTAACAACAAGTTTCTCATCAAAGTGCGAAATAAAAAACACAGGAGAAATTACACAGCCGCTTCAAGAAGCAATGCAGCTTATAAAATTTTGAATTTCTCAAAAAAATAAAAAAGAATTAATTCAGCTCCCCGCAAAGCCAACAAAGATTACATGCAAACTTTTTTATATAATGGATGAAGAAGTAAATTCTCATTGCTAGCTACTGTGGCAAATGGAGAAGTCCATCCAAAGACCTGAGCTCAAAATTACAATACAGGGCTTTTACAACTTTAAAATTACAACACATTGATTCCTTCTGATCCTCCAATGTACACAAAATTACACTCTCTATCAGGCCACTAGTCCCAGAAAGCCCCATTTGCGTATCGCTGCAAACTAAAAACTCTCCAATAGATCGCCATGCAAATTCGAGGAGCTTATATCAGAACATCAACCACACTCTCCGAAATGGTGGCTACCAATTTGTGACAAAACTTGTAGCAAGGAGAGTAACATAGCATCATCCTCCTCCTCCTACAGTCCAACCCACTTTACCCATCTGAAAACTCTCCCAACTCTAATGGTAACTCGTAGTCATTTAGCTACAGCAGGTTCTCTTCTTGCAGTCTCAGCTTCGGACCACACATACACTCCACGTTCCTGCCGACTTCCAGGTACAGTATTGTCCAGAAATTATTGCTACTAAGAACGCGATCACCATGGGAAGTGAAAGCAGCGTGTTCAGAAAGTAGTTTAAACTGCAAAATTCGAGTATAAAAAGCCTTCAAAACAAACTATTAAATGATGGAACAGCCGAAAAAACTGTAATATTAGAAAAAAGGAATATATATTTGGGGTATATCAGGCAAACTCGCTAATAGCTACATGCATACCCCTCCATATACGGTGCGGATAGGACCATGAGAAGCACAGTGGTAGGGTTGAAGGTAATTGGAACTTGGTAAGTGGTATTCGGAGAAATACCCATACCTGTTGGAAGTAAGCTGGCACTGAAAGGGAGAAAAACAATGACCAAGCCCACTATGATTATGTTCCTTGAGCTTCCTGCCTCACTGTATCGTAAATTTGACAAGCCTAATGCAGTAAGCATTGCCCACATGAAGCACAAGAGAGCTGCAACCATGACTTCAGGAATTGATGCAATAAACCCACCTACTTTTACCTGTCAACATAGCAAAGAGGATTTACGGTTATAACTTGGGTGAGACTCGAATCAATTTGAGGATCTCCTTTGAGTAAAAGAGGACATTAGGCAGAACGTAGCTAGTTCGCAAGGTAAAATTGGAGTCAACTAGCATACTGACAATGCCATATAAAGCACACACACGCGCATACATATATGTATGTATGAATGTATGTATGTATGTATGTGTATGTAGCATAAAGTATCCCTGCTAATATCAGTGGGAAAAGCATTAAATTTTGACTGCTTGGAGAAGCAAAGGAAGTTTGGTCTTGACTACCATGTCTTAATACTCCCACATAAACAACGGGCCTGTTTGGAACCTCAAGTTTTTAGCAAGTTTGTATAATACTAGTTTTTTAACAACTTTTGCTACAGAAACTCCAAAAAACTTATCAAAATTTTTCACCTACACATTTCAAAATAATACACAAAAAAACTTTCCTTCAACTTTTCTTCTTTTTCCTCCCCCACCCAACCCACCACGTTCTCTGTCGCCGGCCACCGCTTCCGGCGCCGGTCACTATTCCGGCCGTCCTCTTTTTTTTTTTTTTCCCTCCCCTCTCCCTTTGACCGATCTGTTGGTTTCCCCCGGCTTGAGGGCGAAGAAGTTTACAAAAGGCCTGTTTTGGCAGAGAAGGATGGTTTGAAATTCCCCCTTTCTACCAGATCTTGTTTCAAGTTGACGCCTGTTCTATGCACCACTGGTGCTATTTAGCCCAGAAAAGAATCCGCTCAAAAGCCACACAGCAAAAACTCATTTGGCGATGGGACATATGAATTCAAGTGGATTTGAAAGGAGAACCCAACTAGCGATTGTAGAAAAGTCTTTCTTTCTTCATTTTAGAGAAAGAAACTAATCGGGTGGAATGCCAGAATTCTGTCTTTTGTACATGATGGAACTGGAAAAAAGGCAGATCATGAAGAAGAAGAGTGAAGAAAAAGCTTCGCCGGTCGGAAAAGAGTGGCGCAGCTTGGTAGCGCCTTTGTTTTGGGTACAAAATTTCATGGGTTCCAATCCTGTCATCCCTACCTATTCTTCTTGGACAGACATGATTGCAGCAAAAAGGGGGAGGAGAGTGGGGAGAAAAAATGAAACAAAAAATCCATGGCTGTAACCTGCAAGTTCCCTGGCGGCCTCGGGGGAGGAGAGGGAGAGAGAGAGGGAGAAGAGGGGGAGAGAAAAAGAGGGGCAGAGGGGCAGAGAGGGAGAGGGAGGAGAGGGCAGAGGTGCAGGGGGAGAGGGAAGGGAGAGGTGCCGGAGGTGCCGGGGGAGAGAGAGGGAAGGGAGAGGTGCAGAGAGGGAGACGGAGGAAGGGGCAGAGGTGCCGGGGGAGGGGGAAGGGAGCAGAAGAAGAGAGAAAAGAAAAGAAAGAAAAAAGAAAGAAAGAAAAAAAATTTTCAACCTAGAAAATTTTCAACCTAAAAAAGTTTTTCAACCTAAAAATTTTTTTTACAACTTCTACAGTAATCTACAGTAAAGTTTTAGACAAACACCCAAAAAACTCACCTTCCAAACGGGGCCGTACATTCTGGGGATGGGTCATCAGACAGTAACACACAGAATGCCATCAGAATTATAATCCAGTATAGGCATTAAAAGTTACAGATAAAATGATTGACCAAATTGCCACAATTAACGAATGGAAGCGTCCCAAAGTTTATCTGATTGCAATGATGCTTTTCAGTGATTATTGGGGCCACTCAGAGGCCTTTCTCCCAACACACGTGATACATTCCTTTTAGTACTGATAAACAAACAACCTTTGACATCTTAAGCATTATGAGATTCACTTAAACTTCCAAACAGTGCCCACAACCACCAGATATAATCCAAGCAGTAACCTCGCATCAGCTGTGTCCTATCTTCTAAAACACCTTGAACTAATGTTCTAAACATAGTTGTCCATGGTGGCAGTACATTCCCACCATTATTGCCATGCTCTTGCACATATATTAAGCAAAGGTGCGAAAACACATACCTATGAGGGAAAGGACAATTAAAACACCTGCACCCAACTGAACTGCTCTTCGACTGCCCATCTTTGTGACAGCAATTGTGTGCACATTTTCAGTCAAGGTGGTTGAGCCAGTCCCAGTTCCCCATAGACCAGCCAATAGACTAGTTAAGCCTTCAAGACCAATTCCTCGACTTAAAACACCAGGTGTTGGAGGTCGGGATGCCACCAACAAGGATGATGCATGATATGACCCAACCTAAAAACATAAATGTGCTATTGGAAATCAAATTGAGTCCAAGACTCGAACATCATAAAATCAAGTTCTATTCAGCATAGCGCAACAAGGACAATAAAATTTGTTGCCTATTCACCAGCTTAAGAAAGTTCTATCTCATCAGGGTAACAAACTTGAGATACTTAGCTTATATAGACTAGAAAATCCAATCAAGAGCCTCACAAGACCCAAGTCAGGGGAAAAAAATCAATGTAAACTCACAAGTAACCAAATTTTCATAAAAGATGTATGAATTTCAATCGTAATTTTCTTTTACCAAGCCTATTTTGAAGATTCCCTTCATCTATTTTAATATTATTTTCTATTGCCATCAATAACAGCTCTTTCAATATTCTAGCATCATGCTTAAAAAGGAAATACACAAATTACTTTAAAAAAATGTTCCCCAGTAAATTGGTTCTGTATTGCTCAATTAAGTCAAAATCAGCCAATACTTGTGATAGTCAAAGAAATCAAAGAATCGGGTTTAGCATGCAGAATGGAAGATTTTCACATCTTAAGGCCAGCAACTCCAGAACCAAAGCCATGATTTTAGAACAGATGTTGGAATTCCAGATATTGAACGTCATTGTTTGCAGTTACAAAATCAGGCACATCCCAGATATTGTCTAAATTAACAACAGAGATAGGACACCAAAAACTAATTCATCAATTCCCATCACTCAAAGAATTACTACCATTTGCAAAAAAATTAAGGCCGTGTCTTCTATTGAACTTCAAATGTTCCTGGTTGGTAATGTTTGCAATTACAATTACTGGATGAACATATACATCCAATGCACATAACCATCCTTACATTTACAAGGCCTTAGCAACATAATAGGATTTTAGCATAAGGCACTAATGCTCCAAAGCCACACACATAGCTTTAGTACCAATAGAACATTATCCACCCCCCCCCCAAAAAAAAAAAAGAATAGAGGCTGTCTTGTAAATCAAGGAAAGTTGACAGGACCAAGAAATCTAAAACTTAACCCGTGTTAAACTGTGCAATATATATCTGTAAGATTGTGTATTTACGTTAGCAGCAAAATTTTAACGACAGACTAAGAATGTCCATAGAAACATAACCCAGAAAGAAACAAGGGTAAAATATACATGAATATAAGATAGCAGGAAACAGGGAAGACCCACCCGAATCCACTGATGCGATAATGGACACCACACACATCACAAGAGCCATTTCCAGTGAAACACAGGTGTACCCCACTGCAATGGGTAAGGAAATCTAAACCATGGAGAAGAATTTAGTGCATGAGATGTATCAACTCGACAGTGCTTCACTCTAGAAATATGCTTTCTGCAGTGGTCTGATATTATGTTTGAGGCTGGTATATTCGCATCACAACCTTTGTAGCTATATACTCCAGCTTCAGTCAGAAGGAAAGCCAAGGCCCATGTAATTGCCAGGCCCAAAGGTACCTGTACGCATATATAGGTTAAATGTGCAAAATACTAGACAAAGTACATAAATGTCAGCAAAAGTCCAATAAAGAAAAAAATTAAAGCTTCCACTTACTGCATATATTAGAAATATTCGATGACCCAAAACGGATATTTTACGAAGGTACTGCAGTACAAGAGAGAGACAATGAAATTGACAAAGTGAGACAGGATAAAGGAACCAAGAGGTAACAGCAACAAGATAAAGTTGTAATATAATAATGGATAAGAGAGGAAAAAAAATCAATTGGTGGCAGACAAACTTACAAGAGAAAAAATAACAACTAACAATATCTGGCACAGCACCAATCTCAAGACAAGTACCAACTCGTGGGAAACCATAACTGTAGAACGAAAGTCCAACGGCAGCAATGGTAGGGGCGACAACCACTGGATTAATGAATCTGAAGAAGGTCAAATGTGGATAAACATGTTAATCAAGTCCAGAAGAATATAGGTACTACTTGGGTAAACTTAGCTTTATACATGTATGTGATTAGCTTTATACATGTTGCAGACTCTAAATGTCCAGAATTTCGTTTTTGTAGAATACAACAAGTTTTGGTCACAATGCAGTGGAATCTTCCTATATCAACCCTTTAACATCTGTCCACATCCGGTAAGAAGGTTCAACTTCCAATACATAGCTGAAGCAGAAACCATCTTAACCAAGCTTAACATCCCTAAAGACAGGCATAACATCGTTGTGATAATTATCAAACCTGTAGTGTTTAATGTAACTAATTAAAAAAAAACAAAAAAAAATCTATGTAGGTATGTGCTCGTAGGAATATGACAGTTTATATGTTGTAACGTGCAGAGCAATAAATTTGTATCTAGTAATCTGGGAATCTGAAGCTTATGTTCTTAAATAACTATAGGACCCCTTGGCATTTTATTTCCCTTTCTAATAAGAAACAAATCCTTGGATATGGCAAAAGTAACAAAAAAAATAACATTGGAATTGTTATTTCTATATGTGCAAGAAGTTTATTTCATACAGCACATTGGAAATTTAAGTTGAAAACATAAGCAAAAGAGTCAACAGCATCCTTAGTATAGCCAATTACATATGCCAACTACTAACATCCAGCATTGTTAAGGCATCAGAAGCACAGCAATAGGACATTTAATAACTGCACTCCTGATGAATCAAGCTTTTCTCAACTCATAGAAACAATGATTAATAGGAAATTCTTTCCTGATAAGATGCAGTAATAATATCCTACCTCAATAATAATGACATCAGACCACTATATCCCAGGATGGTTTGGAAAGCTGAACCAATGATTATAGCCCCCTGTAGTTCTTTCATAATATGCTTGAAATTCTGAAGCATAAGAATTAGAACTCAATAAGAAATGTTATTAATTACCAAAGACAAAACATACAATTTCATGATACATTTTCATTGAAGGCCTGACTGGTCTATCAGGAAGAGGATTGAAGAGAAAATTAACTTTTAGTTGGAAAAACAATAAGAAAGCATTTCCCTATTCCATCCTCCTAAAACGTACCAACATACTACAAAATCCAAACTGCTAGTGGGTTCATCTGCTCAACAGCTCATTACACTGTTCATGACTGATGCAAGTAGCAGCATAATTCAACTGGATATCAGTAAAAGCAAGCTAGACTATTACCAACATGCAGGCACAACATTCAAGCTCCCCAGCTGATTCTTAGCAATCAAGTGCAATATTATTTCAAAGATAATCTTGTATGCACTATCAGCATATAACTATTTTTAATGAAGGGGGCCTAGGTCTTCATCCATGTGCATTAAGATCTAATTTGAATTTAAGAAGTGCTTTTCTTCAGCATCTAAACCTACAAGTGTGAAGATTAATTTAATCTGACAGTTTACAGAAGATCAATCATTATTTTAATTAGCCTTTGACAAGCCAGTCCACAGCTTTAGGGCCTATTCTCCTGAACTAGCAGAAATACTGTCATCGATCTACATAACATAAGGCACCAGCTTTATCTCTGTTATTTGGGAACAACACTAGTTTTTTTTTCAGGAAATCAATGTCTATGCGTATCAAAATCTAACCGAAGAACAAGAACTAGGGCTGAAAATTTTTTTGATGGTTTAATAAGGAAAAAAATTTATGTACAAGCAGGTGTACTTTATAAGTCTAATAGAGAAGTTGAGATATACATTGCCATTCAGCCGCAAAAACTCAGGGGAGTTTATTATTGCTAGAGCTGGAGCAAGATAAACAAAAGATGGACCCTGTATTAGGGGCAGCCTTGATCCAAAGGCTGTATGTAGAAGTGTCGTCAGCCCTGAAATGAAGAGCACAGTGGAAACCACGTTTGCTGTATCCTCCTGCACCAGTTACTTCATTAAGTTCAACATAATGTGATGAACATAAAACAAAAAAAAAGGCAGAATCTTTCCTAGATATCAAATAAAAAAAATTACAAGTGCTCACATAGTTGCCGCCCATTGCTGGAACTATAACCAGAGGAATTAGTATCAGTGACCCCAACATTGAAAGATAGTGTTGAAATCCATATAGCCCGATAGGAACTGAAAGATACCAGATTCATACAATACTCAGCATTTTAGACTACAATCTCCAAGTACATATTCTTTTCAAAAACTATATTGATAAGATCATCTTTTTCCACGCTTTAGCAATTCAAATTCGCAATAGTTTTATCAATGAAGCTTACTGTTTTCATAGAATAACAACGATCAGCAGTGATAGCACTGACGTATTTTAAGGAAAAAATGAACAAAAATAAAAACTTTTCTGAACTACTATTGCAAAATAAGCTAGCTATTGGAAAGCCAAAATTGGCTACAGTCAACAGACACTCACACAGAGACAAGCATAAAAACCCACTTACATATGTCTAAGTACAACAAAACCCTCACTAAAAAGTGCCAGGTTTCTACTTTTAAAATTAACAACTACACCAAATTCTCGCCATTTTTAGAACAGACAGCTAAAACCCCTTTCACCTAAAACCCATTTCACTAACACAATAATAAAATATTAACTATTCAGCCAAACACCACATATCTGGATTATAATTTAAAACAACTAGTAGTTACTATCCAACACTACTCGTCTATCAAAAGCTCACCAAGACCAGGTGAATCTCTAAGCTCATACTTCATATGTGATTGCTTGAAATAAACCCATCATCTTCAACCACAGTCTGCGGCAACATATCCACCACCTCTTCATTCCGAGTCGCCCTCCGACTCCCCGCCCCCGTCCCCTGCGCCGTCTCCCCCCCACTCGCAGCCTGCCCATTGGGCCTCGAACCCTTGCCCGCCCCCGCCCCCGCACCACCACCACCACCACCTCCATCAGAATCCCTCCTTTTCCTCACCACCTTATCCTTATCCTTATCCTTCTGCTGACCGGGCTTTTCCGGCACAGGAGACAGCTCCCCATTTGACGTTGGAGTGGGCCGAACTCGGCCCGCTTCGAGATCGAGATTGGGTTCGGGCTCTTTAGGCTTCGGCTGCGGCTGAACTGAAATTGGACCGGAATCCGTGGCATTAGTCTCCCCCGAAAATTTAGGACGAAAACCGGTCCTTTTCGCCCAAGAGGAAGGTGGCATTGCGGGACCGGATTCTGGTGCACCAGCGCCAGGCGGCCATGGACCGGGCCTGGGTCGCTTACTCGGGTCGGAGCTCGCCATTGGGTCCTCTAAACTTTCTAAACCACCATCTTCTATAAAAAATCAATAATTTAACCGGAATGCGGCTGCAAAATTTAGCAATCACAGAATAGCAGATCTGGTAAGAAATACGGGTTAGGGTTTTAAAGACAGAGATCTAAGCCACCAACAAGGTGAAGTTCAATGAAGCGAGTGCGTGTTGTGCGAGAGAGAGAGAGAGTGTGTGCGTCACTGCTGTGGGAAATGTGTCTGAGAGGAGACCTGAGAGAGAGGGAGAAGGAGAGAGTTTAGTGCGTGTTGTGCGTGTTTTTTAGGACTGAGAGTGAGGAACCAGTAATGGTAGTCGTAGTAGTAGTGAGAAGTGACTGATGTTGTCGTGAAAGAAGCGTAGCCGCGTTTGCTGGTGCAAGACACTAAAAGTTCGATGAGGTCAGCGCTTAAAAGTAATTAATTATGGTAATAATCTTGAGGCCCGTTTTTCTAAGGAATTAAATTATTTTAATTAAGCATACATCAATCACTATGAGGAGGATTTGTTCCTTTTTTCTGTTTAACGCAAGGATTTGTTTTTTCATCATTTGTGGTCCCTTTTTGATGACTTTTTGCTGTATTTGTTTCAAATAGCCGTTGATTTTGCAAGAAATTAGGGTAATTAGGAATCTTTTAAATATGGTATAATATGCACAAGTTAGGAATCTTTACCCATTGATTGATATATATATATATATATATATATATATATATATATATATATATTAGTTTTTTGTTTTGGTTCAAGAAAGGATTTCAAACCTTACAAGACATTTAACTAATAGAGAAGAAAATTGGATCAATATATAGATTATTCTTATATAAAACGTATAAATCAAATTGCTGTAATACTTTTTCTATAAGAACTCTTAAAAATAACAATTCAAACAGATAATCTTAAGATTTATGCTAACGGTAAAGAAATCAGTAGCCTATGCCTATGGAAAGTTTTGTTCAAATATCATTTGCTGCATTTTAGTGTCAATTTTTTAAAATTTCGACAAGCAAATGTTCATTGTAGAAAAATGTAGGAAGAAGATAAGTAAAATTAAGCGGCAATGTTGGTCATAAGCGGCAATTTTGGATCCTTCAGTTTTTCAAAAATTAAATTTTCAAATACTATAAAAAAGTTTTAAAAAGTACTCTAAAAAAATAGTCTAATTTTTTTTAATGTTTAAAAAATATCCCAAAATATATTTTAAAAACTCTACTACTCTTAAATATTCCAAAATATTTTTTAAAAATATTCCAAAATATACTCTAAAAACTCAGTTACAGTAAAATTTTTCAAAAACACCCCCAAAACAGTTAATACAAACGGAGCCTAATTATTTCCACCGGCGGATCTAATGGGGCGGCACAAGATTCCAAAAATTCTGTTAGTGGCCCTTCCAAATAATTTAGAATTTTACCCATATCCTAGTAAAAATTAGATTTTGTCTCCCTCCCAATCCCCCAAAATCCAATAAATCCTTGAACGTCCCCATAAAAATGTAATATTAGAGTTTGTCCCCCTAAAATTTTTAAATATGCAAGGGTACTTTCTTAAATAAACATCTTTATCAATCTTGCTACCCCCAACCTTAACTGTGGTTTCGCTAGTGATTATTTTCAAAAATATGGTCCAAAACAAGCTCAATAAGACCGATAAGAACCGGGTGCGTTTGGCTATTTTTTGGGTGATCAAAATGGTTTTTCATCCAACTAAACACATCGTTGTCACGCAATGCCAATTTTTTGCAATTAATTCTCCATCTGATCGTGAAGTCTCCAATTTGTTCTTTTCTTCTTTTGGATCTTTTATTGCCAAGGTCATGAAAACTACTTTGCTTTAGAACTAAATGAATTTTCTTGCCTATACTTGTGAATCATCATCATCATCATCATCATAGAGGCATCCCAAGTTATTGTGGCCATGTGATTTGTAGAAAAGACAACATACATGGTGGCTGATTTATATTAGAGGCAACTGGTTAGATTACAACAACTACTACTATAATGTAGTAATTTGCATTTGCTAGCTGGACATATATGGAGATAATATATTGTGAGTGATTTGCTCTTTCTTTCTGTCTCAACAGAAGTGAGAAAGTAGACCCCATTTGTGAAAGTAACAGCCCTTTTTGGCTTGGACAATGAGCCAGCTACATACGCCCAAAAGATACCGCAAATGCCCGTTGATGACTGAAAATGATGTTTGTGTAATTATATTATTTATATATGCAGAAAATGCCGCTTCTATTAAGCAATCCCTACTCATTACCTCAGCCAAAAGATTGATACATAGCAACAAATGCATGCCCCATCCTTGGCCATCTTGGTTGTTGCCTACCTGGATTTTGATGTCGCCTTTAGAGCCTATCTATATACTTAAAAAAGAAAAATATATACCATCATAATAAAATGAAATAAAATAAAACTTATGAGCCATGACTCATGTGGGATACAGGGCTTTTTTTTTATATATATAAATTGTGAGTCACTATTGTACGGTACAATAGATGGACCAACACAAAAGATGTAACTATTAAAATAAAAAAATATATTATATACATTACAAACGATAATGTATAAAAACACGACAAATTTTTAATACTTATCGAAGACTTTCTTCCACAGTCATTTCCATGCATACAAATTTCATATTGAACCGATCGAACCACTACTAAGGTTGTAAAGGCTCCTTACTTTAATTGATGTATGTTGGATTTTAAAAGGTGCGCATGAATATTTATGTTGGATATATTAGGACTAAGGAATTGCTTTTTTTTTTTTAAAGAATAAAAGTCGTAGTAGCTAATTTTTTTTTTTTCCTTCAGTGGGATATCCGACTGCATTGGCAACCGACTAGTCTTCCATTGGGCCCTGGCCCCGCCAAGGTACGCAAGAGTATTTATGTTGGATTTTTGAAAAAGAATAAAAGTCGTAGTAGCTAATTGATTCCTGCAAGTTTCATCTGTACCATTTTCCTAGGCAATATCTTTTTATTAAATTTAACCTATATTATAATTCCACTAGACAGCTTAGTTGCAACTTGAAAATTGCCTTCACAGCTGGTTCTCAACCCTGGCTTGCAGACCTAATGGTCCTGTAACAGCAACTGGCCATCTCAATTGACAATACACCTCAGATTTTTTTTTCTTTTTTTTTTAAATTGACCGCTACCATTAAGTTGATCAACTTTACTTTTTTTTTAAAAAGTGTGACTATGTACCTTTTTGCTTTTCTTTTTTCTTAAAATTTTCTTGGGGGCTCTTTTACTAACAAGAAAAAAAAAATACCCCATGCTTAACTCTTTCTTTTCATGAGTAAAAATTTACGTGCTTAAAGTTTAAAAAAGTACTAAAACTCATACGTACCAAGAGAAAATAAATATGAAAAGAAATGTTGGTATAGTTTGTTGTATAAATTGACGTGCATGCATGTAAAACAGATTCCTGGAATCATATACGGTAATCTTTGTTCGTAACAAAAATACAAATAATACCGGGACGGCAAGAGACGATTTAGTGGCCTTCAAATCCCTATAAACTTCCCTCGATAATCCGCTCGATCATCCCGTATTCGCAGCTCGAAAGAAAAGAAAACCAGAAAACAACATGACAATAACCCGCACGATCATGCCACATTCATCCTTATCATGTCTTCATGTTATCTACGTTTAGTCGAAGGTTGTACGAATATGGTCCTTTTCACTTGGTTAAGACAAAGAACACAAGGATGAAAACGAGAAGCGATCCATCAGTTGAAAAGAATGCAAGAGTGGAGGTAGCTGGTAGAATCTTTCTCAAAACTTCTGCTGGTTTTGCCCTTTTTGTCTTGCACTCGGCAAAATTTTGTAATATAGGACCAAGCTATTAATTGTCTGATTAATGTATCTCAAGATATATTGGTTTCAAGTGCCCTTGCCGAACTGGAATTTTCAAGAACTGGTTTGGACATATCTCTTAATTTATTACATGAATAAGTTCAACTCATTTTTTTTGCTCCTCTGTTGCTGATCTCTGTGATGACAAACGTTTGGAAAACTTAATACTTTCAAAATAAATTACAACGGAGAATTCGTGATGTACAGTTTGTGATGTGAGATAGATTTTTGGATTGATAAATGTTATGTGACCTTTGATTGTATTTCTCATGTGAACCTTGTTCTGGGCATACTTTACCATGTTGTCGCGTTGATCGGCATGTTAATTGTACTCTTTCAAGGTGTAATTATGAAGTTAAGAAGTTACTTGGGGAGCTAAGTACTTGCACTTGAAAAAGGATGGGAGCCACCTCTAAAATCCGTAGATGTGTCTCACAAAATCATCTCATATTAATGTTGCGATGACATTATTCTATGATATTATCTTCATTGAGTTCACTTTGACACTATTATAAGATTCACGAATCAGTCACCTTTAAAATCCGTCCGTAGGAGTGTCTCACAAAATCATCTCATGTTAACATTACGATGATATTATTTTCATTGAGTTCACTTTGACACTATTATAGGGTTCACAATCGACCCTTGTTTGGAATATTTTAGTTGAGCTCGTGATTCTAAAATCAAAGATTGTGTGATTGGAAAATTGATTAGAGGTTACATCCACGGTCTATTTGGAGAAGTGGCAGGATTAAGACTATTGGAAAGTACTTGATTATGAATAATCTTTTTGGGAGAAAATATCTTTTCTCAAAATACACTACCATTATGTCAACGTTACAAATCCACTGGCCTTATTAGCTTATTGTTTTTTATTCCTTGAACTATACCTTCAAGTTTTTAATGCTCAAGGTCAATGATGGGTTGGAAAGCTTAGATCGACCTTGGAAGTCATGTAAAACTGGCATTTGGATTTTTCGCTAGAAAATTAGGCGCCGACAAAATCTTGGTGACCGTTTAAGAGTTTCTTAATGAACCAAATTTATAAAGGCTGAACTCAAACACCTTTATAATGTTAATAAATCTACCTCGAGCTAAACTTGTAATGGTTTAATACACGAACCTTGTTCATCTCAAAATACTTGGATTGCAGATTCATGAACACATTTTTTAATTCACATGTATCAATCGCTATAATAATTTTTTTTATAAAAACTTCATAAAATAATGGTCCTTAGAGTTACGATCATAGTTATTAAACCCGGCCCGGCTCGGCGGTTCAACCGATCAACCCGGTGAATCGGCCACTAAACCGGGCCGGATTTGTAATTAGATCGTTTGTGCAAGAGATCCGTTGATTTTTCAACGGACCGGCGGTTAAACCAGACGATTTGTAAGGAACCCGATTTTGGGGAAAAATGATTACAAAATGCTCCAATGCTGGTTCGAACCTTAGACCTTCAACATAAAAGCAACGCACACTCACCAACAGCTCACTTGGTGTTTATTCACTCCTTCTATATTATATATTTAGATTTTTATTCTTATTTTATTTCTTCAAAACAAAATTTGTTTGGAATCTTTTAATAAAATTTTATTATTCTCTAAATTCTATAAATTATGAAATGGATTTAAAAAATAACATATTACACAATTCATTTTAAAAACAAATATTATTCTTAATAACCTTTTGTACTTAAAATTCGTAAATAAACTAGATAATTACACTTAGATAAAATTTTATACTTGAAGTTTGGTGGATTACTAATTAAATTTAGATTTTGTTAATTCTTATAAGAATTAATGATTCTATAATAAATTGGACTAATTGAGTACTTACTATAACATAGTTTATTATAGTTTTAACCATATCAAAAATTATAAAACATAATATTTAAATATATATAGTGACCCACCGGTTGGACCACTCACCCACTGGTTGAACCAGTAACCCGTTGACCCACCTCTTTCACCGGGTTCCCCTCCGGGCCGGGTTTAATAACTATGGTTACAATATCAAATTATGCCGATTCGACTGGTTAAAAGATCTAATGACCATTCAAAGCATGATAATGATTCCGTGAGAACAAGTATATGTTCTGCTGAAGTGTTCATCACAAGTTTTTTTTTTCCCACAACTAAATTAGTTAGAACATCTCTCATTGTCACAGCATTTCATTCTTTCTTTCTGAAATCTCTAATTTTCTTTTTTTTTCTGGGTGAGCATATTGTGTTAGCTTGAAAAAATGGGATCAATTGACATATAGAAGTAAAAAGTTCAATGAGAATTTATGATCAAGAATAGCTTGCTTATAAAAGTTGAATCTAATGGAAGCAAAGAGATTTGAAACAAATTCTCAAAAATAAAAATTCTTAGGTAATTGATTTTTTTTTATACATATATATTTTCCTTGTTAATCTTAATTCTGTTTTCTCAACTGAAATAGTTCAACTGTCAAGAAAAAAAAAGAAAAAAATCTAAAATATTTTCTTTCCTAAGAGAAATTAAAAAGAAAAGAAAAGACATCACATGCATGTACTTAGACATTAGCACAAGTGGGAAATGATGTGCACTGTCATTATTAATTTTCTTGTTTATACATTCTGGACAATCTGCGTACACATTTGTGATCACAAATGGTAGTCTCCACTGAATTTTGCATGCATGTTGATGATCACAAATGACAATCCATGTTGGGTTTTGTACTATATCAACTAAAGATGAATGCATTCCTTGCTTGCGTTGCAGTCTATCACAATTGGAGGTCATTTGGATTCCACTTGATACTCCACCTGATTTTGTTTTGGAGGAGGCATCTTGGAATTTAGATTCCTGCAGGGAAGGTTGGATTGGATGGTAATGTGCGAGCAATTATAAGTAGGAGATTTTGGATTCAAAACTTTTAACTTATCCAAAAAAAAAATTCTTGCAAACATAATATATCTGCTTTACATGAATATACCATTAATACAACTTGATTAGAGATTTGTGTTTCAACGGTGGACTTGCCAAACCCCTTATATTTGCATCTTGGAATTGTAACTTAATTTAATTGTAAGAGGAGAGGAAGTGTAAATGAGAGGTCGTGGATTCAATGCCTTCTACTTACACTTAAACAAGAATAAAAGTCAAAAAAATCAAAAGAATATTTTGACTGCTTTATTTAAATCTCAATGATATACTATTTTAACACAACCTGATTAGAGGCCTGTGCTTCAATAAAAAAACATACCAAAATGTCTCTTATATGTCATTTTGGTATGTTTTATCACGTGGACTTAGTGTGTGATTACGGCATTAAAACAGGGAAAATTACTTTGAGGTGTTAGGAAAGTTCATAGTTAATTGGAGGCTATGAGATGGGTGTGAAGGAAGAAACAGTGAGAAAATAAAACCAAAGGCGATAATGATGTTTTGACATAAGGGAAAGCCTAGTAATCCTTTCAATGCGATTAGTAAAGGTTTATACGATTCGTTGAGTAGATGTCAAGTCTTGAACCGTGATAAAGAGAAGCAAGATAAATTAGTTAATGTGTTTGGATAGTTAAGTAAGTTATTCCAAAATAATAATATTTCGCTTATATCATAAATACATTTTTCAACTCATTTTTTATACTTTTAATCACTCTTTTATTTCACGTACATTACATCATAAAAAGTATTGTAATAATTATTTCAAATAATATCTCAAATAATAAAATACTATTTTCTATTAAAAAAAGGATTAAAAAATGAAGTGGTGACGAGAACAAACACTAATTTTCTATGTATATGTGACGTATAACTCCATGTGTTCAAATGAGCATCTAATTATAAGTTCTAACAGAGTTTATACACTCTTGAATATCCTTCAATATTTTTGCAACAACAAACATGAATTTATATTTGGCATAGAGCTTACGTTATACAAAAAATTCAAACAATCCCAACAAAATGATGGACTAAAGGGATGATTAAGCTAAAATTTTATAAACTTTCCAATTGGAGACTTGTCACTCTGTTTAATAATTCAATTCAATATTTAAAATTAATGGATTTAGATTTTAATATGGTCAGTTATATTTGATAATAAATAATAGAATATTTGAATTAATTAAGTGACACTGAATTATATAGGCAAAACTTAGTTCCAAAAAATAAGTACTAAATTATTTATTTATCACTTAATGTGATATATACTCAAATGTATCACATTTAGCACTTTACAATTTAATAACTTGACGGATTCATGTTTCACTTTTATCAAATACATCCTTACTAGTAACGATTAGCGTTTGAATTACTGATGGGTCGTTGGATTCCAAAACATAACCGAATACCAAAAAGGACACCATCCAAAACGAGCAACCAAAGCCCATTCTCAGCATTTTTAATGGGCAGGAGGCCCAGATCTCGATAGCCTTATAGGAGAATTGGTAATGTATCAACATCTACTTTAGGAGAATTAGAATTAGCAATGTACCAAGAGAAATTAATAAAGAAGCCGCAGGTACAATTCTAGAAAAATATATATTTTTTATGTTTTAGATAAAATATTATAATTTCATTAAAATTTATACTAATAGTAGAAATGACATCATTGAATATGTACAAATATCCAAAAATCTACGAATCTTAAAAATAAATAAAAATTGCACAGTAAATTTTCAAAAATATTTCAATAATAATATCAAACCCTACCCATTGGGGCTATAAGTAGGTAGTATTCTTCATCAAATTAAATACTCAATTACTTTTCCCAATTAACACATTGGGAGGAATGTTGCTCCTTCAACTAGTAAGGGCGAAGGAGTACTAACAAAAGCTTATTATCTCTTTCTATTTCCACAATTGGTTAGAAAATACTTGTCCATAATAGGTGTGTGATGCTTCTTTTAAAAAAAAAAACAATCAATGTTCAATTATTTCAGGTTTCTATATGCCCCCCAAACCACCTCTCTCAAACACCACCCAAAGAAAGTTTCAAAATACATAAAAGAAAGGACAAAGAAAAAATGTCTCAAAAAACTCTACCAAGAAATGTCCTCTTCTAGTTTCACTTGGTTTGGGAG
Organism: Coffea humblotiana; assembly: GCA_023065735.1. Lineage (NCBI taxonomy): Eukaryota > Viridiplantae > Streptophyta > Magnoliopsida > Gentianales > Rubiaceae > Coffea > Coffea humblotiana. Next base: position 25,803,477 of record CM041208.1, on the reverse strand, counting down.
ATTGCTTTTGAAATATTTTTCTTATTTACTCATACTAGACTTAACTTCTAGGTCGCATTCTTTTGGAAATGGAATTAGATATAAATATGAAGACAACTTGCTGTAATCTTATTTGGAAGTTGTTTGAAAATAATCATGGGCAAATTATAACACTTCTTTCCTCCAAATCAATAATTAAATACATTTGTTTGTATTTTATGAAACTTTTTATTCCCTTCTTAGCTTTAATAGTTATTTTTTCTACGATTTGAGAATCAATTTTTTAGCTCAAGGACAAACTCGAAAATTTACAAGGAAAAAGAGAGAAAGAAGAGGGCTGAATGTGAAATTAAAAATTTCATGGCCTCCTAATTAAAGTCCATACGAGCTAAAATTTGGGAATCAATTTAGTGACTAATAATTAATGTTCCGACCAACTAAGATAGGAGAATCAATTGAGTGGCTAAGAAAAGCTTCTCTAACTTTCATCATTTATAGGTTACTTTTTCTCAATTAGTTTTATTGCTTCGTTGTTTCTTTAAGTATGTTAAACTTAGCATTCTTGATTAATAAAAGAATAAACCTTATATACATTGATAGTGTATACACTATCATCACTTGATTCATGAGATGTATGCAACAGTTGAATTTTAAATTCAAATTTTATATAATTGTTATTCATCTAACGCTGATAGTGTATACACTGTTAGGAAAGATTAATCCTAATAACCCTAACGAAAAGATATCATCCCGAAACAAATGCACCGGAAAAATATAAAAACTAAATCATGTAAATGTATATATGTAAACCTATTTGGCCTGTCCACAATTTCACACGTATATATGATCAAGTAAGAAATAAAAAATAAAAATAAAAAAACCAAAAAGAAAAAAAATCGAAAAAGTTGGATTTGCCACGTGGCTTTCAAATGATTGTCCTATGATCCTATCTATGTCTTAAACATTTCGATCGAATCAACGGAAACCACAGATTATAACTGCAACAACTGTTTTTAGCGCGAAAACAATATCAAGAAAAAAAAAGAGAAAAGAAAAAAGAGAGAAAAATGATGTTCTTCGCAGCACCAACCTCAATGCCAATTCCAACACAAACCCATCTCACAATCCATACTGCCCATCAGTTATTCCCCCCAAAGATTCAAAAAAGAACCTTAAAATTCACAATTCGATGTTCTTCCACAAGTTTACAAGAGAAAATTCAAGAAAAGTCATCAGTGAATGAGTTGACGGGAAAGCGGGATTTGTTGAAGAGTAAAAAGAGCGATTTACTTGATTTTCTCCCGCCTATAAAGGTTGCAAAGAGGGTGGTGCTGGTGAGACACGGGCAGAGTAGTTGGAATGCAGAGGGGAGGATTCAGGGCAGCTCTGACTTCTCTGTTTTGACGCAAAAAGGAGAGGCTCAGGCTGAGACTTCTCGCCAGATGCTTATTGATGATTCTTTTGATGTCTGCTTTTCAAGGTTGGTTATTTTTCAGCATTATCATTTTCAGTGTTATGGTTTTCCTAGTTGGGGTTGAAATATGAAATTGAAGTAGTACTAGTTAAGTTCTAAGTTTGCTACTATTAGGCAATTAGTTAGGAAGAGCCGGCGTGCGATTAAGGGCTAGAACTGGGGAAGAGTAGAAATGAGTTTTCCTTGTTTTGGGATTTGTAGAATTAGGAGAACTCCTGGCTTTATTTGCCTTCGCTAAGCCTCTTCAAAGTGTCAAAAATAAGGAAACAATGAAAAGAAAACTAAAGTGTGAAGAGAGAAGTTAGCGGTTGCCCTTTTGGGATTTATTACCATGAAATATGAGTCAGGATAGTGGACACGTACTTGTTTCTCCTAGTTGTTTGATTTTTTTCCCATTGACATTCAATTTTTGTTTAGCGGACTTAAAGCTTCAATATATTACTAAATAATCATGTGGTACACTTTCAGATTTGCAGTTTTCGAATAGCTTGTTTCTTTTCCTAAATATTGTGCATTAAAACAACTGTTTTCAATTAAAAAAAATTCTCATTAGAGCTTCAATTTTATTGGTGGAATCGAACTGCAACTTGATTTCTCAGAATGAGAAATTCAATCTTGTAGTCACATGCAGAAGAAGACACTACCAATATGACTAGCTATAGTTGAAATTTCAGTATAAGATATGACTATATGTAAGGAGTCCTTTCCACCATGCCCTGAATGGCAGCAGTTAGATGCTTATGAGTGGGGAAGAGATGTCAGATGCACAGTGATGACATAATGATTTTGATACTAATATATTTGATTACATCAGAATCATGCTATGTATGTAGTTAGTTAAGTGTATTCTTTACTATTTTCAGTCAAGGCACTGAAAGACCAAAGCTTTTTATCTTCAAGATATCTAAGCTTTACCGTTTCTTGTTTTGTATCTTGTACTTTCTTTTGTCCATTGACCAAGTTCCTTTATATGTTTCAGTCCACTGATTAGATCAAAGAGGACAGCTGAGATCATATGGAATGTTCGCAATCAGGAGATGATCACTGATGCTGATCTGCGAGAAATTGATCTTTATTCTTTCCAAGTTAGTTTCATTTTCCTTCTAGATGTCAATTTTTCATGAATATTCTTGACAATGTTCCAATATTTGTGGGTTTATGCACTGCAGTGTTTACTCATTGGCCACTGATGCATTGTCTGTACAAGTAAAATTAGCATGTAGCAGAAAGGTTTCAACTATTTAAGATGTCTTATTTCCCATCCCGTATCTGCTTTCTCCTTTAGGGCCTCCTCAAACATGAGGGAAAAGCCAAATATGGATCAGCTTATCGTCAATGGCAAGTTGATGCTCCAAATTTCAATATTGATGGTCATTATCCTGTAAGGGAGCTGTGGGAACGAGCAAGAAGCTGCTGGCCAAGAATTTTAACTCATGACAGCAGGTCCATACTTGTTGTTGCTCACAATGCTGTTAATCAGGCACTTGTTGCCACAGCCATTGGTACTCTTAGGTTTTATTCCAGTTATTTGATTAATGTCCATGATGCTCATTTCATGTTGAGGACAATACATATTTTTGTTTCCTTTGTCTTTCTCCCTTTGTCTCAATCAGGACTGGGCACCGAATATTTCAGAGTTTTACTTCAAAGCAATTGTGGGGTTAGTGTCTTGGACTTCACCCCAAAACCTGAAGGTGGATCGCCCAATATTTTTCTTAACCGCTTAAACCAGGTAAAGATCAAATGCATAAAAGAAGATCAAAACCAAGAATGAAACATTTATCTGAAAATCAAGGCTGAACTGACAATAACCTTCAGTGAAGAGCACTTTATTTTCTGTGCTGATCTGCCAACTGACTTGTGCTTTTCATGCCATGAATTTTATTTCTTAGAGTTTAACTGCATATTTTGTGCATTAAACATTTCTCTTTCATTCTTAATTTGGTCTTGATTTACTAAAGTCCTATTCTATTCTACCTTTCATTCCCATCTTTAAACTTTATGTAGACTTTAATATCTGTTTCTTGTAGGTTGGTTTGAGGTTTATCCTGTATTTAAATGTAAATGGTGCAGACCCCCAATTCACCTATAGCTGCTGTCAGTTCTGGAGGCAGGAAAACTGCTATGCGGATCATACTTGTGTGTCATGGAATCTCTCAAAATGATCCTGAGGTATGCAGCAAAATGCCAGGGAGCCAGAAATTGTTTAGTTATCCTCTCTTCTTATTTTGTAGTGGTGCAAGTCATGAAATTTGTGGCCCAAGGCAACAGTATTGGTTCTATTCTTGATCACTTCATTAAAATGAAACCTAATCTTGCCATTGACTCAATGAGGCAGTTTTAGTTTATCAGAAACTCATGCATTAAAGTTTGGTAGATAAACTGTTTAAATCATGAGTCAGTGACCATTAGAATTGTTGAATATTTGGAAGGGGGTGGTATTAAGCTTTTGCCCGCCTTTTCATCTAAAGTTGATCCTGCAGCCCCAAACACACAGAGCTCTCATGGTAATCCTTGCATGTTCTAAAGGCTACCGTGTCATGTCCCAACTTGAATACATGCAAAATTATCACATACATGATTGAACATTTGGAGCATATGGCCTAGAAGCTACATTCAACAGTTGACAATGCAAGCATTTCTATTCCACTTGGCTGCTTTTCATGTGCAAAAGCACTCTAGTACTTGATTTAGTGGAATCATCTATTTGTTAATGTTGATGATGCAGCTCTTTCTTGCCATACAGATATAAAAGTTTGTTTGTTTGTGGATATGATGGAAAATGGAATTTTTCATGGGTTATAGTTTAAGTCGAGTTGCGTTATTGTTTCTTAAAGGTTCTTGTTTATGAATGGAAGAATCCAGGGGCAAGGTGGGGATTGGAGATATGTTCTTCCCTATTACTTCTTTTGCTAAACTTGAGCAGCTTGGATGATCCAAATGCTCAACTGGAACTTTTAAGCACCCATAATCAATGATTCATTAGATAGACTGGCGTCACTTGGATCACTTAACTGTGAGTGTTGATTAATTGTTTTGGTATTGAAATTACTCTTCCTCTCAATTTGAGTTCTTGAATTAAGATGTCTCCCCCTCAAAGAACTAATTGGTGCACTTTAAAATGTGGCTTAGTAGTTTTGTTGTTCAAATGCGACATCTTTCTGTTATGGTATGTACTCTTCCAGTTAAGAATGTTTCAAACTCGCTACTTAAATTGCAGGATAACTTTCCACACTCTGGGGATGGACCATTGAACATGCTTGGTGTCATACAGGTGAGTAAAATTCTTTGCGGTTTCATATGTAGTATTTGCTACTTGAGGGTGTATATCTAATTTTCCTTCTCGAGATACAAACCAGGCACAGAAAACTGCAGAGCTTCTTCTTGACCTGAAGCTGAAAACTATAGTCAGCAGCACTAAGATTGCATCAGCAGAGACAGCTAATTCAATCTGTAGAGTATGATCGTCTAAATGTCATGTTGAATACACAAAATTTTTTCCTTTGTTGTATTTGTGTGATTGGATAACCTGACAGGTTCAAGAAGCTGCTGATTGCCTCGGTGCTGACTGTGTTCCACGGTATGTGGAAATGAAGCAGATTCAGGACCTTGATGTTGGACAAATCCTTAAGAAATCAAAGAAGGTAAGGGCATTGCCTTTCGTGCAAAAGTTGGCTAGCGAGCTTTGTTTTGTAATTGAAAGTGATAGTGCATGTGACCTCCTATAGATGTCCAACTTCAGGCACCAAGAACACAAGAATTGATCAAAGCCAATCACTTGTAATCCAGCTATGGAAGTTTTAATGAATATTTTCCCTTTTTGTTCTTTTAGCAACCAATAAAGCAAATGAAAAAGAAAAATCCCCACAACCTGGATATGAACTTCTAAATTTTGCTCTTTTTCGGCCATCCACGAGGCTTGGCCTTTTTCCATCACGATGTTCATGGATTTCTTGTCTCTTATGTCTTGTCTCAGTTTCTTTCCTGGGTGAATGAACTGATTGTAGATAGAAGTTCGACTCAATACCTTATGGTGTTAATGAAAAGCATATAAAAACTGCTCATTATTCTCTGTTATCCGATCTTGAATGCATTAATCATTTTCACTAAAATATCATGATTCAAATTTTCTTTAGCAGGATGCAGTAGGATCTCAGCCTCTTCAGCCTGGCTGGTTGAATGGATACGAAAGTGAAATTGCAACATCACTATGGGGTCAATCAGCGAAGGCGTGGAGATACTTGTTGGATGAACTTTCTAAGGGCTCAGAGCAGGAGAATGTTATGGTTGCAGTAGGCCATCCTGCCCTTCATATCGCAATGTTGGGGCACTGCTTAAACTTGACAGAGGAATGGATGGGGACTTTTCATCTTGATGCCGGCAGCATCAGTGTTGTGGATTTTCCTGATGGAGCGACTGGTAGAGGCATTGTTCGCTGCATAAATTACACTGCTCACTTAGGGAGGTGGTCAATCCCCATCACAAGATCAACCTCAGATGATGAGGAATTCTGATACATCATTCTGAAACTCAATAGATAATAGATTTTTCCAGTCCTATCATTCCAGAACCATAAGTGATAATGTGCAGTTCCTGTATGCAAGACCTGAGAGCACATGGAAGTAATGTAAAGTCCGCATGTATTCTTGTACAAGACATATTAATACCCTGGAGACGAAAATTAAAAACCATGCCTTGGATTTTACGTTTCAAGTTGCCATTAGGACAGCAGTTTAGATAAAGTCCTGAGGAATGCAGTGGATTAAGATTAGGCAAGTCTCCAGAAGATCATGGCATCCGACAGTCGCCATAAACTCGGTAAACAAGAGAAAATTATGCAAGGCTGCTAATGGCTTGCCTTGACATGTTTGATGTAACAATAGCCACAATTAAGGGAGTATTATCATGACTAAGACATTGAAGCCTAAAGCTACGTGGCGTAATCAACTAGGCAAACTGAAATCAACCTTTTAAACTCGAGAAAAGATAAGAGTTCAGATGTTATAAGATCCGATAGTGCAGTATTACCTGCATGTATTGACTTTTGGATTACTTACAAACAAATCATCTGCTATTTAAACAATTTAGCCATAATTTTTGTAGGGTTTTAGCAGCTAGTTTCTACATCCGTGATTTGGATTAAAAAAAAAAGTTGATTAGTGCCTGTCAACGAGTAGGAACGTTTAGGAGTTTAATTACAGAAATCAACGTTAATTTTTGACAATGTGAAATTGATTAAATGGCCTCAAATAATTTCGTTTAAGTCCGGTTTACTATCCAAATTGGTGCAAAAAAATTGCTTAAAAAAATGGTGCAGAAAATAACAATTCTTTTTTGGTTTAACTCCTAGTAATAGTGACTGGTAATGCCATTTGCAGGACGTATAGTAGCTTACAATTTCAATACTCTTTTAAATCAAATCAAGTGAGTCGAAAGATAGTTCTTTAAAACCAAAAGCAAGGAGCAACTCGCTGAAACAGTAGCAAGTCAATTGTATTTAACCCTTCATTTTTCAATTTCATATTCTTATGTCCAAAGAATAAATAAGATTTCAAAAGTCTTCAAAGACCATAAACAATTCTTGGTGTTGTCCAAAGGGCATCAAAGTCTGGTTTAAACTTCACATAAGTTCTTGAATAGATTGAGATATTCGAGTCTGGCGTTATTTTGCACGTAAAATGTTAAATTTTTTATCTTAAAATTTAATGTCACGTTAACATGTACATAATTTAGGAGGTGGATGATCATGTCAAGGTTTTATATTTCGTATATTTATGCCCTCTGGCTGCAAAATACTGAAGCAAGAAAAGAAAAAAAAAGGAAGAAAAGAAAAGTTATTTACATAATGGTTCCATGTAGCTAGTAAAACATGAGCCACATTAATCATAAGAAGTACGGGACTTTGACCTAAAAAAGTTGAAAAATGAAAAACAGAAAGATAAGGGTGGACCGATGGGATGATTCATGAGAATGGCTCTCAAGACAAATGCAGAAGTTGACATTTGACAGATAAAGAAAGCATGCAATTTCTAACAGTAGAATTCCAAGCATGCGTTGATGCTGCCATGTCTTTAGTAGTGAAGGACCACTTCTGATTATCAGTAGTTGGCTTAAGAGTCCGTTTGGATTGCTTTTGTTTAGAGTTTTTATATAAAAAAAAAAAATACTATAATGATTCAACATGTACGAGATAAAAAAGTAATTCAGAAATGTGTTCACAGAAAATATAAATTTTGAAGGGAAAGATGGTAACTCAAAGTAGATTTTTTTTTTCAAAAAATGTTGTTGGCTTAGATGTCTCATGCCAAATGGCGGATAATATATTTCTTCTTTTCAAGGAATAAATAGGTAGAAATTACAAAAAAAAAAAAACTTATCTGGTGATTAACCAAAATTTTGTTGTCAATTACCACAGAAATAAAAGAAAAACATTGAAATCTAAAGAGAATTACTTATTTGTAATTGGCTCTGGTCCAATTCCTAACCTACAAGGCTTCCATTAAAGATATTTAATCGACAGAAATTAATAATAAGTATTAATCCCACGGACGTTTTATAGTAAGCTGAATACACACATTCTGCTGGATTTGCTGAACTATGCAAATATTCCCACGCTCATTGACTCAAAAAAAGTAAATGATTCTTCGTGGATTTTGTGAACATATATAATTTGATCCTTCAGCTGGTCACAAATTCTATGATGTTCTTGTGTTTCAAAACAATTAACTAAGAAAATGGTTCTGAAGAGGATAGAAATCATAACTGTTTCCAGAAATGATCTAACTTAAAAGCTCTAGTTCCATTCATAAGTTTATCAACATATATTATTATTGCCAGGCCAAAATGTCAATTGAAGAAGCACTAAAAATAAAAATTAATCCTTCTGGATACATTTGTAGTTCAATAAATAAGGGAGCAAATGGACGAAATCGATGTTTAGAAGACTGGAGCAAATTAATTTTGGCCGAAAATAAAGGATCAAAGGTATTTGCAAGAAGCTTTCACAATCAAGCACAAAGACAGGAAAGCCAGTGGCAGACAGTTTCCAAGAAGCGAGGCAGCTAATGAAGCATCAAGGTTTGCTGTATTGTTGAGGGCTTTTGACTTTGCAAATTCATTAATTAACACCAACACTCAAATTGTAACTGTTAGGTTGGGATTAGCTTGTGTGTGTGTGTACACACACACACTGCAAATTTCATTAACTGATCGCTGAATTTGTCTAGTACAATTCGATAATCATCACTGTCCTAATAACAGGTTAAATATGTATTAGAAATTACAGAACGTATGCAATAAATCTAAAAAATATAAGAAATTTCAAAATTATCTTCCAACTGTTGGACAGGAATTAGCTTGTAAAATACAAGCTAATTCCTAGACATTATATTTAGATGATGTACTATTTGTAATTGCTTGCCTCCTTTTCCCCCTCCTCCTTTTCCCATCAGAAAGGTTGAAATAACGTGATTAGGTTATTAGTTAGCAGGTCAGAAGACAATGACAAGAATTGTCAGTGAAATAAAGTATGATTGGAAGTTTGGAATTAGTTGACATTTTCTCAAACATATGTGAACACTCTGACAACTACCAATAATTAGGATTTGGGGCAGGGACGGCCATCAGGTGGACCGTTCCTGAGCAGTTCACGGTTAAGATTTGGCAAAAAAAAATTATACGGTTCAGATCTCATCTTGTACCTCGTTTTTAACAACATGCGTGGGACCACAAAATTTTGTTCTAAAATTACACGTTATGGAAAGTAAGTTACACCATGTACAAACAGAGTTATGTCGTATGCAAAATGCACATAACCTTCAAAAACGGTTGCACCTGCAACCGTCCCTGCCCCAAATCCCTATAATTAACGTGAATCTTGTCTTTTCATACTTATATAAACACAAGTTATGTCATTATGTTCTTAATTAATCATTAATTTGCTCCATGTTTTCTTAATTGGTAGTTGAGTAGAAAAAGTAACAAAGACAGCTTAACAGCAATGTCTCTTTTCCTCCTTCACTTGAACAACCTGATTTCCAGCAGTTTTCCATCATTTATAATCAGAAAAAGGCCAAAAAGAATCTATATATTACCACCTCAATGATCTATATATGATACAACATATCCATAGAGCTAACTCGTGTGCTTTTCCTCATTAGATACATTCATTTCATTGGCCTCAAAAGTTAATGCAAGAGCCAAGTGAATCATTTGCATTTGTAACCTTCTATGCAGTAAAAAAAAGAGATTAATTGTCATTTCAACATGATTAATAAAACATGTAACACGAGTCTGCTAGAACTAGATAAATACTTTCTTGCTTTCTTCCTTAATTTTTTTTTGCAAAGTAGTAGTAACTTCAATGAGAAGATTGATTAGCATGCATGCAGTACCTTGGACTGAGCAAGAACTTCTCGATATCCTCTAAAGGGCCAACAGAGAAGAATTTTTCCTGAGCAGAAATTTGATTCTTTGCTTTAGTCTCTTCAAGCTTCAATTATGGCCCTCACGTTCTAAGATTTTAGGTGCTTGGCGGCTGACTTTTGAACGTGTGACAAATAATAAACTTAAAGACCTAACAGGGCTAAACGAATAATCCATGCTCTCCACCAAGAATAGGGCATAAAAATCCAGTAGTCAAGAATTTCAGTTATAAGTCGCCCTATTCGAAATCCAAGTAAATAAAAGTATGATGATTTTGTTGAGTTTTGGGTCTTGAGATGACGGTCCAAATCTTTCACTGTGGAATAAGATGTCAACATAATCTTGGTGCGTCTTTAACTAACGTGCGAAGAAGAATCTGATGAAATTTAATCTTGGTGCGCCTTTAACTTAATCATTGCAATTACTATACTTTTAAACTTGACCGGTATGTTCACTCCTAATTGGTCAAAATTCAATGGCAGATGAAGATTTTTTCTTCTTCTTTCTCTCTCTTTTTTTTAAGTGGAAGATCTTGAATTTAGAATATGATACTTATAATCCCTCTCACCTTATCACCCAACCCTTCCCCGGTACATGAAGTTAAAAATTGAGGTTAGTGAAATTATTTTCCTTTCTTTTTGTCTTTAAACTTTTTTTTTGGAGAGGAGGGTTTGAGGGAGCGTGGGAGGATGGAGTATCAGTTGGATGTTTGACCTTGTTATGCTTATATTTTATCACGATTACCTTTTTTTTTTTTAATTTGGCAAATCCCATGCTAGTACTTTGTCTCCATTCGCCAAGTATTAGAAAATTCGTTCTTACCTCTACCAAAGTCTTAGAAAAATAAATATCCTAAAGATTATAAACCGTGTGATAAACTAATCTAGCAAAAATCTACATATGGATCACCAACATAATTAAGGGTAGTTTATTCAGTTGGTGGAGTAAGTTTAGGATCATGTTCCCATTGAATTGTGAGTTGGCTCAACAAACCAAATGGCCTTTGAAGTTTGGCAAAAATTCTAACTAAACTCAAGCAAAGTTTGGCTATCATATATTAGCATATTCTATGCTGAAATTAATTTACAAGTAAAATATCATAAAAAATTTCGGATCACTATATATATATATATATATATTGGCTAACTGAGTGATACATCATAAAACAAGAAATCATGGAGCATGATTGAAAAATAAAAATAAAATTGAAAAGATAAGCACCATCTGGGACCCTGTCTACTCCTACCAACACAACATTCATGGCAACCAGAAATTAAAGCCAGATTGATGCAGCGGAAAAAAGGAGTTTCAACAACTTGTTCCTTTAACCGGATTTGGTTTCTTTGGCATCTCAAAGCAGTTTTGTACATTGTACTAATTTGCCATAATGAGGAGACATGACCATGGAACTGACCATTTGGGGTCCATACCCCGAAAGCACTGCCTCTGATCATATGAACCCTTCGACCAAAAAAAAAAAAAAGAAAGAAGATCATCTGAACCCACCATCACAAAGTAATAATGCTGGAAAGAATTGAGTTCTTATTTGGCTCTGTTGTGGATTCTCCTTTTCCCATTTATGACACTTGGAGAAACCCTTCGTAATCTTTTTTTTTTTTGGTGGAAAGGGAGGCATCATTAAGATGTAATCATCTCTGGCACTTTCACAAAGATGATCTTAAAAATGCATGCATATATCCGGAGTTTAGAGCAATGTAGATTGGGTGTTTCTTCCTTTTTCTCTTTTGATTCTTACTTTTCAGCTTTCTTGGAGCTTTTGATTTGCTAGTTTCCACTTTTTCAAAACTCCATGCTACTTTAAACCTTATCATATTACCCCTTCCTTTCTAATCATTTAAGTACATTAATGAAGATACCTTTCAGCTTTTCTTTCTGTAATATTTTTGTTCCCTATTTCAGCACTGGCTGTTAATACATGCCAGTTACAGCACTTTTTATTGTTTCAATGATAAAAAAAGATTTTAAGTAATGGGAATTGAATTTTCATCTTTGGACAAACAACCACTACTTAATGCTCCAATGTAAACTTTACAGCCCAGAATCAATTTTCATGTTCTAGCCTTCGAGGCAACTTAATAACTGAGAGCGAGAGAGAAGAGGATCATGAATTTGTGTAATTATGAAGAGTAAGGTTATGGCCCAAATCTTTATGGAATTTCACTTTGAATTTTGTTAAGCAAATTGTTCTAGATGATTTTTAACGATTTCAATAATAAAATCTTTGATTTTTCTTATAAAAAAGATTAATGGTCCAATCGAATCACATTAAATAAATTCAATCTAAGTTGTTCGTTTCAAATTGTAAATTATTTTTTTAATTCAGAAAATGGATGATAGACTGGTGCACATCAGGACAGAAAGAGGTCAAGGGATTGACAGCCTAAGGGAGGCCAAGGAAGGGACCAATGGAATAATACCATACCTTAATCTGTCATAGGGTTTCAACTCATAATGAGATTGAACATTCCTACTTTCAAAAAAAGAAAAAAAAAACATTCCTACTTTCGACTGTCATTTAATATTAATTCCTAATGCTTAAAAAAAGTGTTAGAAAAACATCAGGGAATCCTTCAATTGACAAAAAATTATTCATTACTGTTATTATTGCTAATATAAAGAAAGCTGGGATCAAAGGGATTGCCAAGAATCCATCCAAAAGAAAATAGAGGGATTGCCAAGAAAGTAGAAACTCACGTTATTCCTCTGCTTTTAATCATAGAGGTGTTGGAGTAGGAGTTGGTGGGTCAGCAGACCGGTTTAAATTCGCGGGGTCAGTAATTCCTCAATCGAAATGATCCCAAAGCCCATAACCTTTCACTACCAATATGAATCAGCGTTGGTATGAATCAGCAATTAGTTCCTTTATTTGACTGTTACACTTGGTTTTACCAATTCACGCCTCTGTCCTAACAAGCCGTTTTTCCACAAATCACAGCACCAAGAATTAGCTCAAACCCCATCAAATTTTCATGGTATATTAGGCAGTTGATGCTCAATTGTGAGCCCCAAATAACAAGATGGAAAAATGATTCTTGTTCTTGGTCCACCTTTATTAGTTAATTAAGTCTGTGTATGTGCGTGTGTGTTTATTCCGTAAATTTTCTTGTTAAGTTTTGCGTATGTTACATGAAATGGCAAGAAATAGTAAAAAAAATGGAAAGTTTTAGAGTTTCTGTCTCAATGTACTGCTCTTTCCTTATTCGTTAGATGCAAATTTTAAGGTCACCGAATCAATTTTAATACACATAAATATGGGCCTGCCAGGAAGCTGGATTTCTTTGCCTTTCCTCTCCTCTCCTCTCATTGAACTTCCTCTGAGGTTTCCTCTTTCGAATAATTCTTGAGAAACCCTTTTGTCTTTGGACATCAATTCAATCCTCTTATTTCTTCTCAGTACTATAAGATTTTCCTCTCTGAAGCAAGAAAATCTGACCTTTTTTTTTCTGTTTATTACAATGAGAGACTTTGCTTCTTGTTTCAGTGAATATGCTGTACAAGTTTCTGATAGCGCTTCTTGTTCTAGTTATGCAAATACTTCTTGCATCTCTCAAAATTTGATCCCTTCAGTCCAGAATGCAGTGACTTGTTTATACAAAACCATTCTTTCTAATCAGAATCAATTAGTCCATGAGAGTTGCGTGGTCAAAGAACTCTGCTTCTCAAGGCCTGAGCATACACTTTGGTGATGATCCATCCAATTCTTTCAAGCTCAATACGAATTCTCGGTTGTTCAGGAAGAAGAAAGGCAGTAAATGTTGTGAATTCAATGATTACAAAGTTGAAGTCTTTTGGGATCTCTCTGCAGCCAGGTACAATACAGGCCCTGAACCAATTGATGGATATTATGTTCTGGTCACCGTTGATTCGCAACTTTGCTTAATCCTTGGTGATATGGCTGAAGAAGCATCTTTGAAAAAGCTGAAAAGCGGCACCCCGGTTGCTAAATTTTCACTAGTTTCAAGGCAAGAGCACTTCTCTGGCAATACCCTGTATTCAACCAAGGCTCAATTTTGTGATGCAGGCACTTGTCATGATATTCTGATAAGGTGCAGTGGTGAAAATGAAGGGTTAAAGCATCCAGTTTTATCAGTTTGCATTGATAAAAAGATGGTAACTCGAGTTAAGAGGCTGCAGTGGAATTTCAGAGGAAATCAGACCATATTTCTTGATGGGTTTATTGGTTGATCTCATGTGGGATGTTCATGACTGGTTCTTCAATCCGGCTTCTGGATATGCTGTTTTCATGTTCAGAACAAGAAGTGGGATGGATAGTAGATTGTGGTTGGAGGAAAAACTTGTGCAGAAGGATCAAGATAAAGTTGATTTCTCATTGTTGATCTATGCTTGTAGGTGACCATAACACGTGGTATTCCTGATTTTCTCCCTTTTCTGTTTGTGTATTTTTTTTCCTTTCCTTTTTTTTTAACTCGTGAAGGGAGTAGAAATCACATTCTTTGGATCTTGGTAAACTTACAATTACTTGATGAGAAGTGAAGAATCTTGTTGAATGATCACGCTTCTACTTGTAAATTGCTAGATGTAGTAATATATCAATATATTTCAAATCATTGATTTGACATCCCATTGTTTTATTTTATTTTATTTTTGCTTCTGTTACATTAATGCTAGATTCAAGGACTGATTACTGCTGCAGAAAAGGAAATAATATGTAAAAAGAAAAAATGCAGAAGAAAATTAGGTTTTGAAGGTGAAAGATTCCATGAATATGTGATTTCTTTGATGTTTTTCTTGGGGGTTTTGATTTTGATACATTTGTATGCAAGATCAGTGTGCCCTGGAACATGTAGGTGTACAGCTTCAAGGAAGCAAAAGTTTAGAGAAAAGCTATAACTGATTAGTTTTAAAAGCAGCATGAAGCACAATTTTTGAGTAATGACTTTAACTTCTTCTTACTTTTCACACAAGAACAATACCAAGACAAAATATGCTCTCCCTTTCACTGTGACTATATAAAGAAGACTAGTACTAGTATCAATGTATCATTTCCTCTTGCTAGTCTGAAAATGTTTCATTTTCCTTTTGTAAACAAGGCAATCAAATTGTTGCAAACTAAATGATTGACATGGGTATGCAATGCAACAATGAGATGGATGACACATAAACCCCATCTTCTTGTTCTTTTTCTTTTAGTAGAATGGAATGTGACCATCCTCAATTTCTTTGCATGCACTTAACAAATGCCTAGTTGTCATGATTCATGACAACCCCAATCCATGGACCACAATCTTGGGACCCTTTTTTGCCTTGTTTCTTATAAGCAGCTATTCTAAAGCCATGGTGCAGTTTGGAGGCATTTATGGGCACATCAACTTATCTTTGTACTTTCTCAATTGCAATATGTGTGTATGTGTTTTGTCATTTCTCCTGGCACTTCACTCACGTTATGACAAACAAATTTATATTGTTTGGGAGTTTATTTGATTTTAGTATGTTTAGCATCAAAAAATATTTTAATTTTTTTTGAATGTACTTGTAAAACGTTCAGGTGCAATGATACTTCATATATAAATTATTTTTTTATTCAACCGACAACTCCTATTCCTACTCAACTTACGTTCAGAGGAGAAGACGGTGGAACTGAAACAAGAGGACACCCAAAGGATGATCAAAAAATGTCCGAATTGTAGTCCACAAACTGTCTCGTAGCTAAAGTGGGATTTGGTCTGACATTCTGTGCTGCCTGAACAAATGATTGTACGATGTACAACCCTGTAAAAAAGTATACGGTACGTTGTTGTGACAATTGGATTGTTCCGGTGCCGTTATGGCAAGAACGCAGAAGCCAGATGGTGCCTTGGAGCATCAGCTAAGATGAGTTCTGGTCCAGGATTAGCAGCAAGAAGCTATTGAAGTTTGCAAGAATGGTGGGTCGATGTCCCTTTCCTGAACAATAAAACTGCACTAATTTTAGGGGACGAAGGAGAAAGGCCATCTAAGCCAAGTTAAGGGCGCTATCCCAGCGCAAATTTGTTGCTCCATATTCTAGTTTGATCACTGAAGATCATGAATTTGTTGCTCCATATTCTAGTTTGTTGCTCCAAATTTATTTTTTCCCCCAACAAATTTTACTGATTATTTTTTGCTTCAAAATTTATGAATGAAATTGTCTGTACTTGACCTATCATTACATCACATTGGCGTCTACTCTTTACTACTTGAGCTGGTCAATATTGAGATGTATTAAATTGAGGTATTGATGATGCATGTGGCACATACTTGCACGCATTAAAAACCATCTTGTAATCATTATTATTAGTTTATTGTAGCTTTTCTTTCTTCCCCACTCCCACTCCACTCCACGCATGGAGATCGGAGTGCCATGAATTCTTTGGACCTTAGTACGCCTCTCGATTTAGCAACTGCCACCAAACAATTGACGTTCCAGTCGACTCCAATGAAAGCCAAATGAGGTTATCTAGATTTAAGATTTCATTTTAAAAGTTTAAATCCGACGCATTAGATCCGATGAACACGACAAATCTAGTCGAGTTTATTTGATTTTTTGATTTGATATGAGACATCAATTATATCCCGATTCAACGATGCATCTGTTGTGGTTCGTATCATTGAATTCTTATCAACTATTTTAGATTATCAACGTTGAAGGAAGGTTACAATCTTGCCCTAGTCAAAATTATTGTTCAAGTGAAAAAAATGTCTACGAGTGACTTAATTCTTTAAATTCTTGGATTAGAAGTTTGAATTGGCACTAATATACTAAGAACTGAGAGTCTCGAGTCTTCAACTACTCGGGTCAAATGAAGTGCTCTTTTTAGCAGCTGCGAACTCAAATTCCGGTCAGATGTTTGGGAGTCTTGATGCACCAGTTGAATTCCGAAGAGTTCAGTTAAAATTTTATCACAAGAGCCTCTAAATCACTGCATGGGTTTCTATAATTATGGCATGGGAGCACAAGTAAGTTCTATATAGCATAGCTCATAAATTTTAAGAAAAAGAAAATTGTATATAGCGTAATTTTTTAAACGATTCCTAAGGAGGAATTCCTTAAATCATAGCAACCTTGAATTCTCTCGAAGGAACGCCCATTGACCACGAGTGGCGGCCGGTGAAGTTATATCCAACATTGAAAATGGAGTCTGCGATGGAAATGAATCAATGGCCAAGAAAGTCATTCGACTGCCAAAGCATTTTTATTAGCATAAGTCTCTATTGTTGATAAGGGATCCGTAACTGTTATTCGAAAGTGTGCATTGAACAAACTCCACCTCGTACAATAATCCGTCAATCACGTGGAAGGGTAAGACGCGCTAAACAAATCTTGTGCGACAGATAAATGTCCAGGAAATATCTTTCTCATATTCGTAATGAAAACAGAAGTAGTCAAAGTTTTCAGTGGCTGTACTTTGAACTTTGAAGTAACAATATGATCATCGTTAATGGAATATTAGTCCAATCTTGATTGTCAATAAAGAGAAAATTCATGATTAGTTTAAACATCTAGAAAGTAAGAATGCCATCCCACGTTAAATTAACGGTTAAGGTTGAGATTCAAGAAATCAAAACTCTTGGATCAAATGTTAATAATAAAAAAAAGGAAAAAAGAAAAAGAGAAAGCAAGAATTTAAATTACATGCTTCTTATTCGAGATGTTAGTTTTGAGTTATGGCTTGTGACAGGTTTCTTCAATTTCAACTTTTCTTTTTTGTTTTTCTTTTTGCTTGTGGGAGAGGATAAATGCATCCAGATATACACACATCTATTGGTTCAAATAGGCTACCAACTCTCTTTCCGGGGGGAAAAAAAATAGGCTACCAACTTTGAACCTGTATCCTAAACCAGATAAGTCGGTCATGGTAGACAGTACCCACCATATGCAACCAATCCAAAAAAACAAAAAAAACTCTTGCATTTTTCAGCAATGAATCTAATTATCCAGCAGTCCACCCAAACAATTTGTCTCTATCACAATTAATATTGTAAACCACCAAATAGCAATTCTCATTATGGTTGGTCTAAAACTCTAAATAGCCAGAACTGCAAAACGGGTCTGCATTCTTAATTTGAGCTCATATTTGCTGGCACTTGACATAGTTACCATCAAGAAGGTTGCATCCCAGCTATGAAAGTTGCATTAAGTTTACATAAACCAATGAAAATTCATCAGGAGAATATATGAACGATTTGACATGATATTCATGTTAATTCAAAATTCATGGGTCTGACAAAATTGAATATGGCATACTTTTATTTGGCAGTATTGAATAGAGATTTTAATAAATCAAATTGTTTGTGAACATATTCGTGTTTGACTCGTTGAAGTTTGAAAATTTAATAAATGAATCGAATTCAAACACAATATTAGTCTTGTTTAATAATCGAACCGAATACGAACCTGTTCGCCGAACTATTTGAATGCTCATGAACACATATATAATTATAAATATAACATACACAAATATAAATCTATATTTAATATTACTACATATATATAATATTTTACTTAAAAAAATGATCATACATAAAATTGGTATTATTTATTTTTTAAGACAAAGAAATACAATTAAAGTTATTCTAAATTTGCATTACTATATTTTTTTAATGGATTAATCTTTCTTACACTGACAGTGTATATACTATCAACGTTGGATGAATGACAAGTATGCAAAATTTGAATTTGAAATTCAACTTTTGCACACATGTCATGAATCCAACGATGATAGTGTATACACCATCAATGTAGGAAAGATTTACTCTTTTTTAATCATATAACTATATTATTGGTTGGATAGTTTGACTAGACGAATTGTTGTCAAACGTGGACTTTAAGTTCAAACACAAGTTCCACTAATAGTTAAACGCTCTTAATTTTTTTTTAAGGACAATTCTTAATTCTTGTTACTAAGTTTTTTTTTGTGGGAGAAATTAGGACTATAGTTAGTAAAATAGGCTAGAGAATAATGCAAAATATTGTTGTACACATATTATACAAGTTTTTACTCAAAAGATTGATTAAAAGTTACAAGTTCAGCAAATTACGCTCTGAGAATACATATGTAAATATACAAATATATTTAAAATTTACGAAACTCCAAATGAAAGTTCATTTACTATGATTTTCAGACGTTATGCTATATTAGCATCAGTTTGACTCATATTCTTATACATGAGATACTATATTAGTTATAATTTCACATCAAATTGTTGATATTATATGAATCTATATGAAAAAGGCCAATAAGAGTCTCTTTTTCTTTTCATAACACTTAAAATACATATTTATCTTAATAGAAATTTTAAAATTTATTCTAAATTGAAGTACAATTGTGAAATTTAATAAGGAAAAAGTTTATTACGTGTTTTATGCTTTTTTCCATCAGAAAGTACAAATATTATTTAGGGCACTTGAAAATTGTCTGCAATATCAAAATTTTTTGGAATTGTGCTTAGATGTAATAAACGAGTATAATGGGAGCTTCAACAAACTATGATTTGGAGCACCTGTTGTATAAGTAATTTGATAATCAGATGGTAAACCTAAACAGGTCAAGGATTTTCCTTATTGCTACGCCCAGCATTGGTTCTGGCCCAATTCTAATGGACAAACGATATTGGCGTCCGCAATATAAGCAGTTGCCAACATCTTAACCCATCTTAGATCCAAAATGGAGTTTTTGTCAAGCCCCATCACCTCAAGTGCATCCATCCACCATTGGATTCGATATTTTAGCATAGCAAAGTAGTAATTTCCAACTCTTGAAAAGGGTAAATCTTTTATGTATAGGCTGTGTATACACTAACGAATCGAATGCATGTTATATATACAAAATTTGAGTATAAAATAATTTTCACGAAAAAAATGAAAAAGTTAAATTGGGACAATTTTTATTTATTGGATTCGTGGAAAAAAATAATGTTTTTATTTTTTATTTTTTAAAATTCTGCCCGGATCCAAAAGGTCTTGGCTACCACTGTCTGGCTCTTCTTCTTCTTCTTCTTTTTTTTTTTAAAAAAAGACAAAATCATAATTTTCCTTGTCAAATTGCACATAATTCAGTACAAGTCATCTAAGTTAACACAAACATGTATGAGATTCATATAAACAGTAATCGAATATAACATCTCCATCTTAGAAATATGCATGCAAATAATTTACAATGTATTCACAAATTGTTACAACCGTTCGGAAGCAGTTGCATTGACATTAGTAGCTTTCCTAGCCCCTCTCCCTTTTGTATAATATTGAACCCATATTGTTATACATAACAGTGCCTACTAGAGTTGAAAAATAAATCAAACTATTCTATACTCGAATCGAGTTCGACTTGATGAGAGTTTGTTAGAGTTTGATTTGTTAATTGGTTAAGCCAAATTTGAATAGCGTTTTATATTCGATAACATTCAAATGCGATAAATAAGCCGTTCAAATTCGATTTGGCAAATAAACAAATAAAACTTGAACAAAATTTTAAACTTGTTAAAATAATAAACAAGTTTAAACACTGAGATATTTGGTTTGATTAGAATTGTTTATACCTTTAATGCTCACACCTCCCAAATTACTATCTTATTTCTTCAATAAACGAGCCATCTACCATCTTTAATATTCCACACTCTGTCTAACCGTGGGATATTTAATTTTAATGAAAGTGTAGTCATATTTTCCCAATTTATAGTTGATTGGTTAATGAGATGCAGGAAGCATGATTAAAATCGTCCAAAACACTTGCCTAGGTAGCTTATAAAAAAAACATGCTGGGTAATTTGGTACTTAAAATTAAAAAAACTTCATCGAGCAATGGTTAACTCGCACTGTTTTAGATGATCAATGTTAAAGCCATTCATAATTCATGGCAATTATTACCTGCATAATTAATTGGTGACATGTCTAGAAATAATTTGTTAGCTAAGATTGTTAATTTATAACTTCTACTTTAGCATTAGTCAAATTAATTTATAACTTCTACTTTGCACTCAAAATACATATAATAATTTGCTAGTTGGGCAGGCAGGCCAAATATGTCTGTAAAATTTGGCTGTGTAATACTTGGCTTAATCTGACTTGATAAAATTGAGGGTAAATCCTTGAATATATATGCAGCCTCCAAAATTGATTACCACCACAATCACATTGAAAAGGTTTCCTTTGCTCTAACGCAAATTAACTTTGCAATTTAGAGATTTATAGGTTCGAGATTTGGCTAGTTTTAACTCTTAATACTATCTACCATCACAGCCACTATAATCAATAAAAGTTTGGTAGCTGTTTTGATTTTGTCCTAATTTAGAAGGAGTAGAACTTCATTAATTAACATGGGTATTATTAGCAGTGTACTGATAGGGTTGGCATCCTAGAAATGGTGGTGAAAATGATAGTGTTCCCCCCAACATAGCCTATATCCTCCTTATGTAGCCAATAAACCTCCTTCATCTCCTGTTTTCTTCCCTCTTCAGTCTTCCCATCTCTTCAAGTTGGACACCAGTTTTTCTATTTTTCCACCACCAAATATTAAAAAAAAAAAAACCCTTATCCTTAGGCACATGCTTTTCAACTCTTGCTACTAAAGTTAAGCATTTGTGCCAAGTTTGATAATAGAAGATTGAAAGAAAAAAAGAAAAGAAGAAGGCTAAAAGAAAAATTGCTTACTGTTACAAAAATCCATTTTGCCAGGGCATCAGCTTGAAAATCAATTATTCTTAATTATGAGACAGGGGAGGTACAAGATGCAAGAGTCCCTTGCCAATTCCAGTAATCTTAGTGTTTTAGTCTATTGAAGGGCCTTGACTTAATCTCAGTAATCAGGTCATGATAGTAATTGAGTTAGAAATTTTGTCTAAAGATATCAAAAGTCCAAAACCAGGCTGTAGAATAAGCAGGCTGAAGGTTAAACAAAGGGTTCTTCTGGCACTGCTGGAAGCTTATGTGGTCCATCTATCTGGTTAGAAAAAGCCAAAAGGAGAAAAGATCGAAGTCCAAAGCCATTACAATCTCAATGTAAAGCATTTTCATCATTTTGAACATTTCTTGTCTGCGTATAAATAGGCTTCGAATACTAGTAAACAATAGAGTGTTTTGCTTCTTGATTATTTTCAGTTCCAAACTTCATTTACTTTCTAATCCTTTTCTTGGTATTTTGTTGCTTTGGTAGTCATGATATATATATACTCTTTCTTCAATTTTTCTTCAGTGAAACAAAATTAAGTACAAGTACTTCCAGTATTCCTTGCCCTCGCATACTACCATATATTTTATAGTACACAACATTATTCACAAGCAAATTGCACCAGGAAATTGTTGTTCTCTTCAAACAGAAAGCTGGAGATCCTTTTAGTTGGTGCTGAAATCACTTGATTTCTAGAGTACGGAATTCCATGATCTCAGCAATCCACTTTCTGTTCATAACCATTCTGACTAAACTCAGTTTTACAATCTTTCTTTTTCTGCAATATAATATGTATTTTCTAGGCCACCTGAGGCTGATGCAGGAGGAGGATACAAGTCTTCCGAAGAAGACATTGAATCAGGAGCAGTGCTCAAGCCCTTGGATGAAGAACCACCTGAGAGCTTCCGCAATCAAGGCTGTATAATGACCAATTCTGTTGGTATCAAGAAGTCAGAAACTATGGATAATCAAGAAATTATATGGCTCATGCTATGCGATTGCAACAAAAACTTGCAGCAGTGATGAAGTAACATGTCCCAACTCAAAAATAGAAACCATCTGCAGTTATTTAACTATTCCTGGCCCATATTCAGATTAGAATCGACTCAAGTAAGAAGCTGAAGTTACAATTAACTTGAATAATTAATTTTTTAGAACTACGGACCTCTCATGCAAACATGTTCTCTTTCTGAATTACTTTGTCAGAGGAGCATTACCTATAGAAAATTTGGGAGCAGATCAACTCATGGTTTTACGCTTTGTGGTTCTTCAATCCTCAGTAGTTAGTATTCGAGACGTTAGATATTTACATTTACTGCATGTTTTTATTGCAAAAAGGTATCCAATGCTCTTGAATCCTGTATTATTTTGACAATGCAACAACGGTTACAGTATGGATTCTACATATCCATATAGGTGACTTAAAAAGTACCATGTAGCTGACTACAGAAGGAATCCATCAGTCGAGAGCATAGTGATATAACTTGGGATGCATGCACATGGAGAAGGAATAAAGTTCTGAGCAGAGGCGACAAAGGGGAATTATAGAGTTCTGAACAGGGTGGAGAGAAGGGTGGAAAGTTGAAAATCAGGGGTGTTAATAATTGAGGCTGCAATTGCCTATACCAATTCAATCCCTCCAAAATATTATTTTGTAGCTGACGTTAATCTTATTTTTTTATGAAAAAAACAACAATGAAATGGCCTTGTGTTTGTGATAAATATCCAGTCAAACAACCTGTGCGGGAAATGTTGCAGCGATTATGAAAATAGCCAATAAAAGAAGAATTTAAACACATATTCTAAGCAGAAGAGGTTCATGTTTCATAGAATAGACTACCTCAAGGACTGTTGAAGAGGTCCATCATTATAACGAAGCAAACAAATGAGAAGAGAACACTGCCAAAAGGGTTCAAGACTACACCAAGTGAAACCACCTTATCCTCTGCAGCACCACCACAGGAAAACAATCAAACAATGCAATAAGACTAAGAATTGAAGGGAAAAATTGCAAATTGTCAAGGAAAAGATGCAGCGTACTGCATTCTCCGGCGTGGCAGATACATCTTAATCCAACTCCCACAATTTCCATCTGGCTTTTTGCACTCATCACAAGGGTTAGGGACATGAATATCAAAAGAAATCTTGTCCCCAATTCAAATCCATAGCTATTGTCATCCCACTGATGCATTTCTATACATTCTTCTGTAATGTGTGGCAGTTCATTTGTTTGGGATGAAAGTCCCCATCCAGTTTCCTTACGTCCTGAACCACAAAACAAGAAGAGATCCCTTTTCTAAGCTCTTGTTGGTGAGGTTTTGAACAAGAACCTCCCAAGGCGGGTAAACTAGCGCAATTGCTCATATATGGAGATGCTGAGTTCTTTTGGCTTATGCAGTTGTACAGAACTAAGGAGTTAGGCTGAGGGGGATGAGGAAATCCTGCTGATAGACATGTAGGAGATATGAAGTGAGAGGCGGAAGAACAAGAACTGTGTGAAATGGTCAGCAGTTTAGTCTCATAATCAATAGAAGAAACCTGGAAAAGACCAAGTGAAGTTCTGAAGTACAATTTCTGAGCTTTGCAAAGAAGCATGTGATTTAAGGGGACAAATATGTGGAATTATGAAGAAAGAAAGGACTTTGGATCCTTATCTTTCCACAATTGCTGATAGTTGTTTCTTGAGATACGGAAGTGGGAAAGGAAATTTTGAGTAAAAGGAGGGCTTGAAGCAGATGGACTTTCTTCAAAATCTGCATTTCCTTCTTGATATTGGCTTGGAATTCAGGCTTCAGCTCTGGAGAAACGTTAGAAAGAGCACTGCTGTTTTGATAAGATGCAGAAAGCTAAAAAGATTAAAAGGAGGTGACAGAACAAAGAATCCACTTTTCAACTTTTGACCAAAAGTTATGCTCTGCCTACACTTTGTTATTATCTTTTGCTAGATTCTGCAACAAGAACCTTTTTATTTAGCGAGGATAGAAACAAAGAAGAAAAGGAAAGGATGCATAATCATTCTTATCCGAACATACTTATTTGATCAATGTTATGCTCTGTCTATAATTTATTACTACCTTTTGCTAGATTATACAACGGGAACCTTTATTTAGCAAGGATAGAGACAAAGAAGAAAAGGAAAGGATACATAATCATTCTTATCTGAATATCCTTTCTTTTTCTGGTTTTTGGCATGTGAACTCTTTAAATCCTGCAAACATTCCTTTTTCCACAGAGACCACTTAACCATTATCTGTGTTGCATTATCTTGTTGGAAAAAAACCTTTCCTATAATTTTGACAGCAATTTAGATATAGCATGGTGTGAACTAACACACAGTTAGTTACACCACAGCCTTCTTTAATTTGAGATTTTGTAATCCACCGTCTTACTAGATTTGTTATTAGACGAATGTCCCTTTAGATAAAGGCTTTGTCTGGATAATATAATTCAATTTCAGCCCAATAAGCAGAGCTTTAGGGGCTTCATAACCTGCATTATTAGTTGCTGAGGCAGGTCTTAAAGTGGCAGACAGATTTCATTAACTGGGACCTTCTGAAAAGGTATATATTTGTGGGGCACAAAGTCAAATCTTTCTGCAGTGCAGTATTATACCATTGTTAGTCATAATAGTATTAGTCATGATATTATATTGGCGGGGCACAAAGTCAAATCTTTCTGCAGTTCTTTATTATACCATTATTAGTCATAATAGTAGTATTAGTGTTACCATATTGGAAAATTAGTCATACTAGTATCATGCAGCATTATTTTTTGAACTGAGAGAGGCACAAGAGATCATTCTGATACACAAGATAAAAGGCTGGATGACGATCTTTCAATCAATACAACACCAATATATAACACATAATAACCCAAATAGGCAAAACTCAAGGAAATGCAGAAATTCTGAAACATCCCCTCCCAAACACACTGCTGGAAGAGTATAATATTACATTACAAAGTCATACAATAATTTTTGTCATTGTGCAGCGATCTTGTTGGTCAAGCTGGAGCTTTAACAGTAACAACAGGGAAATCAAGGAGCAAAACCTTTTCAATTACTGTAGAAAATGTAGATGAGAACTCAACATGATTAGGATGGCCAAAGAAAGCAGTGAGGTCTTCCTTGCAGCCAAATGTCATCAAGAAAGCATGAGTAAATCCTTGTCTAAGCATCTCCTGACTTTCAATGTCTTGTCCCCTGTAAAAGATAGATTCTCATCTTACAGAAGTTGAAAGAACTTTCTGTCCCTGTTAAAAAATTACTTGCAATGGTGGCATTGTATTGTTCTAGCCAGGAATCTCAAGTTTGCTATGCCAGTTATCATATTGGTCAGAACAAAAATTCACAAAAATGAGGAATTAGAGTTGTGATCACTTACCAAACAAAGGACTTGACAGATTCAATCTCAGAAACAAGTTTCTCCAACCCTTTCAAGACATCTTCCACCACCACACCCTCCTTGAACTTAACCACCACCAAATGATTGAATTCAGCCATTGCCAACAGTCCGAACGAAGCAATTGTGGCTTACAAGAAAGGCCTCAATTTATACTCGAAAGGAAAAATCTTTTTAGGTGTCAACCTCAACAACAGGCGCATGTGTGAAATTAACTGTTGTACCATGAATGTCAGACGCAACTTTACAAGACAATATCTGCAATCCGAAATATGGAAAGGTAAAGTTGCTATTGGACTCAGACCCACAAAACAATTTTTCAAGGAAGCCTTGTATTTCACACAAATGGTTGAATTGTCTGACACTAGTGTTTCTCACACAAATGGGGTCCTGAATTGACGCCATTCTTCTTGGTCTTTCTGTTCTGGAAATGACTCGTTTCCAACAGTAAAAATCGTCACTGCACCTTTTATCTTTTTGTGGATGAAATTGAGCTGAAACTTTTCTTTTCATCCTAGTAAACTTTGGTTGCTTCTTTTCTCTACAAAAAATCTTTGAACCAACTTTGCTTGATTGTTTGCTGGAGTTTTCTTCCCTGTCCTTACCCACGTGCAATGCTTGAAAATGGAACACATAATTGAAAGTTTGATAGACTAGTGAGATAACACCACTTTTGGTCAAGGCATCACAGTGCCATTGATCGAGCATCTCTCTCAATTTGAAAGATAATATGTGGTCATGGAGAAACCTGGCCCTATTAGTCGTTAATCATGTAGAATCTGCTAAAAGCAATGCAATTATTGTTGAGAATTACTTGTTTTGAGTTCTCAAGTCACAGCTCAACAGAATGAGCAATGGTATAGTCTAATTGGGCTGAGGTACTAAGCTCTCCAACATAAGATTATGGTACGAGGTACTTAATTTCTTTTTGACAGATCAACAACTAAATCTCTTTAGCATTCTTGTGCACCCCAAAATCTTGAATTAGGCGAAGTAAACCTTAAAGGCTCTGGATTCTTTATTAGACTTTTTTGTGCTACAACATGTTTTAGAATAATAATTACCCCTAAAAAATATTGTAAGGCTTGATGTTGCGATCTCAATCCACAAAAGTGTAAAAAATGCAGTGACACTTGACACTCAATTAAAGTTGTCATAATTCATAGGCTGTCAATGAAGTCAGTTTGAGCCCAATCCATTTAGCCCAAAAAAGGTTCACTGAACCTTAGTTTTAATTGAATCGAGCAGAGTTTGGACCTAAAAATTAGGTCTTAACTATATATGAGCAAAGTTTAGGATGTACTAGGCTCAAGCCCATCAAGAGTCGGTCAATGTATGAGTGTGCGTGTATATAAAAGATATAATAATATTCATAATTTATAATTATATATATTGTGACATAAAATGTTAATAATTTATATATAAATTTATAGTAATTCATAATTATAAAATATATATTATATATAAGGAAAAAATGCACTTTTTATCCCCAAAGTTTGGGATGTTTGACAATTCAGTCCCTAAAGTTTCAGTTAAAAGACATTTCATACTCGTAGTTTTGTCATTTTGACCAATTTCATTTCTAAAATTTCATGCAAACATAGTTCATCTTTATAGTTTCATAAATTTGAATAGATGAGGACAATTGAATGATTATTAACTAATTTGGGTCCAAAATTATCACATGACTGGCATGTCCCTATTAATAATTGTATTGTTAATATTCAGTCATTGATTAAATTACATAAATAATAATGAATGTGTTCGGATAAGAGGTTTTTGTTTTAAAATTTGTGATATGATGTATGTGAGATAAAAAAAGATTGGATGATAGATAGACAATTTGGAAAAACATATATGTGATGGCAACAAATAAAAATTTTACAAAAAAATGACAATCTAAACAATTCTTTCTTTCACATTAAAATTTTTCTCCAATTGTTGCAATGGTATTGTTTGAAAATTTTCTCCAATTGGCTATAGTGGGGTTGATACTTCTCCACGACTTCGTTTCCTCTCCATACTTTTTGTTCAATTTGTGACTAAGACGAGAATAATGGGTGGCTGAAAATTTCTTAGTTTTTTTTAAGAAATAAGAAAGTGACATTAAAAATCAATTCTTGAAATTTTTATTGATCCAATGTTTTTTTGTATTTTACTGACAGGCATGCTTTTATTCATGTGATGATATTCCATTCAAAATTGTTTGGCAATCCATCAATTATAACTTAATTAGTCAAATTTATGAAACTACGAGAATAAATGTTTTGCATGAAACTTTAGGGACGAAATTGGTCGAAATTATAAAATTATAAGGATAAAAATGTGTTTTGACTGAAATTTCATGGATGAAATTATCCAACGCTCCAAACAGTGGGGATGAAGAGTGCATTTTTCCCTTATATATAATTATATGTTTAGTTATGAGTTTGATCGAATCTAAATTGAGCTCAAATCTCATATAATAGTGTAAACTAAGTTTGAACTTCTTAATTTGAATCCAAAACCTGAAAACCCTTATAATTTGTGAGCTGAATTTGAACTTCCTAAAATTCGATTCAAAAAGTCTAATTGACACCCCTAATAATTTTTTTTTTAGTATAAAAGGGAGAGTTTGAATCCAAAATTTTTCACTTGCACTTCCTCTCTCAAACCACTCAATCCATCCCCCTCCTCCCCCCGCCCCTATTAATTCATTTATTACTTACTCTTCATCATAATCACATTCTGCAATTCTTCAAAATCAACAATTTTTTTGATTATGTACAGTGTCAGTGGTTAAAGAACTCGATGCGTCGTCATAACATCGTGCATTTCTTCACATCAAACAACTTTACCAAAGTTTTGGTTTTACGTAACACTGAAGAATATGATCGGTAAACAAAGACTACAAACATGATCCGTATGCGGATTGACAGAGATGGGCAAAATATGCAAGTCCAGAGAAGCCATTCTGACAAAAAATGGACAATCTTTCGTGTACATGCACGGGCACCTATGAATTTTTGTATCAGACGTAATCAGATCAGTTCCTTCTTCACAACTGCAACAGTAGGCCTACTGCGGAAGGAATAAGGATACGGATGCATGGTCCAAGTTACCCACTGTTTAGGTCTTTATAATCCATGTTCTTATCTGGAACCTATGGTAGAAAGCAACAGAGGAATGCAGAGAACAAAGAATAGTGAGACGAGAATGTGCACCCGCACTGCAGATTTTTCGGCTTACTGTTGCCAACTTGCCAAGCGATGTTCAAAGAAATATCAGTGGCAAATAGTTTTCTGGAGTAGTAATAACGTGATGCATTCGTTGTTCAGCAAATTTTGCTATAACAATCAAGGGATAATTTCACAAACCTCCCTGAGGTTTCTGACACTTGCACTGAGACCCCTCCAGGTTTTAAAATTTCACCTAGCTCCCTTGCTTTTCAAATTTGGTAACAATTCAGTCCAATTAGGATTAAAATATTACTATCATGATAGAGATGACATTTCTATTCCATGAATACCCTCTTCCTCCCTATATTAGTACAAGATTGCTTGTTAATAAAAACCTACTAGTTTTCCCTTCGTAATAAAATTAGTGTAACACTTTTTGAATTTCACTTATAAACATTTATGTATTTAATAAAAATTAAATGATACAAATAAAATACTCATAAATAGCTAGTACTTTATTCATATAATGGAAGAAACTCGTAAAGAACTGGTATATTATGGACAAATTTTATTTCTACTTTCAAATACTTCATTTATATTAAATACAAAACATACTAGTTTTCTTTCGTAAAAATATTTGTGTAACGGCTTTTGAATTTTATTTGCAAATATTTATGTATTTAACATAAATTAAATGATTCAGAATAAAATGTCCATAAAAATCTGGGTAACTTGGTTCATATAATAGACAAAGGCCATAAAGAGTTGATACTTTATGGGATATTTCTTTTGCTCATAAATAGCTATTACTTTGTTCGTATAATAGAGAAAACCCATAAAGAGCTGATATGTTATGGGCAACTTCTTTTTTTTTGTTTTTTTTTACTTTTACGTATTTAATTTATGTTAAATACAAACCTACTAGTTTTCCTTTCGTAAAATATTAGTATATCACTTTTTAAATTTTACTTACAAATATTTATGTATTTAACATAAATTATGTGATTCAGAGTAAAATGCCTATAATAAGCTAGTATTTATTCATTTAATAGAAGAAACTCGTAAAGTGCTGGTAAAAAGTGGGTAATTTCTTTTTTACTTCACGTATTTAATTTATGTTAAATATAAAACATATTAGTTTCCCTTTCATAATAATATTAGTGTAACACTTTTTGAATTTCACTTATAAACATTTATGTATTTAATATAAATTAAATGATTCAAAGTAAATACTCATAAATGGTTAGGTAGTACTTTATTCATATAATGGAAGAAACTCGTAAAGAACTGGTATGTTAATGGACAATTTTTTTTAACTTTCAAATACTTCATTTATATTAAATACAAAACATGCTAGTTTTCCTTTCGTAAAAAATTTTGTGTAATGGCTTTTGAATTTTATTTGCAAATATTTATGTATTTAACATAATTAAATGATTCACAATAAAATACACATAATCATCTCTACCTTTTTATTAACAAGCAATCTTGTACTAATATAGGAGGAAGAGGGTATTCATGGAATAGAAATGTCATCTCTATCATGATAGTAATATTTTAATCCTAATTGGACTGAATCGGTTACCAAATTTGAAAAGCAAGGGAGCTAGGGTGAAATTTTTAAAACCTGGAGGGGTCTCAGTGCAAGTGTCAGGAAACCTCAGGGGAGGTTTGTGAAATTATCCCTACAATCAATCATATGCAACTATAGAAATTTGAAGGAGACCAGTTGGCTTCTGATTTTCGCCTAAAGTAAATTCCGGAAAATAGCGAAATATATAATGCAAAAGCATATATTTTCATTTCATAAAATATTTACTAATGGCAGATACAATATATCCAACGTATCACGTATACAATAAATTAATCTGAAAAATCACCGGCATCCTATTGAAAATCCGAAAATAATAAAGATTATATCAAGAAACTCCAACAGATTTGAAATTCGGATAAATAAAAAAAATCTGTGAGTGTTTCCAACCAATGTCAGATTTGCTTGCTATTCAACTGATTCATAGTTAAGTTTGAGGTTGAGATGTGGACAAAAGGACCTAAGAATCTAGATATGCCAAAAAAAAAAAAAGAAGACAAAATGCATACTCCATTTTCTTTGTGTTTACAGATTGAGACATACAACAGACTAAATATGAACAGTACTGATAAGAATTATACCTTTTATGTTGATTACATCCCCCGGATCTTTTACATTCACATTGACGGAAATTTGGCAGCCATCATGGAGCCCTCTTTCCTTGACGGAGAAACGAAAACCTCCAATCAAGTAAAATCACACGCATATTCCTAATTTTCCATATTCTTTAAGAGGTTGAAATTAATAATAATTTCCATCATTTTATCAGACATCAGAAATTGAAATGACCCTATGAAGGGCCAGTTCCAACATCCAAGTGTAAAATTGACAAAATAAGATGGAACCCACGTTTCAGTACAAATTTGTCAGCCACGAATCTTTCTACGTTCATGGGTTGTTAGTCAGTAGAAAAGAATACAAAAACATCAATTCATGTCATTTTTCAATGAGGTCCGGTCCCTTTTATCTTCTTTGACTGTATTGTTTTCCTAATCAGTCAGGTCTACGTCTTTTGAGCTATGTTTTCAGAACCGGATCGGTTAGCGACTCGGTCAAGCTCAGGGGTCAATGGGTTCAATCGGAATCGATAGGGGTTGAACCGGATGATGTCATAAATAAAAATTATTTAAAATTTTAAATATTTTATGTAAAATACCTAATAACATGTTAATATTAATAAAGGTATATTCATTTATATTTGATGTTTTAAATATATTTAACAAGAAAATACAAAGAAATTAGAACAATTAAGTAACAATTTATATTATTTAATGAGCATTAACAAGTTTAGAATTAAAATTATGGACTTAATTGAAAATAATACCAAACTTTAAGAAAATATTGATAAAGTATAAAATATTTGAGGTATATTAATAATTTTAACAATTTAGGGGTCAAAAACATAATATTAAAAAGTTTGAGTTTTTTTCTTTTTAAATGCTGTTTGAACCGGGAAATCCGGTTTTTTTCCGGTCAAACCCGGTTTTGACCGGGTTTTTGTTTGCCCGGTTTTTAGACATGACTCGGACCGGACACTTGATCGGTTCCCGATTTGACCGGTCGAACCGGCCGGTCCGGTCCGAGTTTTAAAACACAGCTTTTTGGTAGATAAGAAATGTGCATCAAACGTAAGGGGTTGGTCGATCAAAAGGATATGCGCGGTATACTTTCGTGATTTTCCAACATGTCTGGTCCACCTCCAAAAGCTACTTCTACGGTGGAAGAATTAACAACCACCATAACGTTGTCCATAAGCAATTTTGTTCGATGTAGCCTCGTCTTTTCTCTAACCATCTACTGAATTTCCACCACAAGAGTTGTTGTTGTTGTTGTTGTTGTTGTTTTGTGTGTGTGTGTGTGTGTGTTTTTTGCTTCTAATTATTATTCATTGAAATTCTTTCTTCATAATTTTCCCAATAGTTTTCTGGTAATATCAAATTTAAAGATGAAATTATTTCAATGATTGACCTTTGACCTGAACCAGTTCAACTGATTGGACTAAACACCCAAGTGCAGTTGTCTAACCTTGTTAGAACGAAAGAAATTATCCACCCATGTATGAAAAAGGTATTGGGATAATTTCAAAAAAACCTCCCCTGAAGTTTCTAACGGTCTCGCTCCCCTCCCCTGAGGTTTTCAAAATATTAGAAACTTCCCCTAAAACTAGATAGGCAGTCCCAAATCCAACCCAATCCAAAAATGAAAATAAAAATTTCGATGCTAGAGAGAGAAAACAACTTGACACCCCTCATTGTCTTGCATTAGTGAAGTTACAGGTGAATAACAAGTAATAATTTTTAATAGCAAATTAGCATATACGTAGCCTCTCACACATTTACAAAGCATACATAAATGAGCTAAGCACACTGATTTGGCGTCTTACTAAATGAAGCAATCCAAGTCATACAAGAAACATAGAATCAACTAAGCATAATTTTGTAGAGGATTAGCAAATCAAATCAGTCGAGAAATAGAAAATTAGCTAAATATAATCTACCATATACAAACAACAACTATATCAATATAAACTGTCAAAGAATATTGAAAATTTTCAAAATTCTTAAAAACTAAACTGGTAGAGGCTTAAAGAGCTCTTCAACAAATGTAAGACTTTAGAGCTTTTCTATACCATGTATCAAGCTTTCTCTACCATATATCAACAATGGTTTTAAAGAAACTAATTGAAATGACTTGTTGTACTTGAAGCTTTCTAGGCCATATATCAATCACCAAGTACTGTCTGAATTTGGTGCCATTTTCTTCACGGCATTTTAGATATTAATTAAAGGAATCTAAATTATAATCGTATTTATAACTAACTTAGCTAAATTTGTCCATATAATTGCGAAACATTTGGCAACTTGTGCGGGTATTTAAGTCTTTTCGCCCATGAAGATGTAAGAAGTGGAATCCAATATTCTATCAGGGAAGGTCTCCAATTATTTTGAAAACCTCAAGGGAGGGGAATAAGACTGTCATAAATCTTAGGGGAGGTTACTAAAATTATCCCATATATTTGTTGAGGAATTTAATAATTTCAAGAAATTTTTTCTAAAATTTTACCGGCAATTAACTCAATTGGATTATTTACCCAAAAAAAAGGTTAAACTCAATTGGAATGACTTCAAGATAAACTCATAAAAGTAAGGAAAATGATTTGACCGAACATTCGTTCCGGTCGGTGGCTATCCCTTTTCGGTCCCTTGTGTTTCACACTTTGTGGGCCTCCCTAATTTAATGAGGTGCCTTGTGCAGCCCACGTGCGGGGCCAGAGTTCCTTTTGGGACGATTTTCTGCGGGGAAAAAAGCCCAGTGCGGATCCATGAATTGGGCGCCGCCACCAAGAATATTCCCTAGAAATTTAGGCGCAATTTTCCTATTCTACTTCAAAGATCCAACTATTCCAACTATACTATCATCTTAGATTGTACTTGACATGCCAATTGCATTGAGTCACTCTGTTGTATAACGACATTGCCTATACTTCTCTAAGAAATAATAACAAAATTCGACATGATTAAAAATGCTTGAACCGAAATGATTAAAAATTTTGCCTTTCCAAATAACATAAGCATGTTGCGGTAATTTCTTTATCATGAAAAAAATCTCTTGATGTTCTAACAAATAAAATCTTGAATGGAAATGAAGATCAGCTATCTCAATCATTCTTGCATATTTATTGGGCTTGTTTTTTAATGGTGTCGAAGAGGATTGATACTGAGAAGTTTTGTATATTTATTGGCCACAAATTCTTTCCAAAAAAAAAAAGAATTCTGTGGCCACTCCTGTGCTTAAGCTAGAAACTGTGCTTATATATATATATATATATATGTATATATACACATATATACAGAGAGAGAGAGAGAGAGAGAACTAAATAGTGTTAGAAAGTGAATGCAAGAAATGCCTCTTGTGTGTGTGTTTTTGTATCGAGATAATATTTTTTAATTTATTTTTCTAACAAGAAAGCGATGAAATTTAAAAAACGAGAAAAAGGAAAGGAGATTTGTACTCAAAAACTCTAAGTTTTGATTTTTCAACTTCAGCCATTAGATTAAAAACTTTTGGATAAATGGAGTATTTATGGATGTACTAAGGTGCTTGTATTTCATTTGGACAAGTATACTCTTAAGCCCCCAACGGGATAGGTCAACCGGTGTGGTTGTTCCTCTTTAGGTATGTTCACCAGAGTTTGAATAATCTCGCTGTTAACATGCTCGGAGTGGATTGGGGTGCCCTCTCCCAGATCGCAAGGGATTAGTCGGGCCAAAGGCCCGAATACAATTGTGTCGACAAAAAATAGGAAAAAGTATACTCTTAAAGGCGCGACCGCTTTCTGCTATGTTGCAAGATACATTGAACATCATTTTCATGTATATTAGTGCGAAAAAAGTAATTGACCAAAATTATGGCAAATGGACGGTTTGTAGCTGACTAAATAGGTATTTCAAACAAAGGAAGTTGTAGTCTAAACCTAGCCCAAGCAATGCTACGTTGAACTTGACTTTATTAACCAAAAAAAAAAAATTGACTTGACTTTATAAAAGTGCAGTTCATTTTCTTGTTTGAGCATTATAAATGAGTAATTCAACTTGAATTCGACTTAATTCAGCTTGAGTTTGATCAAAATAAGCTCCCATGACATAATATTGTGAACGTATCAAATTCACTGAACGTGATAAATAAGTAAAAAATTCTTGTTGTGATGGTTTATATAATGAAAATTGAGTAGGCTATATTAACTTGCACACCTGAGTACCAAAAGCTTCTCCAGAATTGACCCATCATTTTTCTAGTGGAGCACAAATATTGAGTTGAGTCGTCCTCTTCGATTGTGTGACGAAATAGCAACCCCAAAAGGTCAAAAGGTCCTCCGGCATCGGGACCAATTGGACGGATACGGATTACCCTGTGAAGTTCATGCAGACGTGTTTGTCTTGGTTTGCATGTCGGATATGTATTTCGGCTGCCGTACGATTATTGAAGTCTTCTCATGATTAATCATTTGCGACCTTTCATTAATTCTGGTCATTTTCGACTTTAGTCCCCAAGTCCCATGTCTGGTCTCGCCATCGTCCCTCGAGCATGTGCAATCCATTGTCCTTCAATTTGGTGGGTGGCTTTGTGTGAAATAACGTTGGTAGATAATAATTGTTTTGAGGAGTGGTGGGAGTTTGTGGCTCTTGATCCCAACTAACTACGGCTTGGCAAGTCAAAGTAGTTGGGTTTTTTTTTTTT
This sequence comes from Coffea humblotiana, assembly GCA_023065735.1. Lineage (NCBI taxonomy): Eukaryota > Viridiplantae > Streptophyta > Magnoliopsida > Gentianales > Rubiaceae > Coffea > Coffea humblotiana. The sequence goes on along the minus strand of CM041208.1, from coordinate 25,767,550 downwards.
TTTTAAAAAAAATTTATCAATATGATGCTTTCAGTTAGACAAAAAATAAGAGCCCCACAATTTCGTTTGGACTGTATTTAATGTGAAATTAATAAAGTCCATAATCTTATTTAGAGTATTTTCATTAGTCAAAAACTAACTATCAGACTCGTCAAATAATTAGGTCGGATCAAAATAAAAATTTTTCGTTAGATATGTACTAGACTAGCTTATGTGGCTTTTCTAAGCCCGTCTCAGAAAAAGGGTTATTATTCTTTAAGGAAAAAGAAAATTGACGATCTAAATATTATTTGGTGCACCAATTATCAAGATATAGGTTATATAACTTATAACATTTTTTTAAAAAAAAAAAAATTTTGTTTCCTAATCATAGTGGTATCAAATTTGGTGAGTGTGCTCTTTAGACTAATTCCCATGGATAGGGCATATTAAAATGATTTTCTCGTCCTTTTCAAACACAGAAAGCTCGTTTGACTATAATAGTGCTTATAAATGCATACAAGCTCCAAAATTTTTTCATTTGTGTTTTTTTTTTGATAATGACAAAGTTAGTAATGATACTCATAGCACATTCTAGCTTTTCCACGGGAAAGTAGCTTTTCCACATTTCTGCCATGCGAGGCACACTAATGAAAGAGACAACTAAAAAAGCCACAATTAGATTTTGGATGTTGATTTCAGAAACTTGGCCAGCCATAGACTTGTTCCACAGGCTCGGGCCAAATATTCCCAACTTCTGAGAATTCAGGTGATAAATTGATGCACCAAAAAGTGGCTTTCTTGTGGGTAAAAGTAATTAAGTTTGGCCATCTCCATCTCCGTTCTGATACATAATAACAGAATAAAAAAAACATCAAGCAATATATATTAACCCAAATGTATATAATTTTTTGCTTTTAGGAAGAAAGAAAAAGAAAAGAATCTGTTTTGTAGTATTACAGAGCATTGGATTTGATTGAAAGTTTGGTTATTGACGATTAAACCGATGGACGATGCTGTTATCTTGTTATCATGAATGCCTATTATGTTATTACTTATACGACAGTTAGTTGTTAACTAGATGTACCCAATAGTCATAGTTCTTAATCTCATTTCCTTGAGTTTTGATTTGGTGACATGGATTGCCCTTTCCCGTCTTCTTCATCCTCCCTTAAAGCACTAAAAAGACAAAGCTCATTTTACACAGCTATGGCGGAAAACTAAACCCTAAGATTAAGGAAAGCGTTTTCTTTTCCCAAGAATATTCTACCCAAAGAAAAATAAAAGGAAAGAAAAGCATCCCTTGCACGAAAGAAAACGAAAAAATTTTACTCACTCGTCTAACCAAAATCTCATCGATGAGACGCATATATCATGTAACACGTGGAAGTAAATTTAGACATACAAGACCTCTCTAGCAGTACTTAAAAGTGTTAAAGAAGTGTATTCACGATGTAAAAGCATTCACGGTAAATTTACATTTCAACAAATAGGTAAAACGTGATTGTTTGTTGGGAGAAATTTATATATCCTCAAAGTATATTGGCAAGTCAAAATGCATGGTCGAAATCATGTATTCAACAATCGAAACGATACTGACGGCTACGGAATATGCTCTAACTAGTAAAATGTTTCACTTGTGATTGAGAGATCACGGAATTTGAGTCATCACTGGATTAAGTGAAAGACAGTATTAATTCTCTGACTAAAGAAAAAGATGAAAGTGACTTTTCTACGTTTAATAACCATAGGCATTCTAGAAAAGTCAATATTACAGAACCTTTTATTCTTAGAACGAATAAACTAAATATGAAAATTTTAATAATTTTTTCATGGCAAGACATAATTTATGTCGTTACACATTCGCTTTTGTATCTTTATGATAGTAGACTAGTATAAACCTCAACCCTTAAAGAAAAGTTACGATTTGCTTGAGAGTCATCCAGAAGAATAAAATCGACCTCCAAAATTCTCAACAACTCTAGCACTTATGTCAGCTACTTTAATTTTGTTGGTTCTTGGTGGATATTTTTAACTTTTCCAGCAAATAGGAATGGTTGAACACCGTTCTTCCAAAAGACGATAGAAAAAGATGCCAAGTCATGAGTAGAAGAAAAAGAACAAATGATGATGCCTAACTCATGAAGAATTAAAGCCCTCCAATAGCCAACAATTTCCAACACGAACGACCAACTTAACCGAAAGTTTCTCGTCTTGTTAATTTGTTTCTTCTACGTTGTTGTGAGCCTTTTTTAACACTTTTGTGGTGAAACGAACGTAGCCTAGAGTGTGACATTTTGATAAAACAGCATCCAAATTATCTTGTGGTCGGAGCGGCCTTTTGAGACTTGAAATTTGGGAATCTTGATATATACCGACCCTGAATGCCATAAAAACTGGAATAGCAATTGTTGTAATCAACCCCACTCAATTATACCACTGAGAAATTAAATCACTCAAACTAATTCAAAGTGAATAATAATGATTAATGAAATATAAAATAGAACTGAAATACTAGTAGCAATCTTCTAGTCAAAGGAAAAATCTCAGTGGAAATTAATCAATGACGCAAAGATGAATTCACATATTCATCATGAATAAATTAATTACGGTTATTCTTCCTTACTAATTGTATGATTACTTCACTTGTTAATAAACAATTCTAAACAAACTCTTATGATTTAATGTATTAACAGCATTAACAATTAGAGAGATCAACAACCCTAATCAACAAAGTCACAAGTTCGATTCATTTAAAATTAGATTAAATATTCTCATAATATATGCCCAAATATGCCACTTGCCACGAAATCAAATCAATCAAACAATTGTGAATTTGATGATTCCATTGGCAATAGATTATTTTGATGATTAAATAGTGATGAGTTATTTAATCACATAAAATAATCATCAAGAGTATATCGTAGGAAATATATAAATATTCATGAATATACTCAACAATTAAATTAGATTAGATTTCACAATTATAATAGAACCATTGACTTCAATTATCCTTCAACTGGAAACGGAGAGTAGTAACTGCTCTTCATGGAAAGAAAGCGCAAGTGTAGTGTTTGGATAGAAAATTATTTGGGATAATTTTTTGAAAAAATACAGTAACACTGTTTTTGATATAATATATGTGAAATAAAAATATGATTGAAAAAAATAAAAAAATAGTTATAAAATTTATTTACGAAGGAATTAAATACGTTTTGTAAATAATAAGCTATCCAAACACACTAAGGAGGGTTCAAGTTGGCAAAGATAGAAAGCCGCCAACTACCTAAAGTAAGACAATGTTGTATGTCGGCTCTTTTTGACTTCATACGCCTCTTCCTGAAATAATTCCTGTCACAAAAGGAATTACTTCTACTCAATATACTCCCATTTAACTAGTGTAATAACTTCCTAATAGGACAATAATAAGACTCATAGATTCCTAAACAAAAAGCAGCAACTTTAGACTAATCAAGATTTAAAGTCCGTATCTTCATAGCATAAGCTGGAGGCTGTGACAAATATCTTCCTTTTCAAATGAGGAATTGATCTCCTGTCCTGCAATCATCCCGACTTTGCACATTCTGATTCACCCCATATGCCCACGCCACATCGATGGTAATCTTCTGAAAAATCTTTTTTTTTTTAAACTCCTTTTTATCTAAAATTCCTGTGCATATCGCCAATTAACACAATATATATAGAGGCAAAATTAATAGGGAATTCTCACAAATTTTTTATCTATTAAACACTCTTATCATCAAAGGCCTGTTGAAGCAACTAAACATAAGCGTTAAAGTCTTCTATTTCTTGATTAAGGTCTCATATATTGATGTGATTTTAGGTTGTCAACTCCATCAAGTATCTCCACTTACGTAACCTCAAACCTAGCTGTAACAAGTCTACGAAGATCCTGTTTGTTCTTAATCGGAAAAATGAAAACTAGTCAAATTGATTACAGTCTTTGCCCAATAAAGAAATCAAATTAAAGTATGCTTTCATACTTGAACAGGGCAGTAGATTAAGGTCAAGTGATCACGAGACTATGAAGTTGATGTTTGGTCACTGTTTGGGAGACAAGAGTGGATGGCGGCCAATATTAGTCTAATCGTACGTTTCCTAGGTTCATGAACTACGGTACCAGTTGACCGAATTGCGAAGATTTTATTTTGCAATTTGCAAAATCAGATACGTACATTTTACATTTTTTTTCTCTTTAAAGATGATGCAACAAAGAAACAATTCTGGGAGCAATCTTTCAGTCTTAAGTGAATTGATGATCTTATATTTCATTAATTGATACGTGTTATAGCATGAATTGCAAGAATATATTGGAGGATAGACTATAACAAACCTAAATATTCTTTTGGCTGTTCGATTTACACCAAAAACAATTTTCCACAACCTTTTGCTCATGAAAACACATGCTTTAAATAATTTGCTTCTTTAATTATCTCTAGCCACCCAAAGAAAAGCACTGTTTCAGCCCTAACAGCCTTCCAAATTGAGAAAACAAGAATGTATTGTACTTTTGACTTGTTAAATTCATTGTTATTTATTAACCTTAAATTATACATTTCTGGTTAGTGGACTTATTTATCCGAAATTGCTTCGAATTTCGAGCCTCTCTCACTTATATTAAAAAACATAAAAAAAATTTACCACAAAAGAAAGTAAAAGGATGGTTTATAGCTTAGTAAATAGGTAGTACAAGCAAAGGAAGTTGCAGTCTGAGCCTATCAAGTATTGAAATATTGAACTTGACTTCATAAATGAGTAATTGAACTTCTATTTGACTTAATTGAGCTTGAGTTTGATCAAACAAAGCTCACAGAGATGGAACTAAATCAAACTCATGTTCGAACATGGTAAATAAGTAAAAATTTCTTGTTATGAAATATATAGGATTAAATACAAAAAATTCCCCCTATGATATGCATATGTTCAACTTAACTTCCTATCATTTGGAAACCTATAATTTAACCCCTTATAATTTTTTAAAATTTTTGATATTCTGATGAATTGTCAAAAGTATGTTGGCAAGTGAAATGTCACAATTGCCCTCATACATATAGACAAATTAAGTACTAAAAGCACCCTATGGTATGGGAGAATGTTCAACTTACCTCCCTATGATTTAAAAGTTCTTAATCCTTTGTGGTTTCTGAGTTTTTGAAATATTGATGTCTCTTACGAATCAACAATTTTCATCATGACCATCCTTTAACAATTGCAAAGTTTGTATTGATACCTCAATCCCTAATTTGCCACCACCTTAATAGTTTGGAATGAGACATTCTTGAGGACATCGAAAACATGTTTTTGTATATTTTCCTTCGCTATGAAAACAAAATGGATACTTTAAATCCCAATAAACTAAATAACAACATTAAACTGCAAAATTTAAATTTTTTACCTCTTTTCCAAATTCAAACAAACCCCGTATGAACTAGTAGAAGCTTGATTTCTCTCTAAATCTATTGCTTTCTCTTCTTTAAGTTTTGGACCAACGATGGACTATGATTTGGGAGTTTTATTTTCAACAAGACATATAATCAGAAGTACTCACACTTTTATGTTAAAATAATCTTACAAAAAACTCACATTAACATGTAATTCTTACAAACTTGATTAGTTTTGATTATTTCTATTGCAATTTAAAAAACTCACAGACCATGAAAAACTGAATTGTAAGTTTAGGGACCATAGAACATTAAATTGAACATTTGTTAAATTACAAAGCATTGTTTGATATTTGGCCCATTTAACTATATAGGGGAAATTGTGATACTTTGGTCACCAAACATTAGTTTTGACAATTTTCATCGATATTTCAAAAAAAAAACTTAATAAATACGAGAAGTTAAATTATAAGTTTCTAAATCATAGGGTGATAGTTAAATATTCGCTAAATGATAAGGGAGTTTTGGTATTTTCGACGTCGGTCCCAAGTTGCATGTCTTGCCATCGTCCCTCAAACATGTGCAATCCATTGTTCTTTAATTTGTGTGGGTGGCTAAGTGAGGAGGACCACGGGAGGCACAGTTGGAATTTTTGTATGATTTGCCCGGTTATTACATTTTTTTATATGATATGGTGTATGTGACGCGGTGATTTTTGGATAGTCGATAACATGAGCTTACCTGCCAAAAAAGGAATGGCCGGAGTCTTGTCCGCTGGTCTCACTCCGATGTTAAAGTCAGATATAGATTGGGTTGCAAGGACTCTAGTTAGATTTTTGCTTGTGTATCTTATTCGTAGATGGTAGGAGAGTATTTATAAGGGAGGATCCATTGGACAGAATGATGACACCTACATCTGGACAACGGTCAGATGGCAGGCTAAGGCGGCGGTGCTCAGGCGTAGGTCTGTATGCTAAGACAGCGGGTGGTCACATCAATTTGTCAGTAGTCACCTCACTGGCAGAGGCATGGGTAGTGGGGCTCATAGCCATACTCGAGGGAGTGGGGTGAGAACGAGCAGATTAGCCGAGGTGATTACGAGAATCAGGATGATCAAGATGAGGTCTCTGAGGAATAAGGAACCGAGATGACGAGACCTCGGTAACACGGTGGCACCCACAGTATGGCTATATAATTTTATTATATTTATAAATTTTATTCATGTCCATCAATTTGATACATATATATAATAGCGTCTATAGACATACATTACATTGTGAAAAAAAATGATAATATACCTAAAGAGGTGATTTTTAACCAAATGAGATGCTCTAAATGCTAGGAATATATGCCGAATTGGTGGAGTAGCTAATCAAGGGTCACCCTGCTTGGAGTGTTAGATACGGGGCCTGATCCTCTGGTCCATCTTCGAAGATTAATTTAGTTCAAAGTAATATAAAAGTAACTCCAGAGAGAGAGAGAGCATTGCTATTTTTATTACCCAAGATTCGTCCCTTTCTCAGTAAGATGTCCTGCTATTTATAAGGGACAATTTGGAGGCACAGACGGTGGGGTCTAGGCCCCTGGAAGATTGATGGAGACAAACATATCATCTTGACGTGACTAATCTGGACAGAGGGCAGGGTGTCAGAGGTCACATCTACTATTGTTTGGTGGTCAGACCATTGACCACATCTCGGTTAGTGTAGGTCATAGAACTGTACGAGGTTGATAGCAGGATGACAAAGTCACCTCGGTCATCAAAACGCTAGCCCGACCGAGGTAGTTACGACAAGTGAGATGATCATTCCGAACTGGGGTAAACTACGGCTTCCCCGGGGACGGAATAACCATCCTCAACAAGTCTCCCAAGCCTTGGTAGGGTATTCAATTGTTGGTAGCGATAGATTATTTCACGAAATGGGTCGAGACCGAACCCCTAAGGAGCATAACCGGTTTGGCCATACAAAAGTTCCTGTAGCTCTGGGAAATTGGCCAATTATGTCTGTCCCCCATTGCTCAAATGGCCAGGGCGATGTAATGGGAACCATAAGATTAGTGGACTGGTGATGTTCGGGGGGCGTGGTGTTGGCAGGAGAGACAACTGAAACTAGGAGTTGGGTATCCCGGCGAATGGTAGACCAGAAGTACCCAAGCAGTAGAGCCTTTTTGACCTGTATCCGGTAACCAACGTGGGCGCCGCAGAGCCCCTTGTGGATGTCTTGAAGGATCCTTTCCCCGTCTTCTGGCGTAATACACCGTAGCCATGGGCCGAGATATGACCTCTTATACAAGAGGTCATCTTGGAGAGCGTATCGAGCGGCTTTTCGTTGAAGCTTCCTGGCCTCGGCTTGGTCCTCCGGAAGCTTTCCTTGACCGAGGAATCGAACCAGTGGATCCATCCAAGTGTCCGCAGGATAGACAGGACACACGATTTCCTCTAAATAGCCGGGCTCAGCTAGAACTTCGACGAAGACTGTCTTGTTGAGAGTGGAGAAAGAGGTGGAAGCAAGTCGGGACCGAGGTATTCTTTGGATTTTGAAGGACTCAAAGCGTGCAGTTAGTTGATGGACCTTGGAGAGGTAACGTTGCATAGCCTCCTCCTTGGCTTCGTACTCACCAAGTACCTGACGTACGACGAGTTGGGAGTCACTATTGACCAGGATATGTCGAGCGCCGAGTTTGCGAACTAACTGCAGGCCGGCGATGACTGTTTCATACTCAGCCTCATTATTCGAGGTGGCGAAGTCAAACCGAAGAGCATACGAGCACAGCTCCCCTTGCTGGTCTTCGAGGAGTAAACCTGCTCCACTACACTCACTGTTGGATGAGCTGTCCACATGCAGGATCCACCGTTGAGACTTGAAATCCGAGGCGGGCTCTTTCACTTCGTTAAAAGTGAATTTCGCGAGGAAGTCGGCCAGAGCCTGAGCTTTGATGGCCATCCGAGATTAATAGGATAGATCATATTTTTCCAATTCAATGGTCCATTTGGTAAGTCATTCAAAAGCTTCGGGGCGTGATATGATCTGTCTAAGGGGCTCATCTGTCCTTAGACATACGTGGTGAGCTAAAAAGTAGGGATTCAACCAATGAGTTGAATGAATTAGGGCCAGCACCAGCTTCTCCGCTTGGGTGTATTTGGTCTCCGGCTCTCGAAGAACCCGACTAACATAATAGACCGGCATCTGGATGCCTTCTTATCGTATCAGTACGGCACTTACCGCTTCATTGGCGGCGGATAGGTACAAATACAGCTTGTCTCCTAGCCGAGGTGAAGTGAGCGTTGGGAGGTGGTGCAGGTACTCTTTCATCTACTTGAAAGCCTGTTGGTACTCATCCGTCTAGGAAAATTTATCAGCCTGCCTCAATATTTTGAAGAAAGGCAGTGCTTTGGAAGCAGACTGTGACAGGAACTAGTTCAGAGCTGCCAGGCGCCCTATTAACCTTTGCACATCTCGGGTACATCGTGGTGGAGACATCTCCTGGATTGCCCTCATCTTGTCAGGGTTTGCCTCTATATCTCGCTGTGATATGAGGTATCCCAAGAATTTTCCTGAGGTGATCTCGAATACACACTTTTTGAGGTTCAACATCATCCGAGTATCTCGGAGGACTTCGAGGACCTCTCTCACGTTGGTTAAGAAGGCCAAGATCTTCTTACTTTTCAGGAGGATGTTGTCTACATATGCCTCGACAGTTTAGCCTATTTGTGATTGAAAACTCGGTTGACCAATCTCTGGTATGTGGCCCCGGTGTTCTTGAGCCTAAAAGACATAGTAGTGTAACAGTATATGTCTTGGTCTGTAAAGAAGACCGTCTTCTCTTGGTCCTCTTCGCTCATCCCGATCTGATGATACCCTTTAAAGGCATCAAGAAAGCAAATGATTTCATATCTCATTGCTGAGTCCACTAAGGCGTCAATTTTCGGCAATGGATAGCAATCTTTTGAGCAAATCTTGTTCAAGTCGGTGAAATCCACACACATCCTTCATGCGCCCGTGTTCTTCTTTACTATGACGGGATTCGACAGCCAAGTTGGATATTGCACTTCTCTAACCATTTTTGCCGGAAAGAGTTTGGTCACTTTTTCATCAACGGCTTTACTTCGTTCTGGGTCAAAGTGCCTCCTCTTTTGCTTGATCGGTCTTGCTTGAGGGCCTACGTTGAGTTCATGCAATATAAGATGGTGTGGCACTCCTTTTACCTCCTCGGCAGTCCAGGCAAAAATGTTCCGATAATCCCTAAGGAGGCCGACCATCTGGCTTTTAAGAGGATCGGGCAAGTGGATGCCCACGCGAACCGTCTGGTCGGGATTAGCGGGGTTCAAGAAGATATTCTCCATTTCATCTCCGGTCTCCAGCCTTTGCGGTTTCCTGGTCTATCGGGGATCAATACAATCAATTGAAAGGATGTTTGACATCTTCTCTGCCCTCGGCTCAGAGGTCGAGGCAGACGCGGCTTGCAAGTGGCGAGGTAGCATTCCCGTGCTGCACAAACATCACTACTCACCTCGGCGATATCCACCGGAATTGGGAATTTGAAACTCAAATGGTAGGTAGAATATACTGCTCGTAATGCATTGAGCGTAGGTCGACCCATGAGCAGGTTGTAAGGAGAGTCAGCTTTAATTACAATAAAATTGACGGAAATTGTACGACAACGAGGGTGTCGACCTACGGTCACCATTAGTGTGACCATTTCCTCAGAATGTACCACATGTCCCCCGAACCCTACGAGGGGGGTCCTAATGGGGGTTAGCTGTTCCTTAGTCAACTTTAAGCTCTCAAAAGTTCGGAGATACATGACGTCAACCGAACTCCCTAAGTCGGCATACACATTCTTAACAATATAATTATTGGCGAGTACCTCTATCACTAAGGTCTCGTGACTGCTAGAAGCAGCGAGAACAGAGTCACTGAGACCATAAGTGATGATCTCGGATAAGCGAGAGCTCGGCCCAACTTGATTCGAAATAGCCTGCCTGTAGGTCTTTTTTCGGGATTTTTGACTGTCCCCTCCCGTCGGGCCTCCGGCTATAGTGTTAATGACCCCGATTATGTTTGGACCATGACCTAGCCCACCATCGGGGGATCCGTTTCAGGGAAACCTCTTCGACTCCCTAAAATCCTCAAAGGGTCGACAACTGCTCCTGGATCCCCGCCTGTCTTCTTGGCGAGATTCACCTCGATTGTTCTCCCGACGGGGGTCACCTCGGCTGTCTCGGCAATTATCGGCCCGATTGCGTTCTCCATCCCTACGGACGAACTGTTTCAGGTACCCCCGTTTGATCAAGTCCTCGATGTCTCTCTTCAAATCATTGCAATCAATTTCGTGCCTAATATCACGATGATAGGCATAATAGAGGTTGGAGTTCCTATTTTCCCTCCTTCCAACCATTCTCGGGGGAGCACGCCCGAGGTGGTTCTACTCCATGACAGCGAGAATGTGAGATCGGTTGGTGTTTAGCAGAGTTAACCCAGAATCAGGGACGGATGATTTTCCCTTGGCTATCTTGTCGAACACACTTCGGCAATTTCGGTTGGAGTTTTGGAATCTGCCACTCGTACCGGTCTCACTACGGCCTGATTCTTTTTTCCTTCGAGAATCAGTTCCTGAGCGAGCGATCTGGGCTTCTCTTTTCATACGGTTCAGCTCATTGGTCTGTATGCATTTTTCGACCTTTTGCTAGAGCTCTCGAAGTGTACGAGAGTATTTCTTGTGTACTCCAGTATTGAACACCCCGGCGATGAGTCCATTGGTAAAAGCAGCTATGGTGACCTGTTCGTTAGGATCAGGTATCTCTGAACGCTTTCATCTTGAAATCTTTGCACATAGGCATGGAGTGACTCTCCCGAATTCTGCTGTATATTCAGCAGGTAAGTCAAGGTCTTCATCGTCGGCCTAGAATATACAAACCGGTGGAGAAACTTGTCCACCAGCTCTCCCAGGGTGGAGATGCTCCTAGGTTCCAACCCCCAGAACTATTTTCGAGCAGTCCCCTGCAGAAATACTGGAAAAGCCCGACAGATAACTGAATCGTATATACAGTATAATCGGAAAGCCAAGATGCAGGCGTGGATGTGATCCTCAGGGTCACCTCGGCTATCATAAGAAGGTATGGTGGGTAGTTTAAAGTTTGAGGGTAGCCTTTCCTCGTTGGTATCATCCATGAAAGGCGGCGCCCTCATATAATCCATTGCTATCCCTCCGAGGTGCCGAGATTCTTCCTCGGCTCGTTTCCTCAGCAAACCCCGTGAGAATGCCTTGGTAATGGAGGTGATTCTGGAGATAGCCTTGGATGAGGCTCGTTTCGGGGTACTCCTAATGGAATATCTCCCATCAAATTCTTCATCGGATGGGATCTTATGGGATCCATCCGATCTTCTTTTTGAGGATTCGGCTTTTTACATGCCTTGCCTCTTAAAGTATTTCCTTAATTCTTCGAAAATATTAGGGTTTTCAGTTACGAACTCGGCCATTCGGGTAATGGCTTCTTCATTCGCGGGTTGAGTTCCCTGGGATCCTTGTCCTTCGAGGACATTCTCTTGTCGAGCTGCACCACTTGGTTCAGCTCCAATGGTGAGAACCTTCCTGCTTCTAGAACACGTAGGTTTCATCCTTTGATGTCTTCCCGGTTCCCACAGACGGTACCAATTGAAGAAGTGAAACAGGTGATCTGCCGTTTCGAATTACCCAGGGTGATCATCTTGGATAACGGAAAGCAATTCGCGGATAACCCCTTCAAAAGCTGGTGTGAAAACCTCGGCATTCAACAACATTTTACTTCGGTGGGACACCCTCAAGCCAATGGACAGACTGAGAATTTCAACCAAACACTTCTCCATGGTCTGAAAATCAGGTTGCACCAAGTCGGGTCATCCTAGGTAGAGGAACTCCCCAGCGTGTTGTGGTCCTACCGGATCACCCCCAAGTCCGCTACACAAGAAACCCCGTTTTCTCTAACTTATGGGTCTGAAATGGTGGTCGCTGCCGAATTCATCACTCCCAGCCCCTGAATGGCGGCCGAGGTTAATGAAGAAGAGAGAAAAGTGGACCTCGATCTTGCCGAGGAGAAGAGGGACACCGCAACCGCTAAAGTGGCGCTATACAAGAAAATCTTGACTAGCTACTATAACGCCCGGGTTAGGCACCTTCGGTTCAACCTGGGGGATTTAGTTTTACGAAAAAAGTCTGTTAGCCGAACTGAACCTTAAGGCAAATTAGCACCCAGATGGGAGGGGCCATACCGAGTCATTGAGTCTAGCCGGAATGGCTATTGTAAATTGGCTTACCGAGATGGCTCCGTAGTACCTCGAACTTGGCATGCAAAAAATCGTAAATTGTATCATCCATGAAACGTATGTTTTGCGCAACTACTTATGCTGTTATTTATTTTTTCCTTAGTATCACCTTCATGTGTTAAGCAAAAAATAAGGGGACAAGGGGTAAGAGCAAAAGAATGTGGTTAAAAGGCAAAAGAAGTCAATAGCATTAAAATAAAAAAGGGGAGTACAAAAAGAAAAAGCCGAGGTCAGAGAGGGGTAAGAGCAAAAGAAGGTGGTTAAAAGACAAAAGAAGTCAATAGCATTAAAAAAGAGTGCAAAAAGGAAAAGCCGAGGTCAGAGATGCTCCTAAGCATCCACTGCCTCGGCGGCTAGTTACAAAAATATTCAGGGATGCTTCTAAGAATTCCCTGCTCCAGTGCCGTCGCCACCTCCTATTTCACCCGTGCCGGTGCCGTTGCCTTCTCCTCTTGCCTCGTTTCCCCCGACCTCATCGCCTTCTAAATCATACTCCGATAGCCATTGATTGAATTCCTCCCGGATCTCGGCCAGGTCCTTACTGGCTTGGATACCCTCTGTCATCCGGTCACACAATTCCTTGGCGTCTTCGTTGAAGTTGGGTTTGTCTTTAAGGGACTCCACCAATTCGGCGTACATTCCTAGCATTTGGAGCAGCTCATTTGGTCAAAAATCACCTCTTCAATACCTAATCATGTTTGCCTCGATCTCCTATGAGAAATTACGTCGAGAGATGATAATGTTTCGAGGAGTAGAGGGAGTTTGGAGGGTGATAGGTAAGGATTAACTATCACCATCCAATTTTGCTTTGATAAGCCCACGTTAGAAAAGGCTTCATTACTCGTTGAGGAAAAAATATTGAAGATATGAATATTATTTGGTCGGGGTAACTATCAAGATCCCTTATGGTTTGGGGTAGGAGTTTAGGGAAGGAACCTGGGAGGGAGGGGGAGGATATTTAAAAAAAAAATCAAGATCCAAGTTGTATAACTAACACATGTTTATAAAAAGGATTAATCTTATATACACTGTCAGTATATACACTATCACCATTAAATATATACCACATGTACAAAATTTGAATTTGAAAACTAAAATTTACTCATGTGTTATTTATCTAATCATGATAGTGTATGTAAAATTTGCTCATATAAAAAATCCCTCTATGATTTGAAAACCTACTATTTAACCCCTTATAATTGTAATCAAAGCGAAAGTTGACTTTTTGTTAGATGTAGCGGTCAAAGGTGAATACTCAAACTTTTCCAATAAAATTATCATGAAAATTACAAAGTCACCGTTCCATCTATGGTTAATGTAATGCTCTAAATAAAATTTCTGGATTTTAGAAAATTTTGAGGTAAAATTGAAATATTAGGAAAAAAAAAGCTTATATTTGCCTTTTGATTTGTTCATGCCTTTTTTATGAAACGAAGCAAATATAATTTTTTATTTAAATTTTATTTTTACCTCACAATTTTCTATAAGTTATAGTTTGCCCTCAAATTTTTACTTAGCACATTATATTAACCATAGATTTAAGGGGTGGTTTTGAAATTTCATAATAATTGCATATGAAGAGTTTGACTATTCAAGTTTGACAGTCAAATCTAATGAAAAATCTAATAGCTTCACTATTACAATTACAAGGGTTAAATTGTATGTGTCTAAATCATAGGGAGCTAAAGTATACATACGCCAAATCATGAGGGGATTTTTTTTTTACCTTTTTTTTTTTGTTTCCCTGTCATATTGTTATACCAAAGTTGGTGAGTACTCTCTTTTGATTGATGTTCATAGACAGGGTATATGGAAATGATTTTTTCGACCTTTTCATACATAAAGGTAGTTAGATCCAAATGCATAGAAGATACAAAATGGGCATATATGGACATGTTTGTAAATGCATAGAAGATCCAAATTTTTTTCCATTTGTGTTTTATGATAATGACAGAATTAGTATTGTGAAAATCATAGCATATACTAGCTTTTCCACTGGGAAAATAGTACCTTTTTACCATGCGACGCACACTGATGAAAGAGACAAATAAAAAGCAACATTATATGTTAATTTCAGCTACTGGCCGGCCATAGACCTTTTCGAAAGGGCTTGGACCGAAATTTCGTAATATATGAGAACCAAGAAAGAATGTGTTAGATTGATAATTTAATACACCAAAAATAATTTAATTTCGAAGATTGTTTGGAAAGGTAAGTATGATCATCTCCTTTCTGATACATAAAAAAAAAAATCAGAAAATTCGAAATCTACAAAATCTTTTGCTTTAGAAAAGAAAAAAGAATTGATGTGGAATTGGCTATTGACGATTAAACCTATGGATGACACTAATTTGTAATCATGAATGTCTTTAGGTTGTTAATTATTATACAGTTACGTAGACATACCCAATAGTCAAAATTCTTATTTCCTCCAGCTTTCATTTGGTGACATACATTACATTACCCTTTCCCCTGTTTTTCATCCTCCTTTAAAGCACCATATATCAATGCCACTTTACGCAGTTATGATGGAAACCTAAACCCTAAGATCGATTAAGGAAAGCTTTCTCTTTTTCCAAGAGTATTCAATGCAAAGAAAACCAAAAAGGAAGGAAAAGCATCATGATCAAGAAAGAGGCAAAACTTTTTTTTTAAAAAACTGTACAGACTCGTCCAAGTAAATTCTCATCAATGGGATGCATACACCATATAGCATATGCTAATAATTTTCGATGTATAAGACGTTTCTACTGGTACTTAAAGTATATATATTAAAGTATTAAGAATTTTGTGTCTTAAATCGATAGGGTTTGTGGTAGTCGACAAAGTATAGCAAACATAATTGTTTGTTATGAAAAATTTATAGGATTAACTTTATATACACTAATAATGTATATAGTATGAGTCTTGAATGAATGACAAATGCAAAATTTGAATTTAAAATTCAAATTTTACATATATGTCATAAATTTAATAATGAGATAATATATACATTGTCAGTGAATACAAAATTTATTCAAATGTATATATATATATGTATCCTCAAAAGTATATTGGCAAGTTATTTTGCACGAATAGGTACATGTGAATGCATTTAACAAAGAAGACTACAATGTATTTTCTTTGCATTCAACAACCATTGTCGACGTGCTAGAAAAGTATAAATCACGAAGTCCTTAAATCTTTGGAACAAGTCAGCGTGTATGAAATTATATGTATAAATTTTCATGAGAGACATAATTTTTGTTACACATTCGCTTTTATTTCTTTACGAAAGAATACAAGTATAAACGTTTACCCTTATGAAAAGTTAAAGAGTTGCTCGAGGGTTGCAATGCCTTGATGAAAAGTTACGAGTTGTTGAGGGAGCAAAAATTCTCACCAACTCTAGCACTATTATCAACTATTTTTTGTGGGTTCTTGATGGATATTTTTAACTTTTCCTGCAAATAGGAATGGTTGAACATCATTCTGTCTACAGTTAGCTTCTTCTAAACGGTGATGGAAAAACTTGCCTAGTCATGAAATAGAAGAAAAAGAACAAATGTCTAACTCATGAAGATTCAAAACCCTCCAATGGCTAATGATTTCCAAACAAATGAGCAATTAAACAGAAAATTTCTTTCCAGTTGTTATTTTGTTTCTTCTACCTTCTTGTGGGCCTTTCTCTACAGCACCCAAATTTTCATCTGGTCGGAGCTGCTTTTTGAGAGTTCAAAGTTCGGAAGCTTGATAGATACCGACCACAAAAGTCATCAAAGCTGGATTAGTAATACTACTAATCAATGCCACTTAATTACCACCATGATTAATGTCCAGGCCCTAGTTAAGCAACTAACCATAAGCGTTAAAGTCTTCTGTTTCTTGAGAAACGACTCATATTGATGCGATTTTTAATTAGGTTGCCAACTCCAGCAAATATCTCTAATTAATTGCGTCATCTCATGCGTAGCTGTACCAAGTCTACAAAGACGTCGTTTTATATTCTGCCGGAAAAATTAAAACTTATCAAATTGATTATAGGGCTTAAATAGCGTATGCACACACCTTTTCCAAGTAAAGAAATCGAATTAAAGAAAAGCTATTATATGTGAACAGGGGACTAAGTTAAGGTCGGGTGGTGATCAAGGGACTGCGAAGTTGATTTTTGGTCACTGTTTGGGAGACCAAGAGTACATAGCGGCCAGTGTTAATCTTCTCATACGTTTTTTAAGTTCATGAACTAATGCATCTGACCAAAGATTCTTGTTCATTTCTGTTAAATTTTTGGGAAAAAGAACTCGAATAGGCATCAGTTGACCTGGATTTTCTTTATGAACAAATATCTGCAGATACCATAAATATTTTTTGTTTGTTGATTTATCTAGTATGTGATGAATCAATATCTCAATATGCTTTTCTTGGTGTATGTTGTGGGTCCAAAATCGCACTATGCTTCTTCAACCACCATAAGGGCCATGTTTTGATGCCCATAATCAATTCCATTTCGTGGTTTTTAGGCTAAAGCATTATTCATGATGTTTTTTTAAACATGAGGCTTTGGGGTGCTATGAGAAAAGATGGACTAACTGCACATTTATTTATGTAAAGTGCTAGATAAAGAATTATATGTCTGGAATAAGCGCATAGTTCTGGTATTGAGAACATGCAAAATTCTTGGCGATGGACCAGCAAATGAACAGTGTAATTTTTGTGGGACATGAAACCGATTTGAAATGATTATTATATATTTGCAATTTGCAAGATCATATATATATATATATATATATATATATATATATATATATATATATATATATTTGATTCTCTTCTTAGAGATGATGCAGCAAAGAAACACTTCTTGGAGAATTCTTTCAGACTCATGTGAACTGTTGATCTTATATTTCATTAAGCCAATACATGTTACAGCATGAATTGCAAGAATATATTGGTGGATGGACTATTACAATTTACAACCATGCATGCTCTTTTTGGCTGTTCAATTTACACCTAAACAATTTCCCACAAAGCTTTTGTTCATGGAAACACTCACTTTAAACAATTTGCTTGTTCAGGTCTAGCCACCTTAAGGAAAAAAAAATTGAGAAAACAAGAATGTGTTATACTCTTGACTTGTTAAATTCATATTTTATTTACCTTAAACTATACATTTCTACCATTTCTTGTTCTTTTTTCTGTAAGCACAGTAAAAGTCACTGTATTCACGTGTAACATAAGTTCAACGTAATGAGTTTATATGTCAACACCCCTCCCCTGCAAAATAAATCGATTTTGTTTAGGCTATAGTACAAGAGCAAGGGTCTGGCTAAAATTCAACCACGTTTGTTAACTAAGGAAACAAAGTATAGCGGTGTCTTATATTATACCTCCACAGGAAAAGTGACGAAACATGTTATAACTAGTTCCCCAACTTCTAGATCTACTTCTCTTTGAATTTGAATTTAAGTATCTTAGCGAGAGTGGAGATGAAGAATTTCACAAGATCTTCATCCAACATCCCAATAATGTCAAGGATTAACTACAAAATACCCTTTTGAACTTTTTGGAGTTGCAAAAAGTGCCCTCCAAACTATCAATTTTAGCATTATACATTCTTGAACTATAAATTTTTAGCAGTGTACTCCAATTAACTTGTTGCTGGCAAATTTTAATGAATAAAGATCATTAGTATCTTTGTAGTTGGTTAAGTGGCGAAAATATTCTTCTTCCTCTCCAACTAAACCTACATATACATTTGTTATCTTTTTTCTCACACAAACTCGAAATCTCTCTCATCCTCTACCTCTCTCTCTTTCCCTCTATAAGTGTACATGCATAAAAGAGAAAAATCATGATATTTGTATATAAGCCAATCAATTTCAGAGGAAAAATGGCATTTTGACTACTTAACTAAATTTAAGGACATCAATCAATAGCATGTTACTTGTTAAACTTCTTCGGAGGCAAGTTGGTTAGAGTACATAAGAAGAACTAACAATTCGAGTGTGTATAGTGCTGAAAACGATAGTTTGGGGGTACTTTACAACTCAAAGAAAGTTCAGGGGTATTATGCAATTAGCCCTAATTTCAAATAATGAGTCAAGATTTAATTCCTACAAATAAAAAATGCATACATTCATTAAACAAAAGTAGAAATTTTTTTTGGGTAGGAAAAAGTTTTCATGAATTCGACTCCGGTTACCACCACAGTTTAGGACATGTTTCTGAGACTATTAAATCACTAATAGAGAATTTTAATACAGACCTCATATCGACAGCGAAATTTGAATGCACAATTTTTTACAAGAAAGTTACCCGTTTTTGCTTATTAAGTAAATTTGTGTTAACATGCTAGCTTTACGCAGTAGATGAATATGCAGAAAATAGCATAGACTAAGTTCAAAAATCAAAAGCTTTACACTTACCCAATTCAGACCACGAATTACGCAAAGGGGTTACACCTATCAAGTATCAACTACAGAGCCCAGCCCCAGCTGGTCACCAGTCAAGGCCTACTCTTAGAATCTCACCCATTAAAGTTCCACCTAGCCCCAGGTGGTCCCCTCATCAAGTCCTACTCTTAGAATTCTGCATCCTGCAAAGTTGATGATTAATTAATATTATTACACACGTGGCCTCCCTCTCTCCACTGCCCACGGCCCGGCACCTTTCCTTTCTTTTCCCTCACGTGCACTATTAGCAACTCCAGTCCGGTCTTCACAATTCTTCACGTGCCAAAATTCGGAATGAGTATAATTTATGTAGCACGTGTTTTACCGCATTTTTGCGTCCCTCTCAGCGAGTCAGCGTTCATTGCGTGGGTGGCCTGTAGATTTGACCCTACCCATCGACCTTTACGCACTGCTATTTCCGTATATATGCTACAAAAAATTCTCTATTAACTTCCCGTGCTTCCACTGCAAAATGAAAAAATCCCTTCTCAAGAATAACTGCGGAAACATGGATTTTGAAGGATATCATTCTTCAACTTCACCATCGTCTTCATCGTCATCACCATCTTCTTCTTCTTCTTCTTCTTCTTCCAGTGATGATAACTGTCACGTTACAGCAAAAGTTGTAAAGAAAAATCAGCCAAGACAAATGAGCAGCAGGGGCCATTTTTAGCGTCACATAAGAGAAAGGCAGGAAGGAGGAAGTTTAAAGAGACTCGCCACCCCATTTATAGGGGTGTCAGGAGGAGAAATGGGAATAAATGGGTTTGCGAAATGCGTGAGCCAAACAAGAAGACGAGGATTTGGTTGGGGACTTTTCAGACCCCGGAAATGGCAGCTAGGGCTCATGATGTTGCTGCCCTGGCTCTTCGTGGTGACGATGCTGCACTCAACTTTGCTGACTCTGCTTGGCGTGTTGCACGAGCTCAATCATCCTTAGCTAGCGATATTCAAATCGCTGCACTTCAAGCTGCTCAAGCTTTTAGTCCATCTTTGATTGATGCAAACCCTTCTTCCTCATCTTCGACAAGTTTGCAACATGGAGATCCTGTAGAGAAGTTTGATCGTAAGAATTCATCCGCGAACGATTCTTTAGATGTTAAGGGCCAAGATAAGGTCCCAGAACATCCAATATTGGGATTGATGGATGTTGAGATTGGCGCAGAAAATATTTGTTGTCATTCTGCAACGATGTTCGTGGATGAAGAGGCAGTGTTTAACATGCCAGCCTTAATTGATAGCATGGCGGAGGGTATGCTATTAACTCCGCCAGCAATGAAGAAAGGATTCCATTGGGACAATGGAGAGGCGGATGACATTGAGTTAACTTTATGGAGGGACTGAAGATGGATAAAGAGGCAAGGCCTGACCCTTGATGGAAGGTCTATCTGACTTTCAGTTACACTCGCTGTCAAAATTTACATCTTATCTTTCTTTTTCTGGTTTTTGAGTATTCAATATTACTGGACATATTAAATAGTTTTATATATAGCTTTTTTGGCTTTAAAGTGTATGCCTAGACGATCCTGTTTACCTAGGTAACATAAATAGGTAATTAGTAGATCCTTTGGGTTTTCTTTAAAAAAAATTTCTTACCCACGATCTTTATTTTTTGACGAATTTGGAGAGAAACTTAAGTTTTGGCTGAGATTATTGTGGCTGTGGATAGGTTTGCCATCGCGGTCGCCCCAATCGCAATTGTTCCATATTGATCGTGACATATCGATCTCAAATTGGGTGATATGCATATTATAACATATAAAAATTCTAAAAAAATTATTAAAAATAAAAACATCAAGAATTTTTTTTTTTTGTTTGATTTCCAATTCAAAACAATATGACTCGCGAGTTTTAGCCAATATGTGATGAGTCCAAATTGACTCAATCAGTATCAACTGAGTCACGTCGAGTCATATCGAAATAGATTCACCAGCGTGTTAGTATCGTATCGAAAGAGCTCGTTCCAATTATGCATCGCCTGAGTCATCTGAGGAAATACCGTGAATACTAGGCTGCATTGAGTACAAATTACAGGTTGTACTGGTAAAATGGAGATGCACAAAGTTAGATCAAAAGATTAATAGTAAGCGTCAATTAACACTTTACACTCTAAAAGTTCAGGTATCTTTTTGAAGACTTATTTACCCTTAAAAAAAAGGATTTTCAACATTTGAAATTACTAATTCTTTTACAGCTATATCTGGCTCGTAAAACTGTTTTCAGTTGGCAAGCTAAGCTGTGCATTGGTACATGAAGCACTGTTCGACTAACCCCTTCGTGTGTCAAGTTCAAAAAATAATGGCTTTTGCCGCAACTGATTATGAGCTTTGGAGAGCCAGAAACGATTGTTACTCTAATGCTGGGCACCCTTCTTCTCGTCAGATTATGCAAGCCGTTGTGAGGGACATTTGTTTTACTACTGCAGCGTGGAAGAATGTGAGTAGATCTCGAGAGAATTGGGAGTTAGCCGTGGAGTTAAGATTACCTCCTTCCTGTTTTGCATAACAGTTTTTTGTTCCTCGACTAGTTTGGCTAATTAGTACTTATATAGGCAGTATAGTGTTCTGGTTTTGGATGTAATTTATTGTTGCCTCTCTTTGTACAAGCATATTCTCCTTATCAATAAAAAGTACTGTGTTAGTGTTAAAAAAAATAAAAAAAAACACTGTCCCTTTTGATACTCAACCAAGGTGCCAATTTTATCACGATTGGCCCAACTAATCATTGAAAAAAAATACTAGTTTAATTGCAAAGTATTTAAATATTTGAAATTACGTGAAACATTAGTATTCTGAAAGAAGTAAACAAATGCTTACATAAACAGCGGAAAGAGAGTACGGTTCCAAAGCATTCTACTTGCTTTTCAGCTCATAACTATATCTATACAGTCAAGCAGTCATTTTTTACCAATGTGTTGGGTGGAAAACGTTATAATTTTTAACCTCGGTGAAATATAGAAGCGTCCTTTGTTAGTGGACAAAGAATTGAATCACAAGCACATAATAATTGCTAATCTTGGATTTACTTCAACTCGCAGACCAATCAGCTTGGATTCTCCATGTATGGATGCCAAATAAATGGTAGCAAAACTTTGGATAAGCATGATGTGATTGATTATTCAAATAGCAATTTCTACGTTCCCATGATCAATGTGATCGATGTTCCAGATGACTAGATGGGCTGTCAATTTTTTTTTTTGACTTTGCAGTTTACACAATCCTTTTCAGATTAGCAGCGTGCCAATTATGGTTTCATCTGATAGTTGAGTAATGCTTCTAAACAAATAATGATTCAAATCGGCAACTTCACGTGTCCGTGATCTGTGTTTTTAGCCGACTAGATTGGCTGCTAATCTTTTCTCTCTTTTTTTTTCCAGTTGGAAAGTAATTACAGAAGGATAAAATATCCCCCTTCTTTCCCTGCTTCTCTTGTGCTCCCGCTGCACAATCTTTTCTTGATTTTGCGGCTTGCACGACTCTTTTGAGCTTAGCAATGTGCTAATTATGCTTTATGTCTAATCATTTAAGTTTAAGATATCAACAATTAACGATTCAAATTGACAACTTCTACACATTCGTGACCGGTGTTTGCAGATGACTAAACCGGCTGCTAATCTTTTCTTGACTTTGCAGTCTGCAGGATTGTTTTGAGCTTAGCAGTGCGCCAATCATGCTTTGATACTTATAATCTTATCTCTGATGTATGCTGCCTATGTTGGATTTCGTCTATAAATTCTTTTACCCTTCCACCATTATCTTTACTTACAAGGGGAAGGAAAAAGTTAAAGAGTGAAACGTGAAGATGGGGATGGCATGGTGAGAGTCAATTAATGCAGCAAGTAGTGAATCACAGATTGGAATTAAGTGTTTAAACAGACACATGATCCAGCTCGACCAAATATCCTACAAGTCCTCCACCACCTTTTAGTTTATATTATAATCAACGAAGAGCCCACGAAAGTTTGTGATATTCCTCTACTTTGTTCCCAATACCATCACAAGTATTCCAAATGTTTAATTTATACAAACCGATTTAAGTTTGCATGAATTTCAGAGGTGATTTTTTGGGATTCTATGTTTATAGGGAAGTGCTGCTTGGAGGAATAAGATGACAAGTTTCTTTTAGGTACTGCTGGCATACAAATTAACGTTATCATCAGAAGAACAACAGAAAAACATGCCGATTTTCACTTCAATGACTTGACAGATCATCATAAGCTTTGGTCTATCCATTATCTTATACAACTACAAGAAGAGATAAGACGCACGTCTTTGTTTTAGGAAATGGAACAGAAAGTGACTGACAAGATCCATATGACCTTTCCTTCCTAGCATTAAAATCTGCATGTTCATACTAAATATCTCAACATTCATACATGCAATTCTACACCTTCGTCAATTCCTTTATCAAAATGAATACGTACGTCTAGGTTTGACACGATAATCCATGCATATGGCTAGAGATACATGAAAATCCCACTTGAATAGAATATGCATTTTTAGTTATGTGTACCTCACTTATTGGTGCATTCATGGTGGCATTCATAAAATGCCAAAAGCCTGCAAATGTTGTTTCTATAACTTTTCTTCATTTGTCGGTGTAAATATTGCGGTGGAGGTAAAAAGCTGCTAAAAGTTATACAAAGTTTTTTTTTTTTTTTTAATGAAAAGAGAAAAATGGTGATTCGAGGATTTTAACTTAGCTTTGGCCATGGATACGTAGACACCCTGTTGTTTATCTTTCTAAATTTCCCGATATTCTTGCTCCAGAAAAAACCTAGATTTGGTACATGATTCTTTTTCTCGAACTTCTTTACTTCTTCTTTCTTAGTTTGCCAATCTGTTTTGCAACGTTTCTCACCAGAAATATATCTAGATTTCGTTTAATTGTTTGTAAGTTGTACTGCATTAAAAAAAAGAAAGAAAGTTGTACTACATAGAGAAACAAAAAACCAAAGATATTTATTACAACTTTGGACGGAGAATGAATTGCTTAATATATTTCTAATTCTTGATGGCCGTGGCTTCCTATTCCAACTCCACCCTTATTTCGTTTTCTTGGTTAACATAAAACCAAAATGGAAAACAAGAGTTATTTATTAAAAATGTGATCAAAGCAACATCACCGTCACTGAGATGACAAGCCCAAACCACGTTTAAAACAATTTTGTTTTTTTCTCTATCAAACAAATGCTTGTCACTTCCTTTGATTCAAGCATGAAATCGGCTAATAGTGCACATCGAGTTAAAGGAGTTGTCAATTTTTCTGGAGAAAAAATTGGTGAACTGAAATTAGTCTAGCCCTTTTCTAAGTTTCTGCAATTCATTGCTAAGAATAAATTGGGAATGAGGGGAAAGTGACTGAAAATGGAAATTGGCATTGACATCTCGTCTTGCAGGTGTCACTTTGTGTAGCAATGCTCTTTCAATTATACGTTTAACTTAAACTAAACCCGAATAAATTACGTTAACTTCCTACCCTTTTTTTCGTACCATTTCAAGTTCAATTTAAGAGTCTTTACATAATGCATTCAACATGTTTAAGATTGAAAAAACACACTGCATGTTTGATGTATGTAGCCTAAAAACTGACCATCTTTGCATGTATGAGTTAAAAGTTTATTGGGTGGGAGACAAAATGCAAGACTCCTTTTTCGATCTAAAGCAGTAAACAGGGGTATTCAAATCATTAAATTGAAGACATATTCGAACATATATATATATACATATATATATATATATATATATATATATATATATATATATAAAATATATAAGTAGAAAAGCAGCCAAAAACTGACGCAAGCCATGATCAAATATTATCTTAACTTTTCACGTAAACAGAATATGTTTTGTGTGGACTGGTATTCATAAAGGGAAAATTTTACAAACCTCTCCTGAAGTCTTTGACAATTGCAGAGAGCTCTCCTCAGATTTTAGAAATTACACCTAGTTCCTTTGTTTTTACTATTTAGGTGACAAGATAGACCAATCAAGCTAGATTTTTCCTCAAATACCCTAAATTACCCTTATTCTATAAAAAACAAAAGAAAATTAGTTTTCTCGACACTTTCTTCCAAATTTGCAACAATACCCACCACCAAGCAAACACTTCAAACTCCAACGCCAAATCTAATGATTCCTAAACATGCGACAAACCTACCAAGTAAACAGTTTGAACAGTTCAAGAATTTCAGCGGTTCAAAAAATTCCAACCTCTGTCTTTTAATATCATCTTAGCCTTAATATTTTTTGAAAAATCAATTCTCCCTTGACAACCAACAACCAAATTCACGCTCTAAATTTCAATTCAATACACAACACTGTCGCAAAACAAATAATAATCTAAGCTACCACCAGCAGTAGAACAATACTCCGACCTCCACAGAAATATATATTAACATCATAAAACAGAGTAAAGCCATCGATAACAAAACTAGAACCAATAATATTAATCAAGTAAAGAAAATCTAACATCCTACACAAGTTTTCAGAATAATAATCAACCCAATAATTTTCCCACTAATCCCTCCTCTTCAATGCTTCTTAATTATCAATTGTATTATTTATTTATTTATCATCACTATAAGCATATTCATTTCTTTTTAGTTGACAATGAAATTTGCTCTTGCAAGTAAAAATAGTATCATATTCATCATAGTAAACAGAGATGGTTATGGTATGATAGGTTATCATTAAGATAAATAGAGATATGGATAGAGAGAAAAGGTAAGAGGAAAGGAAAGGCAAAAAGACAATAAGATAAATGAAAAAAGAATCGTTGCTTACAAGAGTGAGCTAAAGAAAGAAAAAAAGAATGACTGTTGATGGAAAATAAAAGAGGTAGGATTTCTTTTTTCTTTTTCTTGATTTTGTTTAACCCTTGCATCATATTGTGAATTATTTATTAAGTGAAGGACATTATAGTCATATTATCACACCAAGGGAGGTCAATGTAATTTCTTAAACCTAAAGGGAGTTGAAGTGAAATTGTCAAAAACCTCAGAGGAGGTTTGTGAAATTATCTCATTCATAAAGCACTTCCAAGGAACAAATCAGGGGTGCCCAAGGAGTAGTCGCCCTCAAGATTCTATCCAAATCTTAAATAGTATGCAATATTTTGAAGGTTTATTCTTGCCCTCTCAAAACTTTTGATTGATGGTAATTATATGTGATCCTCGATATAAGTCTTTCTGATATCCTATTTTGTACGGTATTACTGCTATGCAAAGAAAGCAATTAGTGATATAAGGAAATAAAGAACCACTGAGCTTAGCTCAGTGGCCACCAATAAGGGATTTAAGTCCCTTCTTGGGCTGTAGGTGGGGAATTCAAAATCCACCTGTAGGAAAACAAATTCAAAGGAGGTGCCATAGCACTCCTTTGATATAGTCAAGTATGTATACCTTACTAGTCTCTGATACACAAGTCTCCGTCAAATAAAGTCAAAAGGAAGTGAAACATGAAAAGAAATACAGCTCCATTATAATCCCCTTTGTACTACATCAACTTAGAAAAATTAAGAATACTAGCCAATGAAACTATATAAGCTTTGTAAAATATAAGCTGGTGGACCAACTTTTATGTGTTTGTAATTTGTTCCGTGTCGATTCTTCTCCAATCCTCCAAACTCCATTGTTAAGTTTTTTTTTTCTTTACAATTTCTTCTATTCTATTTCAAATCTTTATCAATTTTTATGTAAACAATTCTTCTTGTTAGACGTAGAGGTACAACTATTCTTTTTTGCCATGTAGAAGACTTGAGGAAAGTTATAAGCTTTCATTTTAATAATGTCATTTTGTCTAATGTCTAGCTTTTTAATCATATGCTTTTGTTAGATTCCATACTGATTTGGAAACCACAAATTCACTGCTATATAAGTTGTTTTCAGGCATTTTTCAGTCCCTAATGAATTTAATTTTTTTTGAGTTTACTCTACTTTTTCTCATATTATAAGCATTCAATTATTGTGTTACAAGTGTTGAGCATAAATTTTGTTATTATTTTATTTAATACACTGTTTTTTATTCTATTTATATGATTCTCCCCCCCCCCCCCCTCTTCTCCCCAACAATTAATGTTTGGATTCTAGGTTTTTGAAGAAAAATTTTTAACTTTTTTGTGAACATATTTTTCAATTATCTTTTTATTTCATATATATGAAACCACTATAGTACATTTTTCTATAAAACAAAAAACTCTAAATGATAGCAACTCAACGGGATTCTATAGTTTTCAAACCGTAATCAACACTCGTGAGTCACGACCTGATATTCATTTTTTATGGTGCCGGAAAAAGTGTTCATTTTATATGGCTTATGTTAACAGTATCTATTGAGCATGCAATCCCCACAAGTTTAACTTTTTGGATTGCCAAATGAGAAAGCATTAATTAGTTAATATGATGCCAAGCATGATTACATCGTCGACAATGGTTTGGACCCGGACCCGACCCAGATCCGATAAATTTTTTTGGGTTTGGGTTGAAAAATAATTTTGATACCCGAATTCGGATCCGGACCATTTACTCTAACAAAACAAATAGATCGGATATGGAATATAGGATTTCGACCAGTATTCGACCTAGATTCGAACAATATATAATAATTATAAAATATAAATATTTCTAAATATATTCTTTTACCAAATTAACAATTTAGTAATGACTCGGTAGATTGATTTGTAATTAGTTTTGGATTGACTATTGCGAGTTATTTGTAATTTAGTTTTGTAATTTGATTTGTTTAAATTTGGAGATTGGATTTGTGATTGATTTTGCATTTAATTTTAAAATATTTAAATTTGAACCTTTTAGATCCGGACCCCACTGGAACCCGTCTGATCGGATTCCGGAACTCTAAGGTCAAGACCCGTCGAGTATACAAGTTGGTTCGAGTTTGGGGCGGGAATTTTCAGTCCAAACCCAACCCGTTGACACTCCTATCTATATTGTACTCATCAACTATAAAGTAGTTACCACTACAATTATTTCTTGTCGAATTAGTTTCTAATTTCTAACAATGTGAACACCTCTATATTATGGTGATAGCAGCAGAAAAGTTTGTTCTTTGAAGAAGGAAATATTGCCAGATTTAGGAGGTTAAATAGTGAAGCCAATTCTCAAAAAAAAAAGAAAAGAAAAAGGCAGTGTAAATGTTTTTTGCAACTGGCAAATCTAATTGTTTTCATATAAAATGGGAAATGAAAAGATAGTCCAGTCCGATTAAATAATGAAGGTTTTTATCGAAAAGTCAATTCAATGAAATGAAGCAGAGGAATCGGGCACTAAGCGCTAATCCTCAGTTGTTGTACAATCTGTAAAACTTTTTCATCTTCTTCTTGTTCCATCAGCCGTTGATATTGACGGCAATCTTCAGCCATAAAAGTAGAATGTTCATCGAATTTGGACACGAGATTATTCAAAATATTATTTAAAATAATTCTCGTAACATTTTTATCATGTGATCTAAGTGAAATTAAAAAAATTATTAAAAAAAATTAAAAAGTTGATTGAAAATTGTAATCATGATACAAGCAAAACAATATTTGAGAAAAATAATATGTTATGCATACTTATTAGAAGTTATAAAAAAAATAATTAAGAAAATAACGCATACACGTGGCGGTGACGGTGGCGCAGTCATATTATGCTTTAGGAGCCCCTCAAATTTGAATAAATTGTAGATTAGCCAAGAAATTTTCGTGAATTTTAAAAATTCAAGTAATGATTGCACCTCCGAAATCATATAAAATACCCTTTGCAGCTTGCACGCTCAACAAATCAAAATACAATCGTACAATCAGCCCATCCCTAAAAAGAATTAAACCCATTCAAGAATTCAAAAAGAAGAATAGCACTTGAAAAGCAAAAGAGTTTGAAAGCCTTTGCAATAGATAAACAGGACTTTAACTCTTGCCTTTTTTTTGGCTGAATTGTGTTTATATAGAATATTACTTTGAAATAATTACTGTAACACTTTCAACGATGCACTACATGTAACATAACAAAAAAATGGTCAGGAAGATAAAAAAGCAATTGAAGAGCATGTTCGTGTGCAAGCAAAATAATATTCAAATTAAATAATTTGGATGTCCAAACACATAGTATTGTAGACAATGATATGAACTTAAGAAATAGGTAATGGTTCCCGACAGAAACAGGTCTCGACTCCACCAGTAAGTAATACTACAGCAGGCCGGCTACATTTTGAAGCATTGATTGTTTCGATTTCGTTGTTTGTCTGAGAGATAAAAGGATTGCCCGACCCAGCAAACCACCAGGTTAATGCAGTGCGGGATTTTGTAGGCATCAACTGCTCTAAGCTATAGAACTCTCGACGTGTTTCCATAGCGAGTAAGCAACTGGATGCGTTCAGAAGGAGATGAAACACCATAGCATGTTCGAGTAATTTACCTGCACAACGTTGTCTGATTGTCACCCTACAAAGACAGACCTTCCAGACTTTTTAAGCCGAGATACTCGTTTTCGGTGACTTCTGCCCTGTTTATGCTGCTCCCACTCATGTGCCCCTCGGAGTACCCTATTTCCACACGCCTAGCAGAAAATAGAAACCTCAGATACGCACAAGAAAACCAGGGTAAAGGATGGTTGTAGAGGGAAGGCACAGGGAAGGTTAGAACCTTTGCTGACTACCATTACTAACCTCACATGCATACTGGGTCCAGAGGTCCCTTTGAATCAAATTCATTTCTTCAGAAACATTTCTGGGCTCGCCTGAGCAAGCATTGTCATGAAGAAAAGATCTGATTATTCTGACAGAGGGTTCAACAACTTGAGTTGCCCATAAATCATCAGAAACACCTGCTGAGCATATGCAATCCAATTCATACTTAGTGGTAAAGTGGCTTTCAGAAAGGCAGAAAAGCAACTTTTGAAACATCAGAAGACGTACAAGATATCGATTCTGTTGCATCAACAAAGTGTATGTTCCATCCAAACAGCATCTGCAGTTGTCCAAGCCTTCTCTTCTGTGGATAACAAGGACAGCATAGTAAGATCTTTAAATTTATATTAGGAAAAATATCCTGGTTATTTTGAGGGCTGCTTTAAAATTTTTTTTTTTAAAAATACAATTATCACCAAAGGAGCAACTTTGAACTGATTTGGCAACAACTCTTAGCATAAAGAACTAGCGTTATTACTTTTTCTCCCTATCCTTTTTCACTTTTAATATGCATGGATTTGTTTTCTTCCCAGTGAAAAGTTCAGATTACAGGTGAAAGCTGTAATAAATTACCTGACAGCAGATTCCATAGAAAATTATTGATGGACCAGCAGTTCTACTTTTAATTAACTAAAACAAGTTTCTAAACTTGCTGCACTACCAATAACGGGACACAACTGGACAGATATGTTGAAGATGGCGACCCATTAGAATTTATGATCCAAGATAGAGGTGCAACATGCTTGGTGTGGAAAGGATCATATAAACAGGAAAATTGCCAATCCTGGGGAATCTCCATAAACATTACTGTGGCATTAACTCATGTACTTACTCTATAGAAAGGAAAATAAACACATATATCGGCTTACTTGGCGGCGAACAAGTCTTCTTGTGTTCAATTTTACTCTTTCTATGGCTTCTGTTAGTAGGTCTTTCAGTTGGTTCCTGTTGGTACCATCTAGGATTTGCTGCATATCTTCTTTCAGTGACTTATCAGCTGAAATCAGGTAATGAGCATTGTCATGACGACTTTCACAGTCAGAAACATAACGCCTGAGAAAATCTGCAAACTCACGGACCCCAATTGCCTGCCGTAATCCTCGTGTATAATCCGCATGCAACTTATAAATATCAAAAACTTCATCAAGTAGACCAGAATCGACCATGCAGTCAACCCTTTTCCCAACATAGTCATCGAGTACAGGTAGAGATGCATCAACACAAATGAAGAAGCAATCATATTTGCAATTATCAACACGACCCCAGTTCTGCCCTGCCACCAGCAGAGTAGGAAAGTTATTCAAAAGCATCAGGAGACCTCAATGTACATCATTGCAACTCATCAGATAGCTCTTTCCGGATAGCATTTCGTTTCACACTGTTCTGAAGAAACAACATGCTAAATGCGGAAGGCAACAGCATACAATTAAGCAAAATATCTTTCCTCTAAAAAAAAAAAAAAGGAACGTCTAGATGAATACCAAAAAAGTTCAACAAAAGGGTCCTCATCTATTACAGTAAGATGCCAAAAATGAAAGAACTCGGTATCCAAACTATGTAGATCCAGTCTATACAGAAACAACTATAATGATGCAGAAATTTCATGCAAAGAAACAAACCTCTATGGCCTTTTCTTGTAGAAGTTTGCTTGGAAGAACACCAAACCGTGCATATAAACTTAGGTATTGAGTTATCTGCATTAATGTGAAACAGAATGAAGAGTATCAGGAAATACAAATCCCCTCAACCTTCAGCAAACCAAATTTATCGCAATTTTCTCTCTTTTTCCATCCTTTCTTTTACAAAGTGAAATAAGCATTTGAAACACTGAGTTCCCTGCTTATACTTCAAAATCAGTGGAGAAACAGTGACACAAGAGTAGGCAATACACTAACCTTTCTCTGATCATTAGGATGAATTCTATTTGATGCAACAGGGTCAAGTTCTCTAAGTTTCTCATATGTGTAAGCAAAATTCTCTGCTTCATCTGCTTCTTTATCACCTATAAAAAGCAATAATACATATACATAGATTCCACCATTCAGATATTTATCTGGGCCATCTTATACCTTGATAGTATACCATAAATAAAGGATCTACCTGGATTACCAAATGAAGTGTTTTCTTCCATGTCCATGGATTCATCTAAAAGGAAAGGACTCACAAGAGCCTAGACATGAGACAAGCGTGGAGAAAACAGGAGTGTCAAATGTCTACAAAAAATTAAGACAACAAAAGAATGTTGGAAAACAAATTTAACGCATGACTGAACATTTTTAGGACGACGAACAGCATAAATCTCAACTGGACTTCACGTACAATGTAAAATCTTTAAGGGAAAAAAAAAAAAAAAGCTATTCGGAAGCCTGTCAAGTCAAAACCATCTGGATGCCAGCAGCAGTTTCAATATGGAATAGCAGAAGAAAAAAAAGAAAAATTTACCTGAATATAGTAATTAGTTCCTCCAACTATGACTGGCAATCGCTTACGGGACCATATCTCACTGATTATCTAGCAAATCAATCACAAACCAAGTTATACAATGTGATAGCCAAAAAAGAAACAGAAAGCTGGATGCAATTAAGCAACAATTCCACGCTAACATAGCTTTTCGAGACCATTAGCTCCTCAGACAAATAAGACAAAGTAAAACTATTGAATGATGTGCAAAAAGAGAAAAAAATTGGTAACTTCCTGTTCCTTCTGGTTTTCTTTCTTTGTCAGATATGCTTAGGACACAGAGCTTTTGTACATAAAAGACATCATCCCTCAAATTCAGAAAATCACTAAAATGAGATGGTAAAATCTCATGCAGCTGTTTAAGTGTGAAACCTCAAAGAAGCACATGGATCGGCAAAAACATTTTTGAGTGTTTCAGCCTTATTTTGGAAATTCCAAAGTCAGCCAGCAAGCAAAACCAGTTGTAGAGAACCGACAACTAAAAAACTTGATGCATTGTATCAGTTTGCAGTGAACTTCAATATAGTTCCACAAATAAACCAAGCTGCTCGCAAGCAGCTAAGGCTCAATAATGTCAAAAGCTTGAGTCCTCTTAGTTGTGGCCAAGTCTAAGCTAGGTCCAGCTACTAGTGCATATTTGTAACGAAGCTCAAGCTGGATGCTCGCAAGCTGCTCTGTTCATTATTTTATAAATCTTCAGATATTTATTTTACAAATCTTCAGATATTTATTTTACTGGTATACTTGCTAAATTAAGCTCGGTTTGAGAACTAATTTACTGGCTCCAACTCAAGTTCCAGTACACTTGAGCACCTATAATTAATTCACTTGTTTGAACTCCAATTTGACCAAGCTCAAGTGCTCATCAATCTTATGCGAGCAGAGCTCAACCTCATCCTTTAACTGGTCTGATACAAACTCAAGCTCGGCCTAGTGAGCTTGATAGTGCTCAAACTACTTCAGTTTTTAGCTGAGCTTGACTCGACAAGCCAGATTCTCAACTTAACTACATTGCACCTCCAACTCAAACTTAACTACTTGAAACCAATTTAATCTACATACAGACTTTACAAATACAGAACATCAATTACAACCGTCCTTCATAAATCACAATTCGTGATAATCCCACCTTAGTTGCTGTAAATGATATAAAAAATCCAATGAAAGTACCAATCTCATTAACAAAAATTGAGACATTTCTGAATATATCTTACAGGAATAGCAGCATCCCGAAAATATTTAGCTGTAAATTCAGCAGTCGGGCTGATTGTCCCCAACAAATGATGCGGCACTCCTGCCCAAACATCGATATTAACAAATTCACATCAGGCACTACTTCAGCCAACACATTAGCATTCAAATATATTAACTATTCAACTATAAGAAAAGAAAAACTGAACAAACCCTTTTGATCTTGGACTGGCACCTTATTGGTAAGAACATCTAATCCTTGTAAACCTATAAATACACAGCCAAAAAAAAAATAATTTTTTGTTTTAAAGCAGACAAATAAATCTGTAAACCTTCAAGAAGAAAAAACCCAGAAATAAAAATTGAAAGCTTTTTTAGTTTTGCATTTACCTGCATGGAGTCGGCGTTGATGATTTCGATGGGGAAGTGGGAGGCGAGGTCGATAGCAAGTTTGGATTTGCCAGACCCGGTTGCTCCCATGATTACCAGTACCTTGGGCTTGGAATTTGAACCCAAATTTAAATGTGGGTTCGGGTTCAAATTTGTTGGGGGTTCGGTTTTCGGAGGTTCTGGTTCTCCGCCACTAGCCATTGCTCCTCTGCCGCCGTACAAGATTTTGGAGGTAAAAAAAGTGAGGGCGAACCGAAACATTTTTTTTTAAATTTTTTTGAGAGAGGCGAAACCGGAACTTCACGGGGTCGAAATGCAATAAAAAGAAAGAAAAGGTTTTGCATTTTCTTAGTATATGCCTTTTGTTAGGTACTTCTTTTAAGTTTTTACGATATAGGTTTTAATATTTGTTTAAATTATATAATCTCCTCTTTGAGGTTTTTCATTTGAAAGAAAAACAACTCATATAATATTGTTTAGACTCAATATGACAAATTTTTGAAGCTTTATTTTGAATGAATTCTTGAACCCTTTAATCATACAAGTTTCTATTGTTTCCTTTACGCAAAGTCTCAAACAATTGAGGTTTTTTTTTTTTAAGAAAAAATGGATTTGATATGAATTGCTACTAGTAATAGAATGGAACCTTTTGATTTTGAAAACGAAATTGCACAATTCTTGAGTTGAGCAAAAAAGATTTCTACTTTTTTCATACATTAATTGCAACAAGCAAGAGAAAAAATATGGAAGATGTAGAAGGGATAGATAATTAATTTGATGAACAGAGGTGAAATTTGTGCGGAATAGAAGGCCAAAGATGAAGATTATGGTTTTAAATGGTAAGGATAGAGTAGGGGAAACTTAGTTTAGTTTCTTTTTTTTTTTTTTTTGGACATGATGTAATTTGAACTTCTTCATCTTTAGCAACGTTTATTGGATTTTTAGGTCAAACCATAACATTCTGGTTTATACTCATCTTAGCATCATCCATAAGTAACTTTGTATTAGCCTATTAGGGGTGCTCATATAATCTCTTTAGGCTAAAGTGAAATTTAACAAAAAAGAGGTAAAGTATCATAATTTTTGTTGTCTTGCCTGTCAATAGTTTATATGCACAGGGGTTTTGGTGTGGATCAATCTATCCAATTTCCTAATTTCTGTTTGTTTGCATTATTGCATATCTGCACATGGGTTCTGCTGCCAATTACTCTTTTTTGATTTCCTAATTTCTGGTTGGTTTAGTACTTGTGGAAACCATTCAGTTCTAGATATCACAGGTGCTCTTTTGTGCTATCTTGAAGAATCCAAGCTCAAATTGGCCACTCCTGCAAGGAATCATCAACCTCTGTCAAGCTTGAAGACCAAATGGTGGATGTTAAAACAGGACATTGTACGAATTTTGATGCTGCCATGGTTAGCCCATGGCCATTTATCACCTTGGAGCTAGCCTAGCCAAGAAACTTACCAGCAGAAATTCAAATTTCCAGGTATATATATGTTCCACCCCTGTTAATTTATGTCCATTTACAGAATATCTTGCTGAAAAATACAATTATTCTTCTTCAGTTCGTTTCGTAGATATTCATCTTCCTTCAACCTTAGAACTCCCTCCTAGAGTATCACTCCATCAAAATCCTTCCACCCCATCTCTTGCCTGTTCTCAAAATTGCCTTTGATGAGGCAAAAGACTATTTTCTTGACCTTGTAATTTGTGATTTTCTACAACCTTGGGCAGCAGCTGTGGCTCGAGAAGAGAGCATCCCATCTGTACTTTTCCTAGTTAGTGCTGCATCAACTTGTGCCTTCTTCGAACACTGCTGATTGTCCCACTTTGGATTACCCGTTTCAGGAGCTGAATTTGCCAATAAAAATACGCATCAGAAACTCGTGCAAGTCATGTATGATGTGTCAAATGGTCTCACAAACAAGGAAAGATACTTCCAATGCATTGAGAAATCTACAAATTTTGTACTGGTTAAGACATTAAGTGAGATCGAACAGAAACATATCGATTATTACTCCTCTGAAGATCAAAAAAGAGGTGATCCCTGTGGGTCCTCTTGTTCAAGAACCTGAAAATAAATCAAGTGATATGGTGTTCTTTGAGTGGCTGAGCAAAAGGGGCCCTCCTCCTGTTGTTTTTTGTCTCATTCGGGACCGAATATTTTCTCTCCAAAGAAGAAATTGAAGTGAGAATTGAGCATGGTGAGCTTCATATGGGTGGTTAGATTTCATGGAAGAGAAAATGTTAGCAGTTTGCTGGAAGTATTACCGGAAGGATTTCAGAAGAGGGTAGCAGAAAGAGGTATGGTTGTGGAAGGTTGGGCGCCACAAGTGAAAATACTGAGCCATCCAAGCATTGGAGGATTCGCGAGTCATTGTGGTTGGAGTTCAACACTTGAGAGTATAGCATTTGGTGTTCCAATTATCGCAATGCCTATGCAACTTGATCAGCCCCTGACTTCAAGATTGGTTGCGGAGCTTGGTGTAGGAATAGAAGTACGAAGGGAAAATGGGAAATTCAGAGGAAGAGATTGCAAGAGTGATCAAACAAGTTGTCTTGCAAGAAGAAGGGAAAAAAGTCAGAAAAAAAAGTTAAAACTCTTTAAGTAGCAAGGTAAAGGAGAAGGTACTTACCCCAAAAAAAGATAAAGGAGAAGGAAGATGAAGAGGTCGATCGTATGGTGAAGAAGCTTCTGCAGCTTGTCAAGGAGTGATCATCAATTTTTGCATTGTTCAGTGTAAGACAAGGGATTTGTATTTGTCATTTTACAATAAACTTCACGGCTTTTAATGTCTTAGCAATCTCTGCTCTTATTCCAACCATAACTCTTCGAACCTTCAGAAAACCCCCAAAAAGAGAGACACAATTGCGAACATTATGGCCTGTCAAAAGCAGCATCACACGCGCATAAATTTCACCATTCAGAAATATATTTGGGCCATCTTTTAATCGAAATGTAGATATTAAAAGAAAAAGCTTTACCAGGATTACCAAATGAAGAGTTTTCATTCCATGTCCTCGGGATTCATCACAAGGAATGGACTTTACAAGAGCCACATGAGACAATGGTGGAGGAAACAGGAGTATCAAAGTCTACACAGTATTATGTTAAAAAAAACGAATATAACGCTGTGAAATATCAATTTTAGGAGGAAAGAGTTGCATATATATATCTCCTAGACTTCTCGTATAATGTAATATCTTAATAACATGCCAGCAAAAACAAGATTACCGGAAGGCTGTCAGAGTCCAACTGTCTAGACGCTGGATTGAAGAGCAGTTTCAATTTGACATAAAAGTTAATAAAGATTTACCTGAATATATTAATTAGTTCCTCCTCCAACTATGGCTGGAAATCGTATACGGGACCATATCACCCTGATTATCTAGAAAAATCAATGATGAATGAAGTTATAGAATGTGATAGCCAAAAAGAACCAGTAAAACGGATGCATAATGAAACAATTTCACACTAATACAGCTTCTTGAGAATAGTAGCTTCTCAGACAAATAAGACAAAGTGAAACTATTAATGATGTACAAAACAGCATTAGACAGGGGGAAACTTTCTGTTCCTACTGGCTCTCGTCCTTCGTCAATTATGCTTATGATATTAAGGCTTTCTCTATAAAAGATTTTCATCCCTTGAGTTCACAAAATCAGTGAAATGAAATTGTATCATCTCATGCGCAGGTTTGGCTTCGAAACCTTGAAGGAGTACATGGATCGGCAAAAACATAATAAGAGTTTCTGGCTCATTTTGGAACGTCCAAAGCCAACTAGCAAGGCACTACCAGTTGTAACAAACCAACAACAAAAAAGATTGAAGCATCGTGCCGCTTTGCAGCAAACTTCAGCTTAGTTCCACTAAAAAACCAAGCTGCTCGCGAGCAGCTCAAGCTTGATACACTCAAAAACTTGACACCACTTGGCTGTAACCAATCACTAATTGAGTGCATATTCTAACCAAACTCAAGCTGGATACTCGGCTAGCAAAGTTGTTGAAGCTAATTTCTTCATGTATATTATACATTTCCAAAAAAAATATTTTACTGGTATACTTACTAAATTAAGCTCGGTTAAAAAAAAAACAAAAAAACTTTACCAGCTCCAACTCAAGTTCCAGTACACTTGAGCACCCCAAGATTAAAAGCAATAATTGACTACTCCAAACTCTAGTTTGGCCATGCTCAAGTTCTGATCAATCCTATACGAGCAGAGCACAACCTCATCCTTTTATTGGCTGAGACACACTCAAGCTCGACCTGTACTTCAATTTTCAGCTCAACCTAACCACATTGCACCTGCAATTCAAAAATGAACTACTTGAAACCAATTTAATTCACATGCAGACATTAAAAAAACACAACATCAATTACAACCGTCATTTATAATCCGCAATTCACATGATCCCACAAAAATGCTGCAAGTAACATTCACATTGCAATAGAAGTACTAAACTCACAACAAAAATTGATAACTTTTCTAAAAATATCTTACAGGAATAGCAGCAATCCCGAAAATGTTTTGCTGTAAATTCAACATTCGGGCTGATTGCCCCCAACAAACAATGTGGCAATCCTAGCCAAACATCCATATCAACAAATACAAACAGGGAATACTAAGACTAACACATTAGCAATCAAATATATTAAATAGTTAACTATTAAAATGAAAACTAAACAGACCCGTTTGGTCTTGGACGGGCACGTTATTAGTAAGAACATCTAATCCCTTGTATACCTATTAAAACACGGCCAAAGAACAAATTTACCAAAAAAGAAAAAGAGACGAGTTAATTTATAAAGCTTTACACGAAACCCAGAAATAAAAATTTAAGCTTTCAGTTTTGTGCTTACCTGCATGGAGTCGGCGTTGATGATTTCGCATGTTTGGATTTGCCCAGACCCGGTTGCTCCCCATGATTACCAGTATTGTTTGGACTTTGGACCCGAACTTGAATCAGGGTTCGGGTTCAGTTATATGGGTGGAGCAGGTTCTGGAGATTCTGGTTCTTTGCCACTTGCCCTTGCTTCTGCGCAGCCGGCGCAGAACATTTTGGAGGTAAGCAGTAATGGCGAAAGCGAAATTTCAAGTGGTCGAAAGTCATAAAAGAAAAAAATTAAGGGTTTGTATTTCTAATATTGGCCTTTTTATTTTTATGATGTTGGTTTCAATCTTTACTAAAATTGTACTAATGTCCTCTTTAAGTTTCTCATTTAAAGAAAAAGAAAAGATATCTTTTACTAATTTTATTGCTTATGAAATTGTAGTTGAAATTTGAATGTAAAGGTTTGTCAACTGGACAATTTTTTTGAGCTTTATTTTGTACGCTTTCTCGAATCATTTTAAAGATTTTCAAGTTTGTAACAGAGTTATTTTACGTAATATTTTACATTATTCAAGTACTTTTTATAAATTCGAATTGTGTTTAATGAATTGCTATTAGTTATAGATTGGAACCTTTTGATTTTCAAAAAAGATACTCGAAGTTCTTTAGTTGAGAAAAAAAAAAAGATTTCTACTTTTCTTTTCGTTACATTAATTGCAACAAGCAAGAGAGACATTGGAAATTGGTAGAAGGGATAATATTAATTGATGACCGAAAATGACAATTGTCGAGGGGAGAGCAGAAAAAAATAATGAATTTCTGGGTCCTTCATTTTTAGACATGATGCAATTTTAATTCTGAACTTCCAATCGTTTGCAACGTTTATTGGTCTTTTAGGCCAAACCTTAATAAGGTTTGTTGTCGATTGATTATTTTAGTTGATTACAGATTTTGATCATGATTAATTAATTTTTGAAATGTTTTCATTTGATATTGTATTTAGACTATAGATTTTTTAATACAAAAAAAAGCTAAAATTTATAATTATCCAAAAAGTAGCTTTTACTTGTTCTAATTATTTTCTATAACAACTTACCAAAATTAAATTTTGCAAAATCTAAAACAACAAGAACAAGGCCATAGTCTAGTTCATACTCTAATTAGTATCAGCCAATGCCCAAGGGCCATGTTCTCTCATTCTATGAACTTCTATGGGTAAATTACAATTTACCAAATAGCAATGACGTGTCATAATTTGTATTGTCCTGGCTGTTCAACAGCACATTGTTTCGGCCGCTGCTTCTGGTTGGTTCACTCCGCCGCCGAACCGAATTGTTAATGCTTATCTATTAATCAATCTGCAGTAGAAGGGGAAGACCATTCTAGATATCATAGTGGCTATTTTGTGCTACCTTGAAAAGTCCAATCCGAAATTAACCACTTCTCTAAGAAATCATCCATCCCTGCTGAGGTTTGAGATCAAATTATGGACTCGAAAGAGGATGTTATACGGATTTTGATGTTGCCATGGTTGGCACATGGCCATGTATCGCCTTTCTTGGAGCTAGCCAAGAAACTTACCAGCAGGAAATTCGAATTTCCAGGTATACATATGTTCCACCCCTGTTAATTTAAGTCCATTTAGAGAGAATCTTGCTGTAAAAAATGAGCTGTCTTCTTCAATCCAATTCATAGATATTCTTCTTCCTTCAACCTCAGAACTACCTTCTGAATATCATTCCACCAAAAATCTTCCACCCCATCTCATGCCTGCACTGAAAACTGCTTTTGATGGAGCAAAAGATTGTTTTCTTGATATCCTCAAGGAACTCAAACCTCACCTTTTAATCTATGATTTTCTGCAACCTTGGGCACCAGCTGCTGCTCGAGAAGAGAACAACATCCCATCTGTACATTTTATGAGTTGTTCTGCATCCACTGGTGCCTTCTTATTTCACTGCACTGAATATCCTGATTTGGATTATCCAATTCCAGAGCTGAATTTCCCAAAAATTACGCGTCAGATGTTTGTGCAGTTCATGTATGATGTATCAAATGGTCTTACAGACAAGGAAAGATACTTCCAGTGCATTGAGAAATCTACAAATTTTTTCCTGATTAAGACCTTAAGCGAGATTGAACAGAAACATATGGATTATTTCTCTGAGATGACCAAAAAAGAGGTGATCCCTGTGGGTCCTCTTGTTCAAGAACCTGAAAATAGATCAAGTGATATGGTGTTCTTTGAGTGGCTGAGCAAAAGGGGTCCTTCGTCTGTTGTTTTTGTCTCGTTCGGGACCGAATATTTTCTCTCCAAAGAAGAAATTGAAGTGATTGCTTCTGGTTTAGAATTGAGCATGGTGAGCTTCATATGGGTGGTTAGATTTCATGGAAGAGAAAATGTTAGCAGTTTGCTGGAAGTATTACCGGAAGGATTTCAGAAGAGGGTAGCAGAAAGAGGTATGGTTGTGGAAGGTTGGGCGCCACAAGTGAAAATACTGAGCCATCCAAGCATTGGAGGATTCGCGAGTCATTGTGGTTGGAGTTCAACACTTGAGAGTATAGCATTTGGGGTTCCAATTATCGCAATGCCTATGCAACTTGATCAGCCCCTGACTTCAAGATTGGTTGCGGAGCTTGGTGCAGGAATAGAAGTACGAAGGGAAAATGGGAAATTTCAGAGAGGAAGAGATTGCAAGAGTGATCAAACAAGTTGTCTTGCAAGAAGAAGGGAAAGAAGTTAGAAAGAAAGTTAGAGAATTGAGTAACAAAATAAAGGAGAAAGGTGATCAAGAGATTGATCATGTAGTGGAGAAGCTTCTGCAGCTTGTCAAGCAGTGATCATGAATTTTCGAATAACTCAATGTACGATAAGTGATTTGCGTGTGTCATAATGAAGATAAACAACCCTGCTTTTAATGTTGTAGGCTTGAAGCATATTCTCTGCAACTCTATGAAACTTCACAGAACACCTCAAAAGCGAAACACGATTTTCAGTAGGAAAAATTGTCAATTTAGTCCCTCACATTTTTGAAAAGAAAAAAAAAACTTTTTTAGTTCCTCACATTATTAACCAGCCAAAATAATCCTTCAAATATAGAAATTTTACCTGTTTGGTCCTAGAGCTCATTTTTTTTCTCAATTTTCCGGTCAAAAAACAAGTGCCTAACTTATGTGCCCATAATTGTCAAAGGCAAAATGGAACACTCGATTTTCATTTCAGTTATACGTGTAACCAACTTGTTATTAAGAATGTGGCACAAAAATTAGTAGAAAAGGGGTACAATGTAAGAATCTTCATTGACACTTAAAAGTGATTGTCTATCACCGGTGGTACTAGGCCCAAGAGCATACCGAGTAAAAACTTTCACAGCCATTTGGTCAAAATGAGGATCCCAACTTTATGAGCAATAGATCTTATATGTAAAGAGTTTGTTGGATGAAAATTAAGGGAAAAGGAAAATCACGTGTGTGTTTTTTTAAATTTTTGGTCAAGGAAAATGAATTTATTCCTATTTTGGCCTTGAAACTATGGACACCTGAGGTAGGCGTGCATTTTTTGCAGAAAAACTCAATAAAATGAGCTTTGGGACCAAATGCGCAAAAATTTTTATAACAGAGGGATTTTTTTGGCTGATTTTAACTATGAAGGACTAAAAAAATTTTCAAAAATGTTAAGGGCTAATTTGGCAATTTTTACTTCTTAATAATATTTTGGGCTTAGACCCCATATTTGAATATGGTTCAAGAAATTTCGTTGGTGGTAGTTTACTATACTATGTTGTTACTCTTGCTGTTGCTCCAATTTTCCTTACCAGTCACCAGGACAAAGAGTCCAAGTCCCAAAATGCTGGTTAAGCTTTGATTCCAATCAACACAAATATTTATCTTGATCGTTGACCAACTGCTATTGGTAAGCCAAGTAGTTGATAATTGACCAACAACGGGAACGCTCCTAATAGAATTAAAAATGCCTATCGGTTCCACATCATATACATTTATTTTGGAGCTTTTTTTTTTTACGCTTTCTTTAAAGATTTTTAAAGTTTGTAACAGAGTTATTTTATGTAACATTATACATTATTCAAGTACCTTTAATAAACTCGGATTGTGTTTAATAAATTGCTATTAGTTATAGAATGGAACTTTTTTGATTTTCAAAAAAGATACTCGAAGTTTTTTAGTTGAGAAAAAAAAAGATTTCTACTTTTCTTTTCGTACATTAATTGCAACAAGCAAGAGAGACATTGGAAAATTGGTAGAAGGAATAATATTAATTTGATGACCGAAAATGACAATTGTGGAGGAGAGAGGGAAAAAAATAATGAATTTCTGGCCCTCCTTTTTTTGGACATGATGTGATTTTAATTCTGAACTTCAATCTTTTGCAACGTTTATTGGTCTTTTAGGCCAAACCTTAATAAGGTTTATTGTCGATTCATTATTTTAGTTGATTACAGATTTTGATCATGATTAATCAATTTTTGAAATGTTTTCATTTGATATTGTATTTAGACTATAGATTTTTTAATACCAAAAAAAAAGCTAAAATTTATAATTATCCAAAAAGTAGCTTTTACTTATTCTAATTATTTTCTATAACAACTTACCAAAATAAAATTTTGCAAAATCTAAAACAACAAGAACAAGGCCATAGTCTAGTTCATACTCTAATTAGTATCAGCCAATGCCCAATGGCCATGTTCTCTCATTCTATGAAACTTCTATGGGTAAATTACAATTTACCAAAAAGCAATGACGTGTCATAATTTGTATTGTCCTGGCTGTTCAACAGCACATTGTTTCGGCTGCTGCCTCTGGTTGGTTCACTCCGCCGCCGAACCGAATTGTTAATGCTCATCTATTAATCAATCTGCAGTAGAAGGGGAAGACCATTCTAGATATCATAGTGGCTATTTTGTGCTACCTTGAAAAGTCCAATCCGAAATTAACCACTTCTCTAAGAAATCATCCATCCCTGCTGGAGGTTTGAGATCAAATTATGGACTCAAAAGAGGATGTTATACGGATTTTGATGTTGCCATGGTTGGCACATGGCCATGTATCGCCTTTCTTGGAGCTAGCCAAGAAAACTTACCAGCAGAAATTCGAATTTCCAGGTATACATATGTTCCACCCCTGTTAATTTAAGTCCATTTAGAG
The DNA here is from genome assembly GCA_023065735.1 of Coffea humblotiana. Lineage (NCBI taxonomy): Eukaryota > Viridiplantae > Streptophyta > Magnoliopsida > Gentianales > Rubiaceae > Coffea > Coffea humblotiana. Next base: position 25,723,710 of record CM041208.1, on the reverse strand, counting down.
AGAATCTTGCTGTAAAATATGAGCTGTCTTCTTCAATCCAATTCATAGATATTCTTCTTCCTTCAACCTCAAGAACTACCTTCTGAATATCATTCCACCAAATATCTTCCACCCCATCTCATGCCTGCACTGAAAACTGCCTTTGATGGAGCAAAAGATTGTTTTCTTGATATCCTCAAGGAACTCAAACCTCACCTTTTATCTATGATTTTCTGCAACCTTGGGCACCAGATGTTGCTCGAGAAGAGAACCAACATCCCATCTGTACATTTATGAGTTGGTCTGCATCCACTGGTGCCTTCTTATTTCACTGCACTGAATATCCTGATTTGGATTATCCAATTCCAGAGCTGAATTTCCCAAAAATTACGCGTCAGATGTTTGTGCAGTTCATGTATGATGTATCAAATGGTCTTAACAGACAAGGAAAGATACTTCCAGTGCATTGAGAAAATCTACAAATTTTTTCCTGATTAAGACCTTAAGCGAGATTGAACAGAAACATATGGATTATTTCTCTGAGATGACCAAAAAAGAGGTGATCCCTGTGGGTCCTCTTGTTCAAGAACCTGAAAATAGATCAAGTGATATGGTGTTCTTTGAGTGGCTGAGCAAAAGGGGTCCTTCGTCTGTTGTTTTTGGTCTCGTTCGGGACCGAATATTTTCTCTCCAAAGAAGAAATTGAAGTGATTGCTTCTGGTTTAGAATTGAGCATGGTGGAGCTTCATATGGGTGGTTAGATTTCATGGAAGAGAAAATGTTAGCAGTTTGCTGGAAAGTATTACCGGAAGGATTTCAGAAGAGGGTAGCAGAAGAGGTATGGTTTGTGGAAGGTTGGGCGCCACAAGTGAAAATACTGAGCCATCCAAGCATTGGAGGATTCGCGAGTCATTGTGGTTGGAGTTCAACACTTGAGAGTATAGCATTTGGGGTTCCAATTATCGCAATGCCTATGCAACTTGATCAGCCCCTGACTTCAAGATTGGTTGCGGAGCTTGGTGCAGGAATAGAAGTACGAAGGGAAAATGGGAAATTCAGAGAGGACGAGATTGCAAGAGTGATCAAACAAGTTGTCTTGCAAGAAGAAGGGAAAGAAGTTAGAAAGAAAGTCAAAGAATTGAGTAACAAAATAAAGGAGAAAGGTGATCAAGAGATTGATCATGTAGTGGAGAAGCTTCCTGCAGCTTGTCAAGGAGTGATCATGAATTATCGAATAGCTCAATGTACAATAATCGATTTTGTGTACACCATTACCAGATAAACAACCCTGCTTTTAATGTTGTAGCTTGAAGCATACTCTCGTGCAACTCTATGAAACTTCACAGAACACCTCAAAAGCGAAACACGATTTTCAGTAGGAAAAATTCTCAATTTAGTCCCTCACATTTTTGTAAAGAGTTTGTTGGATGAAAATTGATGGAAATGGAAAATCATATGTGTGTTTTTAAAATTTTTGGTCAAGGAAAATGAATTTTATTCCCATTTTGTCCTTGAAACTATGGACACATGAGGTAGGCATGCATTTTTGGCAGAAAAATCAGAAAAAAAAATGAGCTTTGGGACTAATAAGTAAAATTTATAACTGAGGGATTCTTTTGGCTGATTTTAAATATGAAGGACTAAAAAAAAATTTTCAAAAAATTTAGGGACTAATTTAGCAATCTTCTTTCTCAATATATTGGGCTTAGACCCCAAATTTGAATATATTTCAAGAAATTTCGTTGGTGGTAGTTTACTATACTATGTTTTTCTTCTCTGTCTCTTGCTGATGCTCCAATCTTCCTCACCAAACCACAAAGAGCGTAAGTCCCAAATGCTGGTTAACCTTTAATTCCAGTCAACACAAAAGATTTATCTTGATCGTTGACCAACTACTATTGGTCAAGCCAAGTTGTTGATAATTGACCAACAACGGGAACGCTCCTAATAGAATTAAAAATGCCTATCGGTTCCACATCATATACATTTATTTTGCTACTAACGTTTAATTGTGAAGAGCCAATTGAGATTGGTATAAATGAGACTTAGGATGAAGACTTAAAAAAGTCAACCAGCATTTTGAGAATTAAAGGTATATGAAGATTTATCCAATCCTTGATGCCAGTCAATTTCAATTCATGTTGGTGTCAATGAGAGTCAATCACAAACATTGTGGACTTCACAAAATCGAGCCAGTCAATTAATATAGATATAAATTAAAGCCTAACATAAAAGAAACTTATAAATACATTGAAAGGGCTAATTCCAATTCTTAAGATGTGTATTCTCTCGAGAACTATAAGGCTCTGTTTTCAAACTCGGACCGGACCGGCCGGTCCGACCGGTCGAACCGGGAACCGGTTAGTTGTCCGGTCCGAGTTAATTTTCAAAACCGAAAAAAATCAAAACTCGGTCAAACCAGGTCAAAAATCGGGTTTGACCGGGGTTTTGACCCGGTTTGACCTGAAAAATGAACTCGGTCTCCTTTTTTTTTTTTTTTTTTACTTTTTTGAAAGGTCACCTCTGTTTTAAATATGATGTTTTGACCCTTAAGTTGTTCAAAATTGTTAATATACCTCAAATATTTCATACTTTATAAATGTTGTCTTAAAGTTTGGTATTATTTTTCAATTAAGGCCATAATTTTAATTCTAAACTTGTTAATGCTTATTAAATAATATAAATTGCTACTTGATTGTTCTAATTTATTTGTGTTTTCTTGTTAAATATATTTGAAACATCAAATATATATGAGTATACATTTTATTAATATTAACATGTTATTAAGTATTTTACATATAATATTTTAATTTTTAAATAATTTTTATTATGACGTCATCCGGTTCAACCCCTATCGAATCCGGTTGAACCCATTGACCCCTGAGCTCGACCGAGTCGATATCCGGTCCGGTTCTTGAAAACATAGCTATAAGGGGCACAAACCTGAACGCGAGTCCAAAAAAGAGGTGAACCCCGTTGGTCCTCTTGTTTACAATCATGGAAATGAGCCTAGTGATGGTTCTTTATTTAATCATGGAGTGGCTGAACAAAATGGATCCTGCTGCTGCTGTTTTTGACTCGTACGTGTTGGGACTTGGGAGTCAAATATTTATTATCAATAGAGAAATATTTCTTGTGGGTGCTTAGGTTACACAGTAGGGAAACGCTTGTACCAGTTTGATGAAGTATTTATTACCTGAAGGATTTGTTAAAAAGGGTTGCAGAAAGAGCTATGCTGTGGAAGGTGTTGGAAAAAAATAGCGAAATCAATGTTAACTAAAAATTAATAAAAATAAAGCTTGAGTCGTACTTAAATAGCACTGGTCCTAAGAAACTATTTCAAGAGGTTGAAATATTTTTCCAAAATTAAAACAAGCATTCTTCTTGTTTATAAACAAAAAGGATCAGAACTAGCAAACGTTGTGTAAATCCAGCATAAAGGAGAAAGGGAGAGGAGGAGAGGAAGAGAACTGCCTGGAAGATTTCTACTGTAAGCTTGAGTGCACTTTTTAAAGTAGGAACAGCTGGTATTTATGGGTTTTCAAGAAGTGTAACGTTGGAGCAGCCTTAGAATTGTTCCATGCATATTGTTTCCTCTAATATTGAAATTTGCTTAAAGGACAAAATTGAAACAAATTTTACACCAAAAGGTGAACGAAATTGAAAAACCTAAATATGTGAAGGACCAGAAAATAGTTAATTGACAATTGGGAAGTCTTGTATGTAGTTAAAAGGATAAACAATCATCTTACATACATAGTAGTAACTGGAAGCTGGACATTCTGGTTTTAGAATGACAGAAGACATATCTCACATTTACAGAGAAAGCAAAGCGGAGTCCCATGTCATTGTTTTGCATTTCACAACAACAACATGTAGGGGACTAGGAGTAATTCATGTTAAAAGAAAAGTTAAGCAGCAGCCCAAAAGGAAAAGGAACCCAAAAAAAAAAAAAAAGCACCACCCATTTTAGAGAACAAATGAAAGACATAGATAAGACCACAATCTATAAACCAAAAATCCAAGAGCAGAGTCACAAGTAGGGCTGCAGAGGAGGAATCTTGCTTGTAATATTAGCACATTTTTAATGCAGGGAATTTATGCTCTTGCTCAGCTCCTCCAGTTTCTTCATCCTCAGCTTTTCACTTTCGCCTAACCAACTGGCCAAACAGATAATACAAGAAAGAATAAGATAAAGCAAAAGCCATTGTAAATCGTTTAGCTCTATTCTGGTGGTATACAAATGTTTTGCAGACAAGAAGTATTAAAGCTACCTCCATCAGTTTTGCTAACCAGCTGAGCCTTTTCCCCTACTCTTCTCATTGAAAGCATCAAGGCACTCTTTGTATTCTTTTTCCTGCAAAACCACACTTTCATTAGGCAGAGGAAAATTTACAATTTCTACTTCAATCCAGACCTTGATTTGTTTAAGCAAGGAATAGAAACGAGACAATTTCCCCTGTCAAAAACCATGTTTGCAGTTTACTTCCGTAAGATATATGGCATTAGCCTTCGGGATTTCAATTTTGCCAGACGAAATTCACCCTAATGCAACATAATTGTCTTAATAAAAAAGTGTCTTAATATCAATAATTATAAAAGATGAAATTCTAGAAATTAACTGTAGTCTTACCTTTCTCTGGCAAGTTTGTCCAAGTGGCTTCAACTCTCGATTAAGCAGATCAACCTTCTTTCGAATTAGCGCTACTTCCCTTTCTCATTGGATCGGCAAGAGCTTCAAGCTCCTACTAGATTTTTAGCCATATATGTTCAAAAGATTGATTTTGTCAATAAAGGAGAAATATATAAATGGAACCATTCTGCTATATGACTAAAAAGTGTTATATGGTTTCATATGCATCAATTTAAGAATCACCATATACTTTCAATTTTCTTGATTTAACAACTCTTTATTGCTTTCCAAGAAGTGACATAAACAAAAGTTAAAAGGGCAAAAAGAAAAAAGGAACAGATGTGTAAGGACGAAAATTTTGGCTTATTCACAAAGAACATCCTCACCAAAGTTCCCACTTGAATGAATCTTAGAATGGTATGGTTCTAACGCTTGTCATAGAATGCAGATGAATTATCAGAAGTTCCATAGCTGAAGAATGATGTGTTCTTCAGTAAACTATCCAAATATGCATAAGAAGAAAAAAAAATCATAAGATCTGAAATTTATCTTCTGCATGAAAAATTGATTAATTTCTTTTGGCTAAGTTAATCCAAAACTTACCTCGCGAATTTCAGCCAATTTCTTGGTTTCCTCTTCAACACGGCCCAACTGAGCCTGAACTCTCTCCCTGACCTCAGCTTTCTTCCGCTCAATCTCTTCTTCCTTTGCGCGAAATGCAGACAAGGCAGACTTTGTCATCTCCTCCTCTTTGTCATCATTCAGTGGACTTCCACTGTAATTCAGGACTCCTGAAGTCTTCAAGCGCATCATTTGAGACTGTTGTTGCTGCTGCTCCAACACTGGTAATCTGTGTAGACATCAATATTGGCAATGCCAAAAGATCCTTGTTGTTCACTCCTAGTTTCTAATCAATCCTCCCTTTACCTTCTCTTTACTTTGCCTTTTTATGCTTTGAAATGATGTCTAGTTTTCCCTGTTTACAGATGCTAATAAACAAGGCTATCTGTCTCTAAAGTAAGCACCTATATTAAATAGTTCAATGAGAGGGAAATGACCATAGTGCCCAGGATAGATTACAACAAGAACGTTGAGACATTTTCTTTATGCTTCTAGTAAAAAGAAAGTTGCTGCTTTCAGAATTAGGGCCTGCCCAATCATTGATAAGCATCTTCCAAAAACAACCCTTTTCCTTGATAATTTCTCAGCCAAACATGAAACTTAGAGATCTTTCTGGTAAAACAACCGTTTTCCAAAGTAGGTATCTTGGCTAACTCATCTAACTACTGCAGTTCATCTACAGAAATTGGTAAATTTGAACCAAATGTACTTTATATTGCAATATCCAGAGCGACCTTCCTTATATTGACTATTTAGTGACCCTCGTTAGAATTTCTTATTCCATCTAAAAACTATTATATAATCATTATATGAGCTTTTAATTAAACAATTGAGGTCCTCCAAAAACGTAGGAAAATTAGTACTACCATGTTTGATTTAATTAATGCATGCTGTAACAAGAAAGGATACTGAATGCAGTTTATAAATTGTTTGTATCCACTTAAATAATTTAGTGTTCAGTGCTAGAAGACTTATTTGGAAATGCAATAATGTTTGGCAGCGATGTGCAATTTTTTAAAGAGTGTTGATGGTTAGGGCTCACCTACACTGAAATAGATGAAATTGAGAGCCTTAGAGGCCAAGAATGTGTAGGAGAGAAGTGAAAATTTGTAGCTCACTTTATCAGGCATCATTACCTTCCAACTTAGCCGGGGCTTGTACAAGAATCTCCAGCACCTTTCCCATTTTCTGCTTTCATATCCCACTTCATTTTGTATCCCAGTTCAAATTTTTCCCTAAGAGATGCTTGCTTGTAACCAAATTTGTTTGTAAGTTGTAACTCCATATTGGTATTGGCTAGTTAATTTTGGCTTTAATGATAAAGTTTCCCTCCAATTTCCTCGCGGAGCTACTGTCTAAGATATCTGATCTTGTTCAAATTAAGTTTCTCGTCAGCAAGAAAAAATGATACAGTTTTTTTTCTTTTTCCTCATTTAAGCTTTTCTTTTGAGGTGGAGACAGGTTTGATCAGTTGTCTAACGTAGACTGAATGCCTATTTTATTCAACACAGCAAAGTTAAAAGATTGTGTACTCCTTAATTAGATTATGCACCCCGTAGAGAACTTTTTTCCATAATGGCCAATTGTATAAATTAACTTCTACTTTGCAATCTTAACGTCTATGGAGTGAATGATTAGTCTGTTTCTTCAGGCCCACCTCGACTTTTTGCACAAATGTTTTCCTGCTTGGCTGCTTCAGAAAATTCCTTGATTGCATGCAATCCAAAATTTGATGGTGATGGAGCAGCAGAAAATCCTTTTTATGACATTTTCGATTCAACCAACATCCCCGTGCACCTTTTGACTGCTCACAAACTGTACCAAAATTTCATGTGATTTGCAACGTTTCTTAGGATGTGATGTTTGATTTAGTAACAATTTATACCGTCTATGCTGCAGATTTGGATTTACAGAATTTGCACATTCAATTGGTGAGACAATCTGATTATATTCTTTCAACCGTATTTTTTGTACACTCGATCGAATATGTGTATATTTACAGGGTGAGATGCACTTTTTTTTTAACACTTTTTTCAACGGATGCATATACAATAGACTTGAGTTTCTTATTAACTTTGTTGCAACATTGTTGGCATAGTTTGATGCCTCTTTTTCTGCAGGTCCCATGTCATAATGAGAATTCCTTGTACAGGGTTCTCAGAGCCACTGGAACTAGAAGCGGTAAGCTAAGGCCAGTTCAGTCCAGCAAATTCCACTAGATTCTTGGTTGGGCAATGTTCAACTTGATCTGAGTGTTTTTTTTTTTTTAAGGAAAAAGTTCAGGTGGGTTCGATTCCAATTACTACCATGGATCAGGGACGTGTCCTCAGTACCGTAGGTCGCTTACAGGGTCGTCCACCAACACAGTCCGGGTTTGCTTTTAGTTTAACTAGTCCATCTTGCATCATTTGTCGCTTTTCCTCTGTATCTTTTGTTTATTACTTGAATCCAATAAAAGCCGCTTTCTCTACCTAAGAGTAATTAAATCCCATCCCCCTCTATCTGTCATTATGTCTTTGATTCCTTGCCAGTTTCTCTAATGTAGTAGCCTGTAGTCTTTTGGTGTGCAACATATGAAAAATAAAATGTGATTGGAGTGTAAGTTTGGTTATCAAAGGTGTAGGACCATTGAAAGTTTGAAACTAGATGGCTGGATGATTTTAAAACCATGTAGTTTGTAGCCTGTACACTTATTGAGAATCAAGATATCTAGATTGATAAGGGGTTTGCCCAATCGTAGATTAGTCTTCTTTCTTTCCTCTTGAGCAAATCAAGGTAAAGATAACACAAGAATTCTAACCACCCCCACCCTCTCGGGGCGAAAAAAAAGGTTATGCAGGGTAACTTCTGGGCTTTATTTCATATTTGCCAAGATTAAGAAAGAAAAGACGTCTTCTATTAAACTTAGGATTAACCAAAACCTAAAACGTTTGCCAAAGCCAAAACAGATTAGGACTTTCTAAACAGACGTGGGATTAACCAACACCTAAGACGTTTGCCAAAACCAAAACTGACTAGGATTCTGCACCAAAACAGAATAGGACTCGGTAAATGTAAGCTATATATGTGTGAGTGCAGTGTTGTTGATTTAACCTGCTAATCATTAGTCATTGCTTATTAAGGAGTCCGTCATCAATAATTCTGCGGCAAGAAGACTTGAAGACCATTGCTATCAGCAAAACGAAGTTCAAGAAGAAGAAGACTTGAAGAAATAAATCTGTTCAGGGATTATAGTTTCAATAGTCAGCATGCAATCTCCTGAAACTATGCAGCGACAGCCAGTTAGTTTTTGCAGCCAAACAAATCCTGACCCTCTCCACTTCAACCGCCTGATGATGGTGCAAGAACGCTACATGCAAGAAAATCGTCCTCACAACCTCCAATCAGCTTGGGACGATGATGATCATCCAGAGTACTACTCAACACCTCGGGTGGATTCCGAATATGGGCGAGAAAACATTCCACCTCGTTTGGAGGACGAGGTTCCAAGGGAAAATTATCCCGCTGAGGATAACCATGTTGAAGAAGAAGAATCCGATGATGATCAGCCACAGCCACTGGTAGTTCTCGTTATGATGGGTGATGAAGAAGAAGAGTTGGCTAATTTGGATGGAGAGTTCATCAGGATTTCAGAGATGTCTTTCCTGGAAGCACCGGAAAGATCTGGCCAATATAGCAATTTGAATGAAGAAACCATCTTGAAGAATCTCAGGACCAGACAATATCGAACATCGGCTGATCGTGATGGAGATGAAACGGGTGATATTTGTGTTGTCTGCCAAAGTGGATTCGAAGACGAGGAGATAATTGCAAAACTTGGATGCGGACATGACTACCATTCTGATTGCGTCAACAGATGGTTGCAGCATAGGAACGTTTGTCCAATCTGCAAGCGCACGGCAATTGAAGAAGACAGCAGCTAAGAAGGCTATAGTTCTTTGTACGATTTGGGGTAGTCTTTATATTCAGCCTTGGAATTCCTACAGCTTCTTTGTACGGAATTTAGAAATATTGTAATGAATTTCCAACTCTGGATTTGTCAAACTGATTATTGGAATTCCTACTTCTTTGTGCAGAATTTAAAAAAGATTTTGAATTTCCAATTACGTATTTGTAAAACAGATTATTATTTTGGAGGTAATAAAACCTCATTGTCTTGATTAGCGTGACAGTAGCTAAACTTTGTCCTCGTTTAACTTTGAAGTTCATCTTGGTATTTGATTCTAACAGAAATTATTTAGGCTGACCATACTTTTACTGTTGGTTAATCGCTTCTAGATTAAAGTTGCTTAGGTCTAGTTTTCCACTTCTTGAAGCAAGTGAACCAATTGAAGTATTACTCTTGCAACAACTAAGTGAGCCATGCAATCTTGTCCCTTGGTTCAACTCAGTATGGGGGGAAAAAGCATGTCCCTCGCCATGCTTTCGTAATGTGGTTAGTGTGCAGAAAAGGCTCACTACTAGAGACAGGCTCATTGCTTGGGGTGTCGATGTGGACACAGGTTGTGTCTTTGTAGCTCTGCTGATGAAAACCTAAGTCATCTATATTTTCTTTGTCCATTTTCTCAGTATGTATGGAGAAGTGTTCAACAGAGATGTCTTATGACTGGAATGGGAAATGATCTTGTTGCTGAGATTGCTTGGTTTGTGGACATTGTTTCAAAATCCTCATTTTTATGTTGCATCAGAAGAGTGATTGTGGCTGCTTCGGTTTACAACTTGCGGAGGTGCAGGAATCAAAAGATATTCCAAGATAAGATTGCATCTGCAGACTGTGTTATAAGTCAAATACTTATAGATGTTCGCAAAGTGGTTACTGGATGGAAGGATATACATCAGAATCAGCAAAACATAGACATATGTAATGCATTAGGAGCATCTGACTAGCTAGACTTGCTGTATGCTTGCCCTGTAGTATTTGTGTATCTTTCATGATTGTACTGGGGAACCCCACACTTGTGTATGCTTATTACACTTATCAATGGAAAAAGGAAGCTTACAAAAAAAAAAAGGTAGTATCAAATTGCTGCTGGGCTTTTGCATTCAGAAATTTCAATTTGATTTTGCATCTGTTTCAGTTTTAGTTGGGGGGACCCTGAATTTTGTTCAGATAGTGAGTGACAGATCTAATATTAATGTTCTGAACTACGGTTTCTATGTTATTGATCAGTCAAGTTCCCATATTTTGGTTAATACAACAATTGCAAGCTTGATAGATTCAACATGGGAATAGATATTGTTGTTCAATGTTTACACCTGTCCATGTATTCGAATTAACACTAGAATTTGTTAGCTATAGCTCGAGGTGAAACCTGTAACTGAAAACTGGAAAGTATTTTTCCAAGTCAAGATTTTTAGGTAGCATCAAGCACCTAATGGTTTCTTGAAAGTAAAAGGCAAACTTAGAACTGAAAAAATAACCTCTTTTTAGTACAAATGCGTAATTTTCTATACAGCACAAATGTTCATTGGTTGTGCCAACTTAGTTGGTTGGGAAAATATGTGGATTTCTTGATTCATTATTATACTTGGATTGTAGTTTTCTAACCAAATTTCTTTTGCGTTTTTTCGTGAACACATTTCTCGATCACTTTTTTAACTTACATACATCAAATTATTGCACTACACTTTTTATAAAAATTCTGAAAAAAGAGCAATCCAAACGGGACTGCCAAAAGAATAAGTTGATATGTGACCAATCATAAAATTAAGTCGTTTAATTTGGTTGTAGTAATTAATAATTGTATAGAAAATCACTACTTCACCACCTATGATGAGATTATCCCCATTTTGTGAAAAACTTTAGTTCATGTTTCTCGGTCCAATTTTTTTCCCACAGTGGTTAAAATTGTTATTGCCTTATGTCTCAAAAAATTCAGTTTAGCAGAATAACCAATTAATTTTAAACAAAAAAAAAAAAGATGTGTAGCCTAAGTAAAATTACTTTGAAAAACTGATTTAATCGTTATTCTCTGATTCATTCAAAGAAAATAATTAGAACCAAGCTGGACTTGAAAATGCAATGTTATAAACAAAAAACTTACGCGAGGGAAGCCATGGATCCGCGGCTTCTATAATTGTCAGCGCCAATTGAATATACAATTGTCGGCTTCTATAATTGCCAGTTGTTTAAGGCACACTCTTGGTTGGAGGGTTGGGTTGGGCAGTACGGGGAGGGAGTATAAGTGAAAGGTCTCGGGTTTGAGTCCTCCTGCTTATGAAAAAAAAAAAAACACACTCTTAATATATCTGTAGTTACCAAAAGAATATATTAATCAAAATTATTCCTTTAAAAAGCTATTTTTTATGACTTTATGGGTCAAATTCCATTATAATGCACATACACATAGAAAGATGATGAAAGTGGAGCAAAATAGGTGAAGTCAGGAGTTGTGTGAGGAAGTTGTAATTAGTGTATAAGTGAACAGATAATTACCTTTTGATTCAAATAAATATGTACGGATTACGGAGATTTTTTTGGAATAGATTGGGACAAATTTGCTCTTATAATTAAAGATATAATAGAAATTTCAAAAAGTTACACTGTATGTTTATACCACACAGTGACGCCTTCTTTCATATATTATATAATAGATAGATATCTACTAATACAATAATAAAGTGCAAAAATTCAATCTTTAATATGGAAATTAATACAGTGCTTTCGTGTTAATATCAATAGTATCTTACATTTGTAATCAAGTATCCAGTTTCAAATTCTGTGATAATTCATATGTGGTAGTATAAAGCAATTGCTCTTGGAAATATTAGGAAACCCATCCTAAGAGTCACGTGATGACTCGAGATGGATCAAGAGCTTCTACAATTACGGGTGACATAGACATTAAGACAATGACATGCAAGAAACAAAAATCAATTGTGCAAATTTGTACCAAAAATTCAATCCCAATCATCAACTTCAAGATTTATTCTATCTCCCACTATCAACCACTAGCCACAGAGAAAAATTTTAAGAAAAGAAAGAATACGATTTTGAAACTAGAAAAAACCTAGAATCCTCCGAAGTTCTAAGAGTAGGCTTATTGAGATTTGAAAATTCCTAGAATTAGTATTTCATCCTACTTTTTTTTGTTGGTGATGATTTAATCCCTAACTTTTATTTCTAATCAATTTGATACTTGAACTTATTTTGCAGTACTAATTAAGGATCTCTGTGGTGGCACCAATACTTAAAACCGATTTGATTCCTAATTGACTAATTAAACAGGGGTATTATGGAAACATCACTCATGAGATTGTAATAAAACAAGTAAATCGTGTTAAAAATACCAGATAAAACTTTTAGATCGTGTAAAAATTATCAAATAAAACTTTTTAAAATTTAATCTTGTGATTTTTTATTGATTTACTTGATTTATTTATAGCCTTGTGAGTGATATTTCCAAAATATTCATGTTTATCTGATCAATTAGGAATCAGACTAGTTTTAGGTGGTGGTGTCCCTACGGAACTCCTTAATTAGAACCACAAAATAAACGTATCAAAATGGGTATGAATAAACGTTAGAAACTAAATTGACACAAGTAAAAAATTTATGGGCCAAATTGGCCTCAAGAATTCATAACCTCCTTCTTAAGGAAAAAAGAAAGGGATAATTTTAGAAATCTCCCCTGAGATTTCTGACAATTTCACTCACCTCCTTTCAAATTTAAATAATTACACTAACCTCTCTTCATGTAATAAAATGACTATAATATCTTTCACTTATAAATAATTCCTACAAACAAAAAAATTTTACATTTACAACTAGTCTTTTATTCTAAGGCAATTGCTGTCACACAAACTAAACTCTTGTTCTACTCATTCTTTTACCTTCTTTCTCCTACATCTCTTTTTTTTCGCAAAAAGACACATTCACTCTTTTTTGTTTTCTTTTTTTATAAGTATTATTGAATTGAAATTACAAAATGACAAGTTGCCAGATCATATTTGTTGTCAAACTAAATGAAAGTGAAAAAGATGGCGGTGATATAGAATACATACAAGAAAATAAAAATGATAGCTAAAAAGGGAATATGGATTAAAGAAAATTATGTTATTATACCAATTGTGTAAAAAATAATTTTGAGATATAAAAACTATAATTAGATTTGCCTAGAGACATGGGATGTGGTCTCTAGTGTTGCTTTTGGTTGCTCCATGTTGGTGTTCTTAGTAGGTTACATTATTTTAGTAACAACAAGGTTGAATAGTGACACTGGTCAATTCAAACATTGAATTTAGGCAAAAAAAATGAGGCTAAATATTAGGTTGAATGCAGACTTTAATTGTCACAATTGATTGGCAATGGGAAGCTTTAGGGCAACAATAATAGGCTGTCAAAATTGTAAGAATATGGGAATTAAGGTGAAATAGTTTATTGAGTTTGTTAATGTGGTGGTTATGTCGTTTACAATAGTTGCAATGTGAAAGAATTTAGTAGGCGTTTGGTTCGCAACTTGGAATCGGATATGCTGGGTTTGGAATGAGGCCATTCATTCCAATACATCTGTTTGGTTCAAGTATTTGGAATGGGTATCATTACTATACTTGATGTTTGGTTCGTTGACTCTTTCGGAATGGAATATAATAAATTTTCAATTTTAACCTTGCCTATAAAATTGAAAATAGACTTGTCTTAAGGTTTCAAAAGAAAAAATACATAAACTTTATTAATAATCTTGTCATATAATTACAAGTTATCATGAGCATAATAATGTAACATATCAATAATTACTTAGAAATAATCATATGACATAAATAATATTTTGTCATTTCATTTTATCAAAAGTAGAAGATATTACATAGAATCTTCAAATTCCAAATTTACAAAATCATCATAACCCATGTACATATAATCCAAACAAAAAATCAACATGTTTATGGCATAACCCAAAAGATCGTGAACAGAGTCACATGTTTCAAGATAGACAAAAAGTTCCCAACGAGTTTATCACCATATTCACTTGCTTTTAATCTTCCAAACATTCATAATAAGTAGCCATACTTCAGAAATTAGATGAAGGATAGAGATTAATGAACATATTGTCTTCTCATGTCAGCAGGAAGATTAAAGAACATATTTAGCTTTGCTGCATCTGCTCCTATAATGTTGCCTGCTTTATAAACGTCTCCACTTGGTAATCCAAGATTGACCAACTCAGTAGGCAAATTATTGCTTCTATCTACAGCCAACTGTTTACATTTATCTTCATTTGCCATGACAGTTGCCATAGTGGTGAAGTTAGTGGCAATACCCTCCATGAAGGATCCAAATTGTCTTGTTAGTTGTTGAAATTGAACATCAATGGTTGGCTGTGTTGTAGTTGATTTCATCTTTTTTGATGGATTTCCTATTGTAGGTGATGCTTTCTTTTGTTTCTTTGATGAGTTTCTTGTACTTATTGAAGCTGTTTGTGTTACTAAATTTGCTTCATCATCATCATCACCGTCATCATCATTCATTAAGTCCACTTGAGCAACAACCTCTTCCACTTCTTTTTCCATATTTTGGACAGCATCTGCAAAACCTTCAGCAACAACTCCAGTGCAAACCTTCTTTTTCCACTTCTTTTTACTATTTTTCCATATTGGTATGATTATTATAATGATACATACATGGAGAGTAATAATAACTTGTAGAAAAATGAATTCCAACCTCATTTGTGTAATTTTTTAGAATATTGTATTGTATTACCTCATTCTAACTATTACTACTAACTAGTTACTATAATTTATCATGTTAAATTGTACTATGCTTCAATCCTTTTTGTTGGTTTTTTTTGGGTAAAATTTTCACTTTTTTTTGTATAATGAATTTATTATGTCGCCTTTCGATTCCTCCATGAAATCTAAGGATCCTAGAAAAAGTAGGGGAAAAAAAGATGACATCCAAAGAACTCTGTACTTATTAGATCTAGGTGGTCTTGAGAACAAGCATTTGATCCCATTTTATTTTAGCGTGTGAATCGGAAGAATTTAGGCATGAGCCATTAATTGCTTGGCAATTGGATTTGACTACGTGGTTGTTTCCATTAATTAAGGTTTTGAAGAATTTCTCCCTACAAGTACCAATACAAGCAAGGCATAATGAAGGGTCAAAATTTCAACCTAATTGAGTGCCAAGACCAGCAAAGATTTTCCTGGCATCATTAGTCAAGTTGACTACGTGGTTTCTAATGCTTTCACTATGTTTTGAGCTGCAGCAATTAAGTTTTCTTCTTCTTCTTCCAAGATTGGGGTGGGGGGCCGACATTAACCATGACTTACAACAATAGTGTAACTATAGCAACAATAACAACTTCCAAAACCTCGAAACAAATCTTAATTCCCAGGGAAAAAAAATTGAATCTTGAAATGACTTCAAGCAATCACACATACATAACTAATGAATTCTCAATTCTGCATATAAATCGAGAAAGAACAGCAAGCAACGAAAATATAACCCAAATATTCAATAGCGGAAAAGAAAACCAAAAACAAGCAGAACCCACAAAAAAGAAGCACTAAAGGTCAAGAATCATAAAGATCTGCTGACTGCTAATATCAGAAAAGAAAACAAAATCAGAAAAACGTGCAGAATTTGCAGGACCGTATAGAAAGCATAATGCGTACTGCTCCCAAGAGCAAAAAATCTAAAGAAAACTAGAGATACAAACCTTTTAAGGAGCAATCTACAAGTGAAGTGGAAGATTGAATCAACAGAAGAAGATTCACATCGCACAAAGAATACTTGTTTATGGACTTGGAGAATAGAGAACTTGGGACAAGAGAGTTATTAAAAAAAATAGAAGAAAACTTGCTTACCTCTCTAGTAGCACAGGTGTGGTCTTCCTCGTTTTTATTCTTCTTCCCACGCCAAAAACTCCAGCTTGTCCTGTTTTTAAGGGGTAATTAGGGCAGAGAATTGGGGGAAGAAACACGATGGAGATGATGAAAAAGAGAGGAAGAAGGGTATCTAGAAAGTGTTGACTACTAGGTCCCTCAATGTTTTAACCGGGAATAGGATTTGGGTTTTGGACAAAACCCACCAACTTACTAAGGAATGGTGGAATGCTAAATTTTTAGATATCATTCCAAAATTTCAATTCCAATAGTAGTGAACCAAACATGAATCATGGAGTTCATTCCACAACTTCATTCCGATACCCTTTTACCAAACGCCCCCTTATTAGTTTGTTTTTCCCCCTTCTAAGTAACAAAGGGGTATTTTTGGATTTTTGAGGAGAAAGTTAGCATATTGGGTCTATATTGTTACTGAAAATGCTAATTATAGGGGAGGTAGGTGTAATTTTTAAACTAAAAGGGAGTTTTTTGCAATCCGTAACTGCCAACAAGAGCAAAGCCAAATTTAGCCCAAAAAAAAAAAAGAATATAGTTGACTAATTAGACAAGTAGAAAAGCAACACGTGTACATAAATAAGCCCGATCCAGCTCTTCCTCCCCCGCACCACCGGGCCACGACCCACCAGCAGCGGCTATCCAAGCTATCAAATTCTGCAAAGCCAAAAAAAGCGCTCTCAAATTCGTCGGCTACAATCCAAATTCTGCCGATGATTTGAAGAATATCCTCTTCTGCTTCCATTGATTCATCACTGGATTACAACCTTTATAGCTAAATTCCCCACAAAAACCAAACAATTTCAAGCTACAGAAATGATTTCTACTTCTTCCTCTTCTACGATTTGTACTGGCTCCTTTTGCTTCTCTAATCAGAATCCTCCAATTCAAGAGGTCTGAAAATCTACTATTTCTACTGTTTAAACTAATTTAGTTGTATTTGCAGTCCGGTTTCGCGAAATTTGCTCCCTTTTTTTTTTTGTCTCCTTTTTCTATTTTCTAGGCTCATTGTTTGTTATCAGTCGCAAAAAAGAAAGAAAAATGAAAAGGAAAAACTGTTTAGCACTTGGATTGTCGTTGTAGACTTGGGTGTTTGCCTTTTATTAGGGTTAGGGGTTTTGATGTTTATGATCATTTGCTGATTGCTCGCTGGTCGTTTCACAATTAGACTTGCAAAGCATTTTCGCTTTGATTATCAGTAGCTATTGCTGATTGCTAGGAGAAGGGAAAATGATGAGGGATAGGAGATACGGGAGGGGATAGGTTTCGGTCCCCAACACCTCCGCCTCGGAGACTATCTCCGCCCCGGCCCCCCAGCGAGGTTGCGGACCGCAGATACTCTCCTCCGCCACCACGGAGGCGGCACAATATGGATGTGGAGGATGAGAGACGTGATGGAGGAGGACATTCAAGGAGAGATTATGACAGATACTATGAAAAGAGTTTTGATCGCGGAGGAAGGGAGTATGAGAGGAACTTCAGTCGTGGAGATAGAGGGAATGAGAGGGAATATGACAGGAATTTCAGCCAAGGGGATAGAGACAAGGATAGGAGTTTCAGTTGTGGAGGTGGTGATGGAGATAATGGTAGGAGATTTAGTCGTGGAGATGGGGATGGAGATAACTTTAGGAGTTTTAGTCGTGGAGGTGGAGGGATGAGGATATCAGCTTACAGTAGTGGTGGTGGTGGTGGAGATAGGGATAGAGTTAGAGATTATAGTGATAGAGAAAGAGATAGAGATGATGGGCGTTCAAGGAGTATGCATCAGTCAAGTGGTAGTGGGGAGTACACACGGCGTGTGTATGAATCCAATGAAAGAACCTTCCTCCAAGTTCAGAAGGGATCCTCTCTTCAGTGAAACCAGAAAATCAGATGGCTTCAAAAGTTCGTTGGATAATGGGGTTGTTGGCAGTGGAGTAAAGGACTGATCTGGAGTACGATTATAAGAGGCATAAGTACTTTGAAAAGGGGTATGATGGATTGGTACTTGATTCCAAACCTCTGTTGGTAGAAGCTGAAAGGGGAAGGGATTATTCTAGCTCCACTTATCCTATGAATATCAGCTTTCCAACCAAAAGTTCTGGCCATGTTGATACATTTGGAAGTGGCATGTCAACATCATCACATTATTCAATTTAATTGTCTTCACAAAGGTGAAGACTTCCATTTTCACGCCAAGTTTGATTCAGAGAAGTTAGTTAAAGATGGGCCAGTCTTGAGGGATCCATTGGCAAGGGAATCATATAAAGATAAGCCCTTGACCTATTCAAACATGGATACTGATTATATGGTGCCATCATCACGGTTGAAGGATTTTGATCCAGTGCATCTTGGGAGTTTCAAGGAGGATATCCCACCTGCATTGAGGGATGAACTTCGCCTTCCTTCTGGTGGAATTAGAATCACCACTGGAGTTGAGACTAATTCTATTGGCTATAATGGGGCGTCGACAGAAGTCACGAACCAGGTCTCCTGTGGATCATGAAGGGAGATTAAGAGAGTTTAAGAGTTATTCAAGGTCATATCTTGGTACTGCTGAAGAGAGCCGCATGGACAATGCATACCCTCTAGTTGGCAGCAGCAATGGAGGTGGTACACTTCCCAGGTCGATTGACTCGTATGGAAAGAGTCTTGGCATTGGAGAAGACTACAGGTCACAAGATTCATCAAGGTTGGGCATTTTGGAAGGTGATGAATCCTCTCATCAAGGATATTCTAGAGGGAGCAGGATGTTGGACCACCATCCTGCTTCACTTGGACACCCCATTTCTGACCATTATGATGCGCAGCAATCCTTCCATGCAAGAAAGAAGGATGTGGATGATCAAGGTTATGGAAGTGCTCAACCTAAGTATGAAAGGGAAATTTATCATGGCCTCGAAAGTTCCAGAGTAGGAGAGCATAATCATGATCTTGAGATAGCTCGTGGTCCTCGGTCTCATCACAGGCGATCAGATGTATTACCATCTAGAGAATATGATCCACTCTTAGATGATACTGATGGTGGATCTCAGGAGAAATTGGTCTTGAGGAATATGAATTTGTCTAAACCGTCCAAGAACAGGCTCAAGCGGAAACATGCAGAAAAGCAATTCATTCAGCATGGAAGTACGAGTTATGATCTAGGGGATGCCGGTGAACCTTGGGATGATAATGTGGATTCAAACATACCTTCAAGGAGTTTGAAAGTGGGTAACTCCAGATATGGGAAGTCTAGAAGGACATTAAATATGACAGCCCACCATCAATCACCCTCTGGCACAAATACATTCTCTTCATCCGTTCATACAACAAAAGCCCAGATTTCTGGCCCTAGAGATATAAAGAAACGGCTTGGGCCAGTTGCTGAGAAAGTTCATGTTTCCCAACGTCTAGCAAAGAAGTACAAGCCTTCACTAAGAAAACGGTTAGGACCTGGTCCGCAAAAGAATCGTGTTACTCTCCCATGGCTGAAGAATCTGAATGCTGCCAATCTGCCAAGAATTCAAGATGGTTCAGGTGGAAGCGATCATGATCAAGGGGAAGATCCCCAGGCAGAAAATGTTACTCCTGCAAAGCCCGAACCTCCTGAAAAGTCCGAGGATTTTAAAACAGCTGGTGAATATTGCATTCTTCAAGTTTGTCAAACAATTGAATGATACTCCAGCTAAAAGAAGAAAATACAAGGAGCGGGCAATTTCTGGTAGTTTGAAGTGCATCGTGTGCCGCAGGTCTGTGTTTTACATCATGAAATGTTATTACAGATGGAGAAACTCTTTCCTGTCTTTCATTGAACTTTTTCTTGCTCTAATGCTACAATGAAGTATCCTCCTACTGATTTCAATCATCAGCTCATGAGGAAGTGACAAGCAAATGTTTACCAGAATATGTTGCTAGCTCCTGGATTTTGCTGTCCTTTACTGGTCTCATGCTTCCATGACTTCAAAGAGAGTGTGATATGTAGACTTCTGTTCAATATTATGATAGTCCCCCTGGAGATGGTTTGGAAGAGTTTAAACTTTATGATATTGCTGCTCAAATGGAGGGCTTGTCATGATATTCTTATATTTTTCCGCAGATTGTGATTTTTGACTATATGAGTTACATCAGGTGAACAATTCTCACGAAAAGAATCATGAGAAAGGAACAGAATAAGGACAAAGATAAAAATTCATTGTCACTTTTTTGAGTGGCTTGGGACAGAAGAATGAAGAAGATAAATCTTTTAAATGTGTTGGTTGTGCTATTGGAGCATTAGTTAAATCCCCAGATGTGGTTTTGGTCTGATGGTCTTGGTTTTCTGATATAAGAGTATTGCTGAAAAGGAAGTTATAGTTCTTTCCATAGTTACTTGAAGTAATTGTTGGTGTATAGAATTAATTTCAAAAAGGTTTTTTCAAGTTATAGGAGAAGAAATCAGCTATCTAGGTGCCTAGTCTAGCTTTATTAGTTTTTGCCCTGAGAGAAGTTTCTTTTGCAATGAAGAGTAGAAGAATTTCTTGTATGAAAGTTTAGGTTGATGAGGATTAGAAACAGTTCTCATGAAGTTTTGGTTTGGTAGTTGGACTTTATACACATTAGGCTATTTACAATAATGATTGTGTTTTGAAGGCAAATATCAGTCCTTAGGTACTGTTGGGGGTCTCACCACATTTCCAAGCGATGTAATTAAACATTGAATATGCACTTTACATGGAAGACCTTTTCCTGAATATTCTTTTATGCAAATAGTTAGTTGTGTATGTCCTTTTTGCTCTCTCTCTCTCTCCATACTTAATAATAGAAACCTGTGCTGTTGAAAATTTTGCTTGAAGTTTTTATGCTTCCAAAATGCTTTGGCTGGATTGCCTCATGGAAACATGTTTCTTTCCTTGGGCTGAAACATGTTGCTTTCCTTAGGCTGAGAGAAACATAAACTCATTGATATACAGTTGAACACTCCAATAAGAATTAGTAGTCTTATAACTTAAAGTAGCCATACAGTGATGTTGACTTGCTAATTTCAATTTCTTTTGATCATGAAACAGACACTGTTATTTTTGGGATGTCATTTTCCACCAAGTCCTCTAGCTTGTGAGTTTGATGATTAGTGCTGTTAATGTTCACTGAGAAAGATCCTTGTGTAATGCTGCCCAGAGACTAATAATTACACCTGTGGAGAGTATGTGACTGTGTAAAATATAGGCATGGTGCGATGGTTTCTTGTTGTTTGATTGTTATTGTCTGTTACAGTACAAAAGAAAGAAAAAAACCTGAACAACAAAGGAACTGAGAAGAGACTCGTGTGAAAATTATTTAGTCACATTGATCTCTTGTGATGGTTTGTTGTTGTTTGATTATGGATGTGTCTGTTGTGGTACCAAAAGAAAGATAATAAAGGAACAGAGAAGAAAACTGGCATGAGAAATGTTTAGATACTGACATTGATCTCTCGTGTCTGCCATTACCCCAACAAAGAATCTAAACAATTTTACTAGCAGAGTATGAGCATAAGCTTTAGGAAAGGATGTACTTTGGAAATGAGAATCATCATTAGCATCTGCTAACAAGGACGGGACGTTCATCATCTCTAAATAACTCATAGCAATTGATTTGGTCTTTTATGTATTGTAGATTTGATGTTTTCTGAAGTTGGTCTGCTGATGAATTGCATGATTTTCACTACTTGAGATTTGCTTGCCTTGCAGCCAGGAAGAGTTTGTTGGCACAGAGGGTTTGGCAACACATGCATTCACATCTCAAGAAATTGGCTTAAGATCACGTCACTTGGGTTTTCATAAAGCACTTTGGTGCACTTATGGGATGGAAGAGTGCAGAGAAGCCAAATGTTACATGGTCACCTGAAATGTTGTCTGATGCGGAAAATTTAACACTAAAGGAAGACCTCATTTTGTGGCCTCCAGTGGTGATTATCCACAACAGTACCATTGGAAATAAGAGCCCTGGATCAGCAGGTTATTATATCTATTGAAGAACTTGAAACTAAACTAAGAGGTACGTTTCCTTCTCTGAACACGAAACACGATTATAATCAGTCATGACTTTATTACTTTTGTAGGTATTCTGTTATATGCTCTGGTTTTCCTTGCTTTTAGACTTTAAATTTGTCTACTTTAAGTTCATGTTGGCGCTCATGATATGCTTTAAAATCCCATTGTGAGCAATATTCTGGTATATGGTGGCATTGGATATAACTGTTGCAGGAGACAGAATTTCGTTGCTTGAGTTGATTGACGAAGTTACTATTATCTTTTAACTTCCGCTTGTCATCTTTATATTATTTTCAAAAAAGTATGTCAATTGAAAGTCTCTGTTTGACAACTGTCCTGAATAATTGGGACACTTGGCAAGTAAGTTTCCATTACATATGAGGATTTAGTGTTTCAACCACACAGATTGTATAGTTATTCCGTCAAATGTGAGTGTACTTTTTGTGGATGAGTCTGTACCTGGATAAATCCTTAGTGTTCAATGAAGGTATGTCCTTTTGGCCCTGGGATTGCATATTGTCCGAACAATTGTCAATTCCACAGACCATTTGAAGTGCAGAACTGCACAAGTTTTTTGGATGTCATGTCAGAATTGGTTTTGGTTTGTATTGCTGTATGCCTCTGATGTGTGTCTAGCTTCAAAATGCTCATCTCCATTTTGCAGCCTTAACAAGGATAGAGCCTTGCATACTCATATGAGACTTTCTCACGTTGTACAATGAGATTCATTGGTCTGTTGTCTTCATTTGCCTTATTTCATTTTGTCTTATTCTCCTGTAATTTTTTTCCCCAGAAATGGGCTTTGGAGACAAGACTAAGGTGTACCGTGGAAAACCTGCAAATCAAAGTGTTTTGGTGGTCGAGTTTACTGGTCGGCTGTCGGGGTTGCAAGAGGCTGAGAGGCTTCACAAGGTTTATGCTGGAAACGATCATGGGAGGGCCGAGTTCTTACGGATCAACCAGATTGGGGAAACAATATCTGCACCAGTGAACAATATGGAAAATATTCTGTATGGTTACCTGGGGATTGCAGAAGATCTGGATAAGCTGGATTTTGATGCCAAAAGACGTCGTGTCGTGAAGAGCAGGAAAGCAATTAAGGATATTGCAGAGGCTTCCATAAAGACACAATGACGAAACAATCAAGTGCAGGGATGTTTTAGGGTGTGTGAACGTGTAGTTCAACTCGTTTTCATTCGTTTTGTTGCTTGTCGCCAGTGCTGCTTTCTTATTATGTAGTTACTCTTTTTGGGATGATGATGAGGATTAAAGTTATGGATCTTTTGACTTGGCATTTTAGAAACATCACCTCAAATTGGATGGAACTTTGGGATACTCTAGTTACTATATTAAGTTTAATCGGGGAGAAAAGGTCTATGAAGACGAAGGTTCCGTTTGATAAACTGAATCTGAATTCTGAAATCTGAATATTGAAATAATTAATTTGCTGAATTTTAAGCACTGAAAAAAATATATGAATGTCTGAATTTTAATGCTAAATTTATTTATACTGTTTGATAAATATTTATAGCTGAATGCTTAATAAGTTTAATTTGATAATTTTGCCCTTATATCCTTTTATTCAAAAAAGAAATAGAATCTATGATTTAATTAGTTTAAAATTGTTAGGTACGAAAATGATAATATTTATTTTTAAATCAAATTAATATAAAAGATGAAATATATTATATGAGAAGTATGGAGAAGATGTGAAAGTCATTAAAAAGGAAGAAAAGAGAAACTAAAAATCGTTAGATAGAGAATATTTATGTTGTTTAATTAGATAAGAATTTTGAACATAGTTTACAAACAAAGGTAGATTTGGTAGATAAGATAAGGTAGTTGAAGTAATTCTATTGATTCTTATCAGAATTAAGCATTCAGTTAGGATTCTTGTGCTGAAAAAATATACATAGTTCAGTACTGCTTAACAAGTTGACCAAATAGATTTTCATTTATCAAACACTCAAAACATCTGAATGTCTGAAAAAATTCAGATTCAACACTTTTTTATGTTATCAAGCAAACCCGAAATAGATTGTGTTTTCAGTTGAATGGACCGTCTTTACTGCAAACTTTCCGGTTCATTAACTCAGTACCGAGATGCTTTCGATTTAGCATTTAACTCTTTGCATTTGGCTATTTCGCTTAGTTTTATCTTTCTTACTTGACAAGTTTGTAGGATGGACGAATTTACTAACTAAACCGGCGGGTTGCGTTTGGGGATCATAATTAGTGAATCCTCTTTATTACATGCCAGTATAATATCCGTTTATACGTATAATTTGTTTTAAAAAAAGTGTATTTTGTATATTTCAAAAATACTCTAAAAAATATTACATTTGTTTAACTAATTGTAATGAAGCACATAATAAATTTTTAACGTCATTATACTTCAATTTTTTTGGAAAAATTTTCAAATTTAGGTAAAACTAATGATATAACTTCCGAATTATATACAAAGAATAATGACATGTATTGTATTTTATGCAACTTTACACATTAGAAGAACTAAAATGATAAAATTTTAATAAATTTATGTTTCATACACGAGCAATGAGTTAAAATTAGGACTAATGTAGTAAAAATCCATAAGAGTTTAAAATTAGTACCAATGTAGTAGTAAAATCTCTAAAAATTACAGTAATTTTATCCGTACTTTGACCTTTCGTAACTTTCAATTATATTCGTATTATTTACCTATGAATTCACATACACACGCGTGTATACAATACATAATTTTGCCAATATTTTTACACCAAACTTTTAATTATACTCTTGAAAAAATCATACAATACATACATATTATGTCACATACTATACCGTCTCGTATTATACTTGTACCTTTAGGGACTCATATCATATGAGCCGTTCTTGCGCAGCTATATTGTGCTCAAATGGGAATATTGGACTATTGGTCGGAGTTTTCTATAAAACAAAGAGAGAAAGATCGCTGGTCCTATATGCTTATTAGCTACAAGATATACAATTGGTCTATAAACCTAAAGAAATACTCCGCATGTGAACTGAGAAGTGATCATCTTCTTTGGAAGTTCAGGAACTTGATGCCATAAGCGAAGACAAAGAAGAAGAGGAGGACCCAACCGACGTGGGCAAAGACCACTGGAATGAGGAAGTCCATGGTCATAGCCCAAGTATTCTTTAAGAAATTGGTTGATTGGAACTTTTGTGTCACTACCAGGGACTTCGATACCAGTTGTTCTGTCAGCAATTTGAGATGCAAAATGCCATAAATTGACCATGCAACAGGAGAGCACCAGTAGTACCACCTCCACCATACTGGAATAAGCTGCAAATTGTTTCAACACCAAATGGTGGTATGGTCAGTCAAGAAGTCAATGGAACAGTACAGTACAATTTGGAGGCTTCACGTGTGGAGTGGAGTAAATTGAAAAAATGTATAAACGAAGGTAAATGTAGCTTAGCATTTCACGTACCGGACGTGGGATGAGAAAACCAGAAAACAGATTCCAGAAACTCAAGAAGAAAGGACATGACAATAGCAGCAATTTGATGGCCAGGAGTCAATGCAACAACCATCATCCCGTACATTGAGAAGTAGGCATAGCACATGAAGATGAAGTAGTAGAAATACAAGAACTTCTCGGCAGTCCAGTCGAATCCAATCATCGAGTATAAAAGAAGTGTATAAACTAGAGTTTGAATTGCAACATAAATAGTTTCAATTGCAACCTGCAATTGTAAGATACACAAGGGATGTTAGAACTGGAAGGCTTTATTTGATTTGCGAGTAGAAAATGATAGAAAATGATAATGTTAGAACTGGAAGGCTTTATTTGATTTGCGAGTAGAAAATGATAATGTGATAAGTAGACAGGCAGAAAGGGATCTGAATGCTTCACCTGAGCAAATGCGTAAGGCAACTCAGAGTACATTCCTGCTGCTCTTTCACGGTAAAAACTGTTCTCTCAATCGCCACAACAGACTGCACGGCAGAAGCATTGGTTGCTCCAAGGAAAAGACAGCAGCATAAGTAGCTCCGAGTAAGTTAAGCAAGTCTTGTTGTCTAAATCTGTTAACAGATGCACAGTATTGAAGCTAATGTTAGCATTATGTAACTGAATTGAGTAGGCTCTTTTATCATTCAAGGTTGCGAGATAAGGAAAATTTGGACTTACATTTTAGTTCCTTTGTCCCAAAAGATAACGCCAAACATAATTCCAATGACAACAGTCATGAAAAATCTAATTGCATTATATTGTGAGTTCCTCCAATATGACCAGTGTTGTTTCCAAAAACAAGCCTTGCACTGAACTAAAAAGGACTGAGAGTATTGGGTGGGGAAGTATAGATCCCTGGAACCTGGTTCAGGAGCGCTCAGTTCCTTTATTAGCTCCTGATTCCTCCTGGAAACATAAACGAAGTATCAGGACAATGATCTTGTAGCCACATATAGAGACATTTGATGCTTGAAAACTTTCTACGCTGTATAAGTTAACCCTTCTTTGACCTGTAGAGATCAGAGTTAGCATATATTTCTGCAAAATCGACTCCAAGTTGAGCCTCCATTGCTGAGGTGCTGACATCCAACATCCAGGTAGCTGGATTGTAACCCTCTTTTATCTTGGGAACACCAGGTACAGCCTGCAAGTTGGGTAGGATTTCAATTCTATTGCACAGACAGTGTGTTTGCAAACAAACAATAAAGCATTAGGAGCAGAACCTCACCTCAAAATATTCAACGAGTTTGTTGAGAATGGCGACCAAGAGGTCCAGCATATATCACTTGTCCTCCTCTCTTCATCAAGAGCAGCTGCAGGTATAAGAATGGTGTTAAAAAATGCAGAGTGCCCAAAATATCTAGTGTAAGAAAAATGACAATTAAGTGTACCTCGTCAAAAGCTTCAAATATATCAATGCTTGGTTGGTGAATTGTGCAGACCACAGTTCTACCAGTATCCACTGTATTTCTTGACAGTACGCAATGACAATTGCAGCAGCTCTAGCATCAAGTCCTGAAGTGGGCTCATCCATAAAGATGATGGAAGGATTAGCAACTAATTCAACAGCAATTGTAAGTCTCTTTCTCTGCTCAGTTGAAAGACCGTGCACTCCTGGAAGTCCAACAAGAGCGTCCCTCAGAGCATTGAGCTCAACCAAGTCCATGACTTCTTGAACAAACATCTGTAGTAAGAAAGAAATGAAACTTCAGCAAATTACATAGAAAGCGTTGTTGATTTAAAGGCATGCACATTAATGCACTACGTTTATCAATGAGTCAAAGGTCATAATTCAGTAATTACTATGCTTACCTTTCGAGTTTCTGTCTTTACATCAGAAAGCAAGCCGCAGCCAGGCAGAATAGAGGAGCGATTCATAAACAGTTTACATAAGGTGAGTGTATATCATTCTGCTCAACAGTAACCACTAACTCGGGCAAAAGTTTCTTGGTTTCTTTGGGTAGCCTGAAATGCTTATGCTTCCTTCAATGTAGCCACCTGTCTTTCTACCTGCTAAGACATCCATCAATGTGGTCTTTCCAGCACCACTGACACCCACCAGTGCTGTTAAAACGCCAGGCCTGAAAGCACCACTAACATCTCTCAAAAGTTGCAATCTATCCTTCTTCAATCCCTTGTGACTTCATTTCCTGATATGAATCAAATTTCCAAGTTAGAAAACTAATAACAATATTATGCTTGTTTCCTATGCAAAATTTCAGAGAGTATGACCACAGAAATGAGGTGTGGGCAATTTCACAAAATTAAGGACAGGATGGACGAGACTTACTGCAGGCATGTCCACGTAGTACTTCACATGATCGAATGCAAGTGAGAGCGGTTGGAAGGGCAAAACCATTCCTCTAGTTGCTTGATTGTTTGTTGCGCCTAACCATTGAGTTGCCATTTGCCTGAGAATTTCTTACACCCATTTGAATTCCTGTAGCAATGACAGCGTATGAGAAACACATTTTTTGGTCCTGAATTATTTTTAATAACTGAAAGCCTTGAAAAGAGGAATTTATTCAGTGGTGCTTTAAGCTTGAAGTGTTAAATTCTTAGCCTATTCCCTTTACTAACATCCATGTTTTTGACAATGCTACAAACGAAAGAAAGTATCAAAAATTCTTTTGCTTCTTAAACTGTAAAATATGGTCACTGATGTGAACACCTTTTTTCCATACATTTTTGGTGCCAAATCCTCCGATTAAGTTCTGTGGAAATGAGTATTGAATTGGAGAACTTTTAACATTTGATGTTTTACAGTTGTTCAAGCTTATTTTAAACAGGGAGACAAGCTAATCCAATGATTTTTACAAAATTTACTTACATATACAAAAAGGAGTAGTTTAATAGACCACAAACCTTCAGAGTTGGATGCTTCATTTCTAGTCTTTTTCTCATCATCGTCCTCAACAAGAACAGCTTTAGTATCTCCAATTGCTGATAATTAAGTTGACATCACGTATTAAAACCTGAACTTCTTGTATCATATAGTGTAGAATAATAGATGACAAATGTAAGATAACATGGTGGACTTTTGTACTCACGATTTAAAAATGTCAATGCTCCAATAAAAAGAACATTGAACAACAAGGAGAACGCGAAAAGAGCTCCTACACCAATCCAGTACCAAGTTTCAGTGGTAAATAGACCTCTGTCCTTTAGAAGTGTCTTTCCAACCGTAGGTTCAGAGCCATTGGAGGGCTGTAGAATGAAAATTAAGAACCACGATCAAAATCAGTATAGAGTATCTTCCAGCTTTACAGATCTTAGAAAGAATGTACACATTTAGAGGCAATTATCAGGAGGTCTTACCTTGTTCCATCTTTCAGAAAGAAACTCGTTGATGGCAATGGCATTTTGTCCATACATCATAGGAGAAACATAGTAACCCCATATCATCCAATTCTTGATGTCATCTGTGAATTACATTTCCATAAAATTGGTTAGCAATTCAAATATATTGCAACAAACAAAGCAGCCAGTACAGATCCAACTGATTTTCCGCAACAAACAATAAGTATATCTACACTACAAAATGTCATTGCGGGAAATTGTGGTATATATAAGTCATGCTTTCACCTTTTGCAACAATGAAGCCTCCTAGAATAAAGACCAACAACAAGGTGAAGGTTCCAAGCGTGTTTGCTACAACTTGTGCTCTTCCAGCTGCAGCAATGAAACGAAACAAAGAGAGAGCCATCTGATGGATGCCAATGAATGCCAAGAGCTGTTTGAAGAACCTGATACATTGAAGATAAAAATAAAGAAAATCTTTATTAGATGTCTGCCAAGAATTGACAGAAAGCTTCAACGAAATTGCATGAACTTGAACTTACCTGGCTGCAGAAGGCGCAAAACCAATGGTGTAATACGTGAAAATGATCCATATTACGGACTCCATGACTGAAATGGGAATACGGAGCACCCAAATTGGCAGAGCAAATGCCCAAGCTGGGTAGAACAAACAGTCCCTCTGCTTGAAAAAAACAGGAAGCCTGAAAACTGTCATGGCCAGCTCAGCCATTCCATTGAACATCACATTGATAAGACTGAAAAACAATGCTCCCCAAAACTTAGCAGCATCATTCACGTGACCAGTTTTCATTTCTGTTCTTAAAAACACCGTCAGGGCAATTAAGGCCATGATAGTGATTTGTGTTGTTTTAAATATGAAAACAAAAGCACTCCGCTTCATGAGCAGCCATTCACGATCAAAGCTTGCCTTGAAGAGCTCCCAATTCGAAATTCCATACTTCTCTTTAACCAATGCTGCAGGGTGGGTTCTGGCCTTATCATAAGGAACTCTAAGGTCTGCTGTAAGTCGTTGTCCTACATGGAAGGAATTGAACGCATTTGCGAAATCCTCTGAAGAGACATATCTAAAAGGCTGGTTTTTTCTGTACCAATACTGCTGTTGGTCCTTCTTTGAGGTAACCTCCTGCAGAAAGTCTGCAATTCCTTTCCTTTCAGGACATTTAAATCCCATGTACTCAAAGAACTCAAGAATATTCTCACGTGGACCCTGATAGACAATCCGCCCATCAGAAAGTAGGATGACATCATCAAAAAGATTGAATGTCTCGGGCGCTGGCTGTAAGAGAGAGATGACCATGGTTATATCATTAATATGAACCATCTGTCTCATGAACTTCACTATTTGGAAAGTGGTGGAACTGTCCAGTCCTGTTGATATTTCATCCATGAAAAATGCTTTTGCTGGTCCTACCAACATTTCAGCTGCATTTGACACAATCACAACGTTAGTCCAGACGATTTGATGCGTGAAGAAAGATCACTTAAAACTCAAAAGATGATAAAGCCTGTTTACACTGCAAAATGTCAATTCAAAACATAGTAGTGTATCTTTCTTCTAGTTGAAAAGCATAATGAATCGGGAGCTGCACATTAGAATTTTATTCAAATATGTGATACTTGAATCGTTTTATACTGCCTAGAGCTTTCGGTAATCGATGCGTGCATACCAGTGGTAACACGCTTCTTCTGACCACCAGAAATGCCTCTTCTCATGTCATCTCCCACCATAATATCAGCACAAATGTCCAATCCAAGAATCTGTTGGAACATTATGAACACATTAGTCTTGTCTGAATGACATCATAATCCCCAAAGAAAAAAAGGGTTCTGAGGAACGGACCTTCAGCACATAATCAGTAATCAAGCTGGTTTCCTGTCCCGCCATGGCTGTGGCTTTCATGAACGCATCAATCTCAGGATCTGGTTTAATACCTGCTTCTCTCTCCCTTCTTGACAACTCCACCAGCATATCATATCTGGTTCCTACTCCCAAGCATCTACCAGCAAAATCCATTGTCTCACGTACTGTCATTTCACCATAATGAAGATCATGCTGGCTGATATAAGCACTTGTTCTCTGAGGAACAAATTCATGGAATTCATGACCACAGTAGGTGATTTTTCCAGTGACCTGTTCATTCACTTACAATCAGCAACTCATCAAGAATGACAAATAACGAAAACGTCTAAAAGGAAAGGGGTGGGGGGAGGGGACATACTCTCAGATCATCATCAGCTTTGCCTGCCAAAGCTTTGAGTAAGGTAGTTTTTCCTGAACCGGGAGGCCCAAGCAGTAGTGTCATCCTGAAAAAGCAGTAAATTTCAAGCAGAAGTGTAAGAACATGATCGAAGAGCTAATCTTAAAATTTAGATTAAAAAAAAAAAAGAGTTCTAATTAGAAATTCTGAGAAGCATACCTTGTTGGTCTAACAATTCCACTCACACCTTCAAGAATTCTAACAACTCTTTTCTTTGATTGAGCAAGTCCAATCAATCCAATAGCAGCCTAATCAAACATAAAAATGAACGGAATAATACTTCAGAACTAGGATACAGCAATTATCGGACAAAAAAATAAATTCGGGAAAAGAACCATAATAGGACGCTTAAATGTAAAACCCCTCAATCTTTCTACTTCAGAAACTGTATAAAAAGCTCTATCTTCCCTATTTCAACCATTTTCCTATGTTCCCCTTGATAAGATTATTAACGAAAATTGCAGTTCTTCGACGCAGTGGATCTAATTAAGCATTCACTGTTATTTACCAATAAAACTAACACCGGAGAATTAAGAAACTTAAGTTATTCAACTAAATATTAGTTCCATGAACTGTTTCAAGACGCAGGGGAGGAACAGAACAGATAATTACCTCAAGCGTGTTGAGGGTGGAGTTCCACAGAGTTGGAAGTGCTCTGGTGCCAACATATGCATCTCCCTCTATAGATAAATTCTGGAATCTCACTTCAATCTTTGGAATCTCAATACCCACCCTGCACTCGACCAAACAAGTCAATACATTAGTTATCTCCAAATCCCAACAAAAGCTGTCAAAAACCTTCACAGATTGTTCTGATCATCATATAAAATCATCAAAAACAGGAAACTTATTAAGTTCCAAAATTGTGAAGCCCAAAGCTACTTTTCACGCCATTTTTTTTACAGTAATCAAAGAGATGACAATAGCAAGATAGCTGAAAGAACATTCACCTGTCAGTTCGATCTCGGAGTCTTGTAAGGAACCTCTCATTGTCGTCTTCAACAACTTTAAGAATACTATCCATTAACTGCTTCTTATCCTGAGCACCAAGATTAGTAACATCAACCTCATTTGAGATCACTCTTCCATTACTCACCACTTGCTTAAGCATCCCTTTTCTCATCCTATCATAAGTAGGCAGCCTCTCAATAGCAGCCCACTTGAGCTCCTCTTCATCATCCACCATTTCTCTCCTAGTACTATTCCTCGCAAAAATATCAGGTGGACCTTGCCAAATCTCCCTCACACTCCCTGACCCCCAACTCCTCCTACTACTCGTCGCCCTCGACAAATCATCCCCTGCAAAAGCAGCCATTGTTTCCAACTATCGCTGATCACTTCCTTTCCAAGACCCCTTCTTTTCTTGTCCTTTCTTCACCTCAAACTACACAACAAAAATCAGAAATAAAACTCCAGGGACAGGAAACTGGACTCTACAAGACTACCAACACTGCACAAAGAATGAACGAATTGAATCTTGATTCCCAACTTCTTCGTGTTCAGTCAGTTTCTCTAGCAGCCCTTTTGGCCAAAGGAGAAACTGAGATGTTGTGTTTAACAGACTGTTCGTTTAGAAAGCTATATATATACACATAGAGAGCCAATGTGGGGTGCTAACCGTTAAGGTGAGAAATAAAGCAAGAAATCTTCTTTGTTCTGGGCGAATTAAAAAAAAAATTGAAAAAAAAATCGCAAAGCGTTTGAATTCGAGTACTGTATTCATTACTCAGGCGTGGTCAAATAGAGGGCACATCCAGTGCCAGCAGTTAGGTTCCCGCGGTTGAAAATGAGGGAACGTTGAAATTTAAAAAAAGGGGAGCAATTGGTGGTGTGGATTCATAGTGACCGCCAGATGAGAATGAACGGTAATGATGTGAGATGTAGGGGAATGGAGTGTGGTGAGGAGTAGGGGAATATTTTAGGTGAGGCTTCTTGACTTCATAATTGCAGAAATTTGTTTAACTGGGCAAAAGTGGTTTTTTGTCGTAATCTTTTGACCAAGTTTGGGAAACTTTTCTGCGGCTTTACGTTGTTTATATTATGAAAGCGCGTGCAAGGTGGGCCGATTCTGTATTGTTAAATTCCCGCGGGAATTTTTTTTTATTTTGTTTCTAGGGTAATATAATGGCTATGAGTATTAATTCTTAATGGGGATCTTTTGTTGTTAGGATTATTGTTTGGACCATAATTTGCTTTATTGTCTTTAAATGTGAATATTCTCTCTCTTTTCGTTCTTTCTCTCCCTCTCTATGTGTGTGTTTGTGTTAGTCATTTAATCTTCAAGAGAGGGGAAAAATATCTGCAAATAATGGTTTAATCTTTTGTATTCTTTTGGGAATAATTTCTGAATTAATGTTTAATGCACTATTCGTATAAGAATATTAATTAAAATTACACTAGCGAGTATAAAAGCTACATAATCTAACCATGTGTTGTATACATTTACATTTGCTAATATGTGTACACACACATCAACATTACATAAAAAATTAATGGACAAAATTTACCCAATTTTGAATTCTAGGGGTTTTTTTTAACATAGGATAGAAATTTGGATGACAATTGACTTTTTAGCTCTTTAAACGTTAATACCCTCTTTCTCCCTTGTATAGTTAAATTTTTTTTTAAAAAAAAAAAGAGATGAAATAAGATTTATTGCTGCGTTAGTTAAATTTGGACGACAGTTGATTTTGTTAAATTACATTAGTTTGATTTGAGATTTTTAATTTGACATCGTTTCAAAACTAAATCTATATTTAACTCGTTAATTTGTCATAGTTTACAACTTATCAATGAATACATTCAAACATTATTCAAATCAAATTGTCCAACAACTAGAAAAGTGTAATGGTTGGTATTTATTTGTAAGAAAATTTAGTGTCTTATATCTGTATCTTTTATTATTCCTTCAAATTTGATGAAATTTATTTCTATTTATTGTATTCTTTGATATACTTGTTGTCATTAATATAGTAGTTTTGAGTGAATATGTAATTATCTCTTTATCAAAATATATGGGCACACGCACGCCTTCATAGATACATGTACACATACATACATCCATACATATTACTATGCCTAAATTGACTATTTTCCTCCTTTTAGATTTTTATCATTCATTTTCCTTTAGTATATCTTTTATTCTGAAGACTAAAGCAAACCCTTTTTTTTTTTAAATTTTCTCCCTCTAATGTGGCAGGCGCAAACGTTCAAGTCAGACCTTAGCTATTACTATATATTACAACCTATATAATCGTCCAATGGATAGAATAATGTTGGTCCAGACTTTCCATCTAAACAATTGAATCAATAAAATTTCCAGTACATCATCAGGCTCATTAAGCTCTTCCCTAATTAAGGTGTAATCTCCGCAACTTTATACCTTTTTTTAAAGAAGATTAATGGTGATTCTCCACTTATCCCATTAATAATTCAAATCTATTAGTTACAATTAAAATGTCTTAATTTTCTTACCAAGTAGGTTGCAATTTATTGTCTTTATTTTCTTGTTTTGACAAGACCAAGTGATCATGTAACAAGTCAAAACCAATTAGTATTTCATTCGACCTTGTAGCATTGCACTTTAAGCCCATCAAATTATATTATTTTACACTATTACCTCCTCAAACTGTTTGTGTCTAGTGATCCTACACTACCATTAAATTATTTAATCGAACATTACGCTCTAACACAATCTTGCAACCTTGAAATGACAAAGAATTTCCTTGAATGAATGACAAAAAAAAATTACTAGAAAAACAATTTTCATGTGGTAGGACGGTATTTTGCATTAACTTTACAGCAGAACAGATAAAATGTATTACGTTTTTAACTTGGATAATCCATCTTATAACAAAAGTGGGATTAGTGGTACAGTAATCTCACAAGCTTTTCCTTAAAGCATCGCTCACATTAATATAATGTGTATATTTTGTCATTGTAGAAAAATTTTATCGTTTCTTTAATTACTCTCCACTAAAAATGGATATCTCTGAAAAAGGCCATTTTCTGCATTTTATTAGACTCTAGAATATGTTTATGGAGAAGCAAAGCAAGATTACATGCATAATGGTACTACTCCCCTTTACCAATTGTTTTATGAATTGGTAGCAAATAGCAAATTCGACCAAATCAAAAAACTGTTTTGACACTTTTTAAAATTTTTTTTTATTATAGGTGAAATTCGCACCCTCGTTGCAGAAACCATGTTTAACAGTGTGTCGGCTTTTGCAGGCATGAGCTTCGAAACCGACCAAATAAATAAAAAGTAAGCTAATCTATAGTATGAAAGCAAAGACAAACAATTTTTTATTTTTGACAACTTTGCTGACTTTGGGGTTTAGACTTCTTGTGTTCAAGTGGATCCCGCTCTGATCTGAATTTGACAACATTGGTGCCTTTAACATATTGCGTGTTGATGCAACTGAAGCATCACACCAGTTGTTCAGCAAACAGAACCAACTGTAGTACTGGTACTCAACTTTACTATGTATAATGTGTAAAATAAAAAGATTAATCTTTTCGATACAGTGAATATATAGTATATTGACCGAATAATAGATCTGCATGCATGATAAGTTATATAAACTTGAATTTAAATTTTAAAATTTACAAATACAGTATGTTTTCAGTGCTGCAAGAGTATACACCATCGGTATAGCAAAAATTAATATAAAATAAAAGTTGGTAAACCAATTTTTTTATTTTATTTTTTGCTTTGGTGGCAAAAAATGAAAAAAAAAGGGAATTGTTGGGGCCAATTAGTTGCTGAGAACCGTTTGGACAGCCATTTCCATCGAAAAATTGTGTCGTTTTTCATGATCACATTTTTTTACTACATTTTTTTCCTCACAATAGATCAAAGCGTTACAGTAATTTTTCTATAAAAAATATAAGAAAATGCAATCCAAACTAATGCATCCAATTGATGTGCCCAGGAAATAGGGTCTCATTTCTTCTTCAATTCTTCAGTACTAGATATAAATATATATATATACACACAAAATACAGCAGTCGCTCCAACTGGCGTGCTGCTTTAAATATGTATTTGAGGTTACATAGTGCCATTAATTAATGCATCCAATTAGTTGCTGGGAATTTAATACTATGTACTATTAATGCATCCAATTGATGTGTCCAGAAAATAGGGTCTCATTTCTTCTTCAATTCTTTAGTACTAGATATATATACATACATACATATATATATAATATATATGCATATAATACAGCAGTCACTCCAACTGGCGTGCTGCTTCCTTTAAATGTGTATTTGATGTTACATAGTGCCATTAATTAATACTCTAGTGTGTGTTGATTGACTTGAAGTCAATCAAGTCCACGAGATCGTTCCGGGACAGCGTCAAATTTGGTTTTCCAAAACAAAAGGATAATAATAATGATAACATAAGGATAATTAGCATTGATACTTTCCACATATCTCCACTTCTACGAAATACAATTGCTGTCTCTTTTTGTTTTTCTTTATCTTTTTCTGGCTCTCTTTCTTTTCTGATTTGAAGAGATTATAGATTGTAACCTGTAAAAAAAATAGAAAAAAAAGAAGAAGATCATGGGATGTAACGATAGTTAGGAAAAGACATTTAGGACAGAGATAAAGGGTTATCCTACTTTGGATTGCTATTTTTTTAAATCATTTTCCAATCACTTTTTTATCTCGTATGTATCAAATTTTTACAATACATTTTTCTACAAAAAAAAACTCCATTTAATAACAATCCAGACCGGCATCCCAACTGTCTGTAAAAGTGGGATACGGTGCAACATAAAAGTTAGCTGCCAAAATTCAGAAAATTGATGACTCCTAGTCCCATGGATTCCTACCTAATTAAGGTCAAATTCAATTACTCTAATGTTTGCAGCTAGGGATCCACCAATGGTTTTGGAGATATAACAAACTCATACTTTGGCTCTCTGCGTATGGACATTCATCCCCGACCGTGTGTTAAAAGGTCGCATTTCATTCGTCAGATGTTATTCCATAATTGAAAGTGTTTGTTTAACAGAGCTCAGTACTATGCTCCCGAGATTAGATTAATCATTGTGGAGAAGGAACTGACCAGTTCTACATCTGCCGAATTCTTGATCAGAATGAAGTCAACGTCATATTATATATGCGTAATCCCCTGCACAAAGGATTCATATTAAATATTATGAGATTCATTCTTGGCCTGATAAGTCAATATACACTTTTACTTAGTCTTCTTTTAGACTTTTGAATTTTGATCGGCTGATCTTGAATTGTTCTCTAAGTACAATATGCCTTATAATTGAAAGTTTAATTTAGTTATAGTAGAGACTAAGCGTTGAGTTACAGTCTGTAACTGTGCCTTGGTGAACATTAATTTCCTATTTTTCATATCAGAAAAGGAATAGATTAATTTTACTGTTCCATATACTTTTTTGAGAGTTCGAATTCAAAATTTTTCACTTACAGTTCATTCACATTCGACACAAACATAAAGATTCGGGATACATTACTGTAATTTGGAGTTGAAAACTACAAAATAAGTTCAAAAAGGAAGGGTAGTTGACCCAAGAAAGAAAAGGGATGTACAATTGAATATCTTTTGTAATACTGCCCTCTCAAAATTCAACAGCATTAGGTACCCTAAGTCATAATTGATACACACACATAAACATATGTATGTATGTGTGTGTGTGCGTGTATTAGGAAAAAATACACTTTACTCCCTGTAGTTTAGCAATTTTTCACATGACCCTCCTGTGATTTTAAAAGTTATATATAACTTTTTCATAATTTGGATTAAAGTGTCAAATTCATGAAAATGATCCTTTGTAATGGAACCCACGAAAATGTCGAGATTACTCTTATTCAAGAATTAAAATGATTAAAGTAACCAAAATATATAAACAAAATATGCATAACACTTTAACTCCTTCTAGTCTTATGTTTTACCACATAACCCCTTATAGTTTTTAAAATATATGCATAACCCCTCTATGGTTAATAAATGATTTCTAACTTTACATAAAGATATTTTTGACATTTTAGTTGATTTCATTATGAAATGCAAATTCTGTCACTTTAACACTTCAGTTCAAATCATGAGAAGACTATGTATAACTTTTAAAATTATAGAGAGTTATGTAAAAAAGTGCTAAATTATAGGGGGACAAAGTATAATTTATCCTATATATTAAATAAAGGAGGAAATCCACTAATTGGTTGAGGATTGAACATCACTCGATCAAATCAGATATTCCAAAAGTACAAACGGAGGACCATATGGTACGTCAGTATTGCATTGCAAACTATCGTAAACATAAATTAATGTTTGCGACATTCCTGGTCAGTTGTAAGCAAATGTGTGCCAAAATAAATCTAATGGCCACTGCCTTGTTTAAACAAGTCAAAAGCAAGAAATTCCACGTATCTCAAGTTCTGTGCAGGGCATTGGAAAAAAAGAAAAGATTTCTTTGTAGATTATATAGATTGCAGATGACTTTGACAACCAGACCAAGATACACATTAAAATGCCTAATTATAGGAGTAATAATTTCCTCTTATGTTCTCTTCTCCGATACTGCCCCCCTCTTAAGCGAGGAGTACATGTTATATTATTTATTGCCCCGTAAAATGTCGAGAAAATGTGGTACTTAATCTAAAAAGAAAGGACGCACTTTTCATTAGTATTATATATCGGAACAGTCACTAAAACTATTTTTAAATGACTAATGTAAGACCATGCACCTGATATCTTTTTGGTGGAACAATTAACTTAAAAGTATAGTAAAATTTCATCCTCTAAGACATTTCTCATCATATTATTAATATGCTACGGTTGGATAATAGATTATTTAGAATAATTTTTTGAAAAAAAATATAACACTTTTTTAATCTGATGTATATGAGATAAAAATGTGATTAAAAAATGTGTCGATGATGCAAGTACATAAATTTTAACAAATAATTAAAAAAATGATGTATAACCTTTGTTTGATGTACTTCTCAGAATTTTGTTAGTTAGTTCAAGACATACGTATCTCCCATATTCAAGATTGACATATCCAAGAAAGTCGTTTGGAGTTTATTGAAAGGCAAAAATTTCACCACATAATCTTTACACGATGAACCTAATTCTAGTTAGATGTCTCATACATCTCTTGAGATTTACAGACAACAACGGTTACATTAGTAGTAGCAATATCAGCCCACATTGGATAATCAAAGTACTTAGTAGACTAGAGTCTTACCCATCCCATCACTTTAATCCCTTCAATGTTTGGGACCAGGGTTCTATGGTGTTTTTCATGGTGGAGATGGAGTTTTTTTTTTTTTTTTTTCAATTAGATGGTGAAGATCATTATCAATTTTAATGTGTAAAAAGAATTATTGTATTTTTCATTTTATTGTGTTAACGTCTACATCTATTATATTAGCATCTACATCCTTTGAATACTACTATATCTTACTGTCACCACGGATGACACCCGAGAACCAAATCCATTGTGTTTGTAACTCAACAAAATATCTCCAAGCATATTTACCTCCCATTACATGTGAACCATGTCATGGGAATAAACTATAAAAGTCTAAAGAGGTGTCCTTGTATGAAAGAATTGACAGCCTCAGTTACTTAGCTGTTTTCTGCCTGGTTAGCATGGCTACATATTTTCAGCTTCAGCCCAACTACCAAATGTCTGTCTTGGAAAAGCCTTCTTCAGCGTTGACTACAGCAGATTACCGTACAATGGAACACCTGAGTTAAGGGCCAAGTCCCATCTAGAAGGGCTTTTTGGTGGACTCCCTAAATAGTACTTGTACATACTTTTCACGCCAATGATCCTAGGGTTTCCCACGATGCAAGGGCAGCATGACATGACTAATTAGTAGGTTTAGTAGAAATTTGTAAGATAGATCCTTTGGATAAAGTATTCTGCGGCAAAGGGACTTGTAAAATAGGAAGGGAAATTTGAAGCATGATATTTGAATAAGCCAACTAAAAGTTCCCATCAGTATGGGCTTTGTCCCCCTGGCAGATTATCTTATCTATTACACTATGTTTCCTTGATCAGTAATTTCCGCACCGTTTTCACTCAACAATTAAGAGGTGATTGGTCTCAAAATTGATTTTAAGTTCTAAAGGAAATTGCCCACCATCCATAAATTTCAAGTGTGTTATTAATAGACAAGAAGTCAAAGCACAAAACATCAAGCCAAAGGATTCGTTCAACACTTATATGCCACAAGTCTTCTGAAACATTCAGAGGAGTAGAAATCTTGGCTGTATTTTGAGGTAAAAGATACGAAGGATGCTGGAGGATTAAGCAGTAACAAGAAACACTTGCTCGATTTCACAGGCATGCATGCAATATTTTGATTTTACTGGAGGAGGAACTGGGAATATCGTCGAAGTCATTTGTGAAAAAAGCAAGGCAAATTGGCTAATGGACTTAGTACCTTTGCGGTCAAGTTTATAGAACCTGTGAAGCTACAATTCAGATAAGCACAAGACAGAAGTATTGTCTCCCCATGTCTAAAATGTGTTACCGAATTATTGAACCATCAATTTCAAAGGTCGGCCCAAACCACCAAATTCATCCGTCCCCACTAGAGATGGTACTTTGCTTTTACTTTTCATCAATTTGATTTAGATACAGTTGAAGCTTTCATAATTCAGAATAATTCATTTTTTTTTTCTATGGTTACATTGTGATCGAGTTGGTGGATTGAAACAAAAGAGGCTGCTAATAAATTCAACATGGAGGGGCTTTTGATTTTAACGAGTCCACCTGACTACATACACTTGCCTTGCCTATAGACCACAATTGCATTGAAACTTCAGTTATATGGTGGTAAATAAGGTGATTCTTGACTGCAATCTTAATAATATCCAGGCATTTTTCTTCTCATGTTGAGCGGCAGAGCCTCCAAGGAGCCTGCAATCTTAATAATATCCATATGACTTTCAGCTTCATGTTGAAGTTTAAAGCACCAGTACAGACAGTAGTACGATATTGATCATAGACTTTTTAGTACCTCTCTAAGTCTCAGCTCCAAAACCCTAACTTCAGTTTTCGACAGAAGTCATGAAAAACAGGTCATTGCTGCAGTCTTCTTCCAAACCTGCTGGTTTTTCCCAGCTATATATCATACTTGAAGGCCTAACTATTTTGGCAATCGATACAGAAGGTGTTGATTTTTATGCATTTGTTTGACAAAGTAGCACTGCCTTAAAGATTATTCTATGTGCATAATAATGGCCATGGCGGTGGAACTGCAGTCCTTTGAAGAATCATGAACCATTCATAGGATAATTAACAATCAAGATGATCAAAGATTAATTAAGCTAAACAGTTGGTACCTCACTATCAGCACTAACCTCGCGAACAATAATCCCCATTGAAGCTTTGAACATTTGAAAAAGAAAATGCAAAAAATATATATATATATCTTCATTTTTTCTTGGTTAGCAATGAATTAGTAAGATCATGACTGACGAAATACAAAATAAATGCTATGGTAGACTATTTGTAATCTGCAGTCTTGGCGTAACGTATCAGCAAGACTGAGTACGCTGGGACTGCAACAACATTTGGTCCTATTTTCTTGGATTAAGATTGATCATCTTCTTGGATTAAGATTGATGGCCTCAGATTCCTGACATATATATTTACTCTAACGTTATGTGGGCTCAAAATATACGATGCAATTCTTTCAATGGTCATTCGTAAGAAGCCGCCAACCCGCCTTGATGGCTAAGGATATCCACCACTGCTTGTGCCCTTTATACTTTGTAGTTTATACCAGCAGAAACCATTGATGCCACAGTCTAGGCATGTTCTATTTATGAAGTTTCATCAAAATCAATATGCCTCTTTAATTCCATGTCCAGTTTTGTCAGTTTTCCTAACTAAGCACATAAAATATTAAAATCACAATTTTGGTCTTGGGCCTAACACATGCAAGACTGCCAAAGAGAAGTGGATGCAGCTGAGAGAGGCCGAAAGAAGAGAGGGGTTGGCAGCAAATAGCCATATCTGTCGAATGTGCAGAGCTAGCTTGCACCTTGAAACTGATTAACTCAGAGTCCTTTGGTCATGACTCCGGAGACAAAACACTACGTGAAATGGAGGAATGTTCTGATTGACTAGAATTTATTGCCATGACGAACAAAAACTGAAGCCAAGACAAACATATGCTACTAATATTTAGTGTACAAACAGGAAAGCTTCTCCACACTTAAGTTCTGATTAATTATTTAAAGTATTCCACAGTAGCAAGTGGAAGAGGTAAACTACACAATACAGATTCGATAACTGTGGAAGAAACAACAAAAACCTCGAATGAAATTTTGGCTTCTCTTTTTGTTGGACTTATCCACAAAGTCCTCCAATTCAGCAGGGTACTCTCTTCTTGGGCCAACCTAAATGTACATTTCCCCAAGAAAGATAACCATAGGGATTTTTTCAAGGAAATCTAAAAAGAAGGCTAGTAGTACATAAGGGAAGTTGCATTGGAACCAACAAAAGAAACGTAGTATTATATTAGAAAAATTAGAATACATATCCAAATATAATACAAACAAATTTGCATAACATCAGTGCCATATTTCTTTATCAAACAAATCATGTTGAATGATTTTCAATTAATTTATTTATAATACTGACTTCTGTCTTATCAAAATATGTGTGCCTAGATCGAACAAGTCAATGACAAAAAATTTTTTTATTTGATTAATTTGATGACTCAAAAAGGCTCTAATTATCTTTTATCGTTTGGTAAATAATAAAAAAAAAAGGCTCTAATTTCTAAACAAATAATAAATCTCTTAGTAAGTTTGGGCCCATTAGCATGATTGGGTCCAGTAGCAAAGCCACTCAAACTACGGACAAACTAAACATGGGTTTCTCTTGATCTTGAACGCCAGGCCCATTTCCAGTTCAACACCCTCCAGATCCGGCCGGCAGAAACAAACTTTATTTTAGTCTTCGCCTCAACGCAGCTGACTAATCACTTCTCTACCCTCCCTCCCGGCCGGCGGCTGCTCCTCCCCTCCCTCGTCTTCACCAGAGTGTTCTACTTTCCCCACTTTCTCTCAAGTAAGCCCTTTTAAAAACCCCTTATTTCAATGCCTCAACTCATCGGATTTTCATTAATTTACCTTTTCATTTGTCTTTTAATTCTCCTTTTGCTGATCTGTTATTGCATCTTCCGATGACAATTTTTTCTCCCTGACTAATTGGTTGTTCTGCTTTTAGTTAAATGGATCTGGTTTTATAGTGAATACGATTATTATAGTTTTTATTTCCTGTTATTGAATTATAAATTTACATTCTCTGATATTGGTGCAGAATTTTTGTAGCTGTTGTAATAAGGTTCTATTTGTTTTCATCTAATTCTGTGAGAAATATTACTAATAAGCTTATTGAGGGATGATTTTAGTGAAATTGCATTTAGTGGACATCAATTAGTGCTTTTTTTTTGGGTAAGTGCTATTGATGAGAACTGTAACGTCGGCGATACTGCCATCAGTCTACGGTTTCTCTTCAT
This sequence comes from Coffea humblotiana, assembly GCA_023065735.1. NCBI lineage: Eukaryota > Viridiplantae > Streptophyta > Magnoliopsida > Gentianales > Rubiaceae > Coffea > Coffea humblotiana. The sequence continues at coordinate 25,680,071 of CM041208.1, read as the reverse complement.
TCAACTATTTTGCTTGAAAATTTTGATTATCTGTGTCATATATGCGACCATTTTCTTCTTTATCTTCAATTTTGATAAGAACTCTTTGACCAAGCAGATACTGCCTACCAGTGTAGTGGATAAAGCTCAATCAAAATGTGTTGGGTGCCATCAAGGGGGTTTAAATTTTAAAAGTGAATAATCATATCTGTGTTTAGTAAGGATGGAAGCTTCTTTGTCTTCTACCTAATGTCCAGTCTTTAAAATAAGGTGCATTCCAAGGACATTGTAATTCTGTGTTAGTATGCTTGTTTTGGTAGCCTGTGATTCTTCGAGGCAGGTTAATATTGAAGGTGCTTATCTCGTGCAAGCATTTGATCAAGTGATAGAGAGCATGCAACTAGAATTTATAGAGTGGATGGTACTTTGACCAATAGTTCTATGGAAGAAGATTTTGTCTGTGTGACACTATAGGTCGGGTAGGTGTACACTTAAGTTGATCCTCGGTTATCCCAACCTCAATTGTCAGAAGGTTAGGCTGTTACCTTTAAGCAGTTTTGCAGTAGAGAAGTTCAGAAAACTTCTTGACTCAAATACCTTAAAGCTGAATTTAGTTGAAAAAAATTCAAATAATAAATATTAGGCAAATAATTCTAACAACATCAAGGCTGAAACTATTAGCCGGAAATAACTTTCACCTTAATGGCTATCTTGAGTATACTGTCCATTGGGTTGATTAGCATTGAAATATTTTCTTTGTCCTTTGTTTGAGGAGATAAATTGATCGCCTAGATATTTGGCATTTTTAACAATTAGAACGTTTAAGAATTTTGTATCATGACTAATGTAGGTAGCATTTGTTTGTTAATAATGGAGCAGGACTGTATTTACCATGAATGATTCGACTAGTCTTTAAATTCAGTTCCGGGAATATCATAGGTGCATACACTTTGTGGCATCTAAATGAAACAGTGCGGTGTTGCTAAGCTTAGCAAGTTAGGCATAATTTGGGTGGTTGCCATGTCAGGCTATATGTAATCTGTTGTTTGAAGCAGCATACTCCAGTCATTTCTGACTTGGGAGATAAATGTTAACTTGGCAGGAAACATGTACTGGTGGTTTATATTGAGATATTGGATGGGAAGATTCAATGTTTATAAAACCCTTATGTTAGACCTGCTATGGTCAAGCATAAAAATCTGGTGAAAGCAATTTTACAGTTATGTGATCCCATTCATTTTGGATGATCTCTCAGTTGGAGATTTTCTGTCCTGAATTGTCACTGATGGTCCTTGTAACTTTCCAAATTTTTAAGGAAGTAGGTTGATCGAACTAAACCTTTAAGTGTCAGATTCACTGGCACATTAAATTTTGAACAGTTTTAAGATTTCATGGTCCAAGCTACAAAAAGATTTTCTGATGGCGGCTTGTTGATGTATGTCATGGTGGTTACTTGGGCTGTGCCTTTATTTTGCTCCTGTTATTTGTGTCGGAGAACTTGACTACGCAGATGACTTTGACAAGTTTCATCAAAATGTTATAGCGTTGCATTACCAATATTGATCTATTTCCATGAGTACGTCATTGAACATTCCTTTCCACAGTTTTTCACTTGTCTACCTTATTTAATTATGCAGGATGAGTGAAGCACCTTTTAGGCCAAGAGAAAAGCTTATTGAGAAGCAAAAGTATTTCCAAAGTATTCACAAGCACACATATCTCAAACACCCTATGGATAAGATCACTTCTGTTGCCATTCCTCTCGCTTTGGCGGCGACCTGTTCATTTATGATTGTAAGTTAACTCTGTACCGCGAGATTTGTTTCCATTTTCTGGATTGTGAGTACTAACAGGCCTTGCATTCTTTTCTCCTCCATGTGTTGTCCAGGCAAGAGGTATCTACAATATGTCTCATGGGATTGGAAAGAAGGAATAAACATGCCTCTTCTGATAATGGGCCCCTTATGATAGTGGCTGACCTTCAAATTAAAACTTGAGTTGGACCTTGTTACTCGTTCTTGAAGTATTTAGCTTTCAAATGCTAATAATTTGTTGAGTTGCAAACTTTTTTGAGTATATTTCTTCTTCTTTTAAAGATTCAGTGCAATTTTCTGTGGTTTTCTTTGAATACATGGTTAACTTTAAGTAATCAAGCTTGCTGCGGCATTCAGTTATGGCACTATTAGAATTCTTATCACAGCATCGCAATGATACAGCTCATTTTTCTTATGAGGCCTATCACTCGTATCGTGCATGGAGAAATGCCAAACTCGTATTGCGTGACCCCTTCAGTAAAATCCTCAGCCTCAGGAGATACTGCAAGTGCAAATTGTGCCTTGTCAGGAAAAGCGAGTGCCGGCTTGGTAATGCAAGGGCATGATAGGTTCCAATGAGGTTGATAGATGCTTTTGTACAGCGGAGAGGAGCAAACTGCAAGCAATTCTCACTTTTCCGAAATAGGATACCTGTGGTAAGGGGGTTGTGTTTCTACCAAAGAGTAACGACGGACTTTGTTAATATTGGAGATTTGCAGGTCAATGCTAATGCTATGGGTGTAAAATTGTAAGATAAGCGGGATCATATTGAACAGAATAATAAGCTTTATTAGAATTTGTTTTTGTTTTTGTCTTAACAAACTGAAACGTTAATGGCGCTTTATAATTTGTCAATTGCGCCTCTTCTGGCCTGTTGATCATGTGAATTAGGGAGGAGAGTAGGAGTAAGAAGGAGAGGGAAGGGAGGAGGGAGGGGGTGGTGACGACGATAGGTGAAAGAAGAAGATGTTGGAAAATTTATTTATTTATTTTCAATTTTTTATATATTTTTGAGTTGTTTTGGATATATTATGGGAATGAGATGTTTTTGGAGATTTTTTGTTTGTGTATTATTATAACATTATATTTGAAAAGTTAATTTTTGAAAAATAAGCCAATTCAAATGGAAATTAAATTTAACAATCATCCCTTTTTTTGGCGAAAGTGAGCAGGTGCAACGTTTTTATTCTTTCATTAAAGCAAAAACTAGGGGCAAATTTTAACTTTTCAAGCGAATAAAAAGTCCAAGTACCGTCATTTACAAATAGGAGAGAGTAATATCCCAAGCTTAAATTTACCAACCTTTTTTAGCCAAATCAAATAAGGCTTTAAACGGAAGCGCTTCGTTAGCGTTTTCCCGTCTCTTAAAGGCGGGGTCAGTGTGTGGGGGCAGCCCCTGAACAATTTCTAAAGCTGACACGCTTTTTTCACCCGTTTGAAAAAGGGCGTGAGAAATCTGAGCTATCAAAGAAATTACTGGTACTACTTTCACTACTAATAACTAATTCGACGGTCCCCGGGAGCTTCTTCAATGGCAGATAGCCTCGTGATGATGAAAACCTGCTGAGGAATAATCCTCTGTTTCTCCCCTCCTTCTCCCTCTCCGTCTCCGCCATCAAAATGCGCTCCAAGGACAGAATCTCCTACTTCTATGACGGTAAGAAAAAGATTCACCGTAAACCCTAGTCTTCAGTATGCTTAGAGTACCCATTTTTATACAAAAAGTTTTCATATTTTTCAGTATAATTTTTTGATACAGGGGATGTGGGAAACGTATACTTTGGGCCGAACCATCCGATGAAGCCGCATCGCTTATGTATGACCCATCATTTAGTTCTCGCCTATCAACTCCACAAGAAGATGGAAGTTTATGTTAGTTTTTTGTTTTTCCCCTTCTTCTTCTTCTTCTTCTTGTTTTTCCGTTTTTTTTTTTTTGATTTTTGAATTAAGTTTATTTTTTTGGAGTGAAATGCAGAGGCCGCACAAAGCGTATCCTGTGGAGCTAGCGCAGTTTCATTCGGCTGATTATGTGGAGTTTCTGCATAGGATTACTCCCAGCACTGAGCATTTGTTCCCTAATGAATTGGCGAAGTGTAAGACTTGTGATGATTTACGCAAATTTTGTAGGATTTTGTTTGCAAGTTCATATTTTTATGGATATTTATGGTCTATAGTATACTCGTGGAGTACCAAAATTGGAACTTTTTGGCTTTAATCTGAGGGTTTAGTGTTATTTGAGCTGAACTGCAGTTGATTGCTTGTTCATAGTTTTGATTTTTTCCCCCTATAGGCTAATGAAAGGGCGATTATAGTTGTCCATTACCTTGTGCAATTGGTTAAAGCTTAAAACTTTTTCTATCTTTATAGGTCAACTGAAATTACAAATCTGATAGCTCTTCAAAGTGTTCAGATATGATTCTTTCTCATTTATTTGTTTCATGTACCATGTATTGTGTGAGGATTTTTATTTTTACTAGGCTCATTTACTATTTGTTTCAGATAATCTCGGTGAAGATTGCCCTGTGTTCGAAAACTTGTTTGAGTTTTGCCAAATTTATGCTGGAGGAACAATAGGTAATCTGGTTATAATTTAGGATTGTTCCTTACTTGAGCTTAGTTGTTGTACAATTGCTGACTCTAAATTATTGTTGATTTGCAGATGCAGCACACAGATTGAATAATGAGCTTTGTGACATTGCCATAAACTGGGCTGGTGGATTGCACCATGCCAAGAAGTGTGAGGCATCTGGATTTTGTTACATTAATGATCTAGTTCTTGGAATCTTGGAGCTTCTTAAGCATCATGCAAGAGTGCTGTACATTGATATTGATGTGCATCATGGGGATGGTGTAGAAGAGGCCTTTTACTTCACTAATAGGTAATAAAAATTTTTATTGTGTCTAAAGATTGTTATTTACCTTCGCTTCTTTTGGAGCTCTGAGGAAAGTTTATATCTTATCTACTTCAGGAAGGAATTCAGCATAATACCATAGGAAGGTTTAGTTATTTACGCCCCGTTTGGATTAGCTGTTTTTGGAGTGTTTTTGAAAAACTTTGCTGTAGCAGAGTTTTTAGAGTATATTTTGGAATATTTAAGAGTAGAAGAATTTCTAGAATATATTTTGAGAAATTTTTTAAAATTTTAAAAAAATTTTAACTAATTTTTAGATTACCTTTTAGAGTACTTTTTAAAAATTTTTATTGTATTTGAAAAATTAGTTTTTGAAAAAACACTTCAAAAACAAGGGATCCAAACAAAACTTTAGTTTTTCCATTTTGATATTTTGTTTGAGTGGGGGTTTTTTCTAATATTTTAATATGTATTAATTTGTTAATGAATTGGTTTAGGTAATGGTAATTAGATCAAATTAACTCTGAGAATCTACTATTAGGGTTGTTGCTGGATCTTATATGTATGTCTTCAGGGGATAAAAATGAATTTCACTTTTCCCTGTTTTTGGATTGCTCACTATTATTCAGCTATTAAGAGCTAGTTGAGCGCCCTATCCTTATTTGTTTGTACACATTCTATTACCAGAATGAGTCCTTGGATTTGGTTCTTGTGTCTATCTACCACCGAAACTGGCTGTGTTACCATGGACCAGAATGTAAGTTGCTATTGCAGTATATGTTGCAATGGGTAAGATAGCATCTTACCTTCATCATCCATGTATAGTTTACTTCAGATTGCACTGCTAAGGGATAACATCTGTGTATTTCATATTATGATCTTAGGTTTAGATATCTGCTACCTCTGCTGGTTGCCATTAGTTTCTGGAATTGTTGTCTACCCTTTAAGCCCACAATATCGGTTAACCTATACATTTGAATACACTTCGGTTTTGTAGAGAGATGGCTGCTAATGATGGAACATGTGACATGACTCATTACTTGTTTATTCAAGTGATTTAGAATACTTTTACTTGGCAGGGTTATGACTGTTAGTTTCCACAAGTATGGCGATATGTTTTTTCCTGGAACTGGTGATGTCAAGGTAATTGCTTTTAACTATCTTTTGCTTTTCAGGAACAGTTGATGAGCTATTAAAATTCATAGATTCATGTAACATCATTAGTTTCTTTCTGTGAGCACGTTTTGGTTAACATGCAAAGGTTTTCTCTTAAACATGTACATCTCAGGAAAATCTTTTTCTATAACCATTGAGTTCCTGCAATAAATCTAAGTCTTTACTATCATAGATGTTACATGTATTTTAGCTCTTGATTCTGGGGCCTTTGTGCTTTTAACCTTTATGTGGTCTTCTTGTCTTTTGATAACTAAGAAATTAATGATGTAGCTGATAGATTGTTTTACTATGAGAAACTGGTTTTCCCCCCCCTTTTCTGTATTGCTTTCTTCTACCTTGGGCACTGACGAGAAGAATAAATCCCATTGGAGGACAAAACCGACTTTTGAGAGAAGTAGTTCCTGAGATGGCAGATGCATGCAAGTATCCATTGTGTACTGTTCTTCTGTGACTGGTTTGCTTTACCTTGTCTGTGCATGACTTACTTCAGGAATTCCTCTGAAGGCAGAACTCCAGTCAGTATTTCAATCCACTTGTTTATAGCTATGGAGTGCTTATGTGCAGTTTAAGATGGAACTTTTCTGTATAAAAACATTAAGTCTATTAGCATTATACCAGTTGCTTCTTCTGGAAGAATTTTGGGGAATGACCTACCTTATACTCGGGCAGAATGAGAGATTTGTGCCATTCTGCTGTTCAGTTCTTTTAGATTGCTTTCTTTTCCTTTTTTAAAATAATGATTGTTTATTCATGCCTGAATCCTCCAATTTTAATATGCAAAGCTGTTCTAATTTCATTGTACTTTCTTGACTTCATCTAATGTAGTGAACTCCTTGCAATTTGGTATAGTAGAATGGTTTTGGAGATCATGATACTGCATTCAAATAACTAGAAGATAGTTATAGTCATATATGTTCTAAATGTCAAGGTATTCCAATTTCATTTTATACTTTTAGCTGTCTTTTTGCTTGTCATCTATATAGTACCACCAGCTATGCCACTCTTTCATTAAATTTGACTTTCACCAATTTTAAGTCTTGCTGTTTTATTTTGGATGGGCTTATTGGGTTTTTTTTTTTTTACCAATTTATTTATCATTCATATATTTCTTAATGAGTGATATTCACATTTTGCATGTATTCTGAAGGAAATTGGAGAAAGAGAAGGAAAATTTTATGCCATCAATGTCCCTCTCAAGGATGGAATAGATGATAACAGCTTTACTCGACTCTTCAAAACCGTGAGTGACGAAAATGTTGTATTTGTACTTTCTTGTTGTTTCAATGACTCTGCACTGGTGGACTGCTTAAAAATTGTGATTTATTGTAATGACTCTGCATTGCTGGACTACTTCAAAATTGTGGTATATTGTTAAGATGGACCTCTCTCCTGCGCTATGTTCTGTAGATTATTTCGAAGGTTGTAGAAACATACTTACCTGGGGCAATTGTTCTCCAATGTGGGGCAGATTCTCTCGCAGGGGATCGTTTGGGCTGCTTCAACCTTTCTATAGATGGTGCTATTCTACTTGTAATTGAAATAGTTTTTTCCCTACCGGTCTTGTCTGCAGTTTAGAATCCTATTGCATCTTCTCTTTTTGTAAGCTAAGTGCTGCAATCTTAATTTTAGTATATCTATGCATGTGATAGGGCATGCTGAATGCGTTCGTTTTGTGAAGAAATTCAATTTGCCCCTTCTGGTAAGTTTGTCTCTGGATAGTTAAATTGAAATTAAATAATAATGCAGTCCCATAGAATACACTTATAGGGAGAAATCCTTCCTGCAGATAACTGGGGGTGGAGGTTACACCAAAGAGAATGTTGCTAGATGCTGGGCTTTTGAAACTGGAGTTCTTTTAGACACGGAGCTTCCTAATGGTATGCGTGCTAAATGGTTTCCTCACAATTCTGCTGCTGTTCCTTTGGCATTTATTCTGATTGGCTTATCCGAGAATTGGAAGAATTCTGATGCTATTTATTTATGACATGGTCCATCTACGGATTGGAATTTACTTTATTCTGGGGGTTTAGATTTCTTCTCTGGGGTAACTATTCATATCCTCCAGCATACACTGGAGGTAGTGAGATTACTGATAGGGGAACTACTCCTTATATTGCATGTTACCACATGGCAAAGTGACTTGAATTTTCTCTGTTCTTGCAGAGATCCCAGAAAATGATTACATCAAATTTTTTGAACCAGACTATTCGCTGAAGATTCCTGGTGGACACATAGTATGTGAAGTTTTTCGTTGGTTGCTGGTGCCTGAGATTGGTTGTTGTTTAATGGCCATCTTTCCAATTGTTATTTGAAAAAGCCTAAGACTGTTTTCAGTCACATTTGACCTTCCGATTTGAAAGTTTGATTGATCAGTTTTTCTGATTGATACGGTGCAGTTCACATTACAATTATTTGACAAGTGTTCCTCAATGGTCATTAATTTTTTTTTTCTATTTTCTTAATTGAGCAGGAAAACCTTAATAGCAAGTCCTATCTTGGCACAATAAAGATGAATGTACTGGAAAATCTTCGTTACATACAACATGCTCCTAGTGTACAGATGCAAGAGGTAACTTGATAGGACACTTCAAAATTTTGGATACCATCTTGTCAAGAAATATGAGCCATTTGTGTTGTATGTAAATGCACGATTCTATTGAAACAAGAATAGTGAGTAGGTAGTTATGCCTTTGGGGATTGATGGTTGAACCATAGATTGTACAAATACATTCTGTAGATCTATGGTTCCACAGACCCTTGAGGTTGTGGGTTCTGACTGCCATCTGATTGGTGATGTAAAGCTTTGATTGTAGTTTTTAATTATCTGTTACCTCCTTCACTCAATATAGTTGGTGGTTGATGAGAAAGACTCTACGCTGTATCCAGTACATGATTGTGCTATTATCCAGTACATGATTGAAGGACCAAACTTGTCTTTCATTTTGCAGGTACCTCCAGATTTTTACCTGCCTGATTTTGATGAAGATGAGCAGAATCCTGATGAACGCATGGATCGTAAGTGGAACTGCCAAGCTAAACGAATCACTAAAGAATGCAATTACTTTTTATCTGCTCATGGCTTTGCGATCTCCTCTTAATAAAAGATGATTTTAACTCTGCTAGTTTTTCTATTGTACTTGCTTTGCAGAACATACCCAAGACAAGCAAATCCAGCGTGATGATGAATATTATGATGGTGACAATGACAATGATCATAACATGGAGGATATGTGATGTGTAAATTAACTGTAGGAACTTTCTATTCTTTTGGGAGGATTAGGTGTCAGCTCGGGAAGAGGCATTCACAGAAGATAGATGTTAGGTTCCTCAGACGTGCCAGGGATGGTGGAGCATTCCACCTGTTCTTTTGTTTGTTCTGGGCGCAAACGTTCTGTAAATTATTCATGCCTTTGTAATTCTTATGCTGCAAGTATTGACAGGTTTGAGATGGGTAGGTAATTCTCATGCCTTTGCTGTAATTGGAGGAAGCAGTTAACAGTGACACAATATGTTAATGCAGTAGTACTAAAGCTTGGTGGTCTTGACCACAGAATGTGAATCTATATGTTGATGTCCACAAGACCAATATCTCTACAATATTTCATAATTTTGCCAAAATGGTTAGACAACTCGAATGTGAGGATAATCGTCCTTTTTTTTTATCAGACGGCAACATTTAGTCTAATTTACTTCTATTCTAGCCTACACTAAAGGAGAGAGATCCGACAGGATCTAGAGATTGAAATTTTATGTGAGGATAATCGTAGGCCAAAATTTTATGTAGAGAAAATTTTAATCAAATCAGTAATTGTTGGTGTAGGACTATAAACTTGCTTGTGAAAAACACATGCTAATTTGACAGAGAATTAAACTTAAGTGATAATAATCAAACATATTTATGCTTTATATGCTAATTGATGGAACTTCGAGAAAAGCAAGCTTGTTTAGGCTAATATGTTAACTCGTTTTCCATATATTATTACTAGCACTTTGATTCTGTGCTATGCACAGATTTATAATTGGAAAGAACAATAAAATATTTGTATAAAAACTATTTTTTAGTAACAATTTATATCAAACCGTGTTATTATAAACAAAAGAAAAGGAAAAATATAATTAAAAAATGTTATTTAAATCTAGGCTACATTTTTTTCCAATAAAAAAGAAAGCTACAGCCTAATTTTCTAAGGCCGATATATTCTAGGAATCTCCACCTTAATATGGCAATAAACCAAAATACTGAAAGAGGAAATAAATGTGAATCCAAAGACAAGACGACAATGGGGATAATATGACAAGCTCAGAGCCTACTCAATCAAGCAATTTAGCAGGCAATAAGTGCCTGCCGTGAATTCCACGGAAGAACAAATTAGACCCACAACTCCAATCACAAGCTCGACTCCATTAGTTGCTGTAGAATCTTCGCCTTGGCTTCTCTTTGGCCACAGCCTACCGCCTACTGGCCCCTGAATTTTGTCTGAAAGAAACCCCATCAAACCATCATCCCCACTGCTTAATCTACACCCTCACTTAAGCTCTGAAATTATCCCCAGCAGAAGAGCATTCAGAACAGTGTCTGCTTATTCAAAAACTCGAGCTTTTGTACTCAAGTAAGTAAAGCCTTTTACTCCATTTACCAGTCCAGATTTTTGTTAAATAACTCTCTGTACTCATTTCTTGTTCTTCCCTTTTGACAATTTTGATATGTATAATGGGACTTACTCGGTTTTGCCACTGCGCCTTGTGTACTGCTTTTTGTGTTTTTACTAAGTTGGCTGATTAGAGTAGGCTGATAATTTCTATTGCCTATTCCCAGACTTGTGCTTATGTCCAGAGGAACAATATTCTGAAATTGGTAGCGCAAATGGGAAGTTCAATACAGTTGGTCTTTGGGGCGGTGCCCTGCCACTATACTACTACAAAGTCATATTTTACAAGATCAAGTTCATATTTTTCAGTCAAGAACTATGTGAAAGGCAAATGGGATAAGGATATTCTGTGTGAACAGCTAAAGGGTCCTGTAGATTTTCAAGGATGCTTGAGGGTCCAAGGAGGTGGTGCCATCAGCACATTATACGGTGTGGGGAAACTTAATAGGCGTTTGGAGACTTTAAGTTGTAAATGCCAGAGGGCTGAGAGTGTTAGTCAGGCAATCGTTGAGGTTGCAAGCGGGAAATCAGTGAATGGCATGTCAGAGCCTTCGAGTTTGCAAAGTTTGGAAGGGCCTAAACTGCTGAATAATGAGAAGACAGTGATTACTTCTGATGATGAAATTGCTGCAGCTTCGGAAATGAGTGGCACGTTGCAGGGTTTTGGAATTAATTCTATTGAGGATGAAGCATGGAACTTGTTGCGAGCATCCATTGTTTATTATTGTGGTAATCCTATAGGAACAATTGCTGCAAATGATCCGAGTGCTGCTAACATTCTCAACTATGATCAGATATTTATCAGGGACTTCATACCTTCTGGGATGGCTTTTCTGCTTAAAGGAGAGTATGATATTGTTCGGAATTTCATTCTTCACACCCTTCAGTTGCAGGTAAACTACAAACACTTTGAGACTTCTCACACTTTACGTATCTGCACCAGTTAATGTATGAGATATTTTGAGCATGTAATTGTATTGGAGAAGTCAACAACGTGCATAGTCTATGAAGAACAGTTTCTTGACTGTCAGACTAACTGATGAGGAATATAGAATGAGAAAAGAGGGGAAAGTGTTGATTCTGATTGTTGAAAATTGCTCCTTTCTGTCTTGGAGGAATAAATTCTTAGGTACATGGTGATCCTTGAGCAATAGCACGTGTATGCCTTCCATTTCTCATATCATCACTGCCTCTTCTCATGTTGCGAACTTAAGTATTTGATAGTACTCCTAGTGTTCTTCTTGCGAGCAAATTTTGTATGCATGTTCTTTTCCTTCGTTTGGCGTGATTTATAGAAGCCTATTATGATTGCCACTAGCTTCGTTATGCATAAGACGATTTTGGTAGAAAACTGTACAATTTTACATAAAATGGTATCATGTATTTTTGGTGTAGTAGGAATATTGGCTGAGTTTGTGATAACAGAGGAGAAGTTCAATAGTGATTAATAAAGGTTTAAGAGGGAGAAGTCTTATGCTCACCTTAAAAATCATATGAAATTGATATAGTTGGATATGTGAAGTTTGTTTCTTCATCTGCAAACACCTTTGCTAGGATGCTACAAGCTGAATTGGTTATGTTGGTTCTTCACAAAGTTTAGACTGGAATACATGCGTCATGCTTTCAAAGTCTAAGCTGTTAACACATTGACTTATTGGCTGAGACCGTATCATGATAATAGTAGCTATTGTTCCTTGAATCGGTTGGCACTTTTGCTTGGGTTTGCATTATTGTTGTGGTTCTTGGTTATACATCAAGGACTGCTTTGCCAAGGCTTCCACAGCTTTCATGTCACTGTTGGACAAGTGCTTTTACTTGCAAAACTAGGTTCCCTCATTCTCTAAAAGGTTTCTTGAATCAAAAGGTAACTCCAGGTCTAGCTGTACACAGCTTGCAACATCCTTCCTATTTTGGGGGTTTTTTGGAGGGGAGGGGAGGGGAGGGGGGATGTGGGAAGCTTCAAATCTGGGATTTGCCACCATTTCTCAGCCAGCCCGATTGCTCATTTGTTTCAATGTCATTTACACAAGTACCTGAAATGAATATGGTGCCAGTATATATATTCTTTCTTAAGTCAGATCTTGGTACGTATTATTTGCGAAATAATATAGGTATAAAGCTAGAGGAATGATTATGAATCCAGTAGGTTAAAGAACTGTTTAAATTTTGTTATTATCTCTGACAGAGAAACTGTGTTTGACAATTTAAGTAACTTATCTCTCCTGTTGTAAATAGAGTTGGGAGAAAACTATGGATTGCCATAGTCCAGGTCAAGGATTGATGCCTGCCAGCTTTAAAGTGCGTACTGTTCCACTTGATGGTGATGATTCTGCAACAGAAGAGGTGTTGGACCCAGATTTTGGAGAGGCAGCAATTGGTCGGGTAGCACCAGTTGACTCTGGTAACTAGTTTCTCTTGCATGACATGTAGAAATAAAGATTCTTTTAGATTAAGTAATCTGTATTAACATTGATTTTCTTTTGTTTTCCTCTTTGTCCCTGAAGGACTGTGGTGGATCATATTGCTACGAGCTTATGGGAAGTTTTCTGGTGATCTTTCAGTTCAGGAGCGAGTTGATGTTCAAACAGGGATTAAGATGATTTTGAAGCTATGTCTTGCAGATGGTTTTGACATGTTTCCTACTTTGTTAGTTACTGATGGTTCTTGCATGATAGATCGCCGCATGGGAATTCATGGCCATCCTCTGGAAATTCAGGTTTTCATTTTTATATCCATTTCTGGATCCACACTTAGTGTCTTTATATCATCTGCAACACCTTTATCTACCGTCAGTCAGTTGCAGTTGCTTATGAGTGCATTCCTTTTGGGGTGTGATTATTGGTGTTAAGGAACTTAGATACTTCTGAGACTATTAAGCAATGTAGATACTTCTGAAACTATCACAAAAATTAGGACTCAAAGTTGCTTTTCTTTTTGTATTTAAATCACTTTGTATGTAGTTGAATATCCTTCTTTCAGAGCTTTAGCATAATTCAACATGTGATATTTATTGATTTCTTCAGGCATTGTTCTATTCTGCCTTACTTTGTGCTCGTGAGATGCTTGTTCCTGAGGAAGCATCAGCTGACCTTATTAGAGCACTCAATAATCGTCTCGTAGCATTATCGTTTCACATCAGAGAGTATTATTGGATCGATATGAGGAAACTCAATGAAATATATCGCTATACGACTGAAGAATACTCTTATGATGCAGTTAACAAGTTCAACATATACCCTGAACAGATACCTCCATGGTTAGTGAATGGATGCCCACCACAGGAGGCTATTTCATTGGAAACCTGCAGCCAGCTCACATGGATTTTCGTTTCTTCTCCCTTGGAAATTTGTGGTCTATTATTAGTAGTCTCGCCACCACTGATCAGTCGCATGCCATACTAGATCTTATTGAAGCCAAATGGGAAGATATTGTAGCTAATATGCCATTAAAGATATGTTACCCAGCTCTTGAGGGCGAGGAGTGGCAAATAATTACGGGCTATGATCCAAAGAACACGTAATTATCCATGTCGTTTGTGATACTATTTTCTTCTTTATTAATTGTCAAATTTTTCTCAAAACAGAAATTTCTGATGCAGGCCTTGGTCTTACCACAATGCAGGCGCATGGCCGACACTGCTCTGGCAGGTTGGTATTATGTTGATTATTGTTTTAATACTCATGCCACTTTTCTACATACCACTTGTCCTGCGGCAGTCCACCAGTGCTTTTTTCTGTTCTGGAGCTTAATAAAATTAATTCATGATTTTGCCTCAAAGTTTGTCAGACATTAGATAGCATCTTGCTTGTTTTGAGATGTAGCTATATCAAATTTGAGTCAGTGTTGATGACACATGCATTTCCTACTTTTGAAAACAATCCACTCAGATTTGAGCTTTTCAGATGGATAAACTAGTAAGAAGATGTAGCATTATGAAATTTGTGTCTTCTTAGGAGCTCTACATACTTGATTGATATTGAAGAGAGGTAAGATTCCTCTTCAATGGTACTGGAACCTTTTGGATGACAAGTCATGTGTTTATCTTTTACAAGGAATTGGAGAAAGGAAGGGGGTCTAAACGAGTTTGTTAGCTCAAGCTTGCAATATGCTGAGCAAGCTTAACCACGTACTACTGTGTATTTTCTCTATTAGTCATGCATTAGTTCAGAAACTTTCTTCAATTGATTTCAGTGGGACAAAGAGAGGGTTTTGGATTATGGTTTTCTCATTTAGCAGATGACAATGAATGTCAAGAATCTCCTTGTACAAGTTTGTTGTTAGATGGATACCTTGTGCCCCTCACTAAAGGAAGAACTGCTCCTTTTTCTAAATCTCATGCCTCGTAGCATGTAATAGATGTTGGGTTGCCTGTCCAATAACATTACTGATAGTTGAGTCGGCATTTGGCCATTTAACAATTGAATCTGGCATTTGAAGATTTTCTTGACCATCTCATCTCGAATGCTTTTTGTAATTTATATGTTGATGGCATGAAAATTACTTTTTTTTTTTCAGTTGACCGTTGCATGCATAAAGATGAATCGGCCAGAGATTGCTGAAAATGCTATCAAAGTTGCCGAGAGACGGATAGCAAGAGACAAGTGGCCCGAATATTATGACACCAAGGGAGCAAGATTTATTGGTAAACAGGCTCGACTCTTTCAAACCTGGTCTATTGCTGGATATCTCGTCGCAAAGCTCCTTATTTCCAACCCAAAGGCAGCAAAGAAGCTGATCAACGTAGAAGATTCGGAATTGGTAAATGCACTCTCATATGCGCTTAGTGCTAATCCAAAGAAGCGTCCAAGGAGAAAATTGAAGCAGAGTTACATCATATGATTTAGATCCCCAAGCACCATAAAATTCAGTAGCTTGATCAGATTTTTGGTATGCCGAAAGCTTAGCCTCCTTTGTTGATAACGAATCTGTGGCACTAGAGCAAAGCTTTTATCCTGTGTTATTACGTATTCATGTACAAAAACAGTCTTAACAAGTAAGAATCGCGGGTCTATTTGTCCCGCTTGTATATTGATCTCATCTTTGTGACCAAACCAGTTCAGAAGATATATTCAGTTTGATGAAGTGTTTGCTGTATGACAGAAAAGAAGTGAGTTGATGCCACAGTAGAACCATCCCTACCACGAAGCATCCAATTCCCGCATCCATTAAGATGAGCCACATGAGATCATTTAAAGTGGATTCATAATTGCGGTTATTGTGATAGTTTCCTCATTTCTTTCTTGGCACAAATTCTTTCTGTGGCATTTCCTTGATACAGGTTGATTGGAATTCTACAGAAAATGACCAAGAATTGAAGCTTTGCCTTTGTTTCTTTCATCTCTTACCGCGTCATTATTGAGGATTTAGAGGCTCAAATGTAGCATCCCAGTTTTGTATAACCAAAAGAGGGGTACAAAGAGCCCTTTTCATCTACAATCCAGCATAGTCAAACTGGGAGGTTCACCGTCAAAAGTTTTACAAGTCCAGAAATGTTTAAGCCATGTAAAAGAAGAGCATCAGAGGAAAAAACTTCCCATTCCAGACTGCAGGTTTCGATAATGTTGGTTTGGCTTGACAACAAACTTCATACACGCAAATTTATGAATTTACTTCATCAAGCTTTGACCGTAATCAGTGTCTCATCTACCCCGTGATGAAAGTAAGCAAATTTGTAATAAATAATTCATGTTGATTAGTTGGCGAAGCATCGTTGGACTCGCAATGATGCTCAGATATCTCATCTTCTGATGAATCGGCTTGCAGTATGCATCTAAGAATCAGCTAGTTCTGTATTTTCTGATAAAATGCTTTCCAACAGTGACTCACAGGCATCGTCAAGTAAATCCAAAACCTGCCATAAAAGAAGAAAATTAAAAAGAATCCGTTTCAAAATAAATACACTCCGAAGTCTTATGCTTAATATTCGAGCATTTTCAGAAAGTAGCAAGAGGGCTGTATGTATGAGACACTGTGTCATCTCATAACTGGAGTGCCACAACCAAGATAGAGAAATGAAATCCAGAATGATCTAACAACTACTTCGGTAACTCAAAATCTCTTGCACTAATGATGGACTGCAATGACCAAAATATTCGTGGACAATGATTAGGATGTGAGCAACAAGGACTACCACAAAACAATGTAAAGGAAGTAAACATCTTTTTATAAAAAAATAATAATAATAAAAGGTATCCATATAGCAAAAAGAAAGACACTCAGAAGCATTAAGAGCAGGCACCACAAAAACAACTAGGAAAGCAGAATTCCCAAAAAGAACCTTTGGATGAGGCATTCGGAAAAGTCTAAACATACTCCTGAGAAATGCATTCTACATCCGCACTAGAACAGGTGGATCCAGGTTCAGTTGTCCTAGCTCGTGAAACATCTATTACTCTTGCACTCACTAAAAGCAGCACGTCATACTTTATAAGGCCAGTTTAAATACAAGGGGTTATCAGCTAGTAATTCTCCAACGTCAGGCTTCATGAATGATTTATCAATAACAGGATTCAACCTAATGCATGTATAAAACACAAGACATTTGTAATTTTCACTGCTTCTGGCTTTCCTCTCACTTTCATGATTCTCCAAAATCCAACCGAGACAGATACAAGGAAGCTAATTAGGAAAGTAGGAACCATAGATATCAATATGCTAGTAACCTCATTGTCAGCTTCCTACATTTCATCCATTAGGGAATGTAAAGATCCGTGTGCCTTCAAGGACATCATAGTGTTTACATGGCTGATTGTGTATTCATAGTGATTCGATTTGGTCCATCATACCAATGGGGATAAAGTGAAATTTGTATGAAGGTGTGACACTAGTCAACAGAAGTTGTAACAGTGTTAAAGTACGTAATGAATATGTACCAATATAGTACATAAAAGCTCTTATATGGCAACATCAAAATAGTATTGCAGCATCTGATCTCATTTCACCTTTCAACAAAAACAAAAACACACAAAAATATTAAATAAAAATGACAACAATAACAAAGTCATCATTGCACCTTCAGCAAAAGATTTTATATCTATTACCTTCTCAAAACCCTGTGGTCCACCATAGTAGGGGTCTGGGACTTCATCTTCTTCATGCTTCTTACAATAAGAGCACATTAGTCGGACCTGCATAGTCAACCTTAATTATCAAATAATTACAAAACCCTCGTCTATTTTTTGAACACACGTCATCCACCAACCTTCTTAGCAGCATCAGCAGGCAAAGGTTCTCTATGCCTCCACATCTCAAACGCTGAAAGTATATTCTCTGCATATAATACAGCATACATATCAGATAAACAAATTTCACATTAGCATAAGTGCAACCAGTTTTCAAGAATTTTCACAGGTTGACTGTACTCTACTAAATTCATTTCTTTTTTCTGCAGGATGTAGACTATGTCATCAGCCTAAGCCATGGGCATATTACCGAAGCACTGATGATCCAATAACTGAAATAAAAGAATTACAACAGATAAGTCATAGTGGTGTATATTAACCTCTATTTTGTCTGTCCATTGCCAAAATAAGATCAAATTCTCTAAAATCAGAGGGCCGAATTGGCCTTGATATTGAAGTTATCTCAATTCCACGCCTTTTAGAGGCAGCCCTCATTCTTGGATCAGCTTGATCACCCTTAAAATACACAACAACAACAACAATTTCAACAATAGCACAAAAAAGAAATGCATTTATATAAGTTCAAAACAGAAAGGAGGAAAACTCCAACCAACACCACTATATTAGACAAATATGAAAAGGGCAATTTTTTTCCCTACCTCATGGTAATTGATGGTGCCAGCAGAATCAATATTGAACTTAGAATCAAGACCTCTTTTTTTCACCAAGTCTCTGAAAACACCTTCAGCAGCTGGACTTCTGCATATGTTGCCAAGGCAAACAAAAAGAACTGAAAAAGGCTTCGTTCTTGAATCAGTTGCTGCAGCTGACGGTGTGGAGGCCATTGTTGCTTTGATTATTAGATTCAAGGGTTTCTTCTTGTTCTGTAAACTGTTTTTGGGGCTTTTAAGAAATGGGAATTTTTTTGGAACGGGTGGAAATAACTGGGATTTTGGTGGGGGCAGAAGAAGAGTGGGAAAGGAGTGGCAAAATGGTAACTTTGGAGTTGTTGAAGCTGCGGCCAATGATGTGTAGTAGTACAAGGCCCTCATTAGCTTTTTCCTGTGATTTTGGAATTGGAATGGTGAATTGGTGATGAGATTCTTGCTGTCCTTCTGTCTGGAGGGAGAGGCATTCAGTTTCTCTTTCTCTTGTTAGTAATTGTGGGCCATTTCAAGATTTGAAAATTTTTCGAGGTCACGTAAAAAATTGCCCAAAATTTTGAAAGAAAATTTGCCAATTGTCATATAAAAAGTACACAAAGAAAGGAAGAGAGAGGACTCGAGAGAAAACCCAAAAAAGAAAGGGTTTAGCCATGTTGGATTTTTGGCAATGGGAGCTGATTTGGTTGGCTGAGAGCCTCCCATTAAAAGCTCTGGCACGTTTGAGATCAAGCTCTTGTTTCGATTGCCTTTTTTTTTCAGAAAATTTTTGTGAATACATTTTTCAATCATCATTTTATTTCATTGAGATAGTAATTTTTTTTTCACAATAACAATCCAAATGGGCTCTTAGTAGTTTTCTAATTCTATCTTTCTAAATGAATATATAATTTCAACAAGGTCTCCTGGAGTGATTGCTTCCATAAGAATGCTTCAAGACAAGAAGAGGTTTTGTCCTCTGTCAAGAGCATTTGTAACACAATCACAATTTCTGTAGCAACAGAAACATGGCAAATGAAGAAGGGTATTGCTCTTTTTGTTTGGATTGTGTGAATACGAGGTAGACTTCTCTTTTGCCCTCTGCATGTTTATACGAAGACAGAATTTATATGATGATAGTGATGAAATTTATTTGCTTAAACGATCATTTATATGTTCCTGATCTTTAGCTTTAGCAGTGAGATCAGTATTGCATATGACAGCTTTGTTAGGCAGTTCTCCAATTTAAAATCCAATAGAGATGGTACAATAACCACAGGGACCACAGTTTTGGAAGATGTATCATACTTCAATATACCTGAAAACAATCCTTTTGCATATGAATGTACAGTATATGCTATATGTCAGTTAAAACAAAGATGAGAAAGCCCCGTTAAAATGGAAAACCATCGCTATTGCTTCCCAAACCTATAAATATGTATGTGCTAAAACATATCAAACACTATATCCTCTCCTATCGTCCTACATCCTTTTTCTTTCACAAACTTGCTAATCTCCTTATCATGTGATGCCATGTCAGGAGTCAAACTTCCGAACTCACAAAATTTTGGCACCTCAGGAGGTGTAGTACAGCGTATTAAAGCCCAGTTCAGGCCTTCAAAAAACGGATGCTGCTTTATCTCAGCTGCCCCTTTCTCAGAACCCAACCTGTTCTCCGGCTCCTTCTGTAATAGCCGTCTGATTAAATCTCTAGCATGATAACTGACCATGGGACCTGCTGGAAACTTGAGACACTCAGATACCACATTGGACAATGTTTCATCATTGCTTGCCCCTTTGAAAGGTGTCTTACCATATAAAAGCTCATAAACAAAAATTCCTAAGGTCCACCAATCTACTGCACTCCCATGACCTTCACCCTTTATGATCTCTGGAGCCAAGTATTCATGTGTTCCAACAAAGGAGTTCGATCGTGCACTAGTAGGCTCCACTATGAGCTGTGGTAGAGGACTCACCTGGGCAGCTAGCTCAGATTTTAGCTTACGAGTTTTCGATGCAGCAGATAGAAATCTGGGATTGAAACAGGACATTTGCCAGGATGGATGAAGGCAGAAAGGATCTATGCAACTGGATTCTGAGGGAGGACTTGGCATCCTCTTTGGAGGCTCCACAACAGGTGACGATGCTTTAAGCAATGTGAGATTTACTGCACATCTTAGCGATAAGTCAAAATCTGTGAGCATAATGTGACCATCTTCTCGGACCAAAACATTCTCAGGTTTCAAGTCACGGTACACAACTCCAAGCATGTGAAGATACTCCAATGCAAGAAGAACTTCAGCAATGTAAAACCTGCATCATGCACCACGAGAAAACTTACTGTTAAATAATATATGAAGCTTTTTGCATGTGCTTCTTTCTAAACGAGGACACCACATAAGGAGTAAAAGGAACAGTAAGACTTGATAAGATTTAGTCATGTCCATCAGAAGCTAAAATTTCCTGTAGGTTCATACTGAGAAGTGCATGTTAACTGCATCAGTTAGCCATTTTAAATCCTTCCCTTCTTTTTTGATTTTGAATTTAATGAAAATTGGAGCAGATCTCCAAAAATTAAGAAGCATATTGGCCTTATATTAAAATAATCATGCTCTATGTCAAAAAAGTAATGGTTTTTTCAATAAAAGCTTACTACTAGCTAGTATCCCTAAATACTTCATGTAAACACAAGAAACAGCAAAATCATTCACATGGATGACAATTTAATGTATTTGTCGGGTTATCGAAGTTGGTAAACATCCTTTTCAAAGGTCCTGAGACAGCAAATATTGAGTATTTGTTGATTTTGGTACCACATAATCCATTTTGTCTATTGCTTCCTGAACATTTTGCTAATTCCTAATGAGGTACTCATACTTCTTTTGGTCATTATATCTCGAAAGGAAATCAATGGCTTAGTTAGTCCTCCACATTCCGGAAACTAATGCTCCCAAATTGATTTGGATGCAAAGCTAACATACTTGTAGGAGCATTACTCAGATTCATACAGCTTCATATCTTCCAGAGCTGAAAAAGACATAAGAATCAATGACTCCTGATCAAATCCTAAAGCTGTTAATCCCTGCAGTGAGATTGGTTGAATCACTGAGTTGAGAATTTTGAATGTTATCAAAAACAACTCGTCCCCCATATAATAGGCAAAAGTCTTCTTGGTAGTATTATTTTTCACCAACTAGATCCGACACAAAGTATACCAAACTTGATTCTGAAGCAAAATATTGCTGGAGACAAAGTTTCAAAACTGGCCTGTTAACACAGATTGCTCCATGACAAGTTAAATGACTTCATTTATCCCCATTCATGAGAATTATAAAGTGAGGGATATGGCTTGAAGTACGAATGGGGCCATAAACCAACATTTCAGAGCATCAAGTTAGTAAGCATTCAGCCAGGAAAACACTCTCAAAACCATGGTTTCCCATTAACATATACATACTTACAGTCAAAAGTTATGTAGATTGACACAGTACCTGGCTGCTTGTTCGGCAAAACTCTTGCTTGGATTGCTTTTGCCTGAGCACATGCAGATCTCCACCTGGACAGTACTCCATAACTAGGCAAGAGAATTTATCTGTTCTAAAATTGGCATAGAGGGAAGGGAGAAATGGGTGATCAAGCATTTGCAATACCTCTTTTTCAGTTTGAGCTCTATTTGTCTTCTACGGCTGGCAAGAAAATCATTATCCATAACCTTCACAGCAAATAGGCAGTTTGTGCCAATTAGTTCAGAAAGGTAGACATTCCCAATGTCCCCCCCACCAAGCTTCTTCAGCAGCTTGAAATGTTTGAGGCCTAGGAATCCATGCTGCTTCTGAATACAATGAATAGCTTTCCATCTCAAGTCCTTGACATGTGAGGCCGATAGCCACTTCGGCTTGATCTACTGAGATAGCTTTCTTCACTAGAGCTCGTGGTACTGCTGTAGTCTCCAATGCTGCTTTTCGAGCTTTGTGATATCTCTCCCTTCTCCCTTGACCCTGATCTTTCATCAGCCTGCCTAAATTGACTTTTAGTTCTTTTAGTATTGTTTGGAGCGAGACCTGAATTTGTAGGATTGGAGTCCACGTACTTTGAGCTCACCTCTGCACTTGTACTACATATTTCTAGGGAAACCATATTTTCTTCAGGCCCATTTCTAAAAGCAGAGTCAGGGGTCCGGCAAACTTCTTCACTATTACATTGAGAGGAACCACTGGACAGAGTGGATGAGTTGGACATAAGTTTCTTCATAACAAAATTTTGCCCCTAAAAAGTGGTTTAACTAAGCGTGGGCTATTGGCTGCTGATTTGATTGCCTTGTTTGCGCTTGAAACTGATGAACAAGAAGCAGAGTGGAACTTTTCTTCCTGCTCCTTGTCTGGACAAAACGGTGCATCTGGAACTCCAATTGATACAGGAACAAGCTCATCAAGCATCTGAAGTTTTTTGTTACCAGAAGGGTCAATTGGTGAAGGCTCCACTTTCAATTTCTTATTCTCTTCTAATTCTGCATTAGAAAGGTCACTGCAAATTGACAAAGGAACCATCTCACCTTTAGCTGGTGTTTCAGTCAACTCTTCTTTTTGTCTCAATTCATCTGCTGAAAGAGTAGAGGAGCTAGCATGATAATTTGAAAGTTCAATATTGTTCATATGCTCAGATGTGTGTGCGTTGCCAACAAGATTCAATGATGTGCTGCTTTCTGGAACAAGAGATATCTCCACCAAATTTCCTCGACCCTGGTTAAGTGGATAACCAGATTCACCGGCCTCAACAACTACAGCCCTGTAAAGTCTCTTTATATTTCCTGCTTCTGAGTGCCTAGACATACCAGTTTTTGCCAGCCGTTTTTTCAAAGCAGCCATCTCTGATGCCTGAGAGATGCATAATCCTCTTAGTGCCTGCTTCAAACTTGTGGACTCCGAAATTCCAATACCAGATGCCTGAGCAGAACCAACTCGCATTGGTCTTTTCATGGCACTCTTATCTAATCCATCTCTAAAATGGCCTTCTGATTGACCTGAAGCCCTACGAGAATTCTTAATATCTATTGCCTCAAAAAGCTTGTTGATATCATCCTCTATAGAATACTTGTGCCCAGTTCTCAATACCTTGTCCTTAAAACCATTCTCATCTAATCTGTTTTCACAATCAACTTCTTCCACGGACTGAACAATTTCACTCGTGCCAGCCATCATACTTCTCACTCCTATCTCCTCCTAAACAAACTCAAGAAAGATATGGTGTCAAAAGTTAACATTAACCCATCTCAGACAAAGCATTCGAGAAAGGACCACCGCATTCAACCACGTACGCTTCAAAGCCTCTGATGGAATCCTCAGCCATATTGAAGCCCGAATTCACTTATTGATCAAGATCTTCTACCTATGGCACAATCAGCAGAATCCAACTTCTGTACACAATCAATACAAGGAAAATGTAAATGAAAGCACTCAGTAAAGTAATTGCTCAGAAATATCATCAATCAAAATATTCTCCCCATTCCCAGATGTTTTCTTTAAGCATCATTTTATTTCCTGAATTGCTGCTAAAAGGTAAATATCAATGAGTGCTATATGATGTGATCCTACACAACCACCGCATTAACTTAATTTTAAAGCCAGGTAACATCAAATTTGGCTTTCGACAATGGAACAACTACCACTTTAACTTCGACAATCAATGACTAAATAACTTTTGTTTATGAACATAAACTCTATCTTATTTTACCATATTACAATTTCCAAACTACAATAACCCAATTTCATTTAAACTTCTACTATGCACTGTATATCTACTTTACCTCTTCTTTTAAGGTAAAATAAATGACAACAACCGCACCTTATCAATGAGAACGAATATTCAAAAACTAATACTAAGAAAAGGATTGCAAAATTTTCAGGTAAGGAGAAACTACAACTATGTTTATTATCAGCGGATCTATAAACTAATTTCGAAAGAAGATATCATTCAACAAAAGAAGCAAAACAGATATTACTAATCAACAAAAAGGGGCCTATGGGCTACGAAAAATAAAACAACAGGAAAGCTAGAAAAATAAGATCATAACAAAAAAGTAGTATCAAAGAAAATAACCAAAAACCCAACTATAAATTTTTTTTAACAGAAAACTAAACGATTTAACAAAACACAAGAAAACTTCTGTGGTGAGGGGTGATTACTAAACATAATAACAGAAAACAAAATAAGAACTCAATTGAAGAAAGAAAAGCAAACCTGATG
This sequence comes from Coffea humblotiana, assembly GCA_023065735.1. Classification (NCBI taxonomy): domain Eukaryota; kingdom Viridiplantae; phylum Streptophyta; class Magnoliopsida; order Gentianales; family Rubiaceae; genus Coffea; species Coffea humblotiana. The sequence goes on along the minus strand of CM041208.1, from coordinate 25,655,596 downwards.
AAAGTAGGCAGAGAAGGTATGTGGGATGAGAGCACTATTGAGCTAAATATATTCAAAACTTGTTTGAAAGTACTCAAAACAACATAGGCAGGGGAAGGAGAAAATCAGAAAATGATGAAGAGGATGATTTTTTGAGTAGTGAAAGTTGAAAAGGCACAAATACTCTACAAAAGTACAAAGTACTCAGTGCTACTGTATTTGAAATAAAAAGCAAGAGAAAAAGTTTTGTACTGGAAAACAGCTAAGTTATGGAGAAAAGATATTTTCAGAGAACAAAAAGGACACAGGAGAAAGAAGAAATGGTTGTTGGGCTTGGTCTTCGCGAACTTATCCCATGTCTGGGTGGATATTGAATAGCCATTTTAGCTTGAGAATTGAATGCTGTGAAGGGGATTAAGATTTTTTCTTTTTTTATAGTTTTTCTCTCCTCTTCTACTATGGTTTCTAGTTTCTACTACCAATTGGCGGAAACAGAGAAAAGAAGAAACTGGGGCAGAGAGAGAGGGAAGGGGAGGGGAGAGATAGAGTTTGGTTTGCGTAGGCTGTATTGTACGTTGGTTCTAGTGTAGGCTGTAGCGTAGGGGTCTGGCAAAGGCAAGAGAGGCGGGACGGGGCAGGAGGGGGGGGGGGGTGGCCGCTACAGTTTACACGCCGAAACTTGAGAGGTCTTGTTGATTTGGTGGCTGGCCTGCCCGCATTGACTACACTCTCTTTTCTTTTGTGAACATTGAATTGAAATTGAATGGACAACAACTTTCTTCTATCTGATACGAGGATAAAAGATGAATTAAACTATTTTAATACTCGAATCCAACTTAATCAGTAAGAGTTCGTTTTCGAATGTAATTCGTCAACTAATTAAATTAAATTTGAATAGCAATTTATGTTTGATAAATCTTTTAAATTTGATTTGAATTCGACTCAATTAACATATAAGTGAAATTTTTATATAAAAAAAATTCAAGCTACTCAAGTTCGATCAGATAAAACCTCATTCGAACTCAGCTCTAAAATTAAAAAAGTCAAATACAAACCAAATTTCAAGCTCATCAAAATACTAGGATATTCGGTTTGTTTAGGTTCTTTTACATCTCTAATTTGATATATTTTTAATATCATTTGATATGTAAAAAAATATTAATACAAAAAATATAATATTGTTATATGGTTAAAAAAAAATTAATGCATGTAAATATAATAATATAATATGATTGTACATCAAATATAGCAACAGATACAGTAATAGGACGGAACGTAATTAACTAGACAAAATATACCCAAATTTGACCCCAAACCTATAAATAACACCATCCAATTCCAATATTTATCTTGCAGATATATTCATGCATCATTTTTTTTATTCAGCTCCAAAGTAATTGTCATTTGGATTGCTATTTTTTGGAATTTTTGTCATAAAATATACTATAATAATTTGATGTGTGTGAAGTACTAAAAAATGACTTAAAAAAATATGTTCACAAAAAACGTAAATTTTTTGTCTCTCTCTCTCTTTTTTTTTTAATGTCTTCTTTAACCAGTATTAGATTTTGCATTTTGAAACGTTTTAGCTAAAATAAGCATGCAGAAAAAGGAAATTGAATCTATAATAGTACGCCAATTCTTTTCACTGCGAGTTTCTCTTAAAACGAATTTTAAATGCTTATGGGTGGATTAAAGCAATTACAAATTTAAGAGGGTCATGTGAAACCCGAGAGCAGTTGGAGTTGGTATTTCGAGTTTCTTATTGCATATTTTTCAAGGTATATATCCCTTATATTTGTCAATTCATAGTTCATTTGTTGAACATTCAATCTTTTCTTTCTTCTTACTATTCCTTTAGTACTTTGGTTAATTTTTTTTCTTTCTTCTTACTCTTCCTTATGTTTTGTGTACATGTAATTTTTCCTCTTAATATCATGGAATTGAAAAAACCAAATCAAGGTGATTTTCTTGGAAAATGAATATAAAAATTTCTCGTCACTGAATTTGTGAAAAATTTTAAATCACCAATATTGAATACTCGCAAAATAAATCAGCTATTGATTTTCATGCTCATTAAAAAAAAAGCATAGTAAATGTTGTCCAAGCATTAGAAGTTTTTTATTTCAAAATTTCCCTTAAACATTTTGAAATTCATTTTATTTATTATTTTATTTATTGGAAGGATGATTTGAGATTAGTTTGTCGCATACAAACGCATGAACATTTCATTAAAAACTAGTTTATTTTTGAATAAATTTTATATACACTGACAGTGTATACACTATCATCGTTTGATTCATGACATGTGTGTAAAAATTAAATTTTAAATTTAAATTTTATATAGTTGTCATTCATCCAACACTGACAGTATATACACACTAATATCAGTATAAGAAATATTAATCATTTATTATTTTAAGGTACATACTTCTCGACCACGAATGCAGGGAAGTCAAAAGGAGTCAAAAGTTTTTCGGCTAACCGAAAAAGATAGACAGATTGGGTGCGCCCGTTCTTATCGGCATTCAACTAAACTAAACAAAGACGAGCCAAATTAATGGTAGATGTTGAATTGTCTATTAGAATTCAGTAAACAATGAACCTTCTTTTTTTCCATGAAAACAAGATGAATTGCTCATTTGAATTTGTATGAATTTATATTATACGTTACTTTGAGATATTTTTCTTGATTTATTTGCTTTTTCTCGTTCTCAAATATATCTGCATTTTATTTTAGCTATTGACTTTTATTAAACTAAAAGAGAAAAAACTAAAATAAGAAGTTACAAGATACTTGCTTTTTTTGAATAAGTAGAGAACATGCCACAAAGCTTTGAGAAAGTTTGTGTGTATTCGGATACAAATATTTTCTCAAATATTATTTTTCTTGTATCATAAACATATTTTTAAAACACTTTTTTATATTTCAAGTTCTTTTGTTTTATTTCACATACATCAAATCATAAAAAGTGTAATAATAATTATTTAAATAATATTTGAAATAATATTACATTCAAACGCATTGGAAATATGTAGACAATTGCAAAGTGAAACAATTAATATACCTATCTCCTAAAAAAAATTGGGAAAGTAACTCTAGCAATTATTTTTGTACTTTTGTTGTATAAATAATAACTATTACTAAGATTTATGAAAACACAACCCTTGATAATATTGACCTAGCCAAGGTCATCGTTGCATGAAAAACAAAAAAATTCAAAGTTTAACATTCCAAACCCAATAACATTATATCTTAGGGAAGGTTTTTTTTTTTTCAGCCTAGCCAAGGTTCAAGTTCTCAATGCTACTATTCTCTTCTCCTTTGTCTTCCACTTCTCAAAAATGAATTAAGAAAAATATTGTGAATATTTCATTATGAAAAGAACAAAAAGCCAATCATAGATGTTTGAATTTTTTTAATAGATGACAAAAGGAGAGGAAAAAAAATCAGACCTACATAGCTTAAGCGTAAAGGTTTTCTTCTCACCGACAATAACTGGATTGCTTGAAAAACATTACAGTAAAGCTTCATACATGTACTTAAGACGGTTCATGTCCTGAATGTTTCTCTACATAGGGTTTCCTCCTCTCCTAAAGATAACAATACAGTCTAAAAAATGCCCATCTTCCAATTTCTGTAACCATAAAACGTTCACACAAAAAACTATGGTTTGGTCGGACCCTCGAATTCTAGACATTTGATGCATGGCTGCGACAGTATCAGCCTCAAGATAAACCCAAGTTAGACACAGAACGACAGCATGAACATGAACAAACGACAGCTCTTCATGCTGTCTCCCTCCCTCCCCATTATTCGAGAAATGCAATGTTGCAGCTCTTATGTCAAAACGTGTTGGTCGAAATGTTTCAAAGTCTTTATTCTTTGTATGTATATTTCGGCTGTTCTCATTATTAATGGTTTTGTTTGATTACCTAATTAAGCTGTTAACTGAAGCTGTTGGTACAAAAGAAATGAAAACCCAAATAAACAAGACAAAGTTGATGGTACCATAGAATTCAGTTCACTAGTATAGCCAACCCAAGTTGATTCAGTTAGTAAGAACGAACCATCACCGAATTGGTGGGCGATTTGTATTCTCGGATGCATGTTTTAACCTATAATGGTCTAATTTAGACCGGAGCTCGTCCAAACTTTTTTCTAAAAAAAAAATGAACTCGCTGGTATTGGTCCATTGGAGACTGATCTTATTGCTTTCGATATTAAGGTTACTAACTGTGCCAGAAGCCATTCAATTTTACATTTCCAACTCTTCTATGGAAAAAAAAAAATGAAAATCATTTGCACAGAGATATCAGTCCATCACCCTAGGACCACTTTTTTTCTCTCATGTGTCATAATGCAGAAAAGATTACCCTAGTTGGTCTTCTAGTCCCTAAACAGAACAAAATGTAATGATAGTTAAGCATTACAAGATGGTATTTACAGTCAAAAGAGACCAGTAAAAGAGTTCTTTTACTCTGGTTGTTGGAGCCCCTGTTGACTTTCTCATTACATATAACATCTCCATTGTCACCTTTTGTCTTTTGGGAGGGGTCATACTATTTATGATGGACTTTAAAAGCCCCCAAACAATTCAGTTGCAATTCACAAGTGGTTGTCTTTCAATCAGCAATATTCTAGTGTTAAAGATCACAAAGAAAGATTATGGCTCTAAGCACTATGGATCGATGAAAAAATAAAAAAAATATATAGTTTTATACTTCTCCTTTGTAAAAAGGATCTAGTAATTCTTTATTCTCTTTGTTTAGAATGTAAGAACATGAGTAAAAGGTTGGGCTAGAAAAAGGGTAATTGGAAAGCTTGTCTGCCTAAAAATATCAGCACTATTACTTTGCTCTATAGTTTGGTTTCTGTAGCTTATTATTATGATTGATCAAAGGAGAAAAGGCTAATGATTACCACTCCAGCAGAGCTTTCATGCATGAATACAAATATTTTTCTTTTCCGATTCAAATTCAATTGGTTGCCCAGTAACAAATGCTCCTTTGGTGGTTTGAGTTTTGACCATAAAATGTTCTAATTCTTTGGCCTTAATTTGAGACGATTTGATGCTAATTTGGTTGTCACATTCAAGATGCCACTGTTCTCTTCGAGGATTGCCATGATATGAATCTATGTATAACTGGCTGCCTGCCAATAAGTACCACGTAGTTGAATGGTGGTGCATTCAGGCTAAACAGAAGCTCGAAAACGCAGAAAATTGTTGAAGTGGGAATACAAATTAGGAGAAAGAAATAAAGATCTGACGATTGATGAAGAATTTACTGTGCCATTTTAGCATATTATGATGTAAAATTTGTTTCCCTATTTCTAACCATTCAATTGTCATGTGTAATATTCAAATTAAATTAAACATTCAATAATCGGTTGGATGGTAGGTGGGAGATATTACAAGTAAAATGTCCTAAGTTCAAGACCTCCCACCTATACGGAAAAAAAAAAAAACCATCTTGTTCGCGCCTTGATTGGTTACTAAAGTTCGATTTTGGTTGCAGTTGGAATGTTCTTTATTAGGTAATTTATGAGGAATTCATGCAAGAATAAAGCTTAATGCTATAGACTTTACGGAAAGAGAATAAACATAACCTATAGGTTAGTGCAGACTGGAGCACTAATTAATGTCGTTGTTGATCTCTTTCTTAAGGTTATGCTTTTAAATTCTTAGAGAAACGAGAGCCTCCTTTGCAGATACTATCTGTGGATCCCTAGTTACCAAAATTGTATATGGAATTTATAAGGCAAGTCATAAAATTATTATCAAGTCACATGATGATGGGATAATAGGACTTCTTCAACTTTTACTAGCAGGCGTCCCAAAAGTGAAGTTAAAAGGAACTTATACAATCAATTGCTCTTGAGTACTTTATTTAAGGAAATAATGGATGTTTACTGTTGCATGAGGAGGATTAATTTTTAGTGCTTGTCAAACAAAAGACGCTAGGATTTGGAACCAATCAAATCAGAGAAAAGAACTTTCATAGGGATCCCTCTTTTCTTAGCAATAGTAAACTTTGAGAGTCTAAGTTTAAGCTGGCAAGACTTTCTTGTCTATGCTTAGTTTATCCTTTTTGATAAAAACATCGTAATTTTATTAAAATTTGTATTTATGGTAGAAGTTATCTTGTTTCATATTTTTCTGGAAGGCCAAGGACAAAGAGAGCTTGGAATGATAAAAGCCATTAGGGGTGTATTCAAGTCGAGTCGATCTCAAATAGTGCACCTACTCAAGTTCGACTAGAGGTAAAATAACTAAACTCGAGTTCGAACTCGACTTCAATTTACGTTACTCGATTTCAAGTTTAATTAAATCTAATCGAGTCAAATCAAGCTCAATCGAGCCTATTCGAGTGTAATTGAACTTAATCGAGCCTATTCAAGTCTAATCAAGCTCACGTAATAAAAATTAATATTTTACATATAATTTAAATAATGGACATTATTGATATTTCATAATAATAATACAAAATTTTAAAATATTTATTACAAAAGCTCGATTAGACTCGTCGAGTTTTCGAGTACAATTATTGAATTCAAACTCAACTCGTGAGCTCAAACGAGTAGAGCTCGAGCTCAGTCAAAACGAGTTCGAGTCGAGCTGTTAACCGAGCAGTTTCTTTGATAGAGCTGCATGTCCTGCCTGCCATCATGAATTCCTTGTTAATGCGTTCACGATGTTTTCCTCAACTATAAGCTATACGAGAGTTCGACTTTTGTCCTAATGCCCTTGACAGATTGTATATTATACCAGCACCTTCCAATTGCCTCAAGAAGCAAATCAAGTTCCTTGCTGCCTATAGGACAGCAATTTGTTTTACCTGTCTTGGGTTTTCTTGTCCAAACAGTGAAACAGATTAGACCGTAAAGTACCATAAAGATCAATTATAAACGTTTGGGCCAATATTGGTGATAACTTGAACAGATAAAAGAACATAGAAGTACTATCCGTGGCAAAAAAGCAATCAGTGGTATCTGTTGGCAGTGCATGTTATCTATTTTTGCTCCTCTCAACTGATGCAAGAAACTGTACTACACATCAACAAACTGTCTTGTTCCAATGCAATATGTGACTGAAGAAATTTCGACTGTTGGAACATGAATCTTATGGAACATATAGTTAAGGACATATAGTTATTGATAATTATCCTTTTGGACACTCATTATCCATATTTCATTAGTTTTTCAACATTGCCAGCAAACTATTTGCCGACACTTGAAAAAATTGCCTTCAAACAATTTGCCATTGGTATGATTTTAATCTCAGTTTTAAAAACATGTTAACCATAACAGGAAAGATGTGTGTTGTCCAATGAGAAAGAATCCCTTTTTTTTTGGATAAAATAAAAGTCGATATTATTAATAAATTAGTTGAAAATCATCCTGCATGATGATTTGTCTGAACAAAGAAAATTGTACGAATGACAGGAGATGCATAGATCATGTCACATAATGAGAAAGGATCGTTCAATCTGCTCAAAAAACAGTGGAGTATTCAATCCAAGTAAAATGCAATTGAAGTCTCTCATGAAGTACTAGACATAGCAGTAAAAGATTAGTTGGTCCTCGAATATACCTTGATTGCTGAAAAACCTGCTGGAGATATAATTAGGAGTTATGACATGAGCATTTATAGTAGTAACTCAAAGCTTACGGTTAATTCAACAGAAAGGGTCCAGTGTAAATGAAGGCACCCTTCAAGTAATGCACTGACTAGAGTGACAAATCCTTCTGCAATATCAGAATGCAATAGCATTTTTGGTGAAACCCTATAAACTACACAGAATAATTATATTGGCAACAAGAAAGAAAGAATGCAGAACAAAGAGAGCAATTTTGTGTTGTTAGAAAGAAAAGATAAGAGTGGGTTAAACCACGTAACCAGTCTAATCTTTCCTCAACTTGTCAGATAATTTTTAGTGATTTCCCCCTTAGAACTCGTGAGATTTTAGTTTCTATTGTTATTCTCGTTGTTCGTGTGATGGTGTAGAATTTGGTCATTAGAATATTGAAGGACAAGAATGAAATAGATGCTGACAGTCGAGGAGGCAAGCTGGAGATGGTAATAAATTGGGGCTCAAATAACATCAATTATGATTTGGAGGGCTATTACAAAAAATCTAAAGTGCTCAGCTCACGGATAATTTTATCTCAATACAGGGCAACTATTAAGCATCCAAAACCAATGAAAAGTTTTATATGAACATATGGGAATCACCACTTGATTTCATTTAACATGTCAAATGAACTCCATTTAACTTGTGAATTAGCAAATGAGGTCTTTATACATTCAAATGGAACTTTGTTATTGGTTCTAAATCAACTACTAGGCATGCCTAATAGTTTGTTTCGCACTGACATAAAAATTTGAAAGAGGAATTGCAACTTGCCCAATGCATTTTGGATAGCACGAATAACAGGGTTTATTAAGTCAATGAGGGGGGAGAAAATTTAAGTGAAAAATTCTGAGTTCAAAACCTCTTACTTGCACTAAAAAAAGAAAAGGAAAAATCAAGAATACAACATTTTCTAAAATCTTTTAGTTCATAACAAATGCATTGTATCAAAAATAAAAAGTAAAATGCTTCTTCTTTTTTTTATCTAAAAGAAAAATCTTATTGTTCCCAATGCCATATTATTTGCTTAACTTGTTAGATGAATGCAAAAAAATCTAGAACTTGCATGAAAGTTCATGTAGTTTATGGATAAATCATCAAGGAGTATTTATTAAATGTTTTTTTGAAACTTTTGGAAACATATAGATCGTAATTTGGAAATTTTAAGACGCGTAGTTGATGGTTTATTTTTTCTCCGTTCAACCCAATAAGATGAATGATAAGTATTCGCGATGCAATTATGCAAAATTAAAGTGACAATATAACCGCCCAATCAATATGACCTCAAATGCAAATTCAATAAGAACACACATGCACACAACATACTCATGTAACATGTATAATTACTTGCACATTAATAGTCAAACGACTCAAATCTTAAAAACCTTTACATTTTTTTTTCAAATCTTGGGTAGTGCATTTTTACAACCGGTCTTATATTAGGAAGAGAGAAGAAAAGGGATGGAGATGGACGCAACTAAATTATTGAGAATTCAAAAGGAAATAAAATTACCTCAAAAAATGTTTCAAAAAATTTTTGAATGGAAAATGCAAGCAAAGGGTTTTGAAAATCCTTACCATACCTGAGGAGGGACTTTTGTCCTTCCGAAAGCTTTCACATGAAACAAAGAGAATACAAGAAAAAATGAAACACGATTTTCAATTTATTTTTATTCTTTTAACTATCTTTTTATCTCACATAAATTACATCATTAAAAATACTAGTCTTATTCTAAATTTTTTTTTCAAACAATCGTCTATCCAAACACACTCAATAATGGACATAGTAACACTACTACTTTTCCTCTTAACTTGTACCATCATTAAATTATTACCCATAGTAATTTTTCACATCAACTCGTTTTCAGTCTTCGTAATTTACATTGACATCATCCCAAGATCAAAAAATGTAGCAACACTTGGTCACATCCATACACATTAAGGGCTTCATCTCAACACATAAGCACCAAATTCCATCAATTTGATGAAACCATAAAGTTCAAGGGGGCTAACTACAATTTTTGTTCTCCCTCACATAAAATAAAAACGAACCCAATTTTCCAAGCTAAGGACTCCCATGTCCCATCCCAACATATCGATACACAAGAAGACGTATAACTCGGGGCCCAATGAAGAGCCAATTTGTCCACTAAATCCGGTTCCCTAAAACCACCTCTTACACTACATTGCCCAAAGTCCCCACATTTCCCGGCCCATTTAGAGCTCCTTGCCCGATATCCAGCCCCCCATCGCCCCCCTTCAAAATCCCCACAACCCCCATTTTCCATATCCAGTCCCACCATTTCAGTGTTCTTCCACTGGATAGCCAACTAGCGACCGGAAAAACTAACCAGCCAAGCCAAGCAATGGAGCCATGGCTTGACGACTTAGCCGACGACCTCCAAAGCATGAGTTTCAACTCCACCACTACAGCCACCACCACCACCGCCACCGACATCCACCGTTCCACGAGTTCCGGTTCGGAGGCCACCTGGACTGCAACCTCCTCCTCTTCCTCCTCCGCCCACCACGTCTTCCCTCTTCCCCCTACAGCCCACCAAAAGCCTCACTCCTCCACTCCCTCCGGTGACCCTTGCTGGGACGCCATCCGTCGCGCCCGCTCCTCTTCCCCTTCCTCCACTCTCTCCCTCTCCGACCTCCGCTTCCTCCACCGCCTCGGCTCCGGCGACATCGGGTCCGTCTACCTCGCCGAGATCAAAGCGCCCGAGCCCCCTCCTCCTCCTCCTCCACCTCCTCCTCAGCATTCTTCCTCTACTCAACCGGCTCTCTTCGCAGCCAAAGTCATGGACAAGAGAGAGCTGGCGGGCCGTAATAAAGAAGGAAGAGCGAGGACGGAGAAGGAAATTCTCGAAATGCTAGACCATCCATTTCTGCCCACGCTCTACTCCTCCATTGACTCTCCGAAATGGTCGTGTCTGTTAACGGAGTTCTGCCCCGGCGGCGACCTCCACGTCCTCCGCCAAGCGCCAGCCGTTAAAACGATTCCCTGAATCCGCCGTCAGGTACGTAACATTCTGGGCTAATGAGTACATACTTTTTTTGGATTTTGAACATTTGAATATTGGATATGGTGATGATGACGGTGGTGATGACTCCACAAAAGAGAGAAGGCAGAGAAAGTGATGGATCATGAACAGGGGGTGGTGGTGCGGTCCCCACCACCTGGTCCTGGCGGAGGAGGTGATGGGGAGTCAGTTATGTTATGAGGATCACCCAACTAAATTTTACTGCTAGCAACAGTAGCAGTAGATAGTAAACTATTTCTGGTGTTTTTACCGGGGGCCGGTGATTCTGATGAAGCGGGAATTTTCATTTTACCCACACTGGTTCAGAATTCAGAGTTCAGAGCTTTCTTTCTGTTCAGTTCAGTCATCAGTGGGGTTGTTTGCTTTTGGCTGCAAAATTTTTTTTTCTTTGTCTGTTTGTGGGTGAAATGGCTTTGTTATTCTGATTTGATCAGAATAGCTTTTATTGTTCTTTGGTTTTTTTTTTATTTTGATAAAAAAAATGTAGCTAAAAAGTTGTTTTATGCTAGATTATTAGTACTAGTATATTTAATGATAGAAAGGTAAAATTTTAGGCAGCCATATAGATTGTAGTAGAAACAAAAAGTTTAGAGAGCAGTCGTAGATGGGTTTCTAATATTAGATGCTATATGCAATAGTAACTACTCTTTTAGCTAAAAATTTAAGCAATGTTTGGATTGCAATTTTTCAAAAAAAAAAATTTGCTACGTTTTTTTTTTAATAAATTTTTCAATCATCTTTTTACGTCACATATATGAAATCGTTACAGTAATTTTTCTACAAAAAAAAATCTAGAAAAATGCAATCCAAACAAAACTAATTTTTCTGTGACAAAATTATCAAGATCAAGAACGTCCTTTGACGAACAAAAATGTTGGTTTAGCTCTAATATATTTTTTTAGCGTACTATCCAAATTATAATGGTTAGTCCGGATAATACTTGAAGCCATTTTTCCCTCTATGAAAGTATCCTCTTTTTTTTTGTGCATATTTGGATCGTACAAAAGTACTAGTAGTAATTTAGGAACTTAATATGAAAATGAAAGTCCAGCTCAAAGAGACAGGGCTTTGTTAAATGCTGCATTTGGGATCACCGTTGGTTGGCTTTGATCACTGACAAATGGAGTTGGGGTTGGGATGGAAGACAAAGAATACTTTAAAGTCTTTAGTTTGGGGTTGGGGAGAAGAGGAAGGGCTGTGTTTATGGTTGACCTTGCTAAGGACATGTGACAGCGGAAGAGTTGGTCACGTGGGCCTCTTGTTCTTTCTAGTTCATTGATTTACTCTGAATTTTCCTCACTTGGAAAATGACAAAGCTTCGATCCCAGTTTTTATCTGAGTTAAAATTTTTCTTTTGGGAATTTTCTACTCTTTTGTTTGCTATTGGTCAAGAACCCTGGAGGGTTAATCCAATTTCGTTTGTTCCCCTAGGACCCCCTGGCTTCTCAAATCTCAGCTACGTTAACTTCTCCGGAATTTCGGGGGCTTGAAAATTTTGGGTTTTTGAATGATATTTTATTACTGTGCTGGTCAATCAGGCATCCAGTTCTTACTAGGAATTGCATGAATAGTGTTCCTGATTTGCCTCTAATCTGTCTAGCTAAATTTGGAATACTGCTTGTGGGTTGTGATTGATTTAACACAAAGTTAGGATTTTTTTTTTATTCTTTTTTCTGATTTGACCTTCCTCTGCACGCTGCATGCATAATTGTTGTGGACAGTTATTTTGAATTGATGCAGTAAAAAAGTAATTGAAAAATATATTCACGGAGAACAGCGTAAAATTTTTTCTGTAAAAAACAGCACACCAAGCAAATTATTTTTATATTTTCTGTAAATATAGCAATCAAACATATATCAAACGTAAAAATAATTTCTAATTATTTTTTTATCAAACATGTATAAAATTGCTACAATACATTTTTTTACAAAAACTCTAAAAAAATAGCAATCAAAACAGAAAACCTTGATATTGATGATGTTTCTTTACTTTGTCTTTTACCGCAATTTTATATGACCTAATTCATTTGTTACTTTAGGAAGCAGGAAAGGCTGGTAAATTATATAGAAATCAAAGTCAAAAACACATTGCTGTTACATCATTGATGCAACCATCTCTATTTGATTAGGTGGAATTGCTTTTCAATTCAAGGTTGTTGTCATCATTTATTATATAGTTTTTGTATTATGTGGATGCATTTATGCACAGCCGATGGAAAGCAAACAAAGATAGAGAACAAAAAGAAAGAAAAAAATTTGATGCCTACAGGCCATAATACAGGGACCAAGTTGCTCAACTCCCCCTCCCTAAGTTGCTTCATTGCTTAGGAAAAGTATTTGAGTCTTACAGACATGACTTGCATTAAAGTCTTCCCACGAGGGAACATATTGGTCCCTATCCGTATATATGTATCACACACCACCCAATCTATTAATTAGTTTCATAGACAGAATGAGATAATTATTGTTTAAATATGATTAAAGCAAGATTAAAACTGTACCCTTTTCATGAGCTGGTTATGGTGTGATCAAAGAGCATATGGTTCCTATTTATTTTTAGTCAGCAATAATTGTCTTTGACTAGAAGTTTTTATGATGTCATGTGTATGTTTCCAGGTTTTACGCATCAGAAGTGGTGGTGGCTTTAGAATACATCCACATGTTGGGAATCGTTTTACCGTGATCTTAAGCCTGAGAATGTGTTGGTCCGATCAGACGGTCATATTATGCTGACAGATTTTGATTTATCCCTAAAGTGCGACACATCTACTTCGACACCGGCTCAAGTGATCTCCAAACAAAATCCACCCAGTGCGCCTGCACCAAATGAGTACAGCATTGATCCACCAGCTTTTACCTCAACTTCATGCATTCTTCCCAACTGCATTGTCCCTGCTGTTTTCTTGCTTCCACCCTAAGCGTAAGCGAAAGAAGAAGCCAGGGCAACACAACAGGCCGGAGTTTCGTGGCCGAGCCCATTGACGTCCGATCAATGTCGTTTGTCGGGACACACGAGTATCTGGCGCCGGAGATCGTCTCCGGGGAAGGTCATGGTAGTGGCAGTGGATTGGTGGACGCTAGGGATATTCATTTTTGAACTGTTCTATGGTGTGACGCCCTTTAGGGGAATGGACCATGAGCTCACACTGGCTAATATTGTAGCTCGAGCCCTTGAGTTCCCAAAAGAGCCGGGGATACCGGCCGGCGCGAAGGACTTGATATCACAGCTTCTCGTTAAGGATCCGGCAAGGCGGATGGGATCAACTATGGGTGCATCAGCCATCAAACACCATCCCTTCTTCCATGGAGTTAATTGGGCACTTTTAAGATGTACATCTCCGCCTTTTGTTCCTCCTCCATTTAGTAGAGATGTAATATCGGATCAAAATTGTTCAGAAGATAATAATGCCCCCGTGGATTATTACTAATTACTATGAATAATGAGAAGAAAAAAACGAGTTATATTTGTGCTGCTGGTAGCCAACTGCCTTGCTAGAATATATAGCAAAATATCTCTAATGCTCCTTTCAAGGGCTATCCTCCTACCCCACCCCCCTCCAACTCCCCCCGCCTCTCTCTCTCCCCCGGGGGCCCTTTAAAGCTATGTAAATTAGAGTCTCTACATATGAATAAAACTCTACTCTCATGTAATGGATATGTACAGAGATAGGATTGATTTCGCTCACGTAAAATGAAGCTTATATCTCTTGGTAAACTTTCTTATGTTTGTGCAATATCAGAAGTTTGCTTTTGTGGAAATTTCTCGTTTACCATATTAAAATGCATTTCTATTGAACCTTTTTATCCCTTTTCTTTTTATATTCATCACGAACCACTAAATGTGAGCATACTAGAGAATATCATCTCATAAATCCCAATTCTTTAAGATTAATCTTTGCACAATGTTAAAAAGAAATTCAACAGTAGCTCTGTTTCACACGTGCGCGCGTACACACACATATATATATATATATATGTATATATTTGTTGTGTCCTAAGGACACGTATATACATTTGTTGTGTGCATATATGTGTGTGTTCCAATGGTAGTTCTACTTCCACACGCGCACGCGCACATACACATTGGAAATGTGTTGCGTATATGTGTGCGCACGCGCGTGAAGCAAAGCTACCCATTAGAACGCAGACATATGCGCGCACAACAAATGTCAAACAAATGAGATAATGTCATGTTCGTTCATACCCAAAGATTGAATCAAATTAGTTGTTTGTGGTATCGAGTGTTTTTCGGGATATTCATAAGATCCTGTCAATAGCATGAAAATGACGGTGAGACATCCTAATTGAGGTGTTAATAGGACCATGTGCACAATTGTCTGTTCATTTTACAATAATACAACTGCAAGCGACGCAAGAAACTTCTTTTTCAGAGTTTTCTTCCAAGTGAATAATAACTAAGCAAAGTTCATTTTCTTCTCTTGTAAAGTCAATGCCGGTGTTCGGAAGCACCGGCTTCCACTCTCGACGAACGTAAAAGAAAACAATATGTATATGTGCAAAGCAAAATCTATCATAGACGAAATCTGTGTTTGTAGTAACATATGAAGCCTATGGACAATATTTAGTACACCTGAAATATGTTCTCAATGGATTCTGATTTTTAGAAAGCTAAAATCAGAATTTAAAAAGGAATATCCTGTAACTTTTAAATTTTTTTTTTTAGTTTTCAAAAATTGAAAAGCTAGAAGAGAAAATTATTGAACGTATCGCATAATTAATTTACAAAAATTAGAAGCTAAAAACATGTCAAAAAATCGGTTGTGAACAAGCCCTTGCTGAAAGGAGTGCAAGCTACATTTTATGTAGAACATGGGCAATACTAAATTAATCTTTTTATCATTTACATTCTTACTATTATTTTTATTATATAATTTTTATTTATTAAATTATATGATATAACAAATAGTGAGAATGCGTGTAAATAACAATTTTCTAAATTCAAGTCATCATGATATGAAAAATATTGTGAAGGGGCCCTTCTGCATGGGTATGGCTTGATGAGATCATAAAGACTAAAGCATGTCCCCCACCCACATGGATTGTTTATTGCATGGATTGACTTGGTGTTTGGAGCCTTGTGCAGGCACCAGCAACAACAAAAGAGCCCTTCTCGTTTTAGTTGTAGGAATTCTTTTTCTTGAGTAGATAAAAAGTTTGGATGACTTCGTCTTTAATCACAATTACGTGCGCACTTCAAATCACAAGTCATTTATCAACATAGTTTTTTCACACAAATAACAAAATTGGAACACATGATCTTTTGTGAGAAAGTAATCTGTTCCAACTAATTGAGCCAACTTATGTTAACTTAGTGGTAGAAATATTATAATGGTCTAATTAGTTCAAAGTTTTGTGTGCTATTTGGTCTTTGAACTCAAAATTAGTAGTGGGGTTTAAGTTGATATGAAACTTCAACAACTGATTTTGTTATTTATGGGGTGTTTAATAGTGGTAATTATTATTGGAAGCTTATGGTTGTGCTTTCTTGTCACCTAGATTGATTAGCTTCCTTTTGTTTTCTCCTTTTCCTTTTCAATCTTCTGTTTTAGTGGTTTAATGGATATGTTGCTTCATGGCAGGTTCTCCAATAGAGCTGTCCCCTAAAGGCTAAAGTTGACGTCTTCTTTGCTTTCTTCTCTTTGTGTGGTTTTCCATTTGGGGTTCAAGGGATCACAATTTTTTTCTTTTCTTTTTGGGATCGATTCTCCATGCATGAGTGGTCTCCATAGTTGGTACTTTAGCTTTTAGAACCATTTATGACACGACATGGTCACATCTTTGAAAAAAAAAATTCATTTGCATTATTAATTTTGCTACATATTTTGTCCAACAATTTACTTGATAGTTGAAATTCAGCTACTCGAATGACATGTTTTTGTAGTACACCAGTCCTTTGTACCCATGCAAACGGGATCCTTTATCCATTTTTCCTGTCTAATACAAAATTACGTAGTTCCACTTACTAATAATAATGATGTGGCACATAACATTGAATACATATTATTAGGTGTTTGGTAAATGGGTTTCGAATTTAATTTTAGCGTGAACGGCCTATTTTTTAAACCAACACGACTGCATGTATTGCAATTCTGACAAATCCAAAGATATGTGAATGTTAGAAGAACTTCGACTTGTAACTATACTTGTTGAGTGGTGGTATTGGAGTTTTCTGTCCCGAAATTTTTATATTTTTCATGAACACATTTTTTAATTATTTTTTACCTCATATACATCAAATCGTTACAATATTTTTTTTGTAATAACTTTAAAAAATTGCAATCCAAACGTGCTAGCAAAATAAGCATGAAAATCAGTACTAGTTGTGTTTGGATTTGAGTTTTCTATCAAAAAATATTTACATTTTCTAGTCATTTTTTTTACTTCACTATCAACTAAATCAAACAAATTTATGATGGGCCGATATTATAAACACAAAAGGTTTGTTTTGGATAGGTATCTACTTTTGAGGCAAAACATGAAGTAAATAAAGCGTCGTATAAAATTGTTTAATAAAGAGAACCAGCTGTGTTTTCTAATTTATTGTTCAAAAGAAAATAAAAAGAAGAAAGCGACCTATATTAACTTAGGCTGTTTAGGGGATTAAGATGCAGATTGGTTGTGGATGTTAGGCAATGAAATGGGAAGGGACCAAAACATAAAAGATTAAATTGAATGCCTCAGTACAGTATTTAGCTACTTCGATGCTTTTCACATGACATTAATACACTTTGGTCCATCGTGTAAAGTCACACAAAAATGTGGGTCCCGTTTGGAAGGTAATTTTTTTGGGTATTTGTCTAAAACTTTTATGTAGCTTACTGTAGAAGTTTTTAAAAAAATTTTTGAAGTGTGTTTTTTTTTAATATTTTGAAATGTATAGTTTAAAAACTTCGAAAAGTTTTTTGAGGTTACTGTAGTTAAAGTTTTTAAAAAACTTGTAGCAGATAAACTTTAGCAAAAAACTTGACTTCCAAACAAGGCCATCTTAATTTACCCCACCCCACCCCACCCCCCCCCCCCCGGCGGGGAAAAAAAGACATGAACAAATGATATTTACATTCCAAAATATTTTTTGAAAAAAAATGACAATCTGAATTGGCAATATTTTGCTTCAAAAAATAACTTGAGGCGCGCCGAGATCATGGAGTTTTTAGGATTTTTTTTTTGGGTGTAATGTTAGGATAATGCTACATAAATTCGGAAGAAACTAAACTCTCTTGTAAAAAATTGAGAGCAATGCTGAAACAATACCCGTTTATTCAAAAAAAAAAACAACCAAACTATTTTAGGAGTTTAAAACCTATATGAATACCCGTTTGGATTGCTATTTATTGGCAAACAAAATTTGTTTTACATAAATATTTCTTTTATATATTTTTCAGTTATCTTTTTACAACTTTGCATACATCAAATTCTAAAAAATGTTACATTTCTCGAAAAATCTTGAAAAATTACAATCCAAACAACCTAGTGTCAAGTTGTTCCATTTTTGGATTTCATATTAGTTCTGTGTTAATGTGCAACTTAAGCCCTTATAAGTTGAGTTGTATTACAAGCAATATTTGAATCCGTGAAAAAAGAATCATCACATTTTTGTACCTGTGGTGCTAGGCACAGATACAGCTATATTCCCTATACTAGTTTCATTCGAATTGACAAATTAATGATTGTGAAAGAGTTGAGAATTGGGGTAAGTTTAGTCAATATTGAAAGAGTTATCCCTGTAGGCTCAGAGCATAAAGATTTGTACTTCTTATTATCATGAAATGCAATTTACCAACCTTAATACTTTGTGTTGTAAATTAGCAAAAAAGTTTTGTTTCAGGTCATTAATCGTTTAGTGTTCTCACGGAGTTGAGATCAATCATTGATGACTACAAACCATTCAAATACGCACCTAACATTCTTGAGAATTATCAATCCTAAAAATACGAAAGAATAGGTTTGTCTAACTTGAGACTTATCTGCAAAATATTTACTTGCAGTCTTGCATCATAGACATATTTTTCAATCAATTTTTTTTATTTTATCAATTATCCTTTTACTTCATTTACTTTAGATCATAAAAATGTGTTATTGTAATTACTTCAAATAATCTCCTCCTATGCAAACACACTAAGCACTGCGAAAATGATGATGGACAGTCGAACAAAAACGTGAGTAACACCACACACACATATATATATGTATGGTGGACACTTTGTGCTATTATTTTCACAAGTTAATTGTCTACTATGGTTTCACAATCTTTAAACCGTTTTTTGGATTTCAATAGCCCAAATAAATAATGTCAAAAAAGAGAGGAAAAATAAAAATCTTGTAAGAGTTCTTGCTCGAATCGCATCAAGCTTAAATATAGTCTTAAAGTATTTCATTTTATTAGACAAAGTTTATAATGAACCGGGCATTAATTTCCAAGTTTTAACAAGTTCACTGCATTGTTCTTAAAGTACTAGTGATCAATCAAATTGGCAAAAATCATTGATTTGATGAAAATCAACACTGACTAAGATATAATTTATTTCATCAAGAGACTATTGCTTGTATAGTTAGCGTTTTTTGGTCTAGTAAACCTAAAGGTAGAATGAGTTTAAACTTGCCATCTTCGATGTCTGTTTTTAATATCCATATCAACTAATGGCTCATTGGAAGAATCCAGGTGTAATTTGAGTTTTATTAACGAGAGATTGTAACTTTGTTGGGGTGAAGTTGTTTTAACCTTCAATTTTCAAGGGTGAAAAGTAAGATTTTGAAAATATCAGGGACTATAACATCAATTCTTCGAAATCAATATATTCGAGCAGCATCAAAAACCTCCTAAACCCTTGAATTGAACTTTCCCCTGAATAAAGTGAAAAGAAAAAATGGAAGAAGCTGCAGGAGCTCAGAAGGATAATGGTAGCTCAGACACGCCGACACCGACGATGGCGGATGTCGCCGACGATGAGCCCTTGGTCGGTCCTGGTCCAGCCCCACAACCACGACGCAAGCGCCCTCTTCAGTTCGAGAAGGCCTATCTCGACTCTCTGCCCTCCGCCAATATGTAAGCACCAAAACTGCAGAATATTCAATATTAGGGCTTGAGATTAATCATTTTTTCTTGAATTTCAGCTGTGTTAAGTTCGCAAAAATCGTAAATTGAGTTACTCTTGGTTACCTGTTTACTCAATTCGAGCTTGTCAGCAACTTATTATTCTGTTTTTTCCCCTTTCTGTTAAATATCTAATCTTTTACAGTTCTATGCAATTATTGATAACTTAACGTAGTTCACTCTGAAGTTAGTGATCAAATTTTTGGACTATTGATTTATGGGACTGATAGGTTTAGGAATTGTGTTACGTAGACCTAGTAATTCTTTCATCGAAATGCTTTAACAGAATGTATTTCATAGATGTCGAAGATTAAGCATGTTCACACAAGTAGTCTATACAATGTTTCATGCTCAATGCATATGTCCTAATTTTTGTGAATTACAATAATCTTTCTTCTCGGACTTGTTTTTGTTTTTAATTACATAGCCAACATGCTAAGTTCTTGGCTAGAGTTAATTTAAAAGAAGCAAATATTAAAGGTTGCATGTAATTCAAGAATGATTTCTTTAATCAAAATTTTCAGTCAAAGTGAGACTCTAGCACAACTAGGATTCGCCTGGCTAACATAATGGAAAAAAAATTTCATTAGAAGTATTTTATTTTCCACTTGCATGATTTTCTCTTACATGTGTAAAAAATCAAGAATGAAAATTGGGGTGCTCTAATCACAATAACCATATGCAGGTATGAAAAGAGTTATATGCATCGTGATGTGGTCACTCATGTTGCTGTCTCACCTGCTGAATTTTTCATCACTGGAAGTGCCGATGGTAAGATGAAAAACAAGTCCTTAGTGTGAAGTGTCCTTGCACATTTTGGTCTTAACATTTAACTAATTTTCTTGATAACCCTGCAATTTTCTGTTGATTCTTTTTTCAGATTAAGTAAGTGAGCATGACTAATATGGGATGTATTTCCCCATAATTTTCTTTTCTACTCTTTGCATTAGTTTCTTTTTCTTTTTCTATCTTCTCTGGGTCATTTTGTGGGGGTGGGTGACAAGTGGGTTGTGGTGCAATAAGGGTTCTTTACTATGGAGATTAAGAAAATTATATTCACTTCCCGTTTAAGCTATGCCTTTTGTACTTTCCTGGTAGAAAGACTAAGTCGAAACAAATTGTGTTGTGTATGATTTTGACTTGTATAGAAAAGCATCTAATGGTAGTAAAGTTAAATGAATTGTTATGGGAACTTTTACTTTGATAAGTTTAAGTATTGTGAAAGATTTCTTTATAAGTTCAGCGGTTTAACAAATTAAAAAACATGAAAGGTGTTATGAAGGGAGTAATTGATTACATGTGAAAAGATTGGACAGATCAGAAAGAGCTGCTTTACTTGCCATTTCCTTTATCCTTTGTTGTAAGCAATGGCCTCTCATTTGACCTATGGAAGGAAAAAAATTAACCAGATGATGAATGTATCGATTTTTTATATTGGATATGGAATGAGGATTTCCATTTGACTTGTAAGAAGTATGTAGAGGTTAAGGTTGTTGTATATAAGGTTAAATGTGCCCTTACTAACCAATTGTTTATTCTCAGGTCACTTGAAGTTCTGGAAGAAAAAGCCTATTGGAATTGAGTTTGCCAAGCATTTCAGATCTCACCTTGGACCGATTGAAGGTCTAGCTGTGAGTTGTGCCTTTCATTTTGTCATGTATCTTGTGTACTTCTTGATTTCTTCATCATTAATAGTGTTTGACTTAAACTTTTCCATCTTCGATCATGCTTAGAATATGAGATTATGAGATCTAACAGTGTGAATGTATGCTGTAATATTGGAAACTTTAGCTTCACTTTCTTGTGGCTATCTGAAATTTGCTTCTTTCCTTCAAGGATCAGAAGTAAAAAAGCATTTAAGTTTGATTTGTTCCATCTTTATTTCACAATCTTCTGAACTTGTTTGATGATTACTTTTACCAAATCTTGGTAACTTGGTTTTTTGATGTTTGTCTTTGATATGCAGATTGCTTTGTTGGTTTATATATTCTTAGTAGTTTCATTTGTCATTGCATCTTGAAATTCCTATCCTTTAACCTTTTGAATCCAACTTATACTGTATTGAAGTTGTCTATTACATAAGGGAAGCTTTAATATCATTAACTCTATTTTTTGGCTTGCTGTTGAGGTGGATTTCAAGTGTATTGAATGTTTGTCCAGTTAGACCTCTGTACTTTACTCAGAGGTTTGTCAACTTTATGTCATTATGCAAAATTTATCTACATGATATGTGTCCTTGCCTCCTCTTTTCCACCCTATGTTTTCTGCATTTACTACTGTTTATATTCTTATAATTACAAATTACATTTGTCACCTTGACCTGTTTCATCTTTGCAGGTTAGTGTGGATGGTATGCTTTGCTGTACAATCTCAAATGATCGGTCAGTTAAAATATATGATGTAGTCAATTATGACATGATGGCCATGGTACGCCTCCCTTTCATACCTGGTTGTGCCGAATGGGTTTACAAACAAGGGGATGTCAAGGCTAAATTGGCTATCAGTGACCGTAATTCCTCATTTGTACATATATATGATGCCAGAGCCGGCACAAATGAGCCCATCATATCTAGAGAGGTGATTGGCTGATCCTATAGTTTGACTTGAATTTTATGTTGCTATTCTTCTTCTAGACTCAAAAAGATTGGGAGAAATTATTGATGGTTTCTTTAACTTCTCCATCCAGATACACTTAGGGCCCATTAAAGTAATGAAGTTCAACCAGGTTTTTGATGCCGTCATCTCTGCAGATGATAAAGGAATTATTGAGTACTGGAATCCTGGCACACTAAAGTTCCCTGAGGATGGGTATGGTCTATGAGTATCAACATTTACAAATAAGCTAATTTACACAACTCATCCACAATGTGATTGGACTCATGCCTTGGCCGGAATGTATTTGTCACGATTTTTTTCCCAATTGAAATTTTTTTGTTTGGTCTTCCCAATTGAAATTCTGAAAGTTGTACATAGCCTTTCCTTTTGCTTGTTTTAGTTGAGAACCTCTTGTGCTTGACCTTGTGGACTGTCCTTGGTCTAAGGGGTTGATTTCCTGATCATTTCAATGTGCACATAATATTTTCTTCTTTCTTTTCTTATACGATGCAGGATTGGTTTTAGATTGAAAACTGATACAAATCTCTTTGAAATCGTGAAACGCAAGACTACAGTTTCTACTCTAGAGGTAATATTAAAATCTTATATATTTGAAAAGTTATTCATTTGTGTCAAAATTAAGATGATGTTCTTGTTGAATATGAATTTTTTTGAGTAATTTCTCCTTTTTTTTCAACTGAGACATCTCCAATTAATCAGAATTTAAGTTTCTTTAGTTGTAAATTGTGTTACTCCATATTTGAGATGCACACGCTGCATTATATAATTTTTCCAGGTGAGCCCTGATGGTATGCAGTTTTCCATTACATCACCTGATCGTAGGATCCGCGTGTTCTGGTTCAGAACAGGGAAACTACGACGAGTTTATGATGAATCTCTTGAGGTGACAAGTTACCCTAAAGAACTTCTCATTGAATTTTTTATTTTCTTAATATCGTTGTAATAACTTGATGTCTTACTCTTATTGCAGGTGGCCCAAGATCTCCAGAGGAGTGATGTCCCTCTTTACAGGCTAGAAGCTATTGATTTTGGCAGACGCATGGCTGTAGAAAAAGAATTTGAAAAAAACAGAAAATGCACCTCAGCCTAATGCAGTTTTTGATGAAAGCCTCAAATTTCCTTATTTATGCGACACTTCTAGGGATTAAAGTAAGATTTCGAATTTTTGTATTATGGAGAACAAGAAGATAGATTAAGCATCTGTTATAGCATTTTTCTGTAATTTTTCATAGGCTTTTAGTTCATTCCTTGAATATCTCTGAATTTTTTTTTTTTGCATTGTTCAGATTATAAATCTACAAACAAAATAAAGTTGCGAGAATCTAGGGAAGGTGGAAAGTAATGACAGATTTTTGAGAATTGCCTTGTATCAAGGTGATCGAGGCAGTAAAAAAGTAAGGAAGATTCCTTCTGCTGCTGTAAATGCTAATGAAAGCAAGGACCCTCTGACAGATCCCACTCTCCTATGCTGTGCTTTCAAGAAGTATAGAATCTATTTATTCAGGTAGTAAGATGTTTTGGCATGTCTAGAATGACTGCTTGTCTTTTGAGTTTTGTGTCCTCTTTGGAATCAACTTTACTTCTGCCACTAGCAGTGCCATTCGAGCAGTTTGCCTTATTCACTTCGCTGATGACTAATTGTGCACGTACCTAGAACTGCACAAAGTTCGTTCAACATGTCAGGATTAGGAAAAGTAGCTGAAGTACTATATTGCGAACTGTTATTGAAACTACTTAAAACTCTTAATGCAAAATTATAATATATAGTAGGCATAGGCAAAGTTCTTTGAAGCTACCGAAACATGTTTGATAGTTGACTTCTATGTATTTGTGTATCTTTTGGTCATGAATATCTTTCCTGGACTTTTTCATGCCAGAAATAATTTTATGCTTGTCTGAGTATGTACTATTTAGACTGGAAGTGGTAGATTCTAATTCTCTTGTATTTTCCATTTGTAAAACACATGTTTATTTTGATTGTCTTTTTACAGTCGGAGAGAACCTGAGGAACCAGAAGATCCAACTAAGGGAAGAGATGTATTCAATGAAAAGCACCTGCTGATGAACTTCTGGCTGTATCAGAGCTTGGAAAGGCAGTCACAACATCCCTTCCGGATAATGTGGTAAGCTCTTTCATCTTCATTCTTCCTTTGCTAAGCTGCCACTCGTGGAGCCTGTTACTGCTTATAACTTCTATATACAGGGAATGTATGTTCCTAATGAATCTTTGTTAAATGAATGAAGAACCTTGTGAAGTCCAAACTGACTTCTATTCTCGTCATTATCTTACTGCTTGTAAAAGGATTACAGGTTTGTATAAGGAGGTGAACTGTTGTGTAGTAGTTTTTCCCCCCGATTGGACTATTTTTGGAGGTTTTGAACAAATTTGCCTCCTGTGAGAAACTCTTAGAAACTGATTTTTGAATAGCTCATTAGGTCTTTTTCCTTCAAGATTGAACTTAAAATTAATAGGGAAAAAAAGATTATGGAGGTTTCAGTTTTGATATCACTTGGTTTTGGCCAATGTTTGCTATTTGGTCCTTACTATTGCATGAAATTGTTGCATCATTGTCTGCAATATGAATGGATTTTCTCCTTGTAGCTTGCTCACTTTTTAATCTATCTCTATCTCTCAGATCCTTCACACCACTATGGGTGACATTCATATGAAGCTATACCCTGAAGAGTGTCCAAAGACTGTAGAGAATTTTACAACGCATGCAGAAATGGCTATTACGATAATCTGATTTTTCATCGGGTTATTAAAGGTTTCATGGTACAGACTGGAGATCCATTGGGAGATGGTACTGGCGGGCAATCCATATGGGGAAGGGAGTTTGAGGATGAATTTCACAAAAGGTAAAGCTAGGGTTGCCATTTTTTCCTATTTGTTGTACTCCAAAGTTCTTGGTGAGTTTTATCCAATCTCTGTGTGTGTGTACATACATATATATTATATTTATTTCCTTATACTTCTTTGCCAGTGTAATGCTGGAATGTGGATCATAACTTGTGAAGTTTAGTTCAATTGCCACAGTAAACTGATCTTTTCAACTAGCCAACTTATTAGAAACAAAAGCGTGCAGTTGATGGGGTTCTCCGAGTTTATGGATTACAGCATGATTATGACTTTGTCAATGACCTGCCCTTGCATGGTTCGTAACCAGCTTGGTCTTTGTGTTAAGTATGTTCTGTGAAACTCCATCGAAAGTTGAACATGTGATTTTCAGGATTCCCAAAGAGATTGGTCTTGTGAATAGAACAAATGCTCATCTCAACACTATATCCAGTTATTTCCCAGTTGTTACATAAGGCTCATCTTCTGTTTCTCGAAAAGGTCAACTGCTATAAGTAACTTTGTTGTGTTAGCATTAGCAAGCTTGAGCAAACAATTCAACTGTTCATGCAACCTGCAACAAAGCCACAGCAGCTGTCAAATATTATGCGAAAGCTTATTTTTCTACTGAAATATTTTCAATTTGCACTTTCATTTTCTTATTCTCTGCTTTTCTAAGTATCAACAGATTTTTCTCAATTTAGACAAAAGATGTTGTTGGATGGCGTGAATTCTAAGTGTTTGTCATTGACGTTGATCAAGTATTGAATCAATGATGCACCTGTTGTGTGGTTGAATGTGGTCTTATAATTATTGTAAGCATTTACTGGTGGATTTGTTGGTTATGTCTTAATTAAAAAGTATTGTCTGTACCCATTTGCACCCACATCCAGACCGCTTTACATGCACTTGGGTATGTTAATTTGTTAACATTGCTGGGGTAACGTTTTCATGATGCCCATGACATTGTGAATGTCTGTTGCTCTTGCATAAAACATCTATACATTTACTTTTGCAGCTTGCGGCATGATAGGCCTTTTACAGTATCAATGGCTAATGCTGGGCCGAACAC
Source organism: Coffea humblotiana (assembly GCA_023065735.1). Taxonomy (NCBI): domain Eukaryota; kingdom Viridiplantae; phylum Streptophyta; class Magnoliopsida; order Gentianales; family Rubiaceae; genus Coffea; species Coffea humblotiana. The sequence goes on along the minus strand of CM041208.1, from coordinate 25,629,299 downwards.
AAATGGTTCTCAATTTTTTATCACCACTGTTGCCACTCCATGGTTGGATAACAAACATACAGTTTTTGGCAGAGTTTTAAAAGGAATGGTGTTGTACAGGTATGCACTGCTTAATCATTCAGATGCATGGCACCTTGATAATTCATCATATTCTGTGGAAGTATCCTGGTAGTTGTGTAGATTTCAAGACATTGATTTTCAATTGTATAATTGAGATATCGGCTAAACTTCTTTCCTGGAGACTATGGAATAACAACTTTTCATAATTAACAGCTATAGAGAAAGTAAAGACTGACAAGGCAGACAAGCCATACCAAGATGTAAAGATTTTGAATGTGACTGTTCCAAAGTCCTAGATTAGATTGGACAGTTCTTTTTCATAGACACTGTTGATGATCCTGGGTCCCTGTTCTCAGTACGAAGAACATTAATTCGTATAATCCCATGGTATGTTTCTCTGAGATGCTCATTTATACAGCTGGATTTTGACCTTTTCTTTTGAAATTTCGTCTTGTTACATGCATCATAACACCATCAGCAACTTCAGAATGTTGATTAGGCACAAAAAGGAGGGGAAGCTATGCTCAATCTGGTTGTTCCAATGTGAAATTTTTGGCTGTCAGTTTCAAATAGTTGGTCGTAAAAATTCATTTAAGCAGATTTCTCTCTGGACAAAATTACTGACTCGAAATTTTGATCAATTGTACAAAATGGCACCACTAGTGTACTAGTAAGACTTCATTGACTATTGAGGATTAAACAAATACTGAAGTGGTGATCATCAAATACTTTACTTAGCAAGAGAAGTGAAAGAAAAAGGAGGAAAAGTATTAGCAGAAGAAAACTAGGTAGACAATAGTACAGAGAACCCAGCTAGATATTATGACATTAAGACCTTCTGGTGAGCTGGATGTTAAGCTCTGCAAGGTTCAAGATATAGATTTCTTGCAACTATACGTTTGTATGAAGAGTAATACTTGTGTAGTTTTTAGCAAATAGCAGTCTGCATCACATACTTTTTGAAATTTTATTGGGTGTTTCTGTTGGTGTTAAATGATATATTTTTATTCTTTGTTGTTTACATGCTCCACTCGTTTAGTATCCTAGTCCTGTAACATTAAGTTGGCATAGCTAATTTTTGGGGTCAACTCCTTCACATCCAAATTTTGGCAGCTGAGAGGTAAATCGTCACTGCGTTACATGGTGTAATCAGCTTGTTGGCTTTCTTTATGCCTCTCATCTTTGACTACCTCTGTTGACACGTACTTTAATTTCCTCCCAACCCATCATCCATGTACCTCTTGTAATCTAGCTTCTTTATACTTATAAACTTCTGAGCCGATCTCGCCACTGTTGTTCCAGGCCCAATTGTGGTGAATGTTGCACAAGAAGGGAGAGGGGTGTTTCTTCCAGACATTTGATTTGTTTCTGATTATTCATCAATTTCAACAACTAGCATGAGTTAAACTTTTTCAACTCTGGAAAAGATGGGAGGATGAGCAGATAGACGAAAATTTGAATTTTCAAACCCTTTACTTTGTATGCTGTGGAAAATCTGCAGTTTCTTATGGCATGACTTAACAGTAGTGTTATACTTTCTCTTATTGAAGGGTTATATTTGAATATGTTATCAGAAGAATTATCTAATCTCTGGTTCTGCCAGGTACACTGTTTCTGCTTTCTGGGTGACTGTCAACTGAGACGATGGAGATGTAACCATCATGTTGTTTGTTGTAGTTCGGTTAAGGCTTTAATTTAGGTTAGACGCTGACTAAATTTGGGAATTTCACTAGATCCTGCGTTCTTATGGTGCTAGTTTGCTGGTGCATTGTTGCAAGGTTACATTTATTGTAATAGAACAATAAACTCAATACAAGGACATTGGAGACTTTGCCTGAGAGTCCATACAAGGCCCATTTATAAATGGTCTTTATAAATTTGTTAAGTTAGTAGCTTTTTCATGTATTCACTAGATGGTACGGCAAGAAAAAGTAAGTCAAAACAAACAACTAGGTTCGGTTGGTTTTGTGCAAAATTATTGTTTCACATCAGTTGGTTGGCTACAAAATTATTTTTTAAGAAAATATATATATAGGCTAAGTTATCATGAAATTTTTTTTTATAATTATTATGGGTATTTTTTTTTTTGTGCATATTTGTGAACGATGCAGATATCTATTATATTTGTATTGTTATTCTAAAGAATATAAATTTAATGTCTTATTTGCTGTAATTTCACTTTGTTTTTGTGTGAAGCAATTAATGGTCTATAGGAAGTAACCAGTGATGTAACAGTGATTATCAGAAAGATACGGCAACTAAAACTAAAGCTAGGAGGACTCTGATAAAGGCAGGTAAAATCCTGAGGTACGCTGCATGTATTTTGATTACGCAATTAAGAGTGGCAGTAATTTTTGCCAATGGAAATTAGTCGTGAGAAAATATTTGTCCGGGGTTCAAGTTAAAAACCAAAAAAGAAAGAAAAAAACTTCAAAGATCTCTAGAGTCAACCCTAGTTAGTAAAAAGTTTCAGTTCCAAGTTTGCATTTCAATTCAAGAAACTACAAGATGCATCTTGATATTGAAAAGCACTTGGCACAATTAGGGGTGAAAACCTCACGTTAAGTGTGAAATTGTTAATTACCGAAAACATCACGTATTTGCGTGTTGGATTGATCAATCTGTCATAACCTATGTGTGTACGGGAGCTCTATTCGATTGATCAATAACATGGACACCATAAGTAGCACATGAATGGTATATTTGTCGCTTGCACCTTCCACAAAATTCAGAGCCCCCAACTAAAACTGAACACAAACGGAAGCAGATTGAAATTTCTAAAAGAAAAGATGCATGCTAGCCTTCTGTGGAAAGAGATTGTTGAGGGTAATGTGCATCTTTTATTTAAGATATTCAAAACATACTTCCAACATTTAGGTTTCCAAGCCAACCCTTGAAATTATGTGATATATTCAGTTTCTTGTGAATTTGATTCTCCATCTGGGGAAACACAGAATGAATGCTCTTCTACTAGTTTATAGGACATAGTTCTCCCCACCGAGTTTTCCTCATTGCACCTTTAGACGAGGCACATGAAGTTGCTAGCTTCTACAGCTTGACCTACACATGGAATTGAAGCTTCTTTAGTTTCTAAAGCATTTGCTCCAACCAGCTCGGAACAAGAAAAATATACTTGTTACAATTAAGCGTTCAAAATTCCTTTTGATTTTTGTTAAAAAACTGTTAAGCAAATTTTCTAAAGCCCAACAATCTCCACATGATGAAAAGTTGGTCATACTTGTCCAATCATCCATGAGCTGAGGCCAGATGATTCATTGCACGCTTCTGCAAGAAGATTGTTTCTCCTCGTCTTCATTCATGATACACAAATACGTCTTGAGGCTTCCATCGTTCAACTTATGCTTAGGTTGGTCAAGCTAAATTCTATGACAATTGAATCCATCAAAGTTTCTCTTTTTTTTTAACTACCGCGATCTTAAACACTTTAGGTTTCTTTTCAGTTGCTACCTACCTAAAGAAGTAACAACAACTAGCTAGCATTCTCTAGTTTTGTTTCAGATATCAATGGCCAATGAACCACATCCGCATGTTTCCTGGCTACTGTTAAATGCTAGCTTCAACTTGGACCCACTCTGCTATATGTAGATCATTCATTCACGCAAACTCAGATCAATACCCAAGTTACTATTATATTAACCAAATGTAGGTGCTTGAAACAACAATAAGATCGAAAAAGCATGTTTCAGAACAAGAATGTCGTATCTCTGTCACTCATTTCCTAAACAAAATCAGGGACACCAACTAACACTAAACAGAAACAAAAGCATAACGAAACTTCTAAATGATAAAGACCAGCACTTCGATACTCCTTAGTCGAAAAGACTGAAGCCCATATCCTGCAAAAAATTCAGAAGTTTGTCAGATTACTTGCTATGAAACAAAAATAAAGGAGGATCACAGTATACAAGCAAGTAGGGGAGGCTTACATCATCGGACTCCTCTTTCTCTTCTACTTTCTCTTCCTTCTTATCCTCAGCAGCAGGTGCAGCGGCAGCACCTCCAGCTGGACCAGCGGCAGCAACTGCAACACCAGCACCACCACCAGCAGGAACTGAAGCCAACTTCTCCCTACCAGCTGCAATCAGCTCTGTGATATCCTTACCTTCCACTTGAGATAAAAGCAAATCGATTTTTTCATCATCAGCATCAGCTCCAACTGTGAACCACCAACCAAAAACACCATTAAGTGGGGACATCTAAATAGAATCCAACAAGTACAACAGAGGACAAATTTGACTCAACTGTATAGTGAAACTGAAAAACTACAACAATACTAATTGATTCAAATGCCCCCCACCTAAAATAGAATTAACCAAAACCTACTGCATTCAGGCTCAAGCACCAAGATCTTAAATTAATGTATAACGTATATTCCTATATAAAAGCTACAGTTCATAAGCAATGTGTATGGTAACAAAACTAATTAGGTGAGTGGTACTTCAATTCCTTCACATTCTTCAAGAAATGAAAGGATAGTAGCACCCGTGCTCACACATACGCCAAACCTAATCAATTTCGAGATGGGTCAAGTATAATGAAAACTTTGCTCACAGAAAAAAAGGTACCCATAATGAAATTCTTCCTCAAAACCAAAAACCAGAAATCTATCAAACAAGAAATTCGCAATAATATAATCATATACGACCCTCTTAAGGTTGAAATTCTCAAGTAAAACCCAAAACCCCAGGTCAAACTACACTGGCATCACTCACTCCCAGTCTCCAAATAGACCATTGCTCACAAACAGTCTGCAATAGAAACTAACAACATATAGACATAGATAGAGAAAGTACATAAATAAAAGAATCTATCTTTACTAGATAACTTTAAATCTCCATATAGGAATAAGCACCCCAATTAACATCAATAGCATGAGCTTCTCCATTAGAAACAAAATTTTAAACTAATTCTCAAGCACATGTTTTAAACAAAATTCTAAACACTTATTCTGGTAACATCATAGGGGCTAAACTAGAACGGTAATGAAACAATTTCCAGAAAAAAACGAATAAGAAACAGGGGAAAGAAAGAAAAGTACCGGAAGCAAGGATGGCCTTAATATCCTTGGCAGAGGGACAGGTGTTTCCTCCCAACAAGGCCAACAAATATGCGGCGACCACCTTCATCTCTGAAATCGAGACAAAAAGCAAATAATAATAAGAATAGTACTTCATTTATCAAGAAATTCACCCAAAACCCCACATAAAAAGTGAGAAAAAAAATCAAATCGTGCATGCCAGTGGTCGTACCCAGATGGACAGAGAATAGATTACCTGAGATACAGTGGAAATCCGGAAGAATGGAGAGATTGATTGCTGATCGGCTGCGGCGCCCTAAGCTAGGGTTTTTAACGCGAGGAAGGTGAAGAAGAACCCCTGGGCTCGGCTTTAATATACATGGATCTCCACTTGGACTATTTATCACTAGGGTTTTTTGGCGTTTTGATTAAATCCTGGCCCTCCATTTTCTATAAGTTTCCGAAGGTACCCCAGTCAAACACTCCTAAACGTGGGCTCCAATTTTATGGCCCAATGAATAACCCAACCTACAGCTACGGAGAGGCCCTTTTTTATAACTCAATTCAATACTTAAATTTAATATGTTCAGTCAAAACATCTTAATTAATTAAATAACATTGAATTTTCTATACAAAATATGCTTCGCGAAATGATCGATAAGTTATTTTACTTGATATGATATATACTCAAATATATTATATTTATAATTTAATAAATTTAAATTTTATATTTCAAATTTCAGTTTTATCAAACACACAGCAAAATCCAGTGGTGTATTTGAAAAAGTTTCAACCTCGTTATCACCCTAGAATGTCGGCCCAAAGAGCTCTATAGTCTGTGGCGAAGAAGATAACCCTTCTACAAATTGTACGCTAGTAAAAACTAGTAAGGTGCCAAGTCTATATAATCCAGTGTTAGTAAGTGCTCACTAACATGGGAGCACTATTGGTACTTGGCCAACAGAAATCTCTTCCTAGAGAGTTTGCTTGAAAAAGAAAAATCAATCTGCTAAAGATCACCATCATTTATTTAACGAAATAATTGTGCTAATTCATTTTTTGTGCTTGACAATTCCAAGCAAACAAAAAAGAGCTGTACGTATTTTTGTTGATTTGATTACTTTAGTTATCATTCTTGCCCTGTATGATTTCATCAATTAAAGTTTCATCAATATGGAATTTGTAAAGACATATTGAAAAATTTAATTGTAACATTACGCCTTACTTTACCCCTTTGTTTATACTTTATAGTTAGTTTGGGAGTTCGAATTTGATGAGAAAAAAAAAGAAAGTGAAGCAAAAGACTTTCTTGCTGTCGTTTGGACTATAAAAGAGATAGAAAAGAAAAGAAACCACATGATTTGGACGGATAATCTATAGTTGATAAAATTTTTCACCCAAATGTGGCTAGAAAAGGAAAGAAAATTGAAAAAGAACAAATTTTTATTGACATACACGTCTCAAATCATCTCATTTCTTATTAAAACTTCCAAACAACGTTAGAATTTCTTTCCTTCTTTTCTCTTATTTTCTTTCCTATTATAAACTCCCAAACTAGCTATTAGTCAAAAATCGAGTTCAACTTTGTTTTGATTTTATGTAAACGCAAAGTAGAATTACCACAAACACCTCCAAGCAGAGGGGCAATTTCGTCACCCCAAACGTTTGTTAACGTTAAAACAAAAGCGCGGGAAACTCCCCCGCCCACCGTCACAGTCCCGCCTCTTTCAGCCCCATCTTCTTCACTCAAAAAAAGCCTAATTCTCAAGGCGGCTTTCGGTTTCCCTTTCTTGGCTTAGATCCACTAACTCGCTAACTCAGTAACTGAGTTACCGTCTTCTTCTTCTTCTTCCAATTTCTTCTAACAGCTAAATACAGAACCAGATTATAAAAAAAATGAACGGCAGCGATAACAGACGGCGAGATCGCAGAGATACAAGGATTTCCACGAAGCAGAAGCTAATTCTCAACGCTGAGGAGCAACTCGAGTCCAGACTCGGCTTCGATCTCTTTACCGAAGGCGATAAACGCCTTGGCTGGCTCCTCACTTTTGCCTCGGTATGGTATTTCATTTCCGTAATGCGCTTTTTTGCACGTTTGCCGTTTGACTCCGCATAACTGATGACGAATTTTTCGCTTTTTTTTTCGTTGGAAATTTAGTCTTCTTGGGAGGATCAAGGGACTCGTAAAGTTTACAGTTGTGTCGACCTTTATTTCGTTTGCCAGGTGAAAAAGAAAAGAGACAAGTGAAATGTATTGAGCTTTAATTTATAAATTTGAGAAAAAGGATAAACTTTCTGGTTTGGAACTTGTTTTCATTATGATTTAATGTAGGATGGTTCGACGTTTAAAGCAAAGTACAGGTACAGGCCATATTTTTATGCGGCCACCAAGGTGAGTGAGTTACTTCTCAAAATTTTTAGCATTAAACATTGTAAATTGAAACTTTCTTTGGGCCTTGTACTCTTTTTTTGATGTATTGGTGTTAATTCGATGTGATTATAGCCAAAAATGGAAATGGATGTGGAGGCATATTTGAGACGACGATACGAGGGTCAAATTGCAGATATTGAAATTATAGAGAAAGAGGATCTTGATCTTGTAAGCTTGAAAATTATCTCGTGTCTCACATTTTTATTTTTATAGTATTTGTGTAATTAATAAGGTACTTTGAGTATTACGTGCTGTAGCTACCCATTCGTATTTGATCATTTTGCATCATTGAACTCTTATGTGTGAATTTTTGCACGAGTAACTATTGGAAACTTTTGGTGACAAGGAAAGGTTTTATGCTACTAAATGATATGAACTTGATACTATGATTCAGAAGGTTAAAGATGGCTTGCATGTAAAACTGATATTTAGTGTTTTCAAAAAAAGAAAGAAAGAAAGAAAGAAAAAAAAGATATTAAACTGAAATTCGTTGTTAATTAAATCGATAGAGGTCTTGGTTTCTAGTCTCATTGAATGTGAGTTGTAGTCTATCCATCTGTTTGGTATTGTTCCCACCAACTGTGGGTTAGATTGTAATATTGCTGAATAGTTGAGTTGTAATCTGTGGGTATTGATTGTAGTGTTGCTGAGATGTTGAGTCGTAATTCTGTCCCATCACTGTGGATTAATTGTAATTCTATTAAAGAAAAAGAAAAAAGCTAAAAGAGGTTCCGTTGACCTGTGGAAAAACAAAAAATTTGCTTAATATCATTTGTTTAATAGTAACATCCCTAATTTTGATATTCTTTACTTGGAATTCTTGATTGTCTGGAATGGGAAACTTTGATGACTTGAATTTATTTTAATCAAGTTTATATTCATATCTCTGTTTCCTGTCAAAAGAGTGGACTGTATAGTAAGCTAAACATGCTGGTCCATCTTTGAGCTTCGGTGTTAGTGCTGAAGCAGTAAAATTCATCTGGTTCAGTGTTATCTTGTTAATAAACTGGAATGGGGAGAGCTCAGGAACTTCACGGACATATTACTACACCTAATGCTCTATGAGGATGTCTGTGAATGGTTTCAGCAGTGAAGTTACTTTATGCTTCATGCCCTTAAAGTGAAAGTGAAAAACTGACAGGGCTAAGGGACTCTGATGTAGAATTATCACAAGGGACCAAATTTTGCTAACTTTCCTTTATTTCCTTAAGATATAGACTTACCCACTCCATGGAAATTAGGCTTGAAAAGTGTTGCTGATCTGTGAATTGCTAGTTCTACATGATTGACCTAAAGCTTGAAATTTTTCTTACGCGTTTATATGCCTTACAGAAAAATCACCTCTCTGGCTTATGCAAAGCTTATCTGAAGATAGCTTTTGATACTGTTCAACAATTGATGAGTGTCAAGAATGACCTAATGCATATTGTAGAAAGAAACCAAGAAAAGCTTGATGCTAGCGAAGCTTATGAGTTCATCTTGACAGAAAAGAGGTAAAGAAATATCACGTATGGTTCTGCTCTTCTACCTTTCTTGAACTTTGTATTTGTTTTTATAGAAGCTTGTGCATATGTATGTAGCTAAACATTTGTAACTTTGCATTTATATGCATTTGATCTCTTCCCAATCTTAATGTATAGATAATCATTTTGTATTTGAGACATGCAGTAAACAAAGGCCTCAAGATTTTATAGATTGTATTACTGACCTCCGGGAGTTTGATGTCCCCTATCACGTACGCTTTGCAATTGACAATGGTGATTCTTTTTTCTAGTTTCTGGATTTATAGATGGTGTTATTTGTTCAACTGCACATTTATGAGCTATTCCTGTCTCATTCATGAATTTTGTGTTATTCAGATGTAAGAAGTGGGCAGTGGTATGATGTTACCGTATCCAGTTCAGGAATTGAAGTCCAGAGGAGGACAGATCTCTTGCAACGTGCTGAAGTTCACGTTTGTGCTTTTGATATTGAAACAACAAAGCTGCCTTTGAAATTTCCAGATGCTGAATATGATTCAATAATGATGATCTCTTACATGGTTGATGGACAGGGTTATTTGATTATCAACAGAGAGGTGCTTATACCATAACAATCAAATTGTTCTTTGATTTTTCTTAGATTGAAATGCATGAAAGTTTTGTTTTCTGTGGCCTTTCAAGTTCCTTTTGTTCTTCTCGACTTTAGTAGTTCAAAGGTTAGTGGGAATATAGACTATCATGATAAGCATGTTTCTAAGACGAGTCCTTATACGATGGTCAGATTATCAATTAAATGCATTAGGCCGTTTTTAAGATTCCTTTGGTTGTTAATTGGATTTGAAACTCTTAAAAACATTGTTTGGTATTCTTGGAATAAATTGATTAATTAGTTGGTTTCTGACTGCTTTTGACTATAATAGTTGGAAATGATTGTTAATAAAAACAACTGGCTATATACTAATGAATTTTGAAGTACATGTTAGCCACAAATATTCTGCTCAAAATTTTGTTTATCAAGATCATAGTAGGAATCTAGAGGTGAAAAGAAAGGAAAAACAAACAGGGAAGAGAAGGGAGTGGAAAACAGTGGCAAGATTTTGCTTCAAGAGCTCCTTTACACATGAAATCTACATGTAAGATTCAAGCAGGATAGTTTGTAGCTAGCAACATGGTTGTTCAATTGAAAATCTTTATAATCAACAAATACATTACTTGGTCACCATGTAGTTCAGATAGCTATTGCAATGATAGCATCAGAAGAAATCAAGAGAAAATGAAACATGGAAGAGTACTAGCATCAAGCTCATGTGATTGAATTGGACAAAAGGTTGAAGTAAAATGCCTTAATAAAGGTAAAAAGTTAAGGCAGTTGAAATTCTGTGTTCATAAAGATCTTCAAGTTTGAGTCAAAGACTTCCTCATTTACTGTCACACTAATTTCATCACTCTTTGATGTAATGATCTCCATTGCATTCTGCTCTGTCAATTTCTTATATGTATCTCTGTGTTTTATTAGTCTAAAAATGAGAGGAGCTGTGAACAAATATAGATCTTCTGGGTGGTCCATGAGTTAACCTGGTTGATTGAAACCTATATTGTCCATCAATTCCACAATTGACAAGCATATATTACTTTTCCAGATTCATGACAGATTTTTGCATCTTAATATTCTTAGCTTAATCTGATAGAACATAGGCATTTGTGTCAATGGACCTTGGAAATGTTGTGCCTTAAAAGCCACTTGCTGTATTCCCTGGGAACCATGAATCTCCCTATCTACTTTACCTTCAACATTCCATTTAATGCCACTGTTTATAGGAAGTGAGACTTCCTTTTTAAGATTGGAATATCTCTGTTTGGACGTTTCTTCTGCTTTTTTATCCAGTACATCACCTTTGAGTTAAATATTTGTTTCTTGTATCTTCCAGTGTGTTGGGGAAGATATTGAGGACTTAGAGTACACCCCAAAACCAGAATTTGAAGGGTGCTTTAAAGTTTCCAATGTGAAAAATGAGGTACTTGATGTGTTTTACTATGTAGCTCTGTTGGAATTCTCCTCCAATACTCTCTTAGCATCTGATGATTGGTTTTCTTTTACAGGAATGGCTTCTTAGAGAGTGGTTTGCACATATGAAAGAAGTGAAGCCGGGGATATATGTCACATACAATGGTGATTTTTTTGACTGGCCGTTCTTGGAGAGCAGAGCAGCTCATCATGGTTTTAGAATGAATGATGTATGAATGGATACTGTCCTTTGGCCTTTTTTAGCACTGTGTCATGGTTTTATTTTTCATTTTTATTTTTATTTTTGGTTTGTATTGATTGCTTGACTAGGCAGTTTGGAAGCTGTGAATGTGCATTTTAATTTGCAATTTGAATAAAATTTTAAGTGGAAAGTTCGCAAAATGAACTTTGTAGTCAACGTCCTCTTTCTCCCCCCTCCCCTGCAAAATGTTGGGTTGTTTGCTGAGTGGATTGAAATTGCAATTTTTAAATGGGTTACAAAATGCAAGGTGTTAAGCATACAAAACAGCTTGTCAAGTCAAATATTTTCAGTGGCACATTGGGTTTGTTCGGCTAACAAAGAGCAGTTTTGCTACCACTTGTTGGTGATAGATGTGCTGATGAGTCTTCTTCATTTTATTTTTGTGTTGCGCTGTATATCCCCGCAAGGCTAATTCTTCAACTTGTAAGATCAATAGTTAAATAAAGAGAATCTGTCTATTTGCTTGCATAAATAAGGATATTTCCCATCTCCTGCCATTGGGTGAGGCTTTGGATTTGCTCTTTAAAGAAGAGTTGAGACTCAAGAAATGAACTGGCTTGCAGAAAGTGGGGTTGGGGGGCTGGTTCTGGAGGAATCAACTACATGGTGTTAGACTTAGTTGAATTAAATTTTCTGAGCTTTATGGTTAATTTTGATTTGAGCGTTGGCTGCTGGCATGCTTCTGCTTTTTCCAAGTTGGCATACATATTTGCTGGCCTAGAATTTCAATGTGGTTTTTTATATATGGTCCAATGTGCAAGTTTACTTATTGTTTGTCTTGTTTTATCTGGTCATTCCTTCTTTTTGTTTTGCAGGAGCTTGGGTTTCAGTGTGACAAGAATCAAGGCGAATGTCGTGCTAAATTTGCCTGTCATTTGGATTGCTTTGCTTGGGTAAAACGTGATAGTTATCTTCCTCAGGGAAGCCATGGCCTGAAGGTGAAATCCTTTGCCTTTGTTTCGTCAGTGCTCATTGGATAATTTTTATTTTTCTTATACCTTCTGTTGTTCAAATTGTGCGTTGAAAGTTACTAAACTCTTTTGCTTCCTGTAAGAGGCCAGCTGATATTAGAACAAAACTTTGGGTAACTCGATCATCAGAATTCCCTTTGATGGCACTTAAGTTCTGTTAATTGTGCAAAGTTAACTTGAAAATTAGAAGAATGCAGAAGAATCTCAGCATTTGGGTCTTACCTTAATTAATATGTTTTGATAAGAAAAATATTTTTTTTCCTTCCATTGGTGCTGAAGTACTGATTGCTTTTCTGAACTTACTGTTGAAAAGCGTGGAGATGGCCGCTTGATGCGTTTTTTGTTAACTTAAAAACTGCAACTTATGTTTCCCAGAGCCTTATGTTTCAAAATGAAACTTTTGTTGTACATTTATTATTTCAGTCCCACTACATTTATTTTTTCAGTCCTACTTGGTTAACTTTGAAGGTGAGTCCAGATATTAAATTTTTCTCACAATTTCAGGCTGTTACAAAGGCCAAACTGGGTTATGACCCTTTGGAGGTAAATCCTGAGGACATGGTTCGCTTTGCAAAGGAAAGGCCCCAGGTATGAGTTGAGTCTATATGTTTCCGTTGCATTTAAAGCATTGCTGCAAATTGAAGAATAAAAAATCTATGCCTCAGCAGAATGCACTAGGTTGTGAAAAACTGTAGACAACCAAATAAAACCAGGATTGGACCATAGAGGATGCATTGAATAATTTAAAGGCCAGCTTATTGGTGTTTTACCTATATTTTCATGAAAACATTGCTATTGCTTTTGTAATGTATTTTGGTTTTCAGAAGTGTATCTTCTTTGTGCCTCGATCTCTTTTCTTAATTTGAACCCGTGATACTTAATTTAACTGTTTCACTGTCATCTCAAAGTCTGAGGGTTGGACTTATCTTTAGAGGGTTTTACTGCTTGTATCGTGATTGCATGAGAAACTTGCATCTTTGTTCATTTTCTTTGTGGTAATAGTTTTAATATAGTGCTTCTGTTTGTTGAAATTTTTCAGATGATGGCTTCCTATTCTGTTTCTGATGCTGTGGCAACCTATTATTTATATATGACCTACGTACATCCCTTCATTTTCTCTCTTGCAACCATTATACCCATGCCTCCAGATGAAGTATTGCGGAAAGGAAGTGGGACTTTATGTGAAATGCTTCTTATGGTCGAGGTGGGTGGTTATAGATTATTATTATTATTATTTTAAATTTATCTTGTAAAGGTCTTGTTAATAGCCTTAGATTAATTCTATTCATGGAGAACTTACTTATGCCATATTAGTCTTGTTAATAGCCTTAGATTGATTCCATTCATGGAGAACTTACCTATGCCACATTATCCATCTGTTGCTCTTGTTTCCCTCTTTTGCTTTCTCTATCTCCCCTACAGCTTTTACTAAGTGCATGCCAATTTGATCGCCAAATCTTATTCCTCAAAATTTGCAGGCTTACAAAGCAAATGTTATCTGTCCAAACAAACACCAATCTGATCCAGAGAAGTTTTACAATAATCAGCTCCTAGAGAGTGAGACATACATTGGTGGCCATGTCGAGTGCCTAGAAAGTGGTGTTTTTAGATCTGATCTTCCAACTAGCTTTAAACTTGATCCATCTGCTTATGAGGTAGTTTTCTTGTATTCTTAGATGAGCATTTTCAAAAATTTTGATTTTAATTAGTCAACCAGTACCTTGGTTTGGTCATAGAGGCACAAAAGTCATTCCTGCTGATAAGCTTGTCCTATATCTTACCAAGTTGCTTAAATGTCTTTTAAATTGAAAATCAGGTAGTTTCTGTTAGCTACCTATGTGCTTATATTTATGATCGAAAAGATGCTATGTGTTTGCTATTTCATGAACAGTTTGCTATCATCTTATATTGAAGAATAAATTTTAGCATACTCTCAGCGGGACATGTAAAAATTTTACCAAATCCACTTCACTATCACTTTAATCATAAGTTTCCTGCTCTACATCATTACTTGAGCATTATGTATTTGGTGTATTTTTATGAATAGTAGTTGATATTTTATTCATTTCATTCACTAATAGCTTCCTGACTTTGATTTTGGGGGAACCATATAGCGAGTGTGTCGGTTATCTTAAAAGGTCATGACAACTTCAGTAGAATTTATAATAAACAAGAAAGATGGTTGGGATCTATAAGACTGTCAGGATACAATGACGACTAATGCATTCCAACAAATAATCTAAATGAGTTGTTCTCGTCTCACCTTTCATCCATGAAGTGATGGAAAAGGCAATATGAGTTTGACTGGATTTTCATAAGTGGGTTAAGGAATTGCTTCTATGATTCTTAATGTTTCATCAAGTTTTGCTACTGTTTTTTCTTTCTGGCCCACGGTTTCTCAGGGCCTACAAATTTTGACCAAAGATTGACCTAGTTCTTACATGTCCAGCAACTAATCGACAACCTTGATCGTGATCTACAATATGCCATTAGTGTAGAGGGAAAGATGGATTTGGAATCAATCTCAAACTACCGCGAAGTAAAAGATGCCATCAGTGAAAAGGTAGCACTTTTTTTGTCATCTTAGAAACTGAATTGTGAATGGAAAACTCGATGAGAAATTCATTCTGATATGTCTCCATCTGATCTTTTGTTTTGCTTCTCCCTTAACATGCAATGAATTGTCATCTACTGCAACTTTGTTACTTTCCTAACTAAAAAGATTATTAACTTTTTACTGTTAAAGGCAAATGTAACATATAGTTTTGCTGTAATTTTACCAATGGTTTTCTTTCATGACTAGTTACCCGCATCTAGATTCTATTTCATATATAGTTCTTATTTACCTTTACCATATCTGCAGCTTATAAGGTTGCGAGATGACCCTGTACATGAAGAATGTCCTCTCATATATCATCTCGATGTGGCTGCCATGTATCCAAACATTATATTGACAAACAGGCTCCAGGTATGCAGATTATGCAACTTCAACTATTGCATCTTCTTGACAATCTTTGATTTACATAGAGTTGGAGAACCAATAGAAGGGCCAAACTCTTTACATGCAGCTGGATACATCACAGCCTTTTCTAATCATTTTATCCTTTTGGTGCAGCCGTATTATCTTCTTGGATACTGCTGGACTACTAAGAATAGCATTTGAATTTGCACTATTATCTTAGAATGTTTCCTTTTGCTGTTAGCTGATGCTTTGAAGGCATTAAGTATGAGTTAATCTGCTTAACCATTTTTCTTTAGGCCATAATTAGTGGCCATCCCATCCCCTTTATGTGAAAACATCATTCTCCTTATGTGCTCTGTTTTAACGACTTTGTATGCAAGATGTTTACATTGAGGGTGATTTAGTAGATTTTGACTAAATTACAATGATCGATATAATTAGTATTACTCCCTTGATTTATGTGCTTTGTCAAATATGGCAATACAATCTTGGTTCAGTGCAGCTCCACCCTTTGGCTATTGATACTCTGTTGGATTCTTAGGTTTTTTAACAATCTCATGAGATTGCCTTGCCCCTTATGCACCTTTTGACAGCCTCTCCTGTCTCAGGCTTCTTCGTTTCCTATCTCTTGCTCTCACCAGTTCTCAGTTTCCGTTTATATGAGCACTGTCATGAGCTTTTTTACTTCTCTCAAATGTCATGTTATGTTACTTTAGCAAGTTATATGCAATTCTTTGATGCAACTTAGAAGTAGTTGATTTGTATATTATTGACTCGCGCTTGTTCTTTTGAATGCCAGCCACCATCAATTGTCACGGATGAAATTTGCACTGCATGTGACTTCAATCGTCCAGGAAAAAATTGTCTACGAAAACTTGAATGGGTCTGGCGAGGGGAGACCTACATGGCAAAGAGAAGGTTTATTTTTGCATTGTTCTTATCATTGGATGAACTCTTTACGATCTCGTCACTGATAGTTGCTGTTCACTTGCCTGAAATATCAGTGATTACCATCATCTAAAGAGGCAGCTTGAGTCGGAGCTTGTTGAAGGTGCGGATGGGCAATCAGCAAAAACTTTTCTTGAATTGCCGAAAGCAGAGCAACAATCAAAACTGAAAGACCGTCTTAGGAAATATTGCCAAAAGGTACGTTTTTCCATTCTATGCCAGTTCAATACAGGTATTTGCCTCAGTCTAACGTTGAACAGCAAGATTTTCTACTTGAGCAGGCTTATAAAAGAGTACTTGACAAACCAGTTACTGAGCTTCGAGAAGCAGGGATCTGTATGCGTGAAAATTCCTTCTATGTTGACACTGTCCGTAGGTAAGCTCTAGTAGTTTTTATCATGTAAACATGCCATTTTTCCTTTGTCTTTGCTGGTTTTGACTCAGTTGTAGTAGGGCATTTCATTAATTTGTTAATGAGCAAAGATGTGAACTAATAATTGTCTTGTTTTAATTAGTTTTCGAGATAGAAGATATGAATACAAAGGTCTTAATAAAGTCTGGAAGGGAAAGTTGTCCGAAGCCAAAGCTAGTGGAAATCCTATGAGGATCCAGGAAGCACAAGTAATCTCTCTCTCACACCCTCCCTCTCTCTCTCACACACCCTCCCTCTCTGAAAAGCATTCATACACATATACACAGCTGCACGTGCCTGCCTTTATGCACCATGTGGGAGTTACTTCAATTACAATTAGTATGGAGCTGCTCTCAGGCTTAACTAACTCTGCTGCCTCTTTTCCTACTTTGGCAGGACATGGTTGTTCTATATGATTCTTTACAACTTGCTCATAAGTGTATTCTCAACTCTTTCTATGGATATGTCATGCGAAAGTATGAATCAGACACATTCTTCTCATTTGACTTTAGATAATTCTTCCCAAGTTGGTATTTGTTCCCTTTGGATAGTTGTTACAACGTCCTAGTTCTTTTATAGGGGTGCCAGATGGTATTCTATGGAAATGGCTGGAGTTGTTACATATACAGGAGCAAAAATTATTCAGAATGCTCGGTTGCTGATTGAAAGAATTGGAAGACCACTTGAACTAGACACAGATGGAATCTGGTGTGCCTTGCCTGGGTCTTTTCCAGAGAACTTTACCTTTAAAACAAAGTATGCTTCTGATATGCAATGGGCTTAATCTTATTTTACAGAGTTTTCATTCTTCATATGCTTGATAAGCACATTGTTTCATTTTCCTTTAGGCAGTGGGGGTCTGCTTCTCAATTGTCAAAATTAATGCTTTTTTGCTGCATTATTTCTGGCGAAATTAATATGCTTCTGTGGAACACATTCAATTGCAGAGACCCAAAGAAGAAGCTGACAATCTCATACCCATGTGTTATGCTTAATGTCGATGTGGCAAGAAACAACACTAACGATCAATACCAGGTAAGAAGAAAACCTATGTTGTGTTTCTCAAAAAATTGTAAGTCTACTACAACCATTTGGCATACTGTAAACTGACAAAGAAACTGCAATTGTTTTTTCTCTTTTATATTCTTTTAAGCACTAGTCCTTTTGAACAGA
Organism: Coffea humblotiana; assembly: GCA_023065735.1. Lineage (NCBI taxonomy): Eukaryota > Viridiplantae > Streptophyta > Magnoliopsida > Gentianales > Rubiaceae > Coffea > Coffea humblotiana. Next base: position 25,611,554 of record CM041208.1, on the reverse strand, counting down.
TAGAACTGACTGTTAACTCAAATTACGTTCAGACTCTGAAAGATCCTATAACTAGGACCTATACTACGCACAGTGAATGCTCAATTGAGTTTGAAGTCGATGGACCCTATAAGGTGCAGTGCTTGATATCTCATTTGCAAGATGAAATGAAATGATGACTTCTATATGAGCTTGATTAGTATCTACCTTTTTATGTAGTCTGAATTCTTTTTTATTTTCCCCCCGGCATCTAGGCTATGATTCTTCCTGCTTCCAAGGAAGAAGGAATCTTGATAAAGAAGCGTTATGCAGTTTTTAATGATGATGGGACCCTGGCAGAGCTGAAAGGTTTTGAGATTAAACGGCGTGGAGAGCTAAAGCTCATCAAAGTTTTCCAGGTAATTTCCTCAAACAGTTAAATTGCCTACATCATTTAATTAAAGTAGGAGATCAACTAACAAGAGTTGTTTGATGTACAAATTCTGTTACTGATGCATGATGGATAGAAACATGCTTAGCATCATTTGCATTACCAATTTAATTAAACTAAGATCAATTTGAAAACATTTATGAACTTACATTTATGACCTTTAGGTTTCAATATCTAATTGTGTTAGTAGTTGATTACTAAATCTATTTCACCATTGCGATTCTTTTCCCTATCTTTTCCTATTTTATCTTTTAATCTTTTGTTACAATTTTTAAGAGTAGCTTTAAGGACTCTGCTAATATGCAATGCTGCACCATGGAATAGTAGACAAAAAGTATGAACAATGGACTTTTTGTAGTTATTTGCTTGACATGCAGAAGTTGCATATTTCTGTTCCAAGGAATACACAAAAGTAAATGTTTTGCAATGTTTGTTGTCCATGTTCTGAGTTAACTGTGGTTATCTTGTACCCATTTTAAGCAATAAATGATGGGCATGTTTGGTTGGTCGGTTCAAATTCCAGAAGTTGAACTTGTACAGAAGAAATGTATCTATAAATGGGGTGTAAAATCCTTTGCTTTATCAGGCTCCTAGCAAAACCTCTCCCTCCAATAAAACAGGAATTATCATGTCATGCAAGTATATGCATTATGAGAATGTTTCCTATGATTGCCTGTCTTTCACTTGTGAAAGAAGATGCTCTATGGGGTACCCATGCTTTCCAAGTCTTCCGCTTCTCACTGTTACTCTCTTAATACAATAATATGTAACAAGAGAAAACCATCTCAAAATTCGGTGTAATAAAATCTTTCCTACTTTCTGAATCTTGCAGAAACTTAATTGCGAGTAGAGGGGCAATTAATTGGTTGAAAAATAAATTAATTTGTAAGCTAGGGCCTATTTCTATCCTTATGTATTCATCTTGATTTTGAATGAATGCTCATTCAGAACCTCATGTTATAAGTTTGGCGTGCTTAAAAACCTTATAATTGCAGGCTGAACTTTTTGATAAATTTCTGCATGGGTGCACCTTAGAGGAATGCTATTCAGCTGTTGCTTCTGTTGCAAATCGATGGCTTGATCTTCTCGATGTAAGTTGAACAGATTCTGATATCATTTGGAAGAAAAAGCTCGAAAGTTGCCATGGATCCCATAGTCATTAACTCTTTTGTAGATAGAAATCTTTCGGAATTCTTAAGCTAACATAATTTGCTGTATTGCATTAGCTAAAGATTCAGATTGTGATACTGTATAAACTTTTCTAATTCCCCAGAATCAAGGAAAAGACATTGCAGACAGTGAACTGCTTGATTACATATCAGAATCAAGCACAATGAGCAAGTCCTTAGCAGACTACGGTGGACAAAAGTCTTGCGCTGTTACCACAGCAAAGCGACTAGCTGATTTTTTGGGGGATACAATGGTTAAAGACAAAGGATTGCGTTGTCAATATATTGTTGCATGCGAACCAAAGGTATCCATATCTTTAGCTAGGCAAATGGAGATTCTGGCTTTTCACTTTTGCCTTGTCTGCTTGATTCAAATTATGGATAACTCTGAATACTAGATTATTGCTTTCTATATGCATTGAAATATTCTCCATCCTAGATACAATGTACAGAAAGTATCATGACAATCCAGTTTTCTAATTCACACTTGTGGATTTACGGTCTACTAGGCCATAAATACTGGTCCTTCAGCTCGTGTTCATTATGCATAGAAATCAATGATAAGAAAGTGCTCAAAATTTTGTAGACCCTAAACTTACCACACAGGCTGCTGATATGAGATCTCTTAGTGTCTCCCTTTTGTGAATGTTGACTTTTTGCTGTTTGTTCCTATCCTTCTTTCATTCTTCTATTGTTTTTAAATTGCTTTTGAACGAGATCATCTCAAAGCTATGGACTGTCTTGAGCAGGGAACCCCTGTAAGTGAGCGTGCTGTGCCAGTTGCCATATTTGAAACTGAACCTGGTAAAAGTTTCCTTCACTTGGTTAATATGATGAACTTTTATTGACCAATTGACGACTGCTTTTATGCTTTCTCATTTCAGAGATTATGAAGTTTTATGTAAAGAAGTGGTGCAAGATTTCATCAGATGGTGGCATACGTTCCATTATTGATTGGTCCTATTACAAGCAGCGTCTGAGTTCAGCTATCCAGAAAACAATTACCATTCCGGCTGCAATGCAGAAGGTACTGGATCGAATTGGTAATTGAATCTTCTTTCTTTTATCAAATGTCTAAAGTCAAATTGAAAATGTTTCAGGTGGCCAATCCTGTCCCAAGGGTAATTCATCCCGACTGGCTCCATAAGAAGGTTCGTGAGAAGGATGACAAATATCGCCAGAGGAAATTGGTTGATATCTTTGGTTCCCTGAGTAAAATAATGGTTTAAAAGGAAGTAGTGATGTTATCAGTAACAAACATGGAGTTGATGAACAAAATGCTGCAGATCTGGAGGATTTTGGGAAAATTAGTAGGACTTTTCCAGTTGGACCTAGACCTGTTGTTCATTGTTTTGATGCCAACAAAGTGCAGCAATTATCTAAAACAAGCTCTGAATTGGATTGTCCCCCACAACAAAGTATTCGTGATGGAGGCACTCCAAAGCTATGGACATCTCCACAAGAAGCTGCTATTTCTAAGGAAAGTATTGACAGGAATGTAGATTATAGAGGATGGCTAGAATTAAAGAAAAGAAAATGGAGGGCGACACGGGAGAAAAGGAAGCGCCAGAGGTAACATTCTTCTTTGATTGGAATATAGGTTATATAATCTTGAAGTGGCAATACTGTTAGAGGCAAACTGTGATTTTATTGATGAAGATAAAATAGGAATGTTTGCTCATGTTACTTTATCTTGGATCTCAAGTTATTCAAGTGTTCTGGACTGCAAAGATAGATTTAGCTTTGCAGTTTGAGATTTTAAGATACTATCAAACTGTTATTGGAAGGTTTCCCAACTTCTTTTCACCCATCCAAAGCAGTGCAGGTCCTTTACACGACCACAACTGGTGCTATGGATTGAGCAATGCCTTCTGTTATGAAATATTTGATGTTGTTTTGAGTTTTACTCTTGTTAAATTTCTTCTTTGAATTTTGCTATGATTCATGTATCCCTACCAGGATCTCCTGCTGCACTAGATGCTTAAAAATATGTGTTGACTTCAGCAATAAGGATTAATACCTGTATCCTAATTTTTCTAAGATGGAGCTGTGTTTTGAAGTTTGCTAATTTTTTAGGTGCTCTTTTATGCTTTACATCAAGTTCTTATTCTTCTAATCCTGAAATATGTAGATCTCTTCAGTTAGATGTTAATGATTTTGAGTGCTAGAAACTCGCTTTTGACGAGTTTACCAACCATTTAGGTGTCTCAATTATAAAACTTCTAAATTAGCACGCATGCATGCCAGTAACTACATTGATGTGACTGTTGTAGGTTGGACGCTGCAAGGAAATCTAATATACAGAATGGTACTGATGTACTTCCCGGTTTCATGTTCAAATATGGAAAAGCTAAAAGCCGAGTTGGGGTTAATTCTTATTTTGAGAATCATCAGATGGCACTCACCCGCAGCCATTGGCAGGTGATTCAGATCTCATGCTTTTAACAAAATGACATTTTGACATTAATGGTTTGCTTAGGTTTATCTATGTCCATTCAGATAATCCAGCTCGTACCAAGTCCACAGCATGGACATTTTTTTGCTTGGGTAGTGATAGAAGGAGTCATGCGTAAGATTCCTATTACCGTTCCAAGGGTATTTTACCTCAACTCTAAAGCTCCAGTAACAGAAGAATTTCCTGGAAGGCGTGTGAATAAAGTTCTACCACATGGGCATACTAGCTACAATTTAATCGAGGTACAGAAGGTCCAATGAACAAAATGGTCCCAATATAGAAGTTTTGGGTTTTTGTAGTTTTTTTTTTAATTTATTTAATTGATGCCTCAAGGTCATAATTGAAGAAGAACAGTTCAAGGAAGAAAGCAAGAAGCTTGCAGCTCACCTTGCAGATCCTGAAGTGGAGGTCAGACTACTAAAGATATGCTTTAACTGTTTACACCTTGCTAAAATTGAGCCTATTGCTGTACAGGTTTTATGATTTTTTGGCTGGATTTTCTATTGAAGCCTTTTGACCTGAGTGATGCCATTGTTTATGAACCTTGGGTGACTGACTTACTTATTTGTGAACAGTGCAACTGATTATCATTGAAAATTCATTTTTCCTGGTATTTACAAATTCAGGTAGATACATAATTGCTAATGAATGGGAAGGTCATTTTGGAATATAATGATAAGAATATGATCCAAGTGTTTTCATCACTTCCATTTCGATTGCTACTAAGATTGGAACCTTTTAACTTCATCTAATGTTATGCTGATGAACAATTTATCTGCTCTTGTTACTAGTTTGTGGAACTTTGGTCATCCTTCGATTTGATATTTTTTGCTTTTGTGGTATGTAGAGGGAATGGAAAAGGTGTATAATAGTTTTAAAATCGCTTCTTCGTGCCATTAATGAACTTGTATGTTTCAGACACGATTACTATACAAGGTTATCTGCTATCTTATCTCATGGTTCTTTTCCTCGAAAAATGCCAAGCCAATGGAGTCAGATGTTCTTACTGACTATCAACATGTCTTGATCCTTTTATTCTTCTTTTTTCTCCTTTCCCTGGGAATTTTGCGGGGAGCATCTTTTTTGGTGTTTCTGCAATGTGACAGTGTCAAAGCAATTGGTCTAGCAACACAAATTAAGCCCAAGCTGGAACTAGCTCTTAGATTCTTTCCTCATTCTTGATCTGCTCATGTGCATAGGACCTATAATCAGTTTAATATCATTGTATACACTAACTCCAAATGGAATATTTAACAGGGAATATACGAAACAAATGTGCCTTTGGAGTTTAACGCTATCCTTCAGCTTGGCTGTGTCTGTAAAGTAGATAAGAAAGCCAAAAGGCGAAATGGTCAAGATAGCTGGAGTATGAGTGAACTGCATATGAAAACAACAACTGAGTGCTCATATCTAGAACAATCACTGTCTTTCTTCTACTTGTATCACAGGTAATTGCTATACAGTAGCATGTTTTGCTGCTCTACTCTAAATTATATATCTGAAGGTCATACTATTGTAGTATGAACATGGAGTTGTACTTTCAGAAATGCATAGGTTGCTTATATAAATATATCAAGTCCGAAGACATGTCTGTTGCACTTAACCTGCTGCAATGGCTTAATTTTATAGTAAAAGCTGGTGTAGTAAAAGTATTTGTCAATGGTTTCTTCTTGTATGTGCACAGGGAATTTTGTTTGTCTGCTTCAATATTTTCTGAAGGACAAAGAATATTGCAAACATAAGAAAGCTGATAATTGATCTAGCTGTCTGTTAGTAGCAATAGTTGCATGAAAAAGGCAGTCAATTTGAAGAAGCCAAATATGACTATGATTTTAGGACTTAGTCTTTTATAGAGAGAAAAATAATCTTATGGTTGTTTGTTTGCCTTTAACTTGAAGAGCATGATAGATATCAAATGATAATTTCTGGTCATTGTTGTGGTTGCTTTGCATCTTAAAAGAATACATGATGCGTTTCCTCTTGTATTTCATATGTGTTGTTATCTGTGCACTACCTCTATATTATAATATTCACACAATTTATTTGATATTGTGTTTCAGTATTTCTGAGGCAAGAGCAATATACGTTGGGTATTTTCCTGCATCTAGATTAATATCAGTACTGGTGGTTAATCCCTTTCAGAACAAAGAACTATCACCTCAAATTCTTGAAAGACTATTTCGAGAAGCTTGCCAGGCATCATCTTTTCAACACCCTAACTCAGCAGAGAGAATGAGTTTCAAGGTGAACTTCTTTTCTGCCCATATGATAATCTTTCTCTGCATCTGACTATTATCATCATTGAATGTGTGCTCTCATTTAGGTAGAGTATGTTGGACATGTCAAGGATGCTGAGAAGAACATGCAAAGAATGATAAATGACTACAGGTTTCTTTTTATTATTTATTATTTTTCCTCTTTCTGTTTTAATTCTGTTCATTGTCCCACTAATCCTTAGTGTCTTGTTTACTCAATCCTCTAATTCTAGCACCTTCTTGCGTGTAAGTTGTTCTGTAAACTCAGAGTACTTTTTGCAACTTTATATGTTTGAGTTTTTGAAAATTCAAGCTAGTAAAATTGCTTCTTTCACAAAAAACTAGATACTGACTAGTGTTGGATGGAAGTTTAAAAGTTGATAGTGATTGCTGTCTGGGAGGAGCTATTCTGAGTACCTTCTGTAATGTGTATAAAATTGTTTCTCGTGATGCATCATTATAAGTTTCTGTTTTCTTTAGACCTTTTATGAGGTTTAATAATAGTCCGTTATAGAAGGAAGAGCATTAATACTGAAAACCATTTTGCATCATAACGTGTGGAGGTTCCTAGAAAAGATTAATTGCTGTGTCATTTAGATAAAATGTTATGGAGATCTAAGCTACAAAAACTATGCTGTATCGATGTTATCTATTATTTGAATCATCTTATTTTTCATAACAATTTGAATCTGAAATGAATATCCTGTTAATTTAGCATGGTAACTTATGCCCATATTCAGAGTATAACTTAGCCTGTAACATGGTGTGTGGAACATGAAACAAAGAATTAGAAGAACTTACTTTTTTTTTCTTGTACTTCATCATTCTTCTCATCACCCAAGCCCCTATTCTATCCGCCCCCAACAACCAAAGCCCTTGAATGCCTTGGAATCTCGGTGGTTCTTTCTTTTGTTTGGAGTCCTAGTTTTAAGTTGGCTGACCTCCATCTAGTTTAATTCTAGTACACTACATAAGTTTTAAAACAAAAATCAACTAGGCAAATTAGAGCTTCAATAATCTTGGTTTTAGAAAATTGCTGCTGGTTTGTCCACAATTTTATAAACTGGATTAGTACATTTTAGTGTCTGGCATTGTTGCTAGATAAACTATTTAGCAGATCCATTGTAGTGTAAAGGAACCAAGCTACTCAAATTTTCCCTTCTTTGACTGATTGCTCAATACTTGATCAGGATAGTCCTAAAGAAGATTCCTACTTGAGATCAGTTATGTATCTCATTGAGAAATTAGACTATGCTTGTTCAAAGCCATATGCTTAAAAGTTGTCAAAAGGGTAAGAACATGCATCCAGGCCCCAAGATGCACTTGAAGTGCCTCTGGCCGTGGTATTACATAATTTGGTAATGGTGCATACATCTGTGCATAAGCCTGGCACAGGAGGCGCTTATGTTGCACCCCCCCATTTTAAATTCCTAAAATGTTTTCTTCTGAGTTTGTTGCTTGTAACTAGTATTGTAACCTGGTAGATGCTTATATGGAGTCACTACTTGATTGGTCTAGCGAGCTGAATCATTTCCCTAACATGCACATGTGTTGCATTTGATAATGCAAACATGGGACATTAAAAAGTACTTCACCATCCTTCAGTGCTATGACACTTGCTCTATGGTCCTTGGACGCTTACGGCTAATAAAATATGAGCAGACGGATCCAAAGAATAGAATTGGTCCTTTGGAAAGCCTTCTACTTTCATGCTGGTGGACTTAATAAAGTCATGTCTACATATGCCATCTTTTCATCTGCCTATGGCTGTCTATCTGTTGATTTAGCAGTTCATTTCTCTTTTCTGCATGGTTTTAAATTACTGCTGCAAATGCTTTAACTACTTGGTTCGTGTTTTGAAACTAATTGGCAGAGATCGACATCATGGGCCTGTAATTGCTGTGATTGAGTGCCCTAATTCTGATTTGCTGAAGTCTAATATACAAGCATTAGATGATTTTCCTTGTGTGAACATTCCTTCCAATGCTCGTGATAGTCAATATCAGGTAACACAGTGAGTTGTTGCTTCAGTAGACATTTCTTGGTGACTTTATTGATAGCATTCAATTAACAAAGAATGTTTGATGCATTTCTCTTTAGGCTCTTGGGTGGCAAATTGTTGCTGCAAAAATTGGGATGCATCGATGTGCAGCATCTTCTCAGTGGTTGAATGAGAGAATCACTCTTTCACGTTATGCTCATGTAAAGTGTCTTTACCATTTAGCATTTATCCTGTGTTCATCTGTATAGAAGTGCTTAAAAGTCACATTTAGCAGGTACCACTTGGAAACTTGGAAGTGGATTGGCTCCTACATACAGCAGATATCTTCTTCTCAAGAGCTTTACGTGATCAGCAGCAGGTTTTCCTTGATTTACATAATTCTTTGGCCTGATTCGATACTTTTAGTTCTTATCATGATATTTTTGTAGTTAATGTTTCTTAAAATTGAGAACATGTAACCTTTGCCACATTGTGTTTCAAGTACTGGGTGTCAATAGTACTTGGTTGAATTTAAGCTACCTAAGCTGTTTGTGTTCCTGTTTATCTTCTAGGTTCTTTGGATATCTGATAACGGCATCCCAGACCTTGGAGGCGTGAATGAAGAAATGTCAAGCTTCATTGATGAAGTTAGTTCTGCAATAAAAAGTCTATTCTTCTCTTCCTTTCAATTCCTTTTCCAAGGGTTTTCTGGGGGTGGGGGTGGGGGACTTTTACCACCATTTTTAATGTCACTGCAAAGTTGTGAAGTTCCTTCCAGTGCTTTCGTCTGCTAAATACTACTACTTGAAAAATAGGTGAATCAACCAATTCTCAACTACCCTGGCGCGTATAGGAAAGTTTCTGTGGAGCTTAAGGTCCATAATATCTCTGCTTATACTCTGTTCTATTTTCTTTCTTTTTTTGTTGTCACGCTCTTATATGTTGTTTTAACTATTACTGCTTTTCAGATTCATCACCTGGCTGTTAATGCTCTTCTGAAGAGCAACCAAATAAATGAAATAGAAGGAGGTACTCTGTTTGGACTGGACCAAGACCTGAATCCTGCTACTAAATTTCCAGATGAGCAATATTGCTTTGATGAGGTGACTTCATGTGCACCTGCATTTCGTGTCCTCAAACAGTTGATTCAAAGATGTCTGGCAGATGCAGTTACATCTGGAAATGTATTTGCTGATGCAATGCTGCAACATTTATACAGATGGCTTTGCAGGTATATACTTCTTGCAATTGGGCCATTCCTTTTTGCCCTTTTTTGCTTTTACAGTTTCATAAAACCTTCTTCATTTACACTGCAGCCCAAAGTCTAAACTACATGACCCAGCTATCTATCGCATGCTACATAAGGTAATCACTGGTACAGAAATATATTTGAATTCTTTAGAGGTGATATCGAAGGAGTCCATTATTCAACAATTCTTTTGCACCAGAAATTCATTTACTATTGCCCCCCCCCTCCCTGGCCCCCTTTTTGCAATTGTCTTTCCATTTCTCTAAGCTTATCCCCCATAAGTTGTATTAAAACTAAGCTTCAGGTCTAGGAAACATATTTCTTATGGAAGCCTAAGTTGCTGATGAGGAAAGTTAATTTCTTATGCATTTCAGGTTATGCAAAAGGTTTTTGCATTACTAGTGGCTGAGTTTCGCAAACTGGGAGCAACAATTGTGTTTGCTAGTTTCTCCAAAGTCATTATTGATACAGGAAAGTCTGATCTATTAGCAGCAAAAGCTTATTGTGATAGTTTGCTCAAGACTCTGCAGACTAGGTTGGTTGGTCTTAGACTCTTGCATGTCATTCACATTCCAAATTGATGTTGGCTATCTGCTTATTCTTATACCTCTCTTGGATTTCTATGTACAGAGACTTATTTGAGTGGATAGAGTTTGAGCCTTTGCAGTTCTGGCACTCCTTCCTGTTCATGGATCAGGTAGCTTCCCTACTCTGGATCTTCCGCCAGACTGTCATCATGATTGTCATTGTTGCTGTTGCCTTTTTGAATTGTCTACTGTTTTTGTATGCATATCATTTTCCTTAAAAGTGGGAACAAAGTTTCATAGTCTTGAGAGTTTCAAGATGAGAACCATGAGAATTCACTGCTTGCTGATCTATAAGGGAAGTTGAAAAAGAGAGTTTGTCCTGATACCAAGTAGTGATAAGGGATATATGGGACATAATTGGTAAAGATTATCCAAAAACAAAGGAAGAGTATTGATAGCACTAAAACATATGTTGTCAAGGGAAGATTTCATTCGAACTTGCTGCTGAGTTTCTTTTCACTTTCTTTTTTCTGTTTGTTCACTGTGCTGTCATAGTACAATTATGGCGGAATTCAAGCTAGTTTTCAAGATGAGTCATCTAATGACAAAGCAAGACCAAGTGATGTTAGCATACAAAAGGAATCTGAGGTGGAGATTGTGTCAAGTTGGAATATTGCAGAAAACTTGCCGAAGTTGACTCAGGTAGGTTTGTTTTCATCTAAAGTTGACTGCAGCATTAATTATTCTAGCAGTAGTGGTCCAAAATTTTGTAATGCTGTTAAGCTTTTCAGTGCATACAGTATCATCTCCTGATATTCTATGCTGTTATACATTATATTCCCTTTATTTTGGCAGGACCATTTCATCTTGATTGTTTCTGAATTTATGTATATGCCATGGAAATTTGCACAAGAGCAAGCGGCTAAACGAGCATGTCTGGCGGATGGTGACTTGTGCACTCCATCAATCACAGCTGCTGCTGCTGAAACTTTTGACTTACAGATGACAGAAGATCTAAAGAACAAGGTATAACTTTTTCAATCAGTCTTACTGGTGGTGAAATTTTGTGGTTCAATGTCCAAAAAGATATCAGATTGACTTTAGTTATTTGTATATCTTGCAGATTAGATCTTACTTCACGGACAAGCTTCTAAAAATTGTTTGCGATCCCAGTCTTCTCATGAAAAGAAAGTCTCACGATCAACAGAACATCATGAATACAAATACACAACCTTTGGAGAATTGCCATCAGGGCGATCCTGCATTAGAGTTCATTAAGTATGTTTCCACAGTTTTGGCTCTTGACCAGAGTGTTCAGCATGAGGTTCTGGTAATGCATATCTTTCAATTATCCAATCTTGCAGTAATCATCACAAATCTTACTGTTTATGTTTACTAAGTCTATTTTCTGCTCGAAAGATGGAAAGCTTCCATGTTTTTTTGAAGTATTAGTTAATTTATCCATGACTATTGAAATTATTGGGTTTAGGCATTAGATGTTGTTGTTGATTTCATTCATGCACAAGTGATCTTTTCAAATTGTAGCGTGCTATCTGGCACCAGCTATTTTCCCACTATTTTCTGCTCCCTGATGTTCTCAATAGTAAGAGCCTTTTTCTGACGAATCTTGTAATCACTGTTGAGCAGATCGTGAGGAAGAATCTGCTTAAATTTGTCCGCGTGCGAGAATTTGCACCAGAGGCTGAATTTTACAATCAATCTCCATCCTTCACTCTACCAAATGTTATTTGCAGGTATAAACAGTAAGAGTATCTATATACTAGGCATGGGTCATGGGGCTGAATAGAAAATTTCTGTGAACTTTTTGCATGTGTGGCGATAGACCAGTCTCTGTTGAAAGCATTGATTTGCAAGGTTAACATAAACAAACAATTCAGTTGTAAAGAACTTATCTGTTCTTTTTTTGTAAAAAAAAAAAAAAAAAGCTTTATTGGTTAATGTTGGTTTATGTGCTATTTTCAATGCAATCTTTTCTCATTTGAATTATATATACGTATCTCATTTCTCTGCCAATATTGACAGCTATTGCAACGAGTGCAGAGACTTAGATTTATGCCGTGACAGGGCTTTACTAGGTCAGGAATGGCGTTGTGCCGTGCCTCAATGCGGGCAACCTTATGATCGCGAGCTAATGGAGAATGCTCTTCTACAGATCGTAAGGCAGAGAGAGCGACTCTACCATCTGCAGGACTTGGTATGCCTCAAGTGCAACCAGATTAAAGCTGCACACTTAGCTGAGCATTGCTCATGTGCTGGGTCATTTAGGTGCAAGGAAGATGTCTCAGAGTTCCGTAACAAGATGCAAGTTTTTCTAAACATCGCTCAGGATCAGAAATTTCAGCTGCTTCAAGAGTGTACTTCCTGGATTTTGGAAGTCAGTCAGTTTTGGTGATGAGATGTACCTTATCCTGTGAAACAAACTTGGGATGCAAAGCAACTGTCGAATACTTGTGAAACCTGCGAGATTTACAAGGAAACTGCTGGTTTCTGGGGCATGCAATCTTTCATGCAACAGCAACAGCTTCAACAATTCGCCCAAGGATGACATGCTATGGTGTGGCTTGGCTGTGGTATCGGGTTTCCACCAAAAGTCCAGAGAATGGCGTGCAGAGGTTTGCTCTGAAATAAATTAAATTCCGTGCTCGGCTTACTTGGCTCCTACCAGTGCTATTTATGCACCTTTTGTAGCATTGCATTTTACAGCAGATTATTGCTGGTAAAGCCAAATGCCCCGGAAGTCAGAGAGGCCATTGAGATGTGGGTATTGAAGGACCAGCCAGGGACGGAGGAGAGGAATCGCATGTAAATAATTTCTCAGAGCTCCCATGTATATAGAAGAATTAATATTCATCCACCCACATGCTACATGTACGCTTTTGATTTGGTATAGAAGTCTCAGCCATCTAGCTACTACAACACGAGCAGTCTTTTGATAAGCTATTGACTATTGTAGGCAACTCGAATAAAGCATCAATTAATGCACAGCTCTCAACAATGAACCGGATACAATAGTAATAGCACCACTCATTTGCTAATAAATTCCTCTCCCTATGACTACCCTACAAAGCTGCTTACTTTTAACTAAAAATTGATTCGAGAAAATAAGGCCTTCCTTCCAGAGTATGCAAAACGAGTTAACGACGCCAGTTAACATAGCTACAACTAAGTTAATGCCTACGGAAAAGATCACCGAGGCTAGGACAGGTCCCCCAGAATACTTCCCCACGCACAGGTTCTAAAAGCAAGTTAAGCCCGTGCAAGAGATTGTTCTGTTTTGATTTTGATGCTCACAGCAATTGGATCCTTCTATTCTCAAGGAAGTCAAATTCCACGTTCATGTCCGGAGGCATAGCATGCCTTAATATTTGTAAAATGCACAATATTTGCTTTGAATTTCACCAGAAAAACCATCTTCTCTTGGTGTTTGAATCAGGAACTATTTCGTTCTTGTTCCGGTTTTCCATTCCTTGCTTCAGTGCCTCAAGCCTTTTCCTGCAATCAATTTAGAAAAAGCTTACAGGTCACTCAACAGAAAAGATCAGACAAAACTATGTGCTTTAGCTCCTCAAAAAAAGTCAGTATGACCCTGGAGAGAAGAAAACAATAGCATGCAAATGACTGGAAACAATAAAGCAAAAGGCCAAAGTCATTCTTAAATCCAAATAAAGAAAGAACATAACATCAGGCCATAAGCTACAGGGGATGATGGGTAACAAATCTAATCCATAGATGAAGCAGATGAGGAACCATCCCAAACCTGTGATATAATTCACCTATCAGCACATGCATCTGGAAGAAGTTCAGGGACGTAGTTTCCAGTTTGATTTTATTTCCATCCCCACAATCTCATAGTGCTAGTTTACAGTAGCCACACTATTAAAACAAAATTTTGGTACAAGGCTAGTGCTAGCTTACAGTTGGCACAATATTGTTTTATTTAGAAAAAAATACGCATACAAGGCTAGGTGAGTTCTTGGGCACCTCTAACAGTGCCTTAACCAATATCTACATTCCATCTGACTCTTCTGTATTAAGAATTGGTGGCATTTTACAGACTCTCCCTCTCTCAGACACACGGACACATTGACAAACACACGCACACACCCGGGAAAAGCATACACACATGCTTGCACACACACATGTAGCATGCGCCTGCAGAAATGAAGTGAAGGATCTACCAACTCATAAGCACTACATGAGCAGTTAAAGCATCTGAAATGAAGTATGCACCCTAAGGAAGAACCACATACAAAATGCTCAAATAACAGAAGCCACAAAATACGTCATAAGAATGATGAGTTTGCAGTTTAAAAGAATTGAAGTCATAAAAATGCAGTTCTTATATAATGAAATCGACATTTAGTGGTGCTTGGGCTAGTCTAACCCTCATCCAAACATGCAAGTCCATTTAGTAACTATAAAGATCCCAGAAGACAAATAACTGGTGGTCTTGTCATTCAATTAAGTGGTTTAGACCCCTACCCAAAAAAACAAAAGGATACCATGCTACAATGTAAAGTCCAAAAGCAAGTATAATGTTCTAAATTACTTGATCCGTGCAAATGGAAAAGTAATTCTCATTACTTGGTATCAGTAAGGCGACCATGTAGACTCCATCTCTCACGAAACCCTTCCACGCCTTCTGTTCCACTTGCCAAAATCAGTCGTCTAAAAAACAAGGAAACAATTATAAGGATCTACAAGTAATTCTTTAACAAGACAAAGTGTAAAAGTTGTAAAAAAGCCAAGCTTCTGCTGATTTCATTTTCTTTCCTGTTGTATTCTTATTCTCATTTTCCTCGGAGCTATAAGTGATAAATCCATTCCTTGAAAACATTATGGTGGAAGAGCAAGTCAATCAATTAAAGACAATAGAAGGCATGCAGAAGAAGTTACAGATGGTAAACAACTATAGACAAGGTAGTGTGGAAAATAGCTAAATTTTGACAGGTGCTAATCAATTTCATAATAGCTCTTTTCTTTATAAAATTCTGGTCCAAGTCAAAGGTGAATCACATCTATATAATTGTGGGTCCAAAAGCTAGTTTGACAACAAACACGAGTCTAATTGAAACGCATTCTTCCAAAACAAATTTAGACTTCAAATTTGTGGCCTCATATTTAACTGAGAAGGCTACTTTCTTTCCCACATCCCTGTTCAATATTAGACCAAAACAAAATCTATTACTCAATACTAGACTTCATAATTATGTACAGAGTGTCACCATCCTTGGTAAAAGAACAATACTTCAGTCCTGCCCCCATCAGTTGCCAAAAGACCATGGAGACATCAGAAAGTTTACAGAATAATAGGGACTTCTGATGCTTTGATAAAATTTAAAAAATTCCGTTATCTAAGGAACAAGTTACAAAGATATACTTCGCTATAAACAAAACATTCTCCGCTAGATGTATATTACCTCTCCAGCAATGTCACTTCTGATTCCAGCTGGGTAGATCTTTCCTTAGCTTCTTGTAAGGGCATTGACGTCCCTAACTTACGCTCACTATCTTGAAGCCGTTGTCTCAGTTCCTTGTCCTGAAAAAAGAAACCTCAATCGAAGCAGTTCATAAAGATATTACAGGCAGAACACCTCAGAAATTTATCTCTAATAGACTAACACTGTACCATGCAGGGAGCAACAAAACCAAGCACATAGTCAAATATACTCACCCTTTTCTCTGCACATTGCCGGTAGAGAGCAATCTCATCCTGACAGAAAGGTTCAATATCATTGATCTGCAAGCCTATGGCATAATATCAAATGATAGAGGATAAACATCATTGAACATGCCCAAATGCCTAAAAGAAAGGCCCAGAACGAAACTTACACAAGAATAAGTTCCTCAAAATTCCATCACATAAATCCACACCTTCGAGCACGTGAGATGCGATTTCTGGGGGAATGAGTGGTGATGGTGGCCCCATCATCAAGTCATCCCCAACCAGAATGGTCTCCTCCATAGTTGGCTGTGCATCGACTAGAAGCCCCACAGAGAAAGTCAATCAGCAGAGGCATTACACCATTTCATTTACATTACAGTCAAACATGCAACGCATTGATCAGAATACTCAAAGTAACAGCACGTTGCCATCAGAAGATAAAAGGCGCCAGCCAAAGTCTTATGAACTCCGATACTTCTACCACTTAAAACCAAAAAAGAAAAAGAAAGAGTATGCAATGATAAAAATTATTAGCATCATAACTATTATCACCAACACTAGCTTTCAACTTGAAGTTTCAAGTCCTATATACATAAGAAAAAGGGATATATTCCCTTTTCTATACTCCATTGTCTAATTATCTGTCAAATTAAGTTGACTGGCACATTCAAAATACCCGCATTGTTCCTTTTCCTGCAACCAGTTTAAACCAAAATAAAAAAAAGAAAGAGAAAAGTAATCAACTAGATAGCTCTTTTTTAAACGAACTCGCACAATCACAAGATGGCATTAGCTAAGTGCATTTCTCCTTCCTTCCTCAGCCAACTGAAACAACAGGCAACCCTCCAAAGCCGACAATGAATAGTACCCAGATACTTCTAATATACAGAAATGGATAGTAACAGCAAATAACAACACTGAACCTTTCCCCAAACCCTCGTAACCCACGAACACCTACCAAAAAGTTTAACAGAAGTGCATACATGCATGCTACAACGGAGGCCAAGTTTAAATTCTCTCCACAAAGAACTTAACCATTTTCACTCAACAGAACTTGTATCAGAATCACCATCGTCTCATTATCCATACTCTCCAATAGAAATACTATTTTTTTCTAGATTGAACATTGTAAACTACTGTGTTTGTAGTTTAATTTCAAAACAAAGATATCAAGTTGCTACCCATAATGTAAAGAGGGCTCAGGGACAAACCATCCATGATATGGGTTTCTTTCTTTCTTAGCTTTTTCAGCTGGGTTGATTGATTCTTGAAACTCCGACGAGAGTTTTAGTGATATTCTTGAATGCCTGGAAAGTTCTGAGGCATAGCAAATTAGAACTAAAATGACGAAAATAAATGGTGCGAGGTCACGAAAAAGAGAGACAATTGAAAGAGCTGGGCCGTGTTTGCGGTCAATTTGGGAGGAGGTTGGCCTAGCCGGCGGTGGTTGGGTGGAATAGAAAGACGGCAGCTTCGGGGTGGCCGTCGGTTTATATGTTTTGACAATTTCTTACCATTAGGGAATGGCACACCTATGTGTGTGTAAATCTGAAAGAAAAAATTTTAAAAATATATTAAATTTTTATTAAAATTTTTAGTAGTTATTGGAGGTTTTGTTTTAGAAATATGGATGGAAGAATAGTCTTTTGATAGTTACGTAGAGGTGGAAAGTTTAATAGATAAGATGTGGGTAAATAATAATGAATATTGGAAGTGTATATTAGGTAAACCAATTAATAACATTATTTTTTTACACCAATTCTACTCCGACTTTATTTATAGAAAGATAATAGGAAAATTTTATGTACTAAATTGAATTCCAAAACTCTCAATTGAATTAAGTTTTATTACTAAATTGTACAAGTATTAAATTGATTTAAAACTACTTGAATTTAAAAAAAAAATTGACGAGGAGAGATGGGATTTAAACTCAAAACCTCTAATTTCTTATAATCTCAATCTTGAACATTTGAGTTATTTTAAAACTACTTGAGTTATTTTTGTGTTTATAGCTAAATTACATTCAATTTATAATCGGAACTCCTTAATAGGAATATGCATTCTGACTCTTTGATTTTCTAAACAAACCGCTTTCAATATTGCACCCCTTTAGGTATAGCAGCCAAGCATTTCTTGCTAATCCAAGTTGGATTAATTAGTACGGACGGGACATCTTTTCACAAAAGATTGAGTGCTCGATTTTTGCCACGCATGTGAGGATTTTGTTAGTGAATGATTGTAAAAAGTTTATAAATGACCTATAATTTCAAGAGTATGCCTTCACCTGTACTGATGATTAAACTTGAATTTACCTAAACTTCAATATATATATATATATATATATATGTATGTATATATAAAAGATGCTAAGGATCTCCTAACAGACTCATCACTGCATGATCAACGCCACTACCAAATGGGACTAATGCATCTCTCTCCAAAGCTCGGACTGCAATGCTCAAGGCAATGGATGAGAACTAGACCTCGATCCTAATTTATTCGGAAAGGAAGGCGTTAATTGACAGACTTAATCATGGATGCATTGGTCTCTTCTTTTTATGTGGTAATAGATGATATTAAACTTTTGAATAAATTTGACATTATTTCTTCTCTTCCCTTCTCATGATGAAAGTGAACTCAAAATTTATAGCCATGGTTTGCTAAAGTTAGCCGTTTAACCTTGTTAATAATGTTAGATGAAAGGATTATTTTCTTGTCTGGCTTGTAAAAGAGGCACATAATATTTCTACAGTAGTTGTCTTTATTATATAATTACTCTTGTAATTATCCTTTTACTGAAATATATAATAAAGATGACTTGTGTTTAAAAAAAAAATCACTAGATATCTTTCTTTTATTTCTTTTTTTGGACAAAATACAATTTACCTCCCTGTGATTTAGCGATTTTTCACATGATCCCCTTATTGTTTCAAAAATTATATATAACCCCTCAAAATTTGGATTAAAGTGTCAAAGTGATGGAAATGATCATTTGTAATGGAACCCATAAAAATGTCGAAATTGTCCTTGTTTATACTTTAGTATTTTACCATATAACTTCTTAATGGTTTTCAAAATATATACATAACTCTCCCTGTGGTTAATAATTTTCAATTTTATATTGGGGTACTTTTGATATTTTAGTTAACTCTATTATGGAATGCAGATTTTGTTATTTTTGACACTACAATCCAAATTATGAGGGGGTTATGTATAATTTTTTAAAATTATAAGGGTTATATGAAAAAGTGTTAAATCACAGGGAGGTAAAGTATATTTTGTCCAAAAAAAGGATATCGAGTGAACAAAATCAACTAGAGTGCTTTTATAACTTAAACATTCTACTCGCAAGAGTTATAGATTTCATTAAGAACAATATAGTTCAACCTTTCTTTTGGTACTAGATGTATGCACATATATTATAGGAATAGACCATAATTATCAACAATTGTGCATACTTCTTTTCAAATTATCATGCTATTCGTTTTTCCCTTGAACCTAACTCTTGGGATTTCCAATCATTAGGTTGGATATCCTTACATGTAAATTAGAATTTATGGACTTTAATCACATCACTCTCATGGTCTACTATATCTTTGGCTTAATCTTGAATTATTTACTATTTTCACAAAAACATAAATAAAGATGTAATCTCACACTCGAGTCAAATTATTTCATCAAGTAGCACAATAATGCAGTGATAATACTAATATTTTGTGAGAATATTTCTCACATAATTCCCATACACGCAATTATATTCACTTCAAGTGACAGCTCAATGTTTTTCAATTTTTTTCCATCCTAGTAACCAGTAGTCTCACTAGAAATTTATCAAAATAGATGACCATTAGTTTACTACTAGGAGCTACTTTATTTCTCAAAAATTCTCAATTTCATCTAGTAGGCTAGTAGTCTATAAACCTACTAGGAACCATTTTTGCCATCTCCATGAAATTTTTATAGAGCTTTTTTTTTGAAGAATATGAGATACTCAATTCAAGTATCTTCACATTATATTCATACTTTTGAGTGTGTATCCATCGACACAAACTCAAAGAAAGAAATAAGAAATCCAAAACCATGCTAATGAATGTCATTTAACATTGCACTTAATTGCAACTTTAAAATTCATACTCATAAGTTGCAAAAATAACATAGTATCACATGAGATTTGTAAATATTTTTTTTGTTATTCACAATAAAAATTCATGTTATTGAGAATCTTTAATAATATATCAAATTCTTTGCATTCATTTTTAGCAAAGAAGAAAACCCCCACTATTTTAGTGCTTTAATCATATACAACTGAATGTGTATCGCAGTCAAAGATCAAGTCCTATGCATATTAGCATAGAAAATTACTGTGAACCCCCAATGTTTGTCACAACTTTATAACATGTGACGGAGTATATATGTATTGTAATTAAAGCAAATAACTCAATTAATCATATCCCTTGGAAGTTCATTTTTACTTGTTAAGAAGGCACCTTTAAAATTTCTTCTAGAATGCATGATGGCAACTTTTCTAGTGCAGCAACAAGTTGTAATTGCTCAATAATTCGAACTCCCTCAAATCTAAAAATATCGAAATTACCCTTATTTAAAAATTAAAATGGTTGAAATGACCAAAATATATTAACATAATATGCATGACACACTAACCCCGTATACTTTTATATTTTACCATATAATTCCCTTATAATATAATACTTTATCATATAACTCTATTATGATTTTTAAAATATATACATAATTCCCCTATGGTAAATAAATAGTTTTCAATTTTACATAGGGGTATTTTTTACATTTTAGGTGATTCCGTTATAGATTACAAATTCCGTTACTTTGACACTTTAATCCAAATCATGAGGTGATTATGCATAACTTTTGAAATAATAGGGGAATTATGTACAAAAAATACTAAACCACTTGGGGATAAATTGTAATTTGCCCCGATAATAATAATAATAATCCTTGTTTCTTCATCCGTTACACGCTTTTGTATCAGACACCTCTCTTCTTCAGACAAAAAGGTAGTGATTACCGGCTCCAGCTTACTAGCTTTTGAGAAACTATAACACTCTTGTTTGCTGAATAAATTCTGATAAGATTGAACAGCTATATTCTTGATCTGATTGTAGTCCTCCACCTTTTCTCCTGATTCAGTAGTTAAAGACAGAATTCATTTTCTAGCATTATGCCCCCGGACTTTTCTATGAAAGGAAGCCGTGTTTCGATCACCTTCCTTTAGCGGTTGAGTCCTGGACTTATCCTTAAAAGAACATTACTCTGCTTTGAAAGACCAAATAATTATTTTGCAAACACATTTGCAAGCAGAGGAATGTTCTTTTAAGGATAAATTCACCAGTGGCACATTTACACCTTTGCCCAACGCAATGTTACAAGGATCAGCTTGCAATAGTGTTTGCAAAGTAATTATTTGGTCTTTCTTCTGCCTGACACTGTCACAAATATTTCCATACTGTTTCTTATTCATTGTTTTCAAGCCTTTCTCCACATTTCAAAGTCGAAAATCACTAGATTTGACGAACCTTATCCAAAGAATACTACAAAATTTCAGGTTGACCATGCTACTTCTAAGTGTTTACGGCCATGTTTTGGCATACCTGAACCCATATTTTCTTTTATTTCCCGTCCCTTTTTTAACGCCTCTCTTTTGAAATCTGTTTTATTAAGATCGTGGTTCATTTGTAAAAGGTAATAAACAATTTGTTTCATCCACACTCTCGTTGTACAATCCATTATCCAGAAAGAACAATAGAAGGTAAATTGACAATACATCCTGCAAAACTCTCTACTACTGATCAGAAACAGCAATAATAATCAAAATAGCCACAATGATGGTGATGATGGAATCACAATGTAGGCAAATTTGTTAATCTTATCGACATTGGCGCTGGTAGGTTAGTACAGACATGATGGTCTGTGTAAAACTAAGAACAATGATGAGGAAGGCAGAAAAAACGGAAATAAATGACCATGGACTTCTGAAATAAGTCCTCATCATGGTTGCCCAATAGCTATTGAAGTATGCATCCAGCTCTTTGAACTCCTTGTAGAGGTAACAACTATGGACGTTGATCACAACATTTTTCCCAAGATTGTTGAACAAATCAGCCACATATATGTCATCTTGTGAGAATCTTGTGATAATCCCATCTAGACACAGTAATGCTACATCTCTTGGCCGATGGATGAGACAATTCATGAAAGAAATATAGTCTGTGAAGTATGTTGGTTTATCTTCTTGGCATTGTTCCCAGGCAACACAGTTCAGGAGAAGGGTGCTTGTGAAATCATTCACAGTTATTGCTGGGATTTCCAGGACTCGGTTGTGGAACTTGATGTCCAAGAAACTGTCGGCTTTTCGTGGCTTCAACTTGATCCCTGATGGCCTTAACTCTGTTACACTTTGTATTGATTGACTTGATGGACGATATGCATCAAGGTGTTTTGGTTTTGTCTCTTGATTTGAGGGTAAGAGACTCAAGTAGAACAAATCCAGTAAATGCAATGGTTTGAAAGCAGCCATGCACTCAAAGAAGATATCAGACGGCAGTGGTAAGAACAGGTCGAAAACTGTCAAGGCAAGACAAGGGAGTGAGCGAGTTTTATCTTCTGGAAGCCATGACGGGAGAAACAGTTCCTCCAGGACGAAAAAAGGCAGTTGGTTCTCCAATTTAAGAAGATCCCTGATGAGAATTGGTATTATCCATGGCTTGGTGAAAATTGGATCATCTTCATCAACCGAATCTTCACTAGAACCAAGATGGCGAAGGAGACCGACAACAAAGCAGGCATCTAATAACATCATTTCAACAAAATCATGGCTAGACATGGGCAATTTATCAGAGTAGCAAGCTCTCGCCCTGGCTTCTAAGTCCCTCATGCATCTAAGGTAAGTGCTTAGACCACTAAAATGATTATTGTGATTTCTAGAGAGAATCTTGTCTAGAAAGTACCATTTGTGCTCTTCAAACTTGAGTAGATGATTCTTGCCGCGGTGATAAGGACCTATTGACACAAGCTCAGGCTCTTCAGCCTTCTCATTTGTACCTGTTAGGCCACATGGAAGTCTGAATATGCATATGGATGAGGTATTGCCTTCTTCTCTTGCCACTTGACGCCATTTCTCCAGGCCTCCTTCTATGAGATTTAGGGAAGCGTGTTCTGTTTCAAAGTGAGCTTGATCTTGTTGCTGCCGGCTTGTTAGTCCTTCAGAATCTGCATATTCATGATAGCGCCATGACCCTGATTCATTCAGTTGTCGTTCATTGGGTTCATGAGTTGATCTTCCTTCAAGGGTATTATCATCCTTGTGGTCTGCCACCTTTATCTCGTTTGAACTATTTCCATTGGGCAGTGATATTGCCCTCTTACCTTTTTTATCTTCATCTAACTTTTTCTCCTGCTCAGACTCATCTATAGTAATAGCTTGATACTCCATGGTTTCTTGGTTTTCTGCCTCTCACTTCCGCAAAACATTTCTCAGTTTATCCATAGTTGGAAGCTAGAACTCAAGAAAGGAATTGGAGTACAAAATTTGGTGAACTTGCAAATCTGAAACTATGAGATTCCTACTTAACAACATATATATTCAAGGTATGAGCGAAGATATATAGATGCAATTTTCAAGCAGTTGCCGGGGGGCTTCTCTTGAATTTCCTGGAAAATTAGCTACTATCTCCTTTATACTTCTAGGCTACTGATTTGAGGTATATTGGAGTGGGAAAACAGCTACACCGTGGCTCAGTCCCTATCAAGGGACCTGCATGTCAATCACTTAGTACATTTGCATTACCATGGGCGAACCAATTATTGATTGGACAAAGTAAAATTATTGCGGCAGTAAAAAGTTGCAAAATTTACAGTAGGCGATGATGTTATTGGCACACCATTGTCTCTTAATGGCATTCCATTTTGTTCATGTCTTTTGCAAATATTACAAAAGAGACGTAATTTCATTAATAACTAGAATGTCTCGTACTAAAGCTTTGTTTGGATTGCATTCTTCTAAACTTTTTGTAAAAAATTACTATAGCGATTCGATATATGTGAATTAAAAAATAATTGGAAAATATGTCCACGAAAACGTTGTAGCAATCCAAACACACCCTAAAGAAACACGAACCTACAAATATACTTGAATATAGTTTCTTGCATGCTAAGGAGGCAATTAGGTTAGTTTTGGATTCAAGGTGGCTGTGCAATCTCATTACAACTGATCCATTATCAATTAAGCTATATGTCCTAACAAATCTTATGGAAGTTTGTCTCGAACCAATGTCAGATTAACAAATCCTTACTCGTGAACCTAACAAATATTATGGAAGTTTGTCTCGTGTCTTTCTTCCTTTGTATTAGGTAAAAAAACTTGTTGCTTTCTCGAGCATCCATGCTCTGAATTGAACTTGGAAGACAGCTTTTGCTTTGTTGGATAGCATCAAGCTTTATTTTCGAGGTAGTTACTTCCCAGTTACGCGTATATGGACTCAAAGATCCTTCTTGACGTGGTCAGTCGCGTTTACTCTGCACTTTTGGACTATGCATCACATCTTATTCAAACTTCAAAGACTACAGTTGGACGGACCTTTTACCTCTCACCATGCCTTTAGGAAAGCAAATTTAGTCGAAGACCCGGGCAGAATATCGCCATTGTAAATAACATATAGCACATATTTTCCATCTTCTTTAACTTTTGGCCATGGTTATAGGATGGAAAGTTCTTAGATGTTAAATTTTAATTCATAAGCAGTATGAGTTGAGGCTCCCTGTCTCCTGTTAACTTTTTTCTCCTATATAGTAATAGAATTAAACAGTGAGACCTCATGGATTTTGAACTTGAATAACTAATTCTTAGAACATATTAAAATGTCTAGCAGCGTAACATGTGCTGGGAAGATTAAATATGTCATAGCTAGAATAGACTAGAATAGAATTGCTCTTGTAGGTGACATGGGAAAACTTGATGAAAACACTGGTATTGAAATTCCACAGGTAATTAGCAAATTTTGCAGGCTTCAGATTCTACCAATCTAGAAGACTGCTTTTCCAGACTTTAACTGTGCAGATTCTGGTTACTGGTTCATAGTTGTTGGACCCCTTTTCCAATGTTCATTGCGGACCAAGATGGCTCTTTCAATATCAAAAAGAGCACAAATATGAACATTCGAAGGAAGCCATGTAGCCGTTTCCATTGATTACGCGTCTTGTGCCGCGGTGCAGTAGCCAAAGGTACTCCAAAATTTCTCCTTTTTGTGTATCTTCCATTACAACCCTTCTCCTTTTGACTGATGGCACTTTCGAATTCTACTTAAACAGTATAGATGATTGTTTTCATCAAAAGACCTATGTTGAAGACTTTCACAAACAAAACTCACGTAAGTACTTAAATAATGGTTTCTCATACTAACTTCAATCAAACACTCCAATAATCATTTTGATCCATAAACAATTTCGGTATCAATGCAAGGAAAAGGCCAAGAATGAAGGAAACAGCCGCTGAACATGAACAATTTAGGTGGATAAGAGAAGGGTCAGTAAGTAATGAAAAAATTTCAAGATGGTTATTGCTCAGTGAGTGAAAGATCCTATTGTTGCAATGTTGATTTCAGATGGGGAAAATAGTTTTAGATGCAAATCTGCATGTATCCTCTAGTGTGTAATAACTCATGTATGTATGTTTATTTAGTGTTAACTAATAGATGTTAATACTCTGCTCACATATAATTCTGTTGAGAAAGGGTATCGGCGCGTGAGTATACAATATCAGAATTAACTCAAGACAAATTACTCTTTTATTAAGTATCAATTAAAATAAAAACAAATCAAATCACCGATATCAATAGCAACAGTAAAATATAGAAAAGTAAAGACACATGACATATCTAGTAAAAACCCAAATTGGGAAAAATTACAAGATCTAATCTAATAAAAAATCTCTTGTATTACAATAATGGGACTATACAGGCCTATTCAGAGCATCCGCATGACAATAACATCAACCACAACAATCAAGTGGATCTACTACAAATTCATCTCCCAAATTCTACAACATTCTAAGAATTGAGTTTGGAAGGATATTACCACACAAAGTGAAAATTCGAAATTGGACATGTAGAGAGGTAGAATTTGAAGAAAGGATTGTGCTCCTAAAATCACCATCCAATCAAGGTCTCGAAGTTGCAAAACTTCGTTCTCTTTGGCCCTTTTTCTCCCTCACACTCACAAAAATGGTGGCTGATGAATCTTGTTCTAAACTGAAACTTGCGGCAGCCATTCATTCTGAAAGGAAGGTGTTAATTGACAGAATAAATCATGGATACATTGGTAGCTCTTCTTTAGATGTAGTAATAGATGACATTGAATTTTGAATAAATTTGACATTGTTTGCTCTCTTCTCTGCTGATGATAATATTTCTATAGTAGTTGTTGTTATTATTATATAATTATTCTTGTAATTATCCTTTTACTGAAATATATGATAAAGATGAATTTTGACAAAAAAAAAATCACCAAAATTGACAAACCTTGTGCCAAAGAATACTACAAAATTTCAAGTTCACTATGCTGCTTCTAAGTGTTTACGGCCATAATTTGGCATACCCAAATCCATATTTTCTTTTATTTTACTTCTTTTAAACTCCTGTTTTTTAAATCTATTTTATTAAGATCGAGATTCATTTGTAAAAGTTAATAAACATTTTGTTTCGTCCACACTCTCATGATGCAATATATTATCCACAAAGAACATTAGAAGGTTAAATTGACAATACACCTTACAAAATTCTCAACTACTGATCAGAAACAACAATGATAGTCAAAATAACCACAATGATGATGATGATGGAATCACAATGTAGGCAAATTTGTTAATCTTATCCAAATTGGCGCTGGTAAGTTAGTACAGACATGATGGTCTGTGTAAAACTAAGAACAATGATGAGGAAGGCAGAGTAAACAGAAATAAATGACCATGGACTTCTAAAATAAGCCCTCATCACGGTTGCTCAATAGCTAGTGAACTATGCATCCAGCTCGTTGAACTCCATGTAGAGGTAAAAACTAAGGACGTTGATCACAACAATTTCGAAGAGATTGTTGAACAAATCAGCCACATATATGTCATCTTGTGAGAATCTTGTGATAATCCCATCTAGGCACAGTAATGCTACATCTCTTGGCTGATTGATGAGACAATTCTTGAAAGAAATATTGTGTCTAAGTATCTTGGTTTATCTTCTTGGCATTGTTCCCCGGCAACACAGTTCAGGAGAAGGGTGCTCGTGAAATCATTCACAGTTATTACTGGGATTTCCAGGACCCGGTTGTGGAACTTGATGTCCAAGAAACTGTCAGCTTTTCGCAGCTTCAACTTGATCCTGATGGCCTTAATTCTGTTACACTTTGTATTGATTGACTTAATGGACGATATGCATCAAGGTGCTTTGGTTTTGTTTCTTGATCTGAGGGTAAGAGACTAAAGTAGAACAAATCCAGTAAATGCAAAGGTTTGAACGCCATGCACTTCAAGAAGATTCAGAGGGCAGTGGCAAGAACAGGTTGAAAACTTTCAAGGCTAGCAAAAGGGAGTGAGTTGAGTTTTATCTTCTGGAAGCCATGACGGGCGAAACAGTTCCTTCAGGACGAGAAAAGGCAGTTGGTTCTCCAATTTAAGAAGATCCCTGATGAGAATTGGGATTATCCAACCTGGAATACTTAGTGGTAGATGAGCAAACACAAAGCAGAGAGAACCATGACTGTTCAGGAGGATAAAGACATTGGACGACATTAACTATATACTTGGAATTGCAACTAGAAGAAATTTCAATGAGTAATTCAAGTTTATATTACCAATTAGAATTGTAAATTTAGGATCCTTCTAATTCCCCGTCTAACTAGCCAAAACATTCAAATTTTATCGCCACCAAAAGCTAATCGGTTTTACAAGCAATTCCTAATGCATGTACAAAGAAATTAGAATTACAATACTGAATAAATTTTCTGTAAAAAGACCCCAAATCGTCCAACGAACTATAGACTTCTTAGCAGCATTTTTGTTCAATTGCTGTGCGCTTGCACACTGGACAAAAGTTCCTCCGCTGCAACCAGTTTTTGATGCAATCAGAATGGTATTCATGTCCGCATTCAAGCTCTGCTATGGTCTCCTCATCTTCAAATTCCCCTTGGCATACAACGCAGATTTCACCCTCTTCATCAGCACCGCGATCAGCTGTCTTTCGATAGTTTCTTGTTCTGAGATGCTCCAAGATGGTTTCTTCTTTCAAATTGCTATATTGATCCGATCTTTCCGATGCTTCCAGGAAAGACATCTCTGAAATCCTGATGAACTCTACATCCAAATTGTCCAGCTCTTCCTCATCCCCAACAGGCAAGATCATAAAGAGAACCGATAGTGGCTGTGGCTCATCATCGTCAGATTCTTCTTCTTCAACACGGTTATCCGAGGCTGGATAGTTTTCCCTCTGAACCTCATCCTCTGAGGAGGGTGGAATGTTTTCTCGCCCATATTCGAAATCCTCCTGAGGAATTGAGTAGCATTCTGGATGATCATCATCATCATCCCAAGCTGATCGGAGGTTGTGTGGACGATTTTCTTGCATGTAGCGTTCTTGAACCATCATCAGATGGTTGAAGTGGAGAGGGTCAGCGTTTGTTTGGTTGGAAAAAATAACTGGCTGACGATGCATAGTTTCAAGAGATTGCATAATTGAAAACATTACTTCTGTAGGATTACTTTCTTAATTTTCTTCTCCTTGCTGCTGCTGAATGTTGATCAAGGACTTCTTGCTGCCCGTGAATTATTGATCAAGAACTTCTTGCTGCTCCTGAATTATTGATCAAGGACTTTCTTCAGAATCCTTTCGGACTTCTTCTTTGGTAAGCAATAATGATGATGATTATTTAGCAATTGGGTCGAGTATAACTTATATATATATATAAGTATATATATATACATATAGCCAAATCCAATTTTTTGGCAGAATCCTAGCATGTTTTGGATTAGCAAACGTTTCCTAATCAGCTTTGGATTAGCAAACGTTTGAGATTTTGGTCAATCCTACGTCTGCTAGAAAGCGTATTTTTCTTGTTAGGAAGCATGTGTTGTTAACCTGACAATATTATGAGATGCCGACTTGCATGATTATTAGCTAGATAAATGTGTGGAACTTTTTCCCAAGGAAAACTGGCAGATACCCAAAGATGGAGTATGATCTATTTGTTTTTTAATGAAATATATTGATGATTGAAGAAGCCAGAGCAGTTAAAGCGTCGATTGCATTGGAAGAATTGCATTTGTTAAGCTGCTACAATTACAAGGGGATTAGCTACAAATGGTAGATTATACCTCCTCTGGCCAACAGAAGATGATTCTGATGTACAAAATAAATTACTGCATCATGTTTGTCGGAAAATGTATTTTCTGCTACAACTCCATTACGGTTATTATGCACGCCTGTACTCATCTCCACAGTCCCCGATCACTTTTAGAAGATCTTTTCCTTTCTCTGAAGCTTCTCGGATGCTGCTCAAGTCGTCTTCATCAAGAACGAGTGAAAATACAGCATTGGCATCTTTAATGTGCTCCGATAGACCAAGCCTAACACCTACCATTGATCCAGCCACTGCCGGCTGCAATTATGGAGAAACGGCAGGGAAAATATGTAAGACAAGGATCTAAACAGTTCTAAGAGAGACATTTTCTGTGTTTAGCTTTGGAACATAGAAATCCAACATCAAAACTTGGGAATGACCTTACCTGATCTAGTACGTATCTCACAGCAACTGTTGGAATTGACACTCCATGTTTAGAAGCTACTTGTTTTAGTGTCTGTAGCAAATTTTGGAAGAGACTCCATCCTCCCCAGGCATCAACCATCTATGTTTTTTAATGCGTACAAGTAAATTAAACATGTGAATCAGAAGGCGTATGATAATAGGAATAAACTTAAAGAATACCTGCTTGCCTATCTGTTAATAGAGTTACTTAAATTCCCATTATTCAAAAAGGAACAAAATTCTTTTCTGTCCATGGAAAAGAAGTATTCAGAATGCAATTGCAAAGTAATTCAGTAGCATATCCTTGGAAGATCTTTGCTTTTTTGTTTTTTAACAATTTGTACAGGCAATTCTTCCATTGTGCCTTAGGAAAAATGTTCCCGAGTTGAATTTCCAGATCCATCTTTTAATATTTGTTTTGACTATTGGAATTTGGCATCATTCAAGAGGAAATTTGGAAGCAAGAGGACATACCCTTTTGTACTTCTGCAGTGAAGGGGTATTCAATGGAGGGCCAGCAAAAGGAATTGATAGGTTGGTATCAAGAAATTTCTCAGATAATAGGCCACCCATTACCGTTCCATATCTGCACATTTAGCTGTATAAGAACAAGAAATGGCTAAAGAAGTGTAATATGTAACTCAATAAAGCCATAATGCTAAGTATTTAACTCATTCAAGCCATTTTTGTCTTCTACATTCAGAAACTGTATCATTAGGTCCAGAAATACGTTTTCATTTCTGAGAGAGAGAGAGAGGGAGAGAGAGAGAGTGGGAGAGAGAGAGAGAGAGAGACGTTATAAGTTTTACTCCAGTAAGCTGGCAAAGCTCTGCCATTTTCTGCTGAGGACGCATGTCAACGACTGAATGTTGTACCTGAAGAAACAACAGTCTCTGGAGCTTAGTAAGATAGACATGGGATATAGACAATAATATTGCTATTTTCATTCCAAATTAAAGAAATATTGGTGCTCATTCCAGGCCTGTACAAGTATAGAAGTCGACTACACAAATTGACTTTTAGAGTCTTATATCTAAGAAATTAAATTCTCCTATGCCTACACCTCCTTTTTTGAGTTACTTTTCTTCTTCTTTTGCAGTTCATATTAAACATCCTTAGACATGTCAGGCATCAGCAGAACATCATAGGAGAAGCCCATTTCACGGAATCAACTTTAAAGTCGACTTTTAAAGTAACTTTGAGAAGTCAACTTCTAAAGTATGGAAACTGAATAAAACTCTCAACATTTCTTTGGTTTGGAATAAATTAGCTGTATTGGTGTATATGGCCCCTAGAGATCAATGTATACACAAATATACAAAAACAAGAAGGGGTCTTTAAGTTATACTAGGCTAACCTGATTGCTTACTACAGGAATACCATTCTCCAGAATTTTCTGTAATCTCTCGGTGTCAAAGTTGGTCAAAGCAACAGTCTTGATCTTACCTGCATGGGAATCACTGATATAATCCCATTTTAAACAAGGAATTTACTTCAAAGATGAGACTGTATAGCTGTTGGTCTAACACTAACCTTCGTCTTTCAGGTCTGTAAGGTGTTTAAGTGCATCAAGGTAGCCAGGATTAGAGTAGTCCCACCTGGTTCAGTAAGTTCAGAAAAAGGGTTAACAAAAATTTGGAAGATATTTACCAGTGTCATCGATACTAAGGTTTCTGCTTTGTTTCAAATTAAAGTACAGCATTTTGAATTATCTATAATAAGGTTAAGAAATCTTCACAGATGAGTTACACTAAACACATCACTGTCTTCACTAAAAGTGCACAATCAGAAATGAGCTATCAGTACCATATATAAGATTGAGGTGGCTTTTTGCTAAAAGGTTTAAAAACCACCAAAAACAAACTATTCCTGAGATCAAAGACATTCACTGGACTGAGTAAATATTCATTGTACATATTGTCTAATTCAGTTCTATCTCAGCAGACACCTTCAGCATCCTTAGCCTGAGAATAATCCTGTCTCCTAGACCTAGTAATTAAAGGTTTAATATCTGAAGTACCATGAAGAAGGAACACAAAGAAAAATATTGGATACCAGTGAAACTGCAGCATATCCAAAGAAGAAACGTCCATCCTTCTTCGCGAAACATTAATGCTATCACGTACAAAGCTACTAGTCATCTTCACTGGTGGAGGAACCCACTTCGTTAGGCTGCATTAAAGAAGAAACAAGTGCACTCAGATTGCATTGCTATATTAGCGAGTAACACTTCTCATCTCAGCAATGCTATCCATGAGCAATTTAACATTAAAATGGTTGTGACTTACCCTCTGATATTTTCCAGAACCTCAGGAGGGCGCTCTCGACGCACTCTATTTATAAAGATCCCATAAAGATCCTCGGCAGGTCCATCTGCAACATAGACATAATCACTGAACTACGTACTCAAATACAGAGTGACAATAACTCATATCCTGTTATCCCATTAAATAAACAAGTAGATCTCTGATAAGTGCACCATTTCACTGATTGTGGTCAATCTAGAGGGGTGTGTAAGGCCAAGGTTTGTGACTGTGGTTCAACCAGATACAAATGTAAAGAAAAGATACAAGTCCTAGCTCTATGATGCTTTACATATATCAGCCATATCAAAGGTGTTTAATCCAGCATCAGCATACTGAAGCATTGCATCAACTGCAGCATTTTGTTCAATTCTTCCCCATCCTCCACTAGTCTGCCACATCCCATTAACTACCCTGCAAATCTCCAATGAATCTTTCCCATTTTTAACCACAGCCCTCCTTTTATCTTCAGTCAAGACGCATTGCACTGAGCTCGAAAAAACTTTCCTTGCCTCAGTGACTCCAAAAGACCTTATCTTGATTGAGTTTATGCTAAATTGGGCAAAGCAGTGGCTCAAGTACACTGCCATTGTGATTCTGTACTGAGCCTTGGCTTCCAGAGTTGCTGACTTATGCCATAGACTAACCTTGTTTGCTAAATTGTAAAAACTGTCTTTGCTGTTACACTCTAATAGTGATAATGGAACAGTCGAACTGGAATAAATCCTATCTCATCTATATCCTCAGCTCCCAACCACCACCAGGAGTGTTTTCTGGTCTAAATTACACTTTTGCCCAAGTTCTTAAAAAAGGAAAGGAAATATCGAGTGCATCTTTCTTGGTTCATGTTACTGGAGTTTTATCCATATTATATGCATTTCCATCTAATTTCTTACCATTTGTCTGACATGGTACATTTCGTGCGTATGATTTCACTATATTGCCCTTGCTAATTACTTAGACCACCAAATGATCAAAAAAGATCGAGGGGGAAAAAAAAAGGCAAAGAAACAGACACAAATTTTCTCTGATTAAAACCAATAGCTGCCTAGCCATAAATCCCATCAACTACTAAAATTTTTTTCTAAAGAAAAAGAAAAACTAGCGATAGAAAGTCTGGGGAAGAGTATTTGAAGGGTAGAAATGTAATTTGACGAAAGTAGTAACAAGTTATGAGAGAGTGAACTGACAGTGGTCAGCCATGTCAAAGGTGGTAAGACCAGCGTCAGCATAATTAAGCATGGCCTCAACGGCGTCGTCTCGATCAATTCTGCCCCACCCGCCACTCGTCTGCCACATCCCATTGAGCACTCTGCATATCTCCAGAGAATCATTCCCATTCTTTAAAGTCGTCAGCCGCTTTTCTTTCTCCGCCACCACCCCTCCAACTTCCGCCGCCACCTCGCACCGCACAGCTCCTCCGAGCCTCCACCTCACTCCACCACAACTCCGACTCGCCCGAGCCTTGAAATAATTAGTGTTGCTGATAAAAGTGGATGCGGGTTTTATGGCTTGGGGGTGTTGCAATGAAACTGTGGTCGAAGCTGTTGCCATTTGTTTTTCTTCTTCTTTTTTTGGTTATTTTATTTTCTGTTTCCCTTCGTTTGTTGTCGAAAATATATGCAATAGAGATAAGATGAATTTAGTTGGTGTGACTGATAGCATGTTACTTGTTAAATGACGATTTTGCCCCTCCACCCCTAACTCTTCCCTCCTTTCTCCATTCTTTGGCAATGTCACCATATTATATTGTAGAACTGCTGTTATTGTCTCTAACTTCTATTGTAATCAAATGTCGAGTTAAAACTAACTCCTACCGCTTTATCTTCCATTCTTGCTACTATAATTGGCTTCTCTAAATCCATATACATGCATTCGTTTGATTTGTTGGTGGTTCAATCCCATCAATTTTCTCGTAGGTCCAGTTGAGCCCTTCCCTTAGAATAGACTAGAGTAGAAATAAGAGTAAGTGTAATATAAATAAGTGACATTGACAAAAAAAAAATGTCAAACTAGTGATTTTTTTACGAGTCAAAATTATATGTAATCCAATACTTTTGTTGATCTTTGTTTTTTTGTTTTTCTTTTTTGAGCATCAAGATCAATAATAAATAAAAAAGAAATGGCCCAAAACTACTACTAAATTATAGTACTATTGCTATTCGAAAAATTCATAAACTCCTAAAAAGAATTATTTTAATGCTTTCTTCTCTATCTTATAAATCTACATCCATGGTAAAATACCTTCGAAGTATCCTATCATAGTAATAAATTTATTATTATAGTTATTTCTCAAATAGTAGATATAGACTTGAAAAATGTGGTACATTTTTCTTATAATTATGCTAGATAATCTTACAATTGTACAGGGAAGTAAATTAAAACACATTACACAAGGATATTTTAGGGTATTCATTCAAAATTTTGACCTATTCAAATGTTATTTAAAGGTTTGATTACTAAAACTATCAAATCAAAGAAAGTAAGTGTAATTTTATAAATTTCAAAGAAGCTTACTGAAATTATCATAAACCTTAGGGGAGGTTTTTGAAATTATCCTCTTTATTATAGTTGAAGTACCATTAACTATGCTAATTTCCGTATGATAAAAAATTCTTCTGTTAAAATTTCAGATTCTCTCAATTCATCAATTTAGTTACGTACTTTAAATTTATGAAAATATTATGGTTCCATGTATTAATAGGTGGTAATGCAAAGAGTAAGAAAGGTGATTCATCACGAATGTAAAATTTCAACTTCAATAAAATTTTCCAAAATAATGGGAAAAATTAGGGGATGGTTCTGTGCAAATTATCATTTGTTTTTAACTGAATTTTTTTAAAGCTTGATTCTGGCTTTGATATTCATTAAATGTATATTATTGTGTTTGGAACTACTTTTCTTATCTTGATTTTAGATTTAGAGGCACCAAAAAAGTTGAAAATAAAAAACAATTGTTATGTTGCTTTTGAATTTTTATTGGGAGCAATTTTTTGGATGCGGACAAAAATACCTTAAAAAGGTTAAGACTATTAGCAAAATACCCAAGTCCACACAACCTAAGGGACTTCGTTATTAACTAGTCAAAATCACAATTTGCAATTTCTATTTAGTCAAAATTATCTTTGTAACTTTATTTTTTTTAAAAATATCTATGTATTTATTTAAATAACCTTTTTCCTACAGCAAACAAAATCACATCAGTTATAACATGATTTGCAAAAATTTATTCTACAAAATTTGCGTTTATAAAATCAATGGTGGTGAACAAGCCCAATACAAGGTGAGTTTTCTTAAAAATTGAGAGGAAAGCTTCATGAACTTCGCTGCACCCCAAAGCCCAAAGGACGGAAGGTCAAACCCCATTATCGCGACGGATATGAATATCGCTTTTTGTGATTTTTTTTTTGTGGGAGAACAGTGCTGAGAGTGGTTCACCGCCCTAAATAGGCCAACACAACTTGCCTTACACTTAGGACTGAATTAACGGGGCTTGGATTTGGTCTTTGCCAATTAATTTTTCTTATATATATATATATATCGTATTTGACAATTTAGATTGAGCTGAAGTGCTATGGCCTTTTTTTTCTTTTTCACCCGTCTCAACGCACCTTTTCTTTATCGCTTTAATCATCTATTCCGAATTTTGTCTCTATTCCGTCTACTCCATATTTTTGTTCTATTTATTTCGTGTTTATTTAATTGCCATGTGTATTGTACCGCTGAATTTATTTTTCAATAAAATTTGAAAAGCTATTGATTGTTAGATTTATTCATAATAAAATAATTATTAATTAATACTTTTGGTAGTTAAACACAAATGAGATAGACGAGACAGAGAAGAAACGAAATTTGAACACACGATTTCAAGTGCCATTTTTATCCCAAACTATCAACTCTAGGATGATGAAGTCCCTAGGATGACAAAGTCCCTAATTTGCACTTAAACTAGTCTTTAAACCATCCTCAACAATTGCCGCCTTTAAAAAAATTGTATAGCCACCTTATTTTTTAATCAACAAGAAACCTCCCCAGAGTCATATTAATTGGTAAAGACATTAGTCGAAACACCTTGAGGTGATTAATTTGACTCTCAAGTCTCTTACATTTTACTTTCTCCCTCTTTAAAAGGCTAGGTTTGGTTTGGGCGAAAATTTTTTCCTAATAGTGTAGCATGGAGAGAGTACCGCTCCAAAGTCCAAACCAGCTGCTTTCTTTTCCTCTTTTCGTCCCTAGGAAACTCTCAAACAAGCGCCTCTTCATTTCTCTCTCCCTTTCCTTTCTTTTCTCCTTGAATTTTCATCTCCCATACTAAGCCTTTGAGGCTTAGAGTCTTCATTGAACAGAAAATGAATCCCCATCATCTCCCAGTACATTTGTCTTTTTATTACTAAACCAAAAAAAGACTCACAAGTTCTTTGGGTGGTCCTAAAGCTAGCCAGCCAGCTAGAAGCAGATGAAAGCAATAACAATTGTGTCAACAGTTATATTTGCAATTCCGGTGTGGATCTTGCTCGGTTATTGCCTCTACGGATGTGCTTTGTTGCTGAAGGCATGTATTATTGATACTCCTGTTGCATGGTTTAGGCAGAGGTGGAGCCGTAAGCCCACTTCTCCTGTGGATCGTGATGTTGAAAATGGACAGACGATGCTTTATGTAATGGCTATCAGGGCTGCCGCAGCAAGTGGCGATCAGCTTGAAGAAGGCAGCGATGAATCACCACCCAAGCAAGCGTTCCCTGGGGAAGCCGCCGGTCGTGGTTGACCGACAGCCACAGCGGCTGCGTCCACCACCGGTGTTTTAGGCCAGGGAAACAGAATGTGCAGAAGAGATCGATATCTTGTAAATGTTCAGAGTTGACTTGCGTTTAAATTGTAATTATATTCAGTTTTTTTTTAATTTCTTTTGCAATTGTATTTAATTGCGAAGAATTAACAGCTCTAATTTTTAGTTTTATCTGCCAAAATTTTGGGTTGTAGCATAATTGCAGCTAGTTTGGTAGGACACATTCGATGTCTGCATCTAATAAAAAGGAATTTTTAGAATTTTTTTTTCACAAAAATTTATTGTAGATTTGATCATAAATATTTAGATAATTTAATAAAATAAAAAAGTGTGGAAGGATAGCTTTGTATAACTCAGTTATAATCATGATTGCTACTTAGTAAAGGTAACTATAATTAATGGATATACAGAAGACAATCCGGAAAAGGAAAAAATAAAAGAAAAAAGAGAGAGAAGTTAATATTTTAGTAGAAATTAAGCATAATTTTTTTTTGTCGGACACAATAAACCTACACTTTTCTATATTAGGGGGAGGGGGGTTTGAAGAGACCCAAAGACAACTCAGAGGGGATTGAACTACCATCGATTGATGACATTTCCAGAAAAATCTGAATTTTGAGAATGTAAACAAGAGAATTTGATTTCTTGACCTACACCCAAATAGAGTTTTATAAATCTCTTGGTTAGAAATTAAGCGTAATTAATGGTGGCAAATAGTTTACATCTAACTTATTGATGGTAAATTACGAATAACATCAAACGAAGGTTTTTCACAAATTATCAATAGTAAGATTAGTTACATATTAATTTTTATTTAAGATTTTGATTGAAAGGTAAATTGAAACAATGATATCTTCGATTGAATTAGACAGAGAAACAACAAGAAAAAAAAGATTAGAAGGAGATAGACCGGAACATGGCCATGGTTCTAATCCGAGTCTTTACGAAACAGATTACTAACACGGCATAAAATCAGCAACAATATTGATTTAACATTTTTTTAGTTTTTAATTAATCTTTTATACTTTCTCGTAAGTTCTTGTTGTTTAGGTTACAATTTCGAGAAAGCAATTGTTGAATAGTACTATATTATTGGACATTATCCATTTCTATGAAGTTTTCAAAGACAAACAATGAGAATACATGAAAAATTAACATATTGTGTCTTTACAGAAGCTGGATGCCCACATTGTGTAATTTTGTCCAAACATGGACTCTCAAACAATCAACT
Organism: Coffea humblotiana; assembly: GCA_023065735.1. Lineage (NCBI taxonomy): Eukaryota > Viridiplantae > Streptophyta > Magnoliopsida > Gentianales > Rubiaceae > Coffea > Coffea humblotiana. The sequence continues at coordinate 25,573,682 of CM041208.1, read as the reverse complement.
CGCCAGGCCATCTCTGACCGGAAAGTCAATGACAATGTACAGAAACGTACACCGGAGGAAATTAATTCGTCCTTTCCTTGAAGTCAACTCTAAAAAATTCCAGCTAGGAATGCCAATCGCCAAATTGTATGAGTAAATAATTGGAAGATTTATCATCATCAAGAACTCCTCACGTAATATCAGTACTTCCTAGCTGGTTCTGAAGCTTTGAGAAAATGCATCCATTGACCTATGTCTCTGCAGTTGTATTCGGAGTCCCCGCTTTGATCGTCCTGTATCAGTGCCTCCGTCACTGCCTTCTTCTTATTAAGGAATGCATAGTTACAACTTTTGCAGCTTTTAGGAAGAGGGTCTCTCCTGTTCAGGTGCATCATGTCGAAATAAGCAGCAGTACTAGGCCAGATGCCAATGGCCATGAGATGCATATAATTGCTATCCCGGCAGCTGCAGCAGCTACTATTTGAGGAGGTAGCTGGCTAGGCCAACTTGGTGGAGATGGCCTGAAACAGCCAGAATGGTGGCAGAAGGGTGGTAATTAGTGCATCACCGGCCACCACAGTGGTGGTTGAGATTGTAAATTTCAGATAGAAATGGGCAGTGAAAGACTACTAGACTGGATATTCTTTTGTTCGTGCAAGTTCAGATACGTTGTTATAAGATGTAGGTTTATGGGAACTGTATATATCCAAAAAAAAAAAAATTATTCAAGGTTTGATTGATTAAAGATGGAAAGTATATTGTGTTGGATATGGATAATGCTTGTATTGGATACGAGCGTAATGCACAATATATTTTTTGTATACTTTTTTACATGATATATGCAGCTTTTCTCAAGCCAATTCTAAGGGCAAATTACACTTTACCCTCCTATGGTTTACTATTTTTCTACATAACCCCTCTGTAGTTTCAAAAGTTATTCATAACCCTTTCATGGTTTAAATGAAAATGTCAAAATGATGGAAATGATCATTCGTAATGGAGTTACCTAAAATGTCAAAAATACCTTTATATAAAGTTAAAAATTATTTATTAACCAAGCTAGGTTATGTGTATATTTTGAAACTATAAAGGGGATTATATGGTAAATTATTAAACTATAAGAGAGTTATATGGTAAAATATAAAATCATACGGGGTTAGTGTGTTATGTATTTATAAGGATAATTTCGATATTTTCAAAGGTTCCGTTAGGAATGATCATTGCTATCACTTTGACACTTTAATTCAAATCATGGAGGGATTATGTATAACTTTTGAAACCATAGGGTGGTTATGTAAAAAATTATCAAATCACAGGAAGATAAAGTGTAATTTGACCTAATTCTAATAAAATGGTAGATATACATTTAATTCCAAGTACGTAGAATAAAATATTCAGAATTCAAAAGTAACACTTCTTATTGGTAAAAGAGCAAAAAATTAGTGTGAAATTTGCTGGAAATCGTCCATTTGACAAAATTGAGGCGAGTTTGACAAGTTTTAACCCAATTATTAGAGTTGACAAAGTTGCGAACCCGAAAGTCACGGACAAGGTGGAACAAAAACTAAAAACTAATCCATTTATTTCTCAAATACATATGAATTTTCATTTAGACACTTTCACGGCATCGCTTTTATTCCATATTCACCAAACTATAGCTAGATTATCTTCACCAATATCAAACTAGAATTAAATTAGATTCCGTTTGGATTGAGAGATTTGAAAAAAAAAATTTGAAATTTTCTTCAATTTCTCTAGTTATTTAGATTACTTAAAAGGTATTTAAATTTGTAAATCATCAATTACTTTAATAATTAAAATATATTTTGATAATTAATGAATTATAAATCTAAATGCCTCTTAAACAATCTAAAATATTAGAGTGATTTGAGTGGATTTCAACTCAAATCATTCATCAAATTATTTAATCCAAACGAGGAATGCCGTGTCATACATACAATGAAAGTCAAGTTTTGAGCTCCTAGAAGCGTATCCTCGACCGACTTCGTGTTTCCTGAAGTCATCCTAGAAAATTCCTTTTCATTCTTTTACTTGTAACAACATCATTTTCAAACAAGTATGTTAAACGAAATTGCCAAATCGTAGCCACCAACCCTTTGAATTATGCTATATTAAGCAACTACTCTTGTTTGTTAAACCAAACCTTCACGAGCTTTCTTCTTTTCTGATATATAAATGAAGAAGTCTTGAAAAAGTTCAGTTTAGCACTATGTCAGAAGCTTCGGGGTTTGTACCGGGGAAAAAGCCTAGCCGCGCAGTGATTCTTACGGCAGTATTTTTAAGTACAGGACTTCTGATCTTGTTCGTCCTCTGTTTATGTTCCATTCTATGCTATGTTCTGATCAAGAACTGTATACTAAAAACTGCTGCGGCATTGAAGAAGTGTTTTACTCCTGCTCGGGTGCATCATGTCCAAATGAGCGACACCCCGCCGGAAACAAATGGACCGGCGGTGCATATAGTTGCTATCCCTGCTGAAGATGCACCAAATAACACTTGATCAGGCGGCCAGCTGCTTGCTGCAGACGGCCGTTGATAACAGGTAGAGTGGCGGCAAAAGGTGGGAATACTTGCTGGCTTACCTACCTCAGCGGTGGTTATTGGAAAGCCTGTGCGAACATGAATAGTTCTTAGTTAGAATATTTTCCATTCGTGGATGTAAGTTTAGAAAAGTTTTTGATTATGTTTTGGTTCTAGTTTGGAATTAATTGTAGAAAATCATTTTTCAGGAATGAAATGTGAAGGTGGAACGGTGATATCCTGCATATGGAATATTGATATCATCAATTAATACGAATATGTTCTAATTGATTATTTTTTTGCCATATTTTTGTGTATCGTGAAATGTTGCTTTTCTCGAGGTAAATTGTAACAAAATGTCACATGAAAACGTGTTTCTATAATGGGACGAGGTAATTAGAGGAAAGTTGATGTCATTTAGTAATTGATATACTCCTATTACATTTAAATTTAACTTAATCCTTTAGCTTTTAATATTAAGTCAATTGAGTTTTTCAGAAACATATTTTAAAAATGAACCAATACAGTCTCATCATCGATAAAAATTTTTAATTTGACCCAAAATTTCAGAGAACTACCAAGCGCTAAGGGTGTTCATGGGTCGGATAATGTTGACCCAACTTGCAAAAAAATCGGATCAGTCACTTTGTGTTCCCAATCCAGATCTACAGAATGCGGATATTTGGATATCTGCATGATGCGGATCGAATCAATTGGATATCCTATTCGTATCTAATTTTAAAAATTCCTTTACAAAATTATAAATTCCAAAGATAAAATGAAATTTAAATGTATTAAAGTTTCAAAAAATATCTTGTAAGTGATTTGTTGTACTTGAATATGAGTTTTAGTGAAAAAAAAAGAGTTTTTAGTTGAAATTAATTTTTTTTCGTTGCAATATAAAGTAGCTTTCGTATTTTTTTTTCTTATTTTGATTCAAATGAGTACGATTCATTATTTCATCTATAATTTTTTTATCCACAAATTACATAATAATATGTTTAAAAACATATTACCATATGCAAAGAAAGTCTATTTTGAAAAAGGACATAGATATAAAAATAAGAAACAAGAGATAAAACTATTATAAATTAGTGGATTTAATGTATGGAAAAATTCTTTTAAAAAAATGCTATGCAAATCGGATTGGATATCTGCAAATGATATCTAAATTCAATCCATATAATTTCTTGATCTGAATTTGATCCGATTCACATATGATTCGACGAATTGAATATCCGCTAATTCGGATCGGATTTGGGTCAGATCACAGAATTTTTCGGATCGCTAGGTCAAGCATGCACACCCCTACCAAGCCCACCTAAACATTATACTTATAGAGAAAGACTACCATGAGAAATCGGACATCTGCATATACATGTGGTGTAGCCTCACTTCTTGCCTGGCATTGACTCTATTCCTTGATTTGCCCACTTGGGTATCATGTAATCCCTTCTCCGGATGCCCAAAACTAGGTTAATTATCAGTAGTCGGTGTATTGAATTTTATTTTTTTCCTTTTTATTACCAAACAAGAAAAAGAAAGAAGGGAACAAGTTAGGAAGTTGCCTAATGAGTTGAAACTCATTTTCCTAAGTCAACTTCAAAATTAATTTCTTGACTCTTTTATTCTTATTATTCCAAACCTAGTTGAAATAAAGTATTAGCCAACTTGTAGCAACTAGATCTCCCATTCATATAATGTATCGACAAACACTTGTAAGCTTCATTAACGTTTGAATTTCCTTTAATACCATTTTGCAATCTTTGAGATCGAGGAAGGTAATGGCTGGACTGGATGCAGTGACTATTCTGGCTATACTTGTATTTGGACCGGGCTACTTGATCCTCCTTTGGTATTGCATAAAGGGATGCTTTCTATTCACAAAGGGTTCTATAGTCAGCATTCTTCAAAGGCTGAGGAGGAAAATGTCTCCTATTCAAGTGCATCATGTCGATCCGGAGGACACCCCACCTCCCGGTTGGGCAGCTACAGCGTTAACAACTACTTCCGCAGGCTTTGGAGGTCCTAATACCGATTTGGAGGACACGCCAGCTCCGAGGGCGGCTACCCCTTTAACAATTTCTTCTGCAGGCTACTTTGGAGATCCTAGTTATAGCAATTTGGAGGACGTACCAGCTCCCAGGTCAGCTACAACAACTATTTCTACAGGCTACTTTGGAGGTCCTTATAATAGCGGCCGATTTGCCAATGGTCGCAGGGTTGCAGTAGTTGTTGAATTCCCCGGTGGGTTGCCCGTGCGTGAATACATAGGTCGTTAACTTTGTCATCCATTTCTTGGATGGTTGACTTGATGGATTCAAGATTTGTGCGAGTTTATAAACATTGCAAACTTGTACTTCTTTGTTTTTCTTTTCTTTTCTGAGAATTTGTATTTTATATTTATTTGGTTGATCAAAGATGGAAAAATATTCTCTTGTATAGGATGTTGATGAAATACAGGATATACATTTTCATACTTTTGCACATGGCGGGCAGTTTTTTTTTTCAAAATAATCATAATAAATAATCATAAACACACATTTCAAATCCAAGTAGACGGGATCAAGTAACCCCAATTTAAAAGTTACAGACTATATATAAGCGGAATAAAAAGTAAAAACTTGACTCTGAAATTTATTCCTCAGATACACATTGGCTTTTACTTAGTCATTTTCACTGCATTGTCTTCAATTCATTTTTAACCAAAGTACAGGCTACATTAAGGAATGGAATCCCATGTCATGTATGGACGTCCGGAAAGTGAAGCCATGTACTATTAGAAGCGTGTCCTACAGAAATTTCGTGTTTCCTAGAGCTAAACCTAACAATTGAGATAGGGTTTCTCTTTAAAATATTTGAACTCCTGTTCTCTTGCTTGACAAAAAAATCAAGAATAAGGTCATATTGGATTCTGAATATTCAGTTATTACAAACCTTAGCTATAGAAATTGAACAACTATTAACATGGATAAAGGAGGAATTTCTTATTTATCTATGTTCCTGTTCTCACAAGCTTGAACGAGGTTTGAGCATTCAAGCAGCACGCGTTCTGCTCCAATTTTGTACAGTCAAAATAAATAAATAAATAAAAGATTTTGAAGCCGTGATCATTATATATATATATATATGTATATATGTATGTATCTGTGTGTGGAGAGACTAGAGAGGAACTTAGTGCATTCGCTGTATTACATGATCCTGTGCAATCAATTGTTTTACTCCATCTGAGTTCCAATTTCTGTCTAAAATGCATATTGAGATTTCGTTTATAACCAAATATACATATGTATAAAACAACATAATGATTTTGACAAATTAATTATCTAGCATACAGGTATAAAATTTGAAAACCCTTGTGATAATGTTGCTTTAGATTAATTTGGAGATTGTTCTAGCCCTTTTATTCTGGTGTCATTTTGGCATTATATGTACATAACTAAAAGTTAAGTTCAAACTTTTAGTTACCATCTCTATAACTCTTTTTATAAGGAGTAATGTTCTATATACTGACAGTGTATACATTTTCATCATTAAATGCATGACACATAATTCAAATTTGAATTTGAACCTCAAATTTTACATATGTGTCGTGCATTCAATCGTGATAGTGTATACACTATCAGTGCATGTAAGATTTACTCTTTCTATAATCATTAAAAAGGTTTCATCAATAACTGAATATATCATTGAAGGAGATAAGTTATCTTTTGCTTTTTTGTTTTGCAGTGCAAGATAGTTTATTCATCACAGCAAAATCAATATAACCCTCCACACTGTAGGGAAAAAACTGAAAAAGAAACAATGAGGCAACATAGTTGAATAAAAACAAATAAATTCAAGTAAATAATGTCAAGGTTTAAGCACTAAATCATCTTGTTATGCCAAAATAGCAGGGATTCCATTTCAGTGCAGTAAACGTTGATTTTTTGCACGACAAAGGAAGAATTAGTTGCTAATGCATCACACATAGTCCCACAAAAGTCAAGGTTTGTGTATTTTTGAAAATAAAAAATTCAAAAAAGGAATTAACTTTGGTTCATCACTTTATAAAGTACAAAAGATTATTTAAACTTATACCTCATCAATCATCTAAAGAGGTTGGCCATATCAAAACCCTTCAAGCATCCTTGTCAAATTCATGACTTAGCTAGGAAAGCAATTGAAGAGAATGAAAAAAAAAATCATAAGTATGTCAGTACGGGAGTGTCGGTAGATATTGCTAAACATATAGCCATTCAAGACTTAATAATCTATGTAGAATGTAACACAAGCATTAAGGTGTCTGTGATAAGCCGTGTCCTTAAAATTCAGCATTTTTCAATAAAAGTTATGCCATCATTTTTTAGACATTTACAAATACCAAAAAAAAAGACATTTACATCTACAAAAACTATATGGATATGATATCTTCATTGTTACCTGTAAATTCTTAGCATTTATAAGATTTATGGTAACATCGAATCTAAACATATATATAGAATCGGAAAATACACCAAAATTGTTGATTTGTTGTGAAATTAATGAAATGATAAATGTGGATGCCCATATATCTTTCCACGATACATAAGAGCATTCATCTCTCTACAAGATTCATTAGTACCATTCATGTATTTTCTCATAATTTGTTAGTTCATTTATGGAACTATTAATTCATGCACTTGAAGTACTAAATTCATGTTTTTATGTTAATATTGGTACACGTACCAAATGAAAAGTCAGAAAGCGTTGGATTCAAATGAATTCTTATGTGTTACTTACTTTCAAGGAAAATTAATTATGAAATCATCACAAGTTAAAGTAGGGACTAAATCCTCTATATTTCTAGAACGAATTGCTCAGATTTCATCGCAAGTATTGTCCTTACAAGATCCGCTAAAGGGTCTTGGCTGTTTTGTCTCATGGTTCATCCGTCAAGCTTCTCCATGAAACTCGAGGATGAGTTCTTTTCAAGTGGGGAAGTTTGGCGTAGAACAAGTTTTCACATCTAATTGGAGCGCAAAGTGGTGAGCGAAAGGCAAGTTTCCAAGGCCTTATTTCTGAAGATTCACAAACGGATCCTTCAATAGAGAGCCAGACTTTGTTTGGTCATCATCGGCGCACCAGTTTTATTTCATCCGTCAAGCTTCAAATAGATTTCGTTAGTAAAACAAATCCAATTTACACGCTTCCGCCATCACTTCTCCTTAGTACGACGAAATAAGATCCAATTTGGGAGGCCTCATGGCCCAAATATAGATTTCTCAAGCTTGGTGGCCCAATAAGTCCCCCATTGATTTAATTCATTATAAGTCCCAATTTGTCGATGGGTTTGTTAAAATTCAAAATTTTAATATTACAATAATTTTTCATAGAAACAAATTTACCCTTTTCAATTCAAATCAAATACCGCCAAAATTGATTTGAAATAGGTTGTTTTGTCGTATTTACTGTATTATTGAAATTTTGACTATGGCAGCTTGCCAATATCATTTGCCGCCTCTTATACTTATAGCAACCTTTTGTTTTTCTTTTTCTTCCATATATGTGTTTTCCCACGAAATGAAAAAGACTGTTAAGCTAGTCCTGTTACATGTTCTTAGGAGCATTATGCCTCGATAGAAACCCTTCTTTTTTTTTTTTCCTCAAAAAATCATGCCCTCATCGAAACATTATGCTAAAATAATAGAATTTTATTAATTTGTGATTCTTGTGAAGAATAAATTGTGCCAATCATAGTCTGTGAAAAAAGAAAGCTCAAGCTTTCAGCTGCGTGAAATGCTTGGAGCAAATATTAATTATCTTGCATTGGATATGGATGTAATACAGGATATATATATATATATATATATATATATTTTTTTTTTTGGTCAGCAAAAATACATTTGTATAACCTACTCTATCCTAAAATCTAGGGAAAGGGAGATCCTAGATTAGGATAGTGGGTTAGTGGGTATACAGACCCAACTAAACTAAGAGAGTGCTATGACACAATTCTTAGATTTTTTTTGCTGCAGGTGAGATTCGAACCCTCACCTACAGCCCAAGAAGGGACTTACGTTCCTCTCTGGTGGCCACTGAGCCATTGGCCCAGTGGTTTAAGACAGGATATATATACGTTTTCATACTTTTCTACATGGCAGGCAGCCTTTTTCAAGGTAATCATGGAAACTAATCATGGACGCACATTTCAATCCAAGTACACGGGATCAAATAACCCCAATTCAAAAGTTACAGACTATATAGGTGGAATAAAAACTAAAACTTGACTGTCTGTAATTTATCATGAACAGGATCAGCTTTTCAGTCTTCAGACCAGACTATAGCAAGGAATGGAATCCCATGTCATGTATGAATTGAAGGGAAAGTGAAGCCATGTACCATTAGAAGTGTATCCTAGAGAAATTTCGTGAAATCTTTTCATTCTTCCGATTCTAACACAATTATCTGACGGTCAAATTACTGTGCAAAAAATTATAGCCGACAATCCGGTTAACGTTCGAGCAAACTATTAGAAGCTCCAATATTTGACTTGTGCTAGATCGATATATCTCTTCGACTCTCGTTCAATTTGATAAAAGAAGCCTTCACGAGTTCTCTCCAAGAAGTTCAGTTTAGCACTATCTCAAGAGCTTTTGGTCGGAGAAAATGCACCGGTCGAACCAACTGGCTGCTGAGTCTATTACGGGAAAAGTATAAACAAGCAATTGCAAGTCTGGAATTAAAACTTCTCAACCTCTTTCCCATTAGGAATTAAAGAGATTCGTTGCCAAAATCACAGATGCCAAGAAGAACAAAAGGCATCGGATTTTCTGAGGTTCCGATCTTGGCCGTCCTTTACCATTGTTTCCATGCATGCATGCCTTGTTCTGATTAAGAAATGTATAGTGAAAATCTTTGTGGCGTTGAGCAGGTGTCTTAACTCCTATTAGGGTCCATCATGACCAAATAAGCCACACACCACCAGAAACTGTTGGTACAAAAAAGCATCATAAGCTGGGATCGAGATCAATTTTTCTTCTCCTCATTTTCCAGGTTGACAATTCGTTTCTGCAGCTGCAAATGCCACGGAAAGATTGAATATGTGAAGTAAGTAATTGAGCAGTTAACTTAACAGGCATAAATCGTAAGTTTTGAAGTGTAGCATTATATACCAAGAAACGAAGTTTAAGTTGACAAAATTGATAATGGTTTATTACCTTGGCAAAATCTAACAATTTGGTCTTTGTGTACTTGAACTCATTCTTCACATAAAACAAGGCCTCATGGATGCTAAGAAAAGGTAGTATCAATAAAAGTACAATAACTATTGTTATCAATAACATCTATCTGAGCTAAAGCTGACAATTGAGATAGGGTTTCTCTTTAAAACATTTGAATTCAAATGTACTAGCTTGACAAGGACTCAAGAATAAGGTAAGAATAGGTTCTGAATATTCACTTAATAGAAACCTTAGCTATTGAAGTATATCAACTTTTAACATGGACAAAGGAGGAATTTCTTACTTATCTATGTCCTTGTTCTCACAAGCTTGAACGAGGTTCGAGCATTCAAGCAGCACACGCTCAGCACCAATTCTGTATACTCAAAAGAATAAATGAATAAATAAAAGGTTTTGAAACCGTGATCATTGTATATACATATCTGTGTGTGCGCGTGGGCGTTCCTTTGAAGAGACTAGAGAGGAACTTAGTGCATTTGCTCTATCACATAATCTTGTGCAATTAATTGATTTGAGTTCCAATTTCAGTCTAAAATACATATAGAGACTTAGTTTATAATGATAGGGAGAAACATCTCGAGAGAGTCCACCAACTCTGACCTAAAAGGTTAAGCTATTAGGTCTTGATCCTTTATTTACATATTAACCACTCTTTCTCCATCTTTCAGACCAATGTGGGACGTAATCTTTTTACTCATGAACCTAACATATAACCAAACATACACGCGTCTAAAACAACAAAATGATATTGATAAATTAACCGTCTTAGCATACAAGTATAAAATTTGAAAACCCTTGTGATAATATAGTTTTAGATTATTTTGGAGATTGTTTTTGCCCTTTTTTTTGGTGTCACTTTTTTTGATAATATAGTTTTAGATTATTTTGGAGATTGTTTTGGCCCTTCTTTTTTTTTGGTGTCACTTTAGCATTATACATACATGACTAAAAGTTAAGTTCATCGACAAAACTTTTAGTTACAATTTCTATAATCATTAAATAGGTTACATCAACAACTGACTATACCAATGAAGAAGATAAGTTACCTTTCGCTTTTCAGTTTTGCAGTGCGAGATAGTTCAGTCATCACAGCTAAATCAGCAGAACCATCCTTACTGGGGGAAAAAAAAATCAATGAGGCAACATATATAGTTGAATAAAAAACAAATAAATTCTAGTAATTAACGTCAAGGTTAAGCATTACATCATTCTGTTAAGTCGAAATAGCAGGGATTCCATTTCAGCACAGTAAATATGGATTATCTGCACAACAGAAGAAGGATCAGTTGCTGATGCATCGCGCATAGTCCCACAAAAGTCAAGGTTTATGTAACCCTGAAAATAAAAAATGAAAACAAGCAATTAACTTTGATTCATCACTGCATGAAGTATGAAAGATTCTTTAAACTTATACCTCATCAATCATCTGAAGGAGTTGGCCATGTCGAAACCCTTCATTTATCCTTTTGAAATTCATGGCTAGCTAGGAAAGCAATTGCAGAGAATGAGAAAAAAAAATCATAAATATGTCAGTATGGTAGATATTGTTAATCACATATAGTCATTCAAGATTTAACACAAGCGTGAAGGTGTCTATGATAAGCTTTGACCTTAAAATTCATTGTTTTTGAACAAAAGTTATTCTGTCATTTTTTAGACATTTACATTTAAAAAAAAATCCTATAAAGACTACATGGATATGATATCTTCATTGTTACCTGTAAATTCTTATCATTTATGAGCTTTATGGGCACATTGAATCTAAACATATATATAGAATAGGAAAATATGCCAAAATTGTTGATTCAATTAATAGTGTGAAACAAGCAAATGGAAATTATTTAAATAACTCTATAATTGCTGTGAACCATAGACAGAAACTTTGCATAAGGCATATCTTGTTTAGCACCATCAATTAAATCTGGTAAAAAAGAACAAGACAGGAAATTGTCATTCATTGTTGAAATGACTTTGTTTGCAAACTCAAAAATGATTTATATCACTAAAAAGAAAGCGAGAAGTGGGAATAAATACATCAAGGGAGGAAGATTATGAATTGAACAGCCTAACAAAACATACCCAAAACTGTTAAATGTATGAATCTTTCTAGCTAGAAAAACAACATCCATAGAATGAATAATACTTTGCCACGTCAAATTGAAAAGCACATATGACCAACCAAAGATCTCATACATATATAAGAAAAATGTTGGGGCAAACACTGTTTCTCACGCCAAAAAATAATTTTGAAGGATAAACGATTCTGATTAACAGCAACATGCCTGTGAAATACAAGATCAATTGAGCGTTTACTTTCCTCTTTAGCATTGATTAGAAATTGGGAAATTTTGGGAAAAGATTAAAATCAATTGGGTTTAAAGGATGTATTAACATGCGTGATTGATTAGAAATTAGAAAATATTGGGAAAAGATTAAAATTTATAGAAATTAAAGGATGCATCCACATGCCTACACTAATACCCCAAAATAAAAATTGAAACAGAAAGATCAACTAAAGCAAATAGAGCATTTCTTCCAAAAATCTCTAGGGTAGCCAAACCATAAAAAATCATTCTTAACCTAAACAGAAGAAACAAATTTCTTGCCCATCAATGAAAAAGAAAGAATGTATCTAGCATCAAGAGAATCACCATTTCAACAATTTGATCGAGGTTTCAAGTGAGTTTCTCACCTCAATTGAAGTTCTCAGCCCTTGAATTTCACCTACTGATCTGTGTTTGACTGAAGAGAGGGGCAGGGGCAGGCTTAAGTAAGCACCGACTGGTGCAACATACACTAATGAAAAGAAACTGAGGAGAGTTGCGTGTCTATTCTTCTCAATGTGTTTTTTTCAAGCAAAACAAGAAGGTGTCTATTAAGCTTGTTAACGTTAAAAATAGGTACGAATGCAGACAAAATATATATGGATGGTCTACAACTGCATGCATGTAGTAATAACTCTTTACATGGCACTTACCAAAAAACAAACAGAAAGAAGAAAGCAAAAAAAAAACAAAATCATGATGTGGATCCTGAGATAACATTGATATACATCAAACTTTACTGATAAGATCTCCAATTTTCAGGCCTGGCTGATGTGCTTACTATATGGATTAATGCACTAGAAAATGGATTGCATTTGTTTGATTAGTTCACATAGTACCTGAGTACTAAACAAGATGGTAAGTTTAGCAGTTTAATGCATGTATTAGTTAGTGATGAAACTAAATAGATAAGGAGCTTCTATAGTCAACTTTTTGCTGATTACTCAAATTAAGCACAAATTTATCTCTAAGAGTTATCAATATAGCTTCTACAATTAATAGTTGTAAGTCTAAGATGCAAATACATAGGAGAAACTGAAATAAACGGCACAATGTCAATGTAACATAGAGAAAATTTAAGAGGATAGTTGAAAGAAAAGAATAAACATAAAATGAAGTTTCTTTAGCTTAAATCGTATTATGCTGAAGGACTTAGATGCATCAATCAATATGCTTGTTAATTGAGATATATCAATTAAAGCTCAGATTCACCTTCATTGAACACTATGAAAGTTTGTTTTCACTTGAAAAATTAAACTCTCAACAATCAAAATTTAGTTTTCAGATTTTAGAATTTGCTTTGTCGTTTTACCAAATAAGCTCTTGGTGGAACTATAGGGATCAGAGCTTCAAAGGCAAAATTCAACATCCTTCAAAAGCTATATTTTCATCGATCTTTACACCAAGTATATAAGGTCAGATTTGACATATTTTACTTTGAGTTATTCTAACTAAAAGAATTTCACTTTTTTTTTTAAAAGCGTAATGTGTCCATTATGTGAAATGGGACGGGGCAGGGACGATTATCAAATTAACTGTTCAAAATAGTGTAACATTTTTTACTTTATGCAACACACTTTAACCGTAGACAAACTATGTCATAGGAATAAGAGTAAATTCTCGCAATATGTTTATATTTGATAATGAGGTATAATCGAAAAAAAAAAACATAGAAATAGCAACATGGTCGAAGAAATATCAAGTGATTGATCATGACGCAGTAGTTTGTCAGTTGAACTGGATTTATCATATACCTCTAAAAAATTCTCAAGCTTCTATTGAAGCCTGCAAAAGGCACTCTTCATACTCATTAATGCTGTAGCACTCCTGAAATTTCCATGAAACAAGTTAAGGAAGACACTCAAACATTCAGCCAACTAAACTCATCAGTGTTTCACATATAAGTGACAAGAAATAGTTACATAACATGGAACATTAGTGACAAGAATTGAATATGGTAATAAGTTGTAAAAAGTCGCTTACTATACATGATCAAAATAAGAAAAAAGGAGTATAGAGAGAAAATAAATGTCTTTGTACCAAAAGAATTTCCCATATGGTATGCTTGAAACTTTTGCCAAAGATATTTTGGTATATGGAATCGAAGAAACTTTCAAACTGGCAAGCATGGTAGTGATAACATGAATGAAGCAGAATCTCTCACAAAATCAGTTCAAACCTATACGTATAAAAAAAGGTTGTTGTCTTACCAAAAAAAATAAAAAATAAAAAATAAAAAAAGGTTGTCTAATAGTTAGTAGGGAAAATTTTTTTAAAAAATGGAAATAAAAAGATTCAAATTCATAAGTAACGTGAAAATTTTGGTTAATTTGTGAATGGCTTGCCATTTACTTTACTGATAATAACTACTAAATGACTAGACCAGTAAATGAACAAACTACCGATCATACAATGTGCACTTATCGGATAACAACAGTCATCTTAACGAATAAAAAAATGTACACTTGGCTGAACATATACAAATATTCAAATATGTACATCTTAATCGATATTGGTGCAAATGTGTATATTCAAATGATGAGTGCTAGTATGTTTACATAAGAGTAATTTCGTGATTTCGTCTGTAATATTAATTTTCTAATAATTTGTGAATAGTAATTCCAAGCTCCATTTACAAATTTTCTAAAACTTATTTTCTTTTCAGAAATTTGGAATCTTCCTGTTTCCATTTTTCGAATTTTCTTTAGTTTGTTATTGGCACTCTCCCTGTATACCTTAGGGAATCTAATTTCACTATCCAATCTTTATACTTTACCGGTTTACCCAATGTCTCATTAATAAGAACTAGGGTGAGATTTAGGGGTAAGGATGTACCTTCTAGTTGGTGAGATTTAGGAGTAAGGATGATTAGGTGAGATTTGGTGGTACCAAAACCCAATTTAGCTAATAAGAATATTAGTTAAGTGGCGCTCAAATTCATCACAATGCCATTTTGAAAGGCTTTATCTTTATCATACTTTTTATGTATGCATTTTGTTTTCTTAATCCACTTAAACTTTTTTGGAGCGTCCATCCAAAAATAAAAAAATAAAAAAGCTAGTTGGAGCCTACAATTAGATAAAAAAACTATCCCACTAAATTTAAGAGACTCATTTTAAGTGGATTTTTCTAATAAAATCTATTATGCTAAGAAAATAATGGTTTTATTGTTTCGCTGTTTATATATTCATTTGGGTTTAGTTTTGGATAAATTTGCAAAAAAGTGCACGATGAATGTCTAGTCTTTTGACATTTTTACTGGCTATTGATGATACTTGAGCTCTTAAAGATTACTTTTTGACCCCTTCCCAGAAAAACTTTTTATTTTATTCTCTATAATATTCATGTACCTAAATACATAAATAGGAATTCATGCTTGTGAAGCAAACTCGAATGGAAATGTTTCAGCGTTCTTTTGGGGGGCAGGGTGGGGGAGGAGAAGAAACTGTGTTGACGGATTTATGGATTTATCTTTTCAGTTCGTGATTATTGATTGTTACCTTTTCAAATATGTGAAACCGAAGAACGGAAAAATGGAGTTCAATTGTTTATCCAACTGAGTAAAGAATGAGAGTCGATTCTTCTATATCATCTACCATATTCTTCTAAATACAGGCAAAAAAACCACAAATTTTTTTTTTTATGTTGAAGATAGAGCAAGGAAAATGTTGGATGTCCAAATATGTGTGTGTGGGTGCTTATTTTTTTGTGTACCTCTTCTTGTATCATTTGAATTAAATACGCTTAGTTGTATGTATCTAAAATGCCATTCCCAGAAATCAGAAGATTGAAGTCAGAGGAACAAGTTGAAACTTGCAGAGATAGAGAATTTTAGCTCAATTTTATTGACACCTTTTTTTTCTTTTTTAGTATAAATTTTGAATAAATTGGACGTTGTTTGGTCTTGCATGGTGTTTGTGGCAAGAGGGCTAGGGGAATTAGTGATCATCCAAACTAAGAAATATACAAAATGGTACGTTTGACATTTGTCAACTTACTGTTTCAAAAAAAAATGTAAACATTTGTCTGAAAATAGGCCGTGGATCAATTGGAAATCTATACAACTTGTGAGTTTAGACATGTCAATACGTTGAATTTTACCCAAATCTAACCCAAACCTAGTATACTTGAATAAGGTTTAGATTTGATTTTTCAAACCTAGGCTCTACTCAGACTCAAACCCTGTAAAAAATTATGGGTTTGGGTAGGGTTTAATTTTCTATGATTCATATCAAGATCCAAATCCGTATCAGTCTCTATTCAGACTCATGTGTATATGTATGTATGGATGTGTGTGTCTGTCTATATATATATATACACACACACATAGATATATATGTATGTATGTATGTATGTATGTATATTAGTAAATTTATAAAATAGTTTAATAGTCTATGACTATTGGATCGAATACCGCAATACTTTATGATTGTTTTCTTTTTTCAAACTAATTCTAATTGTCATTATAATTGGTACAAACTTTTTCAAGAAAAGGAGAAAAAGTAAAGGCAACAAATGAAAGATTGGATGTGGATACAGTTAAAGTTTTAAAAAATAAATAGAAGTGGTCGATTATAATTCTTTTTTGAGTTCATAATATTGCATTCAGCTTTTTGAATATTAAATTTATTATTTGAAAATAAAATTTGCATGGTATTCATGTTATTTTTTCAACTCTATATTTTTTAAAATATTTTTACTTTAATACGTTCAGAAAAATACAATGGATATCCATTGGATACTTAGATCCATGAGGGTCTAAAACTAGAATTATATTTTTTAAACCCATAAAGGTTTGAATCTGGATCTGGATCTAATTAAATTTAATAGGTTTAAATAGGGATGACAATGAGTGCGGGTGCTCACGGGGGTCTATTGGGGCAGGGGAGCCCTTTAGAAAAAAAAATATGTACATAATTATATATATAATGATATTATCAATTATACTATTAATTATACATGTCTATTAATAAAAATTATTAATTATTTATACTAAATTTATTAATACATTTATATTAAATTCCTAACTACACTTAATACAATAACACTTTTTTCTAAAAAAACATAATAATAATTTAGTGATTGTATTTGTATCAAAAATAAAAATTTGATTATTTTAGTTATATTTGTTTTATCATATTAGATTGTATTCAAATAACTATTGTTTAATTATTTTTATTAGTTTCAATTGTGAAGTTGCAATGAATAATAATTTGGTGATATGTTGATATTTTAGTACTTGATTATTTTTGTTCAAATTTAATTATAATGAAATTATATAATAAATTTTTTTTAACCCCGCGAGGGAAACGAGGCAGGGCGAGGGAATTAATAGGCAACTGGGCGAGAGGTGGGGGAGGGATCCCCCACCCCATTGCCACCCCTAGGTTTAAATGTGTATCAAAATGATCCAATTCAAACCCTATCCATTGACATGCCAATGTGCATTGCGTTGATGCTTGATTCTCAAGTGTGTTTTGGTTCTGTTTAACAAGCCCATAGTGCAAAGAAATAAGATCCAATGTGGAGGCCTCATCGCCCAAATACAGATTTCTCAAATTTGGTAACCCAACCGGTCCCCCTTTAGATTTAATTCATTACAAGCCCTAATTTCGCAATCCTTTGTCATTTAACAAGTCTACCAAATTTCAAAAGTTTAATATTACAATAATTTTTTAATAAAACACAAAGTTACTCTTTTTAATTCAAATCAAATACCACCAAAAATTGATTTGAAATAGGTTGTCTTGCCATTTTTACTCATTTTTAATGTACTATTGAAATTTTGACTATGGTAAATTGCCAATGTCATTTGCCTCTTCCTATACTTATAGCAACTTTTGTTCTTCTTTCTTTTTCTTCCATACATGTGCTTTCCCACGAAAAGAAAATACTGTTAAGCTGGTCCTAGTACACCCTCTTAGGAACATTATGCCGTTTTAGAAATTATGCTAATCTAAAACATTATGCTAATATGGTAGCATTTCATTTATTTGTGAAGAATAAATTTTACCAATCATGGTTTGTGAAAAGAAAGCTCAAGCTATCAACTGTGTAAAATGCTTGGATCAAATCAAAGCATCAATCTTGTGGAAGTGTTTAGCCTTTTTTTTTTCCCTACTACTAAATCAATCAATGATTGTGAAAAAAAGTATGTTATCTTTGCCACCAGTAGGACCCTAATACTTGATACCAAAAGTGACAATTGACCATTGTTAAAATAATAATAATAACAATTAACCTTTGTATTATACCTCTATAAATAGTTAAAACCAATTTCTATTCTTGTCGTAAATCTAAGTATTCCACTCAATCTCAACAGGTCCTACCTAGGAAGGCTAGTTAATCACACGTGGCTCATTAATTTAATCACGTCTTAAGCATACAGAGAGAATTAATTAGGGGTGCAAATACATTTATGCCTTCCAAGGTTTGATTTCCTTTCCTCCTCACAGCAAAAAAAAAAAAAAAAAAAATCAGCCTTGTCACTTTTAAATCTACCTAAATGTAAATCCCTTTTCTCAAAATTTTAATTTTCTTCTATGTTTAGCTTTTTCTGCAATTGCCAAATGAAAAAAAAAAAATTTTGGACTCAATTTGAGATCTGGGAAGTAGTCCTCTGTTCGCATATCAAATTGTTTTTTTTTTGGAAAAATGGTTTTGTCTTTTCTTAATTCTGATATAGATTAAGAGCAGTGATTCTCATTAACGTGCGTAATGCACCTTTTTTAAGTGGATTATTTTATCATTAATTACACTTGTTAGTTCAGCCTATTCATGATTAACACATAAATATCTTCAGTTGACTTGTCGACTGCACGACCGCCAAGCACCATTCTCAAAGCTCACAGGTTGAAAGTTGACACATGAATGCTTATTAAAGAATACCATAAACCAACCGACATGGTCTGTACGCCGACCCTCGTGAATTTCAGACCGCCCCCATTTTTGGTGGTTGGGAATTGTTGACCCAAAGTGGACAATTGAATTTTGGGACAAGTGGATAGATTTCCCGTGAGGTTTCTGATAATAGCAGTCACCCCCTTGAGATTTAAAAAATTGCACTTACCTTTTTTATGTTGTGAAAAGATTATAATGAACTTGACAACTCTACAAATTCTACGTAAACAGTGGGTGTAAAGAAAAAAAATCATATTTTGCAAATATTTCTTTATCCAAAAACTCTCACCTCATTTCACTTAATATATTATATTCAATTTCTAGGTCATTTAAATGGACTTCTTGCTTAGTTTTATAAGTAACCAACTAGTAGGATGAACTTTTTTTTTGGAGCAAATTCACAACTTACTTAGCAAAGGAAAGAAGAAGTCCAAACATTATTAAAAAATGATGCCTTGAAACATTGCCTAAATTTTGCTTTAAAGAATTACCTTAAAATTTTTACGTAGCAAGTAATGCTGATATTTGATTTCTTTTGTCATTTAATTTATTGTGTAAATCAAATAGGGGTAATATAGGGTATTCATTAGACTTTTTGTGCTTACATCACCATTTGCTATCAAAACATAGTTTCTAGAGGAGTTTTTTCTAATTTTTTAAATCTTAAGGGGGGTGATTACAATTATCAAAAACCTCATGGGAGGTTTCAGAAATTATCCCTTGAATTTTATTACATCTTCACTAAAAATTTTGAGTTTATATATTGTAAACCAAGAAGCCACACAAAGTGATCTCACTTTATATGAAAAAAGTGAAATCTTAGAAAGTGCAAATAGTTTCAAACCATTGTTACTTATAATTGGGTTTGTACGCACACCATACAATGACCACAAATACCTTAAATTAATTTTCATTGACGAACAAAGAGAAGTCACTTTTTTTCTTTTAATGGATTCAAAATAGCAATTACTTCTAGAAATTAAATAATGGAGGCGGCAGTCCATTGTACAATGTCACCCATTGGAATTCAAACCATTAAGTCAAGTCTATAAAGTTTAAATAATCCAAATAAACAAAGGTTGCCTTGCAGCAAAATCTTCAAGAATCTCAAGATAAGTACGTGGCATCTTCATCCCACATGAAGTATGATCCCAAATTTTATCATATTCTTCCAACTCTGACAAGTGGATAGACAATTTGTGGGCATTCTTCCAACCAAATTTTATTATATTCAGTTGAACAGATAAGGGGCATTTGTCCTCATACCATAATTCGTTTGATGTATACATGATGACAATTTCCATAAAAACAAATGACAAAGCCAAAAGGAAAAAAAAACAAAAAAAAAAAAACAAATGGCAGGCTTCGATAAATTTGTACCACACAAGCCAGGCAGGTGCCACATAAATTGTTCAGACGTGTACAAGAATTATGAGGTCACCCAGTACGAAACCCGCAATTTTGTAATGGGTGACGAAACCCGCAATATTGTAAGGTAATGATCAAGTCATGCCCAGATCCACAATGGCACAGACTATATACTAGCATATTCTTTTTGTACCCATTGCAGAATACGTAAAATATTAGTCCATGTCAACATGTCTATTGGTTACAAATCTGCTCCTGCTAAATCTACAACTCGTGTTCTGGTCTTTGTGGTGTGAAATTCAGAGGTTTCTTCAAGGCCAGAATGAGCATTAATTTGGCCCTCAATCTCCATTTCAAGGAAAATCTCATGCCCCAAAAAAAAAAAAAAAGATCTTGATTTTGGGGGTGATATGATACTTGTGTTGCAAGATGTTCAGCCGATTAATGGTTGGCACGTTAATTTGAACATCGATCATTTTCTTGACGAGGCTAAAATGGACCAGATGAACCGGATGGTCTACCTAGCTGGATTTCGTTCTTCTTTCTTGAATCTGTACTTGAAGTCCACCTCTAACACTGGCTGTTAATCCTGGCATGAATCTAGGTGTATGACTTGTTGGGGCGTTAACTTGGATATCAAATTGCCTGATTAATGAGAGAGCAATACTTTTCATCTCCAGCAGGGCCATGTCCTTGCCCAAACAAACCCTAAGGCCACCTTGGAAAACCGGATACTTGAATGGACTTTCTGGCTTGAATCTCCCATCTTGCAACCATCTTTCTGGCTTGAATTCAAGACAATCAGGACCCCAAATGCTTTGGCATCCTACCCATTGCATAAGGGTGATAAGTCACCTTTGTGCCTTTCTTGACAAAAGTACCATCAGGAAGAACATCATCTTCTTGACAATACTTCGAATCAAACTGAACTGGTGGATATAGCCTCATGCTCTCGTAAATTGCTGCTTGCAAATAATGCATCTTCTGCATTTGCTCGAAGCTCGCGAGGTTGTCTGCTGAAATATTTTCACCCATGATATGATTTGATTCGTCAAGAATTGCTTGTTTAACCTCTGGATGCTTTGCCAGTAACCAAAAGAAACAGGTCAAGGCAGAAGCAACCGTGTCTCGCCCCGCCAAAAGGAAGCTAACTATGATGTCTCTTAGATACTTGTCATCTTCAATGCTGCCCATGAATCTCGATAAGAGGTCTTGCTGGGAAGAAAAACCCCTGTTTCTCTTCTGTTTGATGACTCCCTCCGCGAGGGAATTCACCAATTTAAGGGCTTCTTTGAGCTTCTTCTCGCTTCCTATATTGAGAAACCTCTTCAGCTTCCAAACCAAGGGGGAAGCTGAGATTGCTCTCGCAGCTGATAATTGTGTAGCAAGATCAAATGCATTTGCCAATTCCGAAACCGGGAGGGATAATTCAAGACAAGAAGGATCCATCCCGAATGAAAATTTGCAGATTGTGTCGAAGGAGAATCGCCTAAGCACATCTTGCAAATCCAAAACTTTGCCTTCTTTTTCCTGCGACTGATGACAAGAGAGGTACAAGCCTTGTCCGGATTTCATTTGCAACAATCTGGAACGCGTAT
This sequence comes from Coffea humblotiana, assembly GCA_023065735.1. Taxonomy (NCBI): domain Eukaryota; kingdom Viridiplantae; phylum Streptophyta; class Magnoliopsida; order Gentianales; family Rubiaceae; genus Coffea; species Coffea humblotiana. Next base: position 25,551,770 of record CM041208.1, on the reverse strand, counting down.
GACCTTGTTGAGACACTTCCCAGCTCCAAACTGGCCATTTTGCGTTGAAACTTCCACGATTCGCCATCAACATTGAATATTCCACGGCCCAAAAGATCACCCAAAAGAGCAGAGAAAGGCTTCCCTTTTGGGAAATTCTCAAACCGTGTCTTGATAATATACTCAACATTCTTGGGATTGGCAGTGATGATGTTGCTAAGAACATGAACATGAATTGTCCCAGTTGGGCTTTTCTGTAGAAGATGAGAATACCAATCGCAAAGATTGTTAAACTCATGCGACCAACTCGAAGTCAAATAACTTCTACACGAATCACAGCTACACCACGGCTTCAATCTCAAGATATAGACCAAAACTGATAAAAAAGAAAACAAGATTGTGAAACCGAAGAACAAGAATCCAAACCCTTTTTGCAGAACTTGCAACCAAAAGGTATATTCAACAGAAGCCATAGATGACCAAAAATAATATAGAAAGACAAGGGAAGATATATGATGGAGAGCAAAATGAATAAGCAAGAAGAAGGTAGAAGATTGATGCTGGAAACTATGTGGGATGGTTTTCAACTTTCAGTTTCCAATTCTATATATATGTATATACATATATATAGAGTAGGTTGGATGGGTTGGATGGGCAACTTGATTGGTAGGCTTACGAGTGGAGTCAAAGAGACAACTAGAGACAGTTAGTTGATTTCAGACATTTTCCAGTTTAAAAGTTTACTGCGAACTGCAACTGGCACCTTGTCACCTCAAAAAGTAAAGAACACGAGCTCGACGGATCAACTGGCATAAAAAACGCGTGCCGAATTTAAAAAGCGGGTCCCGGGTCACAACAGCGTTTTTTAATGGGGTGTGGCGATTTGTCGACTTAGGCATTCAATTCAATCACGTGCTCTATGTCACGTATCTGTATAATAACAGTAATTAGTTTTTTTGTCAGCAAAAATACATATGTATAATTTACTCTATCCTAATTTAGGGGGAGGGGAGTCTAAGGAGACTGTGGTAGGGAGTTAGTAGGTATACAGACCCAACCTAGACCAAGGGAGTGCTATGGCACAACTCTTAGATTTTTTTTCGCTGCAGGTGAGGTTTTGAACCCTCACCTACAGTCCAAGAAGGGACTTAAACCCCTCCTTAGTGGCCACTGAGCCATTGGCCCAGTTGTTGTATAATAATAGTAATTAGTAGTCTGCTCTTTTTCAACATATTCGCTGACATATTGTTTTGTTTTGTCACTCCACTGGATTTCTGATTCTCTTTACATTTACAAATAACTGAAAAAATGATAAAGAATTATTTTTTGTTTGTACTTTCTTGTTGTTTTGCATCCTCCATTTTGTTTCTACTTTGCAAGTCGGCCAAGATTGTGAAATATTTTATATATGTTTAGATGACAATCTGTTGGTTGTGCAGATAAAGTATCTTATTAGTTTAATTTCTAGTAAAAAAATTGACAAAGCATCCTATTCTATGTGCTTAAATGTATTTTGGAAATATATATATATATATATATATATAATTGCTTTGCCACCTTGCAAAGATTTGTTTAGATGCAAGGTTTTTGACATCTTTTTGTAAAACATCTTTAGCTGCCTTACAATATATATATATATGGTAGTTTAAAGAGAAAGTTGCTGCGTGCACCAATAATGTTAGTCGTGAGATACAGCGACAGAGTTGGGATCTTTGGCAAATAGGAGCAATAACGTGTCCATCAATTGATATAGAGAAGTTCACATTAACATCATTTGTTTATATTGAGTTTTTGGCTTTAAATTTTTTAAAGTTATTTTTTTTAGTAAAGTCCTGTTTAATTTTATATTTTAATATCTTTGAAACAATTGTACCTTGGAAGAACCATGCACGAATGAACTTGTTAATTATCACATTAACAGTCGATTTTAGCTGCAGAAGTTAAGATTTGAAATTACGCTACCAGTCCAATATTAAAAAAGTTTATTAGTAAAATGTTTGCTAATTTAATCAAGTGATACTGTGTTCGCCACAGAATTTTGCATGTATGGGGATATGACGTTTTGCTTTAGCATTCCTTGTAATTCTTCTCGAGCGCGATGGGTATGAAGAACAAGTCCTCATGTAGGCAAAGTAATTAAACCGGCTCGGCCTGATGGTTGAATTAGTCGATCCGATGACCTGGCCATTAGGTCAAGTCGGGTATTTAGTTTGACCAGATAAGAAATAGACATGACTAAATCCATTTGACCTGTTAATTCAACTGGAATCCGCCGAGTTTTCCAATGGATCCCAATTTTTTTTTTCAATTGTGGGTCTTTATTTTTTGAAACAAAATGTATATATACTTTTGACAAAATGTGTACATTGGATCTCCATCTAAATATATATAAGACTTTACCACTTGTTTAGTTTTGTTTCATAACTAACAATTTTTTTAAAAAACTTGTTTACTTTTTATTATACAATTAATCCTTTTAACTTTCAAACTGAAAATATTTGAGTATTTAGAAATTATTTTATTTTAAAAATAAAATAGTGAAAAATAATGCCATATTTTTTTAAAACAAGTGACACAATTTTATTTTATATTTGACTATGTTATTTATTTATGTAAAAGTATGATAAAATGAAATTAAATATTCTATTAATATCTATATATTCATTATATATCTTTCTAAGTACAATAATTAATACCTAAAAATATTTTATTAGATAGTTATGTATATTAAAATTATTATTTATATTTATAAATATTAAATCAATACCCACCGATTAAATTAGTAACCTATTGGTTGAACCAATGATCCATTAATTCGATCCTTCTGTCGGGTTCCTTTCTAGGGCAAGTTTAATAACTATGCATGTATGTTACTACTTAGAAAAAGAAAATGTAAACTTGAAGTGGGGACAACGTGCGTGCCCATGATGAATTTGTCAATTCCCAGAAATATGTTTGTAAATATGAAAGGAACTCTTTTTTACGTTTGCCCTAATTAATCAAAGTTTGTAACAAATGCTATCAAGGTAGGGATGTGAAATGATTGACTGCGAACGTTTCACATTATAATGATGTGTTGTTCAAACGCAAAGAAAGCGGTACTTTTCGGTTTTGACGTCTTCTAGCTCTTTGCTGAATCTTAATTATGCTGTGGAAAACTTCGCATTTGGCGGAGAACCTCAAACATTGAAAGTTTCTTAAACGAAGAAACTAAATTGAGTAGGTACGTTTATCAGGTCAAGAATTGAACTTCAAAGCTAAATACTGATTAACATCTCATCCCCCCTTTTCATAATGCATTTGGTCAAAACATGGATGTGCACCAGATTATACAGTACTAATTGGTGGGTCTATTCTTAGCATGAAATGCATGTTCGAAAGCGTATCATTCTTTGATACAATGCAGCGGGACATATGGAAGGGATTGACGCTAGTCAAAACCTGCCATTTGGTTTGAGATCTAGAAAAGGCAAAAATAGTTAACCGTTGTCTAAGTCTTACCTTTTCTTTATTTCTGATGAGATTTTTTTTTTCTTGATGAGAATTCTTAAGGTGCATTTGATAAAACTAAAATCTGAAAACTGAAAACTGAAATCTGAATTTATTAAATTAGTGAATTATTAAGTATTAAATTTGATACATTTGAGTATATATCACATTAAGTGATAAATGATAAGTAAATAGGTTATTACTTATTTTTGGAATAAATTTTGTCTAGAAAATTCAATACTACTTAATGAATTTTGATGTTCTAGTTTTGGTTATCAAAAACGTTTTAAGATCTGAATTCATTGAATTTAAATACTGAATTGGATTATTAAACATGGCTTTAATCTCTTACACTTTTGAACAAATATCCAGTGTGAAATACCCAACCCCTACGTACATTTATACGACAATGATATTCATCTACATATTCTGATGGAACAATGAAACCAAAGCATAAACCCGTACCAAGACTTGCTGTTTATACTCCTTCCTATCCATCTTATTTGTCATCATACTTTTTTTTAAAATTTTAATCCATCCCAAAATATTTGTCATGATTTGAGAAGTAAAAAAAAAAAAAATCAATTACTTCCAAATGAAGAAGCTTGTTGTTACAAATCATCGATCAACTTTGATTGGCAAGAATATGTGCAAAGACTTTCTTTTGCGAGTAATTAAGTTGCATTTAAAGTTTGATTTTCTTGAACTACGTATAGAATTGACCATGACGTATAAAATACAGTATTGAACATGATGTCTAAAATAGATGTAAGGATCCCACATAGCAAACTTTTGGTAAATTTTATCATCTTTCTTTCTAGATGATAAGGAGAATGGAGAAACGTTCAAAACCATATTTTGCATGTTTTCCCTTTTTTTTCTCCAAATTCCATATGCTAGGTTTGATAGCAAGAGGAGTAGCCTGATTCTTGTGATATCAATACTTCTCATAGATAATCGTGGAGAGCCATCAACCACGTAAACTTCCCCTCCCAAAAGTTGCCTCACATTCTTAAATCTAATTGCTTTTTAGATCTAGTCGTAAGCACCAAGATCATACCACACTAGCAGTCACAAAACAATCGTATCAGTCATGCAAATTTGCACATTATTTCTGATGATTTAGTCCTTCATATACTTCAAAACCAAAGCGGGCGTCTACTTGCTACTCTTAATAAATAATTATACCATGTTATTGTACCTCTCTTTTTTCAAAACCAGTATTGTCCATAGATGTTACATCATTAACTTTAATAAAATTGAGAAAAAGCATAATAAAATTTTTTTCCCGTTCTTTTTAAAGTCCCACACCACCATCTAAAACGTGCTTGTCATAGTGATCAATTTTTGGAAAAGAATTAGCCGGTGGAATTCTCTTTTATCTAGAAATCACATCAATAGAGCTCTCTTAGATGCATGCAATTCATATTAACCCGAGACGTAATTCTTCTTTAAATTTCCCCTCCACAGGCAGATTTCTCGGATTGTCTAGAAAACTTTTCGTCTGAAAAACAACTTAGAAATGGGCATGTGAGGCAAATGGCTTCATTCATGCATATGGGGTAAGCGATATAATCCGTTTCCAATGCTCAGTAACTTCATCAAATTAAGCCATTGCTATTTTCGAATCATCCTGTCCAATTGCCTGTTCTCCGCAATCAAAAATTGGTGGGTAGCATTTTAGCAAGGTATCTTCACACACGCAAAATATGGCAATATCATGTTTGGTGGTGCAATTCAATCTTAGCTTGTGCTGTTGGAGCCTTGAACGTTTCATGAAATGTCTATAAAAAATCTTGGGTTTTCATGAGATGTCATGCCCAAAAAACTTTTCTTGGGTTCTTGACAAAAGAAACATGTTATGATGAGTTTCACTCATGGAAAATGCTGCTAATCTGTAACTCTGGGTTTGCATTAAATTTTGAAACATACAACACCTGTTGGAACAACGTTTATGTTTAAATGAACGAGATGACATACTTATTTCATCTTTGGACTGTGTCTGCAAAAGGGTTCTCCCTCAACACGATTTGGGGTATGAGTCCTCATTTTCTATTCCTGGAGTGAAAATATGACACGTTAATGGACGATGCTGTCTCGTGTGATCAGATTCGTACAAGCCAGTGTTTCCTGGACCATCTCAATTGATAATTATAAACAAGATTACCTTCACACGAAAAGATTTCTGGGACCATTGCAACTGATACTAACAAGAAGAGCTGATACGTAAACAAATGAGATTCCTGAGGGGGTCACTTAATTGAGTTATAATGCGTTTTTGGACTACGTGCTTGAAAGGAAAGACATTTAAAAAAAAAAAGTATAAAATACACTTTACCCCTCTGTAGTTTAATCCTTTTTGACATAACTCCCCTATGATTTTAAAAGTTATACATAATCCCCTCATGGTTTGGATTAAACATTAAAGTGTCAAAATAATGCAATTTGCATTCTATAACGGAGTCAACTAAAATATCAAAAATATTCCTATGTAAAGTTGAAAATTATTTATTAACTACGGAGGGTTATGTATATATTTTGAAAACTATAAGGGGAAACTATAAGGGGGTTATAGTAAAGTACTACATCATAAGGGAGTTATATAGTAAAATATAAAATTATACAGTATTAGAGTGTAATGCATATTATATTTATATCTTTGGGTCAATTCAATCATTTCAATTTTTAAACAAAAGTAATTTCGACATTTTTATGTGTTTTGTTACAAATGATTATTTCCGTCACTTTGATTTTAATCAAAACTATGAGAGGATTATATATAATTTTTGAAACTATAGAAAAGTTATATGAAAAATTGCTAGACCACAGGAGTGTAAAGTGTATTTTACCAAAAAAAAAAAAAAAAGATGATGCCAGCAGCCCTTGTAAATGTGTGGCACCGCTTTTTTGGTAACGCTTGAGAAATATTTACCTAAAAACAATAACTATTTAGTTGTCAGATGGAAGTTGGTAATACATTCCACTCTCTAGCAAGCAAAAAACTATATGTATATATATATATATATATATATATATGTATGTATATATATTTACCCAATGTTATTACAGAGATCACCCATTTACCTGTACGTATGTTACATTAGAAGAAACAAAAATAAAGCTAGACTGTTGCCTAATAATGGACGTGTGTGTAAAGTTTAGAGTGCAAAACTCGAAGTACAAAATTAACGGTACAACGAAGAATCAACCCCCGCATTTATTTGCATGGCATAGACTATAATGAAGAAACCAGTTTACTACTCAAAAAATAGCCTATGAATTTACGGACAGAAGTAATATTTTCACATCTTACATAAAAAATAAAAATATATTTTCATGGTTACGTCTACGGTGGAAAGTTCACTTTTCTGCCATAGTAGGCAGAAGCAATGCAAGGAGGCCACCTGTGCTATCTGCTACCCACAGTGGGCAGAAGCAATGCAAGGAGGCCAACTGTGTTCTGTGGGGACACGCACAAAGATGGACAGAGAAATAATGTACCGGGCACCGGAGAAAGTCGGTTGTGCTTGGCTGAAATAATGCAATACATTTTAAAATTACAATAAAAGCTCTCTTAAAAATATGTTCATCATCTAATGCCCATTATTTAGAAAATATTTTGTGAACACTCCAATTGAGATGCGGGTCCCAATGAAAAGTGAAGAGTGAAAAAGTGAATGTCAAAGAAACGTGGAAAATAAAAGTACGGAAAAGTAGACAAAATTATTATAAAGGAAAATAGGTAAAATTTTTAAAATTATTTAGTGAATTTTGTACATGTCAAAACAAATATTGTGGTAGTTTTTATTTTTTAATTTAGTTTGATATTTGAAATAATTGAAGCGTAAATATAAAATGAAGAGTTGGGATATCAAACAGGATTCAAAAAAAGTAAGATGTGCAATTTTGGTCCCCTATGGTTTGGTCTATGAGTTAAACTAGTCTTTGATATTTTGACCAAAATAAATATGTTCCAAATTTTTTATTTTAGGCAAATTTAGGATAACTAATAGAAAACTACAATATCTAATGGTCAAAATCAAGTTAGAATTAGTCAAAAGTTTGACTTTATATTTTTTGGTCCCTAATACTTGAAAATTTAATCAATATGGCCCCTTATGTTTTAAATAATTATATTTCAAATGAAATAAAATGTAAATTAGATTAAATGCATAAAAAATGTGTTCTAAATCTCATTAAAATCCTTAAAAGTAATCCACATTATCAAAACATATCATTTAGCCTAAAGAGCATCTTTTCATTAAATTAATTACAAATAAATGATAAACATAAATCATGTATAAAAGAAAATTTAGTAAAAAAAGAGAATTTCAATTTGAGTATATAGTAAATTTAATTGTAAACAGTATAACACAAATCGTTGTATGACTTGTGGATATGAGTTTCAATCGATTATGGTTAGGCATTGCGATTACAATAACAAATAAACACAATTACCAATATAAAGGACTCACATGAATTTTTAAAAAATATCTTGGTATTTCTTCTTGTCTTTCCTTTATATTAAATCAAATATTTCAATAATACAATTTAATGTATTTATATTTATGTTCATCTTAAATTGATAATTTTATTGAATAATTTAAATAATTATAAAATTTTTATTTCAATTGAAACGTAATTGACAACTAGTTGAAATGGCAAAAAAAGAAAAAGAAAATATTATTCAATCAACTCAATGACATATAATTGTTTATATTATAATAGAATATTTAATTAACTATTTTAATTTATCAAATATAAGTATTGGGCATTAGATGATGAACAAATTTTTAAAAGGACCTTTATTGTAATTTTAAACTATATTACATTTTTTATCCACGCACAACCGGCTTTCTCCGGTGGTGCTCAGATGGCGTCCCCACATAACACAGTTGGCCTCCTTGCATTGGTTCTGCCTACTATGGGCAGAAAAGTGAACTTTCCACCGTAGACGTAACCATATTTTCATATCTTGAATAGGGTTTATACCTTTACAATTCAGGATTGATGTTGCACCATCTTTTTCCAAATTTGACACCCGTTTTACACAAAGTCCACAGACAGCCATCCCGTGTGCATCTCTTTTTCCAATGGGAAAGATAAACCAATGGGGAGAAAAATCGAGACGAATTTCCACATCTCGATGTCGGGAAAAAGTAGAGAACAAGTCGAGTTCCTTTCATACTGTTGCTGGGATTGGATGTACAACGAAGCATTAGGTGCACAATTTGGAAACATGTTTTGCACGTTTTAAATGAGATATTGTCAGCTGCTAGTCGTAGATGCTGACAACTAGACTAGCTAGTACTACGATTAGGATACTATAATACAATGAATTGAAGTTGATGTGACGTATGTGGGACTAGTGAAAATTCCTTTGCTTTGCCAGGGAGAGTTGTGGCTGTGGTTGTTGGATATAGCAGTAGAGTCAGGAAAGGTATCACGAAACCTCGTATGTGACATTATTACATGCTATGTCGCATAAATATTCTGTCAAAACATCGTAAAATTGGGAGTTTTGGACAGCACTATTATCTCAAATAATATTTTGCTTACATTATAAATATATTTTTCAATTCATTTTTTTATATTATCAATCACCTTTTTATCTCACATACATCACATCACAAAAAGTGCTACAGTAATCATTCCAAATAATATTTCAAATAATACCCTATCCAATCAAACAAATATTATTATTGTTTCTGTAATATTCTACATATCACATCACCAAAAAATATATATATATATTTATAGTACGTACGCGATCACTTTGTTGGATCCATAATACATATGTAAAAGTTAAATTTTTAGTTCAAATTTTACATAGTTATTATTTATTTAACGTATTTTATTAATGTACAAAAAATTAATTCAAAAAATATTAGGATAATATTGTCTATCTAAAAAATACAATACATAGAGTTTGAGCATCGGTGAAAGTTATACACTTTTAATTAGTAATTTATGAGTGTACGTTAGCTGTGTTACTAAATCTATATAGAGTAACTACATGTAAATTTCCACCAATCCATGTTTTCAAAACTTTTTCATATATGCGATTTGCAATTGGGTGCCTAGTAGAGAAATTTATCACGTTTACGTTGAGAAATTACCTCTTCTAATAACCATGTGTGCAGTAAATTACCAACAAGAAGTTATATTTTAAGACGAAAAGGAAAAAGAAAAATGCAGCAAGCCAGCATCTATTCTAAGTTTTTAACTTAACCTGCTCCAACTGAGCTTACCGGGAAAAGCAAGCCTAGAGTACTTCATGTCTAAATTTCTGGGATTAAAATAGCAGGGGTTGGTAATTAAACTCCTCAGTCGTCTGCTAAAAGAGTTTTAGATGCTTTACTTGGCAATTGTTGATGCCAGTTGGTAGATTACATTGGCTTGCCTATGTGAAAAAAAAAATATTCGACTGATTCCTTCATTTTAGATTATATTGGCTTTGTCAGTGTGAACAAAAATTTGACTGATTGCTTCATTTTAAGTATTTTAATACAAAATGACCTAAAAGATTAGAAGCTAGACATTCTTGCAGAAATTTGGGGACTATTGCGGCTATTTAACATTTTTTTCCATATAAACATGTTTAACTCTGTGTTTAGTGACACAACACAAATGCGAAAAGACTCGTAATTAATTTGTGATTTTTGGACGAAGAGAAACTCTAAAACCCTGTTTGATAACTCAATTTATCATTTAAAATTAATGGATTCAAATTTTAACATATTCAAATGTGTTAATAATAAAAAAATAGAACATCTTAATTAATTAAGTGAATCGATTCGGATCTTAATATATTCAAACGTGTTCGATAACTAAAAATAGAGCATCTTAATTAATTAAGTGACTCTAAATTGTGTATGCAAAATTTAAAAAAATAAGTGATAATTTATTCACTTGTCACTTATTATAGAATGCACTCAAAATGTTAGGAATTCAATATTTACAATTCAACAATTTAATAAATTCAGATTTTAATTTTCAAATTTTAATTTTATCAAACGTAACCTAAATCTCGCTAAAAAAAAAAAAAGCAAAAAGAGAAAGACTTCAAGAGTCAATCCCCAAGATAAGATTACTACCCAAAATTGAGCTGGATAAGGGAGACTGGTTCTAGGCAGTAGTTACGCCGCCGTGCAGATAAAGGTCATCTAATCCAGTAATTACGCCGCCGTGCAGATTTAGGTTATCTAATCAATTTTGGACTTTGTTAGCTTAAACCATTGGGCTTTATGCTGCCACATGCAACTACCAGACAAAATTGAACACGGCTTGCATGTCAGCCACATAATTTGCTCTTGCCTAGTTGGTTTTTCCATGTGTAACTTTTCTTTGCACTTACATTTATGTAACAAAGAAAAAGGGAAAAAAACTACATAAGACTAAGACTGTAAGTGGAATAAGATTATCTTCTAGATACAATACTAAAGTTTAGAAAATGAAACCTAGATAAAAGAAAATTGAAACTTTGACCACCCCACAATAGAAAAAGTAAAAAGAAAAAACGAAAAGAGAAAAACTGTTCATATTTTACAGTAAAAAAATTACAAGAAAACGAATTAGATTTAAAAAAAAAACTACCGACGGTAAACTTACTATTTGACTTCGAATTTTGAAGGAATTTATTTTTCATCTGCCATGGACGTAAGCTCTAAAGGGGCTTCCCTGCCTAGCGTTTTGTACAAATAACTACTGGCCCGTTTGAATTTATCTTTAACTTTTCAAATGAGAAAACTTCCAATCCCTTGCATGAAAACAGACTTTAGAACTTGGAGTGGTGAACTTGCAATACAATTCATGGACCACAAAACAATTGTCAAGGTAAAATAAAATTAGAATGCATGGCTCCCGAAAAGAAAAAAGAAAAAGGAATGCATTACTTCTTTATTTAGTGAAAAGTAAGACCAGGAATGGGTACCAAATTAAGGATCAGGGCCTATAGACACTACTATAATAGATGTGGTTACTGATGTAATAATTGTACATACTAACACAGTATGGTGAAAAAACACAATAAATTTTTTCTCTCATTGAAATTTGTACCTAAAAATTTTGTTATGTTTATACATGTTGGTATATTAGTATATATATTTTATTATAATAGTGTTTACATCCCTTGAATTAGAGTCTGCACTGTACCCTGTTGTCACTAGAGAACGTTGATCCCTATATTAATGACATAACGGGAGTCAAATTTTGATATACTAAAAATAATATACCATTAGGCTGAACTTTGATTCATCCCTGTAATTAAGAAAGTAATATGTAAAAGCCAATGAGGTTTGTATAAGTTCTACCGTCTTAAATTGCCACAAATCCACAGCCAAAATGGACCAAGTCCACACACTGAAACTCAAAACCCAATTAATGTCCAAGTTCTGCAGTTTCTACGTGTTCGAGAACATGAGATTGTACTCAATATTGCAGTATTAAACCCAGCCTGGCCAGCAGTTGAATCTGTCAAACCGATGGACCGGCCATGGAATCGGGCAGGTTTAGTAATTGGATCAAAGTTGCAGATGACTCGCTTTGAACTGTTTGATCCGGACAGTCGAATCACTAACCTGCTAAACCTAGCGGTCTTTGAAAATTTTTCTGAAATTACTTTTTTACCCAATTTTTTAATTTGACCTACCGCATCAGCTGGGCATTGTTGTCTTTTTCACAATTAGATGAGAAAAATTGAAAATGGATTTGGGAATTAGGATTTCTTTCTTTCTTTGACATTTAGATTTATCATTTATAGTTGTGTATAGTATCAATATGAATTAATGAACTAAGGAACACGTATGGGTATGACTTGTGTGTATGAACTATGAAATATGAATAGATTATGGCTTGTTAACATTTAAGAATTTCTGTACTTATATTATAATTTATATGTTTATTTAATTATATTATATATTTTTTATTATATAATGTGACCCGATGGTGACTCCCCGGTTGAACCACTGACTAGCCAATTCGGTCCTCCTGTCGGGTTGATGCTCGGATTGGTTTTAATAACCATGGTATATTGAGCATCCTCCATGCATATCATATTTTCACGAGGGTGAATTCGAGAATAAAGACATTCACATTATCTCAATATATAAGTAAAGCATCCTCACAAACTTTTTCTACATAGGATTAGTGAAATTTTAAGTTTAACTATCCGAAAAAACAGAACGCAAAAAAATAAAAATAAAAATGGCCCCTCATCCTTTAAAGAAAATAAGAGAAACGACATAGAGAAAAATTGATTTTACAACAAAATATTACTGAATTTCATTTATCACAGAACTGGGCCGATACATCCGGTTCAGCCTTTTAACTATATATAAGGCCAAGCCTCAAGCTGACAAGAGTTCGGCCTAGAATGAAGAGCCCAATTAGAAACAATTCGTGCTTGACCTCCTTTAGGTGTTTATTATAAGCTGCAATAAACTTTAATTAATGCTGACATAAAAATTAGTCTTGTATTGTACATAAATTTACTAAAATAAGTGCATAAATATTTGACTGAATTGAGATGTCTTTACAGCTTAAAAAATCTTATATCCTACACATTATTGTTACACGAGGAAAAATCGACAATTTCCAGGTCGAGTAATCAATAAAAATTAATCGAGAATAAAAAGAAAAAATCGATGACAGATCTGACTTACAAATATCTGATCACGTTATATATATGGTTCGCAATATCGGCCAAGTCGTAATCGGAACGAAAGGGAGCGGTACGATATCGATCCCCGAATTGCGAATATTATCATATCCGCGACGACTCGCTCTGACTCGGCTGATATTAGTCGATTCGAATCCGTGATGCATGATATCAGCCGATATATCTAAGTCAACTCGGAGTTGACTAGAATATTTTTTTAAATTGTGCATTTTTTGGTATTTTCTAATTTTAATAATTTTTTCAAAATTTTTAAAAACTTTTAAGTGCTATAATATGCGTATCACCCGATATTTAACTGATATGTCGCGACGGATGTGGAACAACCAAGACCGCGGTGCGACCGCGACCCGGGATGGCGATCCATGGTTATATATGAATGTCAAATTGAGACTCTCGCATCGAATAAAAAAAACCATTTTTCTGAAACAAGAACTAATATGGGCAAGAAAATAACTAGTCAAAAACAAAGGGAAAATATTGTTGCCCTTTGCTTGATAAACAAGGCAAGACATATTAGTGAAAGGTTAGGAACTAACCTTCAAGAGTAGTAAGTAGCGAATAGTAATGTATTTATTGAAGCTTGTCAATACTTTAATCCTTTTTACCATTACAGGCGTTCCATGATCATTTACCCAACGATTCTTGATGAAATAAGAGTAGACTATATCGTGAATATCAGCATATTTGAGGAGAAAATTCTAAAACTATTATGAAAAAAAAGTTTTCTATTTGAGGGGTTGTTTGTGTTGGGAATTCTAAGAATAGGTAGTTCACATTTGCCGAATGCGAGCTCACTATGCTTGTATTTGGCAAATGCGATTTATTATTGAATTTCTGATTTTGCAAAAATCTAAAAAGAAAAAATTTGCTTCAGACCTCAAATGTGAGGTAGGCAAACATATGCGAGAATGAATTTTGCTTCAGACCTTCTGGTTTTTTAATATTAATAAATTCAAGCTCATCATTTTTGGTTTTTTTTTGTTTTTTATAAATTAAAGCAAATTGTTTTTGTTTTTCTTTTGAGTGTGGGTTTTGCTTTTTATTTTATAAAATTACGGAGAATGAATTTTTAGGTCATTATCCATTGATCTTGAATTTCACATACAACCCCTCAATATGATCTAATATCATAATCGGATAAGTCGCATTTTCTTCAGGTTCCTTGCAGAAATGAAAACGTGACTTCAAGTCTCGTTTTGCTAAGTCGCATTTTCTCCACTTGTGTTGCTACGTCGCGTTTTCTTCACTTTCCTTGCTAAGTCGCGATTAGCACTCCAATCGAGGCTAATTTGGTTTTGGGCTTAGTCTTGATTGATTATTTTATCTGCAAGGACTATATTCTGATTTTGAATAATTAAATTTTGTAGTGTTGTCGTACAACTTTTTATGTTCAAATTATAGATTTTTTTCACAAATCTATAATTAAAAAGAAAGAGGATTTATTCCCTCTATGATAAATGTCCATTCGAAAACAAAAATGATTGTGAGCTCCTAAATAAAAAAGTTAGCAATTTTTTAATGTAGTTTTCTATGAATTCGCATTTATCAAATGCGAGATCCAAAATCTTTACTCCTTGCACTTAATGAATGCCTAAACAATTATTCTTTAAAAAATAAGATTTTACTAAAGATTGCTTTTAGTAAATGAGAGATCTGCAAAACAAATATTGTGCGAAATTTAATTCTCTAGGAGCTCACGTTTAATACTCTAAGAAAACAAATCTTTTTTAAATTTAATTTTGTAGAAGCTCGCTAGAAGGAAACAAATATTATTTAATATTAACTTTTTTAGGAGCTCGCATTTAGCAAATGACAATATGCGAAGTGGTCAAAAAGAGCAAAATGATTGCAGTTACAATAAATATTTAAAAAATAATTATTTTTTGGGACGGAACAAATACTTTTCATATCATGATAGCTCTAACATAAAAAAAAAAATTTTTACATCTCACGTTTAGCAAAATGACTTCCACAAAAGTTCCTTTCAAAGTTCCACTCTTTTGAGCAAATACCAAATTTGAGAAATGCGAGGTCTGGTTTTTTTTTTTTTTTGGATTTTGTGGGTCTAAATATTCAAAGTGACTTCGCATTCAGCAAATGCGAGCTCCTTGGACAAAATTCCATACTAAAAATGCCCCCTTTGTAGAAATTTTTTGAAATTCACCATAAATTTGGAATTTTCTCCATATTTGAGAGGGTTTCTTAGGGAAAAACCATCATGATTGATTTGCATGGACCACAATCGCAACAAGGACGCAGTTCACCACCATATATATCGCCTGGTATCTGTGGGAAATTTTGAAGATCCATCATGCAATTCAATTAGTAGACTGCATCAGAATTTCATGGCGCAGTGGTTTTTTTTTAAAAAAAAAGAAAAAGAAAATAGAAGTTAAAAAAGAAAGTGAAGAAAGCAAGGAATATATGTCCCAATGAATTAGTCTGGTGACAAAATTTACTGGTCATGACTTACCAAATCTTGTATTGATTTTGGATCCCCGAGAAAACATTTCAGTTTTCCTTTACCATAAGCAACAAGATGGCTATCCAGAGACCTATCAGGGGAATTCAACTGGACATAGTTAATTCAGGATAAAAAGTACATACAAATGCATAGACCTTATGTACAAGTCTGTAGTGACTCTTCATCCAAGCACTTGCAGACAGATTTTAATTGTGTACTTATTTTTGGAGCCTTTTTTTTCCTTTAATTTTAGTCTTTAAGAAATTACTAAAAAAAAAAAAGCAAAGAGGTAACCACAAAATTTCTCAAGAAAAGTGCATTACATTTCCAATTTGACTAATTATTTCCTACAGCAAAGTATGCTGCTTTCCGTGTTTCTGAATTTGTTAATACACTTGAGATTTAAACATACTAATGGGTCTGTTTGACTGATCTATTTTTGCATGTTTAACAAAAAAATAAAACTTGTTTAGAATGCCATTTTCTAAAGTTCCATCCATCCAATTATTAGTAATCAAGATATTTGTCTATCAAGATATCAAAATTGCATTGACCATCCCATCATCTACAACACTGTTAAAACATTCTTGATGGCAACAAATGGTTCACATATGAAAAAGTTCAAGAGGTCTAAAGGAATGAGCTAATTAAATCCATATTCTCCACATCTTTTTTACAATGTATATATAGTGTGATTAAAGCTAAAGCATGACAATGACGAATATAAACAGGCGAGGGAATCTGAGTAAACTGAGCTATAATGTCGGTGCGCAATTTGATTGAAAAACTTTTATGCATCAATCTAATTAATCAACTGCAATAGATAAATAGCAAAAAGTGTTACCTAATCCCTTCAATCCAACCAGGAAAAGGGCTCTTTGAAAGTACTAGTGACAATTGTTGGACGTACAATGAGCCCCTTGAGTTTTTCCGCGAATTACTCAAAAAGCATCTCTCCCATTGCCTTGCGTGTTTGGTCAGCCATGCAACCTTGTCCGGAGAACAGTGTCGGATTTAAGGCGAGGGCAGTGAGGCCCTTTAAATTCTTACAGTACACATAAAACTTTAATATAATTTCAAGTGTGCCTTCGGAGTTTTCTTATGAACGAAGTGAAAGAATTACGTGATATTTTAAGTTGGTTCATGAACTAATATTCTAAAAGGATACGTGGGCCACAAAGTTCTATTTGAAATAAGTTAAAAAAATATTTTTCATTTCAATTTGTTGGTGAATATTTTTTTTGCTTAAAAAAATTAGAAAAAGAGTAGGTAAAAAATTTTTAGTGTTTCTTTTACCTCTATTGAGAATTTTTTTTAGCTCCGCCATTGCTTGAGAATTTTCTAATTGAAACTCATTCTCTTTAAGTCGGCATTTTCACCTTTTAAGACCCATTTATTTATACTATTTCTGCAGTTTCTAGGTGTTCAATAACAAGTGATTGTTGTCAAAATTGCAATAGATTAGAGGAAATCATTCAAAACGTGTATCATATTTCGTTAAAGGAATTTTTCATCCGTCACTTTTAAAATATTAAAATTTTTATTTAACCTTAACTACTAAAACAATACAACGCAATTAACGTTATTTAACATTGACATAATAAATTGTTTTGTACTTAAATTCTCCATTGTTTTGTATGTTTATTGGATACTAGAATAAGATGCATCGGACAAAACAAATTTAAAACAGATGCTTGATAGCCCCAGGAATATGAATATTCATCAGATAATCCTTCCATTGGATGCTTCTTGGGTCGAAGTTAAACATTTCAGCGTCAACTTCTGCTGCCATCACTTGCAACTTCTGAGTATTGGTATCATCAAATCTGTTAAAGGTAATTGTATTGTTAGCATCACTTGTTTATCATTGAAATAAAAAAAGAAAAAAGAGTACCTAGAAGAAAACTCGTCTACTTACATTACTTTTGAGAACACATATCGGCCGTAGATTTCTGCCAGACGTGTAACTAAGTTTACCTTTCGCTTGGCTCCGATATATGTGGCTTCAAAATGGTGGCAAGATAAGGTGTTTGCCAGCTTCAATATCTGTAACACAATTGGAAGTTAAAAATTCAGGCAACGGTATGAAACCCGAATGAATCATGGCAGCTTGTCAAAAAGGTTAAATTGAGATGTATTTAAAGTTTAAAAATTCTAATACCATCAACAAGTAATGATACAAAAAAATGATAATTTTCGACTCCAATACTAGTCGATTCTCCCATAGTCAACTATTTCTCCAAGAACATGAACTTCAGCTTCTAGTACTATTTTTTTTCGTAAGAGTATATTTAGTTTAACCTAACTTATTCCTACTCTTAAAGGAGGAGGGGAGGTAACCTACTCTGTGGGGTGACTCAACTGAGTCGGAAAAATCTGATGGAAACTAAATCTAGTACTAATTGATTTGATTAATGTGAAACCCGAATGAATCATGGTAGCTTGTCAAACAGAAGGTTAAATTGAGATGTATTTAAAGTTTAAAAATTCTAATACCATAAACAAGTAATGGTACAAAATATGACAATTTTTTATTCCAATACCAGTTGATTCGCCCACAGTCAAATATTTCCCCGAGTACATGGTCGAGAACATGAACTTCGGCTCCTAGAACTAATTGATTTGATTAACGTGACATGCGAATGCCTAATACTGTGATGTGATAAGTCTACTACTGACATTACATGAATTTCGGCTCCTAGTATTAATTGATTGGATTAATGTGACATGCAAATGCCTAATACTGTGATGTGATAAGTCGACTCCTGACATTCCATGAATTTCGGCTAATGTCACTTCGGCTTCTAGTACTAATTGATTTGATTAATGTGCCGGGGGATGTCAGCCCATAAACCCGATTTTACATGCTCCTCACTCTTTCCTACTAATAAAAATATCTCTCATTCTTCTTTCTGGAGAGATAACTACCAATATTCTAACCTTCTTCATAATATATATTGATTTTTTGCCTTTTCTCTGACTTAGGCATCAGAGTTGCATCGGGTATAGCCCCGCTCTGTTTTTCGTGTTGTGTTGCAGGTTTTTGCCGAAGCTCCTCGTCGGCAACTTATAACACCTCGTTCACTCGCGACACTTTGGCCTCACTTGCAAATAACTAATCACAATATGTGTAGATTTTCGCTTTGAAACTCTCAATGAAAAAAGAAATAAAGAGTTTCCTATTCCAAAAACAAGAAGAAAAAAAAAAGAGGAAAAGTTGATGCCTTACGTGATAAATAAGCCATGACATAGTTAGTAAGCGGTTAAAACCTGACCTTCAAGAATGGTAGGTAGCGAATAGCAATGTATTTGTTGAAGCTGTCCATGCTGCTCAATACTTTACACTTAATTCACTCTTACAGGCTTTCCACGATCATTTACCCAAGGATTCTTGATGAAATAAGAGTAAAACATCTCGTGAACATCAGAAAATTTGAACACTATAAACAACCGACATGATAGATATGGTGATCATACGATTGATCTGCATGGGCTACAATGGCAACAAGGATACAATTGACCACCATATCGCCTGGTATCTGTGCAAAATTTTGAAGATCATCATGCATGCAATTTAATTAGTAGCATATATCATGCCTGCGGGACGGGGAATTTTAAATTTGTAGGATGGACATCAAATTCTAGAAGTCTTTAAATGGGGAATTTTATATCAGAAAACCATTTTGCAGAGGAATATGTGTATTGTTTTTGGAAAACTAGTGAAATAGAAGACCAAAATTGCTTATTAAGTAACCCGGACATGATTAGCTAGATCAACTTTTGAAAGGTCCAATGCGTCTGGACAAAGACTGTGGAAAACTGGAAATTGGATAGTTTTCATGGTTAATCGTTTCTGTGACAAACTGGAATATAATTTCAAAAAAGAAAGTTAAGGCAGCTAGTAGTGTTATTTTTTTTCTTTTTTTTTTTTTGAATTTTAGATGGCTATGTAGTATATCTCAACAATTGTAGTGAAAATTGACTGATGACTTACCAAATCCACCATCGACTTTGGATCCCCGAGAACAAATTTCAGTTTTCCTTTACCATAAGCAACAAGAAAGCTATCGATAGTTCTATCAAGTGAATTCAGCTGGACATAGTTAGTAAAAGATAAAAAGGAACGTAAAATTAATATATGCATTGATGGATTTTGTCCATGCATGCACAGACAAGACACACACACACACACACCCCTTATATGTACTTATTTTGAAGCAATTTTTTTCTGTTTTGTCTTTTTATCTCGAAAAAATGAAACATAATAAGTCACCACAAAATTTCTCTAGGAAACGTGATAGTAATTCCAGTTTGATAAATCATTTCCTATAGACAAGTTTGTTGCAGAAAGCCCCTAAATTAGAATACCAATAAAGTACAATGGGTTTAAAGAAAAGGAATAAATCCTTAAATGCCGACCGAAATTAATTCCAAATTTTTACTAATTAAGTCTAATATCAGTGTAAAGCATGATTATGATGAATATCAGAACGTTGACGAATCGAGTAAAACAAGTTATGATCGAATTGATGTGTGGTTTAAAGAAATTGGAATGAAAAACTCTCATGAATCCATATAATTAATTAGCTAGCACCAAGCTCGATGGATAGCGAAGAGTATATTACCTAACCCCTTGAATCCAACCAGGAAAGGGATCCTTGAAAGTACTAGTAACAATTGTTGGTCGTACGATGATCACTTTGAGTTTTTCTTTGAATTGCTCCAAAACCATCTCTCCCATAGCCTTTGTGAAAACGTAGGTGTTTGGCCACCCATGCAACCTTGCCCTGAAGATTTTTCTAATTAAGCCTCATTCTTTGTGAGGAAACAAATGAAACTTTACCCCTTTTTTTTTTGGTCATAAGTATCACTCTGTCAGATAAAAGAGTTAAAGACTTCTTCATTTTCCTCAAATCTGACAAAGCACATAAAATAGAAAGATTTTTTTCATATAGCGAACTACTTACGGCAAGCTGCACATTAAAGATATCCCATAAAAGTACACTTTTTTTTGACAATGATGCTTGTAACCGACAGGACACGAGTTTAATTCATCAAGAGGGTAAGTAAAAAAAAATTTTAAAAACAAATATTATAAACTTTCATAAAACATAAACATTCTCAGTAATGGCTTTCAAAGGAACAAAACAAAATCCATTGATTTAAACAAAAAAAAAAAAACCATTGAACCAAGTAGAACTATCAAAATGAGTGACCTAGGTAACTTTTAGTGGGTCATACTCAGGTAAAGAGTATAATCTGATCAACTCATATGTACATATTTAATTAATAGGTAAAAATCAGTGAGTCATAAATGAATATGGCCTTAAATGGATGTGAAACACCTAATTATCTATTTATGACCTACTTAAAAGTATATTTTCTTTTTCTCCCACATTTTTTAAGCCAAAAAAAAAATCATTGATGGCTATGGAGCCAAGTTTTGAGCATTTCATAGCTATGCAAAGCGCATACATATGTATATGAGGTGAAGATATCTAAGTTCTCAAGTTATGCAACAAATTTACTAGATGAGTGAAGCCAAAAGAAATATATAGTTTTCCTATTTTAAAAAAATAAAAAACAAAGATTGGGGGAGGGTTGGGTTGGGTTGTGTGGTAAGGTGGAAAAATTTTTTCAAAAAAATAAAGTAAAAAACAAATATTAAAATACAATAGCTTCAGTGCAATAAAAGCCCTTGTTTCTTATTCTAAATTTTTCTCGGACCATGTTAATTTATTTGTTTACTTTTTAACGGTCCATTAGAGACCATATCTAACCTTTGAATGCCCAAATCCTTCATGGCAGATCTTATTGCTTCTGTTCTTGCATTCTCATTCTGAAGTTCCCTCAGTCTTTCATCCACAAATTTCTTCTCTATATTGATATCTAAATAAGAGGAAACTCCACCAAGTGTCTCACGCATGTCAAATGGCTTTTCTGATGCGAGTCCCTCCTCCTCACTGCATATAAAAGCTACAAACAGATACAGGAAAGTCAAAAGTCTAGAGATGCATGCGAATGTTCTTTGTTAAGAAAAGGAAGATAGCAAAAACATAATTTAATTATGACCAAGATAACGTTATATTTATACATATTGAGGCCAAACAGTTACTTTTTTCCTCCGTTTTCCTTTCTCCCAAGGAAGATAACCCGTTTGAATTGCATAGTGGAGGGAAATATTGATGTATGCGGTGCTTTAATTGCGTTAATAAGTTAAGTAATAGCTGCTTTCCAAAATACAAAGTTAAACATCTGCTGAATTCTTGTCCAGGGCAATGCATAAAACCTTTCTCACTTCTCAAAGAAATCATTTACATAAACAACTGAAGGTGGAATGAGTGTTACATATAAAGTTTCAATATCATGGCCAAGAGTTTATTATTATTATCAAAGCTAGGATATGTGAAGAAGTACAATACATTGGATTAAAGTGATGCTAATTATAACCTGTGGATATGTGAAGAAGTACTTTGATGTTCACACAATTCTTGGCGAAATTCAGTATATGCAGAGCGCCAAAAACGTTAATGTCCACGGCAACATCATACCTATATAGAAGTCAAGATTATAGATGTTTTTACACAATATCAACGAAAAACATAAAGACGTTGTTTTATAAGTTTACCTTTCATCAAATCTTGTTGTCGCAGCCGAGTTAATGACTACGTCAATTTCTCTCCACATTTGTTCCCTTAATGGGCTGTTTTGAATCCCCAAATTCTCGCAAGAAATATCACCAGGGACGGCTACCACTTTCTCAGATATTAGGAAACTCAAGCTTGCGCCCCATTTCTCTCTTAGCACTTTGAACAGCTCGGTGTCTATAATCTATCGATGAAAAAGCAAGGTTTTCATGTTTATTCTGCATTTCTTGCTTTTTTCTAGTAAGAATGACATTTTTTTTTTGTAAGATTCTTTGGCCTTCACCAGCTTTTTTACTAATTATGCCATTCTAATATGAATATCTTTTCTCCGTAGCAAGAATGCCCGCTTTCATAAAACGAGTATTTGGGTGGTAATTGAACTCTGATTTCAATCTACATCATACCATAGTTGGGGTGATAAGTTTCATATACCTCTTGGTATAACCTTTGTGAACAGGATTTGGAATTGCTAGGTCGCATTAGCAAAAACAGCTTTTTGACACTTGGTTGGATTCTTAGTATCTTCTCCACGAAAACTACAAACCATCCAAAAAAAAAAAAACAACAACAACAACAACGTTAAAAGAACTCAAATGTAATCTACAGTCTTTGGTACCTGAAAAAGTAAACGATCTCTAGTTATTTCATGTATACAAATTGCACAATATAAGCCAGGGAAAACAGTGAGAGGAGTACTCTTAGCAAGAAAGCCAGTGGCACCAGTGATGAAAATGGTTTTCCCCTCAAAAAACTGGCGATTTTATCTATTTCCATCTAGAGATGAAGATAAACGGTGTATCCTTCCTTTTCGGATGGTTTTCTTTTATTCAGAAGAATGAGGGAAATGCTTTCTTGCCTGTTTGCATCTTTCTTTATTCACCTATATATAAGTAGGGAAAAAGGTTAAGTTAGGTTTAGCTCACTTGTCGACCGACAATAATGTATATTTAGCTGATATCCGAATTTTTTTTAATATCGTCTAATTCGTTTACTATCAATTTTCTTACATTTAATTAGTATGCTATCATGAATACATCACATGAGAATACAAGTGGACCTGCAGAGCAAGCCTACTTATGTAATTTCTCATCCATAAACAAAAAGTGAGGAAGAACCAAATAGGTTTTTTTTTTCTCGAAACGATAATTGATTGTATTTCTTGTCAAAAAATGTACAAGTGCGAGCAAAGGATCGATATAACTTTACAAGCGGTACTTTTACCCCTAAGGAAACCAAAGTTCCTCATCTAAGGTGATGCCCAAGACATAGATGTTAAGTTTGGAGTTTAGTTGAGTCTTATCATTTTTAACTAGACAAAAGGAGCATATATGAAACAAATTTCTTAGTTGAACAATATCATCCACAACAAAACCAAATAGCTTAGATTAGACAAATTTGATTACGTTGCAAAGTACAAAATAATGTATTATTATGATGGTGAACAATGAAGTTGGGTCAATATTTTTAAACTCAGCTTTTGATTCGATTCAACTATTGACTCTTCTATTTATTTTAGAATTAAAAAATGAAAATCAAATGAAATTATAAAAAAATAATAATTTAATGGCAAACTCTGTCAGTAACCCGAGTTTTCCAATTTTGACTAGTTTAACCGATTTTGATCTATTTTATCTCCTTTCAATGAGATTGGTCCCACACTTGCTCATATTTCAATCGGTTGAACGGTCAAAAACTGAGTACGGTCGAGATACTTAAATTTGTGGGTCCAACGTACCAGTAGGGTCGATGGAATCGTACTCTTAATCTTAATCCTCTTCAATCATAGATAAAGTTGAAATCTACATGATAGTACATACAAAAAAAAAAAAAAGTAAATCAATTCCATTTTACAGTATACAATAAAGATGAAGGTAAAACACAACTTAGTAATTTTGGGAGAAAATGCTCATTGCCTCTTGAACTTTTAGTCGCGTAAAGTTTTAATCCTTCAACAATTATGAAAAAACTTTGATTCCTGACACACCGAGAATGCAAATTATTGATCTTTTTCTCAATTTCAACAGTTATGAGTAATGGAGTATTGCATCACGTGCAATGCACGAGGGAATAACAAGATTTCCTATCTTCAATCCCAGTTGCAGAGGCAGAGGAGAGGAGGAAGAAAGTTATCTTGTAACATGGAACAATAACCTTTTCAAATCCAACACAAGATTGGGTGCCAAAGTCCCTGCCTTGGGCTCATAAAAAAAGTCAGTTCTCGTGGTTAGGCAATGAAGCTTCTATGTTTCATGGGGCCTGATGTGCTATAGGTAGATAGAGATTAATGGCGAGAAGCATCCTCATCAAAGTGGACAAAAGCTCACAGATACAACATTGGCACAAATTCATAGGAATCTGCATAAGAAGTTTATCAAAAGTAGAGGATTTTCATGCCTCTTCTTCGGGCCACCAATCTTTTCTCCGATGTGCATCGTTGCAGTTCCAACAAGTGTAAGATGAATTAAGCGCTCATTTGCTGTGCTGATGGGATATCATGCGCCGCGTTTTAAATGTTGTTGGACCCATTGGACCATTTCTGCATGCTTTTTCTTTCCATATTTCCCTCTTGTGGCCTATTACATTGTACACTTGTCGTGCTGCTCTTGGCAACGTACACTGGACCTGGATTTTGTGTCTCCTAGCCTTCTATCAGTCCTTTTCCCAATGTTTTAAAACCCGGACCGTTAATTGAACCGGTGAAGTGAAAGGGTCGAGGTTCAACCGGTCGGACCGGTTCAACCCTGGTTCAATAAATAAATAAATAAATATATATATATATATATATATATATATATATATATATATATATACATACATACCTGTGCACAGAATAAGATATAAATCTTAAACCACAATTAACATAAGAGCAATATCATAATTATCCAACTTACATGTCCAATTGTCTAAATATTAGAATTAACAAAAAGACAATATAAGTCTAGAAAACACTCAAAAGGTCCAAACAAGTCCAATTTCTGAGGCTTCTAATCTTCTTCGTCATTCTGGGACAACAAAGCTTAAAAAAAAAGCCATCTTGACAAGTTGTCATCACCATCCAAGACCATTATATGAATCACTGGCAAGTGGTAAAAGTATAAAATTCATATTAATATCATCACAGCAATTGATACAAATCTTAAAAATAAAAATAAAAGAGTTCAAACAATTCTATACCAATTACAATTTGAATATTTAATGCCAATCATCATCTTCATTATATACACATTCAACTGGATATGATAAATAAATTACAATTTCAGCTTTTACAATAACATGGGATCTTCTTAGACAAATTAAAAACACAGGTCAGGTGACAGATTCTTTTATCTGATTTTTCCAAACAAGTTGCAGATCCAATTCAACTAACTGAACAATCTCATATGCACTTTCTCAAGGTGAAAAGAACCAGCCCTTGTGGAGAACAGGGGAGTGGGTCTTTGTTGTCTAGATATACATGAAGCTAAGGTTAGTTGGCCTGGACGCCCTTGGTACAAGGAAAGGTGACCTTCACTTCTGGCTACTGACCATTAGATAACTACAAAGAGCTCAGCTTATATATGTTAGGACAAGTAGACACACGGATACCATTACATCAAAAGAATTAGACAAATTTGTGAATCTCTTTGTTTTCAACCTCTTAAATAATAAGAGCAATAATTGCATTGCATAAGAACAATACACAACAACGTCACCTTAAACTCCAGACAGTAAAAGCAATCTCTAATTCTTAAAAATAAACTCTATTGAATACAGATGAAGCGATTCCAGTGGTACACATCCATATTCATTCCTAGCTCACAAGAATTTCCAGCAAAAAGAGATGCACTGCTTAGTAATATCAAGAGTTTGATCCTGTGATGACTGCCTTCATGCAAGAGGACACTGACAAAACACGCCCGAAGGGAAAGCCAAAGAGAATCGAAGTTGAAAGAAAAATTAAGAACCCTGACTGAGTAGAGGAACTAAACCTTGTAAAAAATCAACAGGCAATAATACTGATCATGGTCAACAAATAAGTAATCATCTTTTCTTCGTTTTTTTTCTGTTGCTGGTCATAATCAAGAAAACCAATCATTTCTTTATGTAGTTATTCACATTTTGCATGCATGCAATCATCCAATGACAAAACCTCCGTACTCCAAGCTCCAGCACTCTCTGTTTTTACCCCTATCAAAACTCATAAAGAATTTCTTTCAGATAACAAAAACCCATAATATGACAATCATATCCAATTTTACGGTTCTTCTGCTCCAGGAATCGTATTCCAGAGATCATGAAACATTCTCAAGAATTAGCTAGTCTCGAGATTATTCTAATAAACTGAAACAGAGAACAAAACTACCCAACTAATAAAAATTCCACTACTATTTTCCTCCATAAATTCCAACAATTTCCCGGCAAGATAATCTGGCAATTTATTTTTGGGTAGTAGTGTAAAATTTTCAAAAAAACCCAGAAAAATAAGTACAGCAAGATCAGAAATAAATTTAAAAAAAAAGAAATTGATGATATATATACAGAGGGCCGAAGGGATCAAGTTTACTTGCTTCGTGCTTCCTTCGTGCTGATTGCTATGGATCAAGTTTGGAGTTTGGACTGAGAAGCCGAGAACGAAATAGAGACGGCAACTCGGCAACGACGGCAAGTCGACAAGAGCGGCCAAGCAGGAAGACTGAAGAGGCTAAGACTGGAGTGAAGAGTAGACTGAAGACTAGGTTTAGACGTTTAGTCCTTAATTTCGGTCAAAATTCAGTCAATTTTGTGAAAAATTAAAAAACCGCGGTTCACGGTTCGATCCGAGTTTAACGGTTTGAACGGTTTTTTACGAGTTTGACCGGTTCTAGAACCAAGTCAACACAAGCTATGAACCGGACCGTACACATGACCGGTTCGAGGTTCGACCGGTCGAACCGGCCGGTCCGGTCCGGGTTTGAAAACATTGCCTTTTCCACCCCTCACTTCCTTCTTTCCTTCTCCGGTCCTCCTCTTCCCCTAAGCTAGATTTCTTTTCGCTCCTTCAATCAAAGTTACAATGATGGTTTAGGTGTGGTTTGTACGGCGATAAAGCTCCAATATGTAATATCGGCCTCTCACTGATCTAGTCCATAACCTCCTGAAAGCGGATATTTTTTTTCCTTCCTATATCACTCATCTTTCAAACTTATGTCAATTTTTGATTGATTCAATTTTGTTTAAACTTTTTCTCTTTTTCTCATCACAATTATAAACAACCATTTCTGCGATTGATAAGAAAGATAGGATTGTCCGAATAAAGTTCTTGAATCCAATTTGTAAATTGGTTTGTCCCTCCTTGACCAAGCCTATTTTCCGTTTGACAAGAAGTTTGTGGGAGACTAAATAAAGCTTATGCTTTGCAAGGCTAATTAATTGTGGATAAGTTTGTTGCCATTTTTTATCCTAGGAAATGCTGATTGGAAATACTTCCAATTTTCTTAGTGATGCAAAGTTGGTGGGGTTTTTTTTTTTAAAAAAAATAACGTAATTGGAACGGCTTGAACCAAAAATCATGCACTTAAATTAAACAAAACAATTTATGGTGTTTTTGTCTTGGGTGAAAAAATGTTGCCTGGTTCATCACCTTGTGACTTTTGAGTGAATCATAAATGAGCCACGTTGAGTACTCTAGGTCCCTACATTTGGCAAAACAGAAAGCTTTATATTAATTGCAATTTATGTTAGGACTGCTTCAGGAATAAATAAATTAAAATTAGAACAAAATAGGCGGTATAACCGACCATATAATGCTTAAACGGTAGACACCAGTCATATAATATTTAGGTGGTAAAACCGACCATATAAAAGGGTTATGACAACCCAATAAAGACAAATAACAAAGCAAAATAAAAGACACAAAAATTTATGTGGTTTGGTCAAATTGACCTACGTCCATGGGTGGAGGAGGAGCAAATCTTTCACTATGAAGAAGATATGTAAAAAATTTAGGAAAATGGTTCCTAAACCCAAAAGACACCTAATACTAAAATACAAGAGAGCTCAAAATATTTAAACTACAAAAGGGTTTAATGACCAAAAAGCCCAAATAGTCCACTAATACTCTCTTGGTTTGGTGCACAAGTCTTCACCACCAAATCCATACATTTATAGCCCTTAAGGAGCCTTATTCTTCTTGGCATTGTCCGATATAGGACAAACGCTACATCTAACAAATCTCCACCTTGGCGAGGTCCCAACATTAACAAATAGTTAATCTATTCCACCTTCTCTACATAAGTTTTAATGGGTCAAATCATATACAATGAATATCAACAAAGTCCAAGTACTGTTTGAACTTATAAACTGGAAGAGATTTCGTAAACATGTCAGCAGGATTCTCTTTGGTATTGATCTTTCTAACAAGGACTTTCCTTTCAACAATGATATCCCGAATAAAGTGATATTTTATATCAATGTGCTCTATTCTCTTATGATGCATCTGGTCTTTAGTCAAGTGTATAGCATTTTGACTATCATAGTGAATAGTCGTAACACCCTGATGTAGATTAAATTCGTCAAATAATCCTTTCAACCACAAGACTTCTTTGATTGCCTCTGTCACTGTCATGTATTCTGCTTCCGTAGTAGATAGAGCCACAACGGGTTGTAAAGTAGTTTTTCAACTGACTGCACAACCCCCAATGCAGAATATGTAGTCTGAAAGCGATATTTTTTTTATCAAGATCCCCGGCGTAATCTGAATTTACAAAATAAACCAAAATATTTTTATTTCTTCCAAATTTCAAACAAACATTTGAAGTCCCATGCAAGTATTTGAGAATCCATTTCACAGTCTGCCAATGTTCTTTATCTGGACAAGACATATATCTACTAACAACACTGACTGCTTGTGAAATATTCGGACGACTACAAACCATTGCATACATAATACTGCCGATTGCACTGAAATAAGGAATTCGTGCCATATATTTTTCCTCTTCATCTGACTATGGTGATTGAGCAGCAGATAACCGAAACTGATTAGTAAGAGGAGTACTTACAGGTTTTGCATCTTTCATGCCAAAACGCTCCAAGACTTTTTTCAGGTAATTTTCTTGGGTCAAGAACAATTTCCCTACTCCTCGATCTCGCTTAATATCCATGCCAAAAATTTTCTTAACTACTCCCAAATCTTTCATATCAATTTCACTTTTTAGCTGTAATTTTAAATTGTGAATTTCTAACAAATTCTTGACAGTTATGAGCATGTCATCAACATATAGTAACAAATAGATAAAAGAATCATCATCTAATTTTCGAAAATAAACACAACTATCATACATGCTTCTCAAATAACTATGACCCAACATAAAGGAATCAAATCTCTTATACCACTGTCTTTGAGATTGTTTCAATTCACATAAGGATTTCTTCAACAAAAATGCATGATCTTCTTTACCTTTAACTTCAAATCTCTGGAATTGTTTCATATAAATTTGTTCTTCAAGTTCATCATGTAAGAAAGTTGTCTTAATATCGAGCTGAATATAGCCCTTTACAACCAATCGTACTTTATACTTTGCATTTTCAACCCTTGAAATACCTTTCTTTTTCTTGAAAACCCATTTACATCCAACAATTTTCTTATCTGAAGGCGGTTTCACAAGAACTCAAGTTCCATTTCGATAAAGGGATTCAGTTTCTTCATTCATCGCAATCGACCACTTTGCAGAGCCAACACAAGAAATTGCTTCTGAATAGGTGGAAGGTTCACTAACTGCATCAGTTTCTTCTGTAACAGACAAAGCATATGCAACTAAATTTGCATACCTTTGTGGTGCTCGAATGTCTCTCCTTGATCTATCTTTGGTTATGAAATACTCATTTTCTTCTGAATTATCTTCAACAATAGATTCAAATGCATCTACTGGCACTTGCTGAATAGAAGATTTGGTCTGAGAAGGATCAGAATGCCAATATCAAACTCCACCGATTTCTGTGTACTATCAATAGTACAAGAACTAGAAAACTTCTTCTTAGAAGATAATATAGACAATTTATCAAAAGTAATATCCCTACTGATCACAAATTTTGGAGATTTGGGATCAGAACACCATAATCTGCATCCTTTCACCCCAGAAGCATACCCAAAAAAATGCATTTTTTAGTTCTAAACTCCAATTTTTCATCATTCACATGCATGTATGTTGGATATCCAAAAACCCTTAAATTGGAGTAATCAGCAAGAGTATTTGGCCAAATTTTCTCAGAAGTTTTGAAATCAAGAGATGTAGAAGGGAGAACGGTTGACAATATAACAGATCATATTGATCGCCTCTACCCAAAAGTCGTTTGTCAATCCTGCATTGGAGATCATATATTTCGTTCTCTCCAAAAGCGTTTTGTTCATACGTTCGACCACACCATTTTGTTGAGGCGTCATTCTGACAGTGCGATGCTGACCAATTCCTTCATTTTTACAGAATCTATCAAATTCACCTTCACAAAATTCTATGCCATTATCTGTTCTCAACCGCTTAATATGTTTTCCTGTTTGTTTCTCAATCAAAACTTTTCATTGTTTGAAAGTTAGTAAAATATCATTTTTATACTTAAGAAAATATACCCAAACTTTTCTTGAATAATTATCAATGAAAGTCAATATGTATCTGACACCACCTTTAGACGAAACACGAGTTGGACCCTATAGATCTGAATGAATGTAATCAAGAGTACCTTTTGTCTTGTGAATTGCTGGTGAATTGAAGCTGACTCCTTTCTACTTTCCAAAAATACAGTGTTCACAGAATTTCAGTGACCCAGTACTTTATCCACAAAGAAATTCTCTTTTGCTCAGTATGTCCAAGTTTTTTTCGCTTATATGCCCCAAATGCATATACCATAATTTGGTGATGTCAGTATCTGACAAGGATGATGTTGAAACTGCCACTGAATCTATGACAGTAGAACCCTGCAAAATATACAAACTACTAGACCTGCATACTTTCATAACAATAAGGGTTCCTTTAAAAATCTTCATAATACCATTTTCAGCAGTGTATTTATACCCAAGTGATTTGAGATGTCCAAAGAGATGAGATTCTTTTTCAAATCAAGAACATGTCTAACATTAGTGAGTGTCCTCACAATACTATCATGCATTTTAATTCGGACTGTACCCTTACCAACAACATTACAAACGACATTGTTACCTATCAAAACAATTCCATCATTACAAAATTCATATGTGGAAAACCAATCCTTGTCGGGACACATGTGATAAGAGCACTCCGAATATAAAATCCATTCATTTTTAGATCTTGTCCTGTCATCAGTTACAAAGAAAATATTTCTTTCATTCTCATCAGCTGCCACACTAGTTTCAACGGACTTAGTATTTTCGTCAACAAATTTTTCCTTTTGCTTTAACTTATTTTTTAATTTAAAGAAATCAGCCTTAATGTGCTCTAATTTATGACAGTAATTGCATTTCATATTTTATATTTGGATTTAGATCTAGAATTAGATCTACTATTACCAGGTTCCCTTCTATCAGCATCTGCCTCTAACAACCAAGCCTTCTGCCTAACTCCCACTTGTTTCCCCTGTAATGTCTCTATCTATTTGCTTTTTAGATTTTAATGCAATTTAATTTTTCGATACCAAATTATTTTATTTTCATAAATCATAGTATCACGAAAATGCTTAAAGGACCAGGAAAAGGAACACAAAAGTAATAGGTCTGATCTTCATCATCAATTTTCTAATTTATATTCTCCAAATTCATAATAATACAATTAAATTTATCAAGATGGGAGAGTATAGATGTACTTTCGAACATCCGAAATATATACAAACTCTAGTTCAAATATAGCCGATTCTCGACTGTCTTTTTCATATACAAAACTTTCAATTTATACCACATAGCTTTGGCCGAAATCTCCGCTGTTACCTCCTGTAAAACTTCATCGGAGATATTCAAAATTATGTTGGATCTAACTTTCTTTTCCATATCGGCAAATTCCGTATCTTTCACAGCTTTTGACTTTTCTCTATTCCCTGTATTACCAAATTAACTCCGTCTTGAACAAAAATGGTATCCATCTTGAGCAGCCACATCCTGAAATTGATATTTCTGTCAAATTTTTCGACAACCGTCTTTGTTATTATCATTGTTGCCACAAAATTTGTAACGTGAAACTTGTCTAAAAAACTGGTCAAAAAAATATGCAAATCTCGTGAGTGAACCCCACAGGATAAGCGGACTCCACGGGATGAGCAGGTCCCACGGGATGAGCGGGCTCCACGGATAAACGGATCCCACAGAGTGAGCGAACCCCACAGAGTGAGTGGACTCCACGAGATGAACGGGCCCGACAGGGTGAAAGAGCCCCACGAGATGAACTTGTCTTACAAAATATATCAACTACTCTAATATCAGTTTGTTAGAACAGGTTCAAGAATAAACAAACTAAAATTAGAACAAAATAGGCGATATAACCGACTATATAATACTTAGGCGGTAAACACCAACCATATAATATTTAAGCGGTAAAATCGACCATATAAAAAGGTTGTGGCAACCCAATAAAGACAAATAACAAAATAAAATATAAGACACAGAAATTTACGTGATTCGGTCAAATTGACCTACGTCCACGGGTGTAGGAGAAGCAAATCTTTCACTATGAAAAAAATATACAAAAATCTTAGGAAAATGGTTTCTAAGCCCAAAAGACACCTAATACTAAAACACAAGAGAACAAAAAATATTTAAACTACAAAAGGCCTTAATGACCTCAAAACCCAAATAGCCCACTAATACTCTCTTGGTTTGGTTGACAAGTCTTCATCACCAAGCCCATACGTTTATAGCCCTCAAGGAGTCTTCTTCTTCTTGGCATTGTCCGATGTGGGACAAACGCCACATCCAACAGTTTACGGCCTATAAAATAAAAAATCACTTAATAATATTAGCAGAACCATGTATACCACCCGATAATGTACTAATATCAATTAAAATCATCGAATAATTCGGTGAGCTACTCCTTTTCTGACATTTATTAAATAAAGAATGACCTACTACTATTATCTATTTTATATATATGATAGATGTTGAGTTTATCTTTATATCTCATATCGACACTTTTATAAAGAATATCTCCTTTTTATGATTATAAATATAATAGATTTAAATGAATTTAAATGTGCTAAGGATACTAATCCAAGTGTCATATGCACCAATTCAAAAGAGTTTTAGAAGACGCACGTCTTAGTCTAAGAGATTTTGGTCAGACATCAAACCAATAGGCCATTAAGTATTTTATACTATTTAAACTCTTTTGTATTTTCAGTTTTAGGTACATTTTAGATCTTGAAATTATTTCCTAAATTTTGTAATCTCTCTTTTGTACTCTACTTCTGTTAGTAAATTTGTTACCCCTTCATCCGTGGATGTAGGTTAATTGGACTGAACCATGTAAAATTTTTGTGTTTCTCTGTTTAATTTATTTGTTTTATTATTGTCTTTATTGAATTGCCTAAAACTCTATTGTTCTTGTTAGTCTATTTTCTAGGATCTAACCTAACAAATTGGTATTAGAGTTTTCAAGTTATGAACTTCAGGTTTTGGGTCAAAGTTTCAAGTTTTGAACTTCAGATTTTGGATTAGGTTTTGAATTCTTAATGGCAATAACAAACAATCAATATCAATTCTAGGATGTTGATTTAGCGCTATAGAGGGGAAAAAAATTTTCTATTGGGGTTCAAAGTTCAGTTGAGTTTTGAAGAAGAATTATTTGTTCTGTTGGAACTCGTTAAGAGTTTTGTGAAGAAGATGGATTAAGATTACTATATTTGTATTTTTAATCCCGTTAGAATATGTTGAATCTTTTGTGAGTTTTGACTCATTAATATCCATTGAACCTTTTGCATTTTGGTGCATTGGTGGCTCGATGGGGTCTATTGGAACATTTGTGATTCGTTAGGATCCGTTGGGATTTTTATAGAGAAAATGAAACTTATTTGCTATTTGTCTGCTATTTATGAATACATGCCAAGGTGAAAATTTGTTGAATTTGTCCATCGAAACTTTTATAAGAAAAAGTCTCTCTTTTTAATAGTTATAAATATAATGAATTTAAATAAGTTTAAATGTGCTAAGAGCACCAACCTAAGTACCGTATTCACCAGTTCAAAAGAGTTTTAGGGGGGTCCATATCCTAGTCTAAGAGAGATTTTGGTTAGCCATCAAATCAAAAGAGCAAGTTATGGATCTTTGGGCCATTAAGTATTTTATGCTATTTAAACATTTTTGTGTTTTCAATTTTAGGTTTTTTTTGGGCTTTGGAAATATTTTATAGGTTTTGTGGTCTCTTTTCTGTACTCTAGGTTTTGTAGTCTCTTTCTTTCTGGTATAGTAACCATGGACGTAAATTTTCTGTGTTTGTTATTGCCTTTATTGAGTTGCCTTGAACCCATTTTTCTTGTTGGTCAATTTTTTGGGACCAAATCTAACAATAGATAATAGGTATTAATACGTCATGTGGTGCATCCAATATTTTTACACAAGTATCCCAAGAAAAAAGTTCACATCAGATCAAATTTGGTCTTGAGTTAGGGATCCCAAAATAACGAAGTTGAAAAAGCAATTGAAGCTTCAATCTCATAGCCTTCTCAATAATCGACACGCCTCGCTTTGGGTTACAGGAACCAAGAAGCCAAAGCTTTAGGAACTATGGGAAAAAATTGATAAAAAGGGAAGACAAAGAGGCCTTGAAGATGAAGAAGATGGAAAGAGAGAAATGATCATATGAACGGGATACATGGGAGAAATAGTCAGAGAGGAAGAGAATTTTTAGATATAAGTCACGAAGAGGAAAAATGACAGCGGCAAATGGGATCAAATGAGATACAAAAGGACAACCACCAGGAACTTTGAAAGCATTCAAAGCTGGTACTTCTTGTAAATGAATAAGGGCCCGAGACAGCACCTCTGTCACAATCACAAAAAGCAGTAGTGTCAGGTCGTAGTAGCGTAGCCGTGGGTAGGCAGTGCGATAGTCAGGGAGTTTAGGGAAAGCTCATCTTCGAAAAGTGAAACGAAGGAAAAGCCTTGTCTTATAGGTCATCCTATTTTTGTGTATGGTCAGGATCCCGCCTTCTGTATCTACAGGTAACTCGAAGGAAGATATGAAATATCAAATTTCGTAGAAGAAAAAAAAGTATAGATTATGAAATAATAGATGTAATCTAATTCAAAATTGCGTGTACGCGCGATAGTATATATACGCACATGCGCGCAGCAGCAAATGGGAGAAAAAGTGGGCTTTTAGTTTTTCTAGAGTGGCACATATATTAGGGGTATTGTAATATATATGTGTGTGTGCGTGGGCACCTTGGAATTTTTCCTAGCAAACACCTCAGGATAATGCATGTTTGTTGCCTGAAGGGGTTGGACACAGGCAGACCGTGTCACAAGTAAATAATTACTATGCTAGCTATGCAACTACAAATCGCCGCCTTTATTTTAATTAGGTTAAAGCCGCAAGCTAGCAGCTCATTACTTTTGTTTTCTATTATTGAAGAAAACAATAGGTTTTTCTTGTGAACTTCTAAGCTAGCTAATATTTATTACCAAATAAGAAATTATATGACCGTTTCTTAGTCATTACTAGTAAATAATAGAAATATTAGCTATGGTACTAAAAGGGCTTATCATCATGTTATGATGCCTTGATCACTTGAAGACACCAAAATATTGTCCATACTTCATAAGATACAGTTTTAGAATAATGCAAATGACATATAGGGTGAAGGGTAATAGAAGTGCTAATTGATCAAATCGATCGGAAATTAAGTGCCAAAATATATTATTGACAAAATTCTAACAAGATTGCTAGCTTTGCAAAATTGCATAGCTTTTTTTAAAATTTTTTTAAGTGTAAGTAGGAGGATTCGAATTCAAAACGTTTCACTTACATTCTCTCCCTCAAATCACTCAACTTATCCTTTCCTCCTGAAAAATTATATTGCAAGATTTGTGGCGTTTCCATCTCATTTCCATTTCCATTTCCAATTTCATTCAAGAATACTTATGTTGTAGCATGTTAGCGATAACCTACACCTTCTATAGAAATTATCATGCATGGCTAAGAAACACACAAGACAGAATCTACTTAATCCACAAATTTATAACATCAACCAAAAATCTTTTTAATAATTGCACTACTCATAGCTAAGAAAATATCATGCATTTTCAATGATGTTGAAGTTTGGTAATAGCATGCATCATGGTTTTCCTAACATGTAGGCTATTTTTTATGCATGTTCCACTCACGTATTCTAATCTACAATTGTTTTGTAGGTTTTATTCTTATTGATGAATAACCTTTATTAAGATCATAAGTTTTAAAATTTTAAAAACTATAGATTCTAAATGTTTTCAGGATACTTACATCTAAGTTGTAAAAATTTAGCCTTGATTTACTCAAAATTTACTCAAACCTGAGCATAATTGGGCATAACTAAATAGAATTGACCATCATTATATTCATCAACATCGACCAGGCATTGCCGAGTGAACTCCTCCTAGTTTAGTAAGGGATAATTTTGAAAATCTCTTTTGAGTTTTTCTAACGGTTGCAAGAGCCTTCTTTGACATTTTAAATATTACACTTAAATCCCTTCTGGTGTAAATTTACATAAATAACCCTCACATACTAGTTAGACTAATTTGTAGAACAAAAATTTCAAATTGAGATAGAACATCAACCGCAACCATCAATCTTTCTTTCTCACTCCTATCCTAAAAGACTTATTTTTTTTTCGGATGCAAAAAAGACTTCATTGACCATTCAAATTCATTTTTTTCTTTTCCACTCCTATCCTAAAAGACTTCATTTTCATTCCAATTTATACAACTTTTACCATCATTCACCAATTGCAACTTCATAATCTCTTTTTCTTCTTGGATGAATTCTAAATTTCTACCTTGTTCTTATGTCTTGACAAAGTAGCTTCCTTTACTAACTAATTCATATCCCAACTCTTCCTCTTCCCTTTTCATTAAAAGAGGAAAAAAACTCAAAGGCAAAAATTGCATGACAACCATCAAAAAAATAAGGAAAGAAATGATTATACATATCAAGCACTTCACCCAATCAATTTGATATTGAGACTATAGATCACATAAATAAAGTTGTTAAAATTAGTGAGAGCAAAGGACAAGAGTTTATTTCTTTGTAAACTGACTTGACTCATAATATGATATTGCTCTATTTATAGAGTTTAAACGAACTCCGCTAACTATCCCACTAACTTCACTAGTTACTCCACTAATTCCACTAACTACTCCACTAATTCTACTAACTCCACTAATTAGGTAGAATAAAACAAACAAATATGATTAACTAACAAGAGTAAATAATTTTTAACAATCTCTCCCTTAAACTGAAAGTTTTCCAAACATTCAGTTTAATAGAACTTATCAATTGCACAAACTCCAAGCAGCTTCCTTAGTTTCTGAAACGTGGATAACTTCAATGGCTTGGTGATTATGTTAGCAATTGAATCTTTACTTTTGCAATAGAGAAAATCAATTATTCCATCTCTTATGAGCTCCTTAGAAAGTGAAACCTCACGTCTATGTGTTTGATTCTTCCATGTAGAACCGGATTTTAGAGAGTTTGATGGCAGAACTATTGTCACAATAAATTGTCGTAGCTCCTTCTTGCCTAAAATGTAACTCTTCAAGAAATATTCCTTAGCCAAATTGCTTGATAGGTACAGGCCGTTGCAACTACGTACTCTGTTTTAGTTATTGATACAGTAACAATTAGTTGCTTCTTCGAACATCATGAAATAGCTACTGAACCCATCATGAATACATATCCAGACGTACTCTTTCTATCATCAAAATCACCTGCATAATCACTGTCAGTAAAACCAAACAAATCTAATTTTTCACCATTCTTGTAGAACAATCCATACTCAATGGTTCCCTACAAGTATCGAAAAATTCCCTTGGCAGTTAAAAGATGTGTCTCCCTTGGACTTTCCATGTATTTACTAATAAGACTTACAGCATGCATAATATCAGGTCCAGTTGCTATCAAATACATCAGGCTTCCCACAATTTGTTTGTAAATGGTGCTATCAACCCTCTTTCTTTCAGGTTCTCTTATAAGTTTTAAATTCATTTCAACTGGCGTACTAACATAATTACAATTCTTCATTTGAAACTTGTTCAAAATTTCTTGCACATATTTTCTTTGAGAGACAAAAATTCCAGTAGCAGATTGCACCACTTTAATGTCCAAAAAATAATGCATCTTTCCAAGATCAGACATATCAAATTCAGCGATTATAGATTTCTTGAATTTCTCAAACATGGCACTATCATTTCCAATAAAAATAAGAGCGTCAACATATGAGCAATTTACCTCCACCTCCAATCTTTATAAAAAAGTGTATGCTCATATGAATATTTTTTAAATCTCTCCTTAGAAAAATAAGCATCTATACGACTATACCAAGCACGTGGGGCTTGTTTTAACCCGTATAATGTTTTCTTGAATTTGTACATCTTATGTTCACTTTCAACCTTTACATAACCAGGAGGTTGATCAATAAATACATGTTCCTGTAGATGACCATGTAAAAATGCTGATTTCATATCCAACTGGAAGATAGGCCATGAATTTCATACTACCAATGCAATCACTATTCTGATAATGTCATGCCTTGTGATAGGAGTAAAAATTTCTCCATAATCCACCCCAAACTCTTATTTATAGCCTTTAGCTACTAAACGTGCCTTGTACTTGTCAACTTCTCCATTCTCCTTTAATTTCGTCTTGTACACCCTCTTAACACTAATTGATTTTTGTCCTTTTGGAAGATCAGTTAACTCTCATGTGTTGTTTCGTTCAATAGTTGCAATTTCTTTATCCATTACCTTCTGCCACTTTGAATCTTTGATAGTTTCTTCAAAGGCTGTAGGATCACAATCGAAAAATAGAGCAACATATGTAAGTGGATTCTCAGATTGGTTAATTCCAGTTACCTCATAATCAATCATCCATGCAGGTCTTTTTCTAATACGTTGAGTCCGTCCTTCATCTTCTGCTATTGTTTAGGAACTTGGTACATCATTTGGACCATTTCGTGGAATTTGTTCTGTCAACTGCTGCTTGTTTTCTTCATCAACTCCATCAAAATTAGTAGGTATTTGTTGTTGAATAACATTATTGCTCCATGGCCAAAAATTTTCTTTATCAAAAATTACATTTCGACTAATGACAATTTTCTTAATGATAGGATTATAAATCTTATAGACTTTTGACTGATCACTAACACCAAGAAAAATGCATTTCTCTCCCTTATTATCTAATTTTGTCCTCTTTTGCTCTGAAATATAAACATAGGTAATGCATCCAAAAATTCTGAAGTGATCCACTGTTGGTTTCTGTCCGCTCCAAGCTTCCTCAGGTGTCATATTTTTAACAGCAAGTTGGGATTTCTGTTCAATATATGAATGCTTCAGTTGACAATTTTAGGTCAAAAACTTTTTCGAACACCACTTTTTATCAAATGCTCCTCACCATGTTCAATATTGTACGATTCTTCCTCTCTAAAATACTATTCTGTTGTGAGGTATAACCTGTTGTAAGTTGATTCTGAATTCCATAATCCTCACAAAAATTTATAAATTCTTGTGAGTTATATTCTCCACCATGACTACTGTGAAAAAATTTTATGGACTTGCATGTTTCCTTTTTGACAAGAGTCATGAAATTTTTTAAGGTGAAAATGTTTCAGATTTTCCTACAAAAAATAGAACAAAGTTTTCGACTATAATCATCAACAAACGTCATAAAATAATGTTTCCCATCATTAGATGATGGATTATGGGTTTGCCTAAATCAGAGTGAACCAACTCCAATATGTCCTTTGCTCTCCACGATTTTCCTTTTGGGAAGCAATTTCGATGTTGTTTGCCAACGACTCACTCTTCATAAACTTCTGAAGGAATTGTGATTTGAGGTGGACCAGTCACCATATTTTTCTGCTACAAAGTCTTTAATCCACCAAAATTCAGGTGTCCATAATGAAAATACCATCACCATGCCACATCTTTCCATTTTGCTGAGAAACATGAATGAGTCAAGTTCTGGAAATAGAGTGGGAACATACGATTTGCCGTCATCTTAACTTAAGCAATTAAGCCCAACTTTGCATCTCGAACCCGACATACACCGTTTTTGATAGCAATCTCGTACCATTTTTTTAGCAACTGAACCACACTAAGCAAATTTAAATTTAAATCTAGAAAGAAAAGAACATCAGTGATAGTATAAGTAGAAGAATTTCCTTTAGTTTGGATAGTTACTCTTCCTTTTTCCATAATGAAAATTGTAGAATTATCACCAAATTGATAGTATTACGGAATGACTCATCCAACTTAGAGAATGCCTTCTTATCTCCACACATGTGATTGCTGCAACCAGTGTCTAAATACCACATATTTTGTTGAGTTTTTTCACTCATGTGACACACTATCAAAAGAGACACTTCTTTTTCTTTTTCTGTAAAATTAGTCCTTTATCCATTTTGTTTATTCAAATTAATTCGATATTCAAACTGATAATGGTCATACCTATGACATTTGTAGCTTCAACATTGGACTTGTCTGCTGATTTTGGCCTTTGAGTTGTTGATAGGTGGCCTCCTCGTCCTCTTCTTCTTTCTTAAAATTGATTTTCTTGATGCTGATATTGTTGTTGTTGGTTGTCACGATCATTGTTTTCTCTATCTCTACCTTTGCCTTTGTCTCCTCTCCATGTTGAGTGACTTTCTGTTGAAGCCTTCAATACTTGCTCCTCTTTCTCTTGCTGGTTAATTTTTTGCTCATGAACCAACAAAGAACTCTGCAACTCATCAATTGAAATTGTATCAATATCTTTCGATTCCTCTATACATCATACAACAAAATTAAATTTTATTGTCATCGATCGAAGAATCTTCTTGATGATGGTGACGTCTTCCAAATTCTCTCCATGGATTCTCATCTTGTTAGCGATTGCCATCGTTCTTACGAAATAATCTGTGACCGACTCGCTTCACTTCATGTGTAATGTCTCAAATTCGGTCCGAAAAGCTTGAAGCTGCACCCGTTTTGCCTTCGCATTTCCTTTATACTTTTTCTTCATGGAGTTTCAAATCTGTTTGGAGGTATCTTTGCTAAAAATTGTATCCAAAATGGCTCGATCAATAGCTTGAAAAAGATAAATTTTGGCTTTAAGATCTTTCAGATTCAATACTTCCAATTCCATTTTCTGCACCTCTAACAATGCTACTTTGGCTGTTAGTTCTGCTACTTCCAAATTCAACAACTTATCAATATTCCTTAGATTTCAAGAAGTTCTCCATTAGCATTGATAAGTGAATATTCTACATTGATTTCATTTGGTAAAGTACTAGTTTTGTTGTATTTTTAGGTGTTGATAGCCATGTTTAAGGCCTTTTATTGTAAAATTTCTTCAAGTGTTACTTAGTTAACTAAATGTGCAAAATAAGTGGATTAATGCAAAAATATATGACATTTTGTAGGTAATTAGTGCATGAAACACTCTTTCTAGTTGAAGCAGATGCAATGCAATTCATGGATACTAACTTGTACGTGGAACAAGAAGAGGAAGTAGCGTGAAAAAGGAAAATGATTGAAGCTACAAACAGGGGAGAGGATCCGAGCTCGGATCCATTGCCAAAGGCCACGCATCTGAGCCCTCGTCTGTGATTCTGGAGAAGTTGATCCGACAGCAGAGGATCTGAGCTCAGATCTGTTTGGAAGCCCTCGGATCTTTCT
Source organism: Coffea humblotiana (assembly GCA_023065735.1). Classification (NCBI taxonomy): domain Eukaryota; kingdom Viridiplantae; phylum Streptophyta; class Magnoliopsida; order Gentianales; family Rubiaceae; genus Coffea; species Coffea humblotiana. Next base: position 25,509,690 of record CM041208.1, on the reverse strand, counting down.
CTTTCCTCTGCAATTTACAGAACTTGTATAAATTTCACACTTATTTTTTGACTCTTGTCTCATAACAATTTTTGGCTGAAAGCTGGAAAAGTATCTTGTACACTTGAAAAAGGAATATTGGAGATTCCAATGAAGGGCATTTTTTTAAACAAAAAGTGAAGAAACAAGTTAAAAAACACATTATTGAAGAGAGAAAGGGATATATATGAAGAGGGACTTTTTTTTCTTTTCTTTCTAACTTAGCCTAGATATAGTTGAAGATCTAGTTTTTCTTTCTATTAAAGAACTTGAAGAACTCTTAATGTTTTAAAGGATTTTTTATCGAAATGAGGATGATAGAGTTTGAAAATCATGTTTCTTCATTTGAACGAGCATTTCTTCCTCTTTACTCTCTTTATTTGTCTCACTAATGCTTGTTACATTAGAAATATGAGTTTTGTTGTTAAATCTACCATGTCTAGCTAAATCTTCTTGTTCTATAGATGCAGCTATTGATGTCTTGACTATGGATGAATGGAGTTGATTATTGCTACATCTTGTACTTGCTAATTCATTTATTTATGCTTTAACACTTGTGAATGCTTGATCATCATTTACAAACAATTTTAGTTGTTGTTAATATATGAAAATAGTTGACAATAATAGAAGATGAATGAATGGAATCTAAGGAGTAGACACACGAAGGTAGTGGTGCACTTAGGTGGATGTTTATTACATTTCTAGTGCTAGATATGGTTTATACTTGAAATTTCACCACGAAAATAGGAAAATTCTAGTGTAGACTAAGTTTGATTCATTGGCAAAAACAAATTCCGATAGTTTGAGTGAAATGCACCCTTACAAGATGAGTATGAGTGGTAGTTAGCTAATTCATGCATGATTAGGTACATTTAGTGATTTTTATACCCTAGAATATTAGTGTTTGGTTGAGTTATTTCGAGTTATTAACTTGCATTGTATTACTTTAGCATTTAGATGATTAACTTGGTTAAAATTTCTGATAAGTTTAGTTAATAGAGTGAGTCGAAAGTCTTAGGAATTATAGTTGAATTCCCTGTGGGATCGATTCTAAATTCCTTATATACTACAATTCACGACCCGTGCACTTGTGGTTAACAAGGGATTAGATTAAAATTTAGAGCGCAGGTACAGTCCTCGTCAAATTTTTGGCATCGTTATCGGAAAAATCACAGTAATATTAAGGCTAAATGAGTTTTATTAATCTAGACATTGTGTTAAATTGTAAATATTGTTAAGCTAGTAGATAGAATAGTTACTTATTGTGCTTCATTTGTTTGTTTTGTTGTGGTAAAAATTTTCTGTATTTTGATCTTTGTAGTGCATGCACCACGCTTTACGCGCAACAGTTCCATTTGATCCAGAAAATTGAAAGAACTCTAAGGCGACAACGAAAGCAAGCACTACTAGAAACTGTGGAAATTCGAGGAGAATGAGAAGTAACAATTGAACTCCCACCAATTGAACCTATGGCTGAAGAAATGAATAGAAGAGTGTTACGGGAGTTTGCATTGTCCAGAGGTGATGGTTTGCAAACAAGTGTAGTGAGACTTATGGTAAACGTTAATAATTTTGAAATTAAACTATCTCTTATACAAATGGTACAACAATCTCATTATGGAGGTAATACTACCGAAAATCCAAATTCTTTTTGTCCATATTCCTAGAAATTTGTGATACAATAGAACTTAACGGTGTTAGTGATGATTCAATTAAGATTATATTGTTTCTACTCTCGCTAAGGGATAAGGCCAAGATTTGGTTACAATCCCATTCTCTAAACACTTTTACCACTTGGGCGAAGTTATCAAAAGCTTTTCTTAATAAGTTCTTCCCACCTGACAAAACTACTAAATTTTGAATGGGCATAACTAGTTTCTCTCAACAGGAAGGTGAGACATTGTACGAAATTTAGGAGCATTATCGGGAGTTATAACGAAGGTGTCCACATCACGGTCTCCTCGATTGGCTAATAATCCAAACATTTTACAATGGACTCATATATCCAACGAAGACGCATGTAGATGCAGCAGGGGAAAGAGCTTTGATTAGGTAAGTCGGCCGAGAAAACTCAACAATTGATTAAAGAAATGGCTGCCAATAATTACCAATGGGCCAATGAACGAGATAATACAAGAAGAACCGTAGCTTTGCTTGAAATAGATACATTAAATATGTTAAGTGCAAAGATGAATAATGTGGTTAACATGTTTAATAGGCAATTTGGCTCTACTTCTAACCAAGGAGTAATTGTTACGTGTTATACTAACTGTGGAGAAAATCATGATGATTCTATTTGTGCAAGCGTCGAACAGATTCAATATCTCAACAATTACAACTGTCCATCCCAAAATAATTCATACTCTAATACTTATAATTTGGGATGGTAAAATCATCCAAATTTTGGATGGAAGGATCAAGGGAACCAATCAAGACCAACGAATCCACCAGACTATCAACCAAAACAACCACTTATGGAGTTTAAACCGGCTTGAGAGTTGGCAATTGAGAAGCTAGCAAATGCCTCCAATGATAAAATTGAAAAGTTAGCTAGCGCCACTACTTAACGGTTTAAAAGAATTGAGGGAAGGATGGACCAACTCACCAATATGTATAGAAATGTTGAAATTCAATTAGACTAAATAGCCAATGCTATCAACAATAGGAACCAAGAGGAGTTATCTAGTAAGATTGAGGTGAACTCAAGAGAGCAAGTGAAGGCTATAACCCTTCGAAATAGTAAGGAATTGAGTGAGGCGCCTATGGTTAAGAGTATGAGGGAAGATGAAAGTAAAGAAAATAAGCAGGAGAGTGAACTAGTAGAGGAAAGCAAAAAAATAAAGGGAAAGACAAAGTGAAGATGAGTGAGCCATTGACTGTTGAGATGATGCCAATTCCTCCACTGGTGTTATTTTCACAAAGATTGAAGCCATCAAGAATTGATAAAAAAATTTTGAGAAATTTGTCAACATTTTTAAACAATTACAAATTAACATTCTATTTGTTGATGCTATTTTGCAGATTTCTTCGTATGCAAAGTTTCTCAAAAAGATAATGACAAAGAAAATGAAATTAGAAGATAGCAAGACTATTGCATTAACGGAAGAATATAGTGCCATCATACAAAATAAACTGTCGCCAAAGTTGAAAGATCCAAGGAGTTTCACGGTTCCTTGCACTATTGGTAATGTAGAGTTCTCTAAAGTACTATGTAACATTGGTGCTTGTATTTCATTGATTCCTTTAACTGTGACTAGACAATTGGGGTTGAAAGAATTAAAATGTACTAACATTTCTTTACAGTTAGCTGACAGGTCTATTAGACATCCCTTGGGTATATTGAAAAATCTGCTTATTAAAGTGCAAAAATTCATTATTCCCCGTTGATTTTGTTATTTTAGATATGGAGGAGAATGTCAATATACCCATTATTCTTGGTAGACCATTTCTGACTACTACAAGTACTATAATAGATGTTAAATGTGGTAAATTCAAGTTCCAAATCGGTGAAGAGGAGGAAGAGTTTGATTTGAATAAAGTGGAGAAGTATCCCTCTTTCATCAATCATGTTTATTCAGTTGATATATGTGATGAATTGACACTAAACATGAGTCGAGTTAATCTTAACTATGACTCTCTTGAACTTTGTCTCAATAGTTTAAGATTGAAAGATGAAAAAGTAGAAGAAATGACCCATTATATGCAGGCACAAACCTCTTACAAAAGGAGTAATGCATATGAAGATTTAGGGATGAGTCAAGGGCTACCTCCACCATCTTATGAGCAAGTCCCACGGCTTGAGTTTAAGCCACTTTTCAAACACTTCAAATATGCATTTTTTGGAGAAAAAGAAATATTGTCTGTGATTGTCAAGACTGCCCTTGATGAGGAGTAATTTGGCAAGCTCTTACGCGTTTTGAGAAAACATTTAAAAGCTATAGGATGGACCATCTCTGACAACAAGGGAATTAGTCCAACCGTTTGTATGTATCGAATTTTGTTGGAAGAAGATGTTAAGCCGGTGGTTGAGATTCAACGAAGGTTAAATCCCAACATGAAAGAAGTGGTAAGGGTAGAAATCCTTAAATGGTTTGATGTAGGTATAATTTTTTCGATTTCTGATAGTGTTTGGATTTTTCCTATTCGTGTAGTGCCAAAAAAGGGAGGAAAAACTATAGAATGTGGTAAAAATGATGAAATGATTCCTTCTAAAGTTGTGGTTAAGTGGCGAGTTTGTATTGATTATAGAAAACTTAATGCGGCTACTAGAAAGGATCATTTTTCTCTTTCTTTTCTTGATCAAATTTTAGAAAGGTTGGCCGGATATAACTTTTATTGTTTCTTGGACGATTTTTCAAGATATAATCAATAGTCATTACACCTGAAAATCAAGAGAAAATCACATTAACTTGTCCCTACGGCACCTTTGCATTTCAAAAAATGCTTTTTGGATGGTGCAATGCACCTGCCACTTTTCAATGTTATATGATGGTAAGTTTTTTCGATTTTAATGAGAAAATCATGAAAATTTTTATGCATGACTTCTCTGTATTTGGATTTACTTATGATCATTGTCTTAATAATTTAAATCTAATTTTACAGAGATATGAAAAAATAAATCTTGTACTCAATTGAAAAAATATCATTTCATGATTTGTGAGGGTATCGTTTTAGACCATAAGGTTTCTTCAAAAGATATAGAGGTAGATCAAGCAAAAGTGAAAGTGATTGAGAGAATGCCTCCACCAACCAATGTTAAAGATATTCGAAACTTTCTTGAACACGGAGGATTTTATTGGCGAATTATTAAGAATTTTTCAACGATTGCTAAACCTCTATGTGGTTTACTTGTTAAACATGTTCTTTTTTCCTTTAATGATAAATGTTTATTTGCTTTTAATAGGTTGAAAAAGGAACTTGTCTCCGCATCTATAATAACATCATCGGATTGGAGTTTACCATACGAATTGTTGTGTGATGCTAGTGATTTTACAGTGCGAGCTGTTCTTGGGCAAAAGCATGATAAGATACTGCATATCATTTACTATGCAAGTAAAATGTTTAATAAAATCCAAATCAATTATGCGATAACGAAGAAAGAGCTGCTTGCGGTGATATTTGCATTGCATAAATTTACATCTTATTTAGTGGGATCTAAAGTCACTGTTTACACAGATCACTCAACTCTTAAATATCTCTTAAATAAGAAAAATGCCAAATCTCGACTAATTCGGTGAATTCTATTAATGCAGGAATTTGATTTGGAGATCAAGGATAAAAAAGGATCGAAAAATCTAGTTGCAGATCATCTTTCTAGACTAAAATACATCTTGCAAGTAGACCAAATCCCTATTAAAGAAGAATTTTCAGATGAATTCTTATTGACTGTTCAAAAGTCACCATAGTATGCCGATTTAGTAAATTTTGTGATTAGTGGAGTGCTACCAAATGATATAAATTCTCACAAAAGGAAAAAAATTTTAAATGATACTAAATATTACTTTTGGGAGGAGTCATTCTTCTATAAACATTGTGCGGATGGTATAATTAGAAGATGTATTTCGAACGAAGATGTACATAACATTTTATTGCATTATCACACCCTTGAGACTAGAGGACATTTTAGTACATCGAAAACCGTAGCAAAGATATGGCAATCGAATTTTTATTGGCCTACTATGTACCAAAATACTAGAAATTGGATTAAAAGATGTGATCAATGCCAAAGTACTGGTAATATATTTAAAAAGAATGAGATGCTTCTAACTACGTATTTGGAAGTTGAATTATTTGACGTTTGGGACATTGATTTTATGGGACCATTTTCTAACTCATTTAATAACAAGTCCATTCTTGTAGCAGTTGACTATGTCTCTAAATGGGTGGAGGCATTACCTCGCAAACTAACGATGCTAAAATTGTGTTTAAATTCCTTAAACAGAATATATTTTGTGAGTTTGGTGTTCCAAAAGCGATTATAAGCGACGAAGGTAACCATTTTTGTAACAAATCCCTTAACACTTTGTTACTTAAATATGGTTGTAGGTATAAAACATCACTTTCTTATCATCCTCAAGCCAATGGCCAAGCGAAATTGGCGAATCAGGAGATCAAACTCATTCTGAAGAAAACTATGAATAGATCAAGAAAAGATTGGTCAAGAAAGTTAGAAAATACTTTGTAAGCGTATAGAATGCCGTTGGGAATGTCTCGATATAGGCTCCTTTATGGAAAAACGTGTCATTTGCCTGTAGAAATAAAACATAAAGTTTTTTTGGGCCATTACCGCTATTAATTTCGATTTTAAACCTGCAGGTGAAAAGAGAATGTTCGAGTTAAACGAGTTGGAGAAATCGCGCTTAACTTCATATGAAAATGTCAAAATTTACAAAGAAAAAGTGAAATTTTGGCATGACAAACACATTCTCCCTAAGCACTTTGAAGAAGGACAAAAGGTGCTATTGTATAACTCAAGAATTAAATTGTTCTCTGGAAAACTTAAATCTCGATAGGCCTATTTGAAGTGGTTCGAGTATTTTCATATGGAGCAGTGAAAATTAAGGGAGAAAATGGTATCACATTTAAAGTGAACGGTCAATGATTGAACCCTTATTTGATCGGAGAGATGGTTCCTAAAGGAGTAATTTACTCCTTGGGAAACTTATTCAATCATTGAAAATGAATGAAGAAAGTTGAGCTCAACGACTTTAAACAAAGCGCTTGTAGGAGGCAACCCAACATTAACATTATAGTTGTGTGTGTTTTTCATGTATTTCTTGCAATTTGGTTTGAAGTTTAGCTAATTACGGTTGTTTCATTGGCTTTGTATGGGCCACCAAAGTTTGAAGGTTCATCTGTGAAGTGCACTTGGAGAGCAAAAGTTGAAATGAGGAAGTTTAATTGTGCTTATTGATTTTGAGTACTTAAAAGTTCTTAATATTAGGTTAAAAGAATCATTTTCATAATTTACAAGTGAGTTTTGATGTTAACGAGTACATATGTGTTCATGTGCTCATTTGTAGTGCTTTTAGTGCTAGTAAGTGCATTTCTTATGTCAAAATGCAAAAATGACCCAACAACTAGAACCCTCGATTTGTGACCTAGATGTTTCTGATTCATTTTAAAAGGGTGGAGTGGTTGTTTAGAGCATATTACACTTGTGCGTGGTGAAAAAAGTTTGAAAACTTTCATCTCAAGTGTAGTTCGAAATTGCAGAAAAATGTCGTCAAAACAGGAAAAATTGCAGTTTTTGCAATTTTTGCAGAAAACAGAAATCCGAGCTTGGATCCAATGAAGAAGTGTTGGATCCGAGGGCTCGACTGAAGATCTGATCTAGCTGATCCGAGGTTCAACCGATCCAAACCCTGATCCAATGGATCCGAGCTCAAATCGGTCCAAAACACTTAAAAAATAAACAGGCTCCTTCTTTCTTTTTCAAAATTCTGCTTTCTTCTTCTCATAGCCGTTTCTCAAAACCCTAACCCCCTCTTGCTCAATCTTCAATTTCAACCAACAAACTTCTAATCTTCCACAATAAAATCATTTCCCAACCCTTTGTGATCATTAACCCCCAACCATTTTGCATTACAAACATTAATTTGGGAGTCTTTGATCTTTAAAAGGAGAAAAGGGCCAAACTGAAATTCATCATTTTGGGGGACGAAATTGTGCTTGTTTTTCCTGCATTTCACATCTTTAGCATTTTTTAGCATCACTTTACACATTTGAGATAAGATTTCTCAATTTCTTGTGGTATTTTAAAATTCCTAAAATTCTATTTCCTGAGTTTTCTGACATATTATATTAGTTGGGATTTTTTTGTTGTTTCTATGCTATATTATGTTTAGAAATATCATTAAACTTGTTTTGACGCTTAGTATTGAGAAATTTGTAAATTTGATGAAGCATTCTTATTTTTTCTCATTTATTAAGCTAATACAAAATTGTTGCAATTCGCCTATGTTCCATGCCTTGTTTTTGGTGAATTTGACTTGTTTAGAATTGTTAGAATATTTTAATTTCTTGCAAGTCAAATGTGACAATTTGGATGAGCATTGCTAAAAAGGATTGAAGAAGAATACCATGAGTTATGTGAAATGTTAAGGTCTTAGGATGTTAAAGAATGGTAATTTTAGGTGTTTTTAGGTGACGTTAAAGGTGGCATATGCTGTAATACTTATTCTTTCCAAGTTGCCTCAACATTGAAAGTGAAATGTATGAGTTGGCAGCGCAAAATGCTTAAGTTTACTGTTCAACTCATATTAATATGGATTGGTTGGGATTGAAAAGGATGATTAGAATCACAATTTGATTTTATTGGAGTCTTTTTGTGTTTGAGGCGTTTTTTCTTAGTATGCTCAGATGAGTTATTTTGCTTGTTTATAACACTAGCATGGTTCGCACAAGAAGGGCCGTTATTCGTGAGCCTACTCCTTCACGAAGTCTTGAAAAAACACCTTCCTCGGAAAAAGAGTCTTATTCACCTGAGCAACCACCAAGGTCAAGCGCAAACAAGCGTCCACAAGTCCAGAAGAAGAACCTCCCAAGTATGACGTCACTCGGTTCACGTCACTCGAAAATCAAGAGTGGTATGATGCTGGGATGGCAAAAGAAATTATCATCGAGAAACACCTGGCGCCCGAGGTGGATGACCACTACAAGATGTCGATCGCATTTGCTCGACTCAGATGGCAGAATATTCTTCAATTGTTGCGATATTATTATCCAAATTCGGTGACGGAATTTTACGCAAATGTGGAGGATAAGTACAGACACAGTAGTAATAAGATTGTTTCTTGGGTCCGTGGGAAGCGTTTAGTTATCAAACGGGACACAATCGCCAAGTTCGTCAAGCTCAAAGATGAAGGGGTTGACATGAAGTTGACTAAGGAATTTAAGGCACGTGATCCTTGGCAAATTGAGGAAGCTGTGGCTCACCTTAAGGGGCAATATAGAGATCGAGGATGTTCTAGGAAAAAGATAGTGTATGCAGACTCATTTGAAACTCGATACCAGTTAATCTATTATCTTTTTGTGCATAATGTGGTTCCTAAGAAAAGTGATAAATGAGAGTTTCGGAATAGTGATATCTATTTCCTTGACAAAATGATACATGGAGTGGGAGCCCAACTGACTGGCATTCCATTGTCGAGTGTAATTATAAGTTATATGCGCATCACAGCTAAGAAGTGACCCAGTGATTCTTACTTTGGATTTCCCCGTCTCCTCTCTTTGCTGTTTGAGAAACTTCAAGTTAATGTTAGTGTTGACAAGGCAATGACCACCAAGTCCATTGATAAGGTGACAATCACTTTACTGAAATCATTGGCAATCCCTACCGACTTTGGTGCTTCTTTGCTTCAAGAATGCGCTATTGGTGAACCTTCTACGTCCACTCGACCTCCACCGGAAGCTCAAGAGCCCGAAGCGCAACCGTCTCAATCGTCTCCTGTACTACCTTCACCACCTCCCTCCAGATCTAAATGGTAAGAGATCCTAAACGCTATATGCTGCATGGAGACCAAGATTATGGAGCGAATTGACCAACATGAGCGCCATATGACTGAGCAGTTGGAGAGGCATGATCGGCGTTTTTGTGCTTTGGAGGAACATTTCTAGATCCGATGCTCACCTACGCCGACGCCGACTCCGATACCTGGAAAGGGTCACACGGCATCCATTCCCGAACCACGAGGCGGAGTTGAGTCAAGCGATCCTCAAGAAGCTCATGTGGAAGTCAGACAAGAAGAAGCTTCGGCATTCGGCGGCCTCTCAACCTAAAGTCCTTTGTTTTTAAGTGTTTTTTGTTTCAAACTTTCGTTTGTTTTGTCAACTGTCTTTTGTTTAGCTTATGTCCCTGCTGCTATGTATCTTCCCCTGCAATTTAAGTAGATTTTGGGATGTTCATGATGTTCATAACGACAGCTGAATCTCTCCTTCACTTTAGGGGAGTATTAGTTCTTTACCCTTCCTTCATATTGAGGACAATGTGACTATCAAGTGTGGGAGAGGTGTAGCTTATATTTGCTTGTTTTATGGTTGTTAGTGCATGTTAGTAATTATCTTTTGTTGAAAAATGTTGGAAACGATTGTGGAATGTGGATTATGCTGAATTCTTGTTGAAATGTGGTTTGCTGGCAGGGAGTTTCATCCATTTATAGGGGAAACTTTGTCAAAATTTTTTCAAAATCTTTTCCAAAGTTGCACTATGGCCCAAGAAGTTGTTTAGATTATCTAATTTCCCTATTTGTTGACCAAATGTAACTCTGCTTTAGAAGAATTTATTTCTCCCGTGACTTGTAATTAGTGTTATGTGATTAAGATTAATGCATTTTAGAAAGTATATTTAATAAAGTAGGGACAATTATACTTTTATTTCTATCTTTAACGAGATCTCTCCTTTTACTTTAATTTACAAATAGGTGATTGATATTATCTTTTGGTGATATTTTCCCATTTGCATGCTAAAAGAGGGTTGAAGATCAAAAAAAAAGGAAGAAGAAAGAGGAAGAGAAAAAGAAGAAACAACAATAAATTCACACCGTCGATTTAAGTACTGAGTAATCGGGAATCTTCATCTAAAAATGTTGATTTTCACTTAAAAAAGTATTTAGATTGGAAAGGTGTGGAGAACTTGGCATGTAAGTGCTGAGTAATCGGGGATTTTCATCTAAAAGTGTCGATTCTCGCGTCAAAAGGCATTTGTAACATTTCAAGAATTGAAAATTAGTATATATTTGAGATGTCCTCGTTAGAAGTATTTTGAAGAAGGAAACAAATGAAATGGAAAAATGTTACTAAGGAACGGTGAGAGTCGGTTATTTGTGGGGCCAAGTAAGGGAGAGAGATTGATTTGAATGTAGTTAAATTTAGGGATAATTGTTTTCCCTTTATTAAGTATGATGAGTATTAGATGCATTGAGAAGAATTGCATAATGATTAAAGGATGAGTTGAGAGAACTAAATTTGATAAAGCATATGTTCTATTTGGCACTTGAATTGTTGGTTGAATGGTTTGTTGTATTGCTTGAGTACAAGCAATGATTCAAGTGTGGGGGAGTTTGATAAGTGAATATTCTACATTGATTTCATTTGATAAAGTGCAAGTTTTGTTGTGTTTTTAGGGGTTGATAGTCATGTTTAAGCCTTTTTATTGTAAAATTTCTTCAAGTGTTACTTAATTAACTAAATGTGCAAAATGAGTGGATTAATGCAGAAACTTATGGCATTTTGTAGGTAATTAGTGCATGAAACACTCTTTCTAGTTGAAGCAGATGCAATGCAATTCATGGATACTAACTTGTATGTGGAACAAGAAGAGGAAGTAGCGCGAAAAAGGAAAAGGATTGAAGCTACAAATTGGGGAGAGGATCCAAGCTCGGATCTAGTCCCAAAGGCCACACATCCAAGCCCTCATTTGTGATTCTGGAGAAGTTGATCCGAGAGCAGAGGATAAGAGCTCGGATCTGTTTGGAAGCCCTCGAATCTTAGGCTTCGGATCTTTCTCTTTCCTCTGCAATTTGCAGAACAACTTGTGTACATTTCACACTTACTTTTTGACTCTTGTCTCACAACAATTTTCAGCTGAAAGTTGGAAAAGCATCTTGTACACTTGAAAAATGAATATTGGAGATTCCAATGAAGGGCATTTTTGAAACAAAAAGTGAAGAAACAAGTTAAAAAACACATTATTGAAGAGAGAAAGGAATATATATAAAGAGGGACTTTTTTTTTCTTCTCTCTAACTTAGCCTAGATATACAGTTGAAGATCTAGTTTTTCTTTCTATTGAAGAACTCTTGATGTATTAAAGGATTTTTTATGGAAATGAGGATGATGGAGTTTGAAAATCATGTTTCTTCATTTGAATGAGTATTTCTTCCTCTTTACTCTCTTTATTTGTCTCACTAATGCTTGTAACATTAGAAATATGAGATTTGTTGTTAAATCTATCATGTCTAGCTAAATCTTCTTGTTTTAGAGATAGATGAAACTATTGGTGTCTTGAATATGGATGAATGGAGTTGATTATTGCTACATCTTATACTTGCTAATTCATTTATTCATGCTTTAACACTTGTGAATGTTTGATCATCATTTACAAATCATTTTAGCTGTTGTTAATCTATGAAAATAGTTGACAATAATGGAAGATGAATGAATGGAAGCTAAGGAGTAGACATACGAAAGTAGTTGTGCACTTAGGTGGATGTTTATTAGATATGATTTATATTTGAGATTTCACCACGAAAGTAGGGAAATTCTAGTGTAGACTAAGTTCGATTCATTGGCGAAAGCAAGTTCCGATGGTTTGAATGAAATGCACCTTAGCAAGACAAGAGTATGAGTGGTAGTTAGCTAATTCATACATGATTAGGTACTTTTAGTGGATTTTATATGACAGGATATCAAGCCTGTGCAATAATAAAAACCTAACTACTATCAAAGGCAGTCAACAATCAATTCCAGGTACTGGAGCATGAACTCTGGATGTGCAATAGGTTACTTGATTCACCCTGATTCCGAAGAGTTTGCTTAATCCGATATACCAGAATTAATTAGTTGACAGAAAATTATTAACTCGTAGACAGTGACAAGCAGAGTCGAATCCACAAGGATTGGGGATAATTAGTTTCTTCCAAAGTTTGAAGTATGGGAGGTTTTTGAAGAATATAAAATAACTAATTAACTAACTAATGAAACAACTAATAGAAATAAACAGGAATTAATCAATAACCAATACAACTCTAGTCAAAGGTGCAACTTTTGAGACACGGTCCATTTAACTAATCATCGATGCAAAGATAATTCAATAACTCATTAATAGATTGGTTATAGTTGTCATCCACGCGATAAACAACTAACCTTTCCTTACTTTTTCGATAGTCAAGGTACGACCATTAACTATTTCCCTAACTAAGAAATAACCCTAGGTACGACCATAGGATTTAATTTCTCGATTGCAATAAGAATTAGAAAAATCCAATCCTAACCAACAAACATGCTGCGAGGGTTCATTTAATTTAGATTATACGTTTCCCTAATATGAAACCAATCACGCTAGTCGCCACTAGTATTAATCGATTAAATAATTACATATTCAATCAATTAATCTGGCAGTAGATTATTAGGTTAATTCGAATATCAGGCCCTTCACATTCAAATAACAAAACAATCATAAGAAATTAAATCAGAAAACATACGAATATCAATGAATAAAAGAAATAAATAAAGTTAATTCGATCTCACAAATGTTTGGAACCGAATCTTCAAGTTGACCTTCAACTAGAAAACAAGATTAGTTACTCTCCATTGAGAGTAACCCACGCAATTCCATTGAAGGAAATTGCATCAACATTTTACAATAGAAAAAACTACCAAGAGGAGAAGAGAACCAAGCGGCTACACTCTTCGTATCAGTCATGCGAGATCCGGCCCTCCCTTTTGTTATATGGCCTTGCCGACCAAATCTTCACCGAATCCCCTCTTTCCAAATCCCTATTTTCTAGGAATAAGTTAACTAATGAATGAATGGTTTCTTATTATCACTCAATCTCTTCCTCACTAATCGGAAATACTGTCCAATACAAATAGGGAAGTTCCAGCAGCTATAAAACTCGGAATTTGACTTGGATTGGAAAACTGCCCAATATCAATCCCGACTTTCTGGCCTTAAATGTAGGTCCTGAACGTAGCACCATCAAATTAACTGAAAAATTACCACTTTTAATCACGTTTTGCTCCTTTTCCTACAATTGGCACCATTAACCAAATATAAGTAGAATCTATCAATTAAAATAATATTTGGCTAAAATCAAGGGAAAATAATTATAAATTTAGCAATAAATTATGACCTATCATTATACCCTAGAACATTAATGTTTAGTTAAGTTATTTCGAGTTTTTAACTTGCATTGTATTACTTTAACATTTAGATGATTAACTTGGTTAAAATTCCTGATAATAGAGTGAGTCAAAAGTCTTAGTAATTCATAGTTGAATTCCCTATGGGATCGAGCCTAAATTCCTTATATACTACAATTTACGACCTGTGCACTTGTAATTAACGAGGGATTAGATTAAAATTTAGAGAGCAGGTACAGTCCTCGTCAAGCATGTTCCAATGTTTATAGTGACCATCAAAACGTGGAATTGTTGGCTGCACAAAATTGTTGATGGCCATCGTAATTTACCAATACAATTCTCACAACTCACTTTTGTTTTCACTCAAAAGCCTAGCTCTGATTCTACTGTTACAATTATTGAGAAAAATAATAAAAGAAACAAAGGACAAGAGTTTATTTCTTTATAAAACTGACTTGACTTATAATATGAAATTGCTCTATTTATAGAGTTCAAATCAACTTCACTAACTATCCCACTAACTCCACTAACACTATCCCAATAACTCCACTAATTCCACTAACTCCACTAATGAGATAGAATAAAACAAACAAATATGATTAACTAACAACAGTAAATAATTTCTAACAAAAGTTGCCTAGCATGAACCTATATATTTGGCAGCTTAAGAACTTTTGATCAACACACTTTTTTTTTTTAAATTAAGAGAAGGATATTATAAGATCTCCAAAGGCATCAATTGTTTGGTCCAGGATTTCCCTTGACATCTTTGGCCTGCATTCTTGTCAAGAATTTCTTAAAAATTTCACCAGCGGGTGCAAAGGCACCTATTTAGTTAGGTGGCTGTTCAGTCTCTTCTGGGTTTTCTATTAATCCTCTCGAGTCCACCCCTTCCTCTTGGTTCAATAGCGATTCAGTCCCTTTTGAGTTTTTTTATTGACTCTCTTGGATTCATCCCTTCCCCTTAATGTAGAGTAGAAGTAAATAAAAAATAGAATTTATGGTGTTCGGAAGAAATAAATCAAGTATTTGGCCTATTTTGCTACGTAAATCAGTAAAAGAGGGGAGGTGCGTGTAATTTTCAAAACCTCAGGAGAGATCCGGCGAACGTCAAGGAGGTTTCTGAAATTGTTCCTTCATTAAAAATAGCCCGATAGAATGTTGGAGTATTTACAATTGACTGCAAGTGCAAGGTATTACTTTGACATTTAAAGTCAACAAATTCATATTTCAGGGCAAAACCGCTACCGCCGTCGCCATGAACACCAGCAACACCGTCACCAACATGAGGAACAAAAAGAGGAAAAACCTTACCCCAGAAATCCAA
Source organism: Coffea humblotiana (assembly GCA_023065735.1). Taxonomy (NCBI): domain Eukaryota; kingdom Viridiplantae; phylum Streptophyta; class Magnoliopsida; order Gentianales; family Rubiaceae; genus Coffea; species Coffea humblotiana. Next base: position 25,494,483 of record CM041208.1, on the reverse strand, counting down.
TTCCGGCTAAACCTCGACCATTGTTCCAAAAACAAGGACCTCTCCACCGCCATCTCCCTCTTCGACTCCGTCACCACCACCGGTTCAGAAATCCACCTGACCCACCACCACTACAATTCACTTCTCTATATCTGCTCAAACTCAGTAAACTCCGACAATCCATCAACGAAATCCTCCGCAATCGAATTTGGGTTCATGGTTTACCATCATATGATTGCCAATAACATTAGCCCCAGTGAGGCCACCGTCACCGCCGTGGCCAGGCTGGCAGCTGCCAAAGCTGATGGTGATGCGGCTTTCGAGCTCGCCAGAAGTGTGGGAAATCAGGGGAAGTTGAGGACTTATGCTCCTGCTTTGTTGTGTTTTTGTAGAAATGGGATGGCTGATAAGGCTTCTGAAGTTGAGGAGCACATGGGCTCTCTGGGATTGCGCCTCGAAGAACCCGAGCTCTCTGCATTGTTAAAGGTAGTAGCTTTTGGGGTGCTTGATTCTTACATTGTCTTAATTGAGCTTATTCTTCGTGAGGGGGAATTTACATTATTGTTGGTATTGATCAGGTTAATGTTCTGTAGTTATTGGATTGACAACTTTTGACGTAGTTCATGTTTTTAGTACCAAAAATGGTCTGGTTTCAGAAGATAGTTGTACTGAAGTTTTCAGTTTTGGATAGTGTTTTTGTAGATATTAGTCATCATACATAAAATAATAATGTCGGCTTTATTTGATCAAAAAGCTCTTATTCTTCTTGATAACTTGGATGCGCTGGATTTTGTCATATTGTTGAACGTAATACATTATTGCTTGTACATTCATCTATCACTAGAAACCATGAAGTAGCCTAAGTATGATTCTAGCTAGTAATTTTGGATTGAAGGGACTGGAAAGGTCATTGATTTAAGTTATATATGGTGCCTTTCAACTTTTGATATCATCACTCTGATTTTGTAACCATGAAGAAAGCCTTATAAGCAGTAACACTTTGAAAAAATTCTTGTATCATTTTGTTTGATCTGCAACTTGTTACTAATCAGAACTTCTAGCGTCTAAATTGTTGTAAAATTGAGGGACATCAAATTTTACACAATTTGATGGCATAGCACTGAGCTTTGAATTATTTATCACCGGCTGAGATATAAAGATGTTTCTAGCATCCATTATTTTTTTTAATCTTTTACATTGGCTTGCCTTATTTGTTCCATGGAAGTTGCTAGTAGAAGGTCATTTCTAACATCTTTTGAACAAAGAGAATTACTCTTTCTTATATGTTACTGCTTTTGCCTGAAGGTAAATGTTGGGAAGGGGAAAGGAGATAAAGTTTACGAGTACTTGCATAAGCTAAGAGCATCAGTTAGAGAAGTCAGTGAGTCAACTGCGAATATTTTAGAGAGTTGGTTTCATGGGGAAGTTGCATCTGACGTGGGTTTGGAAATCCAGAATGTGGATCACGTGGAACAAGTGAAGTTGAGGAATGGAGGTGGGTGGCATGGACTTGGATGGCTCGGGAAGGGAAAGTGGGTTGTGCATAGATCCAATGTTGCTTCAGATGGGAGGTGTTGGACTTGTGGGGAGCAGTTAACTTGTGTTGATATTGATAGAGCAGAGACTGAGCGTTTTGCACAGTCAGTGGCTTCCTTGGCAATGGAAAGGGAAGTTCAGTTCAATTTCAAGGAATTTCAGGTGAGCAAGGTGCAAATGGTTGTTCTATCAATTAAGTATTTGCTTTGAACACTTGAAATTGATAATTGAGACTTGACATCTTACATCTTTTTTCCGAAAATTCTTCATATTGGAAATTTATACAAGAGGAGAAGTTGATATAGTGGCACACCACTCTGGTTTTTGTTTACTTGTTTATTTATATGATGATTTGAAAAGCAAATCACAGAGATAACAACAAAAGGAAATTTGGCTTTATTTATTCTTTCCTGTAGCTAAAAGTTTTGACCATAAAATATTTATTTTGCTACTGGGAAAATTTAAATCCTTCCCTTTGTGCTCTAAAATGGAGAGGAATGACTTTAATCATTTGCACAATTCCTAAAATGATATATGTTCACTGGGTAACCAGCAAGAGAACATGGCGGAGGTGAATGCCGTAGTGTTAAAATTGGTTTCGTTCTTCAGGTATCTGTAAATTTGTAATAAGATGTGTGTTGTTTGTGTGTTTATATGCATCTATGTGCATATCTATATGTGTGTGTGTAGATATATATTGATATCTGTGTGCATATCTATATGTGTCTGTGTGTTTGTGTCTGGTTTCTGCATTTGATACTTCTCCAAGTCTTATTGACTCCTTTCTGCTTCTGAAATGATAAAGGACTGGATAGAAGAACACTCTGAATATGAAGCTATAGTGGATGGAGCAAATGTGGGGCTTTATCAACAGAATTTTGCAGAGGGTGGATTCAGTATTCCCCAGGTTGTAAAACTTTGATAATTTTTGCCTTCTTAATCATCTTTGGTTTTGCGTGCCTGATATTCCATGTCTAATTTTTGCATTGTCTATGAAATTGCAATAGAGCAGCTTGAGGCTGTTGTTAGGGAACTGTATAGCAGGATCAAGAAATGGCCGCTCATTATCTTGCACAAGAAACGCATTAGGCAACTCTTGGAGAAAGCTTCCAATAGAGACTTGCTGCAGGATTGGATTGATCAGGGGGTGCTTTATGGAACGCCATATGGATCAAATGATGATTGGTTGGTGATATGTACCTAAAAATTTAATAATTCTGTTGTTAGTGGCACCATATTTAGATCATCTGATGCAGGCAGGAATCTTCATGCATGACATTCATTTGGTAGTTCTTCTCTATTGGTATTATAGGTATTGGCTATATGCTGCTGTGAAGCTTAAGTGTCTGCTTGTCACAAATGATGAAATGAGAGATCACATATTTGAGCTTCTAGGCAAGAGCTTTTTCCTTAGATGGAAAGAAAGACATCAGGTAGACATGTTTGGTTCCTCTATTTTCTTCCTTCGTTGTATCTTCATATTTCATTTGAAAGTCCACGGCAAGCTTGGGTATGATCATTAAGGAGTAGCAAGTTTTCGTGAAAGCCAAAAATTTTCTTGACAGTTAATTGCATTTGTTGAATCTCTAAAGTTGAGGAAGTTAGAATATCTCTTTCTACAATTACGTTCTACCACGAACCCCAACTCCCCATGTTGCGTGCATGTGAAATCAAATGAAAAGTGAAAAAGAACAGTAGAAAAAGGAAAAGGTCTTTGACTAGAAAAGCAAGCATTTTGTGTTCAAGATTTTATGCAGGAAATTAAGAAGTTGAGACCATATCTTTCTCCCACCTCGGGCGGTTCAAGCTGCTAAATTTTCCTCGAAGCAAAAAATGTTTTCCTTTAATGATGAAAGTGAATTAATGCAATTATGCAATAAACTTATTAGCTTTAGGGCAGACTTCATAATCTTTGAGTTAAATAAAATCAGAGCTAGTCTGGTGCTTGTGATTATACCTTTCCTCTTGGCTTTCGCAATTGATCTGTTGCACTACCCATATTGCAGGCCAAGTATACATTTGTGAAAGGAAATCTAAAGCTTCTGATGCCACCAACATATTCCCTTGTCATCCAGGTATTTGTAGCTTTATAATTGGCTTTCCTTTTATATTTTCTCTTTCCAAGAAATGCATATTTTTGTTTGCACTTTGTTCTGCAAGGAGCCACCTCTCTCATCCTTTTGTTCTACTTCGCACTTTGTTTACTTTCTAACTTGGCCATGGGTAATTCATTGTTGCTTTACGTAAAAGTTTATGGTAGTCTTTGTGTGATGTTGTTTGGGATATTCATCAGAAAAATATATGTTTCAGGAGTCAGAGAAAGGATCATGGCATGTGCCCGTGGCTGGTGAGACTATTGATGAATCTTTGAGAACTTGGCTTTGCATCACGAGATCAGGCTCCTGTGATGCCTTGGCCAATAGTTTGCATGATGATAATCAATTGTCAAACTCAAACAAATTGGAAACACTGGCTAACAGAAATAACTCTGTTGGAAATTCTGATGACAAATTGACATCTATAACTGGTAAAAGGAAAGAGAGGTCTTCATCCAGTCCTGAAGTTTGAATTGCATTGGGTTCAACCAGATGATCCCTTCAGGCTCCTGAATATTACAAGGGCAGCAAGTCTCACGAAAATAACCATACTTTAGAGGAAGAGCCTTGCGCATTTCAATCTAATTATTTTATCGTAACCTTGGTCCATGGTTATAGCCGCTCATCAAGCAGAGCAAGATTTGTACTAGTTCTGACAATGTAGCCCTTTTGTTGTATGAATTTTTCTACGAGTTTATATTAGAGAAATGGGAGATTCAGTTTCCATTTGCCCTTGCATCTATGGCTTGAAACTGCATGGTTTTGGTAAAAGGAGGTTTGCTGAACTGTCCAGCTTGCTTCCAATTTTGCCTCCCATTTGTTCAGTGGTTGGGCTGCTTTGTGCTTGTGATGGTCATCTTTCTGTCTCATTTCATAAAATGTTGCAGTATCCGGGAAAGAATCATGATCACAGAGTTGGCTTACTGTTTGCTTATTGTGGAGTTGGTTTAGAATGTCTAAATTCGTTGGCTTTTTTTGTTTTTTGTTTTTTTCCCCGGAAAATCTGTTGGGATGTTAACAAGTATCCATGATTTTGACTCATAATCTCTGAAATATGTATAAACAAAGTGTTCAGGTAAATCTAAAACTGATTGGGAACAAAGAAAACATATTACATACGTCTACATAAGTGGCCGGAATACATGGATTTCAACAAATATACCAATCTTAAACAATGCCTTTATGCGTTATCCACAAGGATAAAAATATAAAACACTTTCGATTCTTGAATGTGAAGCTGCCTTCAACAAATAATAATCAAATGGAACTTGATCACTTGAATACGTATTTCACCACTCCAGGAATGTGGGTGTTCATGAAATAATCTTCCCAGTTAATACTTTTGGGATCAAAGTAGAACAAATTCTCAGGATCGCACTCTCTTGCAGCACGACGCAGTTTTTCTGTGTTCAAGTCATCATAACTGTGCACAAAGGAAGAACGTGTTAAGATGGATGCATGCATATTTTTTGATATATCCACTCTTGCAAAGGACCTCAAATTGATCAAATACTCTCATACTTACATTCCCTTAAAGAACAGGTAAGGTCCATAGAGTTCAATCATACGGTTTACGAACTTGATTTTTCGATGAAGATCATGGTACAAGCCTCCAAAATATTGGCAAAGTGCAACATTCACGATTTGTAATCCCTGAATTTATTGTATAGTTTATCATAATTCAAAAGTTTTCCCAAAACAAAAAAAAACTATGATTTGAAATGGGAAAAAAGAAGACTTGGGAGAAAGAATAAACCAACCTTTAGTGGAAGCAAATAACGAATTGCCAAGTATCTGCGGAAGCTTGACATGGTTCTGAGAACTGTGATTTTCCCAACTTTTACCGGGTTCCCTGCTTTGTCAATCCATGGATGCTTGGAGAAGTAATTGAGGCCATAGTTTTGAATACTGGAGTAGTGAAGAGGGTTTGATAAAGAAGATCCTACTTGATAAATGGTCATTTCACTGGGTTGATTTGCATGAGCCATCATAGCCACCATCATAGCATTCACCACCATGTCAGCTGGGATCTGCACATTAATGCCATCTTTTCACATAAAAATTGTGTATTCGTGCTCAAGTACAAACGTAAATCTCATTTACTTGCCCACAAATGATGTATACAATTCTCATTTACTTGCCCACAAACACAACTCCACTTTGCGATCATTAAAATTGTACTCCTCACTTGTCACTTTTCAGTGTATACTTCAATTTTGGACACTTTATACTCTAAACTCTTAATTTTGGATACTTTGTACCCTAAACTCTTAAATTTGTCCTACTTAAGTCCAATCAACGATTATATTCGTAAAATTAACGAGAAAAAGGGTGATAAAAACTAATGACAATATACTGTTTTGTTCTAACTGGCGAATGCTTAGATTTATTGACAATTTTTAGCACATTATCATTAATTTATATGGTCTCAATTACTAGTATTGGTAGGAAAATTAACGAGATAAAAGATGTTCCAAATTAATGATAATGTATCTATGATGTATTGGTACCTTTTGATTACTTTCGGCACATTATCATTGATTTTTTGGGTTCTCTATCCCATTAATTTTGCAAAAGTTGTCATTCATTAGATTTAAATGGGACAAATTTGAAAGTTAAGGGTCTAAAATATTCAAAATTGAGAGTTTAGCATCTAAAGTGTCCAAAATTAAAATTTAGGAAGCAAAGTAAAAAATTGATAGAAATTCGGGGGTACAAAGTAGAGTTTGTCCTTTTAAAAAGGATAATAGGAATGGTACATAACTTGAAAGTTATTTTATTTCTTTATTCTTATATTTTAAATATTTTTACACTGTAACTTGTAAACAATCTTAACCAATTTGTGAAAGACCAAAACGATTCAAAACAACCATTGCATGAATTTCGTATATGTCTATAACTTTTACAAAGTGAGTGTTTATCAAAGATCAGGTCAATTTCTAAGTTCCACCCCTAATAGCACTGATGAATTGCAAAAATATTTGAGCTGTAATAAGAAACTCTTAACTCTTGACCTTGTGCTTTCATGCAAGAGCTAAAGATATTTTTATTATTGAACAACCAAGTGTTGATCACTTAGACAAAATTTTCAAGACTTCTGCCTGAATATCCAAAGGAAGCTGATAAGATTCTCTAATCATGGAATCAGAAATGAGGACTTACCGCGTCTACTATGGTCCTGGGGTCGCCTAGGAAGCAAGTTATTCTCCCTTTAGCATATCCAACAGCGAGGCTATCAATTGTCCTGAAGTTGCAATAATTCGTAAGACAAATATATTGATGAACTACCAAAGATTCAAAAAAAAAAAAAAGTAAGAAATTGGTCTAGTCAAACAGTGGGAAATTTAAAAAAAAAAAATTGAAGAAGAAACGGACGTAGTTAAAAAATATTACCTGACACCTTCAACCCAACCAGGGAAAGGCTCTTTGAAAGTACTGGTAATGATTGTAGGTCGAACAATGACAAGAGGGGTATTTCCTTTCAGATGGCCAAGTAGCATCTCTCCCATTGCCTTGGTAAATACGTAGGTGTTTGGCCATCCAAATTTTCTTGCTCTATAAAATTTTTTAGACAAGAAAATTATGAGAAATCAAGTTGCAATTAAAATGCAGAATGATGATTCTTTTTTTTGGGGGGGGGGGGGGTTTCCAATAGATAATGGCAATTTTGCGGACAAAGGTAAAAAACTTGATTAGTAGTTTCCAAATGAGGCAAGTATAGCACATGAACTTTTCTTGGATTTGGAATATTTCTAAAAGATGAAAATCTTGAAAATGAAGTTTTGGTAATCATGTTTAACAATATTTTGGTAACATGAATTGCTATTTTGGAAGTTAGATTTGCTGTCTAAGTGTTCAAAACTAGTTTTTGATATGACAAGGTAGTTTATGTATGATTGGCAGGTTATTGTACAGGACGGAATTTACCCAGTACGCACTCTCAAGTAATGACTGCGGGTTGTCTTGTCAAACAAAACAAAAAAAAAAAAAAAAAGAGTTGGTTGTGGCGGGTCAGTGGCTGCTAACTCTTGTGCCTATAACAAAGGTGCTCGTTGAACTAATATCTGCTAGTCCTTAAATTTGGTGGTTCCGCAAAGTCATGTTTCTAGTTGCGTTAGTATGAAAAGGATTATATGTTCTTAATTATCATATCAGGGATCTAAAAAAATAGAGTATTACCTTAGAACCTGCAATAAGGAAAACGAAAGAAAGAAAAAATAACAAATCGAAAATTAAGCACGAAATTCTCAGCTAGGTGATTTTCTCTCCAATGGTCAAATCCAATCATCTACATAGTGCATGAGGTAGATAAAGGAGAACTCAATATCAAGCTATCTTCAGTAATGTGCCTAACTAACATAGATGTGAAACTACTCTAAATCAATTACACCACAACATAACACCAGACAATTCTTCAGCATGAATTACTAAACAGATAATACTTAAGATATGTTGATGGTCATATAGATAATAATTAATATACAATTATCAAAAATAAATTAATTAATATACAGTAATTGCTAAACAGAAAGAAAATACATTTTCGTACAGATAATAATTACTGAACAGCAAGAAAATACAGTTTCGCTCATAAGATATGTCGATGGTCACGTAGAATTGTATCAGCTACTCAAAAGAGAAAAATGGAGAGAATAAACAAACCTTTGAATTCCAAGATCCTTCATGGCTAATGTAATAGATTGTTCAGAATTATTCTCAGCTCGGAGCTCTTTTCAACTTTTCTTCCAAAAATTTCTTCTCTACTTCAACGTCTAGCCCAGATGTCCCGTTCAGGGTCTCTCCCAAGTTATAGGGGGTCTCCAACATCAGTCCCTCTTTTTCACCAGAAACATAAGCTGAAAAGGACAGTCATAATTTGATTTCATTACGAACATGTTACTTAAGAAACTAGTAAATAGGTTCTTCATCAATGCAATTTGATTTTTGTTGGGTCCAATATATTTTTCTTCCTTCATAGTGAGGTAACAAAAATAAATACGAAGACAAAAATTGTCCCTGATTTTGATTTGGGTTGCTCTGATGATCTAAGATCGTTGATAATTGAAGTTGATGGAGAGAAGTCAATATAAAGGAAGAAGTCGATGCATGAACTTCAAGAAGGGACATATAGTATTGGATATTCGCACGATGAATACAATGCAGATTTCGGGAGATTCTCCTGAGTATTAAGTACATTTTAACGCATTTGAAATTATACGTGCTAATGTAGTAGAGTATGTGTTTATTTCCTTAGTACCTACTTGTGGGAGTTAGATTTTTTATTCACACCAAAACCAAGGGGTTGGGAGAGGGAAAGAGAGAGAGAGAGAGAGAGAGTTATGCAGGATGAAAAAAGGAGGCATCCATTTTCTATTGATTTGAAAGGGTTAATTTCACTTTGTATCTTTCAACAAAATGTTTGAATTTTTAATTTGGTTTCAAAACTTCAAGTTGAAACTCTTTAATTTCTAAAGTATAATATTTTTTTCATTTAAATAAAATTGTTAATAAAAGTGAGATAGATTTTATATTTAAGTTAGACCGATTTCATACCTAAGGATCATAGTGGAACAGATTTTATATCATAAGGACTAAAATGAAACAATTTATACTTAAGTGGGATAGTTTTTATACTGTAAGGAGTAAAGTACGATATGTTTTTACTTAGACAGGACATATTCATATTTTAGGAATTCAATGTCTCACTTTAAAATTTAGGGACCAAAATGAAATTTCCGATATAATTGAAGGGTGCAAAGTGGAATCAACCCTTTATTATTTGTCCATTGCCTTTTCATAAAACCTCCGATGAATAGTCCACTTTGTAAATAGAATTGTACCTTCCGGGTATGACACAAGTCTTGTTTGGCTTCTGTTTTCAGTCAAAATTCCTTGGGAATCGAAGTACATTTATTTATTTATTTATTTATTTTTGGTCAAAAGGCAACTTCTATATATATATGAAGTACAATTGTTGATAGACTCTACTTTTAGGGATGGATAAAGACCTTTGCCACTCAAAACCCTGCATCTTAGAATAGCTAAACATAAATAAACAAAAATCCTGCCTCAGAAAAGGTTGTCTCATACTCAAATGTGATGATTAACTAAGGAAAGCTTTTTTTTATTTTATTGTTTATGGTACTAAAGGTCGAATGTAATGTAGGTGAACGGTTAGCTATATATTAAAATTAATCTGGTCAATGCTATATAATTAACAAACTAATCACTTCTTACCAGTTGATACATGGAGAAGAACCTTCAATTTGGCACATTTCTTTGCAAAGTTCAATACATGCTTAGCTCCCATTGTATTGATTCCCAGGGATACATCATATCTAACAAAGAACATAAAGAATTGATCAGTATACTTATTAAACTTATATTTATGGCAAGAATAACTGGTAGAATTTACCTTTCATCAAAGTTGGTTGTTGCAGCTAGGTTAACAACAACATCTACTTCTCTCCACATCTCTTCAACCAAATTCAAGTCCTTTACTCCCAAGTTATCACAGGTGATATCACCAGGCACAACTGTAATCTTTTGTGCAATAAGGGTACTCAGATCTGTACCACATTTCTCCTTCAGAACCCTGAACAAGTCCTTTGCTATTATCTAAACAAAAGTAGACAATAGCCAGAAGTTTCTGAAATTAGCCAAAAAAATAGAGCAATACCCTAATTTAGACACAAATTTGAGATGATCAAGAAGAAAAGTGCTCTTTGCAGTTCATATATATAGTCGCTATATTCTCACTCTCATGCATCTTGGATGCTAATTACTATAGTATTACTTTCGAGATATTTTGGAGCATTTCTTTGTACATTTGTACCACTTTATCTTATATGCATACAATACAAAATGAAAGTTCATTATGATATATTTAAGTGTATAGTATAGCGATTAAAACTAGAGTAAAAATCTTATGTTATATTGATACTTATTTTTAAGCATAGTCGTCTCAGTAATAATATATATACTATCTCACAGCTGGAAAAGAACATTTGCTGCATTTTAAACCAACTCCAATCAAGATTAACTCAAAAAAGAAAGTAAATTTTCTGCTTTAGCTAATAGATAGAGTAAAACTGAAAATAATCTTATCACCTAATCTTTCAGCAAGAAAACCAAAAAAAATTGCTGTATAAGACGGAAAAGTATGTTTTCTATGTAAGATACTAATACTAATTAGCAAGCATAGACCGGATACACGGATCAGTTGCTTTCCATAATAAATTTCTTTAGTAAAAGAAATAGTGCAATATGCAACTCGAAGAGAAGATATGAAATCCCTTTGTCAGCATTTAGGAGTTCATCTATGGTTCAGTACCACAAGCAAGACAAGGCATTCAAATGCCGAATGCGGGTGTCCGTCAGCTTTAAGAGCAATCAATTTTTTTGTTTTTTGCATCATTCAAGAAGAACAAAACCAAAGTGGGACACTGATTAGGAAGTTTTTTTCGTGTACCTCAGTGTTGAAACGCTGCAAGGCTGCTTTGCTATCTGCAGCTCTTAGAAGAAGATAGAGCTTCTTCACATTTGGTTGAACTCTGAGTATTTTCTCAGTGAAAACTGCATCCAAAATGAAACAACATCAATCTCAATGTCCAAAAGATCACCATTCCCCACCCCCTCTCCCCTACACGCATACACACAGACACACACTCTAAAGCATACACAAACCAAAGAGGATTAGAGAAACATTTACTTTTTGCAAGGAAACCGGTTGCACCAGTCACAAGAATGGCCCTGTTCTCAAGAAACTGCACAATGTTGCCCAACTCCATAGCAAATTCGTAAATGTAAGGAAATCTAAGGAAGACTGAATAGAAGAGTTCGAGTGGAACTAGCTAGCTGGGGAAATTTTTTTTTCCCTAAGACAATCTAAGGATTCAAAGCGTCTGATATAGCTGTGGAATGAGGACTAGGGTCCTCAAAATGGTACAATCGATTGAGTGCACGCAAACTGTCCGAAGATTTCTTTCGGTAGATTGACACATGAAAGTACAGTTGATAATTTGGTCTGATAGTTTACAGTATACTACCATTATAAAATGTATTAAAAAAACATATGGTAACCTAATTGTCTTGCGCTTTTGCTTGGTGTGAGGTCACCTAAAAATGCTACATTTTGGTAGGTCATATTACATGTGTCAAAAATAGTATACTTTGGAGGTATGGTTAGCTAAAAAATGTTTGGTTGAGTGGGTGTAACCTAATTCCTACAAACATAGCAACATGAAATTGCAAATTAGTATAATATCAAATTCATGGCTTCCTATTTTAAGTCATCATTTTAGTGAAGCAGACTATTTCTTGGGGCAAGTGCTGTATGTATATTTGCAGGCATTGGCGTGCATGAGTTGTAGGACATATCTAATGCTGGCCCTAAAACTCAGGTAGGATGTCAATGTACAATGGATGTCAGTGTACAATGGACTTGCCTATGCATCACCAATTTAACTTTGTTCAATCCTATTATGACAATGTTGTCCTCACACATTTGTGGGATTTACTATTTATCATACAGTAATATAATTTTTGTAGGTCAATTTGGTTTATGTAGGTAAATGGTTCGAGGACATGGTTGGCAAGAAAAATTAAATAGGCAGTTAATTTTTCTTTTTGATGAGCTTATAAGAATTAAACCCATAATAGTGGGAGCATTAAGATCAACAAGTCACTGTTTAAAAAAATCAAAAAATCACTAACCCACAAATAGTGAGAATTATAATTATCACAAACCTGTACTTCACATTAATCCGACCAATGTTCTGTGTCGCATAATTCATTGAATGGTCTCCTTTAACTTGGTTTTCCACTCCTCTTGGCTCTTGCTATTTGAACATGTGCAGTATGCATTATTTTTGAACAGTTATGTGGATGAAATAGCAGGGATCCTATTTTAGCACTAGTTCTTGTTCCAGTAACTAAATAGTGATGAGTGGCTTAATGTAACATTTTTATTTTCCATTAATTTTTCCTATTTGTCCCGTTTTTAAATGTTTACTAACAAAAAAAAAATAGTTGATATTAATCATGCATAATCAAACAAAAATTAGAAGGGATGCCATTAACCATACCTTTTTCTTGACTAAAATCAATGCTCTATCAAACGGCAAGAATCTAACCCCAAGGCAAAAACAAGTTGGCAATTGAGAGAAAGAAAAGATCTAGTAAGCGGGTTTTCTAGCTATTTCTTTTTTCTTTCTATATATGTTTAGTGAGTTACCCATTGCTTCTTTTTTTTCTTTTTTTTTTCCTTCTTGGGAGAAAGCCAGCTACATTAATCGACTGGCCAAGGAGGTAATGGAATGGAATTAGAGACCTGTACAATATCTTCTTTTTAGGCACACATTACCAAAGAACGATCAATTCTGAAAATAACAAAGCTCTCTATTTCTTGTGTACTATCATGTCTTTGTAATAAATTTGCAGCTCAGTTTTGACTTCTAAATTCTGACTACAATAAGGATTGCCATATATTCGTCTGAACCCTGTTTAGAGCTTTACGGATTAGCGACTACCAACCGCCATAAATTCCTGGAGTTTTTGATCCTCGTGCCACCAGCAGATAAATGCCTGAAGTTCTATAAGTAGGCAAGTACGTGGTGATCTTTAATGACAGCTCAAAGGATGGGGGAAAAAAAGTGCAAATAATAAAGAAGCTCATACATTTCAACTTTCTCACCCAAAAAATTTTTTAAAAAAAAAAGAAAGACCTATACGTGGTTGAATCTAAATGGTTTATTGCACTGCAAGTAGTGCAGATATGGCACCTAAACCAACTTTCCTGCATGAACTTTCAACCTACTTCGAAGACTATAAAGTGACTTTGAAGCTAAATTATAGTTTTGTTTTGCCAAAAGAGGAAGCTTCGATCGACCATCATTTAATTTCTTACGTTCAATAATTACTTTACTCGTTCAGAGTAGTCATGATTAAGCTACATGCATGAACCATATCATCTAAAATCTGAACCTATAGAATGTGCAAATGATACATCGTGAAAAAAAAATGCCAAGATTTCATGGCTTCTCAAATCCTGTAAAAGAAACTCTTAGAGTGTTAGCTGAGGGATCAAATCCTCTTATATCAGTATTAAATACAAGGATTTCCTTACTTCTCATATTTAGAGGTACTTTAATCCCTTTTGGGTTCCCAATGATTTCATTGGATCTGCTCCTTAACCATGATATACGAGTAGACGGAGGTAGGATTTTCTTGCTTCTCCTTCCCTCATAATATAAGAGTAGATGTACATGTAAAATGTTGGATTTGTTTATTTCCTCGTAGTATAGGAGTAGGTGTAGGTGTAGAATGTTTAAATTTAACCCAAAACAAAGAATATGGAAAAGATACATCATGACCCTTCTACTTTGAAATTCCGGCGTTGAAGTAACATTTTTTTCTTATAAACTTTCTTATAATTACCAAATTTGGTGCTGCTGGAGCTGGCATCAGGATTCATGAATGCTGTTGATCCAAAAGGTGCTTTTATTCCCACCATTTGTGGTATCCATTGGAGCTTTATGCATGTCCTTGATGCAGAAAGGCATAGCGCATTTTTTCTAGTTCTGATTTGCCTCAGTAGAGATACCATCCCACTTCACAACATCATAATTAAACGACAATTGATTGAGAAGTTACCATAATGGTGTATAACTTGTAGTTTTTTAATTTGACCTGCATGTGTCTAATTTAATATGATCTAATTAATATACTCGATCCATAGTTATCGTGTGAAAATTGAGAGTTCCACATTTGACTAAATTTGTGGGTTTTGTGATATGTTTCTCAACAACTCAAACCAGTATTTCTACTCGTACACCCATCGGATAATGATTAATTTTTAGTAGAACGCAACTACTCAATCTACAAAGACATATTCAACTATTACCAGTGGTAGGTCAACACTTTCTTTTCTTGTACAAACCTCTGCACTTTCAGGTCAGAGTTCTTTTCTTTTTTTTTTTTTGCTCAAAAAATCTTTCTTGCATTGATGCTTAGATCATCTTGACAGTCAAGAAGCATATTATTTTAATTGCAGTGGATTATATGTTATATAGCTTACTATCTAGAGTGCATGCATAGGGTCATCATCATGACAATTAGAAGAAAATTTGAGTCAAAAAAATTTTGTATAATCCCCTGATACTTTGGAATCTTGAATTGCTCCTGAATTAGCCTGAACATAGGGTTGGCATTATCAAAGAAAAAACTAGTGTCGTATGACCAACCAGACGAAGACTATTAATATCTAAATTTTCATAGCTCTATTCAATCAAATTGAGCTGAGCATCAACCAGGCTCAATTAAAACAGCCCAAGCTTTCCAAAACTGGAAAATGATTCTTTGGCCCTTTTTTTTTTTTTTTTTTTTGGCTTTCTGAAGCTAATTGTCTGTCCCAAAAAGAAAAGAAAAGAAAAACATTGTAGCACTGGGCAGATATAAACGTATAGAACAAACTTGATTTCTATCTTCTTACTTTTCTCACTTCCTCTTCCTAATCATGCTTCATTTTCACTTGCAAACCATGTTCTTAGAAATGGGTTAATTATCAGTCATGTCCAACCAACAGAAGTAAGTAGTAAAGTTTCATTTCATTGCACTTACTTTAGTACAACTAAATACCTGCACTTTGGAACCTATGTTTTACTAGATTTTGGCAACAATTGTATAGGATACGTTGAAAAGAGATGTCCAAAACTTGCAATCAAATCAGCATCATCGCCATAAGGTTTCACCAAATGTTTACTCTTTTGCAAGTGAGTGCATGTGGAGTTTAGTACTGCTAACACCGACAAGCCCTAGTAATCACATTATATTTTCAAGCTCCAAAAGGGAGGCCAAAAAAAAGAAAGAAAGAAAGAAGTTTCAATTTCTTTTCCACAAGTCATGGCATTGATATGATTACCTTAGGATGTGTGGAGAACTTAGATTTGGATTCTTAGAATTTGGAGTCTAAGTTTTGATTTCAGTGATACAAATCTTTAATGCATCAAAGAGAGTGCAACTTTGAAGTGTATGATAATCGATTTAATCCTTCACAGCAGGAGCAAATAAGACAACCTCTAGATATATAAAACTTATCAGAGTGACTAAAAATGACTAGGACCACCTTTTCAAAGGGCACAGAATATAGGCAAAGGATTTGCTTTATAAAAGACAAGACAAGACAAAAGCAGAATCGACATCAATCCTCTTGCCTTCGATTTCAGTAACATTTCCTATAGCTTAGGCAATATGAAGTTTTTGGGCAAAGTTAAAATACAATATCTTCAATGTCTAGAAGTGAAAGGAGATGATGCATTGTAATTATGCAATATTGTATACCAAGAGTCAGAAAGTTTTTTTACACTAGGAGATATTGAAGTGTAACTTATAGCAGATGTTAACTTACAAAGTCTGCCAGATTGAGTTAGAAGTTATACAGTTTCGTAAAAAAATCGAGTGTAAATATCATAAAGAAAACTCTGACAAGATTTCTAACAAACTAATAGATGAATATGTCAAATTACTAGTAGAATAATAGTATAGTTGTGTCAAAACAATGATATGGTATCCCAACGCTATGGTGTTCATGCAGATTATATATATCAATAGATACAACTTTATACCTAACATATAGGTGGCAGGAAAACAGATCTTATGGAAAAAGACATATTCTTATGATTAAAGTCAAGTTAATCAATTGAAAAGAGCCAAAATCACGTTCAGTTGTAATCAAGAAGCATGACAGAATATTGTGAAAGGAACTTGGATACTTTTATTTTGTTTCATGGCATTCAATGGGTGATTTGTCAATTCTTCTTGTGCTAAAAGTTGTACCTTTGGCCTCACAATTGGAGATCTTTCATATTCAAGAAGGCAAGCAACAGAGAAAATGAACAAAAGTCCAAATGGCGGATGAAAACGATACAAAGGCAAGTAAAAGAGTAAAGTTGAAAAGTTGGTTCCAAATGCTTCTTCACCTTCTCACCTTCATGAAGAAGCAAAAGAAGGGGAGGTAAAGTTGGATGATTACAAACATCTCAGGCTCTCTGAAATTGCAGGTTAAGATGGTGAAAGCGACCAAATTTAATTCATAAATCGCAGAGACAAAAAAAAAATGTAAGGTTTCAATATTAACCTATAGCTTCAATATATAATTGGTATTCCTCTACATAGCCTTCCACCCTTTAGCTCCTATGCCTTCGTTTTTTGTGGTTGGGCGGTGTAGGGGGTGGGAGGTGGGAACTAGTTATCATTGTAGAGTTCTGAAACCTAATCTGAGGCAGCATTCGCCCCCTATTCACGAAACAGAATTTAGGGAGGTGATTGTTCTTTTCTAACATTTCGGCTGTGGCAAAAAAACTTCTAGGTGAAACCCAATGACCATTAATGAGAGTTGGGAGGTACGTAAAAGCTTTTTCCAAACGCTTCTACCAGTCTGAACAAGATTTGTTACCAAGAAACCAACCACATGATGGAATGCGAATTCTCAAATTTAAAAGAAAACCGGCAAGATATAAGTTATACATCAGAGATGGGGAAAAGGAGATTCTGACAGGAGGAAGGGAGCAAGGATCAACCACATCAAGTTCAAGTTAGACTTGTAATGTCTACCATGCCAATTAATTAGCGTTGCTAAACTGAAAGCCACAAGTTCACGTTTCTAACATTATCTCATTTTCCAACATTGATCCAAAAGGAAGAAATAGAGAGAGAGGGAACAACCAAAAATAAGAAGCTATCTCCTATGCAAATGCCCACGAATACAAAAATTACAGGATTAATTATGTATCCTATAAGAGAACAAAAACTACAGCAAGCGTCACTGTGGACTTTCTTCTTAGCAGGCATATCTACTATACATACATTACTAAGGCAGAAGAAATCAATCAAAAGAGATTTGGTACATGTGCTAGATTTCCTTTAAACACGGCTTTTAATGGAAAAGCTGGTCAGCAGAGATCCAATCACCAAATTTGGAGGTTGTTATGACTAAACGCTGTAGCTACCAAATGCACATATTCTTTACAGGCAAGAAGAGTGCCTGCTGGGGATCAGGCAAGCTGCTGAGAGCATAATCATGTGTCAAGCAAGAAGCTGAACAGGGCCTTTTGAGTGAGCAAAGGCAGATAACTTCCCTAACCAGCAAAACTAAAGTCAACATTAGAAATAATTAGCATCATGAAGGCAGCTTCAAGAACCCTCGTCTTTTGCTGGCGAAGCTGGAGCAGGACTTTCTAACACAGCAGCATCAAGGTTCATTTGATCCGTCGCTGGCAGTAAAGGTTCAGCTATATCTGTTGATTGTGAGTCCACGTCCATACCATCTCTAACTTCGGATAAAGAATCAGTTTGTTCTGCTGTTTGCAAGGCAGAATCATTCTGAACAGAAACTGGGAAAGAAGAGGTAGTTGGAGTAGCTACAGGTTGAGCACAGTCATTTTGCTCAGTTATTGGCATGTCAGAGTTCACTTTATCTGTTGCTGGCTGGGACGTTGATGGTGCAGCGTTTTTCTCTTCCAAGTTTGTTTCACTTATCTCATACTCAGATAAAAGATCCATGAACTCATTGAGCAACCGCTGAACCTTTCTATTGGATGCCATGGCTGGAAGAATATCTTCTCTAAGGAGCTTGTGCTTTTTCATTCCCTGTAACAATCCAGGTAACTTTCAGATCAAAGCCTCAAAAGACAAATTCTTAGGAATATGATGAGAAAAATTACAATGCGGAGAAACAAAGATAGTGTTACTGTCAATAAAATTTGTCAAGTTCACCTTTTACATTAATTTGTGTACACAAGGATAATAATATACTATCCATGAGTAAATGTTTATTATAGCAAACCATAATTTCTGTGATGAATTTTACAAAAGCAAATTAACTTAAATATCCCTATTGATACAGGCAGAAACATCATGTCAAAGGGCATTACCTTTAATTTGAACATCTTACGCTCAATGTGAATGCAGTAAAATAATGTTTATTCAGTATGAATATCAATCTCGAAACAAGGGAAAATGTTCAGACCATGTTATATTCTTGAAATAATAGTGAACTGATACACCATTGACTTGAACAACACTAATGTCAAGAAAGTCAACATAACATGTATTCTGCAAGAAGTAAATGTTGCAGTACAACCTCCTTGTGGACAAAGGAAGTAGGAATACCATTCAAATGCTGACATGCATAGGAACGTTGAAATACCCATGCATAAGTCCACATAGACACGCATACCACTCTCCTGCAATGCACATGCTTGTTGTTGGGTAAGCAACACATACAGGTATTAGAAGATACAGTTAAAGAGAAGCTTACAAGTATACAAGGGTCCCACAAAGGTTTCACGTCAGGGGATTTAGCTTCGTCCATTCCAATAGGTGGTCCAAGAAAGCTCTCACAAACCTCACGTAAACGGGATTCATCAGCTTCTCTGCATTTTAAACAACATAATGAGCAGATTCTCCACCGAAAACATTGGAATAACCAACCCAAATAAAATCAATAACATAACAAAATTCAAGTTTAAACAAAAGAACTCGATCATAAAAAAGGATAAGAGAGATTTCAGTTTCCACCACCAAGGCAGCATCAAGCTTAGTAGCATATCTCATAGAGAAGCAACTTTACTGAGATTGAACATCCTCTTAAGTCATGCAGGAGACTCCCCTAAAGAGAATAGCTCAATCATTTAAATGCTAAATTTCACTTCAATTTAAGTTGACCTGTGGATCAGTCTCTTCACAAAAACCACTGCCAACCCTATGCAACCAGTAACGCCTGAGCAGCAAAGAGGTTGTAGCTAAAAGAACTAGATAACATACCATGAGCAGAACTTATCTTACATCCAACAACCATAGTCAGATGCAACTGCATTAGAATAACTTTATCTAATTGACTAATCTTTGAAAATAATTTTTTCTCATGTCCAACTACCATATTCTACCTGATTTAAAATGCAATATAAATCACTATCAAATTCATTTCACAAGGCACATAATCAGCTCAGTGCTGCAGTGAGAGGATCACCTAGCTTTACATAACAAGAAGTTGACTTATCTTTGACCCATAAAATATACAAGCAATTGACGACAACAGACCTTGCTAGGAACCGGACGTAGGACAAAAGACATTGGCGATACTCATTTGAGGACTTCAATGATAGTGCTGAAGCCAGTTGAGTTTCCAGATGAGCACGTGTCTGCACTCCGTCATCGGTCACTCTGTACCAGCATAGCAACAGCAAAAGTTAAACCAGATATGGAAATTTTGAAGAAAAAGCCATGGATCAGTTTACCTTGCATGACTGTGTGAGGTGCATCAGAGGCAATTGCTATAGATATAGTGGTATTTGAGTCATTCATTTTGTCTAGCTAGATATCAGAAGCTAGGTATAAATTAGTATTAAATGTAAAAAATCAGCAGACAATAAACCTTTTGTCTATGATTGGGAGCAGAAATGACATGACATACATGATTATGATGACAAATGGCCATTGACATAACTGGCCATGCCATGACAATCAATTTGAAGATAAGTAGAATTACACATACATCTAAGGCTCCTTTTGCAAAATTCGTAATCAAAGAAATGCATAATACCTGCTCCATCCTGGCTTTCTAGCCAGAAACTTCCTAACATCCACCTGCAAGGCAGCCAGCTCGCCACCATGAACAGAACCTAAATTCCAGGAGCTTGCAAAGTTTGATGCAGGAAAACAATCATCAGCAACTCTCAACCAACACATTAGACTAGTATCAAAAAGATAAGCATGGCGAGTAGCCAGAACAACGAGGGGAAAACCAGATTTTGACAATTTAGCAGATATCACTTTTATTGTTCCTGGAACCAAATTGAAAGGGAAAACTGCATTAGTCATACATACATATGTATCAAGATTTGACACCAAAGTAGTAGTATAATAGTATGAAACATTATTAAATACATCATCAAAATTTCAATAGGCAATCTAGTATGCAATAATTTGCCTCTCACCTGCATCTCTATTACTGGACTTCGGATCTGAAGCAATTAGTGAGGCCAAAGAATCGTTAAGGAGACATTTCCTATTGAACAGATCCCAAACATACAAGGATCCCTTCCTTGTGACGAGCAACAATTTCCAAGCCTCATCACAATCAATAAATATTGCAGCAGACCCCATCATCATTGTTGGCATGGCCCGTCTCCCACACTTTGTGTATATCTTCTCATGGGTGCACGGTTAAAGAATAAGAATTAAAAAGTTTAGGGCTTTCCCAAAAAGAAAAAAATATAAAAACATAAAGGAACCAGAAAAAAACCTTATATGCTTATGCCTGAGATAGCTTAAATTAAATGCAGGCTTTTATAGGTAAGCTTATTCCAAATTCTTGTAGTTGCGACCATTGACTTGTCCGAGGCAAATATTGCTAAATATCAAAAAACACTGGCACAAAACATCACAACTAACAGGCATGGCTAGCCTCACCCACGGAGTGAACTTTTTATCATTTAGAAGTAAAAATAAGGGGAACATGCAGCTATTCGGTTAAAAACCACAGACAGAGTGGCCAAAATATTCCTTCAAGAACAAATCTGGAAGAAAGTAACTGCTTTACATGAACACAACCAAAACTAAAACCAAAGAGCAGAGCAAAATAGCAAGAGAAAGAAAATAGTTTGCATAGAACCCTAAATATCAAATAACATTTTGCATTCTCAAAGACATTTTAGTTCATCAAAACTGAGACAAAAAACAAAAAATCGGATAAAGTTTTTAACTCACCTGCAGAGATCCATCTTCACAACCCACAGCCCAAAAATTGGCATTTCCAGCTAAAACAGTCACTTTTCCAGAAATCCTATCAGACCAGAGAGTTTGAGCTCCCCTTGTGCAAACAATTTCTGTGTCTTTCATAACTGTTGTAGTTCCTGTTCCTAGGATATCATTTATAGCATGTTCCCTTGGATGGGCCTCCAAGCAAACTGGTAGTGTATCTTCCCCTGCTTTCTTATCGAACACCCTGATTGATAGATTGTTTCCAGAAGTCGCTGAATCTTGATGCTTGACAAGTCCCGTCTGCTCAATACTAATGCTTCCATCTTTACCTGCAGACACTGGAAACTTTTCAATGACCAGGCTTTCACTAATAGCAGCTCTAGCATTGACACCGGATCGCTCCTTGATATCAGAGCTCCCACCCACTGTTTTCCTCACAGATGCTTCTCTGATGCCGGAATCTGCATGTAATATACCGTTTTCATCCTTCCTTGGACCTGATGATGTAGCGAGCTCAAGGGGTTGGGAGTGAGTGCTACCAGATATAGTCTCCTGCTGAACGGGAACTCCAACTGCTTCAGGAATTATCCTCTTTCGACCATCAGGGCGCCTGTACTCTCTTTGCTTTACAGGACTTGATATCCGGGAGGCAGACTTGTTTAATCCATCACCTGTAGCTCCCTCAATTTTCTGCCCATCTTCGTTTTGAGATTTAGCAACTTTTGTTGCAATCCTTAAATCAGCAGAAGGTTTCATGGAAGTCTGCTTCTGTGACCCATCCAAGGTCACCTTTTTGCTTGAGTTTTGCTTTGCAGCAGCTGCTTCGAGCTGTAGCTGAGCAGGACTTTCTGCTAAGTTTGCCTGTCGACCTCGGACATCACCATAACGGTTCCTCTTTAACTCATCCAGTTCAGCATCACTAAGCCTGTGCCCAAGTTCATTCGGGTCAAAGTGAAAAGTAGCCACTGTTCCATCCAATGAACAAGCAAACAGAGAATATCCATCGGGACTCCTGCATCCAGAAGGAAAGTTAAAACCTGGAAAGCAACCAGTTGGCAGAACTAAGGAGGACAAAAAATTCAAGCAGTTGGAATCAACAAAACCAATGGTATTTATAGGACAAAGACTCATTGCCCGAAGAAACTTAACATACCATGACAAATCTACAACACTTTGAGAAAAGAAATGCTTTGCCACAAAGAGAGGACGAGGACTTGCGGTTGTCCACACAGTTATGGTGCGGTCTTGACTTCCTATTGCAATAACGTTGTAAGGCTGAGAATCTTTTCCTCCAGTCTTGGCAGAACCATTTGTCCAACCGAGAGATCCAGATTTCAAATCCTGACCATTTGATGAGTTCCTTTTGAACATTGAATGATTAAATTTTACCACAATGACTGGAGCATTGTGACCTAAGAAGTCAAAAGTAGCAGACCATTCCCCTCTCTCTAAAACGGGTGCAGAATGTCTTGGCTTTTGGAAACCATGAGTGGTGGTAATAAAGTGGCCACACGGTGACCACCCAAGCCTCCTAAAAAAAGTGGATCCAAGCTGAAAGGAACAAGAAAGGAAAAGAATGCCATTTAAATATGCACAATCAAATACACACACAGTATAAATCAGTCATAGATCATTTAAACATACAGATTTGGCCCAATGACCATCAGTTCTATGAGCAAGGCTCCAGTCGCTTGTTCGCCATATAATGACCGTTTTATCATCAGATTGACTTGCTATAAAGGAACCAATGGGATCCCAAGCAACTCCTTTAACCAGACTAGAGTGACCCCTAAGAACAGCAGTACAGATGCCATTACTCATATCCCAAATATGAATAGTGTTATCCAGACTCCCACTAGCCAACGTCGAGTCATCTGGAGACCAATTAAGATCTACCTACTTCAAGCAGGGAACAAAAGCAAGACATTGGTTAGAGAGTACAGGGGAACAATAGCAAGTACAGATGTCATGTTCAAAATCAGACATGATTGAAAATATTCATTAAGCTGAGGCATCTTATTAACCTCCAAAAATGTACTATTCTTTCGCTCATTCAACCAAAGCAGTTAAGGTAAGTCAACATGTCATAACTGGTGCCTAGAATACATAAAAGTTGTCAATGCAAAAAAATAAGTCTAATAAATCTATCTCCCTCTTACCACATCTGCTGTGTGTCCCCTCAAAGTGATGGCAACTTTCCAGTTCTCGATGTCTGGTGGTTCTCCACTACCAAATTCAGTAGTTCCTGAACCAGGTTTCCGCTCATGAATTAGTATCACCTGGTCATCAGAACCTGATGCAACATATCGACCATGCTTTGCCCACCTAACACAGTTAACTGACCCAAAATGATCACGAATAGTTGCAAGCAATTTTGGTATTGATGCATCAGTATCCAAGTCCCTTCCAACCGATTTCATGTTCCAAATACGAACCTGCAAGCATATTCCGGACTATTAGCTCCACAAAAGTAGATGAAGGAGTACAACAGCAATGGAATAACATAAATGTGTTAACACCTGGGCACACAGATGATGCCTCTTATTCCTATTTTATATTTTATTATCTTATATATATATATATATATAATATAATCTACTGAACCTATTTTAAATTTAGACATATTACGGTTCACGTAATTGCAAAGTGAACCTAAAGGAGAGATCCAAATTGGAAGAATATCATCTTACAACCTACAAAAGGGAAAAGAGGAGCACCTACCATGACACAGAAACAAGAAAGCAAAGCACTTTCTCTGTAATGCTTTGTTGTATCAGGAAATATATATTTTGGTAAACTGTGAAGCCAATTTGACAGCAAAACAATACAGTTATATATCAAAATTGAAGCCACTTGTATCACTTCTAAAACTTTTTGAAAAAAGATGTTTTAATCAGCCAAGGAAGAAGGTACCAAATGCAGCATTATACTCGCTACATGACGCTAAAGACAACTGCTTTTAAGCATATGCAACTTCAAATCCCAAAGAACAGAGGAATCCCATCTCCAGAAGTGCAAGATAACAGAAATTCAACAAGGCTCTTACTCGCTATATACAAGAAGATAATTTCAACTGTGAGAAGAATTTTAGAGCGTGTTCCCTGTAAGTCACATTCTTCAAAGTTTTCAACTTTTCCTTAAGTTTCAAAAATACAAGGCTGTCAAAACAGAGCTTAAACGAAGAGAATGTAAAACAAGTTCATAAATATATTGGAAGGACCAGAAAAGGAAAGGAAAAGAAAACCTTGTGATCACCACCCCCAGTGGCGAACCTAAGCCCACCAGGCTGAACATCAATGGAGAAAATCTGCATTCCCTCATGTTTAACCCAATTGGGCTTTTCTGCAATCATCTTCTTTAGTTTTCCTTGCTTTTAAAACCCCGGAAGCTGACACGAAAATCAGGTCTTTTTTCTTTGTTTTGCTGTAAAGCCTCAAAACCAATGCTCAGAAGTGTCAAAGTTCATGCCTTTCTTCCAAACTTACCTGCGGAAAAATTCACAGAAAATCAAAAGTGGGTAAAAAAAAACCCTATTTCGGATTTGGGGGGTAAAAAAGGAAAGAAAATCACGAACCCAGAATTTTACCCAGGAAAAGAAACCCAGAAAGACCCAGAATTAAGGTAAATAGAAAAAGCCCAAATAATTCCCAAAGAGGAACATTCTAAATTTCTAATATGGACTGTTTTAGGAGAACCCTAGCGAATGTGGCGCGGTTTAGATGGTTAGTGGAGTTGAAGATTTCAGTTGAGAAGGTTTAAGATTTCTTTTTTCGGGTTGTGTCAGATAGAAGCCTTAATTTAGGAGGTTTTTTTGAATGGATGATTTCTTGATTTTTTAACGGCTAAATGTGATGGATGACTAGTGAGGTCCAGTTTAGATAAAATATTCTTGCTTTCTAACACCACTAAATTTTGGTGCTTAAAGGATTGCAAAAGGCAGAAAATACAAAAAACTGGACATAGGAACCCAAGAAAGGAATCTGAAGTGGTTTATTAGGACCAGAATTTGTGTCACTTGGTTTTCGGGTGCTGGGCTGGTGGAATGTGCATCTTTTGCTACGAATTCTGATATGGTCATTTTGGTACAAATGGCTTTTTGTTAGGTACGTTGATTAACGTCATGGTGCTTAAGTGTGCGGTGGAGGGGTTAACAGGACTGTTTGGGGTTTTAATTGAATAATTGAACTGAAGAGATTGGTGATTCAATATTCTTGGACTCAATAATGACTTATATCAGTATATTTTTTTTTTAATCACATGAAGCTTTAAAGAGGGGGGAAAAAGTGAGAGAGTTGGGTAACACTGCTCATTGTTAGTAGCGTACAATGTTGGTTGAGTTGGTACCGTAGTTTACCAGAAGGCGAACCAGATCGTGAAGTCCGAAAGGGTCACACTGATGGTTGTTTCTAACCCTGGTCTCTAGTTGCACATATACAGGACTTCATATAAAGTGAATCTCTTACTTTAAGCCAAAACATGCCTTGAGTTGTTTGCGGCATGTTACGGATTACTCGTCAACACAACACTCACGTGAGTAGTAAAATTTGAATACATAATTTTTTATTAAAAAAAATTATCCCTTTTTTTGTAAGAAATATTTGGATGGGTTCGGCTTCTATTACCGCTATGGGTCAAAACATGTTTCTGGAATTATAGGTCACTTATAAAAGATTTTGAAAATTATTCACTAACATAGCCTCATATTGACAGTAGAATTTGAATACATAATCTTCCGTGAGAAAGTAATCCGTTATTATCAATTGAATCAACTTGTATTAGTTGTTTTTATTAACTGAGCCAAGATATATTCTGCAACGCTTTTGCAAATTCAAGTCATGAGGGAATTTATCATTGTGGTCCCGTAACCTTAAAGGAGTTGGAAAGAGCAAGTAACTATCTTGGTAACACACCACTATTTTCTTAATTATTTTTACCTACAAAGTAGATTTGTTTGCTTTCAACTTAAAGTTGTATGATGTTTTTCAAAAAAAAAAACTTAAAGTTATATGATAAATTTTTTATTACTTATGGTCATTTTCATATGTTGATTGATTCAAATGGCTGTGGCATGTATGTTTTCCAGGACTCTAAAATGTTAATTGTTATTAATTGTGATTTCTTCTTCCTTTTCTCTTCCACAATTCCCCTCACATAATTCTGTAACTCATTGTGTGATATTTTGACCTTTGTCACTAGTGGCACCATTTATGCATACTGTCCAAAAGGATATACAATCAAAAAATGGCAAAATATAAGAAAGGGATAATTTTTAGAAAATCTCCCTTGAAGTTTTTGACAATTTCACTTAGCTCCTCTAAGGTTTCAAAAAATTATACACACCTCCCTTATTTATTTAAAATGATAATACTACTAATTTCAATATTTTAATAAAACTCCCTTGTTGCAATGTTTGTACAAAGGATAAATTTTATAATTTTTTTCTTTTTCCTTCTTATTCATTTCCTCTCATATTTCATTAGAAATATGAAAAAACTATTAATGTTGTCTCGAACTTCTATTCTGATCAGATGTTAAACTAGTAATATTTTTTTGATAACTTTCAATATCTTCCAATTTTTGTATTAAAATAAGAATAAATCAATACTTAAAAATAAATGGTCTAAATCACTGCTAAATTATTGGTAGTTCTATCATTGTATTAGTCCACAACTTTCCTTCAAAAAAAAAATAATTCACAAACTTAAAAGAAAAGATAACTGTTTCTTCTCCATCTTAAAAAGAATTTATATCTCCAATAAAGCACTATGAAAAGTAACCTATTAAATCAAAAAATTTATTGTTACAAGTGTAAAAGGCACACCCAATGTGTGTGCAATTTACAAATAATTAAAATGAATTAATATTATATGAATTTTGTTTTTCAAACAAATAAATTTGTATAAATGAATTAAAGAACTTTGACTTGTAAGGCTATAGTAATTTGGTAGTTACAATACTTAAAGTGGTTATGGGTAATTATGTTGGTAAAATGTGATTAGGTAACTAAGGTAAAAATTTAATTTCTGTAATGATAAAATTGAAAGTTTAAAAAATAACAAAGAAAAGTTTACACCAACTGCCACCCTTCTACCTTTATATATTGTATAGATAATTGATTATTAAACAATAAATATTGGCATGAAAAACTTGACATTCATTTCTATTATAATTGTGTCAAATTACTTTATAATTATTTAGAAGAAAAATTAAACTTTATAAGCTAAGAGCATTTTAGGGTATTCATTATGATTTTAGCCCTATTTTAAGGTTTGGTTATCAAAGTGTCACATTAAAGAAGGTAAATGGAAAATTTAAAACTTTGAAGGAACTAAATGAAATAGTTAGAAACCTTTAAAGAAATTTCTAAAATTATCCCTACTAGAAAATGCTCCTTTTATAATATCTTAACTTGTCTTCCCTCCTGCTCCTTTCAAACTACACCAAGCTTTCGGAGCCAAACCTTCGGAGTCAAACCCAAAGATTCCAAAAGCAAAGTATTGGAGCACAAAGAAAATGGGCTTATTTGGACATCACGTTATTTGTAAAATAAAAAAAAAAACTATTTGCTTGTATGATAAATATTGTTTTTCAATTAATTTTTTATTTTGTTAATTATTTTTTATCTTTCATACATCACATCATAAAAATATTACAGCAGATATTTCAAATGATCTTCTATTCAAACACACTCAATCAGTGTAGATTTTTTTTTTAATTAAAAGACACACAATATCGATGCTTAAAAGTAACCAAGAAACATAACATTAAATGTTAGACATATGCATCAAATAATTTTGAGTGAACTTTAGATTTTAGCATAATTATTATTGGAGTCTTTAGATATCAAACGTTGAACTATGAGCATATTTTATTGTAGATTATATAAGATCTTGGGATTGAAGCATTCTCCTTTTCTTTTAACCATTTTTCACTTTTTCTCATATTTTAAGATACATAGGGAGTTGAGCAAGCGTGTTTGGATAGGAGAGTATTTGAAATATTATTTAAAATAATTATTATAATATTTTTTATAATGTGATGTATGTAAAATAAAAGGGATAATTTCAGATACCTCCCCTGAGGTTTCTGACAGTTTCACTCCCCTCCCCTATGGTTTCAATAATACCACAGACCTCCCCTAAAACTAAATAGGCAATGTCAAAATAGACCCAATTTGAAAATGAAAACAATAAAAAATCAGTAGCTGGAGAGAGAAACAAGTGTATACCACAAATGCCCTCATTATCTTGCATCAATGAGCTAATCTCGATGTGAAGAAAAAGCAGGGATTTTAAGAAGAATGAAACTTGTGGGGGTGTAAGTGAGACCAATGCATCCATTAAGGTCTGAACGTCAAGTGGTGAACAAAATGGAAGGCAACGGCTCTTTCTGGCAGTCAATTCTAACGTCCATATGCAACGGCCAGTTCAGAAGGCTATTTATGAGAGTAAAATGCAGCAGCAAGAGATGCAACAAACAGCAACAAACAAATGTTAATTGAGGAGATGCAACTGAAGTGCTTGATGTTGGATGCAACTGAAGTGCTTGGTGTTGGATGAACTACAGCAGCAACAAACACACGCACAAATGGCCAGTTCAAGCAGCAGAGGTGAATTCTGGAATTCACCTACATCATTTACAATTAGAAATAGATATTGTCGATGTAATCGCAAGGCAACCATTAAAATTTCTGAGAGTGTACGGAATCCACACAAGCTATACTTTTGCTGCACAAATTGCAGATTCTTTGAATGGTATGAAGGTCCAGAAGAGGAAGAGGTGAGCAGCCAAAGAGAACGCAGACATTCATCAATGCAAAGGGAAGAACAAGTCCAGATTGGTAGAGTTGAACAACAATACTCCATAGTGACAAAGCTAATGATACTTAACCTTGTATTCTTAGCAATTTATATGCTTATTCAAATTGTGAAGTCAGTTTAATGAGACTGGTGCAGTAGAATGCTGAACAAATGGCAGATTGTTGAAGTGATGTTCCTATTTCTATTTGCTGAACTTATAGTTAAAGTATGTGCATGCAAGACGTTGTTTATTATGATCTTACTAAGACAATACCTTGTATTCATATTTACAACAAAAATATGAAAAGTAACACCCTGCATATTGCGCTTTACTCCAAAGATACAAACTGTATGTCTTTAATGAATTTACACTGCTGCTTGGAATTCAAATGTCAGGCAAAAGACCATGTATAGGTACTAAGTCCATAGATGGTATATAAAACCAAAAGTTGCTCCAAAGTTTCAGCAAAACTAACAGTGACAAAAGTATCTCCAATTCTAAACAGATACAAAAGAACAGCAGTATTCTTTTAACAGTTGCAAAACAACAATATATGACAAGACAAGAGAGGTCTAACTATTTAAAACCTCAAGCTAAAGCTGCTGCTGAGATTGGTGTGAGTCATGATTAGCTGATGTATTGTGCTCACAGAAGTTTGTAAGTGAAAATTTCTGGTAGAATTGACTCCAGCAGTTGGCATAACTGGCGTTGGTTGTGAAGCTGCAAATGAAGTTCTCCTCCTGATATTAGTTACAGCAGATGTTCCATCTTTCTTCGAGGGCCTTCCTCTCTGAAATGATGTAGGACAAGTGCATAGGGTGAGCAACTCAGAATTGGTAAAATAATTTCCAGTCAAACAGCACAAGATATCTTTCTCTTAGCAGGCATCCATAGTTGTCTGTACATTCAGTTGAATATTAGCTGCACCAGGTTCAGTTGATGCGCTTGGATTGCTGCCTTGACTGGAAATCACAACAGGCACACTCCCATCTACATGATCCTGCATTAGGAAATCTCCTCATAAGTAGTTAACAGTTGGTTATTTGATATTAAACAGTTGGAACTCACTATATCTACAATAAAGTAACCTTTACCCAGTGCACAGATCCTGCCAAGCCTGTGTTTGCAATTCCCCTGCCAGGCTTTGCTCTTCTCTTAGGAATCTGTACATGAAGCTGAATGTCATGATCTTAAAATAAGGTGAACAAAGTAACATAATGAATATTACAAATCAATAATGAACCTGCTGATTTGTTTGGGTGGCAGAGTTATTTCCTCTCACAGGTGCTCTTTGGCATGTTCTTTTATTATGGCCAAAAGCATTGCAATTCCTACATCTCAAAGTAGTGGACCTCTTTGTCTGAGATGGAGTTGGTTCATCAGGTCCTCGCCTTCTATTCACTCTTGGTCTATCTGGAGCTCTCCTCAGGGGTGGTGGTAAGACAATTGTTGGAGTGACATCAGGTAAAGGAGGCCATCGTTTCTCATGAAGAATTGGGTGAATTATGCCACTATATGCCTTAAACCACATCTCTGTTGAGAAGCAACCATCACAGTAAGCCTCTAATTTTTGTCTTCTATATATAATGCCTAATGCAGCATGCTTGCAAGGCAGTCTTGACAATTGAAAAGCACCACAATCACAAGTCTTTTGGCTCAAATTGACAATGTATCCTCTGTCCACATCACCAACTTCAAATATCTCCTCACTTGCCATTTGCAGTGAGCATCTCCTAGACAGTCCAACAATTTCCTTCAGTTTTTCAGTGATCTTTGGAGTGATGTTAGAGCTCCATGTGCAGGCCTTGCGATATCTTTTATGCAGCTTTTTCATGAGCTTTTTCCTTAAACCATCAGCAAGAGTAAGTATTGGTTTAGCTCTTAAATCTCCCACCCACGCATTGAAAGATTCAGTAAAATTGTTTGTGGCATGGTCACACTTCATCTCAGTTGAGTATGCGTGCCTAGCCCAAGATGCAGGTGGAATCTTTGACAAGTATCTCCATGCTTCTACATTCATGTCTTTAATGGAGGCCATTGCTTCATTGTAGCCTAATGCATCATAGCTCTTAGCAGCTTTCCAGAACAAACTGTTCAGTAATAGTCCAGGAAATTGAAGCCTGAAGTTGCTGCAAATGTGTTTGCAACAATACCGTCCAGTAGCTAATGGAATCATCTCCTCATAAGCAAGATTCAATCCCTACAGCAAAGATTAAAACCAATTAAATAATAGGCACAGTTGAAAAAATAAAATGAGACATTTGCCATGATAGTAAAGTAAACAAGGTCTATACTTTTTGTCTATCACTCATGAATGTTAAAGGAACACTGTTATCAAATGGTCCAAAGAATTCCTGGAAAAAGTAGAAGAACCAGCTCCAGGTTTCTTTGTTTTCAGATTCAGCCACGGCAAATGCAATAGGAAAAATTGAGTTATTTGCATCCAATGCCACAGCAGTTAGTAATACTCCACCAAAACTGCCTTTCAAGTGACAACCATCAAAACCAATAAAAGGTCTACAACCAGTTAAGAAACCATCTTTCTGACCTTTGAAACTTATAAACAATCTCAAAATCTTGGCTCGACAAGTAAATTGGGTCTGTCATAGTGAATTTTACATATGCTACCAGGATTGCTCTGCCTTAAAAGAACGGCATATTTTGGCATCTTACTATATGAAGCTGCATGTGTACCCTCAATTTCTTCCCTGGCCTTTTCTCTTGCCCTGTACACTTGTGCCTTGCTAGGATGAACACCATATTTTAGCATCTCAGCTTCAATCCCCTTTCTGGAAATGCCAGGATAATCTCTCATCACAGCAACAAGTTTCTTGGCCATCCAATCAGAGGTGGCCTCTCGACACTTGTTGTCCATCACACAAGTGTATTCTGGTGTGTATGATTTTATCATATATGTTACTAAATCTGCTAAAGGTGAGGCATGAATTCTCCACTTGCATCCATCAACACCACACTTGGCTGTACATCTACCTTTTTCATTCTTCAATCTTTGTAGGTGAAAACCTTTTTGGATCACATAATCCTTTAATGCTGCTCTAAAAGCATCAACATTTGTGAAAAGCTGTCCCTTCTTAAACTCTATGTCCTCCCTTCGGTTGTAAGTCCACATCTTGGCTCTTAAGGCTTCTCTCATGGGATCTATTTCATGTTCAAATTCAGAATCAGGTACAATATCCTCATTTTCCTTGTCATCAAAGTCAGAAAAATCATCATCACTACTGTCACTTTGGGATACAGACCAATGCTCATCATCTAAATTATCCTCATTGTTACTGTCCCAACCTTGTTTCCATGAGTCATCAGAAGTAGAATCACTACTGTACTCCTCAGTCTCACAGTTTAATTCATGAATTTCGATATTGTTGCTTCTACCAGTTTTTCAGTTCCTAAATTCACATGGTCATTTACTGGATTTCTGTTTAGGAAGCTATCACTCTGTTCAGCAGGGATGATATCCATCTCCAACACTTGTATATTGATGACTACATGAGATTGATGCAACTTGAACATTTCAGCAACAAATTGGTCATCATTAACATCTAAGTACTCAGCTGTACCAGGTATTTCGCATCTCATATGCACCAGTAGATTAACATTTCCAGGCAATTCTTGCAATGCCTTCTCAGCAACATCATTTAGTAAGTCAATATACAAGTAACTCTTGGGATCTACCTTAGCCACTCTTACTTTTCTTCCCATAAAATGGAGCACAATATCATGAACATCAGTGATAACCATCCTACAATAGACAATCATAAGCTACTGAAGTTACTGAAGTTACAATAGTCGTTATTGAAGTTACAGAAAATATTAGCTATAATATTAACCATCTTGCAACATTGGTTACTGAAGTTATAGAGCAAGCATAAGCTTTCTAAGTACTGAGGTTTGGCATCTAACTATATCAAACAACTCAAGTCAGACGAGAAATTTAGAATCAAGTAAGCATAATCTAGTAGAGGTTTAGCAAATCAAGTCACATGACAAACCAGAAAATCATAAGCAAACATGTATCAAGCTTATACAAACAACAACTAAATCATCATAAGCTGCCAATATCATATTGAAACAGAGTACGAAATCTTAAACACTTACTTGGTAAATTTTTCTTAATGAGCTAAGAGACTCTTCAGTTTGTTTGCCAAGACCTTTGTTTGCCAAGAGCTTTCTTAACGAGAATCAAGAGCTTTGTTTGTCAACCATCAACGTCCAGTAGCTATATCTCAACAATGGCGGGAACAAAGTAAGTTTCTTGCTCCTATATGTACCGTGCCTATCAAGCTGTTATGTCAATCAGAGCATGGCGCCTAAGTTTGGCGCCAATTTGCTGAAGGTCCCTTTCTATATTGGTTGTTAGGACTTTAGTTTTTCGTTAATTACATTAATTGTGTTTATAACTAAATTTTTCCAGATAATCACGAAATATTAGTAAACTTGTGAGGGTATTTAAGTCTTTTTGGCACCAATGACGTAAGAAATGGGACCTCACAATCTGACAAGGGAGGTTTGTGGTATTATTGAAACCACGGGGGAGGGGAGTGAAACTGTCAGAAACCTCAGGGGAGGTATCTGAAATTATCCCAAAATAAAATGCATTAGAAAGAGAAAAAATTGAATGGAATTATAATTGTAACATAAGCAAAATAATATTTAAAAAAAATATTATTGCTATCCAAACACACTCGAATACCTCTAAAAAAACTCTAGTGAATTTCATTTCTAATTAAAAGAGGGATTAATTAATTATCAAATAACGTATACGGAAGAATAGAGATTTTGCCAGAAAAAGAAAAACAGAAAACAGAAAATGCAAATACCATTAAAGCGAACTTTTATAAAGCGGATCTTTAGCGCAACTTTTCAAAGTACCAGAATTTTAACTGCTAACGGTAACCTACGACCAGAAAAAACACCATGATTCTACGACCCTCTCTGAGAAGACTAAAGATTCTTGGACATTCTCAAATTCTAGTTCGAACCCATTACTCGGTTCTGTCGCAAGCCATAGCCCTTGATTCTGATGTATCGGCGGAGGGAGCTGGACCTTGGGAATTTTATAATGCGTACGAACCGTTTGGTGAAAGTTCCAAGAGGGACATTTCTCATTACAACCATATGCTTTTCGAGTGCTCTCGCAATAATTCCTACATAGAAGCTTTGGATCTATTCAAGTGCATGCATCGTTTGGGCGTTTTAATTGAAAGGTCGAGTTTTTCTTGTGTCTTGAAGGTCTGTGGATGCCTGAACGACGTTGCAGTTGGAAGACAAGTGCATTGTCAGTGCATCAAAGCTGGGTTGCTCGATGATGTTAGTGTGGGCACTTCTCTTGTTGATATGTATATGAAGACGAAGAGTATTGCTGATGCGGAGCGTATGTTTGGCAAGATGGAGGAGAAGAATGTTGTCTCATGGACGTCATTACTTACAGGTTTTGCAAGTAATAAACTGAATGATAGAGCTATAGAAGTTTTCAGAATGATGCTACTGGACAGAATCAGACCTAACCCTTATACGTTTTCCACCATTCTTGGAGTGCTAGCTGATGATGGCGCGGTTGGGAAGGGAGCTCAGGTTCATGCGATGATTCTTAAGAATGGCTTTGAGTCAACTGTATATGTGGCAAACTCCTTGATTAACATGTACTCAAAATCAGGTATGGCTAGAGAGGCTAGTGCTGTTTTTTGTGGAATGGAGGACAGGAATGCTGTTTCATGGAATGGGATGATTGCTGGTCTTGTGACAAATGGGCATGATCTGGAAGCTCTTGATGTGTTTTACAGAATGAGGCTCTCTGGTCTGAACCTTACTCAAATGACATTTGCTCCAGCCATTAAGTTATGTGCAAGGCTTAGAGAATTGACTTTTGCCAGACAGCTTCATTCACGGGTTATTCGACATGGGTTTGAATTTGATCCTAACATTAGTACAGCTCTTATGGTGTCGTACACCAAGTGTGGTGAGATGGATGATGCCTTAAAGTTGTTCTCTCTTGTGCAGAGAGGTCAGAGTGTGGTCTCTTGGACAGCAATGATCAGCGGGTACTTGCAGAATGGTGGAAAAGAGCAAGCTGTGGAGCTTTTTGGCCAAATGAGAAGGGAAGGTGTGTCACCAAACCATTTCACTTACTCTGCTATCCTTACTGCACATCCTGTTATTTCTCTGTTTCAAATGCATGCAGTAGTCATCAAAACCAACTATGAGAACGTGCCTTCGGTAGGAACAGCATTACTAGATGCTTATGTTAAGATAGGAAATGCTAATGAGGCTGCAAAAGTTTTTGACATGATGGAAGATAAAGATATTGTTGCATGGTCTGCAATGTTGGCTGGTTATGCTCAAGCAGAAGACACTGAGAGCGCGGTAAGAGTTTTTTGCCAGATGGCAAAGGAAGGGGTTAGACCAAATGAATATACCTTCTCTAGTGTCATTAATGCATGTAACACACCTACTGCAGCAGTGGAACAAGGGAAACAATTCCATGCCAGTTCCATAAAGTCAGGATATAATAATGCCTTGTGTGTTAGTAGTGCTCTTGTGACAATGTATGCAAAAAGAGGTAATATAGAGAGCGCAAATGAGGTCTTCAAGAGGCAGAAGGAGAGGGATTTGGTTTCGTGGAACTCGATGATCTCAGGATACGCACAACATGGTTATGGAAAGAAGGCTTTAATGGTTTTTGAGGATATGAGAAGAAAAAAATTAACAATGGATAACATAACATTCATAGGTGTCATTTCTGCCTGTACTCATGCAGGACTGGTGAAAGAAGGTGAAAATTATTTTGACATGATGGTCAAAGATCTTCAGATTCCACCTACAATGGAGACCTACTCCTGCATGGTTGACTTATATAGTCGAGCTGGAATGCTGGAACAAGCTGTGGCTCTCATTAATGGGATGCCCTTTCCTTCTGGTGCAACAGTGTGGCGCACACTCTTGGCTGCTTGCCGAGTTCATCGAAATATAGAGCTAGGGAAACTTGCCGCAGAAAAACTCATTTCACTGCAGCCGCAAGACTCAGCGGCTTATGTACTCCTTTCTAACCTATACGCAGTGGCTGGAAATTGGAAAGAGAGAGCAAAAGTGAGAAAGCTCATGGATTTGAGGAAAATTAGAAAGGAAATTGGTTACAGCTGGATTGAGGTTAAGAACAAGACATACTCATTCGTGGCCGGAGATGTTTCACATCCATTATCAGACCGTATTTATATGAAACTTGAAGAGTTAGGTATTCGCTTAAAGGATGCAGGATACCAACCAGATACTAATTTTGTACTTCATGACGTTGAGGATGAACTTAAAGAAACCATTCTTTCTCAGCATAGTGAAAGGTTGGCAATTGCTTTTGGATTAATTATGACATCACCTGGAATTCAGATTCAGATTGTTAAGAATCTTAGAGTTTGTGGTGATTGCCATACTGTGATTAAGTTGATATCAAAGATTGAAAGCAGAGAAATTATTGTGAGGGACTCAAATAGATTTCACCACTTCAAAGGTGGATTATGCTCTTGTGGGGACTATTGGTAATTTTTACATTTGACTTGAGGTTCATATTCTATTAGAAAAATGTAGACATCTTAAGCATCAGGAATGAATGCTTTCTGCAGTTTCAGAAACTTTGCAGTGCTGTTGATGCATGGGACCACCATGCATGTGAAAAGTGGGTTGTGGCTGGTGCACGTCTATTGGGAAGCCTAAGAAATATGCATAACAATCAGTGGTCAAGTTTTACTATAAATTTTCTGGGACACCAGGCAGCTTATAAGGAGAGCAAACAGACTTCAACTATCTGGGCCAAGCTGATGACTTCTTTTGAAGTACTTTTCTGGTGATTTCCCCAGAAGATGTATTAGTGCATTTCTTCATCGAAGGTTGTGTATATTCAAGTTAATAACAGAAGGGATAATGGGGAATGCAGATGCCCAAGCAGGTTGCCATCTGCCTTTAAGAGTTTCTCATATTTGACATCCATGTGCTGTAGACCTTGTTTTGGTAAGTGACTGCTTCCCTGCACACGTTCTTTTACATGTTAGAAATGTGTCATTTGTTAGTGTTTATCTATCTTCATTATTGGATTCTGATTGTTGTTTGTCTTGACAAAGGATAATGAAATTGATCCAGATAATGAGGGCTGCTTCTAAACTATGCGGGATTGAGCTATGTTCATTTCAATGCCAATCAAACCTTCTGATTTTGGAGATATTGATATGATCACAGTGAAAAAATGGTGGATCAATGCATGCAAAATGCACTGAAATCATTGGTATCCTCTCATTTCTATCGCTTATAACATCTTATTAGTTGTGCTTGTTAAGTATATGAAATTAATCTATCTCCTAGTCATAAAGGGAATGTATGACTCTTTAAAAAATGTTTTGTTAGTAGGAAAAATGTTTAATCATATATGCTGTTTCTTTGATGTAATATTTCACTTGCATGCAGAATATTTGATAGGTGTGAGACCCCTCCACGCTGATTCAGATAGTTAGGTTGCTAAAGAGGTGTCACTAAATATTTGGATGGATATCACTCTTCAATTTCTTCATGCAAGTTTATAGTGCTCTCATATTGTAAGGAACATGATGAGAACATTTTACATAACTCACTATGCTTGAACTTTTCTTCTGTTTCCTACTATGGGAAGATGTCCTTTAGGATAGATTTTATACCTTCATAAAGCATTCCTGAATCTTAAATTTTGGCTCTCATTTGATTGTTATGTCTGAGTTAAACAGCATACAATCAGGGAAGCTAATAATAGCAGCATTCAGCAGCCCCTGAGCTAGCTTCTTAATCAATTCAAAGATCGGAATACCTAATTACTTAGTAGATCAAAATGAAGTTGCCTTAGAATTGAGACATTTATTAAGAGGTCCAGTTCTTGTATACATTTACTGCATAGTCTTTTGTAAAGTACTACATTGGATGCAAGAAGCTTGAAACTCCTCAATAGGATATACAAGTTTTGGAACAGATAGTACAATAGAATCTATGTTTTATAGAGATAGCACATTAACTGCAATGGGACTCCTGACTGTGTGTATTGCATTACTCCATGTCAAAGCCCCAAAAACAAAGCTTCCATTACTGGCCTTTGAGGGTGTAAAATTTGCCGTAAATGACATCTTGTCCCCTGCATTTGTGAACTTTAGTACACTAGGGGTGACTGTAACATGTACACCACTTGGTTGTTCTATTTTTGAGATGTATTGTGTTGATCCTTTACCATAGTAGGTAACAGTTCTCTGCACTGATAAACTACCATTCATGTTGGAGACTCCAATTGAAGGATAGTTAAAATCATAGGAAGGTCTAGAAGGGCTTTTGCATCTAAAGATTTGACTGATTAAGTTTTTCAACTGTGCTGCTGTTGCACCATAACTGCAGAGGAAATCAATTACATCATTGGAATCCAGGTCGTAGATTAGTCCAGGTTCAATTGCTGCGACTGGATTTACGTGCCCAGATCCATAGTCAAATGGAGTTGCACGAGTGTCATCTGGATGTCTTCTGATGCAATTTCCGGTGTTATCTAGGACTGTAGCTGTTCCAGACAAAGTGATATTTGGATTCAGCAATCATACATCATGATAAGGGTACAATTGAACTGGTTAGGAATGTTTCCAATTGATGTTACCTGTTGTCATCATCGCAGACTTTATTGCTGCTGGGCTCCAGGAAGGGTGGGAAGTCTTTATTATGGCAGCCACTGCAGCCACATGTGCTGCAGCCAGGGAGCTACCGGAGATTACGTCATAGTCAACAGGGTGTAAGCCAGAGAAAAAAAGAGCTACTGGAGACCATGCTGCAAGAATATTCACTCCTGGTGCTGCTATATCTGGCTGCAGTGGGCATGCGAAATCATCTCAATCATTGTCTTCTTTGTTTTAAACAACTTTATTCTTCACGTAGATTTATTACAGAAGTGGAACTTTTATAACTTGACCATTTGTAACCGTTCTAATATTGAACCAAGGATTAAAGATGATTCTGAGAGAAAAAATTTTCAGAAGCACAAGAACCTACTTTTATTATATCTGGAGTAATAATGTTTGGACCCTTAGAAGAAAATGCTGCAATCTCTGGTGCTGGTTTAGTGGCTAGAACAGTCTTGGTTTGGTATATGGCAGCCACTGGATTCCTATACTTAGCAAAGAATAATAAAATGCATGAGCTGCTGGGTTGATATTAATCCTTTTGGGAACTTTGAAACATACCTTTCAGTAGCTATATACTTCTGAATTTCTTCCAATTCATCTTGACCTATCAGAGTGGCTTGGGTTCCAAATTGAAAGACGAGATCTTGGGCAAGTGGTTCAACAAGTATCATTCCTACACCTCCAATGTTTCGTGTATATACACCTAATTGTGTTGCATTGTCTGTAATCTTTTCAACTGTGCAGACTACTATTTTTCCCTTAACCAAGTTCCGATCTAGGCTGTTTATCTGGCAAAAGCTGAGAAAGACAGATATGAGAAAAAAAAGAGAGATTAAGATTTGTTCAGGAGATTTACATAAAATATAACTTGATTAAGATCTTCAGCAAGAATTTATGAACAGATTCTCTTCCCGTAAGCATATCATTTTGTTGAACTGTCAGTGAAGACCCGATGTAAGAAGAAATGATAGTTACTTGTATTTGCTATTTGTACAAGTTGGATAATCTCAGAGTGTATTAGCAATAAAATGGGATAGAGCCATGCCTTGCATTTCTAGGGGGAATTCCTGGAGCTGCTGCATCACTTCCAGCTATTAAACCAGAAGCACTCTCCAAGTTTGATGGATTTAGACCAAAACCCTAAAACAAGAAGGTATTCTGGTAAATTTAACAGAGAAAATTATTTCAATAAAATAAGTTGGTTGCAAGAAGTATGCCGCTAAAGAAATCTCCTCTCTGCAACTTTATACTAAAACAAGAATTTTGACAATGTAGATGGTGGAAATAACTATATGGTATTGAAACGCTTAAACCTTTATTATTTTTGAGTTCCCAAGACGGATGTTGGACTGAAATTCACGGTCCATGGTGCTAGCAGCAACTGTAAGGATCCATGGAGCAACATTGGTTGCAGTTTGTGGGAAAAAACTATTCCCTACGGATGCAGAAACAAGAATTCCTTTCTGAAATGCATGAAAAGCCCCAATCGACACCGCGTCATGGAAATAGCTAGGTTGG
Organism: Coffea humblotiana; assembly: GCA_023065735.1. Classification (NCBI taxonomy): domain Eukaryota; kingdom Viridiplantae; phylum Streptophyta; class Magnoliopsida; order Gentianales; family Rubiaceae; genus Coffea; species Coffea humblotiana. The sequence goes on along the minus strand of CM041208.1, from coordinate 25,454,111 downwards.
GGCGGTTGAGGACCGACAGCAGTAGACAAAACATCAACCCCATCATGAATTGCATCATCCAGGGCAGAGAGCATATCTGCATCAGTGCATATATCAAACCAACAAGCCCTGTAGATGGCTAGTCTAGCACTTGGTACACCTCCTCTTGCTGTGCCTTTTGCTGCCTCGATTAAGCTCACATCTGGGACCAAGGAACCAGCTACAATGGAAGCAACATGTGTTCCATGTCCGTCGCTATCTCTAGCTGATCGGAAAAATGTCCCGTTGAATGACTCAAGAGGTCCAACCTCTGCTTCAAATCCTTTGAAATAGTATCTAGCTCCTATTATTTTCCTGTAAAAAGAGTTCAATGAAAAGTATTGACATCAGAGAATTCAATACTAATTAGTATATCCACTCTGATATCGCATATTTCTTCTTGCCTGTTGCAATTGGCCAAAGTGAACATTTCTCCAGGTACACATTTCCCCTTGAATTTCTTAGGAACAGGACCCAAGCCATGATCACTGAAGCTTTTCGATTCTGGCCAAATTCCTGAGAACGCAGCTATACTCAACATCTATTAGTTGTAGCAATTGTAGTAACAAACATTGGATTATTTACCCAGCAACTAAGATTATTACCACTATCGATGACACCAACAATTACATCAGATTTAACTTTTATTGGTAAGTGATTATATTGTTGAATTGAGTCTACTTTCAGAAACTTCCATGAGTGTGTTGTTTGAACCTTGTTTATCTTACTCTGGAACACAGATACAACCGATTCCTCTTCTGCAGGATAGGTAAATAAGACAGTTAATATACTTTGAACAGAAGCCTTGGAACCAATTTTCTGATTAAAGAAAGCAGGTTAGGGGAAACCTGCCAGCCTCTGGGCTTGATCAGCTGTTAACATAGCAGAAAATCTTCTAAAGCTTTTGGTGTAATGGTGATGGATCACATCCTGTGCACACCTTCATAACTGAAAATCACTAGCCATTTTTCATCAGAAATAATGGAATAGTATCTCATTATTTTTCGAACTTGTCGTCCGAATTAAGAAAGAGAAAGGAGTACATGCCTTCCAATTACTGAAGCAAGCATATGATGGTTATCCTTGATCACGGACTCTGAGCTTGGGTGAGCATGATTCCCCATGTAAACTATGTAATGCTGCATGGTTCAAGAATTTCTTGACATCAGTTCCTGAGTCTAAGCATGAAGAACTTCATAATCAATTATCCCTCTCTCTACCAGTAGTACCTTAAGGGTACAATCCACCATTTGCTTATGAAGTCAAAGTCTGTGAATCAAGGTTAGTCTTGATTCCCATACTTCCATTCTGCACCTTCATGACTTCTTGTTATATCCCATTAATTTGAAGGTCGGATATGATTTTTACAGGGATGTAGACTGGCTGGTCCATGATGTGCAGATGTTACTAATTTAGTGCTAATATATTACTGTTTGTTCTCAACTTTGCTAGATAAGCAATCAAATTAGAAGAAGTATTTTCTGAACTAAGTACATCATATTAATATTCAACATGACTTTTCATGCTCAAAATCATGGAATATTTGAACTTGTAAGCCTTCTGTTTTTGGGACATAGGTGAACTTATAACTCAATGGATACTGCCACAAATTTTGCACTAATCATGGCTTGGTGGGAAGTTCATACGAACTCGTGGTGTCAAGACAAAAGATGTGCAAAAATCCTAGTATATCTCACTGTTATCTGCATGCCCTTGTCGAAATCAACTTTTCATATGAACATATAAGTATTCATAGACGTCAGAATGAAATGTCAAGAATATTTACCTTTGCATTAGTGCTGATTGCATGCATGTATCCGAATCTCAGGATTAGGAAAAGAGCGAAAAGTTTGTATATCTTCATCTTGTCAGCTCAAAAGCTCAATAAAAAGATTGAAAGCAAAAACTAGTTGTTATGGACAAAATCAGGTGTTCATATGTTGTGCAGAGCTTTTAATTTAGAGGCAAAAAGCAGATGGGGACTATGTTCAGTGTTTATTATAGACACCTTAGGGTCTTTTCTCAACTGATTTTGATTTTGTAAAATCAGATTTTTCACAATAGCTCATGGGTTCTTGTTTATTGTTAAAAAAGTCATTTTAATAAATGCATAGGTGATCTTTGAAAAAGTTAAAAAGCTGATTTTTGACAAAAAGATGATGATATTACCCTTATTTGGTACATAAATGAATTTTTGTGCTAATTAAATAATTTTTTAATGTAATTAATTACTTTTCTTATGAAGATTAAATGGTGAATGAGAAAAACAAGAATCGCATAAATGAATCTGAGAGTGAGAATAAAAAGAAAATAGAAAGACCATAACAAGTTATCTGATTTTTAGATACTTTAGTAATTATGCTGAAATTTGAAGAGTAATTTTGGCCTATATGACAAATAGGCTAAAATCAGAATTCAAAAACAACTCAACACCAGCTTCTTCTGATTTCCAGTTTTTTTTCGACCCACAAATCTAATAGTAATTTTTTAAAATCAGTTGAGGACACAATAAAATAATTTTTTGAAAATCAAAAGCTAAAATCAGATTTCCAAAATTAGTTGAGAACAAGGCCTTTATCTCATTCATCCAAAAAAAAATAGAGCAAGAATTTCTCTTGAGTCAGTCAAGTTGACTAACTAACTATTTAGAATTTTGTAAAGCCTAGACTTCCCTAAAATTAACTTGATTGTTTTTTTTCAAGGAAAGTTGAATAGAATTTAGAATGGATGGCTGCTAATCTAACCAATGATTGTAGCTATCCCACGCCTTTTGGTGTATTTAATTAATTCCAATGTACGACTGGAAAAATAATTCCAATTCAAGCTCATATCATATTCTTTTTAAGGTGGGTCTGAAATGAATTAAATTAAGTAAATAAAAAATTGTAATTAAACACAATTAATTAATTCTTTGACGTAAGACTTTTGTGACAAGCTAACGGTTTATATATGCTTGACTTTTTGAATCTTGCCTGTTGCTTGTAATAATTAGTATCAAAATTTAATGGTTGCCTTGGGGTTAGTAGCTTTTAATGTGCCTTGTTTGAATTGCCAGTTTTCTCCAAAAACAAATTATACATTTTCTGTTAACCTGTTTTCCAGTCATTTTTTTTAGGGTTATTATCACTTTACCCCCTTAACGTTTGGTGCTACTATCAATTTCCCCTTTAACATTATCTTTTAGTCACTTTATCCCCAAAACCAACTATCAAACTTAACAGAGTTTGTTAATTAAAGTGAAAAAACATGTTTAACCCTTAAAATTATTATCACTTTACCCCCATAAAATATAGTTTCATTATCAATTTACCCCATAGAGTTATTTTTTAGACAATTATCCTACCATTAAACCAACTTAGCAAGTTAAAAAACTTTAGAAGAAAATACCCTCCTCTTTGCATAATAAAAATAATAAAAAATTTAGAATGGCTCTTTTCCTTTTTAGTATCAAGAAAAAAGTCAAAATATTAATTTCTTTTTTCTTAGCAATCTTATTAATATTGAAAAAAAAATAGAAAGATGGAGAGGGGGAGGGGGAAAGAAAGAGCTCAATTCTTTTTTTAAAAATTACAAATAAGAAAGAATTAAATACTTTTATTATTTTAAAATTATTTCACTTTTTCGTTTACGACCAAATTCCAATTCTAATCCCGACAACCTTAAAGTAATACGATAATGTTAGACTTTTCTTTATTTTCTTTTTTTACAAAATATAATTTTTTGTCTCCTTCTTTCCTATCTCTTTTTCTTTTCCTAGTATTAATAAGTGTGAAAAAAAGAAATTTGAGAAAATCCTTTTATTTTTATATTTTTCTATCTCTTAAAGTGAAAAAAAAGGAAGAATAACCATTCCAACTTTTTTTATTTTTAATTATATATAAAAAAGGGTAAATATATTTAAAAATTTTTGACCATATTAGTTAGATTAATAATGAGGTGAAATGTCTAGAAAATAATGTTAGGAACTAAAGTGATTGTATCACTATAATCCAAACGAATAAAGTGATAATAACAATGTAGTAATGCTATAAAATAAAAGGGTATTTTTGTCCAAAATTTCTTAACATGTTGAGTTGAATTACTTATGGGGGTAAAGTGACTAAAAGATAACATTAGGGGGTAAACTGATAGTAGTAATATAGTTTAAGAGGGTAAAGTGATAATAATCCTTTTTTTTATTTCATATATATCAAATCGTTGCAATATATTTTTCTACAAAAATTTCAAAAAGTAGCAATCTAATCCAGCATAAGTTGTAACTTGGAAGCTATAACCATAACTGCTGGAATTTTGGTTCTAATATTAAATACCAATTATTGTGGGAGCTATGGTTGTGTTGTCTAATTCTATGACATTATTTAATATAGTACGCGCACCAGAGGGTCAAAAATAATGAATTAAAATTGTGATGTTTTAAAAAAGTATTAGAATTGAAAAATGAACCAACTATTTGGTACTCGAATTGAACTCGGCTTAATAAGAGTTCATTTGAGTTTGGTTCGTCAACTAGTTAAATCAAGATTGAATTGCGTCTTATGTTCGATAACATTCAAACTCGATAAAAAAAACTCGTTCAACTTCAATTCGGTAAATAAATAAGTCAAACTTGAACAAAATTTCGAATTCGTTAAAATAATCAAACAAGTTTCAACACTAGGGCGTTAGATTTGATTAAACTAGTTTACATGCACCCCTAGAAAATAAGAGTTATTATGTGCGTTTGAGGTCTAAAAAGGTGTGATTTGGAATATCTTACTATAGCAACATCGTTAATCCAAAACTGTGTTTCTGCTTCTTTTACAGTATCCATTCCATGACATCTTTCTGCTGTAGTTCCAAAATTCCCAACAATTCTTTGTAGAAGGGACATTTGGTCTTTTTTTTCCCCCTTTTTGGAACCATGATATTTTGTAACGTACAAAAATAAAATCCATGACAAGTGACATAAGTTCTACCATACATTTCAACATTAAGATAAGAGTTAAAAAGTGCCACTCGAAAGTATATGCATTACACGTTATAGGTGTTATTTTTTGTGATACTTAATCAAACAATCATTCTATCATAATTAGTAAATAAGAAAATTAAAAACTGTTTCAAAATGTTGTATGATTGTCAGTGTTTATTTTCGTTCAATGAAACATATGAAATGCTTTTGGAAGATTTTGACAATCCTGATTGAAGGTATGTATCGTTGGAGCTCTTATAAAGGAGCCAAAAGACATTAAGGGACTATATTGAAAATGAAAAATTAGTTTTCTTAACTTTGCTTAAAATCAAACATAAAAAACTCTTTCTTAAGGAATTCTTTTCCTTTTCCTTACAAGTTTCCTGGAACCAAATAGGACCTTCTTGTTTCTGGTATTATTCTGTTTGAATTAATCATGCTTAAAAAAATTGCAAATTTCAACAGGATTTGGTCACAACCATGCAAATTAAACTATGAGGGACTAACTAAATAAACAAGGACAAGACATACTTCATGAGGAACTAGATTGTCAAAATTGAAACATGATTGACATTAATTAGAGTCATTTTTATAGTTTGGTAACAAATGTAATTAAGCATGTTTCAATGTTCAACTTTTGAAGCATTTACATTTTTTTAAGTGTGAAAGTGTTTTGCAGTTTCAAAAATAGAGGTTACATTTCTGTTTGAAAACTCTTCATGTAATATTAAAATAAAGCAATTAATTATGAAGGCATAAATAGCAAAAACAAAAGTAAATACACGCCCACCGTGGGGCTCGAACCCACGACCACAAGGTTAAGAGCCTTGCGCTCTACCTACTGAGCTAGACGGGCTTTTGATAGATAAGTAACTTATATCTTATTAAATCTATAGAAGTAAGATTAGAAATTTGACTCAAGAATATAAGTACAAAAATATACGTATATAACTGCTTAACGGATAATGTGGATACAAATGAAAATATAAAGCTAAAAATACTAATATACTACCTGATATACTTATCATTTTTAAGTATTGTGCTACGTAGGCTAATGCCAATTTAATTATGAGACATCAATATTACATTACAATCTCTTTTTTTTCAAAATTTTTTTTTTTCTATCATGGAAGAGATGGGATTTAAGAAGTAATAAGGGGCAATGGGAAAAGTGAATATAATTTAGGACCTCTAATTTTTGGAGTCTCAACGTTAACCACTAATTACATTACAATCTTTATATGAACATATATGAAATAAATCACCGGATATATTCCGCCTCTTATTATCTGCAATTAAGTATAAATTGCCTTTTTTATCATACAAAAAAAAGGTTTAAAATTGTTCAAAATTCAATTACTATTTGTAGAGTGTAATAGCAGAAACGAGTGCGTACTTGATATGTTTAGTCTAAGTGCATAAAAAGGAGTTTTGTGAATTGAAAGATGAAGAGGTACTATATATATGAGTATACTACAACATTTTAATAACTAGATTCGTTGGAAAATAATGCTAATTTGCACTAAGAATTAGTCCAGAGCCTAATGCTAACTGCCCAATAAAGATTAGCACAATATAACACATTGTATCCTATCCACGCAACTCCTACATTTCTAGTAAACATAGTCTAACAAAATACTGCACTCAAGGATGGTAGAAGAAGAAACCAAAAAAGGGTTTTTTCTTTTATTAAAAAAAGAGTCAATATCCTCAATATGGTAATAACACAAACTTAATTCTTGAGGTCGTAATTTTTAGCATTTCCATGTGGGGTAAATGCTCAAAAGCGTAGCACCACATCATGATGCTGCTAAGAAGTATCCATAATTTTGTACAACACTTAATTATTTACTTTTTTTTTAAATGCTAATCATACTTCTATAGTAGATAAAAATCTCTCAATATTGCTCCCAAAAAAAAAAAACTTCTATGGTAGACAGAACCACAACACGCATCAAGAATGTTTTGCTCAGAGCTGATGAAGAGTTCGTGCATGCAGAGCTTAGCTTTCCTACTCAGATTTGATATCACTTTGGCTCCTGAGGCTATCTCGCGTCTGAAAAAGATTCAACAGGGTACAATTGGAGACGGGATCAAATATATAATCAGCATATTGGGATAAACTAAGAAGGAAAATATAGTTTAGTGTAACGTTTACAAGGTACAACTTTCTATTTCTTTTGGATTCTGATGTTTACCACTTGAAATTTTTACAGTGTTTGGTAAAAAAATGATTACAGATATTATGTTTTGATGGATATCAAGATGCATTGCACGTTCAGATTTTAAAGCTGACCAAGGACGAAACTGGTGATCCTACGGTATTGTACTGGAAAATCAAGAAGCAAGGAAAACAAAAGAGTAGTCCTTATTGGTATATGGGATTACTGAGCTTCAGACAATATATACTGGATTAGAATTCTCAATATTTGACACCTTAATCATATCGAACACTGTCGATTGAGGATGTTTAATTTCTCGTTGTTGCTAAATTATTTTGTGCCATGTAGATTAATTGATTGATCAAACAATTTGTTCATCGTGTGGAGATGAACACATGCTCATGTTGCTTTGAATATAGCCCTGCAGTCATCTGCAAAACTGTTTACTCCAAAAGTAAAAGATAATGTAATTTTACCTTTTCAAAGACATTTTTCTGGTATCGATATCCCTGAAGAAAAAAAAACATGAATATGAAAGTTCTGTCAATGACGAAAGTTCGATGAGGAAGAATTTACTAAATTCACGTTTAATTATTTGAAAACATAAAAGTCACAAAAATGATAAGAACAAGAAGTTCATTGGCTGAACATAAAGTAATTAGAGCATGCATGGCTGACCTTGTCAGTTCCATATATGTAGTCACAGTAAGTGAAAACAGATGCAAAGTTGCTCTGACTTTTGCCCCCAACGTAGTGATGGTAATCATGGTAAACTGCACCTCCATAAAATGGAATAAGCTTGGAGGGGCTCCAAGGAAATTCGTACCTGCATATGCATAATTGTGCAAAGAAAGCAAAACATGTTAGTCGTTGAGTTTATTTTGTTTAACTATTTCAGTATTTTGATGAATTGGCAACAGAAAATGGAGAATGAGAAATCACCCGCTATGAGTCTCAATGGCTTCGAGCTGCCTTAGTATAAACCAAAGCCAAAAGGTGAGCATGTGACCGGGGACCATGAGAGGACCAAGAAATGAAGCAAGTCCAAGGACAATAATCTCTGCCCAATGAGCATAAGGTGCTGCAAAACCAATAGGAGCCGTATACTCATGGTGCACCCTGTGGATTTTGTTATAGCCCCATGGGGAATGCATTAGTCTATGAAGCCAATAATTTGCATAGTCCTCAACTACAACATACACCACCAGTTGCCAGAATACTTCTGTCCTAGATGGCAACGGCAAGCTTGTTCGGATCCCAATCCACTGCAAAGATTAGGGTGAAAAGTTCCTCAGTTCTAGTAGGGAATAACTAATTTTAGGGAGTATTGTAACTTCAGCAAGTTATGAAAACGTCTTTCTTATTCTTCTGATCATAAAATCAAAGGAAGTTTGGTGGGATTTCAGTAAGTTGTGAAAATCAATCAAGGTAAGCAGACAAAATGATAATAAGCATACCGTACTAATGCATTTGGCTGCCTTCGGATTCAAGCATATGATTTTTCGCCTTTTGTAGTTATTTTTTTTGGATGACTATCATAATTTCATTGCATAAGGTCTGCATTAATGACATAAAAATATAATAAAACATGCAGCATTCACATTAAGAAGCAGCTCATCAACATGCATTAAGTTAATTTTCAAGAATCTCATTTGGCAATCATTTGCACCAAGTTGGATTTAAATCCGATACTTCGTTTCTTGAAACATTTTCCCACCAGAATGAGATAATATGTTAACTCTCTAACTAGTTAATTGATTCTATAAAATACTCGGAAACTTACTCAAAGACACGTCCATTTCCAAATAAAGGACCAGCTTTGCAAACTCAAGAATTGAGAACGGAAAAAGACAAACAACAAATCCTATTAAAGTAACTAGGGGAACTGGCTAAGCTTGTACCTTAATGACGGGGTAAGAAAGGACTTGCAGGGGGCCAACAGCATAGACAAAAGTCCACATAACTTTTTTGTAGCATTCCATCATGTCAGAGAATGAGTTTTTGAATTTTGGCTGAAGCTTGTACTTGTCAATCTTTTTGGACCACAGGAGCTCAAGAATGACAAAGGGGATCGGAAACAAAGTGTAAAAGATAAACAAGAAAAGGGTGTTGTGACAATAGAGGATATAATCTGATTTTTGAGCCGAATATTTGAACCATAATGTTTCTGCAAATGTTAGATTTCTTCCAAGAGAAATTTCAGCTTCTTGAAGCGTATGGTATGGCAACATTTTGCTTAATTCGTGGCCTCGATATTATGGTTTCTTTTTCTCTCCCTCTCCCTGTACAAATTTAGATAGAGAGAGAAGGGAAAAAGCAAGAAAGAAGGAAGAAGGAAAATGCAGGTAGAGTTTGAATAAAAATGGCCGAAAAGGAAGAGAGGCGGGGGTGGATAGAGTTATCAATGCTGAGAATGATGTTTGCTTTAGGAGGGAATGGTCTAGCGATATAGAAGGAGCCTCCTAGTGTTGACTATCGTAAATTTTTCTGCGTGAACGAGAACGGATATAGGCCGGAAATTGCACAGATGCGAAGGGAATTATAATAATTAATAGGGATAATTGCAGAAACCTCCCCTGAGGTTTCTGACATTTGCACTGACCTCCCCTGAGGTTACTAATCCTTTGCAAATTTAGTCCAAACGATTAAAATATTATTTAGGAAGTGAAATTAGAATTTTGTACCAGATTTGCCCTTTGTGCTACATATCCAATGAATGACAAAGTACTATAAATCAATTAACAATTAATAAACTTTAAGGAGTATAATTTATGGGTAAACACGCATTACTCATTTAAAATACCGGCTCTTTATGGGTATTTTACTTTCAAACATTTAATTTGTGATAAATATATCAATATTTGTAAGTAAAATTCAAAAAGTGTTACAGTAATATTCTTGCAAAAGGAAATCGGTAGGTTATTTATTTAATATAAATTAAATATTTTTTTTAAAAAGAAATGGCCCATAAAGTATTAATTTTTTATGGCTTTCATCCATTACATGAGTAAAGTATTCGCTCTTTATGTGCATTTTATTCATTTAATTTATGTTAAATATATAAATGTTTGTAACTAAAATTGAAAAAGTGTTATATTAATATTTTTACGGAAGAGAGATTGGTAGGTTTTGTATTTAACAAAAATTAAATATTTGAAAGTTTAAATATTTGTATGAAATTAAATGTTTGAAAGTAAAATACCCGTAAAGAACCGGTACTTTAAATAGTTACCGGCTCTTTATGGGCAAACACGCATTACTCATTTAAAGTATCGGCTCTTTACGGGTATTTTACTTTCAAACATTTAATTTATGATAAATATATCAATATTTGTAAGTAAAATTCAAAAAGTGTTACAGTAATATTCTTGCAAAAATGAAATCGGTAGATTATTTATTTAATATAAATTAAATATTTTTTAAAAAAAAGAAATGGCCCATAAAGTATTAATTTTTTATGACTTTCATCCATTACATGAGTAAAGTATTCGCTCTTTATGTGCATTTTATTCTGAATCATTTAATTTATGTTAAATACATAAATGTTTGTAACTAAAATTGAAAAGGTGTTATATTAATATTTTTACGGAAGAGAGATTGGTAGGTTTTGTATTTAACAAAAATTAAATATTTGAAAGTAAATACAAATCTGTATTTGAGCGTAAATATTTGTATTAAATTAAATGTTTGAAAGTAAAATACCCATAAAGAGCCGGTATTTTAAATAGGTAATGCGTATTTGCCTATAAACTATACTTCTTAAAGTTTATTAATTATTAACTGATTTGTAGTATTTTGTCATTCATTGGACATGTAGTACAAAGGACAAATTTGGTAAAAAATTCTAATTTCACTCCCTAAAACAATATTTTAATCGTTTGGACTGAATTTGCAAAGGATTAGTAACCTCAGGGGAGGTCAGTATAATTTTTCAAACTACATGGGAGGTCAGTGCAAATGTCAGAAACCTCAGGGGAGGTTTCTGCAATTATCCCTAATTAATATTCAGATTCTTCTATTCCAATTTTCTAATTATTTTTCTTGCAAATTGCACTACTATCGTTACAATTGAGAATTAAAGTTTTCATTCTGCACGTGCTAGATTTTGAATTACTAATAACTGTATGTGTGAAGCAAAGAAATAAATAGTAAAATAGAGATTAAAATAAGAAGTAAAATAGAGGATCTTAAACACTTTTTTCTATAGGGAAAACAAAAACAAAAAAAAAAGGCACAATCCCACTTTCGAGTGCAAATAAACACTCACTACTAATTTTAAGTTCATCGATTTTCATCTCATGTATTTGGAAGTTAGAAAAATGTTATGAACTTATGTTTAGTTGTTTGACCCATTCATAACTTAATTGGCTGAACTTGGAGAAGCAATACCAAACATATCTTGCTTTATGTGGTTTTACCATGGAAAAATCTAGATTCATACAATGAAATAGAAAGGAGGATGCTTAAAAAAAATTTTTCCAAATTTGTATAGTGAAAAGTTTGATAGAAACTCAAAGAATATCAATGGCCAACCACAATATGTTTTTGTACCGTAATTAGCTTACAAAAAATGATTTGCGTTCACTTTCTGTGCAACTGTGACAAAGAATTTTTTAAAGTATATCTAACCATCACTCTCATATATATATATATATGTTATTGGGAAATTCTACAGTGTAGTATCCTACATTGTGATCAGTGGTGGAGCCAAGACCCCGAGTCAATGGGGACAAAGGATGGAATAGTAAAGGAAAAAATTATGTTACTAATGTGCTAAAATTGCAGTTATATAAAGATGTTATTTTTAATTACAAATTGTATAATGAAAAAAAATGATAATGAAGCGATACCAAAGCCTTGATTATGTGAATAATTTGGTTTTTCCTCACAATCTTGTAACATGATTTTGAATTGTAAAATACAAGATGATAGACATTTGAACTCGTTTTACATTTTTTAGGTGGGCAATTTGACAAAAGAGAGCAATATTGAAAATATTGTGGGAGCTATTCTTAAGAAGCTTTCAAAGATTTGGTAGTTTTCCTTACAATTTTCTACTTTTTCAAGAGAGGATAGGGGGCAATTGCCCACACTCAACTCAATGTGGCTCCACCACAGTTGGACTTTAAATTCTAATCTGATTAAAAGAATAGTCCCACAAATTGAGGATGATTGAGTCTCATCCACATTATACTGGGAAAGATGTACATTTGCTATTGCAGATTCAAGAAGTCGCCTCAAAGTTTCTAACATAGGATTCATTTCACTTGTCTTTCTGGCAGAGGGTCTAGAAATTCTGCTAGAGCCTTGCATGAATTGAATATCCTGCTCAACGTAGGGAACTTGGACTGCGAAAAAAAATCACCAATCTGATACTTACATTACAACCATATTGCACCAAAGAAGGAAACTGAAGATAAAGCACATTGCAGGAAACATAAATAAAATCTGAATTAATTGCCATTTTTCCAGGAGATGAATATTATTCCTACTTGTGGGCATCCAGAAACCACTTTCACAACATGAGCAAATGTATGCTTCCAGAGGTTTCTTCCAATGGGATGCAGCTACGAGTTAAGAAAAAAAATAAAACTCAAAAATACATGGCGGGGTACGTGTATAGCTGCGTTTGGACTTACCATGTCAGTATTAAACCAGTCTGTTGCTACAGCAATTTGCGGTGCCAAAAATACATCAGCCTGCAACATCTACAATTTCAAGTCCAGTAATGACCGCTGAAAATATCAAATACAACTTTCTGTTTGTTGTGTCCTGGGACAGATTTTAAGCTGGTAGTTTCAATTCTGAAAACAGCATAGCAGTTTTCATTTCTGCTCCTTCCATTCGGCAATAGAATGAGGATTTACTTGTTTCGCTTTTACCTTTTCTTTTTTTCTTTTGTTACAGGTTTCGTACTATGCCATTTCCACAGAAAGATAGATCAATGCAAGACTACTATGCTCGTGCGATTTGCTTTTGCCAATAAACAGTTTTCAACACCAAGAAGTTAATTTGGTGACATCAGTTTTGCATACGTATCCTTCAAAGTTAAATCCCTCGAGAGACTCCCCGGTTTGACCGGTCTGACCTTGAATCGGCCTTCTTTCAGAATTGATTTGTAGTATAAAACCGCTTTGGTAAAAAATCAGTCAAAATCATAAAAAACAGACTAAACCAGTGACCCGAATAAAGTAGTTGACCCAATTCTCAAACTTTTCCTTGTTCTTCTCCCCAGATATAATTTGAATTACCTAAATTGTAACACTTTCATTTATTACATCACCCATTTAGCGTAAATATCAAAATCACTCGCTTTCCTAAATGATCTCTAAATCAAGATGTTTTCATCCCTATAATCTCATTAATTTAGCATCAATGATTCCAACTTGCATTAATTTGTTTAAATTTAGTTTTTTAAAGTAGTTTTGGAGAATGGACATATTTTAACCATGAATTTACATTTTTATATATAATTATTAGGTGTAAATTTGATTGCAAGTCTAATATTTTTGGAACATTTTTCATGATTGGCCAAATATAACCAAGAACTTAATTTCAATATTTCTGAAACTTCTAAAAATATAAAATAATTATAACATCATGCTGACATCAGCAGGTTTTTTAGAACGGTCCAACCGATCCGACCAGTTGACCCTGACCCAGTTGTTTAGCCGAGTCGCTATCCAATCTGAGTTTAACAACATTGGTTTTCACTTAATAAGGGATAAATATAGCGTTAAGGAAAATGTATCTAATACACCACTTGATTGATTGCAGAATTTCCAAAGCTCTTACATGAGTTTCCCTTTATTCCTTTCGTAAGGTTTCTAATAAAAAATTTGAGTAATTCCATAAGAGGACAATGACATTTGAAAATGGGATGGTTATAGAATTGCTCATTTCTATAAAGAAAGCATGCTAAGTGCAATGGGACTCCTTACTCTATGGATCCCATTGCTCCATGTTAATGCTCCAAAAGTAAAGCTTCCATTGCTGGTCTTTGAAGGTGTAAAATCAATCCTGAAAGTCAACTTCTCCCCTGTATTTGTAAACCTTAATGTCGGTGGTATGACTGAAACATTTACACCTGTGGGTTGTTCTAATTTTGAGACATAAACTGTTGGTCCATTACCAACATAGGTAACTGTTCTATACACTGATATGTTGCCCTTCATGTTGGAGACTCCAATTGAAGGATAATTGAAGTTGGAGGAAGGCTTTGGAGGGTTATTGCAGTATATAGTCTCGCTGGTTAAGTTCCTCAGCTGTGCAGAGGTTGCGCCATTGCTGCAGAGGAAATCAATGACGTCTTTGAGATCGAAATCATAAACTAGCCCAGGGTCAAGTGCTGCAACTGGATTTATGTGCCCAGAACCGTAATCAAAAGGCGTAGCCCGACTACCATCAGGATGTCTTCTGATGTAATTCCCAGAGTCATCTAGTATTGTTGCTGTTTTAGAGAAAAGGAAAAGCATTAGACTATGTGAACTACAATACAACGAGTAAGGGATTTTTTCGGTTTGAAATTTTGTAGACCTGTTGTCATTATTGCAGATTTTATAGCTGCAGGGCTCCAAGAAGGGTGGCTAGCCTTTACAATTGCTGCCACTGCAGACACATGTGGACAAGACATGGAAGTCCCGGAGACTATGTTGTAGTCAAGTGATCGTCCACCAGCATCACCAAGAGCTACTGGAGACCATGCTGCCAAAATGTTCACTCCAGGAGCTGTTACATCGGGCTACAATTGACATGTTGGATTAGTATTTATACAGCAATTTTTTTCTTAACATGTTTTTCAAATTATAATGAAGTGCTTTCTTTCTAGAGGGCTAGTTGCAGATTGGTGTTGTACATAAGTATATGCTAGGAAATACATATATTGCTTGTGGAACTTCCAGGGTTTATAATTGAACCAGAACAGTGCATAAAAATTCTAGCCAAACATACTTTGATTATATCTGGCGTGACAGTATTTGGACCCTTTGAAGAGAAAGCTGCCATTGCTGGTGCCGGTTCAATAGACATTTGTGTAGATGTTTGAGATAGTCTAGCCACTGGATTCCTGTAAATTGTAATAGGAAAAACAAGTACGTGAAAAGACATGAGCGGCACTGTAATGGATATATGTCAGATGTGCAATAAGATATCGAATCATAAGAATTACAATTCTGTTCCAAAGATCTACAAGCACGTCAGTTATGAGCAAACTTACCTTGATTAAACATCTATATGAAAGAACAAAGATAAATCCTGATATTTCAACGAAATTTAGAGCTTACTTTTCTGTAGACATGTAAGTTTGAAGTTCTGTTGCTTCTTCTTGACCCATCACAGTGGCTTGGATTCCAAAATTGAATAATATGTCTTGGGCAACTAGATCAGCAAGTATCATGGCTACCCCTCCGATGCTTCTTATGTAAACACGCATTTGAATTCGGTCAACATGCTCATTCTCGAGTTGGCAGACCACAATCTTTCCCTTAATCAAGTTAGGATTAAGTGTGTTTGTCTGGCAAAAGCTGGAAAATCAAAAGAAATCAAGTCAAACTTTAGAGTTTAATGTCCAATTACAATCCCAAAGAAATATGATCATCTGCAGCTACTAAGATGTAATAGCCAATGTTTCTGATTTAATCACCATCCAGAGTTTCTAAAATATGAAATCATGGAGAAAATGAATATCCTGATTCTTTGACAGTAAGCACCGTCCTAGCCTATGGGCATTCAAAGACAATAAGAGGAAAATTTTTCCCTTCTCAGAAGAAGTACCTTGCATTTTTCTTGGGAATTCCAGGAGCTGCTGCATCGCTTCCTGCTATTAAACCAGAAGCACTATCCAGTTTTGATGGATTTAGACCAAAACTCTGTAACAAGAAATTCCTTTTTCAACTCCTGATCGGTAAAAAGGAAGTTTATGGTAAAATACTCGCAATTGACTTGAGAGTATAATTGGTTGGCGAAAAGGTACCTTTAAAACTTTTGAATTTCCCAGATAAATCTTGGATTGCAACTCCCGATTCAAAGTACTTGCAGCAACAGTCATGATCCAGGGAGCAACATTAGTTGCAGTTCTTGATAAACCAGCATTCCCAGCTGCTGCCGAAACGAGGATTCCTTTAGAAAATGCATGGAAAGATCCAATTGACACTGGATCCTCAAAGTAGCTGGTTTGGGGCGGTTCAGGGCCTAAAGAAAGAGAGAGAATATCGATGCCATCACTGATGGCATCATCTAAAGCAGAGAGTATATCTGCATTATTGCAGATTTTAAACCAACAAGCTTTGTAGATGGCTAGTCTGACACTTGGTGCACCTCCTCTTGCAGTGCCGTTTGCCAACCCAAATAAGTTCGCATTTGAAACCAGCGAGCCAGCAATAGTGGAAGCTGTGTGAGTTCCATGGCCGTCACCATCTCGGGGTGATCGGAAGAAAGTTTGGTTGAATGATTCAAGAGGCCTGTCTGCTTCAAATCCTTTCAAATAGAATCTAGCTCCTACTATCTTTCTATTGCAGTTGGCCAAGGTGAACATTTCCCCAGTTTGACATTGTCCCTTGAATTTTGTGGGAACAGGGCCCAAGCCTTCATCATTGAAGCTCTGGGATTCCGGCCAAATTCCTGAATGTAAACAAATTAATGTCCAGTCTTGTGAATTTAATGTTGATAGCCATCTTTAGAGATGCATGATTTTTAGGTAAACGTTTTAGGGGATCCGAGGCCTCTCCAGTTTCAATTCTGTCTAGTTTTGTAATCTAAAAAACATTCGTTGTAATAAACTGAATTTTGTCACTTAAACTACAAAATTCACGGTTACACCAAAATTATACTAATTTACACTAAAGTTGTATCAATTTATACAAATTGGCAGAACTGGACAGAAGTTGTGAGAGAGACCCCGGATCTTGTTCTAGGTGCTACACTCAATCGACTACTTACCGGTGTCAATGACGCCAACTATTACATCTGATTTTACGTTCATTGGCAGTTGATTGTATTGTTGAGCAGAATCCAGTCTCAGAAAGTCCCATGATTGGGTTGTATGGATCTTGTATTCCCTACTCTCGAATACCGAAGTAACCGAATCACTTTCTGCGCAAAAGTTTTAATAATTGTAAGTGACGTAAATGCAACTATAGTGTACCATACTCTGGAGTAGATGATCAAGAAGATCATATTAGTTATCAGTAAAAATAGTCTAAAACGTCCCTTACAATTCGTCAAGTGAATTTTTTTGTCATTCACTTTTAAAATGTTAATTTTACGTCTTTTATAAATTTAACTTAGCAAAAATTGATCCAAATCTAAGTTTTTCGACCACTTTTAGCATGAAATCATTACATGACCTACATGTAATCATTTTTTATATACAAAAATATCAAATCCCACATTTTAATGGCAAAAATGAATATAGAGTGGGTCAAATCTCACTTTTATAGGGAAAAAATAAATGTGACTCAGGTTAGATCCTACATTTTTAGAGACAAAAATGAATATGAATTAGGTCATTTATTTAACTACATATAGAATCTAACTTTTTTACTCCTAAACAATGATCATATGTGAATCACATGATGGATTTAGGATAAAAAGTAGTCGAAAACTTAGGTTGGAACCAAATTTTACTGATTTAATTTTATAAGAGATGTAAAGTTACTATTTCAAAAATAAAGGATGAAAAAAATTCATTTGGCGAAATTAAGGGACATTTTGAACAATTTTCCCTAGTTAATATATGCTGCCTTTTTTTTTGTTGCAGTAGATTTTGCAAAAAAGTTACTTTTGGGTAAACTATAAATTTTATCTTTATTGCCGATTAAAAAAAATGTAATAACTAGGCACAAAAGTGAAGAAGAACATAAAAATATTGATGTTCGAAAAATCATAATCTAGAATCAGGTGAAATAATCAAATGACAATACCTCTATGCTTATTACTGTCAATTTAAAAAAAAAAAAAAAATCTGACCTGCCAGTTTTCGCGCTTGTTCTGGCGTTAGCATGGCGGGAGAATCCTCTAAAGCTTTTGGTGTTAATGGTGAATCGTCGCCTCCTTCGCTTCTTGGAAACTGAAAATGGAATTACAATTATTTCACTTCTACTATTGTCACCAAAGGAAGGTAGAAATCTTGTGGAAGCTCCTGGTTTAGCTGTTTCTTTCAACATTTTGTCATTCTCTACCAACAACTTAAAAAAAAAAAAGAAAGAAACATCTGGGGAAGCTCAAATATATGTATATGTACATGCCTTCCAGTCACAGAAGTGAGCATCTCATGGTTAGCTTTGATGACAGATTCCGAGTTGGGGTGTTTGTGATATCCCATGTATACAATATAGTGCTGCAACATCACATAATTTTGTCAAGATTAGTCCTTTGTGCTACAAGAAATGTAGATTTATTAGTCGATCGATCGAACATTGTCAGAATTAAACCAAAAGAAAATCCCCCCTTAAAAAGAGAGAAAGAAATCCACACTGAAGTTGGAACTGGCTTCCTTGATGCAGGCAAAATTATTGAGCATCAGTTTTTGCATACTTCCTTTTTCTCCATTTTCTACTTTTAGCAAATATTGTTATGCACGTTAATTCTACATTTGAGCGTCCCCAGGAATGAAACCACACCAACAGAGAAGCGGAAAAAAAAAGAAGTAAGAAAGGCAAAAGGGCAATAACGTTGTTCAATTTATCCATTACCTTTGTATTTTTGGTGGCTGCATGAGAGAATATTGCAAGCCTAAAGAGGAGGAGAAGAACGAAAAATGCAGTTGCTTTCATGGTTTTCCAATCAGATAATTCCACAAATGGTTTCAAAACAAATATAGTTGTTGGTGATCAGATTGTGATGATTGCTTAGAACCATTTTATAGGTGAAATACAAATATTCTTTCCTAGATCGAGTTAGGATGGTTGCTTTCATGTGCCGGCTTGACATAGGAGCTTTAGTTCCTTAGAACAGGTTAATTGCAGGGATTATAATTCATGCAAGTTAAAGTGTTCGATTCTCCCATTTCCATACTTTTGGAGCCCAGACAAACGATTTCATTGGAGTAGTCGGCATTAATTTGGAGTTTCCTCCTCCAAAAGATTTAAGAGCCGGCTAACAATTTGAGAAGCATCAACTTGACACTAGGATATACTTATTCTGGAAAGGAATCACAACATTGTTTTCAAAGTTGGAATATCTTATAAAGCTCAACAAATGCAGTTATTTAAGCATCAAATAATCAAACTTATTTGAAGTTCATTTGCAAAATGTTTCTAGAATAGTAGGATTAATGTTCGAAATCTTCTTTTGGAGGTCATCCCCAACTAGTTTTCTCTATTTGTGAAATGCATAAGAAACAAACTCGTTTCGAACTGGATCAGCTTATCTCAATAAGATTATTAGTTTCATATTTTAGAAATATTTTACGGGTTCTTTTTTTTTCTTTTTCACGAATTACAAAGCCTTTTTTTTTTATAAGATTTACTAGAATTTCGAAGGTGTTATTATAACGATAATCGTAGGAAATGGAAAATAACATGGAATTTGTGTCGACCTTAAAACTCGTAAATCTTGCCCTTCAAGGAACAAAATCCTCTTAGGATTAGAATGTAGCTACTAATTCTCGGAAGTTTCATAACTAATGTATACAATTAACAACTAATAATATTAATTAGGGGGGAAGTCATCTATATAATAATTAAAGGGGATTATTTCAGCCCAAGACAACTGCTTTGCATAAAGCGTATGGCTTTGATACCAAATGATTTGGTTCGAAAGAAACACAAGTCAATTGGAATTTACAAAAGTTATGCAGTGCTAGAATTCATTTTCAAACATTAAACAATTATGACACATTATTTTCTTAAAAGCCCATCTCTATTTTATCACCCAAAAGAAAATAAGAAAAATTTGAAGCAATTGTTTGCAATGGCCAACTCGTGCAAATGGCCACGGTTCTACAGGGGTACCATTGGGCCAGCCAAAAGTTAAATATTCTCAAAATTGGATGTTCATAACTCTTCATTCTCCTTGTTTGTATCATTACTATAAAACAACAACATGTGGTGGTTCCATTGTGGTTTTCTAGCGGGTTATTTACACCAACATTCTAACTTGTATTTGAAATTAACGAAAATATTGACATTTTTTCCCTATTTCCATAGGAACAGAAATGACTTTGAATTATTATTATAAAAATCTTTCAAAACGTCTCTTACATTTTACAAAATGAATTTTTTCATCCCTCATTGATCATGTGTACGAATAGTTTTTTTCTTGTATTTGAAACCCCATTTATATGTCTATTTGATTTCACCTGAACAGTACGACAAGCATGTAATATGTCTCTATTTGGTTTCACCTGAACAAACTAATTGTAGTTATATGTGAAATTAAATAGGAATATATTACATGCTATTCGTACTGTTCAGGTGAAATTAAATAGACATATACATGGGTTTAAAAAAAAAAGCTATTCATACACATGATCAATTAGTAATGAAAAACTTCATTTTGTGAAAAGTGTGGAATGGAAAAATTCATTTTGTAAAATATGAGGGGCAAAAAAATTCATTTTGTAAATATATGAGAGGTTATAAATCAGATTATGTGAAATGTAATTTGACATTTTTTGCCTCTAAAAAAATGATCACGTGTAAGGTACGCAGTGGATTTTGACAAAAAGCTAGTCGAAACCTAGATATGAACTAAATTTAATCAATGTGAATTTGTAAGGAACGTAAAATTAAACTTTTAAAAGTGAGGGATGAAAAAAGTCATTTTACAAAATGTGAGTAACGTTTTGAATGATTTTTCCTAATAATAATTCAAACGAGGATAGTTCGATCCCATTGCCGACTTAATCAGAAATTAGCCCAAATCTCAGATAATAGTTGGGTAACTGATGCCTCCAACCCGGGGAGGGCTCCACGTGGCAGTTTTATGATTTCTTACAAAATTACTTGTGTCCCCCATTGAAATTATGTAATAAATTGTATCTGCTATTGCAATTATCGTAACTAGACAAGAGTGGATCCCGTGCCGAATCCCCGTTGAACACGAATTAGCGACAAGTACAATTGGCCTTAGTTGCAATTTTCTATAATTATTGTACTTTTTCAAGAATTTAATATGAATCCATAGCAAATTTTGCAACTCATCAAAATTTTCTATAATTTTTTACCAAAAAAAAATCAAAATTTTCTATAATTATTGTACAATTGACCCTGAACCTTTTGTTTACAATTACATAAATGTTCATGATTTACACATCCAACTAAATTATGGAGTAAATCTTTAACATAAGTTCTACCAAAAAAAATTCCTACCAAAGGAGAATATCAGAAAGACCGTAATACTAGAGTGACACCAAGAGTACACGCGCAAAGAATCCAGTTTTCACATGTGCCCCTTTTGCCTCGTGACTAAAAAGGATGATCATGTTGGTAATAGAATTAGTGATTATGCTTTAGGCATTTTACATGATGAGAAATGGATAAATCCTTTTTGTTATTAAGCACTTTTTATATAAAAATGAGGGCCTTTGCTCCAAAACTGTACAGCTTATTTTACAATCAATATAAGATTAGTATCGTTCCCGTAAGAAAAAAAAAACCTAGTAGAATGAAACAGGCACCATGTGCCCAAGGGAAAGAGTCTGGCTATCGATAATTCAATCCCCTTTTATTACTTTTGTTTTTTGTTAATTACTTTTGTCTGGGCTGCATCTTTACGGCATTCTTTCCTGTCCTTTGACAGCCTTGTTTTGTTCAAATGCCTCTGTCACCATATTGTACAACTTTTGCTTCAACTTACGGCATGGGGAACTTGTATGAAGTGCTAGTAGAACTCGTCCTGAATTTGTACTCAATATGTTCAATTGCTCTTGAATGCCCTACAAGTGAGGACCAATTAATTCTTCTACATAGAATTGGCCCGAATAGGGAAGGACTAAAAACTTGAAAAATTCAAATAAAAGCATTTTATGTTATTGTACATTGTCTTGCAGAGGCCTAAAAAGGAAAATTTCTTGCAGAATGCTCTAAAAAAATAAATGATAGCTACGGCCCTACCATGTTGAATCTCTAAGACAAAGGCACAAAAAGCTGCTCTTGGTCATCGGCAATTTGAGATTCAGTCTGGAGAATCATCTCCACACCCAGTGAAGATGCAGATCCTGCGTAATCAAAGCTGCATGGTGTATTTCTTCTCATTTTCCAAGGTAAAGCCTAAGCAGCTACAATAATGGACGCTTCCAGGTCACAATGACAGCAACAAAACCAGGTACTTTCTTTTTCATCGCCTTCCTAGATTCATATGCATCAAGAAAGGAAAATATATATATATCAAGAGATGAATGTATTTACACTGAATTAGAAGTTCTTTCAGCCGGCGACTGAAAGGTCCAACAGCACGTAACTAAAGAACTATGTCAGATATTTACCAGAAAAGAGATACAAAAATATCCAGACCCAAACCGCAATTATTGAGGCAACATTCATACTCATCTTTTTGACATTTAACAAAAAAAATACATTGATATTGGAAGTATCAGAGTTCACTTCTTGCGAATAGAAAGGCAAAGCCATGTATCTTTCCTCCAAAAGAGGCTCGTACAATCAGCACAAAGTTCATATAGAATACAAATGAGAGGAAGTTGCATAAATGGCACGTCCAATGCATCCTGTCTCTCAACCTTCCTCTCCAAACTCATTGGTGAATCTCTCATGCACCTCAAGGTCAGATTTGCTCACTGTTGGCCTCTGTCTTGCCAACACTTTGTCAAAGTCTATTTTAGATATCGGAGGTGGGATTATCTGCATGGACATTAATCAGAAATACTCTCAGTTAACATTCTGCCAAGAACAAAAAGGAACATACTCAAATCATTATATTATCATCCAGAATCATTATATTATACTCCATCATTATACTTCAAAGCATCACCTCAGTGATGTCAAAAGGTAATCATGATGACAGTAGATTGACAAGTTCATGCTCTGATAAGTTTGTAATGACCATCATGGCAATGATGTATGCCACAAAGCAAGCACTTACAGACATTAAAAATCCAGCTAATATCATAAACCAAGTAGAATTGACCCTAACATAGAATCCAATGTAAGCATCTATCTCACCTTAGCAGCAAGTCCTTTACTGGCTAGATCCTGCATAGTTATCTGGACAGCACCTGATTGCTTTGGTCCACATGGCATCCACATCTCATTAGGAGTCTTTATAAAGAACATGGCATCTTGAGTTTGCGAACAGGTTCAAAAAGGACATCCTTGACCTATAGAACCAGGAAAATAAATGTAAACATACACACACACACAGTCTCCAGAAATCACAAATCTTAACAGAGAAGCCAGTGAGGAATTAATTGATTTTTGTTCTTTAGGAGAATACTATATACTTGTCGAATCTTACTAAACCCCACACTTACACAAACAGAAATATCTGATCCAGAAAATCCTTCTGTCCTACGAGCCAAGTCTTCAAAGTCTCTCTCAGTCAAGTTGTGAGGTGTATCTCCTAAATGAACCTGCAAGCAACAAAAAAGTTAACATTTCACATTCAACTACGAAAAAGAGTTGGATGTCCTAATCTTCAATCTACCATCTTTCTCGAAATAGATAAGGAGATCATTACTTTAAACATGTGCTGCCGGGCCTTGAGATCTGGTAGAGGAATATAAATACGCTTATCAAATCGTCGCCTAATAGCCTGAAGACAAACAATTCCACAATAGTCAAGAATCAATATCCTATGAAGATTATCAAGAAAAGTACTTTAAAGTGCCATTATTCAATGCTCTTATCTGCATAGACACATACTGCAGCATTTACTCTGCAGAATGATGGAAACTTTTACCACACCACTACACCTTCAAGAGCATGTAGGTCATTTAACAAGCAACATATAACACTACGCCTTACCTGATCAAGAGCATATGGAGTATTTGTGGCTGCCAGAACTAGAACTTTCTCATCATTATTTCCAACCCCCTGAAAGTAAGATAAGGTCAACATTCTGGATCAGATACATTGCTGATGCAGATAATTTCCAAGCAATATCTTGGATTCAAATACCAAGAGTTCAAGATAAAACATGTAGGATATTGAAAACTGTTTACAGAAACATGAAAATTGAGGTATCCAACTGATTCAAAATTGAAAGGATCAATAACTGATAAAATGATGCCAGAGATGTGGCAAACAGTTCACCAGGCAATAACTACAGTTAATATGATCCATGACTTCAGTTCTACACCCACAACCAAGAATCTTTCCTCCCTTTCCCCCACCACTAAAAAATAAAACAAGGAAATACTGCAGATTATCCAAAATAACAAAAAGGCCAGGGCTCATTAAATGTTTCAGGCACTTTGACATGGATTAACTCTTTCTATTAGAAATGACACAGTTGACAAGCTCAAGCTTCACCTATTGCCTTCCTCGTAACTTAAACTTAAAGCCTCACACTGCAGGCTATTCAGCAACAGTCCAAATCCAAATAGTAAGTATGTCAGAGCCAGTAAAAAAACCTTAAAAGTGTTTCAACACTACTAGTGGAAAATTTCAGGAAGGATGCAAATGTTACAAGTACAACCTCTAAGCTTAAATGACTTGTAAACATCTTTCATCTCAGAGGATGCAAAAGCCACCACTCCGCCTACTGCACGCTACACTCCCACTTCCCCTTTCATATCACAAAATCATCCCTGCCCTTCATCATTGATACCATAAAGAACACTCAGAGAAAGTAAATGGCTTCCCCCTATGCCTTTCTCCCACCTTTATCCTATGCATGATACAAGGAATGTGATAAAGCTACATGTAGAAGGAGAAATTGCATGACTAATAGATCCAACAATGCAACAATTACCTGCATTTGTACAAGCAGTTCCGTTTTTATACGTCTTGACGCTTCACTCTCATTTCCTTCACCTCGCTGACCACACAAGGAATCAATTTCATCAACAAATATGATTGAAGGAGCACTTTCGTGAGCCATCTGGAAAAGGTTTGAAACTAGCTTTTCACTCTCACCCATCCACTTTGAGACCAGGTCTGAGGATGAAACACTGCATAAAAGAAGCAGTTGGCACTTGCCAACTTTATGCTCTAAGTTCTTGAAAGCAGATTCTCAAAAACAAAAAATAAAAAATAAAACAAAACATCAGAACAAATAGTTTGAAAGACAGAAGCTTGTGTCTCGAACCAAACAATAAACAAAATGCACTGTCAGAATAACATGTCTAATTAAAGACAGAAACTTGCATGCTGAACCAAACATGAAGGAACATGCATGCTTTTACACAATGAAACGTATTATCGACATAGTACTTAGTCTTGTGGTTGGCAAACTTACACAACACATAAAGATCTTGTCAGATAAGACTTATGAGAACTCCATCACATGAAGAATAATTAACAAACAAAAGAACCATCCACATTCTAAGCAATCAAGTTCAAGGAAAGTACAAAAATCATCAAGATACACCTCAATCCAGCAAAGTATTTAAAGCTACTATTGAGGAATCTATCCACATGCAACTCAATCCAGTGAAACAGAGAGCCACCAATATTGAAGAACCTAACACTCTTCATTCTCTATGTCATGCATCAAAAGCAGTGCAAAGTAAGAATGCATTACATGCTACCCAAAAAATTAATGAAATAGTCTAATTCCCCAAAAAAGGAGGTTAACTGGACACACTTGCACACACAAACATACAAAACAAAAAAACATACAAAACCAAAAACCATGCACAGATATAATTCCTGTTTTTAAGACAACCGGATGCAAAATGTGGAAAATAAGCATCAATAGCAACACATTTTAAAAATAAATAAATAAATAAAAGGCTCTGCAGTTCAGGTAAGAAATACTAAGAAGTTAGTCAAAAACTTTTCACTTCTAGGTCTTGAAGAAAATATCCAACATATGACTATATAACTAGCTTGTAAGCCCACATCAACTTAAATATTATGAGATTAATTTAGATAGTTTCCATATACTGTACCTGAAAAAAGTGGAGTCTGCTTCAGTAGCAACAGCCTTTGCCAAATATGACTTCCCTGTCCCTGGTGGACCGTATAAAAGAAAAGCCCTCCATGGCCGTCTCTTGCCTAAGAACACGAGATTGCTAAGTAGATTCAGTTTAAATGAAATACAGATTGTTTACAACAAACGGATGAACATGTAATGATAGTACCTATTAGATGACTAGATATTATCAACTGCATGAACTAAAATACGTTCCAATTATTAGGACATATAAATCTTTTCAAAAAACTCCAACTAACCTATACTTATCATGGTGCCTGATAAGTAAAGTCTATGGAAGGTGCATAGTGTCAGGATATTCAGATCTATGGACTCACGAATAAAACACGCAAGTTGGCATTAAAGGAGACAAATACCAAAATTAAGGCAGTTCACGTTATTTGAAATTTTTGTAAGGGATAACAATCACATGAGAAGAAGATATATTTTTCTCTGTGAACCCATACTTGATAGTAGTACTGAATGAGAGTTGGCAAGCTATAAAATACACAAAATAGTTCGAAAGAAAACATGCAAAAATATTTATGCATCTAGGGACCTCTGGAAACTGACAGAACCATTTCATTTTGTGTTTGAAACCAATTATTTAACTGGGATTATAACTTAAGACGTTTTATGAGTACTAATTCTAGAAAAAACTAAGTTTCACTAAATAAATAAACATTTCATATAAAAACTGAGTGACAGCCTAAGTAAAATGAGTGACAGCCTCAGTAAGATTGAAGTCTTAGAGATGAAATAAATTCTTTCAAACCTTAGTCTAGAGTCTGCTTTCAAAGGCAGTAGAACTTAAACCTAGTTTAACTCATGCAAGAATTGATGGCATTTCTGACATCATCTAATCAAAATTTTGTCCTGCCAAACTAGGTTCTGTTATATGAACCACACTTGTCTCCTTAAACCAGCTAGCTTATTTCCCCAAAATAAAACCTAAAGTTAAACAAACTCCTAGGATGTAGAAAAATTTAGCTCAACATCAAACTTGAAACCTGATTCCCTATCAAATAAGCAACGAGCTACTAAATTAATCTAATGCTGACAAAGCTCACATTCAACCCTGACAGCTAGGAGAAAGCTCCAGACTATCACCAACATATTGGATCCTACTACTTATCAAGACAAAACAACCTCAAGAATTTCAACTAATTTGAGTAAATTAACTTGCCCATCCAAATAATGACGAATTATAGGTAGAAAATTTTGCAACTTTACCATTAAGTTCACCAATCCCCACAAAATCCAGCTAAAAAACGACAAATTTTTACCTTTAAATTCCCATATGCCCAACAATAACAGATAGAAAGGCAAGGAACTTTACCCCCGGAATTCACCATTCCCAACTACTAACACAACATATTTGATTACCAACAACTACATAATATTCATCAATCCAACAAAAATCAGATCAAAATCAGGCAGACACTAACCAGTGAAAAACTGGGGGAACTTAACGGGCAAAATCACAGCTTCCTGCAAAGCCTGCTTAGCACTTTCCAATCCAGCAACATCGTTCCACTTTACATTCGGTTTCTCCCTAATAATCGCCGAATTCAACCCAGCCC
This sequence comes from Coffea humblotiana, assembly GCA_023065735.1. Lineage (NCBI taxonomy): Eukaryota > Viridiplantae > Streptophyta > Magnoliopsida > Gentianales > Rubiaceae > Coffea > Coffea humblotiana. The sequence goes on along the minus strand of CM041208.1, from coordinate 25,426,368 downwards.
TAAGCTTAGCCTGTTCAGGATCCTCCCCATCTCCCTCACCACCACTACCATCCTTGGGTTTCCCCTTCGGCCGCGTGGCCACCGCAGCATCGCCGTTGGCCGCCGGTCCCGAACCACCACCCTCGTCTAAAACCGCGCGAATCTCCTCGGCACGGCGCAAATACTCGGTAAACTTCTGGGTAATCGCTTCCCGAATCTTAGGGTTTTTCTCGTACTTCAAATGAGTCTTGAAATACTCCAGCGCGTTCATGTACAACGGGAACGCCTTCGCATAATTCCCGGCGTTATCTTCCTGAACTGCTTGCCGGACATACTCGATGGCTTGCTCCTTGAAATTACTGTACATATTCTCCAATCATAAATCAACAAGTTTTTTCCCTCTAGCTAGAAATATGTATATATATAGCTTGATCGAGGGGAAGATTTGGGGAAAATAAGAAAAAATCGAAGAACCCTAGAAATTGTGAGTGATGGTGAAATTGAAAGGAGTTTTTGATGAAGAATATAGGAACAGGAGTAGAGGAATTTTTGCGTTAGTTGACTCGAATCTTAGACGGCGTGAGCAGAAGACGCGGCCAGCCACGGCTGACAAATTCCCAACCCGAATATATAATGCGGGAAGTGCAAGAATCCGAATACTATCAGCACTTCACAAGGCGCTAGACAAAGCAAGCGGCAAATGACATAGCAGCAGGTAAATGGAAAATTCTTTTCTTTTTCCGGTTTTTGGTGGCAACCCCACTAGAGTTTTAATCTAGACGGGGTACGGTTCCTGCATGGCGTTAGCGTGATAGTAGTATTAGGTACCGGTTAAAAAATGGGTTATTATCACTTTATTCCCTTAAACTATATCACTACTATCAATTTACCTCCTAACGTTATCTTTTAATCACATTACCCCCATAAGTAATTCAACTCAACATATTAAGAATGATTGGACAAAAATACACTTTTATTTTATAGCATTACTACATTGTTATTATCACTTTATTCGTTTAGATTATAGTGATACAATCACTTTAGTACCTAATATTATTTTCTAGACATTTTATTTCATCATTAATCTAACTAGTATGGTCAAAAAATTTTAAATATATTTACCCTTTTAATATATAATTAAAAATAAAAAAAGTTGGAATGGTTATTCTTCCTTTTTTTCACTTTAGGAGATCGAAAAATATAAAAATAAAAGGATTTTCTCAAAAAAATTTCACACTTATTAATACTAGAAAAAGAAAAAGAGATAGAAAAGAAGAAGAAAGAAAATTAGATTTTGCAAAGAAAGAAAATAAAGGAAAGTCTAGCATTATCGTATTACATTAATGTTGTCGGGATTAGAATTGGAATTTGGTAGTAAATAGAAAAGTGAAATAATTTTAAAATAATAAAAGTATTTAATTCTTTCTTATTTGTAATTTTAAAAAAAAATTGAGCTCTCTCCCTCTCCCCTCCCCCTCTCCATCTTTCTATTCTTTTTTTATATTAATAAGATTGTCAAGAAAAAAGAAATTAATACTTTGACTTTTTTATTCTTGATACTAAAAAAGGAGAAAAGTCACTCTAAATTTTTATTATGCAAAGGGGAGGGTATTTTCTTCTAATGTTTTTTTAACTTGCTAAATTGGTTTAATGGTAGGATAAATTGTCTAAAAATTAACTCTAGGGAGTAAATTGATAATGAGACTATAGTTTATGGAAGTAAAGTGATAATAATTTTAAGAATTAAACATGTCTTTTCACTTTAATTAACAAACTCCAATAAGTTTGACCGTTAGTGTTGAGGGTAAAGTGACTAAATGATAATATTAAGGGGGAAATTGATAGTGGCACTAAACGTTAAGGAGGTAAAGTGATAATAACCCTTAAAAAATTGACGATATAAGTACTTTTTTGATTTGCCAGAAAATTAGTAGAAAAAAATTGCACGAATCATCTTACACATATTACTGATATGAAATTTTAGCTTTTTAGAATCAAAATGAGTGTTTGTGGTCCCTAATAAATAAATAAAAAAGGATTCGCTTTTGATCCTTGGCCAACTTTTTGATAGAATTTTGACCAAAATGTTGGTCCCATAGTTGCGGACTATTGGGTTCAAAATTCTCATGGATCTTGATATTTAGGATCCTAGAAATCATTGGATATAATTTGATTGCAACTTTGTTAGTCTTATGGAGAAAATAGACTAGAAAATTTTAGAGTTTTAAATGTCTCGTTTGATCCTTTTATTTGTTTTTAGGTGATATTTTAATTTGATTTGAAATTTGGGACATGTTTGAAATGATTGAGAAATCTGTCTAAATAAGTTTCCAACAAGTTAAGTAGGAAAATCTACAAAATCCGCAGGGAAGATGATAGGATCCAACAGAATCCAGCCAAAATTCATCCAAAAAGTTGAACCAGATCAAAAGCGAGCATCTTATATTTGTTAAGGACTAAAATCGTTCATTTTAATTCCAAAGGGCTACAAATTTACATCAATAATACGTGAGGAACGACTGGTACAATTTTCCCCAATTACAAAAGGAAACCAATAGAGTTATGTCCCGAATAACTAACTTGTAAATTTGTACCTATTAGTCTCTTTTCATTTCTTTTTTTTTTTGAAGCTTTTATGTCGTTGAAATAAAAAAAGAAAAGACAATTTGTTTTAGAATAGTAAAGTGCACTTCTAAAAATCGGTTTTGATAATGCATGTGTACTACTTTATTTTATGTAATACGTCCTTAATTTGGGTTGATCTATATTTTTTAAGTTGTACAAAAGTATCAACACATAATATTGAATATATGTCCCTACTTTAGTTCTTTTCAGGAATAGTGATCAACCTTTTCCTACTGAAGGCCTACCATCAATTTTAGTTCACAATTTTGTTTGACTTATTCGTTGGGAAAATATTCTGTGTGTTTGTACAGCAGATTATTTGCCCAAATATATTTGCTTACATCATCATTCCAATTTCCAACACACCTTTTTATCTTCCTAATTACCTTTTTATTTCACATACATCACATCACAAAAAGTGCTACAGTAAAAATATCTCAAATAATTTACAATCCAAACACACTTTTGTGACCTTATAATTGCAATCAGTAATCAAACAGAAGGACATAATTGGCTTATACCAATTTACTATATACAAAATTAGTCACTTCTAAAAGTACAATATCCAAAAAGTTAGAATTTTAAAGGGTGATGGGGACAAAATATCTTTACAAAAAGAAGTGGTAGAGGGGAAACTTGTTTTAGATAATGATGAACAATGTTTCATATAGCAAAATTCCCATAATAAAAGATGAATAATAAAATGGATTAACTTTACTTTACACTCTTTAGTTATACCTCATATCTCACTTTGATCTTAAATTATAAATTGGAATACTTTAGTTTTTAAATTATAAAAACTGTCTCATTTAAGTACATTCATAAATGGGATCTAAAAACTAACAAAATACTAGTCATTTTTTTGAGCAGTAGAATTGCACATTGCAAGAGCAGGGAAGGAAAATTAATAACAAAAAAATTTCTAAAAATAGAGGGAAGAAAGGATTTTGGAGGATCTAAAGTGGAAATTCGGGTAGAATTTAAAAATTAAAGTGTTCTAATTTAGAATTTAGGAACTAACGTAGGAATCATGGTGTAATTTAGGAGTTAAGGTGGCTTAATTTAAAAGTTAGACACTAAAGTGAGGATGGGACTATGGGAATATAGTCGAGGGCGCAAAAGGGAATTCGTAAATAGGACTTCGTAACTTTTGCAAAAGAACCCTTCTTTTTTTTTTTTTTGGGTAATAAAAGCGACCAAAAGTGCCCTTCTAATAAGCCTCGAAAGGAAAGCGTTCTTGACAGCACGCTACTAGGTTTAACTGCCACAGAAAAGCGTGAGATACAGTGGTGTTCGTGGTACCCCTTTTGTGGGTTTTAGTGAAGCCCTGTCTTGCTTGTGCCTTGCTGCGCTTGCTGCCCTTAACCGAAAATGGGGAAACATGGGAAAAGGCTAAGTCAGCAGCAGCAGCAGAAGCAGCAGCGCAGAGGTAGAAGAGCCTTTTCATACAACAACGAAGAAGAAGAGGAACAACAGTATATAGAGCAAAGGGATTCTGAAGAAAATGACGATGAATCCCAAGAAGAGGAGGAGGAAGATGTAGAAGAAGAAGAAGACAATGAAATTAGTCAGGGCCCATCAAACAATTATGTTCCTTCAAAGTTCTTACTTTATCAACAATCTGTTCAGGTGAATAGTAATCAAAATAAGAACTGTTAAACCCCATAGCTGTTATCAGTGGATTCTTGAAGCCACAGTTCTTTTAAATGGTTGAAAGTTGTGATTTTTTTGGCTCAATAATCAGGCATTTTAGTTGATTTTTGTTTTGATGTTTGTTGAATGAATTGCAGTCTCCAAAAGGGGACATAAGTTACCTGCAAAAGTTCTTCTTGATGTATGTGGGTGGAAGGATGCCACTCCATCTGCAGGAAGATTTCTGTGGCACTGCTCTTTTAAGGTATAGTAAACTTATCTAACTGTTGCAACTTTTTTTCATTTTTGCACCGATCCTTTTCTTTTGCGAACTTGTATTGTACTTTTTATCTCATATAATAAGAGTGTTTATCCCCTTTTCGTTCAATAATTTTTTCCTCTTCATATTAATCCATCATATACTGAAAATGCATTTACTATATTTCTGTCCCCATGGAGCATATTGGATGAGGATAATGGTTGTTAGTCCATATTTTGTTCAAAGAATAGAGAAGCATTAATTTTTGTAATAATATATAGAACTGCCTTATTTGACAATGTCTATACTAGGACCTGTCTAGACTTAGCTTCTTTTATACTATATGCATCAGGTGATTTTGGTACCTTGACGTGTTATTTAGGTTACAACTCCGTACAAAAGTTGATTTTCCAACTTAATTGTTTTGTCAAGCCTACTGGTCTCTTGGTTATGAACTATGGATTTGCAGCTCTTTAGAAAATGGCACAACCAGGTTATCTTGTTATTTCTTCATTGGATATGAGTTGCACTCCGGATGAAGGTTTCCAGGGCATGGAATGGAGGAAAAATAAACAAGTCTCCATGAAGAATGAAAGAATGGCTTTACTTAAATCAATTTATTGCCTTTTTTCCCTTTCTTTTCTCCTAATGTTTGGACAAGAGGATTTGGTGCTGTCGGACTGTGTACTTGCTCCTAACAAAAAAAGTTGACATGCTTGTATTACTATAAACTCTCGCAATCAGTAAGGTCGCCCTTAATTGAAGTTCAAGAGCACCGCATTAGAGTTCCTTGTGATTTGCACTATTGTTTATTTGGATTTATTGTACTTTTGAAGTTGTAAATTTTAAATATGACTCTGAACCATAGCTAGCTCCTGGTTTAAAAAACTGTAGTCAGGGTCTAGGCATGCCAAATAAGTCTTCAGCATAAAAATAAGAAATTAGATTTTTGTTTTTCTTATCCTCAAAATTAGTTAATTGGTTCCAGTAATTTGGTCATTAATCCATATAGTTGCAAATTAATACTACTCTATGATTTTGGCAGTACAGAATGGCTTCGTACCGATGCAAGAAGAACGGCTATAGGCCTGGATTTGGACATTGAGGCACTTAAATGGTGCATGGAAAGCAATCTAAACAAGGTTGGTGCCGATGTCTACTCCAGAATATTCTTGTTTCATGGCAATGTCTTGGAACCTCTTCAGGCTACGTTGGTGAACTTTGATCCTCAAGACCTTGGGCAAAGGATTACATTAGAAGATTGCAAGGATGGCCCGGATGCAGTTCTGGTGAACTCTAGTACACAGGGTAGTCTTCTTGGTGTTAGCCATAAGTTGATGAAGGATACTCGACTCCCAGAAAGAGATATAGTGTGTGCTTTTAACTATAGCTGTTGCTGTCTGCATAAGCGTCAGGAATTGGTTTTATATTTCAAATATGCACTGAGTATCTTGAATAAAAGAGGAGGCATTTTTGTTATGGATCTATATGGAGGTACATCATCTGAATGTCAACTGAGGATGCAGAGGAGATTTCCCACTTTCAAAGTAGGTCTACTGAACAGATTCATATTATCTTATTGCCATTTTATTAGTTTTGAGTATATTTATCCATTGCCAAGTTTATGCTTACAGATGACAAATACTTCATTTTCTGTCCTTGTCCTTTTAAGCTGGTAGCTTTAGGTCATGATACGATACTACTGTTCATCATTCATAGTTTGTGCATGCAGATAGGGGCAGTTTCTGTTGAAAGCTTGGTCAAGCATTTTAGAAAGCTTGATGTTATTGGTGATATTTCGGCATTATACCATTTCCCAAAATCTCGTGGTGGGAGTCATGGTAGCCTTTTGAGAGCACCATTGAATGTTGTCTGCTATTTTTGTTGCTTTGCCTCAGTCATGCATCTTATCTATCTGAAGCTAGTTACTTGTCAATAGAAACAAAAACCTATCTGAAGCCTCTTCTGTGGAATCATCTAATTCCACAGGCTGGGCAAATATGCAGCCACAGGAAGCACCAATAGTACTATATACTGTACCATTGATATTGTAGTTGAGCAAATTATCCGGTTGGCCACTAAACTTTTATCATCGTTGAGTTTTGGTCACTCAACTATTAAAAGTCTGGTTTTGTCCACTAAAATGTATAAAGTTAAGACGTAAGGCCATTCTGTTAGATTTAGCCGTTAAATTCGTAGATCCGTCTATCCGCGCGATTTCCAAGACAAAAAGCACGGTCAATTTAGGAAGTTCAACATTTACTACTTTCTAGTAGTTTCCGCCGGCCATTTGGTTGATCAATGCCAAGGCATTGCTGGTCACCTGCGCAACATTGGTCATTCTTGTTTTAATGGAAGACTTGACCCTTCCATTCAAGGTCCGGCCCGCAAACCCATCCGCACAGGTGCTGTCGTCAGTGAGCGCATCACTCACCCAAGTCTGTGCATTGCTGATGTGCCAGAATAGCTCAGGCCCCCGGGCCCTACCCAAGTTCTTGAGCTCCTGGACGGAGTTGCTGAGCCGGTCCACGCTGTCGGCCATCTGTTCTAAGCAGTCCCCCAGAGCTGCATACTCTCCACCCTTCAGCCCTCTGAATTTGGAGAGCTTAGCCACGAATGCTCTAGTGGACTGAGCCCTGTCCAGGCTCACGGATAGAGCCGTTTGGGCCAACTGGTTCGAGCTCCTCTGAATGGTCGCGGCGAAAGTCGAAAGGGATTTGACACACAGAGATTGATAGGTAGTGGTTCTACATTTGGCCGGGATGAAGCTGGTGGCTGCGGCTGCGGCATCTGACTTGGCCGGAATCCCACGAGAGGGACAGACTCAAAATTAGTAAAGGCAGTATTGGGTAAGCCATCTCCCTTTTTCTTTTTCGCCCTTAGAGAGCAGATGGATATGTATGTGATAAGAAGAGAGGGTTGGGTGGGGGTAAAGAACGAAGGAGTATAGGATCTATTCACAGCATCACTGAAGGCAATCTATGTCTCTATATATAAAAGGAAGACGAAGCACAGATGCATAGGAGAAGAACAAGAGGTGCAAGTGCTATGTTGAACTTCCTAAATTGACCTGCCTTTTGTCTTGGAAATTGTGCGACCAGACAGACTGACGAACTTAACGGCTAAATCTAACAGAATGGCCTCACGTCTTAACTTTATACATTTTAGTGGCCAAAATCAGGCTTTTAATAGTTGAGTGACCAAAACTCAACGATTGCAAAAGTTTAGTGGCTAACCGGATAATTTGCTCAATTGTACTTTTACTCTTAGCTATCTCATTATATTACTTCCATGGGGGAGTCAAAGATAGCTGAGTTGCCAATTATTGACTGCACCATATTGGATGTGACAAATGAAAACGAAATATCATTGTGCTTGTTGTGATGTGGTCAATCTCCTTTGATTTTGATGCCTCCTCTTCCAGTAATAATATTCCTGATATAATTATATAGTTATTTCATTTTTGTATGAATGATCAGAAATCCAAAAATGGGTCACACGCAGAAGCTCCATGCTCAAATTTACACTAGTTGTATTGCACACACCAAGCATTTTGTTTATATTAATTTCTGGGAATCAATTAGTTTATACAGGACTGAGGAAACAAGGTCTCAGCATTTGGCAGTTATACTCTGCACTATTTGTTTTGCTTCCTTTCCAAAGATTATGTTGTGAACTTGGTTTTTATTCTTGATTTGACGAAGATTATGCTATGAACTTCTTGCAGTATATCTGGGAGCAAGCTGAATTTGATGTCCTGCAGAGGAAGACCAGAATCAGCCTCCATTTTAATCTCCAAAATCAAAAGAAAAAGCTTCGCCATGCCTTTTCCTACAGCTGGAGACTGTAAGTTGAGCAGCTTTATCATGGTTTCTGAAAAATCTCTGAGATTGTTTGAAATATAGTAAGCTGGCACTTTGAGAAATTATGCTCAGCACCACAATACCTTATAAAAATTTGAGAGGACAAATACATAATGGAGTAGCTAATTAAAGGTCGAAGATTTTCTAGATGAATAAAAAATCATCTTTTCTTGTCCAGTTATTGGTGTATGGGTGTCAAAATTCGATCCCCATAAAATTTTGTATTTTCTGGTTAAGATTTCTTTCTAATTAAAAATAAACTAGTACTCTTCATTCTGTAATAGATGTTTGTGGAGTTAAAGTTTCAGCATAAAGAATATTGGGCTTGAGAAAACTCTAGATTATGGTGTCATCTTCACATCGCGTAATTATCAAGGTGCATATGAAACATATCCTGAATTCCTTGATGATTTATCGAGAAACTCAAGCCACAAATATGCATCCCCTGCTTATGATATTACATAATCTTTCTGATAAAATGGATTCAGTATTGATGTGTATCTGAAGAACCTTAGGCGCCAGTTTATTCTTGTCCTATCAATGTATCAAATTTTGTTATGGTTCCTAATCTTGGGACCACTGTGGTATACCAGCTACTATATGTTTGTAAAATGTAAGACTGGTGCTGAGTGCATTTAGGCTTTCTACATTATTCACACATAGCATAATGTGCACAATGACTTTAAAACGTTCCTTTCTCCTCAGGTGGTCATTGCCAGAAATCAAAGACTGTATGGAAGAGGCTGGGTTTCGGTCTGTCCACTTCTGGATGCGAAGTATGCCTAACAGTAAAGAAATTAGAAATATAGATGGGTTTGGCATTGGACGAGATATAAAATATGAAGAAGTAACCAGTTTTCAACAACAGGATTCATGGAATGCATATATTGTAGGTGTTGTCTAATTATCAAGTAGTGGCATTTTTTAAAGCAGTGGTAATCATATGAATTTTTGAGCTGATGGAGAAACATGTATCGTGAAAGATAGGTAATCAAAGAGCTTTACTTGATTATTTGAGCGAATATGTTTCACATCCCTTTTTGGCAGCACTTTTCCACCCTCCCCAGATGTGCCTCAGAACTGTACCAGTTGTCACCAGCTAAATTTGCCTTTTAACTCATTTCTCTATTTCTAATCTCATAGTTGATTCTTTATTTGTGGAGATCCCACAGAAACTTACAGTACAAAAAACTCTTATGTAATCTTTGAGATGCCAAACAATGTTATGCTGATTTTTTATCCTTTCCAATGATAAATGCCATGAGAGAGTTCAATCCATGTTAATTACAGGTGTAGGAATTACTACTTCCCTTCCCCCCCCTTCTCTCTCTCCTTCCCCTTTTTGATCTTGTAAGAATGCCACTGGATTGTAATCATAAAGAATGGCTGAACCCAGTTGATGATGTACAGAGTTGGTTGAAACTGGTAATAACAAAGAGTGACAACTAATGCCCTCTTTTAATGCTGTGGGCTGGGGGGGGGGTGCAGGAGCAGGCAGACAAGAGGCAGAGGGGGTGTTTATACTTTGTTGGCTGCAATTTTAATAAGAGTGCTGCCTTTTCTCCCTGCAAAATACAATCCGATGAAACACATCAAAATTCTTTTTTCTTTGATCAAATAGAAGGACAAAAGAAAATCGATTTGAAGTTGGAACCGCTTTGAGAAGCCCTGAATGGAGTGCTACTTTTCTTTAGTTTTAAGAGTAGATTGTTTTCCAGGTCCAAAAGCGCGTGTGTTGGAAAGTGCACTTTGACCGCCACCAGCTATGCTTTCCTTTGTTTACTTCTTACTTGGGGAGGCTGGTGGTGGCAAGGTTTGGGGAAGGTATTTCTGGCTCAGAAATGAATGGTGTTGGAAAGTGAAAGGGTTTTTTGTACCATAGTTTGCTACAAATGAAAGAAATGAAAAAGAAAGAGCAGAGTTGCAGACTTGAGGATTGTGATCTTGTGCATTACAATCTTTGACTTTTCCAACCAGATGGATTTTGGGAAGATGGTGGTTTTGCCGTTTAAGCGTGCGAGGAATTTGTGGTGTTAATTTTTTTGTGTGGATAAAATATCATAATTTCATTAAAATCTGCACTAATGACAGATATTACATCATCGAACATACATAGATACAAGCATTTTAGACCCATGGTTTTTCTTTCAATGGTCTTCCTTTTTTACAGTACCAATACAAGTAATTTGGGCTTGGGTGTCGGCAACCTTGGACATTCAAGTAAGGTTGTGGTCTATAGTTTCATCAATCACCAAGTATTTAATAACAGGGACCCTTTCCAATACACTACTAGTAATTGCTTTTCCTGCAGTAGCTCAAGCCTCAAAGGCCCCCTTTTCCCTTATGGCAATCTTTACCTTTAAAAATTTGTTCTTGTTTGATTATTGTGAGGCTCAAGTTTTAACCAGTATATTGACTTTTGTCATATCGGAAAAAGAGAAGAGTAATAAAAGAAGGGGAACAAATTAGTGGCTGATCCTACTTTTGCCATAAGAAGCTTCTTTTGGGTATCTTGCAGCAACTAAAGAAGTGGATCCTATGTGGATCTTTTAGCACCAGTGCTGATCTTGTCAATTAGTCAAAGCCTGCGTAAAAACTTCACCATCAGTGTTTCTAATTGGTACCAAGACACTAATGAACATTCTTGTTTTACTGGTCAACAAACATTAATTACATGAGGTTTCTGCTCACCTTTATCCCCTTTCTATTAACCAATACTACTCCCTCATTCGTTCCAAAATTTCAGTCACACGTTGAAAATTCAATTTCTTATCAATAGCGCTTTGATTGCGACGTTTGAATTTTAATTTTCAACCTTACCATTCAAAATTTGATTAAAAGTAGGGGACAATATTGAAAAAGAAAAGATAAAATTTTTTTTTGACTTTTTAGACCTGACATATGCATATTTTGAAACATTTTTAAAATGAAAAGTATGACAAAAATTTTAGGACGGAGGGAGTAATAATTAATAATACTACGCTTGGCTGCAGTCAATACTATATGAATATAATCACGCACGCTTGCATGAACCTGCACAATTTCCTAATCTAATTTTACGTCAATTTCTTTTTGTAGTATTCTGCTTCCGATCGAGAAAGATGCAGTTATGTCCATTCTGCAAATTTGGTGTCTATTTTTACCATTCTGCTCGTGGAATCAATGTTGGAATCCAAACTAAATATACTATTACTATTCTTGCGTGCACGCAGGGAGCTTTGTGACTAGTAGGTCAAGGGTTGATGTTATTTGTCTGTGATCGAAAGGGATGATTTTCCTACTAATTGATTTGGTCAACTTTTATTTAATGTCGTTTTTTACTAGAAAAATTTGTACATGGAATACTCAAATGGATTTTCAACGTTGCCTGGAGAGCAAGTGAAGAGATTCACACATCTACTATTTTTAGTTCCATCTGGTGCAAGAATATTTGTTGTTGGATTCAAATAGTTAGTTGATCATGGAATGGTGCATGTAACTCCTATAAGATAACCACTTAGGGTAATAAATTTCAGTATTCTTTGAACTTATGCATTTTTTTCCCCATTGACTTGACTTACAGTAGCTTCTTTCTTACTATTCAATCCAATCACTCTTCGAACTTATGTTTCATTTCGAGAACGAGCGATTTTATGGTATTCTGATATCAAGATTTCTCAATAGACCAAATGGGCTGTTGTTTTCAAAGGTAGAACTAGATGAATAGTTCAAGGAAAACAAAAAATGTTGGTTGGATCTCAGAGGGACATTCAATTAGTTTTAAAAAAAAACATCGTTTTATAATCATATCTAGTTAATTTTAGCTTTTATATTAATTAAAAGTTTAAGTGGATATTAGTGTAGTGTCAGGACTCATGAGGTATAATTTTGCAAACATTTCTTTTACTGGCCACAAACAACTACTACACCCCAATACGGACAAGGGGCACAAAACGGTTGCAGGTGCAACCGTTTCTGCCGGTTTTGGTCATTTTCAACAGCGCGTAACTTTGGTTGCACACGGCGTAACTTTGTTTGCACAACGTGTAACTTTAGTACAAAATTTTGCAGGCTCCACACACGGTGTGAAAATCGATATACACCTTGTGATCTGGACCGCATATTTTTTTTTGGCCAAAATCTAGCCGTGAACAGTTCAGGAGCGGTCATTCTGATGACGAATGACCGCTCCTGCCCCTCATCCCCAATACCCACCTTCCCCAAAAGAGGAGGGGAGAACAAAAAATAATTAAAAAGAGATTCCACAAGTTGATGGCAATCGGCATCCAAGATTTCTATAATAAGACTTGGACATTTGTTTTATAATTTTGTGCAGGTGCTCCACTCTGAATCACCAGGCAAATGCTTAGCAATGAAGATGGCCTCAGCCAAATCTGGGGACTAACAAACATCTAATTAAAACATGGCCACTGTCTAGTCATTTGCTACTTGCCACCCAAACTATTATGATTCCATGCACAGAGGTTGCTTTCGGTGAACATAAAATGGTTTTGTGGACAGGCAATTCTATTATGGTAAATATAAGTATCATTCATGAGCAAGAAATGGCCAAATGGGATTTGAATTGGGATAAACAATCCAAAGAGTTTAAAGTAGAAGATGTACAGGCAAGAGATGAGAAAGGGAGATGTAACAACGGAGAGTAATTCAGATTCTTGTTTGAGAAAAAAAAAAGACTTTAACAAAGAGAGATGAGCAGCCAACGGCATATAATAGCACATTATTTACACCTTATTTACATACTGAGTACAATTTACAACCATTACTTTACAAATTCAGATGGACAATTTTTCACTAACTTATTTTATTAATTTGATGATTGGTGTTACATGGTGCTCCACTATTTATCAGTTAGTTAATTTTTGATATTGTCAAATTATCATCAAGTTTTGTTGTATTGATTTCAACATTGCAAGTATCATTCTCCTTTTAGCAAAACCAATAATATAGGATAGTTCTTGGATCTATACATATTGTTGATAAAAAAAAAAAAGAAAATCTATAGGATAGACATTTCAAAACTCAGTTAGAGATGATAATGACAACCCAAATTCCAATTTTCACTTTAAAGATCAAACATCATTTCAACAACTATTTCAAATACTGCCTTTCCCAGAAAAGGCCAACCCAACCCAACCCAACCAAACCAAGTTTTTTTGGGATAAAACAGCATTAGGAAGTCATAATCAAACCACAAAAGCACACACACTGCACGCACAGAGACACACGCAATCACAGAATTTGAGCCATCCAACGCCCTCATTTCACACATTCCAAGCCAAATGGAATCACCAACAAACAAATCAATCATCAAAACTACCAACTCAACCCACCTTCCCTTTGTGACCATCTCCCCTAAAACTGCCGTCCCCGCTTCTAGTGTTCTTCACTTCCCTCCCGACTCTCCTCCCATTTCCATATAATCCTGCAATTCCCCTGATCCCTATCAAACCCACCTCAATCTTCACCCAGATATTGCATACGAATCTACTCCAAAGCTCAGCTCCTTCTTCTTCTTGGCTCTCAAGACTTGCAAAAGATCCCACATTTTATCAGTTCTTGATGTTTAAGGGACGCTTGTTTTGACGAGTCCATAGTACAGTATATTGTTTCCTTCTTCTTGCAATATGAATCAGATTCGGAATATCCTTATTTTCTCCAAATTCTTGCATATTATTGGCCATTCTCTTTAGCAATTCAAGGCTGTCATAGTCAGATTAGATCTCTTGCTTTCCAAGTTTTGAGCTGAGCTGCGAAAGTAGACAGCCCGATGAAGCGAACTGTCCACCATTTATTCAGTATACTCTTCTTGTTGGGCGTGGTAGGACTGCTCTCCTTCAGGGTTACCCTTCGCCAGAGCTCTATTCAGCTGAGAAATGAGAGCCCTTTCGTGGAAGTTGCGAATTTTCGAGGAGATAATGAGACCCCTTTTGAAGTATGCTGCGATTGATGTTGGCGAGCCTAAGCTGAAGCAGGAGATTGAGGAGTTGTTAGAGGGGAATTTTCGGAACCAGGGTCGTCATAGATCATTTCTGTCATCAGGGAAATATCGGATTGACGTTAGAGCTAGGTCAGCTAGGGGTTTACCGGTGCAGGTCCGGTCACCTGAGTTTAATCAATTGTGGTTGAGCTTTCGGAGGCACTTGCATGATTGGTCTAGAAATAGGAGGTTTCAGTCAGATATTATGTTGGATTTGGTTAATGAGCTCAAGGATTTGATGGATAAAAATGGTGGTAAAACAGAAGGGTTGGGAAGAAAGTACAAGTCTTGTGCTGTTGTTGGAAATAGTGGGATTTTGCTGAACACGGAGTATGGGAAGTTGATTGATAGTCATGACGTTGTTATTCGGTTGAATAACGCAAGGATAGGGAGTTTTGAAAGCAAAGTAGGAAAGAAAACTAATATTTCGTTTGTGAATAGCAACATACTACGCCTGTGTGCGCGGAGGGAAGGCTGTTATTGCCATCCTTATGGGGCTGATGTGCCAATAGTTATGTATATGTGCCAGCCTGCGCATTTCTTGGATTTCTTGGTTTGTAATTCTTCGCACAAAGCGCCGTTGATTGTTACTGATGCACGGTTTGATGTGTTGTGTGCCAGGATTGTGAAGTACTACTCGCTGAAACGGTTTCTTGAGATAACAGGGAAGGATGTTGAGGCCTGGAGCGCTGTTCATGATGGGGCTAATTTCCATTACTCTTCAGGCATGCAAGCTGTAATGCTTGCTGCGGGGGTTTGTGACAAGGTCAGCATCTTTGGCTTTGGAAAATCATCTGCTACTAAGCACCATTACCATACTAATCAGAAAGCTGAGTTGGGTTTACACGATTATGAGGCAGAGTATGACTTCTACGGAGATTTGGTGGCGAGACCAAAGGTAATACCATTCATCTCAGACAAGTTTCGGTTCCCTTCTGTTACTATATATCAATGACTCTTGATACATCTAGCTCTGTAAACTGGCAGACGTTTTGTTGAGATTACGTTTACCTGTTCTTTGGCAGCCTTCCACATGATAGGAGAGTAGAATAGCACAATTGTATTTTGAAAATCAGGCAAAGCATCACCCAAGAAATTTTGGGTGAATTGTAACAGTAAAATTGAATGAAATGCAAATTCTTATACTTTTGACTTTACTCAGCATTTGTTGCATTTTAAGTTTTTGACTTATCCAGTTATTGTCTTGAAGTAGAACTAATGGTACCTTGAAAGAATGATACCATCTTCCCAATCAAACATTATGTAGATTATGACTCCACCAATATATTTATAGATGGCCTTTGGACTGAATTATCTGCATCAGTTGGGAGTTGATTTCTTTTTTCCTGGATCATGATGATAGATATGAGACGATCTATTGGCTTTCTGTTCGCACATATCAGTTCCTTCTATATTCTTTTGTAAATCAGTTGTAAAAGATCTTTTATTTACAAAACAAAAGCTGTACAGCTGATCAAAATATTTTCCAACTATCCCGCCTCTGGAGATGTTCCCATATTTAATGTCATCGTCCAAAGTTCAGTTTCTAGGATTTCTTAGTGCGTTCCTTGGACATATTATTTTGTTGAATTTTTGTGTCTGACTAATGAATATCAGCTTGATAATGCTATCTTGGCGGGATTTTCATGAAATCAGAACACACATGAGTAAAAATGACTTCACTGTCCACTTTGCCAATTATGCTGCACGTTGGCAAAGATTAAAAGTTTCAGGAAGTGTCTATATTATCATACCCCAAGAGACAGAGCCGTTACCATTTTTCCTTTTTGGTTATTTCTCCAGTAGCTTAGATCATTAGAATTTTGTCTTCCAACGGCTCAATCATATCACAACAAGCTAGATGCAACAATTTATATTTGGCATACCATTTTGGAACTATTTTCTTAACATGATTCCTTTCTTTAGAGTCAACTCCTTTGCATTACACTTTCTTAGTTGAAGTGTGCCTAGGATAGTGGAAAACACAGTCGCAGGTACTTGCTTAAGCAATCCCTGTAAAATGCGCAAAACATTGGTAAAAACATATAGTATCATATTTGGGATCCTAGATTATAGAGTGAATGGGAAGTAGGATTTTACAGAGAATGAAACATCAGTTCAGTTGTTTCTCCTGCTTAAGCATGCATAGTGGCATGAGCAGGCAAGGTGCTTTAATGTCTTGAATGTACTCATTAGTTTCCATCTCTCCAGCAAGAGATTATGTTTGTGGCAATATTTTCTGCTCAAACAAGCACACTGATTGTTGTGATGAACTAAGTGCCTCCACAGGCTCAGTTGTTCTTTTATATTCAAATTGTGATCCTGCTTGTATTTCCTCTAGAGGCACTTCTATTTCAGCTTACAGCCTGATTTGAGACAAAATTATCTATGCGACTTGAATGAGTATTTATTAGTTAGATTCCGGTGGTTCTTTGAGGTCTCACATAAACATCTTGATAGGAACAGATTAGGCACCATTAGGTAGTACAGAAGAAATAATCCAAACGGCATTGTGCAATATGGCTGTGAACCCTGTAATCAGGAATATCTTTCCATTCCAGACCAGGACAACAAAGTTGGTTATTGTGTGTTCAAAACAAGCCTCAAGACAAACGTCCCTAGTCCATATTGTCTTGTGCGGTGCCCTGCTCTGTATACAACACTTGATACAAAGACAATTTAGTTCATTTTCATTAAAAAAAGCTCCAGTAATTCGTAACTGATCGTGGATCTTAGTGTTCCTTTCAGACCAGTTCATTGAAAAAACACATAAACAAGCCACCGGTTTAACATTACGAAATAGAGAGATTGTATCACCTACAACTACACTTTTAGAAGTTTGAGATAATTACAGCCAGCAAAATAAATCATCAGCAACATTTCTTGTTGAAGTTTTAGAACTCCAGCCACCCATGCAAGTACCAACCTTTCCAGCACTCCCTTTCTAATTTCTACAAAGAGAAAGGCCAAACGATTTATCTACATATCTTCCCTGCCCTGTTATTTTCAAAAGTCTCCCCCAAAAAAAGTTACTCTGCTTCATCTCTCTACTCCTGTACGTTGTACTCCACATCCTGTTCTTTGTACTTAACTCCCACTAAGAACCTTATGCTTACCTGATAAAAGGAAAAAGAGAGCCCAGAAAACAGAATTCAGCTACATATTCTTCTCCTACCTATCCGACTCCATAGAAAGTTTTAGCCAGGCCATATGAAAATTTTTTACCTGCTGTGGATCATAGACAGCATACTCATTGTACTCGAGAAGACTGTCTTTGTGCTCCAAGGGAATTAGGCGGCCACAAGGCACCTTGATGTCATCCTTCCACACAAAGTGTTCTGATTCGTCGGTTTTCTTTCGACCCAGACCTTTCACCCCCGTCTTCTTCTCTTCCAGGGACTCTGTATCCTGCTTATGGACATGAGAGACGAGTTGATAATCACCTACAGGTAAGCATGTACTTTTATGAAACGGGTTTAAGAACAATTTCATGTACCTCAGGTGGGCTACTAGTTTCAAGAATCTGCTCCCCTAAGGATGCAACAGCCAGTACTAGGTAGCCATCTGGTCTATCAACAGCTGTAAACCATATCTAGCCGCTTCTGCTGCAGCATCAGAGCAGATGATGGCCCTGCCAAACTGCATAGAAATAAAATCATGAGCTTCTAAAAGAGTAAACCTCTATGGATGCAACATCAGAACGGACTTCATTACCATATAACCGGGAGCAGGCAGTGAACAAACAGCAGGCCAGAAAACCTTTGTGCAAGTGCCTCAGTATATTTGAACTTCGAGGAACCTTTACATTGAATATCAAATTGTGTGAGAGCTGTAGGTGAAGTTCGAACTTTGAAGAGGCGAAACCAAAGAGAGAGAAGAAAATAAAGGAAAGCATGAAATCAAGCCTTACCACACCCACAGGAGCATTTTGTTTGGTAACTTTTTCATTTCTTCAAGAGAGGGGCATGCACTTGGTTCAACCTTGTAGATGTTCTCAACAGAGATGCCGTAATTCTGAAAAATGAATTTTTTAGCGAGATGAAAAACTCAGGTTTCATAGCAGGTTCTGTGCTTTGATGTCCCAAGACAGTCAAGATTACAAGTGACATATATAAATGATCTTACAATTTCTCCAACTTTATAACGTTCATAGGTCCTCTCAAGATAATTTACTATCATTTTGTAGTCACTTGAATCTTTGTCAAGAGTAGAAATAGAACATCCCAGCTTCTTATACCGATCAAAGAGAGGATCATCAACAGTACATCAGACATATCTCCTATAATATGGGAAGCTGCAGTAATGTCTCTGACAGTTTCAAATGCAGCTGCACCCTGCGCAATCATACCAAGGATTCAGCTAACCTAAATATATTGCGAGGTGCCAATATCTCGGAGAAAGTTCCCTAGGAAGAAATTGACTCACATGCTCTGCTAGATCACAAAGTCACGGAATGTAAAAGGCCTTGTAGAGGGAAAAACTGTAAAACCATCTTGGCTGAAATCAGTCCAAAATGCCTCAGCCTTTGGTCCGGACTCCTCCATAAATTTCAAGTGCACATCAGAAATGAGCCTTACATCTATTCAAGTGCACATCTGAGAGGCATTCCGATGGGAAATTCTGGGTAATCTAGTCCCATCTCCATCAAAGCATATCTAAGATCATGTAATTAAACTTTAAATTGGTCTCAAAGTTAAAAAAAATTCAGCAACTTATGCACAAGGGACTCTACCTATAAATCTCTTGACTGCACAAGATTTTCATGAAATTTGCCACCAATCGGATCAAGCTTACTATGCACAACTGCTACTCAAGTTGCCTAAAGCAAGTCCCCATGCTGACTTCCAACCATCGGCTATTCCCGTGGTTGGCACAACAGAAACATTAGCAAACAATGAGTGTCACCGCATATGTTCCGTATAAGAAATGTCTTGGCCTGATTATGATGAGCATTGATGTATACCATGTCAAGAGCATAGAACTTGCTGGCCTTCTTCTCAAATTTCTTCTCTCTTTCCCACGGCTCAAACTCATTCCCAGTCACCTCCTCAAAAATCTTAACAAACTCCTTAATTGCGTTATCAATGTTTTCCCATTCGTCTAACTGATCATCTGCCCTCTCAGTGTCACCAATTCTTCCCCTTTTTTGATACATATGCAATCGGTTTTCAGGTACGATGATCAATTGCATAATGTGGAAGCTGCATTAATTAGATTAATCAGTTTAAACTTGGAGAGAAATAAATCCATAAACACTGGGGAAAGTTTAGAGCAATACTTGCTTCCTCGTTTTTGATTGCAGAGAGTAAAAGCGCAATTGTACAGTATACCATCTTTCTTGAATATCTTCCCACCCTCATCCTGCAACTTTGTATCCTTATGGACACCCCTTTTTCCATAAACCTTTAGCTGCAAAGGATGTATTGAATATCATTACAAATATGCTCGACCAATCAAAAGTTTTGAGCATGAATCTCTTTTGTAGAAGATCAGAAGAACCTCAGCCCGCAATAGTCTCGATTGCCTCTTCGCTTGGGTCCTGCTTGTCCAAAGGAATGCCTTTCCTGGCTACCCCCAGATCACTCACAATGTCATAAGCATCCAAGGGTTGTGCTTCTTTTTCTCAATGCTATCAATTAACCATTCTTCTCTAACAACAGGTATACCCGTCTCACTGTTGAATATCGTTTTACACGAGAGAGAAAGATTTCAAAACTTCAAAATCAAACAACTGAATATATAAATCACAGATGCAGAAACTCATTGTACTTGTCTGCTTAAAATACGAATCACCACTTACATTGCCTCAGCCAATTTGCCAGAGCCACCACGTTCTCGCTCAGCCGATGATGCAACCAGGCAAGTAACCGCTGGAATTGCATACTTCCAATAAGTGAAGCTGATAAGGACATAACTGCATTAAAGAAGGGCTTTGTATCCTTACCAATAACATGGTTGGCAACCTTCCCCCGTGTTTCTCAATCTTTGATCTCCAGTGTTGCTGTAAATGAAAATACTGGATCAGGAACACCTCAGGGCTATATGACAGTCGAAGCAACAGAGATAAGAAACATACATGCGTTCGACTTAGACGGCCTGACAGAGAAATCACCATTCCTGTAAATGGCTTATCAGTCAAAGCCAACTCCCTCTGAGGGCGGCTGTTTGGAGCTTGATGTTTCTTTATTATCAACTAAATTACCAAGTAGCATGTTAGGCAATTCATGAAAATGGCTTCTCAACTTTAACTTGTATTATAGATAAGTAAAAGAACAGTGTTGGATTACATCAGAAGCCGGAGACTTCTCAACAGATTCAGGTATTTTCAGGGGGCTCATTCCTTCTTGGTGGATTCTTAGTCGTATAGGTGCAACTTGACCACCTTCACTATATTCTCCCGTGCAGGTATATTCCTTACCGTTGCATACCAATGTGCCGCCACATATTGGACAGTTAGCAAGTGGACCATAAAACAGAATGTCTTGGCTTGCTTACAGAAAAGGGATAGACAGAAGAAAGTATAAATTAAGGGCAAGAAACTGCTTCCAGATAATCTTGATGCATAGCTATTAATAGTCATTACTGCTAACATAAAAAAAAGTGCAGGTCTGACATAATGAGTTTATGTCAATGATGAAAATATATTACTATTTCATCTAGAAATGGAACCTTGCTTACCATATAGGGACAACAGCATCATCCAAACCAGAAGGAATCTTGGCCATTTGCTTCAAGTATTCCGCGCATTTGTTCGATAGACAGATGCTCTCTTTGTAGCTTTACAGAACTTGTCGAAATCTGCTGCTATCTCAGAAGTTGTTTTTCCATTATTCCGGTCATTATCATTCTCTGATTTCGCCTTCTTGGGTGACTGCCCTTCCTCGTGCCCTTTGCTCTCTGCCTTCTGTTTCCTTGTTACCATTCTATCCTCCTCAGCAGGTTGATAAGCATGAGATCTTTTCTCATGAACCTAAATATGGACACGTAAACCGCATTAACTAGGACCTCATTGTAAAAACGAGTTTTATCTATGCACGCCCGAAGTACGAAGAGCAAGTTCATTTTCAGTTCCTTTTTTTCTTTGGAAACATTTGCTTTGGAAAATCTGATGTACTAGTATTTGATTTGAGCATTCCCTAGCAGGTGAGAAATATGATGATATATACATTCCCTAGTCAGCTTTATTATATCATTTTCCCTTCAATTTTCTTATCCTTCTGGTTGGAAGTACCGCTAACCTACATACACGTTTGGGATTAAAGCTGAGGCAAAGTTTGGCCGTTCGTGTTTGCTAATTTTCGCATTTATGAAAATAAAAGCCTAGACTACCGTCATTTTAATTGCACAGTACACAACTAGAAACCAACATCTCCTTTTCTAGCTTCTTCTTTTCGCCATGCAACAAATGCATACTATTCTATAATTCAGAAAAAAAAGATTTATACCACTAGACTATTCCGTCTTCCGCTTGATTATTTGGCTATCTTGTTCTTATTTTTTCCCCTAGAAGTCCACACCATTTTCCAAAGAAAAAAATGCTATAAAGAATAATAAATATCAGCTCAACTCTTTCGAGATCCAAGGGCAAAATCCAGCCCCTAACATATTAAAGTTACGGTTAATCATCAATATTTCTTTGAGAACCAACCATGTCTAAAGAAGCAAATTGAACAAAGAATCAGCAAGAACACAAACCTTCATCTGAACCAGCTTTTCTTTCTCTCGGTTTTGTGCTCAAATTCCTAACCAAGAAACAAGCAAAATACAGAAAGAAAAAACACTGGTTTCTCTTTTTCCTCAGAATCAAAAGAAAGTTTCTGTCAATCATTTAGTCCTAGGAAAGTACTCTTTTTCACTTCACCAACAAGCTGGTGTTGCATGGCACACAGCTCAGTGAACAGACACGTACTCCAAACATGGGTTTATCTGTCATCCACATAGCTAACAAGTGTTGATGAGAATTGCATCGCTTGCCACGACTATCAACATTGCCTAAGGTGCGGACAAGTGTTGCTTTAACACCCAAAGAACTTTACCGTTCACAAGAGTTCTTTATTAGGTTTCTGGGATGTTGGTTTGATCTTTGTCAGATGCTTTAATTAATGCTACTAGATAAAAACAAGGTAATCGATGCAGGACTAAGGTTTGTGTAATTCTATGTCCATCTTAAATTGTCCTGGGATGTTGGTTTAATCCTGTTAATATTTTATTTATGTTCCTGGATATAAAACAAAGATAATGTATGCAGGAGGGACTTGGGATTGGGACTAAGGTTTGTAATTTGCATGCAAGAGTGCAGACAAAGGATGGCAAGCTAGTTTGTTTATTGTAATAGCAATTCTTTTGACACTAGGCAGCTTCTGAAGTTGCTGAAAAAACCTATTGTGTCCACCAGATAGAATAGCATAGATCTTGACGCTGGAGTACGTAATAATGGAAGTATTAGGGGCACAATTATTAGATACAATTTTTTTTTTGGGGTGCCCTTTAGACATCAGACTTAGAAGTTACAGAAGTTTTCCTCTACAAAAACACCAAAAAAAAAAAAGAAGAAAGAAGAAAAAAGGCAAGAGAGATATGGGCTATAAGCCCTTGACTAGTTTGAGAGCAAAGCCTTCTGACCCAAATTATGGGCAGCAACTGGCTAAGAAGTGATTGTTGAGATGAATGATTTCAAGCTATGTACACTTGATCCATACAAGTTTTTTTCATGTTACTATTTGATTATGTGTTAATAAAATCAGTCACTTACCAAAAAAAAAAAGAAAGTCAGTCACGGACATTCCAAAATCAACTAAAAAAGGTATGACTCCTAGGACTCGTCCTATTGCTGATATATGTTTGCTCCTCCTTGTATGAACACATTATCTTGTATGCAAATAAGAAGCTTGGAGAAGGTGAGTCCCCCCTCTTTCCACACTCGACAAAGCATAGTGGGGGGGATCCCCCTCCCCCCTTGACCCTCATCTTCAAAGTGCAATCAGACTTTTTCCATTTTCACTGCACACCTTTGATTTCATCTAAGTCAAGCCTGCCCCATAAACAAAGTACATACATTCGTGTATTCAACTCAGAAGCTTATGGGGATGACACATTTTTTCTATTAAACACCAAAATTCTTCAAAAATTTTCCCTAAATTATTGACCTAAAATCAACTCCTGTTGCCTTTTTCCGCAATCTTGCATTTATCTAACACGTTTTATACAATCAAAGTAGTCTAGGCAAGGACCAAAGAATTCACGGAAAAGTTAATCTTTTAAAGTAATAATAATTCCCTTGTAAAGATGTCGTTTACCTTTTTCTTTGTTTTTTTTTTCTTTCCATTTACGTGTTGTGCCTCCAAGTTGGACTAACTTTTTTCTCATAATAACTTCTCCAACTTACAAACCGGAGCAGTGAATAAAGAAATTGTGGAGAAGGGAAAAGAAGGAGGAGAGGAAGAAAAGTAGTGGCGTTGATGCCGGCTTGACTTGCCAATTGGCTATAGTATTTGTCTCATTTTTCGGTAAAAAAGTGATGTAAACTTTATGTTCTACCTTCATTGCTTGGAATTATTAATGGTGCTTATAACATGGGGCAGGACTGTTCCCTAATCATATTACACGCCTTAGGATTTCCTGGTGGCTGACTTGTGTTTGTATACCAGGAGGTAGCCCAGTTCTATGATTCCACCAACAATCCAAGTTAGAACTTTGTATAATTATCATAGTAACTGGTCTGGTTGTTAATTAGTCCTAATGCTGTTTGAGTTATAATCAGTATCACCACAGCGTGTTTCTTGTAATCCATACCCAATCAAGAATCTAGCTACCAGTATTGATGACAGTTACTACTAATTCAGGATTATTATCTCTCCCAAACCTATTGGTATTTAAATATATGCGCCCCGTGTTTAGTAGCATTGTCATAAGAAACTATTTCAGAGAATTGAAATGTTTCTTCAAAATTAAACAAGTTTGATACTATTTTGAGTTTTACAAGTATGTATAATTCTCATAATCACAATGTATATATGTATATGGTGCTATGTGAGTTACTTCTTTCAACAAATGTACACCAAGTTTATTTATTATACCATATATTTTGAGTGTTATAGGGACAATGCATGCTTGTGGGAAGAAAATGGATAATAATAGCACATCATGGTACTACTACGCAAATCCAGATATTGAAAATTACAAGGTAGCCATGAAGCTGGTAGCTTTCCATCAAGAACAATACCCACAATGGCTTACATGCATAATAGAACGATGGAAAAGCATTGGGATTACAATTTAGCAATGAAGCTGACAAATTTTCTCCATGCCTCACTAGTACAGAATCTTGATCATCAAAAACAAAAGAAGAGAAAATTCATCTGCTTCACCACTTCAAGGCAATCACCAACAACAGTCCAAGTGTCTTGCAAGAAAATGATAAAAATTCACATGATGGGATTACAAATTAGCAATGAAGCTGACAAATTTCCTCCATCCCTCAATTACTACTGTACCTTGATCATCGTGAACAAAAGAAGAAAATTCATCTGCTTCACCACTTCAAAGCAATCACCTTATTATGCAAACCCGAATATCAAACCGTGCGTATACGTACCCATAAAAACATTCATAAACACTACTCACCCCATAGAAATTGGTCAAGTGCTCCATAACAAACCGCCCCCTATATGCTTCCTCCAATGGCAGTCAATCGAGAATTTTTTGTTATTGAGCAAATGCCTGTTGGGAGAGAGTGAAGAGAGAAAACCCTCCAAGAAATACTATATAGAGGGTCCCCCGACTTTCATCTTTTTTTTTCCCCTTCTTCTTCTTGAGAATTTCGAAATGTGGAAAAACGATTTTTTTTTTTCAAAAAAAAAACTTTCATGGTATGGTTAATACTGAGCATTTTCATCTTCAGAGCCACCAGTGATGCATTCCTTTTCATCTTCAAAGCCTTCAAGAGAAGGGTGTGGAGAATGACCATTTCCGAAGGATCTTATATGATCCTTTAATGATCTTTTGTGTTTAAAATCAGAGCCACAGGTGCAATACCATAATTTCCCACAATTCTTCTCATGTGTCCTCCAATCTCCTTTGACTGCAAAACTTTTGCCACATTTTCTACAGTTGAATGGCTTTTGCTCCATGCTTTCTCTTGTAGTGAGTTTGAAGGGTTCTGAAGTCTTTCAATGGCTTTGCTCGAGGATGATTGATGTTGTTTTGCAGCCTTGTGCACAGCAATAGCAAGGAAGCCTAAGCATCGCTGCCGGTTGTGCCCCTCTTAGGGACTCTGGACCTTTTCTAAATTCAGAACCATGACCCCACATGTGCATCTGCATCAACAGAAATTTACTCTTACATTTGTACTCCAGATGATCAAATGGTAGAAAACTATTTTTGCACAACTTTACCTTCTAAAGTATACATTTTGCGCTTTTGGAAAGACAACAATGTGTACAGTCGAAAAAGTTGTTTTATCGTTTTCAATACTTTAGATTCATTAGGCTTCCCATCAATTTAGATGTCGTTAGATAAAGTGAGATAATACACATTAAAGAATTTATGGCAGTAAAATGTTATAAAAAATAAAGGATTAAGGTTAAGAACTTCCTAGGACTTTAAAATTGGAGTAAATGAATTTAGGTTTTTTTTTTTCCTTTGGATTGACGGATCTTTCTGTTATTAATTGTATTTGGCATCCATTTTCAAGTAGAAAAAGAATGGTTCGGCCATTAAAGTCCAAATGTCAAGAAGGTTAGCATATTCTTCCATCTTAGCAATTGCCTTTAGTCACTAGACTCTGAAGAATTTTTAGCATACATGACATTAAGGACAATGGAATAAAAAAATTATAAAGCCAAAAAAACCAGAAGTGTTTCTACAACGTTTTTGCAACAATAAATAAGATAATAGACATCTGTGTAACAAATGCTCATATTTGTTGTTACAATTGGAGAATGCAAAAGAAAGGACATAAAGAAACGTCGATTGACCCAAAAAAATTTATAGGTTAGGATTTATCTGTATCAATTCAAACCAAATATTGAACTTAAAAAGAAGATTAATTTCCTTATACTGAAATAGTTTGATCTATGAGATGAATAATAATAATAAAGAGAGAGGCTAAAAATCAGGAAAATTGAATGAAGGCCCTGTGCTATATTATTATTCGTAATAGTACTAGTATAGCAGGTATGGAAGCAAAATGAAAAAAAGAGAGAGAAAGCTAAATCAGTTCATAAAAATGGTTTCAAATTTTTAACCATCCAATTGGAGAGAGAGAGAGAAATCATTTTGTTGCAGAAGAATAAGGATATTAATAACTCATAGTCGTATTTCTATGTGTGCAAATTTGGGGGATTCATAGCATAGTCGAATTTACTACCAGACAAGAAGTTGGAAATTGAAGATTGCAATCCCATTTCTTGCTTAGTTCACATTTTAATATCGTTCTCTTATCATCTTGAGGATTCACATATCAATTCCTAGATCGAAAGAAAGCTTTGGAGGCTAAAAATTCCCCTTCTGAAACCAGAAAAAGGGGGGGGGGGGGGTGTGGGGTTTGCGGGGTTGGTTGTGTTCCATTGCCATTTGTTTCCAATGAAATTCCAAAGGAAGAACCAAAAAGCCAAAAAGGACAGTACTATTACGAATAAAAAACCCCCCACAGAAGAAATGAGAGCTAAGGCCACAATTTTTGGAATCGGGAAGTGGGCACACATTTTGCAATTCAATTCCCACCTCAACCCAAAGACTTTCCCCACCGGGATCGATCTTCATCCATAGAAAGCAACCATTGCAACCACGTCCAAATCACAAAATTTCCATCCTCGAGGCCTAGAATAACCATACACTTTTCCTAAATTTCGTGAGCTAGTTTGGAAGCACAGACCATGGAAAGCTCGAAAGTCCAATTCTGCTGCTAGTTCTGCGGTTTATAGCAAACATCTGGTTGCTCTTACACGAGAAAAAAAAAAGTATTCGACCCCAAAAAAAATCAAAGGTGTAGGAGGAGGATATATGAGAAGAAGAAAAGCACACGGATGTAGGATAAAAGGTCTGGCTCAAATCCTGATTTTCTTGCTAGAAAGAGGAAACAAACGAGTACTAGATAGCCGATTATGAAGATGAAAAATGACCTTATAGTTTCCCATGAAACATGTTTCTTTTGCTTGTTTACAAACCAGACTTTCTTTATATGGCCGGCAGATTTCTATTCGTAGTATTGGCTCTTTCTTCATGCATGGAAATAAAATAACATATTTATATAGTTTCAAAAAACCATCATGGAGAGTGCACATAAGTAGTGAGTGCCCATCAATTGTATAATTTTGTGAAGGTGAAAAATCAAGAACCAATCCCCAGGAATAAATAAAATAAAATTCACTAACCTGCATATTATTGTACCTATTGAAGGTCTTGTTGCATATGTTACAAGCAAATTGCATTGGTCCAACAAGGATCTGTGCTGGTGTTGGGATCCAAAATCTACTCTCATTGTTGAAAGTACAACCGTCAGTACTAGGACTCTTCTGATAATTATCCACAGGTTTTTCCTTCAAGTTGTAGGGCTTTTGTCTCACTATCAGAAGAAGCACTACCTGAATCAGGCAATCCTATGTGAAGGGCAACAGTTACTTTCTCAACCTTATCTGATCCCTTGATTCCAAATATACTCTCTTCTTGCCCTATTCCATCCTCATCTAATTCCTCTTTCAATGGTTTTTTCGTGTCGGTGAACTGGCTAAGAAGAGGCAAGCATTGGATGGATTCATGAACTGCTAGCTCTTCTTCTTGTTGTTGATAAAAGAGAGGAAGTTTCAAGAAACTCATGGGATTTGTGAATTGATGAAGGAATTCTTGTTGAGTACTTATGGTGGATGAAGAAGATGATGATGAAGATGAGGAGGATTCATGCGTTGGCTTGAGCCACTCAATGAAGGTTGGAGCTGC
Organism: Coffea humblotiana; assembly: GCA_023065735.1. NCBI lineage: Eukaryota > Viridiplantae > Streptophyta > Magnoliopsida > Gentianales > Rubiaceae > Coffea > Coffea humblotiana. Next base: position 25,398,095 of record CM041208.1, on the reverse strand, counting down.
CTGAAAGCACATATTCATGTCTTGGACATGGCAGTTTGTTGTTCTAATTCCCATCTTTGGAGAACTCATTTGAAATCACTACCTCTGAAGGCTTATATGTAGAGACCTATGTGTGAGAAAAGCTTACACTTGAGGTTGATATACAAAAGGCAAAAGGTGGTTTGGTTGTCTTTTTGGAAACTTTTCCCACTTCTCACCATTCTTTTCTCCTCTGGCATTTGCACAGAGAGAGAGAGATAGAGAGAGAAGGGTGAGAGGGATTTAACACACACACATACACATACCGAGATTAGTGGTGGGGTTAAAGAAAATGACATGCAAATATGTGGCCTCACTATATGAAGAGAATCCTAGAATAGTTCAAACAAAATCCAATTTGTAGCAAGTCAGGTTATTGGGCTGTGAGTTAATTTAGAAATTCGATACCTGTGTAAATCCATAATCAAATCAAAAGCAAGAAGTATTTGGGATGTTATCAATTAAGTCAATATTACATCAAAAACAAGTAAAAGACGGAGAGAAAGTATTACTATATAGAAGATGCACACACACAAGCATGTACCTCAATTGAAACATGAAAGAAATCAGTTACTTTATCATGTTAGACTTTTGGGCAAGATATCAGTCAAATTCTTCTATAACATCATGAATATAGACTAAATGGTTTACTTTTGCTTGTAGTTCATTAAATGTATTTAACTATCCTTCATTTTGCGTCATATTTTCCCTAAAATCAGTTGTAATGTACCTTTAATTCTTATATGTCCTTGGACTGGACTATTCTTTTACAACCTTCCATCATCATCATCATCTCTTCTCTCTCTCTCTCTCTCTCTCTCTCTCTCTCTCTCTCTCTCTCTCTCTCTCTCTCTCTCTCTCTCTCTCTCTCTCTCTGTGGTTAGAACAGCTCCCCATCTCAAAAAAAAAAAAGAAAAAAAAGAAAAAAAAACTTAAAAAATTAAAAAAAAAGCCCTTTCACCTCTAAGTGTCCAATATGCCTCTAGAACTGGAATTTGTTTGGCTGATGAATTTGGTAGGTATGCTTTAGTCATTGATCATAATAATATCATCCATTGTATTGCATGTTAAGTCAAAAGATAAGAGCAAGTGCCTCCAATACCTAACGAAAACTGTTGGGATATTAACCAAATAATAGTAAATTTGTTGGTTTAACCTCAAGTTCTCTTCTTTCCACATTTTTTTAAACATCCCTTAAAAAAATCAAGAAAAAGAACCGCTTGTATCCCTTAAAAATAAAATTTTTTAGTTGAATTCCCAGTGGATGAACGAAGCCAATCAAATATGACGAGATAGCTCATTTTCACTCTTTGGCTGTAAAAAAAGGTCATCCATAAAGATTCATTTTTTCATTGATTAATCTTTCCTGGGCAAGTGTATCAAAATTTACCTTTCTTTCACAAGGTAAAACACGTCAACTCTCTTATTTATTACTTGTGAATTAAAATTTTGTTTAGCAGCACCCAAAAAAAAAGCATTTTGTTGGCTATACAAATCTAAATTTTTTAAGCTTTTGTTTTTTCATCTGACTCAAGAACTTAGACATCAAGTTTATTTACACTGATATGACCTCAAATCAGTTTCTTCGAAGCATGATCAAAAATTTCTGATTCAAGCTCAATGCCATAGGAATTCTGATAACTCGCCATAATTGCATCTGGAATCTAAATATCACTATTCTTGCTAAGTACACCACTTTTCCACTTAAAAATTTTTTAATGTCTTAATCAATGTCTAATGTAAGAATCAGGAATAAAAAAGTTCACAGAATTTATACCATCCGCAGAGGAAAAATTGAGGCGTTTTTTTTTTTGAGGAAAAAAATGTCCAAAAATCACGTGTTTGACCAGAAAATGAAACCACGACTTTTAGTTGGGGCTTGAAGGGAGAAAGATACCAAAAATTTCTGTCTAGCACCAAATCCATGGAAACAACTCAGGATTTCAGTGTCGAAAATCTACACATTGCTTCTGTTTATTTTGCTTGATCATGTTTTGACATAATTTTTTTGTCATGTTTGACAATCCCCATGACATCTGGTGTCAATAATTTATGATTCTAGATTGACGTGTTTGTAGATAATAAAGCTTTTGTTCTTGTCAACTAAAACTCGTACAAGATTTTTAGGTACCCTCCAAAAGGGCCAAGATAGGATCTGCCTCGTGAACATATTATTGAAATTGTCATCCAGTAAAATGTCGCCTCAACAGGCTGCGAGATCTCATATTGATTCCCATTATTCATCAAGGTTCCAAATCTTTCTTTCCTTCTTTCTTTTTCTTCAATAGGTCTCCTTGCAGCTGGCTTGAATGGTTATGAACAATGCCCAAAAGGTGGAGATATTCATTTTATCCAATAATTATGCTTAACGTGTGAACCTGTGGAATTAAAAGGTTTGGAAGATGTCAACAAGCTAGTCTCCAAGGCAGCAAACAAACGCAAAGTTTGAGTTTGATAGCAGAGTACGGCTTAATTGTTGATCTTTGAAAATAATTAACACAAAAGTAATTATTCTTTTTGCTTTGACTCTAAATTGAACTTGCTTTTGGAAGCCATGTTTTGAATGCAAAAGTGTAAGAATAAATAGATCTAAAAAAAAAAAAGTACATATGGTAATATAGTGAGTGCAAGCAACCTATATCAAGCCATGTCAAACTCAATAATTATGTACACTAAGGAGGTATTTGGGTTGCATTCTTTGTTATGAATATGGGTTTCGTCATTTGTTTTTACCTATTCGGTTGGAAATCCGTGTATTTTATTTTATTAGTGAATTGTTAGTGAATTAAACAAAATTTAAAGCTCAAGCAATAAGTGGAGAATAATAATGGGCAAAGTGCACATCATTTCTAATTGAATGATTTTCATAGTGATTTATCAAACAATAGATATGTGGATATCATTAACTCAGATATTCCTGCTTGACCTTTGTGTCCATTACCAAACACCCCCTAAGATCATATAGCTAGCCCCAATATTTGAGACCTAAATACCTCATTAAGATACCTCATTAATATCTCATTAAGATTTTGACAAAAAAAAACCTCATTAAGATGCAAAATCTTTTTATTTAGCTATAACTTCAAAAACAAATTAATTAAGGTGTCGAGAATGTAAACATTAAACATAGAAACATGAGTACATGCAAGCCTACGAAAAGAACTTGTGAAATATGAGTGCATTTCATCCAAATGACTAACCAAATGATGCTCTATAATCAATCCTTCCCTTGTAGCTTCATCATTAATTCTCTAATTGATGCACTCTAGTTGAGGTTAATTAAGTGCTATGAATTATCCGACAAGACATCATGAAAGCGGATTTTAAGGAGATTAAAAAGAAGCTGATCCATCTCTATCGGCCTTTTAACCTTTTCCATTTGTATATTATTGGCACTGTGTATGATTCTCTCTGCAACCACCTCTTTTTCCCACTTTTTTTCAAACATAATACTTACCAGACATGTAGCCTTTTCTGCTTTGTTTTTCAACCTTTCATACTTCCAATCAAGGAAACCAGGTCCTGACTTTTTGGCATTACATTTTCCCACCATCACTGCCCTCACAAATATCAAATAAAAAGCTTTTCTGCCCTTTGGGCCTACATTTGCTCTATTCATCACAAAAAGCAAAGCCAATCACCAATCTAGCTAGCTTAAGAAAGGGTTAATTATCTTTAGGCTGCCCTCAAATTAATTAATAACCTTTTGTATAAAGAATAAATCTATGCTAAAGAGTCAATTATGAAGTGGTCGGACCAAGACAAAGGTGCCCATTGATGCATGGTCATGGCTAATTAATTTTTCCTGCTCTTTTTTATATCTTGATTTTGGAACTTTTTTTCTTTGAATGCTACACTATTTTTGCTTGCAGAAGTTAAAACGGACTAGCTGCACAAAAGAAATGTATTTCCAATAATTCTCAACTTCAGAGGACATAGTGAAAATAAAAAAAAAAAAAAACTTCAAAAGGGCATGGTGAAGTTACAACACATCGCACTTAAATGTTTTTTATGCGTTTTTTTCTATTCCGTGCCCACTGTTAAGCACATTAAAATAACAGTGAGTGCGCATAAAATTCTGACAGTATCATCACCTCCTATGTTGGATACATTTTAACAGAGTAAATTTAAATTATGGTAGGCAAACAAAAACCGGACCAACTTTTTGTCTTTAGGGCATATAATAGAAGAATTTATTTGCATTTAACTAAACTTAAGAATTTTTACCTTATTAGATTAGGGTGTGTTTAATAAAATTGAAGTTTGAAATCTAAAATTTAAAATTTGAATTTGTTAATTCACTAAATTGTTAAGTACTAAATTCTTAAAATTTTAGAGTATTCTTTATTAAGTGATAAGTGAACAGTTTGTCACTTATTATTTTGAGTAAATTTTGGCTAAACAATTCAAAATCACTTAAATAATTAAGACATTCTATGTTTTGTTATCAAATGCATTTAAAACATATTAAGGTTTGAACACATTAAAATTTAAATTTTGAATTAGATTATTAAACAGAGTCTATGTTTTAAGGGTTATTATCACTTTACCCTCGTTAACGTTTTGTATCACTATAAATTTTCCCATTAACGTTATTTTTTAGTCCACTTTACCCTTAAGAATGACAGTCAAAATTAATAGAGTTTGTTAATTCAAGTGAAATGACATATTTAGTCCCTAAAATTATTACCACTTTCCCCCATAAACTATAGCCTTATTATCAATTTATTCCCTAGAGTTAATTTTTATGCAATTTATCGTACTATTAGGCCAACATAGCAAGTTAAAGAACTTTAGAAAAAGTGGCCTCCTCTTTGTGTAATAAAAACAATAAAAAATTTAGAATGGCTCTTCTCCTTTTAGTATCAAGAAGAAAAGTTAAAATATTAATCTTTTTTTCTTGGCAATCTTATTAATATTGAAAAAAATAGAAAGATAGGAGGGAATAGAGAGAGGGAGAGAGGGAGAGAGGGAGAGGGGGAGAGGGGGAGAAAGAGAGAGCTCAATTCTTTTTTGAAAAATTACAAATAAGAAAGAATTCAATATTTTTATTATTTTGAAATTACTTCACTTTTCTATTTACCATCCAATTCCAATCCTAATGCTAACGATATTAAAGTAATATGATAATATTATATTCATCTTTATTTCTTTCTTTGCAAAATCTAATTTTCTGTTTCCTTCTCTTTTATCTCTTTTTCTTTTTCTAATATTAATTAGTGTGAAAAAAGAAATTTTATAAAATCTTTTTATTTTTATATATTTGGGTTTCTTAGAGTGAAAAAAAGAGAGAATAACCATTCCAAATTTTTATTTTTTATTATATATAAAAAGGTAAATACATTAAAAAAATTTTGAACATACTGGTTAGGTTAACGATCAAGTAAAACGTCTAGAAAATAATATTAGAGAGTAAAGCGATTATATCATTATAATTTAAAGAGATAAAATGATAATAACAATATAGTAATGCTATAAAATAAAATGGTATTTTGGTCCAAAATTGTTAACATGTTAAGTTGAATTACCTATAGAGGTAAAGTAATTAAACGATAATAGCTCTGTTTGGATTTCTCAATTTTTGAAAAACAAGTTTTTCATATACAATGTTATAGTAATATGCAAATCAAAACAACTCCAAAACACGATATCCATACAATATATCAAAAACAATCCAAATATACAAAAAAAAAAAATACACCACCACCACCAACCATCAAAAACACACCACCACATGTTGCCCCTTCCCCTTCTCTCTTTCCTCCTCCTCTCTCTTCCCCTTCCCTTTCTCCTCTCTTTCTTCCTCCTCCCCTCTCCTCCGTCTTCCTCCCCTTCCTTTCTCCTTCCTCCCCATGTCTCTCCCGTTGTCCCCCTCCCCCTCTCCCCCTCTCTGGTCACCCGCCATGGTAACTAGATCTAATCCAGTTGCCATGGCCAACGACCAGTTTCTAGTTGCGACTCACGACTAGATTTGGTTGCGAGCAGCAACCATGGTGACCAGATCTGATCCAGTTGCCATGGCCAGTGACCAGAGAGGGGGGGAGGGGGAGGGAGAAGGGGTGGTGGGAGAGGGTAGGGAGGAAGGAAAAGGGGAGGGGAGAGGTGGGGTAGTAGTGAGTGGTTGTAATATTTTATAAAATTTTAAAATATCTCAAAATATATTTTTAAAAACACCCCAAAAAACACCATTAAAAACACGTACAATAAAAGTTTTTCACTTATATTACTACAATAAAATATTTCAAAAACACCCTAAAAAATAGCTAATTCAAACGGAGCCAGCATGAATTAGGAATAAATTGATAATAATAATATAGTTTGAAGAGATAAAGTAATAATAACTCTTTAAATGTTATGACCCAATCTTGCCTTTAGCTGGACACACAGTAGGAGAAACCGTGTACGTCTTTGAACTTTGGCATTCTTAATTTCATATGTCGTTCTCAACACCACCTTAGAAGCTAGGTTACCTAAAATTCTTTGCTTTTAAAGTTTAGTTTAAAGCCAGCACTGTGTATGATTCACATAACCGCGTAAACTTGTTTATGGTCTTCTCGTTCTATTGTCAAATGTCTCCAAAAACATTCTTGTTTGACCTATGCTTCTGAAATTTGTAGCTAAATTTGGCTTGCAAGTTAGGTGATAAGTCATGAAAATGATTCACAAACTTTGACTTGCTTCTATGTACTGAATTAGCTAGAAGCCACATGTATTTCGTCAAAGAAAATTCTAGGTCCATGTATGCATGTATGTTTATTCTTATTTCTTTAAATTATCATTACTTCTTTTTCATGTGCAGGGATGTCCTGGCCCATATTTATGACTAACCTTCCAATATCTAATTTACCTCAAATTCATTAAGCATAATGCATAGTGGTTTTGTTGGTATCCACGACATATGATCTAGGTATTTGCCATTTAATTTTCTATCATAAGTCTCACGCAGCTTATTGAAGTGTTTCTTTTGGCAAATATTTTTTCGGTAAATAGAACTATTTCTTTTACCACATGCCATATTTGGATTGCAAATTTTCTCCAAAAAAATTTTACACTTTCCTTTTTGGATGAATGGGGTTGTTTAGAAGGCGTTTTCTGATTTACGATTCCTTGGTAAACATATTTTTTAATCATCTTTTTATTTCATATATATCAAATCATTATGGTACATTTTTTTTCAAAACTCCACAAAATAGCAATCCAACCGGGCTTATTGTGGTCCAAAACTATAAAAGCACTCTATAGTCTATAGATAAATTTGAGTCTCAAAATTGAAATTCAAATGAGTTTTTGGCATAAAGACCGTAATGCCCTTAAAATTGACACTTTGAAATTGTTGAAAGTGTCCGAGTTTCACGCCTTGAAAAAAAAGAATTTGAGACAAGTATATATTGAAGTAGGCAAAGTGGGACATTCTAAAAATTAGGTGGTGTGCATGCTTTGCTTTGATGGAAATTTAGAATTTAGTGGTGTATTCTATTATACATTAGTAATAGGCCTTCTCACTCACAAATGAAAACAAGTACAATAATATACACACTTCTACAAATAAAATTACACTACTACATTGTAATCATTACAGAGTTTGTTGTTTTTGTTTGAACACAATGGAATTGCATTATGTACAGTAGAAGACTGCTGCAAATATTGTTGAAAACTCACATCATTTATATTTCATCTAAATTTACAATTGCGGTAAGAAAACATTTAAATTTCCTCTTATCTTACGTTAGTCACACTTCCACTCAACAAAAATTTGTTAAGGTACAAATTGCATTCAAATTTAGTGGCTAAAAGTTCGATAACCCTCAATCATACTACTCAAAACATCTTTCTGCTGAAAAACTTTAAAATAAACAATTAGAAGACGGAATTTCCACAGCTTGGATTGTGGACAAACTCTTTCTATGCCTTGGGAATAATTAGCCAGGTTTTTTTTTGTATACATAAAAAGGACAATTTCTATTCAATATCTGCATTAATGGCATCAAATTTCAAAGTATGGTGAAGACTTAATTGACCTCAACAGCGAAATTGCAATCATTTACTTATTTATGGGCTGCAATATAAATGTTGAGTGCCAAAAATACTAGTAAACGTGAGTGGCAGACTAGTTAAACCCACTAGTTATACAATCTAGTCAAGTCAACTATAGGTACACCAAAATGAAATTTTGGCCACCTTTGTGAACTATGACCTTAAAGAAACAAGATTTTAGTCCGTGTTGGAGTAGACCAATTCCAGGGATTAATTTGTTCGTGGCATCTGTCCCTCCTTATGAAAGACTACCAAACAAAAGTATAGATTTTTTTTTCTTGGATGTTTTCAAGTCCTAATTAATTTCAATATTTATGCTTTTGAAGTCTCTTTTGTTCAAAATTCCAAATTCATCACTACCCCCACCTCATTTCCAAGTTCCAACTGGGAATTTTGTCCGGGCAACATTCAGGTCCTCTAGATCATTGACCTCAAAGTTGCCTACCTAAGACTATGCAATCGGAATTAATGGCTTTAATTTGTACGGGTGGGAATGAATCGTATCATGTCGTACTCTATCGTGTCATTAATGGGTTGTTTACTTTCTAATATGTTAGTCTAAGCCCTTATGAATTTCATGACTTTAGCCTTTTCTGCATCTAATTGTTGAAAAAGCTTTTCTTAATTGGAATTGCAGTTTTTCAATCTCGCATAATTACCAGTACTTGATTTCTAGCTCCAAACTTGGTCTAGGCAACATTTAGTCCTCTAAAAGAATTGACTTCATTCAGAATTTACTCAGCCGGTCTTCCCACGGCCAAAGTTTTGGTTGATCGCTTGTCTACGTGTAGACCATGACTTAAGTTTATACCCTTTCTTTTCAAGAGGGATTTTTTCCTATACATTTTATAAATTAATTAATACTTATGTAATCGTAGGTTTACATCAGGTTTACGTAAGAATTGTTTAATTCACCAACATGGTGCACCTGCAGTAGCACTAGTCTTGACAAATTAAATTCTAGGCATGAAAAGTTCCTACATAAGCCATAGGTAATTCTTCCCGCTTATATGGTTACTTTTTGGAGTTTTCGTAGAAAAATTTACTGTAACGATTGTATATATATATAATGTAAAATAGTTATTGAAAATTATGTTTATGTTTCAGTGCCCACTAAATCACTGTTGTCCACAGTAAAATTTTTGAAGCAGAATTAAGTTATTAAATTAGGAAGGCTGTATATTAATGACTGATTACATAATTTAGGGTATATTTCTACTCTTATTTTTATATAATAAGGCAATTTATGAGCTAAACCAGAAAGGGAATTTTGGGAATATAAATGTATCTTAACATCATGTTTGGAAGCGGTTGTAAGCTCAGCCAAAACAACAATATCCATCTAATTGAAATCATAAGTTAAGAAAAATTTTTGCTGACAGGTGTGCCCTAGCACACTTAAATCATATAAAATCACACTTGTCATGTAATTACGCACAATCACAATTATTACATCCCTTGTATCTAGACATTTCTCCGGATTAACTACACTTTTCTTGAAAAATTAATACTTGAGACCTCCTCTTAATCACCTGTTAGCCAAACCGATTTAAATAAAGGAGGATTAAGTCAATGTAATTTACCCCAATGAATATGAACGTACCAAGTTCATTGAATGGCCAATCTACCTTCATATCAACCACATATGCCCATAGAGCTAATTCATTAGCCATATTTTATTTTCTTAATGGTCCAAATCCTTAGATCCAAAAAATCCCTTAAATTAAATAAGACTTTGTTATCGGAGTTAAAATGCAATGATCATGTAAACCAATTCTTATGTGTGTATGGAGAATTGTAGAGAACTCTTTTTAGATCTAGAAAGGAATTAATGTGCGAAGCAATTATAGGGCAATTTTTAATTGCATAGGCTAATAAACAAAATTTCACTCAAATCATATTGCCCGTACTCGAGGTGACGGCCCCTACCCTATGGCCCAAATTTCATGGTTTAAGAAATTCGATCGAGCCCAGAACAAAGTGATATCAAGAGTTCGGCCCAATTGAAGAGTGCTTTCAGTGAATTTACTGTACTGCTCTCCAGGTTGTGAAAAATTATGCCAACCTCCCACAAAGATTTAGTAAGACAAACCTTTCATATGATGCTTAGCATTCTGAAGAACATTAATTCGTTGAATCAACCATATTTCTAACTTTTTTTTTAAATAAACCATATTTCTAACTACATTGAATTGTTATTTAGGTATCATTGAAGGGGATATCAAACATTATTAATACAACTAGCTGCTACAATCTTTCTTGATTTTGTTTTTCTTTTTTATAAACCTTCAATTAATGCAATCTTGCTTTGTAATGCTATATAATCAATTGGATTAATATTTCCTATACTGTCAATGTATACACTGACGGGGTTGGATGAATACTATATCATCTGAATTTGAATTTAAATATCAAATTTTGTATTTGTGGAATGCATCTAAACCCGCTAATGTATACACTATCAGTGTATAAAAAATTTACCCTAATTAATTATGGAAGATAAATCATAGTACCATTTTTAGATTTTTCAAATAACTGAATTTAGTGTAAATCAGTAATAATGACCTTCTGGCTTTCCTTATTACGACACAACTCTTCTAATATTTCAAAATATTCACATAACCTCCTATGAGTTTAGGTAAAGTAAGATTATGATAAAAAGAAATTTCGGTAACATCATTAGTTGAAATATCACTTAAGTACTTAAATAGAACGAGGATCTAACTACTTTACGCGAAACTGTAAGAGGATTATGCGAAGATTTATGCAAAAAAATCAACGAGGTCAAGTGGATGTTAGTTATACTTTCATCACACACATTTTTCGGAGGTGTCTAGCTAGGTCAATTGGCGTAACCAAAGGTGCTTTTCGTCTATTTTACGCTCTATAAAACTACAAGAATTTCATGTGGATATTTCAAAACGTTAACGAGATCCTGTAATAATATGCAAAATTACCAGGGGTTATTAGTATTTTACTCATAAATTTATCTGACCAATCAAGAGTCGCATTTTCTCATGACGGTACAGGCGCAATTTTCGTGTCCCTCTCCATTCTTCCCCTTGTACAAAACTAGACATGCAACATAATTTTAACGTGGTTAAGGCATTGATATATGGATTTACATAGCGCAGGTAAACTGGTAAAGGCAATGGTGACCCTCTTCACAAATTATGGACAGCCACTGATCATGCGCATGCTTGCCTAATCTAGCTTATGCTCAAATTGCTAGCATGGATGAGCTTTCAGTAGACGAAGCTGTTTATGTCGTGTTTACAACTCAACAAAGAAGCCCGCTGCCCCCTTTCTATCTAATCATTCTGCTCTAGACACGTTGCATAGAAAATTTAGGCTGATCGATAGCAGCAGACCTTACCCCTTGTAGGATTTGAAGGGTTACGTTTCAACTTTCAACTTTCAAAGGACATGCACAACTAGCAAGACTAGTCGTCTTATCCATACTGGTTAGACTTCTTGGTATCAAGTCTATCTAAACCATCATTATCGATCAAGTGGTGATTTTATTTTTGGTCGAAAAGCCTACCAATGCGCTGCCATTGAAGTCCAGTGCTTCCAGTCCATGGCTAGGTCCTGGAGTTCAAGCAACTGGCCAGACTTTTTATGCCTAAAAGACCACCCAGATTCATGACTTCTTTTTGCTTTAACATCTTTGTAGGCCATGGAATGGAAATCATGACAGCTCCAAGCTAAGACATGGGGTAGAATTGCTGACAATTGTCTACGAATGCCGTGCTGCGTTGGATTCTGCTCAGAAGGGATTGTGAACCAATCAGCTTGATCTAGTTTGTGCTGTATAGTTTGAGGGAGGAACTTATCATTTTGTTCGTTTACTTTTGGAATGTGGGCTAGCGTAGCTCCTATCTTGCTAGGCTAGCTGATATGAGATCAATTAATGTACTTAGAATATTTTACATCAAATGAGAGATTTCTAGTGGAGCTGATTACGTGCAGCACACATGCATGATTTTTCAAAAATTTTAGACGTAATCACAAGCCCTAATCCGCCATGAAGCTCAGCCCTCCAAAATCCTTTGTGCCTCCTACAAGGTCTCAGAGGAAAATTAAGAATTTAGGATTCATGAAGAGGGTTGGTTAGAAATTAGAGTTTAAGGTTTAACTCCCCAAACTGGAGATATTTAGAACAAATACTAAAGTGCCAAAGGTGCTTTTTGATCCCCTTTTTCATTTTTATGAAATTTCTCTCTAAAAATTTGATGGTGATTAGTTTGGATATATAATTACATGTGAGATTTTTTGACAATATTAGAGTTTAGGGTTTTCATGTTCTCTGCAGTTCCGAAAATGAGGATGAGCTTTTTATTCCAGAGCCAATTAAGGGTTTTGTTGGATTGACATTGTTTTTTTTTTTTTTGGCTCTCTATGAGTCTTAACTATGCACGTGCAATGCACATGATCAGCACTATTGGAAATCTTCAATTTAACATTAAAAGTCCTATATTTGCTATGTTCTTTTCAACATAAGGGATTAAATTGACTAATCGTGCAAAGTAGGAGATTACATTGAACCATAATATCTCAACAACAAAGGACCCTTTTAATTTTCATAGTTTTTAGGCTAATCCCCAAAGGCGACCCTCATGTTTCAATTGCATCAATGCCATCCACATCAATATCCCATTTTTCTCAAACTCCCCAAATCATCTTTCAGATATCCTCACTCCCGAAATCAAAATAAGATGATAGGATGAGCTCCATCTTTAACAAGCACTGTACATAGACATTGAAAGTACAAGGAGTGGAGTACTTTCGATGGCAAAACTTGAAATGTTGTAGGGATTTCTGCCTCGATATTTACCATAGACTGGCATATATAAGATGTATTGCTTTGGAATCATCTGTTACTCTTAAGTCTGAAACTCTGCATAAGTCCTTGTAGAATCAGAAATTCACAATACGGTAATCATTCATGTATTCATATCGAGTTAGCATCTTCTTGAGCTTGATGCAGACTTAACTCTACATGAACCCTTAGCTTCTCATGCATGGATGAGGGGTAGGAGCGGTCATCAGAATGACCGCTCCTGAACTGTTCACGGCCAGATTTTGGCCAAAAAAAATGTGCGGTCCAGATAACAAGTTGTACATCGATTTTCACACTTTGTGTGGGGCCCGCAAATTTTTGTACTAAAGTTACACGTTATGCAAACAAAATTACGTCGTGTGCGCTGTTGAAAATGACCAAAACCGCCAGAAACGATTGCACCTGCAACCGTTTGTGCCCTTGTCCCTCATGCATTATCAATCACTTCCCCTAGATGTTGACGCTTCCTGCTTAGCTTTAAATTTTCTGATGAATTCATACATGCATTGATTGCTTCACTGGAAAAATATAAGGTGTCTCTGACCATTAGTCATATCGCTCTGTCTTTCACTCTCTCTCTCTTGTAAGGGAAATAATGGATTCATGTGAAAGGCTTCTAAGATCAATTAATAGCCAAAAGAAAGATAGCAAAAAAAATTAGAAAAAGCATATTATAGCCAACGTGCAATTAGTTCAGAAATTTAAAATTGTGTGAAAAAGGTTAAGATACTTGAATGTTCTACATCAGAGAACTGGAAAATGAAATTTTGTACAAGCTAAGTAGTAATAATGCCACTTGAAATTCAGTAATTCTTAGCGTCCGAATTAGCCTGCTTGGATTTGTAAAATGATATTCAACTTCGATATCATAAAAGTCATTGAAATTTGAATAGTAGTACCATCACAGGCGTCTATAACATTTAGAGTTATAGACCCCTATTATAATCGGTAATGCTACTATTTTTTAAAATTTTTCATAAGAGTCTTCTAAAATTATAATTTGTAAAAGAGTTCATTATTAGTATTAATCTAAAACTAGCTATCGACGACTATTCATCTTCCAACATATAAACAAAACAACGGGAAAACAACAACAGTCTTGCGATTCATCTTGGGCAAAAAAACTTGCGATTGTTGTTGCAGAAATCAGTGCAAGAAGTATAACAACCAAATCAAGATTGTGATTGTCTAGACAATTCAGATAAAAACCCATATAAAAAGTATCAGAACCTGCTTATTGTAAGTTTTTTTCTAATTTTTTTTATTTATGTCGATGACTTATAATATGGTATGAATATAGTTTAAATACTAATGGTGGATACAGGAATTAATTAAGTGCCATTGTTATTAGGAGATTTGAAGAGGACCCATTATTTAAGACAATAAGAATTAAGTGTTCTTTTCAGCAATTACCATAAGGCACCCATAACTTTCAAGAAGTCACGGACGGTTATGGTCATGTTTTCCTTGAAATTTTTATCTCCCACTTTCTTATTTGGTATGAAATAAAAATCATGCTCATTGTATCTCCTTCCCCAACATAAGTCAGAATGATCCAACAGAAAACTTCAAAATCTCATTTCCAGTACAGTTTTAAAAGAGAAATCTTCATTCCAAGGGTAATCTCCTTTCAAAGTACTCCCTCTGTCCCATTTTGATAGTTCTAGTTCTTTATTCACACAGTTTAAGAAAAAGTAAGTAGTTAACTTTTTTGGAAAAATAAATTTAGATTGCTATTTTTCTAAAATATCCTTACATTAAATAGAGTACAACTTTATATTAATTATTCATTAAAACTTGAATTGATGGTTTATGAAAATTTGAATTGATGGTCAAGAAAGAATCAATCCTCATTTTACATTAAATGGGGTAGGTTATATTCAATAACAATCTATATTAAATAAAGTAGTTTATACTAATAACAACCTACATTGAATAAGGGTATTTTAAAGAAATTAAAAGATAACTATATTCTTCAACTGGAAAGTGGACTACAATTTGAAACAGACGAAAAAGGAAAACAGGATTATCAAAATGGGACGGAGGAAGTATAAACATAAATGTCCTTGTATGTGAAAATAGATGTACAACATATACTGTTACTACGGAAAAACAGTTAACATTATTGAATTCATGTATATATTATGCTTCTTATTCAGGAATTCATCAAATAATTGTCGAATAAGGTATAATATTTTCTCTTATCCCCTAAATACCCGTAAAGGGTTTAGTTTGGTGCATTACATTTATTTCATTTGGCTGTAAAAGAGTAGTAAAAAGTATGCAATGAAACCCCATAATATGATGAAGCTCAATAGTTGAATTCTTTTGTTTCCTTTTTTTTTGGGCAAAAAGAGTTCTTACTTCGTTAATATTTCCTTCTTGTGGAAACTGCATTCAAAATAAAAGATTTAAATATCAAACTAGACTCAGAAATGAAAATAGAACTTCCTTATTTTTTTTCCTTTCAATGGGTATTCGGGATTCACGGGTTAACAGCCCGGGCTTGATTAATCCCATTGGGCCTGTGCCCCCCAACCAAGAGACACAAGTTGTTAATAAAGTCAGAATCGACCACACGACCTGAGATCTAATGAGGTGATCCCACAGCCAGCTGACCTAAACCTGAGGGGCGAACTTCCTTATTTGAATTGCTATTTTTTAGGAGTTTTACAATTAATTAGGAAATAATTCTTTGACAATTAAAAAGATTCTACTTCACACTTGTAAAATAAAGCCTGGACCTTTCCGTAAAACTTGACCAAGTTCTTAGATATGGGTATAGGATGTGCCAGTCAATAATAGGTCGTTCCATAGGTTAAAAGGTTCCAAGGAACAGAGGAAATTGTGGATGACTGTAGAATAGCCAATAATAGGTGTAACTCTAAGCTACAAGGGCACTGTATATATAGACTGTCAAAGTCTCTTCAAAAGCTGAGAGCCTTGAAATTGGATTTTAGCTGTTTGACAGTTACTATATATAACAATTCGAACACATACTCTTTATCCCCAAAATAGAGTCTTTATCCCCAAAACAATTCGAACACTTACATATTCTTCATCCCCAAAATAGAGTCTTTACTGTATATAACAATTCGAAAACATACATTTTATCCCCAAAATAGAGTCTGAGAATATACATTTTCATGATTGATGCCCCTTCGTTCGTGCACGACGCGTTCCTGGTTGAACTATTACCAAGTCATGGCAAAATAAACCTCAATCCAAAAGTGAAAAACACATTATATTGCAATTTCTCTAGTTTGAACAAATCATTGGCTTAAAAAATATTTTGAAAATGCCCCAGTAATTATGCAATGGAACGAGCTAGAAACTGACTCATCCCATGACTCATCCCATTCTGATTCGATTTTATTTGCTGTCTCCAATTTGTACCAAGCAAATTTCAATAGAAAAGGGCATAAAAGAAAGGTTGAAAAAAACAAAGGAACATGCTAAGAATAATATTATAATGGTTGAGCAACTTCTCACCATTTAACTAATCTTGTAGCATATATATTACATAACCTGAAGTCTCTAGAGTAGACAAACTAGTACATAAAAATGGATCTAATCCCACTGTTACATTAGTACTTTTCAGATTTGCAACAGTTGATATTTTATTTGCTTCATAACATTTTGGTCCTTGTCTTCAACGCCTTCTTGGTGCTGTTTCCCTCCGGCAGTTGAAGAAAACAGCAG
Organism: Coffea humblotiana; assembly: GCA_023065735.1. NCBI lineage: Eukaryota > Viridiplantae > Streptophyta > Magnoliopsida > Gentianales > Rubiaceae > Coffea > Coffea humblotiana. Next base: position 25,381,498 of record CM041208.1, on the reverse strand, counting down.
CAACAGGAACGCCAAGTTCATTTTCTTCGGCAAATTTTCTTGTGCTGAATTGATCTCTTAAAAGTGGTGCTTTCACTGTCTGTCTTCCTTTCTGCTTGTACAAAAGGAATACAAACCTGTGGACCCCTATATTTGGGCTTGGCACTTCATAAGTCACCACTTCTCTCCCTGTTGATAAATTAAAAGAAAGAAAGCAAAAAAAGTTTAGTAACAAAAGAAAAAATTCCCAGTGTATGTCTGGTTTATTCCTCCCTGAATGTGAGGATACAAAGAAATAACACATACCAAATAAGGAATTTGTCGTCCCTGGGATGTCTGTAACTATCCTGCCACATGGTCAAATCAAGTTAAGAGCAGTATTGTAACCCTATGGACAAATTTTCTTTACGAAAGTTTTTCATTCACTTAAGTCAGCTATTTTAGACATTTCACTAAGACTAACAAACCAAGTCTAGCTTCGTTTCTTCAACTACTAACTACTAACGTGCATGTTTGATGTTATGCATATTGCGAATTCTCGGCCAATTTCCACGCACATATGATGCTCGGTGATTCAGCAGGACGTTTGGGTCATGCTAGCTAATTAAGACAACAGAGATACAAACACAAAGAGCAGATAGATAATATATACTTAAAAGAAATGCATACCAGTGCAAGTGCTCTCTAAGGTATGGATCACTAGGACCAGGAACATCAGGGTCAGTCATGATCTGCAAGATTAAACAAACTCACTCAATAAAGTGGTCATAGATACAAAAAAGAAATGCACAAGATAAGATTAGAAAATGGTGAAATTGGATGCGGAAGAATGAAAGTGTTTACCAGTGTGAAGAAAGATCTCATGTCACCTCCAGGAACTTCGACTTTTGGTTTGTTGGCAACTGAGGAAGGATATAGCTCATACCCATTATGCACTTGCTTGTTCGAATTGTAGGTTATAGTCATCTTTGTTGTTGAAGTGACGCCGTCAACAACATCTCCAACAACTCCACTAATCACAAGAGGATCTGCAACTTGTGCCATTCTTGAAAAGGTAGGAGAGGAATCAGCTCCTGCTTGAGAAGGTATTCAAAAGATTGGACAATACTATGGGTTTTTCTTTTTTCTTATTTTTTTTTTTTTTTTTTTTTGGGGGGTGGGTGTTGTGTGTGGAATTCTATTGCTGAGCTGAAGAGTGAAGACAGGAGAAACCCAAATTTATAGTGCAAAGAGCACTGCTCAGGCTGCTTCAGGACTCAGATGACAAATCCATTTAAAAACTACTCAAATGTGGAAACCAAACGAAAAGTTCTTCTTACTCACTTTCTCTGGGTTGCTGCACGTTTCATTGTATAGGGAAGCCTGAGATGATTGATTTCATAATTTCGGTTACTTCGCAATCCTTTGTCCTCGACCGACCATGTGAATTGACAACAGCAACCTCCTCAAATCTCTTGTGAACCGAACCTAAGCGTGAACGTTGAAGCTGATAAAAGTGTAACAACTTCACAGTTGTTTGCTTTCCTCGATTCAAATCTGTCAGCTTAATCAGTAGAGTTATTTGTTCCACATTAATTGAGAGAGGAAGAATCCGCACAATTAATTGGTTAGTGATTTCTTCTTAGGCTGGACGAGTGCATCATTCTATTCTTGGTATTGGACTCAAGGGTGTTCATCATCTAGTCATTAGTAATTTTAGGGCAAATTACATTTTAGCCCCCTGTAGTTTTTGCGAAAACCATATTACCCCTCATGATTCAAAAAACTATATATAAATCCCCTGTGGTTTGGATTGAACTGTCAAATAGACGGAAATCACGAATCGTCACGATTCGTGGGCAAAACGCGATTGTTGTATTGATAGCAGTAAGCAACATTCCCATATTATCCCTGACCACTTTGACGCACCCAATAAAATGTATCTGTGCTCCTCATCTCCTTCTTTGACCACTTTGGTGCCTAGATCTGTGCTCCTCATCTCCTTCCACTACCGGTTGGTGAAGGCAGTACATTTAGTGAAGAAACCAAACCAAGATAGAGAACGAAGGAAATCTGAAGGTGAGTTATAACATCAAGGTGCAGTCTTTTCCTTTTTTCTGAAATATAACTTGAATGGATTATTAATTTTTTTCAATAAACTCTAGATGTCATGCTCAAGCAGTGCTGGTGGAAGTACTGAAGATCTAAGGTACCAATACCTGCATTGTTCATGTGGGAGAAAAGCAGTGGTAAAAATTGTTGAATCCGACAAACCTTTAAAAGGAAAGCTATATTTTGTTTGTGCGACAAGAACTTGTGAATTTTTCTCATGGTGCAATCCAACAAGGAGAATAAGACAAAATTACACTAATGATTTGGATGTTACAAGGAGAGACATATTTAGTGGAGAATCAAGTATTGATAGTTCAAATTTGGAAGGCTTGCGCATGGATGGTGGTTTATATTTGAGGAAAATGAAAAACATTGAAGAAAGCTTAGGAGTCATGAAGATTTGCGTGGCTGCTTTATTTGCTATATCTGTGCTATCATTTCTCGTTTTGATGTTTAAGTGAAAATATTACATCTGAAAGTGCTGTAAATTATGGCTATGAAAGTGTTGTAAATCTGAACCTGTTGTGTTCAATGAATGAATGAATGAATGAGCCTGCTTTGGTAGTCAATTGATATAAATGGGCAAACACGATTTCCAGTTGGTATAAACCTGCTTTGGTACTCACATGCTGAACTTTGGATTCATTTGACAATATAGCTGTCCAGAAGTTCACAAAAATCTGGTAATACATCAACCAGTTTTTACAAAACAAAATAAGGTACATAAGTAGCTTATCAAAAAGTCCAGCAGACACCAAGATTCAACAAAAAGTGTAGCAACAACATATTAACAAAAAGCAGAAGTAGACAAATAACTTAGTTGAATTACAATTCCACGTTTAGCTCTCTTAGCCCTCAAATTTTAGAAACACGTTAGCTTTCTTAGCCCTCAAATTTTCCAACACACTTGTAACTGTTGGTACAAGTTTTCTGACTCTAGTTGATCTTCTAGCATCCAAAATGGGTTCAACAGCAAAAGCAGCTCTTCTAGTATCCAAAACAGGTTCAACAGGTTCATCAGTTGATCTTCTAGTTTCAAAAACTGGTTTAGCAGCAGAAGTTGCACAAGGCTGCATACATAGATAAATTTAAGTCAGTTAATTGTAGTTAATTGCAGTAATAACCAGCATCATTAATAGTACCTGTGAAACTGAACCCTATTGTGAGACAGATCCAATACTTGTTGCATTTCCAGCAATATCCGTTTCATTTGCTACATCATTCCTTGCATTTCCAGCATTTGTAACATCACTACTTGTATTTCCAGCATTTTCAACATCATTACTTGCATTTCCAGCATCACTAGCTCCAGCAGGCACCTATTTTAATGGTAACAAATTAAGCACAGATGACATGATAAATAGAAAAGAGACGGTAACACTGATTACAAATTAACTACTACTACAATTTACCTTATAAAACTTAGACTTTGGATGGATTGGGAATTTACAAGTCCTAGAATTATGTCCTGGCCTAAAACACTTCTTACAGTGCACAGCAAGTCCTTTTCTTGTAGAAGTAGTGCCTCTAACTTCATCAGCTTCTCTTCTTCTCACTTTCTTGGGTCTTCCAGGTTGTTTTCTAATCTTTGGAGGATTCACCTGTTCAGCTCCTTTTGAATCCCAATATTCTTCAGAAGGCATTGCAGCTATAGTGTAGTTATAGGTGCTCAAGTATGCTTCTTTGCTATAAAAATGATCAACATAGCGTTCAGGCTCTGATTTATCCTTTTGAATAGCAGCAATAGAATATGGGCAAGGAATCCCACTTAGTTGCCATGATCCACATGTGCATGTCCTACGTCTTATATCAACAACATATCCTCTAGTCCCACAATCCACTTCATACTCAGCATCTCGAGAATAATGAGCTATGCAGAACCTACTATTCAGCTTGTTCTTCTCAAGTCGTTCTTGTATGTTTGGACAGAGGTTCCCTTGATACTTTTGCATGCCTCCGCTTTTCACATTTAGCCTCTGCATCAGCTTTCTTCTTATCCACTCAAACATGGAGATGATTGTAAACTCTCTTGCTGGAAGTATGTAGGAATTAAATGACTCATTCAAATTATTAACAAGAATATCACTCTTGCATGAGGAGCTGAAATGTGACCTGGACCATAAATGTGCAGGAATCCTATTTAACCAACCAGCTGCATTCATAGCTTCTCCAACCTTTGGATCAGCCCTTTCCAATTCAGTCATTGCTGTCTTGAAGTCACGAATGTTCCCAGCAGACGCAGCTGCCCAAAAGTACTCCTTCAACTCCTTTCCCTTGAACTTCTGTTTGAAGTTTTGATATATATGACGAAGGCAGTACCTATGCTCTGATTCAGGAAACACAGCATCAATTGCACTGACTAACCCCTTTTGCCTATCAGATATGAATGTCCATGGAGCTCCATTTTCAACACCAAATTCAGTTTTCAACTCCATCAAAAACCATTTCCATGAGTCATATCTCTCGGCTTCCACTACAGCAATTGCAATGGGAAACATGTTATCATTGCCATCCCTACCCATAGCTGTCAAAAGCTGTCCACCAAATGGATTTTTCAAAAAGCAGCCATCTAATCCAATTATTGGTCGACAACCAGCTAGAAACCCATTCTTCATTGCACTTAAACTCCAGTATATTCTTTCAAATGTCCCAACCTCATTCTCATCCAGTCTAGCCACTTGCAGGCTAATATGGCTACTAGGATTCCGGATCAACAAGGTAGCAGCATAATCTATGATGACATGATACTGTCTTATATCATCCCCTTGTAGTACCTCTCTTGCCAATCTTTTAGCTGTATAAGCCTGTCTCATGCTTATGTCCACCATAATCTCTCTCCTCATAGTTTTGACAAATCCTTCAATGGATGAATTTGGTTCATCCCTGAACCTATCTAAATATTTTTTGTTCAAATATCTTGCATTTGCATGATGGTTGTTGTATTCTCTTCCACACACATGCACTCTCTTTATTGATTTGATCTGAAAAGTGCTTTCATTTTGAATTGGGCTTGCCCGTATCTTCCAGGAACAACCCTTTTTGCACATGGCAATAACTTTTGCTCTTTCATTTTTTTTATACTTGATGGTGTAGCCTTCCCTGACATTCCATTCCACAAGTGCTTCTCTAAAGGCCCGTAAGTTCTTAAATTTATCCCCAACTTTCAACTCAAAATCTGATTTTCTGAACTCAACTGCAGCATTAAAATCTCGACAACCATTACCTACCCCATTTCTTTCATCATCTCCCCACATAATGTCAAGCAGTTCTTCATCATCAACAGCAAATTCATTCCACTCTTCATTAGTTTTAGAACTCTCCCCTTCCTCAAATTTGTTCTTAGAAGAGCTTGGTGGTTGCAGATCCTCCATTGTATCTGTCTGCTTTGCTGTTGCTGGTTCTTCATCTGTGTCTTTTGCCTGCTGCTGATTTTCTTCATCTGTGCCTTTTGCAAAAATATCCTCATCTTCTGGTCCTTCTAATCCCTCTTTCAACCACTCAGGCTTTTCTAAACTATCAGATGTAGCATCACCGTAATCATCTTCACTTGCAGGCTGTTTTCCAACTTCATCTTGCTTCTCTACAGCTTTTTCACCTTTTTCCTTTGCTGAATTAGCCTCTGCTTTGCTGTGTTTTTTGTTGCTAGCTAGCTTGGTAGGTCTTCTCACTGACTTCTTGATTACTTGTTTCCCCTTTCTGTTTGCTAACTTTTTAGGGGTGTCTTTATCAGATGCCACATTTTGTGGGGCATCAGTGGGGGCACTTTTAACATGACTTTTTACTCCAACCGAAGCAACTTGACTAAGCATTTCATCACGCAATTTAGCATATATGTTGCAACCATCTACTCCTTCATGTGCAGTTAACATTAACTCTATTTCTTTATCTCCTTTGATTTCAGCTGCTCCAACATACAACCCACAATTTGGTATTTCAAAATATAGGTTCACATTCAAGGCATCACCATACCTACTATACAATTTACACAACATATCCCTGGACAATTTCCTTGTCTCACAATTTTTAAATATGGCAACATTGTTACCAGTATAAACAGTTTCTGGTTCCCATATGAATATACCACCAAAATGCAATTTTATAGCAATTCTTTTTGAAGTTGTCATTTTTTTCAAACCCTGCATTAGAAATAGTGAAACACATGATAAGCCAAAAAAATACAATCTGATTAAGAAAAGGACATTTCATATATTACACACTTCAATGAAAACACATGATTACAAAAATATACAATCTGGCCTAAGAAAAGGACATATAGCATATCGCATACTTCACTGGACCACATGATGGCCAACAAGCCGACAAGCAAAAATTATTCAATGTCCAAAGTGCCAAAACTTTATCAGCAGCCAAATCACTCTATATTATTGACAATCAAGCCAATAATTTGACCCAAATTTGACCCAAATCTGACACTAATCAACATTTCTCAAACTAACAAAACCATATTCTACCCATGTTTAGCTGAAATTCCGGTGATTTTACAACTTTCGAATGCAATTTTTTTTACCCTAATCTTAATGCATAGGTTCAATTCTAGTCGATAAAATACTCTATGCTTAAATATGATAATACAGATTGCCCCAAAGCAGCAAAATTTTAAATTAATCAATGCTTAAGCATTATAATCACTGATTTATTAAATTTCCAACCGATAGTTTTTGTTCAAAATGCTCAAGTGCATCTTAGATGCTAAACTGAAGTAAAAAAAACTTACCAGATGCAACAATAGCTTTCGTGAAACTCTTTCACTGCTACTTTTTTATCTTCACTGGTAGATCTACGGTTTTAATTTTGTGGGTTAAATTTTCTCTCTTTCATTCGGCGGTCATGTTTTTCTCTCTCTTTCTCACGACAAAGACCAGAGCAAGGGAGAATCTGACTTCATCTGCTTCTTTTTTGTATTTATATTAGGGTAATTTGGACATTTTGCCCACGAATCGTCACGATTCGTGATTTCCGTCTATTTGACAGTTCAACCCAAACCACAGGGGGTTTATATATAGTTTTTTGAATCATGGGGGGTAATATGGTTTTCGCGAAAATCACAGGGGGCTAAAATGTAATTTGCCCGTAATTTTATTAAAATCGAGTGTTTAAATTCTTTTTCTACTAGACCAACATATTAGTAAAACTTATAACACAACATATTTTTATAAATTATAACATAACAAACTCATTCCTATAGAAGCATAAGTTATAACCCCATTAATTAATATATTAGCATGCAATATAACATATTAGTAGGTACATAATATATATATATATAATATACTATTAATGTATAAAATTCCAGAATAATAGGAAAGCTAAAGTAAAGAATGATAGGAAGACAATCTTCTTAAAAAAAGGGCAAATTCCACTTTACCTCCCGTAGTTTAGCTTTTTTTACATAACCTCCTTATGGTTTCAAAAACTATACATAACCCCCTCATAGTTTGGATTAAAGTGTCAAAGTAATGGAAATGATCATTCGTAATGGAGTCACCTAAAATGTTAAAAATACTCTTATGTAAAGTTGAAAATTATTTATCAACCAAGGGGGGTTATGTGTATATTTTGAAAACCATAAGGGGGCTATATGATAAAATATAAAAATCATATGAGATTAGTGTGTCATGTATTTATAGGGGTAATTTCGACATTTTTAGAAGTTCCATTACAAATGACTATTTCCGTCACTTTGACACTTTAATCCAAACCATGAGGGGGTTATGTATAGTTTTTGAAACCATAGGGGGTTATGTGAAAAAATGCTAAATCACAGGGGGATAAAATGTAATTTGCCCTAAAAAAAGTCAAAACGCAAATTATCCTTGCAATCCTAAGTGTTTAGGAAAAATTATTGAAGTACTTTAACAAGAAAATACCTTGAATCATAAAAGAACAAAAGAAAAACTAATATCCCTTACAACAGTGTATTAATATTGTAGGAACTTTTGACGGATTTATTAATATTGTAGCAAATTACTCCACACCAAGTCTACAGTAGATAAATATTAGTACATAAAAAGTACTACTACAACTCTACCAATCACAAGGCATCAACTATTTTTGCCATTCTTGAAAAAGAATGAGTGGAATCAGCTACTTCTTGAGGAAATATTTTAAAATATTGGATAAATACTATGGGTTTTTCCTTGTGGAAATATATTGCTGAGCTGAAGACAGGCGAAACCTATATTTATAGTGGAAGCCAAACCGAAAGGTTCTCTCCTTCTGTAGGTTAAAGCACACTTGACTGTATATAGTGGAAGCCTGCAAAACTTGATTTTTGATAATTTTGTTTTCTTCTTTGACCCTTTATCCTCGATCCACCACTCGAATCTCTTGTGAGATGAGCATGAACAATGAAGCTGATAAAAGTGCAACAAGTTTTGAAAAAGGAAGACAATATGCTTAATATACTTGTAGTAACTCACGTGCAAAGCATGTGATTAGATCATCCTAACATATTATATATGCTATTACTAGATTTTTTTTTTTGTGAAATGATAATTGTCACAATCATGATATGGTATTTTTCTTATTTTCTTTTACCAATTTTTTTTTTACATTGAAATCATACATATAATATTTGACAAAATTTTTATCTAGCTCTATATATATTTTATAGTTCAAAGTTTGACAAATCAAATATTGGTATTATGATATTCAACCAAATTTATTAAATACTTATAATGTCATTACACTATCATTAAGATTTTATATCCACAAAACAATGTTGTTAACCAAGAAAATATAAGTAGACATCAAGTATTGGAGCAAGAAATAGAATTTATAAATATTAGTAAAACAAAGGTTAAATTTATAAAATTGATTTCTAGAAGGTTATTATAGTAAACAAATTCATTTATTCTATTTCTATCATTCCAAGCCGGTTGTTACATTGCATGTTTACCTCCTCACCCTGATCTCCCAATGAGAGTCTAGATGTGCCTTCTTCAACTAAAATGAATGGTGAAAATTTTAGTGAAATCATCAAATTTTAACAATTGAAAAGATGATATTTGACCATTTTCTAGAGGATTTGACATAATTTCAACAATTTAAACCATATATACAACACAGATATATCTAATCACTCTTTTCGCTTTTTTATTTTTTATTTTTTATTTTTCTTTAGAGCAACAAATTGCTAGTATAGTTAAAGTGAGTTTATTATTTATAAATTGAATATCAGAACAATTTTTTTTCTTAAGATTTAAGTGTCATGAATTTTCATGTGAAGTAAAACTTAAAATTTGCATAGATGCTGTTTCCATGTTCCACTATGAACACCATTACCCAGTAAAATGGAAAACATATATGTTGTATATATAAAGTCTCATACACGGTTAATTTTTGTTAATACTATTAGCTATTGGACTTAAGTGAAACAAATTTGAGGAGTTACAGTGTAAAGTGAGAATGGGATAAAAGTTTGATGCATAAAGTGGAATTACTCCCCATATAAATATGAGTGCAAAGCGTATGAGTTTAAGTTTTTTTTTAACCTACTAGTTTAAGTTTTTATGTCATTGTTGAATTCCAATTTTTATATTGAGTCTCTTAGATGGGCTCTCTCAAATTTTTTACCCTAACAAAATGTGTGACTTCCTCAATTCCCCATTTGAATGATAGAATATACATATAGTACATAAGAAAGTCCGTGAATTCCTCAGTTCCCTATTCAAATGGTAGAATATAGTGCATTACCCTCGTAACAAGAATGTATATTTTTCTGGTACTTAATAGTTTAGGTAGAGCAGTTTATCAATAAAACACACATTTTGATGCATCGATGCACTTATATACCTGACGCTTTCATGATTGTACAATTACCAAGTCATTGCAAAAAAAAAAAAAACCTCAATACAAAAGTGAAAAAACACACTCATTTGAACAAGTAATTGACCTAATATATCCTTGATAATGCTTTAATCCGATTTTGGTTCGACTTTCATTGTTGTCACCAATGTTGATCTTACAATTTTTAAGAGACAAGGGCGAAGACCAAGGGTGGGAAAATGGTAGGAAGATGATTAAGCAGCAGCTCAGCGCTTTATTAATATCGCAGCAAATTACTTCACATGAAGTCTGAAGTAGATAAGTAGTACATAAAACTGGACCTAATTCCACTCTTGTAATCGAACTTGCAACGGTTAATATCTTATTTGCTTCATAGCATTTTGGCTGATATCTTTATGGCATGCCATATCTGTCAACGCCTTCTTGCAGCTGTTTCCCTCTGGCAATTGAAGAAAACAGCAGCAACAGGAAGGCCAAGTTCGTTTTCTTGTGCAAATTTTCTCGTGCTGAATCCATCTCTTGAAAGTGGTGGATTCACTGTCTGTCTTCCTTTCTGCTTGAATAAAAGGAATACGAACCTGTGGATCCCTATATTTGGCCTTGGCACTTCATAACTCACCATTTCTCTCCCTGTTGATGAATATAAAAAATTAACAAACAAAGAAAAAAAAAAAAAGAGGAAGAAAACCAATTTATTTATTTGTGCTTTATTTCTCCCTGAATAAAAAGAAAGAACACATACCAAATGAGGAATCTGTCGTCCCTGGGATGTCTGTGACAATCCTGCCACGTGGTTAAATCAAGTTCAGAGTTGTGTGTAATCACATAGTATGCCAAATATTATCAATAATGTTTTCTTTGCCAAAGATTTTCATTCCCTTGAGTTAGCTATTTTAGACATTTATGCCAAAAAAATTTGCTGATCGAGAGACTAAGATTTAAAACCAAGCCTGGCTTAGTTTCTTCAATTACTAAGTAACATGCATCTTTAATTACTAAGAATTACCATCAAGCTCAAGGTAAGTTCTAAGAGTGTCCATATTATCTTCTCGTTTCTTTCATCTCCTCCCAATTTTACTTTATTTTTTATTTTAGGGTTTTTCTATTCTGTACCTGAAAAGTGCACAGAACAACAAGCACATAAAAGAAAGGAATTGGCCCATGAGAAAATTTTTACATTACCAACCGTCCCTTAAGTTGAGAATGCTTAGTGTTGAAAATTTGAACTTTTTGCAAGCAAAGTTAAACCGGATCCGAAGAGTACTTTTGTTAAAGATAATCTCTCATGCAAAGTTTGTGAAATTGATAATATCCTTAAAGAATTAATTGTGGGGGATTGACCATTCCCATGAAGAAGTGATAGAATGATTTCTAGAATATGATGCTAGCTGATTCAGTAGGACATTTAAAACAAGCTAATCAATACATTAGAAACAATAAGCATAAATTAATAGATAAGTACATAACTAAAAGAAATGCAGCTTGAGCTCATTCAGTAGGAACAAAAAAAGGCAACAGCTCCGTGTTTCCGGGGGGTCTACCAATGAAAGATGAAATTTTACTATTGGAGACTGTTATTTTGTGTACAAGTCAAATTTGACAGCTTTATTTCAGATGTTTCATCAGCAGCTAGTATAACATGTTATTTATTCACTGTTTCATACCAGTGTAAGTGCTCTCTAAGGTATGGATCACTAGGACCAGGAGCATCAGGATCAGTCATAACCTGCAAGATCAAAAGAAATTCATTGAATGTAATGGCGACTGATAGAGAACTGAAATACACAAGACAAGTTTAGTAAATGGAGAAAGAGTTGAAGGATAGGGAAGTATGTTAATTTTTACCAGTGTGAAGAAAGATCTCATGTCACCTCCAAGAACTTCAACTTTTGGTTTATTGACAACAGAGGAAGGATAAAGCTCATGCCCATTATAGACTTGCTTGTTGGAGTTGTAGGTTACTGACATCTTTACAGTCGGGGAGATGTTGTCAACAACATCCCCAACAATCCTACCAATTACAAGGGGATCTGCTACTTTTGCCATTCTTGAAAAAGAATGAGAGGAATCAGCCACTACTTGTGAACGTACTTGTGAAATTGGACAAAACTATGGTTTTTTTCCTTGTGGAAATCTGATAAGCAAAAGACAGGGAAAACCCATATTTATAGTGGCTAGTTGCACACAAATTGCACGGCTCAGGCACCTTGAGGAAGGAGGTTAAAACTTGAATTCTATTAAAAAATGTTCAAAAGTGGAAACAAAAGGGAAAGGTTCTTCTCCCTTTCATTGGTTTAAGTCTAATATGGGCTTTTGTAGCCGTAGAATGTATAAAGCACGTTTAATTATATCAAAAAAGCAGGAGAAACTTGATTTGACAAGTTCTGTTACATCTCCCACGCTTTATCCTGTAAACGTTCCCCATAGATTAACCCCCTCAAATCTCTTGTGAGGTGAACGTTGGAGCAGAGAAAAAGTGTCACAACTCAGCTGTTAGATTGCTTTACCCGTATGCAAGTATGTGACTTCCTCAGATTCCGATTCCAACTGTAGGATATGGTGCATGCCCTCGTACAAGAATGTATATCTACTTCTTTTGGTACTAAAAAGTTTCAAGAGAATTGGGAAGATTACCTGATTCTGTGTAACATTGCAGTTTACATTTCTTGCACCAAAAATGTATAATTTCACATAACACCTATTAACGGTTGCTACCATCAACTTTTGGGGGACATGTACAAAAAGTAATCTGAAAATTCTGGTAGATATATCTGCACAGCATGATTCAAATTTTTGTAGACATTCTTGAGGTCCCTCATCTACCTTCATTTTATGGTTGTGTACGATTTTAGGTATCTTTTTATGTCCATTTCATTTTGTTTTTTCACGCAGTAGTCTTAAGCGACGAGTCATGTTACCCTTCATAGTTTTTATGGTATGAAAGGGAAGGTGAAAAAGAAAGTGGCACACATAGTCTCTTATATATCATAATTGACCAATTAAGTCCTTTATCTCGACAACGTGTAGCTAGTGTAGTGTTCTTAACAATAAATTAGCAAAATCTAATTACGGATCAAATATGTGCACTGTGCATGTACCTAAAAAGGGAGGTTAATCAACGTAATGGATCCTTACATTTTGAAAAACTTCTTTTCCAATCCTTCATATTAAAAAACGGAGCAAAATGATCCCTTGTTTATACAAAACAGACCATTTTGATCCAAGAACTCATTTCTAGCCAATTTTCTGACCATAACTTAGATTGAATTGTTAATTTATCACCTAAATTACTAAAATCAGCAGCCAAATTATTGCATCTGGTCCACAACTCAAACCAAAATTTGAAACAATCATAATAATATGGTGATTTTGTTCAAGACAGCATTTGTACATAATTATTAACTTAAACAAGTTGGAATCAATTTAATTTTGTTGCTAATCAAAAGTTTAATTGTTAAACTTTGATTAATTCCAGAATTTAATTTCCTTAAGACTAAATTAGTGTTCTAATGGGCAAAAACCTCATATGCTGAGCATGTGACTACTTTGATGAAAAAATGTTGTTTTTTTCATTTTTCCTCAAAAATTATGGGCACATGAATAGTTTGTACCCTTTTTTTGGTCAAAAAAGTTGGTTTGGAGACCAAAATGGCATTTTTACACTGTTTGAAATGTAAGAAACCAAAAAGATATTTTTCTTAAATGTAAAGGACCATGTTGGTGATTTTTCTTTCTGTATTAATGATACACATGAGTGCACATCACCAAATCCATAGGATTTATCCAATTTTCCATCAAGAGTTCTAAGTCGGTTGAATTTTGCCGAGATAATGGACTAAATTAGCTAATTATGATAGATAAGGGACTACATTAGTTAATATACCAAAAAATAAGGAAATAAAACAATAATTTCTGCTTAGATTCATCATCCTAGTTAATCCTATTCACAAACTTTTGTCGGTTACAAAATGGAGACAGTGTTGATGTTTGGTGAGTATTGTACACACGAGTTAAAATTCTTCCTCTACTCTACCCCTACACAAGAAAGGGGAAGCAAAGAGAGAAAATGTTGAACTCCAAAAATACTTGCTGAGGTTCAAAAGTGGTGCATCGGGTCTTCTTCCACTCGCACACCTTCTTCTCTAGCGCATTCTTCTCTTGTTTTCTTCAAAATAGCTTCCGTTTGAATTGCATCATTTTTTATGTTATATACATCACATCATTACAATATATTTTTCTATAAAAACTTTTAAAAATATCAATCGAAATGGCTCTTAATGCCAGCATTGCTTTCAATGCATTTTTCTATTACCGAGGACTCAGATTTTCTTCGAGGAGCGTCCAACGAGCTAATACTGTAAAGCAACCTGGTATCGTTCTGTCATATACATTGATGATATTCTGCATCATCATTTGCCCCATATCTTTCACTTGGTCGTGAAATAAAAGCAAAAGGTAGTTTCGTCATGGTGTCTTTCCTACACTCAATTTTCCTCTGCCCCATATCTAAAATTTGTGGGCCAAAAGTACTTAAGTGTGCGTGTGTGTCCACCACAGTCCACAGGAGCTTTCAATCCAGTTACTGTTGGGACATTCTCATGCGGCTAAATCATCAAAACTTTAGCATTTAAGGTAAAGGACAGACAAAACCTACTCTTTGGTGTCTTTAGAACTTTCCCAGAGCAGACAAGGTTTCCACTTATGGAAGCCTTTAAAAGAAGAGTGCACGAGGGTATAAAGGAATTCCGTGGAAAATGTCGCAAAGAACGATAGTGAGAGCGTGACAGGTCATTTCAAGAATGGAGGAATTGATTGGTGCAATTTCTCTACTTGAACTATTAAAAAAATGGTAGCACAATACTCAATAAATGGAACCCCAAAATTAACATCTCTTTTTTCTAAAAGTCTGTTAGGGAGAAAAAAATTCTGAGAAAGCCCGCTAAAGAGGCCATCTAAGCGAACTCACATAAAACCCAGTATATAAATCACGAATTCAACATATAAATCACGAATTCAACGTAGATCCAAAAGTTTAAACTGCTAGCTCATCGACCTTTATTTACATATTAAGGGTTCTTTCTCTATCTCATAGACTCATTCTTTTTCAAAATCTAAACAACATTGACTCCTTCGTTTAACATCAATCAAATCCCTTGTCAAACTCTCGGTACACCTAATCTAACACCAGTCAATCTTTATGACACTTTTGGTCCATCATCAATAAGAAAATTTCACCAATCCAAATCTGAGAAAAATTCACTTGCCAATGAGTAACCCAACTCATAATCAAAAGCCTCAAACACCTTACCAAACTCTTGGCGCACTTGGTCCAACACCAGCCAAATTTCATGGCACTTTTGGTCTACAACCAAGAAAAAAATCTCGCCAACTCAATTCTACTAAGAATCCACTTACTAATGAGTAACCCAACTCATAGCTAGAAACTTTGATAGCACATCCGAGAAGAATTCATTTGCCAATGAGTAACTCAACTCGCTCACTTTGATGCCACGTTTGAGAAGATATCACTTGCCAATGAGTAGGCCAACTTGTAACCAGAAGCTTTGCCTTGCTAATTAGTAGTTGTAACCAGAAGCCTTGATATTACTTTGATAGAAGAATTCACTTGCCAATGAGTAGCCCACCTCGTAACCAGAAGCTAACCAAAAGCCTTGCCAATTAGTAGCTCCACTTGTAACTAGAAGCCTTGATATCACTTTGATAGAAGAATTCACTTGCCAATTAGTATCTCCACTTGTAACCAGAAGTCTTGATATCACTTTGATGGAAGGATTCACTTGCCAATGAGTAGCTCAACTATGCTTTGATACCACCTTCGAGAAGGATTCACTTGCCAATGAATCAGAAGCTTTGATACCACTTGGACTACTTGTAACCAGAAGCTCCTATTAGGAAGGAAGAACAAATCCAAGAAAACCCACCAAATAGGCTCAATATGTAAGTTAGAAATCCAATATTAATTCAAAAGTTTAAACTATAAGGTTTTGAATCCTTATTTACATATTGAGCACTCTTTCTCCATTTCTCAAATCAACATGGAATAGAATTCCCTACGCATGAACTTAACAAAATCACTCTTGAAGATCTAAATTTCATGCCTTTCTCAATTGCACCTTTCTTCCGTTTTCTCCTTTGTCGCCACTTCTTTTTCCATCTTTATTATGTAGACCTCACATTTCCAAAAGAGAATCCACAATTTTGTTCTTGCCTACTTCTAAGTTACCTCCCTATTGCTGGCTAGAGGCTCAGTGCCATATGGGTATCAATTAATTTTCTTGGTTTTTTTGTGCTCTGGGGCGTCTAATAAATCTTAATAAAAACTTATGCATCATCAACTTTTATGAGATGAAACTTATCAAAGTTGATTTTTGAGAATCATGATAATTTTCCCTTGATTATAGTGTGTCTTTGTGAGTGCAACGTACTTGATATAGATGACGGCGAAGGATGCAGAAGCTACACCGTAAACATAACGGGAACAAAAGAGATGACTGTAGAAGGACTATGCATGCAGGTTACTGAGCATTGAACCACTCCAAGTAAGTTCAAAAGACTCCAACTCTCAAAAATTTTTTTAAAGTCCAAGATAGTGGTGTTGCTCAACTGTTCAATTGTCAAGGCAAGATAATAGGTTATTAGAGTTCTCTCTAGCCATTGACTCTAGAAAATTGTGATTTATATTGTTCTGTTGTACTTCAGGTACTTTTGTTTATGATACAATTCCAATTCGATAGACCCCAAAAAAATTATAATAAAACACTCCTAAGAAAAAATTGAGTGTGAGTGGAAGTAAAAGTAACTCACCAAGTTGCAATAGGTAGGAATTTGTTATGCCTATCTCATGACTAGCAAGCCGTACTGGTTTTAGGATTAATCCCAAAGTTCTTCCACCACTCAGCCTCCCTGCCACCACATAATCAAGTACTTAATTAGCAAAATATTAATTGTCAAGATAATGAAAACAATATTTGAGTTAATCTAGATTTTATTCCTCGTAATGGTGCCACTTAGAGTTAATCTAGATTTTATCATATCAAGCTAAGAATTTTCGTACACTTACCACTAAACTATCAACGAAAGCACTCCACACTATTTGAGCAACTTAAATGCTCGGATTCTTGAGAAATTACTTTTTTCCTTGATACTTAAATCATCAAATTGAAAGAATGTATTTATCCGGGACCACAAAATTCCAATTATTGTATAGTTTGATAGATTTGCTCCCCACGTAGACTTTGCATGCTAATAATGATAGCTTAAAGTTTTCTGTTAACAAACCTTATGCCATGTACACCACCAATTCTCTAGGAAGTTTTTTTTAGCACGATTATCACAACCTGTGGACGAAACTGAGATTAATTTACAGGTGTATGTATGTATGTATGTATATATATATATATGTACGCTTTGAATGTGATAGATATTTAGAGATGAATGTATATATGTTGCATGTATATATAGAGATTGTATGTATGTACATGCGTATATGCATATACGTGTACATGTATATGTGTATGTATGAGTTGAATTATTCCGGTTTATGTTGAGGCAAAGAAAAAGGTCAAGCATTTTCTCATATACTTTAGGAAATTTAGAAAAGAAAGAAGCAATAGAATTTCTTGTTTCCCTTATTTAAGCTCTCACATAGTAAACAATTTATCTGCTCCTTGGTCATAATTCCTTGTCTTCCATTTAGAATAAGATTCTGTCCGCATAATCTTTAGCTTCTAGAAATTAGTTTGATAATCTAGACATGTACTCCCGGAATCAAACTTTGAGGTAATGCATAAGGAATCAGTAATTACACTAGAATTTGTAACAAGTCATGATACAATTATCACTGGTTGTGCATTTTCGTTGTAAATGATTATGACGAAACAAGTTCTTGTCTTTTGAAGATCTATTCAGCTTTTGCTTGATATCAATAATAATATAAGATCTCATAACGTGGTCTGATGTGATAATTACTGCATTTAATATGACTAACAAAGTTACCGCCTGAACAATGGAATAAAATCTTGGCATAATTAAAGATTTCTGCTCTTTTTTAACTAGTTTAAAAGAGTGACCATCATGATTTTTGGTATCATTCCACTTATATATATGTATACACATGGAAAAGCATAGGTTAGAATGAGTATATGGAGTTTTTCTGCTTCTTCCTTTGATCAGCTATTGCGCTCGGGAATTTCACTTTACTACATCAAATCTTCTAGAAAGAATGAGCTCAATCATCAGATTATGGCAAAGTTGACATATTGATCTCCAGGCAAAAGAAAAAATAGATATAAAGCAATGGATCTTCCTTGGCAATAATAATATGATTCATTTCCTCTTCAAATGAGTCTTCAAATTTCAAAACAAAAAAAAAAAAAAGATAAAGACACATCTTCAAATGTATTGACAATTCCAGTGTCAAAAATGAAACTTAAGATTAGCTGTAATCTTCTGGAGTGATTTCAGTTTAGATTTGACTCTTGAAGGCATGCATCCAATTTGGTACAAAGATTATTTGAAGTTGAATATGAACATTTAGAGTTTCAAGGGTTTTTTCTTTTCCTTTAGCAGAGTTTCAAGGGTTTGATTCTTCTTAATTTTTCAGCAGTGAAGGAGATCCATTCGATTTGTAGTTTTGTTGTATTTGATGCATGTATCTATTGCGACTACTGTAATAAATTAGGGATTTCAGACAAAAGAAATCAAAAAATGCCCAAATTTCAATATTAAGATGATATACAACCACCAGATAGCACTTGGTATATTTCTAGATGCTTGCATTATTGGTTGACCAGGTTTATCCAACTCAAGAGAGACAAAGATGTAAAATTTAGTTCTTGCATGTACATATAAAAAATTGAAAACGGAATTTTTGGTAAATGTAAGTTTTAATAAATTGGATGAAAACCTTTCTTTCTCAAAAAAAAAAAATTGAATAAGTATATTAACCTGTTAGTATTGACAATAAAGCATAACTTAGTTGATAATACACAATAAGACGCTTCACCTAAATTTGATGTTATGACTTTGAACATTAATAACGAAGCATAATTTAATTGATAAGACACAATAAGACGTTGCGATTTCAAATCATCAAGAGAGTAAATAGGAAACACAGTTCATCTTTAAATATATATTTAAAAAAAATATTTACTTGAATGGTTCTGGTTCTGTCCAGAGTATAATTTGCCTAGGGAGTCCGCAAGTCCGCAACTACATTTGCGAACTTGCACACCCGCAAAAAGGCTTCAAACTTTTTTGTCAGCCTGTGGCGCCCAAGGTTGAGAAAACCCAGCCATTCCAACGCCCAGCCCATACAAGTTAAAAGTATTTGCATTTTTTTTTGCTTATTTTCGTTTTGTATTGAAGTGATCTAATATCTATTTTGTTTTTTTGCAAGGAAAATGTTGTTCAAAAATCCAACTGTGATAAACTTAATTAACGCCAACAAAAAAAATGACATAATTGATTATATGTGTCTAATCCATTTTTCTTCAACAAGAAAAAAGAAAAATCTTGTCTACTTAAAAGTGTCAATCTATCAACAAGAATTACTTTCAATGGATGAAAATTGGATACCAGAGATATATCAAGTTCAAAGTTTTTAGACTGATTTTATAAATTAAAAATAACAAACTAAAACACTCCATTTTTTTATTACATTAGAATTTCAATTAAAGTGTAAGAGATTGACTTCTCTTTTTTTTTTTTAAAACAAATAAACTACACCATCCAGCTTGAATGACCATCATGTCTTAGTTAGCAAATTCAATTGACATCAATCTTATTGAATGCTAAGTGCTAACCAACCCTTTGCAGGTAACAATAAATTGACTCCTTGAAGACTTTACAATAAGAAATAGTTGGATCAAATGCAAGTAATTTTTACTATGATTGGCTGGCAAGTAAATCTTCACCACTCACTAGTGCTACTTTTAACATGCCCTTCTATGATTAGATTATGACAAGACAGAGATTAAGACAACCTTTCATTTTCAAAGTGGCCTAGGAGTGGGGTGTGATATTGAGATCGATTATTGATGTTATGTCAATGTGCAAACGCATGATCAACATGCATATATCGAATTTGTGATTAATAGCCTGTTGTTGTTCAATCAAAGCTAAAGATTTTTTTTTTTTCACAAAAGAACTCACAGCCACTACCCAAAAGTGTGCACTGGACTATGGCAGAACTATAGTGTAATCCATAGCAGAACTATCCTAAATTGGCTTGGACTTCCAACCAACCAAAAAGGAAAAAAAAATGTATATAAAACATTAGTTCAATAATAAAGAAAACATTAGTTCAATAATAGGCCTAACAAAGTCATGTAGCAAAGAGTACAAACGACATTTATTTCTTTTGCATTCATATCAAAGGAAACTGCAATCCTTGAAACTTAACGCTGCAGTGTCATTTTCATCTCCTAAGGAGACAAGTTCAGCACGTTTCTTGTAGCAAACTTTGGGTTAATTTCAGAATCCTCCCCTGAGGTTTATCATAATATTTCTTAGTACCCTCAAAGTTTTAAAAAATCTCACTTACCTCCCCTATTAACATGACGTGATAGGATGTCCCAATCAAAGGCATTGAAATGACAATGTTACCCTCAATATTTTTCTTCTTTTTTAAGTAGCAAAAGACTAGGAAAAGCAAAAAAAAATCTTGTAAGATAAAATATCTGAAAATAAAATAATAAGAATGCCATATAAAATATTTTTCTCCCTCTCTGATGTAAAAATCTTTGCTTTTAATTTTCCTCTTTGCTACAACCAATCTCCTAAAATTTTGGCTCTAATTTCCCTCTTTGTGACAAAATTTTTGTTTTCTGCAAAATTTTTACTCCTAATTTTCGCCTTACTATAACTAATCTCCTGATGTTTCTTTCTTTTTATAACATTGAAATAGCTTCAAAAAATCACTAAACTTTGACTCAATGGCCACCAAAAAGGGACTAACTCCCTCTTTGGGTTGTAGGTTGGGGGTTCGAACCCCACCTGCAGTGAAAAAAATTCAAAAAATGTGCTAGACCATTCCATTAGTTTAGTTAGGTCCATATATCTACTAATTCCTTACACTGCCTCTTTAGGCTCCCCCTCCCTATAAAATAGGATAGATTAGATTATAAAAATGTTATTATTGTGACAAAAAAAAGGAAATAGTTTCAAATGTTACCCTTGTACATATCAATGTTCTTTGATTACGAAGTGACTAACCTCCTCATATGCTATGTTTAATATTCCAATTTATTTGTCTTTTGTCATATTTCAAAATTCATAAATCAAATTGCACAAGAGTAAAATTGAAAAGATAATATAATCTCCTTCCTTTAATATATTTTTAATATTACTTTTAAACATAAGGGGTGATAATATTACACCAATTGTCATTCTAAGGGAGCCATGTGAGATTTATGATGCTTTAGGATTACTAGGTGATATTCGAATAAACCTCAAGAGATGTTTCTAAAATTAACCCACCAAAATTACTTTATTTGTAGGGATAATTTTAGAAACCTCCCTTGAGGTTTGTGACTATATCACTGACCTCCTTCTAAATTTTAAAAATTATACTAACCTCTCTTGAGATTAATTATCTTGTAACATCTAGGTCCAACCAATAATTAAAAAGTAATTTTAGTAGAGAGAATATAATATGATTCCACCATTATCCCTCATCTATTAAATTATTTAATTAATATAATACCAACCCAAACATTAAATAAAACACTAAAATTTGCTATTTATCATCAAGGATTGATTCACATATAGTATCAAAAATAGTATATCATTTTACATGTTTCACTTAATATAAGATTCAAATTAATCTTTTCAATTACAAACTCATTGTCAAATATGATCAATAATAAATAATCAAAAATTTATAACTAAAATATTACAAAGAGTGAACTTTAATACCATGAAAATCTCAGTAATTAATTTTAATATGTTGACAAAAATATTAATGATGTTAAAGTTTGTTCTCTATAATATTTTGGTTCCAAATTTTTTAATTATGTGTTATTGATCATGTTTAACAAAGGGTATGTAAGTGAAAAATGCAATTTGGATCTTGTATTAAGTGAAAAATATAAAATAATATACTATTTTTTGATGTTATATGCAATTTAATCCTTAATGATAAACAGAAAATTTTAGTGTTTTCCTTTAACGTGTGGGTTAGTATTAAATTAATTAAATAATATAGTAGATAAGGGACAATGATGAGATTATATTATTTTCTCTCTGCTAATATCACTTTTTAATTTTTGGTTAGATGTAGATGTTACAAGATAATTAATCTCAAGGGAAGTTTGTCTACTTTTTGAAACTTGAAAGGAAGTCAATGAAATAGTAAAAATTTCAGGGGAGGTTTCTAAATTCATCCCTTATGTGTATCAAAAGCCACATTTTGCATGTGCATATTGGGTGCCCTCATAAAATTTGGAACTATTACTCTGTTTCCACTTATCCAACGTAGTATAAAAAAAGCCCAACATCTCTCCCAACGCTCAAACGAAGAGCATATCAGCTGCTTCGCCTACAGCTCAAACCAAGAAACTAGAGAAAGAAGCTCGTTTCAACCTTTCTTTATTTTCAAGTACGTTTTCTTTTGTTTTTTTTTTTCAGTGTTAAATTGAAATTATTTTCTATTGCATCTTTAACTGTTCCTTTTTTCTAATATCTCGTAATTAGTGTAAACATATATTCCCGTACTCAAGGATCATTTTATTGTTACTTAGTATGGCTGACTGCGTATCAACAGCCTCTTAGGCTGTTGGTAACCCCTAAGACAAAGTCTTGGAGAGGTGGGAGCTCCAGGATAGGGTTCAACCCTTGTCTCTTATCATAGTTACCATTTAATTATGGCTATCATCTTTGGGTGGCTTTTTCTGACGGGATTTCTCGTCAATTATACTCTCCCTCCCCTAAACTATGATAGAGTAGATTATATAATTGTTGTCATTGCGACAAAAAAAAAAAAAGTATAGCTAACTGCATATGCAGTAGCTGTTCAAGTTGTAGTAGTTCAGAAGCTTGTTGGAACATTTTAAGTGAATATTAACTTCCCTTTAACTCATATGAACCATCTTCAGTGAGCAAACTTTGAAGACTGAATTCCCCTAAAATAGAATTTGGATTGTGATTCTTTTGGCTAGTTAGCTGATGTCGAAGTCTTCACTTGTCAAGAAATTAGCTTATGTGGCCTAACATATCAAGCATTTCTTGGATTTAGAATTGTTTTGATTAGGCCCTTAGGCTTTAGGACAAAGAACATAATTTTATGCAGCTAATTCTAGCCTATAAGACTTGGAATTGTTTTAACCAGGCTCTAAGCGTTTAAGTCGTCGCCATTTTTCTGCAATATAGTTGATGGATACCATGATAAAAGAGCGATCTATATGCATTAAAGTGGTAGATCATAATTAACAAAAGTTGTCAGAAAGTTTTCAAGTCAGCATTTTGATTTCCAGATGCATTAGCTGCTTGACAATATCCCCTTTTGATCATCAAAAAATAGCTTATAACCACGTCTAGTAAATCACTTTCCTGCATAATTTGGTAATTATTTTTATGAAGATGTTGATTTTAACAGTAAGTTCGTTCATTCTTTCCAGTAATGATTGCACAAATAGCAGTGGGAGTGGTGGGGTGTTTTCTTGTCTGGGCTTATCTGTCGATAAAACCTGCCCCTCCAAAAGTTTGTGGCACCCCAGGTGGTCCTCCAGTGACTTCACCAAGAATCAAGCTCAGAGATGGGAGATATTTGGCCTACAAAGAATCAGGTGTTAGAAAGGAAGAAGCTAAGTACAAGATCGTTCTAGTTCATGGTTTTGACAGCTCTAAAGATCTGAGCTTGCCAATTTCTCAAGTACGCAAATTCCTTCTTGATTCAAAATTTGGTTCAAAACTTTACCAGTGAATTTGTAAATTTGTAATTGATTTTGTAGACAGAGAATTAACGTGAATTTCCGACTGAGTAGCCAGTTCAAAGTTTGCAGAGTGAATTTCCTTTGCTCTAATCTGTCCAGGATCTCATAAAGGAGTTCCAGATATATTTCTTGCTATACGATCGCGCAGGCTACGGAGAGAGCGATCCGTACCCAAAACGCTCAGTGAAGAGTGAAGCATATGATATAGAGGAACTTGCCGACAAATTGATGATTGGCCCAAAATTCCATGTACTTGGAATTTCCCTGGGAGCATACCCTGTTTGGAGTTGTCTGAGATACATTCCTCACAGGTATAACAGTTAAAAACCACAACCTCTAATGCTTCATTCTCAGATATGGTGTTTCTTTTGAATGAATTCCCTTTTGCATTTGCAGGTTATCAGGAGTTGGACTCGTGGTTCCATCTGTTAACTACTGGTGGCCTAGTCTCCCTGCTGAAATATCAAGAACTATCAGGAGGCTAACTGCTGAAGACCGACGGGCTTTTCGAATAGCACATTACGCCCCACCGTCCCTGTTTAATTGGTGGATGACTCAAAAATGGTTCCCTACTTTAAGTGTTATGGAAGGAAACATTTCAATTTTCAGCAAGCAAGATGTAGAGATCATCAAGAAGTTATCTTCTGGCCCTAGTATCGGACAGGTAAATTACATACATTCTTGACAGGGTTACACCACATTATCGTTTTCCTGATCCTGTTAGCAATGTTACGAGTATTGATCTGTAATTGGCTGTTGCTTCTTCCCAGGAAAAAATCAGACAACAAGGCCTGTACGAATCTTTAAACCGTGATTTGCTCGTTGCCTATGGAGATTGGGAATTTGATCCAACTGAAATATCTGATCCATTTCCAAACAAGGACGGCTCAGTTCATATATGGCAAGGCTGTGAAGATAGGATTATTCCATTTGAGATAAATCTTTTCCTGTCCAAGAAACTCCCGTGGATTCTGTACCATGAAGTTCCAGAAGCTGGACATTTTCTGATGTTTGATTCCACCTTATGTGAAGCTGTATTGAGGGAATTTTTGTCTTCATGATGTTATTCTGCCTCTTGGCCTAAGTGTAGGTGAAGCATTTTATTTGTTTGTGAACTTAAAGCTCTAAAAACATATGCAAAAAAGATGTAGAAAATGCAATGTTTGCCAAAAAAAAAAATACAATTTCTTCATAACAATGTATATCTTCTAGCATTATATGCTAATAGTATAAAAATTCAATTCACTCCAAAATTTATTTTACTTTTTGGATAAAATTTTCAAACATAAATATGATTGATCTAAATTTATGAAGTTTAAGATTTTAAAGTCCTACTTATCGAAATACCTCACAGTTCAAATGATACGGTTTTAATTTCACCATCATACAGTAATCTAACCAACTTCTTATTATGAACGGGATCAAATTTATATATCTGAACCGTCAAAACCGTACAATAGTTATATCGGACCAGAGTTTAAAATCTACAAATGCAATTGTCAAAAGACGTAATCACCTCTAAACATAACCCTCTTTAAACAAAATCCATCACCACTAAGACTGAAGGAGTATTAATCAGCTAGCATCTATTCCTAAATGTCTGGACATATTCCTTATTTGTCCCAATTAAATGACTAGATGGATATCTAAGTTGTATTTTGAGATTGGATTAGAAACGCTTCAAATTGGTTAGACAAAAACACACATGATGGTTTACACAATAGTGGAAAAGAAACTGGGGTAGGGCCTGATCGGAGAACCCAATCCTTATTACGGGCCAGACAAGGTTCTGGAGATAAGTTTACACATGAATGGTACTTTACAGGTAAATGGACAACGTGATTTGGCCCACGATGTAATTTAATTTCTGAATCATTAATACTATGGATTTTGATGATTTCAAGAGTTCGATGGCAGAAGGTAAAGCATATATTTTCAAGCTTGAATTTTGAGATCAGGACAATTGTTTACCACTTTTATGAATTAAGAGAAGGAAATGCATTAATGTTTTACATTTTCTTCTTCTAGTTTGCTTTTGAATTCCAGAAAGCCAAAGATAATGAAGGAAAAAACTGTATGAATAATAGTAGAAATGCCCTACTCACTATTTCCAAAGTAAATTATACTATCAAGTTTCAGAAGTTTACCATTTTCTTCCAACTTTCTAACATGAACCAAGCTTTTGTTGAGCAATTTTAATTCTACAACGTATTTCGAGAATTCAACAAAATAGTTTATATTAACTTTTCTGGATAGCAGATAGTCTCAAATATCCCCGTTTGGAAGGTGAGTTTTTTAAGTATTTGTCTAAAACTTTACTGTAACTTACTATAGAAGTTTTTAAAAAAAAAATTTTTGAAGTGTGTTTTTTTTTAATATTTTGAAGTATATAGTTTAAAAATTTTGAAAATTTTTTTGAGGTTACTGTAACTAAAGTTTTTAAAAACTTGTAGCAGACAAACTTGGCAAAAAACAAGTAATGTTACTAGCATTTCGATCCATGTTATCCTTTTACATGTCAATTTACATTTTAGAGAAAAATATATGAAAACTAAAACTAAAGAGGTAGAAAAAAGAATGTCATAATTTTTTTCACTTACGTTGCTTATGGATTACTCAAGGCATATTCGCTAATGAAACACCAAGTCAATAATGGATCTCAATAATCAATGTCACACTCTCGCTCAATCACACTCTCCATTGCATTATTGTACCTCAGTCTCTGTCATGCAAGGCGCTCTCAGCTGTACCAAGAAATGGATTGTCGGCCATTAGGTTTGGACATTTGTGGAAGTTGCTAAAAATTCAATTGTTTTCATTCCTCGGAGACACCTTTTTAAACTTTGCCTCCCATAAAAACTATCAATTTTTTAAAAAAGGTGAAATTATAAAAATTCAATTACTAAGGGTTTAAACCTTAAATCCTATCAATGTGCTATTATATGTGATTTTTTCTAAATTTATATGAGTGTGTAGTATATCATTTTGGTTCGATAGTAGTTCAATCCCTGTTGGTTTCTCTAGATCCCGTTGGGCCACTTCCTCCGCCCTAATGTAAGCTAGAGTAGGAGTAGGAATAGGTTAAACTAAATGTTGCCGTCTGATAAAAAATAAAAAAAAATAAACACCTATTCTCGTGAAAATGCACAATTTACTATTTATTATTGCACTTAATCAATTTCTCGATTTAATTTCACCTTTTTAAAAAATTTGATAGTTGAAGTCCTAGTTAAAGATAATATAGTAGTATAATATAACAAAGATATTATTAAAAAATTTAGTATCATTTTAGAAAAGAGGAAATCATACATATATTGAGAATGCATGCACTATCACGGTTGGATGCATAACACATGAGTAAAATTTGAATTTAAATTTTAAATTCAGATGAGTTGTCATGTATCTAATGGTAATGATATATGTAAAAGATTAATCCCTTAGTAAAGTAAATTATTGTTTTCTTTGGCTCTAATAATTACGAGGAAAATATGAAAGTTATAGAGTTGTGACTCCAATGTTTGGATTGTAATTTTCTATTAAAAAATTTTTACATTTTCAGTAAATACATTTTTTAACAACCTTTTTTACTTCATGCACACATTAAATCATTATAGTATATTTTTTTATAAAAATTTTAAAAAATAGCAATCTAAACAAATTAAATTTCCAAGTCTACCGTCGAGGATCTCCTCAATCGATTTTAAATATCTCTATACATTTTTTTTTTTTGCTTTGTATATCTTTTTGTCAAACATGGGGAGATTCTGGAAGAGTGAGACGTACAAGGGACCAATTTTTGGCATCCATTTTTTCTTAAAGGTACAAAACGACCAATGAACGGGGCCGTAGAAGAAATTTCCAGAAATTAAGGGATAATATCAGAAACCTCCCTTGAAGTTTCTCTTAATATCACTTGGAGCCCTTAAAGTTTTAGAAATATCACTTACCTCCCCTAATAATTATAAAAAGACTATTTTAACCCTCACTTGGCACATAATTCACAACATATCAAATAAATGGAACTCAAAAATTAAAAAAAAAGAAATTCATTTTCTTTTTTTTCCTTTTTCTCCATCATTCTCTCTTACTCATAATTTTCGGATGACTGTGCAATATTTTATTTATAAATTATAATAAATTAAATTTTGTTTATCTTTTACTTTATGTGATTGTGATAAAGTGGGATATGATTTATTTGCTTATTTTGAGTTGATTTTTATAATGATTAGTACAGTTTAATAGTTTGAGTAAGGGTTGAAAAGATGTTGGAAAAAAATATAAATTCATAAGAAATTGATTTTTAGCATATAGAATTAAATTGATACAAGTGTGTTTCTTTTCAAATATCTTTTTTATTTTTGAAAATTATATTTTATGGAGTATGGCGTTGTGATGTGGTAATACTACAAGAGATTGTTTTTTAGGTGATTGTTTTCTTAAAGTGAACAAAGTGATTTAGGAATATTTTTATTTAGCAATTGAAAGAGTAGTTTAGGGTTTTTAAAAATTTTGTTACACAAATAACAAAAGTAAGAGAGGTAAGTGATATTTTTTAAAATTTTAGGAGTACTAGGTGATATTAAGAGAAATCTTAGGGAGGTTTTCTCATACACTTATTTTATTCTGAGTAGACAAGATTTCTGCATAGCTCAATCTAACCGAAGATGATACTCCCTTTTACATATAATGATCATTTTTCTGGGTCATTTCAAGGAGTTTATTGCCAAACTAACTCTTTTTTCAAAACATATATCAAAGTAATCTAATTTTAAAATTTATTACCTTTATGATACTTTTTTTGCCACTTAGGCTGTATATGTGCCAGGATGGAGATAAAGGCACCATCTATTTCTCTTTCCCATCTAATATCTTCTCCAATTTTCTCTCTAAACCTTCTCACATTTTTTTTTGGTTATCTTTTTTTTTTGTCAAATGTAATTTTAAGAAGCCAATATTTATATTAATAGGCATCTAAAAAATATGCTTATCGAGTTGATAATCTCAAGGCAAGTGAAGATTATTCTCTTGTCTTTTCAAGGAATAGGAAGGATAACATAAACAAATATGATAGCCTTGAAGTTTTTGTAATTGTTGACAACTTTTGTATTTTTTAAATTTATTTTTGGAAAAAAATATATATGCAATAGGTTTGATACATTTTAAAAAAATTCAAAGACCAATAATAACAAGGTCAATAATGGTAGAATTTATTTTAAATAATTATAAGGAAATTATAAAAGTCATGCAATCTTCTTGTACCTCTATAATAAAAAAAATTAAAAATTTTAGTTCATGTTAAAAACTATAAACTAGATTAGAACCTTTCTTCTTGTTATCCTACATGGCAATTAGGATAACAACCTACATGGCAATTAGGATAAGGAAAAAATGCACTTTTCATCCTTAAAGGTTGGGTTGATGGCCAATTTCGTCCTCAAAGTTTCACCAAAAATACATTTCATCCTCAAAGCTCCTGAATTTTGGCCAATTAGAGACAATTGACAGGAATAACACTCAATTTAGACGGAAAGCAATACGTAAGAAGCATGCCCCATTAGAACCAATTTTGCATTCAACAAAAAACAGGTAAAACCTGTTCTTGCTTCATTTATGTCCTCTCCACTCCTTTTCTTGTTGTAGTTCTAAAAAAATTTCTAACCACTAAATCCAGTCATTTGCTGGCAAAAAGGTTGACATAAATGATCGACATCTAGTTATTCATGGATTATAGGTGACTTGGATTTGAGTATCTATCCAAACGCATTAAATTAGCCCAGTCATTTAATTTAATTTAATTTAATTTTTATCTGTCAAAAAAATATATAATAAAGGAAACCCTATTTGCAACTTTATCTTGTATAGAAACTACCAGCTGTTTATAACTTTTAATTTAGAGGTAATTTCAGAAACCTCAGGGGAGGTTTTTGACTATTGCAAGTAGGTCCTCTCTAATTTAAAAGATTACACTTACTTTCTCTACTATTAGCATTTCAGTAACAATATAAATCCACTGTGCTAATTTTGTTCTAAAAATCCTAAAAATACCCCTTTGTTAGTTAGAAGGGGGGAAAACAAACTCATGAATTTCTTCCACATTGCAACTATTGCAATTCGCATAACAACCACCCTAACAAAGTCAATAAGCCACCTTAAACTTAATCCTCGTATTCTCATAATTTCAAAAGCCCAACTTTGCAGCCTTAAAGCTTCCTGTGCAAATCAATTATGACAATTAACATTTGCATTCAACCTAATCTTTTTCCACAATTTTTTTTTGCCTAAATTTTGCATCTAAATTGACCAATGTCATTATTCAAATTCAATCAAAATGGATGCAAGCTTGTTGATGCTTAAATAATATAACCCCCCAAAAATACTGATATGGAGCAACCAAAAGCAACATTAGAGACCACATTCTATGTCTTTAGGCAAATTTGATTATAGTTCTTGTATCCCAAAATTCTTTATTTTTTTTGCACAATTAGTATAATAGTGTAATCTTCCTCAATCTATGTTTCTTTTTTAGCCATCATTTTTATTTTCTTGTTTATATTCTGTACCACTACCATTCTTTTCATTTTTATTTAGTTTGACAACAAATATGCTTTGACAACCTATCATTTAGCAATGTCAATTCAATAATACTTACAAAAAAGGAAAACAAAAAAAAGAAAAGATCTATTTCCATAATATTGAGGATTCAAGATGTATTAGATGGTTGTGTAGATGGCGACTCTGAAAAAAATGTGGACTATGAAATACAGGAGAGAAAGGTAAGAGAGAGCATCGAAGAGAGAGAATAAGAGTTTGTTTTGTATGGTAGCCATTGTTTTAAAATGAAAGATTAGTTTTAGTTGTAGGCTTTTTAGAAATTATCTATAAGTGAAAGATATTATACTTATTTTATTGCATGAATGGAGGTTAATGTAATTATTCAAAACTAAGGGAGGTGAGTGAAATTGTTAGAAACCTCGGGGAGGTTTCTAGAATTATTCCTTTCTTTTATCTTGTCCAAAAATTATCACCTCTTTATTACTTCTTTTTTTTTTTTACCTTCTCTAGAAATGAAAAAATACTAGCTGTGCATAGGATTCTTTGTGAGCTTCTTTTATTTCCTACAAACTATTAGCTGTTTGTTGCTTTCGTCCATTATTTGAAAAAATTAACAGTTATTTATGGGTATGGTTTTCAGTTCCAAGCTAAAATGGGCATTATATAAAAAAACCACCAACTGTTTTTATCTTCATGCTATTTGCATGTCAATAAGGTAAGAAGGAAAATTTTGGTAGAATTTTGCCTTAAATTTTAACAATCCGAAGTAACAACCAAACTGGATACTGTAACCAAATTAATATAACCAACTAAAACCATCAAAAAAGAAGAGGTATAAGCTTGTCAAAAATGCATTCCAAGTGGTCCTTGACATGGTTCCTACTGAATATGGACCATAAACAAAATAATGTATAGATACAAATTTTAGAATTCAAAAGTTATAACACTGGTGTCTGCACTTCCGAACAGATTTTATCCTTTTTTTTATTGGTTCTAACAGAGCCTGCTTCTCACGTGTAGCATTCCGTCCAAATTGATTGTTATTTTGTCAATTGTCTCTAATTGGCAAAAATTCTGGAACTTTGAGGATGAAATGTATTCTTGATGAAACTTTGAGGACGAAATTGGTTATTAACCCAACCTTTGAGGATGAAAAGTGCATTTTTTCTATTAGGATAATTAGATGGCAATAATGTTACATTATTATGGGAATAAAATTTGAAAGCGAATCATATTGAAAGTATTTTTTAGCAAGAGTGTTATTTTGGCAAATAAAACTCCATTTTCCAGCACCCAATGTATAAAACATAGAAAACATAGAACGTGGCTGACGGTCCACAGAGCAAGAAAGTATCAGCTGCATCAGCTAGAGCTTACAGAAGAAGAGCAAAGAACAGCAGCTCTTTTAAGCTTTCTTCAAGTGGGTTTTTCTTATCTTTTCTCGTTTTAATGTTATCAATAGCTATTGCATTTCTTTGCTAGCTTGTTTCTGTTTCTTGGATGTTCTTGATGTTCAATGTCTTGCTATACCTGCAGGATTCCTTATTGCAATCTTTTAATCTTTAATTATTTTAGTGGATATGCTTTTGAGTAAATTGGATTACAGGACAGTTCTAAGATGCAGTAGTTAGAGGCTGCTTGTTGGAGCTTAACTAAGCACTTAAGCTTCAATTTTGCCATACTAATGTTGAGCATAAAGGGTTCTGATTTAGCATTCAAATGAGTGAGTGGTAGAAATTCAGAACCGATAGTCTCTTGAGGTTGATGCCATATTTTAAAGAGTTTTAACTTTGGTGCTTGCATCATGTGTTTTTACCTGGTTCTGGGTCCAATCCCAATTATACAAGTCCTTTGGGTACAGAGGGCATTAACCTATTGCCAGGGGAAGTGCTCATGTAGGGCTATGTCTTAACATAAATTTGATTTTTTTTTCAGAACAATTTGATAATTTATGAGGTGTATTTTCCCCAGCCAGGATAATCAGGCATTAAGTATTCCATTCATTGGATTCCTAGAGTACTTGTGATTTTCTGGACCCTGGACAGTTGCTGAAATGAGTTTTTGTAGCCAAAAGTTTAGGTCTAGAGGGTGTCATTCAAACATTTCTTGGAGTTAGAGCCATGCTCTTTTGTTCTATTAGAGTAATTTTAGTATGCCAGGAAAAAGAACTTGAGAGCTAAATCTAGCTTAGAAATTCCATATCTTGAACTCAATTTCATTATTTGGGTATAATTTAATTACCAGTCACTAACATCATCAGGCTATGTCATACTTCAAGCACATTGAACATATAGAAGCATGAGAAGCAGTATGTTGCTAGATTTTCTGCCCTATTCAGAAGCATTTTCTTGTTCTATCAACTATCATGCTGCATCAATGAGAAATCTATCATTACTTGAGCCCAAAATCGGTCAATACGTGGTACCTGTTAAGTTTATATTGATCAAAATTAGCTTAGATCCTTATTATTGCACAACTAGAACTAGTAGGACTTTCTAGATTTTGGATCAGCAATTACATGTAAATGAGCAGTAAGAATCTTGCAACTTGTGTATAAGCAAATAAACTTTACTGTTAGAATCCTTCAACGTGTCTAGTTGGGTGCTTATTGCTAAGTATTCTCTTACTGATCCATCCCTGCTTGACATTTTCTCTTGCAAGACTTGGTTTATGATTCATGCCTGTTTGCCAGGTCTATAACTGATTTTTTAAACCAGCGGCAATATGCTGACTTTCACATTTTCATTTCTGTCTCCAGCAATGTTTGCACAAATAGCAGTGGGAATAGTAGGGGGTTTTCTGGTCTGGGCTTATCTGTCAATGAAGCCTGCTCCTCCAAAAATATGTGGTTCTCCTGATGGTCCTCCAGTGACTTCACCTAGAGTCAAACTCAGTGATGGGAGACATTTGGCCTACAAAGAGGCTGGTGTTAGCAAGGAACAAGCTAAGTACAAGATCATTCTCATTCATGGCTTTGACAGCTCCAAAGATATGATCCTGCCAATTTCACAAGTATGTCCTTGTTCTTGAAAATTTAATTTATGGTTTACATTTTATGTCCTGTGAGCCTTTAGTTGGGCTTCTATCTGCTTAAAATTATCGTACAGTAATCTTGGAGGGAATAAAGTTTTCCCTACCCACTTCCCCAGCACTCAAAAAATATAAAAGCAAAGTTGTCTTCAAAGACAAAAGCACTTGAGTTCCTAATGGGTAGCCAAACCAAATTATTTTTTGACAAATTGATGAGTTTTCTAAATGTAAGAATTTGATAAAGTTCTTTTTCTGCACTATGAAATTGAGAAAGTTATTGTTGAAGAGGTGGAAAGTGCGTTTTTGGTTATTCCAGACAACATGGTTGAACCAAAGGCTTAGATGTGTACATCAGATTCTGGTTCTGTACCACAAAAGACCTGGAGTACTTAGTTTATGCAGCCACTCTAGCAATCAATTTGGATAAGAGCTTCTGGGGACAGATTGGAACTAAGTTTAGGTTTCCAAATATCTATCATATGTGCAACATTTAGAATTTATCATGCAGTCTCTTTACATAGTAAACATATGTAGTTTATAGTCACAGATCTAATTTGATCTCAACCTTATGAAAACATCTAATGACTCCTATTTATGTGTTTAGGATCTGATAAACGAGCTCCAGATATACCTTCTGTCATTTGATCGTGCAGGGTATGGGGAGAGTGATCCATATCCAAAGCGCTCAGTAAAGACTGAAGCATATGATATTCAAGAGCTAGCTGACAAGTTGCATATTGGCCCAAAGTTCCATATATTTGGCATCTCCATGGGAGCATATCCTGTTTGGGTTGTCTGAAATACATCCCTCACAGGTAGAAACAAATGATTGACTTTTCCTCAGTTATATTTCTAAATAGCTAATCACCCAAGTTCTTTGCTTCAAACTCTCCTGATATTCAAGTGCTACTCTATAATCACATTACTCGAGACATTGGCAGTTACCAGGAGCCTTGTTTCCCTTATTGTGTTCCTCCTTATTTCAACTTCTTACCACTCAAGGCTTGTTTTCTTGTTGAACTATTACCATCATCCTTGAAAAGGCTATTTTTCAGGTCCCAAGATGTACTCTAATGCTGACCTCTGATTGAAGTGCTATAATAATGAAGATGGTGCTAAATGTTTCCCTTTGATTGAAAGTGGTGTTTTTTTTCCTATTTTTTTGGGTTGCCTAATAAGAGCATCATATTCGCCTCGAGGAATGCATTGCTTTGCTGGAGATGAAAATACCCCTCCCCCCCTCCTCCCGGGCCCCCCCAAAAGAACTGAACAAAAATAATCTAAACGAGGCAAAATTCTCTTGTATGACAGCATCAACATAAAATGCTCATGAAAAATGTTACCCTGCCTTGGCATGCTTAAACTTGTATCATGCAGAGCAACAAAAACTAACTTCTTTCTAGCATATTCAGGATTAAATTATATTCTGAAAGACTGATACTTAAGCCAAATGATGGTAAAACTAGGTATCAGAATAACCACTGTGATTCTGAAAGTAAAACTATTGTTGGTCCATGTGAAAACCTTTATTTGATTTAGTGCATGCTATATTTCAAGTGTAGTACGTTTTGTAACCTTCCAGTGAAGCACATATGTTGATTTTCATGCTCATGACTGAATTATGTTAACACTCACCATGTGGCGTTTATCACATATTATAAAGGTAAGTATTTGAGGAATCCCTGTTTTCCGTTTTAGTCAAAAGCAATTTGTAACCATTAGAAAGTATATGCTTCTTTTCCCACATTTATCTTATGTACCCCTTGATTGTTAACTGAAAGTATTTGATTGTTAGGAGAGTTGTTACATGCAAAATATTGACATGTGTTGTTTAATCAAGTTGAAGGAAAATCTATTGTTTTGTTCTTTTCAACACTTTGTTGAACAAATTTGTCTAACATTCATTTCCACCTGTATGTGCAGGTTGTCAGGAGTTGCACTGGTAGTTCCATTTGTTCACTACTGGTGGCCTTGTCTCCCCGCTGAACTATCCAAACATTCCCTCAGGAAGCTACTTGTTCAAGACCAATGGGTATTTCGAGTAGCACATTACACCCCATGGTTGCTTAATTGGTGGATGACCCAAAAATGGTTCCCATCCTTAAGTATAATGGAAGGAAAAACAGATATTTTAAGCAGCCAAGATCTTGAGATATTAAAGCAGTTGTCAGGTGTCTTAAATGATGGACAGGTATTTCTACTCTTTCTCTTTTGTTTGATGTTGATAGAGTGTAAATTCACTATTTGCTTCATGAAAGAGTTCATGTCCTTTACCTTTGAAATGTACCTCTTGAGCTAGTTCTGCGTAGGGTAGATTAGATATATTGATCATTCTATTGCTGAATCAACTCTTAAAATCACTCTGATATCAAAATTATTTCACATGATAGGTTGGTTAAGTTGAAATTGTGTAAAAGTTAAAAGCATTAAGAAACTGCAGGAGTGCTTTCTAAGAAATCAGTAGTCTATTTTGTAAGATATCGACTTCAGTAGCAGCACAAGAGGGAACAACTGCAAATGAATGCAGTATTTGTTGTCTGGGAAGAAATTTTCCAAAACCTCTACAAGTTGGAACCTGTGAAGATAATAAGCTTTTCTCTTAATACCACCGTCAGAAAACTATGGCATATTACATTGGCATGATTGCACCAGATTGTAATTTTCACAATCATTTTTTAAAGTACATATCATCTGTAACTCCAGAACCTTTCTTTGGCAGGAGAAAGTGAGACAGCAAGGTCTTTATGAATCTCTCTATCGTGATATACTAGCCGGTTATGTGCAGTGGGAATTTGATCCCACTGATATAGCTGATCCATTTCCAAATAAGGAGGGCTCAGTTCATCTTTGGCAAGGTTATGAAGATAGAATTATTCCATTTGAAATAAATCGTTACATATCAGAGAAACTGCCATGGATTCGATATCACGAGGTTCCTGATGCTGGACATTTGCTGACCTTCAATGTCAGCTTATGTGAATCCATAGTGAGGGAACTTTTGACTGCATGATGTCGTTCATCCTCATGATGGCTTCAAAAAGTTTTTACAAATAAATAATGTCTTCATGAGTACGTCCCCTTAAGCGAGTTCAAAATAGCCATAGAAAGCCTTCTCATCTCTGTATTAATTGTAAAGCAATGCCAAGTTTTCACAAGTTTTAGCTTCACTCTTCTTCTGCTTGTTCATTCTTTACATGAATTTTTATGCTATGCTTGAACACTTTCTACAACTTTCTTCCTCTTCACCTTGCTCCCTGGCCGTGGTACCTTGGGGAAGAGTGACAAAAGGGAAAACATATGAAAGAACGAAGAGACAGTTCAAAGCAAGATAAGATATGCGGCAGCCTGGTGTCAAATGATAGAGTACCTACTTTTGGTTTGAAAAGAAACCAAGCCCCTATTGTCCTACAAATCTAAGCAAGGATCTTTTTTCATTTCTGACTTATTCCAGTTTTCTTCCAACCATCCTAGAATGTCCCAAGTTAGGTCAATTTACAATTTACAGCAATTTAACTTAGTTGAACAGCACCTTATGGTTAGTAGACATATAAGATTACTCCATTTTAATGCTAAAGCTAAGTGCCATCATGCATGCACGTCCCAATCCTCTTTCTCTGGTAGACATTTGGATAAGGAAGCAAATAGTTAAGCTTGGCAATTCAAAGCTTGGCAAGTCATGTTCCATTAATTGTTTGGCAGAAGAACTCTTACTTAAAAGATTATTGAATTCGCGAAACTTGTTATCCATATATTATATGACTTGTCCAAACTCCACTACCATCACCTAAGACTTTTGTAACGGGTGTTTAATAGATACTCTTTATATATCATTGACGATTTAAATGCACACGATCATAATTTACCGAGTCCCCTAAATTTTAACACTTTCAAAATACTAGCACCTAGATTTTAACACTTTCAAAATACTAGCACCTGAATATCTACAATCAATGCCCCTACAATGTATATTCACATAAGGTAACAACTACGTTCCACTTGGGTGAATTCAACTTAGGAAAGGAAATATTGGGATGCAGCTGATGTTGAAGGGGCTAAATTTTTCCTCATCAACATGTTTGTGTTTTGGATTCATCTTGCTATTTTTTGTGTTTTTAACTAGAATTCCTTTGATTCGATTTATAAAATTAATTGAAACATGATAGATAGCAAAACTTTTCCGACAATATCTGGCCCATCTGCTCATGTAGGGCCATGTTTTCCTTGCAAGGGAAATGTGTAAGAAGAGATTATGGCAATCTGTGATACTGCAAAAAACATTGTAATCTGGTTTATCAGAAGGAAGCAACCTAAAGAAGATGACAAAAAGTATCAGCTCAAGGAAATTTCGGCCACTTTGCTCATGTTCTCGGGTTCAAGAAGTTGTTAAGTACAATCCCATCACTCATATATTACCACAAAAGGCCACCAGCCGTCACGACCAGGCAATTAAAGTCTCGATGGTGTGAAGGGTCAAGGTTCAATTTTACCTTCTATCAATTTGTCACTATATGTGGCTGCCTTCAGTGGCTTTTTCTCGATGGTGATTCAACTGTCATCGGCTCTCCTTTCTCCTAGATTAGGATAATTAGATTATAAAAATGTTACCGATGAATTTTATTAGGTAAAATCTTTTCTATGTTCAGCTCTACACAAATCTTGAGCATATTTTAAGCAAAAATGTAATGGGGCATGAAATGCCTCCTTGATGCAACAAATTTTTTACAGAGTTTTAATGCATTGTTTTGATACTTATTAGTCCCTCAACAACAAAAATGTCAAAAACCAAATGTTTTACCTTTGAATCTTATACTATAAAACGTTGATTTGATTCCCAGCATGTCCTTTTGTGCATGGACTCGTATTGATTGCCCTCTTCTAGTGCTCAAAAATGGCCCCCAATTGCTGATGCAAAATGGTAAAGGTCAGATGGTATTCAAATAGCACGAAATTATACAATGACATGCTCTGAAACAATACATCAAATGGGTCCCAAAATCACAGTAACATCTCCGAACGTAATAGAGGAAATACACCATAGAATATTCTTAAATCTGGTATAAACCGAACAGATGATTCCATTATTCCCCGATTGTGCTAATTAAACCGAACAGATGATTCCATTATTCCCGATTGTGCTAATTACTATATTGAAATATGAATTTGTCTCAAGATTATTAATTCTAATATTGTTTTGGAAAGAATTGTTGTGCTACAAGTTACAGGTGCACCAGATTTTGCAAGCAGCCAAATTTGGCAAATCTGTAGTTGTCATCAAGATGGTTTTAAAAGTCTTCAGATTATATTGTCAAGTGGTAAGAGGTTGGCGACCGGGTAAATTCGCACGAGTCAATACCAGATTAAATTATTACTACTTGCATGTTTAATGATGAAATATAAAGGGAACTATGAAGAAGTTAAACACATGCAAGATTAACAAATGCAGGACTTTTCTTTTTTCCAATCAGTTTGACTAGCACGTGCCAAATAGGCGGACCATTAAGAGGGTTCTGGTGTTAGTTTTTTAAGTATAATTAATCAGAAAAATAGCTAAATACAGGGGATGAGTCGAGTTGGACGAGGTTGAAGTTGACTTAAAATTTGAGGTCGAGTTGAACTTGAGATTGAGCCTACTTGAGCTTAAAAAAATTTAAAAAATTATTTAATTTTAAAAAATAAATAAAATAATAATTTTCTTAACAAATAATAAAATATTATGGACTATATACGTAATTTCACTATTAAAATAAAAATAATATTGCGAGTTAACGAGCTAAGTTTTTTTGTGCTCAACCTCAACTCTAATTTGATGTTGATCGAATTCGAGTCGAGTTTTGATTGAATGGCTCTCAAGTGCCCCCATGGACTTGACTCGTTTTGCAACCCTACATATAAGTAGTTTGGGAGAAGATAAATAATACTAACAATATATCAATAATCACACGTAATAATAACAAGGCTATCAATTCTTAACTCTTCTCAATTGGCAACAATATTAAGACCTATTTATAAACCCTCTCAATTGACAACAATATTAAGACTCCCTATTTATAGACTAAATGACTTGGTAAATAAGTCTTACAACAAACAAGAAATTGAGAGCCAACTAATTTCCTAAATACTAAAATTACTACAATTTAATTCCAATAGAACTACTAAAATCTTAATTTGAGTAAAACACTGCTATATAATAATATAAGGAGAAGAAGTGGGGTAGAAGAATTGGTAACTCATTCAGAGGGCCAGCTTGTACAGGCTAGGCCTCTCTCTAACCTGAAAACTAGTATTATCGAAAAATTTCTTTTTTTTGACTTGATTTAATATCCCAAATGGAATTTTTTTTTTGAAGTTTCTTACATATGCTTTAATACACCTTTTTCACATTTAATTTTGAAGTGAGTACAAACCCCTATTTATATTATGTCTTTTATATTTAAACATTACGG
This sequence comes from Coffea humblotiana, assembly GCA_023065735.1. Classification (NCBI taxonomy): domain Eukaryota; kingdom Viridiplantae; phylum Streptophyta; class Magnoliopsida; order Gentianales; family Rubiaceae; genus Coffea; species Coffea humblotiana. Next base: position 25,341,642 of record CM041208.1, on the reverse strand, counting down.
ATTTAATTTTACTTTTAAGAAAAATATCAGTATCACAGTCCATAACTCATTTTAATAAATGACCTTCTACAACCACTTTTTTTTGTGTTAATTTGGAGGTTTCAAATATGAAAACTCTCACTTATATTTTCTTTTCCTATATCACCTAACACATTCCTTTCCCTTTGACAACTCATTTTTTTTAGTAACATTAAGTGGAAGGATTTGAATCGAAACTTGTCACTCATATTTTATCCTTCGATACCACCCAATTCTATTCCTTCCCCTTCAACCACCCACTTGACAAATCCTTTTCAAGAAATAGATTTTAGGAAACTAGAAAAGCTAACGTGAATCATTGAGTTGGAATATTCTATGAAGAAGGTCCAAGTGTTCAATGGAGGAGGATGTCTTGCCTCCCTCGTCCATTGTCCATGGTATTGGGATTTCTTCGTAAATAGACTGCATCATATGGGCTGGCGGTCACATGTTTAAACTTCCAAGAAAAAAACTGCCTGCTTACGTGTTTCTTTTTTTATATCCAAAATTTCGTTTGACTACTATTGCAGCATTTTGCGCTTGTGAAGCCTCCCTTAATCATGGAAATAAAGCAAAAGACAGCCAACAACTCCTCGTTTTTAAGCTATTCTAATACCTATATCTATCACGGAGGCAAGTCATGATTTTGTACCAGAGAAGTGAAATAGAAGATAATTCACCTCTTTGTTTTTAGCAATACTTTCTATATTTGTATTTATTGCACAAGCATGTCATGATTTTGAGTTGATTTTTGTAACTAAATGTCTAGACATCCCATCTTACATTATAATCTTGATCGACACTTGATTTATTTTTTCTGTAACTGGAACATATCTGTTGCAATTGAAACAAACCTCACTATAAACATTTGTATGCAATATAAAATTTCCGTTACAATTAGTTTCATTAAGCCCAATTAATCACTAAAATTGGCCTTGTGATCAGCACTGTCACGTTCAGGGTTCAAATCATGGATGCGACACTATAAGACTGGAAAAGATACGAGTGATAAGTGTCAAGCCACCAAAATTAAAATTCCTACTGGAAAAATTTAAATTCAAGTATAGCGGTGAGTAGAGTTATGTACTCGGGGACTAGATGATTTCATTTCCTTCCAAAAACACTAAATAAAATGGAAATTTTTGGAAAATTTAAAAATAACTAATTAGAAAAGTAATTTGTGAAAATAAACAGGAATTAAATCAACGATAGATATGATTCTAGCCATAGGTGCAAAATTTTATGTATGGTTCACACAACTAATCATCGATGCAAAAATAGTTTAATTATTCATTAATAGATTGGTTATAACTATCAACAAACTCTGACAACCAACTTTTCTTTACTTTATCGATAACCAAGGTACGACCGTTAACTATTTAGCTAACCAAGAAATAACCTTAGCTATGACTATATGATTTAATTTCCTAATTGCATTAGAAACTAGAAAAATTCAGCCCTAACTAACAAACACGATACGAATGTTTGTTTAAATTAGATCTTGTGTTTTCCTAATATGAAATCGATCACACTAGTTGCCACTAGTATCAACTAATCAAACAATTACGGATTTAACTGATTAATATGGCAGTAGATTATTAGATTAATTTGAATATCAGACCCTTAACAATCAAACAACGAAACAATCATAAGAAATTAATAAAAAAAATGTATGAATACCAATGAATTAAAAGAAACAATAAAAAATCAATTTGATCTCACAAATGTTTGGAACCGTGTTTTCAAATTGAACCTTGACTTAGAAAGAAATTTAGTTGTTCATCTTGGAGAAAAATTCCAACACAAAAGATGAAGTATTACAAGGTGGTCCCGTCTTTTCAGTTTTCACAAAGATACCGATGTGATGTTTCCTGCTTGGAGGAATATAAAAGCCAACCGTTCTCTTTTTGCTTTTCTAATTAGTTTCCTAATTTCTAGCTTATCAAGATAAGGAGAATTCCAATTGAAAAGTAAATCCTAAAAAGATAACCTAAACAAATGATTCCTATTATGAATGGAAATAGGGCTGCAAACGAGCCGAGTCGAGTCGAGATTTGGCCTTATCGAGTCGAGTCTTGACTTAATTTTCATCGAACTCGAACTCGAGCTCGAGCTCGACTCGACTCGATCGAGCCGAGCTCGAACTCGAACTCGAGCTCGGGAGCTCGACTCGACTCGATTCGAGCCGAGCTCGAGCTCGAAAAAATAAAAATAATTATTTTATTTTTTTAAAAAATAAATAATATAATATTTTTTATTAATAAATAATAAAATATTTAAGGATATTTATGTAATTTTACTATTAAAATAAAAATAAAAATAAAAAATATTATATATACTCGAGCTCTGCGAGCCGGCTCGCGAAGCTAACGAGCTTAATATTTTGAGCTCGAGTTCGAGCTCGACTTTGACTCGACTAGCTCGAGCTCGACTCGAGCTCGAAAAATGTCGAGCTTGAATCGAGCGCTCGCGAGCGGCTCGATTCGTTTCACCCCTAATTGGAAACGTCTCTTGGAAGAAATATCACGTTTCACACTCCAACTCAACAATCGCAACTGCTTTAGTAAACTCGTTTGCATCGGAATCCTGAGTTTTTCGAATTTGACAATAGGATTTAACGCGCTCGCGCCAATCTTTTGGAAAATCATTCATTTAATCTTTTTTGTTCCACGTTCCTACCAATTAGCACAATTTACCAAATTTGAATGAAATATACCAATTACTAATACAATATTTAGTCAAATCAAGGAGAAAATATTCACAATTCACTAATAAAATGCGCCCTATCAATTAGGAGCGGTGAGAGGTTAGAAAAACAAATGAGAACCCAATTGCAGAAGTTTCTTTCCTTTTGTCAAATGTGAATGCGCATTAGACTTTCAAAGCCTATCTTTGACAGATGCGTCTAACGCTCGCAAGTTGGAAACTGCCAAGAATTCATGTAGAATGCCCTCAAATGTGTTGGAAAGATGCTGCACTTATCCATCTCCTTTTGCTAGTGGGACCAGGAGAAAGAATCCAAGCTTGAAAAAGGATTAAATTGCTAACAATTACAACCTGAAAAATATGAGGAAGAAGTTTCCTTGGAAAAGAGAAGTGTGGGGCTCAAACAATTGGGCCAGCAGCCAGTTTCTTGACAAGTTGGTAGGGTCACGGGCTTTTTTTTTTTTTTTTTTTTCAATTTTTATAGCTTTCAATTATCAATATATATAGTTCAATTTTAATACGCTAATACAATTAATTGCTTCAAAACGTAGCTTTTTTTTTTTTTTTCAGATTTGGAGGCTAATCCCCCTAGATTGGGCAGAGCTTTGCCCCAAAGATACCCAACAACAGTAGCACATGAGAGTCGAACCTGAGAGCTTACTGTAACGACAGACGACCAGTCCCAGTCGACCTACCCACGAGAGACCTCAAAAAGCAGCTTTCACCTGTACCTATTTGTGTATAAATATCTTTTCATTATAGTTTTGAATTCACATTTCGCTTCATTTCCTAGCTCCTTCTTTTCCGTTTTGGGCATTTACAAGTTGATTGGGATAAGAATTAAATTGGTATTATTAAAGAGAATATTTCAACAAATCCTGTATTTTTCTATTATAACATTTTGCGCTCTATAATTGTCTCAAACTAATGAACTGTCTACATGCATAAATACATCGATACATGCATACACACACATACACCCGTATTACATATGTTTGCTTATATTTGGAGTGCAACATTGCAATTAGATTTTTTTCCTTTTTTTTGTAATCTTGGTGGGATTTGTTGTATTGCATAAAGGCCCTCGAATTCTCGATTAATAAGACAATATCCTCTCCTAACCCAAGAATTAAGTGGAAAACCCCCAACCCCACCACCCCATCCAAAAAAAAATTATATATATATACTTAGCACCTACTTCTTACCATTATAAAACCATCTATAAGTTACAATCAGGATTCACCAGGGCATCAAGCAACAGGTTCTTGCATATTGAAAAATATTTGGGCTGATAGTTTAGAAGTGGCCAGTTGCCAGTTGCCAGGCTACACAAGGGGTGACAAATCAATTAAATAGTTTTCAATTTTAAACTTAGAAGTGAAGGAAGAGTGAAATACACACAAATAATTAGTAAATGAGATCTCTTTTTTTAAAGGTTTCAAGAGTTTACAGTGTCTCCAGCAGGACTCCAAGGCCACTCCACAGCTGCTGACCCCGATAACGAAACTTCCACCGGAGAGCCCATATCCACCATCGCTTTCTGCTGAAAAAGCTGGCTCAGGTGAGGCTTAATTCAACCATCCCATCAATTAAATGAAGAATACAAGAGTAGCCCATGTTTCAATTTCCTGAAATATAATCAGTAAATTTATTTGTTGATGTTTTGTCATAATTCAGACATGGTCTTTAGGAGATTTTTTGGTATGATGATTGGCTGTCTCGGATTAAGTGATCAGCCTACACTGCCGTCTCCTTCTGAGACTGCTGAAACACAGCCATTAGATCTAGCTGATGTAAACAAATCACCAAGAATCAGGCTGACTGATGGAAGATACTTGGCTTACAGAGAAGTAGGAGTCCCCAAGGATAAGTCCAATTTTAAAGTAATTTGTGTTCATGGCTTTGGCAGCTCCAAAGAAATGAACTTTTTAGCACCCGAGGTATCAGCAACTTTTTACTGATCTGAATCTTTTTGATTGATTGAATGAATGGATGTTTCATTGTTTACCCGTCCCAAAAGTTTCCTTTTTGAATGTTATAAAGATTTTGGGTATTGCATGTTTGTCAAGTTGGAATCTTGCTTTGAAATTTTATAGGCGTAGCATGAAACGGTTGAAATTAATGTCAGCTTGCTTGAAAATTAGATTGATTGGCCAGTTTTCAGTGTTTAACTTGTATTAAGTAAAGGGGATTTTCTCTATATCGGATTGATTAATAGTTCTTGCTGGTTCTAGGCTTTCATGTTTTACAGTTCTCTAGATTTGGTTTGCCATGAATGTCTTTATTTCATGTGGCACGATTGTAGTATTATGCAGGTCTGCTTTAAGTTTCTGTTCCAAATTGTTCATAGTATAGATGGATGGTATTGGGGCTCCAGGGTGTCAGTAGCTGAACTTTGAATATGAAACGCAGATTAAAGAAGTCTGCATTTTCAGAGTCCAATTTGGAATCATCAATCTTGACTACCTCTGTTTTGTAAGTTATGGAAGAAATTAGCCTTTTTGATTTAGCAACACAAAGTACTTTACTGATTTAATGATATAAGCAATTTACAAGGGTCAACATAGTGCAGTTAATCTGGTTATTTGTGGAATGATGACGGAAGAGTGTAACTTTATACATGTGATGGAATGACTCACTAATGAATTGTCTACTGAACTGTGAGGGATCACCACTTTCAAGATTGACATACAACTAATATTACAAGTAACTTTGTGTTTTCTCATTTGACTAAGATAATACAAAATGTATAGATGGGGTGGCCTTTACATTTGTCCAGTGAACCATTGTTACATAAAGATTCGTTATATAGAACAATCTCATTGTGTTCTAGTCTCCAGGAACTAATGGACGAGTTGGGAATATATTTCCTCTTATTTGATCGAGCTGGATATGGGGAGAGTGATCCAAATCCAAAACGCTCAGTTAAAAGTGAAGCATCTGACATTGAGGAACTAGCTGATCAGCTAGAACTAGGACCCAAATTCTACGTAATGGGAGTTTCTTTGGGTTGTTATCCTGTCTGGAGTTGCCTCAAACGTCTACCACATAGGTTTAGAACTCACCTCAAAAATCGCCTTCAGCAGTTGTCGTTCCTATTTCAAATCAGCAAATTTTACATCTATCTATGATTTATGAGATGCAGGCTAGCAGGTTCTGCGCTCATAGTCCCCATGATCAATTACAAGTGGCGCACTCTTCCAAAAGATCTGGTAAAGGATGACTACCGGAAGAACCTTTGCCGATGGATTATCTGGCTTTTTACGCCATACTCCTGGACTGCTACATTGGTGGTTGACTCAAAAAGTTTTCCCCTCATCCAACGTTCTTGATAAAAACCCTGCATTCTTTAGCTCGAAAGACCTAGAATTCTTGAGTAATACTAAAGGATACCAGTTATTTGCTCAGGTAATTTTCTTTGTGCAATTTGTTTAAAAAGAGAAGGGAAGTTTGTTCTTACAACAATCTTTAAATTTGTTTTAAATATCCTAAGCAAGGCACTAGTCTGTTGTATCATTTTGTAAAGCTGATGAAAGATTGACTATCTCATTTTACCCTATTTGTACAGAATGGATTTAAGGATCGCACACGTTTGAGTCCATTCGCAAGGACTGCATTGTGGCCTTTGGTAGGTGGGACTTTGAACCAATGGAACTAACTAATCCATATGCTGAAAATGAAAGCTCCGTTCACATTCTGGCAAGGTTGTGAGGACAAGGTTGTGCCAGTTAAATTGCAAAGGTATGTTTCAGAAAGGCTACCCTGGATTCGGTATCACGAGGTTCCTGATGGTGGGCATATGCTTGTGTATGACAGTTCGGTATGTGCAGCCATCTTGAGGTCTCTTTTGCTTGGAGAAGATCCTCCAGAATACAAGCCTTATTAGCCAATCAATTATTGGCTTGTTCTTGTAATCAAATTGATCATTCTGTAAGTAAATTGGATCACAAAGTGACATTATTTGTTTGAAGGAACTTCCAGTAATGGCGGATATGTTTTCTATATTTCACTGTACATAAGCTAACCAAGTCAAGGAAAAAGGAACAGGAGCTTGAATTTTCTTTTCTTTTTTTTTTGTTCTTTAATATATTTTTTTTTACATCACCTAGAAAGCACTAATGTTCTTCTTGTAAGACATAAATGTATCGGAAAGTGTTCTCAGTTGCAAAGTTCACATCTTCTTTTATTTGCCTACCATTCTTGTCGTGTGCAAGTTGCAATAGGAACTTGTAAGTGGTCAAACTACTGAAATAGAACAAATGTCACGTCTCTGATGTTATAATTTTTGTTTGCATCAGATTAATGAATCTTATTTGATATTGAAGAACCGAAGTTGTGCATTTCCATTAATTTCTATTGTTTCTTGGGCGTTTTTTGTCTTTTTCTTTTGGTGGTGGTGGTGAGGGATTGTCTGTCCTGAGAAGAGGAAAACTGGAAAAGTAAGATGGACCTCAAGTTAAGGTTTGGTCCAGTTTTTTCGTTTGGGCGGCGGAGGGGGGGAGGGCATGGGTGTTGGGGTGAGGACCAAATGTTTTGCTGCAATCTACACCCATATCAAGCATATACAATACAAAAAGATTGAGTGTAGATCAAATAATCAAAACCTAATTGTGTTCAATGAATATTGACTCGTGCATTTATTATCTTTTGCCAAAGATGTCTCAATTCAACCGGATTAAGAACATCAACTGGGCAGAAATGTTTTGCAGGATACCTCATTGCCATTGAATTTATTCACAGGCTTACCGTTAAATTTCTTCCATCATATACACCTCCAAAATCCTGCAAAACAACAATACATCAATCCTAGGATTGATAAGCTAAATTAAACCATTATTTTTAAAATGCATGACTAAGATTATTGAGCATGGTATATTGTTCATATTGACAAATTTGTGATTTTTGCACCTTATTTACCCATATTTAATCGTAGATTACAAGCTTCCTAATTTTTTTTGGTTGATGAAAAAGAATTTTATACTCCAAAGAAAAAATAGGGAAAACATAAAATGAAAAAGAAAGTAAAGAAATAGAAAAAACACCCCATTTCTTTGTCAACTACTCGGCGAAACACCTTTTCAAAGTGCTCTGTTGGTATGATACAAGCAACTGCTGCAAATCTGAGCCGCCACTTGGTCGTAACAATTTTAGGTGAGTTCTTTATTCATTGAAATTGCATATCTTTATTCAAATGGGTTTTTGAGTTGTTTACTTCTATGTTTTCAGACTCGGACCGGACATCGACTCAGCCGAGCTCAGGGGTCAAGGGTTAATGGATTCAACTGGGGTCATTCAGAGGTCGAATCAGATGACGTCATAAATACGTCATATATATATATGTGTATATATATATATATATATATATATCTTTTTCCTGCAAATCAAATTTACAAAATATAACCAAGAACCAGTGATCCAAATCCATATCCAATTCACCAAATTGCACATGTTTAATTTGAACATCCTTAATTTGCTTCCAAAGATTGTTAAGCGATTTTGTGGAAGACTTTGTAGTACATACTAAGCTATACTTAGATTGATATGTATTCAGCTGCAATACATAAAGATAAGAGAAAACAAACAAGTAAAAGTCAGTTTAATACATTCTCGCTACATTTACATAATTTGATGACAACTTCAGTTGCATGGTCAATCAACAGAGTCTTCTACATGGTTAATCAACCTTTGAGCTGGCTTAGCAGTCTACTTCCGTCCTACCTCAGTTAAGCCAAAAGAGAAAAAGAAAAAACAAGAATGCAAAAACAAAAAAAAAAAGAAAGTGATAAGTGAATGCTAAATATCAATCTAGAACACTGATTTCAACTTTCAAGCAACATAAGAGGTAGCTTTTAACTTCAACGTCTAAAATCTAATTAGTGTCTATTACTTGTGCCAAATTTTTTTTAAAAAAAAGTAGTTATCTAGTTTCTGCAATTCCAACTAAAAGTATAGACTAAAAGTAGCCATCCTGATTTCTGCATATCTCAGGAAGCAACAATGGAGTTACCAAAGAGGTGCATCCCAAAATTTTCAGTAAGTTTGACATTTCCTCAAACACATAGAAAGCAACAAAGGAAATCCATTAATTCAAATAAAAGAATTAAAGAAAAAGTCCCCAATAAAGCTCTTGCATGTGTTTTGCCTGAAATTTAACAAATAGATCATGTGAAATTAAAATTAGTAAGTGCTTCCACATTGCTGGTCATTTACGCTTTTCCCTTTCTTCTTATACTTCAATGAATCTGTACATCAAAATTAGATAGCATTTACCCCAATAATGCAATTCTGACTTTTAAAGGATGCATTTATGTAGCACAAGCAAATTTATCTTCAAAAAGTGAACATTTTAGTTTGCACCATATTAGCCAGTTGCAGAACATTAACTTACTTGATTAAACAAAGATCACTCCAACCCTTTTTTTCAACCAACCTTCCCAACTTCTGCAACTCTGCCGGAGATCGGATGGAGAACCGGAGAAGACAACAGGAATTGATTCAGAATATATAGGGAGTTAGGTTTGGACTCTTTGGACAAAGCGTAGGAGAGGAGACTGGAAATTGGGTGTATAGAGCTTGTACTCTCTAGTAGGAACTTGCTTGGGGATTTCAGATGTGCCGTCGGCAATGGCGACAAAGATCGGCGGCGGCAAGAAGGTGGAAACAAAGCGACAGAGATTTTAGAAATTTAGGACTGGAGTGAACTGAAGTTCGGGGTGTCAAATTAGGAATTTGGCTTGGGATAACTAGTGCAAGCCTGAAAAGTCAACAAAAGCCAAATTTTTAAAAAAAAAAACCCCAGTTTATTTTCGGTTTTGACGGTTCACGGTTCAACCCGATTTTTGACCAGGTTTGACCGAGTATTAAACAGAGGGGTTTTTAGAAGAACTCGCATCGGATGAATGGCCCGGTTCGCGGGTTCGACCGATCGAACCGGTCGGTCTGGTCCGAGTTTAACAACACAGAGTTTACTTGTTTCTTGAATTCTTGCCACATGCGACATAGTTTTTGACTTGAAAAATATCAAATTCTCAAATGGGTAATGCATATTTTCATCAGGTATCCTGTAATTTTTTTGTGGCTATGATGATTATATGAGATTCCCTTGTTGCGTAGTAGTAGGTATTGTGTTGATTTCATATAATCATTTGCATAAGGGATAATCACAGAAATCTCTCCTGAGATTTTTGATAATTTCACTTAGTACTCTTAAAGTTTTAAAAATATCACTGACTACCATATTTTCAAACTTTTGTAACATTCTCAACCCAATTCAAATTATATGATTAAAATACTCATTTTACGAAAGAGAAAATAATTTCTTTCCAATAATGCCCTTCATTGCCTTAATTTTTTTAATTGTAAATATAATAATTATATGTTTAAAATAAGGACAAAAAGCATGAAAATGTTCTTTTTTTAAAGGAACAACATATAATAATTGCAACCATAAACAATATGCTTTTTTAAAGTACAAACAAATAATAAAATTTGTTTAACATGTTTCAAATTACAAAGTAATTTTTCTCCTTTAATGTTTTGTCTATATGGTAATCTAAGGTCACATAGTAAAGAAATAAACCTAATATATTTGTGACAGCCCCACCTTCCCCTAAGGCGAACCAAAGGGTTTGGCGGACCGCCTGTCCAACTCTCGCCAGGACTACGAAGTCGAATCACACAAACCCTAACTTACGTGTGATCGAACCCAAAGAAACCCCAACAATCGGAGCTTACCAAATCAAGAACAACAAAAGCACACATTCATCAAACAAATATACGGGAGAAAACATGAATAATTACTTATATACATACGTTGGAACTTTACAAGTCAAGGGAAATACTTGTTCGAAGTAAAATTAGGGTTTCCTTATACAGAGGAGCAAAATCAAAAGGGATGTATATCACTAGCTCTACTCTTTTCTTCAAATCATGATTTCCAAGAAGTTAAAACCCTGTAAGGAAAACAAAAGTAACGGAATGGGGTGAGTTTACGCTCAATGAGGTACCCAAAATACAAGCTATCATGAACCATGAAGATTTTCTTTTATTTACTCAAGTAGACATGGCAAATAAGAAATAAATAAACATCTTAGACGGAAAGAATACAGGTGGCTCTCAGGAGCCAAATTCCCATTGTAGTACTTGATCCAACTCGTTGACCCTCCGTCAACGTTTAAAGAAGCAAACATGTCCGTAGACCCCTCTTAGAACGCCAAATCCCGTTCACCAAACATACCCCTTACCGGGCCCCGAACACCTCAACAGTAACAGTGGTTGGTAATACTAGAGTATACCGGAAATCCTGAGTCTCCAATACCCAAAGATTTCCCAGGAATAGGCGCCCATGGTTCGTTACTTTCCTCAACCAAGCCCTTGCTGGCTCGAATCAAGTAACTACCCATGAGGTTGAGCTCAGATTTAACAGGCATAGGAAGGTCGTTGGATATGCATCCAAACGACATCATATCAAGTATAAGTAACAGATTCAAGTGTACACGGGATCCATATTAGACACAGGTAAGAGATTCAAGTAGATACAGGAAACAAGTTACACAGGGCAGAGAACGAGTGTGGTAAAGTACACCCTCGTCTCATACTGAATAAACAGATGATACAGTCATTCAAGTCACAATTTGCAAGCACATATGCCAAGTTAGACAAAAATCGAGGGGATTGGTACACTCACCAGTTCAAGTGCAGATACTTCAAAAGTTTTTCCCCAAAATGACTTTAATCGCCAAGAAACCCTAAAATAACCAAGATAAACAATTGAGGTTTTCACATCCCAAATTCTAGTAAACAAAATGCATAAGTGAGGCTCGACTACAAGTCATATGCCTATCCAAATGAACTACGAATGCAAGGTTGCAAAAGCATGATTTTGGAACGAAAAGGTAACGGGAGGACCTAGGGGCTTGAATAACCCAAAAGCCTTTATCTCCCAAGAACCAACTCAAACTTGAAGGAACCAAGCGGCCTAGAAAATTGGACAGCATTTTCCCTTAAATGTCATACTTTTCCATCCTACAAACAACACCAAATTCCAACTCAAACCAACCACAATTGCACATACAATTCATAGGCAATAAAACACACATAATTAGGGCCATAATACCCTTCAAATGAGCCAATTGATAGCTCCAAAGTCAATCACAATTAAGCTCCACATCCATCAAAGATAGTCCCTTGGCTCAAGTCCACGTCTTAGGTTACGAATATCATGTCAAGCAAGGACAATTCTATAATCATCAAGTTCCACGCACCTTTCGGCATAATAACCACAACCGAAGCTACACTTGTCCGATTGAGATGAATCTTATGGCGTTTCGAAGCCAAGACATCTACCTACATTTATTATGAAGACCTCTAAAGCCAAATCATGCATTTTCATTGTCAAAAATCGAAATCTCAAAGAGAACAGAAAACTGTCCGTGAAACAAGACTTGTGGGCAGTCAAGGGTATTTCGGTCATTTCACAAGTTACAGTGCTCCGATTGAGCTGAAATTTTACCAGTAGCTAGCTAACTCAAATATCTACAACTTTCATGTTTTGAGCAAGGGCTGATTCGGTCTCCCTCAAGGACGAAAATACAGTGCAAAAAACAGGGCAGATTACTACCACATGGAAACCCTAAACTGGAATTTGTGCATGTAATCTAGAAAATTTCTTTAGGCAAAGTATTCTAACCTACAAAACCTCAATAATTCATATCAAAACAATAAAAACCCTCAAGTATCATGTGAGATCAGAATTTTCACCATAAAACAAAAATTCACCATAAAACTACTTCAAACCATGAAAATCTTCCATAACATAGCATTTTTAGCCACTAAAAACTACTAATTTACCATTATTAAAGACAAAGAGGGAATTTCTAAATAAAGTACCTTGAAACCTCAAGAAAGGTAGTAGCTTAGAGTTTACTCTTCCAAAAACACTCCACCACAAGCTTTAATCTACCCTAAAGAGCAACTTCCATAGAGTGGTTTGTGATTTAATCGGTTGGAACTCAAGATTGTAGCAAGAAATTGAAGTGCAAGATGAAGTCTCTTCTCTCTTTTCTCCTCTCTATGGTTCGGCCAAGCAAGAAAGAAAAATGGAGGAATTTTGGTCAAATTTTGAGTTTTGGTAAAGGTAGGAAAGTTAGGCAAGTCTTCCTCCAATCGGAACGCGACACGTGGCACTTTTTGGATTCTCTTCTTATCCTCTTGCTTACTAATGGTTAAATATCTAACTAACCTCTAATTATCTTCTAGCACCTTGTAATTTAATCCCTTTATGCAAAATTTGACCTAATTGGCCGAATTTCTCTTACTTAACGCACTAGCGGGTCCCACGTCCACTATTTACTCCAAAAATCTCGTAAACTGACTTATACTAGAAAAACGTTTTTAAAACCCTATTTACTCATAAAAATGTCTAGAAAATTTATAGAATAAAGAAAATATGGAAAACGGGGTGCAAAGAAATAAAGTAATACCTAAAAATAAGAAATTTACGGGTTCTCACATTATTGTTATTATTTTTTTTGAAAAAAATGTAGATTTCTTCTACAAAAGTTTTGCAATTTAGGAGGTTCTTTATAATTTAAAAACTTCAGTGTTTGTCCAATCTTTATTTATCCATTTGTTTATCACATGTTTAAAAGCTTCAGTGTTTGTCCAATCTTTATTTATCCATTTGTTTATCACATGCCCTTAGATTATCGAATGAAGAAAATCTTTCTTTTTATGTAAAATGTTTTGATTGAATCTAATATGAATTGTTTAGAATATTTAATTTTTATTTATTTGAATCAATGGCATGAAAATTTAGAAAAGGAAAAAAAAAATTAAATTATATTTAGAATTTATTTGAGTTGTTTAGAAGATGAAAAAAGTTATTTTTCACATCTTTACAATATTTCAAATAGTTTTTACATACTTTGTTAATTATTTATGATTTGTCAATTTAGAATTTTGTATCCAAATTATAGATAAGATTTGTTAAAGGATTTCTCAACTCTAAACTTATAATTTTTTACTAAAAAACACATTCATCAAGTTTTCAAATATGAAAGGATTTTAAATTGATTTGTCATTACAACTAAGGAATCACAATAAAAGGGCAACTTTGGAATGAAATAACTTTCTCTTTAAGTTGAGAATGTTACAAAAATTTGAAATAAGGGGATAAGTGATTTTTTTAAAACTTTAAGGGTGCTAAGTAAAACTATCAAAAACTTCAGGGGAGATTTCTGAAATTATCTCTTGAATTTAATCTTTTGGATTATTCCTGACATTCTTCTAGGCCTAAAAGGTTTTCTTTTCTACTCTAGAGAAAAGTTGGTTGGCCTTCTGATGTGATCCTTATTTCTCATTTTTTTGGTAGAAATTTCTCATATTTTATGAGCATGCTTCACACACTCATGAAAGCTGTGAGATCAAGAAGTAACGTAGGAGTGATATCATACTCGATGAAAGGTGGTGCAAATTCACTGAAGATTGTGAAATGGGGTTTGAGAAATCTTGGGGACTGTCCAGAACATGCGGAGGAGAATGCTATGATTGTTAAACTGGAGCTGAAGAAGCAAGTCTGCATTTCACTTTTGGTTGCATGGGTTAGTATCTGTAAAAAAACAATATATTCAGATTGATGTCTGTTACATTCTTCTGCAAGATATCTTTTTATTAGGATCATTAAATGGTGGATATTATTCCTTTCCATGGGCTTATATCTTGGAACTTACTTCTCTGTCCTTTTGGATGGTTTATCTTAATGCTGCACTCAGTGAACTGATACTACGTATAATCATATTTGTTCGCAGGCAATCGTTGATCAATTCTTATAGTCAAGTCATTTTTCTTCGATTTTGACTTTTGAAAATGCTGATAAAGTTTTCTTTTCCAATTCCTTTTGGCATCTAAAGGAGGTAATTCCCGTTTAGCTCATAGAGTATTTGTTCAAGTGAAATATATTCAGTTTTCTGAACTGATGGCTTGTATAATTCATCTATTCAACTGCTGTTCTGTTAAAAGACATATTGTATTATTTCCTTTTATTATTTCTTTATTTGCTTTAATGATTCTACATATCAAGGAGACTAGATCAACTATTGTGGAGTCCAGTTCAACTAAGAAGATGGAGATGTCTTGAGGCTGAAATTTGATGATTCTGTTGAACTTGCTACAAGTTTATAAAGCCTGCTCAACAAATGAAACAAGCTATATATTCTAAGATAAATTCCAAGAGTAGGCTGCATGTGTGGTGTTATGGTTTCAGGTATAGTTTTACTTTATTGAGAATCTGCTTGGTGATAGATTGCACTCGTCTGACTTTAGGTGTTTGGATATGATCAGCAGTTATAAACTTGTTGTTTGGCTTGACATATGTGGGGATGCAGCTTTCTATATGCTAAACATGCTGCTTCTTTTTCCATCTCATTATATCCCATTTCACTTTTCACTTTGCTGTGCATTAGGAAAATGTATACTGATTAATCTAAGTGAGATAAGAGCAGCACTGTTCTGCATTTTGAAGTTCTCTTAAACCCGCATCAGTATTAGAACAAATATTTTAACATTTGTTCTATCACTGCTGCTGCTAACATTAGTATTTTAGGGAATATTGTCATCTGTCACTGATACTCTTGTGAAACATTAAGTAATCAGGAACAAGCATTTTTCTCTTTCATCAGTTTTCCTTTCCTGGTGCTGTTAGGTAAGGTATTGTCAAGGGAAACCGTAGATGATCCAGAAGAAGGTTATTTGTGTTAGCGTCAGTAATTACAGAGGAATTCTTAGGTTGCTTTTTCAAAGGTTATCAGTGGAAGGCACAAAACACTAGCCAGAGGCTCGAAGATATTGAAAATACTTTTCCATCAGGAAAATATAACAAAAGATGAGTAAACCAAACTATGTTTGTGAAGAATTTCGTAGGGCTTGTTGAGGATACTGATCCATGTTGAAGTCTACTTCACCTGTTCATAAGTGTTTGGAAAAGTATACAAAAGTTGAAAACAAGCAAAGCAAGACAAAATGTTAGAAGCACCAGTTCTTGCATTAAGTTTCCAATAGGTCATGCTTGCAATTTTACATTGTCTCTCAACCATATGCTAAGGTGTGGAAATTTTATAGGAGTATGAAGGATGTGTGACATTCAGACATTGAGATCAGAGAACAGTGCTTGAAGAATTCTAAACATGGAAAAGTATGATTAGCAATATTTGCAGAAAAATCAGAAAGATAGAGATGACATGGGCAAATGAGTAAATTGGAGATATAACTGATTAGCTGGGAAATTGTTGTGTGATTGTTGGGGCTTCTTGAAATACAACAGATTGAGTGGTAACCACAAAGAACAGTGCTATAGAGCATCTTAAGAGTAAAACTCGTAATAATATGTTGTTCTTCTTTACACATTTCCTACTTAAAGATTTCATACGAAGTTGATGAATGGGCTTTCCAATTTTGAAGCATTTCTGGATGTATATTCACCAAGTTTACATTTGATTGAGTGTGTCATCAATTCCATTTGTCCATTTGCATTCTGCATGATGGACTTGTGATGGGAGAAGTTGCACAAAGCAAGGTGTTTATTTCTCTGTTGTTCCTACTTCATTGCTGAGAAATTGGAGTAGTGGCAAAGAAACTTCCATTGCAAGGTTTTAGGGAGACAAGCTGTTTAAACTAATTACCTGTTATCCCCCAGTGGAATATTGGGGTCTTCTTAGACATCAAGAATATTCATGGGCTCTATTCTGCTCTTGCAGAAATAAATGGGTTTCAGGACTTGTAGGAGAACTAGAGGCACTAAGGAGGGTAACAGGCAAGAAGTGCGGATTGTAATGAGATCATTGGAGAGTTAAAGAAATAGACCAGCTATATGGTGTGGGTTATGGTGAAGTATCATAAGAACTTGGGTTGGGTTTCTGTTAATTTATTGAAACTTCTATAGAGAGCAGAAGAAGGTACACCGTGCAAAGAGCAGTCATGGAGAATTGCTTGGTTTGTTCTGCATACCAACTATCAAAGTAGCAACTGGAGCAATATCAAGGAGGAATGTAGGAATCGGAAGATGAGGGCTTTGGAGTTCAGATTAGGATGTCAAGAATAGGAGCTACGACCTTCCCATGGTTTGTCATCTAAGCGCTACAATTGCAAATCAGGACATGTGGATATGTAGAGGAAAGATTCATAAATGTTTATTGTGAAACCTGATTGCATCATAAATTAGAAGGAAGACTAGAAGAGCATGGATTTTTGACAATTGAAGCTTCCAAGAAAAAGTTGTTTTCAATGCTGTGCAGCTAAGCTGGTGATTCTGACAGAGAAGGAATTTTTGGCAAGGAAAATGGGGAAGACAAACCAATTGCTTCAGCACCTTAGATATGTTGACGACTTAAGGAGCATTGGGAAATCTTCTCCATGTTCTGTTTTAGTGGGCAATACTTTAGTTAGCCCAGGAAAGGTGCTGAAAGAACATTGGGAAACATTCAGCAGTCCTTTGGATGATAGGAGGAACATAACGTAAGGTTTTTCAGAGAGAAAGATGAACATTGTGGGCTTCATTAGCTTGCACAGTTGCTAAAACTTAATCTTTGTAATATTTGTTGATCTGAAAATATTTTGTTTTAGTGGAGATAGCCATTGTGGAAAATTTGAGGAGAAATAGTATTGCACAGGTGAAATTACATGTGATTTTGTTTAATAATATTGTTCCTTTTTTTGGGGGGTTAGGGGGGGGGGGTTATGATTCAATTAGTCGCATTCGGTATATGTAGGACATTTTTGACTATCTACTAACTTGGAGGTTGACCATGAAAAATCACCCCTTTCCAGTATTGCTTGTACTTGGAAATAAATGGGATCAGATCTAGAGATTTACTTTCAACACCCCCCTTTAAAACCAAACCCCCAAATGCAAAATTTGAGCTGCAGCAGGCATGCAGAATTTGATTTAAATGTTCACTTATTTATGGATAGGGATTTACAAAATTTGTGCATTGAGGACTTGAGCCCTATTACAAACATAATTGTTGTCTTAGTGTGGGATATACTAAAGTTTCACGATCACCTTGATTAAAGAACATGACATCCTTTTCGCTCTAAATACAAGACATTCTCACCTATGGAGCTGCTCTAATGCCAATTTGTCAGGCCAATGAACTTGGTGGTGTGACCACAAGTCAACCAACATAACTTAATCTGATTTTGGTCTTATGTTGCAGACCAGATATCTTATGCTGCAAAGCAGTACTGTGGCTCATACTTGTAAGACATTCCAAATCTTCTCCTATTTGATGCAGTTCTCAGACTCTCCTCGTCAAAGAAATTAGATTGGATGTCCTTGTAGTGCCCTGACACTGATAGAGTTCTTTTAAGAGGTTGGTTGTCTCCCCTTGGATTGAGTGCAATAGCATGGGTAACATCACCGGGTTTGTTGGGATCTGGGTGTGACAAAATGGTAGTGGAGCAGACCTGTAATACAAGATGTTCACAGGCTGAACTTTTCATTTGTTTCTATACTTTGTTGCCTGCCACAATCTCCTGCATGATAGCTTCACCTGTCCTACTGGTTGGCATGGTCAGCAATAAAAGAACTGGATTGCTTTACTTGTGATCAAGAACTATGTAGGATGTTTCTACCTTCAAATAATGGTGTAAGCAATGTTTTCTTTTTTTAGGATCCTACAAAAATGATAATCATCCTGTAGAAACTGTTTTTGTCATCTTACTTGGATGATATGTTTCCAAATTATGAAGTAATAGATCACAAATTTGTTCCGAAATTATGTGGTGACAATATCCTGAACCTTCAGTTAAAGTTTTCAAAAAGAGAAGAGAAATTTATATTGAGAAAGTTGTAAATAAGTGCCACAGCATGGTGGTTCCTTGAGACAATATAGTAGTTGCTTGAAAACTTTGTTTTCTGAGTAGTTTATTGATCAATTTGAGACTTTTTTGTGCAGAGAAACGACATGATTGATTCAAAGTTTGGATATGCTACTAAAACTTGCAGAGGTAGAGTAAATAACATTTTTGGGACATCTTGTTTGGACTAGGATTTCTATCATGTCTTCAATCTTGGTTGGAAACTTTTTATCGCTTTTTGGTTGAGTTGTGTTATTTTATTAGTCAATTAAAGTTGCTGGTTTGCTGAGAGTCTTCTCATAAGCGTTAGTCATATAATTTCCTGTTTAAGAGACTGAAAAAATTTATAGTCAAGATAGTTTGGATTGATATTGTGTGCCTTCTTATTTATTCCACCTAAAATCTGGTATGGATGTATGTGCATGAAATTATTGGGGATCTATTTTTAAAATTTTCCTGTCTCTCCATATAAATTATGGATTTAATGTATGTATTCGAAATTTTTGTATATGCTATGTAAATGAGTCATAGCAAAATCTTTCTCGTTGATTTCCTTTTCTGAAATTAGCATCTTTGAGACATTATATTTGTTTCTAAGATTGACTCTTTTTTTTGAAGTAGAGATGATTTTAAGTAGGGAAACAAGTCAACGAAATGAGTCGGATTAATCAACGCATTATATCGCATTCAGAATTTATAGGATTTAGGTGGTTGTAATGGTTCACTTACTTAAATGTTGGGTTTTACGAGTGACATAGGTGGTAAATTGTATGTTAAAACCAACGAGTCTTGAGCAAAATAGCTGTAAAAGTGGTTCTGTTACTGTTCCAAAATGTACTGCAGACACTAATCTAAATGCTTCACATTTAGATTAAAACTGGTTTTATCGGGACTTTTGGAAGCTGTGGTTGGGCTACTAATTAGATAAATCAGTTATAAATTCTTACATTTGTAAACACAGCTAGGGTTTTCTTCTCCGCCGTCTCCTATACCAAAGTCTTTAGGATTGTTCTTTAACTGAAGAGGCTTATAGATGTGAAGATAACTGTAGAAGGAGAAGAGGAATTGAACTGGCTTGGGCTTTTTTGGGCATCTTCATTGCTGGTGCTCAAAAGCGTATAGATTATCTTATTCTTCCTTTCATTCATTTCATTAGCTGAAACTTTTCTTGTTTTGTAGTCCCTTTCTTTCCCTCAAGTAAAGATATAATCTGATTGTCATTGCGCTATTCTGGATTTTTACTTCATTTCTGATAGCACACATTGCTTCGATTTCGAAGAAAAACTTTAGGAATATTTGTTTGGAAAAACTAGGAAAAGTACATGTTTCTCACAATGTTAATCTAATATATATGCATTTACTAGTTTTTCTACGTAGCATTTGTAGGTTCATTGTTTTCATTTCTAGAAAATTTACAGGATTCAAATAGCCAAAACAGAACTAAATGAAGTGGTCTACCATTGATGTTCGATTGCTTCCTTTCCCGTCGTGATTTAACTCCAACACAAGTGTTTCCAGAACATTTGATTACCTTAAAAAGATTTCAAGAAAAGTGAGATCATCATTTCTCCAATAGAAGTTGCATTCATGAGTGATGCATTTTATGTTTTCATACTTTAATAGGTTTAAACACATGTTTCTGTTTCATTGGACATGTATTTGTTGGTAACTGCATTGATCAGTCGGAAGGAATAGTTTGAAGCAAGTGATGCCCTTCAATATGAAGAAGGCTTAAAATGTCTTGCACTGAATTTATTCTCAAAAATAGTTAATATTAGTTAGCAATTAATCTGACATTATTTTGCATTTGGCTGTGGGTTTTATCAGTAGTGATACTAGAAACTGAGTATCCTGTTATTGGATCTTTTATCAATTTGAAAATCCAGGTTTTCATGCAGTGAATTGTCTAGTTCATAATGATCAAAGTGTTTATAAGTCAGGCTTTCCCACAGACATTCATCATGCTACAAACAATCTTGCTAAGTTATGGGTGTTTTAGAAGTCATTTGAAGTTGCTTGGGATATTGGTATTCTGGAAGTAGAGAGAGAGAGAGGAGAGACCTGATCGACATCGTCACAGTGAGCTCTCGAGTGAATTTTTGAGGCTGCTTTATATGCTGAGGGAGAGGATGAAGACGTCAATTGTTTTACTAAATCTAGTTTCTAAATCAAGGTTAGAATGAAATATATGCAGCAAAAGGGGGAAAAAAGGAGAAAACAGCAAATGTATGGAACAGAAAAAGTAGTAGTTATGACATCCTTACCCTAAACCTTGACAGTGCTAATTCGAAAGACGAGTAAAAACATTGAGGTTGGTCTAGTATGACACCCAATTTTAGAGCTTGTGACTTTTTCCTTGGGGGTAGGTAGGGAGGATGCTGCCCCTTCCCTTTCCCCAAAGACAAAAGAAAATGAAAAGATCAAAGGAATATGGAGAGTGGAAAAATAGAATGCAGAGAAAATTGAAAAAGCTACATCTTATTGTTGATCTACACGAACTTTGGACAAGTAATATTATGATTAGGAATTATAAAGCTAGTTGTAGTTATTGAAAATTGATGTTGTAGTTACTATACCTAGAGCTTAGCCTTCTAATGCTGCCTGTGTGAGAAGGATATGTAGCACTGGTTGTTCATCAGTTTTATTCCATATAATTTGTAGCAGGTTTTTTGAGGGTAAACCAATTTTGCCTGGCATGTAGAGCAATGGCATTTGGAACAAGTGAAATCAACAAAATGGACCAGTCAATTGAGCCTTCAAAAGTAAGTTCTCCTGCAGTAGAGGGGAATAAGCTGGGAACTGGTGACACTTTGGAGGACCAGATAACAACACCAGAAGAGAAGATGAAAATACTAGAAACAAGTATGCTGTACAGTTTGAAACTTCATCTTGAGTTTGAGATTGCAAGAAAAGATTAAAGAAAATATTGCTACACATTTTATAGTTTTGAGAAGGAGACATTTTTCTTAACCTATTATCTTTAGTTACGAGGGGGAAAAGAGAAAATCAGTGTAAATTCTCTAATGCAAGTTCATAGTCCATTGATGCATTCTGTCTGTTTATTTTTTCCAGGCGTACAATCCATGATGAACAAAAAGCCAGCAGTACAATAAACATTGATAACTCCAGGATACCTAGAACGAATTCTATCTCACATGAAGATGGATCATCCTGTTATCTCTTATCTGGAGTTGTAGCGAATCTCAAACTGCCTACAGATGAGAATGGAGTGTCGGCAGGCATGGACAATAACTGTAAACTTGCGCCTTCGACCGTTTTGTCTGCTAATTACATAACCAATTGTGTTGCCCAAAGACCACATTATTCAATGACAAATGATGAAACCCTGATGCCATTGCAAGATTTGGCAACATCTGATCCAGGAAGTAGGTTTTGTAAGAACTATCCCGAAATGGAGAAAAATTGTGGCAATATTTTCTCTACAAATCTTCTTAACATGACAGAAGGATCAGGAGTCACAGAAAACAAATTTAAAGGAAAGGGTACTCATGCAGTTGGAGCATCTGTTGCTGCATATTGTATAGCTGAAGCTTTTAATGGAGAAAGCAGTAATGATATGAAAAATCAAGGAAGGATTATCTCGGCAACAGTAGATGTCAATCCAGGAGCAGAAAAAGATGAAAGTTTACCTTCAACAAAACCAACTACGAGATGCAGCTCTACTAAAGATAAAAGGTCTTGCAATCTTCACTACTCTGGATCTGGAAAGGGTTACTATAGTATTCTTTCCTACTTTTTCTGTTGTTTCTTGTTTTACCAAGTATTTGAAATATTGTTTTCAGTAAATCTGGAAGTGTACCACCAAAAAAGTTGAGGAAATGTGAGGCATCTGTTCTTACTGGACCTAATTTAAACAACAAGCCTTCAGATATTACAGGTACAGTTTGCCATATGCTCTTGTACATTCATTGAAATGTATCCAAAAAATAAAAGACCTTATTTTTTTTAATTCTGCTGCCTGGTTGGTGTCAGGAGCTTTGAAAGACTATTTTCAAGTTGGAGTTTGTCTAGAAAGTTAGATGTAGAAATATTTTCACCAGCAAAACCCTCTTTGGAAGTTGATGGGATCAAAGCTGAAGGTCTGTTTTCATGATGGTTTTGAATTATTTAGGAGGCATATCTGGGTGAATGGAAGGACAATATCTCTAGCCTGACCTGACTGTCCAATAAGGTCACTTTGATACAAATTGCTTGATGACTGTAACAAGCATATTTTTTTCTTTTAGAAAGATCAATTCATGGAGCTATCACACTTCTTTTTTCTTAAACTGACTCAGTCAAGAGGCAATTGATATGTGAAATTTGAGTGACTATTAGCCATCTAACATCAGCATTATATATTTGGAAGGCTGGATAGAAGCAGAGGAAAAACTAAATTACACTTGTAAATTTTCATGGTTTGGGGTAGCCTTCCGGTGACTTCATGTCCCTTTCTTCTAGGAAATATGTAAAATTGGAGCGAGATTAGGCTTCAGTTGTGTGAACGTCCAAAAAAAGAAGGTTCTGAGCCTACACATAGATAATTCTGCTATGGTTCAGTAATTGTGTCTCTCTTATGAGTCCAAATCTAGGTTGGTCCATGCATTTGACTCTTGAAGGATAGCAAAGAAGGGGCTGGCCTTATCTATAAGTGGAAGGGCTGACCCTAAAAGAGAGGTTCCTAGCATGAATAGAAATGATTATTGTGTCTTTCAATAGAAAAGTGAATTCAAGGTGCCTGTGAAAGGCAAAATAAATGATGATGCGCTCTAGATGAGGTTGTTTGAGAATAATTGCTGATGAAGGTCTTATCTGTAATCTAGACAAAAGGACTTGTCCTGGTTAAAGTAAGATTTGCTAATGATCATGCAGGAGTAGTTTAGGAGTGTAGAGGTACCTATATTTATTTTTTACTTAAATTTTCCTTGAGGACAAGATTTATTTGATGAGCTGATGTAGTTACCCCTGCAATCATATGTATTTCTCTGTCAAATGCTGTTCACAGCCATGATTCCTAGTGAGCTTTCTGTCTCACGTGATTTGCGTCATTTGGCATTTGAGTTCAAGAAGGAAATATTGCTCATAGTAACTCAATGCGACCTAGAATTGGACAGAGTGGAACCATGCCATGTGCATTTTCCACATCTAATCTCCTTTGTATGAGTTACACCTAGGCATTTTAGTTGATAAAGTGCTGGCCCAAGGGCACTCTGGGGGTGGTTGTGTGGATGGGATTTCTTTGTCATGAACTTATTGCTTCAGGAACTTTAAGTGTAAATACTGTTTCTAAGCAGTGGTGTTTGTCCTATATTTCAAGCTAAGTGCTTGGCAGAGTAAATGTTCTTGAAATACTTACCCCATAATTAAATTACAAAACATGTCAAAGTTACCGACTTTTCGTTAGCAGTGGTAAGTTTTCAACCTTCTGAAGTTATTCTCCTTTTGCACTTAAAGCGCTCTCTTTGAAGAACAAAAGGAGATGGCACTAATTGAGTGAAATGTATGATTGATATTTTAATTAATGATTGAAAACTTTGTAATTTGTGATTTACATTGCTGAAAAGAAACCAAGACAATGGGCTTATGGAAGCACTACGTGTGGTACATTATGTTGACTTAATATCAGGGACCTTAGAAGGATGTTAACAGGATGTATATGCCTGAATTCATAGTTTTAAGATGTTCTATTGTAAAGAAAATAGGGAGAATAATTAACACATAATTGAGTAAATCTGCCACTGTGGATGGGAATATGGAGTTAATGATTATGTAGGGGTAAGTATCAGGTCTGATTTACTTGAACTTTGCTCGTGTTAAAAAAGACATTTATTTGAATTTCTGTCTGCTATGATGTTTATAGTTGCATGCAATATATTGTTGCTCGTGTCTTGGTGACCTAGTAGTTTCTAGTTCTACAGGATTCTTCTGTAGTTTGCAACGTTGCATTGGGATGAACAGGATAAAGGATGACAGCATTCAGAGAAAATAGTTGACTTGTTTTGAAAACTGTATTAAAACTATTCTGAATGTACTTATCCAGGTGAAACTGATGATGATCACAAAGAATTGTTAGTGGCTGCTGGTTCAGTTCATAGTGTACGCGGTACATATCTGAATCTTATCTGTTTTCTTAGACATTTATTCTTCATACTTTCTCAACATGAATGTGATCCTAGTGATATATATGATGTACCTGCAGAAAATGCCTGCTCTTTTCCATTTTGGAAGACAATGGAGAGCTTTTTTGCTCCTGTCACTTCTCAGGACATATTTTTCCTCAAACAAGAAGTAGTACCTAAATAAATTCTCATGCCTGATATATACATTTTGTATTTTGAAGTTTTAAATTCTTGATACAGCATCTATTTCTTACACGTTCTCTTCTTTTAACAGCCGAATTTTGTTGAGAACCTGACTCAGTCTCAGATATTTGGTGATGAATACCATAGACCGGTAATTAGTTGCCCTTTTTAATACTCCTTTTTATTTTCTTTCATAAGTTTGCAATTTTCTTAATTTGTTTGGCAAAGATAGAACCAGCAAAATACAGGGATGAATACAACTAAGCTTTTGACTCAAGTAATTTGATTGTTGAGTTTATTTTCTCAGGGTGGCATTACTAAAAGTTCTCCTCGAAGGGAAGTCAGTAATTCAGATCAACAATCAATAACATCAACTGCTTTTGGTAGATCAAATAAGCCATCAAATATTGTTCCTCCATTGCTTCAAAGAGTCCTCTCAGCATTCGTTAATGAAGATGGAGGTGCAGACAAATCTAGTTCAAATGAAGGAAGGATAATTTCTTTTCAGTGCATAACTGATGACCTTCATTTGTCTTCCTGTACCTACACAGGTTCTGATCCCCATTGCTGTGAGAGAGTGGAATTTGAACTTCAGCCAGAGTTAGATATGCAAGCTCAGAAGTATTCTTCTGTGTACGGATTATGTTCTAATAAAAATGCTTCATCAAGTACGTATAGCGCTGGAAGTGTATCCAATACTTTCAGCAATCAAGGGCGACTGCAAGCAGATGAAGGCTTGTCCTATTCAAACGCAGGAATTTTGCATGGGAATAATCAAAATGATCCAATTTTAACACATGCTTCACAAGTAAATGCACCTCCAGGTTTTCCTTTTAATTGTCCATATCAGATGCTGTCTCCCAATGACAAACTATCTCTGGAACCGCAGAGCATTGGTTTAAATGCGGTAAGGATTTGACTGATCAAAGCTCTTTTCATTTTGGTCTGACCATTTTTCTAATTCGTCCTTTTTCTAACAGCCTCTTCTAGACAGTAGAGAAGGATGGATTGATCGAGAAATTAAGCGACTTAGAGGGGAGCTGTGGCAAAAGGTTAGAGTGATTTCCTAAGTTTTTCAGTGGTTTTATATCTTAAAGTTTGCCATATTCACTAGCACCTAGTTATACTGTTTTGATCTCTCTCTTTTTCTTTTTTTTTTCTTTTTTTTTTTTAAAGCTTCTCAGTAGATAATTTAATGCGACTCTGTTTAGGAAAAAGCATGGTATCATGCATTTTGTCCCTTAGTGTCAAATTTGTCATCTTTCACAATAACTTGATAGGTGTCAAATTCTTTCATCCCTTACAACAGATAATTCAATCTTGATAGGTTTCAATGGTGAAGAATAACTTGAGGAAAATTGGAAAAGCTATTAAATGTGAGCAAGAGTTGGAGAAAAGGTATGGTCACACACTGTTTAAGTCTGAACTGATATCAGGTAGCTCATTCATTTTGTATATGAGAATAATGAGGTTTTTCTTTAGGAATCTTGAAGAATCTGCTATGGATCAGCTGGTTGAAATGGCCTACAAGAGGATGGTAATTGAGATAAGCTGATTCCCATGTTTTAATTTAGAATTTTAAACGATCAGTATTTGATTATCTAGTTCAGGTCTATAGATGAAACTTTGTGTCTTCGTCACTTCCTGGTTATGTGAACCATAGGTGCTACTAGCTTTTTATAAGTGCAAATTGCCTACTAATATCTGGATTGTGGGAAATTGTGTTATTTTCTTTCATTATTTCATTTTGATTATGCTAGTATGAGCTCTAGTTTTAGGACAGAAAAGCGTTTAGAGTAAAGAAGCTTTAGCTCTTGGTGGATAACTATTTTTAACTGAAGGTATTTTTGCCAAGAAATTCCCTTGCCATTAGCTTTGCATTGGGAAGGAGGGTTGCTGTTTTAAGGCTTTATGTCACTGATAGGTCTCATGTGCTGTGCTTATTGTGCATGTATAGGGCATGTAAAATTCTACAGTGTGGAAAGGGCATGTATGGTTCTAGAGTGAGGAAACACTTTTCTAAGACTTGCATTCTCAAGTTTGTCATCTGAATTTGGGTCATCAGTAGATTATGAGTGCCTACTAGTCCCTTCTGGTTGTTTTTTTCCCTGATTTTGCACCATACTTATTTGCCTCATGATGTTCTGTACCTTCCTCGTTCCCCTAGTCCGCACCCAAAGATGGGCACCTAGTGCCATCAAGAATGAAAATGTAAAAGAAGAAAACTATTACAGCAGCAACGGATCCAAATGTCCTATTTGTTGAGGCAGATGTCATTCTGCTTAATTGTATTCGTTCTGTATAATCCAGGTTATATTCTTTGGTAAAACTCATGGCCCGGGGGGGGAGGGGGGGGGGGGCGGTGGGGGTGTCCAAACTGACATGGAAAATCTCATGTCTAAGTGTCCATACATTTTACATATCTCAAAACTCAAAACATAATACATTATTCAGCTCACTGGCCTCCGTGGACGCATTTGATTTAAATTACATAACTGGAAAGTAAAAATGAAGTGTTCTTGGGCTACTGATAAGTAACTCAAATAGTCTGTTCTAGTCATGTTGCTTGATTGTTGAAATCATTATTTAAATCATAATTTCTTTGCAAACAATTCTTTTTTACTTTTGTTGCATTCTTGAATATTTTTATTTTCTTTACCCAAATCAAGGAACTCCAAGGTCATTGTTGATCGAATCCCCTCTATGTCATGTAGTCACTTTGAGCCTTATTATTCAAATCAAGTATCTTTTTCAGTTCCAGGGTGGTTGGCGAAGCAAGTCTTCAAGGATTCGTAAAGTCTCTGAACGAGCTGCTTTGCCCTTTGTCAAGCGCACTCTTGCTAGGTGCAAGCAATTTGAAGACTCAGGCAAGAGTATCTTCGGTCAGCATGATCTACTGAGCAGTATCTTATATAAACCTTCAATTGAGAAAGATCCAAGGCCTATTGAATGTGATGGCTCTATGATACTTGATAACAAACGTAAACGAGCTCATGGCAAAGCAAAGCGCAAGTGTTCAGGTACTACTTTGTAAAAGTCTCTTCGTCTTGAAAGAAATAACCAAAATCTTAACATTGTCTTTAGATGAGGATATATTCAGGCAAGAATGTATTCAGTCAGTGTGCTCTGCTGAGCGGTATCTTGTATAAACCTCCAATTGAGAGAGATACAAGGCCTATTGAGTTTGATGGCTTTATGATACTTGATAACAAATGTAAAGAAGCTCGTAACAGGGCAAGATATTTGGTAAAATGAATGACAAAGTTTGCTTTTTGCTTTATTGTGTAGTCAACAGTCCAGTTTGATGCCAAAATATAATTTATTTTTCTTCTGGCGCTAAACAGCAGTTTTCTTTATTGGGCTATTCCAAATAATTGAGTACTGATTTTCAGAGATTGGTCCTGCGTTGGGTGCAATTCAGAGGCTTGACTCTCAAAATAATAACAGGCGGAGAGGTTCTTCTGGGTTACAGGAGACTTCAACTCCATTAGACCCTGTAAAAATCCTTGGTGAGACTGAAGATCTTAGTTCTTTGTTGAATTTTGATGAAGAAGGCTTGTTAGACGGTGACTGTATAGGACTTGACGTGCCAATTCGGAAGTGGAGATGTTTCTGTAATGTTCTGCTTGTGAAGTGGCTGAGTTCTACTTTGCTCAGCATGAAGATTATTCCTTCTCTTTTCTTCTGCAGAGCAATTCCTGATTGATACAGATTTAGGGTCTTCTTACTTCTTGGGGTTAGAATTTTTAAATTCCCGGTTAAGTCTTGTTTGCGGTATTGGAATGTTATTCTGACTGTTTGAACTCGAAATAATTTGACACTTCATTAGATGCTTGAACTCATTGAAATTCAAGATTGTAAAAATCTGGCCCATTACTTGCTTGTCTTTCCAAAGTTTCCAAAATACCACGTGCCATTTAGGTTTCTTACCTGCATATAATCCCTCCTTATCAGCAAAACAGAATTGCTGTCCTTTAGGCTCCTTGAATCGTCTCCAGTTTTTACTTGAAAAAAGGCCTTTGAGGTATGTGGTGGCCTTTGAGGTTGTAATAAAGTGGTAAAAAAATTATCTGTGGCTTCCCAGACTCAAATGATCTCAGATTCAAGTCCCCTACTATGAATCACCAATGGTTTGTTGTCAAACAAATAAGGCATCACTTTAATTTTCTCTTAAGGTTAGTTATATTTGGTTGTAAAACTTTATGTAGGAAGAAAATGGGTAGAGAGGGGACATGGAAAAACCAATGTTTGGTTCCTTAAATCTGTGATTCCATTTGAAGTTGCAAATTGGGTCCATATATGACTTGATATTCCATTAATGCGACTTCTCTCAAATGCCCATATAAATAATTCGGATTCTATTACATCTGGTACATTTGAGAATTTGGGATTTGAATGGTTGCAAGTAAATAATTTAGAATCAACATGTACACATAACTAACGATTGTACTTACTCAAATTATGCATGTATAAATTTTAGTACTGTAAGTAAATTTTACATAATATTTTTGGTGTCTCACTTGAGTCATAAAATTCTTAAATTTTTTATTGAGGGTTGCTAATCTTAATTATGATCATTCAAAAGGGACATATGTATGTGCTACTGGTTATCTATACTTTGATATACAATTGAAAGATTGCAGCACTTCATAAGTTTTTGAATAGAAAAAATTGTTTCTACGTAATCTAGCAGAGATGAATTTTCTTTTTGTTTTGAGTATTAACTTTTAAATTGAATTCGCTTTCACCTATTAGAATTTCATGGACTCAAATTTGTCAACCCACGTTTTAGAAACTATTGGGCCTAACATAGCCTTGACTCCACAAGCCTGCTTTAGTTTGCATTCTCTGAAAATTGCTTCATTTTATTTCTGTTTGACGGTTTTAATTCTTTCCTAAAGATGCTGTTCATCATTATTTTATTTTTAATCGAGCTATCATAATATTATATTTACACATAATGTTAATCTCTTAAATAGTTGGTTTTGAATCATGATGGTTTGTATATTTTATTGGTTGTTGCAATCTCTAAGTACATGAATATTGAGAAGGCTATCTGATTTGGATTAGGTTGTGTAGTCTATGTTTAATCAAAGTAAAATTGATTAGTATCAAGTGATAAAGCACTTTTCTTAAAAAAAAAAAATTTGCCAAGGATTAACTTCCATAATTGTCAATCTTATAATCCCATTCTTCTTTAGATTTGAAATAGTAGAATATATGTATTAAAACAACTTCCCCAAAAAAAAAACATCCGGCCCGCTTAGAGCTTCAAAGCTTCAAATGGGAGGAGAAATTAGTTAAAGATTATATATTAAAGAGCGATCTGTTTAAAATGCATTTCAGGTGTTAGATTTTTAGAAATATAAAATTAATTAGGAAAAGCATATAAATGCAAGGGAATTAATTAGGAAAAGTGTATAAATACAAGAGAAAATAATAATTTTTAAGGTGTGTATTTACATGATAAGATAGGATGAAATATAGGTATGTTAACATAAGAGCACCCATTAGAAAAATTCATTAAAAAGAGCATTTGGTCAACTGTTCAGTCATTCTCAGAGAAGGAAAGGAAGAGAAAATTTTAACGGCTCAAACACTACATCTGGCAATTTCTTATTGTTTTTGCCAAGTAGTTTAGCAGGGACTATTGTCATTTATAACAAAGGAAAATGGAAGTTCCTTTCAAATTTGTCTGCTGTTGCGTAATGTGATAGGAACTAGTACTAGTTTTATAGACAGTTAATTGAAAGAGGTTAATTGTATGCAAAGCCAATTAAGTAACTAAAAATAATTGTCAATCTTGTGCTTGATTACTTTGTGACACATAGCATTGTCACTATCTACACAGAAATCTTGATATATTAAATAGAAACATACCAAATTCAAGTTGATGCAAAATTTATGTCATTCTCCAAAACAAAAAGAAATGAAGAAAGTGAAGACCTTGACTATCATTTTTCACTATAGTTCCAAATGTAATCACATAATTCATTAGGAATTTAGTTACAAATCTATGTGTTTAATTAACTAACTCCTCATTGTGACATATTGATGGGAGTTCAAAATGCTTCTTCTCATACTCATAAAAATGCTTGTGGATTGCCATCTTCTTTGGATACTCAGCCTAAAATGATTAGCTTGCAAATCCAAATTGTAGCATCCTTTCTAAATTGCCAAAGGCTAATCAAACCCCAAAAACAAAGGCTTAAAAGGAACATAAGAAAAGAATGACAACCCCCTTGACGTTTTGTCTGTCTTTCAGGTAACGATTTTGACAAATTTTACTTGAGATGCAAGCTCCAGAGGGAATTAATGACCAGTTGGCTCCACAACTAGTATCGTTCAATGATCTTTTTTAAAGAAAGAGAATGTCCATAATAAATAAAAGTAAATCGTATATATACTGACAGTGTATACACTATCACAGTTGAATATGTGACACATATGTAAAATTTATATTTTAAATTTAAATTCGAATTATGTCTCATGCATCCAATGGTGAAATTGTACACACTGTCAGTGTATAAAAGATTAATTCAATAAATAACCAAAAAAAAAGTAGATTGAAAGATTGTATAGTACATGCTTATCTACCTCGTTGTTGCTATATGATTATTCAACAATTTGTCGGCAATTATATTAAGCAATCAAAGGAATCAATTATTGATCATTCCTGAATAATGGTTAAACCGTTTTGGATATGTGTCTGATATTGGATTTGGTGCCCTTTTGCTTTGGATCTTATCATTTCTTTATGAAAGGTCAGGTGAGCTTTTGCAATCATAGTAGTCCATGCCAAACAAGATATACCATAAAGATCATTTCATCTACAATTCAAATTGATGAGTTTAGTTATGCAATTTCTTTCTTTCTTTTTCTCTTTTTGGTGGGGAAGTTATGTATAATTCTTTAGTTCTGTTGAAAACAAAGAGAGTCAACCTAAAATTTGCGGGATGAGTTGTGCTTTGGATTTCTCTTATAGTCAATGATGAGGTATTGTCTGCCATGTATTTTGAGACCAATAGTCCCAATACAGAGAATCTATGTAGGCGCAAAAATACAGAGTTTCAAGCTGCAAATTTTGTACGTTTTAAACCAAATAATGTGCAGGCACTATGTACGTGGATACATCTATTTTCACATTTTTTTTTATAAAAAAATCATCATTCATTAAATCTGCAGTAATGACAGAATTATATCAACCATACACAGATGCAAATACATCTGAAGAACAAAACTGGATACTACATATACGAAAAATTATGAGAATATTACATTAAAAAGTTAAGTATTTTTGAGTTTCTATTTTCACATTTATGTCAATGAAAAAAAAAAACACTATCCTTTTCGTTTCTTTTGGCAAAGTGATCAAGAATGTTCCAATGTCACAACAACATATTATGACTTGGAAACAGGAAATCCAGTGGTTACTTGCTAAGTTAAGTTCAATTCCCAAATCAGCAAAAGAGAATTGAATTGTCTTTACATTGAAAGCACTCAAATTCCAATTTGCTTTCTTGGCTCCGTAGTAAACTTGTTTTTGTGGACCACAAGACACTTAAATTGCTTTTCCAGCTTTTATTAACCCCAAAAGGCAATGATGAAAGAATGATTATAGTTGGTTAATCAAACCTAATTTGCAAATGACGTATTTGATTTATACCCAATAATTTTCTAGGGTTTACAAAAGCACGCTGATAATGACGGGATATTACCGACCTTTCTCTTTATTTTATGTTAAAAATTGCTTGTCATGCTAACCCAAAAAGTAGAGGCCGAATAGAGTCCATTAATCACACATCAATTTATACGTTAATCTCTTTCTTTGACGAATCCAACTTTTGACAAAGAGATTTATCGGCCAAAAGACAACGTTAGTTAATGTCGTTTGTCGTTTAATTACTTTTTATCTGCAAAATCCATCTTCTCACGTTTGAAATTGCTCCTCCTAGTTAGGGTTGATGTCCTTTATAAACCGCCTACACCGACTTGACAAAAAAGTCAAAACTAAGCTTCTTGATGAGCTATTCTTAATCACTCTTTGCATATAATTCATTCTTAAAAAGTTTTCAATGTCCATGTTTTCACATGTTGTAAAACTCTAAAGCAGATTTGATCAAAATGATGGATCCGGGGTTGAAACTGTTACCAGTGAAACCGTTCGGAGCAGTTTCATGCGTTTGAACAAAATGTAAATGCACTTGTTCAATGTTTAAATCAATTTGAATATAATATATAAATTTAGTTCATCTTTTATGGACTCCACACACGCATTGTTAAAATGGATGTACAACTTGTAAATTAAACCATACAATGCTTTCTTGACCGATGGAGGCTGTGAAATGTTTAGGAACCGTTGCTATTGAAGCCATTCCTGCCCCAAATCTCAAAAGGATAGACTTAACAAATTCAAACTCATTCAACATACTACTGGTCCAGTTGCATACAATTGGTAATTCTTGGTGTGGGGAAGAACAATTCTTCCTTACTGTGCACGTAATCTAGCATGGCTAAGAAATAGCTGACAATGCAAAAGTTCAACTCTTCATCTTTTAATAGATCTAAAGCGTTAAATTGGCAAATACGAACAGAAAGTGTTTTGTTTTAGCCATTGTTTGAAGAAATACAAGCAAAATATATTCGACCAACAGTTTGATAGAAACCCAAGGCCTTCTCCGAAATAGAAAATCAAATTCAGTTGCGAATTTGGATGCAGTTAACTAACCCCATAATTTACGCACTTAGAATCCTCGTATCCCGTGTTTATATAGTTGCCATGTGTATTGATGCATTGATAACTCAAGCAAACCTTTGACTTGTTGAGTTATCAAGCAAATTCAATCAACTAGTCAAAGGTTTGATTGGGTTATCAATATATCAATACACGTAGCAGTTGTATAAACACGCGACAGACGGAATAGAAGGTTAATTTTAGGACAGATGATTTGAAACCTAATTTACGTTGACTTTCTTAGCAATTATAATGGTATCCAGTAATTTAAAATATATGTGAAAAGAATATCCTTTGTTCCCTGAATTCAAATTCAATTTTTGGTAATGCAGCCAAAATGTCAAAACAGAACTTGAATCTTATAAAGGTGATCACGTCAAGAAAACTGAGAAATTCTCTTATGCCAATCTTTCGGACCAATATGTTCTAGCTAGCTTTCTCTGAGCTTGCTAGCATATATCTCCTTGATGTATATCATTTTCAAAGCATTTAGTAAATAACTACCGGGGTTGATCTAGCGATAAAGATTCTTCTAAATTACAGGATCAAAATTTGCAATGCTGACAAATGCAATTGGAGACTAAATAAATAATGATGACATTTTTTAGCCTTTTCTGTCGAGCTGCCAACTAAATCAAGAATTTTCATGACTTCCAGATATGATTTTAGAAGATTTTCTTGCAGAAATGTAGAGATCGGTTCTCGATTGCTCTTAGCTCTTCCAAACTTGTAAAAAAAACTGTCATCTATTATGGGTATTTTGGGGAAAAAAATAATCAAAATGTGACTTTGCTTATAAAGAATCTTATTGAAATCAGTTTTTACAAAAAAATAAATAAATAAATAAAATTAACAGACTAAAAAAGAAACAAAAACCAACGTCTAGTTTGAAAGTATGTTGATACCAATTCAGATTTCAGGTACAATATCTCTTGTAACAAAAAAAAGTAATGGGAAAGCAATTCATTCTCAAGGATTTAGTTTGCTTCAAGAAACTAAACAATTTATTAAATTTAAAAATTAGAAAACAATTTTGTCAAACCTCAGCTATTTCGTTGTGTCTTGATTTCCTCAATTCAATAAATGTGCAACCGAACTTCTTCTGTCCTTTGTGCATTATTTTTTTGTGTTTATCGTCAAATTTTATGATGAAAACCATAAAGGGACGAGTTTCTCTCTTATCTCTCTAGTAGTTGCAATAACATATATATCCACCTCCATGAAAGCCATGCAAGCAAAGAGTAGCAATATTCATCCCCCTCTTCCTACTTCTGCAAATTTCCTACTCGAAAGAAGACAATATGCATCTAACTTCCTTTCTCTCCTTTTTCTTGTCCTTTGTACTTTAAGATAATCTTTATCACAACCACCTCAATTAAATGAAAAGCTGCAACCACCTTCTCATCCTAGTTTTTTCCTAGTTGATTTTCTAATTTGTTGTCTCACAAAGAAGTCCAACCCCACCCCTTCCCCACAACCAAGAAAACAAAAATTAAAAATAAGGAAAAAAAAAGAAAAAAGAAACAAGAAACAAGAAAGATATCCTTTCCCTATATCAAATACTTAGTATATATGTTACAATGAAAAAATCTCCAACACTTTTTTCTTTCATGCAAAGAAAGTAGACTCATTTATAGCTAAGTGTCAGCTAGCATTGCAATAGCATTGAAGCATTGCACTCTCGAGGCCTTCACCTTAGTCCTCCTTCCTTGTAACTTAGGACTAGAAAAGAACTTGATTGAATACGATATTACAAAATCGTCTAGAAATATCGACGTTTTAAAATTGTTTTTTTATTTTTTGTAAATTAATTCACATGGAAAAGAACTTGATTGAATATGATATTACATAATCGTCTAGAAATATTGACATTTTAAAATTGTTTTTTTTCATAAATTAATTCATAGGGAGCTTCCTGATGCAGATAGATCTGATTTACATGTACAAGACAATAATACAAGTCGAGGATTTTAACAAGCTAGAATTTCAAGAAATGCTACTTCCTCTAAAGTATATAGATTGGGAAGCCCTAAAGCTAAGAGGCATGGGAGGAGGCTATGGGATTTGAACATCAAGACTCTATCAGGCTACTCTGAGCTAGGATCAGAAGTTGGCGAATTGATTCTGAGAAGATTGTACCATCTGCAAATCGGTGGTTGTTTGGCAAGAGTTCTCATCACCAATCATAGTCCTGGGAATTATTGAAATCAATGATTGATTTATGACATGCATTCAAAATTGTACGTATATAACTAAACAACAGCAATAAATAAAATTAAAGTGCTCCACACAGCAACATTTCAAGATGCTTCAATGTTTTCCATTGTCAAGTTTTAGATGACACTACTAACTTTTTCTTTTTAGTACATTTGTTTTAATTTAAGGAGAATATCTTGTTCTTCTTCATGTACAAATAAACTCGTCATCTTATGACTCAAAAAAAAAAAATTAGTCACCTTATGAACCTCTTAAAAAAAATGACCACTCAACATTTTTATAAAGTTTATAAACAAGAATTAGCTTGTAATTGGGGGGACGCTGGGGGAGGGAGTGTAAGTTAAAAATTCTGAGTTCGAGACCTCCTACTTACATTTAAAAAAAAAAAAAGAAGAAGAAGAATTAGCTTGCAATTCGTTGTATTCCTTGATAATCTTCTACTACTTGAGCATTTCCCTCAAAGGGTTCGCAAATCTTAAGTAAAACTTTTGCCATTTGCATGTTCTCTCAAACAAGGAAATCAAACAAAACATAAAAAGATTTCTTTAACAAGCTAGTGGTTCTAATTTGCTTATCCTTCTAATTAGTTGATCTATGTCTGGAAGAAATAAAATCAGAAAAAATCATCCGTTTAATCTTACTCTCTTGGCCGTGATGCCCAAAGGGAACTAAGTGCTCGGAGTCGACCATAGTACTCTCCAATGACCAAAAAACACCGTGCCACTTGTCGAACTGTCAATATTCGCAACAGATGATGAAGAGTTTGCTGTCTTAAATTATCGGCCTGCAATTCAAATTAAGATTTTCAATTTCAATCATGGAGTATGAAACCCAAAAAAAAAAATAAAAATTACGTACGTACGTACCCAAAAAACATAAATGCAATCAAATAAAAATGTAAAGCAAAAACCCTACGACGACACACCGTGTTGTCATAATGCATAGGCAAGAACTCCAAAAGTTGTAGCAAAAGAGTTGAAATCATGTACGTGGCTGTTTTATTCATAGGATTTGGACTATTTTGGTGATAGATAGATTAAGAAAATGGAGGTTAAGTTTTGAGTTGTCAACTAGCTAGTTCACAATATTCCAAATCCATCTGTAGAAAATTTGGTCGAGTGGTCTAGTAAGGGTTTTTATTTCAACAGTTGTCCCTTTCATCCACCATCTGATAGCAACACATTCGGATGGAAACATTGCATCAAATAATGTCCTTTTTGCACAAGAACATTCAAAATTAAAGAAAGGGACAACATTTAAATTAGTAAAATCACCCCTTAATCGACAAGGCGGGGGTTGTTAACCACAAAATTTTCTAGTATCAGGATTAGCAAGGGATGACGAAACCATGACCTATATATATATAATATATATATATATATATATATTTTTGGAAGTTTGAAAAGAAGTTTTCTATGTCAATCCCTAAACTAGACTGCCCCTTTTATAAAAAGGAACAAAAAAAAAAATCTAGCAAAGGAGGAATAGAATTCAAGAAATTGGGAGAAAAACAGGGAGATTAGAATCCAAAATCTCTACGTATTGGAGGACTGCCCTTGAAAGTAACTAATAAAAACTTATTTTCTTCTAAGCAGGTGTCTACATTGCAATTATAGTACTACAAAAAAAGGTTTAATTGCTTTAATATATTGGGTTTTGATGGAAATATGTGTCAAGTCAATTTTTTCTTGTTTTTTTCCCCCAACTTTTAAACCAGTCTTTTTCTGCTAATGCCATGTTTTAAAGACATGCATATAGTCAATTACTTCACCAGGAAGTAATATTCACTCTGACCAAGGCAAGGAGAAAGTTGAAAGTAATTTTTTCCTTTTGTTAAATTTAGAAGGATTGACTCCATATTGCTCTGGATAAATTATTTTCTAAAGCAGAACCAGCTCTAGAGGGATCTTTCCCCTAGGAAAAAGGGAAAAAATGAGTAAAGAATTTGATACTGTTGGAAAGAAGGGAGGCAATGGGTACTCTAAAGAGTGAAAAGAAAACCCGAAAAGAAAAGAGACAGAGTTAAAGAAGCCAAGATAAACAAGGCCCACTCCCATGCCTCCTCTACAACCTTTACAAACTCTTTTTATCTCCTCTTATCTTTCGGGTCATATGGATGCACAAGAACCATTGCTTATTATCGAAATTTTCTTGAATGGATCCACAGATAATTTACACCAAAGTATGGCCATCCAAACGGAAGACTGATGTGATATCACACTTGTCATAACTTTAAACAAGAAGGATGTTGCATCAGGACACGAGTTGATTAAGATTTCTGTCAATTTTGCTTGTTCAGAATTAATAATGCTTTTCCCCGTTCATGCATATGACTAATCCTAGTTCCTAAATGCCAATCACATATAGAATAAATAATGGGGAAAATGCCGTAAATTCGTTTTACCTGACGGACAAAACCTTCAAGATTGGTGAGCTTGCCTAAGGCAACAGCCATGTGATGCATCCCATCATTGACAGTGCCACTGGCTATAGTTTCAATCAGAGACTGCTGCAATTGTTCCAATCCTTGCGAGAGAGCCTCCTCGGCTTGTTGCGAAGAATGCTGGAGACCATATATCCCCACAACTTGCTGCTCCGTTAAAGGGTCTAGTTGCGTTATTAACATCTGACAACAATCAAGAAAGCCGTATAAAAACGTAAAATGGGTTTGTGTGATTGATTTAGCATAAGTAAAAGTGGAAGGATGAAAAGCAAACCTTGATTAGCTCAGAGGGACGAAAACCGCCCATCCAAAGAAAGCATCTTTCGGCTGGAGTAGTCCACATTCCGGTGATGAGATGGAATACATCAGATTTGGCTGCTATTCCCTTGAGGCGGAAAATCTCGTCATAATGTGCAATGTATCCATCAACTATCACCCTCAGATCACCATCCGATAAGTGAGCTTGCAAAGCAGTTCGAAGCTCTGACATGTGCCTGTGATCATCATCTAGCCATCTTGCATGTTCCATATCGAATATCGCAAGCTCCTGCATTAAAATTAAGCAGTATTGCAAGTCCTATTAGCCTTGTATATACATATGTATAAGCCCACCAGTATACTTCCTTAAGCTTTTTATTTGATTGTTTAAGCATAAAATGAATTCATCTGATCATTGTTTGTCCTGAGAGTGGTTGCATTGACAGAATTAGTAGTGAGAATTGCAACAGTTTTTTGCTCCAGGGAAACTGTTAAAAATGCAAGGACAAATTCTTCTTGAAACATGCAATATCTATTGGAAGCCTTGTTAGCATCTAAATAAAAAAGACGATGGATTTAAACAAATTGTGGTCAAAGTCATTCTCATATGCCAGGTTACTAAGATTTGACATGTGACGTTTGACAGATTTGACTATTGGCTCATCGATAGAAATTTGGATTAAAAGGCAGCTGGTGTCAGATTCATGGTTGAGAATATGGGATTTCATGTTGAAATGTAGAGAACAAAGTTTGACAATTTAACTTCATTCCACTTAGCATATAGGAAGAGTATGACTTACTTTTCCTCACAAGCATGGTACCTAATTTCTACAGTGCTGTTAACATAACTGCCAAAATTTTCTTCACTATAAACTTGTCCTAACCACAACTAGAATCTAGAAGATAAAAACAGGAAAAGAAAAAGAAAATCAAAGGTGGATAAAGACAAGATGGTTAAAATGGTAAAATCAATTTGCAAATGATAAACTAACCTGAGCTGATGTTCCCACCAGGAGCACCGCCACTACCCAAGAAAAATCCCTGTTGGTGAAAGAAAGTCAGAAACTAGTCATTTCCACTAGTCAGCAAGAATATCAATGAAAAAAGTATTGTCCTTTTGGTTAAAAAGGGAACGTCCTTCTTATGAACTGACCAACCTGAGCACGGGCTCGTTGAAGGTCTTGTTCAAGTTGAGTAAGCCTTATCCTGCTTGTTTCTAGCTGTTGTACATAGGCCTGCAATACAACACATTAAAAATGCCCAAGTACATAAATATGGAGAATTAGGTCAGTGGGACTTTGTTACAATTTAGTAATGCCCCAATAAGAAGCCAGAAAAAATGGCACTGACCTTTTTCTAAGCCTACTTTTCCTCGCAGCTTCTCTATTTTGTGCTAAACGTCTCAATGTCTGCAACCACAAAGACAATTATCAATCGTGGATGAACACTTTGGAATTTCTTTATTATTAAACTGTAATTGACACTAAAATATGGCCCGAATGACTCAAAAAACAAAAAAAAAAGGCCGAATGAAAGAAATTAAGAAAGACAAGGGGGTGACATATCCAACAAAAAGAAGACAAGACTGTTTATATGGCCTTTTATCCTACGTTTTCTTGCATGCACACATATTCCATTTGAGTGTAAACTACCTTAGCATCGAGCACTTTCTCTGAAGTTGAACCAGGCCCTCTTCTCTGCAACATTGAAAAGTGAAATAAAACTATATAAAGAGAGTAGTTTGGTTGAGTTTGAATAGCATGCCTGATATTATAATAGTCAAATGAAAAATAAGTAGTTTACGCAATAACTGCTACATTAACAAGTTATTAGAACTTTCGTCCACTTCTAATTTTCAAAAGGGTAGATGAAGTGAAGGGTAACGTGTCAGCAATGCAGAATCTGTTTCAAAGATTTGGTCATTTTATTCCAAAAAATCAAACTCATAATTGTTAGGTAGAGGGTCTAGAGCGAAGACAATGTGAAAGGCATTTTTCATAATTCTGATGCTGATGTGAAAACTGTTTCTTCAAGATGGTAATAATGAGGACTGATCCCATGAACTTAGCTAACGTATGCTATCAGCAGCTGTGATTCTTTTCTCGGATTTCGTTTTTCTTTCCCTAATACCAAAAGCAGATAAAGCATAAAAGACAAGTAGTTAAACTAGAGTTCTTGGGATAAGAAAAGGTAGTAATTATTATCAGAACTTAAACTACAGTCATGGAAATCGAGTAAAGGAAGAGAAGCCTCTTTAGTACAAATAAGATAAAAACAAGAACAGTGATACTGCTAGTACTGAAAAAAAGATCCGCTTTTTTTGCCTCTCATGTCAGAAACTGAATCAGAGAATCACTCAGAAATCAGAAAAACTCTCAGGCAGGCTTCGATATTATTTTCTGACAATTGTTGGGATTTGTGATAATGAAGAGAGAAGGGGAGAGAATAAAATTTCCTGAAAGGATGCCAACTTTTTCCTGGATTTTGGGATGTGATGACTGAAGAACTGGGAGACTAGACATGGAAGACTGGGAAAGTGCAAATAACCTTTTCAGTTGTGGGTTTTCCACCAGCTGGTTGATGATCCTGTGGCATTTCTACTCTCGAGCCATCATTAGCCATCTCTAGCTGTTGCTGTTGGTTTGGTAGCTGAAGATGCTTCTGCTCAAGTCCTTGAGGTTCCAATGATGACTTTTTGCTGATAGGGGATTCCGGTTCCAGTCTGACCTCAGCTCTACTCGATAGTGTGTTTACTGCTGAACCTGAATCAGTACTCTCCTCTCCAGACTTTGAACATCCCTAAAGTTAAAGAAACGGCCAAGAAAGCGTATTAATACCCCAAAAAAATGACACCCCAGAACATTACTATGATAAGATGTAGGCATATTAAACAGAAGGTCGAAGAATATGAGAGGAGATAGTTGAAGGGAAGTACTCTAGGAGTCTGAATAAGTCTAGTGGGCCAAGAAGGGAACATTTCCAGAGTTGCTGCAGGCCTGACGGTTGCTGCATATAAAGCTGCATAGAATCACAAGCCAAATCTTCAGAAGATCAGCTAAAAATCAAGTCTTGCGAGGACTTTCAAACCTCATAAAAGGGGAAGAACCTAATCTCCCTTTTTGCCCTCTTTCTCTCCTTTGTTCTTTCTGAAGTTATGGAGTCAGTAAGTAAATCATGCAAGGAGGTCAGGTTTCCTAGTTTGTAACCCCACGCCATTCAAGTTCTTTACCCAAGAATGATTATTGCATCAAAAATAGTAAGCCTTAGCCTCCCCGCTGGCCTCAGCAGACCACATATGTAGCTCCTTTTCTCTCTCTTTTTCTGCTTTAGGAGTTTGTTATACTTTGCAAACGTCAGAACAAGGATAAAATGATGGGGAAAGAAAATAAAAATAATGCATACGTGTTTTGGCTTCATCATTGTTGATCTTAACTCCTTGCAGCACAATAGCCTCCTCTAGCTCTCCAAAATCAAAGGCAGATCCTTCTTGATTACTGTAGCATCAAAATATTAACACCCCATGTCAGAATAAATGCAAGACTCACAGATTATTTAAAAAAAAAAAAAAAAAGAGAGAGACTAACAAGAAAAAAGATGAAAGAACTTAATGATCTGAGGTGATGGAAAAGTACATGAAGGATGTACTAGGAGGGTTGAGCCCACGAAAAACAGCGTAAGGCATAGTAGTGTCACTAGTGTGGTGATGATGATGTGAGGGTCCTGAGTTGGAAAAACCAGCCTCACCAACTCTTTGACTCGCCATGCAAGAACCCAAAACTTCTTTATCAGACCATACTTGTGTTTCTGAAAGAAGAAAACTGCAGCAGCCAAGTGTGAGATACAAAATTTTACTACAAGAGGGCTGGGAAATGAATGGTTTTAGATGCAAACAAGGATCAGGGAATGGAAAGTGGGAGTTTTCCACATGTTTCACCTCAGTTTTCTATGGGATGCACCGCCAAAAAGTCCTCTTTTCTACAAGTTTTGATGCATA
The DNA here is from genome assembly GCA_023065735.1 of Coffea humblotiana. NCBI lineage: Eukaryota > Viridiplantae > Streptophyta > Magnoliopsida > Gentianales > Rubiaceae > Coffea > Coffea humblotiana. The sequence goes on along the minus strand of CM041208.1, from coordinate 25,299,118 downwards.
GAGCACAAGAAAACGAAAAGGAAAAACAAGAGTGGCTAAGAATCAAGAGCAAAATTGCGAAAAGGATTAAGGCCAGGGGAGGGCTCCTCCAGTCTTTTGTTCTCTCAAAACATGCCTCTCTTTTTAAACGGTCTCTAATATACTCCCTCTTGTGAGTTGTGATGACACGCCTTTTCTTGATGATCTTTCGTAGGTCTCTATCTATCTGCTTTTCTTTCTTCTCTCCTTCTCTGCGAAGGAAATTGTCAGATTATTCTGTTGTTTGAGTTGCTTTTATCTGCTTCTGGTGTAGATAGATAGAAGTAACGAGGGGTCATTATTATTTTTTTCAAAAATGAAATGAGACTCCCATCCCACCCCGGATGGTACACCAGATCTTCTCCTTGAAAAACTACTTTGTCTTTTGGCCTTCTAGACCTGTGGCTCTGGCTCTGGCTCTGGCTCTGGCTCTGACTTTGTGACTTTGTGACTTTGTGACTTTGTGGGGTTTGAAAAGGAAAAAAGAAAAACACAAAAAAAAGAAGAAAATACTAGTTTAAACAAACAAATATTTTGTAGTATAGTACGTAAAAGAACCAAGGTGGGGTCTTTGGCAGGAAGTGAACCCACTAGAATCAAGTGACTCCTACTCCACTTCCCTTTCTCTAACCGCCTGAGATATGTTATTGGTCCTTCTTTAGGGGCTCTTCAGAGTTGGAAGTACTAACATGAGGAAAACGATTAAACAAAGTAGTGCATCAATTTCAATTTTCAACATTCAGTTGGAGATGAGACAATCTTTTCTTTCACAACAATGTGAAATAAAAGAAAATGGATTAATGTGTTTTCTTGATCTTTCATTTTCTTATGCAGGGTAAGAAGGGATTTGAGACACGTAACGCACAAATTACGACTTACTTAATTTACGATTCATAACGTGTTTCGTTTTATTATGTTGCTATTATTTTCTTTCTTTGTACTTATATTTGTAAGTGCATATTAACTATGTGGTAAAGTGACTTGTCTGACTTGAATCCAAGGATAGAGGCGAGGAGAGAGGTGTGTGCTTTGACAAGTATGGCCCTAGGTGGAGAAAAAAATATATAGAGAAGATAAAGTACTATTTGAGTTTAAAATCTTGGCTTATAGCCTTTCAACCAAAACATTAGAATAATCACCAATGAGAAAACCCACTTGTTTTGATTATTAAGCCAAACTTTGAGATGGATTTGTTTGGTATTATCCCCTTTGTTGAAGGGTCAACATCCATTCCCTGTCATCACCTAAAACCATGCCACAAATTGATTCCTTTCCCTTAACTTGAATTTCTATTCAAACTACTACTATCCATTGGTACAGGTCCATGGCAGAGTGGACTTTATTACATCTTCCAGATCAGGGTCTTTTGGGACATGCATCAGGCATGCTTGTGTACCCTTAATAAATGTTCCCAACCCACCTTCCTTAAGGATAAAGCCCTTATTCACAATCTAGAAACTGCCCTTTTGTTATCTTGAAACATAGTCCCTTGAAGGTTTCTGTTTCCACTCTAGGTTATGGTTCTGGATATTCATGAATATAATTGATGACCAAAACATATTTATTGTGCTGAAACTTTAGATAATGGACCCATAAAACTTATATATAAAGAGGTGGTGGACACAACCATGATAACTACTATTTTGTGTTCATCCATTACCTTTGCTGGTAAAATGCCATCTACCAATTATTCCTTCTCAAAACCAATGATTGACCAAGAAAAGGTTAGGTTAGATGTAGATGTTCTTCTTTCAGTTTCATGGATTAGGTACGCCAGTGATAACTTTGTATCCGATGCCACAATTCCAATATTCCTAGTAAATCCCACATGTTTTTTTTATCACTACAGTTGCCAAAGATTTAGCCATATGTAATGTATATGTGATATGGCATTTCTTGGATTTGCATTCACCAAAAATGAACTTGTTTATTGTTTGCTTGCACCTTTGCCTGCAGGATGCTGATTGGCCTGAATCATATCTAAAGCAATTGTCAGTGATTTTGCAATCTTGTTAGACTGGATTAATTCCTTGCTTGTTCCATAAGCATGGAACTTAAACAAACTACAGGTCATGTTCATTATTGTAAAATGTTTCTTCACAAAATGACCAACTTGTTATTAAATCCTCTGTTGAATGTGCCATTATTAATTAAACTGAAGATGAACTGTAGCAAAATTGTGCTGACTGACCAGGAAGCTGATGTTATAAGGGCTTGTACAATAGTATAACTGCTAGATTATATTACACGATAACAAATCTGAACTCAAGAAAGAAATAATTAACATATTCATGAAGATGAAGTACACGTGATTCTCTTGAATGTCCAGTTCTCTAACTTTTGGATCAAAATTTGAAACTAGTTCTTTATACTTACAATTCCAAAGTTTGGAAGTTTTCAGTCTGCAGGTATATTATTGCTTCTTTGACCAGGACTCCTTCATTCTCAAATACCCTTTTCCAGTCGCTGGTCAAATATTCCAGAGGAACTTGTACGAACTTCACCAAATTAAGCAGGTAGAAGAGAAGTGTTTAAGTAGTTTTAGTGCACTTGATTGTCTTCCAAAGACTTAGGCCTTGTTTGGATTGCTGTTTTTCGTCGAAAAATTATATAGTTTTCCGTGATCACATTTCCCTATTACCTTTTTCCCTCGCGTACATCAAATCGCTACAGTAATTTTTCCATGAAAAATCATGAAAAATGCAATCCAAACACAACCTTAAGCAGGATATCTTATGCTTCAGAGCTTAAACTATCTTAGAATTGACAGCTGAAATTGGAAAAAAGATTGACTTGCATTTCAGATAGGTGCATTGTGGTTGAGCAGTTGTTTTGTCACGTAGTCAAATTGCAAATGCAGTACCCTGTTAAGCTTGATTCTATTTCATGTCTAAATACAAGCAGTGATCTGTTTCTCCAGCTATATATCTATATGCTCTGTAAAACAACAGAGATATATATATATATATATATATGCATATTTACTCTATTATTAATTTATTCTAGCTTCCTAGTTGTTCAAATCTCCACAGGACAAGAACTTGATGCATATCTTAGCAGCTAGGAGAAAGATCTTATTCACTAACTCAAATAATTTTTTATCAACAGCATCCCCTAGATATTGGGCCGAATGTTTTACTCAGGTAATCATCCATCATCACAATATTCAATTAGTTTTTGAATGTACAACGTATCAAAAGATAATTGCACTTAAATGGTTAGACTGGAATTAATAATTGATTAGGAAACGACTGAAATGAACTTCTATGTTACTAGTAAAACATAATTGCAATTGCGTGAATTGACTGGAAAATATATTACTTAATTACACAACATATTGAAGTTTTGACCCTCAGCTATTGCATTGCCGGCCAAGTTCGCAGCAATTTACAGAGATTGATGTGATTCAAGATAAAATGAAAATAAATTAGTGTTGCTAAGCAACGGATGTGCTGTGGGAACTTGTGTCATCAATATCTATCGCAGGGTTTTCAACTATAGAATCAAAGGGATGAGACGGTTCTTGCCCCAATAGCAGCGTTTAAGTTTATAAGAATTCGTACAGGCTAATTTGTCCAAACCGCATAAGAGGAACTAATGCCTTTTACATAGATGCGATCCAGAAGTATTTGTAATATAACAAACACTGTTGGATTCTTGAATAAAGGATTATGTCTCACATTGGTCCGAAAGATAGAGAAAGAGCAGTTAATATGAAAGTAAGGAATCGAGATCTAATGGTTTAAACTTTTGGATCAAAGTTGGGTTCCTGACTTACGTATTAGGCTCTTTGATATGCTCTTTCAATGTGCTTCTCCTAATCAAATTGGTATCAAAGTTTCAGGTTGTGAGATTGGGCTACTCATGGACAAGTGGATTTTTCTCGGAATTAGACGGGTGAAAATTCTCTTCTTGATAGTGGATCGAAGTGTTAAAGCGCTAAGCAATTTGGATGGTATTGGACCAGGTGCGCCATGGGTTTGGCAGGGGTCCAGTTGGTGTTAGACCAAGGAGTCAAAGGTTGGCAGGGGTCCAGAATGCAGTTTGAATGTTGAAGAAGAATGGGTTTATATTTGGAAGAAGAGGTGACCTTAGGTGATAAGGTGGACTTGCGTTGAGTATTAAAGTGGGTTCGAAGAAGAACTTGTAAATTTGAGTTTAATGTGGGGTTTACTCATGAATGGGGAGATTTGTTAAGTTCATGAGTAAAGGATTACGTCTCACATTGGTCCGAGAGATAGAGAAAAAGCGGTTAATATGTAAGTAAAGATCCGAGATCTAATTATTTAAGATTTTGGGTCAGATTTGGATTCCTAACTTACATATTAGACTCTTTTGTGAACTCTCTAGAGTTGTTTCTCCCTATCAAATACTAAAAGGCAAATATCTCAACAATCACATCGAAAATATCCCAAATCAAGAAGAAGTATTTGTAATATCTGAGATGGTAAACATGGTGTTGTGTAACACTAAGAAAGAAATCCAAAGAAATGAGAAATCTAACAATAGATAGAGTTGATATTTACTTCAATTAAGGGGTCCTTTTAGATAATGTTTTTTTTTTGAAAGTTTTTATAAAATTTTACTTTTAACATACTATAGATAAAAATTGTAGAAAAACTTTATTTATTTGTGTGTTTAGGAAATGTATAAAAGACCTTTTTTTTTATTTCTTCTTCTCTTCATCTTCCTCCTTCCCCTGCCGCCACCTCCCTCCCCACCTTTTTTCCCTCTCCTCCTCTCTCTCTCTCCCTCCCTCTCCTCCTCCCTCTTTTCTCTTCTCCTCCTTCTTCCTTATCTGCTCTCCCCCCCTTGTCCTTTACCTCTCACCCCTTTTTCCCCTTCCCCTTCCCTTGCCATCCCTTCTTTCTCCTCCCCTTTGCCCGTCCCTTTCCCCTAACCTCTCTCGCTGGTCGCATGACCAGAGCCGATTGTAGCTCTAGTCGCACAACTAATACAAAAAAGGGAGGAGAGAGGGATGGGTGAAGGGGAAGAGGGGAAGAGGGGAAGAGGGAGTGGTAGGGGAAGGAGAAGGTAGAGGAAGAGATAAGAGGAGGAAGATGGAAGAGAAGGGGAAAGATAGAGGAGGAGAGGGAGGGAGAGAGAGGAAAAAAAAAGAGAAAAGGAAAGGAGAGCCTGCGGGAGTGCAGATGGAGTGCCAATCGGCACTGATTGGTTGAGGTGGAGAAGGAGGGAAAAGAAGAAGGGAAAAATTTTATATATTTTTTAGATATTTTGGAGTGTGTATTTTAAAAATTTTAGGATGTTTTTGAAAGGTTACTGTAGACAAAAGTTGTAAAAAAAAAAACTTATATGTTAAAAACAACAACAACGGAGGGCAAGATACAAGGCTTCCAAACAAGGCCAAGATTGTTTACATATTTTTTTCACAAAAAAATTGAATATGAAATTTTAGACTAGCATCAAAATTATTTCTAATAGCAAGCTCCAAAGATAGAATGCACTTCATAATTTCTCAATAGCAATCCAAAATTTCAAACTCCAACATGACTAGAGTTACAAACGAATCGAGTTGCTCGTGATCAGCTCGAGTTCGAACTCGGTTCGAGATCTAGTTGACCAAGTCGAATTCGAGTTCAATAATACTAAACTCATTAGCTTGCAAGCCAGATCAAGCTCGATTATGTGTGTGTGTATATATATATATATTATTTTTATTTTAATAGTAAAATTACATATATGTCTCTAATATTTTATTATTTGTAAGAAAAAGTACGATTTTATTCATTTTTTAAAAGTAAAATAATAATAATTTTTTATTTTTTAAGGTCAAGCTCGACTTGAATTTGAGTCGAGCTCGAGGTTGAGTTAGACATTTTGAGCTCGTTGAACTCGAGTTCGAGCTCAAGTTTCGCAAAATTATGTTGAGACTCGACTCAATTATAGCGAAACTCGACTCGATTCGATTCGTTTGCATTCCGAAGTTACATGACTACTATATACAGTGGACTATAAGATGGACAGAGAACTAAATCTCAGTAATGCAACTTTCAAAGAAAGACAAGCATTATTTACCATTTTCTTGAATATTTGAGATCTACAATCTTAGTGACATGTATCTCGATAGAAAGTGATCAATTTTGTAACAAAAAATATTCATTGATTGTAACTTATTGTTGGTAATATATTCTTCTAGCCACCTTAAAAAAATGGGTAAAACAGATTTTGACCCTACAAAGCAACACACTGCTGAGTTTAAAGGGAAATGTTCATTTACTGATTAGTATACAACTCTGTGCTCTCACAAAAGGTGTATGTGAAGCATCTCAAAGATTTTGAAGTCCAGAGGCTGAAAGAAAAAAGAATTCTGCAATTATTCTATTGCACGTTAACTCATAATTCCGAGCTAAATTGATTTAGCATGCAAGAAAAATTGGAGATTATGGAATGCATAAGGAAACAAAGGCTTCAAAAGCCAAGAATCACCTGATTAACTAGTTGTAAAGATTTAGCACTTGAAGCTTCATTATCTACAACTGCCTCATGTTACGTGTTTGAGTAGATTAGTGTTAAACTAGAGAAATCCATAAAATTTCAGATTGGTAAATGATCATAAGATATAACACGGTAGAACTTCAATTCTTGAACATGACATGTTAAAGAGAACTCGCCAACACAAGTCGGCTCAGTTGGCAAAGATGAATCATTTCTTTATAAAAGGTCGTATGTGTGAATTCTGTTGATAAGGTGAGGTCATCTTGATGGCGATTCATAAGAATCTCTATAAACAACTTATGATGCCAACAGCATTTTCTGGTCCGTGGTAGAAACCGAAATCAAATCCAATCAAACTTTTCATTACCAAGAAAAAAGAAAAATAGAGAACTCAACCAATCGGTTCTTTTTAAAAAAACAGCAGGATGATACAATGTTCTTTTTACATAAGAATTTTGTCTTTGTTTTGTCTGCTTATCTTTACTTGTCCAGTATTCGTGTTCATGCAAAGCAATAATGTACATTAGGAAGTGAAGCAAAATTAAGTAGGACAAGAAATTTTACAGCTACGTAAAACGGGTGCATTTTGCAACCATGTGAAACGGGTACAATCACTTTCGAACAACCTTTGAAGATAGCTGGTTCTTCAAAATCAACCTCCAACCTTTTTTTGGCAATTCTAATATATGAAAATTCATAATTGGAGAATCATGTTGAATGGATCTGGGTTGTCATAAGAGTCCCGAAGAAATTTGGATCATTTTATTTCAAATTTGTATCGTTTATTTCTTCCAGACCTTTATGGCAAATAGAGAGGTCAATTGTACCAACCTAGTCATGAACTTAGCAAGGAAGGTTAATTGACTCCTAAAGGCCGGGGATGATGATATTATTTCAATTTTTTCTGTTTTAGAAGTTTTAAGGTAAAGCGGAGAAGAGACAATTCATATTGTAGTTAAAAATCTCATCTCTAATAAAACATAGATTAGAAAATGAAATAGTCAAAAGTAAAGCGTATAACCATCTTATAATTTTAGTTCCATTTCTAAAACTGAACAATTTATTAGTATTTGATAACTAATAAGACGTATTTTCATATCACACACTCTTAATTTACTTAAACTAGAGTTGCAAATGAATCAAGTCACCTGCGAGCGCTCGTGAATTGGTATGATCAGAATTCAACTCAAGTTCAAACACAGAAAAACTCAACTCATTAGTTTGCGAGTCGCTCGATTATACAGTGAAATTATATGTATATTCCTAATACTTTATTATTTATTAAGAAAAAATTATTATTTTATTTATTTTTTTTAAAAAATAAGTATTTATTTTTTTATTTTTTTAAATTAGAATAGATTCGACCTTTGAGAATTCAATTCGACTTAATTCGTTTGTAACCTTAATCTAAACAATGGAGTAAAGTTGCAAAAATTTCAATAATACTTAACCTCTCGTCACTTCTTTCTCTTTTTTACCCTCACTTTGTAGTTTGTGCTGGTATTATTCTGTGTTTTAAAACTCGGACTGGACCGGCCGGTTCGACCGATCGAACCGGGAACCGGCCAAGTGCCCGGTCCGAGTCATGTCTAAAACCGGGCAAACAAAAATCCGGTCAAATCCGGTCAAAAACCGGGTTTGACCGGAAAAAACCGGATTTTCCGGTTCAAACAGCATTTAAAAAAGAAAAAACTCAAACTTTTTTAATATTATGTTTTGACCCCTAAATTGTTAAAAATTATTAATATACCTCAAATATTTTATACTTTATCAATATTTTCTTAAAGTTTGGTATTATTTTTCAATTAAATCCATAATTTTAATTCTAAACTTGTTAATGCTCATTAAATAATATAAATTGTTACTTAATTGTTCTAATTTCTTTGTATTTTCTTGTTAAATATATTTAAAATATCAAATATAAATGAATATACCTTTATTAATATTAACATGTTATTAGGTATTTTACGTAAAATATTTAAAATTTTAAATAATTTTTATTTATGACATCATCCGGTTCAACCCCTATCGAACCGGTTGAACCCATTGACCTCTGACCCCTGAGCTTGACCGAGTCGCTAACCGGTCCAGTTCTGAAAACATAGGTATTATTCCCAAAGCACGAAATCTAATGCCACAGCATTCTCTTTGATAAAATGCTAAAGTTACATTTTTTTGGTCCATCAAATATAGTACAAAATTAACTTGAAATTTATTTTACCGTGGTATAAAAATTTGGTTGTGACAATATTATTTGCCTTGTTTTTGCATCATCAATTTGTCTCTATTGATTAATTAATTGACTTATGGCCTTGGATTATTTCACTAGATGCTAGTATCATTTTTAGTCATAATAAAAAATTACTATTGATTTTTTCTTTCGTCTTTCCCAGAAGTATATTCCAAAATAATTGATTTCAGCTGAAATTCGGACCAAGTGCGAGCATTTTCATACAAAAAAATGGCCTTTAAAGTAGAACGGGTTTTTTGTGAATTACTAGGATGTCAACAAGCGTTTATTTGATTTTTTCTGAAGCACCTTCTTTTGACTTTCACATGGCTGATAGCCCCCACGATTCATTCATTTCAGCTCAGTCTCTTTCTCCAAAAACTCAGTTTCAGAGTAACAAATTTAACCAAAATGGAATTTTCTAAACTGCTTTTGTCTCTAATAATTCTTCAATCCCTGTTCTCTCCCAGAGCTTCCTCAAGTGATCACATGTACAATGTGGGAGATGAGGTGCCCCTCTTTGTCAATAAAGTTGGCCCCTTGAACAATCCCAGGTAATCACATTTTCCATTCATCACTCTTTCTGGCCATTTGTTGTTTATAGTTTTCTCTTCAGTTGCTCAATAAAGTTTCTGTCGTTATGGGCCATTTTATTTTCTGGGATGGGGCTTTTCAAGAAAATACAAAGAGGGATTTGTTGTTGCAGCTAAAAGTTGACTCTTTTCAGTTTAAGAATTTAATTTTAGGAATTTCAATAATTTCTGTATTGTTTAAGGTTTAAGTATGTGCTAGTATGGTATGATTTAGGATTTAACAGTCCAATTCGTGGGTTTGGGGAAAGGAAGGACCAATTAAGACTATTCTTGGAAATGCCGATCAAGAAAGCTGGATTACCATTTGACTTTCTGAATAGGAGTTGGTGTCTTGGAGAGTTTGCAAAGTTTTCGAATTCAGTAAAAAGCAAATTGATGGGCCTATATTATTGAAAGTATAGATTTTCTGATCATCTGTAGTAAAGTTGCAGGACTTTGTTAAGCTAAGTAGAAGAATTGAGTCCAACTATATTTCTATATACTGAAAGTTTGGTTTTTTATAAATCAGAGTTACCAATCTGAATGTTATTAGAGATTGATATTCGCTGCTTGAATGAGTTGCTCTCTTTGAATTGACATATAATTCTGGTCTTGATCATTATCAACATTGAATAGATGTTAATTGTAATGAAGAGTTAAAGATGCATTGAAGCCCTCCAAATTATACCTATCTAGATCTACAGAATTCATATTTCTTTTCAACGTTTCTAGTATTTCAAACGACCACAAACAGTTGTGGACTTCTGGTTATTAGTTTATCTTGGGCCTGTTTATTGAGCTGATGCTAATTAGTTAATCATAGTAGTGTGATAGTTGTCTAAGTTTTTAGACAAACTCGCCTTAGTGGATAAGTTGTTTAGACTGTTCATCAAACCAAGTTAGAACTCGGTTCTACCTAACTCTGTTTTCTTTCATCACGCATGTGCCAGTGCAATGGCAGATAAGTCTTCAACTTCTTAGCTATCTGTTGCACCTTCACTTGCCTTAGTAGATCACTTGCCTTCATTCTCCCCTATAAGCTCAATTTCAGCTAAACAAAAATTATGGCATCTGTTAAGTTGTCAACACATCCTTAGTAGATCAGTTTTTCAGGGAATTAGTTCACAGGCGTTAACTGTGCCTAATAGTTTAAAAACAAATACACCATGATGAGTTTTTTCTTCAATGTCCAGATGGTTCTTTTCTGTTGCAATTGCGTAGCAGTCTTCAGCACTAAGTTTAACATGTGTCACAACACCTGTGGAAGATTAAGGGGTCTCGTGTTGTGAAATGCCAAGGACTTTATCATGATATGGTTTTATCCTTTTCAGCTGATGAAAAAAACTGCTACAACATGTTATTCGAAACATCTTATACATGGATGTGTATGTCTATACACACCAATTCTTCTAAGGCATCCTTTTTCTGTAAATGTAATCTTGATATTGTTTTGATTGCTATCCTCTTGCAGTGAAACCTACCATACTATGAAATGCCAATCTGCCTCCCAGGTTAGCACTTTGGCTTCTACAGAAACTGTGGCATCTAATAAGAATGGGAAGAACTCACAATCCATTTGGTACTCGTATGACTTGCTTGTATACCTTGTGGGACCGATAATCATCCGTAAGAAGTATAATTTTCACTCTATATGCGCAGATAAGGTGCTACCAAAGAAGGAATCTCTTGGTGAAGTTCTGAATGGTGACCGTTTGACCAATTCTTTGTATATGCTGAAATTTAAGTTGGACAAAACTGGATGCTGCTCTGTGCCAAAAGAAGATTAATCAGAATGATATTGCAAAATTTAGGAATGCTATTGGCAATGGATTATTATTTTCAAATGTATTATGATGATCTTCCCTTATGGGGATTCATTGGCAAAGTTGAAGACAATAGCTGGTCTATGGATGGAAAGGCCCCACCTACTTCCTCTTTAAGCATATTCAGTTTAATGCTCTTCATAATAACAACCATATTATAGAGATTCATGCTTTTTCTGACACCAAATAGTGCAGTGGATATAACTGATGATGTTGACCTAGACATAACATTCACTTACTCGGTGTTCTGGAATGAAACCTCCACTCCGTTCAAAAGCAGAATGAATAGGTACTTGAGGGCCTCACTACTCCCAGTTCACCAAAAAATCCATTGGTTCTCATGTGTTAATTCGGTTGTCGTTATTGTGCTCCTCTTTGGATTGCTTGCTTTCCTTTTCATGCAGAACCTCAGGAATGATTTGAGAAGGTATGTTATATGATGATTCTTGCTGCTGCTTTGGATATTTTTCTGTTCATAGGACTAATGTGAATCAGTACCCAGCAATAGGATGTGATTTAAAATTATTTACATCTTATAGTGATTTGCACATCTTCGTCATCTTATTTTCAGAAAATTACAGGTGGAGATGAAGAGGAAAATAAGGAGATTGGTTGGAAATGTATTCAAAATGACGTCTTCAGATGTCCTCTGAGCATGCCATTGTTTTGTGCTGCTTTGGGCACTGGTGCTCAGTTATTAACTCTGTAAGTTGGATCTATGACTCATCGATAAATTACCAGTTTGGCTGCTGATATTTTATGGCTGCATCACATGCTTCACAGTGGATTTTATTCTTTCAGCAAATAATCCTGCCTCACCTTTGGCTTTTGTTGCTAGTAGAATCCTGTTTGTCCATTTAGACTACATGATTCAATTTGAAAAAATTACTTTCTGGGGAAGGTGTAATTAGAAGTTGATAGGCACACTTATGGGAGCCCAGTACTGGATATTCCTCTTTGTGGCTTCATAATATAAAGTCAGCATGTAAGCCTTTTCAAAACCTCTCCTCTTTGTCCCCCTCCCCCCTGGGGGAACAAAGGCACAGAATGACAATCAGACGGCAATATTTCATCAAAATGTTAGATAAAAGCATTATTATGAAAACTTTGGATAATCTTACTAGGCAGTGTTTGAAGAATAAACTTTTCCCAATATGAGCCGCCAACTAGTCTGATAAATTGGATCAAGTTCACTAGATGACTGAATTGACTGCACAGTGGATATACCTACTGAATGTCCCATAAGAAATTATTGCATTAGACTCTATTCTCCGATGCTCAAACTTTGCAACCAACATCATGGAGGTCTCCTGGTCCCTTTTATCAATTATTGAGTTCCTAAGATGAACTGAAGTATAGATCACTGCTGGCTTTATGCATTCCCATTTTCAAAATTATGAATCCATCATAGATCCTTGACTATTTTGTTAACTTGCTATTGCATGAATATAATAGCTCCAGCTATCCTTATGAGTGTCCAGAATTCTTGTGCTACAATGGAGTTTCCAGGACTGCTAGTAATATTCTCTGTACTGTTACTCACGATTGAGTTATCTTGACATGGCTGCAATACTACTCACAACTCAGATTTCTCTCTTCTCTTTCTCCCTCCATACGTACCTCCATGCCTTTTGGCCCTCTTACTGCAGTTGGTTTGAAGTTGTCTTTTCCCATGGATAATTCAACAGACCACATATTGGTAAAATCAGAATGTTGAGGCTGCTATGCATCCAATGCAGGATATCTTTTCCGAGAGGGAGGGAGGGAGGGAGGGAAGGAGGGAGTGGGAGTTAAACGAACTTGATAACCTTGGTGTTTTACCAAATGCTTGTTTGTTAAACAGTCATTTCTAATTATTACTAGGATGTTCACATTCACATGATTAAGTTCTGTACTTGAATTGGTTCTTTGTTCTTTCTTATCATTAATGGATACTTTCTTGTTGAACTATTATAATACAGTGCATATCTATGTGTACTTGGTTTGTTGGATGTTGAGCTTAAAACTGCTACACTATAACCAACATATGTATTTATCTTTTGATATTTACAGGGTTTTAGTATTATTTGCTTTGGCATTCACTGGAATCCTCTATCCCCAGAGTCGTGGAGCTCTTTCTACTTCTATTATCATAGTTTATACTCTTACATCTGCAGTTGCTGGCTATACCTCTGCTTCTTTCTATAGTCAATTCGCTAAAACTGGGTGGGTAAGAGGCCCCTACTATTTGCTCTGCTTCATGAATTTAATTGTGGATTTGTTACTCTTGATGGAAATGTCAACTTTTCAGGAAAGGAGTGTTTTTCTTGCTGGAACGCTTTTCCTTGGTCCATTCATATTCATAGCCTTTACCCTTAATCTGGTGGCTGCATATTTTGGAACCACTGCAGCCCTTCCATTTGGCACTATTTTTGTACTAGTTATTGTGCATATGGTTATCGGGATTCCCTTACTTGCACTTGGTGGGTTGCGTGGCTGCAATTTTAGGCCTGAATTTCAAGAATCTCATACCAATAGGAAATTCTCCAGAGAAGTCCCTCCATCAATTTGGTACAGCAGAATCCCTGGTCAAATGTTTATTGCGGGTCTTTTACCTTTCAGTGCCATAGTTATGGAGTTACGTCAATTGTATGCAAGCATCTGGGGATACAAAATCTTTACTCTTCCGGGCATCTTGTTTATCACATTCATGATTCTTGTTCTAGTCACTGCTGTCTTAAGTATCTTGTTGACATACTTTCAACTGACTGTGGAAGATCCTGACTGGTGGTGGCGGTATGTTTAAATACAATTACTTGTGCGCATTATTTTTGTGAGCATTTGTTTACTTTCTGTTGCATGTTGGCTTCTTTTTGACACTCTTTGCCCATTTTATAGTTGTTTACCAGATTTGTGATTCTTGTGGGCTTAATATGAATTTTATGATAATAATCAGCTGTACCCATAATTTTACAAGTTGAACTACATACTTATGACGCGGCAAAAAGCAAATGTTATCCCAGCAACTTGTTTGACCTTGATTGGAGAAACGTTTCTGTGTCTCCTGATAAAGTTTTAGACATTGGAGAGGAAACTCGCATATTGGATTTTGCCCCTATGCATGGCCTTTTGTTGTTCATTCATTAACACAGTACTAGCATTCATTGTCCAGTTTTAGTACTAAATAAACTGGCTGAAGTTAACATGTCAAAAACTTTATTCTAAAAACCAAATTTTCCACCATACTTTTGGGTCTGCATTATCTGCATTGGAAAACTGCCTGCTCTTTTTTTTTTTTTTTTTTTTTTTTGTCGAAACGATAGGAGAATTTCATTATAGTAAAGAAACTACATGTGCGAGCAACAGCTCGAGATAACTATACAAAAAGTGTTCAAAGGCACTGAGGAAAATTCCTTTCCTAGTCCACAATAATGCCTAAGGCATCAGCACTAAGTTTCCTGCTATTTATCATATTTTCTTCCCTACCCAAACAAAAGGAGCACATGCAAAACAGTCTCTGCATGTTAGAGATATCCTCCAGCAATGTAGCCATTCTGCTATCCAAGGGTCTTTGATGTGTTATTTGTTTCAGCAGTTCCTTGTTAAATAAGTTGAGCCTGACTCTACTCCACTGATGTTGCACAGCTTTGCATAAGACCAGTTTTAATGCGATTGCATCATCTAAGACTTTGTTCCCCAGGCTTCTCTCTTTCAACGCCCATTCTGCAATTCTAGTGCTTGAAGTTACCCTAACTGTGACTCCAATGCCAAGAATGTTCTGTCCTTTCTTTGTAGCTGTTGCCACATCCATGACTATAGTTTCTTCAGCTTCATTGCCCTGGCTTTGTTGTTCATGCATGTAGGCTGTTTCTTCTGTACTCTTTCTATCTTCGATTTCTCCACTTCCACTTGCTCCAGCCATTCTTTATGTGCTCTTTCTACTGTTCTCATTGGTGTGGATCTAGTTGAGCTCTCAAATGAAGACTGCCTGCTCACATTCATATTTTTGCTTCGCACGAACCCTTACTCCCAAGCACAGGCAAGAATGTTTAGATGTTTATGTTCCTTCTGCACTGTGTAGAAACTGAGTGAATAAGGCTATCATTCTAACTATAATTTGCTGTTCTAATTGAGCTTCAGAAATTGCATTTATTATTGTCATACTCAGCTGTTAGAGCTTAAATTTCATTTTGATCTCTCTGGTATGATTTTCTTCTGCTTTGACACTTTTCCCGTACTCATTTTCATCATCTCTGCTTGTAGCCATACATGTGACCTTTCGTCTTCTTATGGTAAAGCTGTCCTTGTTTGATTCAGGTCTTTCTTACGTGGGGGCAGCGTGGGGATATTCATGTTTCTGTACAGTTTCTACTTTTATTCCAAGTCAAGTATGAGTGGTTTCATGCAAACAGTGTTCTATTTTGGCTATAGTGCTTCTATGTGCTATGCATTTTTCCTCATGCTCGGCACGGTCAGCTTTTACACTTCCTTGACGTTTGTCCGCCGCATCTACCATGCTGTCAAGAGTGAATGAGCTTGCTGCTATGTCTGGCCTTTGGCTACCTATTTTGCTATCTTTCTCCTTCAAAAGCATATACAGCACAAAGGCAATCATAGTTACACCACACCCGTGGTAGTCTCCTCCGATGAGGGGTTGCTCAGCAGGAGGACAATTGGTCTGAACCTGACATCAAGTTGGAAAGACTAATTTCAATTTAAACTGTCTTTTTAGTATAGCAGGATCCGCTAGAAATGATGTTAAACTTGATTCCCCTGCCTGCTTTTGTTCTTTACCCCAGGAAAAGGGAAGGGGAAATACAGAGCAAAGAGCTTATGCTTGTAGCTTGCAAATGTTGTTGGTTAAACTTATTGATACCCAGGAGCAGAGGCCACTGCCAAACACTGTCCCTGTTATTCTGATTTAATACCATAACTTCAGGTACCTGTGAAGCATCGACTGGGCATTGCTTTCCCACGTTGCAAGATTTCTTGGCGGCGGCCATAATAACCACTATATCATGAAAATCTCAGAAATGAAAATTTAAGGTTCAAGAAGAGATATTTCGGGAGGGTCTCAGGGAACAGCATTCAGACTGTTTCAGAAGCTGATGCGAGGACACATAACACTCAAGGGACTTAAATGTAACTTTATTCTTGGCCAACAAAGAAAATAGAAGAATACAATAATTGTTACATCATATGAGATCGATGTGGCAAGCGAACCATGAGCAAGGGGCTAGAATGCTTGTCATAACAAGCTTTCCGAACAGTGCAAGGCCATTTCAACAAATTGTAAGACGTGCTCATTTATTCGTAGAACTTTATAATAACGGTGTGATATTTCGTCACTGTTCATATGGATGCCATCACTATTCATATGAATTCCATACATAATAATTACGTCTCTGTTACTAATTCTTATAAATATTTATTCGTATCTTATAATCTGTTAATAAGCTGTTATACATCTTTATCCATCGAACAACTTCAATTGCAACATGATGAGAGAGACGAAGAAATGAAGTTTATTATTGTTTTTTGACATTAATATCGTGATATTATTTACTTAAATTTGTATTAAAAAAAAAAGCTAGTGCAAAGCCCTCTATTCTATAGCTTAAAATTTAGCTCAAGGTGGTCCATACAGGTGTGGCCACACTTGAATTTGGTCTGCAAGAGATGGACCAACGATGCTTTAGGAATTTAAGGACAAGAGTTGGTGACCCCATCACCCTGAAACAAATATCTCTCATCCTTTTTCTTGCATAAATGTACGTCCACATCTTTGCCTCTTCAAGGTTAACTCCTCCTGTTCACTTTCTATTTCAGTACTGCAGATTTTTATTTTTTTTTTCCTCGTTACAAACTTACAACAGTGCTGATCGAATTGTGTCGTGATGTTTCAGTATTCATGTCAATTGCACTGCTTCTCAAGTCTAACAAAATTGGAGACCAGCGTATTGGTAAGCAGCAATACCCAAAAACATATAAGATTCAGTACATTATAATCAACACAGAACCAAAATACATAAATTTTAGCACATCATTTGTTTATTTAAAATCCAACAAAAATAAGATACATAATCAATTTGAAAATGCCAAACTACTGTTTTTTTTTTTATCCATTCACAGTTCATGTTTCATCATCTTAAGGAGTTCTACATTATGCTATTGGTTACAGATTCTGAAACTCCACATGAAGAATTTTGGAATGTATTTTAAGTAATTGCTTTTAAATGGTATTAATACGATGCCTAATTCTCTTCAATACGAGCAATATTGATTAAAAACAAAAAAGGATTTCAGTAGTAGCACATACGTTAAAAGCTAACAGATATTATATACATATAAAGCTCCTTCAATCATTGATCTTTACTTGTATCGATTAATAATTTAAATATATGTGAAAGTGTTGTTTAAAAATTAAAGATGCAAATTACTAAATATAAGGATAACGATAGATTTGGAAAAAAAAAATTAATGGATACAAGTGGTTTGTATCAAAATCAGTCTCTATAACCTTCCTATTTTTTATACCAAAAAAAAAAGATATGCCATATCTAAAATTATGTTACGAGTGTGTTTCGATAGGAGATTATTTGAAATATTTTTTAAAAAAAATACTGTAACACTTTTTGTAAGATAAAAAAATTGTTGAAAAATAAGTTGTTACCGTTCAAAACTTGGATGAAGGCCTACAAGTCCAACCCCCCTTGCGTTTTACGCTAGATGTAGTACTTTGCCTAACATGGTTCCATTCCACCACACATTTGAACCAACAAAAAACTAGGAAAGACACGTTCTGACTTCAAAAGCCATAAAAGCAATCCCTACCTACGTGTAATGCAAATTCCCCACGCATTCCTCTATACTCTCTTTGTATAAATCCTTGACTAGAGACCTTCTAGCATGCAATGCAAACATTGATCCAGATACTGTCATTGAGACCATCAGTTGCATCTTACCAACCAATATCTATGGCCAACTGTTCTTCATCTATTGCTGCAGATACTACAACAACCAATATGGCCGCTGATCATCTCTCTAAAACGAGCAAAACAAGTAAAGCCCATGAGGGTTCTTTAGATTTCGACAACTATCAACCAGTGATAGCGTCGCCTAGAGTCAGATGTCAAGATGCAAAGCCGAATGGCACATCATCATCATCAGTGCAGCAGGATGCTTTGCAACTGATGCCAAAGAGTGCAATTCAGCAAGAGGAATCTGGCCGAGAAAAACTGTTTGGGCATTGGAATGAAGTGGCTGGAAGAGTTTGCATACCCGAAATCTGGGGTCAGGAGGCTCTTCTGAATGATTGGATGGATTGTTCTTTGTTTGATTCGTTGCTTGCTCCCAAAGGAGCTGTTTCAGCTCGTGAAGCACTGATTGCTGAGAGAAAACGAGACAGCACGAGACACTTGATGAAAATGGAAAGTATGTACTGATCATTCCTACCTATTCATGACTAAGCTCTAATGGCGGTAGTAGTTTGTAGATCTCACTGGAGATGGCAAATTCTCCATGTTTTCTAGTGATACTCGATGCTAGCTTATTATATACAAGTTCCTTATGAATGTTAAATCTATCTGTACAAATTCAAGATGTCGGTGTTAGTTAATCTTGCTGATGGTACTTTTTGATTAATTATGATGAATTAGGATGTATTAGTTGCATATCACATGTATTATTACCCATCTCTTGAAGCAATATGGACCGAATCTAGAGATGATCGTTTGCTTATGTTGAGGAGAGCTTTCTGTCTGCTTCTCAAACAATTATATGTGCATCTCCATCTAACTCAGTTTAAAGATATAGTAGCTATGCTTTATTTTCTTTTCTTGGTTTGCTTGCAGCCAGGGGGAACAATTCATCTGTAAGGCAGGGAAGTGGTCGATCTGGAGATCCTAAACCATCTATCGATGCATATATAAAATACTGAAGTATTTCTTTTCTTTGTTCTCAATTTGAAAGATGGTGCATCTAATTCGACTTCCAAGGGACTGATGCAGGAACGGTATTTATCTTGAAAACTATCAAATATTTAGCACAAACTCAAAGAGAGAGAGAGAGAGAGAGAGAGATAGCTGATTCTTCACTCTATTGGACGAAAATCCAAAAAAGTGCAGTGTCCCTTGTTTTTTTCTTTGAACAAAAAGGCAATCACTTTATATAACTTTAGATTGGTCTCCCTTTATCTTAATTAGGAAGTCGAAGTGGAGATCTTTAGATTTCAGAATGGAGTTTCATCCATTTTGTTGATCAATCTTCTACGTTCTAAGATCACACTTATGTTTTCTTGGTGATTCTCAATTAATAGCTTCTCGAAGAAATCCGTTCATAGTCCAGTTTTTCAAAATTTTTTGTTACACAGTTTCACTCTTTGCTTTGAATTATTTGTTAACCGTTTGCTTTAGCTTTTCCTACATGAAAAAGCTAAATAGAAATAACTCGGCAGGCAATATTTTGGCAATATCAAGTAGCATGAGAAATTTGTGAAGTTACAAGATTATTTTCTATTACAAGATGAATCAAATCCAGTCTTTTTTGGTATTTTGGATGAATTTAAGGTTTTATTATTCCGTATTTGCACGAGGGAGAGAAGAAACAAATTATTTGAGGCCTCCTTGCATTTGTCAAACAAAGAATGTTATGCTGCATTTAAGCACCAAAAAAAAAAAAAAATGTTTGAGTACGGTAAAGTTACAAGATTCATTAAATTTGGACCAAAAGCTATGGAGGTTCGGATGTTGATCAAGCTCAACCAGAATTAAAGTTGCCTTGGTGATTTAAAGTTGTCCACAAGCTCAACAAGTTCTTTGTTCATTTTTTTGAAGCAACATAAACGAAAGAAAAAAAAATGCTGCATGCAGAAATTCAGTACTTTTGCTCGAAAATTTTACTGTTAAAGTTGTACAAAATCCCTTTGTTTCGGAATTTATAGGACAAAAAAAATATGTGTTTGGATTTCCTTTTATCTACTTAAAAATATGTCATCTTAAATCTTAATCTACCTGAATGTTAATTACGTATAATTGTCGGTATTGTTTAACGAACAAAATAAATTTTGCGTTGGACGGGAGGCCGGAGGCCCAAACCAATGTGTTTTCACGCTGCACTTCTATGATGGGCTGTGCCAAAACATAGGCCTTAGTTTGGGAGTTTTGAAGAGAATTATAGAGGAGAAAGTTTAAATTACAGAGAAAAGAAAAGAAGGGAAAGGGAAGAGAATAGATTTTCAAGTTGTTTGGGAATTTAGGAAAGAAATGGAATTGATTTTTCAATATGTTGATATTTAATAATTTTTAATGGTATTTCAAGGACACATTTTGGCATTTTAAATAAGTTTTGGAAGCTTTGCGTTCACTTTCCTTCAAGTTCTGTTTATTGAGAAAGTTGTTTTAATTATTCACCCTCTATTTTTCTCCCTTTCTTCTTCTTTTCCTTAGAGGTGTAAATGAGTCTAATTAAATTGAACACACCTAGCGTTCAAATTTAATTAATTATTTTAATGAGTGTGAAATTTTGTTCAAGTTTGATTTGTTTAGCTGCCAAATCGAATTTGAACTAGTTTTTTTTTTTATTGAATTTGAAAGTTATCAAACACCAAAAAGCTGTTCGACTAGTTAGTGAATCAAGCAACCTCATACAAAACCGAGCTCGATTTAAGTATCGAATAATTTAATTCATTTTTAACTCATCTACTTTCCTACCACTCAAAAACTTCAAAACAAAAGGGAGATGAGGTCATTCCTTCCTTTCTCTTCTCTTCTTTTCAAATCCCTCCATCCAAAATAGGCCTCACACAGTCACACTCCTCCTTGCAGACTTTGTGAAATGCCAAGAAGCCAAGCTGAAATTCCAAATTATGTCCAAAGCTTTTGGATTTTAAACTTCCAACATCTTATGGATCTACTATTACATTTCTGAAAACCAGCAAGTTCCAGATTGAACAAGCTAGTTTGGTTGGGCCTAAACCATTTCATTCAATTTTGGCTATAGAATTTTTAAATGACCACGTGATTACACCCCATGAGTCCATGTCTGTCCTTTGCCTTCTTAAGCTCTATATTACATCAATCATGTCTCTTGTCTTCTTTTCCTTGTGTTTATGTGTCATTCTATGATAATCAAACTTTGCAATACCAAAATTTAATCAACATTCACCACCTGAATAATTCATCATCAAAAAATAATGAGTGTGTTTGAATATAGTCTTATTGAGATATTATTTAAATAATTATGTAATATTTTTGTTATGTGTTATATATGAAATAAAAAAATAATTTAAAATATAAAAAAATGAGTTAAAAAATGCATTTATAAAACAAGTGAAATATGCCCAACTTTCCCGTGTACTAAAAAATCCACTGTTTGGCCGGTCCAATTCGAGTTGCCTTTTGAACCGGAGTGAAATAGCTCCAGCCGGTTCATCTACCCATCTAACCCGCTCCGTTGGAAAATTCCCAAAACCAATAAAATCTCAACTCCCCGGCATTTGTTTTTCTTTATTGACGCCGGCCTGCTGAGAATCCAAGAAAGGAAAAGCTAAAGTCATTCAGAAATCAGAAAAAAAGGGAGAATTTTGGTCAAAAATTCCCCAGAATGGCTTCCCCAGCTGCAGCTCGAAGAAATGGAGGGGGGCGTTCTTGAAGGCCTCTACAAAGTTGTTATGCGCCGCACTCCTGTTTACGTCACCTTCGTCATCGTCGGAGCTTTCGTCGGTGAAACGGGTCTCTGCCTTTTTTTGCTTCATCATTCACCTTAGATCTGAAAAAAAGAAAGAAAGAAATATAATTTCTGGGTTTTTGCATAGAATCACAGAAAGGAAAAAGTTTGCGCCTTTATGTGATAAGTAGTTAAAATTTGTCTATTTAAGTAATGGGTTCGATTCAATTTGACCTAATGGAGTGAGGGAATTTTTTTTTTTTTTTAATTGGCTGCAGGTGGTGGACTATGGGGTTCATAAGCTTTGGGAGCATAATAAACATTGGGGTACGACAATTTTTACTCTTTTATTTCTTGTATTGTTTGCAAGTTTTATGTTGTTTTCAATATTCTTAAGGTGCACAATCGGTTCTTTTTGGGCGTTAAAAGTACTTTTGATTGGTTTATTTGATTTGAAAGATTTTGATGTTAGTAAAGGACATTGCGGAACCTTGAAATGTGCTTGCTCTACATTGTTGTTCACTTATAGTTGAACACAAATGTGAAAAATTCTATGTATATGGTTATTTCACCATTTGATATGCGAATGATACGATATGACTTAGCACTGAAAATGCTTGGATCGAATGATGCTGATTACTGTTGAGAGCTGCATTGTTGCACAGGTTTCTGAAACTTCATTGCTTCATGTAAGAAATACATTTTTTGGTGGCATATACATGGGGTTTAATTTTTTTAGTCTTGGTTCTTTTGAATGTGTTGTTCACCTTACTTTTGTGCATTGAGAGTTAAAAGCTCACCCCAATAATGTACCTTCTGCTGTTTCACATGGACTATTCTTGTCCCCATCCATATACGTGTTGCAAATCAGATGACCCTGGTTAAGGTATGCGATGTTTGTCCAACCACTTCAGACACCATAAAGTTAATGAACACAAGAACAAAAATAGAAAAGAAAATCAAGGTGCAAAGATTGTACATTGGTTGTGTGTGCAAGAGTTAGATTGGAATTCCACGTATAATGTTTGTCCTAATCTTAAAAGTTTTGTTTGTTTTTTGGCAACAGTGGAGATAATTTTTAGACACATACATGCAGAAATTTTCTTTTAAGCATAGCCATTTCATAATTTAAGTTGTATTTAAGTCATTATATTTTCTTAATACGCTACTTACAGATAGGATACAAGACAGGCCCCCTCTAGCCGATTCTAGATCTTTGGCCGTGTACTGATACCCTAGTTTTGAAAAATTCAAAATCGGCCTAGATACATAGACTGAATATGACATCTGTATGGTCTGGGGCACTGATGGTAACATTTTCAGACAGAAGAGAGGAGATTTGGCGTAAAGGATTTAGGGAAACTGTAAGAATAATCTGAACGGGTAGTTGCTAGATATGCTTTCCTGGCAGTTTTTTTTTTAAATCTCCAATGACCTTGAGTGCTTTTTTGTTTCTATTCTTCTATGTTGACTCCTTTATAGCTTGATATCCTTTATAGGGCAATAAAGAATGTATTGTTAGTTATATTTGGTTTCTGAGGGGTCATGAGCTATTGGTAGGGAATGATTTTCTTTAGCATTTTGTTGTGATGCAGCTATTGGGATGGATCCCTGAATCTTTGGTACATATAATTTTGGGGTTCTTACAGGATGTAGACAGTTCATTTTTCTGTACTTGTTTTCCAGCTAAATTTAAAGATAGTACTGTTGGTGGTCTTGGCCCTTCTTCCCTTGATCTAACACGTTGGCCACACCAGTTTTTAGAGTCTTCCTGGGACCAGTTATAAGGTTGATAAATTTGGGAAAAAATAAATAAAATCGTGGTTGCAGAATGGCTTTGATACTAGAGGTACAAGGTGTATAAATAAGGGATGAAACATGCTGGGAGAGGTATATTTCTTTGGCAGAGATAGACATTAAATGAAGATGTCCTATAGTTAAGTGATGTATGGTACTTAGCCGTGTAAGTGGATTTTGATTGTCATAAGGAATTAGGAGAGATTGGTGCTTGGAAGTATTTTGATCAGTTCTATTGTTTTCCCCTTCTAATTGACTGTCTAATGTTCCTTTGCTTTATTTACTTCAAATAATGCTAATCGATACATTGTCAATTGGGGAAGGGATGTTTTCCTTTAATTATTCATTGCATTTTCTCTTTGAGAAAAGAAAGTGAGAGTTGAATATGAGGTGGAAATACAGTGGAGATTAAAATTTGTATTTTCTCCTGGGGAAAAGGAAAGTTTTTAGGGGCTGTTGGAAATTGAGAAGGACGAGTTAAATATGATGTGAATAGTCACTTAATTTTTGGTCATTTTAGAGGTTTCTGCAATTTCTTTGTGCAAGATTGTAGCATGCTATATAAACAAGACGCTGGACAATAAACCCAGCCAACTGATACAAGTTAGATGGTACTAGCTGAAATGCCTAGGCTCATCTTCCTGTTGTTTTAGGAAATAGAGAGAGAAGAAAATAGGCATTGTGGTAATTCTGAACTGATGCTTGAAGTGTGTTTTGTGCACGCTTCTCCTAACATTGAGTCATTTAGAGAAGCTTTTGTGTGCAAGCAAAGTCAAATAATTTTTGTTTAAAAGCAATGTATATTAGGCCGTTGTACTATCTGGACTGACCAATCATTTCTGAACATCGTGCCATAGATCTCCTAATATTTTCCCCCTCTTCAAGATCTGCATGCTTCCCTGCTCTCCCCTACCTCGTTCCTTTCTTCTCATGCTTCCTTTTTCCTTTTTTCCGTAAGTTGTGTCCGTCATTGAAAGGGAGGAAGGTTTGTTCTTCCTCCACCAACCTTAGCTCCCCTCGCTACTTTCTTCTCCCCATTTTTTAAGTATTCCGCACACCAAGTGGCATACATTTCTGATCTTGAAATGTCCAAAATCTCCTTCCACTTGGGTCCTAAAGAAAAATCACCGTTTATTCTCTAAGCCCAAAACTTTTAAGAACTCCACTGTCTGAGGATTTGTTTTGGCTTTGTCTTAGCTCTTTATTTTGATGTTATATCTGATCCACAAAAGGCCTAAATGCTTATGATATCATGCTAATTATTATTTTCAAAATCTGCCATCGAAGTTTCTATTGAGTGATCATAGGTACTTGCCAGATTAAAGTAAGCTTTGAAAATTGTGTCTAGAACTGTATTTGGTACCCTATTCGAGTGGGGTTGGTAAGTATCATAATTGAGTGAGCATTTGAAATTTAAACCTGCGTGTTATTTGGCTTGTGTTCTGCAAATTCTGTCTTTTATAGTCAATATTCTTCTCTGCTTCTAGAAATGGATGCTTCTAGTCTTTTACTTTCCTGCTTTTTGTAATAATAGATATGTCTGCTTTACCTTCGTCGTGGTCTTCATGGATGTCTAACTGAAATTCATAAATATTGCATTACAGAAGCGTTACGAAGATATTCCAGTTTTGGGTCAGAGGCAGAGTGAATGAATCAGCTTTTGTACTTGATAGTTTTTGGTCGTCCATCATCATTTCAGGTCAAAATCGGACTTCTTGCAATGATCCATTAATAATTAGTTCCTTAATTGGACTATGCAGATTGGAGACTTGAGGTTTCTTTGAACTGTTTTGAATACCTTTTATCTGTCAAGATATATTTTCCCTTGTGTGGAAGTTCATCTGATAACCTGATGTGCTTTTGAACATTGATTTTCACGAGAAGTAGAAGTTTATTTGATTAGGTGTTACTGAAGCTACTCTTTGGAGGCTATGTCAATGGTAAAACTAATATGGTTCTTACAAAGATGATGTTGTGGAATATTGCGCTTATGTTCAGTCCACTGAACAGAATTCTACAGAGAATTGACGAATTTCACAAACTGTAATGCATGTAAAGTTCACTTACATAACTGTTTTTTGTTTTTTTTTTCCCCTTTTTGTTGTAAATGTTTTCCTTCAAATAACGAAAAAGAAAAGAAAAGAAAAGAGAAGAAAAGAAAATGGCTTGTTTAAAACATTGAAGGGTTATTTGCACTACCTCCTTTGAAGTTTGATCAAAGTACAGATCAAGAGTTGTGGACCTTGAGGTCTAACCATGTTTCAGTAGCCATCCGTTCTGTGCTTTCCTGCATCATACCTTGCCTTCTTTCTTTCATACGCTGAAAGAGTCCACCCAATACTTGATGAGAATGTTCGAACTCTATTCTCTGTTTTTCTCCGTCACGCTTCACCTTATATCTCTCCTCGAGGTTTCGTTGATTGGGCACGTCTCATCTTCCCATATTGATTGAGCCTTGCATTCCTCCTTCCCATATGAGTAGGCAAAACTTGAGCCCATGCACCCATGTGTGCCCCGTTCTCCTTAGCTCCAGCAGCATTTGAATGATGTTGCCGGGCTCATCATTAATAGAGAGACCCATAACACGTTCAGCCAAAACATGGAAGAACCGGTTGTCAAAAATTCGGTAGTCCAAATTAAGTCTCACCACTTGGTGAGATGGATAGCACAATTTGATCTATTCAATTTCTAAAGTTCGGATCTACTCAAGTGTGAGACTAGTATGAGTCTTCGATGACCAGATCATTCGTGATCACAAACATGTAATTTAGAGCAATCTAAAAAAAAAAAAAAAACTTTTAAGGTACTTTTGAATCACAATTTTGCATGAAAAATGATTCGATCAATCCTAGACACAAGGGATTTCTTCTTTTGATATTCTTTTGGTTTTAAAAGTGATCTCAAGAAAATTACTTCTCAATCATGAATAAGAAATTCCTTTTCCTACCCCTCTTCATCTTTTAAAAGCTTTGGTAGATTCCCTCCATTCATGTTTAATGGAGTATCACAATTTTTTTTAAATATTTGAATTCCTTGCCAAACCTGTACTTTCCAGTGAATTCAAAATTTTATTTATTGCCAAATCGAGGAAATTTAGTTCAATGACATATCTTCAAAGTAAAAGCTCCAACAGTCATATAGAAATGTTTGGAGGCGTAACGTGATTCCGATTTTAACTACTACATTTTATTCACTTTTCTGCTAATCATATCTCGATAAGAAGGCAATCCATTGGAGACTTGGAGTAGAAGAGTCTCATGACCCAAAGTTACAAATAATATATATTTAAGAGTAGCACGTTTGATGCTCAGAAGTGATCAAAGATGTTCATAATCCATATGCCTACTGATTAGAGAGGCTGATGCGATATCCATCTCTCAAGCATAGTTCTGCATTCGGCAGGCTTCAACTCATAAGCAACATGGCCTCCTCCCTTCACCCAAAAAAAAAGAAAAAGAAAAAAGGGGTGCTAGTTAGTCCCAAGAATGTTCTAACCTTGTTGTTAGCCGTTACCATGTGAACAAATCTTGCACTGAAGCAATAGAAACAGGAATTTCTTGCCTTCACTGTTGCAAATGTCATCTTATTTGCGTAGGTCCTTGTATAACTGGAAGCAGGAAAACAGAACAATCGTCAGTAAAGTTATCTTTTATCTCGTGTTCATGGTAATCAAGAAAGAAACATTTTCAATCTTGAACCAACCCGGCAACTTGGCCTTGATGAATCCACTGTCTCCAATCGTCAATAATTGGGTAATGTAGAGATCTTATCCATGCTTGAGTTTCAATGTGCGGGACCGACAGATCATGGTCACCACTGAATCACAAAATACTCCACTTTCAGTACTTAAAATCACTGCTGTTAACCCACATGCATCAAGATTCAGAGCTAGGTACCAAACCTGTATATAAGGGATCTATAACCTTTAGTGCTAAGGTTTGCATGATATGGTACAACACTCCCTGCATTTTCTGTGTATGGCAAGGTACGGTTGCATGTTAACCACTGTCCGATAGTTTCCTGCAATGTGATTACAGAAATCAGTTCAGGCTTGCTTCGGCATTCAAATGCTACATACCATAGTGCTCGATTTAGACATACCCTTCGCACATGGAGGGCCTCTTGGACACTCTTGTTGTTAGCCCAGTGCTGAACGAGCATAATCAAATCCGTCTACGATTGCCAGTGAACAGAAGAAACGTGATCAGTTGTGCTACAAGAACTGATGCCCTTATCCGCGAGTTTACATAGAACGATACAAGTGGTATCTTACTAGGCATTTGACTGGAGTAGATTCCCGAACGTCTAGCTCTTCAAACTTCTTATACAACATTTGTATAATGGATCTCCCACCAGTAAATAATTTATTTGGCTCTCGTGAAAGGGAAGGACATACGGGAATCAAGATCTGTTCTACCTCAATATTACGAACCAACTGCAGAAGCAAATTACTAACACGATCATTCTGGTTGCCCGTTCCTTTATTCTGATTCTTCCCACCTTTTGTAGCCCGCAAATTAAAGGGAAGGGGTAGGAACCAATTATCAGTTCAACCGTTTCTGGAAAGTGTGTTATTGTTTGAATAAATTAGAGTAATTCATTGTTAACTTCTACAATTTCGCAA
Source organism: Coffea humblotiana (assembly GCA_023065735.1). Taxonomy (NCBI): domain Eukaryota; kingdom Viridiplantae; phylum Streptophyta; class Magnoliopsida; order Gentianales; family Rubiaceae; genus Coffea; species Coffea humblotiana. The sequence continues at coordinate 25,270,954 of CM041208.1, read as the reverse complement.
CAGAAATATGATGTTCGATCAGTGCTGTGTAAGCCCCTAACATTAACTGCAACTCTGTTACCAAATTGTACGAGTAAGTTACAATGAATTACTGCTTCTTCAAATGATATTACACTATTCAGAAACGGTTATACTAACAATCCTTAACTCTGTCCCTCTTTCTTGAGTTTAGGGGGTGCTTTAAGTAAATCCATTAGGCCTTGCCTCATTTTTGAAAATTGAGTCACATAAAAATTGCATAGATATGGTTGCTTGCCTCATTGTATGCCTGCATATTTTTCGAACACACTGAATTATTGGGATCTATGATTTCATATTCCCCTTTACAGCTAACCTTCAAGGACTGCATTGTAAATATACGGGTCAATTAGAAAATCACGGGTAATTTTACATTGTAAGAATGCATGTGACAAATGACAGTGTTCTGAGATATCAATAGGTAACAAACAAAAGAAATAAGTTACCTCATAGAGTTCATCAGAAATCAGCCCCATCACATAAGCAAACGGAACCCTATAGTTCAGAATTCCTGAAACCTTCGTTATTGGATTTCCAAGTATGTATCCCTGAAGCCATAAATGGAAACGTCTCAGTTTTAAACTCAGGATGGTAAATTTTCTCCGAATAGTATGTAGTCAATCAAGATTAGGTAGACTAGAAAAGAGAAGATCATCAAAGGTATAGACCTTAAGATTAATACGTGGTTCAATGCCGTCCTCGTTTCCTGGAATAACACCAAAATACATGTAAGTTTTAGGGCCTTAATAGTCATAGAACAACAAAGCATTGATCCTATACTCTCTGTATTTAGCAAACTGATCATCTTGTGGCAGGAGATAATGTAGAACTCTGAACCGGTCAAAGAAACATTTTCTTGCTTTGTTCTGGAGCGTCTTATAACTTAACATATGGACAGAAAAGAATAAAAAGCCTGCAAATTTCTGAGGGAACTTTTAACCTTTTTTCCCCCTCTTAGAGCTCTGCATTATGTTAATAAAACCCATTTAGCTTAAGGTGGCAACTATATTCCTACCTAAAGAGACTTCGCATATACTACAAGCTTACAGAGAGCATTTATAGTATATTCAGATCTCTTACAATGCCTATGTATCTGCATAACAATTTCAATAATCAGATTGTAACACAACCAAAAAACTTCCCAGGGTAAAGAGCCACATTGAAAAAATCTTACCATTTGATATAAGTTGAGTTAATATTGGAACAGGAATGCCCCCATACGAGATTCCACTAACATAGAATGGATTCGACTTGTACTCTGGGTGATCGTGTAGCCACTGCAATATAATCAACTATCAAAAGCAATCTTGTAAAAGATAAACATCTTTTTAACTATAATTTCTTTCCCATTTCAAGGGAAATTAAGCTTTTAACTCAAGGTTCAAATGGGTAAAAATGCAACAAATATCTCCCACCCGAGCCTCTATAATTGGCAGTTGTAATTGCACTGTGTACCATAGGCACTAGCAAACCAATTGTAGACATTAAGATACAACAACATGCAAAGAGACAACAAATTGCCTCGCTTATTGAAATTTGTACCCAAAATTGTATTGTAAGCATCAAATTCAAAATTAGTCATCTTCCACTATCTTTTCAAGGTAAAACTGTAAGTTTATCAATATGGGACAAGTTTGTACAAGAGACAGAATATCTCATTAAACATGTTAAACTAATTATCATAGGAGCTTGTATCAGAACATTTCACTAACTAAACACTGTGAATGGGATATTCCATTCTAGAGATTGCCGCCTTTCACGAGACTTTGGGATCTTTCCCCATGCAAGAGCCACATGGCTGACCTCCTCCTCTACTATAGCTCCCATGACACTAACTGCCGAAACTACTGTTAGGTTCATGAGTAAAAGATTACGTCCACAATGATCCGAGAGATGGAGAAAGAACGGTTAATATATAAATAAGAATCCGAGATCTAATGGCTTAAATTTTTGAATCAGAGTTAGGTTCCTGACTTATATATTGGCTTTTTGACGAGCTTTCTTGAAGTGTTTCACCTTATCAACTACCATAGCCAATTATTATTGATGCAACTTCTATTCATCTTCCACTGTCAACTGTTCTATACAATCAAAACTGTGTTCGTAGATAACTTGAATCCAATGGAGGCAATTTTGGGCAGAGCCACGCAGGATTCCACTATTCAGAAGGAAAATAATTAATGATGGTACACTGGTCTTTTTGCATAATAAAGGGTCTAGAGACAAATATGGCATTTTCCTGATTAGTAATTGTCCAACGTTCCATGAAGCCTTACGATTCATTAATTAGCTGAGTGATGGGCGTGTACCTTCCTGATAAATTCATAAGCTTGATCAGAGGCTTGTAAATCTGAAGATTGAGAAGCTTTTGCAGTCTTAGCATAAGAAAAACCAGTTCCTACTGGCGAATCCAGAAAGATGATGCTTACAACCTAACAAGTAACAAGAAATGATTCTCAATCTTGCAGTCAACTCGAATTGTTAATCTTGAAAATTAGGTTTGTTTGGATAAAGATTATTTGAACATTATTTCAAAAAAAAATTTTGGAACCTTATTTATATATGTATCACAATAACCTTTTCATCTAGGATACATCACATAATAATAAATACTAAGTAACACTTCTACGAGTCTAAGATATAAAATAAAAGAAAAAAGAAACTCAATTCTTGAGCTTACCTTGGTCCAAGTATAGAGATTTAATACCAAGTTGGGCAGAGTGCCGTCGAACGACAATGGCTCGAAAGTTACTGGTCCTGCAACAGAAAATCACGGGCCAGTGACTTGATCAAATGCTGGCACTCCAGTTTATCAGTCATCATCACTTGAACATTAAAGACAAATAAAGATTATGACTCCATTTGAATTAGTTGGTTTTTGGAATGTTTTTCAAAAGTTTTATTGTAGCAATGCATATAAAAAATATTTAGGTGTGTGTTTTTGGAGCTTAGTTTATATTTTGGGCTTTTCTACGTGCATCTTTAATTTGATGTGAATGTGTAGTTAGTTATTGTATAGATGTTTGTAAAAGTTGCTACTCGCGACAAATGGATGCTATTCAATAAAATTAATACTTTGACCCAAAAAACAAAACGAAAGACCTTACACAAAGCTTCATCAACCAGACAACGTCTTTTGTCTTTTTTGCGGAGTTTCAAGTACGAAGTGTGAATCGGAATCGAAATCAGTAATTCGAAATTTTGAAATCGATATTTTTTCAAATTTTTGGCATCAGAATTTCTGATTCAAATTCAATTCGGAATTCGATAAATTTCAATTTCACCGAATTCAAGAATATAAATTTATTATTATTATTATATAAATATTATATTACATATATATGAAAAATGAATTTAAAATCGAAATAAGAATTCCGAATTTTGATTTCGAAGTATGAATTGAAATCAAAATTTTCGATTTGAAAATTTCATTACCCAATTCGAACCAAATTTGCAAAATATGAAATCGAAAACCGATTTCAGTTCCAAATTTTGAATTACCAATTTCAAAAATTTCGAATTCGATTCAAAATTTTTTAATTTTGCACACCTAGTTCAAGATTCTACAAAATCAAGAACAAAAAGTGCCGCAATTTTTTTTTCGGTGACACCTAATGCAAAGTGTAAGGCATTAGAATTCACCTATCCCAAAGAAAAGTGCAATAAATGAACTGCAGCCAGGGCCTCCATCTAACCAAAGGATAAGAGGATCCGATTGAGGATTTGACTCTGACTTGATAAAAGCGTAGAAGAGCTGCACATCCTCTGATTCACCAACTCCAATATACCTGATAATATCAGAAAATGGATCAACTATTTCTTCTAAGTTTTGATCAATGTTAATTTCTAGTGTTATTATATATATGTTATACTTAGTGGCTCACCCGGTTTCGAGTTCAAAGGGGAGGGGTCCTTCAAATCCTGGAAGAAACTTAACTATGGAACCAGCCATAGCAAGGTTTGAACATGCTTGAACATAAACTAGCAGCAAGAACAGGTCGCAGAAGACATGATGCCTTAGGAGCACCTGCAACTTCTCCATTGAGCTTGGCCTATCTCTCGTTTAGGGCACTAGGCAGAGCAACTTTAGACTCCAGACACTTGGATAGAGCTCTTGGAACTTTAGAACTCTAACCCAATACTTGATGAAAATGTTCAAACTCTAATTCTCTGTTTTTCTCCGTCACGCTTCACCTTCTATCTCTCCTCAAGGTTTTTGTTGATTGGGCTCGTCTCATCTTCCCATATGAGCCTTGCATTCCTCCTTCCCATATGAGTAGGCAAAAACTTGAGCCCATGCACCCATATGTGCCCCATTCCCCTTAGCACCAGCAGGATTTGAACGATGTGGCCGGGCTCATCGTAAACAGAGAGATCTTGATACCCTTAACACGTTCAGCCAAAACATGGAAGTTCCGGTTGTCAAAAATTCAGTAGTCCAAATTAAGTTGCACCACTTGGTGAGATGGGTAGCACAATTTAACCTATTAAATTTCTAAAGATTGGATTTACTCAAGTGTGAGTCAAGTGTAAGTCTTCCATAATTAAATCATCCGTGACCACAAACATGTAATTTATGGCTATCTAAAAAAAAAAAAGGCTTTTAAGATACTTTTGAGTCATAGTTTTTGCTTAATAAGTGATTAGATCAGTCCTAGACATGATTTGAACGATGTTGCCGGGCTCATCATAAATGGAGAGATCTTTATACCCTTAATACGTTTAGCCCAAATTTGATAGATCCGATTTTCAAAAATTTAGTAGTCAGATTAAGTCGCACCACTTGGTGAGATGCGTAGCACAATTTGATCCATTAAATTTCTGAAGATCGGATCTAGCCAAGTGTGAGACTTTGATGACTAGATCATCCATGGCCACAATTTGATCCATTAAATTTTTGAAGATCGGATCTAGCCAAGTGTGAGACTTTGATGATTAGATCATCCATGGCCACAAACACGTAACTTAGGACTACAAAAAAAAAAAAAAAAACTTTTAAGTTACTTTTGAATCACAGTTTTGCTTAAAAGTGATTAGATCAGTCCTAAACATGAGAGATTTATTCTTTTGATCTTCTTTAGGTTTTAAAAGTGTTCTCAAGAAAATTGCTTTTCAATTATGAATAAGAAATTCCTTTTCCTGCTCCTCTTCATCTTTTAAAAGCTTTGGTAGATTCCCTCCATTCATGTTTAATGGAGTAACAATTTTTTTCTTTTAATATTTGAATTCCTTGCCAAACCTGTACTTTCCTGTGAATTCAAAATTTTATTTATTGCAAAATAGAGGAAATTTATTTCAATGACGCAACTTCAAAGTAAAAGCTTCAACAGTCATATAGAAACTTTTGGAGGCGTAACGTGATTCCCATTCTAACTATTACATTTTATTCACTTTTCGATAAGAAGGCAATCCACTGGAGTGTTGGGAGTAGAACCGTCTCATGACCCAAAGTTACAATAATTTATATTTAAGAGTGGAACATTTGATGCTCAGAAGTCATAAAAAATGTTCGTATCCATATGCCAACTGATTAGAGAGGCTGATGCGATATCCATCTCTCAAACATAGTTCTGCATTCGGCAGGCTTGAACATATAAGCAACATGAGCTCCTCCCTTCACCCAAAAAAAAGGAAAAAAAGAAAAAAGGGGTGCTAGTTAGTCCCAAGAATGTTCTGACCTTCTTGTTAGTTGTTACCATGTGAACAAATCTTGCACTGAAGCAATAGAAACAGGAATTTCTTGCCTTCACTGTTGCAAATGTCATCTTATTTGCGTAGGTCCTTGTATAACTGGGAGCAGAAAAAACAGAACAAATTTAGATGAGTTGGGTAAAGTCATCTTTTTATCTCGTGCTAATGGTGGTGTAATCAAGAAAAGAAACATCGTTCAATTTTGAACCAAACCCCGCAACTTGGCCTTCATGAATCCACTGTCTCCAATCGTCAATAATTGGGTAATGTAGAGATCTTATCCACGCTTGAGTTTCAATGTGCGGTGCCAACAAATCATGGTCACCACTGAATCACAAAGTACTCCACTTTCAGTACCTAAAATCACTGCTGTTAACCTACATGCATCAAGATTCAGAGCTAGGGGTACCAAACCTGTATATAAGGGATCTATAACCTTTAGTGCTAAGGTTTGCATGATATGGTACAACACTCCCTGCATTTTTTGTGTATGGCAAGGTACCGTTGCAGCTTATCCACTGTCCGATAGTTTCCTGCAATGTGATTACAGAAATCAGTTTCAGGCTTGCTTCGGCATTCAAATGCTACATACCATAGTGCTTAATTTGGACATACCCTTCGCACATGGAGGGCCTCTTGGACGCTCTTGTTGTTAGCCCAGTGCAGAACGAGCATATTCAATTCTGTCTACGATTGCCAGTGAACAGAAGAAACGCGATCAGTTGTGCTACCAAGAACCGATGCTCCTTATCCACGAGTTTACATAGAACAATACTAGTAGCATCTTACTCGACATTTGACTGGAGTAGATTCCCAAACGTCTAGCTCTTCAAACTTCTCATACAACATTTGTATAATGGATCTCCCACCAGTAAATAATTTATTTGGCTCTCGTGAAAGGGGATGACATACAGGAATCAAGATATTTTGTTGGTCAATATTACGAACCAACTGCAGAAGCAAATTATTAACCATCATTCTGGTTGCCCGTTCCTTTAGTCTGATTCTTCCCACCTTTTCACCTTTGTGGCCCGCAAATTAAAGGGAAGGGGTAGGAACCAATTGTCAGTACAACCGTTTCTGGAAGGTGTATTATTGTTTGAATAAATTAAAATTCATTGTTAACTTCTATAATTTCGTAACAGAAGTATGGTGTTCGATTACTGCTTGTGTAAACCCCTAACATTAACTGCAACTCTGTTATGAAATTGTACAAGTAAGTTACAATAAATTACTTCTTGTTCAAATGATATTACACTATTCAGAAACGGTTATACTGACAATCCTTAACTCTGTCCCTCTTTCTTCAGTTTACGGGGTGCTTTAAGTAAATCCATTAGGCCTTGCCTAATTTTTGAAAATAGAGACATAAAAATTGCATAGATATGATTGCTTGCCTCATTGTATGCCTGCATATTTTTCGAACACACAGTATTACTGGGATCTATGATTGCATATTCCCGTTTACAGCTAACCTTCAAGGACTGCGTTGTAAATACACAGGTCAATTAGAAAATCACAGGTAGTTTTACATTGTAAGAATGCATGTGACAAATGACAGTGTTCTAAGATATCAATAGGTGACAAACAAAAGAAATAAGTTACCTCATAGAGTTCATCAGAAATCAGCCCCATCCTATAAGCAAACGGAACCCTATAGTTCAGAATTCCTGAAGCTTTCGACCAAGGATTTCCAAGTATGTATCCCTGAAGCCATAAATGGAAACGTCTCAGTTTTAAACTCAGGATGGTAAATTTTTCTCCAAATAGTATGTAATCAATCAACATTAGAAAAGAGAAGATCATCAGAGGTACAGACCTTAAGATCAATATGTGGTTCAATGCCGTCCTCGTTTCCTGCAATAACACCAAAATACATGTAAGTTTTAGGGCCTTAATAGTCATAGAGCAACAAAGTATTGATCCTATACTTCTGCATTTAGCAAACTTCGACTGATCATCTTGTGGCAGGAGATATTGCAGAAATCTGAACTGGTCAAAGAAACGTTTTCTTGCTTTATCCTGGAGCGTCTTATAACTTAACATATTGACAGAAAAGAAATAAAAGCCTGCAAATTTCTGAGGGAACTTTTAACCCTTTTTCCCCCTCTTCAAGCTCTGCATTATGTTAATAAAACCCATTTAGCTTAAGGTGGCAACTATATTCCTACCTAAAGAGACTTCGCATATACTACAGTGCCTAAAGAGACTTCGCAAATTTCTTACAGAAAGCATTTATAGTATATTCAGATCTCTTACAGTGCCTATGTATCTGCATAACAATTTCAATAATCAGATTGTAACACAACCAAAAAACTTCCCAGGGTAAAGAGCCACATTGAAAAATCTTACCATTTGATATAAGTTGAGTTAATATTGGAACAGGAATGCCCCCATATGAGATTCCACTAACATAGAATGGATTCGACTTGTACTCTGGGTGATCGTGTAGCCACTGCAATATAATCAACTATCAAAAGCAATCTTGAAAAAGATAAACATCTTTTTAACTATAATTTCTTTTCCATTTCAAGGGAAATTAAGCTTTTAACTCAAGTTTCAAATGGGTAAAAACGCAACAAATATCTCCCACCCGAGCCTCTATAATTGGCAGTTGTAATTGCACTGTGTACTATAGGCACTCACAAACCAATTGTAGACATTAAGATACAACAACATGCAAAAAGACAATAAATTGCCTCGCTTATTGAAATTTGTACCCAAAATTGAATTGTAAGCATCAAACTCAAAATTAGTCATCTTCCACTATTTTTCAAGGTAAAACTGTAAGTTTATTGATATGGGACAAGTTTGTGCAAGAGATGGAAAATCTCAGTATGCATGTTAAACTAATTATCATGGGAGCCTGTATCAGAACATTTCACTAACTAAACACTGTGAATGGGATATTCCATTCCAGAGATGGCCACCTTTCGTGAGATTTTGGGATCTTTCCCCATGCCTGACCTCATCCTCTACTATAGCTTCCATGACGCTAACTGCCGAAACTACCATAGCCAATTATTATTGATGCAACTTTTATTCACCTTCCACTGTCAACTGTTCTATACAATCAAAACTGTGTTCATAGAGAACTTGAATCCAATGGAGGCAATTTTAGGAGGGCCAAGCAGGATTCCACTATTCAGAAGGAAAATAATTAAATGATAGTACACTGGTTTTTTGCATAATAAAGGGGCTAGAGACAAATATGGCATTTTCCTGATTAGTAATTGTCCAACGTTCCATGAAGCCGCACGATTCATTAATTAGCTGAGTGATGGGCGTGTACCTTCCTGATAAATTCATAAGCTTGATCAGAGGCTTGTAAATCTGAAGATTGAGAAGCTTTTGCAGTCTTAGCATAAGAAAAACCAGTTCCTACTGGCGAATCGAGAAAGATGATGCTTCCAACCTAACAAGTAACAAGAAATGATTCTCAATCTTGCAGTCAACTCGAATTCTTAAGCTTGAAAATTAGGTTTGTTTGGATAAAGATTATTTGAACATTATTTAAAAAAAATTTTTTGGAACCTTATTTATATATGTATCTCAATAACCTTTTCAACTACGATACATCACATCATAATAAATGCTAAATAACACTTCTATGAGTCTAAGATATACTCATCAACTTAAATCTCTTTTTCTCTTGCAAGAAAATAAAATAAAAGAAAAGAGAAACTCAATTCTTGAGCTTACCTTGGTCCAAGTATAGGGATTTAATACCAAGTTGGGCAGAGTCCCGTCCAACGACAATGGCTCGAAAATTACTGGTCCTGCAACAGAAAATCACGGGCCAGTGACTTGATCAAATGCTGGCACTCCAGTTTATCAGTCATCATCACTTGAACATTAAAGACAAAAAAAAGACTATGGCTCCATTTGAATTAGCCGTTTTTAGGCTCCATCATCTCTTCTTTTTTTTTTCCTTTATTTGGTGGTGTGAGGTGTGGAGATAATCAGGTGATGCCCCCAGCTCCCAGAAGAAGTTACTAATGTGCTAAAAATCACAGCTAATGAATGAATCCGCAAGTCAAACAGTTAAAACAGTTATGCTTTCAAAACAAGGCAACATTTTGATTTTGCCTTTCACATCACTCCGAAACATGTCAAGGACTAATCCACGGGCCAGCCCATCATCATGTTCTTCCAGTCCCTTTTTTTTTGTTTAAAGTTTGATTGCAAGCATCTTTTGACGATTTGAAAGAAATGTTCTGTACAAGAAATTGCTTGCAGGCAGAACAAGGTATTCTACACAAAGTATTCTTTTTGACAATTTGCTACTACTGGCAACAAATGGATGCTATTCAGTAAAATTAATACTTTTACCCAAAAAACAAAACAAAAGACCTTACATAAAGCTTCGTCTTCCAGACAACAACGTCTTTTGTCTTTTTTGCAGAGTTTCAACCAGAAAGGCTGTTTGCAGAGTTTCAAGATTATACAAAATCAAGAACAAAAAAGTGCCGCAATTGTTTCTTTTTTTTTTTGGGTGACACCTAATGCAAAGTGTAAGGCATTAGAATTCACCTATCCCAAAGAAAAGTGCAATCAATGAACTGCAGCCAGGTCCTCCATCTAACCAAAGGATAAGAGGATCCGATTGAGGATTTGACTCTGACTTGATAAAAGCGTAGAAGAGCTGCACATCCTCTGATTCACCAACTCCAATATACCTGATAATATCAGAAAATGGATCAACTATTTCTTCTAAGTTTTGATCAATGTTAATTTCTAGTGTTATTATATATATGTTATACTTAGTGGCTCACCCGGTTTCGAGTTCAAAGGGGAGGGGTCCTTCAAATCCTGGAAGAAACTTAACTATGGAACCAGCCATAGCAAGGTTTGAACATGCTTGAACATAAACTAGCAGCAAGAACAGGTCGCAGAAGACATGATGCCTTAGGAGCACCTGCAACTTCTCCATTGAACTTGGCCTATCTCTCGTTTAGGGCACTAGGCAGAGCAACTTTAGACTCCAGACACTTGGATAGAGCTCTTGGAACTTTAGAACTCTAACCCACAAGCTGCTATGTCTACAGAGAATCGCCTTACGGGAGCCAATAATTTAACTGACCCTAGCAACAGAAATGTCTTGTTTGCCAACTCATGTATTGCAGGATCGAACTATCATTGGAAATGATAGCTTTACTGTAAAGGGGCATGGAAAAGACTGAGCGCCGGTTTTCAAAGATGGTCCAAATTACGTTACTTTACTTAGTCAAAAGGTGCGTAATATAATTTGAATTTTTGAAAATTAAGTTTATCTAAATTTTAACGGTCTATAAATAACTATCAAAATGTTTGCGAAAGATGATAGGATAAAATTTGCCAAGTACCAATGAATGATCGATCAAAACAAAGCAACTCATCAGAAGAATTTATCAAAAAAAAAAAAGATCTCACTATCCTTTGAGCTCTCTCATTTTAATGGCTTAAAATATGTTTCAAGCAAATTATAAATCATACAATGCTAAAATCCCCACATAAGATAACTTCATTGTGGGTATCTTAGTCCGTGGACGCTTGGCATGTGTTAAAAAATTAATATAGGAGTTTGGCTTATTGAAGAATTTTTGAAGTTACCACCCAACTTTCAAGTTACGTGCACTTTTCTTTACCAAATGTCATACTTAAACATTTCTTCTTAAAAAGGTGGCGTAAGGACGAAATAAAATTTACTTTGTTATGAAAATGGCCTTATTTTTGTTTTAAGTAGTAACATGCAATGAGAGTGAGGGAAGGGTTTTCCTGCTACGTGAGAAATGCCATAATACGGTTGCGCTGGGATTCAAATTAGATTTTTCTATTTTCTCACATATCGAGTTTTGTCTTTATAGATATAGATTTAATAATTGAGTCAAACCATATTAATCTTGTATCTACTCGAAGTTTCATGTTTTTTATTTGTTTCCTTTAAATTGTCATGCACTTAATTTTTCAATGATTCTTCGTTTGCACTTGGATCTCAGCATCTGGTATAATATCATAGCTAGGTTTTGGTTAATTATTGATATTAAGTGAGTTGCGGTAATTTTCAATTCAATAATTTAATAAAAAAAAGAATATTCATGTCAAAAAGTCTTGGCATTGAAGGGAAAGGATCAAAAGACAACAAACATAGAGGATATTTGATAGTAAATTTGGGCAAGTGATTCAGAGGACATGGAAAAACATAGAGCCCAATGTTAAATTAGGATGTCATTTAGTGGAAATGTTCTCAACAATTTCGAATGGTATGTACTTGATGTTGGGTGTATTTCAGCTTTGTTTTTTTGAGCGATATGGCACATGTATCAAAAAATCCAAAAAAAAAAATCTAACTCTCATGCATCCCGAGACTCTCAAAGTTACGAGATTTTCATTAATGGTGGAATTTTAAGAAGCACACACGGGCGAGACAATATTGTGAAGGTGAGAAATATGGTGATTTTTATTTAAAAAAATATTGTTACTTGATTACCTCAATAGTTGGGAGCAGAATTAAAAAAGGGATCCAAGATTACTTTCAAATTGTAAGTAGTGGTGAAAAGGAAAATCCTACAAACTTAAGTCAGCTAAAGTTTGGACTCGGATTAGCTATGTTTGGACGTTACAGCAACGTAATAATTCGGAATGTATAACTACACATCAAGCTTTCCGGCGGAGATTATTAGGAAATTACTTATATTGTTTAGGCAATTTTTATTTTGTGCAACAAGTAAATAGTTTCTAGTAATTTACACGTATTTGGAGTAGTTGCCAAGAAATTTTGTATTTATATACGTTTGGAAATCAGGTAAGTTATTTTATTATTATTATTGAAGTATTTGTCAAGTAATATATCCTATAAATTGAAGGGGACAGTCATCTCATAATTAAAGTACACAAAAAGGAGTCATGTGTTATAGATGAGAGTGAGAAAAACACTTTGGTATATGAGAAATATTACATAAGGGTTGGGTTTAGAATTCAAATTGTATTTTTATATGAACTTTTTTCATAATAAAGAATGGGTTATTAATATGAACATGTTAAATCTTTCCTGTCAATTGTATTTTCTTGTTTTTGACTCATTTTCCTTGAATTGTTATTAACTTGATATCTTATTAGTTGCTTATTTTGTGTTTGGATCCCAATAACAGGTTAGTCGATTTCAATTTTCTTTTTTGGTAAGATAAAAGTTTAATCCTTACTCGTTGCAGTTTTGGGGATCAACAATGAAGGCTTTCCTAGTCTTTGTCAAAATATTTCTTTGACATTAATTGGCAAAATCGGTTTTAAATTTTTTGTCCTTTGTTTTCGTTTTCCATCAAATTATCGTGGGCCAATTGCTGTTCATGTACGAGAACGCGAAAACTCCATGCAATTATAGTATAGTTCTATGTGAGGTCCAAATCCAATACCATAATTGTGGCCTTACAACGATAGTACAATGCTCGATCAGTTCCAGAACCTGTCTCGCATGCAAGTTTTTAGTCTAATTTTTAATAGACAAGTTTTTCAACTATTTTGTTTATGATAATCCTCTATAAACATCTCAAAATTTTTAATGTACACGTCCCATAATATCTAAGAACACACAAATTTTTCACTTTTTCCATCATTTTCTTCCTTCTCCCCCACCTCAACTCGCCACTGTCGGCCAGCCAATGCCGACGTCACCAGCTTGCAACCTCCTCGTCCGCCCCTCTTCCCTATTCTCTCCTTCCCCCCACGTCCCTCCCATAGTTCATCAAAATTCCTCGTAGAGTTCATCAAAAATCAGGCCCATACTATAAGCAAATGGGACTACATAGTAAAGAATTCCATGAATTTTAGTCACTGGGTGTCCAAGTATGTATCCCTGAAGACATAAATGGAAATGTCTCAGTTTTAACCTCAGGATGGTAAATTTTTCTCCAAATAGTATGTAATCAATCTAGCTTATGTAGACTAGAAAAGAGAAGATCATCAAAGGTAAGTTTTATGTAGACTAGAAAAGAGAAGATCATCAAAGGTAAGTTTTAAGGCCTTAATAATTAATCTTATAGTCATAGAGCGACAAATTGTTGATCCTATACTCTTTGTATTTAGCAAACTTCAACTGATCATCTTGTGGCAGGAGATAACATAGAACTCTGAACTATTGAGGTCCAACACGAAAGAGTACTAATGCAATGAAGGTATAAAGGATCCCATAAACTCGCATCCTAAGTATCTCCTAAATGAAAGTTTTCAAAGAAACGTTTTCCTTTTTTATCCCAGAGTGTCTTATAACTTAACATATTAACAGAAAAGAGTAAAAAGTGGGAAAATGATGGTTTTCATCCTAAAATTGAGGTCATGGATATATTTTGTTCTCAAACTTTTTAATATAACACATTAGTATTTAAACTATCAATTATTGACCAATTTCATCTTCAAATGAAAAATTAATCAATTTAAACACTTGAATAAAATATTGCTTGTCGGATGAAAGGTTGGTGTTATCCCAGCCTACACCCATTGAATGAAAGGTTGAAGTTATTCCAACCTCGGGCCCGATGTGAATGGGGAATTTTGAGTTTATCATGTATCGATTGTGGAAGTGATAGGATATTTGGTTATAAGTGTGAGGGAAACCTTAACTTTTGGAATAGCTTTTGTGATGAGAAGGCCCAATAACACCCAACACTCGAGTTGGCAACGAGGGACATCGGCCCCCCATAGGTTGATATGTTGAATTTTTGCTAGTTATTGTGGAAGCAAATAGCAACAGGATCAATTTTTTATCATTCTCCAGCAAACATTCCGGGAGGAGCTAGCAGAAGTAGGAGCAAGGGAGAGAGGAGCAGGGGCAAAGGATGGGGTGGGTGTAGGCGGAGATGTTTGGCAACTGGGCAAGAGACGGGAAGAGGGATCCCCCAGTCCCATTGCCATCCCTATCCAGCATTGTTATCAGAGCGTAGTAACGGCAGCTCCTGCTACTAGAAAATTAAATGCAATGTTGTCCTTCGAATAAAAGGTTGATACTGTTCCAACTTAAGACCCAATGTGTGAGGGGGAGATAGTTGTGAAAGGTGCAGGATGCCTGGTTAATGTGTGAGGAGAAACAACACCTAACAGATTTTAACTATATCTATGACTGAACTAGCATGTATTGAGATTTAAGAGTACAATTCCTTCTGCCCCATTGGTACTTGGACCTACAAATTTTAAGTTTCTTGTATATTTGTTCAATCATACTCAGCTAAACTCATTTTTGGACAAATTAGACCACACAGGTCGGTTCAACCGCTTGAAACAGTAGCAAAATATGGGACCAATCTAGTTGAAAGGATATAAAATAGGTTAAAATCGGATCAATCCCATGGTGGAACTTAAGCTTGCTGGAGATTGAAATATAAGTTAGGACTACCGTACATAATCTTCTTTATCTTGCTGAAAAGTTGTCCACGGTTTCATTGTATGGTTGACTCCTAGTTACAATTCATCCACGTTTTCACTATAAGATCGGCTCTCTATTATACTTCATCAACGACTTCATTGCATGGTTAATATCATATTTTTCGTCAATCACTGCCCGCCAACTTTCCATGTCTTCTGTGTTGGACTCAGATCTTGTAGTATTTGTGACTGATCCTGTGTCTCAATTGATTAGATCAAATAACTTTGACTCCACAATACTCTGAATTTTGTTTGAACTAAGTATGTGCTTATTTATTACCAACACTCACTTTAACTCTCAAAATTCTCAAAAGCATATGGTTTCAGATCTTGATGTTGATAGTCTAGAACTACATCAATATTTGTTAGATCATAGTGAAATTTATTAAAAGGATATTGGAAAAGTAAAAATTACATACTCCAAAGATTTTCCAAAAGTTATGAATCAACTTATAAGTACACAATAAACCCTAATAAAGAATACGACATATGAAACAATGCTACATAAAAGCATGAAAAGTTTAATTAACTAAGATTAAGACTCTAAGAATTGGAGGACTTGGATTTAAATCCTTCTTTCCCCTTCTGTCTCCGTACTGAAAAGGCGATGCACTTTTATAACTTACTTTGTCATGATACTGCCCCCCTGCAAAAATCATCAAGTACCCATATGTGAACTTTCTATTGTCAAGATCACCTGCTATATTTGCATTGGTATGCCCATCTAGCATAGTTTTACCATTGCCGAAACACAAACACAATTTGAAAATTCCCTTAAGATGCCTAAGAATCCATTTGACAGCATTCTGATGCTTCTTACCAGGATTAAAGTAGATAACGATTGACTATTCCAATTGCATGAGCAAATATCTGACCTGGTGCAAATCATAACATACATCAAACTACCAACAGTCGAGACATAAGAAATTTTCTTCATGTCTTCCTTATCTTTCTTACTTGTAGGACACTGTTTGATACTCAATCTAAAGTGACCCACAAGTGGAGTAGAGAATTACTTAACTTTATTCATGTTAAACCTGTGATGTACCTTCTCAATGTACCTTTCGTGAGACAACCAAAGTTTCCTATTTTGCCTGTCTCATGAGATTTTCATCCTCAGCATCTCTGTCTAGGCCTTAAATCCTTTATTGCAAAGGATTTACTTAGCTTATTTTTCAACCCATCAATTTTTTATAGTATCACGGCCAATAATCAACATGTCATCAACATATAACAAGAGAATAATAAAATTACCATCTGAAAAATTTTTCACAATAAACACAATGATCAGATGTAGTCTTGTGGTACTCATGGTCTGTCATGAAGGAGTCAAATTTCATGTATTACTGTCTCGGTGCCTGTTTCAACTCATACAAACTCTTCTTGAGACAGCATATAAGATTTTCCTTGCCATTTTTTTGAACGCTTTCGGTTTCTTCATGTAAATATTCTCTTTCAATTCACCATGCAGGAAGGCTGTCTTCAAAAGTAAGTTACACCATGTATAAATAAAGTTACGTCGTATGCAAAATACACATAATTGCCAGGAACGATTGCACATACAACCGTTCCTGCCCCTAGTCCCATGCATTACAGGATCGAACTATCATTGGAAATGATAGCTTTACTGTGAAGGGGCATGGAAAAAACTTAGCTCCGGTTTTCAAAGATGGTCCAAATTACAGTTACTTTACTTAGTCAAATGGTGTGCAATATGATTTAAACTATTGAATTTTTGAAAATTAAGTTTACCTAAATTTTAACAGTATATAAATAACTATCAAAATGTTGCTAAAAGATGATAGGATAAATCTACCAAGTACCAATGAATGATCGATCAAAACAAAGCAACTCATCAGAAGAATTTATCAATAAAGAAAAAAGAAAAATATCTGACTATCCTTTGAGCTCTCTCATTTTAATGGCTAAAATATGTTTCAAGCAAATTATAAATCATACAATGCTAAAATCCCCACACAAGATAAATTTCGTTAGAGCATCTCCAACCGCGTGAAATAAGCGGTGTAATGTCTGATAACTTAAGAGTTGGTTACACGGTCACCCATTGTGGCTGTGTAATACCCATTACACGCATCATTCTGATGATGCGTGTAATGGGTGGGCCACCCCATTATAAAATTTAATCGTTGGAAAAATTTTGCCCAACAAATAAGTGGTGTATTTGACTTAAATTATGTAATATTATGTTATGGAGATCAAACTAATTACATAAAGAATTATTAATTAAGTATGGATTATTATGATATAATCGCATTTGAGGTATCACATATTTGTTTAACGTTCTGCATAATTATTTTTCAAAAAATAACAATATATGATTTTTGAGAGATAGAAAAAGATATATTGTTCAAACTTAGAAATTAATAATATTATTTTTAGAAAATAAAAATTCAAAAGGTAAAAAATTTAATGAAATTTAATACTTTATTTTTTTAAAAATAACAAAATTATTTTATTTTTAAAAATTATTTTACTTATTTATGAGATATGAGTTATGCATTATTAAAATAAATATTTGATTGAATTGTGAACCTATGCTATTACACCTTGTGGAGTGTAATCCTGTGATGACTTGGGAATTTGCTTATATTTTCTTAAAATTTTCTTTTATTTTGAATAAGTTATTTTATAATATCTTTACTACTCATTTATTCCTTCAATAGTTGTAATAAATAATAGAATTAAGAATTTTACCCTTAGTTTATCGTTAGGGTAAACTAGAATTTTCGCGTATTTTGATAGTATAATTAATTGGTGAGATGTATGTACTAAATTTGGTGGATAAGAGTGAGTAATAGGTAAAAAGAAAGTGGGTGATTAGACGTAAGAATAATAAGTTAGTGAATCACAAGTTAAATACAAGTACAAGAGAGTTAAAGAAAATAAATTTAAACCGACGCGCACCGTTTGCAAACAATTGAGTGCACCACTTGAATACTACTTTATTACCTTAATTTCTTTGTTTTATTTCAGCTAATCAACCCCTAATTACTCCCTAAACCAGCTGAAAATATTGACCAAAGAAAGGGAGAAAAGAAAACAAAAACAAGATTGAATCTTGGTGCGACAAGTGTCGGCAATCCATGGAAGTTTGACCAAGCTAGTTTTCTTCCTTCTTATCTTTCTTTTTGGCTCATTTTCCTTCATTTTCCTTCATGCTGGTCGTGGCATTGGAGAGAAAAAAACAAAGAGAAGAAATCTCCAATTTCATCCTTCATTAGCCTTGTTTGAGTTGAAATCATACAAACCAAACTGATTAAACTTACCTTTTGATATTTAGGAAGTTAGGAGTGGTGAAAATCTTGGGAGAAAGTGGTTGATTCCTCATTTACAAGAAAGGTTTTAGGAAGGTATAAATTCATCCACCTCTTGTCTTTACCTTAATCTAGCTAAAAATGCTATAGAAACTTTCAATCTTAGCACTTGATGGATGATTTTCTAGTTTTTGGTGGTGTAGTGAAATTTTCAGCTAGAGTTTGTATTTTTCAACTTTGATTATTGATGTTTAGTTAGCAAATGTTATTATTGAATTTGAAAATGGAACTTGTGAAGTAATTAGTAGCATATTTATTACTTTTTATAGTTAAAAGTTGCATTTCCAGCATTTGGTGGTGAATTTTAGTTCTGCCCTGTTTTTGGAATCAACTTGGGCTGCGAATCTCTCTATGTTTTAGATTGAATCAACTTTTGGACAAAACATAAAAGTTATAGAGATTTGAGTTAGCTTTCTACCTGCAAAATTTCAAATCAATTGGATCATTTGAGTTTATGATTTGGCCAGAGCACTCCTAACTGCGCAAAAAACTCTAATTTTCCTGACCTGTTTTTCATGTGCTTTTGACCATCCATTTTTTACCCTAAAAATGTAAGAACTTGGTGTCGATGTCTCATAGAAAATGTAGGTCTATGTTTTAGTTTTGAAACGCCATAAAATTTACCTCGATTCGATATACCTAACAATAGTTATGACCAAAATACCGAAAGATGACAAATCTGCTACTTACAATTTCTTTTTTAAATTGGTTTCCAGTTTTGATATTCATGGTGATAAGTTATAATTTGGTTTGTTTAGTTGGTTTTGAGATCTTGAATAGATGTATGCTGTTGGTTATCACTTGTGGTTGGATTGAAGGTTTGTTGACTTGTAAATCCAAGTTGTATTTGGATGAAAAATGTAAGAAAATAGAAAAATGCTGCCCAAATTTTCGCTCGAAGGATAAACAAGTGAACTTGAACTTGAGCGACGATTTGAAGTCGAAGTGAACTTGGATTGTCTATGGTATTCAATTTCTGTTAGGAGAGATATATAAGTTGAAATTTTGTCAAAACTCGTACCCTTTTAAAAGGTGAAAGTAGCGACCCTTATAACTACGATTTTTTTCAATCTTTCTTACCAAGTGCGAATTCAAAAGTTTTAATTGCTTCTTTATCAACACTAAAAGAACGAGCATGAATTTTTTAAAATTTGATAAGTAACATGAATATATTTAAACAAGTTTCATTTACTTGATTTTCTTTAAACGAAACCTCTAAGTTTCGAACCATAATTGATTTCAAACTCTTGAATGATATTTTATCGCAGATTTGGACTCCAATTAGGGAGTTGACCTTGAACGTGGTTTTGAAAAGCAATAAATCGTTGGTGAATATTCCAACTGCATGTTCCCTGCTCATTGTTGCTAAAAAATTTATTAAATACCTGCTTTTGATATTCATGGGCGAGTGTGTTACTTTATCGCATTTGATCTAATTCAACTAAACACTGGATATCTCATTCATGTATGTACAAGTAACTTGATTTGCATGTTACCTGTATATTGATTGAAATATTTGAAATGCGTGAAATGCGACATGCTAAGTATTATTGTGACTTGGTCAGGGTTAGGCGAGTGTGCCCTTATTCGCACTCGTCCTCCCCTTCTTGCTTGACATGTATTTATGTTGTACTTGTACTTGTAAGTGTTGAGCAGCAGCATGTACCATACTCAATCTGAGTGGGAGGTGCTCTCATTCCCACTCCGTCCTTTTATCTTGATTAAGTCGATTAGAGACGTTATCTCATCAACTATTACTCACTTCTTGGAGACCCAAACCGCACTGGCTAGTTGATAGTGAGATAATTGTGCTTTTATTCGTTGTATTTGGTCTTTAATTTTAGCCACTTATTATGCAAAGTACTGGATTTCTACTCATAAGTGGTATTTGTGTCAGTTGCAGGTGGTTGGTATCAAAAGTGCGTGAAAAAGAGGCCAATTACAGGAGACTATGTCATTCCAGAGCGTGCCTACATCAGAGGACCGCAGAGTTACGTCCAAAAGACGGACCGAGGGACTTATCCTGGAAGGTGCCGCTATTCTTGGAAGACGTGTTTTGAAACTACGTAGGATTAGGGAATACTCTCAGAGAATACTTTGGCAACAACTTAAGGAGAAAAATAAGGAAACTATCCTTTATTGAAACAAACTCTCGATTGGCAAAGAGGAGCGGCAGTGAGACTTTAAATAGGTCAGCAATAGACTAGAAATTTTTATCTTGGATCTTGAATCTTTTATCTTTTGTCTTTGCTTCTCCTCAGACGAGAGTTATAGACTAGCAACTATACCTTTACATCTTCAACAAACTCGATCAAAAAGCTTTCAATTGCTTCATCGTTATGCGGCAAGCCTAAATGCCTATATCTAGTTAAGAATAATCAAGACTTAATTCACGGACAATTGTGAGATCTTTTTAATGTTATGTTCTATTCCAAATTCTGCGTTCGTGGGGTATTTAATTATTCTTTGTTTTAATAGGCTATATTGTTTGGATCTTTTGGATTAATGTGGCAAGTTATTCAATTGACTAAATTGTATACTGTCAATTAGGACAGGGGTGCATATCACTTGAACGTCTTAAATTAGTGGCAAACGGCACAATTTCATTGCCTCGCAAGCAGTGTAATATGTGTCATAGGAATAGTTAATCTAGTTTAAATGAACCCGCATGTGTGTTTTAATTAGAATTGGGTCTCTAATTTTTAAATCTGTGAATAGGTTAAATCTTTCGAGTGTCTTTAGAGTTATCTATTCTACAAGGAAGTAATTTAAGAGCGTTACTGGACTACCGTAAAATTAAGGAGAGATTGGGAGTTTGGCAGTTGCTAAATTATTAGAACCAATTTATTTACGAACATGTGAATTATCCCTGATATCTATGATCGATTGCATGAGCCGGTGCCGAGATTATCTTTTGACTAGGTTGTATCAATTAATTGTTTATTACATTCGTTAGCTACTACACTTTTGTGAATTAGAAATTCAGTACCCTTGCATCTTTAATTTATTTCTTTTATCTTCTCTCATAAAATCCTCCAAATTATCTGTATGTGATAAATCTATTGGTTCTCTAAGGAGATAACTCTACTCACCACTATATTCATTTAGTTTAGAGAGTAGGTATTGATATAAATTTTATTTTTGATAGTTTGACAGCCACCGTTAGTTAATCGATTCGAGTCGGCAAGGGATTGATTGATTAGATAACGAACCATGGGTATCTTATTTTGTCGAGTGGAGTGTTATCTTTTCGAATAATCGATATGCTCGAATATTGCCACACGTGTTTATCTAGGCATTGGGTCCGATAAGAGATTGAATGGTAGACGGAGATTGGAGTTAAATGGGGCACTACTAGACTGGTTACTTTGCTTGAAAGTTGACGGAGTGTCAACTACTACTTGATCAAACTATGGTGAAGCAACGGGAATTTGGCTCTTGAGAGCCATCTGTATGCTTATATTTTGAAATGATTATTACTTGTCGTGTTATTGTTTCTTTTTATGAACTTTTACACTCGCTCATTTTAAGAGTTCAATTTTACACATGACCAACTTACTACTTGGATCTGCATAAAATTTTGGAACCTCACTAAATTTTGACTCACTATATTCCGTTAAATTTATTTTTCTTACAGGGGGTATGAGCGAGAGCGTGAGGTTGGTACAAGTTAGTATAATCTAGTTTTTAAAATTTTTGGATTGTACTCGCGCTAGTGCTCGGTTAGCGTTGAATGTATTTCGAATTCACATCTTTTGTTACATTTGGGATTATATGTTTGGGATTGTATGAATATTTGGAATATAAATAAATGTACATGTACGTTCCAAATGTGGGAACTGTTATTCCATTTACGCTTGAAATTGTGAACTATTTTGTTGAACTAAGTGAGCGAGTTCTGGCGAGACTTGGACAAACAGTCCGCTAAAACTTGGGGTACGTCCTAGAGGGAAGTGAGGTCATCACAGATAGTATCAGAACTGTTTCGCGTGGTCTCTGCGCGGGGTGAGTTTGGCTCAAGTGGTATTATGGTCCCGATTTAATGAATGAGTATAAAGGACTAAGTGCTTTTTTGAGTATAAGCTGTGAATCATGACTGTTCTAGGTGTCAAACCTTTATGATGGTATTTGGGGACGATAGATATGTATGTCAGGTAACAATTTTAAAAGTGATTGATTTCCTCTTGAAACTAGCTAACTCGAGTGGTGAATTATTATATTTTTAAATTTTTGTAACCAAGTACCAAAGAGTGATACTTTGATAAGTCGATATTTCGGGTAATATTAGGATAATTCTGGATGGCGAAAACCAACACACGAAAATGCGAATAGTCTGGATTTGGGAGATATGAAAGATATTAGTGAGATTCAGGATCCTTCTTATTTAAGTGTACATATTTGGTTGTACTTTTTAAAATTTTAATTAAGTGTAGTGTTTGAACAATGTTTGGGGTTAATGTCTCATAAGATATGTGAATTGTTATGATATGTATATAAAGCAAGTATGTTATTTTAAATGTGCTCTATTATTTTCATTTTATGATTTGAAAAGACTTTTATTGAATTTTATAACTATTTTATTTTGTTTATATCTATATAGTTTATTGTTCAATAGAAGCATGAAAGGTAGGCGAAGTCGAGACCGTGAAACTAGTCGAGGACGCGATTCTCACCGTGATCGTGGGGTTAGACAGGCACAAAAATCAGTACGAAAATCGAGAAAAGAGAAAGGTACAACAGTTGAGTCATAACTTGGATCCAGAGTTGAAGGAGGAAATCAGTGGCAACGACGATTTAGCAAATGACCAATATTCTTACTCAATTAATAGAGCAGCAAAGTCAAACTCCTGTAAATCAGTTTAGCGACCCTGAAATGGGCAAGACAGGACTCTAGAGTGATTCCAAAAGTTTTTTCCTTTTAAATTTCTTGGAGGACCGGACCCTGAGATAGTTGAGAGGTGGTTGGAGACGATGAATAATATTTTTGCTGCCTTAAGTTATATGGAGGATAGGCGGGTGCATTTCGCTATATTTCAATTTGAGGAACCAACCGGAATATAGTGGAATGTCTTTAGGGTTAATTGGGAGAGAGAAGGGACCGCATGGATCTGGCTGAATTTCGTGCGAGAGTTTAACGATAAGTATTTCCCACCGATAATTCAGAGAAGAGAAAGGAGCGATTTTATTAAGTTTCAATCAGGGAACCTAAATGTATCTGAATATAAGGTTCAGTTCACTAAACTATCCAAATTTGCTTCAGAATTGATAACTATAGAGCAAATGAGAGTAAGGAGGTTTGTTCAAGGTCTAAATGTAGAAATACGGGAGGTTTTGACGGCGACACAAATTAATACTTTTACGAAAAGTTCTAGAGAAAAGTTTAGATAATAGAAATTACCAGGGCGCAAGTGAAAGTTTTTCATGAAAGAAAGAAATGTGCGTCTAGTGGAGACCAATGTTGATCTTGATCCCTGTCTTTTGATATTTACAAAACAAATGGATAGTACTAATATTTTTTCTAAAAAATCCTTTCATCCTTGAAATAATTTGATTCAAAGAACAAGAGCATTTGAAAGAAGAAAAAAGAAGACGAAAGCTATGGGACGTAAGCATCGGACGTCCGATAGAATCTTTCAAACTTTTTGTCTGCTATCGGACGGAAGTACCGAACGTTCAATCGGATCCTTCAAATTCGACGAAAGCTGTCGGACACTCACAAAGACAATACCAGACGTCCGATAAAATTGAGATAATCTTTCAAACTCTCTGTCTGCTATAGGTTGCAAGCATCGGACGTCCGATAGAATCTTTCAAACTCTTTGTCTGCTATTGGACAGAAGTACCGAATGTCCGATAAGATCCTTCAAAGTCTCTATCTGCTATCGGTCGCAAACAACGGTAGTACCGGACGTCTGATATTCTCAACGGCTAGTTGACTTTTCAGCTACTTTCTATCCGTTGAAAACATTGATGAGCACTTTCTTGGTCTCATATAAATAGAGCATGATCAGAATCTTCAAACAACTTTGCACACTGAAGATACAAAAGATATAGAATAGTTTAGTAAAAAAACACTCTCCAAGGAAAATTGTAGTCTTAGTGGTGTGAAATTTATTGTAAATTTTTTATTTGTGAGTGAATATTTCAATAGTATAGTTCTGTAATGGTTGTCCTGAGAGGTGGTAAAACTTTTAATTTGTCCAAGTGGAGATTGAGGTAAGGAGGAAGTGAAGTCTTCCCTTTGTACATAAGATTAGTTGTATTTTATCAATTTGAAGAAATTTGTTTGAATTGATCTACAAGTTCAAGAGGAGTTTGGTAGTCAAGGAGTTTGGGTAGTCAATTGATTTGCAATTCTTCATTTCTTATTTACTTATTTTTATCTTGTGATTTTTAAATTATTTTATATTTTTTACTTCTCTCAAGTGATTTTGTTCATTTATTGATTGATTCATTGAACTAAAAAAGTGTCTCATAAATTGATTAGTTTTTTATTTACCTAATTCGCCCCCCTCTTAGGATATCTTTGATCCTTACAACCAAGGGCAAGAACAAGAGAATTTAGATATGCCACCTGCTAAGTGAGTCGAGGAGTTGGTGGTGTAAGAATTTCGAGAACACCTAAGGAAGTTACTCCGAGAGGTGCCTCACAAGTAGATCAAATCTTAACCCCTCACTTATCTTGTGGATATTGTGAAAAAATCAATCATACTGAGAATAATTATTGGAGGAAGACCCGAAAATAATTATGGTGTGGTAGTGCGAAACACCAACTTGTAACCTTTCCTCTTAGATCAATCTTAAACAACTAAATGTAAGAGAAAATAAATCCAAAGTATCTGCCAGAGTATATACCTTATATTACCAACCAGTGCTTAACCTGTCTACGATGGTAGAAGGTACGATTTATGTTTTCTATTGTCTAGTTAAAATTTTAGCTATAGTGAGACCTGAAAGTTAGAGACGGACATGCAAGAAAAATATTCTGCGTTATTTACGAATAAATGTATGAATTTCGAAATCGAAATTCTTTTAATGGAGAGGGAGTGTGACGACTTGAAAATTTGCTTATATATATTTTTTAAAATTTTCTTTTATTTTGAATAAGTTACTTTATAATATCTTTAGTACTCATTTACTCCCTCAATAGTTGTAATAAATAATAGAATTAAAAATTTTACCCTTAGTTTTATCGTTAAGGTAAATTAGGATTTTCGCGTATTTTGGCAATATAATTAATTGGTGAGATATGTATACTAGATTTGGTGGATAAGAATGAGTATAGGTAAGAGAAAGTGGGTGATTAGAGGCGAGAATAATAAATTAGTGAATCACAAGTTAAAACGCAAATACGGGAGAGTTAAGGAAAATAGACTTGAACCGACGTGTACCGTTTGCTACCTATTGAGTGTACCACTTGAACACTACTTTATTACCTTAATTTTTTTGTTTTTATTTCAGCTAATTAACCCCTAATTACTCCCTAAACCAGCTAAAAATATTGACCAAAAAAGGGAGAAAAAAAAACAAAAACAAGATTAAATCTTGGTGCGACAAGTGTCGGCAATCCATGGAAGTTTGACCAAGCTAGTTTTCTTCATTCTTATCTTTTTTCTTGACTCATTTCCCTTCATTTTTCCTTCATGTTGGCCGTGGCTTTGGAGAGGGAAAACAAAGAGAAGAAATCTCCAACTTCATTCTTGATTAGTCTTGTTTGAGTTGAAATCACATAAACCAAACTGATTAAACTTACCTCTTGGTGCTTAGGAAGTTAGGAGTGATGAAAATCTTGGGAGAAAGTGGTTGATTTCTCACTTACAAGAAGACTTTGGAAAGGTATAAGTTTATCCACCTCTTGTATTTACTTTAATCTAACTAAAAATGCTATAGAAACTTTCAATCTTGGCACTTGATGAAAGATTTTCTAATTTTTAGTGGTGTAGTGAAATTTTCAACTAGAATTTGTATTTTTCAGTTTTGATTATTGATATTTAGCTAGCAAATATTGTTATTGAGCTTGAAAATGGAACTTGTGAAGTGATTAGTAGCATGTTTATTACTTTGTATAGTTGAAAGTTGCGTTTCCAGCATTTGGTGGTGAATTTCAGTTCTGCCCTATTTTTGGAATTAATTTGGACTGCGAATTTCTCCATGTTTTAGACTAAATCAACTTTTGGACAAATCATAAAAATTATAGGGATTTGATTTAACTTTCTACCTGCAAAATTTCAGATCAATTGGATCATTTTAGCTTATGATTTGGTCAGAGCACTCCTGACTGTGCAAAAATTCTAATTTTCCTGACCTGTTTTTCATGTGTTTCTAATCGTCCATTTTTTACCCTAAAAATTCCAAAACTGGGTGTCTATATCTTCATAGAAAATGTAGTTCTATGTTTTAGTTTCAAAACGGCATAAAACTTACCTCAATCCGATATACCTAACTACAATTATGACCAAAACACCGAAAGATGACAAATCTGCCACTTATAATTTTTTTTTTAAACTGGTTTTCAGTTTTGATATTCATGGTGATAAGTTATAATTTTGTTTGTTTAGTTAGTTTTGACGCCTTGAATAGATATATGCTGTTGGTTATCACTTGTAGTTGGATTGGAGGTTTGTTGGCTTGTGAATCCAAATTGTACTTGGATGAAAAAAGTAAGAAAATAGGGAAAATACTGCCCAAATTTTTGCTCAAAGTATAAGCAAATGAACTTGAACTTGAGCGACAATTTGAGGTTGAAATAAACTTGAATTGTCTATGGTATTCAGGTTCCGTTAGGAGAGGTATATAAGCTGAAATTTTGTCAAATGCGTACCCTTTTAAAAGGTGAAAGTAGCGACTCTTATAACTACAATTTTCTCAAATTTTCATACCAAATGCGAATTCAAAAGTTTTAATTGCTTCTTTATCAACACTAAAAGAGCGAGTATGAATTTTCTAGAGTTTGATAAGTAACATGAATATTATTTAAATAAATTTTATTTACTTGATTTTCTTTAAGCGAAACTCCTAAGTTTCGAACCCTAGTTGATTTCAAATTCATGAATGATATTTTATCGCAGATTTGGACCAACCAGGGAGTTGACCTTGAACGTGATTTTTGAAAAGCAATAAATTATTGGTGAGTATTCCAATTGCATATTCCCTGTTCATTGTTGATAGAAATTTACTAAATACCTGCTTTGATATTCATAGGTGAGTTTGTACTTTATCGCACTTGACCTAACTCAACTAAACACTTGATATCTCATTCATGCATGTACAAGTAATTTGATTTGCATGTTACCTGTATATTGACTTGAAATATTTGAAATGCGTGAAAATGCGACATACTAAGCATTATTTATGACTTGGTCAGGGTTAGACGAGTGTGCATTTATTCGCACTTGTTCTCCCCTTCTTGTTTAACCTGTATTTGTGTTTGTACTTGTGCTTGTAAGTGTTGAGCGGCAGCATGTATCACACTCAATTTGAGTGAGAGGTGCCTCTCATTCCCATTCCATACTTTTATCTTGATTAAATTGATTGGAAACGTTATCTCATCGACTATACTCACTTCTTGGGGACCCAAACCCTACTAGATAGTTAATTGAGTCGAGTCGGTAAGGCCTTGGTTGATTAGATAACGAACCATAAGTATCTTGTTTTGTCGAATAGAGTGTTATTTTCTCGACTAATCGGTATGTTCGAGTATTACCATACATGTTTATCTTGGCGTTCGGATCCGGTAAAGGGGTTGAATGGTGGACGGAAATTGGCGTTAAATGGGGCACTACTGGATTGATTACTTTACTTGAAAATTGACGGAATGTCAACTACTACTTGATCAAATTATGGTGAAATAACGGGAATTTGGCTCTTGAGAACTATCTGTATCTTTATATTTTGAAATGATTATTACTTGTCGTGTTATTGTTTCTTGTTATGAACTTTTACATTCGCTCATTTTAAGAGTTCAAGTTTTACATATGGCCAACTTGCTACTTGGGTTTGCATGAAGTTTTGGAACATCACTGAATTTTGATTCACTATATTTCGTTAAATTTGTTTTCCTTACAGGGGGTACGAGCGAGGGCGTGAGGCTGGTACAATCTAGCATTGTCTAGTTTCTGAAATTTTACGATTGTATTCATGCTAGTGCTCGGTTAGGGTTGAATGTATTTGGAATTCACATCTTTTGTTATATTTGAGATTGTATGAATGTTTGGAATAGAAATGAATATATATATATATATGTACGTTCCAAATTTAGAAACTGTTATTTCATTTATGCTTGAGGTTGTGAACTATTTTATTGAAATAAATGAGCGAGTCCTGACGAGAGTTGGGCAGACGGTCCACTAAAACTTGGGGTACGCCCTAGGGAGAGGTGGAGTCTTCACAAATCCATTGTGAGTGGAAGTGTAATAAAAATAAGAAATGAGAATGCTGACTTGGCATGTGGATTACACTCTAAAGAGTGTAAATCATTGTGGATACCCTTATGAGTATCTTAGTTGGTGGACGCTTGGCATGTGTTAAAAAGTTAATATACTAGTTTGGTTTATTGAAGAATTTTTTGAAATTGCCACCAAACTTTCAAGTTACGTGCACTTTCTTTACCAAGTGTCATACTTAAACTTTTCTTCTTAAAAAGGTGGCGTAAGGACGACATAAAATTTACTTTGTTATGAAAATTGCCTTATTTTTGTTTTAAGTAGTAACATGTAATCAGAGTGAGGGAAGGACTTCCTGCTACGTGAGAAACATCATAATACGGTTGCATCGGGATTCAAATTAGATTTTTCTATTTTTCTCACATATCGAGTTTTGTCTTTATAGATATAGATTTAATAATTGAGTCAAACCACATTAATCTTGTATCTACTCGAAGTATCATGTTTTTATTTGTTTTCTTTAAATTGTTATGCATTTCATTTTTCAATGATTCTTCGTTAGCACTTGGATCTCAGCATCTGGTATAATATCATAGCTAGGTTTTGGTTAATTATTGATATTAAACGAGTTGCGATAATTTTCAATTCAATAATTTAATAGAAAAAGTATATTCATGTCAAAAAGGCTTGGCATTAAAGGGAAAGGATCGAAAGACAACAAACGTAGAGGATATTTGACAGTAAATCTGGGCAAGTGATTCAGAGGACATGGAAAAACATAGAGTCCAATGTTAAATTAGGATGTAATTTAGTGGAAATGTTCTCAACAATTTCGAATGGTATGTACTTGATGTTGGATGTATTTCTGCTTTGACTCTATTTGGATTAGCCAGTTTTTGAGGTGTTTTTTAAAAACTTTACTGTAACTGTGTATATGAAAAACTTTTATTGTAAATATTTTTTGGATTGTTTTAGAGATGTTTTTAAAATATATTTTTGAGTATTTTTATAATTTATAATTTTTTTGAGATATTTTTTAAATTTTACACGACCCATCACTATCCCCTTCCTCTTCCTCCCCTTCTCTCGTTTCTCTTCCTCTTCTCCTCCCCTCTATTTCCTCCGCCTCCTCCTCCTCCTCCTTCCTCTTTCCTCTCCCTTCTCCCTTCTTCCCTCCTTCCCCCCAACCCTAAACCCCTCTTTCGCTTGTGGTTGATGGCTGCGACTTTAGCCACAACCACGACATTCTTGGTTACAGCTTCTGGTCCCAATTAGATTTGATCGTGACTAGGAAGGTTGCGGTCAGTTGAGAGAAAGGAAATTGAGGGCCGAGGAAAGGGAAAGAAGAAAGGAGGAAGGAGAATGAGAGAGAGGAGGAGGAAAAAATTGAAGGAGGAGGAGAGAAGGAAAAAAGATGGGCGGAGAGAAAAAGGAGAGAGGAGAGAGAGTCGTGAATGTGGGGGTGATGGCGGTAAGGTGGTGGCGGTGGTGGTGGTGGTGGAGAGTGATGGATAGTTATGTATTGTTTTGTATATTTAGAGTTGTTTTGATATATTGTATGTATATGGTGTTTTTGGAGTTGTTTTTGTTTGTGTATTACTGTAATATTGTAGATGAAAAAATTATTTTTCAAAAAAGTCTAAATCCAAATAGAGCCTTTGTTTTTTGAGCGGTATGGCACATGTATCAAAAAATCCAAAAAAAAAAAATCTAACTCTCATGCATCCCGAGACTCTCAAAGTTACGAGGTTTTCATTAATGGTGGAATTTTAAAAAACACACACGGGCGAAACAATATTGTGAAGGTGAGAAGTATGGTGATTTTTTTTAAAAGAAATTTGTTACTTGATTACCTCAATAGTTGGGAGCAGAATTAAAAAAGGGATCCAAGATTACTTTCAAGTTGTAAGTAGTGGTGAAAAGGAAAATCCTACAAACTTAAGTCAGCTAAAGTTTGGACTCGGATTAGCTATGTATGGACGTTACAGCAACGTAATAATTCGGTATGTATAACTACACATCAAGCTTTTCGGTGGAGATTATTGGGAAATTACTTATATTGTTTAGGCAATTTTTATTTTGTGTGACAAGTAAATAGTTTCTAGTAATTTATATGTAATTTTTATTTTGTGTGACAAGTAAATAGTTTCTAGTTCATTTAAACTTCTCCTCTATTATAATTAGTTTAGAGTAGAAGTAAGATGCTTTGTTGTCGTTGCAGAAAAAAAAGGAAAGAAAACAAAAAGAAAAAAAATCACTATTGTAACGTATCTCCTTCTTGATTGTCAGGGCGGCCAGGGTCAAGCTTAGGCTCAGGTCAGGGAGGAGAAAATAAAGAATTTGATAGTATGAAAGCGACAAAAATGAACACAAGGGAACAAAACAAAATGTAGAATAATGAACTTTCACATTCATGCACTGCCCTAATAAGCAATATTATTATTATAACGTAAATTTCAATATAAACCCTTCCAAGGCACGAAAATCTTTTAACTGCACAAGCCACTAGGAACGCCAGCCTAATGGCATCGCTTTTGCTGAGTTTTTGTTGGAATAAACAAAGACTCGAGCCACTTGTTGTCTGACAAATAATTTGTAGCTTATCTCTTGCTGTCGAACATGTACATGTCCACGTGATTATGACTTTCGAGGCGCAGATAACGGAGTGACTCTCCTAAGAGGCTTCTGACAATTTTATTCACCTACCTTGAAGTTTGTAAAATTATACTTATCTCTGAATCTCTCTTGACAGAATTGTGAGCTCAAATACTATGTTATACGAGGGAAATTACTCATATACTCTAAAATTTATGTCTTATTAGAAATTAGAGTAAAATATTTTAACGACTATTAAATTAATAGTCGGATCATGTTTTGACCATCAAACTATTTTTTATCAATAATAAATCACTAAACAACTTAATCAGCAAATTCGTGACTATTTAATCGATAATTATTCTCAGTCTGTCAAATTAGTAGTACACGTGACTTGAGCATGACAGCACTAGTCTGTTCAGAAAATTAATTAATAAAGTATTAAGTCACCTAATCAGCAATACAATGTAAAAGGACAGTACAGTAATGATCTTGCAGATTCATGCCTCACCTAATAAGCAATATTAAAACGTAAATTCCAGCATAAACCTGTCACAAGATATGCGCAAATCTATTGATTGCGCAGGGCACTAGGAGGGCCAGCCAGCCAGTCCGATGGCATCAATTGACTGACTGAGTTTTAACTAATAGAGAGTGGCTCAAGTCATGTGGTTCCTGACCCCAAAAACAATAACAAATCTGCCGTTGTACCTTTATTTCTTGCTATGGAGCACGTCCATGACCCCATGATCATGATTTTTCTGGGGCTGAAAGTGGGGTAAATTTAACGCCATACGAGTCTGCGGTAGTTCCTAGAGATAATTTCAAAACCTTCTCTTGAAGTTTATCACTTAGCACTCTTAGATCGTGTTTGCATTGTAACTTTTTGAAATTTTTGTAAAAAATATGCTTTAACAATTTAATATATATAAAATAAAAAAGTGATTGGAAAATATTTTCATGAAAAACGTAAAAATTTTTGGTGAAAAATTCCTTTTCAAACAAGGCCTTAAATTTTAAAAAAATTTTACTTGCCTCCCTTATTATAAGATTTTTGTAATATTTATAACCCATTTCAAAATATAATATTAAAATTTTATTTTGAGAAATAGAATATAATCTTATTTGATTCGCCATTTTGTTGTCTTACTTTTAATACAAAAAAAGAGCTAATGTTTAAAGGTTTATTTGAGGTTTTTGCAAGTTACAAAAATATTTTCTTTACTATAAAGTGCTTTTAGTTAATTTGATGAGTTTTATGAATGTTATAAAATTTTTAGAATTTTCTAATTTTCTTGTGTCCAAATAGATGGCTTAAAAACTAGAAAAATATAAAATGGTGAAAATTATGTATAAACTTGTTTGTCTTGTTTTCAAGTTAGTGCAAAAAGTTAATTTTATTATTGTAAAATATTTCAAGTTATTTTATGAGTATTGTAAATTATTTATAATTTTAAATATTTAATATGTCTTGTCTAAACCAATGACATAAAAACTATTAAAGTGTCTCTCGACCCTGTGATCAACTTTTAAATTCCTATTAAAGGGCAAATTCAAAACAAGATTGTATTCTCTCTTCTAAAATAATGTTTTAATATTCTAGTTCGAAATAGGTTTTAATTATTACAAAAATGAAAACTTAAAGTAGGGGTGAGAAGTGAAATTTTTAAAAATTTAATGATACCAAGTGATATTGTTAGAAACCTCAGGTGGGGTTTCTAAAATTACCCCTAGTTCTTAAATTTTGCAATGTGTATATAATTAAATCGGGTTCGTTGCATTTGTTCCCATGGAATTTGGGTTTTACTAATACTTTATGCCTCATGAAAATTGAATTTGGTCAAAATAATGCCATATTTTTTGTATGACCAAATTACTTCTACTAATTTTTTACTATACGAAATGCAGTTTCAAACTTAAAAGATTGTTTTTTTTCAACTATTGCTAAACCCATTTGAACATACTAAACTCTGTATTTGGCTAGAAGATAGATTAAATGTAGAAGAAATTAAAGTTGAGTAGGAAGAAGGGTTGGATTAGGTGATACACAAGGAGGATGTGTAAGTGAGACGTCCTGATTTCAAAATCTCTCACTTATACTAAAAAAAAGAGTTTAGCAACGAAAAATTAGAAAAATTGCATAGAAGTGCAAACAAGTAAAAGAGCTAATCTCAATACTCATCGCAATGCTCATTATATATATATATATATATTATTAAATAAGGTGCAAATGTGGCACAAATGTACCAATTCGCACCACCTAAATTCATGAGAATCATGGGAGAATATTGAAGGGATCTTATAAGGTTTGTGAGACTATGAATGCTAGTTGTTTGATAATCTAGATGAAGCGAGAGGAAGAGATCAAAATTAATATAGTTGTTTTCGGAAAATTCTACGTTTGCCTTTACAACTTCTAGTCAATTCTTCTCCATTCTATCATTTGTTCTTATATATTTACTTTA
Source organism: Coffea humblotiana (assembly GCA_023065735.1). Classification (NCBI taxonomy): domain Eukaryota; kingdom Viridiplantae; phylum Streptophyta; class Magnoliopsida; order Gentianales; family Rubiaceae; genus Coffea; species Coffea humblotiana. The sequence continues at coordinate 25,237,075 of CM041208.1, read as the reverse complement.
TATAACGTGACCTAAGTGCAGTACTTTTAATCCATTATGACCTTGCATATTTTGGTCTGAAAATGTGGCATCATCCATACAAGTATTATCTTGGGGCACTAATTTCATTTCAACAAGTTCTTGGATGGAAAGGTTGTTTCTAATATTTGATTGATCACAGAAGGGGGCGCGATGGACATATCTAAAGCTCATTTGGACAATTTTTTTTTTATACAAGGACAAAGTGTTACTAAGGATCAGATGAAGAAAAAGTGTAATGAAACTTAATAACTATTATACTTATGCATATTGAACAAAATCTTCTCCAAAGCTTGACTAAAAATTTGGTTAAAAAATTACAAATTGGCGCAATTACTGATATAGATTCATAGGTAAATAAAAAACTAGAAAATTACAAACTGAATAACAAATTAATTTCCATTGCCTTTGGTATATATTTAATTGCGGTTACATTTGTAAATCTACAGGCTAGTTTCAATTTACTCCTCGCCAAAGTTTTAGGTAGTTATTATTTGTCTAATTTCTAATAAAGATTCAATCTATATATATATATTGTCAACTTTTTTTGTACAAAGATGCCCTTCTTGAAACTTTCTAAAGGTAGTTACTAATTTTTTTTTATCTTATATCTAATGACAATATATATCATATCCATTTCGCCGTTGGATTGCATTTTCAGTCATTTTTCATGGAAAAAATACTGTAGCGATTTGATGTATGTGAGAGAAAAAGGTAATAGGGAAATGTGATCATGGAAAACGACGCAATTTTCCAATAAAAAACCGCAATCCAAACGGGGCCTTAATTTCTTGACTATAAAAATGTTTATTAGACCATAACATTCAGTTGAAACCTTTAAAATTTTTTTCATAAGGTGAGAATTATTAATGAAGCAAACTACAGGGAAAAATTTTTCGTGTGTCTTATACGTTAACTATATCTTATGATAATACTAGGGTGGGTCCCCGCGCGGTGCGCGGGCGCGGAGGGATTTTTTTTTTCTATATTGCTGTGTCGAGGAACTAAGTGAGAAGTATATTTTGCAAAAGGCTGCTGCATTGCATTTGCTATATAGACAATTTTCCAGATGTTTTCAAAAGGATAGATTTATCTGGATTATTGTCTATATTTAGTTGATAGGATCATTCACACGTATTTACACATATTTACAGCTAAAGCTTCTTAGAGCTTTTTATAGTTTCAAAAGCATTAAAGTTGTTTAAGCTTATGCTGGATAGGTGTCGATGCGTTGTTTTTTGATAGGGCTCTCTATGGTTTGAGTGCGGTGAGGAGGCTGCTGTCTACATTTGCTGAAGAGTCAGGTGTATGTGCAACTTCGATTGTCTCTGGCTGTGGTGGAGAGTCGGTGAGCATTTTTGTTATATTTTTTTTCTCCACTAATTGCACTGGAGCTACTCTCTGAAGTATTGGTGATGTTGGGAAGTTTGTGTACTATGATGGCCGAGTATGTTGTGTTGGTTACTGAGGCATAGTATTGTTCTTGAGGAGAGAGTGCAGCGTATTGTTCTCTTAATTTTTTATTACATTGCTTCTTTTTTTCAGTTATCGAATCAGTAGAATCAACAACAAACTTGGACAAGCTCATTTTATTAGACAACAAAAAACAGATAGCCAACAAACAAAAGTGCAAAATATAACAATTCAAAACGAACAAGACATTCAATAAGCAGCAGAACAACGAAAAGAAGCATTCACATAAAAACTATACACGACACTATTAACAAACGATAAATAGCTGTGATAGTAAGGAAAAAGTACAGAACTGAACCTGAAATTGGTGAGCAAACTTGCAGGGAAAAGAAACAGTAAACGAAGCTACATAGATCAGAAGTAGGAAACAAGAAACTTTGCACGGATAAGAAGTACCAAACGAAGTCGCAAGGTACAAAGCAGCAAACGAAGCTAGAAGCAGAGAAAAGAAAGAAAATGCATATTGTTTGAGAGCTGCAAAGAAGAGAATGCAGGATGATTAAGAAAATGCAAGATGAAGAACAAAGAAACCACAAACAACGTTTATATTGCTTCAGTCAGAAGAACCTCGGGAAACTATAGCTGGAGCGGCAACGCACAAACAGAAAGTGGCAGCACAAAGTATATATCAAATGTACAATTATACCCGTGAGTATGCTGCTTTGGTTGCAAACAAAACAAGCATCTACAAGGACAATAGAGCCATTATATTCTGTGATTGCTGTAATACTGTAGGCCAGTAAAATAAAGAGTTGAATGAGTTATCTTCTTTGGCACAAATGGAGACCACACGTCGCAAAACTAAAGCTCCACCTACAACGCACAAAACTAATGTGGCGGTACAATTGGGATTTCAAAGGTATCACATGTACAATTGTACCCATGACTGTAATGCTTTAGTTGGACAAAAAGCAAGCATCCCGTAAAACAAGTATTAATGGGTTATTGATAGGTTGCAATTTTATCATTTATTTTATTATTAATTTCCCCTATTACCTGACCTGATGTGGATTAATTGTTAGATTCTACTCACTTTTGGTATTTTGCATTTATTTCAGGGAGTAGAACGAAAATATGATAACAAGTGCCAATTTGACAGGAAAGAAGTCCAAGTAGCAGAGCCTATCCCAGGGGCATTTTTGGAAAACGAAAAGCATTGGCCCATTTTGGTAATTTCTGAAGAGAGCAGCGAAAAGAGGTTTTCCTCATGTGGGGAGCCGCCGCACATCTGGAGGATTGGAGAGAAATTAGAATAAAACGCAGAGAACTGGCACTAGGGAGAAGGAGAGCCTTTGACTTTTCCTTGGGAGCTTTTCCTTCTTTGTATATATGAGGGACCTCTAGCTTAGCTTTTCTTTTGGGACTTTTCCTTCTTAGCTTTTGGTAGTGGAGTTTTCCTACGCATGTCAGGACCAAGTTGGAGAGCTTTGACTCTCCCTTTCTAGCTTTTCGTCTTTTGTGGCTATTTTCCCTCGTATGTCAGGGACAATGGCCGCTGCTTTCTTTACAATTTTGTGTGGCTGTTTCGCATCGAATATGAAATAATTTCTTCATTCTAGTCAAGGAACAACGGAGGCTTTGGTTCGCCTAAAAATTGTGAGATCGATTTAATTTTATCTTTCCTTTTTATTTATTGGTATTCGCATATCCCTTGATTACAGTGCTTATGATTATTTGATTAATTGATTGTCTTGGATCCGGATAATTAGTTAATTTGGTAGTCTATTGTCAATTAGGGCATTTAAATCCGTAATTGTTTAATTGCCTTGAAATAGTGACAACTGGCACGATTAGATTTGTGTCAGGGGGATACGCGGGCTAATCTAAAATAACCCTGGTAGTGCGTTATTTGATTAGAATAGGGCTCCTCTAATACGTAAGGCAATTGGAAAATTAAATCTTACGGGCGTACCTAGGATTATTTCTCAATTAGGGCAGTGATTAACGGGCGTACCTTAATCACCGACACAGTAAGGAGGGGTTGACTGTTATCGCTTGTTTGACAGTTATAACCTATTTATTAGTAAATAATTGGAATTGAATTTGCATCGATGATCAATTAAGTGAACCATTGCTGAAGTTATTTCTTGGCTAGATTCTTAATTATCACTCATTTGATTTTAGTAGATTGTTATTTAATTTTTAGTAGTTTCTTAGATTTTCTTTATTTGTCATCTTCTGCACAAAAATACCCCCTTATTATTGTGAAATTGAAAAGAAACAATTACACCCAGTCCCTGTGGATTCGACCCTGCTTACCACTATTTACAAAAATTAACTTTAGTTGAGCAGGTTTTTATTATTGCACAGGCTGACGACCTGTCAGTTATGGCATGATAGCACCGTCTGTCTACGTGAATTTCCTAGAGCAAAGAAACAAATGATGCTTCCCTGCGCATAACAAAGCAAATGAAACTTATCCCTAGATTTTCAATTTTTTCTCACCAAGAAAGCAGGCAAATGAAACTTATCCCTACATTTTCAACTTTTTCTCACCAACAAAGCAGATGAAAGTGCAAGGCGAAAGGTGCGCCAAAGAGTAAACTCCAACTGCTTCTTATATATGTGTATAGATGTTTTTGAGGTACATTTATGAGATGTAAACGAATACGAAATTTTACGTTTGAATATGTATTATGAAGATGTAATATAGCTTTTACTGTTTTTAGTTTCAAGCCGGGCCCCTGCTTGAGTGAGTGCAGAAATTTTGAAAAGAAATGTAGGTGTTTCACCGTGTTTGTATTCTGGATCGTTCCTAACTTAAATTACGTACGAGGAAATTTGCTTTTGAATCTTCTAAGTACCATTACTGTTCAAGCTAATTGTAACGTTTTAATCGGTTGAAGTATGACAAGGGCCTTTTCCTTTGTAGTATTTTCTATTGGAAAGAAACTTATGATTCTTTCGTCCCACGAGAATATCTTCTTTCCCAAATTGGAAGTGGCTTTTTTCTTCCCCGTAATCCCACATGGATTCAGCTTTCTCTTGGCCGTCGACATTCCCAACTTGGACTGATAATTGAAATTGCCAGCAAACCTTGCTCGGTTTCAGTTCGCACGGTAGGATCAAGTGTGATTGGATAAGGAAATTATTTGAAATATAATTTAAAATAATTATCATAACACTTTTTGCGATTTGATATTTATGATATAAAAATGTGTGTTAAAAAATAAATTTGTGATACACCTTTTGCAATGTATTATATATGAGATAAAAATGTGATTAAGAAGATAAAAAAAGATGTATTGAAAAATGCATTTAAAATATAAGTAAATAATTTTTTTGGTAAATAACTCCCATCCAAACATGGACTTGGCTCCTCTCCGTTGGATTTTCTTTGTTTTCTGCAGTGCACATTTGGATGCGTGACAAGTGTATTTATTTATTAACTTTGATGCATGACATTTGTATTTATTTATTAACAAGAATTAGGATTAATTAAACATAAAACGATCATGTCCATTTCTAATAAATGAAAACACGTGCCATGCACTAGTTCAAATGTGCATTGTCGAAAATGTAGAGAGGGAAAGACAGAAGACTTCACCAGTAGAAAAGTTAAGCAGAATTTTCTGGTTGAAGAAACTAAAAAAATATAGAAGTTGCCTCATGCCCTCATTTACTTCATATATTTCAAAGAAACACGAATCATGACATTGAATTTATCAGTACAAGAAAATTATTACAAATATTAAAGTACTAAATTATTTATTACGAGAGTACTTTTTGGAGGACAAGGTACGTTGCCCTTTTCAGTGCAGCATCTACGTCTACTTCTTGGCTTTCTGGCCTGCTAATCCAGCAACAAATTCATCAATGTTCTTATCAGAACTTCCACCGTCATCAATAGCTTCTTTAGCTAAAGCCTTCCATTCAATGGCATTCTCTTTAATCTGCTTTCCCTTTTCTCCCTCCATGATCTCGCTTATACAAGAAACTAACGTTTCCCTTCTCACAATTCCTTTCTCATCCGCATCAGCCTTTACACCAACCCCCCAAATGTCCACGAGAAACTTAGAATTGGTGGGCTGGTCTGTCCACTGCGGCGCTGCCACCACCGGCACCCCTAAACTCAACGCCTCCAGCACTGAATTGAACCCGCAATGAGTAACAAAACAAGCGACGGATTCATGTGCCAATACCTCAAGCTGTGGACTCCATGTCACCACCAAACCTTTCTCGGATGTCTCCTCAGCAAATTTGCTTGGAAGCTTTTCCTTCTCAAATGCTCTCACGACCCACAAGAATTTGAATCCGCTTTCCTTCAAAGCTGAAGCTATTTCCTCCACTTGTTCTACGTCAATTTCTGTCCAGCTACCAAATGATACATAAACAACCGAGTCCTTAGGTTGACTATTTAGCCAGTTGATGCACAAGCTGGATTCCGGCTTGAAGAGATTTATTCCATAACCGATATCATCCTCAAGGCGTTTATCCAAGTAAATGGATGGAACTGTTGGACAGACTGTAATCACTCGCCAAAGTTTCGCCATCCAATTCAGCGCCTGTTTCATGATAACAACAAACAAAAAGAGATCAAAGTTGGTAGATTTTTTATACTGCATAGAATTTAGGATCTCTGTAAGTCATACTCTTCTTGCTAAGAGAGAGGCTCAGTAAGTAGGAAAGGTGTATGCAGTATAGTTGTATAAGGGGAAGAAATGCTTACATCTTCCTCCAATTTGTGGAAATTGTTGAGGATGACCCAATCTGCTTGATCAACGTTGGAGAACTGATTGACAAGCAAGTGAAGAAAAGCAGGAGACGAATCGGGAAGGTAAACAAAGGATGGAGTTTCCTTTGGTTGGAGCAGTGGCAATCCAGGAAGGGAAATAGGTGAGTCTGAAAGAGGGACCGGTAGAAGTCCATGATAAACATTGTAGTAGATGCTGTTTACAGCACAAGTTTGAGTGAAAAAAGAAGCTGTAACAAGTCCAAATTGCTTAGCTACATCAAGAGCCCATGTCAAGAGTGAATCATAAATCACGGCCTGAACTGGTTCGCCCTTGTCTTCAAGCTTCCTGATAAGATCAGCCAACTTCTTTGAGCCGAAGGTGGCCAGTTTTCCAAGATAGGCCCCGGTGCTTTCAGCTGCCGCATAGCCACCTTCATCATGGCCATCTGAAATGGTCTCGAAGTTAATTGCGCTCTTGGGATCTGCGGGGATAGACTTGGAGATGAAGACGCTGTTGACAAAGGTGGTTTTGACACCTTTTGCCACCAAACGTTTACAGAATTGGAGCAAGGGGTTTATGTGGCCTTGGGCAGGATATGGCAGAACTAAAACATGAACTTTGGTGGAATTCATCATGAATTAATTCCTTTAAGTATGCCCTTTTGTGTATGTTTCAGCTGTTTCCTGAACCTTGAGTACTCTCAAGTTTCTTCTTTTTCCTCGCGATAGCAACTCCAAGTCGATCTATAACTATGGTTGCATTTGTATGTTTGTAACTTGTACCCTATATCTACCATTGAATGCCAAGTTATCCATTGAATGCCAAGTGTCAATGTGTTATTGGAGGAAGCAGTTTATTTTTGAATTTTGGGGTTTAAGGAGTGAAAAATGTCTATTTGAGACTTGGTATCCAAATTTAAAGGTTAATAGTTCCTTACTATTTAGGGGCTAATTGGTAACAATGGTTTAATTATTTTCATTTGTTCCTTTTGTTTGGTTTTTAATTGGTAGGAAAGGTCAATTGAATCCTTTTACGAAAAACTAGCTCTTTAAATAGTTGGTAACTATTCAGGGTTATTTTTGTACATTTGAAATTATTTCTTTTATAATTTTCTGGTCAAATGCAAATAGTTGTAAACTATTTGTGGGCTCCTTTTATCACATGGGCTGTTTTTGGATTGATTAAGATAATGGAATCAGTCTTATTAGTATAACTCATGTTAGACCCGTTACTTAGTGAAGCTTCAAAATTAACAAGTGGTTAGTATAACATTTAGCCCTAATGAGATTCTCTCTTAATCATCATTTTTGGTCGTTGTTTAGCTTTCAGAACGAGAACTTCCTTCCCCTTTCTTTCGGTGAGATAGGTACCTATAAGCCTGCAAAATCATCACTTTTCTACCAATTCCTCCAACAATTAATTGTACTTCCTTTTGATTGCAACCCAAAAAATTCTCCACATGCACGTGAAGTTTTCTTTTGCCCCTAAAATCAGTTCAGTGATATTTCTTTTCCCCTAAAATCAGCTCACTTTAGGGATGAATGCTGTACCAATTTATCAATCATTTTGGTAATTGGTTTGAATTAGCATTGAAACTCTCCTCTTTTCCTGGTATTTGATTTGAAGTGATGTTTTACTTTCAAAAAAGAATTTTTAATCATGTATGATACAGCTTTCAAAACCTACTACTTAGACAAAAAAGATACAACAAGCCTTATATATACTTATGTTTCCGACTTTTGCTAGCATTCAGACGAGCAAAGAAAATATAGGTATGTTTCTATCTTTTCTCCTTCTATTCTGAACTACAATTTTTCAGTTTGAATGTTGTTGCCTTCTGTTAATTGCCTTCCGTTAATTAAAGATTGCCATGTGTTTGATGTTATGTATAAAAGAATAATTATGATGGTAATTTTTTGAATAATTATGATGTTTTTAACTTCAAATGTTGCATGATGATGTTAGCTGTTTGTTTATTCAATAATTACATAATTTAGTATGATTGTAGTTTGGGTTATTAAAGTAGTCATTTTATATATATTAGTTAGTTTTAGCTATTTTAGCATGCTGTCATGTTGTCATTGTTGTGTGCCTTTCGCTTAGTACCTTAGTTTCTTTATAGTAAAATTAGATTTTGATCTTTTGTGTTTCAAAATGAAGAGAAAAAGAAAATTTAATACAAGTTTTAGATTGATAGATGAGTTGTTTGACGATACTTTTGACCTAAGAATGTTAGAAAGAAACAAAAAGACAAAACTTTAATAAATTCACAGAGCATATGAAGTTTACTGTCAATTCTTCTATTCTCAGGGATATTCTCCTTTTGTAATCAACACTGAGAATGACATTCATGAAAACTACTTTGTTGAAACAATTATTACCATGGCCATTGCTTGAATTGAAATCATTCAGAAAATGATATACTTGTCCTTGAATTCTAAAAGTGTAAATTCTTTTATTTCTTTTGAGAGAGTCTTGATCAGCTTTAACACCGAAGGAAGTGAATCCAAAATGATTATTATACGTTCTAATAAGAGTTCTAAAAGATTGCTCCTCTTGTGAAGATGAAGTCCAATAATTCTTTAAAGATATCTGGAATTTTATTTTGAGCCAAAATAAATTTACCACCTTGGTAACAAAAATATGCTGTCTCAGAAAAAAACTTCTTGGCTCTGCAATGAGGACAATCTAGTTGCATGATAGGATATCAGCTTTGTCAGGAATTATATCCAACATAGCTCTTCCTGTTTTGCACCCTCTTCCTAAAATATAATTATTTTAGAGTATTTAGTAGTCAAATCATTCAATTGGTTTTAATGCTAGAGTAAAAACAAAGATTAGAAAACTTAAAAGTATTAACTATAGACCTGGCTGAGTTTTCTTGAGAGATGATCTGCGGTGCTTGGAACAACATCGAGAACTATGTTGAACATCAACAACCAAGGAACACTCCATCAACAATTTCGATACTTGTTCGATTTTTAGTTGTATTTGTAGAAGCAATTGATTCCAGACTTTGCTCTCAATCTTTTCTTTTTTCCATCTAAAGTAGGCTTGTCGCCTATATTCTTTCTTATTTATTACCTCTTGATGACAGATTTTAGAATATTCAAGAGGACTTTTATGATAAGATATAACAGGAGTAGTGCCTATTGTAGGTATATGCCTATTCACAGAGAGGGAAGGAGTATAATTAGTTACTTCCATATCTAGATTTGATATTTCAGAGTAACTATTTTTCCCTTTAACGTTTGTGACTTGTTCACTTTGAAATTGATTTTGTATAACAAATGACTGCTCATTGCAGTTCACTTGTAATAAACCAGCAGGTTCAACATCAGAGAGATTGATTAAACATGAAGTCATTGTGGGCAAACAATGATTGTCAATAGAATCAGAGGTAAAATAAACTTCCCCAACATTTTTTGGGGTAAAGCAAACATTTTTATCTCTGCAGTCATTTGGCAGAATAGATTCCTATCGATGTGACTTTGTGAAGCACATATAGTGAAATTTATTAAAAGGATATTGGAAAAGTAAAAATTAGATACTTTGAAGATTTTCCAAAAGTTATGAATCAAACGCATAAGTACTCAATAAATCCTAATGAAGAATACCACATATGAAACAGTACTACATATAAGCATGAAAAGTTTGATTAACTAAGATTAAGATTCTAAGAATTGGAGGTTTTTGGATTTAAATTCCTCTTTCTCCTTCCCCCTACTCGTTTCTTACATTCCACCCCCCTCTTGCCCAAAACAATGATAATAATAATTAACTAGCCTACTAAAGAATACAACATTCATATTCATTCCAACATAAAAGCGTGTAAACCCTAATTAACTTTTAAAAGTTAATTAAATCAATTAAGGGAAAAATTTGAAGAAAACTCTAAAGAGTTCGGGTCAAGGCAAGAATCTTCCTTAACTTTAGAGTTAATTTTTGTATAGAAAGGAAAATATGGAAAGTTGATGGGGTTAAAAAAATGAAAAAGATCAGTTCGGGGAGAGAAGAAGAAAGGATCGCTTGACCCTTCCTTGCTGCTAGGTCGCCGGTACAACATCGGCGACCTCTTGGCTAAACAAAAGCTGGCCTTTGGCCAACCATTTGATAGGAAAGCCGCGGCAGATCAAGACAGTAGCAGCAACAATGGTAGCAACCGCTGCTACCGTTGCACATGGCAGCAATGGCAGTGACAACAATATCAGAGAGAGAAAGAGAGCTGGCGGCTTTGGGCCGCTAGCAAGTAAGAAGAAGGCGATGATAGGGATGATTAATGGTAGGTTTCCAAGGAAGTATCCCTAAAGCACTCCATTTAACAACGCCACGACATGTTAGCAAGAAGTATTATTGTAAAATCTAGAGAGTGAGTTTTGGAGCCGGAATAAAAGATGTAACTTTGTGCCTAAGTGTTATTATCTTGCTACATAGATTAAGGAGAAAGAAGGTGATGACATATATAGACATTAAGATCAATATGTGACTCAATCCTAGCATCGTTACGTGCAATGACACCAAAAATGAATCAAGTTTTTATGAGATAATTTTTCATGTGTTCATGGAGCAATAATTTGTTGCTTCTATTTTTGTTTTCAGCAACTTGAATGGATCATGTTGTGACAGGAGATTAAATTATCTGAATTATGGGATCCAACTTGAAGGAGTAATGCCATCAAGATATTAAAAAAAATCCCAGAAAATTGCATCCCTAAGTTTTCTTCTTTACACTTCATGAGTACTTCTTCATCTAAGGTGAGAAGGAGAAAGAAAAGGGAAAGATACCAAGAGAAAAGAATACAAAGCTTAAAAACTCCTTAATAAAGTTTTTAATTCATTTTCCTCTTAAAACTCTGCCTATCAGATGCAAGCATGAAATATCCCTAGCTAAAGAGTCTTTTCGGATTCACAAGTTTATAAAAGAGCATTAACAGTGTATTTGAATCTCTTTAGAAGGCTATATATCTGCATAATTGCTACTCTCAGTTTGAAACTAAACTGTGAAACTTGCCAAAATCGAGAACCACATATTAAATGGATGGAACTAGGTTTTCAGGCTATCTGTACAGGCGGAATCCTCGTAGAAACGTCACTGATTTTGTTACTGAATTGACAGCCAAGTCAATCAACTTAACATGGACACAAAAATAAGTGGAGATTTTCGTCTGCATGCATGACGTATAGATTAGCAGCTAGGGTTTTTCTTATAGTAATTGTCATTTTGTTAAAGCTCTCACGACATCAATTTTCTTTTTCTCTACCAGAGGAAACTGTCATTAGCAAACTACATTGCAAGTGGTTGGAATATCCCAAAAGAGAGAGCGAATAGATCTCAATCGTGTACTTTAATTTCTCTTTTTTACTTTTTGGATCGATCAGAACAGTTTAAATTTTGCCAACAAAATAAATTTTCGAAAAATAGGATTCAGATAATGTTACGTACCAATAACAGAAAAATAACATAACACGCATTTTTAATTGTGAACAATCTTATTATTTCACATTACTATCACAAAATTATATAACTTGTGGCTTGTATACGATGGATGAATTATAGTTTGTTACTAAAGCTTTATACTATTCAAAAACTGGTTCTGCCCCAAATGTTCTTGTTCTCTTCTTGGTCTTTTCCATGCTTTGACATCATTAGGCTACATAGTTTTAATAAAAGAAAGGTTTACATCTGTTGGGTCCAGTTGAGCCCGACCCAAAAATGGTTTAGGCGCCACTCCGCCTGCCAAGCCCATCTCAAATTGAGGTCTCCTCTACTCTTTTTTTCATTTCTTACTCTTTTTTTTTCATTTCTCAATGAACAACCAACTCGATTTAATTAGGTGAGTTGGCCATCAGGTCAAGCATAAGGTGCATGTCTAATTCTAGTTAGTATTTAATATTTGGTTATGAAATTAAATTTAGTTAATGCACAATTATCAATACAAACTATATAATTTACCTAAAAAAAAAGAAGAAAAAATTAATCAATCAAATAACACATTAACATATTGTGGGTAACAAAAAACTAAGGGAAAGGAAAAGGAAAAATACGTGATTTCTCTCTCTCTCTCAAATCTAATGGGAATTCCATCATAGTATATTTTTGCACTGAAAAATCCTTTTCGACAACTATTATCATTCACTTGTTCTTTCCAAAGAGCACCCTTGAATTAAGCACCATACCAACTATGTGCTATTTTGAAGAAAGGTGCGAACTTTATAGGGCAACACCTCACACTAGATATGCATGGAAATTTTTTTTCAAGCACTAGTCAAATGCAAATCATAAAGGATGAATTGTTGTAAGAAGAAGTTAAAAAGGTTGAATGAGTTTGTGAGCGTCATGTCAGAACTGTGCATCTTGATTCTAGAGTGCAAAATCTTGTCTGATTATGTGTGAATGTTACTCTTCAGCAAGCCACTATTCTTGTAATTTTGTTGCTATGGCTTGGATCCTATTCGATGGCAGGCTGCTGATGGACTGGTTATTGTCCCTGTTAATGAATTGTGCATTTATTTTTGACTCTGCATTCTCTTTATTTGTCATGATACATAAAAAAAAAAAAAAAAGCAGCCCTTAATGATCGCTGTCGAGGGCTCTATGTGTTTGTCCTAATTGCGTGAAGTTATGCATACTTTGTGCTCACCAAATCTTGTAAAGAAATTTTTTTTTTATTATTTTGTTTTGGCATTCTTCAATGGTCAATTTGGAGCTGCCCTTTGTGCTCAGCAAATTGGCTCCTAGCTACAAGGATACTTTAAAGCATTATGGTGCAAAGAAGTCTCAAGCTACCATGAAGATTGTATATTGTTAAGTGAATGGTCAAAAGGGTTACCGAACTACTAAATATGGCAAGAGTCAATCATCAAACATTTTTTGTGGTCACAAAGGTCACTAAATTGGCAAAAACGGACCACTTAAATCATTTTGTCAAATTCTACCGATAAAACAACATTATTTCATTGAAATTCAATGATATTTTAGGCAAAATGATCTTTGGTAATCAGTTGTTTTGCTGGTAAAATTTGATAAAATAACCTCATTGATCCGTTTTTGCCAGTATAATGACCTTTATGGCTACAAGAAAATTTTGATAACTGATCCATAACATACTTGATAATTTAGTGAGCTTTTTGACTATTCATTCTATTTTATTTGGCCCCATGTGCAGAATGGTTACCTCTTCGGTGAAAGTTCAAGCCATCAAAAGTTCTAAAATCTCGAGGGTTGTTTGAATATTTTTATTTTGGGATTAGGGTTCTTTTAGTCGAGAAGCAAAACCCCATGGGGGCTTCATGCAACCTGATGCATATTAATTTTATATATGGCCAGTGTGTTCCTCGAGGGCTCTTGACTCTTCATCGCCCTTTTGCAATCCGTTCATGTTACTATCATGTCCTTTCTCCTAGCTATTACTAGTATATTTTTTTCTTCTTTTTGGGTAGACTTCTAATTAGAGCAAAAGCATTTGAGCTTTCCTACCTACTTCATCAAGATGACCCACCACTGAGTAGGCGAAGCAAATGACTGGGGAGTTGACAGAAACCACTACTGTATGGCAATTCAACCGCGGCACAAAATTAGTTCAAATCCCAAATTAAATTTTTTGAAAAATAAATAAAAAAATAAATAGATAAACTTAAAAGACAAAAGTAATTATCTCCCAAATCCAGACTCCATATCTTAAAAAAAAAGAAAATAAAAAAGAGACGTAAACGCTCTCTTCCTACATGTGTCATTTATAGGCTAACTTAAAGAAAATCTAGTAGGGGAAGGAATGGATTAGATAGCATGGAAGGAGAGAGGGAGTATAAGCAAGAGAATTTCAGTACTATTTTCTTAAAACTTGCTTCTAAAAAAATGCGATTGAAATGAAACAGGAACATTTTGAGCCAAGAAAAACAAAAATGGGGTTGTTAAAGGAAAAAAAGAACTAGAAGCGTAATAGTAGAGGAACATTTATATTGTTTTGAGAGAAAGTCAAATGAAAAAGTAACTACACTCAAAATTTCTCAAAAAAAAAAGCATACTCCAAAATTTAAGTCCAAACCCAAAAAGAAAAATTGAAAGGGGAAGTAAACACGAGATCTATTTTTTTTAATAAAAAACTCAAGTTCGCATACCTTATTTTAGAATATTCCTTGAACATAATTTTCAGTTAACGTTTTATTATATAATTACTTTTTTTTTTCCTATACTACATTACATCAACAAAAATGAAAATAGTAGAATATTTATTAGTAATTTTCTCAAGAACAGCTTCTGAAAAATACAATTAAATGAAACCGAAATTTGTGGGTCAAGAAATACAAAAGTGTGATTGTTATAGGACTAAATACTCTGATGTGTTTTTAAAAAAAAAATTAAGGACGAATGCAAAACCGAGAGGCGGCTGGGATGTTAGGTTAGGGTTGCACCCCATGAAATATATTAGTACTATATTGTACATAGCAAACAGTTTCATTCAATGTTGGTGGCTGCGTATGCTATTTGCTGTATTGCATATAATTGACAGCAAAAAGCCAAAGCGCAGATGCACGTCGCCTCCCTGCGAATCCCAAAAGGCATCTCCCTTTATTATGCCCCTTTCAGTTTTGGTTAGAGCTCTCAACCAAACAACTTATTTGCAAAAGTGTTTGTGCCGGACTCGGTTGAATTTCAAAAAAATTTAGCTTTGTTTAGGTTGCATTTTTCTGGATTTTTTGTAAAAAAAATTACTGTAACGATTTAATATATGTGAGGTAAAAAAGTAATTAAAAAATATATCTAAGAAAAATATAGCAATTTTTTTTAGAAAGAAGCAATCCAAACACACCCTAATCATTTAATAAACGAATCGAATTCGAATATAATATTCACTCTGTTTAATAATCGAATCGAATAGTTTATAAATACATATATAAATATAAATATAAATATAAATATAAATATATTTAATATTATTAAATATATATTATATTTTACTAAAAAGTAATTATACATAAATTAGCATGATTTATTTTTTAAAATTAATAAATACAATTAACCTTATTCTAAATAATGTTTTATTTATTAAAAATATAACTAAATCTTTTTTAAAATCAAATTCGAACTCTATCTCAAATTCGTTTCATAATCGAACTCAAATATTTATATAAATTAATGAATTAAATTTAAATAATATTTATAATTCATTAATATTAAAATCGAACTCAAATCATGTTCACGTAGAATCTGAACACCAACCATTAGCCTCGTTCCACTCTCCAGTTTTTTGTCTTTCACCGTACTGGTCATTCAACTCTCCCTCTATAAATAATTCACATTTTCCACACTCCCTTCCGCCCCCCATCTGTTGCTACTACTGTTCAGTATTGGTCGCCACCGCTCCGCTCCGCCTAAATCTATCTCTCTCTTGTTTTCCGGGTCCTCCTCCCTTGCTGCCTTATAAAAGGGTAAGAAGAAAAGGGGAACTTTCTTTTCTTGTTTGGGATAGGAAGATCAGCGCAGTTCTTTTCTTTACTTTTTTTTTTGTAAGATTTCATTTCCGGGCTTTTTTTTCTTTTCTTTCTTCCTTTAGGGTGTGCTTGCGGGCTTGCTTTATTTCTGTTTTTTGTTTTTGAGTTTGTGGACTATTTGTTTGTTTGTGGTTAGATGGAGAGATGTGGTTAGATTAGCTGAATTTTGTTAGATCCTGATTACTCCTAAATCAATCACGGGTTTTGGTTAATTAAATTTGACTATTGAGTATTTGAGGATCTAGTTGAGGAAAGATAAGAGCCCTTGTTTTATTTATTCTGACCGAATTAGAGCTGCTTTCTTGAATTCCAGTTTTATGGATTTTTAAGGTTGATGGGCTCACTTGGTACTGTATTAGCCAAGGTTTTGTGTGTGTGTGTGTGTGTGTGTGTGTGTGTGTGCGTAGAAGCTTTGGTATATCTTTATTAAATATCCTGACAGAATTATGGGACTTTTCCATGTAGTTTAAGCACTAGAATATGAGGCAATTCACTGTTGTGTTTCAATAGTTATTTGCTGATTATCATGAATGTTTTCACATTCAAGACCCCCTTTTTTTCCGAGTGTGCTGATAAAGTTACTAGCTTTTTCCCTTTTTCCTTGCCTCTTTGCGTTGTATTGATTGAAATTTCAGCCCTCCTCCCCAGGCCCTTCCTTCCATCACTAGTCTATCTGGCTTATGGCTATCTACGACAATAGACCTTGGATGCTGAATTACTTGTTTAGCGAACATAAATTGTAGTAATGAGTAGACCATTGGACAGGTTCTTGCTGATAATTATTGTTATGGTGTTCTTTGTCATTTGCCTGCGTAAGCTAGTTTGCATATTACTGCATATCTTTTCTCCCGCGAATGGTTTTAATACTACTACAAGCATGACGGTATTTGTGCCCTGGATTGCAGATAAAGTGGTAGCCAAAATTTCCAAACTTATTTCTCTGTTTCAATGTGTTGGCAAAAATTTTCCCTTTTCTGTCTCCATCCCCCTCCATACCTGGATCATTTTTTTACTTGGATTGACATAGTTTGGCAGACAACGTGAATATCTGGCTTAATCTTTTGATAGGAAGCAAATGTTCCGCATCTTTTTCCTGTCTGTGTTTCTGAGTCCCTAGCACCAGTTAAGTAAAGCTTTAACTTGCAAAATGATACACATGGTGTCTTTCACATGATAAGACACAATATATGTCTTTCTGAGCTTGACATGGAGCCTCGAGTGAAGAGCAGAGAGCTACTCCCCTGTTTCTTTTCATTGTGCTCCAGATAGCTACCACCTTGATGTTATGAAGATGGAACATCATTTCCATTTCTGCTTGTTTGAGATAAGGCATACACAATATTCCTTACTCTGTTGTTCTTTTGGAATGTGTCCTCCCTCTCTTTCTCGTGGATCTTGAAAGTGCAAGAAAACACTACTTTTGGGTTGTTTTAGTACGCATACAACTGGGATAGTTGCTGAATATGGTTTGAATCCTTCACTTCAAGGTTTTTGCATTGCTGTTGTACATTACTGTGTTAATTGAAACTGATTTACTTTTTTCCTTTACGGTGAGAAAGCATGATAATTTTAAAGCTGAGAGCTGGTTAGAAATTCTCTTTAGCTGTACTAAAGCGCCCCTAAGCCTGCCTCCCACCCTGCCCTTCCTTTTTGTTTGTGTCAATTCTATATCTCATATGTTGTATATAGCATTGGAGCAATGGCTTTGGACTGTATTCTAAGTTGTATATTTTCAGGTAAAAAATGGCCACCACCAGACTTCCAATCAACTGCATGGTGAGAGTTGCACCCCAGAACCAGAATTCAAGAGCCTTGATCAAAAGCCCACCATCCCTAACATCTGTTAAGAGCATCTCCAAAACCTTCGGTTTGAGAGCTAAACCTAATTTCAGGGCCTCTGCCATGGCAACATACAAGATCAAACTAGTTACTCCAGAAGGAGAGCACACTTTTGAAGCGGCTCATGACACTTACATCCTTGATGCTGCTGAGGCTGTTGGAATTGACTTGCCGTATTCTTGCAGGGCTGGTGCATGCTCTACTTGTGCTGGGAAGATTGTTTCGGGTTCTGTCGACCAATCTGATCAATCCTTCCTTAGCGACGACCACATCGAAGCTGGTTATGCGCTGACTTGTGTGTCCTACCCCACTGCTGATTGTGTAATCCACACTCACAAGGAGGGCGAACTTTACTGAGAGTCCAGGTCATACCCATTAGCTTGCTAGGTAGATTGCAGATGGATGAATATTTGGGTTTTGTCCTGTAGAATCCTGTAAGGTTCAAGTGGGATTTGAGACACTTGTTGCATTTGCTTCTCAAATCTTTCTTTATTCCCTCTAGTAATTTGGAGAATTGATACTCCAAGGGCAACTATAATATTATGGTATTATGCCAGTGCCCGCAATTAATCATCAATATTTTGGTGTTGAATCTTGTGAACTGCCTCAAGTATGCTACTGTGTTGTTATGCCATTGCCAAGTGAGTCACATATGTTGAGTCGGGTAATGCAAGTACATTCTGGTTGTCAGGATCTAGGATTGAATTTTTCAGATTACTTGTTTTTGGCGTCTTAGCCTCCTAGGAAAGAACTGGCTTGCTTAGTCAGAAGCCAAAATAGAAAACCTGATTCAGGGGACTTTAGGCAATTAAGTGCGGTCTTCTACTCTTAGTACTGCTTGCCTACATGAAAAGCCAAGAATCCGTTCGTATGCAAGGAGCATGGAATTTTTTGTTTTTTTGGATAATATTCCCCCATTTGTTTGATGAAAAATGGTTGGTCTTGGCACAAAGTTTGAGTTTTTTCAAGGTATTTCGTATTCCTATGAAATCAACCTCGAGGCTTTTATTGTAAATGGAGGGAGCAGTTGAATTTAAAGTAGCTCATAGAATTTGAGTTTGGACTTTGTAGCGAAGAGTCATATTGGTCATAGTTTGCTCTTCCAATAGTCAATATTATTCACTATCAGTTTTGGATGAATGATAACTACGCAAAATTAAATTCAATTTTTGCATAGTTGTCATTCATCCAACGCTGACAGTGTGTCATTCATCCAACGCTGACAGTGTATACACTGTCAGTATAGAAAAGATTAATCCATATCACAAAGCAAAAGTTTGCTTACCACACCCCCTTCCCCCTCCCTCCTTCCCCATCCTCTTAACCCCCCCCCCCCCCCACGAAAAAAAAGAAAAAGGACTAGCATTTAAAACTTCTTGAGAAATGTTATTTGTATTCTATATTTTGTTATTTGTATTCTTATTGTCTGTTTTATCATATAGTCTAATAAATAAAAATTATATAATTAGAATGATAGTTAGAGTGTAGCTAACAAAATTAGGAGTGCACAAGGACGTGCTTACAAGTTCGCGTCCATTTTGAATGTCGATGGATATGGTGAATAAGGACATGTGCTTACGGCGAACTTGGGTTGGGTCACTCCCAAAGCATAGGTAGTCAGTGCTCTCAGCTGGACTCTTATCTGCTCTTGCCAAGCCACAGAAGACCCCTCCTCATCCGAACCACATTAGCGCTGCAATCTGCTCCAAAACAATAACAACCCTGTAAGATTCAATGTCTCTAATGTGCCATTGCTATTGCTTCTCTGCACTTCTTTGCTCTATTTTACTGAGTATTGAGTCAATGTTGTGCATATTCATGTTTTTCAAAATCAAGATACGCGAAATTTATGATTATGTTTGTAGATGCAGTCAATTCTTCTGAGCAGTACTACTCTATATAGCTGTTGAAATTTAGTGCTGGTAGGAACCCACGACTCGATGGAATAATTCATACTGAAGACCCAAGAACACAGCCTGCAAAACAACAGTTCACTCTACTGACTGGTTTTGCCAGCTTGAGAAAACACTCTTTTTTAAGTCTAAGCAGTAAAAGTATGCCTGATAATCTCACCGTTTTCTTCCTCTTTGGTACCCTTGTGAAACTTCTTGCCTAACCAAGCCTCATACCTCATTGCGTTAGCAATTGTTGAAGAACTTTGCAAATTTTTTGTAGCAGTGAATGCAATGGCTGCTCTAGTACTGCAGAACTGCTATTAATACCGTAGCTAATGCTACCAAGAAACTCCATCCTAGTTGGAGCAGCGAGCCGTTTATCTTCTATTGATCACCAAATGGCCATTCTTTGGTGGATTATAATATCTGCTTTCAGCCACTACCATTTCCAAATACTGATTTCTGAAGTATCTTTGCTAAAGTTGTCTGCTTTCTGCTTTGGCTTCAGAGGATTTGTGAACTGCAGTTTAACGCTATAAATTTACCAAACACTATAAGCTTGCAGATTTGGAAAGATATGAGTTAGACTAGTTACATTTAATGTCTGTATTGAAAAAAGGATGGTTGTCAAGAATCCAAGGGTACTGCACCTAATACTACAATAAAGATTTTCTCCTGATTCTCATTCATCTAACCAGCTGAAGATTTCTTGCACAGGTTAAAGATGTCAAGCTCAAACCTTAAACTTGCAGCGAGCTGTGTGTCCAGAAATCCACCCCTTAACCAAATTAAGAGTCCCTTTCTCAAGAGTCCCTCATCCTTAGGATCTGTAAGCAGAATCTCTAAAATCCGTGGTCTGAAGGCTATGTCTGCCTCTGGTTTCCGGGCATCTGCCATGGCAGTATATAAAGTAAAACTGATTCAACCTAATGGTGAGGAATGTGTGCTTGATGTGCCAGACAACGCGTACATCTTGGATGTAGCAGAGAATAAGGAAATAGATATACCATTTTCTTGCAGGGCTGGTGCATGCTCCTCTTGCACAGGCAAGATCGTTTCAGGATCTGTTGACCAATCTGATGGATCATATCTTGATGACAGTCAAATTAAAGCAGGATATGTGCTGACTTGCATTGCTTATCCGACTTCAGATTGTGTGATTTTAACTCACAAGGAGCAGGAACTTTTCTGACTACAAGTTCAGATTGGGAGTCATGCTTCAGGTTGCTATTGCATATTTGTAGAACAACTAAATAATGCCTCTTGTGCATGATCATGATTGAACTTCAACTGACATTTCTTCATTGCATCTTCTTTGGTAGGCCGAAAAAGGGAAGAGGGGTGGGGGTGCGCTTTCAAGCTTCAATCACATTATTTCCCCTTCTTAATCAGTAACATATTTTCCCTTCTTAATCAGAAATCATGATATCTGGGAACTAGATGGATGGCCAATCGAATTGCTGGCATGGTCCTTCAACAAACAAGTCTTTTCTCCATTTCCGTGAACTGCAACATTTAAAAGCACAGCAGAAATAACAATTTAGATACCTAGTCGTGGTGTCAATTGGAGCAATGCTTGTTAAACTGGTTTCTAGAGAATTTACAATTTTTTAAATAGGTCTCCAAGCAAATAAATAAATTACAGTCTTTAAAGTTTGAACTCTCAAGATTGATAAAATATTTGTCCAAATGGGGACTTAAAGAATGCACAGAAGATTTAACTTATTCCTTGGTCTAAATACCCTTCACCCCATAAACATATTGTTCCCATCCCCCCTCCCCCCATGTCTAGTTTATCGTGGAACATAATATTCATGCACCATTAAGAATGTATTGATCTAATGACTAAGATTGAGATTTCAATAATTAAGATTTTCCGGATTTAAATCTGCTTTTCTCTTCCCCACTTTTTATATTTCGTCCATCCCTAGCTGAAAAATGAAAATAACTTTAAAAAAAAAACTTCTTTTAGATGTAAAACATTTATGATTTATTATCCAATTGAACATTGTATATACCATTTTTTAATGTTCTCAATTTAAATGTATTGCAGCTGAATTGGAGTTATCTTTGTTGTTTGTGCCGCTCGATCAAAAAATACCTAGTTCCAAATTGGGCCATTTTTCTTATTATAACTAAGACCATATTGCTTTAGAAAGCAATAATTCACGAATTCTGACAGGCTGAAACCCAACTAATTCACGAATTGTACAGAAATTACAAACTGCTGCCTCCTCTGTAGTTTTGGGTTGCGTTACGAAGCCTGGCCCAGTTCGGTAAATTCATAATAATTTCCAATTCGACATATGTTGAAGAGCTGGCTGAAAAGTTTTTTTTTTTCATCGACCATATAACTTCTTGCATTTTCAAAATATTTTTACCATATTGTTTCCCCAGCAGGGATTTTACTTGACAAAGAATCTAAATGAAATCGGTTTATTGAAGAAAACATTAACAAATTTCCACGAATCATGCAAAGAGATGAGGAGTGAATTACTTGCATATGCTTAATAATCTGTTTATCCATATTTTTCACTCTAAAACCCTGTTTGATAAGCCAATTCAGCATTTAGACTTAATATATTCAGATCTTAATATATTCAAATGCGTTTGATAACAAAAAATTGAGCATCTGAATTAATTAATTGACACTAAATTTTTTAAGTAGAACTTGCTCTCAAAATTGAGTAATAAGCTATTCACTTATTACTGAATGTGATGTACACTCAAATGTATTAGATTTAATACTTAATACTTCAATAATTTAATAGATTTAAAATTTAGATTTCAGTTTTCAAATTTCAATTTTATCAAACACACCCTAAGTCAACCGACTAATCCCACATTTAACTGCCCCACCCCCCCCCCCAATAAAAAAAAATACTTCTTGGTGATTTGAATCTTGTCAAAGTTATCTCATTGAAATTCTAAATGCTAAAGAATATATGGTCAATTTTCAAAAGTAGTCTAGTACCATCTCTTTCCTACTACTCTAGTTTTTGACTCATGGGCACTGCATAGTCTACATTAGTGTATTTATTTACAAGAAAAGACAGGGGCATAGGAATAACATATATTGGCCTTGAATTTATAACTTTTGGTAAAGTTTGGACTGTGACTTAAGTACGTTAAAATTATAATATTTGGGAAGTGGCCAACTGAGACATTATCTTGGATGTCAAAAGCCATACATCTAAACTTAGGCCCATAGAACATTGTTGAAGAACATAAAGGGCCCAACTTTACCGATTGAGACAAATGAATTGGTTGGTAAAGTGATGAGAATACGAATAAAGCTCTCATTTGTGACATTGGCCAAGAAAAAGTTGAGGAGATAAAAAGTCTGAAATGGCATGCATATCAATGTTTATATTCTCTAAACATACCCTTTCATGAGAACACTTTTGTAAAAGGGCCTTTCTTGGATTGACGATTTTTGTTCAAGTCAACTACTAGTCCAATTTGGGGACTAAATCCAAGCAACAACTTGAAAATGCTAAATCAATGCACAAGATTTACTTCAAGAATCAAGTGGGCAAGTTTTTCTCTGTCCTAACGCATATTTGCATTTGACATGTGAAAGTATTTATTTGGGGACTAAATCCAAGTAACAGCTTGAAAATCCCTCAAGAATCAAGTGGGCAAGTTTTTCCGTGTCCTAATTCAGAATTGCATTGGACATGTGAAAGTATTTATTTTGTTCAAGTGGACTACTAGCCCAATTTGGGGACTAAATCCAAGTAACAACTTGAAAATGCTAAATCAATGCACAAGACTAACTTCGGGAATCAAGTGGGCAAGTTTTTTTGTGTCCTAATTCAGAATTGCGATTGACATGTGAAAGTATTTGTGTACCTCAAATTCAAATAATTAGGCCTTGTTCTCGGTTACTTTAAATTTTACAAAACCTGATTATAGAAACTGATTATAGATAATAATCAGAATCAGTAAAAGCTACTCTTTAGCTGATCATAGATATTAGATTTTTTATCATTCAAAAATCTATAATCAAAATTCAAAAGCAACCGAAAACATCACAAAAATTGATTATCCAAAATCAGAATCTATAATCAGTTAAAATAATTAACTGAGAACAGTCCCTTAGCAAAGACAGGTCTAATTAATGGCCACATTAGAAGTTCGTTTAAGAACTTCAAAAGGAAAGATGACTATATGTTGGCCAGATGTGTTACAACGCTGTGATCAAAAGAAAATCCTGTTTCTTGGCTTTGATAGGTATGAAGCCAACTAATATATTTTGTCTGATCATATTTAATAGTCGCCAGCCAAAGGATCAGAAAGGAAAAGAAGTTGGCAGCTGAAAAAGGTTAGGTCTCTTGTACCTTACAAGAGCTCATTTCCAAGGAAGTGACTTTATTATTTGAAATGTGAACAAAAAGAGTTTCATTTAATTAAGCAAGTGGCTTTTGTTTTCTTTAATCTACTGATAAATTCTCACGTAAGATGATTTTCCAACTAGAATCCATCCGATGATGCTTTATCCACCGAATTGACAGGACTAGTCAGATGCCAAGTGCTTTTCCATCGAGATTAGTGTAAGATATTTCAAAGTCAAATCCATGCTTATTTGGTTATCATACTTTTCATCCAACATTAAAATTAGTATCTTACATTTCATTGTGAACCTCAAAACTTTTTAATGAGATATGAAATGTTTTGAAATCATTAAGTTTATGTGTATTAATATATTTGTCATAAAAATATTCTCAATTGATTTTATCAATAACTTGAAAAAAAAATTTGGAAGAAAAGTAGAAGAATGAATGACAAAAATAATCACTAAATTATTGATAATTTCTTGTCGTAGCCGTTGAACTCTTTATTTAGCCAAAATGGTCGCTCAACTAATAGAACATATTGCATTTTTTTTTCACTCAGCTAACAAAAACATATTTTTTGTATCATTCAACTAATAAAAAATGTACAATCTTTTGTCCAAATATATATGTTTCAATCAATTGATCGAATGGCTAATTTGGACCAAGAAAAAATTTCAATAGCCAATAAGTAGAATGCCAAATTTGTCACGAAAGAATTAATGTCCAAATCTTGCCATGCCCTTAGCCATCATCCTAGTGATCGAGACTTATCTCTGGCTTTGAACATGTTATGTTTGACCAACTAAAACTTGTGTTTCATTCTTTCTTTTTTTTTAAATTAAGTTCCAAGAGAACGTTTTCTTCCATGCAGTCAAAGTTGAATTTGAACGTTATCCACTTATACCTCTAAAAGAAAAAAAAAGGAGGAATTTGATTCTTCTAACAGCCGCTATTAGCCCTCCTTGATTGATTGTCAATTAGGCCCTTTAGAATAAAATGGTGGATGGTGGATATTTAATTCTATTTATTCCTCAACCTACTCATTTGAATTCTATTTTTTAAGATTCTACCTACATTTTTCTGACCAAAATGTTATAAGGGTTTTGATTATAACTTCGAAAATTCAAAGGCCAAGTTAGGAGCTATTCAAAGAATCAAACGTTTGTCTGAGTCATCCAAAGTGTGATCATAGTAGGATAACCATTATAATTAGTTAAAGAACAACTTGAACTTATTTACTTTGGAGAAAAGGCATGACTTTCTTGTTTTATTGCATATATTTATAATCACTTGTACAGCTGTTAATTTTATGTACTAGGCTGAAGTCCACTAGAGCCCCAATTGCTTTTGGTAAATTAGTCAATAAGAAAATATTTGAAATTTTTTTTTGGTCTAAAGGGTCTTGTTTCTTTCAAGTCCCTTAATTTTTTTTCTCCCTCCCTAGAATAGGAGAGTATATGTGTTATTGTTTTATAAAACACAAAAAAAAAAAAAGTAAACAAGGTGCTAAGCTTGAACACTTAATTTGTTTCATTTCGCTGTCATCCCATTGTTTTCTCACGACCAATTAATTTACAAAAAAAAAAAATCGTGTTTTTAGTATACAATTCAACGATTACTTCTTTTATAAATGCACGTGTAAATACTGTGGGAAATAACTGAGAACCTTTTCTACGTTTCTATAAAATTAACAAAATTTGTGTCCCAATTAAATACGGAATCAATAGTTAGGACGAAATGAGGAATAGACAGTAAGGAACTAGAGGACGTACGTTTTTGACAACTCCTACTGATGCATGTCCTGATGGCTGATGATGTGTTAATTTTTGACCTGTCACTGCCGAGATTTCTTCCATTAGCTCCGTAATAAATTGAAAGTTTGCCTTTCTTCGACGCAACGTCTAAAGATTGAACTGACGATGACCACAACATAGCGTTCATTGAAAGGTACTTTCTCTTAAAGCGACAATTTGGGCTTCCTTATATTTCAATATTACCCTCCCAATGAGATCATAATTATTAAAAAAGTTCGGCAAACAGATACTCATTAGGCACTCGTCAATAGCGACTTCAAATGTTAGTTTTTTTTCAAAAAAAATTAATTAATTTAAAAAAGTGTCCAAAAAATGCAATAATTATGCTTGTGTGTATTTATATGATAAATTAAATATAATTTAGACGCGTGAAGTGGGTCCCCATTAAAAAAATGCTTATTAGGGATAAAGAACAACATAGTACTACTAGATTGTTTCTTAAGCTAGCGATTCTCATCTTTTACTTCGTTTGCAAATCTCTTCGCAAGTCTCCATGAATTTTTGGGAAATATGAAAACTTTTTTTTGTTCTTTACTCTTCTTCTTTTCTTTTTTAATTGTTACTAGATTAATTTTTTCTTACACAACCGTGTAATTTTTTTTTGCTTTTTTAACTGATGGGTCTAAATACATGATATGTAAACTTCATTAGTATTCGAATTCCTGTTCATATATATTACATACATTCAAACTCGCTAGTTCAAAACAATTTTATATAGTGTTAGTGTAATAAGCATTGATCCATGGCTAAAATCCAATTTAGTTCGCCAAAGATGCACTTAATTGGAAAACTATTGTAGCCTAATTTGATATTCCAGTCACCCAATTAAAAGTAAAATAATACTGGTGATTGAGTCGAAACTCCAAATTTAGAGATTTTAGATTTGAATTTCCTTTTTTCTTCTCGCTTCTTAAATTCTACGTCTCTTTTATTAGAAATTTTTTTTAAAAAAATAATTGAATAATACAATATGAAAAATATTTTTTCAAAAAAAAAAAAGAAGAAATGAAAAAGTGAAAGACAAATCAGACCGACTAAAAGGTGCAGTAACCGTAGTACACATGCAAGAGTAGCGAATTATGTTGCTAAGATGATGACATGGCGGTCCAGATCTCGCCGACCACTGCTTAGGAACACGAATTTTAGGCGGATCTCGCGATGGCTGATGGAAAACCACGTGCGCCTACTAGGATTCGTGTCAGCATTTGGTCAATCACGCAATTGACGGGTATTTATATTTCTCTATTATTGGTAAAAATCATGGAATCAATTACAAGTATTACCTTAAAATCATAACATGAACATGTTTAGATATTGACTAAATTTTATATAATATCACCATTGAATTTATGATATGTGTGTAAAAATTGAATATTAAATTTAAATTTTGTACAGTTATCATTCATCCAACGCTATATTATCACTGTAAAAAAATTAATCATTAGATCTTTAGTTCCGAATATTGACTATCTTGATATTCATTGTTCATTCGTCTTTTAGGCCAAGTGATTACAAATCTTGGACCAAAGCTAGTTTGCATTTTGCACAGCATGTTGTGTACGAGGAGTTGGGGTAGGCTAAATAATCGGCATAGCAATCACTCCACAATTTTTGACATCCTGATTTGAGTCAAAGGAGATCAGCTCGATATTGAGAGTTCATTTCAGAAATTTAAATTTAAATGTTAAATTTCAAAATTCAAATTTAAAATGAACAACTGAAATTTAATAAATCTCATGGTTCAATTTGATGTGTCAACTACATTCTGTGATTGCACCTACAACTAGGGTTGAAAAATAAATTAAATTACTTGATATTCAAATTCATCTCGATTTGGTAAGTATTTATTCGAATTTAGTTTGCCAATTAATCAAATTAAGGATAAATAGCGTTTTATATCCAATAACATTTAAGCTCGATAAAAGCCTCGTTCAAATTCAATTCAGCAAATAAACAAGTCAAATTTGAACAAAATTTCAAACTCATTAAAATAGTCAAACAAGTTTGAACATTAAGGCGTTCGATTTGATTAGACTCGTTTACATTCCTATCTGCAACTATAAAGTTTTGAATATTCACTAAATTTTAGAATTAATCTTATATACACTAATAACATATATACGGTCAATTTTGGATGAATAACAATTATGTAAATTTTGAATTTAAAATCCAATTTTTGCACATGTATCATGGATCTAATAGTGATATAGTATATAAAGATTTACTCTAAATTTTATATTACTCAAGCAATGCAAAATCTTTGCAAAAATAGTGTCAACCTTGAGACTTTCCAAAAGAACAGCTTTGGATTTTGAGGAAAAACCATTCCTTCTCCGCCCTAACCTAAGGAGCTTCATTTGTATTTAGCCTCATTTGTGCATGTGAAAATTCACTATTATATTATATGGCTATTAATTGCATTATGCGTCCTATAGTGCTATCAAAACTTATTTTTTCTAAATGCCAAATTTCTTTTCATGCCTCAACTAATCTGTTTATAAAACTACAAATACTGAAAGTGCCTAAATCTATTGAGACATGAAATACCTAATATTAGTTCCTACTACTTTTACCTGCTTCCTATGGGATTCTTTGCCAACCCCACCAAATTACTTGGAGATATAAAACAAAAGTACTGATGTACTAATATTCTTCCTAATATTTGTCTTCTGCTTTTCGGCCGCACCATTGAGAATGGGTACAAGATGCCGACATGCGAAAATGCCCCTTATAGTCTCATAGGATTAAAATTACTGACGATGACTCTAGACAAAAGGCCATCCTTTTGGAGGACGCGAATGGAGCAAAATGTGCTCCCATTGCCCATTGCTATGATTACTTGAAGAATTTCACTTCTATTATCATGAAAGTGTGTAATTATTGCGTGCACTATAGAAATTACTTATTTTTTTCCTATTTAATCTCTCAAGTCCAGATAAAACTAGTTTCAGGTGAATAGGCTTAACTTCGCTGGTTAAAACTAAGACCCAATTTAATTGGTAGGGACATTATTTTTTTTTTTTTTAAGAAAAAGGGACATTAATTAGGTGACCATAAAATCTCTGATTCGACTCTTTTCCTTCCCACTTATAAGGCTTAAAGTCGACCCTTAATTCAAAAAAAAAAAGTAATATTTCTTCTGTCACATAAAAACAAGTTCACTTTCATTTTCACACAAATTGAGAAGCGTAAGTTATTGTAGTTAATGCAATCATTTTTGTTTAGTACTTTTCTTATATGCCCCTGAATTAGTACTAATTTTATTGTTGTGTTTATTACTCTTACTAGAATAATTGATGAATGAAGTAAATATTTGTTGATAGAGTTGCAAATTAAATATGAGTGTAGCAGTGAAAGTAATTACACTTTTAAAAAGGAAATGGGCTTATAATTTGTGAATGAGACAAATACAAATGGAAAGTGAACCTTTTCTGAGACAAAGAGAGTACTAACATTCTTTAAAAAAGACTTGGAGCATTATTTATAGAGTAAACTTTATATACACTAACAATGTATACACTATAGCAATTAGATATACGACACATATGCAAAATTTGGGTTTCAAATTCAAATTCGGATTATGTGTCATGCATCCAATGTATATAAAATTCAGTGTATACACTATCGCAATTAGATGCACGACATATATGCAAAATTTGGATTTCAAATTCAAATTCGAATTATGTGTCATGCATTCAATGTTGAAAGTGTATACACAGCCAATGTATATAAAATTTACTCTTATTTATATTATTTTTTTTCCATGCTAAAGTCTTAGTTTAGTTGAACTAAATTGCTTTTGGGATCAAATAATTGGCTTCTGGCTGAACCTAACAACCACTCCAACTAATGATTAAAGCCGGAAACAGATCTTAATACTAGCAAAGCAAATCCAAAATTTTGGAATTAGGTCTTGCTTGATACACATTATTAGAGAAGTAGTACAAATTTGAGTAACATTATTTAATTGAGATGATTGCTCAAGATTAATCTGCATGTAAACGGGTTTCAAAGCGTCACTAAAGTTCATGTCCCATTAAAATGCTTCAGATATTTTAATTTAATGTGTCACTTTCTTTTGACATTCATTTCATATTTGGTGAAGTCTGGTGAGCAACAGAAAAAGACATATGAACTACTGCAAGATAAAAAAGCTTAACCGTTGAATCAGCATAGATGGAAACACAGATACACAAAAATTTCTTGTCATGGTTTGGCCCCGTGCAATCGAAGGAGCAGCACCACTGCATCGATCACTATCATATTGCGTAGACAGTCAAGAATTGTTGCTAACAAAAGTTTGATTGCGTTAAATATCAAATCTCCATGTTGGATGTTCAGAATTTGTCTGTAAAAGATCACAAATCAGAGCCTTCTACATCATAGAACCGTAGAACGATTTAATACATGCTTGGATTAGTCGTAACAGTAACAGCAGGCCGATAATTTACAGTTCCCAATTCCCACTTCCAAGCGCATGATTAGATCAATCAATATTATCCATCTCTATCAATCAACTAATGGCCTACCACAAATGAAAAAAGCAGCTGTTGTTCTATGTATACGAGTATGAAAGCTAGTTTTACACATGCATTTGTTTCTATAATTCACAACATGCAGAAGATATTCTACATTCCCGTTATGTCATGAATAGGCCATAAACATGTTCGACGAAAGAATCATCTTATTAACCATCCAGGTTGATCAGCATTTTTAGGCCACTTTTCTTGATAGAAGCAACAAATATGAACAAACTCCAGGGCATCAGCCGACTGGGGAAGGTATGCAGTATTAGTTAAGCCAGCTGACATTGAAGAAAAATTTGTCAAGTGCATTGGTCCATCTGTCACCCTTATCTTGTTTTAGAGTCATTGCTGATGTAGGAAATATAAAGTTGAAAATGCCTTGATGTTGAAGCCCACAAAGCAGTTGTGTAACTTAAGCATCAATCTGATATTGATGCTCTAGGCTTTGGCATCAAAAGATTCCATCCCCAACAAATATAGGACTTCTTGGAAGGTCTCTCAAGGAGACCAGAAAAAAATATCCCAAAGGGAAATCATATCTAATCTGACCATGCATATCAATAGCTAATAATATTTGTGTTAGAAAAGCCTACAGGGATGAATGAGAAAATTGACTGCATAAGAAGAAAACTACTACCACCCATTGAAAAGGTCAAGAAAAAGTATACAAAAGATCAAGAAAAGTATACAAAAGATCAAGAAAAAGTATACAAAAGATCAAGAAAAAGTATTCAGGGATGTAGAGTTGGAAATTGACATAAAGGGGTACAGCAGAGAGTCGACATAAGGGTGATGCAATACATTCTCTTTACGAAATTAAAAACACAATATATAGACACAAAATGTCATTTTTCCGATGTCGGCTTGACGAAAACAGACAAATATTGATGAACTTTCAGCTTTGGCGGTTTAGATTAAAAATGTGCGGTTGGAGAAAAGATAGAGACTCTCGAGGGCGGCTTCTTTTTGGGATAATTTCAGAAACCTCCCCTGAGTTTCTAATAATTTCACTGAGGTCCCTCAAAGTTTTAGAAATTATACTTACCTCCCTTATTCACCTAAAATGACAATACTGGCCTTAACAATTTGATAAAACTCCCTTGTTGAATATGCATATACAAAAAATGGGATTTATAGTTATTTTTCCTTTTCCTTTTCTCTTTTTATTCCTCCTCTTTTATATTTTTTGCTAGTAAAATATGGAACTTTAAACACTAACCCTAGATGTTAAACTAATGACTATTTTTTTTAGAACATTTGATGTGCTCCAATTTTATTCATCAATTTTTTTTGGTATCAAAAGCAACACTGACTTAAAAAAAAAGCCCAAAATGCTATCAAACTATGATAGTTTCACCAATTCAAAAATCCACAAACTCTAAAAGCATTATGATGATTTTTTCTTCTTTGATTTAGGAAAAATATGTATCCGCGATAAACTAAGCACCATTAAAAGTAGTTTATCACAATTGATAGATAATTGCTTGTCAAACAATAAGTTTGGTGTTGAAAACTTGACAATCTTTTCTTATATTTGTACTAAATATATTATTATTGCTTTAGAAAGTACTTGAATTTTACAAAGTGAGGGTATTTTGGGGTGTTCATTTAAAATTTTGGCTTTGGCCAAATCTAAGCTTTGGATATCAAAAGCGTCAAATCAGGAGAAGGAAGTGTAATTTTTGGAACCTCAAGGGAGCTCAGTGAAATTGTTAGACACATCAGGGGAGGTTTATGAAATTATCCCCTTCATTTTTCCTCCTAGAAGCCAATAAGGACGAATATGGGAATTTCATCTATAGTGAGGGCTCGTAAGCATGATAGCAGGCAGAAGCAAGTGGATGCAGACCTAATAGTTCATTGCCATATCTTCGTTAAAAAAATGATGGTTGAAACGTATGCAAGAATTGGGTGCAACAGCCGACCTATACCACATCTTGACATTAATATCCGCTATTGTAAAAAAATCCATTTCAGATAACAAAGATTTGCAGATCAATGATAAAAATAAAGAGTCTATAACAGATCAATTGATGGATGTTCCCTCATTACAAACTCATAAATTTTGGTATTGGTAGAGTATGTACAGATATAGGGAATTTAAAAGACAACTGCTACCAAGTGCTATCAATTGCTATAGTTCTAGTCCTGCTTCCAGTTGAGCCACCTTGACTACTTATTACTATTAAGTTCCAAATGGATGGTCAAAGAATTCATGAACCGAGCAAAAGAATTGATCTTGTAAGTAAGTGGTAAACATTCCTGAGGTTCTGCCGAGGCTCCTCCTGTTCCCATCGCCTTTCCCTGGCTTTTAATTTGAGCGTCTCCCGTTCTGAATCTCATATTAAGAATGCTAATGCAATCAGCAGAAGAGAAAAACTGGAATAAACCTGCAAAACATCACATATAAGTGTAACTGTTAGATCAGCATTCGTATGTGCATACATGAGGTGTGGGAGCTATAGAAGAACAGATAAATGGTGGCAGGAGGATTCTTACGGTATTCTGTTGACCAGAAGCTGAATAATCGATATTGGGGAGATATCCCTCCTGCTGCTGCTGCAACTGCAACTGCAACCCAATCTGATAAACTGGAGAACCATCTGGGTAGAGCAGGCCATAATTCCTCTCCGATGCTGGACCGGGCTTCAAATCCTCGTTGAAAAGTGCAAAAACATAGACATCAATTGGTATTGATGGATTTGCAGGGGTGCCTTGGTTCTGTTCGATCCGTTGCAGCAAATTACCATTATACAATGCAGCATTCTCGGCAGTAGCTCCTACCTCATCTGGGTCCCCCTTTGATGGCCACCCTGTTTCAGATATTTTAACTTGAACGTCTGTATGGCCCAGTGCTTTCATAGCTGAGTAAACGGCATCAATTTGTGCATATAACATGTTATCATAGTTTAAATTTGTAACTGGATCGCGAATTCCTGGATTTCGCTGGAATAGTACATATTCCAATGAGACTTGATCGGGGCTACCTTTGTACGCAAAGAAGGGATACGCGTTTATGAGGAATGGTGAATTTGTCTGAGAATGAAAACCGAGGATAGGCTGGATATATTCTGCAAGATCTTGTCGGAATGACCCTGAGGAAGGTGGGAAGGAGTTACCTAATATGCCTGTTGAATGAGCAGTTGTTACATAGACCTCTCGACTGAGCCCGAGATTATTAAGAGCATTATTGACATTTTGCATTGCAGGGAGGAGGTGAGATTTCATCTGGGTATCATTCCCAGTTAGGACCTCATTTCCAACAGTGATACAAGTGATCTTAGTCTGAGAAAGGTATGGTTGAACATGTTGCTGAATCCAAGTTTGAGCCTGACCAGGATCAGTCATTGCTTGAAGATTTTCATTCCCTAATCCAATGACAAAATCAACATTGGAATTGGAGAAAGCACTCAACACATTTGGATCTGCATCATATAGCTTCACCCTGCTTATATTGAGAGATCTAAGGAGAACAGCAACCCGGGACGGTGACGGGAGATTGTTGGCTATTTGGCCATAATTTATCCCAATTCCAAGGCTGAGTACGCCAACAGATAAATCTGAGCAAAAATTGAAGGCCATTGGTGAGTGTAAACGAAGAGGGTGATAAATGCTTGAGCTTATTCTCAAAGAAACAGAATAATAGTGATGACTATCAGCTTCAATATTCATAATCCTTCAAAATTTGGCAAAAGAGAAGATAGCTTCAACTGTTTTCTAATTCATCTTATAGTATTAACTAACAGTGAAAATTCATAAGTACCACTACCAGGATAAACTTCCAGAACATAAACCAATCAGAGGACAAATAAAATCAACAGGTCACATCATTCCTATGAGGAAAACTCTGAAAAGAATCACAGAAACACGGTAGTAACAATAAATTCCTATTCTTTTCTGTCAAGAATCCAGGTCACCAATCCAATAGCAAGCATATCTTGAAGAATTTCAGAACATTATAGTTCAAATATGATAAAAGAATCATAAAACTCAAGGGCCCTGCAACTTGAATGCTCAGATAATCAAACAAAAATTGAATCTTGAACATTCCAACTTCTTGCCACCGAAACCCAGCAAACCAAAATAAAGGAAAACAGAGAAAAACAAGAAAGCCCCACTTCAGAAAAGCTCCCCAGCTCGCAAAACCAGAAGAACTAGCCAACTATTTTTTCACCTTGTTTCCCCTTAACCAAATGATTAGGCACAACCAACCAAAACCCAGAAAAACCCACTTAAGAAGACTCGTAATATGATGAAAAATGAGTTAAAAAAAAAACAAGAGTAGAAAAGAGATGAAAGATGAAGGACCTGATAGGAGGGAGAAGAGAAGAACAAGAGCCCTGAAGCGGTTGAGGGACCTCAGGGAGGCCATTGCTGAAATGCCAGCCTAGCCAAACCTCAACCACGATGCCCTTTTAAGGATGCCTTCCGATATTTAAACTCACTATATATTCTGTCACAGTATGTGGTGTGAAAGTACCAGCCGCACAACACTACTAGTAAAACCAAAATTGTTTTCATCCTGTACTAAAACACTTGCAATCATGATTGATTTTCACTTCAATAACGTTTCTATTCAGCAAGCGTTTCCATGAAACTCTGATTCAGTTACCAAAGGTTGCACGTGACATGTTTTTCTTATTGCTTAAGGTGGAGTTTAGTTTCACCGACATTGGCTTGCAATTATTTCGTAAAAGTCCTTTCTTTCACTGCCACCTTCCCTCACTTTCTGCCGGGTGGGGGTAATGAAATATTTTTTGGAAACTGGAAAAATGGAAACCGTGCGTGTGACACAATGTGACTGTGTGTGGGGATGTGTAGCCCTGGCAGGTGTATCTATCTATCTTTCCTACTAGCTTTTGATAGCTTGGACTTCTATTTTGGGGATCCGTGTTTTGAACTGAAACCTTTTTTCGTTTACTCGATATGGTCAATGCCGTAGGAGATTCAGGCATCGGGCCTGGCTTGGAGTTCTGCAGAATTGGCACTTCTATGTGTCTGGTAGATAAGTTGGTATCCGGTAAAACGCTACAATCTGTGTTTAATCTAACACCGGCTCGCTCCATCCTCTTTTTTTTTCTTAATACAATAATTCTTATTCTATAAGCGAATTTAATCCCTTGATCTACAACTAAAAAGAACTTGAGTCGCTCCTTGATTGTATGAAATAAGATTTTCATAATTGTGGGTTTTCAAAATTATCATTTGATCGAAAAGAATCGAGTACAAGACTCTAACAAAATGTACCGCCCATTGAGATTTATTTTTTGGGGGTTTATGTTGAAAAACTACATTATAGCATTTTTTTTATAGAAAAAAATGTGATTAACAATCATGTCGAGAGAATACTTTAGAAAATCCAAAATAATTTTTTGCAGAAATGTAGCAATTCGAACAAGGCTGTAATTTCTTAACTACGTATTATAGAGAGTCATAGCAAATTTAACCAATATTTATGTTAGAGAACTCTTATCCTACGACGACAATAATATTTACAATCAAGACGGATTGTGTTGAGGAGGGGTGTGAGATAAATTTATGTGATGTGTCCGCATGCATTATCTTTTAAATCAAAAACTGGTATTTGTTGAGGACATTCCTAATTTCCTATGCAAATCACAAGTGTAAGATGCAAAGTTGCTTGATTTTTCCTTCATTTCACCAAACACAGTTGGATAGGGATCACGAAATAGATTCTTGGGGAAAAAAAAAAGGATTACAAATAGATTCTTTAAAAGAAAAAAGGGATTACAAATAGATTTAATCGTAGTACGTAGAAATCGCCTTTTATAATCTTTTTTCACTTTCGATATGTTTACTTCTAATGCATGAGCATGAGTTTAATTTACACTTCACTTTTTGTAGATGTGCAAAAGATATAAAAAGAGATGGAATGCGATTAACAATATTCCTACTTTCAATGTAATGAATAAATTATCTCGTGACCTTCGCGAATCGCAAGAGGAATCTCAGTGCAGAATGGACAAAACATCGTGATACCTTTCATTTATTCCAAAGTAATTTTTTTGGTAAAATCTAAAGGTCAAATGATAATAACCCTCGAGTTCGAATCTTTACTGGGACATCCGTCCGTCGTACAAGATTTGTCTAATGTGCCTTATCACTTCGTGTGATTGGCGGGCTATTGCCACGGAACGAAATTTACTCAGCGCGCACCTTCGGATAGTGACTGCGGATTCCTTTGTCAAAAAAAGAAAAAGATAATAACCCTTCTTTCGTAAAATAACGATTAGCACATAGCTATCACTTCAACCTAAGGTAGATGGTGCCAGAAAAAGAAAAACATATAGGAATGGATCCAGTTAACCTTTATATGGAAAATAAATTGACTTGCAATGCCTTGTATAACAATAAGAATTTTGAAAAATTATGTGGTTAGGTTGTATAATATTATCATCAGGAACTAGTCTGTTCCATTGCAGTTAAAATAAATGAATGGATGATCATACAAAAGGTTATGGTGAAAGAAATGTTTTGTTCCCATTTCATTTTTTTATCAAACGAAACTCCTACTCCTACTCTAACCCATAATAGGGAGAGTCCGGTTGAGCCATTTTCTCAACCTTTTATCAAAACAAATGGGAAATTAGTTTTGCACAAACGTATCTTTCAACAGATATACCTCAACTAAGAAGTTAGCTGAGACAGGTTTCTGTTGCCTCATATGAAGTAGGTTAAAAGATGTCAAATTTAAAGAAAGTCCACATCACACATCTGTCAAATTCAGCAAATACCAAAATTAACTGAGGTGAAACTTTAATCATATTAACTAAAGGTATAAGTTAATCTTTAACCGTATTAACTAAAGGTGTAAGTTAATCTATCTCTTGCGTGAATACTACTAAAAACTGGCAAGTTGGCCACTTATTGATTAGTTGGTGAAAGCATTTCCTCATATTTTTAGGCCACTCCAAACCTTTTATCAAAACAAATGGGAAATTAGTTTTGCACAAACGTATCTTTCAACAGATATACCTCAACTAAGAAGTTAGCTGGAGACAGGTTTCTGTTGCCTCCTATGAAGTAGGTTAAAAGATGTATTGATTCATCTAATCCATTACTCTTGAGTATGTAATTGAACTGAAACTACCTTAGGACTATTCACAAATAGAATTCCTCGTTAACACTAAAACACCAGCACCCAAACAAGGACACATGATTTTCTGTTTTTTATTTTTTTTGATAAAACAAAAAATTTTATTAATGAAATTGTCGAATATTGTCCGGTAGGATTTGCTTGACAAGACGCATAATTATTCTTTTCTTACGTAGCATGCAAATATCTCAAAGTCGGATTTGAAAGAGGGGCCACCAAATGTCATGCATGTGTGTTCATCGTCAACATCAAATCCATAATTTCAACTACTTAATGTGCACTAACATACAACAAAGATTGTTTCTTCTCTAATTCATGATGTTTTTACCTCAATTGATAAGATTGTGGACCTTGTGGTTCACTATGGGCTGCATAATTGATGCGTTGCACTTAAGTAACTTTGACACATTCTCAATGACCATTTTGGATAGGATCTTTTACTCTCTTGTCATTCTTGATGTTAATTATCATGATCTTACTTTTTGCCTTAGTGCGAAACCTTTTCTCCAAGATTTGTCATTTTGCCTCTATCACATCAATATGTTATTTTCATTTTAAGTTAGATTGGATTGGAAAGCAAATCCAAGTTTCTATCACGTACATGAGACAATCAACAATCAAGCTTTCATAAGATACATGAATCTATACAATATTTAGTTTATATACCATTTTAGATGTACAATTAATTCATCAACAACAAGAAAAAAAATTATTGTTTTTTCATTTTGCAGGCACACTGAAACTAGGTAGTACTCGTGGGGCTAAGAAACGAATCAAACAATTCAATTCCCTAAGTGACTTCAATCTTGTGATTAATCAATGGAAAGCTAGTGCAAAAAACATTTTATATTCTGACTCAAACTTAGTTTAACATATAGAAAGAGTATTAATTACTCGAGTTATTCAAGCTTAAAATTTCATATGAACTCCACCTTATAAAAACTTAATGGCTCAAAATGTAATAATATTCACAAGTTAGACTCGAACACCATTTTTTTATATATATTTTTTAATTTGCTACAATTATAATTTTAATCTCGTCAAAAACAAATCAAAAATGAAAACTTTTGTAATAATATACTTACACCCCAACAAAATGGGAAAGTGCATCAGAAATTGAAGCTGGAAAAGGCTGCGACTGTATGCCCTTTACTTCTGGAGATGGATCGATTAAAACAGCCAGAAGTTGGAGGTTTAGAAGCTTCATTACTTCAACTGATGCATGCTCATAATCAATCATCAATCCAACTCCGGGAACATACAGGTCAACCCATTTGATTTCTCTGTCCAATCCTATTTTTTTATCCCTTAAAAGAAATTTCTGGGATTTTGACCATATATTTAAATTAAGTAGTAATTTGATTCAGTTGGGTTATTGTAATTTGAACAGACAAGGTAAAGAAAGATGCAATTGAAATTGCCAAAAGGGTTTCTGCGCTTTTAGTTGATTCTGTTGATGGAGGTGTTCAAGAAGCCTTTATCACGGAGAAAAGGATAGAAATGGAAATTCGAGCATTGACAGCTGCTATTGTCCAATTTGGGAAGCAGACTGATCAGTGGCTAGCAGCTTCTCATGCTATCAATACAGCAATCAAGGTTGAAAAGCTTTTTTTTTTTTAATTGATCGTCTGTTTTGATATATAAACCTAAAAGTTGACATGGTTGAGGCAATGGTTACCAACAGAGTAATGCAAGTTTAAGTCTTTACTTGATATGTGAGTTATTTGTGTGATTATGTGCTAGCCCTTAACCATTTTGGTATTAAAGGAGAAGAAAACTGGGGGTTTAGTTAAATGTATTGCATTAAATTCGGTTGCTGCGATATTTAATGACCAATATGCAATAGTTTGCGTTGTTATTTTTTTCCTCTTTTTTTTTTTACCCCAAAATTTTCTTTGCACATCTTTTTTTGGGTGAAGTGCCACGAGTTTTGGTATTCACATGAAAAAAGTGGGAGTGGTAGAAGCTTTCTAGTTGAGCTTTGGTGATCTTGTGGAGAGAGCGCAGGAAGAGCTGAGAAAGGGCCTAAAGGCAGACGAATGGAAATAGTTTATGTGAGGTCTGAACCACCTGCCAACTACATCACATTTAATGTGGATGGGGCAGCTTCTGGCAACCCCGGAGTTGTGGGAGTGGGGGGCTGATAAGGAATGAACTTGGTGTCTTTCTGGGGGGCTTTTGTACAAACCTGGGAATCACTACTAATGTATAAGCTCAACTCTGGGTATTCTGTGTGGATTGGAATTTGCTTAGGCTGAGGGATACAGGAATGCAGAGGTAGAATCTGATTCTCTCACCAGCATTGGCTTGGTTAAAGAGGTTACAAAGGACAATGTACAGTGAACCTAATTGGAGAAATCAGACAATGGCTTCAGAAGGATTGAGATTGTAGATTGCTACATACTGGAGACGAGGGAGCTTTGTGGCAGGTGGTCTAGCAAAGCTCTGGAATGAGGATTGCACAAGTTTGGGGATTCACCAGAACAGATTAGGAAATTGTTGAGTGACAATGTTGCGTGGATGTCTACCCTGCATTTAATCACATTATAATGGGCCGTTAGGCCCTCTAAAGAACACCCCCCCCCCCCCCCCGCCAAAAAAAAAGAAGAAGCTTTGGTGATCTATGTGCAAGATGATAGGCATTTTGAAGACCTATAGTTGAAAGTTTGCACAGATGATTTTCAAATGTGAAGTTTTTCTTTATTTGAGGCTTGCTGAATAACAACTGGTTGGTTATTACCTGCAGTTTTTTCCTGGGATGCTTATTATTGATAGTTGATCATGTAGAAGTGGGAATGAGAAACTATTGAATCTAAAATGTTGTTGGTGTGTAGTTACTTCTTTTTAAGATTATGCTAGATGCTAAGCATTCGCAGCACTTAATTCTGCTTCATTATGGCCAGCAACAAAAGGTTAAGAAAGAAAAATGGAAAAAGAAGTGTGAGCTCAATTCTGGTTTTATGCCTTCATCCCTAGGGATACAGGATGCAATGGGCCACCTTGATTGCTAAGAAAAATAGGAATTTGTATGACCGAAAATTTTTATTTAGCTGTGATACTTATTCAGCCTCATGACCAGCTATTTCACTTCATTACTGCTATTGTCCTGGACTTGTAATTATTTAAGTTTTTTTTTTCATTGTGAAGTTTTTATATTTTAAAACCTGGATTTTCTTTTGATCTGATTGTCTTTGTTTCGCATGACAGGAAATTGGAGACTTTGAGAACTGGATGAAGACAATGGAATTTGACTGTAAAAGCATTAGTGCTGCAATCTCCAACATTCACCAATCATGAGATCACGAGGTGAGCTATCTATACCACCATTTATAGTGCTTTTGTAGTTCTGTGTGTTTCCTTTTTGTGTGGGAGCGTACTCTTTTCTTGGAATATCTTAATGTATGAAATTTCCCCAAATGAAACTTCCTGGTTTTAGAATCTACTTGTATTATCTTGGCATATGTCATAAATCTGGTAGTTCAAAATTATAACACTAATAATTGACTTGTAATCATAAATTATCCTGTCCTTCAACCCTGGGAAAGAAAATAAGAACAGGAAACTTATGCTTGGCGTTCAAAACCTGTTTACATTTCCATCACCACTTTAATTGAAGACAACAGTTATCCAAGACAGCAATTATCATGTTTGATTAGCTTCTATGTTTTGATGGGTCTGAATCTGAATTGGCTGTTAATAGCTCAATGCCAATCCCAGTGCAAAAATTCTCCATTTCTTCCAAACATATCTGCTATCAGATTATGGTTAGCTGTCCGCATATTATCTTAGTCAGGGGAACTTTACTGAAGATTTTGTTCGTGTAATTGCTTTTTCCAGGGGGACTTTAGACTGAATGCAATGACTTTGGCAAAGGAAAATGAACATCATCCTTCTGCCACAGCAAAGTGTTAGCGTCAGTTTCTATGCACTTCTAGTACTTTGCATGATGAGCCATTTAAATCAGCAAAGAGTTCGAGAGATTCTTACTATTGCCTGCCAAGTTTCTTGAAGCTATTGCCTGATGGTGGGATAATCTCAATCTCTGGAGCAAGAGTGGCTTCCTGGAAAGCATCGGATCTACTTATTCATGCTTTTTTGGGGTTTGCATAGCTGATGATTGCAAAGGATCACTTAGTTCCAGAATCGTACATCTGATGGGATCACTTTATTCCGGAGTTGATATTCATGTTTACCTGTAGATTAGTTTTCCGGTTTATTATAGGCAAAACATTTTTGGTTTATTATCTGCATTTCATCCTACAATGAGAGTCTTATTTCTAGTCAATACTCTTTACTATTAGTGTCTTTTCTTTCAAGATGCCAGGACTGGATTTTTACTGTGAACCTTGCTTTCGTGGTTTTGTTTAGTGGTTCAGAGACATGAAGAATCTCCTTCAGAGGAAGAGGTGCCTAATTTAAGCGTTCCCAACTTCAGAAGATCTATCATGTTATTTACTTTCAAGAGCCAAGCGGCCAGAATATCTGATCGTAATAGCCATGGTATGCATGGACACGTTAGTTGTCTAGCACTTTCTGTTCAGTCCTCCAATTCATTTATAAAAACATCATCCACTTTTGAGTTCTGGCTTTATAGAAGAAGGGTCAGACAGAATTTTGACAAAAATCAGATGATTATAGACTACGAAACAATATCACAAGATTCTTTGTCGTGTTCAAATATCCCAAGTATTACGCGTCAATACAATCAGTTAACATACACTTGAAGTAGGAAATATGGTGCCTAATAAATTAGCAAAACAAAAATTGTTGAGAGAGAGAGAGAGAAAGAGAGAGAGAGAGGATTCACTGGAAGAAGAAAAAATGGTTAGATATATGTAGGGTTAAAAACAAAAAAGTCTTCCGTGGTATACTTAATACACAAGAAAACCTTCTATGATTTCAAAACATACAAAATGATGTCTTATATTTTGAACTGAATTGCAAAACTGAGGGAATCCGATAAACTTAACGGAAATGACGATCTCGACTGTTAACCTTACCGGATTCCGTTAAATTTATCGGATTTTGTTAAATTTTCCGTTATACATACCGGATTCTATTAAGTTTACTGGATTCCATCAATTTTTCAATTTAGTTCAAAATATGAGGTGTCATTTTGTACGTTTTGAAATCACAGGAGACTTTCCTATGTATTAAAGATACCACAGGGGTTTTTTTTTTCGTTTTTAACCCATATATATAAGTTGACATCTTATTGCAACAGGCACCTTTCAATCCCTTGCACGTCTTGTTAGGATTTTGATGCTCATGATATGGTACTTTCATGATGCACTGTAGTCACCTCTCGAAATTTATCATGTTCGGCCCTTGATGCTGTGCATGTAAGCATAGCCATTATTGTCACCTGGGCTGTTTTTGGTGCAGGCCTGAAATGTATGGTATTTGTTTAGAGGAACATGTGAACTTGTCTTGCTCGGTGGTTTGGTAGTAAATTGTCTCTTCCATCCATGTCCCCTCCTCCCCACAAACATCAAAAAGGACAGGCTCAAGCCTGCAGAACTGAAAACAAAACCATAAACACTCTCTCTACGCCTTAGTCATAGGAATTGGGCAAGGCTCTAATCATCCATCTTTCTGTTTGCTTCCCACAGCTTTCACACAGCATCATCACAATGAGAAGGCCATGATCCACAAGCTTTACTTTAGTCAAACCTACTCGAAGTTTACGAGCGTCCAAGGTCCAAACAAAACGTTCCCAAAACAAAATTCTGCCAATTGGAGCATAATAAAGCATGATTGATTCTGCATAAGGGTACCCGACAATGCTAGTTTTGCCTGATCTGGCTGTGCTTGACATTAAGCATTCATGTCCAAACCCAAGTTGAAAACTCTCAAGAATATCTTGTACAAGTTCGTATGTACTAAATTGAACCAATTGGAGTCTAATTTACTTTCCAAGTAGTGAAAGTCTATGACTGTGCATTGAAAATTGATCTTCATCCATAGTTATAAAATCCGGTCCGACCTGGCAATTCAATCGACCAACCTGACGAACTGATTATAGAACCGGATCGGGTTGCTAATTAGATCGTTTGGACAGTAGAACCGTTGACTTTTCAACTAACCGACGATTCAATCAGTGAACCGATCGGTTTTGTGAGGAACCCAAGTTGCTATGCAAAAAATTTTTAGAAAATGTTGCATTGATGTTTCAAACTTGGGACCTCAAGCATAAGAATATAATGCAATCATCACTGGACCAACAATCCATTTGTTAGTTGTTTGGTCATTATATTATATATTAGCCTTTTATTTTTATTTTATTTCTTCAAAACAAAATTTATTTAAAATCTTTTAATAAAATTTTATTTATTTCCCAAATTTCATAAGGCAAATTTTAATAAAATAACATTATCTAGTTTATTTCCACAAGTTAAAACCAAAAGTTTGTTAAAAATAATGAAATTTCCATAAGGCAAATTTAAGGTTTGTTGATTCTTATAAGAATTAATGATTTTATAATAAATTAGACTAATCGAACATTTACTAAGGCATAGTTTATTATAATTTTAACCATATAAAAAATTATAAGACATATTATTTAAATATATTTAGTGATCTACCGATTAGACCACTCACTCATTGGTTGAACCAATAACCCGTTGACCCACCATGTTCACCAAGTTCCTCCCCGGGCCAGGTTTAATAACTATGTCTTCATCTATTCCATGTTCCGAAGAGAGAGAAAAAAACATCGATAAACCGGGATCACAAACAAAAAAATTTCAAATGGCCCTTCCCTCCTTGCAATCAACCAGAGTTTGAACCATGTCTGTCAGAGCATAGCAATATGGTCTTCCTCTCTCTTCACCTTAACTGGAAATCAATTTGCTGATGCTCACTATATCAAGCACGCACGAGAGAATGGTTGGGGGGAAAAATCAATTTGAAATTCAGACTTGCCAATTACTAGGCTTGCTAGAAAATTTGTCTCATACATAATAAAATCTCGATTCTATCGAATCTCGAAAAACCAGTCAAACATGACAATAGAAAAACTCTGTACAC
This sequence comes from Coffea humblotiana, assembly GCA_023065735.1. Taxonomy (NCBI): domain Eukaryota; kingdom Viridiplantae; phylum Streptophyta; class Magnoliopsida; order Gentianales; family Rubiaceae; genus Coffea; species Coffea humblotiana. The sequence continues at coordinate 25,192,856 of CM041208.1, read as the reverse complement.
AAAGATATATAACCCTTCCATGTCTCCTGAACATTTCACGCACCTCACCCTAACGATGTACAGTTTCACCTCAAACAACAGACAACAAATCAAGAATTGATAAAGATTGTTGATAGCAAGGTAGCTAGTACGATACAAGAAAAGGTATGATCATACTCATAAACGAATCATAGGTCATTGTAGCTGATCCAGTATAACGTGGATCCTTCTCCTTGAACTTTTCAGTCAAACCCTGTATTTATAACATGTGCAAGAATCAAGAACATTATCATAGAAAGGGACATCAATATACTAATAACTTTGAACTTGCAGAAAGAGCGAAAGGTTGCAGATTCTAACAAAATTTCCCTCTGTTTCAGCCAACATTATTAAAAACTCACACAGGACAAAAAGATTCCAACTGTGAAACAAAGGTGCATAAGAGAATTTGAATTTAGTTTCTTACCTTCACAATCATCCCGCATCTGCACAAAAGAAAAGAAAAAGACTGAGATAAGAATATATCAAACCATGCTATTCAACACCCAACAAAAAGCAGAAGACAAAAAGTTCATATACCAAAGGAGGAGGAAGCCTTACTCAACAAAACTGTCCAAACTGAGCTCAACTCTTCTGCCATTTCCTTCTTCGTATCTGGAAATGAGAACTTGGAATACAGAAGGTGGTACTGCATAGCCTATACCACTGAGAGCATCTCTTAGTTCTGTTGCGTCAATTTTGCCACTTCGATCTCTATCAAACCTCTCAAATATGGCCTGCAGTAAAGAGTGAAAGAGTTTTTCCAATAGAATATTTAAAACATGTAGCTTGAAGCAAAATATTGTAATAAAATTGAACACCAAAAACTGATTAGTTGAACAATTTAAGTGGGGAAGAAAATAAGACTGGAAACAAAGCAAAATATTAGTTGCCCTTGAGATCGAATATAAGCGGTTTACCCATTACCAAAGAAACATATTTACCACGAGAGAGTTTTCTGCTCAAATCTATTACCATAACAAAGGCATATCCTCCACTTGTACAAAAGTTTACTTTCCCTTCCATCCAAAATCAAAGGAAGTATAGCATGACTTTGTAAGATATGCACCCAACAATGTGTTCGGATTAAGAAATAATCCAAAAACAGACACTAAGGAAATTGTTTTCTTCACGGTGTCTTGCATCTGCTAAGCGGCATTTAAAGTAGCACCAAAACCTAAGAAAGTAGGAGATACTCCATTCTACCTGAAACAGAGTTTCTACTTAATTTTTTAGTCATGCTATTATATGCACATCCCCATGATGGAAAGTTATAGTAACTAAACATTGCACCTTTCTCAACAAGTTACACACCTAACAGGCCAGTAGCATAGATTGTTGGGCCTCTTCTTATCTTGCTAATTTCCTTCTTAAACTACTGTTCTTCAAGTATTTCGCAATGTTTGGGCCAAATCAAACTAGACCATGAATTTTCAAATATAGTTGGTGTTTTTCCATACAAAATCAGAAATAACTTGCTAAACAGACAGGATTGTCATCCCAAGACAATGCAAAACTATGCAAGAATTCAGGAAAAGATATAAGCAGAGGTTGAAGAAAATGGTTAAACATAATCCCTTCCCCCAACCCCCCCCCCCCCTGGGGCAGGGAAAAAAAATGCAAAAACAGTTGGCAAAAAAAGAAAAAGAAAAAGAAGAAACTCTTTAGGCCCCAATGTCTTCCCTTTTCTTAAAGGTAAGAAATATGTTATTACAGTATTACTATTAACTACTATTAAGAAATATGATCCCAAGAATCAACTGAGACCGAAAAAATCTAAAAGACTTCCTGCTGTGCAAATGGACCACTACCAATTATGGCAGGAATTTCCTCATTTACTTCTTTTCTTGAGAATATGAATCACAACCCCTGATGCCATTAAACCCATTGCTTGAGTGATTTACATGCTACCCCACTTTAGAAGAGTTCCAACCATGCTTTTGGCTATGACAGCAAAGAAAATTTATGCCTTACAACTCTGCTTATAGAAGCATGTTAGTGTCAGACCACTCTTCTAAAAGACAAATAGGTTTAAAACATACCACGCAATTTTCCCTCTTACTGCTCTTAAGGACCACAAGCATTAAATATAATGAATATGAATTTGTAAGCAGTGCTTTACAGTAGAAAAAGCACATTGCTATGTCAGTAAAGCAATTCTCCTCTTATTGTGTGCATTTGACTGTTCATCTCTGTATCCAAGTCTGTTGTGTGATTAATTCAGGATAAACAGTTAATGAACTCCAAATTTAAATAAACAGGAAACTATATTGTGGTTTGGCTTATCATCTATCTCATGTATATAAAACTAAAAGATGGTAGAAAACTGGAGCATTACTCGCCATTCTATAACTCAGTACATCTACACTTGGTCTAATGAAGTCAAAATGACCTCTTTACACCATGTGCTATATGTAGTTCAGAGTGAACGATATGCTTCACAGTTAATGTCATGGCCTACTGAATTTTAATCACACAGCATATCCTAGATAAAAATATTTGTGCACGAGCAGAATTTACAGCCAATCATTTGATGGCGTACTATATTTTGATTCTTTAGTATTTGAAAAGATGATGACCTGAAGATTTCAAGCACCAAAAATCAAGAAGTTATCTGGTATCTCATAGATGACATTGTAAACCAACAAGAAAGTGCCCTATAATTCATCTCAAGATGCATATATAGACACAACAAATATCCAATTTCCATCCTTCCTCAAAAGAAACAATAAACAAACGAGCAATAGCAGAATAAACCAAATAATATGGGAACAAAGAAGGAAATGTAACAAAGAATCAAAAGATCACTCACTCGCCATTGACCAAGACAACTCCATAAAGCAGAAAACTCCTTGGGCCCTGTGATTTCATAACCGAGAATAAGCAACACAAGCAACCATAACCATTAGCCAAAGTTATAGGAGTCGGTAAATAACTTGAAAGATAGCAAAAATGTTGTTTGTAGTCTTTTGGATGAGAGAGAATGGGAAAGGGGAATGAAGTTGAAATTAGACATCCTTAAATTCACAAGTCAATGGGATTTTCCAAATAAAGCAAATTCAACCAACCAACTGCATGCGTTACACTTCCAGAGCCAGTGAAACATATCAACAGCTCTTATCGTTCTCATGTCTGCCATTGGACACAAAGAAATTTTTAATGAGTCAAAAAAGACCACCACTTAAATCCTTTTACTTGTAGAGTATTTTAAGTTTCTGATTCATAATCCTAAATATACCATCTCTGCACACGAAATTTCTTCTGCATAGTAAATTGCCACTTTCCAGAACCAGAGCAAAATCCTAGTCATTAAGTGCAGAGGCGTATCCCACATCAAATTCAAATAAAGCCTCACATTTTTTCTCAGCTTTAACACACATCACACTCTCCCTACTCTTTCATCATTTCTTCACTTCTTCTCCTTCTCATCTCCCACACTAGTAACAGTAGCCACAATTTGAAACAACACTCTCAGAGATGTCAAAGAATAACCTCTACGAACTACAATTTTATCAATTCAGGATGAAAAATATACTAGCTCACTAACCTACATAGGAAAAGCATCTTGTTTACCAACTCATTAGCACATGAATCCCATTACCTTTTCTCTCTCATAAAGCAACATCATCCAACCATAAAATCCGCACAGAACGAGTACCAGCAAAATTGAAAAAAAAAAAAAAGCCAAATTATGCAGCCTAATATTGGATATCCTAAATCTTCCAAAATATATCTAGCTCCTCAAATGTTAAATGCTACATAAAAGGTGCATCTTGCATTGGGATAAAGCATCATTGAGTTTCACATTAAAGAAAGGGATTCACTTGATATTCTGGCCTTTGATATTTCAATTGTAATGTATTCACAAGCACCAAGGAAAAAGTATCAGTCAGAATCAAATGAAAGAAATAAAACCAAAAAAGATCACTTTTTTTCCTCTCTTAACTTTTAATAACCACATAAAAAAGAATATTCTCTGGAGGGTAATAGCATAATATAAAAGAAACCCAGAAAAGACTTCATTGAAAAAGCGTTGACCAGAATATTTACCGATTCTGAGAGCAGAATCAGATGGGTTCTTGAAGAGAAAGATTAGTAAACGGATAGTCCGCATGGTAAACCTTTGATAACCCGAAGAAAGAGCTTGTCGGAGCTCCGATTCCTCAATGAACCCACTGCCATCCCTATCCACCATCTGGAAGTCCGAATCACACCCGGTCGGTCCCAGGTGGAAAGGAAGCATTGTAGTTATAGCTATTATACTGCTGCTGCTGCTGGGGCTGGGGAGGAGGATAACCATACCCGTAAGCCAGGATACGAATGAGATGAATGACCTGACCCATAATGGCTTGCTGAAAGCTGCCGGTCCGGTGTAAGCGTCGGGTACTGACTCTGGTGACAAGTGTGACCCGTAATAGGAGGAAGAGGAAGAGGAGGAGGCGGGAGGACGGTAATACTGGTCTTTGAGAAGAACGAGAGGGGTAATACGGGTGGGCCAACTGGGTTCCTGATCTGGGTCGGGCACGGGTGGGGGCGGAGGGTGAGTAGGCAGCTCGGTGGTTGTCCAAAGATGATGATGATGATGAGTCCATTTGAGTGCGTGTTTCTTGTGGTGTGCTGGTGTGTGTGGCGTGTTGCTTCTTTCAGCTGGGAAATGGAGAATGAAATACTACTAGTGATTGCAAACTGAGTGATTAAAATACTTAATTCATAAGTACCTTAATCTGGTAGTACATAACTAATTCACTGTTGAATTTTAGACGAAGCAAAGTCCAAATTTCGACAAGAGACGAGAGAAGATTGGTGTACTGGTACCGGTGGCGGCTGTTGCCCACCCGATTCATTCGCCTGGTTTCATGTGGTGGGGGTTAAATTCCAATTTAACCCTCAGAAGAAAACCTCACCATCTTCATTGTCTCACCACTTAACACCGCCTTAAGGTGCAATTGAAACTAATCAAATCGAACAATCTAGTTTGATTATGTTAACGATTTTAAAATTTATTTAAATTTGATTTGTTTTATTTATCAAATCAAATTTGAACAAAACTTTTTATTGAATTTGAATGTTTTTTAATATAAAGCAATTTACTCTCAGAAGAAACCTAATCATCTTCATTGTCTCATCACTTACCGCCACCTAGTGGTGCAAGGGAAACTAATCAAATCAAACAACCTAGTTCGATTATTTTAACGATTTTGAAATTTTATTCAAATTTGATTTATTTATTTATCAAATCGAGTTTGAACAAATTTTTTGTCGAATTTAAATATAATCGAACATAAAGTGCGCTCTTCAAGTTAAGTTTAGCTTAACTAATTGACGAACCAAACTAAAACGAACATTTAGTTATTTGAAAATCAAGTAACTTGATTCATTTTTCAACCTTTGTTCTAGTGTTAGGTTACTAAACAACCAAATGTCACTAAACTATATGCTTGTGCTAGTGCGGGGCACTAAACTATTTTCTTAGCCGAAAATATCACTGAACTAGCCAAATGCACGTTTCTTATCATTCCAATGTAATTTGACCATCAAGTCAAACGGAATGGATGCCATGTGAACTTGCACGCCCAAGATTTGAAGGGCAAAATTGTTGAAAAAATTTAAGCGCACTAAATAAACCACAAATAGGTAGGCGGTCGCTTCACTCTAGAATCTCAACAAAAAAAACCAACCCAAAAAAAGGAAAAGAAAAACACAGAACCACAAGAAAAATGTCTGCAGCAATGGCTATGGCGAAGGGATCGGTGCTGTCTCTACCAATGACTTTTGTCTCTGGAAACGCCAAGAAGCTCAAGGAAGTTTCGTGCTATTCTCGACAGCTGGTTCCTTTTCAATTGCTCAAACTTGATTTGTCGGAGCTACAAGTTGAGCCTGAGGATATCTCCAAAGAAAAGGCTAAAATTGCTACCAAAGAAATAAATGGACTGGGGCTGGTGGCAACATACTTGCCTCTGTAATGAATGGGCCGGTGGTCTTCTAGGGCCTCATATCAAGCGGTTTGGTTTTTTGCAGAAGATTGGAGCTGAAGGTTTGAGCAACTTTATTGATGGCATGTGAAGATAAATCAGCCCTTGCTGTTTGTATATTTTCTCTTGCTCTTTAGGCCAAAATATGCAGGCAACAACTTTTGTAGAAAAAACTGCAGGCAAATTTGGTCCTACCAGAGGACCCAATGACTTTGGATGGGATCCACTAGATGTGAGTCTTCTTGGTCAAGATCTCCTTGTCCACTGGATGTGATTCTTCTTCCACCTTTTGGGTCCATACAACAATATTCGTCTTCTGCAGTTGTTGAAGAATGTGACAAGCAATACTCCCGCTACTTTTACCAAAATGAGGTGGACAGCTTTCCATTCCTCTTGCTTCCTCCATAAATCCTCCCGAAAGCACCAATTCCAAGGCCTTGCCCTCAAATAAATTTGTCTAGCCATGGAAGCAGCTCTGCTGTAGTACCTATTTGGGTCATACAGAGCAAGCTCCTGTGTGTACCGGTTTTCACAATATCAAGCCAATGTGGAAGTTTCATCCCTCCAAATCGCCCGAGATGGGCAGCATAAGCCTTGACAAAGTCACGAGGAGAGACGCCTTTTCACAGTCCTTGCAGTCGCCATTGTCGAATTTGTCTCTGTAGCAGCTCTGTTTGGTTGCTGCCATTGTCGAATTTATCTTTGTAGGCAGCTCTGCCAGTGCAACCAAGGACTTTGATGAGAGCAAAAATCGAAGTAGATGTGCTAGGGTTTAGTGAACATAAACTTCAGCCCAAAAAGTTAAATCAACGATTTTTGCCCCTCAAAAACTAAGCCTGGAAGTCACGTGATAATAATTCCGTTTGTCTTAACGGTTCAATTACACGGAGTGTTACAAAACATGCATTTTAGCTAGTTCAGTAACATTTTTGACTAATACGTCAGTTTAGCGACCTGAACAAGCACTAGTGTATAGTTTAACGACATTTTTTGTGATTTGCTCCTCTACTTATTAAATCCTACACTTCCCTTGTTAGAAAAAAAAAAAAAGAGTGAAAGTATTAGCATACAACACATTATAAACAACTAAGTATTCCTTGGTTGGAGTTGAGTATTGAATATACAACACATTATAAATAACTAAGTATTCCTTGGTTGGAGCACAGTATTGCGTACTCCTTGGTTGGAGTTGAGTATTGAGTGACACGCTTTTATATCTAGAAATAATGAACTTTTTTTTTTAATTGCAGCATTGACTTACGGTCGACTTAGAAAGCCCTTTAGGTCAGAATAGTTTATGTTATAAAAAGTCATCATGTGAGCCAAATACTATGGACAATGATTTCCCAGTATCGTATACTTATAAATGTCTGGATTGTACTCTCATCATCGGACAAGGGACCAAATTAGCCAAATCATATGGTTAAAAGTAACAATGTTGAAAAGATTTAACAAGAACGAAAAGAAAACAATTAATAAATCCCAAAATTAAATTTTTTTTCCCACAACCTTAACAGTGATTAGGAAATAACAAAGAGCTATCCCACCGAAGCAGTGGTTTCATCTTCACTATGAGCAAATTTTCGACTCATAAATTTGGCTTGCCTAATACATCATTTATATACAGATAATTTCTATGCCATGCTGTGAGTGTTTTTAAAAAACTAATTTTTCAACTATAAAAAAAAATTTTAAAAAGTACTTTAAAAGGTAATTTAAAAATTAGTTTAAAATTTTTTAAAATTTTAAAAAATATCTCAAAATATTTAAGAAATTCTTCTACTCTTAAATATCCTAAAATATTTTCTAAAATATTTTAAAATATACTCTAAAAATTTTTTCTATTACAGTAAAATTTTTTAAAATACCCTAAGAACAGGCTAATCGAAACGATCACTCGACTCTTCATTTTGTGTTAAGAGTATTCATATCCGTGGTCCGTCTATGTCCGAGTCCAAGTGTCTAGGGAATTGTATGAGTTTGGACACGTGCTGACTGTATTGTAACAACACTTTCTACAAATACGCCTTCGAAGCAAAAAAAAAACCCACAAAAATAACAAAGACGTGATAGTGAGCATAACGCTTTCTACAAATGGCGGGAAAAAGATGAGAAGTAGAGGGTCAAGGGCAGAGGCTGGCCGCCAGCTACTATATAAGTTATCAATAATCAACGGGTATGTATAAGAGAGCGGCGCGTGTAATACGTTTATGTAGGAATGGCGGAAAAAAGAGAAGAGAAAGAGAAAGCGAAGGAGAAATGGTTGAAGTGACGACGGTGACGGAATCGGCGGCTGGGGAATTAGAGGAGCTGCCGAAGACAATTGTCCGGCGGGCTGGTGAAAGATAAGCTCTCTCAGCTCTCTGCCGAGTCTGAAATCACCGTTTTCCCGCGAAGCCCTGCAGGCCTTCTCCGAAGCGGTCGCATCTTCATCCACTACCTCACCGCCACGTGAGTTCGATTTACAGATTCATACGAGTATTTCGATGTATGATAATTATTAGTTGATGGACAAGTATAATAATTTGTGCTTTCCTAGGGTTTGAAGTTTCTTTTTCGGTCAAAAATATTGTAATTCCGAGCAATTTCGGGGATTCACTTCTAAGATCTCCCGATTAGTCGATGCAATTTCGAAAGTTTTTCAAATTAGAGAAAACTCAAGCTTGAAATAAACCAGAGAATGCGTTTGTTGTTCCGAGTTTGTACATTGTTTAAATCTGTTTGTTAAGTGAAGAGTGAGTGGGTGATATGTTTTCAATGAACGGTTTGTAGTGCAAATGATATATGCAAGGAGTCGAATAGGCAGATAATAAATGCCGAGGATGTTTTGAAGGCGCTTGAGGAGATAGATTTTCCAGAGTTTGTTCAGCCTCTTCAGGGCCTCTCTTGAAGGTCTGTACCTCTTTATGTCAATGCAGTTGCTTAATTATGTTTTTGGTAGCAAAAGTCAGCATTGTCTATATCTGGTGTGGTTAAAAGCTGCCTTTCACTTGGGGACTTCTATGGCCTAACTTTATCCATTTGTCTGGAGGAGCATCTTCTTTTTTTTTTTTTATCGAAATGATGATTGTATATATTGGTTAAAAGTATATACAGTTTGAGCAAAGGCTCGAATGTACTGTTGTGCATTTAGCACAGTAGGTTGGGGTTGACCCATTCTACATCATGATAATTGCTCAAGGCTTGAGCACTAAGATAATAACTAAGATCATTCTTGTTTACACGATTCAGACAAAAGGAGCATTTGTAAAACAAGTACTCAGCTCTTATACTAGATTGTGAAAAATATGAAATTTCGTGCTCTACAAGATCTCAAGGCAGCTAAGCTAATTTTTTTTTTTTTAAAGATGTCACTAATCTACCATGTTCCATCTCTTAGTGACCAAATTGCAGGAAATGCCCTGAAGTGGATGTATGGTTGCAGGTCCTGTAGGTATTTATGGCCTTTCAGCAGTTGATCATGTCCTAATACTGGCTTGAAACAAGCAATATCCAGAGAGTTATGAGATGAAACAGACACAAAAATCCCCGCTTGTGCATTAGCTTTAGAAACAGTCGCTAATATGTCTATATTTCTCTCATATTGAAGCCCTTCCCTGATCATTCTTGCATTGCTTGCTCCGAAAGTCATTGGAAGTGCTTAATAATAATTAAAAATTTTGACAAACTTGTCTGAAAGTACTGTATCCATGTGCACTAAATCACTTAAGCATGAAGAAGAATTAGTTGGAGCATCTGTACTAGTTCGTTATCTTGCAACCCAATTGAAATTCATTTAGTTTCATCAGTTGAGAAGTCAAAAGTCAATTATAATCTATAAGATGCTCGCTCTTCAGGATTTGCAGTTGTTAACTTTGATTCAGTTTGTCTGACTTGTATCATTTTAGATATCCTTAAGTCCTATGTAGCGGAGTCTATTTCTAGTAATGCATTCAATGGATAGAACATCAGACAACAGTGTGTGCTTAAATTCATTAGACAGTATTAGTCGTTTGGTGCTTTGGCAGCAAAAGTCCTGTCCATTAGCTAGTTTTTTCCCCACTTTTTTTTTTGTTTCAAAGTTTCTTCCTTGTAGTATTGCAACCAAGATTTGGCCTTGCTCATGTCATATGAACTAGCTGTTTTGAGATTAACCTGAGCTCTGTATATGCATCCTATTTTTTTTTAACTGATCTGTGTTCTCTTTTTTTTTTTTTGAGCCAATGCCATAATGTGACTGTTGGAGATTGCCTTTGTTTTCTTACCTTGGTTTCCCCTTTATTCAAGACATTCTGCAGGACAATTAACTCTTTCAGCGCATGAAAAAAGCATTAGCAAGACACTCATTATTGGACTGAAGTTATGCTTCCACAGTAAATTGATCATGTAGGGATCACCATACTTATTTTATTTTTTATTGTATCCTAGACGCTGCCATTCTTCATACATATTTAGCTGAACAATTACACGTAACTGGATGGAGAAGTTGTGTTGCCTGGTAATTGTTTAGAGATTGGAAGAATTCGAAAATGAAGAAAGAAAGGAGTAATAAATCTCTTTATAAGACAATTATTGGGGTAGCTTGTGAGTGGTGAGCTTACTGGATTTCTTGCATTTTTTTACTTTTCCTTCATCAAACAGAATTTCGCCAAAGGAATGCTGGAAAGAGATCAGGATCTTCGAAGGCCAAGGAAGCTGATAGAAGGGCAAAAGGAAAGAGCCACCTACAGCAGAAGTGGAAGATGAGCAAGATGCGACTAAAAGTGATGAAAGTGAAGATGGTGCTGATGACTGAGGAGATTTTTCCCGAAGTTAGCATAGCCACCCCCCCCCCCTCTTTCCTCCTCCTCTTCTCTCTTAAGAAGGTAGCCAAGCATAAATTATAGTAATACGGTCCAGATGGTATATTGGGTATGCTTGAGCGTGTGTAGCCTAAGCCTACTGAAAGTTGACGTGGTTTAACAAAATTGGCATTTTTGGTGCAGTTTCACTTGCTATATTAGGCTTTGCTTTGGTCCTTCTTGAAAGCTGATACTTGCGTTAACTGAGTCTACCTATTGGCCATCCCTTTTGCTTCTGTCCTCTAAAGACTGAATTGGAAGAAGGGAGAACATTCAGTTTGCAAAAATATGCTATATGATGCTGAAGCTACTACTATTTTGTAAATGCTGAAAGCTACTTGGAACAAAGAAAATTCCGTTCACTATAGAAGGCTATTTTCTCTGTAAATTCACCTTGGTTGATGTTTAATGTTTCATATCAATAATATTTTCCAGTTAAATATGGTGATCTTTACTGCCATTTTATTTGTGTGCGATTTGAATTGACCTTCTCTGTAGCAAGTTCAAAGATTAAACAAATTTAGCAACTACTGCTGACAGCTGCATCTCGGTTTAGAGGAAGTTGTAACCTTTAATATTTCAGTAAGCCTTTAATGCACCAACATTTCCGTCATTAACGTGGAACCTAAGGTGAGGCTATTGCAATAGTCCTGTCTAATTTTGGTTTTTTCCGTGTGGAGGCCCCTAGACATGAAATTGAGCTTAATATTATCCTCAACAGTTTTTTCATTTTTTATTTGTCCAATTCATTGTTTAATTTTGGTGAACATTAACAAATTTCATAGAAGCATTCGAAAGAATTTGGCATATTCAGCTTTTCCCGAAGGCCTCAAAAAGCCTCGAAGAACATCTTTGACCTAAAAGCAATTCAGCAATGTACTACAACACCAAAAAAAAAAAGCTCAAAAATGCTAGGACTTAGATGAGTAGAACAATTCGCCTAAACATCCAACATATTAAGTCCCACTTAAAAAGCCCAAGAAGCACACGCCTGTAGGCTCAAATAAAAATATAAAAAAAAAAAGCAACTAGTAAGGCCGATATCTACGCCCCTGGCTACTATTTGTTACTCTGCCTACCCCCTGCCTGAATTGCTGCCACTTTTGTTGCCACTACCACTGCTAATCCTGCTGTCAGCTTTCTGCCAGTGGAGGAGTGGTACTGGCTGAGCTCCTGGCTGTTGCCTGCAAGACAAAGAAAGACTAGTTGACATCCTTCTGCGGAGATACAATTAATGCATCACGCAATAGAACAAAAGGACCAGATTTACTTTGTTCTTCATCTCGTATCTGCTCCCCTAGGCTAGGACTTGCAATTCCATAAAAAAATTCTAGGGAATCAACATTTATGCACAACCAAATTTGTGTTCACCTACCCTCTTTTCATTTTATACACCAGGTACTAGTTAATTTGCTTTTACAATATTTCCAATGTTATAGCCTAGAATTAAACCCAAAAGTACCCATTACCAATTTGTCCAACATCATATTATTACTACTAGCACCCTTATTGTCATGCCAATAATCACATATCCTGCGAAGCAAAACCAAAACTACTGGAAAAAAATGAAAAAATAAAAAAGAAACCTCCAAAGTTTATGGGCCTAATTCTTAAAGTAACATATCAGAGTTAGTTCAAGCATGCAATCTGGTTATCTAATGAGAATTACTCAAATCACATCTTGGTGGTCACATATGCAAATTCAGAGGTTTCCCCAGATGAACATAGAAAACTAGCATTCTTTCCCAAGTTAATAAGGGTCTAATTCAGGCCAGTTAAAAACTTGGCTTTCAACAATGATAGGAAGAAGTACTTGGTCCAGATAATCAGATTATGTTTTTACTACAAGTTATGGAAGTATGCATGCTGCCATAGTGGATATACATACCAGAGCATGGCACATAAACACCAAAGAACCATAGAACCAAAAAAAAGTTAAATAAGAAGCTTCACTCTAGCAACAAGTCAACTGAGTATAACTTTATAAAAAAGACAAGAAACTTTCAGTAAAACACTTACAGGACATATCCTATCCGTCCATCAGGAAGAAGCATTGGCATCATGGCCATGCCAGCAGGTGATGGTCCCCTCCCATAGAATGAAGGCTGCACCATAGATACAGAAAGAATGTTATAAGAAGGCCAAAAATGTGAAAATAACCAGGAAAGAGATTGAACAAAAAAGTCAACCCAACGTGTAGAATTTATGACTATTTAACCATACAATACCGTATATCAGTTTTCAGATACAATTATGTTCCACAAGATGATAGGCATAACAAGAAAGATGGGACATTATATATTTTAAACAATTCAAGTTAAATGTTCAACAAGGCACTTCTGTCTTCAGTTTTCCAGCAAACACAGTGAATGAACAGGTTTTTTTTGGGCGGGGGGGGGGGGGGGGGGGGGAGGAGGTTGGGGGGAAGATGTAGTACATGTATAGCAACGTTTCATAACTACAACCATAAATGGATTTTTTCTGATAAATTCAATATTCTAGAATTCTTAGAATTTCAAACAACCAGTAAAACAGACTTATGAGAATACAGAAACTATAATTTGGTTGGTTTTCATAGATCAGACACAGAAAACAATTCAGATGAAGTGGGACATATCTATAAATATAATAAAAGATTCATGTTTGGTTTGCAACTGCACAATACTGTAAAACAATCACAAAAAGTGTGTTACATGATTTCAATCATTGACCAAAATGAGATAATCCTGACATAATCCAATCTCCTCCTAAATCCAACCAAGAAAGCAGTATACTTTATCAGTGTACTGAGCACTTTCACATACGAATACATAAACATAGTGATACGATCCGGATCCCCACTCTAGTACATGAAGATTTCACATGCTCAAGTTATTCAAGTTGTGTCGTTTATTTGGTGTTGTGTTAGTTTGTCTAGATCGTGACGAGTGAATCACGGGTTTCGTCTTCGACGGAGTTCGTCTCACATCACATAGAATCATTCACTTTCTTGGATTTTAAGAAACCAAAGCCTATAGGCTGCTCAGTCAGCCGACAGAAAATCTAAGTCTTTCTTTTGTGTATTTTATTTTACTAATCCATATTTCCAGCAACAATCTATTTAGTAACCCCTTTAGTTTACAAGATAATGTCAGGAACAGAAATTAATAACAGAAAAAATTAATGGTACTGAACAAACAATAAAGTGGAAAGTATAGATTAGGTAGCACCATCTTTCACGATCAGCAAGGGAGAGAAAGGGAAGGAAGGAAACCATGGATACAAACATTCATACCTGAGCAAAGCCAGTTGTACCAAATCCTGCCCCAACTGCACCATATGCACCACCAACCAAACCAAAACTAACAGGGGGTGCATAACTAGGCAGCAAAGCAGACTTCTGTACATTTGGTCCTCCAGTAGGTTTTTGTTCTGCCTGTGGTTTTGCAAGAGAGCACTCGACCACTTGTCCTGGCATTCATCAACAAAAGATGGTTTATCAGCATTTTTGCTGAGAATAAAATAGCAAGAAACTAGAAAAGCTGACGTTGGCAATACCATTAATCTCATATTTCTCAGTGTTTTGAAGTGCTTTCATGGTGCTTGATCTCTCTGCAAAGTGCACAAAACCGATTCTGTTCTTTTCCTGTCCAGCCTTTGCTGGTGGCAGCACAATTTTTGTGATTTTCCCATGGTGTTCAAATAGCTTCTTTAACTGATCTTGGGTGATATCTTTTGGCAAGTTTTTCACATAAACTGCCTTCACCTGCTGAGAGAAACACGGACATATTACTCTTGTATCCACAAAAACTTCTACATGAACAGAATTGATGTAACAACTTCAGAAACCAGAGAGGCCGACAAAGTAACCGGTTAATAAGAAGCCAAAAACACAAAATATTCCAAAAGCACTAGATATGTACTTTCTAAACTTTGATTGTCTAACTTTGTGGGTGTGTATGTGTGTTAATTGTCAACCGCAAGAAGACAGATTTTGGCCGCAGCTCCGAGGGTCCAAGTCATTACCCTACGGTTATACACTGCAGACAATACATGCTTATGCAGATTTTCTGAAACCATATGTGAATCCACGGCACACATGCATATGCATGCAGACTCCAATAATTTACTAGTAGCAATACCCTTACCCTTCTGTCTATCATGCAATACCCCTCCTTAAATGTGGATAAATCCAGATAATATTCTCAAACCTGTGAAGCAGCTGAAGACTCGGCATGTTTAGGATCAGCCCAACTGACAGTTGGAGCATTATTATCCAGCTTAAAATTTGGGTTGATCATCTTTTGCCTTGAATATTCAGCACATGCATGATTGTGATATTCTATAAATGCAAATCCCCTATTGTTTTGTGAATTTTTTATGTCCTGCATATAACAAAAAGAGGAGTAAATGATCACGGCCTTGGGTAAGACGTACAAACATTATATTAACCGTGCATTAAAATAGTTACATAGCTGAAAAATAACATAAAAATGAAGAATGAAGCATAATATGGATTACAAACCTTAACCAGTTCCACAGAACGTAACACCAGGTCCCACCTCCATCACAGCCTTCTTTAAAATCTTCAACACCCCAGTTCCATTGGAACATTACCAATAAATAAACGATGCTTTCGCTTGAGATGTAGAACATTTGATGTTTTTTGCCCTAATGAGTGAGAAGAGAAATGGGGAGGAGGGAGACAGAATAAGTTAAAGAACATCAGTACTTCCAGCATCATAGAACATAAGTCAAGCATAACAACACAAACAGCACAGGAAAGAAAGTAACCAAAAGTGTGGTTGTGAAAGTAGAAGCAATAAGCTACGAGTATTGACCCATAGTAACCCCACGAAATGAGCTCAAACAATATGTTAAAATTACTTGAATTCAGTGTTATTAAGATCCTGAATTGCTTGGTTGCCAAGCTCAACATTTTTAAATGTGACAAAAAGCATAGCCCTTGTTCTCACTGGAATCTTTCCTTTCATTATTCTTACCTAAATGCAACAAGAATGACAGAATTAGATGTCACGAAAACCAATATCAAAGTATACCTAAAAAAGCATAAGAACCTTACCTCTGTGACTTCTCCTATTGATTCGCAAAATCCCCTTAATTCCTCTTCAGAGGCATCTCGAGAAATTCCGCCAATATATACTTCTGAACCATGAGGAGGAAGAGCAAGTAGCTCAGCATGCTTTTTATTGTCATCTTGTTCATTAACTCCCGAGGCACCACTGATGGACCCATTAGCAGCTTTCAATTTCCTCTTCGTCCCACCTCCTACTTCTTCACCTCTTCTCTTCATCATCTTCTATCTCTTCCACTTCCTCTTCTTCTTCCACTTCCTCTTCTTCTTCCACTTCTTTCATACTCAACTTCTTCATCCATTAGGTCTTCATTGTCCATTATCACCATCAAAGGCTAATCTCTCATCAGATCATTTGATTTCTCAGGTTCACCAAGCTTCTCAGTTTGTTCAATGCATTTGCTTTCACCTTTGGCATCTTAGTATCTATTTAAGCTAGCGTTCAAGGCAACTGTGAAGAAGGTACAGAAGCCAGAAGAATTCATCGGAAGCACCATACAAATAATGACTGGTGGCAAGAAAATGAAATGCCAAGGGGAAGTGTAAGGTTGAAACCTCAATTTAACGTGACATTGACTCCAAAGAATTCAATGTGAATGATTTGTGCAGCGAAAATTTAGATATCATGGGACTAACAGTTTAGAGTAGAAAGAGAAGCCTGTATGATAACAGAAAGGAATATGAAGGAAATGCAAAAAACCAAGAAAGGTCTGTTTTGAGACAGGAAGAAGGGTGATGCCAGAGAAATAATCAAACCTAAATTTGCAAATTGATGTCATTGAAAGGTGCATGCAACGCGGACAATGTTGGGGTATAAGAGAAGTAGCATGTAGGAACCAAGAAGTAAACAGATAATTATAACAAAAACAGAGAATTTTAAAAAGAAACATCATCAGTTATAGCATGAATCAGCCTGCTGCACAAGAAAGGAGCCAATCCACAAACTCTCCACTCTCACAAAAATAGTATCAGTACCAAATTACGTACCAAATTGTGCACCTTCCTGCAATTGGACAAAATAGAAATAGTTAAAAACATCAAAAAGGTTACAAAACACGGGGGATTAACAGGTTGGGGGGGGGGGGGAAGAGGGAGGGAGGGAGAAGGAGAGCACCAAAACAAGTAACTAAACAAATAATAAAACTTATTTAAAAAAAAGGTAGAGCTTCTTAAAACAAAGAATAACGAAAAAGGCACTTAACCAAAAGGACTTGCAACCCAATTGGGAAACCAAAGTATAGAAATCACAGGGTTTTTGGCATAGGATCCTCATATCAGGAATGGGTACCAAACAAGTGACATCCATGCTGCTGCTCAGTGAACCACAATTGGGGCCAATCTACGGGAAGTGTTAAACTGGATGTTTTTACCATACCACACATGGGACTCGGGTTTCCATTTGATTATCCCCTTACTGGTAATAAAAATCATTGCAGTTCTAGAACAAAACACAAGGAAAATGATATAAACCCATGCCAATTGCGGGGTTTACGATTCTCAATCCGATTCCTATTACCAAATCAGCTTTAAGATATTTATGCGAATTCTTGATCATGGGTGAATCTATCTCACAACAAATTCTCCAGTGACAGAATAACCACAAGGAAACAATACCAATCAATTAAGCATAGCGACTGACGAGGACCACATGTTCCAGTGGTAAGTGGAAACTCCCACCTCACTCTCTCGCTACACACAAAAACATGTACACTGACACAGATATTGAGCCTTTTATGAGCATGACTTGTTCTCAAACAAACCCCTACAAATAAATCATACATCCGTTATTCTCCTGGTTGTGTTATCCGACCATGTCACTGAGGCACTATTATAAGGACTATATCAGTCAGATTCGATAACACGACTTTTCTGAGTTTTTCTCAGCCTTATAAATGCTCTTCACTACCTCCCTCTTCCCAATCCTCCTCATCCACCGCCATCTACCCAAATAATTCTTCAACACTCAACAGTACTGCCTAGGGAAATTAATGATGGATTGTAATGTCCTTACACTCTCTTATCAGGCTCTTGAAAGCTCCATTTCCCTCTTAGCAATGAATTCAACACAAACAATTTTCAATCAGCCTCAGAATTTCTAGTTGATTCTTCTCTCTAGCATCACCATTGTCCATTTCATAGTACAGTTCCAGCACTGCCCTTGCATCAACCATCCTCAAACCCAATATCAAATATACAAAGCTCACTACGTATCTCAAAAAGAATCCCATTACAGAGAACATAATGCATAATAGTTTCTCAAAAACTTACCCTAAATCTGCATCCCAAGCTAAATAAGCTTTCTGGGTAGGTCAAATTTTCCGTAATTCAATCATTTTCTATCCACACTAATAACTCCGCAGCAATTTAGTTTTTCAGTAAAATTTAAAAAGAAAGAAAACCCCAACTTTCAGCTTTATAAAAGGCCCACAGAATAATCAACAGGAATATTTTATAATTTTTCTACAACAGCAATAAAGCCGAAATATCTGGTAAAATTGATTGATTTTCCCAAACCCCCCCAGAAAAGATACCACCAAAATTGCCAACACATTTAAAACCTTTCATATGAACTACCTTCCCTTAATTTCAATATAAAAAATTCCTATCACCTTTACCTCATTAGAAACAGAGAAGACGAAACCCTAGTTTTCAATTTGCTACTTAAAACATACAGACCTAGAAACCATACGGAAGCTCGCTTCATTGGACAAAAAAATACCTCACTGGAAACGTATGAAATCACGAAAGAAAACGTTAAAAGCGTAGCATAAAATGATGCAAGTAGCAAAGAGGAAGAAAGTACCAATTCTTTGGAGCTCCGGCGACGTCCGAAGAGCTTTTTCAAGGAGAAAGTTGAAAGAAAGCAGAAAGGTCTCCTCTCCTTCGGGCAGTTGGGCACTTTATATAATTTTGTGTGTTAAGTATAAAACTTGGGTCCCCCTTATGGGCATTTTATTATCATTCGTACAAAATTTGTTTTTTGAAAGTACTATTATAAGGTTGGTGTTAAAAAATACGAAGAATGGCAAAAATTATGCAGATTAAATCACTCATGAATAATATAATAAATATATTGGAAAGTATGTGAATAAAAAATGTGTATAATTACTAAAATGTTTTTAAAGATTGTGATATATTAATACCCAATTTTTTAACTCTTATCCATGCATGTTAGACATTAAACTAGTTGAGATTTTATTGCCTTATTAGTATTATACACATTAATCTATAAAAATTGTGATGTATAATTATGATATACCTTGTTGCTATTTTGTGATAACTCAAAAAATATGTCATTGTCTTACATAATTTATAAAGCTTTTTAAAAATTAAAATATAATTCATGAACTTCAGTAGTTTATTTCTACCTGTTTTACACAATTAGATGAAAAGAACGAGTATTTTTATACAATATTTTAAAAATATATAAAATACAAAAATTTGTTTGAGAATTTGGAAGGCAAGTTTTGCCTAATTTTTCTTCTCCAAGTTTTTTTAACTACTTCAATTATAAGAATATCAAAAAATTTCTCAAAATTTTTAAAATATACATATCAAAACATCTAAATATACAAAAAAAAAATATTTTTTCTCTCTTTCCTTTTTTCTCCTTCGTCTTCCTCCCACCTCAACTCACTACCAACAACTGCCCTGCACCTCCACCGATGCCTCCTGTTTTTTTCTTTTTTTTTTTCGTCTCCTCCTCCTTCATTCTCCTTCTTCTCCCTCGTTCTTCTTCCTCCTTTCTCCTCCTCCTCCCCTCTCCCTTCCCTCGATCCCTCTCCCGCCTCTCTCTAGTCATACAACCAGAGGAGAGCTCAAGAGGAGAAGGAGGGTCGAAGGAAGGGAAAGCCGAAGGAGGAAGAAAGAGACGAGAAAGAGAAGGAAAAGGGGAAGGGAGAGGAAAGGGGGGGGGAGGGAGGATGAGAGGGTTGAGTGGTGATGGCTGTTAGTGGTACAATCTCGAGAATGTAAAGGGAGTGAGAAAAAAACAAGAAAAAGGAAAAGGCAAAAAAATTCTCCATACCCTCAAATCTAAAACAAAATTTCTACAATTTTTATAATAAATTACAGAAAATTTTATACAAACATCCAAAAAACTCACTGTCTAAATTGGAATCTTGTTCGGATGATGCATATGAGCGCTATATCATGCAAATGTGATCCGACTAATTTTAAGTTTGGGCATTACTAAACCTTGCTCGTTAATGAAGACCAACCTTGTCATCGAAGGGTTCAAGAGTACAAGTATGAAGCGGAAATATTTGATATGACTAAAATTTGTATCTCAAGCATTCAAACTTTAAAATTGCAGAGATTATTGATTGTAGAATAAGGACCGCCTTCAAAACATTTAACTACAATCACAAAGAGAATAGGCTACATGGACTATGTCAAAATAAATTGAACCAAAAAAAAAAAAACAATGGAGGCAATATAAACACGTGCAGACAAAATTCTAATTTTAGGAAAGGGAAAAAGGATTCCCTCCTTTTCGCGACTACAGCAAATACTTCGGATGGAACGAACTAATTTAGTACAAGAAGAGAGCCTTGTCTCTTCTAGTTCAAGACACGCACACGCTCTCTCTCTCTCTCTCTTACTGCAGCTACAAAGCACATCAGTATACTCTTTGTTTGCCAAGTGATCCTGTCCTTAATTTTACATCTAACTGAGGTATGATGTGGCTCACTCATTTCAGATATTCCAACACGCCATGATTTATCTCCTCCAGGAAAGAAACGAAGCCCATGACGCTAGTGAATCCGCTGCCTTCAACGTCTTGTTCCTCTATAAGATAGTTTTCAAAAATTGTGGAATCATCCTGCCCTCCCCTGATAAAACATGAGTGTTGGTGTAATGCATCGCTCTTGCTTTAAACTTGTTTATGGTAGTTCTTAATAAGCCTGGCAGTGAAAAGAAAAAATGAAAGTGGGCAAAATCGAAGCCAACCTTAATTCATTGGATAAAGAAAAATTACAATTCTCAGAGTTATAAAGAAACAGTTATGGTTATCGAAAAAGCATCAAAGCAAGGCAAGAAAACTTACAGTCTTGAGGTGGAGGAAAAGGAAGTGCAGGGTCTGCAGTAGAAGAATAGAATA
This sequence comes from Coffea humblotiana, assembly GCA_023065735.1. NCBI lineage: Eukaryota > Viridiplantae > Streptophyta > Magnoliopsida > Gentianales > Rubiaceae > Coffea > Coffea humblotiana. The sequence goes on along the minus strand of CM041208.1, from coordinate 25,171,868 downwards.
CAATGAGGGTAGTGAATGCATCGAGAAAAAATATTGGACTTCCACTTGTGATCAATGCAGCGCGACTCAAGGAATGGCGTGGGAAGGCTTGTTTATCCGGAGTGGCAAATGATGTCAAGATAGGATATATAGCTCGGTGAAGAGATGATGGTTCTAAAGCACTGCATCAAAAGTTCAAAACAGTGAATTGTGACGTAATTTCCAAAATTTTCAATCAACTCAACAACTGGCACAAGAGAATTAGAAGATTCCCTTGGCAGTTCAGAGAACCAAAATTCCGTCTCCATGTGTATCCTACCTTGACAAATGCTAAACTAGTCAACTAGATCATGGCAAATTGACTAAACTGAAGAAAACATAAACCTAGTGCTGGATAATCAACCATAAACATTTTCAGAACAAAAATAAGGCAACATAATGTTGAGAGTTGATCAATCTTGAATCAGAAATCGGCTAAAGAATATTTGCGTCACCCTTAATCAACCCCGTTACAACCTGAGATTAAAAACAATGATCCTTTATTATGATGACCACACAGCAGACCACATCATTTAGGCACAAAAGCAATTTTTAAGAAATCACAGTCCATGCAATCTTGTGTGGGTTTCCCTCTTGATCTACAGCACTTAATCATGCAAGAAATTTTTCAACTGCTTTCTTCAATACCAAGGAGGGCAGATTAATATATGAAACATGGCACTTCAATCCAATCTTATACTTGATTAGCCGACCACCTTACCTTAGTCTTTACTGCAAGGAGAAACTAAAGAAGCAAATACTTGCAACGCAACGCAAAACAAGCTGCAGTTTTACGCTACTTGTGTCTGAAATGACTGATTATACCTCTGAGAAGAGTCTCAGTAACTAAACTCCTAACTTACCTGAATAGACACTGAATATATATTCGGTAATCTGGATGAACACCTTCTTCATGCAGGCGGAGTAGAGGATTTCGCAGCAAAGCAAAACTAAGCGGGGCAAAGGCTGAAGCTGTGGGCACTGGGAGAATGCAACATCAACATGAGCTGTAGCCGAATTCCACGCTCAAATTGCAGAAGTTTGCAAGCATCATTATATCGAGCTGTAAGAAGTACAAGCCAATCATTAAGTAAGACCCTGCCTTCTCTAACTCCTTGCTCCAATGAAATCATATGACCTGAGTCAAAATATATGAACAATCAGCTAGAAAAAATTAATGCCTCACTTCCTTAATAATGACAGCATCACCTTCTATTTATCAACTACAAGTTTCTACACTTGCTGGAACTGCAGGTATTATATGTCTTCTATGTTCCATGTCATCATATTACTGATTTTCAACTATGTGATATAGAAGGCAAGCAAAAAGAGATTATTTATTTTAACCACCGCATAGGTGCATATTTATGAATAAATTGAAGCTAAGCTGAACTACAATTGAGGGAGAGAAAAAAAAGGCAAACAGTTCTAAAGGAAAACAAACTGATCATTCAAAAGCAAACAGTTCTAAAGAAAAACAAAGTGATGATTCTAATTTATCATTTTCTTTGTGAAATGAAAGAGAGAGATATGTAAATGATGTACAAAGTTTGTAGTTTTCTCTTCAAATGTATAATCCTGCCAAGTGTGCACCAACACATCCTGACTATAATAAAGATGCATGTCAAGTATTAAACCGCAATAGCATTGGGCATCTTCCTTCCACCATCACTTCTTTACAAACTAATAGACTTACAAAATCTGGTCATAGAGCCATCCTCTGATTTATTATTCTTCACCCTTTTCGCCCATCTTGTATAGTCTTTTAAGAAGATGTACACAAGGAATTCCTTCCAAATATTGTAATTTATAAATAAATCACCATCGAAGTAAAATATAATTACCTTGTGCACAAGTATAGAAAGGACCACTTCTGGATCAACACCATCGTACACTTCATTGATATTATGGGCAGTTGTAAATTGCAAAGTATGGATCCTTAGTCTCCTCTGAAGGGAATGCTTGTTTCTGCAGAGTAACAAGATTCAAGATTAAAATAAGATCTGTAAAGTATATTGGGAGCTGAACATTTCTTTAAAACTAAATGACAAGAAAACAAAAGATAGCACACAGCAATGTTGCTGTGACACGTGAAAAAAAATATAGGATCAATCACTTCCAGTAAAAGGATAATAATTGTCAAAAATTACTCTGATATACAAGATGATATATGTTTATGGTTTAAACAGATTTACTTAAAATTACAGATGATGCCACTGGATTTATCATTCTTCACAAATGGACATCTAATGAAAGGGGGAAAGAGTAGTCTTACCAGCAAATTACCTAATTGAAGTTTCATTCAGCAATTAGTTGGCATACCTGTTTGCAGAACTTGATGTTGATTTTGACAGTTCATCAGGGGACACTACAACGGTGTACTGAAAAGCAATTTGCAACATAGGAAGTTCTGTAGTATGTCTGCATTGAGGTTGAACAATACAGTATCAAATTTATATCTACTCCAGTACAACAACTATAACTTGACTTCGGGTTACCTCAAGATGGGCAAGCAAATTAGAAAAATACTCAAATAAAACCAGGAAAATAAACCAAAGAGGGGAAAAAGAAAAAAAAGGAAATATGAAGCAAGCCTACCCCCTAAAAATACTGGAGAATTAGAAATTCCAAAAGCTTTACATCTCATGGGATTCTAAAGGTAACAAAGTATTGAGACATGTTCGTCACCAGCTACATACTCATATAAGGTAGCAAGATGCATCATTTAGTGAAACAACAGACATGATCAAGCCGCACGGTAAGTAGGAATGACATGAACCTAAAAGTAGATATTTAAAAAAAAAATAGATGGAAAAGATTCTTTTACCTGGAAAATCCAGAATCATTTGCAAAGTCAAAATCATAAGCATATGTGGCAAAGGAATCACAACAAATGATATGTTGTACATTCTCATATTGAGGATCTGGGAAAAAATGGCCATACTGTATGAAAACAAAATGCCAATGTTATATATAATGACCAATCACGGAAGTGAATAGAATTGCAAAGACAGATGAGCACTTACTGAATTACCAACTTCAAACTCAGAAGATGTTCTCAACCGGAGCACACAATTAAAAGCATAAGGACGACTTAACATGCGGTACCTGTAAAACATCATCATATCACCCAGAATCGTAAAAGATCCCCAAGAATTAGGTAGTTAAAATGTAGAGAAATTTGACAGAAAAAAAATTAGTTCCATTTTTTATTAAAATTAGACCAGTACTCCTTTTCAGACTAAATATGGGGCCTGGTATCACCTTCAAAATACAAATAAAGTCAAAATTCACTAGCACTCCTACTCACATGTCCTGTGGCAGTGTTGAGTTGTCAGTATTTGTATATAAAAACAGTGAGCCCCCACTCTCAATACTGAGAAATTTTAGGGATGCTAGATCTGTGTACTCATTTGTAACAGCAAATATGTCGACACAAACACCTGCTTGAACAGCGACAGCAGCCTGTGAAATATATGTCAATGCTTTTCCATAAGAATAATTAAACATCCATTTAAAACAACATGAATTCTATATACCAAATCTTTATAAAATGGTGTCTGTTCTGGAAGTAGAGCCAGGTCTGCATCCTCTCCTTTACTGGCATATTGCTCACCATACCTTCTTGTATCCAGCTCTCCAGCACCAAAATCAGGTGGACCGGATAGAAAAGCAAAAATTCTTCCTGCACTTCAATTAATGTGCAACAATGTCAAAGGATAAGATCAACGTCACATCTCTGATAAGCACATTCAGAGACATTAATGACCTGACATTTAAAAAAAAAAAACACTCTTGGAGCACGATATATAAGAAATTCTGAGACCAAAAATAATTGCAATTCAAGAATACTAAAAAATTAAAAGAACCCAAAGAAAAACAGATTGTACAAGTAGAAGAAATTATAAAATCAGTACTACCTAATGCAAAAGTATTTCCATATCTGAACCAAGATAATTAAGAAGAGCTTCCATTGCCACCCCAAAGCCTCGCCCGCCCAACAGAACCCCATCTACTCCTTGACCGGCAGCTGTGGTCCTCTCCCACGAATTTGTGGGTTTTAGCGCTTCAAGTGCAGATGCAATACGGTCCTTACAGGTATCAACCTGCAAGAGAGATTAGAGAGACTCAGGCCCACAATTTCTTCAGTAGCGTAACAACCCTAATGGAAGATGTTCCAGATTCACCCTAAAGCTTGATATGATTTTGCTTTTACTAGAGAGAAAATCGCTAGAATGATTATGTTAACCAACGCACTGGAGCCAAAAATGAAGACAAAGGCATAACATCATCAAGCTCAACTGGCAGGCCGCCATCTGAATCTGGAGGAATGAAAACATTTTTCACCACTGGGATTGGACCTTGAACATCGAACAAACCAACTTTGTGGCTAAAAGTAGCAAGCCCAAAAAGTGATCCAGGTCCAAGGCCTGAAGAAAAGAAAAACAAAATATCAATGTCTAATAGGGATATGTTTCTCCAACAGATTGCAAAATTATGAGCAAATCATCCAAAAAAGTCAATCACCTTCTAAAGCAGCCAACAAAGCACTTTTAATAAGTTCCAGAAACTCTTCCGAGGCTGAAAAGAGTTCAAGTAAGTAATTAAATCCATCACACATAACAATAGCTTGAAAACAATTTCAATAACACAGAGGCCTACCTACTAGTGTTAAACTACAAACAGGACAAAACCATAGGCATTACTTGGATCCACATATCAAAAGGTCAAAACCACTCTAAAGAAACACTATCTTATCATAAAGCCACCAACCAACTTCCATTGCCGGTTGTAAATTGTCCTTGACAAGAATTACTCATTTTATGAGCAAGTGCACCCAGAGAGGGAGAGCAAAAAGGTTAAGCAGTAAAAATAAGTAAATTCAATACTGGCATTACCCCCATAACTTCAGCACAAAAAGTTACACAGTGAAGCCTAAATAAATGGCTGTTCTTTATTCTTAAACTGCATATAACTACCATCTTGTTTATTCTTTATTTGTCTTTCAACCTTAAAAATCATTATGACTGGTAAAACCATTTGTTAGTGAAAAAATGCAGTACAACACTGAATTAGAAACTTGAACTACGATCATGACAATTGCATAGGTTCCAGCTTGAAAACACAAAGGAACCCCAACGTTTCCAGTTCCTCTAGCAAAGGAAACAGTGCAGACAGAAACCTCAAAACAAGTTTAAATTGGAAAACTTTAGTGTTTCAATGAAGATGATCTATTAAAACCTATTTCTACATGCACAAATCCAAAAACCTATGGAATCCTCCAATATTAAACTATTTTTCCATGTTTCTGCTGACAGTAACTTTCAAATTGTTATTGCCAAGCAATTAAGTTCTTATGACCTATTCACTGAACCATATAGCAAAAGCTCAAGGACTGTTAAACTTCTTATCATCAAGGATAGCAAATCCAATACCCGACCTTTAACTACTGTTTTACACATTACAACAACAGAAAAAAGGTAAAATTAACAATAAAAAAGAAGAAAGCACACAGGAGACTATTCTTACGACCAGTTAAATCTTACATGAAAGATCCACAGCCGCCACATAAACAAGTTGTGCTTGCATTTCCTCAGATTCATCTACTGCAAGAACAAGAGAACAACATAATTCAACAAAACATATTAAAAAAGGCATAGTAATGCAAACGAGATACCCATGTAGGATCTCATTTCTTGGTAACCGACTGGCAATGTATAAGATATCTCATTCAATATAATTGATAACACACATCCTACACTATCACCAAAAGCTTAAGTTGGAAAACAACTTTAGAACCTAAATTATAAGCAAAAGCTGAAACCGGGTGAATTAACATATACATAAGAACTTATACTCGCACACTATTTAAAAACAGAACAATTTCCACAGACAACTGACCATAGAAATGCAAAATTAACCTTAGCCAAGTACTGGAAAAAGGTCCAGTGAAATGCAAACTATAATCATGATTTAGCTCCAATCCACAATTTAATCAATAAACACAATCCCAAATGGAAAAATCATATTGGGTGCTGTCCTGAATCCTAAAACCATCAGCAAAAACTTCAACCTAACAAATTAAAAAAAAAGAAGAAGAAGAATACATGGCAATTCGAGGTCGATGAATGAGGAGAGATTCTCAGCACAAGAGTGGGGAAGAGAATAACGAGCGATGGCCTGAGAAGAAAGTCCATTGAGGGTTCCACAAAGCGCACAAGTCCAAGCCCACTGCTCTTGGTCGCAGAAAGTGTTGTAGTAAGCCCAGCAATTCTCGCATCGGGGCAAAAGGTTCCCGTCCGATCCGTACGCCGGTGGGCTCCCGTTCTCGTCCTTCCCGGCGAATGGCGTCACGGTTACTCCCCATGGTATCCCGCTTGATTCCAACGCTTCCTGGTTCTCCGGGAACCGGCCCACCGTCGCCCGCACCGCCATGGTGTGTCTCAGTCGCCGGAGCTGGAAATGGAGGAAGAGGATTGAAAGTTGCAAGGTTTTTTGGAGGGTTTTTTTAATTTTTACACGTGAATCTAGCTAATAGTGGCTTGCCACCTCAGCTTTTGAGTTTTTTTTTTAAATTACTGAAAATCATTCAAAACGTGACTCTCATTTTGTAAAATAACTTTATCGCCCTCACTTTTAAAAGTGTACTTTTACATCCCTTATATATATTCACATTGTCAAATTTGATCTCTATCTAAATTTCTGATTAGTTTTTTATCGGAATCCATCACGTACCTCGCACGTGATCATTTTTTAAAAACAAAATTATCAAATCAAAATTTATATAATCCAATTCATAGTTTCTCACATTTCATAAAATGAATTTTTTTCATTCCTTACATTTAGAAAATAATTTTTTTATCTCTCATTGATTATATGTACGAATAACTTTTTTTAACTCATGTATATATCTATTTATTTTCACTTGAATAATACGAATAGTATGTAATATGTCTTTATTTGATTTCGCCTGAACATACTGTTCATATGAAATTAAATAGATATATACAGAGGTTTAAAAAATTTTGTTAGTTTTCACTCATGTTCATTTCCTTTTACTCGAAAATTGAAAATAAAGAAGATATTTAATCTTAAACATTATCAAGTGTTTATATCGAATTAAAATTGGACAGAAAAAATAAACAAAGGAAAAGTATGACAAAAAGAAGTAAGTGATTGACACATTCAAATTTTAAACAATCATAAGGTAAGAAATTCAATTATTGGTCTTAAAAGTGACAAATAAAAACTCTAGATTTAAACTGCAACTTGTTAGCATGACTATAGAATTCGAATTAGAACCAATTAATTAGATGGTTCTATTACACAACTCAATAAAATAAATTATTACCAAAGAAAAAAGTTACAAATATTGAATAGATTTACATTGTGAAATCAAATATATAGATATATATATATATATATATATTTTTGGGTTTAAAACAAAATTGTTAGATTTAAACACATTTATATATCTATTGAATAATATGTATACAACTACAATTAATTTGTTTAGGTGAAATCAAATAGAAATATATTACATACTATTTGTACTGTTCAAGTGAAATCAAATAGATATATACATGAATTTAAATAAAAACTATTCGTATACATGGTTAATGAGGGATGAAAAAACTCATTTTGTGAAATGTAAGAGACGAAACAATTCATGTTGTGAAATATAAGAGACTATAGATCAAATTATATAATTTTTTATTTGACAATTTTGCCGCTAAAAATTAATCACATGCAAGGTACACATAGAATTCCGACTAAAAACCAGTCAGAAACCTAGGTAAGGATCAAATTTGATCAATGTGAATTTGTATGAAACATAAAATTATACTTTTAAAAATGAAGGATGAAAAAAAATCATTTTACAAAATGTGAGGGACGTTTTGAACGATTTTGCCTTTTAAGTAACCATGTATCACAATTATATTTTGGATTATTATCATTTTACCCCCTTAATGTTTGGCATTAATATCAATTTCCCCCTTAATGTTATTTTTAGTCATTTTATCCCAAAACTAATAGTCAAACTTAACGGAGTTTTTTATTAATTTAAGTGATAAGACATATTTAACCTTTAAAATTATTATTACTTTACCCCCCATAAATTATAACTTTATTATTAGTTTACCCCATAAAGTAATTTTTAGACAATTTATCCTATCATTAAATCAATTTAACAATTTAAAAAACTTTAGAGTGACTCTTTTTTGTATAATAAAAAATTTAGAGTGACTCTTCTACTTTTTAGTATGAAGAAAAAAAAGTCAAAATATTAATCTCTTTCTTATTGGCAATCTTATTTATATTGAAAAAAGTAGAAAAATGGGGGAGGGAGGGAGAGAATTCAAATTTTTTTTTAATACAAACAAGAAAAGATTCAATATTTTTCTTATTTTAAAATTATTTTATTTTTCTGTTTATTACCCAATTTCGATTCTAATTTAGAGAATATTAAAGTAATACGATAATATTATATTCTTCCTTATTTTTCTTTCTTTACAAAATCTAATTTTTCATTTCCTTCTGTCCTATCTCCTTTTCTTTTCCAAGTATTAATAAGTGTGAAAGAAGAAATTTGAGAAAAACCTTTTATTTTTATGTTTTTGGAATCTTAGACTGAAAAAAAGAATAATAATTATTCTAACTTTTTATTTTTGATTATATATAAAAAGGTAAATGCATTTAAATATTTTTTAACATATTTTTTAAATTAACGATAGGGTAAAATATCTAGAAGAGATAAAGTGATTATATTACTATAATTTAAAGGGGTAAAGTGATAATAATAATGTAATAATGCTATAAAATAAAAGAGTACTTTTGTCAAAATTTTATTAACGTGTTGAGTTGAATTACCTATATGGTGAAGTAACTAAGAGGTAGCATTAGGCGATGAATTGATAGTAGTGATATAATTAAAGGGGGGCAAAGTGATAATAACGCTTATCTTTTTAACTTACATACATTAAATGACAAAATCGCTACCATATAATTTTTGTATAGAAAATTCAAAAAATATTAATCCAAATGAAACATATTTTTGTAATTTGAAAAGTGAAGGAATTTGTTGCTACTAAATTTGGGAGTGCTAATATGAATTCACAAGAATTCAATTGATGGCACCATTTGAAAAACAAAAAGCATGATATTTAACAATGGGGCTGTTTGGATAGGTGATATTTGGAATAAAATCAGAAATAATATTTGCCTTTCCCTCCGCATTAGGTGATATTCCCAAAATAGTGTTTGGATAGTGAAATAATCCTAGTCAGCGTGGTCAATGTTGATGATGGCTGATGTGGAGAACCGTTGAAAGTATCAGGAGCATTGCTGCGGATGCAACCTAGCTTATTATGAAACTGAATGCTTGTTTCTTTAATTCAAAACGTGGTGGAGGAAAATTTCCATCTGACATAAAGGCTGTTTGCCTTTAATGGGTTTCGGGCCCAATGTTTGTTTGACAAGCACTAATCACTAACGTCGCAGACGCTTGCTTCATAAATTCATGCCCACCTCCAAATATGCTGCTACGAATGGCTATCTCTTGTTGTCCAGGAAGTGCGGAATTTATATGCACATACCAAATGTTAGTTCTGTAAAATCCATGACATCCTCCAAACACAAAGACGGAAGAAAAACGTATTTATTTCAAAGGGGAAGCTGGAAAACCCATACAAAGACTTGCATATTACGTGTACTAAGAACCAACATTTTATTACAAAGAGTTGAAAATGCAGAAAATGCATTTAGGAGCGAGCTTTCCACAGTACAGCTCACTATTATGTGAATTGGTCGCTGGCTCAAAAAAATCTAATACCTCTGTGGGTATTAGAATTTTTTATTCTGATTCACCTACTGTCTCCGCCTTCGTGACGCGGCATGCATTTGATTAGCCATTTCTTCTCTCATTCCCTTCCATTCTTCTATTTCTTGCGTGGAGAATGATGGTTGAATTTGTGGATATGGAGGAGCTCCACATTCGCCTTCGAATTGCGAGTCCTCTTGCTCGTACATCATGAAGTGATCATCCGAAGGCTGATTTTCCCTAAGAAAATTGTGTAGTGCACAACATGCAATAACGACATTGATTTGCGTTTGCATATACGAATATGGAACCGGACCCCTTAGATACGCAAACCGTTGCTTCAGGACACCGAAGGAGCGTTCGATTACATTGCGAAGGCCGGAATGACGAGTGTTAAATAGCTCTTTCGGCCCTTGTCCTCGACCACGTCCTTGCCCAACTCTAACGTTACGTCCTCCCTTGAACGGTGCTAAAAAACCCGGTACCATCTTATAAGCCGCGTCAACGAGGTAGAACTTACCTACATCCAAGAATAGAAGTTACTAAACAGCAGGAAAGAATAATGTACTCGCTAAAACTGTCTGCTCAGTCAGGGAGTTAAACCCGACTATATATCCAAAATTCGAAAACGTGTGGATAGGAGCCAAGTTTTGACAACCTTGGGGGGGAAATGGAAAGTTGGTGTGCATTCTCATTGCATGCTCTAGCACCCGTGCATCGTGTGCGCTGCCTTCCCAACCGGCATAGACATAATGAACCGCATATCATGGTCACATACAGCTAACACGTTCTGGCTTTGATTCCCATGCCTATTTGTGTAGGCCATTTGCTCGGTTGCCGGAACGGTAGCTGGGATATGTGTGCCGTCCAAAGCACCTATACAGTCCTGCATTTATAAAGTATATAGAGCATCAAAGTCCTTTTTAAAAATGGTTACTAAAAAGGATGTAATACGAGTACAGATTACTGGGCATGCTACTATTAAGAATATGCCTTGGATGCTAATCATTTGCCTTGGGTTGTGGGGTTGCAATATTAAGGAGGGTTACTTTTACATGCTGTAATTTGTGGGGTTAGGGTAAGGTCGATTATTGACAGACTTTGGTGCATAACTCTAGTCCCTGCTTTACCTCAATTGATGGGTGAGGAAGAAATTCCGGTTGGACTGGTGAATATACTTGAAAAAAATGGCCAACTGTGTATTAAAGGCACTATATTGTTGACTATTTCCAAAAAAAGAGGATTGAAAAGTTATACGCCAATCCATGTTATACCTTGAACCAAGGATAATACTTTGTGCTATATCTTATTTTCGGATGCACTTCGTCATTTTGTTTTGGACAGATAATTCGTTGTGCAAATCGACATAACCCCAACAGTACTTCCGCTACATTTCTATGGATGGTTTCCGTTGAATGTTGGAATCTTTCAGCTACTACACGCGTTCGCGTGCTATGACTTAGCATAACTAAAGTCATGGCTAGCGATTCCTCGATCGAGACATGCTTGTGTGGATTCTGAGGTACGTAGTTATTGCCTACCAGGACATCACAAAGGCGCATAAAATTGTCGACAGTTATTCGGCAATTCTCCAATATACGTAGTGGGTGACCTGTTATTAGCTCTTGAACCCACTTCCAACCAGGCATGTCTGAAGTTCGGCAAGGTATTTTTATTAGAGGGCCATCGTATCGTTCCGCTTCCGGTGAAAAAAGTATCATAGCAGCAGCGTTGAGAATTGCCTCTTCATCTTCGTCAGAGCGTGAGTTAGAAGAGGAGGAAGCGAAGTACGGATTGAAGTTGGCCATGTATGGAAAACAGCTGCTTAGCCTGCATTGTATGAATGAAGTAGTTGTTAATAATCCAGAGTGAAATGTAGAAGTAGCTGCACTTTGGTGCTACAACATTTGAATGAAAGACAAAAACCAAAGGTGTAAGAAGATGGGAGGGAGAGCGTACAGACAAGAAATGGCCTTCAATAGCTGATTCTAGTCTCTAGTCCCTTGATTGCTCAAGAAGGCAAAAGCTGCTAACGCCAACAGTTATGGTTGCGTTAGCGGTGGTGGTGAATGCTTCTGCACTTGTTTTAAAAATGTAACAAACGAAGCCAATTACATTCACAAAGGCTTGTTAAGTCGGTGTTGAAAATTAAAGGTGACATGAATCCGGTTTGATGTTAAGTTATATATATAGGGTTGAGTTAGGTGGGAAGGACACTAAGTCGGAGGCCGGCATGAGCATTGCTTTGTCGTCCCCTGTAAAGTTGTACTACTTTCCTACGTCGAACAGAGAAAGAGATGCCTAGTAAATCAAGCTCAGGTTCGTGCATGTGCCTGACTTGGCTTCCCTTGTTTGTCTGCTCTAATTATTTCGTTGTGCGACATGCATTGCAGGCGTGTTAGTGGGTCAGGCCACTTTCGGTGATTTGAGACAAAGGTTGTATGTATGCATGCATATGCTTGAGGTAAAAATTATCATGCAAGGAAATGGTCGAATGAGAAACACATGTCTGAACCTCTCACGGTAACCTCTGTTCACACGCCCTCACAGTTGTGAGATACGGGTCCCAAGCCTTTCCTTTTTTGATTTTGGATTATGTGCGATTGGGTGTGATTGTAGTAGCACGCGTGATTTTGCCGGAACCGCAATCTGTCCGTACTGCATGAAGCAAACGTCTTCATTGCTTGAATTCACCACTGCTTCAGCAATTTAGTCCCATGTAGTCATCATTGCTGAAAAGCAGCACCAGCAAATAAGCATATAGCTTGTGAGGTGTTATTAGTTGTTTTGCTGAAGTCCAAATTTGAGATTTATTCATTCACAAAATTTATAAAACCTGGTACTTAAGTTATTACTGGGAACGGAAGTTTGAAGAAATTTGAAGTACAGACAAACATGGCCAATGAAATGGAATACCTGATAGCTAAAAATAACGGAATGAGCTATTGGAAACAAGATGACAGGAAATGGTAAGGCCATATCCTGAATTTTGATAAGACCATTAGTGGGAAGTTTCTTTTACAAGATGAAATGCATGGCTAATTAAAGTTTTTATGTCAACAGCTGAGGCAGCTAGTAGCTCATGTACTAAGTTGCTTAATCATTCGGTTGTGAGATTGGGTTTCTTCTTAGTTTTTACTAGTACTAGTTTTTACTGCCACAAGTGCATGCTTGTAGTTGGGCTGCTAACAGGGACAACATTTGCTACAACCTTTGGTTATATGTTTAAATAACTAAAATTGCGGTACTTTCCTAGTAATATGGAAGGTCGATAAAGGTACCTCGTAAAACAAACTACCCAAAGCACTTGACGAAGCCAAACATGTTATACCCTTCCAGTTCACTTGTCTAAAGTTGTTAGTTTTAGAGCATGTGAATTAAATTGGAGTTTTGGGAGGTTTCGTAGAACAAATATACTATAATTATAATTATATATATATTATACATATACGAAATAAAAAAATTAATTCAAAAATATATCCGAGTGCTTTTGTAAAAATTTTGTACAAAATTCACAAAAAATTAATTAGCTTGTCCAAAAAAGTTGAAACGTTTAAAGGTACAAAGCATGATTTTTTTTTTATAATGGAGTTTATGTTATAAAAAACTTGCAAAAGACAAAATTTTGAGGAATAAATGGAATGGAATGCTACTTTAGTGTAGAAATTTAGAATTGCTTGTGATGACTTCCATCTGACATAGATGTGCTTAGTGATGTTATATTAAAGTAGTTGTGATCAAACATTGCGGTTCAAACATGAATGTTGTCAACAGTCTAATAGTTATCTCAAACGTAAGTGAGATTGGGAGTAAAATCTTCCAACTTTTAAGTTTATATTTATCAATAAAGACTTTTACGTTTTTTAGCTGTCTCACAAATCAACGTGAATATTATTCAAAATTCCTTTTATGTTATTTAATGTAGCCCCTTTAGTACTAGTGCATACTTGTAGTTTCGACCAAAGTGCATACTTCAGCTGATATCCAACAATGACCACATGCATGTTGGAATCCTTTAAGGCTAACACAGGGATTTACTGACTCAAGAAAACAAAACCTGTTATTAGCTACTAAAAACAGTTAAGCACCCTTAAGGTCCCCTACATGTAAAATATAAGACTTCAACTTAAAGGTATTGCTTACAGGTAGCAATCATCCGAACATATGCAATGAATACACTTACAATCAGGTGGTCAAACTAGCAATAAAATTCCACCAAATACAACATATAATCAATAAACACAGGCAAACAAGCCAATCCGAACATAGCAATAACAGAGAAACAGCTGAATTAGATCAAAGTAACTGTTAGATATTTAAGGTCCCCTACTTCCCGACGATTTTCGGCACGATGAACAAATCAATCCATGTCATCTGCTCACTCTCACTGAAGCTAAGAAATAAAGCCCGGAACTCCGCTCCAACAACTCTTTCAAGAGATACATGCGTACAGTTTTCTCCAACTTCAGCGCCTCAACTACTTTTTTGGCAACGTCAATTGAATACTTCTCCTTCGCTTCTCTTCTGTAGAAACGATCGAGGAAAATCTATTGAAGTTGCTCAGTGCCTCTTGGTAGTTCTCCGAACCCGATCTTCGGGACTTGGTTCCTCTTGAGCCTTCATTCTCCGAACTCTGTGGAGCACTACCCAACGGTCGCTTGCCAGGATTTCTCATAATTGGGCTGCCATCGTCATCCGATAATTGAACAGAATCTGCTGGGTTGATGACAGAACTTGAAGCCACTCCTTTGCCTTTGAGGGTCGAATCACCCCTACGTCTACGGACACGAGGAGGCACAAATTGGGGTGGGTGTTGGGCCGAGGAGTGCGCACGGCTGCCAGTGGCATGTTTGCCGTCCATCACCTCATCCCATAAGATCATCAAATCAGCACTATTTGGGTATTGGAATTCCGCATAGCTTTTGTCCAGCTGTTAGGCAAACAACAAAGAAAATCCAGTTTATTAAAACGCCCTGGTCATCTTAACAACGAAGTTGTTAAGAAGTAAGTAATGGCCACTTCAAAGGAATAACTGAATATGATATGAAATACATGATGCACAAAGTAAATGTGATATGAAATACATCATGCCCAAGCTAATACACTTCATCTAAACAGCATATGTATTATGATTGCCATATTAAATATTCGAAGCACAAAGGATCAAATTAAATTGCAGAAATAGTGGAACCCAGAGCTCCAGCAACGTACCTTGTACAAGTAACCCCATTGCTCTTTCCCGGCTAAAAAGCATCTCTGTTCCTCGTCCCATCCTATCCCCGTCTCTGGCTTCGCAGAATCACCTCGAAGATGTGTGAACAGTCTCCACTTGTCGACCACACGATAGAACTTGGACTGGGATTGAGTTCCAGTGCAAATAACCCCAATTCCTGAGTCAAGTAGGCAGCCATTGCAGTGTGGTTTGCGAAGGTAGTCCGAGTTGCCTCCCACCTTCCATTTTTATGCCATTCAACATACGTTCGGATGTACAGCTCATCTTCCCAGTCTTCCCAGTGCTTCTTTTCAGACATCTATGAACAAGGACACAAAAGGAAACTCAGTCACGGGACAGAAAATAGAGAGGAAACAGCTAAATGCTTTCAGTTTGAGTATTCAGGTCAGGTTAAGTTAATGGCCCACCTCAAAGTAGTTGATTAGGCTTTCGTCAAGTCGTTTGAGTCGCAACAAGACTTTGCACTGACCGAAACTAGTCCAAAGTTGATGGGAATTCTAAGGAATTAAGGAACACAACAAGCATTTAGGATGATTAACTTCATAGCATTTCAAATCGGTAGATAAGCACAAAAAGGATGGTTAAGTCACAAAGCAGTGGCTTACCTGGACTTGCACTTAATTTTTGCCGCTTTGCAGTGGGCATTAACACGTCCGTTTGATCTGTTTTTCCTATTAAATTGTGGTTTCAGCTCTTGAGGTAAAAATGTGACATTAACAATTCACAGGACAATAAGCAAGCTGTCCGATCCGAAACACGTGAAGATGGTCATTATTGAATAATACAACCAGAAAAGGCAGTACGCATACGAAATTTAGATCAAGCGAAGCTAGGATTCTATTGCTGAACTATGGTCTATCACTGGAAACAAGATGTTTTCCATTCTCTGGAACAAGTTCTTTGAACAAGATGTTTTCCAGGCCGAGGAAAGATTTCTGTGTTATTACAATGATAATAAAATTCCTATTTTAGTTCATAAAAATAGATGCAACAGAAACTGTAGGTACATAATCTAAAACGTCCTGTTTTGCTAATACTTTCACACCTCACTACCAATGGATTGCAAAGTCAACTGTTTTGAGGATACGTTTTCACGTATGCCTGAATTGAAGAAAATTCAATTATCCAAGTCAAGTTACGGATGGAAGTGAGGTATTAATGAACAGAATATAATTTCATAAATTCTTTTAATATAAATAATCCAAGCTCAAGAAGGGAAAATAGAGTAATAAAAACTTTCTAGATGTATAACATAAAATTATCTGTCCAACGGAGTATTTGTTTCCACTCATACAAACAAAATTTTGGGGGAAAGAGATCAACAAACTGAATGGGGCAAGAAAATAAACAATAATATTTTAAAAACTAAACTAAATGGGGCAAGAAGATGAAAAAATCAAGAAACAGTAGTAACTCATACATTTAGCAACATTCAGTTTAATACAGATAAAACAACTTTGAAAACAAGACAGCTGCTTAATCAAAACTCAAAGAAATCAAGATGACAGAGCCTATCTTGATATGTTTAAACAACCTGGCGTAGTCAAAGGACAGGCAAGGAAACTAAGATCACTTTTTGTAAATTCACAAACCGAATGAGCTACTAAAATTTAAAGCACACTGGTTAAAGCACTCTGCTACTTGGATGGATACCATCAATGGCATCCTCCAAACACGAAATAGAAACATTAGGGTTGATTTGGTGAAGGGCACTAAAGTTTTGAAAATGTGTGCTTTTGCGTTTGAGTCAGATCTTTGACAAGGTTCAAGATCAAACATTTGAGTACGACCAGCTAATTGTATGTTATGATATGAAAACAGAAAGCTAGTAGACAAAATTATATACAAAAGTATTTAAAGACATATTGCATAGTCTACAGCCGACTGGTCTAACATGTACACCACAATCAGGCAACTGATGAATTGCCAATGGAGTATAGCAAACGAAAGTAGTATTAACATAATACATCAAATCATTGTGTTCTAACCAAGGAATTCCTAAACAACAATTTATTGAACATACGGCAGTCAAAATGCAAAAATGCATTTCTCCATTAAGTTCAATTAATAGCATTAATCATTCGGACCATGAATGTACTCATTCAGCAATTTAGAAAATAAAAGGCTTTTTACATTTGCATTGCTCCACTTTTCCGCATTATAGAATCGTTTTCAGAGCAAGGCCTATCCAATATTTATATCCGCCTTAGATGGTAGAAAAAATGCAAGGATATCTTCACTATTGCTAGTTAAGGTCAAAGACAGAAAATAAATACATTGAGATTATCCTGGACCAAATAAATACTTTGCTACTAAACCAAGATGGAACTGATAATAAAGCCAACCCATCAAAACTAAGATATCCTCTTTCAGTTGGGACACCCGAGTTACCACTCCACACAAGGCATGTCACAAAACCTTATAGCTTAAAGGCATTTATAGAAACATTTTGATTAGGCCAAACACAGAGGACTAATTGCAAGAATAACGTAGTTGAATATTGAACAACACAAACGAATAGACGCCTCACCAATCAGTTACCGATGATGCAAAACCCAAAACACAATTTAATTTGAAAGTAATGTATAGGAGAACAAATCCACAAAACCCTAACACAGTCCAATTTGTAGCATCAGAAATGAGGTTCGAATGTTACATTTTTGCTACATATCGTAACCTGTCCAGACTTCCAGAAAAGAGAGACCCTTCAAGATAAATTGCAGTTGGTAAGGTGGGTGATTGCTTACCGAATTGAATTTCTCACAGCCCCTGCATAATCCACCTTGTTCCCTTGTTATCTGTTCATGCTTGAACGCCGCAGATCAGAAGAAAAAAAATTTTCACCGCAGAGGTGAGCTGCAACGGCCCAACTTCAGCAACGAAAATATTGCGCCAACGCGGTAGCTGCAGCTGGGTTTTATTTGAAAAATGTTTAGGGAGAGGTACTGAAGTGAACTAGATAGCTTGCCCAACCCGTGAGTCAGTGGGTTTCTTTTTTACTTTCAGATGGATTGTGAGCATGCGAATCGAATCAAATGGATTTAATTGCTAGCTATCTGCCCGTGGGAAATGATGGATCCTGTCTGATAACTATTTGATGGGAGCAGACAGTCAGGAATCAAGAGGAGGAGCACGGCATGCGGAGAATAAATTCTATGCAGGTTTGGAAGATATCATCGCAGCTTTACCTTTACTCTTCTCCTTCAATAGCACCAACGGTAAAAATTGCACAGTGTTCTGCTTATTGATGTCTAAAACATACAAATGAGAACATGCGTGGGACCGCCAGGGGTCCCACGCAATTTCCATGTGGATGGCACTATCAGCACCAGCGTTGAAAAGTTCTTATCCACGTGTGATTGGAAGGACTGGGACTGGAGATTCAATTATGTGGGTTATTTGGTGTGTTAGCCAAACACTTATCTGAAGTGATATTTGAAAAAAGCAAATATTGGCCTATCCAAACAGCCCCAATATCATAGGACAAGAATATGTTTTAAATTAATTCGTGAACCAATCAAAGTAAATAGCAAACAAATTTTGATGCTTAACAACTTTTACATCAACTTTTAAGGTTAAATTCTTGTTCAGACTAAAGTTGAAATTCTAAAAATTAGAGATCTTAAATTTTTTTTTAAAAGAAAAGGTTAAATTCATGCCCAATAAGATATAGTAACAAAATTTGAAACTTATGTGCAAATAAATCTAAGGTATTCATGGTGTACTAGATGACTTTAGTTTGATGAATATCCATTTTTTTAATGCTAAAATTCGCACATAAATAATTATGAGCTCCTTAAGAACACTAAAACCAGACCTTTGTACATTGAACTTGTTCAATTTGATTATCCTCGTTAAGGTTACACCAATATTAATAATCTAGCAAGATACACTAAAAAATATGCGTAATTTTTTTTGTATACTGCTAGTATACAATTTTTTTACACTAGCATGTTTAAACCATGTTACATAACATTAATTTAAATTTAAAAGTCAAATCATGTATACGTGGCATGTATTCATAACTATTAATGTAAAAAATTTACCACAATGTTAGGGCATAAAAGTTAATCCAAAAAATATAGCTCTACAAATTATCCAAAATATATTTTCCCAAGATAATTTAATATTAGTAGTTCCTAATACTGGAAACTTGTGTAGAAACGAAAATGATGTTTGTGGGCTTTGTATGTTCTAAGCCCAGAATGGTATTGGACCGGTCCACAAAATCAATTCTTTTCTTGAGCCGGAGGTATTGTGCTTCTTATTAAAAAACTACTACTGATCCGCTAGTACAACTTTCTAGTCTGCTGGCGTATTTTCTTCCCAATCTACAACAAAACCCCCGCAGAACTCTATTCAGCTACTCTCACAATTTTCTCTCAATCCGAATTTCTTGGTAAGCACCCAACCTCTTGATTTTTTTCATATTTTTATTTAATTTCGAATATTTTTCTGATTTTTTTTCGCATGCATATCCTGCATTATTAGTTGAAGCGGTTCGAAATCAGATGAATTTATTTTGATTGTATGAAGTTCTACATTTTGTGGATTCTGGCTTGTGGGTTTTGTCTCAACATTACTAATATTCTCTTTTGTTCGGTTTTTTTTAAAGGATTTTTAATTATTATTGTTATACATGTTTTTTCGTTTAAAATTCATTGGCAAAAATTTTGGATTGTTTAATTTTTGTTGTGAATCTATGATGGGATCGATTCATTTTCTTGATTATGTGTTTAGATTTCGGTTTAGTTTGCTAAAGCAGTAGGTTAGTGTAGTCAGTGGAAGATTTTGTAATTATCTACGTTTTTGACAGGGGAATTCTTGTTAAGGCAGCTCACAATGGCGAGTAGGATGGCTATGAGATATGTTTCTCGCAGGTTCTCTAGCAGTGGCAAAGTTCTCAGTGAGGAGGAAAAAGCTGCAGAAAATGTCTACATCAAGGTTAATAAGTACTGTTGTTTATTTGGGATATTGGGTTTCTTTTTCCTGATTGATTTGTTGCTGCTGGGTTGCAATTTACTTACGCATTCAGTTTTGATTTTTAGTTGCATATTTTTATGATGGTGCTGTATCCTTTTTGGCATTTCCTGATTGTGTTCTATTTTCGGCATAGTTATCTGAGCTGCTAGACAGTTTGTATCTGCAGTGTTTCTTGTTCTGTGTCTGGAACTGTATCCATACACAGAAAGGATCATACATGTGCATTATTGTATATTATCGGCTTTGGTACCTAAAGCAAATGATTAGTCGGAATGTCAAAATTCTGAATGCTTATGTTTCCTGCAGGAGTTGTAAGTTGTTTTTTTATGTTTTTCTCGTATGCTTGACTAAATCTTTATAGGAATATCGCATATTCTGGTTCTCAAATGCTTGGGGTTGGGTATATTGAGTACTCTGACATTTGATTGGTATTGATACTCCTCAAAAGGCTTCATGTTTCAATGGTTCTTATTTTGAGTAAAATCTAACAACTCAGATCCCTCAGTTATGCAGCTGGCAAGCCCAAGTCATATTCAAGTCTAAACTAGGTCATGAGTCTTCAAACAGTGTTGAATTCTGTTGGATGTCTAGTCTAAGAGTGGCTCTTATGTGGATAAAGCATGTTTAATGTGTTTAATAGACGTGATCAACAGGTAGGCGTTCCATTTGTTGGGCTTCTTAGTGCTAGTCTAGGGTTTACTGTGCATTTCTAGAAACTTAAGTTTGCTGTTTTGACTCTGTCCCTTGTCCTGTTCGATGTTGATTGGTCACCCTACTGCACAAAGGATTTCAGATTGAAAAAAAAGATATTAATGTCTAGCTCTCTCTTGATGGCACATGAAAATTGATCTTATTACTTGGTCTTTTCTCCTTTTACCCATTCTTCTACTCCTAAGGCTGGGAAATTAATTTCCTCGGTGCCATAATGGAGCATAAATGTATGAAATTCAGAACTATTTATGATGTAGTTAATAATTATTATACATGAATTTCTGCTTCTCTATGTTGGCTTGATTGTTCATTTTGATTTCCCCTTGTGTAGATCAATTCTTTAACTCCTGAATTTGTTTGTTTTGATCTGCAGAAAATTGAGCAAGAGAAGTTGGAAAAAGCTTGCACGCAAGGTACATAAAAAATGGTTATGATTTTACCTTGGTGTTTGTGAATTATTAGTGGTTCAGTTTATACACTTTTAATTCAAAATATTCTGCAGAGTGGAAAGAAAATTCTCAATTACTTTGACACTAGGGAAAGGAATCGTCAGATTAATTTGCGATATGATAATCATCTTGGTGATTGAATATTTGCTGCTTTGGTGTGTTCTAGCCAGAACTTGTTTGGACTTTTATTATGTTGCATATTTTCTAGCATAATATTTTTAGTTTGCATATTTGGTAATTCATTCTTATCAAGGGTGTTATCCTATGTGGTGATATGATATCCAACTAAGGCGAGTTTTAAATGTGTTCATACTGTGTTTACTTTCTGCTGTTATAAGCTTCATGATTTCACTTAAATTTTGAATCTTAAAACTTCGTGGCGAATTTCTAACAGGGACCAAAAGCAGAAGAGACAGCAACAGGCTCAGGGGGTTCAGGATCCGTTGCTGATGCTAAACCTAGTGCTCAGAGCTCCTCAACACCTGGTGTGTCAACTGACAAGTATAGAAACTATGCAGTTGTTGCTGGAGCGGTGACTCTTCTTGGTGCTGGGGGTTGGTACTTGTTGTCAAAAGACAAGAAAGCAGAAGAAGTGCATGACTGAGGCAAATTTACACAAAGCTATGGCTAAGAGGAAATAATGCAGACTAATCTTTGATGTGTTACCTCTTCTCTTCCCCCTTGTAACGAGCACTTTTACACTAAATGGTGGATATACAGTGTGTAGCTGAGATATAATAACTTGTCTGCTACTTTGTGACGATTATATCCATGTTAATTCTAGTAAACTACAGCTCTTTTAGAGGAGGAGGAAGCACACGCTGATACATGCAAATGATTTTTGAGTTGATATGTTCTGATTGGTGATCTGTTCTCTGTAGATTCCGACTTGCGATATTATAAGATTTCCTTTCTCCTACTGCTGCTTTATGGTTTATGGAGCAAATTTATGGTATTCGTTGTATGTATCTACTGCATTTACAGGAAAATGCTGGGCATCAAGTTGTGCCCTGTACCCTTTGCAGAGGAATGAAGAAAATTAGGCCTGAAAATTTTAGAAACGGAAGGACGTAGATGATGGATCTTTTAGGATAGGAAGATGAAGGCAAATTGAAAGTTTAGAAGGCTCTAGGTCTCTTGGCAGACTTTTTCCTTCCCTTAAAATGAAAGGGATGAAGCCTGAAGTAAAGGAAATTACAGTGCAGTGATGTTAATTTCATTTTTGTCAAGGGGGAAAGCTTGAGATCAGTGTACAATTTGTTGATTTGAACGTGCAACCCAAAATGATTCCTCACAGCTTAGTCTATTGAAAGAAGCTAGAAGTTGATGGTTTGGCATTCCAAACTGGGTGAGCGTGAAAATGCGACAGACAGATGTCACTTCAAAGAACTTCAGAAGGAGAGAAATTTATGCCTCTCTTTATCTTCTTAAGTACAGCAAATATAAGCTCCAACCACAGCACATCACCACCCCTGAAAATAGAAGGGTGGACTTGAGGTTATCAGGCATTCCCATGCTTGTTTTCTTTCCTTTCTGCATCAGGTTTTTCATTCTGCAAATTGCCAGCAAGTTCAATGCAGTAGCAACCAATACAAGAACAACTCAAACACCTGTGAATATTAGGAAAATCATAATTACTTTTGTGTTATCTTCTGCAAGATATACATGTTTTGGGTTAGTTCTCGACTGATTCTTGATTTTGGCAACATGTTTTGGCTAATTTTTGAAGTCGGAATCCAAAAAGTATCTTGTAACTTCTGATCTTGGCTTTTTATTATCATTTTTTTTAAGTTTAAAAAAGCTAAAAGCTGAAAAGGTGAGGAAAAAAAAAGACCCAATTGAGAATGTCACGTAGCTGATTTCCAAAATCAGAAGCTAAAAGCACATTCATTCAAAAAAAATCAGTTGAGACCAGGCCCTTTGTATAGTCTTTTGAAAACACTGAATTAACCTCATTTACCAGAGATCATATTCTAGGTGCAACCTTAAATTCTTAAGAACCTCCACGTTTTGGGTCTCAACCTTAGAATCATAATAGCACTTAATTGTAGCCAAGTCAATATTACAAGAAAGGTGACAAGTTAAGGTTTAAGCCATGGTACAGAGCTTTATTCTTCAATACATAACAAAACTATAGAGTGCATTTTTTTTTCTTCTTTTGGGACATAAGCAAAGATAAAAAGCAACTCAGAAATTAGAGCTGACAAAGCATGAAAGTTATAAAATAACATAAAGGGTCAGCAAATTTCATACCTTTAGTTGTTTAGAAGAGGTAGGAATATCAGGATTAAGAAGAAAATCAGAATCAAGTTCTTGCTCTCTCTCTCCATCACCTAATTGATCATAAGTCAAGTCATCATCTATAGCAGCTGCAGCCATTTGATCAGCTTCTTGATCAGGAGTACTAGCCATAATTGCACTTCTTGATTTCCTTAAATTAACGTCTGAGGAGCAAATTAATCTCTAATTAGTACTAGGAAGCAAAAGAATCATCAAGAATAAATATAGCAGAAATTGTACTTGAGATTAAAAAAAAAAAAAAGGCAAAAGAGAAACTACGAAGAGGAAGCTAGAGGGCATATGACACGTGGATTACATGTGTTTTGCTTCTTCGGCTTCACGTGTCTTCTGGGCTAGTACAGCACAATACCGTCGCTACGAGATATATAATATACTTTTTGATGGATGTAATCATGTTGTAAGCTTTGCCCACTACTTCTACTTCATATTTTTTTTTTAATTTTTTGTTCAAAATTATTTTGGGTTAATTACATTGATCGCCCGTGAAATTTGACATAATTCCAAAAATCTCCCATGCATCGCTACACCTTGATTATGTTTCCCTCATTGTATTATATTCCCTCTGTCTCACTTTGATGTTCCTGTTTTTATTTTTCATCCATCTCAAATTAATATACTAATTAACTTTTAATTTATCTAAAATACCTTTATTTAATGTACTTTTATTGTCAGTGAGTGTAATCCACCTTATTCAATAGTTGTTCTGATTCATGCCTTGAATGGTGCAATTTCCTATTCAGTATTATTGTTATTATAATTAAAATAAAGGCATAATGATTAGTCATACTCCTAATATTAGCATAAGGGTATTTAAAAAAATAGTAGGTTAGATTTACTTTTCCAATAAAATTAACTAATTTTCTTAAATTATGTGAAAAAAGTCAAAACTATCAAAATGGGATGGTGGGAGTAATATATGCAAGGAGATTTCTAAATTGTCATACATATTTTTGTTGGATAGTTTAGCCAAGAAGGGCAGTCATTATAAATTCTATAACTTGGAAAACTACTTGAGAAACTCATGTAATTTTAATAAATCTTCACCTTTAATTAAAAAAAAAAACTTAGAGGGGCAGCATTTTACATCTTGGAAGTTCAAGAGGAAAAGCTTACGATGTCACTTTTTAAGGTACTCAATCCACTACCTAAATATATAATGAGACTAGGGAGCACCCAAAGTGAGAAAAAACGTAATGATTAGAGAGCTCCATCCTCATTAAGTCGTCTTAATTTTGAGTAAAGATGAATCTGGCTTGGCAAGTTAATTATAGATTCAATATGATACTCAAGTAGGCTCAACTACATTTATGCCACACTTTTATGTCTATTACCAGATACATCTATTTTCACTCAGCAATGTATTTTGAATGGGCATAATTTCCATCTATCATGTTCATAAAAGAATGAAGAAATGATGCCCAAAATCCCTTTTCATAGTAACCGGAATTGGCACAAATCTACCACGATCATAGGAGTATATGTTACAAATTCACTATCTTTGGCATTAGATGTGAATGACAATTAGAACAGATACCAGCAAAGACTTGTAAAATGCACTTGGTAAAACTTTTTTGCGCATTTTGCTATGACATATAGTAGTATGTTTTCCATTGAGTAAAGATTAAGCGTAAGTAAGGGTAATTTACCAAACATGATGATTATCAATCCAAGAAGTTTCCTAGACTTGGTATATCAGAAGTGAGAAATGACTGGCGTTTTGATGGTTGCATGATATGATTGATTCTTGACCAAAATCATTGAGATTAATAAGTGAAGTTGGTCTCCAATCAAGGTGAAGGTTGTTATGACACATGTATTATGGTTGCTAATTAGACTACTACTAGTAAATACTACATTTTTTTTCTGTTGTCCTGCTTGAATTTCAGCAAGCACATGCAATAATTAACTACACTTTTATATCCGACAAAATTTTGTGTCAAGTACATCATGGCAGGGTCAGAACTAACAAGTAATGAAGCTGGTGCGAGGGTAGTTGTAGATGAATCCAGCAAGGTACCAGGGAAAAAATTGCTGTACAATAAGGGTCATTTGTTATTACTATTACTATTATTTTCCTTCAAGGATCATTACAAGGATAAAAACCAAATTTCAGGAAAAGGGCAATGAGTTTTGGTGATTGTGGAGTTTAGAGTCAAAACACTAATGAGTTAAGAGTTAGACTGTGGATTTATTTGATTCATGCGTTTAAAACTTTATCTTGAGATACAATATAATGATGGATATTACAAATTGATACTCTAAATTGTAAGAAAAGAGGGATATAACCAATCTTCGAGCAGATAAGGAGTCATCTTGCTAGATATATGTATATGGCATAGCATGATTCATTGATTGCTTCTCATTTGGGACCCTTGATATGAATGAACCATCAATTGCTATCACTCTATCTTTTGATCCCAAAACTTGAGCAACATATTATTGTTGCATTATTGCTCGAAGAATATCCTTGTTTGGATTGCATTTTTCTGGATTTTTTTTATAAAAAAATTACTGTAGCGATTTGATATATATAAGGTGAAAGGTGATTGAAAAATGTATTTACGAAAAACGTATCAATTTCAAAGCTGTCCAAACAAGAAGAAAAACAGAGAATAAATGAAGAAGAAATTACAAATGGATGCTTGAAAATGAAGAAGAAAAACAGAGAATAAATGAACCCTGGAATGCTTTTTCTCAAGGGATTAAAACTGAATTCAAATTGAAAGTTGAAAGAAGAACAATTAATGACATCAACTTTGACCCCAAATGACAAAAACTGATCTATATATTTCTGATGTGGCATAATATTACTGGACACACCAAGATACCAAAAAGAATATTAAGCCAGAGCAACAAACGATAAGGCCAAAAAGACCCCCGACGAGCAGCTCAGATGTCTGATGACATATTGGGATCCAAAGCAAGAACACATCTTCAAGATATCACCTTCTGAAGTGAATCTCCCCAAAACCCAATTTCACACACTAAACACTTGCAGACTCACACATACACAATACACTACCATGTCCAAGATTTATATATAGGAGTAATACAATATATATAGAGAGTAATTTTTCGGCTAACTTTATGGCTTTCCCCTCTTCTCACTCTCCATTTCCTCTTCTCTCTCCTCGAGCACATATCTGATTTCTTCAACGCTTCCATCATTCAAGAGCAAGCCAGAACAGAGCCAACAACACAAGAAAGAAACGTATACTAATAAAAAATGGAAAAATTAGTCATCAGTCAGCGGTTCATGATTCTCACGTCCCATCTCTCCTCCCTCCTTACCATTCCTTCAATCTAACTCTTGTATAACTGCTACCCCTTTATACGAATCTCTCGCAGTATTCCATTTTTCTTCATATTATTCATGCATCCCATTCGTTGCCTCCCTCAAACTATAACCACCAGTCCTCCACCATTTTGACATTTTACATCAAGATTGAATCTTTCCACCCCATTTCTTCCATTTTTTTAGACCCTTTACCAAATCTTGAAGAACCCATATTTTAATTCTCAAGAAAAAGACGAGATTCTTGCTTTGTTGATTTTTTTTTGGGAGAAAATAAAAAAAACCCATTTTTTAGTTCTACTGAAAAGGCCAGCCATGACAGAGGTACTCCACTCATCTTCCTCCTCTTCTTCTCCTTCAATTTCCACCCCAACCGACAATGGACATTGTTTCAGTCTTTTCTGAGAAGAAGAGAAGAAGAGGAAGAAGAAATTATTGCTAGAATTACCGGTAGTGAGGGGGAAAGTGAAGAAGAAGGAGGAGAAGTGAAAGAAAAGAGAACAAGGAGAGAAGGGATCATCAGCTGTCTTTACTAGCTTTTCTGGTGACATTGATTAGGAAAAGTTTTTGGATGGCTTGCAAGACTACTACTGGCGGTGGTGGAAGAGAAGAGCTTGGTGGCAGAGGTGGAGTTGCTGCAGGAGGGATGGAGATTGGGTGGCCCACTAATGTCCGCCATGTTGCACATGTCACCTTTGATAGGTTTAATGGCTTCTTGGGTTTGCCTGTTGAGTTTGAGCCTGAAGTCCCCAGAAGGGCTCCTAGTGCTAGGTACATTCTTGCTTTCTTTCTTTCTTTCTTTCTTTTTCTTCCTTCTGGTTATTTATTTATCCTGAAATGTGGACGAATTTCCTTTTTCTTGGATTTTGGAATTCTCCATTGTAATTTGTGTTGTTTGTTCGTGTACGTGTGCATTTTGGGTTCAGGGTCTTGAACTTGTGAGACTTTTTTGTTGGTGAACTGTTAGTTGTGTTTAATAGGAAATTTTGGAATTGGACAAAATAATTTTTGTATCAATGAGCACTTATGTAGCTGATTCTTTTATTGAACGTTTACTAGCTTGATGGTTTTTCTTGAACGCAATTCTGTAAATTTAGGTTTTCCTTGCTGCTGTTTAACTGGCTGTACGTTTTGCTTATGATTCTATCAGTTCATTTGGCACATTAGATATATGACACAAAAGTTGGATTACTGGTTCTTCCAAATTGAGATCTAGCTTCAGTCAAATGGTCTAGGGACTGAAACTTATATGCGAGTAGAGCTTTATAAGTAAAAATTTGTTGGTTGAACACCTTTTATGATACTTCAGTAATTTATTTCTCAATTTTAATGTGGGTTAAGGTATTTGGGAAGGTGTGGACTTGCTATACTTTACCTCTGAGATATTAAAAGACAGGATTGATTAGTTTTCCTGCATTGAGTTTCTTCTCAAACTGTAACTGGAAAAGATGTTTCCAGAAATATGACCAGAGTTTCCTTATCTTGAAAAAGAAGATAAGCTGGAGTTAGGCTTAAACCCTGGCTTCTACTAATCTATATGCTTATTCTACTGTGTTTATACCAATTTGCTTTCTGAGAGAACTCATCTTTTGCTGTAACCAAAAAATGATTTCCTGTCAAAACTGCGTTTATCCATCTTCTTTTTGTGATGAGATACAATATGTTCCTCCACTTTGAATCAGTGCATGAATCTACTTATTCATTTGTGCTTTTGTTATCCTCTAAAACAAATCTGTATCTGCTAAGGGAGCATTTAATTTTGCTTTCTGCTGTTCTCTGTTGTTGCCCATTCAATATGAGTTATACGTCAACCTCCAATTGTGTATCAAGTAATTTGGTAGATGTCTCGAACCTTTCTTTTGTTGCAAGTGATAATGCACAAAAGTAGTTTGTATATCCTTCCTCGTCTTGTCTGTGAGCTACCAAATAACTCCCTTGTTATGTGCATTAGGAAAGTTTTGTCTATAAACTGATATTCATTGGCCAAAATGTGCATTATCTCATTCCCCTGGGACACTACTGTTTTCTGGACCTTACAACCTTGCTTGGACCAAGATGGGGCACCTGCATATTTGGATCTTTGAGATCAAGGTGTCCTTCATTTGTTTCTTTTAATGGCAAGCAGGATTGGCATGGGATTGAAGCCCATTATGTGAAGGTTAACTGGAGACCCTTTTCTTTGGTGAACTCTCTTTTTCAAGATTGACCTAATTTTCTAGAAACAGGTGATAAGATACTAGTTGATATTTTGAGAAGTTGGATCTGCTTTAGTTTGCAAAATGACTTCTGGTACTTGCCCAATCTCAAATTTGGCAAATACCAAATACAAGGGGAAGAGAGGAAGAGGTAGGGAGAGGGAGATAGCTTCAGTGGAAAAGTGGGGTTCTTGAGATAAAGGTGTTTATTGTTTCTATTAAGAGCTGCATATCTGGTATATATGAGCATATGCATTTTCAGAAAACTTCCCATGTCTGGGATGCCTGCCTTGGCTGGTTTGATCTTGCGTTTATGTATGACAAGCTTGTAATGCAATGTGTGTTATCCACCAGTAACTCATGTATTTATGGATGGAATTTAGAGCTATTTATAGTATGCTGTTGCTTATCTTTATATCAGTTATAAATCCTCTTTAATCATGCACCAAGCAGAATATAATCTGGACTTGGTTCCCTTGGGGTGTCCAGAAGTTAACATCTTTATTTTCATTCCTACATATTTGCAATGTTTCAATGTGTAGTTTACATCTTTGAGAATCCATTTTAAGTGTTAATCATTTCTTAGCATGAGTGTGTCCTCACTGTTAGTGACTTTTTGAAACTTGAACCAACAGTGCCACTGTTTTTGGAGTTTCCACAGAATCCATGCAGTTATCATTTGACTCCAGAGGGAACAGTATTCCAACAATCCTTTTACTTATGCAAGGACGTTTGTATGCTCAAGGTGGCCTACAGGTGAAGACTTTTTGTTAGGATCTTCTGTTTCATTCATGAAATACATTTCTCTGTATGGCTAGTAAACTCTCCACAACCTACCCTTTAATAAAATTCACAAGTTTTGAAGTTTAACTTTTCAACTTATGCAGGCAGAAGGCATTTTCAGAATAAATGCAGAAAAATAGCCAGGAAGAGTATGTGAGGGACCAATTAAAATGGGGGGACTGTTCCAGAAGGCATTGATGTTCACTGTTTGGCTGGCCTAATCAAGGTGCACCTCAAATGCATTTGGTATTCTGTTATTTAATAATGTCTTGTTCATGATGGCATTAATGGGGAAGCTAGGATGAATGTACATTAATGAAATTTTTATATGTATATTTACCTCCGTTTTTTCAGTTTCTCCCATGGCTGTTTAACTTTATTAGAGGGATATTTTGCAATCATCCTGACCTCCAAAATATGAGTAGATATGACTGCCATATCCTTTTTTAGTTATAACTTTGCTTCTTCTGTTGGACAACATTAATGGGAGTGCATATTTATATTACAAGTTAGTAGATATGGATGGTTTATGTTAAGACCATTCGTGTTTATAATGATACATATCTTGTTAAAGGCATAACCTAGATCATAAAGTATTGAGACTGACAGAGTGCTTGAGCCATTGATATCTATCCTAAGTGTTATCAAGCAGTTAAAAGTTGAACTAACCTGACAACCTGGTATATATTACTTCTTCTATTTTTTTTTCTATATGCTAATAAACAATTACAAACCTTTTGCTGGGCTTTTCGTTGTAATAAAGGTTCCCGCTTATTGTTCTTGTTTGTATTCTGGAAATGAAACCCATCTGAATTACCTCTCATTTTTTGTGAATAAATTTGGGGAATTCTAGCTTGTTAAGTACTTCTCCATTTAGTGTATCATACTTTTAATGGAATTACTGATTCTATTGGCCTTTGCTATACATGTATTCTTAAGTAAATATGTTCATTTCCCTGTGATTGTGTTTTGCTGTATGAAATCTTATATACAGAATTTTGACATAGTGTTTTGATACTCGCATTATGCAATAAGCTCCTTGATATAGGCACATCTAACCTTGAAAGTTGTAATGTGTTAATTCGATTATTCTGTACCCTAGTGTCAGCTCATGCCTTTTCATGATAAACTAAAGTATAACTTCTTTGTAATTCATCACCATACTGATGATTATTGTCAGTAACTGAATGATAACAGACTACCCAGAGTCCCATTAGCTTATTGACCAACAATGAAATTCTGCGCTAAGATGGAAGTTCAACCATCTTAGGTAGTATCAATTAATCATCTTTTTTGGGCTCAGTTTTGGGCATTCAATTGACTACAATAGGATGGAGATTGTTGGTTATGTAGAATGTAATTAGGTGAATATGTGGACTTTCATGATTAAGCATTAGATATGAAATCTAGATTATAAATCTCTAACCAAATGAATTCTACTTGTAATCTGCTTCTGTTTTTTCATAGAGTATGAAGATTGTTTCAAATTTTCTTTTGTCTTCTTTATATCTGGGTTTGATGATTATATTCATTCCTGAAAGATCTCTCTCTCTCTTTCTCTCTCTCTCAAGTGTCTTTGGAGCAGAAGCAAGAAGAAATTCATCTTCTTGGGCCAGTCCAAATATCTTCAACAGTTGCATAAAATGGATTGATTATATGCTTTGGGAAAAGATCTGTGTTTGGAAAAATTCTGATTAGTTGTACTTGCTTTTGAGTTTGCAACAGTTACTCTTTGCAGTAGGCATTTTATTTTGCTAACCCCATTGACTAGTAGTCACTGCAAGTTTTAGGGTTGACTTAATTTTCACATGATCCTGCAGGCTTGGTTCAGAGAACTCCCTAGGGGTGTATTAGACCCTATTTCGCCTGAGCAGATTATGCAATGCCAAACAATGGAGGATTGTGCAGCACTTGTGAGGCTTCTACCCCCAACTGAAGCTGCTCTACTGGATTGGGCAATCAACTTGATGGCAGATGTCGTTCAATTGGAACATCTAAACAAGATGAACTCACGCAACATTGCCATGGTATTTGCGCCCAATATGACGCAGGTAATGTTCTAGCAGCTACTTATCTTTTATAGTGCTGTAAGTTTTGATGGCATTAGGATGAGCATCTAATTTAACTTTTTTTTTATTTTTTATTAAATCAACTTTGCTTCCTTTTGGTTATTGTGATTTGTATTAAGTTAATGATTCGCTTTTCTCCGCTGCATACCTGAAAACATACTTTGTTCTACTTAAAGAAAAGGTATAAGAATCAAATCTTAGTTTTTGTCCATTGGGGAACTAAGCTTCCAAGGCAGAATTCTTCACACACAAATGTCAGATGCTATGACAATATACCACTTCCAAGAAATTTGTTAAGCTTAAAAGGGAAAAAACTTACTGAGACCAACTTAAAGATACTTTAAAGAGAAGGAATGATAATTTTAGACCATTTCTATCATCTCTGTGTGTATTACTATCTCATTCTGGCCGCCCAGCCATAAGAATTTTGACAGCAGCATCATACTTGAAATTATGCATCTCTGAAGTGACAGTAGGAGTTATAATGGGCATCTGTAACTGTTCCAACTCCACTGTACCTCCCAAAAAGAAAAAGGAAAAAAGAAAAACCTGTCCGAATGTTAACATATTTATGGTGACCTTATCTATATGGTGAGTTTCGCTAATCATACTTTTGCTCTTCTTGAATTTATTCTTAACAATATCCTTTGTTCCTTTTTAACTGAGTTGATTTTTTTAATTCTTTTTCCTTCTGCAGATGGCTGATCCATTGACTGCATTAATGTATGCAGTCCAAGTAATGAATTTCCTCAAGACTCTTATTGAGAAGACCTTAAGAGACAGAGAAGATTCGGTTGTAGAACAAGCTTCCATGTTCCATCGTGAACCCTATGATGAGAATGGACATCAGAGTCCAGAGGTTTGTGTGGAGGATGCTACTGAGTCAAATGAAGAGCCAGAACCTTTGTTCGTGGCTGGAGAACCTGAGCCAGATAGTGCTTCTGAGTGTCAGCAAGTAGATAACATTAGCGTTGAGGAGTATGTCAGTTCTTCAACTTCTCCTGAAGAATGTTCTGATGAAAGTGTGTCTAGTGGAACTCCCGTTGGTCCCTATACAGCAACCAATCTAGCAAGTGGTCCAAGGACTGACATCAAAGAGAGCATCCCAGAAAGCAGAACTGGCCAGTCCAGTGATTCCATTCAGATGAACTGTACTAAGAGAACAGAGGAGCAGCATATGGTGGCTCTAGCTATTGGAGTTCAGAATAAGAGCAAAGGAGTCAGCAATTTGAGCCGTATAAACTCCCTGACAGAGAGAATTGAAGCCTGGCGTTAATGATGCCCAATAACTTAGCAGAACTGACTTCATGATGAAACAATTCTGCGTTCAGTTTGATACTTTGATATGTGAAAAATTGTGAATTACCATGTAGTGCTACTCAGTGGTTTGCGACAGCAGTTTCACTTTCAAGCGTACACTTCTTAATAGCTTCTATCCTGAACATCAAGAAATGATTTTCATGTGTTTGGTTTCAGTTGGCATCCACGGATGTCAGCATGAGATGGATGATGGTGCTTCTTCTGGAGCCTAGTCCACAGTCTTCCCTTAAGATTTCAAAGGCAAATTCTCTTATCATTTTCTTGTGGAAGCTGGTTGTAGTGCATGCATCTTTTGATGCACCAGGACCACGTCACAGATATGGATGTTGTTTGCACCACTATTATCTGATGGTGGTAAATTTTCATGCCAATAACACTGGAAAAGCAAAATATCCTGTGGATTTTGGATTCTCACTAGCTGCCTCAGTAGCAATCCTCATCCCTGGATTCTTTAGACAGCCCAGAGATCTGAAAGATCCAGCAGGGTGGCCAGTAGTTGTTGACCAATATGGAATATTCTTTAGGCACCGGTGCTATAGACTTGGATTTATCAAAGCCAAGGATAGGCAACACTAAAGCCAAAATAGCATACTTTTCGTTTGTCATTTTGGGTAGAGATGGAACTTCGAGAAG
This sequence comes from Coffea humblotiana, assembly GCA_023065735.1. NCBI lineage: Eukaryota > Viridiplantae > Streptophyta > Magnoliopsida > Gentianales > Rubiaceae > Coffea > Coffea humblotiana. The sequence goes on along the minus strand of CM041208.1, from coordinate 25,138,058 downwards.
CCTAATGCACATAAAGTTCAAATACTCCATTTCTTGAATCTACTAGATGGGAATATTACTGGGATCTGAGGGCAATTGAAACTAATGGTGTCGGTCGTTATATTTTCTTTTTTGGGACGACAATCTATCTATGATGTAAAGTAAACTGTAGTGACCATCAAAATTTAGCTCACAAAACAGGCTCAAACAATCGAGGATCACATCAAGAAAAATTGACTTGATGAAGCCTTTCATGACTCAGTACTAACATCCATCCTGATAGGGAAAACTTGGGAGGTGGGAGTTGCTGATATGCTAAGAAGTGTTCGTTGTGGTTTTGGGGTTTTAACAGATCACATCAGTATGCTCTGTAAAGCATTCTGCAGTGCCAGTACAGATTAGGAGTTGCAATAAAGTTGCCGAGCTTGTGATCCCATTTATAGCACAGCCCTCTTTGCAAATATCATTCATCGTCTTCAGTGGTTTGCTAGCTGCTTTTTAAACCTTCCATTCGCACTCCCAATACGTGTACAAAGTAGATGCAAATGAGGAATTCTTTAACCTTCACACGCAAGCAACTGAATTACCTATGAACGGAGAAGAACTCCAATTTTGGCTAAGATAAGATTTTTTATGCCAGAAAAGAGTACCATTTTGCCTTTGCATGTAGAATTCAAGAACATCTATTATTTATCTATCTATCTATCTATCTCTTTATTACCGTTATAAAGGTACCATGAGTGTTGGTGTTTTAAATGTAAGCATCATTAGGGTCTTAGTTTTTCTTATCCTCATTATGCCCTTATTAATTGATTGAAGTATCATATATTGCCCTTATTATGTAATAATCATGACAAAACACTATGTGATGCGTGTTGGTTTAGAAGTGTTAAATGAGAAGGCAAAATATCATCAATGACGAATGAGAAGAGTAAAGGTTAAATTGAGAATTAAATTCACTGTATTATAGCATATCGATTAAGAAAATGAAAAAAAAAGGCTAGAATAATTCAAAAATACTAAAACAAAAGGGTTTTTTTTTGAAGGAAACAAAAGGTTTTTTTTTTTAACTGCAATTAACCTTTCAAAATTGTGCTTATGTTAATGCACCTTTAGCAGGTATTAGTAGTTCCTATATCTATGCGTATATTGTGTAACTTTCAATGATGCTATGTTACAATCTTTCAGATATTTAGCACGCATAAAACGTTGGTATATGCCAAATGTTATCATCTGGCAGGAAAGATAAGGCAACTGGTAATTTTTTTACAGTTTCTACACAAAAACTGTGACCACCAAAATTCATCCAAAGTTTGATAACCACCCATCCTTGTTCCACTCCTAAGTTAGAGGCACCCTGAAACCAGCATCCCCAAATAAATAGCAACTTTCCACTCTTGACTTTATCAGCAGAACCATGCCCTTCCCGTGCATGTCTCCCTCTTAGGCTTTGCTGTTTGCTCTCTTATCTCTCTCTTTTTTTTTTATCTCTGATGCATAACTCTTCTTGTGCTTAGTCTTGTCATGTTTTCTTTCTCGAACCATCTTTTCCACAATACAGTGGAAAGTACAAACTATGGCTACGGCCTGTGGAAGCCTTCAACACATATTTGACAGGCCATTACCAGAAAGTCCAACTCTACTTGAGCCCTTTTCTTCATGGAAACAGATTAAAACCATGAACCCAATCCCAGATTCTTCTTTTGCAGAGATTTTTGGAGAAGCACATTTCAAGGAGAATGAAGTTGTTGAATCTGTTGAGTTCCCCTCTTCCTCTTCATCTTCTCTTGATCTCCCTGCTGAATCATCTTCTTGCTCATCCTCATCGTCACCGTCATCGCTGTCCTCTTCATCATTGTTGGCAGATATATATCAACAAAATAGGATTGAAAGGCCACTTGACAACAAGGATGACAGCAGCAAAAGCCCCACATCAAGCTATTGTCCAACGCCAAGCCACGAGAAACATTACAAGCATAGTAATAGCTTTTCTTCCGTGAATTCGGAGAGTTTATCATTATGCACGGAGGGTCTTGGATTTGAAAGCTCTGACGATGTGGAGGATTTGGGAAATGAGACTAGTTTCGACATTCAGCAGGAGCACCAGCCCCCAGAGGAGAAAATATGCTTTTTTAAGGAATCAAAAAGGTCAAGAACAATTAAAGGGTCATTTCCTCCACCAATTTCTTGTATAGGAAGGACAGGAAGGCCTTGGGTGTCTTTTAGATCATATAGACAAGACGGCAGGTTTATTCTTCAGGAGATTAGATTTCCGACTCAAGAGTTTCTGCATGCATGCAGAGAAGATGGACGTTTGAGGTTGCAGCTTATTCAATCAGATGATGAAATTCTTGAGGGTGAGGAGGATGAGGAAGATGAAGAGGATTATTATGATTCTGAGGAAGTAAATTTGGAAAACGATGGTGATGATAGCGATGATGAGCATGAGCACCATTAGAATATTGCAGACAGAAGAGAGATTGAAAGAAATGATGCTGGAAAGCATGTTCTAATCAGGACCAACAATAACCAACATAGCTCACAAAATAGGTAGAGAAGCTCCCAGTCTTGTTTGATTCTTTCTGCAGCCAAAACTTCCAAGTTTGTGGCATGTTTTGTGATCTTAATTTGGAAATAAATAGAATATTGATATAGGCAGATGGTGAATTCACCTGTAGATTTTCCAGCAGACAATTTTTGTTTCTTTATTTTCTCATTTATTTCTTTGCAGTATTTCATTCTGCCATATCTCCTGGATTATTCTAACTCCTATCGGCAATGTATTCATGATTTCTTGCCTGCATCTCTTCCTCAACTCAACGTACAAGAAAAATTAATCAAGATTGATCAGAAGAGTGTTAGTAGCCAAATTCAAGAGCTTCTTGTGCCTGAGCAGTAATCATAAGTGTACTCTGATTAAGTTTTATAACCACATGTAAACATCAAGTGCTAGAAGCAAGCTGAAATCTTAAAAAAGGGGGAAATATTTAATCGTGAATCCAAAAGCCTGCTTTCCATACACTTTGGGAATAAACTATTTCAGCAGTCAAGTTCCTTCATATCAAAATTTTGAATCTCTCTTTTTTCTACCCTTTCTTGATACAGTAGTTCTTGATATTATTTGTTTTTCCAATTCCATATTTCCCTTTCTAGGATCCACCACAGAGAGGAAGAAAAGCCAAAAAGCATGAAAAAACCGGCATAAGCTAGCCCAAAACTCGGTATCCTTTCTTCTGATGGAAAATGAAAATCACAGACACTTCATCCTATATCCAACCCCAGCTAGTCAAACTTTTGCAGCTGAAAATGAACAGGAGCAGTGTTGAAATATTAGTGCATTTTTACTGTGAAGTTGTGCTTGTGCGTAGAAATATTAGTGCATTCTTACCCACTAGCCCTACTTGGTCTTGAAACACACATAAAAAATGATAAATGTTTCCCAACTCAGAGCTTTGTGTCACGCCATGCCTGATGCTACCAAACTAACATAAAAAAACATGAGGGCTGATAGAAGTCAAGATTGCCTGCATAATACCCTTATTTTCCAGCCAGCTTCAATTATGGGTAGCCACTATACCAACTAGAAAAGAGAAAGCACTAGAACATTGACTGGAAACAAGACCTACATAGAAACTGTTCAAAGCCCCGGAGGCCATTGATATTTTGGTGAGAATAGATTCTGAGAGTTATTTTCAGCCTATTTCTGGATAAAAAAAAGTTGTAAAGCAAAAATAATGACAGGTACGTCTACGGAGACGCTCTTATGAGGTCATATAGGATTTTGTGGACAACCAAATAAGTCTTTGTTCATGTCACACATGGCAAGACATCAACCAAGTCTTTGAGGACTAAAAGCCATCTGTCTCTTGGCCTGAAAACGGGGAGCTTGCTAAAACAGCTTGCTGCTTCTTGACTAAAATCTGAGTCCACTGTGCTTCCAAGTGGCCGTGGAATAATTTTTTGAAAAAAAATATTATAATTTGTTTTATATGTGATGTATGAAAAATAAAAAAATAAAAAAAGTATTTCCAACCAAGTTGGAGGGCCATGACCAAGCTTATTGACACATCTTTTTTCCTCCTCTGGACCCAATAATCTCTGAGGAAAAAGTTCTGAGATTTATGTTTACACTTTAACTCAGGTACAATAATCCATATGCAAGAAAAACAGTTGAAGAGTAGAACAGTAGCTTTACTTCGGAATGCATTACAACCTAGTCAAATCCCCTGTCCAAGCAGGAAAAGATGGTCAGATGCTGTGGGCCAAATGCAGATTGATGAAGAGACAAATGAAGTGAACGTAATACTACTAGCTTTTTTATTCTCTTTTTTGTTTGGGTGGGCACTAGAAAATTTTGGCAACATTTGGCCTTAACGTTAGCTGAGGACCCAAAGACAAGCTAATCGTTAATCAGATTGCAAGATATGCCATTACATAAAAGATACCATGGACCACCTTGTACAGATACATCACTTTGATGAGCAAAAAAAAACACCAATAACTGGTCCAAAAAAACATTGAATATCTAACACATGCAATCCTCCAGAATTTGATCCTCAAGTGGTAAGTCCTATACTGTTAACACAAATGTTCCACGTAGCCACTCACACAGTGACAGTGCTCAGAAACCTTGATCTGAGGCTCAGACTTTAGATGCTTACTAAGACCAAGATATTTTGGATGCCAGTAGTGGATACAACTAACGCATAAAGAGCAGGGTGTAGCTTTTGAAAGTGGCATAAGATATGCTCGTATCTCTAAAGAAGTCCAATACTGAATACTCTACTACTCTTGCTAAGCTCCTACATATTGGTTCTCTATCTAAAGAAATACCCAAGTCTCAAAACAAAAACCAAACTTCTCTTTCATCAAAAAATTGAGTACCATCTCATGATTTCAAGTGTCTCAGCTAAAAATTGTAACAGCATAAATTACAGAGGTGGATTGCTGCCATCTAATGTCAATAGCACCTTGTATAAATCTGGACGTCGATCGCGAAACACTCCCCAACTATATCTCTTGTATTTGATTTGATCCAGATCAAATTTTGCCACGAGAACAGCTTCCTCTTTGTCATCAGCAGTTGCAACAATTTCTCCAGTTGGTCCTGATCAGAACATCAATGCTCAAACTCCTACTCACACAGATGATAATATGAAGAAACTTTTTAAAGGCCAGCAATATTCTAGTTATCCTGGCACATAACATACCAGCTATAAAGGAATTGCCATAGAACATGATTTCACTTTTGCCATGTTCTGTCTGAATTATCTCTTTTCCAATGCGGTTCGAAGCTATTAAAGGCACCTGAATGTTACCACATATGTCAGCAAGGCCTCAATTTAGACAACTTAAAACATTTGTGTACTCAAAGGTATTAAAATTCTACAGTGAGGGACAAAAGTATATTCCAGCATATATCAAATGAGGCACAAAATGATCAGGAATGCAAGATTAAAACTTAGTTCTATGCAACCTCCTAAACTAACAAATCTTACATTCCTGAAGTTCAAAAGCATCAGCTTTTTGTTCATGAATCAACACCTGTTATAGCCAATAGTCCAACCATCATGTATTGCTTTGATTTATGGAAAGGGTCCTTATCATTCAGTGGCTGTCTTATCACAAATTTCAGTGACCAGTGATGAATCAGTTATGCTAGATGCTCACTTCAATGTTGTAACTGGAATAAAAGGTAGAGAAACTCTTTGATTGACACTCAGATGAATACTTAATCTGGTGGCCCCTCGAGAAATGACAATTGTAAACAAAAGGTGACATTGCAGAACTGGTAGGAAGGGACAAGGTTCTCAAAGAGAAGCCTGAAAATATATTTCCTGGAAAGTAATATGTAGAGCTAGGGGCAAAATTTTTTACATGGCCCCCTGAATCAGCTTATACTCATGAAACTTTCAAGTTAAACAGAAGGGGCCAAAAGATAGAAATCTTATTGCATGACAAAGTTTCTTCAGCTTTAGATGGACAAGAGTCAAATTATCCATGTGAAATTTTAGCAAAGCATTTAGCCCTTGGAAAGAAGAGACAACCATCTTTCCTTGGAAAACAGAAACTCTAAAACTGTTTGGAAAACTACAACAAAACATTCCTAGAAAAGGCATATGAAACAGAAGGAGATCTGTGTTATTTAGTGCCATAGGCTTCAAGCGACAAGAAAAATGTCAACCAGGCTTATTGCATTAGAAGATGGCAAGCTCAAAATATGGAAACTCTTGACACAAAGAGTGGTGTTTGCAAGAAACCATAAAGGATTTGCAGCTTAGCTAATGTGCTTGTAGGAGACAGGAGCTTCCATTTATGAATGAAGCCCATGAGAGATAAATTTAGAGCTTCTCAAGGCAAGGAGGGAACAGGACAACCTGGAATTAGCATTTCAATACTTCAGTTTAAAAGATAAACAGGTATCTAGTAACTCTGATAAACTTTTGGATACAAAATTCTCCTGTATAGTGTTAAGGTAGTGGAAGTGCTTTGGTGCCTTAGCCATAGACTTCGACTCAATTCTGAAAACAGGCATTTGAAATCATGTCCCACCTATATGAAATCTCCCAGGCAACAGCAGACCGAATGCCATGACACTTCTTTTCATTGCATAAAAATGGCGGCAAATCTAAAAGAAGACAATTTTGGTTAATTGTGTATTGTATGGTCAAATGAAGTCCAAGATAGTTAAGAGTTCTACCAAGAGGAAGTACACGGTGGTTTGTTATGCATTATACAGTGCATGCATATAGGTCCGACTCCTTCAAGCCAAAATAACCAGAACCACTAACTTATGAACACAAAAACATCTGCAACAATTACTGTGGAAGTCCCCACTAAAATTTTAATCCAACATATAAAACGTGTGCATTAACTTGACAAAGTCCAAGGTTAAAAACATCCTTCAGGATATCCAACTCACCAGATTAGCCCCAGCATGCCCTTGCATCACTCTCTTCCAGTGATCTCGAGAATCAAGGCCTTCATCTTGAGGTTCAGAACCAATAGCAGTAGGGTACAACAATATTTCTGCACCTTGAAGAACCATAGCTCGTGCAGCCTCAGGAAACCATTGATCCCAGCAAATTGCTGTCAAGCACAAGCAGTAGAAAACTTAGATTTCCTATTTCCTTCTGGAAGCTGATTGAATCATTTGTTTAAGCCTTCAATTTTTTCTACTGCTACCCGTAATTTTGAGCTTTGGAAGACACAGCTTCTATATCATTTGTTATGCATTTTGACCATGAGTGGAAACATCAATCTGGAACCTATGGGCACACCTCATTCGAAATGATTGCAGGATGATATGAAAAGCAAGGAAAAAGGAAGACTTACCAACTCCAATTTTTGCAAATTTAGTTTGGAAGACCTGGTCATTGTCACCATCATCAAAACATCAAGGTTATTAAAAAGAAATCACAATTGGTGTTGACAGAAGCAGTATATGCTCAGAACTAATCTAGCTAAATCACCTTAAAGCCAGTGTCTCCTGGATTAAAGTAAAACTTTTCTTGGTACCCTGGAGAGGAAACTTCACATGTCAGACTTAATTTCTTATCACATATAAACAACATGAAAACATCACATATCAGATTTAAATCAACCATCACACTCGCACACCTGGACCGTCAGGGATGTGGGATTTCCTATAAAGCCCAAGATCTGTTCCGTCAGCATCAATTACAGCTACTGAATTGTAATGGGCATTGTTTGCCTCCTCAAAGAAACTAACTGGTATCACTACTCCCAGTTCTTTGGCGAGCTTTTGCATTCTGAGAAGCACACCATGCATAAAATATTGCTTAAGGAATGTCAATGAATGTGAAGAAAATAAATCATTTCTACTAAAACAAGCTGCTCCATCAGCCACACGAGTACAAAGAGGAAAAAATGAAGAAACGAAGATTTTTTACCTTAGAATTGTTGGATTTCCCTTACAAGGCTTTGCTCGCTGAAAGAAATCCTCCCTTTGAGCTTGACAAAAGTAGTAACCCTCAAATAATTCCTGGAAATCCGAAAGGAAAATAAAACACAAGTGGCATCCACAACAACAGATATACTACGACTACATCATCATCCAACTCTGTTAGGAAATGTAACTGGTTGTGCCAGATTTTGGCCATTGCACACGTCATTTTTCCCCAAAAGTGTCAAAAACATGAAAAAAAAAAAAAAGAAATGGCAGAAGACTTTCAAGATTGATTAAGACTACGAGGACTTTTGTTTGGAGCTTTATATTCCATGTATGAGGAGGACTAACCTGTATGAGAATGATATTAGCACCCTTCTGATAAGCTGCTCTAACCAATCTGCAAATATGAACAAGTCAGAGATAAAAATCAATAGTTGATAAAGGTTTAATTTTCTTGTTCTCAAGGTTATTATCTCAGCAACAGTGTTCTTACATATGATGAAGTTAAATTCTTAGTAAGCCCAATTTTGTTTTAGCAACATATGGTTTTCAATAAAACAATTGGTACGAAAAACACAAGCAGGCAATGTTCAACAGTAATGTTGTTTTCGTCTCTTGGGTGATTAGCTCCAGATTATTAATACAAAACCACAAAAGTACAACCAAAGATGTTTTTCTACCATTGTTCTAATAAGGAACAGCTATTTCACTTATTATGACAGAAGAATATCTCAGTCTGCCAATCAAGAACTGCCCAAGATGATTCCTTTTACTCACACGTGCCATGTTATTATTTTGTCTAAATAGACAAACCTGCTTCATAATGCCCTGACCATACACAGGACCCAGTGTAAACCAAGTGTACATTTCACACAACCTTAGAGTCATGCAGCCAAAGAATTCCCCATGCTTTGAAATTTAAACCTCCCACGTTTAAGGTTTTCTATCTTTTTCTATGTTTCTAGCTGCAAATGAGCCACAGAAATTCATTCCTCTGAAGATTATGCCATGTTTTACATCTTCCAATTTTTGATGGGGGTGACCCAAGGTAAAGAAGATGGCTAAGCTTCAATTATTGGCATTTACATCCACCAGATTCAATCTTAGAACCTCAAGTTTCACAGCTGCTCCTTGACCATCAGCTAGTGCTAGAATTCAGCAACATCTAATCCAGTGTTTGGAAGTTCCAAACAAACAATAAAGCTCCAATCTTTTAGCTTAAAGGGATCTGACAAACACATTACTGGAACAAAATTCAGCAAGTATATCGAAAAATGAATGGCAAACAAGATCAGATTTTTCAAATTTGCCAATCAAACTCAACGAAACCTCAATTAATCTTTTACTTAAAAACCTCAATCATTTGCACTAAGCCACCAAATCCCTTTTCACAGCTTTATTTATTTCAAGAAACTCCTTGATTCCGATCCAAATAGTCATCAACGGGTAAAAATTTCTTATGGGTTCATGCTGAAAGCTGCTGCAAGAAAAAAAGAAAAACTTGGGACCTTTCAGCAGTGGCAACGTTGGTGGAGACGTCATCAGTGCAGGAGAACTGGAGAGCTGAGACGATCACCACCCTTTTGCCATCCTCCATCAGTACTAGTTTGCAAAATCTCTTACTTCAGCTCTTTTCTGAGGACTGAGGAGTCGAGTCGTTTAAACGACAGGAGTGAATTGAGTAAACGCACGGGAGTTGGGACTGGGGAAGCTTAGACCGGCACAAACTACAAAAAGAGAGGTGGGCTGTGGCGGTTTTGTTACGATCAAACGACTCAGTGCATTTGATTGGATGGATGATTTTTGGGAAAAGCTTTTAGAATAGAGCAAACGGGAAAAAAAAAAAAGTCACTAAACTATAATACTAGTTTTCTTTTTGGAATAATATTAGAAACCTCCTCTCAGGTTTCTCTTAATATCACCTGGTACCTTTAAAATTTTAAAAAATATCACTTACTTCCCCTATTTTTGTTATTTGTGTAACAAAAATTTTAAAAACCCTAAACTACCCTTCTACTTGCTAAATAAAAATACTTTTCAATTACTTTGTTTACTTCAAGAAAACTATCATCTAAAAAAATATCTAATTGTACTATCACATCATAATGATATATAGTCCATAAAAATTTACATTTGAAAAATAAAAAAGACATTTGTAAAGATATACACTTGATTAATTTAACTGTATATGTTCAAAATTGAATTCTTATGGAACTTTATATTTTTTTTTCAACTTCTTCTCAATCCTTGTCTAAACTTTTAAATTGTACTGATTATTATAAAATCAACCCAAAATAAGCAAATAAATCATACCATACTCTATCATAATAATAAAAAGTAAAAGATAAACAAATTCAATTTATTATAATTTACAAATAAAAATTGCATAATCATCCAAAAATGAGTAAGAGAGAATGTTGGAGAAAAGGGAAAGAGAAGAAAGTGACTTTTATTTTAAAAAATTTTTAAGCCCATGTATTTGATATATAAATTATGTATCAAGTGAAAGTTAATATAGTCTTTTTACAATTAGTAGGGGAGATAAGTGATACTTTAAAACTTTAGGGGTACCAAATGATATTAGAAGAAACCTCTACCTCAAAGTTTTTACTCAATTGATGAAAAAAATATAATGTTTAGTCACTCAACTTATTTACAATTTTGATCATTCAATTAATAAAACATACACTTTTTACTCCAAAAATCCAAAAATGTAAGCTTCAGTTAGTTGAATTATCATTTTGATAAAATAAAATGGTTCACTGACAAAAAACAAAGAATTATGAAATATTTTAGTGATTATTTATTCCTGTCAGTCAACTAAATCATGTATGTAGGTTGATACACAACCATTTCTTTGGAAAAAAAAAGTATATATTAAGTTAGTTGTTGAAATTCGTCCAGCACCAATTATTTTATGGTAAAATTCACGGAACTCCCTTATGGTTTCGTGAAAAGACACATTACCCCCCTATCGTTTAGAAACCTACACATAAACACTCTAAACTTCATAACTAAAATGGAAATTACCTTCTGAACCGGCTGAGTTACCAGCAGCAGGTCGAATAGCCTCGTCTAACTTTATATTGTAGACATCAACTTTCAACAACTATACGATCTTTGAACTCATTTTCTCGAGGAAACAATATTCTGAAAATTACTTTAAAAGACTCTAGCTGTGTCTTCCTCGGTTTCATTTCCACCGCTACTGATGACGGCTAGGCCTGCTGACGACTCGAGCTGCTCGCCGTCAAAGCTTGGCTCGAGCTCGTGTTGACCGAGCTCGAGCCGATCGACAAGACAAACGAGCCGAGCTCGATCCTTCGTTTCCTAGGCTCGATAGCTCGACGAGCCGCTTGTTAGGCTCGAGTCAGTGTGAAATTACAAAAATAACCCTGCATCAATTAAAATTTACAACTTCCTCTATTAGGTTAGGTTATCTAATTTTCCTTCCTCACTTCCTTCGTTCGATCTTCTTCCTCCGCCAACCGACTGTCCCACTGCCAAACTCCTAATTCGTACTTCCGCCGCCGCCATCTCTGCTAGCTCCACCTTCACCACTTCCGCCAGCTCCTCAGCTACCTCCAAGCTTTCTCTGCCGACTGTCCCAAGTCCCAATTCCCCGCCACTGCCATCGCTGCTTCTGCTAGCTCCGTCTTCACCACTTCCGCCAGCTCCACATAGGCAACCCAACCAGCTTTTTCCGAACCCAACCACTTCATCGAGGCTTACTGACGGCCTTTCCAAATCCAACCAACTTCCTGGTGAATTCCATCTCTGGATTAAGTAATTCAAGCATCAATATTGCTGGACAAAGGGCCTTAACTTCCTACAAACGTGACCGGAAAGCTTAAATTTGGAGTTAATTGTCTGCAAGCCAGTGGTCAATTTAAGGGTACGCACAAAAACTTGTATTCTTTTTTAAGTTGGTAGGAAGTCTTCCATTCTTGTTCCCATTTTTGAAGAAATATTCTGCAGCTTAAAGATCAAAAGTAACATTATTCTGTACAATATATTCAAACGAGAGTTTATTGCTGATAGGGGTGAAGTTTGTATGACTGATGTTTTATCTTTGGAATTAAATTTTTGATCTTTTTTATGAATACCATGTAGCTCATTTTCCTTCCAATTTCTGACTCGTACAGTAAATGGAAGTATGCTTAACGTATACCCATAAACAATTTATATATGAATTTTTAATAATTCGTATATGGTTTCCCATTGATGCCTTTGCCCAAGCATGTGAGTTCAAGACTGATGGCCTGAGAGTTAATAGATAAACTGATTACCTTAGCGAGTTCTTATCTTAGTAACTGCATATCACGAACATTTGAAATAAAATCTATTCTTCAAATCTGACATCCAGATAGCGTAATTATGTTGCAGTATTACGTTCAAATGCCTGTAATTGTGTCAATTGGTGCAGACAAGCGTGGAGCTTGTGTAGGAGCAGACACCTTGTCCGCTGATCCATATGCCTTATTTCGTTTTTGGCCACAATTTTTGTTCACTAACCTCATTGAGTAATCACCACACACATGTATGAGCAAATAAAAAATCAGGAAAAAGAAAAACAGCACTAACCATTTCTTGATGAAAACATGTACTGCAGCAGCTATAGAGAAGCCCAATTGTGAAATCAATACCAGCACAACTATGGCCCCATTTGCGAAGAGATAACAAATAATCGAGACAATGAAGAAGGTTGAGAAAGGAGGAACCGAAAATGAGCTTGACCAGGAAAAGAACAAGGCAACCAAAATAGGTAGTATGCCTAGAACTAAGAATGGCAATAGAATTCTCAAATTCGTTTCCACAGCTGAAAGCAAGGAAGGTATGGGCATATCAAGTTTATTGGTGGGTTTCTACTACTTGTTTGATGACGGGTGTCAAATTGAATAACTCATGTTTGTTGGTATCATGAGACTAATTATTAAAAGCTCTTATATTATATAGTTTGATTAGCATGTTTGTCAGTATCCTTTTCTCTTTTAATGTGATTATACTCATGAAACTTCAGGATATTTGTTGGATATGAGTTGTATGAGTTGACAAGACTGGCACACTGACATCTGATGATATAGTATGAAAATTAGAAGCTTGAAAATTCATATTTGGCATTTGCATTTTTTCCAAATCGTTTTTCTTATGACTCTTTTTAACCTTTAGGAATTTTCTGGAGTTGGTGGACTAACTGATCGTGAGGAATTAGAGACAGAAATGAGTAAAGTTCCAGGACACACTCAAGAAATTCTCGCTTCATGTCATGCCTTGTTTTTTGTGGACAACAAGCTGGTGTTCTTTAGACTTCTTGTGGACATTTGGATAATTTGTATTAGTGGATATTTGTGGACATTTGGATAATTTGTATTAGTGGACATTTGGATATTTTTGGATAATTTGTATTAGTGGACATTTGGACATTTATGATTGTATTAGTGCATAATTTGTAGGCCTCAAGATCAAAAATATGTGAAAAATTGTTATTATCATGCTCAAATTTTTATAAAAAGTATGCGGACAAAAATGCTGTTTTCTTGCTTAAATTTCCAGAAAATCGAGCTATTTTCGAGTTCGAACTCGAGCTCCTAACGAGCTAGAAATCGAGCTGATTTCGAGCTTCATGCGAGCTACAAAAACGAGCGAAACTCGAGCTGCTCGCGAGCCAGATTTCGAGCTAAGCTCGGCGATCCATAAGCGAGTCGAGCTCGAGGTTCTTTCTTTTCCCACATCGAGCCAAGTTCGAGCTCTATTTTCCGAGCTCGAGCTCGCGTATAAATAAGTGTAACTCGATTCGATACATTTAAAACTCGATTCGACTCGACTCGTTTGGCATCCCTAGGCAAGCAATCCCCCGACCTAGTAGCAGCCATGGTTCACGTCAGTTTCTATCACAACTATGGGAAGACGTCAAAAAGCCTCGGCGTCCATATGAGAAGGAGCGTTTGGATGCTGAGTTGAGGCTTGTTGGAGAATATGGACTCAGATGCAAGAGGGAGCTTTGGAGGGTCCAGTATGCATTGAGTCGTATTCGTAATAATGCTAGAATGCTTCCAACTCTTGATGAGAAAGACCCTCGTCGTATCTTGAGGGTGAAGCCCTCTTGCACAGGATGAACAGGTATGGCCTTTTGGAAGTCAAAACAAGCTCGATTATGTCTTGGCTCTGACTGTGGAGAACTTTCTTGAACGTCGCCTGCAAATACTCGTCTTCAAGACAGGCATGGCCAAGTCAATTCACCATGCTCGCGTGCTTGACTGATATTACTATCAGGACATTACAAATAAAACTCATCATATCCGCTACTTGATTATGCAGCTACACGTATAAGTTGGGCCATAGATTGTTCAATGGCACATATATCTGGAGTTAGATGTTCCATTTCAGAGCATCACCTAATCCTGGGCAAAATTCTCTACAACGTGTGGTCATTTTTGGTGACATGGGAAAGGTTTGAAAACTTTTGGATATAGATTAACATGTATACCTTTTTCTCTCACTCCATCAACAGATTTTTTTTTTCCATAGTTGCATCAATGTGGAATATTTGCACTGCTCAGTGCTGCGATTGTAACCCTTTTCCCTCATTTTGGTGGCGATGACTTCCCAGAGAAGCTTGTTCCGCTTCCATGAAGGCAGGATCCAGCTGTGCCCGAATCATCAAGAAATCCTTGGTTTCTTGCATACTCCATTGAGGGAACCTATCGCCAACACTGCCTCCACCCGTGTCAATATGAACACTGCTGCTGCTACCATACTGATGATGCTGCTGATGCTGATGCTGATGTTGATGCTGATGACTTTCCATAGTAGGTCAAGATCGAAAGCAATTGCTACTAAAATATATGAGTAGAAGGTGATGGTGATGACGGATCAATCACTTTCGCCGCGGAAAGAACGCATTCATGATTCTTGAATCATAAAAGAGAAGATCAAAAAATATTTGTGTTATTTAGGAGGAGAATAGACAGAGGCACATCAGGGTTGGAAGGTAGGTAGTTAATGTTCCTTCATTTATGGTGAAAGTTGATTCCCAGAAGCACATTGACTTTTCAATCACCAGTCCATTTGGTGGCGGGCGTGCTGGAAGAGTCAAGCGTAAGAACCAGAAGGTAGCTGCTAAGAAAGCTGCTGCTGGTGATGGTGATGAAGAAGATGAAGAGTGAGCCATTTCGTGTTAGATACCTGCTTTCTTTTTACCCTCCAAAAGATAGCTTTACATCTGACTGCTATTTGGAATTTTGTCCTATTAGATTTTTCAAAGTATTGCATTTTCTGAAGAAAAGAGTATTCCTTTCAAAGCTATCTTCTGCAATACTCTCTTCTATCCTTTTTCCTTCTTAAAGTAACCTCGCATACCCATCATCATTAGGTCACATACCCAGTTACAGGTTAATTTCCACTTTAGTTATGAAATTTAGGGTGTTTATGTAAAAGTTTCTAAATGATAGGGGGTTAAGGTGTTTTTTCACGAAACCACAAGATTCCTTGTATTTTACCCATTATTATATAAAAGTCAGAGGAAAATATCCAAGAGATTCAAATAGGTTGGATGATTTCGCAAAATGTGACAAATTATGGGCAACCTTATTTGCTTCTCTAGAAATATAGGCTACGTCGACCAATATAGTGATCTAATAAAGAAATGCAAATATCCTCAATTATAGAGTTTACATCTCTTCTGAGCTACTAATGAACTTTATAACTGAGGCTGCATCTTCTTCCCAAAATGAAAACTTGGAATCATCAGCACCTTTGCAAGCGATATCACTGCTTCCCTTGCAGCAAAGAACTTCTGCCAATTCTGCACTAGTTAGATTAGACCATCAACTTTCTTAGATAAGCCAGAAATAAATTGACCCTCGTAACTGCGGATGCCAATGACTTGTTTAATTGCTGATACACAAGCATCAAAGCTAATTATACTCAAACAATCCTCTTTTCTGCATTTTGATTTTTTGAACATGCAGTGGACACATCAATATATTAATATCAGACCCATCTCATATTTAATTTTCATCTCAAAGTCTGTAAATTACACAATTGAAGATTGCAATGACAAATTCTTACCTTTCTACCAGGAAGAAAAAAGAAAAAAATTAAGTGTGAGTATACAAAATTAGGCATTAAAGAGAATCATTTCAGATTTATTTTCCTGGTCAATTACATCAAGAAAAACAGGGTCAACACTCACGTGACTGTCCACGTGAGCTTTAAACTTATGGTCCCACCACAGCACCTTAGCATCTCCTTCAATATCCACAGCTGCATTCAGCACCATCTCCCGGCGCGCCACGTCAGCCAAGAACTCCTTAGCATGATGAGCCAGCTCCAGCCCGCTGAGCCGCGCCGGAAGGTGGAGGAGCTGGCAGGATCTCGGAGGCTGGGAACCCGCTTCCACCACCGCCGACCCGAGGAGGCAGCCGGCGTAGTAGATGGACATGTTGGCGGAGGAGTATCGGACGGTCGCGACGTTTGGGTTGCTGACGTGGACCGTCAGGATCATCTCTGCGTCCAAAACAGGGAAGTTGAGCTTTAAGGAAGTTAGGTTGATTGAGATTAGGTGGAAAGTTGGGTCACGCGGCTTTGAGGAGAGTATTGCTGACGCGGCTGTGGCGGTTGCTGCGCCTACTAAAGCGGAGGTCCAGCTCCATTTGGCCTTTTTGCCCATGGGTTCTTGAGAAGGATACGGAAGAGATGAGAGGTTCACGGCGATTTGTCCACGCAGAAGGAGATGATGAACGAGGACGACGACTATTGGGGGACTTTTTGTCTTTGGAGTTGGACCTTCCTGACGATATTGCCCTTGATTAAGTTGCTTTGCTGGCTTTGGCCTCCAGAGCAGTAAAGGGTAGCTTAGATATTTTATATGCTTCGAAAGAGTTCTAAGTTCTAACATTTGGTGTCTAAGTGGTCAGGGAAATCGTTCAAACATCCACTATATTTCGAATTCTTTTGTTTTTTACTTTTAAAATAGTAAAATCAAATCGGTTAATTTTGATCCCAATCTAAGTTTCCAACTACTTTTTACTGTAAATTCATCACGTGATCGATATATAATTATTTTTTTGGGGACGAAAAGGTTAGATACTACTTAAAAAAAATAAATGACTCGATCTATATTCATTTTTGTTTTTAAAAAAGTAATATTTGACTCAAACTATATTCATTTAGGATTTGACCTAATTTATATTCATTTTTGCCACAAAAAAATTGGGATCTTACCATTTTGTACATAAAAAATAACTGCATGTAAGTTACATGATGATTTCAAACTAAAAAATGGTCAGAAACTAAGATTGGGATCAAAATTTTGTTAATTAATTTGAACTTGTAAGCGACGTAAAATTAATATTTTAAAAATGAATGATGAGAAAATTCATTTGACAAATGTAAGGAACATTTTAAATGATTTTTCCAAAGGGTTAATCATAAAAATTCCCCCCAAGGTACATTCAAATTTGCAATTTGCCTCCTAAATTTTTTTTTTTTTTTTTGCTCACCTAATCCCATAAGAGACAAAACTACTCCTAAAATATAGATTTCGAACGTGTCCCAAGATTTGGCGTATGTATACAATGTGTGTATTGTGGATCAGATTAAGTCCATTTGTATTGAAGATTATTTGAAAAAATCATGTAGATTAATAGTGTATCACTTTTTATAATGCAATATATATGAAATAAAACATAATTAAGTAAATAAAGTAGTGATTAAAAAATATGTTTCAGGAAACTATTCTAAGTTACAGGGACAGAACTTGGTTAGGTGGGTTTTCTTTTTGGTTTTTAACAGCATTTTCCCTTTCAATTATTTTGAGAATATTTTCAAAATTTTTAAGGATACATTGAGATTTATAATTGCCACTAAGAGACAAATGCCATTTCGGTATCTCTTAGGAATAAACTGCAGGAGATGGGATGATAATACTATACCTTAAATTTGAGCAAACTTATCCAAATAAATTCAGGCAGTGGAGTTACTTCAATATATTGGCATGTGATAATAGCAATGCAACACAACATCACACAAGTTTATTGTCAAAATAACTCTCCTTTCAAAACATATACCCAAAGTAACCTAATTTAAAATTTATTACTTTTATGATCCTTTTTTTTAGCCACATAAGCTCTATATGTGCCAAGATGAAGATAGATGCATACTCCATTTCTCTTTTTCATCTAATATTTTCCCTATTTTTCTCTTTGAACCTTCCTGCATTTTTTCCTTCCATTATCCAAAAAATGATTTCTCACACCTTTTGTTCGATAAAATGTCTATGGAGAAAACTACATAACAATATATATTCATATCTAGGATGCCTTTTGCTTTTTATACTTGTTGATTACTTATATAATAATATGGTAGTTTTCAATTTGTAATGGAAAACTTGAAAATTTTAGCTTGATTACTTTTTTGCAAAAAATTCTTTTCAAGGAGTAGGAAGGATAACGTAAACAAATATGATTGCCTTGAAGTTTTTCTAACTTTTTCTTGTTATTGCTTAATTTTCATTGCAATTTTTGTATTTTTTAAATTTTATTTTTTGAAAAAAATATATGCAATAGGTTTGATACATTTAAAAAAAATGTAGAGACCAATAATAGTAAGGTCAATAATAGTAGAATTTATTTTAAATAAATATAAGAAAATTATCGAAGTTATGCAATCTTCTTGCGCCTCTATAATAACAAAAATTTAATTTTTTAGTTGATGTTAAAAACTATAGACCAGATTAAATCTTCCCTTTCTTATTATCCTACATGGCAATCAGGATAACTAGATGGCAACAATAACATCATTATGAAAATAAAATTTGAATGTGTCATCGAGTTATTATATTTCACACTTCATGCAATTGCACTCACAAGTGTCATCTATGAACTTTTGTTGAATTTTGAAGGTGGTCATACAGCTGGAAATGCTTATTGTTTTGTTCCCTCATTCAAGATCGCTTTACAATTTCCAAAACACAAGGAAACCAGACCCTTCGATGGATTCCAATCCAGTGAGCAATCCGAGAAAAAGGTGTCCAAAAAAATCTGGATTCGATCAGACTGTTAATCTCGACCAAAACCCTCCTAGTGTGAATACTGTTGATAATCCTCACTATAAACAAATAGCTTTGCATAGAGGGGTTCTTCAAATTGATCAAGAGCTGGCATTGGATCTAATGACAAAGGACACTCTGACTGCTATATAGCCCACTGCCCATGGTTGGGACTTCTCTAGTAGATTTGGCCAAGCGATAGTTAAAATGGGTGCTGTCGATGTCCTAACTGGAAACCAAGGAGAGATTAGAACATCGTGCCAGGCTGTGAACAAAAAATCCAAGAAGTTTTGATCTTAATTCAAGATAGAGCTTCAATTGGGACTTTTTTTCTCAAAAGAATACCTTGTGAAGCATTAATTGTTTGTGTAACGTGGAAATTAATTCATATATTAAGATAAGATTTGTGTCCCTTAAACTCAATTATGAAGTCAATTTTCTCACTTGCATGATAATGCCAACATGTAGACTTCTGGAAGGCAAAGCAATATGTGCAGACAATCCAAGGTTTTTAACTTTATTAGAGAACTAATTTATTCTTTCCCAAAGACCCAACTTAGCTTTCAGGGAGATTAGTCAAATGGTTATGAGGACTTTGGCTCTCCTCTATTCTTTTCCTATTGTAAGGGTTAGAGTCTCCCATTTGAAAAAAAGAAAAAAAAAAAAGAAAAACCCTTAGATTTAGCAATTGATTCCATCCTGTAAATAGTCCTATTCTTGATGAAAATTAGAAACATTAGAGATTAGAATTCATTTTCGTTCAAACTCTGGTGCCACCTCATTGCATTTCTGAAGCTTTATGAACCAACAATGCAATTCTTTTCTTTTTATTGCATTGTTGGTTCATAAAACAAAAATGCAATTCTTTTTATTGCATTTCGATAAAACAAGAACAACGGATAGAATCTTGACTGATAGCTAACAGTAAGAGTAAAGAAAGTAACGTGGAAGTTAATTCATATATAAAGATAAGACTTGTATTCTTAAACTCAATTATGAAGTCAATTTTACCTTGCTCTCACTTGCATGAAAATATCAACATGTAGATTTATGAAAGGGAAAGCCATAAGTGCATCCAAAGTTTTTAACTTTTTTAAAGAACTAATTTATTCTTACCTTTAGCAGTTTTCCAAGATCCAAATTCAGTCACAGGGAGATTAGCCAAATAGTCATTAAGTCTTTGGTTCGATTCTTAAGTCATCTCCTTGCTCCTTTCCCTATTGTAAGAGTTGGAGTCCCCCATTAAATACCCAAAAAAAGAAAACCTTACATTTAGCAGTTGATTCCACATGCTGTTAAGTGGTCCTATTCTTGTCAAACTTCAAAATATTTATGGGCTAAATGTGTTTTCTTGCTATTTTGGGACTGCTTTGATGCCCCCTAAATTTTTTTTCCAACAAAGGAATACTTTGTAGGCTACAACTAGAGTTTTCAAAGAATTATTAGTCATAAATCCAGATTGCGAGATTGCACATTTTTAAAACAATGTGTGTGAATTGATTGGATAAATGATTGGTTAAAGATCAATTCCTGCCCTCTAATACAAACATGCTCGTTTTTTATTGTTTTTTTTTGAGAGAGAGAGAATTATATACCATCATGCATGACATAACAATAACACGGTACTCTTGGAAATGAAAAAAAGCCAAAAGGGAAAGGGGTAGGTTTTAAAATAATTATTTGCTATGAGGGCAGGTATTTGTTAATTGTTAGAAAAGAGTCTGCCACCTTGATTAAGCAATTCATCAAAGACTTTTCACAGCTAAAGGAAAGGGGAAAGGAACTTCTGCTGATTCCCTCTACCTTCTTAATTAGGCAGGTCAATCATTACTAATTTTCAATTTTAGTTGTTAGTTTAATAACTCAAGAATATGTAGTTTAATTAGCTAGCTTCTTATTCTCCTTCCATAATCAGTTACCAGAAATGGTAAGCAAATCCAACAAGACTTGTAGTCTAAACACGAATAACTTTCAAATAAACACTTAAGCCGATGCATAATATTCCAGCTCTAAGTCAGCTAAACATGCTTAAAAAAGTAAATCCTTGCTCCCCAGTGGTACATTCTTTAGTGCAAATACATTCTATCATGATTGCACGTTCAATCAATCACAATGAGAGGGAAAAGTTGTGCCAAATGGTTGTTAGAACCAAGCAATATTCCAAACTACGTGCTCATTTTTAAAGTTCTTGCGGTCACATATAAATAGATAGCAGAAATGTGCCGTCTACATTGCAAAAAGTAACCAACGTTTCCAGATCAATTATACAAAAAATGTCGAAAGGTGCTGCAGTAACACTAGCCTTAGGCTTGGTTTTTGTGGGCTTGTTGGGGCAGTGCTATGGTGCTTCATCACCATTGCAGGTGGGGTTTTATAAGGGGAAATGCAAAGGGGTCGATGTTGAGGCGATTGTTGGCAGTGTGGTGAGAACGTGGTTCTTTAAGGATCCTACAATTACTGCTGCTCTCCTCCGCATGCAATTTCATGATTGCTTTGTTAAGGTAAGAGAAATTTTGCTTTTCTCCCTTTGCTGTCCTTTTTCATCAACTCTACTGGAAAATGCAAGTATACAAGTCTAATTCCACTTTTGCAGTGCCTTTGAAATTGTTGTCAGTTTCCATTTTGCATCTTGAATATTTATTTCTAGGACATTGTTCTTTCTTCTTCGTTTTTTTTTTTTTTGCTTAATAAAGTTTACGTGTGTCCTGATGAAATCAAACAGAGGTCTCACGTTCACTTAAATAATGTTCTTACCGGCTAAGTTGAATCTATGAGACATGGTTTATGCTTCAGGCTTTTGAACTCAAATAATAGAATAATTTTCGTAAGATCGGCTTCCATTGATCTTTATTACTCTTATCATAGTGCAAGTGTTTGTTAAAAAAATGCCCCATACCTTAAAAGTATTAACTTCGCCATTGCATTTAATCTTATCTCGCTGTTACGTGCATGCATTGCGCTCGAGTTCACTAGCATCGTTAATATCAATTGGGACTAATTGACATGCATACAGAACTTTAAGGGGTAAAACTTCCAACATATCGTAAAAACTCGTCGTGCACAGTTTGAATGATTAAAATAAATTGAGTGAGAAAAAAATATATTGAGTAAATTTTATATACACGGATAGTGTATACACTATCACCATTGAATTCACGACACACGTGCGAAAGTTGAATTTCAAATGCTGATGATGTATACACTGTCAGTATAGGAAAGATTAATCCAAATATATTAGGTTGGTTGTTGACTTTCTGCCTGTGATTTAAAAGGGTTGTGATGCATCGATTCTACTCGATGGAAGCAACAGTGAGAAAACTGCAATACCAAATTTAAGTGTTAGGGGATATGATCTTATTGATGCGGCAAAGGCAGCTGTTGAGGGCATTTGCCCTGGCGTGGTCTCCTGTGCTGATATCATTTCAATGGCTGCTAGGGATGCGGTTTCCATGGTAAGACAACTTTTTAAGAGTTGTTTTCATTTTTCTAAATTAGCTAATTCCTGCTATATACTTTTATTATCAAAACAGTTATTTAGGGGTGCTGACATTTGAGTTTGACTTGTACATTTAGCTCCAAAGAAGTTGACTAGGAATACAAAAAACAACCTTTATAAGTCTGTGCATGGTGGTAGTTAAAAATTAAAATAAGCGTTGAGTTTTAAGAACTTTAGAAAAATAATTACTAATTTCATTTCTTGGACCAACATTTCTTTATTATTGTTCTTCTATTGGACAGTATCTTAATAGAATTACTCTTGATTTGGTAAATGCAGAGTGGAGGAGGACGGTACCCTGTAGAAACCGGAAGGAAAGACGGCACCGTGTCGCTTAATACGCTTGTGAACCTGCCACCACCCTTTATATCGGTCTCGGATTCAATCAAAGCATTTCAGCAGAAAGGGCTTAATTTAGTGGACATGGTTTATCTTCTTGGTATATACTTCATTCTGCAAATCTAATCAACTTTTCATTTTTTTTTTAACTCTCCCATCTCTTGCCACATCCTTCCCACCCCCAATTGCCTTATACAGGATTCGAATCCTAAATCTGACAATGAAAAAAACTCTAAGAGCCTCTCCCTAATCGTTGGACCAACCCTAGTGGGAAATCAACTTTTCATTGCTTTTGTTTTTAATAAAAGACGTAATTTCATTGCCACCGACGACAGAAAATACATTATTACACTGTAGAAACTGAAAATCATATGAAATAGAAAGAAACATAAAAGTAAAATTCTAAATACATTGTGAATTTGCTGTTCTTGACTGTCAGATTGTGAACAGCTGAACTTATTGTGTCTTTTGAAGTTAGACCCTAGATAATGCCTTCCCTTCATTTGTTTAGATACATCTCATTAAACCTTGAGAAGAATTATTAACATGCCATTAGCTTTGTTAGAAGAAATTGTCATTTTACTATAAAATCAATTCATTTGAGAAAGTATCATCACCTAATCTCTTTGCAAAATACTGGGATGGTACACGAATTGAGAAAGTTGTGATAAAATCTATACTCGCATAATTAATGGTAAACCGGCTTCCTTTCATTTCAATTTTTTACATGTCACTAACATCAACCACGAAATTGATTGTGAATGGTTTGATTAAACTTAAAAACATTTTTGAAATCTTATATTTCATAAAGAAACTAAAAACAGTCTTATAATCTTATATTTCATGATAAGTACTCACGCCTTATTATTCTAACGGCAAAATCCTTTTTTTTTTTCAATTTAATGCAAATAGATTTAGTTATTCATTATTGGGAAAAAAAACTTATTCGAAATATTTCCAAGGAGACTATAACTAATCTTAATTCTTGATTGAACCAAGGTGGGCACACCGTGGGAGTTGCTCATTGTTCCCTCTTCCAAGATCGTCTCTACAACTTCCAAAACAGTGGCCAACCAGACAATACCATGAGCCCTTTGCTGCGATTTTTCCTGAGAATCAGGTGTCCTCAAAATGCTACAGTTGATAGCACAGTCAATCTGGATCAGAACCCTTTGAGCGCTTTAATTGTTGACAACTCCTATTACAAGCAAACAAAATTGAACAGAGGAATTCTGCAAATTGATCAGCAACTGGCCCTGGACCCATTGACCAAGGACATTGTAACTGCAATAGCAACTAGGTTCGATTTCTCCACAAAGTTTGGTCAGGCCATGGTTAAAATGGGTGCTGTTGAAGTCCTAACAGGAAACCAGGGGGAGATTAGGAGTTCTTGCAGGGCAGTTAACAAAAAGGGCAAGGGACAATGACACCAATGGTAACCAAGAAAAATGAATTAATAATGACGAAAATGGTATCACAGGAAGAAAATGGAACAATAAAGAGAATACAAAGCACTAGAGAAAATGTTCCAATGTGCTCACATATTTATTATCCCTTTTTTTTTCCAATTCTCATTTTGTTGTTGATATGTTTCTTTGAATTTTTTATGGTTAATTTTGTTTTCCCTTCATTCCAAATTTTCTGTTCATCAAGGTTTCTGAATTTTAGAATTTCTCTTGATTAGTGATGCATTAGACATTCTTTTTTTTTGGGGGGGGAACTGTAATGAGGACACAGTCCAATATAAATAACCTTTAATTATATAATTTTCTTAATTTATATCCGATTAATGATGCCATCGGTATTTTGTGGACGTGTAACAATGCCACAACCAAATGTAAAAAACAATAACGTCTTGACCCTTTTTTTCTAAAGAAGATCAATCAATAGTGGATTCTTGGATATTCTCATGATGATTTAAACTCGTGATCTATCGGTTACACGTGAAACATCTCACCAATTAAACCATACTTTGTTGTCTAATATCTCGACCTTTAATAAGAAATATTTCCTACTATCATTGAAATTTGATATATACGATTACAGTTCCAAAAAATGTCATAGCACGTTCAACCAAATTCAAAATCAGCACCTACTATAAAACAATAGTATAAAACTTCAACAAAAAAAAATAGAGAAAGTGAAAAAGATTTGGAAGCGTTTTTATTAAATAAATCCAGAAAACGTTGATGCTATGTGAACCCACAAACAGGAAGATGGATTACATCCCTGCCTCATAAAATTTGGAATGAATTTCAAGATTTAAAAAGTAGCATAAAAAACTTGTCAGTGGCCAATACACGTCTTAACGGAATTTCCTGTCATTTAGCAACTACGCTTTTTAATTTTGAGATAAGATTGTTCCCCGATCACTTCATTGGTTTCCTGTAGTGTTATATAAATCCGGAATGAATACTCCTATGGGAAAAAAAAATAAAACAATAAAAACATTGGCTTGCAATTATTGTCATTAATTGCCTTTACAAAAATTACAAGGACAAAGTTGACAAAAGATGCTACTGGGAGAAGAATAGAAACTATTGGTCAAGAACTGGTTATCATTAAATGTGAATTTACTTGAACTACATATTAATCTTCATCTCACTATTTGTATGTTATTAATTATAATGTTGTTAATCATTTGCAGTCCGTAGGGAGTTACAGTTCTTAGGTATCCATCCCACCAATGTGAGTTACTTGTAATCATGAAAAGGATAAAGAAACAAAGTACTTATTGTCACTATGCTGTTCTTTGTTGCCAATTCATCCTTCTCATCTAGAAGGTTAAAAAGAAAGAAAAATGGCATCGTTATTCTAGAAACAGAATGAAAAATTGAAAAATGATACTTAACTTTTCGCTAAGACCACTTCATTCTAATATTTTTACAATATGTACAAAGGAGATACAGTGCCATTAACAATAAGTAAAACCCTATACTAAGTGATATACGATTTAAGCAAAAGAAACAAACTAATGGATAACCCACCTCTTTAATTTTATGAATTTTTATATTTGTATCTATTGTTTGATAATGTCGCACTTTTTATAAGTGAATTCAACAACAATACAAGATTAATAATGTTATTGTTACGCACTTTATTATGGCACATTACAAGTCAATAACAGGTCCACATAATATGTACAAAGGAGATAGAGTGCTATTAACAACAAGTAAAATCTTATACTTAGCGATATACGATTTAAGCGAAGGAAACAAATTTATGGATAACCCACCTCTTTTATTTTATGAATTTTTATATTTGTGTCTATTGTTTGATAATGTCGCACTTTTTATAAGTGAATTCAACAACAATACAAGATTAATAATGTTATTGTTACGCACTTTATTATGGCACATTACAAGTCAATAATAGGTCCACATAATATGTACAAAGGAGATAGAGTGTCATTACCAACAAGTAAAATCCTATATTAAGCGATATAGATTTAAACGATAGAAACAAATTAATGGATAACCCACCTTCTTAATTTTAGAAAATTTTATATTTGTGTCTATTGTTTGATAATGTCGCGCTTTTTGTAAGTGAATTCAACAACAAATGGAAGAGTATCACTAACAATGCTGTTGTCAATAACAGTTCCACAAATTCTACATCATCTATTTTTTTTTTTTTTTGGAGAAACCATCATGATTTCATTAAATTGTGTTCTAACGGCAGAGGTTATATCATCAAACGTACGTAGATACTAAAAATCTGAAGATTTGATACTTCAAATTTAAAGAATTGAATAAATTATATGGTAAAAAGCTCCAAAAATACTCAAACAAAAAAGATAAAATATTTTTAGTCCCAAGAATCTCCATATGTCGATCATCTAATCTGTTGATTAATTGTTTCAAATCCAAATATTATATGATAAGATCTAAAATTTCCGAATTTGACAACCAAATTTGAAAAAACTCAGATCTAACAAAAGAAATTTTAAAATTACATAAAACTCCCACTTGTGAGGGTTTTCTTTCCTGATTATCTGATGTAAACTACTTGAATGATAGGTCCACAGATTCCGCAATACCATATCAACGTTAAGATTGCCTGGGTGCTTATTTTTGCAAGCCTTGCTACATCATCTCCGTATGACGGCCACCCCTTGTCCATTTTTTTTTTTTTAAAGGAGCCCTCTCGTCCAGTACTTTGTTGCATGCCAACACTTAGGTTGAGATTTTTTTTAATGTAAATAGAAGGAATTGAATTCGAAACCTTTCATTCACACTCTCTCTCTCGAACCACCTAATCTAACCCCCTTAGGTCGAGTTTTATAACAAGGAGAAAAAGGTAAAGGCGGGTCTTTGTTAAATGTTCTGTTTTATGATTTATTACACATAACCTTCTTTAGCTGGCTTAATGCCTAGAGTCCTTCCAACTTCAAGGGTACGGGATCCACACATAGAGAACCATGAATCTCCACGATCATCATTCTTCAGCAAAGATAATTAAGTCCCAATAAATCATTAAA
Source organism: Coffea humblotiana (assembly GCA_023065735.1). Classification (NCBI taxonomy): domain Eukaryota; kingdom Viridiplantae; phylum Streptophyta; class Magnoliopsida; order Gentianales; family Rubiaceae; genus Coffea; species Coffea humblotiana. The sequence continues at coordinate 25,110,802 of CM041208.1, read as the reverse complement.
CAAAACCAATTTCTCCAGATTGATGACTTCCAGGAAAACCTGTCCCAGAAATAAATGATTCCTCAATTTTGTTGACTAGAATTACTTATAACATATTAAAAAGGGTTAATGCTCTAAATCATTATACAAAACTAATTTCTCCAGATTGATGACTTCCGGGAAAACCTGTCCCAGAAACAAATGATTCCTCAACTTCGTCGACTAGAATTACTTATAACATAGTAGCATGGGTTAATGCTCCCTAATCCCGTGTACTTTCGTGCAACTAACCATCTGGTTGTCTGTTTACGTGAATGCACGTTCTATACATTTTACTAATCAATTGATTCTTTCTTGACTTCATAGAAATGGTTGTGCCAGGCATGCATTCCAACCTACCTACATTTCCTTCACTCACTCTTTAAATAGATGGCATATATCTGCATCTAAATTCGCAAAGGGAAAAAAAAAACAGGAATTACCAAAAAAGAAAAACTAAGAGCTGAAAAAAAAATGTCGAAAGTTGCCACTGTAGCATTGGCCCTCGGGTTCATTTTTGTGGCATTCTCCGGCCAATGCTACGGGGCTTCACCACCACTTAAGGTTGGTTTCTACCAAGGAAAATGCAATGGTACGGTTGATGTCGAGGCGGTTGTTGGTGGAGTTGTCAAAACATGGTTCTCTAGCGATTCTACAATTACTCCTGCTCTACTAAGGATGCAATTCCATGATTGTTTTGTAACTGTACGACGTTTCTTCTTCTTTATTTACATTTTGATCTTTTGGTAAATTTCTCATTGATTATGCTGGCAATTTGGAAAACATTGTGTTGATTGTTGACGTTCTGACTTTGTTTACAAGGGTTGTGATGCATCTCTTCTTCTGGATGGAAGCAACAGTGAGAAAACTGCAATACCAAATTTAAGTGTTAGGGGATATGATCTTATTGATGCGGCAAAGGCAGCTGTTGAGGCAATCTGCCCGGGTGTGGTCTCCTGTGCTGATATCATTTCAATGGCTACCAGAGATGCTGTATCCCTGGTAAGTAGATATACGTACCCTCTCTCTTCAATTTTTCTATTTCTGAAAAGTTACATACCATGCATAATTCTCAATTAGACAAAACTAGAACAGATTAATTAGAACCATTAGACTCCTAGCGAAGCTCAAATTAATGTAACATAACTACGATATCATTTAGAACCATTGTGAGTTTGTTTGAAATGATGTTGAGTTATAATGTATTAGTGTTTAGTCGCAATCTGATTATGTGTTGCTCAGGATCTTATTGCTAATATTATTAGAACTGTACCTTTTACCCTCAGTGATTTGATACTTTACCACATAACATGACCTGGTTTAGCATGAAATCATCTCTCACCAAGCTCAACGTGGGCAATATTGATCACTCAATTGATTCCTGTAAATGCAGAGTGGAGGAGGGCGATACATTGTACAAACTGGAAGGAGAGACGGGACAGTTTCGCTTGCAAAGAACGTGAATCTCCCAGCTCCTTCAATATCAGTCTCGAATTCCATCAATGCATTCTCCAAGAAAGGGCTTAGCGTAGTGGACATGGTTTATCTTCTTGGTAATTACTTCACATTTCAAACTGCATGCGAATTCTACTCCATACATATTGGACATGCAAATTATGAAAACTTCTACTACCACTAATTAATAACAAGACCTTCTTTACTAACATAGTAGCAATTTGACACTACCCCTTAAAAAAATGCACAAGCTGCTTATGAGTGTAAATTTATCCCCAAAAAATTTGTATATGGACTCGAGCAACAACTCTAAAAGTTGATCAGAATAGAAATGGAAAGTATCAGAAGGTTGATTGATTTTTCTTTTTTTTTTGTTTATATAAAGGTGGCCATACGGTGGGAGTTGCTCATTGTTCCCTCTTCCAAGATCGTCTGTACAATTTCCAAAACAGTGGTCAACCTGATAATACCATGAGCCCATCGCTATTATTTTTCCTGAGAACGAGATGTCCTCAGAAGGCAACAATTGATAACACAGCTAATCTTGATCAGAACCCTTTGAGTTCGTCAATTGTTGACAACTCTTATTATCAACAAATAATGTTGCACAGAGGAGTTCTTCAAATTGATCAAGAATTGGCACAGGATCCATCAACCAGGAACATAGTAACTGCAATAGCAAAGGGGGTCGATTTTTCCACTAAGTTTGGTCAAGCCATGATTAATTTGGGTGCTGTCCAAGTCCTCACAGGTACCCAAGGACAAATCAGGAAGTCATGCAGGGCAGTCAATACGAAATGACAAAATCGACAAGTTTTTCCAAAAAAAAAAAAAATTTCCTGCAAAATTTTGTGTTTTTTTTCCATTTCTAAATTTCATATTGTTCCGTCTTGTTTCTTCATTCAAGAATGTGTAATATTCATGATTTTTTCTTATTTTAAAATTGATGGATGATGTATTTCAATTATGTACTTTAACAACGTTTTGTCCAATACAAATCGCAATAAACTCTTAACTTACGTTTACATTTGTTACATTTTCAACTTATATCCTTTGAAAGCTTCTGCTGTGGTATCATGGGACAATTAGATATGATTTGCAAAAGTCTTCATTTCAGATTAAGAATATGGCCAACTGTAGCCTTCGACCGACTTCTATAGTTTATGGTTTGAAAATTTTTTCTTCCCAGGCACAAAGCAACTATAGCCGAACATTTCTTCGACCAATTTCTACAATTTGTTAGAGTTCTTTTTTTGGCAGTTACAATTATTTTTCTTGGTTCAATCCATCAAAATAAATATCTTATTTAAGGAAAACCATTAAAGGACCACAACAAAAAGAATAAAAAGACTAGTGGATAAGCTCAACATACAGATATTAATTACAAAATTTATTACTCAATTAACATCAACTTGTTACTTCAAGATCAAAAAAGGGTAATCCAAAATTCGTCCTTGATATCCATAGAAGGAACAAACTGAGATTATGTGCTACTCCCTCTGTCTCAAAATTTTGGTTACACTTTGGGAATCTAATTTTTTATTAATAGTATTTTGATTGTGATGTTTGGATTTTTCTTTCCAATCTTACCCCTAAAATTCAAATTTTGAATTTGAATGTAACATGCGTTTGATTTAAAGTAAGGACAATATTTTTAAAAAATATCAAAAAAAGTTTTCGACTTTCTACACTGGACAAAAATTTTAGAACATTTCAAAATGAAAAGTGGGACAAAAATTTTGTGATGGAGGGAGTACTTTGGAAGACCAAATTGAGACTTTTTCACTTTTGAAGCAGCCAAATTAGGATATTTAAGTACTTTGGAGGGCCAAGATGATATTCTGTAGAACCTCGCAGGACCAAAATGAAATTAACGCATAAATCTATTTTACATGTTCTAAATTGTAATGGCAGGCCACCACAATTGGGTCCCACAAATTCCACCTCATCTCATCTAATGGGAACTGTTAAATTACATTAAAATTCCTACGCAAAATGTGGTACCGGTGCCAGTGACATGCTCAGTTTACATATTGTCCAATTGTGCCAAAATCAGATGTCCCTTATCTTGATTCTCCACCATATAATTCTGAATTCAACAATAGAGTACCCTCAGCCACATCCATACTGTACATAGCAAACATTTCGGTACAAAAATGGCATGGTCGGTCTGCTCATACCATGGAATTCTGCTACCTTCATCCACACCTGAGCAACAAAGGCTAATTTTCCCCAGCATGACAACAAGCACATTGAATATGAGCAGAAAGCAGACAAACATTGGAGGTGGTGGAGGGCACTGTAGGAAGACAAATGTTGCATGTAATGTTAGTCTAGAGGACTTCATTGGAGGCGATCTTCTCAAGTTTGATTTAGGCCAATGGTTATCAGATGTTGAAGAGCACAAAGCCTTAGCCATCTACTCTCCCCATGAGGGTGGCTATGAGGGTCGCTACCTCAACAGGCTAAGATATCAAGGCTATTATTTCTTGGACCTCACCGCTCGTGGACTTGGTGATCCTGAGACCACTCTCACTAAATTTCACCCTGTTTGTCCGGTAAGCCCTTTTTTCTTTTTTAATTTAACACTGATTGGTTGAAGAGAAAATGTATTGTTAGCTTGAGTCCCAAAAAGGGCTAAACTTATAGTCTTGACCCTTGTTTTAGTTTACAATTTCCTCTTCTTTTTTCTTTTTTTATTGTTGACATTTCAATTTAGTGTGGATGAGATTTTAATATAATTGGAATTCTTGGAAATACAATAATGTTGCAGCCGCATGTAGGGAAGCAGCCAATTGCTAGGTGGTATTTCCCACCAGAAGTTGATTATAGGCTCTCGTTACTTCCACCAAATGCCAAAGGACTTGTGGTTTGGATAATTGAAGCAAAGGTGAACAGAAAATCTTTTGCTCTTGATAGCTAAGACTCCAATTATTTGATGAATTTTCAGTTAAAGTTATTAATTGGCTTGGATATTCTAGGTTTTGTCAAAGGCTGAACTACAGTTTCTTGCATTACTTCCTACTTTGAGGCCTAGAGTCAGAGTGATTGCAGAATGTGGAAACTGGTAAACTAATCCACCTTAATCGCTCTGTTTATACCTCCTGGTATTTTTAAAGCAAGGCTTTAATCTCCTTTAAAGAAAAAGAAATCACAATGTTTTATAGGGACGTTTGTAATCTTTATTCACTATTAATTTATTAATCTATACATGGTGCAGGAGGAAGTTCATGTGGAAACCTCTCAAGGAAATTGCAGGATTACCAGCACAAGAGGGACCATAATCCCCAGTCAATAGGATTATTACTACTAATATATACTGCAACAGGTTCAATGATCAAAATCAGCATAAGGCCCCATTTTACCTAAAATTGGCCTTTCATGGAACGTTCCAAATTTGGGGGTTCATAGAAAATGGAACATTTTGTAGCGTAAGATAATAGAATGTAACCGTTTATGTAATCCCAGTTCGAAAAAGATACGCTGCTGACATTCTTTTCTGGCTTGCATATGCATGCAACTTCGTATGTACGTGTTTATAAATTGTTTTGCTTCATCCAAGATATCCGATTAAGGAAATATACATCAAGAGTTGCATTGGTGACCACCATTTTCTTTAGCTAGCTCATTGGAACCTTTAATACCGTGCGCTTTTATCATAAACTAGCGGCAGTACGTTTATATTACCTTTTCTTGAGCGTCTATTTTGAGTTCTTGATTGAACCCGAATGTTTCGGTTCCTTGATTATGGGACCATTAGACCTTAAATAATAAATATTGGAGACATTCATATTGGGAAATTAAAAAGAGTCATGTTGTAGTCAAATTAATGACAAATTCTTACGCATAGGATCTGACCTATGAGATATGACAGGATCCCAACATTTATATTGGGAATTTATTTACTATATTTTAGTACTAAGGGGCTGCAAGGATCAAATTCAGCATCGAGTTGAGCTAAAACCTGGGTGTTGCCAAGACCACTCTTGAGTTTCTGAATGGTAGGAACATCAGTCTTGAATATCTTTGCGAGAATTCCATCATCAATACCAGTCGCAAACAAAGTTGTAGGAAGTGAAACTTCTCCAGGACTGGCACTACCAAAGAAAGAAACAGCTGATGCTGATGCTCTAGGACGAGCATTGTACTGATAGTGTACTAGTCCCTTTGGGAACAGAAACACATCCCCAGGTCCAAGGGAGTTTTTGTAGAGCTTGTTAGCGGTATCCACAAGACCAACCTCAACGTTGCCTTTGGTGACAAGAAATAGCTCAGAAGCACGAGGATGAATATGAGTTGGATATGCGCTACGTGGAGGGAAAGTATAAACAGCAAGTGAAACACCTTGGCCATTAAGAGCTGGGAACTCATCCATTGTGACATCGGTTTCTCGTGCGTCTGGACCTCCGTTTCCAGTTGTGTTAAGATGGTAGGTAAAGAAGTCACCGGTGATCTCACTTCCAGTCAGATTTGATGGCACTATGAAATCTGTTAAAGTATCCGGATCTCGTGCTATGGCCATCCAAGAATTGGCGAAGATAGCCAGAAGGCTTAGCAGAGTAAACTTGAATGAAAACGAGGCCATTGTGAGCAGGTTACAAGTGATGGTATTCTCTAAGTTGATATGGGTTGCACTTGCAGGGACACAACACTTGGCCATCAATTTATAAGTCCATAAGCGCAGACTGCCCTATGGTGGAATTAATTTTCACTGCTTGACTGAGATTTCCATTTCCTCTAAAATTGTGCTACAGCTAAAACTAGGTTTCTAGCAAGCCCGTATGCCAGATTAATTTTCACAGCTTGACTGACATTTCCATTTCCTCTAAAATTTTATTGTAGCTAAATCTAGGTTTCCAGCAAAGCCTATACACCTTCTGCACAATTTCAGGGTTAGAATTTGTGACTTCTCTACAGATTTTTCTAAATTTTGTGGCACTAGGATAAATAAAATATTTGTTGAATAAGTCTAGTTGTCCGGAGTCATTCCACATTTTTAGTATTTGGTTATTTTTAGTTTGTCGAAAATTTCAAATTTTCACAAATATGTTTTGGTTGAAATTTGCTAGGAGATATCTGTGGCTGGTTTGCTACTCTACCTCTATAGAAGAGAAAGTTGGTGAATGAAAAAGAGAGCCAATTTTTTTGTAGCATTAACAGTTAAAGTGTTTGTTTCTTAGTTTATACCCTAAATTCCAACAAATTGGAATTCAAAATCTTCAAAGCGGTATTAAGAGCCTTTATCTTATAGGCTCGAGATATTTTGTGAAGGGCATATAAGGTGAGGATCTTTTATAGTTAAAACCAAAATGGTGGGAGAAACTTTTGTGTCTAATGCTCTAACTTAGTAGTGAAATTTGCCAAATTTGGGTTATAAAATTTTGAAACTATATGGTAGTCAATGATCTTTGGGATCTGATAAAAAGGAATTATGTTCTAGCACTATTTGAAGATCCGATAGATACACAAATTAGAGATCATGGAGTTGCAGTTAGACAGAAATTGAAGGCCGGCATTCATACATCATTTTATGATATCGTTTTCACAAGAATAATGGCTTATGTTATTTATGATTTAGTTGAGAATGAATTGTTCTTAATTAATATAAAAGAAAGAAATTTCACTTTGAATTGGCTGGATTTTGACAATTCTAAAGTGGAGTATGTTGAAATTGAGAATTTAGATCTTGAAGAATTTAGGAGGTGATTATTGATAAGTCCAAAGGTATCAAACTAATTCCTAATATTTATCAAGAATATAATTGTGACTTGTTTTATCTACAGGTATTGAAAAATCCTCAAAAAATTTAGACTGTATTGTGACAATTGAAGAAAAGTCTAAAGATGACGATGATAACAAGGTTTATGAAGAGCCATGCAGAAATTTTGGGAATTTCATAATAATTATTTCATGTGTTTTACATTTTCTATTTAGATTCAAATATTATAGAAGGATGTTCCACTTTGAACTTATGAAAATGTTATTTAGATACGTCAAAGAAACCATCTTTTATTTTGGAGTTTGACGCCAAAAGAAGTATTTTGGTGTTCGTTTGATAAGACAATTGAAAAACTGCAATATAAGTAGCAAAGAGGAATGTTAGAATATGCAACTTCTCTACAGATTTTTTTCTGAATTTTCTAGCACTAGAATAAATAAAATACTTGTTGAATAAATCTAGTTATTAGGAGTTTTTCTACATTTTCAGTATTTGGTCATTTCTCATTTGTAGGAATTTTCAAAATTTCGTTGAAATTGTTTAGGAGATTTATCAGATGATGATGTTGAGTTGTTAACAAGTATTTTTTTTTTTGTTGAGATTTGTCGGGAAATATTTGTGATTGGTTTGTTATTCTACCTCTATAAAAGGAAAATTGATGAATAAAAAGATGACCTATTTTTTTCATAGGATAAATGTTGTTTCTTAGTTTATACTTTGAATTCCAACAAATTAGTATTCAAAGTCTACAGCATTAGTGTATTGGCTTTTAGTATTGCTACAAGTCTAAAATTGTTGGAGCTTCCCGCGTAGGCCGAGCTTTTAGAAAAACAACAACATCAGCATTAATTTGATTTTCGTCTTCACAGTCGTAGTCAAACAATTAATCCACCATAAACAAGCCAAATGGTTTAATTTTTTTTCTTCAATTTAAAAATCACTAGTAGTAGCTAAACCATTAAGTGACCTTTGAGAAAAAACTATGGGAGAAAAAATGTAGTAGAGCTTCCATTGTCAAGGTTCAATAAAGGGCAGAAGTACGCCACCATTTCTCGCTTTACCCTAGCTCCTACACTAATGCTGTTTGGATCATTGCAGAACTAAGCAGGGAGAAGAATAATCTACTCCTTCTATCCACTGAAAGTATCATATATTATTTTGGAATATTCAAAAATATTTGTCATCTTACTAAAATTACTAAAGTTACTTTTTATCTTTATTTTCAATGTTATTTCCATCTTTATCTATATTTCAGAGGACGACTTGAAAAATAAGTCCACTAACATCACTATCAAGTTACTATTCTTAAAAATTTGAAATCCGAAATGCGACAAATAATTTGAGACGAAAGGGAGTATTTTTCTTGTTATTCTTATTGTTATCTATTACAAGTTTTCTTTGAACCCTAGCCTGTCCTAATTCCTTCTTATTTAGCTTGGTCAAATCAGTATGTCCAACTTTAAATTCATAGCCACCCTATGGCCAGCTACCTTAATTAGTTGAATTGAAGACACCCTATCTATATCATAGATGTGAAGAATGGAGAAAGATATATGGCATAGGTTGCTTCTTCAATGCAGAAGAAGTGATGTAGCTTCTAGTAATGTAGAAAGCCAATGAAATAGAGTCAAATAATTTGAAAGAATTAATAGAGAGAAACCAAACTGGCCCGGGTAAGCCTGGAAAAGTAGCAGCATAGGACCGGCAACCAATTTTGATTTTCATGTGGACCATTTCGAATTTTCTCCTTTTCCTTCCTGCATAGGAAAGAAGACATTGTACAATTTCTTTATAAAATAAAACCCAAAAATGAATTGAAAATGAAACTTATATATTCATTATATGCATTAAGCTTCCAAAATCTTAGAGATTTTATGTTTCCAAGTTGAACTTATCTTTGATTTTGAACGGTGTTTAGTTTTGATAAATGAAGCAATTTTCTATTACAACAGAAATCAAAAGAAATGGTGGGTTTTTGATAATTTATGTTGTAATGGAAAACCGCTTCATTTCTGTGCTTCATTAGAGTAAAAGATATCATAAGAAAACAAAAACTAGAAACTGAGTAGTTGGCATGAGTGAATGCAAACTTCATAGGTTAATAATCATGAGATTTTTAAGTAGTAAGGGTTAGTTTTATTTTGGTCGTCTGAAGCATGTTAAAATTTTATATGGTATATTAGTTCGTATGTTTATATGTGTACATCTAAATTGATAAATTGGTATAAATTAAACATACTAATGACTTGTATATAGTAATAAATTGCTAACAACCATATCTAAATAGCACATATCCCATTTGTTTCTTCAAAAGAACGAAATAGTGCTAAAACTCTCAAGCACTGCACCCTTAGTGCAACAAAAACTAAGGAATATGTCTAAGGTTTAGTGCTTGAGAAGCTTTAGCACTATTTCGTTCTTATGAAGAAACGAATGGGTTTTCATTAAGATTTTTAATTGCTTTAATTTATTTGTTGGAAATATATTTTTGCGAGTGATCTATCAATTCTATCCCCAAAATTTGTAACCGGGTTGTTAGATGATTTGATTTACAACTGAGAGTTTATTTCTACGATGTAAAAGCTTGGCATTTTTAAATGTGAATGACCAATTTGCTTCGTTTCAAATGTGAGGGACGAAAAGATATTTTTACGAAATATGAGGGATGAAACATGTCATTTTCTTTAAATCATACTTTGGACGAAGTTAAACAATCAGGTATCAGGCAGGTTACATACTCTATGAGACGAAGTAAAACAATTTTCATGTCTTTTCTTATAGCTTCTACTAGTTAAGCAATACATGCTCAAAGCTACTGAAGTTTCTCCTATGTCTGTTTTGTCATCCAAATCAACAAAGTTGAAATTTTTATTTTTTTTGGTAAGTAAGAATTTATTAATACCCAAGAACAAAAACAACAAACAAGATAGGCATAACCACAAAAGAAATAAAGAAACTTTATTAATAAAGTTGAAAATTTATTGTCTAAAACAAATAAAGAAAGATGGCAATAACCACAAAACTCAAAAACAAACAAAAATGTGACACTCTTACTGTGCCTCAGCTTTTCAGAAAATGATAAAACATGACCATTATAGCGAATTTTCTACAGATAAATGTATTACACCACCACATGAAAACGAAAACAGCCAAGGCTTTCAATTGCCAAAAGAAGATATGAAAGAATATCCAAAGGGCTCTTCTTCCTTGGACAAGGACAGTAATTCAGTCTCAACTCTCAATATTTTGACAAGTAGTTGCAACAAAGACTGGAATCAATGGATTGAAGAATTCGAGATCTGCCTCCGACAAGGACACTAATTCAGCCTGTTTGTATTTTGACAAGAAGTTGCAACATGGAATCAATGGATTATGCGGGTGTCTCGAAACAATGGAAATTATTTCAACCTGCCGTTTGGAGGTCATAACTAAGGCTGCAAACGAGTCGAGTCGAGTCGAGTTTTAGACTTATCGAGCCAAGGTCATAACTAGGGCTGCAAACGAGTCGAGTCGAGTCGAGTTTTAGACTTATCGAGCCAAGCTTGACTTAAAAATAGGTGGGCTCGAGCTCGAGCTCGATGAGTCTAGAGAAATTGAGCTCGAGCTCGACTCGACTAAAAAATGCTAGGCTCGAGCTCGACTCGATAAGGCTCGCGAGTTGAAGCTCGATATCTGGCTCGCGAGCAGCTCGAATCGTGAGCTCGAATTTTTGACTCGTGAGCAGCTCGTTAGTTCGAATTTTTGGAAATTTATCTAACAAAAACATCATTTTATCAACTTATTCCTAACCAAATTATGAGCATAATAATAGCCTACAATTCATGGCTACAATTGACCATAATTTTTCACATGATCATAATCGAAAAAGGCCTACAAATGTTTCACTAAATACAATCATAAATTTAGAAATACATGCCACACAAAGTCTAGAATTTAAATGCCCAGCACTTCATACAAGTTCAACATTCTCGGTCACATAGTTTCAACACTTCAACCTCAGAAAATAAGTAAATAACAACCAAAAGCAGGCCAAGAACTTCTTACTATAGAAACATATTGAACTACAAAGTACAAACTAAGCACAATCATTGAAGTCACGAACTTCTTCTCTTCCTTTGATCAGCAACAGAAACATATTGAACCTGGACAAGTTTGAAGTATTATGTGAGCCAATCTACAAGTATAAAACCTGTTTTCATGATGATTAACTATGGCTGCTTAAATAACAAAGCAGAAATTATTTGGAAATTTCATTTTCTTAAGCAGTAAAACTCAAAGAAATAGCACTTAACTGCAAAAAAACAGCACTTAACTACAGCACTTAACATTGATCGACAATGCTCTCTTGGAAATAGATACTAGTACAATTTTTCTGGAAACCAATTCCCATTTGCCTTGACTTTATAATGAAAAATAATGAAAATGCACTTAACTACAGAAACCAATAGAGAAATCCATATGAATTAGGTTGCAATAATGAAAATGCACTTTTATTTCCCTGAAGTTTACGAGAGACCCATTCACAGCAAATGGCAACAGGCCCCTGCTTTTTCATCAGGTTATACTATTGACAAGTCCAATAAAAAACCCCAGAAGAGCCTACAGGACCAATAAATAACCCAAAAAAATACATATACAGCAGGAAAAGAAACTAAATGGCCTTCAAATAAGTAGATTAAGTTTGCAAATATATGTTCATGGACATATGTACGTTCTCGAGTATGCAAACAGATTTTGAACAAATGCAACTGGAAATGACTGTGATTCTTTTTAAGCAATTTACACAAAATTGACTAGAAAACAAACTGAAAAAAAATGATTAAAAGAATTCACAGGCAAAAAAAAAACTATGCTAGAAGAATATATAAACTGATTAAGCAAAATCGAGGGAAATAAGCAACAAACGGGGGTAATCCTACTCCAGAATATATAAACTATGCTAGCAGAATACATAATCCTGCTCCAGAACCCCACTAAAACTAAAACCCGTGCAACTGGAAAATCGTTTCTTGAGCAGATAATCCAACCGAATTCAGTCATAATGCAATTTCTTAACTCAACCAGAGCATCCATTAGTTCAAATGATTCCAGAGAGAGAGAGAGAACAATAAAGTGAGGAATTTAAAAAAAAAAGACTTCAATAAAGCGAGGCTCGAAGTCGAATTGCAGAAGATTAACTTTACAACGTAAAAGCTAAGACAAAGAAAGTGATTAACCTTGTCTGAGAAGAAGTCGAATACTCGAATTGCAGGCGGGAAAGATGGAAGAGAAACGACTAGCTTCAGAGGAATTTGATGGTAAACATTCTGGTGAGTTCCCCGAATATTTTAAGGAGTCATTCCTGCAAAAGCCAAAATAGCCAGAATTAGCATTCTGTCCCCAGTCCCCGACCCAATTTAAAAAGGGAAAAAACAAAGAAAAAAATCAAAGAATAAAAACGATCAGCCAATGACACCACACCCGGCATTTGGGTACTCTTTACATCAAGAATAATAAAGGAACTACGCCACCCCACTTACTAAACCTAGATATATAGTAGTAGTACTTACAAGTTGATAAGGGAGGCGTGGATCGATTGATGACTGCGAATATTAATTGAGAAAGGCAGCGAGAGATGGGCCAGAGTAAGACCTGAGAAGTATGTTTGTTCTTGTGGCCTCTTCATACCATCATGTGCTCTTCTGATTTGAAGTGTTAGTAATTGATTGAGGCTTGAAGGGTGGCGGTGGCGGTGGTAGCTGTGGTGGCTAGGGTTTGTGTGAGAAATTGTGAAAGGAAGACCGAGAGAGAGATGCGGGAGAAGCAATTAGAAATGGAATTCAATTTGTGGAAAATAACTTTTGCGCTGAGCCTCTATTCTTGAATTCCAACTTAGTAAGTAGTTATACAAATAAGGGTATTTTTGTAATTTCATAAAACTCGTCGAGCGGCTCGACGAGCTAACGAGCCTAAGGTCAGATGGCTCGAGTTCGACTCGCTTAATAAACGAGCCGCTTGAGTTCGACTTGAGTCGAATTTGATCGAACTCGAGTCGAGCTTTGACTCGAGCGGCTCGCGAGCGGCTCGGTTCATCTCGGTTCATTTGCAGCCCTAGTCATAACCTTCCAAAGTACAACAAACATAATACTAGTAGCATAACTCTCGAGTAAAATGCAGTTTGTTCCTATCACTTTTAACCAAATTTATAGGAATTTACGCAGCTAGGACGAACACATACCAGTCGTTCATTAAAGTTCTATATATGAGTTACGAGGATTAACACACACAGACACAGCGTCCACCCACTGCCGCATACAGAATACTGGCCCCGAGAATAGATCGACACAAGTAGCACTTCTACCCAAAGGCGGAGGAGCAAAAATGTCAATGAAACTGAATGATGATTAAATCACTATCTATAGAACAGAATATATTCGACAATCAAATGTCTGTCTCCCCATCTTTTCAACCCAGCAATTGGGACGCAAATTTAACACAAGGGGGGCAACAGGAGAAGAAGACAAATCCAATTTCAGCAACAAAAATCACTGGAGAAACACGCAAGCAACCATTAAGGGCAGCTTTTATGTCACATAATCACAGCCCACAGCCTCACACCATCATGACCAATGAAGAAAATGCACAATCCCAAAAAAGAATAAAGAGATCACTAGTCATTAACACAACGGGAACAATAGGAGAAGAAGACAATCCATTTTAGCAACAACCATCACTGAAAGGAGGAGAAACTTGCGAATAACTATTAAGGGCTGTAAGAGCCTTTCCTCCACTGCCAGGTTCAGGGTCCAATTCCTATGCTTGATAGTTGGGGTGGAAAGGCGTGGATGGAGGGAATTAAAGGCTGCTCTCATGTTCACAGAAAACAGCCCAAAAACCATCATGACAATAAGGAAAACGCAGAATTCCTAAAAGGAAAGAGTTTCAGAAGTCATCAACATTGACAATATGCGTTCCATTCAAACACCAGCACCACATAAGATCAAGTCATAGCAGAAAGATTATTATCGGGCAATCTTCATGCAAAGCCCATTAAACAAACATTCTAAATCCAAGGTCACCGTAGACCCAGAAGTAAAGATCCAAGTGACAAGTTAAACAACAAATTTCCAGCAAAACTGTTTTCAACGAAGACTTGGTTGGTGCTGCAACTTCAAGGTCATTCTTCTGGAGTATCCGAGCGGATGGCTGATAGACAAATGAATAATTGAGTTAGACAACAGAAGAATTATGTCCTGTAAAGAGAAACATAAGACTGAAAGATAACGACGACTTAAACGCAAAATGACATCAATAATTGCAATGCAATGATCATTGCAGCTGATCCAAAAGGAATGTCCAATCATCACACAAAACACACACTGCTGGCATACCACATAACACTTAGCATTCAAATCCTTCATCAAGTATAATCTACTTGAGCAAGAGTGTTATGGATTATACAAAGTGCCATCATGAACCAGTAATAAATGTAAGTTTCATCAAGCCTTGTAAATATCGAAAATCAGGAATAGGAACTTGCTACAGTTGAAAAAGAATGTTGATAATCTGAAATTCAAACATATGGAGACAAGATTATGCATCCTAGGATTGCCAAGGAGCCATAAAGTCGTCCAGCCTTTCAGTTGTAGGTCTCAAGATGCATGATTCTGGCACAAGGACCACAAAAAAAGACATCGTTTCAACTTCTTTCTTGCTCTTCACATATAGCTTAAAGATAAAAAATGCTAAACACTTAAAATAAGAAGAGAGAAGCTCTTATGATCTGCATTTCATTTGCTTAAAGCATCATGCTGACCAGTAATCCCACTAGTGTTTAGAACAATCCATACATATCAAGTGTCAGTTGTTCTCAATTAGATCAATCAAACACAAGCTAGAATCAAATTCTCATGTAAAGTTCGCACCTTTGTGCAATTAGACCAATTTAAAAACAAACTAGAACAAATCTCACAGTCGCTTATGCCCTGCAATTGCTACATGGTGAGCTTGAATTTCCAAAATGGGGGTGACTCAGCATATTATCACCAGAATCAACATCCTTATCCGCGAAGAAAACCTTAAAAAAACCCTAAATTTAAAAAGCACGTCTCCAATTATCCCAAAAAACCCACCTATCATCCACTAAATTATCTAATAATACCAAAAACCCACCAAATTATCAAACTTGACCCCAAAAGAACCAAAATAAAAACGAAAATAACAGATATGGACCACAATAACATTTGATTCAACGAAGAATAACCAACATCGACCCGCACCGGAAACGCTAGATCCAAAGCATCCAGTGAAATTAATAACTGAAAAAGAGACAAAAATGAAGAAAGAGCTATGGGATTGGAAAAAATTACTGGGCTTCTGAGGCTTGCCATCCACCCATTTGGAAACTGAGAAATGGACCTTCTCTCGGGTCAGAGCTTCGGTCCTACGGGGCTCCTTGAGGCAATTCCTAACCAAATTCGCGCACAAATTCGAATAGGTGATGTATGTCATCCCGGCTGCCCTCCAGAACGGCACCGCTGCATTCGACGCCATGGCCTTCTCTCTCTTTCTCTCCCCTTTCTCCGCTACAGACTTCGATATCCCTTAAAGCGACACCGTTTCTACTGTGGCTTTTTCTTTTTTCAGACCAGTGAAAGAAATGCGATACTACTGAACTGAATAATACTCAAAACTCTACTAAAATGAACCGCTCCAAACAGGAGTACCGGATCGGGTCTCTTGTAGCTCGCGTAGGAAAGGGACTCCAAAGTCCACACGCTATCGGGTATTCTCTCTCTCACTTTTTTTTTTTTTTTTTTAAACAACACCTAGAGCCGTAAAAAAAGTTCAAAATTCAATCACCCATCCAACTCGTCCATTAATTTTAAAAGATAGGTTGAGTTAGTTAGATTATAAATTTTGTTGGACTGGATAAAAACAACTCAACTTATTTATTAGGTGGATTTGATTTTTTATTTGAGCACCCAATATTCAACTTATTTAAAAATAATTCAAAACAATAAACACAAGATTCAATACACATTTGCCCAACCATTTATATTTAGATATGTGTTAACAATTTATTGAACAATTTGTATTCAAAATTCTCATATATAGTTTTTCAATCAAATTGTTTAATTTTTATTTAAAAGAAAAAAGAAACTTGCAATAAAAACTCATGCTTATTTTACCTTTATAACAATAGTTAAACTTGCTCAACATTTATAATAATTTATTATGTCTTTTAAGAGTATGTTGTTTTCCTCCCTCCCTTCCTTTTATCCTCTTTTTTTTAATTGTTGTTCTTCGATTGCTACTTACTTCTATCTGTTAATATTTGTACACCTAGAATAGAATTTTAAATTTTTTTTAATTGCATTCTTTTACTTTTCTCTAACTTGTTTTATTTTATTGTTAATCATTCCTCATTAATAATATAATACAACAAATTATATGTCTCTTAATTACATTTTCGAGCATAATATAATCTAGCATTCAATAATTTAAATACACATAATATTACAGCTTACAATAGAGCATATATGAATAGTAAAAGTGTTAAATAAGTTGTGACAAAAATAAGTTTCAATCAATTAGCGGTATTAAAAAGTATAAAGTAAACAATTTTTTTAGTTAATCTATTTAATGTACAATTTATTGTCTAAAATTCACAATACAAGCAATATAAAATATTATTCTATTTATGATGTGTTTCCAAGGAGTTAAAAAGTGAGTGTGGGTTTGTGTATGTGAAAGTGTGTTAGTGTGTGAAAATTATTTATGTATGTGAAAATGTGTTTATGTATGTGAAAAAAAAATCTTTTCATACGTGTAAATGTATAAGAGAGAGTTTATGTATCACAATGTAGTAATTAATATGTTGGGTCATATTTGGATCATGGATTTGAGATGACACCGTCCAAAATCAATCTAATCTAAAGTTGAACGGATTGAGTATAAACTATTTAAGTGAAAATTCATTATCAACCCGCCCAACCCGCCCAATTGCTAGTATATATAGAACATTTTGACTAGGACCTGTGATATTAGTATCAGTTATACAAGAATAAAATAGGTAAATAATATTTGCACTTTAAAATAAATCTTTGCATTTCATCTTGTGAACGTAAAGAAATGCTAAGAGTTAGTATTTTTGGAATGTAAATATTGCTTATGTTAAAAGGGTCTATCTAACCCTGTGGGCAACCGTTACGATATATTTCATGTGTCATATTTTTTAAAATCTAATATTAATTAGGGAAAGTAAATTAATACAAGAAAGGGTAGGTGAGATTAAATTAAAATATATTTCAGGTGTCATTTTTTTTTAAAAAATGTAACATTAATTAGGGAAAGTAAATAAATACAATAGAGAGTAGGTAAGAATAAATAAGAAAAGTATATAAATGTAAGGAAGGGTAATAATTGTTAGTATGTGTATATACATTATAGGTTAGGTGAATGTTAAGTGTGTTAATAAGTGCACCAAGTGCCCTCTAAGAATGAAACTAATTTGGAAAAATAATGAAGGCAGTCAATTGGTAAGAATGAAACTAATTTGGAAAAATAATGAGTGCCCTCAAGGCACTCAATTGGTAATAGTGAAACTAATTTGGAAATATATCTAAGTGTAGCAGAACCAATAAATGTGATTATATGTATTCATATGGTACCATGTTAAGTGTAATTTAAATGTCTTGCCAAATGTCTCCGAGGCATTCGGTTAAAAAATCTTTAAAACAAATCATACTATACGTGTATAGATCTTTTCCCACTAAGAAATCCATTTGTAAATAAATAAAACTACTCGTGCTTAGAAATCTGTTTACAAAAGAATCCAGTACCAGGTAAAGGTGAAGTGTAGTAAGCTCGAAACTACTCCGGTTTAATACATGTTTACCGAGCAAACAGTTAGTAACTACAGTAATAAAGGGATAGTTGGATTAGATAGTAAAGTACGAGGGATTATAAATAAGAGATTTTAAATTAAAAATCTCCCACTTATAAAAAAGATACAGTAATAAGGGATAGGCCAATTATTTGTTATAGTCAAACACCAACATTGTAAAATTCCCGGTCCAACATCAAGAAAGTGATTTACTAGTTTCCAAATGAAGCTTTTTGACAATTTTCTGAAGTCTTGAGTGCAAAATCTCTAACATCTTCCATTAACCATGTAGTATGGCAAGCACTAAGAACCAAAGTTGTTAGATCTGAATTGGATCGATCGGTTCGACCAATCTGATCATGAACTGGCCTTCTTTCGAACTAGTTTGTAGTATAAAACTGTTTTGGTAAAAAATCAATTAAAACCATAAAAAATCGGCTTAATTAGTGACCCGATCAATTTGTTAACCTGGTTCTCAAAAATTTCTTTTTTCTTTTCCCCAAACATAATTTGAATTATCTAAATTGTACACTTTCATTTATTAATAGGAATAAGAAAACGTCACCCCATTTAGCGTAACTATCAAAATCACTCGCTTTTCTAAATGATTTTTAAATCAAGATGTTTTCATCCTTATGATCTTATTAATTTAGCATCAGTGATTCCAACTTGCATTAATTTAGTTTTTTCAAGTAATTTTGGAGAATGGACATATTTTAACCATGAATTTACATTTTTTATATATAATTGTTAGGTGTATATTTGATTGCAAAGTCTAATATTTTTGGAACATTTTTCATGATTGGCCAAAATAATCAAGAACTTAATTTCAATATTTCTGCAACTTATAAAAATATGAAATAATTATAACATCATGTTGATAACAGCGAAATTTTTTAGAACGGTCCGACCGATCGAACCAGTTGATCCCTGACCCAATAGTTTAGTCGAATCCCTATCCGGTCCGAGTTTAACAACATTGCTAAGAACGGCATTAGAGTGTCAAACTTCCTTTTGCAAGTCAATGTTAAACATCCCACCTCTTCAAAATAATTTTTTTAAAAAAATAAAGAAAATGTCAAACCCCTGTCAAAAATGGAAAATATTTAAATATCTGTCAGAAACCACTCTATTGACATTATTAATCGTTGCAATAATAACAACATAGTCTGAATACAAATTGGAATTTACCTGTAAAGATGTTTTTTTTTCTTCATTTTCAAATGATTTCCTGTTATCCAAGTATGCATTTTGGCTATAAATAAAGCCGGGCACCCAATCTCTACAGTCTGTACTGTGCTCAACTTATTTCATCAAGTCAAACAGTCCTTTTCTGCCATCATGGCACTAAGGCCATCCACCAAACTTATTCTTAACACTGATACTCAATTTGCTTGCCATTTTTTCTCCAATGGCAATGGCTAGTGATGCTGATATCTTGACAGATTTTAATCTTCCACCAATGTATCAAATGTGGATGCTACATTTTTTCACGTATACTGCTGCAAGATCACTTGTAGGAGCACAACCACCGACGGCCCTGAATTTTCTGTTTGCTGACAAAACTAGCTTCCCTGCTCTGGATGGCCAAAGTGTTTCCTTAGCAGTCTTGCGAATGCCTGGAGGTGCTGTCAACCCTCCACACAGCCATCCGCGCGCGACCGAGCTCCTTCTGCTCATTTCTGGCTTTTTGGAAGTGGGATTTATAGATTCAACAATAAGCTCTTCAATCAAACACTAAATGCTGGTGACATGTATGTGTTTCCTAAGGGACTCGTGCATTATCAGTTCAATTATGCACCTGATGTTCCTGCCATTGCTGTTTCTGCCTTTGGAAGTGCAAATCCTGGCCTTGTGGTCCATTCCTTCCAATTTGTTCCAAACCGATATTGAGGACAGAATCTTGGCTTGGTCTTTCAAAACTGATATCCCTACCATTCAGAGGATCAAGGCTAGCGTTCAGGGTAGCACACAAGCATAGAAATTGGCTGAAAACTTGAAGATTTCGCAAACTTATAAAGAGAACAAATATTGTCTGAAATTTCTCTTTATATATCTATTGCGTACCATTCACATGTTGTTGGGGTTATTGCATCTATATTAGTTGTATCCCTTTACAGTTTAGAAAGAAAGATATAACTCTCTGAAACTTTATCAGGGAGCAGTTTAAAGTTATCGAATTTTGATGCCAAAAGATAATCAGATTGGCTGCATTTTGAGGCTTAGAATTGAAATTTAACATCAAAACAGATCGAACAATCTATGTCATTAGAGCTCGTAACGGTTGTTCATCTCTGTTGGATCCGGCACGAAACATTAGATGCGCCTAAGTTCCGGGGAGTAAAAACCAAAAAATGGGTCAGCACAATTAATGCAGTGCTTTTAAAATAATTTGGATGGTTTCCACGCAGAAAAAAGATTTGTTTCAAACACTTGAAAAACTTTTTTTTTTCGTTTTCTGGGGTTGTAAAAGTTAGAAGGAGAGGAGCAAGCACATTCCAAGGCCTAATTCACGTATCTAACAGCGGTAAAAGGTAATAAAAATATCGTTCAAAATTTTCCAATAGAAACTATAAAATTATCTCGACTGCCCAAATTTATTAACTGGGTTGCATTGTGGGGATCCAAATCCGTCCACGTAACTCATCATAAACAGCTGAAACGGGTCAGTCAAAGATATTTATGAGGAGATGGAATTTTTTTTTTCCTAAAAGCTCAAATTTGTATTTCATCAGAAAACCAGAATTTTGTACTTGGTATAGACCCACAAAGATAGGTCGACTATGAGCAACAGGAAGATACAAACCAAATCCAACTGAGGCTTAGCTCCCAATTTTCTTTTCCCCGGCCACTTTTCTCCAGATCTAGAGTAAAAACTAGATTGATCAAAATGCCCAATTGAGGCTTAGCTCCCACCTTTTGATTTTCCGTTAAACCAATTTTCTCCAATTGTGCACTGCATGGCAAACATCTTGAACAATCCACTCCACAATTACCTTGACAGATGCTTATATAGCAATAAGTTGCGAGCTTTCCACATGCATAATAAACAGTCACAGCTAGGCACGGGATACAAATGTTGACAAAACGACACCTATAGTTTTAAAGATCTAGAAAAAAATGTACACACACAAAATCTATTCTTTCAATACTGCATCCCGCGTAGAAAAGATACGCACTATGGGATGAAGGCCGAGCATTCAAGTCTAATTTGAAATATCCATTTTGAACTAGCCCAAAATAGAATTTAAATAGTTGGATTTTGCTGCTGAGATTCGGTTTGCAACTTAGGCTTGCTGGTTTGAGGCATGATAAAAAAAATATAAAAAAAATTAGCTGTTGGACAGCGGGTTGAACTACATTAGGGAGATAATAGGCATATTGCAGATAACATTAAACTGTAGAATATGCCATACAAATTGCTTCTTTGGGTTTATATATATATATTCTATGTTGGGCAAAATGCCTTCAAGTTCAGTCGGAAAAAGAAAAAAAAATAAAAGAAATTAAATTTGGTCCTTGATAAATTAGTCTGTATCACAGTAATCGAATGCAAAACAAGAGCCTCAAATTTCAGTTTTCACCAAAACCAGTTATGGATTTCAATTGCTATTGTCACAGGGCATAAAATTGGTGCAAACAAGTAATATAACACCAATGATTGTTGAGTCAAGTTTGGTAAAAAAATTTGATGCCCCTTGAGTAAAATTTTGAGTTTGAGTTAATAAAGTTTCGAGTTTGAGTCCTGTGAATGGAAAAAATAATATTGGAAAAATCACTGCCTAAAAGGGCTTGATTCCACATTAGTCGAGGCCTAATACGCCATCGGACCACCAAGGTATTTACACACAAAAAAAAAAAAAAATGCTACAAAAAGGAAGCTTTAATGACAAATCAAAACGTGGGAGGTCTTTAACACCAAGGATCAGAGCTTTGTAAAAAAGCATCGAAATAAGTTGGTGCAAAAACCATCAGTCGTTACATATCAGATTCTGTGGTTTTATGCCCACTAGATTTTATGCCTACAATAAAAGTGCATAAAAATTTGGTTGCCTTTGATGTTGAAAGGGGTACTCATTCTTTAATGGACAAAAAAAGCACGTAAATCCAGCTTAAATATACATACAAAGGTAAAACAACTAAGTTGTGTATTCCCTCTATCTCATTAAAAAAAAAAAAAGTCTACTTGTATTTTCACACAAATATGAGCAGTGCAAGGTAATATAGTTATGCAATAATTTTTTATTTGTATTTTTTTGTAAATATTCCTCCGTTAATACAAGGACTCATATTATTCTATTCAAAGTAGTTGTTCATGTTTCTAAGTCATTATCGGAATTTTTCACTTTTTCAGTATTAGATGACTCTTTTTTGTTGATAAAAATATTCGTTAAATACGGATAAATTATTAAATTTATAAATTAATTGCCTGTTTGAAAAGGAAATAGACCTATAATTTGACATAAACACGAAACAAAAGTGAGGCTATATATATGGAATGGAGGAAATATTAAAGAAGCAAATGTTTCGAAAGGACTTCTATTATTGGCATAATGTGACATCAGAGAAATCATTATTACTTGCACTTATTTCAGAAAAAAATAAAGAACCAAATTTTACATGAATATAAGGATACCGAAGGCGGTTACGGGTCCTTCCTCTGAATTGGTACTCTTTCTTGTCTCTCTTGAATTTATTCGGCCGCGAATTTTGTTGTTTTGCCGACCGATTGATATACGTCTTGATTTGTTCCCCTGAAAAGGTCAAAAAAAAAAAGAAAGAAAAGGAGAATCCAAACTCAATAACACAAATTTGAGGTTCCCTTCCTAGGAAAAGAATAAACGAAAAAAAAAAGAGAGGAGAATCCTAAACTTGGAGGCCACAATTAATACACTTGGGGTTATATAAGCTGGCGATTTACTATCATTTATTTATCTTCTAGGAAAACATTACTGTCTAAATTTGTTATCCCCCCCCCCCCCTTCCCAAAAAAAAGAAAAATGAAAAGACTTTCCCTAAGAACTAGAACTAAGAGCTTATCCCACTAAATTCTTTAACATTTTACTTCAGATAACGTTAAATACGTTGAATTTCTACATTAAATCCATGATAAGAATTTCTGCGGTTTCCATTTGAGAAATCAATCCACATCAAGCCATCAACAGCAAACATAAATTCGAGTTTCACAAAAACAGCTTAAAGTCGAATGTGTTGTAGTAGTTTGAACTTTTGAATGGTAACAGCAGAGCAGTGCTAATATTATTAATATCTGCTGTATCAACATTGTAAAGGGATAATTGCAGAAACTTCCCCTGAGATTTTTGATACTAGCACTCACCTCCCCTATGATTTAAGAAATAACACTGGCCTGCCCTAGGAGGAAATTGGGGCTTATTGCTGACAAAAAATTGTGGGAATTTGCTTTTATACCCTAATTATTTGGAGAAACCTACTGAACGAATTTTGCAAAAGAAACGTGTTTCTTGTCATCAAATTAAGTAACTAATTAAACTACCTGTTAGTTCTAACATGTTGCATAACAAAAATATAACTTGTTGGGGTTGTTTTCGCTCTAAAAAATCTTCAATGTTGCCTTTTGACTACAGCTGCAATATTTGTTCTTAATTGTGAAAAATATTGGGGAGTTTTATGATCCTTGCCTATGGCTTGAAGAAGCCATTCTCTTTGCTGCAACACTTCACCTCAAGCTGCCAATCTAAACTCAATGAAAGTAGCTATCTTACCCTCACAACCAGGCACACACATTGCTAATAGAGAGTTTTATGTGTCAAGTTCATCTTTCATAAGCTGATGCAATAACTTGCAAATCTAGCCGTTACTTAGTTCATGATACTTTAGTTGTTTTATGTGAACTAAAAGGGTTTGCACTTACACCCCTGAAATTTATTAATTGTTAATTATTTTGTAGTGTTTTGTCTTTCCTTTGCTAATAATACTTGGCATGCAGCACAAAGGACAATATGTCACAACTTTCTCATCTCACTTCTTAAAACAATATTTTAATGGCACTTTTTTCTAGCTTGGGCTGAATATGCATAGAATCAGTAAGTTCAAGGGAGGTCAATGCTATTTCTTAAACCACATGAGAGGTGAGTGCAAGTGTCAAAAACTTCAGGGGAGGTTTTTGCAATTTTTCCTATTATAAATATGTATTAATATTAAGATAATAGTTGTATCAGAGATGCTGTAATTTCCAAGAACACAAATGCGACGTAAACGTCTACGTCTGAGATTTCAAGAAATTGCGAAAGTGTTCACTTTTCGTGGGCGAGCATATCTAAAATCTAAGAATGAGGTTACGATCAGATTGAAAGATTAATTTATATTAAAACACTGGGAATGGATTATAGTAATCTCAAAGCTAGAATTTTTGTAATCTTGGTAACCTTTTTTTCCTTAATATTATAAACTTGTAGGTGTAACTAGATGACACTCGAAATCCTTGGCCATGAATCTTCATGTGATGATAAATGGTAGCTGGTCCATGAATTGATGACAAAACTATACATCACGAAAGGAATGCAGTTGTCCAGGCTCCCTTAAGTCCAACTCGACAGCTGGGATCAATCCGACAGGAACCGTAATAGAATGTGAAAATTCTAAGTATTTTATTTTTTTTTAACTTAAGGGTATCTCAACCTTTCGACCAAACTAATTCTCTAAGAGGAGGTAGATCTTTGCCCCAAGAATACAAAGCGAGATAATACATGAGAATCGATCACGAGATCTGCTAGTAACTACTAGGTTACGGAACCAATCGGACTACCAGGAGAGCTCTTAGTATTTCAGTTTAAATTCAAAAAATAAGGTAAAACCTTGACATCTACTAAAACCAGTCAAAGGTTAAAACTCGAAAAGACTATTATGTTCAATAGGTTTCAGTTCTATTAAGATTTCGTTATAAGTACTTACTAATTTTTGGCGTTTTGAATTTCGACAGACTCTAAAATTAGTAAACTAAGTAACCAAATTATTACTACTAGTATTCTTCATTAGTTCACAAGTTTGATAAAGTTTAATAACACTTTTGCCTGTAAATGTTAGTGACAGAACTAAGACTGGTAAGTCATAAGCCCTTTGATCCATTTCCAGATCAAGGATATGGACATCCAATTGATTAAGGAACCACATCCCATCAAAAACATGTATCAGTCTTAATCAATTGCAGCAAAATTGTACCTAATCTGGTTAAGTTCCGAATATTAATGTTGTCTACATAAAATCTTGCTGGATAAATTAAGAAAAATAAAAAAACAAAAACATGAGGAAAATGCACAGCTTGCATTTAGATAGAGGAAATGGACGTGGCATTTAGAATAAATGCAGACCAACAACCTTGGTGGTAAAGATTTAATGTGTTTTCTGATACTGGGCAGACCTTTGAGAAATAGATAGGGAACAAACACAGTGCTTGATAACTTGCCCAAATTGAGCTCTTACAATCCCCATATTTCGAACTTGTGGTTCACAATCTAAACTTTTATTTTGAGCAATTTGGATGTGATAATTCACATTCTAAACGTTACTTTGGCAACAATTTTTAGCAATTTAGGGTGCAAATTATCGACTCGAATAATTTGAGGGTCCAAAGAAATTGCACTGAAATTCAAACTCTCTGGCCTGAATTCATTCTCACCCTACCCTACGTCTTTGATTGAATTGCAAAGTTAGCTGAAGGTCTCTCTCTGATTGAATTAGAAAAGTCATTGCTGGTGTTTTCTTGCTTGCTTTTCTTTCCTTTTTTGTATAGATTGCTACTAACAAAAGCCAGCACAAGCTTGTCCGCCATGCAACTAACAATTAATAGCCTCGTGATCCACTTGTTTCTGATGAGACGTGATTAATAGCTTTGCATGTAAATAAATCTAATAAAGTCGAACACTCTAAAATTCAAACTTATTTGATTATTTTAGCAAATATAAAATTTTGTTCAATTTTGATTTGTTTATTTATCGAATCGAATTTGAACGAGCTGTTTATTGAATTTAAACATTATCGAATATAAAACATTATTCAAATTTGGTTAAACTAGTTAGTGAATCAAACTCTAATGCATTCTTATCAATCCAAGTTCGATTCGAGTATCGAATAGTTTGACTCACCTTTCAATCCTACGTACAATAGGTGGCCCAGAAAAAGGGCCTCAAGTGTTGGGAAAAATAAAATTTGAATAAAAAAAGTGTCTAAATATTAGAGATAATAAATAGAAGGATCAATCTAATGGGACTAAGCACCCGCTATTATATTTATATTATACCTGACTCATTATATAAATGTACATATTTGTATTTATTACATTCATTGTATTTTAAAACTTTGTAAAATTAAATTTATATTTATAAAATACTAACACTTGAAACCTTCCTTAATGAGTGTCAAATCCAAAATATAAATATGTGCAAGATAAAGTGTGTATAGTCATATGCTCCTATCCATTTGACACTCATTGGAAAAATCATCACTTAAACAACAGAACCACAATTTTGTATTGTTATCTAGATCTAATCCTACTCCTATGAATTTGATATTCATTTTGGCTGCTCTACAATTCAGAGAACTAAGTAGCCACATGTCCGGCTTCAAATTCTCTCTCGTGGATCTTAGGTGCCCTCTCATCGAACATGGATCAACATCTCTATCATCATCAAGCCTTTTTTTTTCATTCCATTCATCATCACCAAGATTGTGTGACTGTATTAAATACAAGGAAAATAAGCCTGCTTTTGCAGCTGATATTGGGATTCCCAAGTCCCAGGTGCCTTAGAATATTTAAGGATTTCCTTTGAGTTAGGTCGGTATCGTTCTTCGGATTCATCAAGAATTTCAGCAGAATGGTAATGCTCCGTAGGAAAAGTTTGTTGAAGTATTTAAAGACTGGAAATGAATATTCAATACAAAAATTCCAATTAAAGAACCCAAAATTAAATAATTAAAGAGATAAATTTAGTACACTATTTTTTTTTTACCCTCCCACCCCCTCCCTATACTCTTCCAATCCCTAACTATCAGGCTCAATATTTGAATCCTAAACTTAATAGCAGGATAAATTTAGTACACTTAAACAAATGGGAGGAGAAAAATTTTATCCAAGGTTTCCAAGTTCTGGTACTGATTTTAGTTGTCTGCTGTATTTTACATTATCTAACCCCCCACCGTGTCGAAGCCTATAAACTAAAAATGGAATTGGATCAGATTTTATCTAACAAAGATTCCCTCGACCACAAAATGTCATGATCCTAAAAGGTTATCTAACTTTTTTTTTTTGGTCAATGTAAAAGGTTATCTAACGAACAGTGCAAATCTCTTACCGTACCAGTCTCATGCCCTGACCTTAGAATGCAATGACCTCCTTTCCTCGTAAACTTTTTTTTTTTTGAAATTTTTTTTTTTTTCGCATGGGCCGTTGCTACAGCTTGGTAAGTACAAACTGGTAGTTCAATATTTGACCATTTCAAGTACTAACATTTACCATTCATGTCCCACAGATATCCGAGTGGTTGATCAGTGCCATTGCGAATTCACCATAAACTATTAAAATGTCGTTGATTTCTAAAGATTTTTTGACATGCAATTCAAGGCACATTGCATTCTATAGTACTCCAAGGAGTAAGGACTCTGCTGAATTTATGTAACTGCTGGCTTCATCCATGCCAACTACCAACTCAGGCTTGGGGCCCTTCATTTACTATCTGCTTACTACTGTACCACCACTATTTATAGCGTCCTTTGGCTTCTCCAATTTTTCATACTCAGTTTTATTTGTATCCTCCATCACCATGGCATCCTATCAAGTTATCATAGCTCTCTTCTTCACTTCGGCTCTTGCAAGAATTGAACTTTCCACAAGTAATGTCCTTAGGGGCTCAGTCACCTGTCTAGACTGTGATGGCCACAATGATCTATCTGGTTAGTCTATCAAACATTTGGGCTTTTTAGTTTAAAAAAAAAAAAAGAAAAAGGTTAGCCTCCAATACTTTTGGTATTTTTTGTGCATTTCACTAGTCAAAACAGTCGGTTCTTGCATGAATTGTCACAGATATTTATTCTTCACAAAGTGCGATAGCGATATAAATTACATAAATTCTTCTTCTTCTTTTTTATATTTGAGGCCAATTCCTTTTTTGTTTTTTCTTTTCAGGTATTAAGATAGTAGTGAAGTGCAGCAATGTGAAAAAGGTGGATGTGGCTACCACAAAAAAAGATGGTACTTTTGAGACTGAGCTTGCAAAGGGCACTACAACTTCTCCTAATTCACTAAATGCCTTGCCAAGATCCTAGGAGGTCCAAGCTTGCTCTATACTTCAGGAAAGAAGACAATTTCTAAGGTTGAAAAGGTTGAAGGGCATGACTACTACACAAATGCTGAGCCCCTTAACTTCTACAAATCATGCCCTGCAGAGAAGCATGCAGAATGTGCATCTGTAGACTTGGAATTTGGTTCATCCAAGACAGTTGATCTCCCTCTACCAAGGGAATGGGGACTGGCACCATCTAGCTACTACGTTCCTTTCATTCCCATTATTGGAATTCCTTGAAGTTTATGTTTGTAGTATTATGAACTCCATAAACTAAGCAGTACACATATATATGATATGTGTGTTTTTTTGAGTAAAAAGAGAAGACTTGATGTCTTGCTCTTATCATCATCTTAGCTGTGTGTGTGTGTGTATAATGTACTGATTTTGAGTTGTTGTATTTCTATGTGTCTTATTTCTACTATACATTTGGCTTGCATTTTAATATCTCTCTCTCTCTCTCTTTCATCATGATTTGATGAACAAAATATTTTGCATATATGAGAAGTTGTCTACTTGTTGCACATTCTCTCTTGCACCTACTTTTGAAATGACAAAAGAATTTTTGAAATCTCCAAGATGCACTTGTTGGACAAAACTTTTGAACTTCTATTTATCTAACAAAACTTCTTAATAGCCAAGAGTACTGCTTGCAAAATATTTGAAAGTTTGCTCACGGGAAATAAAGAGACTTTCTGAATGGAGGAAGGTCTTACACCATCCAAGTTGGCTAAGGATAGAGCAGATATCTTCAACACTTGAAGATGTGAAAACTTTTATTACTTTTGGAAAATGTTATTAGCACTTAAATGTTATTACACCATCCAAGATGGGCATACACCTATTATCTACAGACTGAGCAGGATTTTCACTTTGAAATGAAACATGGAAGAAGTCTGTACAGAACATTCTAAAAGTTCTGAAGGAGCACATCTACAAATTCAAAAGTTTTTTTTTTTTTTTTGCAAAATAATAACTTTTTTTTGTAATATTAAAATTTATAATTGCTGAAATTATGTATATGTAACATCTTAGGGCTATATTTGTTAGGTTTATGAGTGAAGGGTTCTGTCTCATATTGGTGCGAAAGATGGAGAAAGAGCGATTACATACATATTGGTGCGAAAGATGGAGAAAGAGCGATTAATATGTAAGTAAGAATCCAAAACTTAATATGACCTAATAATTTAAAATTTTGAAAGTAAGGATCCAAGATTTAATAAGATTTAATAATTTAAATTTTTGGATCAGAATTGAGTCAGTAACTTGCACTCTTTGTGGATTCTCTTGATATGTTTCCCCTGTCAATATTGACACCTCTTGACCAGCATAAACGAAGAGTTCACAAGATGGTTGTTGTGTGCATTGAATACCACTTACACCCATCTCAGTACGATTTGATGGCTGCTTTGAGACGTCACCATTGGACATTGCCCAAGTCTTAACAGAAAAAATAAGTAGGTATCTATATGTTGTGATGTCTCCTACATAACTCCTTTTCGTTTCTTCTTTTATGCATTTCTGTTGTCAAAAAAGAACTTAAGGAAGCCAAAATGATCACACTACAGCTAATATTTTGTTTCCGGCCACTGTTGTTTGGTTCAGCTAATTGATGTATGCATTATTGAAAGCCTCAATAAATAGTCATTGAATCTTTTTCAACAGGTTTCTTCAAGAGCATGGAACTCTCAAACATTTCTACTAGAACCACAAACGTATGAGATTCCATTTCGATCCCCTGGCTGCAGTTACAAATTTGAAGTTTAGATAGAATATTGGCCCTATGTCTTTTTTTAAAAATTTGAGCTAAGAAACTATCATCAAGACATTTATGTAGAATTTTCACTCCTTAATCCATTCCCTCCCCCTTTTCTTGTAGTATTGCTTGCTTTTATTTTATTTTTTTGGTAAAAGGAAAATTCGCTGATTTTGACGCTAATCACCATCACATGAGTAGGGTATGCTCTCTAATCATAAATCACTTGCAGAAGTTCTTATAGATTACCCACTTACATAACAGCTGCATCGATAACAGAGTATTACTTGTTTATTGTCGAGCACAACTTAATGGTGACGCAGTAATATGTTCCACCAAGAAGTCAGTGACTACCATCCAACACAGTTGTTTTGTACCAGACTCAGAGAATTTTTAACCTTAATCCACACTAGTGTACGCTTATCATTATGATGCATTGATTAGGGAAAAAAAATGAAGCTTCTAATAATCTGATGGTCTAGTCCTTGCTCCAACGTAATATTAGACAGATAACCCTTGGTCAACAGAATCGGGAAAATGAAAGTAAAGTAAGAATTTGTGCATTATCTGGATTTTGCTAATGCCATTAAAAAATTAAACGAACCCATTAATTGCTCCAATATTGCAGCTAGGAAAAGGTGAGATTTTAAATGCTTCTTGTATCACCTGTCCGAGGAAAACTCTGCTTCGAGCATTTAGGGGGTCTCTAACCAACCAAAAATGTGGGGTATATTAAAGGCGTCGATCTATTTTCCTATTATATAGGGACAATTTCTCCACCACATATTCTCCACCACATCACTCATCTCTCAAGTATAATAAAAAGAGAGTGGTGGTCACTGTAGCATCTCTCTTTTTGACAATTGGCTTACTACTTATTTGACACTTGTCTGGATTTTTTTAATGAGGCTTCCAATGGAACAAAGCCATACAAGAACCAACGAAACCAGCAAGAAGACATTCCATTGCCCGTTACATTGTAATAGAACCAATGGGACCCATTTCATTTCAAGCACTTCAGACGAACACTTCAGACAACCGGCGCATTTCATTTCAAGCACTTCAGACAAACAAGGAACCAGCATCTCTTCTTTTCTTCTTCTTCGGGTGAAAGTACCAGCAAGTACTTTTCCCTTCCTGTAGCAGAAATGGCTCCTTCACATGCTTATTGTACTTGGAAGCATGGAAGGCCTGAAATCGCTCAGAGATTAGGTGTCTTCTTTTTCCCCAAAATTCAGGGATTTTTCCCCACAAAAGTGGCCAGCCGTTTGATTTCTTTCATTTGTATTGGAATTGGTTTTGCAGCCATCCAATTTTCCCATGAACACCGTAATTCTAAATCATATTTTCAGGGATTTGATGTGATAGACATTAAGTGAGTAGTAATTTAGGTTTTTAGGTTTTAAAAAGGAAAAGAAAGGGAAGTGCCCATATAAAGGGTGTATTTCTTTCTCTGAAGACCGTGCGTTTGGAAGGGAGCTTCGTCTGCCTCTAGCTTTGGTAAGGGTCCTTTTCATTTGTAATACTTCAAACGGTTTTTTTTGCTCCTGTAATTCGATCTGTAATTCAATATAATACTTCACTTAATCAGGTTTATTCTTCTTTTCTTTTTCCCATCTAATTTGCATTGCTTGCATTCTTTTTTGTTCCTTTTGCAGTTGTGTTTGGGTTAGCTGTTCAATTAGCTTTTTGATTTTTCATTTTCGGCCAATTTAGAAGCTTAGATATCTTGATTATCAGTTCCGTTTAGATAAAGTTCACTTCTTGCCATTGATATCAACCTCTTGACTTTATTTAAGACATTGGAATTGATACTTTTGTTTTTTTCCTGAAAAAAAGGATGTTGCTTTTTCAATATTTGTTGACAAATTTTCGTTCCCTTTCAAGAAATTTTTTGTAAATCAAATTTTGGTAGGTTATAGTGCAAAAACTACATATATCATGAATAAAAAATACTACTGCAGAAACTACAGTCACTTAAGATTATGATCCATGAAGAACCTGTATACTTAATTATTTTCCATTGCACTTTTTCTTTGGCCTCTCCTTAAAAAACAGATTTTTATTAGTCTGCTTATTAATTAACTAAACATTCATGTAGAAGCCATGTATTATAGCAACTTAGGAAACAGCTGCAACTTCAGCCATATACAGGGATATAGGAGACCATGGCCACGTTGACTTCCTATCAACAATAAAGACTAAAATTGTCACTAAGAATATGTTAATGGTTCATAAATGCCCTGAACTCAGAGTCTCTAAATCTGAAAACTATCACTTCTACCACAGATAGACATGTCTTCATAACCTTATAGGATCAAGTTTTTTCTTTCTGGTTTTCACCATTATATAACAATATTAGTAAACAGCTTATCTAGACAATGTTTAGGCTCAGATCATTTGACTATGTTTTCACTAGCAGTAAAACTTAACAAAATAGTAAACGGATCAATAATGAGAGTTATAAGACCATTATTTATTAATTTGGTTGATTTTCTTCTCACAATGTACTTACTTTACTTGAAAACATTTTTTTATACTTCTAGATCATAACTAAACAATAAGTTTTATGGAGTTATGAAAATGGTGTCTAGCACTGCTACTGTAATTCTTCAATTTTCTTTTTCATTGTGAATCTTTATTCTTCCTTTTCTTATACTGATTTTGCTTTTTTTTTGCCTATGCTTACAAAATGTCGACCTGTTTCTTCAACTGAAGCTGGCTATTCTAT
Organism: Coffea humblotiana; assembly: GCA_023065735.1. NCBI lineage: Eukaryota > Viridiplantae > Streptophyta > Magnoliopsida > Gentianales > Rubiaceae > Coffea > Coffea humblotiana. The sequence continues at coordinate 25,077,940 of CM041208.1, read as the reverse complement.
TTGGTGTGCATCTTTTGCTCCAACAAGTTGGCATATACAGCTCTCAGGTTTGTCTTAGAAACTAAATTTTGTGCTGCTTTTTTTTGTCTAAAGGATTTGGATTTATCTGCTGTTGATTATATTACAGGTTGTATGTGTCATGTTCAAAAATTTTAAGCTTCAGGCATATTAATTGCTATCTGTTTCATTTTTACATGATTGTGAGATACATGATGTAGTTAATGGTTTTCTTTCTGTTATGAAGAGTAAAAGCCTTCATATGATGAGAATGAATGTCTGTTCCATATAGAAAGCCTTGGATAGTAGTCTTCTTTTTTTTGTCATGGACTCTGTGACCAAAGAAAATCCTGATGATGTTCCTACTGTGATTTCTCAGTTTGATGTGGGTCAAATGATGAGGAAAAAAGATTGTAGAAAAAATGCAGTTCTCAGATGGAAAAGAAACAGTTAGATAGAGCAATAAAAAGTCATAGTGTAGGAACTTTGCCTTCTGCTATTGCATCTCCCTTGCCACCTGTAAATTTGAGTAATATGCAAGTGTGTACGCCTGCACTATTCCAGTTTACAGGGAGGCACACTCCCAACCTGACAGAGTATCCTACACAAATTAGTGTGGGATCACAGGCCAAAACATTTCAAGTCATAGGGTGTTGAGGTTTTTTCTGAAATTACATTTGCAATTGATAACCGTGAAGTCCTATGCTTTGTCCGTCATTTTGACTCGGATTATCAAAGGTAGAAAGATGATAAGTATAGCATCGTCAAAATATACACTGCTGAAGAATTGGCTGAAATCAACCCGGCAATCATGCGCACAGTTGTCTCTAATCCTGTGGAAGAGCCTATTCCAACTGCTCCAACCATAATTGAGAAGCCGACCAGCACCATTGAACAGGTTGACTTAACTGCTCGCTCCACTTTCACTGACCAACTTGCCACTGAAGGGCAATTCTTCAGCCCAACAACAAAAATGATCCTAGAATCAATTGGGCGCAAGTCTGATAATGCAGATAAGCCAGCCTCTTCAAACATTGTTGCAAAAAGAAGCTTAACTTTTGAAACTCCAATTCCCAGAACTAATGTACCTTCTGCTGAGAAGACAACCATTGAAGCTGTTCCCTCAATTGCCGGAAAAAATGGTCCTGAAGACAACAAGCCTGCATCTTCAAAATCTGCTCATATGAGCCCTCTCAAGAAGCCACGTGAATCTGCAAAATGAAGCAGTCACACAGCTTCATGTCCTCTTTTGTTCATCCTTTTGTTGTTCATCCTTTTATTCATCATAGATGCTACTGAAATTTTAGCATGCTATCTTTTGCCATCATATTAGAATCCATTAAAATTCTCGCTATGACTAAAAGTTAATGAATCCTAATAGATGATATTATGTAACTATTAGCATGCATTATGTATCTCTACTTGGGACTTAATTGTACTGGAAGGTGTGTAACTGCTACTGAAATTGTTGACAGCTATCTATGAATGGTAATTATGATATTATGTACCTATTTTGCAACTAGAATTGTTTATATATGCTTTTCCAATGATCAGTATTTTTAGGAGGGCCAAGGCTGTGCAACCTGGTTCCTCTAGTATATATATAAGAAACAATTTCAGAAACCTCCCTTGAGGTTTTTCACAATTTCACTCGGCTTTTTGAGGTTTCAATAATTGCTTAGACCTTCCTCGGTATAATCAAATGATTAAAATGTCCTTCACTTAATAGTTAATTCATAAAGGGACATCTAAAGGTGAGAAATACTTCTTATTATTCTACTTGTCATTTCCTAATTTCAAAAAAATAATTTTCATCAATTTTCTAATTTTCATATCTTCCTCCTGCCTCCTTTCCTCTTTCATATTTTTCTCTTCTTTTATCCTATAATCGTTTCTCCCTCTCATCAAATATCACACTCCATTGTTACCAATCACACCATTATTAATTTTTTACCATCTCCAAAATTTATCTGTATTTTTTGTCTTTTTGTCTCTTTCTTATTATAAAAATTTTAGACCCATTCTTTTTTTTTTCCCAATAGTTTTACTCTTTACAAATGTTAGCCCATTGAAGTTACCAAATTAACAAGGTGCAAACTATGGATTTTATTGCCAAAATAGGGGAAGATGAAAAAAGTGGTAGTGATATAGGGAAAAAAAATGAAATTGAGAGTTGGAACATAAAGAAGTGACTATTATGTTTGTTAAGCAAAAAAGTATAGCAATTACTCATTGGTTCTCTCTTTTATTTACCTATTGATTGTGGTTTCATTATAAAAATAGAATTTTGTCTCTATTTCTAAAAGTGTTAGAGCAATGATGAATTATATTCTTAGGGACATGGGGGCATTTCTTAGTTTAATATTGGTAGTGGTGGTAGTGAGTTGCATTAAGCAAGAATTAGCAAGTAATAAATTTTGAGATGAGTTGAAGTCACTGAACTTTGTTTGTTTCAGTGAGTATAACATATACAAGAAATTAAAGATTCAAACGTTGTTTTGTTTTATCTTGTTCTCTAAAGAAAGATATTTTAGGATATTTGTGAAAAATTATAAACTATTGGATCTATATTATTACATAAACCTTAAAAGCAAGGGATGTAGGTGTAATTTTTGAAACTTGAGTGAAATTCTCTGTAATTGCTGGAAACCTCAAGGGAGGTTTCTGAAATTATCCCTATATCATATATATATATATATATATATATATATATATATATATATATATATATATATATATATATATATATATAATAAGACTACCTCAGAAATTTACTCTAGAGCTTACAATCTATAGCATATAACGTACGCAATTTGCTACTATGTCTTTCAAAAAAGCCCATAAAAAATTTGAAACTTCAATGGATATTTTACAATTTTGAAGAGGTGACGAGTCAACGGGGTGATATGTCCCAGCTTCCTGCAATCGATAATTCATAATTTCATTTTTTGGGTTAGGACATGTACAATTCGTTTTTAGGGGCAATTAAATATTTTGACAGTGTATATACTATTACCGTTTGATTCATGACATGTGTATAAAAGTTAAATTTTAAATTCAAATTTTGCATAATTGTCATTCGTCCAAACTGTCATGTGTATAAAAGTTAAATTTTAAATTCAAATTTTACATAATTGTCGTTCGTTCAATCTTGACAGTGTATACACTGTCAATATAGGAAACATTAATCCTATTTATATACGTGAATATATATTGAATTGTTACATAAACAAAATCCTCACCTATAACGTAATCATGTAAGTGTACATTAAATCAATTAAAAAGGCATAACAATTATACCAATACTTCAATAGCATCCGTCCCATCATGTCCTTCATGGTTTAAGGTGCAATGGTAGAAAAATTTATAATAAAAATTAGGATCTATCTAATAAGTAGCAACAGAGTATTCGTTAAAATGTAGTTCAACTATAAATATTGTTGAAAACATAAATATAAATAAAAACTTATAAATACAAGATAGGAAAATAATTATTAATATGTTCATTCGCATAATAGCTTAGCTTAAATGTGATTCAGAATTTCAGATGCTTTAAAAAGTGACTATTAAGCAGCCGTTAAAAAAATTCATAAAAGTTAATCTCTTAGTACTAAACTGTCCCCCTATTCCAAATTTGACTGGGTGAGGCGGTCAGTAGCGTACGTGGTTGAGAACTAAAGTGTGGCTGGTCTGTTGCCAGTTGCCACTAAGTTGTTGTACTGTATGTACGGTAATTTTGCTCCTTTTTTTTTTCAAGGGATAATATCAGAAACCTCCTATGAGTTTTCTCTTAATATCATCTGGTCCTTCTAAAGTTTTAAAAATATCACTTAACTTACTTGCTTTTATTATTTATACAAAATTTTTAAAAATCCTAAACTACCCTTTTACTTGCTATTAAAAAAATCCTAAACCACTTTGTTTACTTTAAGAAAATCATGACTTAAAAAATAATCTCTAGTAGTACTGCCACATCATAATGTTATAACCTATATAAATATAAATTTAAAAAATAAAAAAGATATTTGTAAAGAAATACACTTGCACCAATTAACTCTATATGCTTAAAACCGATTTCTTATGAATTTTATATTTTTTTCAACTTTTCTCAACCCATGCACAAACCTTTAAATTGTACTAATTATTATAAAAATGAAATCAAAATAAGTAAATAAATCATACCCCACTCTATTACAATCACAAAAAGTAAAAGATAAATAAAATTCAATTTATTATAATTTATAAATAAAATATTACAGAGTCATCCAGAAAATGAGTAAGATAGAATGTTGGAGAAAAAAAAGAAGAAAGTGATTTTCATTTCTTTTTTATTTTTGATTTCCATTTATTTAATATGTGAATTATGTATCGAATGAGAGTTAATATAGTCTTTTTACAATTATTAAGGGAGGTAAGTGATAGTTTTAAAATTTCAGAAATGTCAAGTGAATTATCCCTTTTCCCAATTTGGTGATTACATTTATGTCCATTTGGCACATATAATTCTCATAATTTACCTTAAAATCCAAGTGCAAGACTTTCTCTCTAGTATGTGAGTCTGACTGATTCCAACTAAAGTTATTGCTATTTCACTAAGCACCCTCATAATTGGAGGACAACAGCATATCATTTTCCCACTTTTTCTCTTCATTGCCGCGTTTATACCGTTTCCAAGCTTTATCTCAAGTCCCACAGCAGATTTTCTCATTTCACTCGGAAACCGTCTTTACCGTGCCTTGTCCCTTTCTTCCCCACACGCTTTTTCCACTGCCTATATAAAAGTCGTGATCCAAAAGTGCCCACCAAAAAATTAAAATTCCTGAAACTTTATACTACAACCACTTGCCAGCAACATCATACATGGATATGCAACAAGAAAAGCAAAAGGGAATGTCCAAAGAAACTATCCCAGGCTTTCGATTTTATCCAACTGAAGATGAGTTAGTTTCTTTCTATCTTCACAACAAACTTGAAGAAAAGAGAGTAGAAGAACTCAATCGAATCATCCCAGTTATCAACATTTATGAGTCAGAGCCATGGCAGCTTCCAAGTTCGAATTCTTTGGCTTCTAGCTAGCTTTCATTATCTACTTTCATTTCTTCACGGTTATCGGTATAAATTCGACTAAGTTTTTTATCTGTTTTCATGAAAAATGTAGAGCTGTCGGCGGAGTTGTGCAGTGGAGATGCTGAGCAATGGTTCTTTTTTGTACCGAGACAAGAAAGAGAAGCTCGAGGTGGAAGGCCTAGCCGGACCACGGCTTCGGGGTACTGGAAAGCCACTGGCTCTCCTAGTTATGTTTATTCTTCGGATAATAGAGTCATTGGGGTGAAGAAAAGCTTGGTCTTCTACAAAGGAAAAGCTCCAATGGGAAGCAAAACTAAGTGGAAGATGAATGAGTATAGAGCTATTAAGGAAGAATTGTCTACTTCATCCACTCACGTCATTCCTAAGGTACACCCGCTGAAAACACTCTATGCCACCTAAAGTCGCAGATATTTATTGGTCATTCTTTTTCTTTTTCTTTCTTTTTTTGGCCACTTCTGATTTCTTTTTCTCGAGCATGTAAAACTTTGCGGCTTGCCACTTGCACCGCATAATGCTAATGGCAGACCTAAGGTAAATACGTTTGTGATTTTCGTGCAGTTATGCGATTGATTGTTGTAAATTTTACTTGCATAAACCAACTCAATGTTTAAATACAATAATGATGTATAATTGCACCAATCTCAATTGTATCCGTTCCCATGAAGAACTATATATAAGGCAGCTGCTAGACACATAAGCCAAACTTCTTTATATATATATATGCTTAACCTTTAGTTTTTTTAACCCTTTGCTTTTTCTGGTGGGCTGCAGCTAAGGTGTGAAGTGAGCTTGTGTAGGGTCTATATCGTATCAGGAAGCTTTCGAGCATTTGATCGAAGGCCAGTAGGGGCAGGTACTTCTAGGGAAGTAGTAGTAGTACCCACCATTGAAGCTGATGAAAAAGATGTTCGTTCTCAGACTCAGAGGGGAGCAACGATGGACAGAAAAAACTCAGTAGAAATTTCAGCCTCACCAGAGGAGGTTTCTGTTGATCGTGTAGATGGTGAAGGCAAGCATACGGAGATGGACGGTGAATTAAGAAGGATGTGGGAGTGGGATCAATTTAATGACCATATGCAGCTTCCCTAAATTGTGAACTAGGTTCTGGATAGCATTATGAAGAATTGATTTAGACTAATTAATTGTGAGTTCATGTGCTGTAAGAGTTCGTTTTGACATTTTGTATTTGTTACTAAGAATATTTTGACATTTTGTATTTGTTACTAAGAATATTTTGACATTTTGTATTTGTTAACTAGGTTCTAGATAGGATTATAAGGAATTGATTTAGACTAAATTGTGAGTTACGGGGCTGTAAGAGTTGGTTTTGACATTTTGTATTTGAAACTAAGAATATTTCGAAGGTAATCGTTTGTGTATAATTTGCTGTTTCACTAGTTTTGTGCATAGTGGAGACAGTTTTAAGTGTGAAATTTACTCAGTCGTTCATTGTATAAAATCTAGGTTGAAATCCAACTGAGATGAGGAAGGCAAAAGTCAACACATGAGCTCTTGAAATTTGCAAGTTGGAATAATTTATTGCCTAATTAAGTATCATGATGAAATTGTTATCCTCTATGCCTTTAATCTTTGATCATAAGTCAAAAAGGGCCATTTATTATGACTTTGTAATAATACACCTACATAATTCAAGCCTCACTTTTAAATCCGAATAAAAAATTGAGTTGGATTTTTCCAAAAGACATTATTATTATTAGTTGCACCCATAATGTCCACTTACTGCCCAACCATTTGACCTTATTGAAATGTTCTTCATATCATGCAATAATATCCTCGACTATTTACATAAATTATTTTATATTTTTTAGGCAGAGGAGTGGTGGAACTTAAGAACGGGAAATATGAAATTAAAACATCTAATTTCTGAATTTGTAACCTTAACCATTGGTGACTATTTGCATAACATATTAGAGAAAGAAGAGGTACTTATGGAAAAATATGTGATTTATGACAACATTTTGTGAGGCTAATCAATACTAAAGCGATTTTCTAATAAGTGACCTATGAGCACTGGTTAACACACCCATATTTTTACTTAACCTATCATATATACACACACATACACTGAGAATTACTACTTTTTCTTACATTTAACCCACTTTTCCTAAGTAAACCTTCCTGCATTCATACAATTTTCCTAATTAATCTTATATTTCTAAAAATTCAACACTTCAAATACATCTTAACTTCGCACCTACAGGGCACCCGTTAAACAGATCGATGAGGATCAAAATAACATGTAGATTCTTAGACCTAAAATGAACAAAAACAGTGAGGATCAAATTTTTTATCTTACACGTTTACCTCACCACCACTGGTAGTTATGATGCGGTATAGACTTCCTCAACCCATCTATCATTTTCGCACAGCTGAGCACTAAAAAATAGTCAATATATAGTAATTTTCAGCTTAAAGTTGGAAAAAAACAGCTAAGTAATGGGGCGCTAAAGCAACAAAATACATCACTTCTATCCTATTTCAGGATGGATCAAGATCAGGTCCAATTGCACGTACTTACCAAAGCTAGTTTTTTGTCGCTGTGAAACATGCACGCGATTTGACCTGTTCTTATTCTATTGCCTGTCCCCCTTGGTGCCGCTGAAGTAATCGGACTCGTGTGTACCCCGACGACTTTAGCCTCTTCTTAGGTCTTCCTTCACTTATATTATATGATATCCTCTCCGTCTCCTCTTGAAAACGGAATCTCAAGACCTTGACTTCGAGTCATGAAAAATTAGGCAAACTCGTATTTGTAGGGTCCCTTTGGCTCTTGATGGGGTGGATTGCTTCATTCTCCCGACAACGATCTTACGTAATCAAGAATGAACATTTTCGTTCTTAAGCGTCATTCTATTTTGGGTTGAGTACAGAAAAAAAATCCCTATAATTTGGTGTATATACACTTTAGTTCTGTATGATTTGAAAACCTAGACTTTAACTCCTTATCGTTGTAATCTAAATAGAACGGTTAGATTTTCAGTTAGATTTAATGGTTGAAACTTGAATAATTGAAGTTTTCAGAATAAAATTATTATGAAATTACAAAATCACCATTCAAACTAAGGTTAACATAATGTTCTAATAAAATTTGAGGGCAAACTATATTCTTAGAAAATTTTGAGATAAAAATAAAATTTTTAAAAAAAGCTTGTATTTGCTTCGTCTTTAATGCTATCACTATGATTAAAAAAACTCATATTTACTTTGTCTCTTAAAATAGCGAGAATAAATCGCGGTGAAAATACAAATTTTTTTTATTACGATGGTTAGCATTCCAACAAATAGCATTGAAGATGAAATAAATATAAGCTTTTTTCTAAATTTTTTACCTCAAAATTTTCTAAAAGTGTAGTATAGATATAAAGCTTAACCCCAACGTATATTACCCTTCTATTTTTCAGCACCAAAAGTCAAGAATCAATGCTAACAATTGGTTTAGGTGTTTTTGATACTTATTTAAGGAAGTAAATCAGCTTTGTGGCTGAAAGAATACTAAAAACGAAATATGTCTATTGGAATGTAGTTTATGAGAGTATGCTTTCGCCTTTTTCATCTTTCTTTGTTTTATTGTTATCTGCAACACTGGTGGTATATATTTGGATTGCAGTTTTTACCAAAAAAATTTTACGCTTTTCATGTATACATTTCTTAATCAATTTTTTATTTTACATATATCAAATTATTACAGTGCATTTTTCTATACAAACTTCAGAAAAAAAAAAAGAAAGAAGAAAACAGGAATCCAAACTGGACACGAAACTGGTCAAGGAGGTTACCTGCTATCTTCGACAAACAAATGGAGGCAGAATTTTTGTGGCCCCCGGCCAGCTGGATAGACGAATATTCTTGTTACACGGGACACGGGTGATTCTTAGCCTATAAAATTCTTGACTTTTCTGCTTCTCGTTATTAACTTATTATAGGCTGAATAAGATCACTCTCAAAATTGGTTGAAGAAACTTGAGCCTGAAACTTCCCAAGTTAAAGAAAAACTACTCACATCGCGGTCCATGTACCCCAAAGAGCAAGGAGGCTTCACCACGAGTTTTGAAACTACCAAGGCAATGGCAATTCCAATCACCATCCAATACCCCTTCAATGATAATGAATTAAAGCCAAAATTTCTTTTTCCTAAGACTGATGTTTGATACCTGCCGCTAGAATGGAATCACCGTCTCTATTTTGTATTCTTTTCCTACTTTCTTCTTTCTTGGTCCTTCTTTCCTGCTATCTAGAAAGTCTGAAGCTTCCATCACCAATTGTAGTAGCAATTCATGGCATCTCATGGCTACTAAAAGTCTAAAACTTTCTTGACAGCCTCCATGTCTCTAAACCATCAGAACCCGCAACAATTAACCAAAGATTGTTAGACTAAATATGAGCCAAAATTCGCAAATAAATATCAAAATTAGATCTTCAGTCAATCATAGTTACAAAATCGAACTTTCTTTCTCTTTTTCCATCTTCCCTTTTGACCATGGTCATTTTTTCTCAATTCCATCATGATTTAATCTTCAACTTTTCTTGAACACCAGCAAACAAATCTCTCCCCTCTTCGTATTTCTCTCTTGTCTCTACATCTTCTTTGGCGAGATATTCTAATGAACCTCCAAAGCAAGAATTGAAAAAAGTTTTGTTAAAGAAGAGGTAATTGAACAGATGAATATTTGGAGGCAGGAGATGAAAAGAATGGCGTTTTTCTTTTCTTAAGCCTTGTTTATTATGTTGGGTTTAATTTGATTTTTTTTTTTAATTTTGAGATCGGCCACATCAGGAATGAGTTAGATAGTGGCCCAATTTACTCTTTAATTGGATCTATGGGATTGGAAAGAACTAAAACTAAGGGGTGCTCAAATTACTCTTTAATTGGATCTATGGGATTGGGAAAGACCTAAAAGTAAGGGGTGCTTGCTCATTGTCCAGAATTGGAATCGGATACGAAATGAATTATAAAGAATCAGTACCAATCAAGACCTCTTGGTTTTTTTGTTTTTTGTTCATTCTCTCCTACTTCCAGTATAACTCAAATGATGAAGCAACTTCACCTTCTCTTTTTTTCTTGTCAATTGATACAATGCAAATTGAGAACTTGTCAATGGCTTGGCTAATAGATTTAAAGGATTTTGAGTGGGGTGACATTAACACAATCTGACGCAGTTTTTTTTTTTTCCTCAAGTTGTTGCTGAATCCTTGAGATCGTGATGGTAAATTTTGGTACTGTTTTGGACTCGGAGGTGAGGATGTGCAGAGCTTGGTGTGATGGATGAAATTTGGTTTGGGGGTTTAGGGTTAGGATTTTGAGGGTGAGGAATGAGTGATAACAGTGAGACGAAAGGTGGACAGTTTTTGAGATGTCATGGTGTGTGAGGGCAATGAGAGGAAAGTTTTTAGATGCCATAAAAGAGGAGACGAAATCCTATACAAACAACAATGAAATTAAGTGACAGAACAAAAATATGAATAACTCATCTTCTTGATTTTTAGAGATATCATATTTGTGTAGCCCACCTCCTTGATTTTTAGAATTCTCATATTTATGTCTATTATTTAATAATATTGTGATTTACTATAGTCCATTTTGTTGTAGGTGAATTCAAAAGACATATTTTTATACAAAATCTATTTGGAATCAAATATAGGAATTAACAAAACCACCAATTTACTCAGAATTGAGAGTTGCTATTTTAGAATTCCATTCCAAAATCTCCAACCCCATACCTATTATCTTTTTTTTTTCCAAACGATATGAGAATTCATTACTTCAACAAAAGTATTACAAATCTGGAGCAAAGGCCCTACATCATCTTTGGCTAGACTGATTAGCCAACTTGGAAATGAATCCATCAAGCTAATGTCAGAAACTAAATTTAAGGTAAACTTTGCCAAATGGTGGCACACATTATTCCCTTCCCTCTTAATAAAAGAGAAGAGACAAGAACTAAAGTCCTTGCTAAGCACAAGAATGTCAAATAGGACAGCACCTGCTAAATGGCCATTCAAGTTTCCCTCTCTGATTTGATCAATGATTCTCTTGCAGTTTGATTGGATTATAATATTCCTCCATCCATTCATCTTGGCAAACATAAGCGCTTTCCGGATTGCTCTCGCCTCCTCAACAGCTGGAACACCATTTCTACCTTCACAACCAGCCCAAGCTCCTCTTAACTTCCCTTCCTTGCATCTGGCCACGACTCCCCATCCTATTTTTGCATTATTCTGTTTGACAGCTGCATCAGCATTTAAGCACATGAAGTTTTCTGGTGGTGGCTCCTATTTCATATTTCCTTTTTCCATGCCCCTGTACCCTTCTTCATCCTCTCCCTTTTCTGTGTTTACATTCTGGAATTCTAGCCATTCTTGTATAGCCTTATTAACTGTCATGCTTGGACATCTCTTCCCTATTAAATTGTATCTGATTCCTGGATTTCCAAATCTACTCCACCAATGCCAAAAGCTATATCTATATTCCTTCAACCCATCCCAGCTAATTGGAGCAGCCTTCCAAATTAGCTCTGCATGCTTACAGAAAAAGAACAAGTGTTCAAGACTTTCTGTCCTTTCTCCACAGCAACAACACCTATCATTTTCTTGTCCAATCCTTCTCCTAATTGTTTCATTCATTGGCAAGATTCTCTGAATACATTTCCATACAAAATGTTTTAGCTTATGCTTTACGTTCAGGCTCCATAAGAATCTCCACACCCCTGAATTAGCTTCATTCCTGCTACTACTCCCCTGTTGCTGACTTTCCCTTCTTCCTTTTCTCTGCAACTCTTTAGCCACCACATAGCCAGTTTTCATAGTATACTCCCTGATTTAGAGAACATCCATATTAGTCTATCCTTATCACCACACTCACTTATTGGAATATTAGTTATTCTTTGACAGTCTTCCTCATAAAAAATCTCTCTCAGTAATTCCTTATTCCAAGTCCCTTCAGAAATCAACTCATGGACTCTTTGTACATGACAATGTTGAGGTTTTCTCGATCTTATCTTACCAACTTCCAGATCTAGTAACCACTTATCTTCCCATATATCAATCTGCTGGCCATCCCCCACTCTCTTCCTCGCCCCTTCTTCCAATAGCTCTCTTGCACTTAGAATGCTTTTCCATACCTAGGAATCCCCAGCATTAATTTTCATTTTCCAAATGGAAGATCCTCTAAAATACCTTCCCTAACAATCCTGCTAACTAAAAGATTTGGCCTTGTCAAGATCCTCCATAGTTGCTTAGCAGGCATATAGTATTGAATTGCTGGAGATCTCTAAAACCCAAACCTCCCTTCCCTTTAATCTCAGATAACTTCCTCCACTCCACCCAATGAATTTTCCTATTTTCCTCACTATCACCCCACCAAAACTTTGCCATTTCTTTACAAATATCCATACATAAGCCTTTTGGCAGTTTGCAGCAACTCATAGCATAAGCAGGTAGAGCTAAATCACAAATTTTAAAAGGACCTCCTTACTTCAATAGTCTCTCCTTCCATCCACACATCCTGTTGATGACACGCTCCCTAATATAGTTGAAGACTTGTTTTTTTTTGTCTTCCTATAACCAATGGAAGGCCAAGATATTTGCTTTGCCTAACTTCCTTCAAGCCTCCCAAGATATCCAATATTTCTACCTTCACTTCATCCCCAGTATTCGTACTAAAAAATACAAATAACTTCTCAGCATTTATAACTTGTCCTAAAGCTTTCCAATACATCTTCAATAGCTTCATCTTGCTTCTTCTTTGTTAGCTCATGCAGAAATCAACGTATCATCTACAAAAAAGAGGTGAGACAATATTGGACTATGCTGAGCAATCTTAAGTCTAGAGGTTTCCTGACTAGACATAGCTCTCTTAAGTAAACTGGATAATCCCTCAGAGACCTAAGTAAAAATATGGTATTAGACGATAAAGGACTGCCTTGCCTAATTCCCCTTATAGGTGTATCAGACCCTCTTTTTTTCCCATTCAAAATTAAAGGAATAAACCAACAGATGACATACACTTCCAAAAACCAATCTCTCCATTTTTTACCAAAAACCCATTTTTTTCCATAATTTTTTGCCAAAAAGCCACTCACTTTATCATAAGGTTTTTGGACCATATCAAGTTTTCAAGGCCAATAAAAGCATTAGATCCAGCATCTTCCTGTTATTTAAACAGTAATGAATTCAATGGGCAAGTAACAACATTATCAATGATTTGTCTTCCCTTAGGAAATAAAAGCAGATTGGTTTTATCTAATTACACACGCTTGAGTAGAGGCTTTAGGTCCTGTTGACTAGAATTTTGCATGATGATCCTATAGATTACATTACACAAACTAATTGGTCTAAACTGAGACACTAACACAAGGTGAGTCTATCTTTAGGGATAAGAGTATTTGATAGTTTCATTGACAGCCCTCAATAACTCACCAGAATGAAAGAAATTGGATATGGCATTTTATCAAGTCATCTTTTATCACATTCCAAAATTGTTGGAAGAAAACATGAGTCATGACCATCAGGCCCCGGGTCTTTGTTTGGATGTAGTGAAAAAACAGCTTTTTCTGACTTCCATTTCTGATACAGGTCTAACCAGCATTGCATTCATTTGGTCTGTGATCACTAGGGGAATTCCACTCAGTATTGAGTCAACCTGTTAAGGGTTACTAGAAGTGAAAAGCTCCTGAAATAACCATTATTTCATCCTCAATTTTCTTGTTCTGACTCCACACCAAAGTTCCATCACCCTTCTGAAGACTTGAGATATTATTCCTTCTTCTTCTCTTTGCAAACACTTGCATGAAAGTATTTTTGTATTCTTATCACCTTCCTTCAACCACTTAATTCTCGCTTTCTACCTCCAAAAACACCTCCTCTCTCTTATAAGCCTCTTCCAGTTTCTTTTTAAGCTCTCTCACCCTTCCATTCTTATTGGCATACCTATCAACCCTGAACCTTACAAGTTTTTGCTTCAGCTCCTTAATCTCTTTTTTTGCATTAGTATCTCTTTGCCTATTCCAGTTCAAGAGAGTTACTCTACAGCTCTTTATCTCTTGGTGTAGGTTAAAAATCTTGAAACCATCCTGTTGTTTTCCCTATACCCTGCTAATAAGTTCACCTACTTCTTTATATTTTACCCAGTTCCTGTCAAAGAAAAACCTCTATTTCCACTTCCTACCCTTTGAATCAGTATCCCAATAGCAGCATAGTATGGTCAGAGGCATCATTCTGGATATGCAGGCAATTTGGCGTTCTTATTTTCTCTCCTCCATTGTCTACTACATAAGAGTCTATCCCAATCTTTTCCTTAATTTCCTTCCTCTCTTTCCAATTATTTGACCATGTCCATGGAATTCTTTCAAACCCAATGTCAATAAGTTGATTATTGTTAACAAAGTCCCTGAATGTTTGAAATCTTCTTTCTTGGCCTTCTACTACCTCTCAACTTCTCATCATTAGACAATATATCATTCATGTCACCTGCCAATATCCAATTCTAACCCCACAAGCTTTTCCTATCCTCTATAAATCTTCCACTGCTTTCCCTAATTTGATCCTCACTACTGGCATATACACATATCAGCCACCATCTAGCTCTAGCACCATTCCTTTCCAGCAACATTTCAATAGTAAGTCAGTAATATAGCATTTACAAATTTGCAGTTTATTCTCCACATTACTACCAGTCCACCAGCTTTTTCCACTGGATTCAATCACAAACAGCCTATCATACCTTAACGTTAGTCTCACTTTATTCATAACATCCTTTTTATTTTTTGTTTCAGATAAGAAAATCAACTCAGGAGAGTGGAGTTTGACACTCTCCTCTAACTGGGGAACTGTCAAGGGGCTCCTACATCTCGACAGTTCCACACCAGAGCTCTCATTAAGACCTGGGAGCCTCATTAAGTAGGACTTCACCACCTCAGATGTTTGCTCTAGGCCTGCTTTACTTTCTACTTATCTTGCTCCTTTTCTGGATTTCCCCCTATCCCCTGTTATTCTCTTTATCATCACTCTCGCTCAGTTTCTTTTTTCACCCCTCATTGTCAATTTTCATAACCTCATTCTTTTCGCTCAGAGGTACTCTTTTACTCACTTCACGAATTAGTCTCTTCCACCCTCTATTCCCTTATACTTACCAGCTCTTATACCTATACTATTAGTTTTGATCCTGTTTTTTTATTTGCAGGAACTATAACCCTTCCCCCCCTCTCACTTACTTTGTTTTCTATAATAGATCCATCAATCCACATAGGATCAAAGTGTTCCTTATTGTTGAAATCCTCTCTCTGGCTACCTTTCTGTATTTTCCCTTCTGCCATTAATTTTAAATCTTTATTAACATTACTCCTTCCCTTTAGTTCATCCCCCTTCTTTTTAAACATCCAGACTTCATAGAACTCTTCCTCTTAGTAACTTCCATCAACTCAACTTGATTCCTATCCTTAGTTTCCTCCTTCACAGTCTCCTTTATTATTATGTCAAACACTAAACCTCAACTAGCTTCCAGGGTAACAAAGAGTTGTTCCTGCTCCCCTTTCTCCCCACTCCTTATTCAGTTGTGAGCCTTTACCACTATTTACTTTCCACATTACTTGAGTTATTCTGTCTTCTGGTTGAGCTCCTAGCATTACTAGCCCTTAACCAAGCTCCATATTGAGCTTCCTTGTTTATATTAACTCCTCCCTTCACCCTGCAGTTTCTCTCATTATTTCCATAATCCCACAATAATAGCCAGAAATCAGGACATTTCTCATATCTAAATTCTATCCCTCTAGTACTACCACCTAGCTTCACTGTAGTTCCTCTCATCATTGGTTTAGATAACTCCATCTCTACCAGAATTTTTAGATGTTTCCCTCCCCCCCAAATTTGGAATTATAACTTCCTTTATAGAATTGAAAACCCTCCCAATTTTCCTACCAAATTTCCTTGGTAATCTAGTGGATAGGTAAATTTCATAACTGAACCCAAATCCAAGTCCTATTAAAAGCTTCATCATTCTATTCTAACCCCTCCCTTCCACGGTAATACTACCAACGGCAAATTATCATATATCCATGGTCTCTCCCGTAGTACCCGCTCCATATCATGAGTATTATTGAATATAAACTGAAACATATTAACCCCAATCTCAACTACTTTTAACTTCCTTGCAAAAGGCCACATATTATTCGCAAAACTTTTAATACCTGATATGTTTGCAGTCTTCTCCCCCACCACCTTTCCAATGATACTCATTTGACATTCAGCTACTCCCTGAAATAAATCTGTTCCATCCAATTCAACACCATCGATCTCCTCTTCAGTCAGAGCAAATCTTCTCAAAACTTCTTCTAATCTCTCAGTCATCCTGAAACCAATACCAGAGTATTCCCCAGCTAAACACAGACAAAATGAGATCAATACCAGTAACCTGTCCAAAAACAAAAATAGAAACTATGAAAGCATAAGAAAAGACCAATAAACCCCAAAGGAAAGTAGGAAAAGATGACTGCACCGAGTAGCTAGATTACTAAAATGGAAAATGGAATCTGAAATAGATAATTGGATTTGAAATGGAAAATTGGACCTGTAAATGGTAATTGAACCTGGAATGGAAACTTTAACAGAAAAGCAAGCTCAAAAGAGAGATGATTGAAGCTTAGCTTAGAAATCTTCTAGATCGCCATTTTTTAGTCATCCTACCATGGAATGAATGTAAACTACGGAAAGAAAAACACTAAACGGAGAGGATAAACAAACATCATGATAAAGCGTAATCACTCCATTGAATTCACCATTGATGTAGAAGGCAATGTGGATCTAAGAAGGTATATTTGTTTTGTTTTTTGTTTTTTTGTTTGTTTTTTGAAAGGAAAGTACGAGAAATTTGAAATTTGAAAAAGCAAGTTCAAAACTCCCACCAAAGGTGATTTTGGCTCCCTACTTAGAGAGAGAAAGTAACACACCTACAAGAGGGATTGATATTAATTTGCTAGATTATATACCTATTATCCAAGCATTTAAAATTTAAAATGGACATCATTTTAAATCCTGATTCCCCACACCCTCAAACCGAACGCCCCCTAATGACCACTAAACCAAAAATTATGTATGGGCATAATTGCCCCTTGATTCCCATTGAGGAGGGCAAATCCAAGCAAGCGGGTGGTTCGAACTTTAACCATACGATAGGATGACTCATCAGCTTATTTTCCTCCAATTGAACGATTCTAGAATTGATCAAGTTTTCTTAATCATTCTTAGTTGGCTGAAGGGGTTTATTAGAATTGATAATATTGCACTTTTCGATCTTTCAATTTACCCCTTCTATTTCTTTAGAAACCCGGTCCTAACATTTGGACATTTTTCTTCTTTCTTCTCTTTCCTTTGAAAGTCTTTAACACGTGATACAGAGAGCTTTTTTTTTTATAATTCCCCAACAAAGAAGGAGTGATATTTAAGAAGCGGAGATGATGAAGAGAATTTAAACTCAAGAACTCTAATTTTTAAAATCTCAATCTTAGTTATCAAACCAAGGCACTCTTGGCGAAATGCTTCTAGTACACACTTAAATGTAATTAGCAAAAATACTTTATATTTGAAGGCATCCAATAAAACAATTTGATTTCTTCTAAATGTACCTAAATTGCGACATTGAAAATAATAATTTGATCAAATAGCTATAAATACAATATGTACCGGTTAAAGATCACATCTTCAATTGATAATTCATTACTTCAATATGTAGGTTGATGATGAATCAATTCTTCATATTAAAAAGTAAGTTCTACGAAAAGGAGAAACTTAGCTACTAGCTAGCATAAGAAGAAACGGAAATTGCTAACAAAAAAAGAAATGAAGTAAGTGGAGATACAAAAGAATGGACAAGAACAAACAAAAGGAAAGGAAAAGAAATGGAAAGGGTAGAGGGATGAAAAGGAAAAAAAGAAAAAAAAAAAAAAGCAATCGAACCATTAGAGTTGGCTAATGCAATTATGCAAAGGGGAAGGTGGTGCCGTGATAAATCCATAATACAAGGGTGGTCAACTACAAATTGGGAAAAAAACCTTGAAGGACCTATTCAACACAGAACCAAAACATTGTGGACTGATTCGCAAAAATTTTGTTTGGAAACATTATTTGAAAAAAATAAGGAACATGTTATTTATACTCCCTTTTTGTTATTTGCACTCCCACTATCATTTTTATCATATAGTTTTCATCAATTAGACTATATGATATAACAAATGGTAGAAGTGCAAATAACATTTCCAAAAAAAAAATGTGTCTAATTACCTTTTTACCTTACATTTATCATATTACAAAAAATAAATCACAATGTCATTCCAATTTTTATTCAGATAATCTTTTATCCAAACAAACATTTTTTGGCCTCCTAATTTTAATTTTTTGTTTCATCTTCAACTTATGTTGCCTATTAATCCTGCTAATTGGGTCTAAACTTCAACTTAGACACAATACATAAAACATAGTAATTATCCTAAGGGTTATTATCACTTTACCTCCTTAACGTTTGGTGTCATTATCAATTTTCCCCTTAACGTTATCTTTTAGTCACTTTACCCCCAAGACTAACGGTCAAACTTAACGGAGTTTGTTAATTAAAGTAAAAAGACATGTTTTAACTCTTAAAATTATTATCACTTTACCCCCATAAACTATAGTTTCATTATTAATTTACCCCATAGAGTTATTTTTTAGGCAGCTTATCCTGCCATTAAACCAACTTAGCAAAGTTAAAAAATTTTAGAAGAAAATACCCTCCTCTTTGCATAATAAAAATAATAAAAAATTTTAGAGTGGCTCTTCTTCTTTTTAATATTAAGAAAAAAAAGTCAAAGTATTAATTTCTTTATTCTTGGCAATCTTATTAATATAAAAAAAGAATAGAAGATGGAGAGGAGGAGGGGGAGAAGGATAGAGCTCAATTCTTTTTTTAAAAATTACAAATAAGAAAGAATTAAATATTTTTATTATTTTAAAATTATTTCACTTTTCTGTTTATTACCAAATTCCAATCCTAATCCCGACAACCTTAATGTAATACGATAATGTTAGACTTTTCTTTATCTTCTTTCTTTGCAAAATCTAATTTTTCTTTCTTCTTATTTTCTATCCCTTTTCCTTTTCCTAGTATTAATAAGTGTGAAAAAAAAAGAAATTTTAGAAAACTCTTTTATTTTTATATTTTTCAATCTCTTAAAATGAAAAAAAGAAGAATAACCATTTCAAATTTTTATTTTTAATTATATATAAAAAGGGTAAATAAATTTAAAACTTTTTGACCATACTAGTTAGATTAACGATGAAGTAAAATGCCTAGAAAATAATATTATGAACTAAAATGATTGTATCACTATAATCTAAACGAATAAATTGATAATAACAATGTAATAATGTTATAAAATAAAAGGGTATTTTTATCCAAAATTTCTTAACATGTTGAGTTGAATTATTTATGGGGATAAAGTAATTAAAAGATAACGTTAAGGGGTAAACTGATAATAGTGATATAGTTTAAGGGGATAAAGTGATAATAAACCTTATCCTAATTGCTTAGCTCATTAAGGTGTAAAAACACTCAAGATTTTGGCACATTTACAGTATTGTAAATGGAGAACGTACACCTGCAATTGTGTTACTGAAGTCATGTATATACATTTTTAATCTTTTTCATTTTCATTCAAAATAGACAAATTGATTAGTTTTAATACATGTAAAGACCAAAAAAAAATCTTAAGTAAAACTTAAATGCATCAATAATCAAGGGTTCGAAAGTTAGGCTTATCAATGGGTTGGGCTAGCCCATGCTCACCTTGTTCAATCCATAGAAAGTCCGATGAGTCTTATATTTAATAGAATCGAGTAGAGTTTTTTTCTTTTTTTCCAAAGCATAAAATCAAGTAGAGTTTGGATATATATAATAGGCCCAAGTTAAATATGGGTCAAGTTTGGGCATCATCATGTTCAAGCCTGATTAAGGCCTAACCAGTTCATATGTATAATTAAAAATACAATATATATAATTGCATATTAAATGATATATATATAATTACACATATTATAAGATTAAAATATTAATAAATTATATACAAATTTATAAATATTAATATATTATATATAATTATATAGTTAATTATGAGTTTGAGTCGAAAATAATATAAGACTGAAACTCATATTAAATGATGAGTCGAGTTTGATTATTCTAACCTAGCTCCAAACTTGAAAACTCAAAAATTTCATTTATTTTTGAACTGAGATTAGGCTTGTCAAAACCCGATTCATAGAGCCCGATTGATACTCCTAATTCCAAATGAAGACATGAATTCCAATGTAGTGTTTTTTGAATTGAAATTAGGTTTGTTAAATTCCAATGTAGATCCCAATGTAGATCCAATGTAGGTTTGTTAAATTAGGTTTTTTGAATTCCAATGTAGATCCCAATTGACACCATTTGTTCGAACTTCGAAGTTAAGACACGAATCCCAATTTTCAAAATAAAAACCGGCCACAATAAAGTTCTAGCGTATCTAGTGAATTTTTTTTTTTTTTTTTTGTGAGGAACGTATCAAGTGAATTCCAAAAATAATAAATTATTGGATGTAGTAGTAATAGAACACTGATTAGCCCGTGGACTTGGAGCAGCCGGTGGACACCATCCCCCGATCTTCGCTGTCCCAACTAACTTCCTCAAACCCAATTCAAAACCCTAATCAAACCTCAATTTCCATGTATATGTATGTAAATTATACCATGTAGATACATATACTTAAGTTTACATATACGTTTATTGAGTAGTAGGTAACGAGGACGGGCTACTTTGATGGCGATAGTCTATGCGGTGGTGGCTCGGGGGACTACCGTGCTCGCGGAGTTCAGCGCCGTCACGGGGAACGCCGGAGCAGTTGTGCGGCGGATATTGGAGAAGCTGCCGTTGGAGGCCGAGTCGAGACTCTGCTTCTCTCAGGATCGATATATTTTCCATATTCTCAAATCTGATGGCCTGACTTTCTCTGTATGGCTAATGATACCTTCGGAAGTATGTTTATAAAGTTCCCTTTTCTGTGTAGTTTCTGAGGGTTTTGACTTTTTTCTTTAATAAGAAATTCATTTTTGCTGGATTAAGGTCTTAAATTCATAAATTCTCGTTTTCTTTTTTGACTGGATAACTATTGTTTTCAGTAGGATATTGATGGTAGAGGTATTATTTGTTGACGGAGTTGCAAAATTAAATTGGAACTACTGGAGTTATTTCTTTTTGTTCACTGAAAAAGGTGGGATTTTTTTTTTATATGTACAACATTTAGCAGCAGTTTAATTTTCTTTTTGTAGGATTGGATGATGATTATGTATAGATTAGGCCATAGATATTTAGCTTTTGTGCACAGACTGCTTCTTGTGTGATATGTTCTGAGGGTCGATTAAGTGCTGCTGAGATGGGGTTTTCAAGATTTGGGAAGTTTCAGATTAAATGCTTACTCGTGATTAAAGTGCAATATCTTGATCGAGCTTGAAACTTGCATTTTGAGACTTCCTGATAGTATGAGGTGTGAAAAAGAAAAGACTTTAGCTTTCTGGGGTACTTTCGGATTAAGCCCTCTGTGTTTGTTATACTATTAGAAAAAAAAAAGAATGGATCATTGGGTCAAGGAGGTGGTGAAAATATGCACGGAAAGCTTAGTCATCGCCATGCTTTGTGTGGACACAAATATATGTGATTTTGCTTTTATTTAAAGCTTCTAAAAGCATAATTTTCCTTTCTAGTTAATGTTGCATATCTTGAATTCTTAATGCCTACATTACGCTATTTGCTTTTATATAAAGCTTCTAAAAGCATAATTTTCCTTTCTAGTTAATGTTGCATATCTTGAATTCTTAATGCCTACACGCTATTTAAGTTAGTGTCTCTAGGTATCATTTCCTCATTTTTGCTTACTTTTTTTCTGCTAAATCACACTTCTACATTGGTACTATGTGTAGGCTATGTAAAGTTTTCTAAGTTCTGATTTGAAATTTTAATGCATATTTGACCAGGAAGGATACCATTCTCATACTTAGAGGATATACATATGAGATTCATGAAGAACTATGGCAAAGTGGCACCTTATGCACCTGCTTATGCTATGAACGATGAATTCTCAAGAGTCTTGCATCAACAAATGGAGTTTTTCTCAAGTAATCCTAGTGCTGATACCCTCCACCGTGTTAGGGGTGAAGTTAGCGAGGCAAGTATTTTTCTTTTACCTTACATGGGGTAATATGAAAACAGAAATTATTTAAAAAGCTGTTTTGTCATTTTTGGAGTGCATGTTTTATTTGGTGATTTGGATGTTGGTTTTCCATCCTGTGTTGGACATGTAGCAATAAGTTGCCTAAGTTTAAATCTAATTACTTTTAATAAAAGGTCTGTATTCTTGTCTCTAGCTGTTCATCAGGAGTACTCATTTAGACATTAGGAAACACTTTAAGGAAATGTACAAGAGAGAACAAGACAATCGCATTTTCTTGTTTGCTGTTTGCATTTACTTCTCCATCTCTTTTGGATGTATCGGGCAACATGCATGTTACTTTGCAAAAGGTCTTGACTTTTTGTATTCATGTCTTGACTTTTTGTATTCATTTCTCAATCATGGATTGGGGGAATATTCAAGAGTCTCCCAGTGAAGTTTTGCAAAATTGCTTTTTGTCTTCATTAATTTAAAGCTTTAAGTTGATTGGAGCTGTTGATTTGGATAGGGCATACTGTGGATGCTGATGCTTCTAGTAACATGTCCCGAAAGACTCATATTGAGATTCAGACTTTAAATTGATGTAAGGACAAGATAGGTAAGGTCCTGCCTTACTAGCACTAGCGGAAAAATGAAAAGGGGGGGAATGTGGCCTGTTTAAGGCTGTGAACAGTACCCATGAACAGTAATGTGGTAAGAAAAGATGGGAGGAGGAAGAGAATTTAAGAGGAAGAACAAAGCAACTAATAAAACAAAATCTTAATCTTCATTCATCAAATTCTTTGTACCAAGAATAACATAAGTATTTATACACATAAAGCTTCCTAAAACTCCTAATTCCATATTCTGAATAGAAAATTTAACTAGTTGTAGAACTTTAGAACTTTTAGGAACTTTCCTAATAAATCCGACAACTTACCTAATATGATAGATATCTGCGGTTGGCAGTTTTTCTGTTCACATTTATTGAAAAGACAGTGGAGCGCCAATTAGGACTTTGTTGGAGCATAAATATTAGTTCCTGGCTAGAATACCTTATATTTGTCTCAAAGTAATAATTATGTATTCTGTGCAGAATTGGTTTGTGCATAAGTATTCTTGTAGTGCCTAGAAAGGTTCTACCTCCTCCTTTTGGGTCCCCCGATCTCAACCTTTTTTGTCGTTTTTGCTTTTATATTTTGAGGAAGAGTAGCAGTGTTAGTATTTGCTTTCTGCCTTAAAACATGCTTCTACAAGTTTATCAAATAGCTACTTTTCAATCCCTTCATGTACCCAATGTAATTTGTGGCGAGCAAGTTTTTGAGTTGAAAAAAGCTCAAGAGAAATATAATGACAAGAATTGTAGTTGTGAGTGATCTAATTGGCAAGGAGAAGTTTTGCGGCAAAGTGTTTTACCGCATAGTGTGAGGTGGAAATGCTAGAGCATGGGAAAAAAGTTCCATGTGTTTTATGACTTTTATGACCTTTTAAGCAAACCCAAATAGATCTGTGATATCATTGTCTAGAAAACTTCTAAGCGTAACTTGGAAATTTACTGTTTCCTTGATGAAAATTTGTGCGTGCATGTGCATAGGTTAGTTGTATAGGAGATGAGAATTTAGAGATAAAAGTTGATTGGTGATGATTGGCTTACTATCTATTGAGTGAAATAGGAACTTGTGACAGTTTTCTGTCTGCTGGTTGTAACTGTCATTGAGCATTCTTCTCTTACTTTGCAGAGTCTCTTTTTCTTTTAGGTAATATTCTTGTTTGATCTTTAACCTGATCTCTAGATACGCACAATAATGGTGGATAACATTGAGAAGATACTTGAAAGAGGTGACCGCATTGAACTTCTTGTTGATAAAACAGCAACAATGCAAGATAGTGCATTTCACTTCAGGAAACAGTCAAAGCGTCTTCGTCGAGCTCTTTGGATGAAGAATGCCAAACTCCTGTGAGTATTGTAGCCTCGTTCTACAATTAGAAGGGAAAAAGTAACTTCGACTCATGTTGGATGATAATTTTATTCAATTTAGACTTTAGCTGGAAGTTAATTGTGGCATTCTTAATCAATTCAGTTCGACAGTATGCTCAGCAAGTTATCATTTCAGTTTTTGCTTTTGCATGAATGACAACTTTGTTGAATTTAGGTTATAGAGTTAAATGAGATATTGTTAATTGACTTGTGGTTCCGAGAAAAATGACCAGTAGAAAACTGAAACCGAGGGGAGCTTTCTTGTTTCAAAATCTTAAAATAGCCAGAAAAATTGCTGGCAAAAAACTATTGAACAACTCTATTATCTTATCTACATATCCTAGCGTCTTCTTTTCCTTAGCTGCTGCTCTTTTACTGCAACTGGGAAATTACTTTTTCTTTGTTGGCTTCATCATAAAGTTGGGAATTTTCGACAGCCTTTTAGATTTATTATCGATGATTTTTTTTCTTTTGCTCCTCTCTTTCTTTAGTTTATAGTTTCTTTACCTGTATGTTCTCAGCAACGGAGCATTCCTTCAAATTTTCTCATAGGTTTCATTTTTTAAAGCAATCTGGTTCTTTGAACTGACGGATAGGAACTTATGACATTTATGCAGGGCTTTGTTGACGTGCTTGATCGTAATACTGCTGTACATAATAATTGCTGCTGCTTGTGGAGGCATTACCCTACCGTCCTGCCGGAAACGGTGATTTCTTGGATCAGGGATGCCATAGATGATTCTGGGATGATGATTCTCAATACTATATATCGTTGGATTCTCCTTCCTCTACCTGGTGACTTGCTGCCCGTGTTAATCACTTCCAACTGCTCCTCGTTCTCCCAGAGTTGTGTGGAAATAGAATAATATCAAGAACCATGGTCATCTTCTTTTTTTTTTTTCTTTTTTTTTTTTTTGTATATTATAAATGCTAGAATTTTTGGACCTCCTGGTTCTCGTAAAATGTTAATTGTAGTTCCTTGTAAAACACCCCTTTCTTCTTTCTTTCTTTTTTTTCTTTATTTTTGGGTAAGCGACCTGTAGTTATGTTATTTATATTAGAACATAATTTGTTTCGGACTTTTATCGGAAAGTTAATTATTTGTGGTAAAATTTCAAATGATTTGGCTAACGAGCGTTTCAATTTTAAAGGATTTCGCTAATGAGTGCCGAAGGTCTTATATGGTAAAAATGAAATTAAATTGAGAAAGTATTGTAACAAATTTCATGTTAACTAGTAGGGTCGGTTCAGTGGTCGAAGCAGTTTGTAGGATGTGGTTTAAAACTTTTCATTTCAAATAAAAATCAAAAGTAAAAAAGAGTTTATTTGGTTTCTATTGCAACTTGCAAGATGTGGTTTCCAATTCCAAAAATGAAATTGCATACTATTTTGTTAATTACTGTAAAAGGACGGATTTTTCTGTAGTGGGGACGGTACGGATGTCTCCACCAAGAGAAAAGCTGGCCAGATGAAGCATCGATTAGAACCTGTCCAGCCACGGAAATCAAGGCTGCATGGAAGCCGAAAGGAGAATTGCTGAGCCGGTGTTGTTGCAGGCGGCACATGTTCCAGTTGGACCTCCACGTCAAAGCAGATGGCGACAAATCTGTCATGTTCCAGTTGGACGTCCATCATTGCAAACGTGGAAAGATGACTAATTTAAGAATGGAGACCAGCTGAACACTAAATTGCAAGTGGCCCCTAAAAATGGCTGGCCAATAAAAGGGACCGAACTCCCTCTCCCTTAAAAATTAAACAATTACACATACTTCCCTTGGAATTTAAAAAGACAATTTAACTCTTAAATATTTTAATGAAATTCTCTTATTTGGTATACGTATATTTACAATGAGTTTCCAAATTATTTGTTAATTCTTTTTCCTTCTTATTTCTTTTTGTTAATTTTTCGTCAATGAAACTGTAGAACTGCCACTATTGTCTCTAGTTTCTATTGTAACTAAATGTCGAATTAGTACTTTTTTTTACGAGTTAATTTTATATGTAATTCAATGTTTTTGTTTATCTTGTTTCCTATTTTTTTCTTTTCAATTGACAAAAAATGAAAAAGAAATGGGCCAAAACCAGTATTAAATTATGATAATTCCATTACTTGAAAATTTAATAAACTCTAAATGAATTTTTCAACATATTTTTTCTAGCTAATAAATCTAAATCTATAATAAAATAGCATGAAAAAGTTTCCAATCTAAGCTAGTGCAATCTTTTTTTGCTTAATGATTAATTATGAATTGATCCAAGGTGTAAATAATTGTATAATAATCTTTTGTTAAAGTATTCATAGTTGTATGAAGAAATAATTGCATTTGAAGTATTTATGTACCATAGTAGTCTTTAAAAAGTTATGTATACAAAAATAGTGTGATGCAATCATATCTGCTAAATACTACAATTCATACAATAGATGAAATGTATTCTCTGGAATGGTAATTAAATTTATGATGTGTGTGATTATATTGACATCGGTATTCATTTTAAGTAGAAATAAAAGGAAAGGTAGCATAGTGCATTCGTGCGTTAGTGATGTATTACTATGTAACAAAATTAATAAATTAACCAATATAAAAAGTGAATTAATAAATGTACACGCAAATTACTATGTACGATAGTGCAAGTGTATTGAAAAAGGATAAATAAAATTAGAAGGCAAGGATAAAAAGAATAACTCAAATGCATTAGGTGTGAGAGGGTTATTAGAAGAGACAAATTATAAATGAAATTAGTTGGAAAAGAGTTAGATGAAAAAATAAGTAAAACTCAAGTAGAACAAATTAGTTGTTATACAATCAAAATAGATAATTATCGAAATTGGCAGAGTATAAATGATTAATTCTTGAAATCATAATATAGTATATGTGTGTATGCGTGCATACGTGTGTATATGTGTATGTATTAGTAACCATGATGAAATCGATCATGTAATATAGGTGCACTTTTGGCGGATATGAGAAGTGGGATTTATGGCTCGTAAGAAGGATGTGATTAAAAGTTATAGGATGGAAGCAAAGAAGAGTTAAGTATTGTCAAATTTTTTTAGTATAAGTGGCAGGTCTCGAACTTGGAACCTTTTACTTACACTCCATCCCGCATACCATCCAAATAATCCTTTCATCTGTAAGTTTCGTCCATAGTACAAGTTAAGGTGTCACGAACATGTTTGAGTTCGGTTCATTTGAGTGAAAAAAAGATTGATTGTATAATAAATAAATCAAACTTGAACACGATGTTGGATTCATTTAATAGTTGAGACGAGCACGATCCTATTCACAAACTATTTGAATAGTTCGTGAACACATATATAATGACAAAGAATAAATGAATAGCAATATGAGTATATTTTTAAATATAGGATATATATGCCTTGTTTCGTAAAAAAGTAATTATACATGAAATGATTATTAATTAATTTGTTAAAAAAGAAGCATAATTAAATTTATACTAAATCATGAATGATTTTTAAAATGCATAATTAAATAGTTTTTAAAAATTGAAATTGGAGTTAGAGCTGAAGCTTGAATTCGATTCATTTAATTTAACAAATTGACATCAAATTTGAAGTCAAACATATATACAAATTATTGAAGTGAATTCAAGCAACATTTATAGGTCGTTTAATATTCAATCAAGGTCGAATAATGTTCATATAATATGTGAACAGATCTTGAACATCATGTAATTAAATGGATTTGGCTCGTGGAAAACATATTATACAAGTATAATAAAAGTAAGAAAATCTGTGAACCTAGTAAAATTTAATGGTAGAGAAACTGAATGGAAAGTAGATGAATGATCGCTTGCTAAGTAGAAAAAAGGCAAAAAAATTTTTTGTGTAATTTGGCAGAGAGCAAAATGCACAAGATATTAGCAATGCTTTAAAACATCGTTAAGACTATCTACTCGATGCAGTTACACCATTGCATAAAAAAATGACCTTATTGATAAAAAAAATGGGAAAATTGCCAAGTTGTATCGTTAACCTCTTAAATGGGAACCATTTTTGAGGGAACTTAGTGATGCAATATGTTGGTTTAATCAAGTCCCAAAAAGTTTAAAATCGATCAACGAATGTAACATTAATAATATATATCATAGGTGTCAATGCATCTCATTTGTATGTACATTTTTTGAATGCCTATCGTACAAAATAGTATTCACATAATTATGGATGACTTAAAACGTGAATCTTAAAAATGAAATAACTAATTATATGGAAATGTGTTGTAGTTTGTACTTATATAATTTACCTTAGTCTAAAATAGCCAATACTGAGGACATTAAAAAGAGAATTCTTCCCAAAGCAATCTAAAAATTTCTTAGGAATCTTAAAAGATTGGTTCTTGTTATGTCTCTGATAGATGGTCATAATTTCATCTGGGTTTGAATCCTACTGAGAGGTACAGTAAAAAAAAAATTAATTTGTTGAAAAAACAACAAGATTTTTCTTTTGTCCCTTCCAGGCAATCGAAAAAATATATTCAAGATACTTATGTCTTTACAAAATACCATTTCAATTCATCTTATTTCAATTCATCTTATTTTATTCAAGATATTTGTACTTTAAGTTTGCAAAACAGTCCCCCGCGCTGATTCATTAGAATTATTTTAATTACCCGCTGTCACCTCGACCGATCACTAAGTATTCACGGGTTCCAAGAATAACTCTTCACTCACTGTCAAACCGGTAAGAAACCGACACTGTTGGGCTGCAACCAAACAGCACATGCTGGCCCTCCCCATTAATGCAACTGCGGTGGCTCACTGCACACCACATCCTTCCAAACCGTTACTTTACTCTTCCTGGAGACATCCGTACTGTCTCCACTATAACTATCCGTAAATGGACCTTTAAAACTTTTCATTTCAAACAAAAATCAAAAGAAAAAAAGAGTTTATTTGGTTCGGTAGTCGAGGCAGTTGCCGGATCTGGTTTCCAATTTCAAAAACGAAATTGCATACTATTTTGTTAACTACCATAAAAGGAATTTAAAACTTTCATTTCAAACAAAGACCAAAAGATAAAAAGAGTTTATTTGGTTCAGCGGTCGAAGCGGTTGCAGGATCTGATTTCCAATTCCAAAAATGAAACTGGATACTATTTTGTTAAGTACTATAAAAGGACTTTTAACCTATTCATTTCAAAGAAAAACCAAAAGAAAAAAAAAAGAGTATTTATTTGCGCGGCTGATTAGTGATAAGCCATCAACTTTTGCCGCCCCACAAATCTTCCGCTTGATGTTGATCTTAGTATACTCGCGTTGGGTCCGTGTCTAATTCGGCCCTTCTTTAATGGGTTAAATGCAAAAAATCCCGCACGAACTGTATACCTAGTTAGAGTTGGCTAATTACTCACTCAGAATATCGTTGAAAAAAAAAAATGGAAAACATATGAATCCAGGGGCGGATTTACACTGGGGGCACGGGCCCCACTGCCCCACTTAAATTTCTATAATATACATAAAAATTTGATATAATTTCAAGTGTGCCCCCGGAGTTTTGTGTATTCATTCATTTATATGCTTCTAAAGTTACCTTTAATTTTATCTGTTGTTACAACTACCGTAGAAAAGGTTTTTTTAGTTATGAATATAGTGAAAAATTGGTTACAAAATAGAATAGAAGACACTTTGAAGAATGATTTTTTAATTACTTTTATTGAGAAAAATATCCTTCGTGAAATTCAAAATGAAAAGGTTGTAAACCGTTATCAAAATATGAAAACTCATCATGAGCAATTGTAAATGGTTTAATTTGCTTTTTGAAATAAAATTATTATTACATTAATAATTTTGAGTTTGTCTTTTTATGTTTTTCATGGAATATATGCATCATTTGTACTTATTGGTAAATATTTTTTTCTTAAAAAACTAGAAAAATAGTAGGTAAAATTTTTTAGACTTATTTTTGCCCTCACTGAAAATTTTTTCTAGCTCCGTCACTGTACGAATCTGACAAGGCATATTGACAAGGGGTACTGCAAATCTTTGACACCGGCCCCGGCAGCCAAAAAGGGAAATTTTTTGTTTTAACTCTCACACTGCAAAAATTTGCAGGAGGTGCAGAATTATTTGCACGAGGTGCAGAATTCTGCAAAAATTTGCAGGAGGTGCAGAATTATTGCTGCTGCCATCGCATTCAATGCAGAATTATTGCTGCCATCGCATTCAAGAATTATTGCTGCTGCCAGGCAGAATTATCGCTATTTTTCAATTCACAATTTGATAATGTCATGTTCTGCATTTTTTCTTCTTTTCATTTTTTTTGCCTATTTTGTTTTTATATTGCACAATAAATTTATATTTATAAAATTATATTGTACATTAAAAATTACATAATAATTTTAACAAATAAATTTTCAACAATTTGAGAACTGCATCTTATTGTAAAATGAATGAAATTTTTTGTTTAAAACGGCCTTTTTTTAGTTTAACATCCTATAGAAGTAATTATTGATTTAACAAATCTGTTTTCATCTTTTTCTTACGTTCCAATTTTGAAACGTAATTTAATTAACTTAAAAGACTGTCGGATTTAGTACGTCAAGCGGCATAAGTTTTTAATAAAAAAAAGGGTGAAATTGTTGTATTGGAAAATGGGTGAAATTTTCAACATTATTTAGTGAATTTTGTACATGTCAAAACAAATATTGTGGTAGATTTTATTTTTTAATTGAGTTTCATATTTGAAATAATTGAGGCGTAAATATAAAAGAAAGGGTTGGAATATCAAATATGATTAAAATAAAGGAACGTGTGCAATTTTGGTCCCCCCAACGTTTGGTCTATGAGTTAAACTAATCCTTGATATTTTGACCAAAATAATTATGATAGCAAATTTTTTATTTTAGCCAAATTTAGGACAATTAATACAAAACTATAACATATAACGGTCAAATCAAGTTAGAATTAATCAAAAGTTTGACTTCGTATTTTTTGTCCCTTATGTTTTAAATAATTATATTTCAAATGAAATAAAATGTGAATTAGATTGACTTCATAAAAAATGTGGTCTAAATCTCCTTAAAATCCTTAAAAGTAATTCACATTGTCAAGACATATTAGCCTAAAGAGCATCTTTTCATTAAATTAATTATCAACAAATGGTAACACATAAATCATGTATAAAAGAAAATTTAGTGAAAAAAAATCTTAGATGAAATCAACAGATCAAATAGACGATAAGTATATCTTCAATCATTCAATATTCAATGACATCAGTCATTTTCATTGAAACATGCAAAAAAATATAAAGGCCCCCATCAATTCTGTTGACTCTTTCGCTTTTGATTACGGACACCTTTATGCAACGGAATCTTGAATACGATGGCAGCAGCAATAATTCTGCATCTCCTGCAAATTTTTGCAGAATTCTGCCGGCTGCCGGCTGACAAGCCAGCGACTTTGAACTACTTTTTTTAATTCATTTATTTGTTAAATTCATTTTTAATATTTCATCATAAACTCTTTGTTATTACAAAATATATGTCGTTTATATTGTAAACAATTTAAGTAACTTATATACTAATTCAGTAATTCAACAATTTAAGTATCTATAAACCAATTAGAGTTTATAATTACTCAACTATTTATAACAAAAGTAACTTATTATATATCACGTAAGAAAGAAAAGTTAACAATTGTTATTTGTAGTGAAATAAAAAGATAGGAATAAATAACAATAGTAATTCATTTTTTATTTGTTATTAATACTATTAATAATTGATTAATCAATATCTCTATTTTGTTCTTATATATTTGAATAGTTCAATTTTTTAAATGATATTGACTTCAACATTTGGAAAAAAAATCTTCTATACCATAGAATTCTTTTATAAAATGTTGACATGAGAAATTAAGAAATAATCAAATTTTAATTAATCTAGTATACTAATTTAAACAATGTTTAAAGAAAATAAAGAGGAAGAATCTAAAAAGAAAAGGATAGGGAATAAAAAAAATAACAATGCTTAAGATAAACGGGGTAGATTTGTCCAATTACATCATGAAAGGGGACAAAACGCCAAAAATGTGATTTTTTTTTAAAAATAAGCATTATTGTTGAAAATTTGCTGCTAATGTCAGTAACTTGAATGAAGTGCTTTTTTATCTATTTAGTAGTTGAAAGATCTAGAAAAAGATAAAAGAAAAAAAAAATTGAAAGATGCAGCAATCAATCTTGTGTTTTGTACCTTTTAGTTTGCTTTGGCAGGATTACTATTTTAGTTCGGACTCTAAAGCGAGAATCAAGGTAGGTTTCTTATCATGCACCCATTAATATCTAATCTAACAATACAAGGCATCCCATTTTCTTTTTCTTTTTTTTTTTCCCAAAATCCACCCTCTCTGACTATGATTTTTGGTTCCTATCCAAGAAAAAACAAGTCAGCACGGCAGCCCCACGAATTATTTAAAAAAAAAATGATGGGGTGCCGTGTTGGGCAGGAATTTTTTTTTTTAAAAAAAATAAATAAAATCTTGTTACCTGTAATACGGCATGCATAGTTTTAGACATTAAGCAAGTCTGTCAGAGCCACATTTGCTGGATTTTTTTTTTATTTTTTGGTAATATTCTGAGGAATTAACCGATCATCATATACATACTTGAGTAATTCTGTAAATTCTACTCCCAACATATTTTACTAGTTTTGCATTACTACTTAACTAAAGTAGAAGATGATGCACATCAAATCTCTCCTATGCATACATGATTTATTTTTTAACTAAAGACTAAAAGGTTGTCTAATATGACAACACAGGTGATAAATTGCCTTATAGCAGAAATGAGGCGCCGTATCCATACGGCCAACTAGCTATGATTAAATTAACAGCTACAAGAATCTACTATATTAATTCTTGTTAAAGTTGATAGAAACGACCAAGAATCGGTTATAAAAAGCATCCATTTCTTGCCATTGCTGGTCCTGGTTGATTCTTCATTGTCTTCATTAGAGTACCTAAACGCCTGCTTCATCATCAATTCATCATAAACATTTCCCTTCACTCCTCTCTTTTCTGCCTAAACCATCAAAGTTAGATTTTCAATTCAGTCTTTTGTCAATGGAAACTCTTCTGAGGCCGTCTCCGTTTCTTGCATTGTCAACTTCTCATCCTCCAATATCATATTCATCACTGAACCCTCCATTTGTTTCTCCTAAAACCAAAACTTCTGCAAGACACGTTCGTAACAGAGTCAGAAGCAGCAAGTTTAATTCCTTTCTGGACTTAGAGCCCGCATGGAAACCTGAACCTTTAGACTTTGATGTATCGTGGCTTGATCCTTCTGATCGTCGCTTTGATTTGATCATCATCGGAGCTGGACCAGCTGGTTTGAGACTAGCCGAGCAAGTATCAAGATATGGGATTAACGTATGCTGCGTGGACCCTTCACCATTATCTATGTGGCCAAATAACTATGGAGTTTGGGTTGATGAATTTCAAAGTTTAGGCCTTGATGATTGTTTGGACAAGACATGGCCCATGTGTAGTGTTTATATCAATGATCACAAGACTAGGTACTTAGACCGTGCCTATGGTAGAGTAAGTAGAAAGGAACTCAAGATTAAATTGTTAAGTGGTTGTGTTTCAAATCAAGTCAAGTTTCATAAGGCTATGGTTTGGAAAATAGAGCATCAAGAATTTGAGTCTTCTGTTGTCTGCACTGATGGAAGTGAGCTGAAGGCAAGTTTGATTGTTGATGCAAGTGGATATGCTACTCCTTTTATTGAGTATGACAAGCCGAGAAACCATGGTTATCAAATTGCTCATGGAATTTTAGCAGAAGTTGATAATCACCCCTTTGATTTGGATACGATGGTTCTGATGGATTGGAGAGATTCCCATCTAGGAAGTGAACCAGATTTGCGCAAAGATAACTCAAAGATTCCAACTTTTCTGTATGCGATGCCATTTTCTTCAAATTTGATATTTCTTGAAGAGACCTCTCTCGTTGCCAGGCCTGTGTTGTCGTATATGGAGGTTAAGAAAAGGATGGTGGCAAGATTGAGACATTTAGGCATTAAAGTAAGGAGTGTTATAGAGGAAGAGAAGTGTTTCATTCTGATGGGAGGACCACTGCCTAAAATCCCTCAAAGTGTGATGGCAATTGGTGGAAATTCAGGCATAGTGCATCCTTCAAGTGGCTACATGGTGGCGCGGACAATGGCTTTAGCACCGGTGTTAGCTGATACAATTGCAGAGTGCCTTGGCTCAACCAGAATGATTAGAGGGACTCCACTTTATGATCGAGTGTGGAAGGGCCTTTGGCCTGTTGAGAGGAGGCGTATCAGAGAATTCCACTCTTTTGGCATGGAGACCCTACTGCAACTCGACTTGAATGGGACTAGAAGATTTTTTGATGCTTTCTTTGATTTAGATCCTCACCACTGGAAAGGGTTTATGTCTTCAAATTTATCACTAGGGGAGCTTCCCATGCTTTGCCTGTCTCTGTTCGGTCATGCCTCAAATCCTACCAGATTGGACATGGTCACCAAGTGTCCTGCCCCTTTGGTCAGAATGATCCGCAATGTGGCACTTGAAACCATTTGATTCTGCAAAACTATTTTTCATTTTCAGGAAAGACAGTGATGAAATAATTTTGTTATTTTACAGAACTTTATATTTGCTGGAATGATTATATGATTATTGCTGTCATAAAGTTTCACTAGAAGTTTAGGATTAGTCAAGTATGCATTATCTTCAGACATTTCCAATTCATTCAAACATATTCGCTCCAGATTTTCAGCCAATGATTTAAGGCCTTCGGCATCAGAAAGTCACTTAAGTTCAATGACCCCGTGCTGCTGAAAGTGAGCAATATCAAGGAAATGGCGAATCCTAAATATATAGTTGCCTTGTTAAGCTTGTATAATCAATTGGCACTTAATAGTAAGTTAAAAGCAGCAAATCAAAATGCTGAGGTTTGTGTTTTCTATTCCTTCGACAAGAATATATTGTAAGAACAGTATGCTGATAGTCTGAACGAGTACTTCAGCACACACTCATTTTAGGCAAATCATACAATAAAATACCGTAGATGTTCTTTTGTTGTCACTGATCAAGGTAACCAATCAGATGCTCCTTGTGGTTGAGTCCTCCCAAATTAACCAATCAGGTGTACTTTGAGTAAATGTAGGTTCCTCCCACCCTGACCATGGACTTGGTGGTGGTGTTTCCCCTTGATACGGTGGTGGTGGTGATGGCGATGGCGAGATTGAAGCACCACTAACTGGTGGTGATTCACTTGGTGGCTGTACTGGTGGAGGTGATGCATGTGGGGATTGAGTAGGTGACCTGTGAAAATCTGGGAGTTCAAAGAAAGGCCATGGGATGGAGGACCATTTAAATCCTGGGAAAGGATCCCTGTTGAAGCCAGACCAATGTGTTTTATCTGGATAGCTATGCTTGATGCCATGACCAAAGTAAACCTTTCTAGGGAGGAAAGATTTTTCACTATTTTCAGCAGCTAATACACAGGAAGCAGATAGCAGAATTGCCACAATAAGGTAGCCTAAACATGCCTTAAATGCTGCTGCTGCTGCTGAAGATCCCATTGCAACAATGTAGCTAAGCTTAGTAGCTTTTCTTGAGATGTTGCTTTTCAACCTCAACGAAGAAATTTATAGGTGGGTCTGGGGTTGCAGAGATTTAGTATGGAAAGCTAAGTATTTAATTTGCTTATAATTAGGCTGAGTGTAGCAGTACATTTCATCTCCGCTAAAGATCCCTCTATTAGCTACCTGCATTGATCTCAATATCTTTTTTCTTCTTTCTCTTTGTCCAAGAACAGATAATCATTATGATTGTCAAAACTCGTTTACATTCAGGGAAGTCTAGATACCAAGCACATCTCCTTGATTGCACCTGGCTTCATTTTGGTTAATGGACTCCAATGTTTTTAACCATATGTACTTTGTATCCAGACTGGTTGTTTCATTGAATCCTGAACTGTCTTCAAATCTGCTAATTCACAAACTCAATTTGCATAGGGGGTTTTTCTGACGGATGCCCAATTGGCACTCGTTGCCGTACATAAATTCCATCTAACCTATTATATTACGTATATACACACGCTGACAATTATTACTCTCTTTCATATATATATACTTTCCCTGATTAATTTTACCTTTCCAAAAATCTAACATCTGAAGTATATTTTAACGAGCGTCCATAGATAGACCCTTAGCATAAATCGAATTCTTTTAAAAACCATGGCAGAAAATCTAGGACACAAAACAAAAATTAGCTCAATACATACGGTGGAATAAGTGGTATATCTATTGTATTAAATACAGTATTATGGCCATAATTTGGTTTACACTAAATATTTTTCCCTTGTCTGCAATGCCAAGTATACTACTAAGGTTGGACTTAAAGTAAATGAAGCATAATCTGTTATATCTTTCCCAAAAACAAATTAATACTAATAATAACGTGTTAAACTAATTATCACGAAGTATCCAACAAACAACAAAAGAAACTCATTAGCATATTAAATGTCATGTCTCCAGAAATCTCTAAATAGGCAAAAGTTCTTGCAACCATGATTGTGAAGGCTATCCAACAACAGCATTCCAGTGCCATGGCGGAGAATCCATTTAATCAAACAATACACAATTGTTCAATGGTTACTGCTTCTAGTTAAGTTGCCGAATTTCGAAAGAAAGAAAGAATATGAGGTGCCATTTTAACCATTAATAATTGATGTTTTGTATAGTTTCTTTCAGTAAAAAAAATAATCTCTCGTCTGAACAACAAAAACCAAAAAAAGAAAAAAAAAAAAAGCAATCAGTGTTTGGACAAGTTACATTATTCAAGTCTTTTTTAAAGGTTAATGCCTCGGGACTAAGAGGTTATGGGATTCGATTCCCTTTTTCGATCCCCACTTCTTAATTTCTATCCTTCCCCTGCTAAAATATTTTTTTAAAAAAAGTCTTTTCTAAATAATATCTTGAATTCATTGGTTATAACTGAAACTATGTAAAATTTTGAGCTTTATAATTTCTCTTTTTTTTTCATTTTTGTATTGAAGCTTTACAATTTGAGTTGTTACTTTTTTTTAACATTTCCAAATAGCAAAAGAAAATTTTTTTAGGAAATTGGTAGAAATATATTAAAAAGATGCACAAAAAGCAATGGTAAGACATAATACTATGGAAACTCAGTGGATACATCAGCTAGACAAGCTACGTAAACTTATCCAAATAGCAAAGTATATAAACTATAATTCTTTTTGCAGTTATGATCTCGAAAAATCACTAATCAATTTTTCCAAAAACTCTGTTTATGTTAAAAAAAAAAACACACTATAGAAGAAGAAAAAAGATTCATAAAGAGTAGTTATTTTCCTTTATTCCCTGATTTCTTATAATTAAATTTAGCAATCTCATCGAACCAATCCATTCTCTATTTTTTCATTTTTCTTTTTTGTCAACTTTTTAGTGTAATTTTTCCTTTATATATATATATATATATATATATATATATATATATATATATTATTCAATGGTTAAATACTCAAATTCAAAAATTTATTTTCTCCTACTTTTACCCTTTTCACATGTAGATGAAGATGATAGGGAAAAAAAAAGATAGTGTAAGGGTCTGTTTGATAACATAAAAAAGTACTGAATCTAAATTTTTTCAGACATTCAGATGTGTTGAGTGTTTGATAACTGAAAATCTATTTGCTGAACTTGTTAAGCAGTGATGAATCTGTGTGTATTTTTTTCAGCATAAGAATACTAACTGAATGCTTAATTCTGATAAGAATCAATAGAATTACTTCAACTATTTTATCTTATCTACCAAATCCACCCTTGTTTGTTAACTATGTTCAAAATTCTTATCTAATTAAACAACATAATATTCTCTATCTAACGATTTTTAGTTTCTCTTTTCTTCCTTTTTAATGA
Organism: Coffea humblotiana; assembly: GCA_023065735.1. Taxonomy (NCBI): domain Eukaryota; kingdom Viridiplantae; phylum Streptophyta; class Magnoliopsida; order Gentianales; family Rubiaceae; genus Coffea; species Coffea humblotiana. The sequence continues at coordinate 25,039,731 of CM041208.1, read as the reverse complement.
CTTTCACATCTTCTCCGTACTTCTCATATAATATATTTAATCTTTTATATTAATTTGATTTAAAAATAAATATTGTCATTTTCATACCTAACAATTTTAAACTAATTAAATCATAGATTCTATTTCTTTTTTGAATAAAAGAATATAAGGGCAAAATTGTCAAATTAAACTTATTAAGCATTCAGCTATAAATATTTATCAAACAGTATAAATAGATTTAGCATTAAAATTCAGACATTCATATATTTTTTTCAGTGCTTAAATTTAGCAAATTAATTGTTTCAGTATTCAGATTTCAGAATTCAGACTTCGGAATTCAGATTCAGTTTTATCAAACGGAACCTAACTTTCTTTAATTCAAAGTATTGGACTATTATAGTCAAAATCCAAAAGAGAAAAAAACTTGGAATGAACTAAAAATCTAGCCAAATGAAGGAAAGAATTATTAAATACTAGAACAATGAAAATATGCATTAAAGAAATGTTTTTGACACTAGTAGGAATGAATAAGGCTAAAAGATGAACGAATAACAAACTAATAGTAATTAATAAGGCTGAAAGATGAATCGAGTTAATACTTGAGTTGTTTGTCAACTAATCAAACCAAGTTTCAGTAGCATTTTATCTTTCATATTTTTAATACTCGATAAAAAGTCCATTCGAGAGTTAAATTTGAATAAAATTTCAAATTCATTAAAAATAATACAAATTAAACTGGAACAAAATTTAAAATTTGTTAAAACAATCAAACAAATAAATAAGTAAAACTTGAACAAAATTTCAAAATGATCAAACAAATTTGAACAAGAATATTCGATTTGATTTGACACGTTTACATCCTGATAATTAATCCTACTAACAAAGATTTTGACATGTGAAAATAGAAAAAACTCTTTAAAATAATCAAACAAATAAATAAGTTAAAGTTGAACAAAAATTTAAAATTGTCAAATAAATTTAAATAACAATATTTGATTTGATTAGACCCAATTAATCCTATCAAATTAATTAATACAAATTATTAGTGTCTAATCAAATTAATCCTATCAAATTTTATCCCGATTAATTAATCCTACTAACAAAAGTTTGATATGAGAAAATAGAGAAAAAAAAAAAAAGTGCTGGAAATAGAAAAGGTGGCAAGGCGGAATAGAAGAGGTGCGGAAATCAACGACTTTGCGGTTGTCCAAAGCCTTAACCCCAACCCCAAGTCTTCAACTTTTCTCGTTTGCTTTTACGTTTGCTTTTCAATACGTTTGCTTTTAGTCCTTTGTTCTAGGTTTGATTCTTATTTCCTATCCAAATTAATTAACTTATATTCGTGGGAAATAGTAGAATTTACAATATAAGAATATATAGCGAGAGAAATGAAGCCCATAAGGCTGCCGGAGCCGCCGGCAAGTCCACGGGCGATAGGCGGAGGCGTTGGCGGCATCACGGATATATTCGACGCCGGAGTCAGCGTCATCAGGAGGGCCGTTGTGATTGGTAACGGCTTCCCGGCTTCGGAGAATCAAAGCCTCGGCTTAGTTCATGCCCTCGGCCTCTCCAGCCACCATACTCTCTATGTCGGTTCTCATTTCTTCTTCACTTTTGTTTTTAGAAATTTTTTGGGGCATGGAATTTAGATTTTCGAGGTGTAAAATGTTAAAATGGAGTTTAAAGTTTCAGTTTTTTTGATCATGTACTATGATTGATGTTAATTTTTCTTATTTTTTGTCCTTTGGATTTTTCAAGTTTCAGTTAATTTTGATGTTAAGATGAGCATCTTCGGAAGCTGTGTTCGTGGGTTTTTACTGAGATTGGTAGCAGGTGTTTGTTGGAAAATGTGAGGATTTAGCTCAAATTGTATAGAAACTAAATAAAATTGCAATCTTACCGTGAATAGGTGAAGATGTTAAAATAGGCTAAGCAGTGCAGTATGGGATTAATGTTGACAAAGCTGGTCAATATTACCTCTGGGGTAGCTATTTAGAATATAGTGTCTTTAAAAAAAAAAAACTTTGTACTTGTTGTAGTTTAGATTTTAGGAGTTAAGAGCTTCGGGTCAAGAATTTCGCATGGTTTGATGGAAACTAGGCATGTTGGATTTGGTCTTTTAGGAAAAATCGAAATGAGTCTGGTTGTAACCATGTGTTGCAGAGTAGCCTTTAGTTTTTGCAAGTTTGTACAGACCTAGTGGGATTAGTTGTTGCTTCTGATGTGTAATTTGTCAAATATGCAGCGGGTAACAAGGCCAAGAGGGGGGATCAATGAGTGGCTACATTGGCTTCCAGTCTCTGTCCATAAAAAGTTGTATATCATCATCACTCAGATTTATGGTTATTCTCGGATATTATTTGCTGGCAGAGGGAAAAAGCTAACGCCTCTGCCTTCAGAAAATGGTTTCAGTGCTGGTTTATCATCTGTTCTTGAAGCTGATGTCAAGAATATAGTTACTATGGCTCGTCAAACTTTTGAGAAGTAAGACCTTCCCCCTGAAATCAATTAAATTATGTATTCATTTTAGATAGTATTTTTAACTCGATTCCTTTCATGCGTAAATTGGTCTTGTTTCCTGGTGAAAATGGTTTCTGATCTGTAGTAATAGCTATTAACATAATAACTTGATTGGACATGGATGTGGTTGTTAACTTCCATATCACTTTAGCACATAAGAGTCTGTAAGTCACTTGAATGCGTTGAGGTGAATATTCTGTAGGTATATCTACCTGGCTCCTGCTCATTCATTCTGTTATCATCTGATTTGTTCAGTAACTATCATCCACCATTTCCTGTGGATAACATGATACAGAATCTTGAATAGTCCTATTAAATGGAAGCCTTTACTTGATAATGTTTCTTAAGGGCATTAATACCCGCATCTTCTCACAACTGATAAATTTTATTCACATGTTTCTATGTATTTGTCTGTCTAGATCTGAAAGCAGATTTTTTTTGGGCGTGCATAGAATGTAGAAAATCTAGAGTTTGACACCTCATGTGTTTTGTGCTACCTGAATGTAATTCTCACTTTCTTGTTTCCAGGGAAGGTCCATTACTAGTGGTGGCATGTGGTAGAGATACTATTTCAATCGCAAGCTCGATAAGACGATTGGCATCTGATAATGTATTTGTTGTCCAGGTATGTGAGAATTTTAATTTTTGACAAGCTGCCATCTGATCATTGTATCTTGGTTTTATAAATTCTTTAGGTTAAAATGATGAAGTTGACAACTTGAGGCATTTTGTAATTTGATTCTCTGGTGATTTAATTTGAATCTGATGTCCTCCAGGTCTTCAAATGTCGCCCTTAATATTTTTTAGTGGCGCTTATCTGTGCTAGGAATTTATTGGGTATTCCAATGCTCACATATACTTGAACCTTCAGAATTTTTGTAATTGAAAAATGTATTTTCCCAAGAGAATGATGCATAGAATTATGTCATACATATAGTTTTCTCTTCAGAATATTGCTTGTCTCTGTCTCTATCCTCCTGCTTCCTGTATGAAATCGAAAAGCAAATTGTAAATTTAGTAGCTTTGACACGTTCTGGCTTTGAGTGAGATTTATTGATTTACTTTACTTTATAATCTTCATAGTTGTACATAAGCTGATTTTCTACATCTTGTAGTTATATCTGTTGCCATTTCCCTGTGTCTTTGTTTCAATCTTTTTTGACTTGTCCTTGTGTCAATTCTATTGGTCTAACTTAAACATTTTGGAATACAAACCATTTTTCTGTTGCAGAACAGTTTGTTTCATCAGGATTATCTTGTCAACATATCATTTCTACTTCTGTTCTTGTGGTGTTCAACCTTGTTTTCTGTCCCTTGCACTGTTTTGATAATAGATTACTGTTTGCTTTTACCATCACCTTGAGGCTAACCACTATCAGAATTATGACTAATAATTTGGTTACAGATTCAGCATCCAAGGTCCCGTTTGGAAAGATTTGACCTGGTGATCACCCCTCAGCACGACTACTATCCTCTGACTCCTCGGGCCAAGGAGCAGGTTCCCCGGTTTCTACGGAGGTGGATAACTCCACGTGAACCTCCGGATAGGCATGTTGTATGTATTCTGTCTATTGAAATAATTTTATCAACTGGGAATAAACTACTTTAAAGAGTTTGAAGTGTGTCCACTGATATATGCCCCACAATATCAGGTCCTAACAACAGGAGCTCTTCATGAAGTTGATTCTGCTGCTCTTCGTAGTGCAGCTAGTGCATGGCATGATGAGTTTGCGCCTTTAGCAAAGCCATTACTTGTAGTTAACATTGGAGGGCCTACAAGTAACTTTCTTACATTTTCACATCCTTGATATTTCTATGTTCTGTTTGCTTTTTGTCTCTTCCGTTAAAAGTTTCTGTTGGCTTCGTATTATATCAACGGGATTGGTAGGTGATCGTGTTGGTATGAGGAGATAGAGAGAGGGAAGGGAGAGAGAGATTTGTATCAAAGGAGTTAGGGGCTTAGTTTATGTAGGGTGTGCTTTCGTGTTGTCAAAATATGGTGTGTTAGGTGCTAATTATGAAATTACATTGTAAAACATGGCATTAGCAGACATTTGTGTCAAGAGATTTTGTCACTCCAGGTTCAGCACAGTACTAAATATCTGAAATATGTTCTGCTGGTTTATTACACTTCTGCTGTCAAGAATCTTTTACACTTCTATTGCTGAAGCTTTTGGCTGGCCCAACATCCTGTAGTTCAGGCTACTTGTTATCTATTAGTTCCTGATATTCAGAGTGATTGAAGTGACAACCTTATAGTAGTTGGACATGTCTTGCATGAGTGGAAATTAGGTCTTGTTGGCATATCTTCCAATTCATGCAAGACAATTTCCAAACCATGCTTCTTGGGGCATGTAGATGTCTTCTGAGCATATATAATTGATAAATCAATTAAAGAACTTAGAATTTGAATTAAAATATTCTTCATAATCTCGGATTAGTATGTTTTCGAGATTTCTTTTATGCTTCCCTCACCCATTTCTATCTCTTTTATGTTTTTGACATTTCTCTAGTAATTTTTACCTTTTTCACCTTTGTATCTGCTTCCCAAGCCATTAGTTGTTTCTATTTGAGAGTAATAGCATATGCTGGATTTCGATTAGGGTATTGTCGTTACGGTGGGGACCTTGCAAAGCAGCTGACAGCCTCTTTACACAATGTTCTTGCAAGCTGTGGGAGTGTAAGAATTTCTTTCTCAAGAAGGACACCTGAAAAGGTATCTAGAATAAGCGTCCCTTGTTTTTAACATAATAGAAGAAGTTTATAATTGACTCTGCTTTTTCTGGTGTCTGTTGTTGAAAGATTTCCAATATTGTGGTAAAAGAATTTGGAACTCATCCGAAAATAAACATATGGAATGGTGAAGGTAAACTTCCCCTGGTTTCTTTTTAGAGTAGCTGGAGACATATAAAGAAGGGAATCTGATTGTGATTACTGTGTAATCCTTTGTAGAGCCAAATCCACACATGGGGCATCTAGCTTGGGCTGATGCATTCATCATCACAGCAGACTCAGTTAGTATGCTAAGTGAAGCTTGTAGCACTGGGTATGTTTGAGGAGAATCTTAATGGTTATTGAAACTTGGGGTTTGCTGCTGTTTCAACTTCTTTACATACACACACACACACACACACACACACACACATATATGCATGCATGTATGTATGTATGTATATGTATGTATGAATATGTTTGTATGTATATATATATATATATATAATGCATGTATGTATGTATGTATGTATGTATATGTATGTATGTATGTATGAATATGTTTGCATATATGTGTATATGCACTACAATCTCAATTTGTAAATATTGCTTGGCTTATTGCAGAAAGCCTGTATATGTAATTGGTGTTGAGCGCTGTACCTGGAAGTTTGTGGAGTTCCACAAAACTCTGAGGGAAAGAGGCCTGGTTCGCCCCTTTACAGGTCTTGAAGATGTAAGTACAGAAGCATGATAACCATCTGAGAAGACTCGTGTTTTGGATCTTTTGTAATGCATCTTTGACAGCACCTTATTTATTCTACTACTTGGGGTAACTGTAAGCTTTTGCCTTTTAGCCTTAAGTTGATTCCTTTTCTTTGGGCTGGCTAGAGGAATGACTCTTATTAGAGATGTATCTGCCAAAGCCACCCCAATGTGTATTTTCTTGTTTAGAAAGATATTTTTCGTTGGGCATCTGAAATCTTTCTAAACTTGAGATTTGTGGAAATTCACGAAGGCAGCACTTTTGTGGTCGGTCGAAGAGCGGGTTTCTGGTTCTCAAAATTTTCACATCTATTTAATCAATTAATGGTTGAGCTTATTTACACAATGAGCAGTTTTCTAGTTTTCAAAATTTTCACATCCATGTACTTAATTAATGGTTGTGCCTATTTACTCAAGAGTGGTTTTCTGGTTCTAAAAATTTTCATATCTATTTATTCAATTAATGGTTATGAAAGTAATGTCTTTTTGTGCTGCTGAATCTTACCACTTTTCTGCTCTTTTTAAAACCTTGAATTGAGTGAACTTCATTTGCCTATGCCTGTGCCTTATCAGCTTCTAAATTATCCTGAAAGGAAAAAATCATATGTTTGAGTGCTGCTGTCTACTATATGTTCAAAATGTGAGGTTCCAGTTACCTACGGTTTGAATATTGGTTGTCATCAATTAACTTAAATTGTTCTGTGGTCAACTTTTCAACGTGCAGATGTCAGAAAGCTGGAGTTATCCTCCTCTGAATGACACTGCTGATGCAGCCAGCCGGGTACACCAAGCACTCACTGAGCGTGGATGGGCATTGCGACCATAGAAATGTTAGTTCTTCTGTTGTTATGATCTGTTTCAATTAGATGTAACTTCTGCCGATACAAAGCTGATGTTTTTTGTAACTCCAGTTCGTTCCAAATTATAGCCAGGTAGAGAATATCTTTGTAAGTACTGTTGGCCTATTCTTTTCCCTTCGGGGTTTTGGTATATAAAGAATAAGTTTGATTACTACCCGGCTTGTAGAATAGAATGTTATGCTAGTTCTTCTCATGCCCTATTGTCATAACAGAAGCTACTATTCTCTCTTTAAAGGGCATGAGTTTTCAGTATGGAAGTCTCTTCCTCATTGTCCTTCTGATGCCAGTTTTTATTAATTTGAATCCCAATTTTTCCCGTCGCATACCCCGAACAAAGCTACCTTCCGATGGAAGTCATTATGCAATTTTCACACATTTTGTAATAACGTACCGCTGTAATGCAATTTGTGTGTTTTTTGAGACATTACGACTCAATTCTGTGGATGCATTGCAGTTGCTGGCCAATTATTAACTTTTAGTTTCTGATATTGAGAATGATTGTTGAGGAATAGCTATAACTATTCACTTCTTAGAACACTTGAGGCTGGCCGGGAATTGAGTTAAAAAGCATCGCCAGAAGTTTTAATGTTCAAGCTAGTTTCAAATGGTTGAAATGGTGGTTTTACTGAAGCCATGAAGCATGTAATGATGAGAATTTAGAAATTGCAGCATATCTGCTCCATTAAATATAGTCTTCGGTTAATGTGCTTAACAGCTCAAGTTCCTTCTTGTTGCCCCTTTTGGGTAGGAATCATGGTTCAAAGTTGAAGTTGAGGTCGTGGGGAGACCGTTCCACATCGGTCTCGCATATCGGTGGCAGTTTTGGCGAGACACAAATTTTTGAAATATTTAATATTCTAAAAAATATAAAAAATATGATAAACAAAATAATAAAAATTTAGTAATAATAATAAAAAATTCGAGTTGATTCAGAGCGATTTAGCCGTTTCCATCCGTGTCAGAGATATTTCGATCGAAATTTCGGTGATTCAGTCCAGTTTTCGGCGATTCGTTATCTTGGAGTCATCTCATTTCAGTATCGGATCAGAAAATTCCGTTCTGTGATGACTCGGCCCAGCCTTTGAACCATGGTAGGAATTGATGTATTTACCTGTTTCTCGGCTTATACTTTTGAGATCATTCTCCCAAAAATGTTTTTGTTATGACAGCAAAGTGTTAACTCGCTCAAGGTTCACCTGCCTATAAATCTTTTTTAGCCAAAATTTGTGATGCTTTTACAGCACCAAGAAAGGAACGAAAAATGTGAAGCAACGAAAAGCTGTCTATTGCCTTTCATGGATTTGGCGATTCATTCAATCATCAGTGATTTAAACATAATGGGAATGAGAGGATTATTTTAGTACTATTCTTAATTTTCAGCATGATCTCCGTTATCACGAGCACTTTTTTTTTTTTTTTCCAACAATCTGCAGCTGCAATAGTTGTAGATGCCATTTTGCCATTCAGTCAAGTGATATTGCCTAAATGTTTTATCAAAGAAAATTTTGCGGTAGATATGGTAGCCATCAAATGCGACCTCTCCTATTAGTCTAACCTAATCCTCAAAAGCAGCAAAATGGTTGTAACCTAATCCATTTGATTGCGAAGCTAATTTGTATAATCTGAATTCACAGGGTTTTCTGTAAAATTGAAAGAGTTAAAAGAGGGTTTGTATTGTACCTCAGCACGTTATTATTTGCACTTTTGTTGACATCAGAATTGGATGTATAGAATTGCTTCTGCTTTTTCAATGAGTTCAATAATAACCCCAAAGCATGGCAGATGACCTAACATTTGATCTGCATCTATTCATCATATGATCTGCATCTTACGTGAAATAACAACAATGCATAATTTCTTTGATCTTCTGTAACAGTCTAATTTCTTTGAGAAATTAAATTGTTCAGTTCTTCAGTTCTTGTTCCATACTGATGATCATACTAGATAAAGGTTCCTTTTCCTGGTGCTTTTGCTCTTTTTTATGGTCTGAGTAAACCAATCAAGTATTTGCATCTTAATCATCTGATTGCTTTCCCTCTGTGGAGCAAGTGATGCAACAACTCTCCTATCTACATTGTATATTATTCCACCCATGCAAGTAATCCAAGTTTGTTAATTCCTCCATAGTTTGTTAATGCCAGAACTAATCCATTAGCTGTTCTCCTTCATCTAGTTGTACTATATATTAGACCACCAATCCTCCTTTTTGTCATAACAAGCTTAATTTCATTTCTCCCCTAGCACAGTTGTTCAGTCACATACATCTTCTCATTACCTTCAATTCCAATGGAGCCAAGTCACTCAACCAAGAGCAACCCTGAAACAGCGATCCTTATTGACTCAAAATCTGCCAAAGGTAAATCTACTGCTGCTCCTGCCGCAATTACGGCTACAACAAAAAGCTACACCTTACAGGAAAGGAGGATGGAAGAGAGGGGTCGCGATTTTCGACTTCATTTTGAGGCTTTGTGCCCTCATTGCTACCTTAACTGCCACCATTACTATGGGAACCACTGATCAGACACTCCCTTTTTTCACACAATTCTTCCAGTTTCAAGCAAGCTATGATGACCTTCCAGCTTTCTCGTACTGCATCATTCATTGCTTCTGTTGTTCTTCAATGACTATGAATTTCTTGAATTTGCTGAAACTTTTGAACACAAAATGATTATGCAGATACTTCGTGGTGGCGAATGCAATTGCTAGCGGCTACCTTGTTCTCTCCTTGCCTTTCTCAATTGTCTGCATCGTTCGACCTCATGCAGCCGGAGCAAGATTAGCACTTCTCATCTTTGACACAGTAACATCCGAAAAGCCTTTTGAACTCACTTATCTTCAACTCTTTTTAACTCTTTGGTTCAACAGCTGACAGATCCTGCCTGTATTATTCCAATGCTTCTTCTGCAGATGCTGTTGGCTTTTACCACTGCTGCAGCAGCTTCCGCGGCTGCCATTGTCTATTTGGCTCACAACGGCAATCAAAACGCAAATTGGCTTGCAATTTGTCAGCAGTACACTGATTTTTGTCAGCGCGTAAGCGGGGCTGTGGTGGCCTCATTCATTGCAGCAGTCACCTTCGTATTCCTGGTCGTGCTTTCTGCTGTGGCTCTTCGAAGACGCTAAGCAAAAAAATGGACTCAGAACTTTCTTCTTGGCTTCAATGTGCATTGTTTTACTAAACTTGTTTCAACCCCTCAATGATTCTTCAGCGCAGATGGGAAACTACGTAATATTGTGTGTTTACATTTGATAAATCGAATGCAGTTTGTGTACCCTTTTCAGAGTGGATACGTATTCTTCCATTTAGTAAATCAATTTCTTTCTTGTTATGTATTTATGGATGCAGTTGACTTAGTAGACTAAAGCTTTTTTTTTAAAAAAAAAAAAAAAATGAAAGCAGTTCAAGCTTCAAGAGGAAATCCTAAAACTGTTTTTAGCAGAGGATTGATCAGAGAAGATAGAGAAGCGTGGATTGGTATATGATGAATAATACTCTTGGAGTCAGATTGCAAGATTGCCACCTTGACTTTAGCGTTGAACAAACCATTATAGAAGACAAATTTCTGCCATCCCATTATGTTGCCACGCTTTGTGGACGTTTAGGAGTAAAAAGTGAAATTGTTTAGGAGTGAAAACAAATTTGAATCCAACGCGGTGTGGGTGTAATTGATGAAGAGTCCGGTCTCTCAAATTGAAGTGTTGCTCAGCTTTGTTCAATCATACAATTGTCAGTACAATATTTGATGTCCATTAATAAAATTTTGGTGTAAACTAAATTTGTTGATCCATGCAATAAATTGGCGTTAAAATTACGATTACGCTAAAGTTATATGACATTACACAAAAAATTACTGTATAACAATTAGATTGAAGCGTTCAGAACTCAACTTAAGTGGCCTGTGATTCATAATTCTACCAGGCAATTTGATGCGAATGATGAACGAAATTACTTAATGCACGGAACCATCAATCCAACTTCATAAAAGTTGATTTCAGTTTAATCTGCAAATAATTAAACTAAACTTGAACATGATTTTATATTCAATAAAAATTTTTGAGTTCAGCTCTTAAATTCAAACTATTCGAATTCTACTCGAATTCGAGTTGATAAAAATTGATTTGAGTTCGATTCGAAAAGTTTGAATATCAATCGAAATTTCATAGTAATACAAAAAATACGACCTTGATCATTAGGGTATTAGGATTAACCTGTGCGGGCCAATTGTCACGTGGCATTTGGCATTTTTTCTCTCCATAAAGCTTCATCCTCCCAGCCCTCTTTATTCCTTCTCCTTTTTCCCAAAATTTCCACGCCCCCTTTTCCATGTCCTATAAAATCCCTTATTTTCCATCTCCGCTTTTCCACACATTATCTTCGCCTCGAAGTTATTATCCTTTTAACGCTTTTTCTCTCTTTCACATTCCAAGAACCCTAGTCTTCACTCTGCACTTGTACTAGCTCAGCTCAGGTGAGTTTTTCCCCTATCTCGGACACTGAGTCAACTGTAGGGTTCCCAATTCAATATTCATCACAGATATTCGTGCTATTACTGTGTCTCTTGATTGGGTCTCTGCTGAGTCTGATTTCCTTTGATTGATTGGAATTTCATTTCCAATTACCTATTTATTTTCAGGGTTAGGATTTTGATTTTCTTGATGATCAGTCTCAAGATTGATGCTTTTTCTTGTCTTTAGATTAAAGGTATCATATCGGTGAATCTGATATTGCGGTTAACGTTTTTGTTCTTTAATTGGAACAGTTGATGATTTGTTCACATCAGTCGTCCTTTTCTGGTCAATTTTGTTGGTTTTTTTTTCTTCTTTTCTTTTTCTTTTGGATTTTGATTGCATGCTTGGTTTGTATGAGATAAAGCCTAGTCGATTGCCTACTTTGTTGTCGTCTTTTGCATTTTTTTGGATTGAATTTTATGGGTTTGTCAATTTGGTGTACTTTGATTTTGAGGGTACATGTGTTCATTGGTGATTATACATTTGATTGCAGTTTGGGCAATTGGAGTCATATTGAGCTGCAAAATCTTTTTTTTTGTTCCGGGTAATTTCGACAACTTTACACAAAAGAGGGTTTTGTTATTTGAGATTTAGGAGCTCAAGGTCTCATGAGAATTTTTAGGGGAATGCAGAAAGCCATTTGCGGGGGATCAGAGTGAATTGGGCTGTAACAAATCATTCAGCCGTGGAATTGGTGTGACAGCGCCCAAGGCCAGAACACGTGATAAATTCAAATCTAAGTTTTCTTACCTCTAATTCTGGTTGAGTAAAACAGTAATTTGTGCCAGTGTTTCAGTTTTTAAAAGAGATTAGAAGATGACTCGAATCTTGGTTCAAAGAGGTTCTGCAGGATCTTCATCGTCCTCCAACCAGAACAGACCTTCAGCATCAGCATCGGCACCAAGTTGCTCTTCTTCTACGCCAGCTCCAGCCCAGTCGGTGGTTGCTATTAATAACAACAATTATCAAAATCCAGTTGTTTCAGCTGAAAAAGATGATGAATTGGCAATAGAAGCGCAAGAAAAGAATGTTGTAGATGATTGTTCTGATATTTCTGGTGGTTTTGAGAGTAAGGGAGTGAGTAATGATGATCTTTCACCAGCAAGCTTGGATAGTAATCAGAATGAAGCAGATGAAAAAACTGTTGAAAATGAGTCGCTTTCTAGGGATGATTTTATGAGTACGGGCGATTTGTTAAAAGACTTTGGTGGATTGACTGTGGTGGAAGAAGAAATTGAGGGCTTGGTTGGAAGTTCATTGCAAATGGTTACGGGAAGCACATATCCACCGCCGCCTCCTGCTCCTCCTCCTAGACCTTCTTCAATGAACTCAAATCTCAGGAGATCTGCATCAGGCACTTCAAGTGCTGTGCGGGTAGGATCATCTAGGAGAACTGCTGGATGGCCAACTGTTTCAACGAGGACTTCGCCAACTGGATCTCGACCTTCGTCTCCTCGATCTCACTGTGAAAGTGAAGGTTATAATAGTGCTGATGAGCAAAGTCCTTGCTTTGGATCCTCATATGATGATACAGTAAGCCAAATTTAATTTTAGTACTGAAGTGTGGTTTTGGTTTCTGTATATCTGAGATGTTTTGTAACTAATTCTTAACCCAGAGTCAGTGCCATTCAGTACTCAACTGCTGATGCCAGTTGATTTACTTAAAAAAGGTGTATCCTTACAGCTAAGTGATTATGGAGCTTGCGCTCTAGTATTTCATTTTATGTGTTCTTGGCTTGTAGAAGTGTTAATCCTGTTATAGATTGAAGGTCCACGGACAGCATAAGCTAATGATGTTTTTATCTACATGTTTACTTTGACTAATTGCTGATAAAAGATCAGAACTAGTGAAGCAGTCTGTTTTCTGATTTCCTTTATGGCGTAGCTGATTAATTTTATTCATCAAGTGAATAAAAATGGAAAATAGGTATTGTCTTGATACTTGGTTGATGTCATCACGCTGAATTAGGCAACCTTAATCCTAACTTTAAGAGCCATAGCCAGTTAATGTTATCACTCTGCTTCCTTTGGAAGGTTCCTTAAGATACTGTTAGCCTGGAAGGAGAACAAGGTCATCTATTATGTTTGGAGATTTATTATGTCTTTAATGTTGTGAAATTGATATGTAGTGTTTGTTTCAGGAGAGGGAACGACAGTTTGAGATGGATATAAGGCGGGACAAAGGATTGGAAGTTAAGAAAATGCTGGAGGATGGAAACTGCCTCTTTCGTGCTGTTGCTGATCAAGTTTATGGTGACTCTGAATTACACAACTTGGTGCGGCAGATGTGCATCGATTACATGGTATGCTCTAGCATTTGGTTTTCCTTCTTGCATTCAATGTCTGTTTCTTTTGGGATTGTTGAACTACTGGACAGCGACTCTAGAGTTTTTTTTTCTTTGGATATTCTTAGGCAACCCAAACAATGCATTAGCGCTGTTTAGTTGCTGGAGGTTAGGACCTATCTTCCCTACTAATAGCCAGATCTGACTTGTCTCCTGAGAATTGCTTATGTCGCTTCCATATTGGTCGGACATGTATCAACATGCCTGTAAGATCCTGTAAAAGTCTTCTGAATTCTCATGCATCAGTTTTTCTACCCTTGGTCTCTCTTCTGCACTGTGTAGATGGTCTTTTGCGGCTAATGTCATTCTATCAGCCACTTGGAAGCTGGGCTTTTATGCAACTACCATTCTCATTTACCTGGACATTGGCTTTTACTGGCTAAAATGCATGCCTTGAGTTGGACAAGGTTTAATGGGTGCCATCTTTCGTATCAGTTTTGTTGATGACTAAAATGGTTGCTGTATCAGTTTATGTTTGGTTTCCCTTCTATTTACATTGTGTTTTGAGGAATAATGATAGTATAATGAATTGGTCATATAATAAGAAAGAGCAAGATGCAATGGCTACAGTCTAGAGAATCTCCTAACTGTTGGTTATGAACGAAGGATGGTGTATATCCTGTAGAGTATATCCCTTCTATCATCTATATTTTGGGGTAAAATTACTTAGTTGCCATAGGTTTAAGAAAGGTTTATGTTGATCCCTTAAGGTTTTGAAAAGTGTGATTTGGTTTTGTGGTTGCTTTCTATTTGATCAAACTGTTGACTGAAGAGATATTCTTATTAGTCTTTGACCTATATTTGTTCCATGGCCTCCATTTTTCTTCTTTTGTTTACTTTGCTCACTTGTGCAGTATATTACAAGGATAACTTTCTTGCTTCCTCAAATTTCAATTCTTTTCTTAGGTGTTTTTCCTTTGTTTTTGAGCACATTCTTTTCTAAGGTTGGTTATGTTCTGACATGTGGGTATGCAAGTGTTGTTCTTATTAAGATGTTTCTGGAGTTCGTTTCTTACTCTGGTAGATACTCAGATATACTAATTTATGGTGAATTTTAGTGAGGAGTTAGGAATATTGTTTTGCTTATATACAATGACCTAGTACTTCAGTAGAGTTCTATAAACGTCAGAACTGATCCAAGTTAGGCTTTGGAAGCAAAATACTCTTCCCAATGTGAAGGTTGCAAATCATTTTATGTGTTGATTTGCATATGGTGGATGGTGTAATGATGTTTAATTTTGTATTCGGTTTCTCTTAAAACTTCATTGGCAAGTATGTCAATTTGAGCTGTTTTTACTCGTGTACCTTTTAACTTATATTATCATTCGATCCCAATTAAAAGTTTGTGTTGAATATCTTCAATTGATTTATATTTTCCTAGGAACGAGAAAGGGACCACTTCTCACAGTTCATAACAGAGGGTTTCACTTCCTATTGTAAGAGAAAAAGAAGAGATAAGGTATGCCCATCAGATCATTTTTTGCTTTATTTGGTGCTTTCTTTTGGAAGGGGTTTCTATCTGTTTGAGATCGCTGTGCTTTTCCTCTGCTACTTGTTTTTGGTGTTATAGGGGTGGTGAAAAAAAGGAAGCAGGTCTAGTGAAAGGACTTGTTATAAGGGAGATGATTTTGGATTTATCCTTGTTAACTATACATAAGTAGTTTTGAACAGTATAAACAGCCATTTTCTCCTTTCAGGGTCTGAGATTCCTATAACTGAAAATGACATTTGTTGGGGGCTGTTTAAGTACTTTCTTCACTCTTACCAATACCACAAAGTTGCTCTATTTGGTGTCAGTTGGATCAATACCAGCACTATGTATATCCATATGCTACGCATCACTTCTTTTGGGGTCTTAGCAAAACCTTAGCCAGATCCTTGGAATTAATGATTCCTGAGTCCCTGTTCTGGAGTTAAATCCACAAGAATCCACACACATGATCTGTTGCATTCTAAAAAATGTAGTAAATTTTGAGAAATGCTAATTCTTAGTCTCTTATTCTTTTGTATCCTTTATATTCATTCCCGAACTACTATATATATCTTGTGGGCTTAATTTGGCCAGTCTCCAGTGAGCTATTCCCTTTGAACTTCCCAGAGTTCACTGGTCTATCAATGTCATATTTCTAGTGGTTTGATTTCTAAATAATCTGCCAAATAACAGGGGACAAAGTATGATGACTAGTGTCAAATTTCAAGTTGAGTCGAATGTGCCACTTTGTTAGTATGGTGCATGAAAAGTGCATCTTTGCCATTGCCTTGCTTTGTCTTGACACAATTTGCTTTGTGCATTATAATTTTACTTTCTTTAAGCAATTTCTCATCCAAAATACATCAGAGTCGGTTATTGACTTATTCTTGGAAAAAAGAGGCTTTAATTTCTGATTTACTTATTATACAGTAGTCTTTTGTTTACTTAATTGAGTATGCATCTTAAAGCTGTCCTTTTTCTTTAATTATTATTCTCATGCTTTTGTGGGATTTGGATGCTAATGCATACTCTCTTTTGGCTTGGTGTTTGCAGAAGTTGAATTTTTAGTAGAATAGTGTTTCAATTATCTGTCCTGTCAATACATGTCTTAAGCTATAACAACAATCGTTTTACGGATGACTACAATATTAAAGGATGAAGGGACAAGGAGGAGCTCTCATTTTGTTGAAATTTGAATAACTCTAATTAAATAAATTGAAGTTGATCAAGGAATCTATTGTTGAAATGGTATTGTTGAAATGGTTGTCCTACTTAACACTCCCACTTTATGCAGGTGTATGGTAACAATGTGGAGATTCAAGCCCTGTCTGAGATGTACAATCGGCCTATTCATATATACTCTTATACTACAGGTGGGTAGGATGAAGGATAAGTCTGTGATTATATCTGGATTGAACTGCTCTTTTTTGTTAGTCAACTATTTTATTTGAGTATCTGTTGTTTCAGAGCCTATCAATATATTCCATGGAAACTACAACACGGACACTCCTCCAATACGACTCAGTTACCATCATGGGAATCATTACAATTCACTTGTTGATCCCCACAGATTAACAGTTGGTGCTGGGCTGGGGTTTAGTAGTCTAAGCGGGGTAAGTTTGAATCTGAAAACACTAGTCAAAAGTCTGCAGTCATTTAAAGAATTTTCTGGAGTGGATGCCATTGATTCAATCTAGAGAATAAATAACTTGAGTTATGGATGTTTTAAGTTTTTTACGTATTTGCTTCTAATCTAAGGGTTTAATTGCGCACCTTGGTCGTGATGGTTAATTCTTATGATTTAACATTGCTTTCTGTTGACTTTGTTTTACAGACAAATGTTGACAAGGATCAAGTGAAAGCAGCTATCAAAGCACAGCAGGATCAGCAGATTGATAATGTGAGGAGAACGTGGCTGAGTCTATTAGCTCTGTTCATTTTTTTCAGAGGGACATTACTATCTTAATTTTCATTATGGGTGTACATGTGTTGTTAGGCACTACTTGCTGAAGGACGGTTTTACTCAGATCTTGAACTTACTGAAAAGGAAATTGAACGCATGGTGATGGAAGCTTCTAGGGCTGAGTATCTTTCTAACAACACGTTCAAGCAACAGCTCGGTCATAGAGAGTCTTCTACTTCGGGTGCTGAACCATCATCATCTGGAGCCAGTAAGTTTAACTTTCTTTTGTCCACTTTTTTAGCCTATCTTTCTCAGCCTATCACATATGTGATTGGTTCTCTGTCTGACTTCTGGGTTTCCTAGGCCAAATAAACTGGAAGAGTTTTCCTATACCATTATGTTTTGACCAACTTGTGTAATTAAATATAGGGTCATCTATCAGTGAAACCAAGAAGGAAGGGGGACGTGATTCTGCATTGCCTGAGCGTGTCCTAAGTAGCAGCATGCAGATCGTTCTGTCAATGGGCTTCAGCTATCTGCAGGCAATCGAAGCCTACAGCATATTCGGGGATGATGTGGACTCTATGGTCTATTATCTTTTAGAAACCAGCAGCAGCAGCAGCAGCAGACGCAAAGGCAAGGCTACTGAATGAGGAGGAAGTGTTAAAATGGCATTAGGTGCTAAGTGGAATCTGTTACCTTCTTGGATGATTGTATCTTTGCCTCTGCCTTCTTGAATTGTTTACAGGCCTTCTCCTGATCTTTCTAATAATAAAAAAATGAGCTGCATTTAGGGAAGCATGTAGGCTTCAACTATGGTGGGTAAGGTAGACTTCGATGAATCCTTTGGCTCTCATATGGTGTTAATGACTGGTAGATGCGATTGTGTTAAGTTTCATTACCAATTCACTTTGTGTCTAATTCCAAGCACAGTTGAGCAGGAAAAGCTGGAAAGGTTGTGGATGTTTTAGAATAATGTTTCTTAGTAAATGTTGCGTAACGCTGGGGGTGCTATGATTGCTGCAACTCCGTGAGGGTCATGATCACCCATCACAAAAATCACAGGAATATCTTATTATGGTAGTGGTGGTGCCTGTATATATATACACACACATACTTTTATTATCATATAAATTTAGGAAACGGGATGGATGGGTTGGGTGATGAAAATGGAGTATAAGTGAAAGGTTCGAGTTCGAGGCCTGTCATTTGCTGTAACCAAAAAAAAAAATAAAAAAATAAGGAAAGTTGTAGACTTTCAAGATGTGGTAATTAATTTCTAAGTGGACCAAAAATTAAAACCTAACGTTTTCATTTCGGTAAATTGAATTTAACTACGCTTATTTCTTAGATCTTCGTGGTCAGGTTAAGATATCAGCTTACTTTAATATGAATGTTGTAGTATTCGCCCTATTTTCTATTTTTTCTTTTTAATTTTTTGATTTGGGAATCGATAGTAATTTTTCATTGATTCTTTAATGATTCTGAACTGCCAGTTTTAAAGAGTTTTGTTGTCACGTAACAAGTAAAAAGTGGGTAAAAAATATAAAAACAAAAAGTTTAAAAATCTATATGATCTAGTTGAGTTTTATTTAAATGAAAGAAATAGTAACAAACCAAAAAAAAAAAAAATTAAAGCAGGCCATCCTTCACGTCATCCATCATTACACAAGGTACAACACAAAGATATTGTACATATTGCATAAAAACTTGTACTATAATCTGGAGTTCAAAGATCTCTAATCGACCCGGCAACTATCCACGTGTCGCCTCCTTCTTCCCTCAAATACGTATATATAACACCTCCAAAATATAATAAATAGAAAAAAAAGCGCAGAAACAATTTACGAAGTTTCACCAAAAATCACAGGCGCGAAGAAGAAAGCACCCTCCACTTCCTCTTCTCTCTTCAGCTTAGGCTTTCAATACATATATATATATATATATAATACATTATCTATATATACATATACATATAGGAGAGAAAGGGGACGGAGAGGAGGAAAATTTGGAAGAGATTAATTGTAGGAAAAAAAAATTTAATGGCGCAGAGCAACAATGGAAAATTAATGCCGAATCTAGACCAAAACAGCACGAAGCTGCTGAATTTGACTGTTCTGCAACGAATCGATCCTTTCGTTGAAGAAATTCTCATCACCGCCGCTCATGTTACTTTCTATGAATTCAACATCGACACAAGCCAATGGGGTGCATATGTTAAACAAAATTTTCTTTTTTTTTTTTTGAGTTCATTTTAGTTTTGTTTTTCTGTTTTGCGAGAAATTGGAAATGATTTGAGTGATTGATTAAATTTGCAGAGTCGAAAAGATGTGGAAGGATCTCTTTTTGTAGTCAAGAGGTGTGGAGTTTGCATTTTTATTTTCCGATTTGTGTTTGAAAAAATTGGAAAGCTAGGGTTTTAATGTGATTACTGTCTCTGTAGCAGAATGTAGCTTAATTCAGTGCATGTATTTATATAGTACTATAAATTAACTGTTTTTTGTGGGGCTTGTATTTCAGGAATACTCAACCTCGCTTTCAGTTTATTGTGATGAACAGGAGAAATACAGGTGTGTGAGTATTTAAAAAAAAATGGTAAAAAACGGTGATCAGCTTCATGTGTCATTCCATTCAGATGTTCATACCTTTTTTTATTGGGGTTTTAATGTTATGTTTTTGTCGTGGAAATGAGTATATTAGTGTGATGAGATTGGTTTATTTCTAACTGTAGGTGTTTAGTTTATTCATTGAGAGCATCTACTTTTTTGTAATGGAAAGATAAGTGTTAAACTGTGTCATAGTCAGAAACAGGAATTAACTTGTAAATAATCACTGTTTGCCTGGACTTTATAAAGAGCAGTATCTTCAGTTTATTTGAATTGCCTGTGGAAAAATGAATGTTGTGCTTGGTATGGATCGTATGACGATAGATAATTGAGATTTTTGTGACTGCTCTGAAGCTACAGAGTACAGCGTTGAGGGTGTTGAATTTTAGTTGGTTTTAGGCCTGTATTTGTCACAATGTTTCTAGTATAAGTACAGATAAACTGCCCAAGCTTTTGGTTAGTAATGTATTGCTGGTGAGTTAAAGATGCTTCCTGTCAACCGTGAAGTATTTAACTTAGAGTACGAATGGAAGACAAAAAATGAACATGTGTAAAATCCCTGTTTCATTTAGATAGAGCAAATTTACCATCATTATATGTAAACCATCATTCTCATCCCTAATATAGTTAGTTCTGAGCTCTCTCTCTCTGACTTTGAAGTTTGAACTGATCTCTATTTGCATCTAAAATATTGTGGTTTTGTAGTATAATAGTGGGATTAATCTTGTATACATTGACGATGTATACACTAGCACCCTTGGATACATGCCACTTAATCCCAATTTGAATTTGAACTTCATTTTTTGCACAGGTGGCATGCATTCAAGGGTGTCTGTGTATACAAGATTAACCAATAACAGTTTTGCTTTCTCATTACTAAATGAAGCAAAGTGTCTATACTGAGTCTACAGTAAATCCTGATCAATTTTGTCAAGTGTGGCATTTATGTTGCTTTGAACTTGTATTTGTTTGGCTTCAATTGTATGCTGAGTGACAAAGAATGATTTGCTTCTTGAAATTGCTGAATACTCATAGAACTATCCATCGTTTTTCCAGCTAATATTGTGATGTATTATGATGTACCTGTTTTTGACGGAATAAATGGTTTTCTGCCTAATATTTGTCTCCTTCTTTTGAAAAAATTATGCATTTTTCTCTTTTCCAATGACATTGTTTTTAAGAGTTTGGCAACCTTCTGTCCGCCATATATCAGATTAAGAGAAGAAACATGTAAAAGGTATCTACAGTGGGATTATGACGTAGAGTAGTTGTCATTATATGGCTAAAAGGTCTTAATGACCTCCATAGAATTTTTATTGCCAATTATAAACATGTGAAAATTGCTAATGCTGTCGTAGAGATGAATAAAAGATGCCTTTTTGCTGCCCTTTTCTGTTTGAGATGGTATGATACTTTGTATGATTTTACAGTATGAGTGAACTTTTTTAAGAGGTATAAGTTGATTTGTACAAGCAGATAACTTGGTGGAGAATCTCTTGGAAGACTTTGAGTTTGAAGTACAGGTGCCATATTTATTGTACCGCAATGCAGCCCAGGAAGTGAATGGAATATGGTTCTATAATGCACATGAATGTGAAGAGGTTGCTAATCTCTTTACAAGGTATTGGCTAATTTCTTTGTGGTATTTTTCTTTAATTGTTGTGTTTTCTTTGCCTTCCATGTTTCATATATCTCTTCAGTTGAGAATATGATTATTTTTGTCCCTGCATTCTTTCTGTTCTAGATCCTTGTCAGCTTAACTTCTTTCGGTTGACTATTCTGACAAATATGGAACTCTGAATGAATTGTTGATTACAAAAGTTAAGAATGAAAAGTAACAGTTTTTGTGGAATGTATGTTGTTCTATCAACAATCAAATTTGGAGAGGGAAAAATATATCCAGTTCTTATTCTACAGAAAATCAAATTGGACACTTATATGTCTGTTACGGGAGAAAAACTTCTCATAGGTTTAGTATGCAGGTTCAATTTAGGGAGTGTAGATCATCGTTAAGTGACTAGTAGAATTTGGACGATTGATATTCTTCCTGACCTCTGATTTGAGGAAGTTTTTTTTTTTGGGGGGTGGGGGGGTGGGGGGAGATGGATTCCAATTGTTGATTCTGTCCTTTGTTGCTGCTTAAGTTTTCCTTTACTCTGACATGGAACGCAGGGTGATAGCGTTTCAGATTTCAATGATGTGACAGCAAGCCACTATGGTCAATATATAGTTTCTTGGGTAATGGATACTTATCGTTGACTGGGCAATAGTTGTATTTTGGTTTAGTTTGGTTGTACTGGTCCATTAATTCCACTAGATGATGATATATGTTTAAAAAAAAAAAGAGGATGGAAAATGCTGCAGTCCACTATTATTTCATTTTCTCTGACACTTTTTAACTTTTTAATCTTTCTCATCTTATGTATGAATCAGGATACTGAATGCATATTCCAAGGTGCCCACAAAATCAAAAGTCTCTTCAGCAAAGAGGTAATCATTGTTTGTGTTGATTGCCAGCTGCTTAATGTACTGTACATTTTGAGCCTTGTAAATCCTTGGGATGAATATTTTATGCATTAGTTTTCTATTGCTCATCCTTGTGGCACGTTATGAGTCTGTGGTACAAGTTACTTAAATTTGAATTTGATTCCACATTTCAGTTCGAGAAGTGCAATAACAAGATGTGTATGAACGATGATGTTTGCCCTGACACTGTAGAAACAATAGATTGATTTTGATTAGATTGCTGATGTTCTCTACTTCAAATATTGAGATGGCAATAGTCGATTTATTGATGGCAAGCTATATTATTGATTAACTTGGATTCCCTGGCCAGCATAAGCAAGTCAAATGGCATTACAACGTACAATCATCCATTAACTTGCACTTCTACTTGATGGCTAGACTTCACAAGGAAACAAATATGTAATACCTTAGTTTCTCCGTTCACAAGTCAAATAGACTGTTTCTATTGCTTCACAAGTCAAATAGACCGTTTCTCCGTTCACATTCTCTGAATTGAGAAATATGTAATATCTTAGTTTCTAGTATCTGTTGTCTTTAGTCTTTTTTTCCCCTTCTTTTTGATAGTTCTGGGAGAATTTTGCATTGTAGATATCTTTTACATCAGATTTTACACACAATCACTTTGATGTCCCCTTGCCCCCTTGCTTGTCTAAAGGTCTTATTGGGACTCCCCATCAACCTTAAATAAAAAGAATATAATAAGAAAAAGGAAAAAATCACAAGCTATAAGCATAATGATAAGACACCAACATAGTCAGGAAAAACTAAGTCCGTTGAAAAGAATGAAGTACACCTGGATCTGCCATAATATCTGCAGTATGCATACGCACACGTGTACATTTATGTGTATAAACATAAGTAGGTTTTGTTTGATATCGTGCAGGGGGGTTTTTGCGGTCACTAAATAGGCTGTTAAAGGTGGTTTTGGTAGTTTAATGTTAGGGGTTAGACAAAGGGTATTGTGGTTATGTACATTTGTCTTGTTTACATTGGATGATGTTTTGGACACAGTTGGACATGCTAACAGTTCTTAAGGTACTGGCATTAAGATCTTGTAAGTTCTTAATTGCAGAACCAAAGAATGAAGTGGAAACTAGATAACAGACATTTAGTTCAAAGGGTTGTGGTATTTAGGTACTTAGAAATCACTATTGCAATTGCATTGCATTCTAATCAAACAGAGGATAAGTGTCAACATCTAGGGAAATTATTGCCTTAACAATTAGAATGCTTTCAAGGAAACACTCAACCATTTTAAGAATATCCATTAGAATTAGCACAATACAGCAAGAGATATAATTATCACTTAGCGCTCGTGGTTGAGAAGTCATAGTTTGTCTATGTAGAGTTTTATAATAATGAATTCTTATATAATTGGTAACAAGCTAAAATTTCTTTGAAGAAACACACAACATGTTAGTTGTCTTGTATGTATCTGGTTACATAATCTATCTGTGAGGCATGCAAAAAGAAGTTTTAATAATGAAAGCTGACAGTTTGAAAAATTGAGTCCAAAAATAAATAAATAAATAAAGAAATAAAGTTATTACAAATACAGTGGCCAAATTAAATAATTATGCTGATGTCATATCCCAAAAAATGAAAAAGTAGGGTAAAAAGAAGTAAAGGAAACCTCTATTTGGAAAAGCACAATAGAACGAGTGCAAGAAATTATTATTTACTATATTTTTTTAGATGTTTATATCAGAGCTTGGACAGACTGATAGGCTGGATTACCCTTAATTGGGCAACCAGCAGTTTCAAGTAAGTTGATCCTAGACAAATGATGGGTTATTAGGAGTACATTTTTAGTAGTTGTGCATTCTCAGTTTTAAATGGGTTTTGTGACCCGAAAAGCTTTGAAATTAAAGCCTACAGCTGACATGTGTCGAATATGATCCCTGAATATCTGGTAATGTTTGTACTTTGTCTTTTGTACTTTAATAGATTAATTGAACCGGTGTATATCCTCTGGCAAGGATTGCAGCTATCTATATACTGTATTGGGACACCTAATTACTGGTTCTGTGAATTTTTCAAAATGTATACCATCTCCCAAAGGCATCAAACACTTTCTGCTTTTCTATTATTGTTTTCTCATATCCTTGTGTAAAATTTTTTTTAATAATCTCCTTGGGATATGGCCTAGTAATTTATTTTCTTCAACATCTCTCAAGTGCAAAATCTTTTTGCATTTTTTTCTTTTTTCTTTTTGTCTCGTATTCTCTCTGAGTGGTTTTCACATCAAATTTTTTTTTTTCCAATAGTTATTCCCTTTTTTTTTCTTGTATACCTTATGGGATGTCATATTTTGTTGATTTGATGCAGTGAGTTCGAGGAATTGGAAGCTGTCCCAACTATGGCTGTTATGGATGGTCCACTGGAGCCGCCATCGTCAACTTCCTCAAATGTTGCAGATGTTCCTGATGATCCTTCCTTTGTAAATTTTTTTAGTGTATGCATATAGCTTTCAACTGCTGTAATTTTGAATTGCCTTTGATTTAAATCCTCCTTGGCCCATCATTTTGCACAATCTAACAGAAACTTTTCCCTTTTTCAACCCTAAAATGTTTCAATATTCCAATATTATTGCTTTTTGATACCGTACTCTGGTAGTGATTTCTCTTGATTTTTTTAATAATATGCTGCAGTTAGAGTGCCTTCTTTGCTTGCTATTGCAGTTAATCAATAGCCTTTTTTGTCTCTTTGTAAATCTCTTTCTCCTCTCTGCTTTTAGTTTTCATTCTTGAACTTCTTTAAATACACCTATTGTTTTCATTTTCTTTCACCTTGGAATATTCATTTTGAAGTTTTCTTAATTTGATAATTTGGGCATTCTGTCATTGATTTCGACCCTACCCTCCCACCCCTGGAAAAGATAGTTTATTTAAAAAAGAAAAGGAGTTAAACCAATAATATTACAATGGGATATAATAAAATGCTTGATTCTTGTTCGTATGCTTACACTCAATATCTACCAATGCGTTTATATATCTTTAATTTTTGTTGGATTCTTTTCTATTTGTTTGTGTCTTACTTCTGGTGTGATTTTTCTGTGATTTTCCTTTTCCAAGTTCCATTTTATTATGTTAAAACCATAATGAGTTGAATGTTTTGTAATATGATTCTCAGACTGCTATGACTGTTGGAAGTGCTAATGCAACAGTTGGTGGTCAACCTTACCATCCATCTGCACCAATTCCACCTTCCCGTCCACAAGGTGCTGTTACCCCTCCTACGGGAACAATACGAACACCATCTCCCCCTCTTTCAACAACCAACCCCCTAATGCCTCTCCTTGAAACTCCCGAACACAACAATGATACCAAGCGATCAGCTAATTTAGTGAAGCCATCAACCTTTTTTGGTCCCCCTCCTTCCTCCTCTCCACTTATGGTGCCGCCGGTCTCTTCATCTATGCCAACTGCTCCCCCACTCCATCCTCCTGGGAGCCTCCAGCGCCCATATGGTGCTCCTTTGCTTCAACCATTTCCACCACCAACTCCCCCACCATCTCTTACCCCAACTGCTGCTCCTACGCCTAACTATGCACCTGCTATTTCCAGAGACAAAGTTCGTGAGGCGCTTCTGGTACTTGTTCAGGTACGTATGACAACTTACCTGTCTTCTTGTATGTGCTTAGTTTCTTATGACCTGACTCTGATAAGCTAGTAGTAGTTTTAGTGTTTTAATCTTTGTGGTTTTTTGGTTACAACTTTTGATAATTGGACACGATACAGTTTGTGTGGTTGGGGGTTCAATGAATGAAGGTTATAAAGGAATGAGAAGATAACAATGTGTCTGTTTCAATATCTATCCATTTCTTAAAATTGCAGATTAATGGAGCTATATGTTCATCAAAAAGCATATCCATCAGTTGAAAATTTTGGTGTGTTTATGTCTTCTCGAAGAGAAAAATTTAGATTAAAACCTGTGGTGGCTACATGGAAAGCATGAAGTGTATTAAGAGGTCTTACGCAGTTAATATTAGAAGTATTTAGTGGATCCGTAGAGTGATTTTATGACAAAGAATAATGGATTTGGAGCAGCTGTTAGTCTGGGAGTTTGGTCAAGTTTGATTAAGGGAATGTTTTTCTTGTTTCTGTTGGTTCTCTTGAATCTTTCTTTAAGAACCTGATAAAAGAGAGTGAAGAAAGACAAAAGATTGGGTGGAAAGATAGATAGATAGATGATCCCTCATCCCAGAAAAACAAAAATGAAATGAAAACAAAAATGTGCAGGCATATAACTGACAGCTGACAAGAGGACCTACCAATATAATGGTGTATAAAACACCTGATTCCTGTATGCTATAAAGTTGTTTTAACCTGTATCATTAAGTTAGACTCGAAGTACTAATTTCTGAAAGAGGCCAACTCATGTAATAAGAAAGATATCAAACATCACAAAGAATTATGCATGTCCTCAATTCACTTTATAGTCCATGAACTACTAAATACTTGATAATGTTGTATCCTATTGCCATGGTGGTGGTCTGAAGCCCATAAATTTTACTATCCTAATTCCCAGGCTAAAGATTTTGGTTAATTTTGTTTTGAGATTGAGCAACCCGTGCTTTGAACTTTGACTGATGAGGCAGATGTAGATTATGCCATCCAATGGTGACAGTTGTCCCATCTAGCGCTGCTTCATTTAGAATTAGCTTCCATTTCTCATGGTGACATGATGACCATGTGATAATTTATGCTTCCTTTTACTGTAATGCTGAGATTCATGCTCATAGTTAACATATCTTCTCAGTGTATCTGATGAGCTCCTCTTTTGATGGTAGGATAATCAATTCATCGACATGGTTTACCGGGCGGTGCTGAATGCTCATTCATCATGGACCAATCAATTGCTGCTATATACTTGGTGAAGTCATTGCTTACTGTGCATTTTTAGGTTTTTATGAATATACTTTGGTTTAAGACATCTTCTGTATAGGATTTACTTTATTTATGCTCAGATCTCAGAACATTGTTACTGTATTATTTCGTCTGGCTTTGATAGTTTATTTGCTGCACAGACTAGTTTATTTCTTGATCCTTTGTGCTTTTTATGGTTTTGTGCGCATTGTACTTGGCTGTATTGAGCCTGAACCTTAGTGA
Organism: Coffea humblotiana; assembly: GCA_023065735.1. Classification (NCBI taxonomy): domain Eukaryota; kingdom Viridiplantae; phylum Streptophyta; class Magnoliopsida; order Gentianales; family Rubiaceae; genus Coffea; species Coffea humblotiana. The sequence continues at coordinate 25,012,427 of CM041208.1, read as the reverse complement.
GGTAGCCTTTTGAGATCAGTTTTAAATACATCCTGCCAAGACGAAGTTTTCATGCATGGTGTTGACTGAGGTATTGGGAAAGGACAATATTGATAATGCTGGAAAAAGATGGCTTCATTCTTCTGCATGATCAGTGTGAAATCTTTTCACAAGCCTGGCTATTCTATGAACAGCTAATGTTGGAAAACTATACCAACCTCTGTAGAAAGACATTAAATTTGCCAGATTTGAAGTGTAGAACTATTGGCCATTTTAAGTTGGAGGTATTGCCAGAAAGAGGAACTAGTTGTGGTGAAGTATTATGTGGTTATAGGTTTGGCAATTTTTTCCCCTCCTTCCTTGGTGGGTTCTAACTTTTGGGCTATCTGATATAAAATGAGCTACAAGGTGCAGTGGATTCTTTTTGAGTTTCGGAATGGGAAGATGAAACGGTTTAAAGCTTGAGGAACCATTAAGGTGTAGGAAGAGAAGTACTTTTGAGACTTTTTAAGATATTGAACAACTCATCACTACTGCTTTGTAATTGGTTGTTTAGGTCATGATATTAAGCTAGTTAATAATTAAAATGGAAAACTAGGGGTTGCTGCAAATTCGCTCTGAGGGTTGTAGCTGTCACTAATTTTTATTTCAGGGATTTTATGACGTGGAACGTGGTATCTTTTCCAGTAGGGTTCTGTTCCATAGTATGATCCTGTTGATTTAGACAGAAGCATTAAGATGGATAAGGTTTTTCTAATTTTCATACTCGAAGGTTTCTCTCACAAATATAAGCTTCTTGTTGTGGCTGGTTTTGATCGTAAGATTTTAAAATTTTTTACAATCAAAATTGGACGTTGTTAAATTTTTACCAGCAATATAAACTTGTACCATATATTTCTGCCCTTTCTTTTTGCTTTTTTTTTTTAATCAATCGTTCTTAACGTTAGAAGAAAAGGTCGTTAGAAGAAAAGGTGGGGAGGGATAGGTTAGATAGTATAGGAGGGAGTTTTTTGCTTCTTTTTTGGGTCAATCGTTCTTAACATTAGAAGAAAATGAGGGGAGGGATGGGTTAGATGATACGGGAGAGGGAGTGTAAGTGAGAGATCTCAGATTTGAGACTTTTCACTTACACTTAAAAAAAAAGGGTGAAAAGAAAAGATTCTTGTTTTCTGACTATTTTTCGCATCAATCAATACATGCTGGTTTCAAATAACCGTCTCTTCAGTAAGCAATTGATGTTTGAGGGTGTCATGGTAAGTGTAACAATAGATGGTTAGTGATTAATGTCTTGAGATGAGAAGGTATCATAAAAGTCTTTTAGCTGTTCGAGAATGCCCAAAATTCATAGTTCGTATATTCACTCTTGTGGACGCGTTTGCCTTTACTCCTTGCTGCATGGGAGATCCTTCGAGGAGACTAATTTGGAGAAGTCATTTAATCAAATAAGTTTTATTGCAGCTAATCTTTCTTTTTTTTTTTTGGTCAATATGATTGTGGATTAATCTTTTATACACTACTACTACTATAGCATATCAAGATTATCAGATACAAACTTTTTCAATCTGAAGAGAATAATAAAATTGAAAAAAAAAAGAGGCTTTAACTTCTGAAATTTGTGCCCCAAAAACCCGCACCAACACAAAAATTATGTTTAAGAGTTAAATTAAATTAAAAAGAAATCCCACATGCACGAACCAAATTCAACCCAGTGGGCCCATATTTTGTCCGAGGTCGGTCAAACTAGCAAGTTGCCCAAATCATCTCCCTGTATCATTGAAGCAGTGCTCCTGTTTCCTTCGGAGAAATCAAGTTCATCATGCTTGAGAATGCATGCGCTAGAGTCTTCATTTAATTAAAGGAAAGATTTAATTTAAACGTCAAAAGATTGGCCAGTCATCTATAGTCAAACTGGCAGCTTGGTCCTGTAGCGCTAAAACATGAAAGCCGCAACCTTTCTTGTGTAAGTCTACAAGATTACACCTATTAAACAAAATTTTCTGGAGATGCATGATTCCGTCGTTAAACATCAGTGCTAGATTGCAAAAATTCTACTTCGAGATGGCAGCCTGATCTACATACTAGTAGAGGTCACGAACAGCTCATCCAATGCACGTTCCAGTTCAGGCTAAAAATGCCAACGCCCCAAGGGTGCAATGATCCATTGCTAAACATCCTGTTCCTTGTTTCAAGCTGTTTTTACTTTTCGCGAGGGGGGCCGACGAAATATGCTGATGAGATCATCAAGACCCTGCAGATATCATGCACGAGCTTACATGCCATTCTCTCTTATTTGCTATTTGTATTCATATTGCTTAACTAGGATTAAGGTAAGAACACAAAGGCTTCAATTCAAACTGAATTAATGACCAGAGGGAGACAAAAAATAATAAATAAATAAATAAATTCCAAGTAGACTGAAAATTCAAAAAAAAAAAAAAGGGTTCAATTCGAAAGTCATACCCTGGTTGTGATAACAAGGAAACTGAAAAGAATAATCAAGTAAGATCCTAGAACGAGTAGCAAAAGCAAGTCAAATGTCACACTGGCCACCTGCAATGACATCAGTTAATCAATAGTCATTTCAATAGTCACCGGAAAACAACTTATCAAGCGAAAGTAGCTTCATTAATTGCCAGATCTTCAACACCAACGACAATGGCACACACGGTGGGAAAGGCATAGTGTTTGAGGAAGGAAAAGAAATGAGGCTGTTATTCACAAGTTGCACTGTAAACCTGAGATACTATTTTCAGATGTAAAGAGCACCCCCACGAGTCATGGCTAACAGAACTAAGTATGAATCCAGATTCAAAATCCAAGCCAAGAATTTGCTGTCAAAGAAACCTTCTCATTGATTCATTACATCCTTCTTCGTATGCTTCTTCTTTGACAAATACAAGATTCTGTCAGGCAGAGCAATTAACTTCTTGTCCTGTCTAGTCTTCAACTTTCTTTCCCATGATTCTTTTCTTCAAGTACTTAATTTGTTCTCATTAATTTGTATACGCATAGCAAAAAAGGGGAAACAAGGTATCCACTCACCTGATATATATGTAATTGACTACTTGTTGAATCGTAGAAAGTGAACAACCCATCGAGCACCTCATGTTGTACATTCACCTCAACAGTATGCTCTGTCAATTCCTGCCAACATGCAGAAGCACAGATTTGATAAATGCAAAACAGACTGGCTAAAAGACAAAGTACATGAAACTTTAAACAATGATAAAGAAGCAAAAAACAGATGCAAAAGCAAAGAAGATGCTAAGTAGAAAGGGAAGCAACTGAATTTAGCCTATCAAATGAAAGCCATGAAACTGTTTGTAGACCATTTGCTGTCATAAGCTCATACAGGAAAAACATTACAAGCAACAAAACTAGTCCAGGCCAAGGAATAGCTTTTGGTTGTCTTGTCCATAAAGTATAAGCCACCAAAGCCAATATTAGCAACAAAATAAAAACCACAAATAAAACAACATGCTCAAGTTCGTTCTTACGAACCTTTTTAAGTGCCATGATGAGTGGGTCATTTTTCGTAAGAAATGGTGCCACACGTGGTGTTGTAGATAGAAGGTTCAACCATGAATGTATATAAGAAGGGTTGACAGCCAAACTACTATCATCAGCGAAGACATTGATGTTTTTCCCATCCTGGTTGTATATATGCCTCTGGAAACAAGGGAACCACTTCATTAGAAAATTAAAAAGCTTTGTAACACACACTTGTTTTTCAAATGCATTGTCACAGATCACAAATCAGAAAACTGCACAAGACGGATCAACCTAAATCTGGTCATCATCAAAAAGCTGAGAAATCAGAAGGATTAGTGCCAATAAGTAAGCATTTTATGGGATGAATGCAGTAATCAGTGAATGCAAAACTAACAGGGCTAAGCTATGATTAACGTAAATATGCAAGTTGTGAAGTTAAAATGCATATAAAATGAAATTCATATTTGACTAAACATATTTTGTTTCTGATTTTTATTTCTAAACGGACATGGTGTATAAATCCACTTGCACACACCATTGTATTCTTCTAATCAACCTTCAACTGGACAAATTAACCATCAAAATCCGTTGGAACTTTAGAACAAAAATATCTAACTGATGAACATGCCAAATCAGAATTAAATGTCTCTAGGGAACTAAAAAAGGGTAGCATACACCAAATGGACATTAACTTTCAGGTAGAGGGTATCAGATAAAAGAAACTGGTTTCCTAATAGATTTTATTTTCCCATTATCAAGTACATGAGAATGCAGCATAAAACGGGTTTGTTAATCCTTTGCAACTCTACAGTTAAACACCATCAGCAATACAAAATAGGACTTTCTAGAAGAAGCTGTAGGATAATAGGGCTAAAAGAAATCAAAACATAGTTCATCACATACACACTCTTTGGTCATAGTTCCTGCCATCACTTTGGTAGGGGACAAGCAGGTTGGTTAATAATTCAGTTTCATCAATTGGCATGTCACTGATATTCAACTTAGAAAACAGCATGCGCTCATCAACTAGCAACTGTTACAAGCCCCAAGTCTTTCCGCCAGTAAGACTTACCTTTTTGGCAAACTAATTGTCAAAATATTAGAGGAAAAAATTTTACTTTGACTCCAAGCTTGAAAGCAAAAGCTCAAGTTAAATACTAACTGAAGTCTCAACCAACCTAAGGTCAAAAACTGAGCGTACAAAAATTCCTGCAGTGCGAGAAGCATTACTAACTACCCTATCAGAGTTCACAATTTGACGGCTTTCAAAGTGTTTCATTTAGTTTGCACTCATCCAAGCAAAGGCAATCTCATATATATGGCATGAACTTCAAGGACAGCCTACATTTTCGGGCTAGACAAGTGACTTGTATTACAGGACACTCATTAGAACATGTCACGCTTCTATAATCAGTAAAGAGTGTTGAGGGTCCACATGATGGTGTTAATGTCTGACAGACCAATAAAAATTATGTTCACCCAATATGCAATCTATTAGATGGAACAACAATTCTCAGTAGAGGATAAGACCAATGTTGATGCCTTACCGCTAGGCTTTCCGCAACTAACTTGACACTTCGAACTACTGAAGCCTCATTCACAAAGCGTCTGCAGAATAAGCCAGTTACTTTATCAAATGCCTAACTCAAACAGAACAAGAGTTCCCACGGAAAAACAAATATAAGAAGGCTCAAGTTCCAATACCTGTTATCAGACAGACCACCAGTGCTTTCTAGCAACTCAGGGGCAACAGAGAGTTCTGAAAGTGTAGCTGCCGTAACCCGAATCCTTGAAAATTGTTCATGCTCCCAGGCTACCTACAGCATTTTAAATGCATTAGTGTAGAATCAAAACACTAGAAAATCCCATGCACAAAAATTGTTCAATTTTGCACCATCTCTAAAAGGCACAAGTACCTAATGAGTTGCCCCGGGGGGGGGGGGGGGGGGGGGGAGAAGTCCACTGAATTTGAAAATGCACATATGAGTTACAGTTTAACAGGCAGCACAATCTCTACCTCTACATTTCTTGGCCATCACCATACAAGCTACAGCCAGATATTCATTTTCTATTACCACTAAGCAAGTATGGATATATGCTCAATATGAATGTCACTAGCATATCCTTGAAGTAACTGAAACTTTTCTAGAATTCTATACATTCATTAGAAGGATCTCTCATCTTCCAATGATGTATTATTCCTAATCTTCATTAATTAACTTCTTCATTAAGATACATATTCATCCCATAGTATAACATTCCTTTGTAGAAAGACAAGTATAAAGCTGTCCAACTGACAGGCAGTAACTCACTTCAACTCATCATCTCCAATGAATGATATGGATCAACAGGCAAAAAAGTCAAAGAAAGAGCCAGACATAGCTTTAACAAGTAAAAGACAAAATTATATTTTACTATCATAATTTACAACTTATCCACAGTGTCATTCTAGTGACATGGTTCCAGATGAGTAGTAGGGACAGGACTAGAAAGTTCTTTAAGCATAACAAACTGCATAAAGCATAGGAACCTAAAAAGAGTTTTAAGAGGACAGGGAATGATCCCCATGATGAATTCTAGGCTACAGGCACATATATTCTGTGGAAAGTGTACCTAAACTGTAAGCTCTGCCTATATAGACATCAATCCCAAAAGCAGAACAAGACATGTTCACAATTAATTTAATCATCTAATCAAACAATAGCTGACCTAAGTTTTTTTATTTCAAATATGTATTAGCAATGCCATCCTATGCCTTGTTCTGAAATAATCAATTGAATTAACTTACTCGAGGATTAGAGATGTTTATCTTCTTGTGCTTAAGGCCCACTTCTAGCCCCAATTCTTCAGCAACACTAGAAATACCCTGCAAAAAACCTCCGGTCAAACCAGAAGTACCACTGCAAGATGCTAGAACTCAATATTACTGATCTCCCTAGATATAATTTTTTTTTTGGGTGGAGGAATGGAGAGTACCTCAAAGATTTGCTTTATGTATGCATTTTCTGGAGGTTTTGACACATGAACCCACAACTTGTCGCCTGATGAGCCAATACTATTCAAGCAAATAGCATAATCAATGCTCTCACGTAGACGTTGATCAAAGCTGCGAAGCCACTGGAGAACAACAATTCAAAATCAAACATTGACATAAATTATTGAAAAGATACGCAGAGAACAAATTACCTTATAAGTTCCATTGTAGTTATAGGGCCCACCGGACGTCAGACCAAACAGTAAATTGTATCTACCTCTTGTCCTGGGGTTGGAATATAAAATGGAAAACAACCTAGCAATCTCGAGAAGAGCCACAACACCACTTCCATTACTATCACTTCCCACAGACAGTGCCTGTTTTGTGACAGTAAAAATTTCAAAAAGATGTAATTATAAAAAACCTGAAGATCTAAATCAAACATATGAAAGCATTTTACAGGTGCAGCCCCAAACGTGTCGTATGATGCCACTATGGCAATAGTAGGAAGTTGATTTGAATCTGCATCAGCTTTCAGTCCTGGCAACCATCCCCTGTAATCCGAAAAATATCATGTGCTTAAGTTATCTTCAAAAGATCAAGAGCAGTATCCATATATCACAAGTGACTTATACCAGAGATATAGATAGAACCATCTAATAATTAATGAAGACATGATTACACCGATGCAGGTTGTGTAAAAAATTCATTACAAAAAAATACCATGCAGTAAACTCAATCCTATAGTGTTCAAGCTCAAAACTTTAACGTCCCAAACTAAAAGAAAGCATTCAATCAAATGACATCAAAATAATTGTTAGCAGAAGCTCATAGGCAAAAAAAGTTCCACTGCCAGACAAGAAGTCCTACGTCATAAATATAGTCCCAGACGGTCACCAAACAGTTTGCTCAGAGATTAGAACAAAATAAGAATAAATGAATCAGCTGAAAATACAAATACAAGAGCATAGATCAACTCCAAGCAAGCTTAGAGACATGACAATCAAAGCACACAGGCAAGGTGGACTTATATTAACTGCACATATAAAATATATGTAATTTGAGATGATTGATGATTGTAATTAAAATGCATCCCCACCTAACTCAAGCAGTTCGTGATAACTGTACAGTTGGAAGATAAAAGGCAAAGGTGACATATACCTGAATGTTTGTGATGGCAGGAGATCCTATTTTCCTTGGTTCTGGAGCAGCAACAACGAGCTTGTATCTGAAATAATTAAGATCAAGAAAGGATTAATTCAGATAATAAAAATCAAGGCACCAGGTGCACAATATCCCAAGCCAGTATAATATTCCAAAATAGAGAATCGTATCTATCATGGAAGAGATTTTAATGTACTCAAACAATATGCCAATATGCCAACCATCATCCAAATGCAAAATTTCAACAAAGACCCATATGATAATCATGGTTACATGCAAAAAGAAAACCAGCGCATTACACATAATAAACATCTGGCATAGACATAAAACAATAGCAATTTGAAGTGCTTCCACACATATAGAAATGAAAAACAGAAATCGGCATTTTTTCTGTCTAATCTTTGTATTTCCCCAAATTAAAATGCTCCAGCAGTTAGCAGATAAAAATTTTAGAAACATGGGCTACAAGTTTATCAACTAACCCGCCTGTGGTCGCGGTTGCAGGCTGACCAGTAACATCATTCCTCTTGACATCCACCAGCACAGCATTGATATCGTCATGCTCAAAAGCAAAATAAACAGGATACTGCAAGAGCATAACACATAATTAAAGACCACCACTTATGTTAGTAAGACACAAACATGAAGCTTTGACTCAACAAAAGAAGATTAAGAGATCATCATTGGGATTAGCAGAACACCAATTTTCAGGCATTTCAAAAAAAAAAGCAAGCTGTAATTCAAGTAAGAGAAGTGGCTGTGGCAGACAAAAATCACTTGAAAGTCCAACTTAAATCTTCAGTTCTTCCCGCTTCGGCGAGGTGGAAGGTTTTTCTTTTCTATTAGATTGTTTTTTATCCACCACCTTGAGCAGATAGATAACGACCAAATTATGATTAACCCAAAAGCAGGTGAGAAGCATAAAACAGATACTATGATCGATTTTCTCATATATTCACTGCCCATACCAAACATAGTGGACTTCTATGCTGTGGTCTGTCAATCAAAACAAAACAAGAACCAAAATTTAGTCTTTGACTCTTTGTAGATATCGTGCCAGAGAAGGCCAAACCTTGGACAGCAAAATTGTGATGTCAGACCAATGTCTAAAAGGGCATCCACTTCCAAAGATAGAAGAAAAAATTCAAACACAACAATATAAAAAGGCAAAGGCAACACAAAAAGCATGAAAACCGTGATAAAAGACAAATGGCCAGGTTCAAGAATCAATAAAAAAAAAAAGCAACAGCAAGTCAGTACCAAAATTTAGAAAACTGTAAATCATTTGATCCACTCACAGGAATGTTGGCATGTATTAGCAACTGCTCAAGTTCAACTAAGATGTCCCTTGAAACATCTTCTGCAGGAGTATGATCAGCTTCACCCGTATTGTCTACATTCTCAGGATTAAATATAGAAGGAAGTAAAAGAAGTAAACCACCCAAGATCTTTCTTTGTCCAATATATTCTGCAAAACAGAGGAACAAACCAAATTTTACATGGATGATAATATTTCCTTATCTTGTGCTCAAAGAATTAAATTTTTTCTTAAATATGATACCAAATTGACTACCCAAATTAAAAAACTTGCCAAATAAGAAAACAGAACCTAAATTATAATGCAAGGTTAATCCTTTCATTAGAACTTGTTCTTGTTTCCTTGCGATTTACTAGAGCTTCTCAAAATGGTAGGCCACAAAAGTATCCTTTTGAAAATTGAAAGGGCAATTCTTGCCGTGAATGTTTTGAAAAGAAAAGATGTTACCAAATAACATCTCCAGAGGTGCTTCTGAATTAGCTTTTTCCAACCTAAAGTAAGTCTAGAGTATATGCCAAAAGCATACGCTAACACTTCAAAAGACTTGAAATTTGAAAAGAAACACGGGAAGAGGGGGGCGGATTATTAGCCTGTTTAAGCATCCAAGTATGCCTTTAGTTCACTAAATATGTATATAGTACATTTTAAGCCCAAAGCGAACCTCTATATTGACCAGCAAGAGATTGTTTAGATATTATATTTAACAAATTCAGACACACAATTGCAAGTATATGTATTTATACATAACTGTTAAATGATATAGTATTATATTGAACATCATTATCACTCCATGTGGATTGTCACTCATACAGCCAATCGTCATCTACATGAAGCTTTCAGATTTTTCCATAACCTTATTGCAAGAATAAGTTTTGAAACTCTATTGATTATAAAATTTGTGATTTCTCATTCAATAGGTTAACTTATTAAAAGTGGCTCAAATGATCTGTTTTTCATTTTAGCTCCGGCATGATGTAAAACTCACGGTGAGTTACGGGATTCTGATTGATGCAGTTTCTTTGTTGATATAACCAATGTAAAATGGATATAACAATAGATACACAATATAAATGCAAAATTCTAGGCATGAATGATCTGAAAAATCAGTACTTTGTAGCAGTTGAGCTTTTTAAATATATTGTCCAAACCAAAGCACAAAATTTTATCAGAAGGCTTCAGTTTGTCCGCTTCATCCTAATAAATATAAATATTCTAGTGCATTCACCTATTTTCACTTCTTTTGACGGAGAAAATACAGGTCCCAAATTTCTCGCTAAGTTAAGCATTCTTCTCACAACTTGGTTTGGATGTCTGCAAACGGTCATGTCCATGTAGTCGCTCTAAAAGAAACCTAGAAGACATAAACACCAAAATTACTGCCATAAATTGCAATGCACCGGGGACCAAACCAGTCCCTTTCTCTCTCTGTTTCATTACATTTGTCCATCTAGTCTGTCGTCTCATCTACCCTAATTAATTCCAAATAGTATATCATTATTCCATTCCGTAACTAATTGTCCTAAAGCATAAAATGAGGCAACCATTATTGCATCACGATTTTCTAAGGCATCACTTTCGCTCCTTTCTCCAACAATATCCGCACCACTCGAACACGTGTAGGTATTAAAAATCGTCAGCTAAATTCCATTCAGCATTCCGTATCCTACCTAAGTCTAACTGGCAAAAACAGAAAATATAGCTTTTTCCACCGGTAAAAGCAATTTAACAGAACCGAAATTCCATAAAAAAATAAAATTTGAACCTCAAAGAGAACTAACAAGAAACTGAAGAAGAAGCATACCTCGGATGAGAGTGAGGTTCAATTCACGAAGCGGAAGAATCAAAACCGTACGCGAGAGATCAGCTGCCGCAGCTGAATTACCACCGCCACTACCACTACCGGCGCCGGAAGAGAAGAGAGAAGAAGCAGCGTGATGATTAAGAGAGGCGAATCGAGATCCAAAAGGAACGCCGCCGAGATCGTACTGAACGAGGCGATAGACGTCGACGACCGTAACGCCGTCGCAGAGGTCAGCACATGCCGCGAGCACAATCAGCACCACCATCGCCATCATCGACGCCGTGTACATTGTCGGCTCCAATACTCCGGCCGACTTTCTCTCACTACTCCCCATGGTTACACGCACAACTATGAGAAATAGAGAGCGAGAGAGAGGTAAGAGTGAACAGAGCGAGGGCTTTTGTTTGAGGTTTGATCGGGTTGGGACTTGGGAATTAATAATAGAGGAGTTAATTTGATTCGGAAATTAATTAAAAAATGGATTGGATAATTTTTAATTTTGTACAGCTACTAATCATTGGACTATCAATTAAATAGAAGTTATTAGGGATAATTGCAGAAACCTTCCCTGAAGTTTCTGACATTTTCACTGACCTCCCCTGTTGGTTTGAAAAATTATAATCACCTCCCCTGAGGCTACTAATCCTTTGCAAATTTAGTCCAAACGATTAAAATATTATTTTAGGGAGTGAAATTAGAATTTTGTACCAGATTTGTCCTTTGTACTACATATCCAATGAATGACAAAGTACTATAAATCAATTAACAATTAATAAACTTTAAGAAGTATAATTTATGGGCAAACACACATTATTCATTTAAAGTACCCGGGCTCTTTACGGGTATTTCACTTTCAAACATTTAATTTATAATAAATATATCAATATTTGTAAGTAAAATTCAAAAATGTTACATTAATATTCTTGCAAAAAGGAAATTGGTAGGCTATTTATTGAATATAAATTAAATATTTTTTTAAAAAAAAGAAATGGCCCATAAAGTATTAATTCTTTATGGCTTTCATTCCAATTACATGAGTAAAGTATTCGCTCTTTATATGCATTTTATTCTGAATCATTTAATTTATGTTAAATACATAAATGTTTGTAAGTAAAATTGAAAAAATGTTATATTAATATTTTTACGGAAGAGAGATTAGTAGGTTTTGTATTTAACAAAAATTAAATATTTGAAAGTAAATACAAATCTGTATTTGAGCGTAAATATTTCTATTAATTAAATGTTTGAAAGTAAAATGCCTGTAAAGAACCGGTGCTTTAAATAGTTACCAGCCTCTCTATGGGCAAATGCGCATTACTCATTTAAAGTACCCGTTTTTTACGGATATTTTACTTTCAAACATTTAATTTATGATAAATATATCAATGTTTGTAAGTAAATTCAAAAAGTATTACAGTAATATTTTTGCAAAAAGAAATCGGTAGGTTATTTATTTAATATAAATTAAATATTTTTTTTAAAAAAAGAAATGACCCATAAAGTATTAATTTTTTATAACTTTCATCCATTACATAAGTAAAATATTGGCTTCTTATGGGCATTTTATTCTGAATCATTTTAGTTTATGTTAAATACATAAATGTTTGTAACTAAAATTGAAAAAGTGTTATATTAATATTTTTAACGGAGAGAGATTGGTAGTTTTGTATTTAGCAAAAATTAAATATTTGAAAGTAAATACAAATCTGTATTTGAGCGTAAATATTTGTATTAAATTAAATGTTTGAAAGTAAAATACCCATAAAGAACCGATACTTTAAATAGGTAATGCGTATTTGCCTATAAACTATAACTCCTTAAAGTTTATTAATTATTAATTGATTTGTAATATTTTGTCATTCATTGGACATGTAATACGAAGGACAAATTTGGTAAAAAATTCTAATTTCACTCCCTAAAACAATATTTTAATTGTTTGGACTGAATTTGCCAAAGAATTAGTAACCTCAGGGGAGGTCAGTGTAATTTTCAAACCACAGGGGAGGTCAGTGCAAATGTCAGAAATCTCAGGGGAGGTTTCTGCAATTATCCCAAGTTATTAATATAGTAATTATTTGTGTGTTTATTTTGGCAAAGAATTGTATTTTTTTCTTTTTTGTGTAAAAACCTTTATTCACTATTTTTTTTTTTTTGGAAATTTTAACCCAAATTATTTGTCTTGTGTTTTATGGACCTCTAGGCAAAAGCCGCAAAATATTAGAAGAAAACCTATGCACTTAAAATAATTATTAATTTTTTGATAAGAGTAAAATTAATTCAAAAAAAAGTATCAAATACAAGGAAACAATAAATATTGAGCTTGTATTAGAAAAATCTTATTTAAAAAATAGCATTTTTGAATTTCATTATTGAAGATAATAGATAGAGATTTCTTGATTAATTACAACATGGACCTTAGATTCAACTAAAATTACATTTTGGCCCCCTTAAGAGTAGAAAAACAACATCTAAACCTTTTTTTTAAAATGTAACTCATTGTATTTTTACAAAAAAAAATTGAAGGAAAGAAAAAGGATCACATTATAGAAGTAGCCTTTCAATGGAATGTCATGATCATGTAATAATGCTTTAATTCAAATGCAACCTATTAGTGGAATACCATGATCATGTTGAAGAATTTAAATCACTTTTAGGTAGAATTTTGGTAATCAGAACTGTTTTTTTTTAATCTCAAAATTGGATAGGTTTCACATAAAATGTAAGTCCCTTTAATATTTATTGTCATATATTTACTCATTTTTTGAAACAGCAAATCCATGTGATATCATCTGAATATGAATTTACAATCTTGAAAAACTGTTTCATTAAGTTGCATGCTTCAAGGAGGAAAAAGGGATGTAGTCAGGGATGTAGTCACTTGTGACCTTCCTCTGCTTGAGTCAAGTACTGTCCATCTAATAGCACCAAACTTGGGCAGTCACAGCCAGTCAATTTTACTCATTCAACATACCATATGGAATAGAACTGGAAAGATAAGCTTGGACAAGTATATTAATAGGCACAAAGCCATTGAAGTAGGGACATAATCACATAGTGATTACTGATTTAGCTATATACAGCTAAAACTTTCAATAATCTAAAAGAAGGTAATCTTATCTATTTGGCAACCAAACTTCCCTGATTGCCATTGTTAACATATCACCATGAACATCCAAGGATGCACTCCCTCTTGGCCTCTTCCCCTTCCAAAAAAAAAAAAAAAGGAAGCTTCATTTTCCCATCATACAAATCTTACTCATGGCTGGATTGAGCTCATCCTTGATTGCAGGATTCTTCATATCTTTTGGGCCACAGTTAGATTAGTGGAGCTGTGTATAGAATAGGGCTTTGTTAATTGTCATATTGCAGGAAATAAAGAAACGGAAATGAGAAGAAAATCGAGAAGCAGAAAAAATATTGCTTATAATATCTACGTAGGAAATTGGCTGAAAAGTAACTAAAGAAACATACAAAAAGCTATAATACATTTCTTACTTTCTACGCGTGCGTGAAACCTTTCAGCACACCAACCTGCTCTGTAACACCAGTAACATCAAAGGCATTGAATTGGAAATTCTAGAGGTTCAGTTGCCTGATCTTTCTTCATTCTCAGGAAATATAAATTGGGAGGTCTTCATTGTCCCTGTAGACTTGCACCAGAGCAGCAGCTTTATATGCAAATATTTCCAAGCATTGCTGGCACAAGCTGAGGAAGGCACAAAAGAACACAACATAAGCAACCATATACAAGAAGGGAAACGACCACGTTCCAAGTTCGCATCTAGTGGCTGACAGAGAGTGGCAGCAAGCAGGCAGAGAGGTTTCTTGTGATCAAAAGAAAAAATCTCTATATGTCCTTACCAAATTCCTATCTATCCCCAATCTTTCTTTCAAAATTATCAAGGGAACTTCCTACTGCGTAACTAAATATATCCTGTACTATGAACTTCCCAAGTCAGGGCCCACTGGTTGCTCTGTTATAAGAAGGAAATTACCTGGAAATCAAGCAAATCATGGGCAAAATGCTGCGACAATTCCACAAGCCATATATTGCAGCAGGAATTACAAGCCTTGGAGATGAAAGAGCAAGGCCAGTACCCTTTATAGATCTTTTCAAATAGATCTTGCAGATCCTCAGACCTTATTCCAATCCTGGTTAAATATAAATGTTAGTACTAGGTAGCATTTCAGTTGGGTTCAACACATGGCAAAAGATGAAAAAGAAGTTCAAGTTTTAGTAATACTTCTTTGATTTCTTTTGCATAAAGATGTCTGGAACTTTTTCCTTCGAGAGGTTGTCCACATGTTGGCACAGGAGTTGAAGGTACAAGCAACTGCAGATTTGGCAAAAACCAAATGAAAAATGTAAGGTGGCAGGCCCTTTGGAGACAAACTGAGTGGATAACTTCTGCCATTAAAAAGTAAAAGTTTTTGAAGGGGAAGAGAAAAATGAGATGAATGTGCTGGATGCCTAAAGGATTTAGACATCTGAATACAAATGTAAACTAGAGTTTAAGGTAACCAATTGCCATGATATACACATCAAATGACGGAATTTTTAACCACTTATGACAGTAGATTTTTTTTTACGATGCTGATGCACACTTAGTAGTATTGAATTCGCAATTGTTAAATATCTGAGTTTGACAATTTTAAGTAAAAAGAACACCATAAGATGGATCCCTAAATAGAGAAGCACAGTGGCTAATCACTAACCTGAAAAGCACCCCAATACCATAGCTCAAAGCAGCCTGATCAAAGAATAAGCATAGTAGGTTATGCATTTGATAAACATGTGAACCAAACAGCTTTTTCTAGCACCTGTTAGGCTGTTATCATTAGTAGAATATGATTTACAGCTTTCTGAAAATTTTCAAATAAATGAAATCTACTTTTTTGTTACCGAGAAAGCAATTAAATTTTTGGAAAGATGAAACAAAAGTTTGCTTCCATTATAATCAATTTTTAAAAACGTCATAGGTGCTTTCAGCAATGATGAAGCAGTTAAGGACAACGACCAAGCAATGAGAAACAAGGACGCTGACAAGTTTTAACACATTGAGAACCATTTTATTTCCAGATCTTAACCTTCAAACCAATTACCTCAACAGACAACACTACTAGGCAATATCCTCCGCATGCAGTTCCAATCCCCGTCGTCAACAGAAGCAGTTCCCTTTCAGCTGAAATCGGGGAACAGGTAAAGCGTAAGAAATTCTCTACATATTCTGCTGGTGCAAAACTGACTTCAAGTAGCTATCTTCAGCATGTACATGCTACTCCACAATATGTTGTAAGAACAAACAAAACTTGAGCGCAATTACATCAGCTGGGCCAAGGATACATTTTACTATCTTTGATTCATTCCATTATTTTGCATCATCATTGTCTAATCTTGTCAAAATCAGATAATGTTATACACAATATAACAAACAAACACGTTCTATAAACACAAAAGAACTAAGCAGACAATGCACAGAACTAATCAATTCAAATAACCATTATAACCTGGCACAGGACCTCTTACCAGCTCCACCTTTAGCATAAATTTGGACAACATTACCCGAAAGTAAACATTCAACCAGGAAATTCTAATTTTCAGAAACACTAGGGAGGGTGCTTTTTTTTCATACTCCAGAACTGGCGAGAAGTATAGTAATTACAGCTAATATAAAACAGAATTGAACACATCAGAACATCATACAGCTTCATATCTGAGTAAATTGAGCTTTCTCCTCTTCTCACTATCATTTTGTAGCTCCTGTAAATTACAAATGAAATAATAACACCATTACTCTCAAAAACTAAAATTAAGGAGACCATATAACAGACAAGGCTTTACAGAAATAACTCCCAAACGATTTTATAAAAATACCTTAATACTCGTCTTCTTATTGACTGGTGCAATGAGGGTGTCTCCCAATACCCATTCATTAGTTCTTTTTAGTTTTAAAATCCACCACCCTCGTTTTCGTCAAGTACTTCCTACAAGTAAAACAAAATTAAGTCATAATAATCAAAATTGAACAAAATTCTTCCTAAACCATTCTTACTTTTCTAAATCAACATTAAAAGGAAAAACCCAAAAAGAGAGAACCTGTTCTGGTAATTGAGGAGTGTTATCAGAAAAATCAGCTGCAATTGTCTTTTGAGCATTAGTATTAAGGGAATCAATAGCTTCTTTGAGCCAAATTCTGTCAGAAACTTTTGCTATAAAGTCTCCACTGAATTCTCTTTCTTTTATGAAGGCTTCTAATACTTCATCTCCTGCAAATTCACTCACTTTTGTAGCCCAAAAAGAAAATAAACAAACAAATTAATTATAAAATCCCAGAAAGAAAAACTGTAGTGGTTATATTTTTATGCTAAAATGTTTAAAAACAATGCTGTGTTTAAGCGGCAGTTGAGTTTACCATGCTGGGAAGTCCTGAAAACAGACAGAATTGCTGGGACTAAGGAGGTGGGGCGTCGTCGTTTTGGAGAATAAAGATTGGAGTAGCTTAATCTCAGAGGAAGATAAATGGCAGAGTTCATTTTTAGGAGGTAGAATTTTGCTGTGATTAGTGGAAATCAAAGCTCATTGCTGGCTTGGTCCTCTAAAGAAGAAGCAGCTGTTTCTTGAAATATCTTTTCTTTTATCTTCACCTCATGATGTATCTGTTAGTTTGCATTCTCCACCCCTCATATTTGTTCAAAGTACCCTCTGACCCCAGTGAGGATATATTTGTTCAAAATTGCTCATGTATCAATGTATTATCCATCAAACCGTGATAGTGTATACACTGACAGTGTATATAAAATTTACTCTAATTTTTTTGGTAAAAAAAAAAAGGTTTCCTTTTAGGCAAAAGAATAGAAAAGTGAAGTTGAATAAAGGTAATACTAAAGTTAAGTAGATAACATGGTTATAATATGTACCGTGAAAAAAAAGAAACATGAGATAAATAAATTGTTTAAAATCTAGTGACCACAATGATTGTAACAATATCCTCATTAATTGAATTTAGTTCATTGATTGGTTTGCACAACATACTTAGTATACAACAACACTTATAAATTTTGTTTTCAACTCAAAGCACACAAGAATGCTTAAGAACTAAATTTCATTTTGTGTTCCATACAAGGCACATAACAACATATAATGTAATTTATAATTTTAACTTATATTGTATAAGCAAATAGATTAGCATATATATAAGTTATAAAATTGTTATTTTTAACTTTTTTATAAGAAACATAACGAATACTATTAATGAGATTGTTGAAAATCGTCCACCAACAATTAATGGACAAAATTCGAAGAAGAGCTCCAAGAGACTCCTAGTCCTAGCCTATTTTGCTCAACTTTGCAAAGTGAACAAAACTATGCGCAATCGTGTTAGCTGCTCTAAAAATCTATTTTACATCAATAATATTTTCCTCTAAGAAAGCTAGTCTAACATCCTCAATTATTAAACCAATATCCAAGAGAATGTCTTCAGCTTTGGATAAGATTAATAGCCGAGGACAAATCTCCCTCCAAAATGTAGTTAGAGATGTTTAGTAGTTTTGCCAGTAAGACCGATTCTCTTACAACTATAGCTTCCGTCTATTCGATATTGGTCAAAAAATCAAATATTTTTGATAGATCAAAGATAAACTGACCATCAAAGCTATATTTGAAGCAGGAGCAAAAATTGAGCCAAAGTGAAGCAATTGTTTGGCTTGAAGCCTATAATTGTTGCTTACACCTCTATTTTCTTGAAATTTTTGAGAAGTTTGCAAATATGGAAGGCCCCAATGATAAATATAACAAAATGCTTTCTTTTACACCTCACCTCAGTTTGTTTATTTATTTAACCGTTGAAAACATGCCTAGGGTTTTACAGAACAAAAGGTGAAAAGAAAAACCCCATTGCACTCGCCATGACTGTGTTGAACTCCAAGAAAATACTACAAGAAAAGAATGCTAGTGATCCCAACTCTGTAACAAATCTCACGCTCACCCAGAAAGCTCTTTCTGATGTAATTAGCAAAACCACCCTGGAATTTATGTTTTTGCAAGTGTCATGGCTTTAAAAGTTCAATCTTTGAATTGATGTTTTTTCTTTCGCTTTTGATAGGTTTCATGCTTGGGTGATTTCAAAAGTTTGGAAAGACTTGATCTTGGCTTCAATAATCTCACTTCAGTTGAGGTATGAAATTCCTAAGCTATTTACTGCTTATTTTGCTGCGATTATTTTAAGCAAGGTTTCTTGTTTAAATGGTATTTCTTTGATCTTTTTTGCTTTTTTTTGTTGAATATTTTGGTGGTTCTGAAAATAGGCTTTGGGAAAATGTGTAAACTTGAAGTGGTTATCAGTGGTACAGAATAAGCTCCAGAGCTTGAAGGGTATCGAGGGGCTTACTAAACTCACTGTGAGTGGTACACTTCTTCCCATCCCTTTAAATGCTTCTTTTTTTTTGTTTTTTGTTTTTGCAGTTCTTGGCTATGTTAGGACGATTATATGCTTAATTTGTTAAATTTTGAGGTATACTCTGTGGATTTGATTTGCAAAATCTGCCTGCTGGTTTTTCTATTCCTGGTTTTACAGTCCTCGTTCTACCCTTTGTTTCTTCTAAGTGTGTTATGCATCAGAAAATGCAAAGCTTTCGAAGGGAAAATGAGTTTGCAGCAGCTCATGAATGAATTCTGTAGGAAACTACCTATACAACTCTATGCATTTTCGTTTTCTGATGATTTTGGAGAAAATATGGTTTTTGTTCCTCTAGACGAAATGTGCTTTTTGTTCCTAGTACGCCAGTGCAGTCATTTGTATACTCTTTATCTCCACCAGTGACATTATAATGATCTCTCTTGAAGAATGAAATGAAACCCATATTCTTTCCCAAATCATCAGAAAAAGAAACTATCAGTTAGAACCAATGTGGTCTAACGAGTCAAAAGTGTGTAATGAATGTTTGATAGTGGAAGCACTATGGTAGAACAGGTGAATTGGGTTTTAATTTCATGAATGTTGATATTGACTCCAATTTTTTTTGGGTTAATCAGGTCTTAAATGCTGGCAAGAACAAGCTCCAAACTATGGATGATGTCAGGTCTATTGTGAGCATGCGCGCATTGATCTTAAATGGTAAAGCTATTTAGATTAAGTTGCTTTATCATTTTCATTTAACCAGTGTCTCTATTAATAAATAAATTTCTTTATTTTCTGACTTGTTTTCTGGTGGCAGACAATGAAATTTCTTCAATTTCCAAGCTTGATCAAATGAAGGAGCTGAACACTCTTGGTATATGGTCCAAGTTTCTAGTATGATCCGTTGATGGTGACTTTCAGTAGATTCCAATATTCATCAGCTTCAAAATTCTTAACTAGAGTTTGATTCTGTAGCAAATGACGATGATTAACTTTCTGAACCACTGGTTTTTCATAAAAATCCATATTAACTTCTGTCATTTCATCCAATTAGTTTTGTTTAATTTTCTTTTGTGCATGGTTCCAGAATTATTTAAGCATCATTTTGTTGAACATGTTTCCTTTCAGATTTAGGGATGACTCGAATGACAGTCTGATTCACTCAGAGCAAATGATGACCTATCTTAGTGTCAGTCATTTAATTGAGATGAAGTTTATATGAGTATTAGAACTAACAAAGCATTACCACAAATATAACAGCAAGTGCAGTGCAAAATGATTGCTGCCTTCAAGAAATATTTTTAGTTAGTATATTGCAAGTATCAATAAACCTGTTTTTTAAGAGGGAGATGCAGTTGCTTAAGTTGATCTATTATCTTGAGTACGGAATGTATTTGTCTTTAGGTAAGAGTGAGTACCTTTTTCACCTCCATAATTGTGGGATCAAAGTCCCCAAAAGGACAAGTTATCTTTTTTCAGGCTGTGATCCTATATGTGTTAGCCATGTTGTAGGTCCAAGCCTTTGCTGAAACCTGAAAGGCTCAGGATTTTCTGGCTTATGAAAGGCCACAAATAAATTTCGGCACTTAACAGAATAAAGACAGGCAGTTTTCAAAAACAAGGCTTTACTATTGCATGCTGTGGTCTTAAAACTGAAAAGCTGTCATTAGATAATGCAGAAAGCAGACATGATGGGATATGAGTCTAGAATTTAGCAGAAGTACTGACATAGAATAAAATTTTGAGTGAGATCTGAGTTAGTAACCTATAGATGATAACTCAGAGAACCATACTAGGATCATGTAGTCCACAAACTTGGACAAATACATAAAATGTTATGCAAACAATATTTAGTTTATTAAACCTAATACCTGGGTATGTTTCTACTCCTGTCTTCTTTGTTCTTCACGCTGGCTGCTACATTGCAATAGTGTTTTAATACAGCATCTAACGGGTTGGTGTTATTAAGAGCATAGTTATTCTGCTGTAACTGATTAGGATGGTTCATTCTTGTTTTATTATTTGACAATGTTCAGAGCTTGTACTCTATTTCTTATGAGTTGTATGTTCACCTTAATTGCTTTTATATGTGATTCTCGAATTGTTTCTTGAAAATTTTATATTCATTATGTTATAGTTAATAGTTATAATCACCATTTGCTGATTATGTGCAGTTCTGTCTAGGAATCCAGTAAGTAAGATTGGTGACTCTTTGGTCAAAACAAAGTCAATAACGAAGGTAAGTCTTTCCATTATTGCCTTGAGCTGCAGCATTTCTTGGGGCATTTTGTAACGTCTACCTTTATATTTGATTTCAGCTATCTCTGTCTAACTGTCGGTTGCAAACCATTGGCTCTTCACTTACCTCTTGCACTGAGTTAAAAGAGCTTCGCCTTGCTCATAATGAGATCAAGGTGTGTTGTGTAATTCATCCTGTTTTATTTATGCCTGAGTATTCTTGAGGTCTCTCTTAAGTGTTGCAGCGCCCCCACCCACCAAAATTTGTTGTTTTTCTGACTTGCATTATCAATTTTGTTTGAGTACAGCCTGAAGTGATGCATAAATCATGCTATTAATTTGGTTTGTATTTTATCTGGTATCATCTGTCTCTGTTACTCAGACTCTTCCAGTTGAATTGAGCCACAATTCTAAACTACAGAATCTAGATGTGGGAAACAACTTATTTACGAACTGGTCAGATCTGAAGGTTTTGCTCTCTTCTCTGGTTCTTGTGGTGCTTTATTGATAATTTTATTGGATATGGCTAAAAGTACTTTTGTTGTGCAACTCTTTTCTCATATAATGGCAGGTGCTCTCTTCTTTGGCTAACCTCAGAAATCTGAACCTACAGGGGAACCCTATTTCTGAAAAGGAAACATTGGCTAAGAAGGTGAAGATCTTGTTTTATTGTCTCATTAATATCTATCTCCCTTTTAGTTGTCTTTCAAAACTGACCTCTAGGAAAATGATTCTTAAGCAGATCAAGAAACTACTACCAAACTTGCAGATATTTAATGCTAGACCAACAGATAAAACCATGAAAAAGGAAGTTGATGGAAGTAACAGTCACATTACTGACAGCAATGTACTAGCAGGCCAAAAGGAGGATCGGACAGATAATTCAAGGGGACAAAAGAACTCAAAGAAATATCTTTTAGGGATTGAAGAAGGTGATGATCAGCCTCTTGGTAATGCTGAAGATAGGGCAACAGAGAAGGAATCCGACAATAAGAAGCATAAGAGAAATAAACTATTGAAGCAGAAATTGGTAAGCACAAAGGAGAGTGAGACTTCAGAAAATAAAAGAAAGAAAAATTCAAAGTTAGAATTGAACAAAGATGTTGGTGCTGATGGCTCAAAACTTCCTCCAGTCAATCCCAAAGCAGGGAAGGAATTGAAGCGCAAAAAACTGGAAAGGGAAGAAGACCATGAGGAAGATAGTATCATCCCGATAAAAGGTGATAGAAAATTGAGAAAGAAGTTGAAACGAAATACAGGGAGCATCATTGATGATGGAGAAGCCCCATTTGTGGAATTGTTTACTACCGATGTTGCTGAAAATGCTATAAGCAGGGGTCAGAAGATGGAACAGAAGAGTGTTCCGGACATTGATTCAGCTGGTGCCATGGTTAAATTTCCAAAACAGAGTAAGAAAAAGAAGAATCTCAGGGACCGGGCTGCCAACTTTGATTTGTCACCAGTGGCTGAAGTTGGATTAGGTGGACCATCAACTTGGGATGACTAGAAACAGACGTAGAAGGGTGCTGTGATGGTGTTTTACATTTCAGAGAAACTCTAAAAGCTGTAGTATCTGGAACTGCTTTATATCCCAATTCCAAAGTTTGAAACTTTGCTTGTGAAGCCAAAGGTATATTGATTGAACTTTGAAAACTGTTTCTTCTCAAAACTAAAAGGGGGCATTGGTCATACAGATGCAGATTTTGATCTATACAACTTTAGAGCATCTCAGTTTCGTTTCCCTGTTTGAAGATGTCAACGTCCTGGAATTACTGAATTGAAGAAGAAACCACGATTCTGTTGCTATATAGTTGCAAGTATTTCTTCTTGTCTTAAACTTCAGCATGATGATTCTTGCTTAGGTAGATAGTTGTTAGAGGCTACCCTGTATTTTGGATTAGAGAAGATCAATTTGCAGTATTGAAAGATTATTATCATTTACTTGCTGAAACTTGGCGACCAACTTTGTTTGCTTGTGCTTGTGAAGTCATCAGCCCTTCGTCATTTTGCTTTGTTTTCGCGAGTGCTAAATATCTCATCAAGAAATGCATAATTGTTAAATGAGATGACTAGAGACGCAACCTGAATTTCCAATCTACGTGACCCAAATATTCCTTTTATGGACCCTGGCCTCGTGTCCTGGAAACACCAATGCTAGTTTGCTGGCACAACATCGAAGCTACATCTCAATAGGGACATTGTCCAAAGAAATTAAATTATGCCACAGTATCCAAACTGCTTGACTTTTGTGTCTTCGTTCTTTACCTGTTCTTGCTCCCTACAAGGAAGAATCATTCGGTGCTCAAGGACATGTTTGGAGGATTCAGAGTTTCAGCTTCAAATCTACTATTATTATATCAAATACTTGAATAATTCTTGTAGCCCACAAGCACCAAACAAACAAACTCTTGCTATAATCATGTAGCAAATTGTCCCTTCTTTCTGAAAAAAAAAACATGAATGAAGTTCAAGTATTCTTTTATTTTGGAGCTGGGCTGCTAGCATTCATTTTATCTGCTGTTTTCATAAAATGCAAGACCTATTTCTGCAACAGAATCCGTAGTCAAAGGCAATCTGCAATAGCCGGGGCCGCGCAACCTGCTACCAGCGGTGGATTTCGAGAAGAAGTTCTGCAAACTTCATCATCAAGAGTTGAAGTAGTGGTAGATAAAGTCGTTTCTGGAGGAAAAGGAAGGGATGGAAGCTTGAGCAGCTGCACAATCTGCATATGTGAGATTGAAGATGGGGAAACCTGCTGGGAGCTTACTGCTTGTAATCATACTTTTCATGCTGAATGCATTCAGAAATGGTTGAAGAAGAGCAGAACTTGTCCATTGTGCCGGACTAGCATTCTTCTTCATGCTTTATGATGATTGATTGTATATGTAATCGTCCTCTTCTAAAAGAGAAATAACTCTGATGATGCTGTAAAATGCACAAGGAGCTATCCATATTTGTCCTGTTTACCCTTCCTTGTTTAAAAGAAAAATTGGTAAACCGGCAAGTTAGCAGGTTTCTTGGGGGAAGAATGTTATATCATGCCAAAAACAAGGCAGACTAATTATATTACAATGGTCTCAATAGATCTCCCGATCATTAAGCTATTGTTGCTCTCTCTTCACGCTTGACAGCTATAATCATCTCTGCTATTATCCTGTTATTAGGACCTTAACGTAGTGCAAAAATTCGAGAAAATTTAGAAGATTATTTGGAAAATAATTTGAAATAATTTCTATAATATATTTTTTTTGATGTGATATAAGTGAGATAAAAATTATAGATAAAAATATTATTAAGATACGTGTTTATGATGCTAGTAAATAATTTTTCTTTTTATGTATAATGGCCAATCCAAATACGTTGCAGCTAGTATGTAGTTGCTCAAAATAAAAGTTAGCATGACTTTAAACTTCATTTGACCTATTTTAATTTAGGGCTTCTCTAGTGCGTGCTCGATGGATACTCGTTAACTTACCTAAATTTCATCTAATATATCATGTATATACACACATTAACAATTAAGATTTTTTTAACAAGTGTTCATTGGTAACTGATTAATACATCTAAAATTTATCTAACCTATTATGTATATACACGTACCAATAATTATTAATTTCACTTGTATTATATATTTTTTCTATTTAATCTTACCTATCATTCCTCGTATTTATTTATTTATTTTTTATATCAATCTTACATTTTCAAAAATATCACACTTAAAATATATCTTGACGCATGCCCATTTAGACAAACCCTGACAATTAGGCTTGAGGATACTGTTAACTTTCTAAGAAACCAATAGCTGAAGTATATCTTAACTATTAGGCTTGAGGATTTGAAGTAATCAAATGAGTTAAAGTAAAGAAATCTGGTTGTACCAATGATCTAGTGACGCGGTGAGGCCATTTCTTGTCACAAGATATTGCCTTAAAACTGCCAACGAACTCTAACATAGGAGGACTAATTAATACCAACTGGGATCAGCATCTAATCATTCATTCCACCACACCCGCTAACAGTCAAGATAAACATAATATCAAATTGATGGCAGTCCTGTTCTCAGGCGGTCCACCGCTTATCCATTTGAAAAGTGTCCAATACAGTAAGAGAGGCCGGCAACAGAGAGGATACAGGTGTAACTCGAAAAGAGTAGAATGGCCACGTGTTATAATTATGACAAATTCTAGCAAAGTTAAGAAGTTTGATTAAAGGGATAATTGCAGAAACCTCCCCTGAGGTTTCTGACATTTGCACTGACCTCCCCTGTGGTTTGAAAAATTACACTGACCTCCCCTGTGGTTTGAAAAATTACACTGACCTCCCCTGAGATTACTAATTCTTTGCAAATTTAATCCAAACGATTAAAATATTATTTTAGGAAGTGAAATTAGAATTTTGTACCAAATTTGCCTTTTGTGCTACATGTCCAATGAATGACAAAGTACTATAAATCAATTAACAATTAATAAACTTTAAGGAGTATAATTTATGGGCAAACACACATTACTCATATAAAATACCGGCTCTTTACGGGTATTTTACTTTCAAACATTTAATTTGTGATAAATATATCAATATTTGTAAGTAAATTTCAAAAAGTGTTACAGTAATATTCTTGCAAAAAGGAAATCAGTAGGTTGTTTATTTAATATAAATTAAATATTTTTTTAAAAAAAGAAATGGCCCATAAAGTATTAATTTTTTATGGCTTTCATCCATTACATGAGTAAAGTATTCGTTCTTTATGTACATTTTATTCATTTAATTTATGTTAAATATATAAATATTTGTAACTAAAATTGAAAAAGTGTTACATTAATATTTTTACGGAAGAGAGATTAGTAGGTTTTGTATTTAACAAAAATTAAATATTTGAAAGTAAATACAAATTTGTATTTGAGCGTAAATATTTGTATTAAATTAAATGTTTGAAAGTAAAATACCCGTAAAGAACCGGTACTTTAAATAGTTACCGGCTCTTTATGGGCAAACACGCATTACTCATTTAAAGTACCGGTTTTTTACGGGTATTTTACTTTCAAACATTTAATTTATGATAAATATATCAATGTTTGTAAGTAAAATTCAAAAAGCGTTACAGTAATGTTCTTGCAAAAAGGAAATCTATAGGTTATTTATTTAATATAAATTAAATATTTAAAAAAAAAAAAAGAAATGGCTCATAAAGTATTAATTCTTTATGGCTTTCATCTATTACATGAGTAGAGTATTGGCTCTTTATGATCAATTTATTCCGAATCATTTAATTTATGTTAAATACATAAATGTTTGTAACTAAAATTGAAAAAGTGTTATATTAATATTTTTACGGAAGAGAGATTGGTAGTTTTTGTATTTAACAAAAATTAAATATTTGAAAGTAAATACAAATTTGTATTTGAGCGTAAATATTTGTATTAAATTAAATGTTTGAAAGTAAAATACCCGTAAAGAACTGGTACTTTAAATAGTTACCGGCTCTTTATGGGCAAACACGCATTACTCATTTAAAGTACCGGTTTTTTACGGGTATTTTACTTTCAAACATTTAATTTATGATAAATATATCAATGTTTGTAAGTAAAATTCAAAAAGCGTTACAGTAATGTTCTTGCAAAAAGGAAATCTGTAGGTTATTTATTTAATATAAATTAAATATTAAAAAAAAAGAAAAGAAATGGCTCATAAAGTATTAATTCTTTATGGTTTTCATCTATTACATGAGTAGAGTATTGGCTCTTTATGAGCATTTTATTCCGAATCATTTAATTTATGTTAAATACATAAATGTTTGTAACTAAAATTGAAAAAGTGTTATATTAATATTTTTACGGAAGAGAGATTGGTAGTTTTTGTATTTAACAAAAATTAAATATTTGAAAGTAAATACAAATCTGTATTTGAGCGTAAATATTTGTATTAAATTAAATGTTTGAAAGTAAAATACCCATAAAGAGTCGGTACTTTAAATAAGTAATGCGTATTTGCCTATAAACTATACTCCTTAAAGTTTATTAATTGTTAATTGATTTGTAGTACTTTGTCATTCATTGGACATGTAGTACAAAGGACAAATTTGGTAAAAAATTCTAATTTCACTCCCTAAAACAATATTTTAATCGTTTGGACTGAATTTGCAAAGGATTAGTAATCTCAGGGGAGGTCAGTGTAATTTTTCAAACTACAAGGGAGGTCAGTGCAAATGTCAGAAACCTCAGGGGAGGTTTATGAAATTATCCCTTGATTAAATTGTAGATTTTAAATCATTAATTATTACCTTATATATATATATACTAGAAGGAACCAGGCTGTGCAAGCAAAGCCAAGACCCAACTATAAAATTCTGGTTAAAATTCATCACACTATAATTTACTTTCAAATAAAGAGCAATTATAATTGTAAAAAAAAATGAGTCTAAAAAATAAGTTTATTTTTGGTGGAATGTTCCAAAAGTTTGCTCCAACTTGCTTATTGTGATGCTGTAGAGTTTATCTTACGGTATTGTGTAGACAAACAACAGCAAAGAAATAAGAAACCAAGCACATAAGAAATGTAAAACCAGTTCAATGTTAACGTAAATGATATATGCTTCATAAAACTCAAATATCATGCTATTATAATTACAAATGCATAAAATTTCACCACTATTTCTTCATCAAACAACACATGATCATGTAAAAACTTCCATCCTATAAATTCACAACAAAACTTACAAGAAATTCGAATGGAAATCTTTTCAATGCATAAAAAGGGTACAAAAATTCAGTACTAAAGAATTACTAAAGGAAGTGCAAGATTCAATTATGCATTGAAAAGGAACTAAAACATCAAAATTGCAAAATTCAAATTTTGCATTTAGATTTAAGACAAATCTCACAAAAGGAGAATTTACTTGTAGAACCAAAATAATGGAAGGCTTAATGAATATCAAGAAGATCAAGTTGAAATAAATAAATACACAATGGTAGTAGGATAAAGAGGCCAAAAAAAGAAAAATGGTAAAGGCTAAATGAAATACAGTTAATGAAAAAAAACTTAAGTCCATATTTGGCAGCGTGAAATGGGGGAAAAGCAGGAATAAAAAGAAAATGGAACATACCATACAGTAGGAGCAGCGGAGGTAAAACGTCTATTGTCTATATTTTTTCTAAAAGAAAGAGATGATTATAAATCATGATTTTTGAACAAAGGAACAAAAGAAATATCCATTTTCGTGCAAGAAAAACATACATTTAGTTAATTATAAAGGAAAAATGAAAAAATGCATTGACTAAGCGGAAGGAGGAAAGGTAGAGAAAAATTAGGATGAAGGAAAAAATTTAAGGGAAAAAGCAAAATACTGGATGAAAGAGTTAAAATTGATAGAGGAAGAAGTGATAATATAAATCAGTTGATTGTTGTGATACCTCTACATGGTCAACAATAATCACCTAAAAATATAGTAAAAAAATAATCTTAGTATAATTAATTATAAAGAAAAAATTTGAAGGGGAAAAAAGAAAGATAAAGAAAAGAGAGAGATAAGGGTTGAAAGTAGAGGTAGAAAGAGGAAGAAGAGAAGAATTGAGAGGAAAAATATTTATGATTTTCGCCTAATCAAAGTAAATAGTGGAACAAAAATTTAACTAAAAAAAGGAAACTGCCACTTGTCAAAAAAAGAAACTATACACATGGTAAAAAGAGATGTTGCTATAGTAAGCTCTCTTTCTTTTATATACAAGGTAGATATGTATAAGAAATAGTTGGACAAAAGAATATTTAATTTTTTAGAATGATATTGTAGTAGTTCCTTTTATAATATAATGTATATAAGATAAAAAAAATATAGTTGGAAAGATGGATGGTAATTGAAAAATATGATTACGATGCCACCAAAAAGTATCTACCAAAATAATTAGCTAACCAAACAAAATGGGGAGGTAAGCATAGTAGTGTATTATTTGACAAGTCTCTGAAAAAATAGGCTTCTTGAGCCCTCAATCCACATTAATTAAAATGAAATTACCCTGTCGTGCTTTATTGGATTTAATTGCACATGTGCAATGAGATGAACAACTATTGCACAACTCTTGTTATTTATATGTATGCCCCTAGCCAAACAAAAAAAAAGAAATATATTCAATACACATTCTAACGCAGTAATTAATCTATTTTTCATTTTGCAAGTAGTTTCTCACTATTCATTTTTATTATTTTCCTTAACTACCTTGTTTCTTCCTTAGATACATTAACTGCATTTGGATAAGTATTCCATGTTATTAAAAGTCTAATGTGGAATTTTCTAAATTTTTATGCAACTCTTATTCTCTTGCTTTTTTTGCCTTTTTTGTTTTTCTTCACTAGTTTTTCAAACATTGGGTATTGGTTAATTTAAGCTTTAGTAAGTAAACCATGATTCGTTGTTTAAAGGGGTGCTATATATAGTTCCTGTGGTTTGAGAGGGTGTAAATTGAGGTTTCTGAAAAATTTAGGGGAAGGGGGCATTGCCCACCCTAGGAGCACGTAGCTTCACCCTTGCTTGTACGTGTTGTTCTTGGATAAGTATGGTAGTAGACTCCTACCATCTTTGAACGCAATGTTTTGAAATCCGGATTGACAAATGCATTGGATGACCTTTTGGTTTATAGTTCAATCGATTTGATTGATTCAAAATCCGATTCAATAATTTTAAATGTTTTAATTATTTAACATTAACTGACTTGGATAAAATTAATATATATATATATATATATAAGACATATTTAGCGGGGAACCAATTCAAAAGCTGGTTTGTTAGCAGGTTTGATCGGTTCATTTGGTTCTTAATAAGGTTTGACTGATTCATAATTTTTCTAAGTTAAATATACAATCAGACTTGTATCACGGCTGGTTCACGTTTCAACTGGCTGGTTTGATCTGGTTTTAAAACAATGTTTGAACCATGAATTTACATTTGAAACAAAGCTTTCGTTATTTAGCTCATATATGCAAAGGAGAATCTAAAGTTTCGGATTAAAATCTAGCCTTATTGTTGGAATTTAGGGAAGAAATTTTCAAGATCACTTGTTTACTGGAATTCTTACTCGGAATTCAGGATTTGTTCTCTCTTTTATCAACTTCTCGTAATAGCACTTTCTTTTATTCTATACGTACCCACTTTTTTTCTACGTATGTATTGTGACGAAGAACAGTGGCTACGGCAGTTACTTGTCGCCGTCTCTCATATCTCTTAAGAATTTATGGCTTCAGTCTCATTTTCCACGGACATAGGAATCATGTCTGCTTTTCTGTTCTTAATGATAGTTTGAACACGTTGCAGCTGCTTGTGCCTGCAAGAAGAACCTTCTACTCCTCGTCGGCGTGGTGGAAAGGAGCAGTCCTCCGATAGGGATACGTTCATAGACATCAATATTCTCGAAAGCGAAATGCAGCATCCACGAAAAGATAATAAAGTGGCTCCAAAAAATTGGGAATGTGCAATTTGTTGTGGAACAAAAGATGATCCTGTGCCAGGCTTGTGGGTTGTTCTTTGTGGCTGGTTGCAAGCACAGATTTCATTCAGATTGTATTCATAATTGGTTGACGATTATTCATAGGGTCGGCTGTTCAATTATTGATTATTATGTCTGCAATTTAGGAAAAGATTTAACTTTTGCCAAGTTTGAAACTTTATTTGTTAGCGAACTTTATTTGTTTTCTTAATATATATCTTTTCCTCGTACCTTTTTTTTTTTGAATTAAACCATTAGTTCCAAGGATTGGTTGGATGCGCTTATGATTTTTGTGGTTTTATAATCCCTTATTGTTATGGATGGCAATCATTGCGGTGAATGTAATCGTCTATTTGAAACAAGTCAAAATTCCATCATTCATTTAATGCTCCAAACAAGTCAAAACCGCGGTACACAGTTCGATCCAGGTTTAACGGTTTGAACGATTTTTACGGGTTTGATCGGTTCTTGGATCAAGCCAACACAAGCTATGAATCGGACCGAACACATGATCGGTTCTCGGTTCGACCGGCCGGTCCGATCCGGGTTTAAAAACACATTGAAAAAATCATAGGCCAGAAAGTTTTTTCATCCACGTTTACAAACAATTTAAACACGCATCAATTGATATACATTTTATCACAATTATGTGGTCGTCAAAAAATCAATGTACGTTCACCGTCACAAGGAGCTCGCAAATCAACAAAAAGATAATAGTTCATGATTTTAAAACTAGCATTTAGATTGAAATTAACTCTTTTGAATGTGACATCATCAATGGCAAATATCATTTAGTGATGTAACCTCTACAATTTCAATTGCATTTATCTTCAAAAGCAAAAGAAAAATCCTCTGTGATTACCACCTTTGTGGGTTATGCCCTTCTATACCAATTCCAAAAAAAAAAAAAATTATGTACTTGTTCCTTGATTACGAAGATTTAGCGACAAATATTAAATTAACACATCTTATGCATGCATCCCGTGCACATTTAAACTGATAATTACTCGACAACTTTGATAGAGCTCAGAAATTCACAGGATATCAATTGTACCAAGACTGATTAGTATAATTAATTAAAGTATATCAATTCACGACAGCACTACAAACATAGAGTAGTCCTACATATTTCACTTAACTCGTATCCTTTTGTAATAATACATGATTTTTATTCTAGTGCTTTATTTCCTTTTTCCAGTTTTGGGTTCTATATATGTTCAATTCTTGATTATTAATTTATGTCCTTATTCTTCCAGTTTTAGAGAAAGGTTTAACTTCTTTTTTCTAAAGGTTTAACTTTTGCTAGACTTGAACTTTATTTGTTTGGCAAATGAGAAATTGTTAAGACGTTATTGCAATGTAAGAGAGGATTGAAATTCTATACTGCTGCCTTGGTAGTTGCAAGTAAAACTTTCTGGGAGTTGCTTGCTATTTGGTTGCATGTTTAAACTTTGTTCCCTTCTTTATTTTCTGTGGTAGAATATTTCTGTATTAATTTTTTTTTTTGAAGACAAGAATTTCAGTTATGAGATTGAAAACAATTACCGAGATGGAAGTTATAATTTGACCACATCCTCACAATACCATTAGGGAGATTAATTTTTGAAGTATATTATGATTTAATTATAATTTGCAGGAGAATGCATGTTGGATCGAAGTGAAGAAAATTAGATATACTAAATCAAATGAGAAAAATTATGTTCAATTGCAATTTTTATATGTCGATTGAAGAGTCGTTTTTTTTTTATATATTTTTGACGCTGATGATTTTAACTTGTATGTTTGAAGGCTTAATAGCACAAGCTTGAGTTATGCTTGGATGATCTTTGATGTTTTTGACTTAAAAGCAATTAAGTTGATAGTTACAGTTCTTCAAAAAAATTTTTTTTTTCCTTTTGTGCATACTTTGTTCCACTGGCGAAACTATTTTTCTACTAGGCAACTGGACTAAATTTTGAAACAATTTGAGAAGTTTGATGAGGCTAGAAAGGGAAATCACCGTAGGCTGGAGATGCCCTTGAAACAAAAAATGGAGTAAAGCATCTTCATTAAAATCTGCATTAATGTCGGAAGTTACATATTCAAATATACATAGATGTCAAGTTCTAAAGAAAAAATAAGGATTAATCTTTCCTATACTGACAGCGTATACACCGTGTCAACGTTGGATGAATGACAACTATGCAAAATTTGAATTTGAAATTCAATTTTTGTACGTATGTCATAAATCTAACGGTGAAAGTGTATACACTGTCAGTGTATATAAGATTTACTTAAAAAATAAAAGTTACATTGTAAAGTTTCAAAAAGTATTTTAAAAAAGAGATAAAATATTTCAAATAGATCTGAAGAATGGAAGTACTATTTCAAGTTGGTTTTCTAATAATAAGCCGTAGAATAATTTTTTTTCTTCATTCAACTCCTGTTCGATCCCTCTTATTGGATGGTCATTCCATCTTGAAAGATGGCCACCTCAGAAGTTACAAAGAAGGAATTATTATTTCTTTTTGGATGTTCAATTTGCATGTGAAGTTGGAGGGTCTTGAAGAAATAGTAAAGTCACAAAGAAGAAAATAGACCCCAGAATTTTTATTTCCTCATGGATATTCCCACCACAATACCTATTGGGATACTAATTGTTGCTTTTTTTTTTTGGGGTCAAATTATTGTAGTACTTATCATACTAATATTAGCAACTGCACACTGCCACAAATAATCCAATCCTTCCGCAGCTGAAGCAAATAAACAACCTTGGAGTCTTCGGTGCCGCCATGCCCGGCAAGCACGAAACCCAGACGCAGCAGGAAGTATAGAGCAGCGGGCTTCAAGGGATGTAGCGGTATATATATGGAAAGGCAATTTACACAAGTGTATATGTGGGAAAAGAGGAATAATATTAATAATAATATACTAAATTAAAAAACTATCAAATTTTACTCTTTTCAACTAACCATGATAATATGACTTTTTATTTATAGACTAGATGACTTGATAAATAAGTTTAACATCATAAAAAATTTCTAATAAAACAATAATTCCTAAACAATAAAACAAATCATAACTTGATTTCAACAGAATTGTTAATCCTAACTTGCCTAAAACATTGTTAAATAATAACGTAGAAATTTTTATTTTTGAGACTTGATTTAATATGTTTGCCTTCCTTAAATCAAGCCAAGTTCATCACCCTCACGATCAATAATCTCCCTTGCAAATTCTGGAGAAGAAAGATCTCTAGATATTCTTAACTCTGTTTGGATTGCAATTTTCTGAACTTTTTTGTAGAAAAATTATTGTAACGATTTGATATATGTGAGGCAAAAAGGTGGTTGGAAAATGTGTACACGAAAAACGCAGCAATTTTTCTTTAAAAAATTACAATTCAAACACGTTAAATTCTGTTAACATCAATTTGAATTCTTCATCATCAAAAGTTTTTATTGCTGCAATATCTCATGCATTTGGACAAATTTATTTCATCGCTTAATTCGTTTTTCACTTGCTAAAATAATTATCTGAGAAAACTATTGTGCTCTATGGAATATACACATTCAGTGATAGGAATCATTTAGCTCGATTCAGTCACTCAGATGCAAATCAATAGCAAGACAGTAGTGATCTTTTTCTACAAGTGTTTTCATGTGTTGTTATTAAAATATTTTTTGCAAGTGCCTAGTGAAAATTTGTTAACATACCTAACCTACATCAACTTATCATGTAAGCACACACAATCATAATTATTAACATTTAGACACTTTTTCAAATTAAATTAACACTTAAGTGTTCTCTTAATGAGTCTCCATTAGGCAGCCATTAGCCAAATCATTGTTATTATAACCTTAACTAACTAATTATTACAGTTTATAATTATCTATCTACCATCTGATGATAACAATTGGTACATCAATTCATTCTTTGTCCCTAGTGGTGTATACTTGAAGGTGGGCAATTGCTCTCCCCTCTCCCTCCTCCACCATGTAGAAGATTGAATACCTTCAAAATAGACCAAAGTGTTAATTTAGCCTCGAAAAGCGATTAAGTCCCAATTGAACCTTTTAAAGTGGAAATTAATCGGAGTGAATAATTTTTCCAGTTGTTAATTCATATCTGGACTCCATTTTAAATGTCCTATTCTAATCCTACGCATAATTGGATGCAGATTAGTGGTAATTCTTTTCCTTTTTCCTATTGCGTCATGTAATCCCATATTGACTAGGAATACCCCACATACTTTGCCTATATACAACCATGATCTTTACACATTTAGGCCAAAAATAAATAAATAAATAAAAGCTAGTTATATTGTTAGCCAATTTAATACCGGTTTTAATCCAATTATCTAACCAACAAATTATTATTATTATTATTATTACCATTATTAGCCACCAGAGTGACTTCTACAGATATTTGTCCCTGATGCTTGAGAGTGGCTACAGAAATTCCTCGTCCCCGCCTCCCAGTCACTCTTGCGGGAAGATAGGCCTCTTTGCTCTTTTAGAGGTCATATTTATTTTTTCCAGGCTCACCTTAGTGGCGTCCGCTTTCGCGTTATTACGTCAGTTATACGATCGCATCCACAGAACTCCGCCGCAGCAACATCAGGCCTCCGTTTGGGATACGGCCATGAACATGGATATTGTCGAAAGCGAAACCCCTCCTCCAAAATCCAAAGATGACGATGACTCCAACAGTTGGGAATGTGTAATTGATAGGTTGCATTTTTGTCTTAAAAGTCATGATTGTTTTCTTTTTTATTTTATCAAATATTTCATTAATTAGTGTATTTTACTTATATTTGATAATTGTGTTGATTGTAGGGATTCAGAGCGATAAGGAATTAAGAATGTGAATTTTAACTAATTTCTATGCAATTTGGCATGAGCGCATCAAAGTCTAATTCTGCACATCTGGGAAGCTCAAAATTTAGCACGTGATCTCCAAAATTCGAATTCAAATCACAAGGGTCGGATGTCTCACCAGATGGATAGTGTTTTATTCCTACTAGGATGCTAGTCTATTTTGTCTACTAAGACGTTTTGTTTTTGTTGGGATAAAATTTGATTTGTTACAATTTGATTCCGCCAAGTAGTAGTAGTTGATTAGTACTAGGAACTAAGACTAGGAGGACTATCGTTTCTTTATCCTTTCTTTTCTCCAAGGGGAGACTAGTCAAGGTCTCGTTTCTTCTTAGGAAGAAACAAGAGAACTGAATTCATTTTTCTTTTCCTAGGGAATTCATCTCAATTGGAGAATGGCCGCAGCAATAAATTTCAATATTTCGAACGTGGTTTTTTCCATGACGATGAATTAATCTCGTCATTTTAGTCAAGGAATAACGGAAGATTTGGTTCATTGGAAATTATGAGACCGGATTGGTTTTATTTATTACTTTAATTTTCTGGTATTCGTATGTTATCTGATTTAATTTCTTATGGTTATTATTTCATGTGAACATCAAGGGCCCGATATTTAATTTAATCTAATAATCTAAAGCCAGTTAGAGCAGTTAAATCTGTAATTCTTTAATTGCTCTAAATTAGTGGTAACTAGCATGATTGGATTTGTATCAGAGGAACATATGGGCTAAATTAAAATAACCCTCCTAGCGTGTTATTTGGTTATAACAGAGCTTCTTTATTTTTTAAGGCAATTAGAAAATTGAACTCTAAGGTCGTACCTAAGGTTATTTCTTGATTAGGGAAGTGATTAACGGTAGTACCTTGATAACCGATACAATAAGAAGAAATTGATTGTCATCGCATGTTTGGTAGTGATAACTTGTTTATCAGTGAGTGAATGAAATTATTATTGCATCCATGATCAATTGAGTGAATCATTTCCAAAGTTATTTCTTGGCTAAAGTTTATTTATTATTATTTCATTTTTTGTTAAATTATCAGTTAGGCCTTTTTATTTGGTTTGTTTAATTATTCACATTTTTATAAAAACCCCCCCTTATCTTGGGCTCTAGAAAAAAAAAAATTTTCCCCAATCCCCGTGGATTCGACTCTGCTCACCACTAGATACAAAATTTATATTTTAATTAAGTAGATAATTATTATTGCACAGGCTCAACACCTATCAGCAATTTTTTACTGTGGAACAAAAGATGATTGTGCCCTGCGCTTGTGGATTGTTGTCGTAGGTTGCAGGCATAGGTTTCATTCGGATTGTATTCGTCATTGGTTGAAGATTAGTAGAACCTGTCCACTTTGTCGGAAAATTATTCAATAATTAGGGATTTTTTTGTGGATTAGAATTGTGATGAATTTTGAATATTATGGCTTTATTCTTCTAGTGTTTTAGAGAAGATCTAAGGTTTTGTAGAGTTGTACTCTTTGTATATTAGTACTGTAATTGGTATTATTAGTTGCAACCAACTTGTACTTCATTTGCTTTATAAAACAAGAACTTGTGCTAATACATGTGATGGCCTTGGCCTCTGCCTAAGTTAATCCAAACATATTAATGGAAAAAAGTTTAGTACTATCAAAAATAAAATAAGAAAAAAATTCTAAAATTATTTACTCTTACTCAACTTGTATATGTTTTATGCACGTGTAGAAATACAGATGCACTTCTATTAAACCAAGTGTAGAATTTTCTTTCCAATTTAATTTTTTTGGAATTTTATTCCAAATTTTTTTTTTCAGAGCTTAG
Organism: Coffea humblotiana; assembly: GCA_023065735.1. Lineage (NCBI taxonomy): Eukaryota > Viridiplantae > Streptophyta > Magnoliopsida > Gentianales > Rubiaceae > Coffea > Coffea humblotiana. Next base: position 24,974,935 of record CM041208.1, on the reverse strand, counting down.
AATATCATTGATATCAAGCACGGGACTGATTCCCACAAGTACAAAATATTTTGGAATTCTGTTTTAGGGTAAACTTTTGGTAATTTAACTATATAGGAATTAGGTAGTTCTTTTGCTAGTTAACTCTTCTAATTTTTTCACATTCACCAAGTTTTCGCGAGTTATTCAATGGGTTTTTATTTTAATTATTTCTTGTTCACCAAGTCTTGCACCAAATTTAAGTTAGAACACAGCAGTAAAATTTCCTTCACCCAACGCCAATTCCATAATTACCATTGGAATTAAGTCAAGCATTGAAAATTTATTGAAGGCCTATATTATATGAGACTATTGTGTTTAAAATCTCCTTTGGTCTATTCTACCTCATGGATAACAGCCGTTTTTTCTTGTTGCTGGGGATATCAATCGGCTTATATGCTGCAGTTTCTTACTTCTGCTCCAACCATGAAGCAGCAGATAGACAAACTCGGAGCCGTTCGCAACGCAGGTCTGAGAAGGCAACCAAAAAACAGAACCCCGTTAGAAGGAATTTAGTAGCAGATTATATGTTCTATTTTGATGAAGAAGCCCTAGATGCAAATAGAAGCATCACAAATTGTTTTTGTGCAATATGTCTTTCTCAGTTGAGAGATGATCCCATGCCATGCAGGTGGAGTGCTCTTTTAGGGTGTAAGCATAGTTTCCATTCTAGTTGTCTTTATGCATGGTTGGAAAGAAACAGAATCTGTCCAATGTGTAGGGCTAGTGTTCAATTTTAGACATCGTATTAGTTGTAGGATGTATAACATAGGTCCAAGGTTGGATTGTTAATTTTTTTTTTTTGTTTAGGTTGGATTGTTAATTTGTTATTATTATTATTTTTTAATATAAGTAAGAAATTTCGAACTTACGCTTTCTTCTTTGCACCGCTTGACGATCCCAACCCATCCCTCCCTCAATTGGATTGTTAATTTATTATGTCTTTCTGGGGCAATTTGATGGGTTTTTTTTGGGTAGGCAGACTCAATTACTTTTCTTTGTTCAAGGGGAAGCCCAAACCTTACAATATGGGAAGGGGAAAGAGGAGGAAAAAGGTCTAACCAAGGACCTTATTTTCTCTACCTAATGATCCTATTCTTACCTATGAAATTGGTACTTACTAGCCAATTAACATGAAGATCTTACCAGCCAATTACACAGAAGACCAAGATTGCACTCTTAAATTGTGCAACCTTATTACCTAGTGTTCCTACCTGTTAAATTGTGCACTCTTAATTTATCCTAAGATTGCAAATCATTCCATTGAAGACCGATTTAGCAAAAAATTTTAGGAAGGGACAGTGAAAGTCGAGCACCCAGTTTGACAAAAGAATTCTGAATCACGAATTTCTCAAACCAGAGAAGCGAGGCTAAAACTACAGCAAGACTTACAATGTTCATTAAATGGAGAAATCTAGTGAATTAGTTTCCAATTTTTTACCTACTACCAACTCTTCAATTTTTGTTATGATCATTATGCCTTGTATTAAAGATCTCATGTGTTAGCTTTTGTTTTTTGTTTTTTTTAAATATAATTAAATTTGAAAAAGTGTTTACATGCAAAGGTATGATAATTGTGATCGAATGTATTTATATGGAAAGTTAAGTGTAAAAAAAATTAAGTGTAATTTAGATATATTAACGAGAACAGGCACCTGCTAGAAAAATCCTCCGTAAAATTTCTCATGTTGATTGTCAATTTTGAGATGTGGACCATTAGCTCCGTTTAACTTTCCTTCGAATTATCTCAAATTCTTATAGTCAATACTAATACAATTTGACTTTCCTTTTTCTGTTGCTCTTATAAGTCGGTGGTGAAACCAAATCCCATATTTAACCGGAAAACCTCAGTAAAATTATAAAATTATTGTTAGTGGCAGATAATTTAGATTTCATAAAATTAGAAGCTTGACATGTAAACCAAGAGCGATCAAAGAAGACGTTCAATTGACATAATAGTGAAACTTAGAGAAAAAATTATTGTGGTAAGTGATATAAGTTCATATAGTATTAACATTAGTCAGGTTAAAATTTATCAATTATAATTCTTTGTTTGGAGTCACGGAGGGAATTTTTTCATAAAAATAATTAAGTTCCTCAATGGTAACATTCTTTTACTACATAAAAAAAAGGCTCTTAAGGTACTAGAGTATTGATTGCTATAGGAAGCTAAAACTCTAAAACAAAATCAAATATATATCCAATGGATTGTTTTAATTAGTTAAGGTGAAATTGAGCAATTTTAAAATTCTAAAACATGATGTAGCAAATACTTTTGTAACATCAATTAATTTTCTTGTTTTAACTAAACTAAAATGGTAATTGTCATCTTTTAACTATTAATACAAGATAAATTCTATTTCTTGAAAGGGTTATTATCACTTTACCCCCTTAACGTTTGGTGCTACTATCAATTTTCCCCTTAACGTTATCTTTTAGTCACTTTACTCCCAAGACTAACGGTCAAAGTTAATGGAGCTTGTTAATTAAAGTAAAAAGACATGTTTAGCCCTTAAATTTATTATCACTTTACCCCATAAACTACAGTCTCATTATCAATTTACCTCTTAGAATTATTTTTTAGCCAATTTATCCTACCATTAAACCAACTTAGCAAGTTAAAAAACTTTAGAAGAAAATACCCTCTTCTTTGCATAATAAAAATAATAAAAAATTTAGAATGACTCTTTTCCTTTTTAGTATCAAGAAAAAAAGTCAAAATATTAATTTATTTCTTCTTGGCAATCTTATTAATATCAAAAAGAATAGAAAGATGGAGAGGGGGAGGGGGAGGGGGAGAGGGAGAGAGCTCAATTCTTTTGTTAAAAATTACAAATAAGAAAAAATTAAATACTTTTATTATTTTGAAATTATTTCATTTTTCTGTTTACTAGCAAATTCTAATCCTAATCCCGACAACCTTAGTGTAATACGATAATGTTAGACTTTTCTTTTATTTTCTTTCTTTGCAAAATCTAATATTTTTTCTCTTCTTTTCTATCTCTTTTTCTTTTCCTAGTATTAATAAGTGTGAAAAAAAGAAATTTGAGAAAATCCTTTTATTTTTATGTTTTTCAATCTCTTAAAATGAAAAAAAAGAAGAATAACCATTCCAACTTTTTTATTTTTAATTATATATAAAAGGATAAATATATTTAAAAATTTTGACCATACTAGTTAGATTAACGATGAGGTGAAATGCTTAGAAAATAATGTTAGGAACTAAAGTGCTTGAATCACTATAATCTAAACGAATAAATTGGATAATAACAATGTAGTAATGCTATAAAATAAAAGGGTATTTTTGTCCAAAATTTTTTAATATGTTGAGTTGAATTACTTATGGGGGTAAAGTGATTAAAAGATAACGTTTAGGGGTAAACTGATAGTAGTGATATAGTTTAAGGGGGTAAAGTGATAATAACCCATCTTGAAATTTCTCTAGAGACCGTTTAAAGGTTCATACTAAATTGAAATAGAATGCAACTATCATTATCTAGGATATTTTATCTAACCAGCAAGACCCATCCACCAGGGATGAATTAGACCACAAGATAAATGATGATAACCACAGTAGGTAGAATAAATATGAGCAATAAAGTGAAAACATACCTTAGAAATTACACATGCAAGAAATAAGAAGTCAACTCGTTTGTGAAACCTTTTCTCTCTCCTTCGCCCACCATAGTTCCTTTTCATCATCATTTTTATGTTGATTGGTGAAGTTGTAGTAGTAATTTTTATGTATTACAGTTTATCTACTGTAGATTCGCTACAATATTAATAAATCAGAAGTTGCTACAATATTAATACACCATTTTTGTAAAGGATTTTAGTTTTTCTTTTGTTATTTTATGATTCAAGTTATTTTCTTGTTAAAGTACTTCAATAATTTTTCCTAAACACTTAGGAATGCAAGGATAACTTGTATTTAATTTTTTTTTTAAAGAAGATTCTCCTCCAACCATTCTTTATTTTAGCTTCAAAAAGTTTTTCGTGCAAATTGCCTCAATAGTCACTAAACTTTTCTAAAGCTTCATTTATTCCACTATACTATTTTGTGATCTACGACATAATGAAATACCTACAAATGTAGTACGCAGCTTACCAGCAATATATTTCTACTTTTTCAAACAAGAAAACAGATAGAATGGTCCAATTAATCATTATCTAGAATTTTGTAGGTCAATTGATACAAATAATTAAATCAAATTTTTAAAAAAATTGGACGACCAAAAGCACACATTATCCTATTGTCAAACTGTTAAACAAGCATCTACAGCTTAAGAATAAAGCAAACACTCTAGCTTAAAAGGACCAAAAAATTGTATACATTCTATTGCGAGAGTCTATGAAAGAGGCTCAATATATATATTGGAACCCAAAAGTTTAAACTAGTATCAATTATACTAGTACTTACATATTAAGCGTTGTATCTTCTTATTCTAAATAAATGTGTGACAAATACTCATGAATCTAATGATTCTCCTTTATATGAAGACACCCTCGCATTGAATCCAATCTTAGTCTTTTAGTCCATCTTAATGCTTCAAGACAAATTCACCAATTCATTGAGACTCTCTTTTTGAAATTAACCAATTTAGACCCCTACCAAACTGCTAGTTTTAACTAGAGGTGTTCAAACTTTAGTGAGGATTGAAAAACAAACTAATCCAATTTAGATTGGATATTGAGACATTGGATCTCAATAAAACTCAATCTAGTTTTTGAAGTTCGACAGGACAATTTTGAAAAGACTATTATAATTAAATTCCTAAATCCCAGAGTCAACTGAATTCTCGAATTTTATACATTAAATAGTATCTTTTATATATATATATATATATATATATATATATGGTGAAGCAAACGTGGGAACACATAACTCAACTGATAAAGCTAACAGATTTGAATAGAAGAAAGCAAACAATTGTAAAGTTGATACACTTCTATCAGCTTGAACCTTCACTTCCAGGTTCGGCTCACAAGAGATTTGAGGGTGTTGCATTGTCAATTCACATGGTTGGTCGAGCACAAAGGATTGCGAAGTCGTAACCAAAATTATGAACTCAAATTTCTCAGGCTTTCCAACGTAAGCAAACGTGCTTCAAGCGTTCAACCTAGGGGCTTGGGAAGTAACCGCAATTGTGCAATCAAATTTCTCAAGCTCTCTGATTTAGTCAAACGTGCTTCAAGCCTTTCAACCTAGAGAAAGGGATCAGTTAGAAGAACTTTCCGTTTGGTTCTCACTGGGCTGCAAAATGAGTTAAGTTGAGTTGAGATTTAGCCTAATTGAGCCGAATCTTGACTTAATTTTACTAATTTCGAGCTTGACGAGCTCTCGATGTGAAATTCGTGCTTGAGCTCAATCTCAAATTCAAGTCGAATTGAGCTCAAGCTTGAGATTAAAAAAAATAAAAAATTAATTATTTTATTTTTTAAAAAATGAATAAAATAGCAATTTTTCTTAATAAATAATAAAATATGAAGAATATATATATATATATATATATATATATATATATAATCGAGTTGAATCGCGACCTAACGACCTAAATATTTTTAAACTCGATTTTCGGTGTTAACTGAATTCTAATCAAATTTTTGACTCGAGTTGCTCGTGATCAGCGCGAGCAGCTCGACTCATATGTATCTTTGGTTCCCCTTTTGAGTAGCTTTTTAATGGACTTGTCATCTGATTCCTGGAGCAGCCTGAGTAGTGCTGTTTGCACCATAATTGACTTGTCCCAGTCGCATTTATTTTGTTTCTGTATTATTACTAAATTTCTCATAGAACATTACAAATATTTATCCTTAATTTTGAGTTTTCTTTTACTTTAAACAATTTGGCTAACGGGCGTCCAACCAATTGAGCGCCCGTTAAAAAGGATTCAGGCAATACTTTTAAGAAATTTAGTTAATTTGACAATTGAAGAGTTTAAATACAGAAGGTATAATAATTGTAATCATGCTTATTAACATAGAAAATTAAGTAATACAATGAAGTGCAACTTAGTTAAGTAAAATACTTCACCTGTGCGGCCATTGATCTCAAGTTTGAGCGAACAACGTAGTAGTAGCTGATTACTCTCATTCTTTTTCAAGAATGGCAAAAATTGCAGATCCCCTTGTAAATGGTAAAATTGTTGGAGATTTTGTTGACAACATCTCCCCCACCGTACAGATGTCTGTAACCTACAACTCCAACAGGCAAGTCTATAATGGGTACAAGCTTTATCCTTCCTCAGTTGTCACTTGTCAATAAACCAAAAGTTGAAATTCGTGGAGGTGATATGAGATCTTTCTTCACGCTGCTAAAATTAACATTCTTCCCTATCCTTCAACTCTTTCTCCATTTTCTGAACTGTCTTGTATATTTCATTTCTCTATCAGTCACCATTGCATTCAATGAATTTCTTTTGATCTTGCATTTTGTGACAGATCCTGATGCTCCTGGTCCTAGTGATCCATACCTTAGAGAGCACTTACACTGGTATGAAACAGTGAAAAAATAACATGTTATACTAGCTGCGGATGAAACATCTAAAATAAAGCTGTCAAATTCGACCTATACACAATATAACATTTTCCAATAGTAGAATTTCATTGATCTTTCATTGGTAGACCCCCTGGTACATGGGTCTGTTGCCATTTTTGGTCCTACGAAATTTGACTCATAATTGTTGTACTTATTAATTATGCTTATTAGTTTCTAATGTATTGATTAGCTTGTTTTTAAACGTCCTACTGAATCATTCAAGAAATCATCAGATTCTAGAAATCATTCTATCACTCCTCCATGGGAGTGGTCAATCCCCCACAATTAATTCTTTAAGAATAGTATCAACTTCACAACTTTGCATTGAAGATTATTTTTAACAAAAGCACTCTTCGGAACCAGTTTAACTTTGATAGCAAAAAGTTCATATTTTCAACACTAAAGTATTCTAATTTAGGGGACGGTTGATAATGTAAAAATTTTGTCATGAACCAGTTCCTTTCTTTTATGTGCTTATTCTGTGCATGTATCGTGCAAAGAATAGAAAAAGGCTAAAATAAAATGAAATAAAATAAAATTGGGAGGAGATGAAAGAAACGAAAAGATAATACAGACACTCTTAGAACTTACGTTGGGCTTGATGGTAGTACTTAGTAATAGCAGTGGATGCCTTTGAAATTTGTAAATCATGCATTATACATGAAATTAAAGATGCATGTTAATTAGTAATTGAGAAAACTAAGCCAGGCTTGGTCTTAACTCTTAGTCCCTCAATCAATAAAATTTTTTGGCATAAATGTCTGAAATATAGGGAATGAAAATCTTTGGTAAAGAAAAAAATTATTGATAATATTTGCATACTACATGATTACACTCAAATACTTGGGCATACTATATGATATAAACACACTACTATAAACTTGATTATGACATAACACACCCCTCCCCGTTTCATATATTTCTGACCTAATGAATTTAGCACTTATTTTCTAGGTATTCATATGGTGGTTGACGTGCGCGGGGTATACATATCAATTTAGCTCATCCATAATCAAATTTTATATTTATAAATTCCTAAATACCTCACACGCGATTTATCGCAAGTATATGAATCGTGAGAGAGTATAGGGTATTAATGGTCGATCCCACAAGGAAGATTGCAATTACCGGTGTTTTTCAAATCCCTTTATTATCTAGACTACCATAAATATAAAAGTAATAAAAATAACACTAGAAAACTCCTAGAGATATGGAATTCCTTCCTACTCTTGCAAATGAAGTTACCGGTTAAATGAATGCTATTATCTTGGTTAGTTATGGCGTAATTTCCTTATGCATGTGAAACCTACTCTCGTAGTGAATCAACTATATTTGTAATTAATTCATACCTACTCTCGTGATTATGAAATTAACTACAATCTCATTTCTTCTATGAAATTATATGAAACAAATCACTTAAGCCACATAGGTGCACATTTACTTTCGTGAGTGAACTCCCTATGTTTATCACTTCCTTGAACTAGTGTTAAATTTCAATTCTCATTGCAAATCTAATACCTTAGATAATCACAATTAATAGCCAGTTAATTATGATTAGAATATCAAAAGTGATAAATACCTTGTTCAAAATAATATCACCAAATAACCAAATAAACATCACTAACAAAACATAGAAAGTTCATCCATACTCTAGGCATTAACTTTAGAAATCCTTAATAAACATAAAATCCAGAACTTGCATAATAACCATATTTAAGAATCCAATACAAATGATAAAGAGTTGGAGAAGAGATAACCCATGTCACTTAGGCTTTAACTCCTCCTTCTTCATCTCCATCTTCATCCTAATCTAGCCATTATACAAGAATGGATGAATTGCACTTACTACACTACCCTAGACTAAGGAAATGGAAGAACTACATTTCTGCCTCTTCAAGCTTTTTTCCCGTATGCTAATGTCAGATCTCCCAAATGTCTCTGCATATAAACTGATGAAAAGCTCCTCTCCTCACCAGTCCAAATTTTCTGCTATGATTCTCCAAATCTCCTTTTGTTAAGATAGTAAAAAACAACGGCCTTTTGACTTGGAACTTTGGCTATACCTCTTCCTTATGTCTTCTGAAGCATGTGCAGCCTACGTTTTCTCTCCAACTCTAGCTGGAAAGTAGTGTGAAGATGAGAAAAATGGCTGAGCAAATTGCAGAAATTCGGCTGCCATACGCGTTTTCACTTTTGACCTCATTTCAACTGCCATTTTCTCTATGATAGCCGCCGAACTGGCTATTGTGCAAAACACAAAAGTTGTAGCCTTTTGAATTAGTGTTCCAATGCTTCAAGAATCATCTAATTTGGAGATCGATGGACTGAGATATGGTCAAAATACCATAGACTGGTCAATTCTGGGCTTCAGCTTTCGACCATCTAGATAAGCTTCTGTGTTTCGACTTTTTGACCAAGAAAACGGCTAAATTGGATTTTGATGTCTTCATACCAAATGTAGATATATCTCTTAGATTTAACGTGGTATAAAAATCACATCAATCCGATATGTGTAGCACCAGATATAGTCGAAATACGAAAATATGTCAGAATTGTTTTCACTTGCATTTCTTCAATTCACTTCATTTCTTCTTTATCACTTAAATTCATCACCAATTATCCACTTTTCTCCTCAATTGACATCCTTTGGTGATTGAATCATTAATCTTGCATGAAAATGAAGTTTTTACGATTATTTTCATGCAAGATTAATGATTCAATCACCAAAGGATGTCAATTGAGGAGAAAAGTGGATAATTGGTGATGAATTTAAGTGATAAAGAAGAAATGAAGTGAATTGAAGAAATGTAAGTGAAAACAATTCTGATATGTTTTCGTATTTCGACTATATCTGGAGCTACACATATCGGATTGAGGTGATTTTTATACTATTTTGAATCTAAGAGATATATCTACATTTTCTATGAAGACATAAAAGTCCAATTCAGCCATTTTCTTGGTCAAAAAGTTGAAACACAGAAGCTTATCTGGATGGTCAAAAGCTGAAACCCAGAATTGACCAGTCTATGGTATTTCGACCATATCTCCATCCACCGATCTCCAAATTAGATGATTCTTGAAGCATTAGAACACTAATTCAAAAGGCTACAACTTTTGTGTTTTGCACAACAGCCAGTTCAGCTGCTATCATAGAGAAAATTGTAGTTGAAGTGAGGTCAAAAGTGAAAACGTGTATGACAGCCGAATTTCTGAAATTTGCTCAGCCATTTTTCTCATCTTCACACTACTTTCCAGCTAAAGTTGGAGAGAAAACGTAGGCTGCACATGCTTCAGAAGACATAAGGAAGAGGTATAGCCAAAGTTCCAAGCAAAAGCCATTGTTTTTTACTATCTTAACAAAAGAAGATTTGAAGAATCATAGCAGAAAATTTGGACTGGTGAGGAGAGGAGCTTTTCATCAGTTTATATGCAGAGACATTTGAGAGATCTGACGGGTTTTTATTTTACGTACAAGTTAAAAAAAATCAAAAATACACCCGTTTCACTGCAAGTATACAGGTCAACTAGTAGTTTAAGATATATATCGAGTTGATCCCACGAGAATGATTGAATAATTACCAGCCCTACTAAAGCTTCTCTATTATTTAGACTATCAATGAATTATAAGGAATGAAACCTACTGAACTTATACAAAATAATAGCAGATGAAAACTCCTTAGGTTATGGTATACCTAACTACTCATGCAAGTGCTATATTTGAATCATTGAGTATTACTATCTAAGCTAGTTATGGTGTAATTTCCTTATGCATATGAATCCTACTTTCGTAGTGAATCAATTATACTCATAACTAATTCATACATATTCTCATGGTTATGAAATTAGCTACAAGTTCATTTCTTCAATGAAATTAATCACTAAAACCACATAAGTGCACCTCTACTCCCGTGAGTGTACTCCCTATGTTTAGCACTTCTTGAACCAGTGTTAAATCTAAATTTTCATTGCAGAAACAACACCTTAGATAATTACAAGTAATGGTACCAGATTAATCATGATTTTAAAGAGTTAAAGTGCTAAATAACTTGCTCAAATCATAGCAATCAAATAACCAAATAATAAACACAACAATCATAGGAAATTCAACCAAACCCAAGGCATAAACTTTAGAAACATATAATAACATACAAATCCATAACTTGTATATTAACTAAACTTAGAATCAAGTACAAAAATTAAAGAGTTAGGAAGGAAATGTAACCCTTGTCACATGAGTTTATCTCCTTCATCTTCATCTCCTTCTTCATCTTTGCCTAACTAATAAATAAGAAAGGATGAACTACTAGTTAAACTATCCTATACTATACTAACCTAACACTAAGAAAATGTAAGAACTACATTTTTGTGGTAATTCTTGCACTCTCCAAGCTCCTGCAAAAATTGCTAGCCTCAAAGAATATGACCAGCCTCAGTTTTTATCCTAAAATTTTGATATCCTCCTTTCACTTACCGTATTTTTCTTCTCCCCTTTGATTCTCTAAATTTGGTGTTAACCAAGTCAACAAAACAAAGTTCCAGCCTCTTGATTCTACTGTATATTTTTGACTTGACAATAAGCTATTTTTCTTCCTTTGTGCATCAGAAACATATGCAGCTTATGTTTTCTCTCCAACTCTAGCTAGAAAGTAGTGTGAAGATGAGAAAAATGGCTGAGCAAATTGCAGAAATTCGGCTGCCATACACATTTTCACTTTTGACCTCACTTCAACTACAATTTTCTCTATGCTAGCCACCGAACTGGCTGTTGTGCAAATCACAAAAGTTGTAGTCTTTTGAATTAGCGTTCCAATGCTTCAAGAATCATCTAATTTGGAGATTGGTGGATGGAGATATGGTCGAAATACCATAGACTGGTCAATTCTGGGCTTCAGCTTTCGACCATCCAGATAAGCTTTGTGTTTCGACTTTTTGACCAGGAAAACAGCTGAATTGGTTTTTGATGTCTTCATACAAAATGTAGATATATCACTTAGCTTCAAAATGGTATAAAAATAACCTCAATACAATATGTGTAGCTCCAGATATAGTCAAAATACAAAAATGTGTCAGAGTTGTTTTCACTTGCGTTTCTTCAATTCACTTCATTTCTTCTTTATCACTTAAATTCATCACCAATTATCCACTTTTCTCCTCAATTGACATCCTTTGGTGATTGAATCATTAATCCTTCATGAAAATGAAGTTTTTACGATTAAAATCAATAGAAATGCAATGTCGAAATACCATAGACTGGTCAATTCTGGGCTTCAGCTTTCGACCATCCAGATAAGCTTTTGTATTTCGACTTTTTGACCAGGAAAACGGTTGAATTGGATTTTGATGTCTTCATACCAAATGTAGATATATCTCTTAGATTCAAAATGGCATAAAAATCACCTCAATCCGATATGTGTAGCACCAGATATAGTCAAAATACGAAAACATGTCAGAGTTGTTTTCACTTGCATATCTTCAATTCACTTCATTTCTTCTTTATCACTTAAATTCATCACCAATTATCCACTTTTCTCCTCAATTGCATCCTTTGGTGATTGAATCATTAATCCTGCATGAAAATGAAGTTTTTACGATTAAAATCAATAGAAATGCAATGTTAGCCACTTTAACATAAAATGTAGATTTTTACCAAAATCTTAGTTATTTTAGTTATAAAACTAAATAATTAAACCAAAATTAACTAATAAAATGTGCTTAAAAATACGTAAAATAAACCCTTATCAGTGGTTATCTAAAGCTTCATTGGTTTGGAGTGCAATAAGGCTCATGGGCTGGAGTGAAAAATATTTAAGACAGTGATGGTGACATAAAATATTTGGAGTTCTTGGAGATGAATGTAACATTCCCATCATGTGGAAAAGTTGCTCAATCAAAAAAAAAATAAATTAGCAGCCTTTATTCAAAGAAACACTTAATATGTCCTTTTATATTCAAAGAAATATTGACGTGTGTGTGACACGTAGTTTTATTTTACTATGAAGAACTCAAATGTTTTATTGTTATTTTCTAAAGTAAGCATCTATATATATACTGTTGCCTAGTCATTAACAAGTCAATTTAAGAAGTATCTGTTGCTTCATTTGTTAACTGCGTTTTTGGTTGTTTCCTCTCCGGATTTTGAGTTTGAATGAATTTCTCGCCTTTGGTTTGTATATTTCCATGTCTAGCTTTCTCAGATGCTTCACTTTCTAGGATAAAAGATTTCTGTATTTTCCCAATGAGCCTTGAAGGAAAGAAATTCCTTGTTCCCTTATAAAATGTAGTTTGTCGACCAAATTTTCGAGAATGCTAAGTCAATAAATTATACAATTTTTTTTAATGCAACGTCTTAGGGGGCAAAGCAATGGAAAGGGATTACACATATGATTGTAGGTATAGGCGGAACCAAAAAATTTTCCTTCAAGGGTTGACTCTAATTCAACTAAAGTTTAAGTATATAACTTAAAATATTTTTAATTTTTTGCAAGGAAAAATTTTGAATTTATACAAATTTTTTTTAAATTTTTCAAAATTTTAAAAAATCAACGGCTGTTTGAATTGTTAGCCACCACCAAAGATTTTAAGTCTTGGTGAGGTCAAAGGTTCAAACCTTACCTTCTATCAATATGCTACTATATGTGACTTCTTCTAAATCCATATGAGTGTGTAGTCCCATCAATGTACTACTATATATGATTTCTTCTAAATTCATATGGGTGCATAGTGTATCCGTCTGGTTCGATGATGATTTAATTTCCATTTGTTTCTCTAGACCCCATTTGATCCCTCGGCTTTTTCTAAATTTATATGGGTGCGTAGTGTATACCAGTCTGGTCCAATGATGATTCAATTTCCGTTGGTTTCTCTAGGATCCATTTGAACCCCCCTCCCAAAACCAGTGTAAGCTAGAGTAGGATATATGCGACTTCTTCTAAATCATACGGGTGTGTAGTGCATCCATTTAGTTCGATGGTAGTTTAATCTCTATTAGATTCTTTAGACCCTGTTGGATCTCTCAAATATAGATTAGAATAAGAGTAGAATAGACTATATATTGTCGTTTGAGAATAAAAAAATAAAAAGAAGAACTTAATTTTCCAAAATTTGGGAGGCGGGGCACTTCCCGCTACTCCCTAATTCCGCCCATGATGATAGAGATATTAATCAACAGTACATTGGAATACTTGAAGGAGGATTATATGTGCCTATAAATTTATGTCCTTAGCAGATTACAACCGACAACAAACTATTTGAACCATGTTTTCTTAACCATGCATTAAGTTGTCAGTCTCCAGACATGTGACAATAGACCATTCGAGCCATGTATTTTCTTAATCATGCATTACGGGTCTGTTTGATAACCAAAAAAATGCTGAAACTGAATTTTTTCAGACATTCAGATATTTTGAATGTTTAATAAATGAAAATTCATCTGCTGAACTTGTTAAGCACTGCTGAACTTGTGTGTATTTTTTTCAGCAAAAGAATCCTAACTGAATGCTTAATTCTAATAAGAATCAATAGAATTATTTCAACTATCTTATCTTATCTACCAAATCCACTTTTGTTTGTTAATTATATTCAAAATTCTTTCTAATTAAACAACCTGATATTTTCTGTCTAACGATTTTCTGTTTCTCTTTTCTCCTTTTTTAATGACTTTCATTTTTTTTCCATTCTCCTCATATAATATATTTCATCTTTTATATTAATTTGTTTTAAAAATAAATATTGTCACTTTCATACCTAACAATTTTAAACTAATTAAATCATAGGTTCTCTTTCATTTTTGAATGAAAAGATATAAGGGCAAAATTGTCAAATTAAATTTTTTATGCATTCAATTATAAATATTTATCAAACAGTATAAATAGGTTTAACATTAAAATTAAGACATTCATATATTTCTTTTCAGTGTTTAAAATTTAGCAAATTAATTGTTTCAGTATTCAGATTTCAGAATTCAGACTTCAGAATTCAGATTCAATTTTATCAAACGGAGCCTATGTTGTCGATCTCCAGATGTATGAATTCACTTTTTATATTATTTAGCTGTTTCTTTTTCTATTTATTTTTTTCCCTTTTCTCTGCTATTTCTTCATCAAAGTAACTACGTACTTCGTGACCCCAGAAAATAATTCTGTTTTAAAATATGCATATAAACGGATTATTAGAAAAGGAATAGATACAAATCCTAATGGTACAAAATTTTATTTTAGATTATTACAATCAAATATCTATCGATATAATCTTTTTAGTTTTTACCAATCCTAACATAATTTAGCCACGTTTATAATTCCTATATAAATTAGGTTGTATTTCTAATCCAAAACAGATTTCATTCTGTACAGATTAACTTAGCTAGCCTGACCAGTTATTATCATATATAGTGTATATGAGAGGCATGAATACTCTATTCGTTGGAAGATTTTATCTTCCGTACTCTAGTTTTCACTTTTCAACATTACGAATTTCTTGTACGGAACATCAAGAAGTGGATCCAGCATGAGGGCCGAGGATCACGATTTCTACTAATTTTAGTAACGGACCACAAATGGCTACTAATTATTTAGCACTAATTAAAAGATGTCTTTTTCTTTAAGTTTTTGGGACCTTCTCCGCCACATAGAAACTCAATTGGGCGTATAGCCAGCCACCAATTATACCCATATTATTTATAAATAATATAACCATATCGTCTATAGAAACTCAATTGTGGCTGCATAGAAAGAAGTTAGTTTACAAATAAAAACACTATTTTGGATTATAACCGTGTTATTTATTAGTTTAAAGTTTAATATATCACAAATCTTTCTTGCTCCTGTGAACTTTAGCCCTCAATTGCCTTCAAATATAGATCAATGTTGTTGTATATTTATTAATCCTAATTTCTTTAGAAGTCTATAGCCCATGGTCCCATTTCTTGTCTAAATCATCTCCTGTTTCTGAAATACGGTGGTCAAATCCAAATAGGAACGTTGTAGTATATTTATTAATCCTAATTTCTTTAGAAGTCTATAGCCCATGGTCCCATTTTTTGTCTAAACCATCTTGTATATATTTCTGAAATATGGTGGTCAAATCCAAATAGGATCATCCTAGGGACATCTTGGGTTCTTATAAATACCCTTCGGCTTTCAGTCCGTCGCCCTCCTTCCTATACCAAACTATTCAACCACAGTTTATTCACCAATTTAAAAGAATAATTCTCAAATTCCTCCACCTCTTTTGTTTAATCTTAAGTTCTCAACTAATTAAACCATGACCTTTTCCATTGGAGACGCTGTTCTAACTTTCGTGATTTTTGTGGTAGTGTTAGTGAAATTCTTCTTGTATTGCGGTTTGGTGTCACTAACGTTATTTAATATCATCTTTGTTTGGGAAGCTATTAAAGGTTTTTTATAGGAAAGCGACTACAGGTCGTTATATCTGGGAAGAAGATGAAGATATATATACCACCAACAAAGATGATAACGTGAAGGGATCAAACGATGATCAATCTGCAGTTTGCTTCTCTGGTTCAGTAGCTGAATAACGTCCTTGTGGAGGGTTCTTTCCCGATGCAAACACAGGTTTCATGGAGATTGAATTGGCATATTTTTAGAGAGTAATGAAACTTGTCCAATATGTCGGAAGAATGTTCGTGTAGTTAGCACTAATTAAGCAGGTTTTCTGTATTGTTAAGAGAGGTTTTTTTTTTTTCAACAAATTGACTTGCAAGTGTGCGTATGTTATTTATTTTGATAATAGTAATAGCATATAAAATCAATTATTATATACTTGTCAATTGGTTTATTACCGTTTAAATTCGAATGAATATTTTGAGAGAAAATTCATATTGAGAAGGGGATCATGAGGGTAGAAAGAAGAGAGAAGGGAGACACTGAAGATCGAACATCCCTTGTCAGATGTGTGACAAAAATATGGTTGACTATGAATAGAATTTGTCCGTTGTATGTGTCAAAAAATTATTCCGTAGTTAGGGTGCCTCTTCATATGATTGTACAACGTAACAATATGATTATTATTGTCCTTATAATATATATTGGCTTTTATCTTATTTATTTTATCCATAGATTATAGTTATAAAAAAAAGTCATAAAAAAAACATAATGAATAAAGTCAAATTATCAAATTATTATGAATAGGGCGATGAATAAGTATGTACACATTCAATCGATGGTACATAGGCATACTTGAAGAAGAAGGATCACATACGGTTTGCCATTCTTGTAAAATTTTAACCTTAGCAGATTTCAAGCTACTATTCTGATCCATATTTGTAACGAAAACAGTCTTCCTCAAGACACGTGAATTGAATTGAATTTATATTCCTTTACCTCATTCTTTTTATCTTTTTTTTTTCTTTTAGTTTACTCTGCTACTTCTTTATTGTAGTAGCTCCATTGTGGCCGAAGAAAAAAATTTCAGTTCTAAAGTATTTGTGTAAATAGGTTCAATTTGAATTCAAACCCTAGTCGGACACTTGAAATATGTATTTGGTTCCGTGTCATCACCCAATTTTTTTTATACAACATCACAAATATGTGTGCCTAATCTTGAGTTGTCATCCTTGATCCTGTTTTAGAAAGACTTTTATCTAATAAGTGCCCAGTAAATACTCATTAACGCATATAAATTATACCCGATTACCTAATTTACCATATGATTATACACAATCACAACTGTCATAACCCTTACATTGAAACACTTTTTTGAATTAATTAAACTTTTTTCAAAAAAAAAAATCATACATGAAACCCCTTTTAACGAGTACCCCATAAGCATCGCTTAACCAAACTAAATCATGAACACTATGCTTAAATTTAAGGTGCTATTTACTTCAATATTGTGTCCCATTAATTTCCTTAAAGTAATTATTGCTGTTACATATATATATATATATATATCAGCTGACTCAGTTTGTTGATCCTTATTAGGATTATCCTTATTTCTCTTGTCTAAACTATTTTCTCAAATTGTATTTCTGAGCGATTAACGAAATTCCAAATGCATTAGGATCATCGGAGACACATTACATCCTATAATTTCCCGTGGCTTTCTATTAAACCATTCTATACCATACCATTCTTTGTCATTCACCATTTATTGTAAAATAAAATACACATACTTCTCAAAAATAAATCTTTTGCACCCTCCAAATCTATATTTCTCCACATTCTAAACCATGATTCCAGAAGCTGCACTGAGCCTTTTTCTGATTTTTCTTGAAATGTTATTTATTTTCTTGATGATTTTCTTTCTATAATATATGGCTTCACGCATGGAAGTACAAGAACAGAAGCAGGTCAATAATGACTTCTGATTCTTGATACTTTAGCCTAGTTTTCTTGTTCTATTCTAGTGTAAAAGGAATAAACTACAAACAAAACAAAATTTAAGAGATATAATTCGCAAGAATAACCCTAATTCAACATTATTTTGAATTTAAAAAAGATTTTCTTTAAACATTATTTAGAAAATATTACTAACAAAAACTATATATAGAAAAATATTATCAACTCGGAAAAGTTTTTTGTACTGATTAAGCCTCATACCTTCCAATTTTTGTGGCCATATAACACATTAATAGTTACAGCTCTTCTATTCTTTCCATTTTTACTTTTTTTTTTCCTCAAAAACTTCTCCATACTGTGCAACTACTAATATAAGGCCACTTCAATTGACTATCACTTTCAGGTTGTGTACTCTGATTGCATGCGCATTACAGATTCCTGCCTGCGTATCCGTAAAAATGGTTTTATGGGATCAAATCCCACGTAGTTCTGTAGTAGATATTGTCAGCTGAAGATCTTCTTTGCATCGAAGTCTTTGTGGGTTGTCCTTCAAGTCTACCAGCTTCAAATCTGGAGTTTTTGGCCGAACAGTGCTCTTCCATATACGGCAACACTTGAGTCATTGTTAACTCTGCATCTTTAACGTGGACGAACTGATACTCGTAATCATGCCGTGTTACTTGCCTCTGAATCTTCCCCACGATCTTGCACTTTCTTCATGCCGGGAGACGGTTGATTGATTCTATTCACAAGGAATAGAAAACGGACCTCCAACGGCTTGTGTATTGCATTGAATTGGGAAAAGCTGATATGAAATATTCTCTTAGGAGGGGAGGGTTGAGACAAGAAGGAAGGATATGACTGAGGTTGAATCGGAGTCGAGAACAGGTGTTCGATAACAATCCATCCATCGTAGATGCCAAAAGGGTTGTTCTGAATTGAGTTTCTTCAACTGGAGGTAATCCCTTGATATTTCGTGGTAATAAACGGATGATCAAGAAGCATGGGAGCGGTCCATCCACAATTTGGATCTGTTAGGAAGAATCTCCTCAAAAAGTCTTTTCCAAGGTCAGAAATAATGTCAGATGGACCTTGCACCATACTCAACAAACAAATCCCACGTCTCCTCGTCCGTCCAAGTTTGCCCTTCCCGTCATCATCTCCAAGATAGTTGCATCCAGTGACCATACATCGGTTGCTGTCCCGTGCATCCCAAACATAATGGACACCGGTGATGCATAAACCCGCGTGCCACGATGGCGACGCAACAATTCGACTCGATCCTCCTCCAAACGTGCTTGGCTAGTCCAAAATCAAGCGATCTTCAGATGGTGCAAATCAGTCCCATTATTTTTGGAAAACGAGGATGTTGCAGGGCTTCAAGTCACAGTGAACTAACCCTCTCCGATGAACATGGGAAAGAACCACTAAGCAAAATGTAGGAGTAAACGGCTGCATGGGATTCTGGCATAGTACTTCCCTTAACGTTGTAAGCAACGATCAGATCATGAAGGGTGCCTCCGGGTGCATATTCCATTAACATGTTGTAAACTTCTTTTCCATTCTCGATGCTAATATCCTCGGCAAAGCACCGAACAATATAGGGATTATCTGCTACTTCTTTCAAGAACTCCGCCCTCCTTTATAGTTTCTTTTGAGTGCTCAAACTCAGCACTCTTAAACTGCTGCAAACGAACCTCCCAGGAATAGAGAATTAGCTTCACCAGCCAAGTATACAGTCCCCTACGATCCGGCTCCAAGTTTTTTGTACTTCTTCACTTCAAAGTTGTAGCGGTGAATACACTCGTCATCTTGACCATCTTGAAAACGCCGCAGCTGAATCACTTGCCGATGAAATTGCTGCACAATTATTGATCTTGAAGAGGGGATGGCGGCTTAGAATGCGATATTATCTTGATGGTATTGGCGTTTGTATCATCTATAGTAAACTCTTTTGCAGGGCTCAACTTTTGTGGTGAAACGATCTCTCTTATTGTAGTACTAGTACATTTTTAATCCTTGTCTAGATTGGATTCGGTATTCTTATTAGTTAACATGCTGTTAATCCTAGTCAAGATAGACTTCGAGAATCTATTCTATAGTTCACTTTTGGAAACTGAATTGGATCATTTTCTTTTTTTTTTCAGGACATTGGGAATTTAATCAATGTAGTATTTTTTACCTAAATCAATATCACTTTTGGAAGCTGGATTGCATCATTTTCTTTTTTTTTTCTTTTTCTCCGGGACATTGGAAATTTACATCAATGTTGTATTTGTTACCTAAATCAATATCACTTTTGGAAACTAGATTGCATCATTTTCTTTTTCTTTTTCTTTCGGGGACATTAGAAATTTACATTAATATTGTATTTGTTACCTAAATCAATATCACTTTGGAAACTAGATTGCATCATTTTCTTTTTTTCCAGGACATTGAGAATTTACATCAATGTTGTATTTGTTACCCAAATCAACCCGACTGACTTTGCATTCCTAAGTTTAAAATGCAAATTATCCTTGCATTCCTAAGTGTTTAGGAAAAATTATTGAAGTACTTTGACAAGAAAATAACTTGAATCATAAAATAACAAAATAAAAACTAAATTCCTTTACAAACATGGTGTATTACTATTGTAACAACTTCTGATTTATTAATATTGTAGCGAATCTACAGGAGAATAAACAGTAATACATAAAAATTAATATTACAAACTCCACCAATCAACTGTTTTTTTGCTTTGCCCTGTGCAAATCTGTTTAGTTTATGAGTACAAATACGAATTCCAGAAGCCACACTAAGCCTTTTTATAATTTGCGTGGGAATGTTACTCATTTTCTCGATGCTTTTCTTCGAGTGTATGGTTTCATGCACCAAATTACAAGCACAGGGAATGGTAAGCCAACCCTTGAGTCGTGGCTCATGGCTTCTATTATGGCTACACAAAATCAAAGAGTTTGTGGACATAAAAATAATTTTTTGGATTCAGGACCAAGCATGAAGAACTCGTTTTAGCTAACTAGTTCATGTTTTCTTTTAGGCATTAAAAGTAAATGTTGGATCGACTTGTAAAAATTACCATATTCTTGGAAATACTTGTAATCGTACACGTTTGTTGAACATTATCGAATAAAGAATTAGTCTTTGCAAAAATTTCTTAAATCCTATACGTACTTTTTATTTGTATTTTTCACTATTCTTCATTAAAAATGCGTATTTAGTTGAAAACTTGAGATTACAAGAGAAAATCAAAATTAATGAAATTCCATTAATCCTCGCAGATCGTGGGCCTATGGATAATTAAATATCCCCAAGTCAAGTTAGGCATTAGTATCACCAAACATGTGCCGATTAGCCTGGAAGAGAACCCTAAACTTAAAAGCATTAGGGCACTTGTTTTTTTGTTTATATATTTAGTGAAACAAGGACAAATACTCCTGCTTAAAGAAAAGATGAAAGAAACATGGGTAATTCGTTCTCTTTGCTTGCAATCTCTCCTTCTTAGAAGCTGATCAGCAGATTTGCCTTCGATCTCTCTCTTCCTTAGAGTCCATTACATTTCAATGAACCGTAAAAAATCCAATCCTCTTTTTGTTCTGCCGAAAGCTTCCCCAGTATAGTACATATAGATTCTAATGATGATTTGCCTATGCTTCTGCCGGGCCTCAACCCAAGTCGCAGCCCGATGGCGCCCAAGATAACATCTTCGGAGGAAAAGAACAAGGAAAATAAACAAGAAGAAAAGGGATGTTTCCGAATCAGGAGATAATAGTTTCCAGGGATCTGATGATGATCAATGCAGAATCTGTTTGTCTGGTTCCAGAGATGATTTGCCGTACTTGTGGAGGGTTCTTCCAAGGTGCAAGCATGGATTTCATGCAGTTTGCATTTATAAATGGTTAAAGACTAATGCAACCTGTCCGATATGTCGCCAGAGTGTTTATGTTACGTGATTAATCACTAGGATTTTTTTCTTAATTAGAGATAAATATTGAAAGTTTTTTGTGGCTAGGAGTCTTATCTTGGAAAAATTTGTATGTTGTATATAATCAAATTCTTTAAACCAAAGCTGGTAACCTAATTTTGATACCATTGGTTGTAAGCTGTACATATAACCATAGATTGATCGATTGTTTTTTATTTTTATTAATATATATTAATTCTCTGCTTCTTGTTCTTGATTTCTCTCAACCAAAGTAATAGATTATTGGCTCTAGATGAATTTCATATTCAATTTGTAATATTCGAATCATCTGCTCTTTTTTTTCAAGATGTAAAATCTCATTCCCATGCGGAATTTTCTTTTGATTATAAATTTCGTGTATTTAACGATGACTACAAGGAAGGATGCGAGGTATTACCATTATAAATTGCCTTAGTAGATGGCAATTTGTTAAGAGGATAAACTTGTACATTCTTGCTTTGACAAATAACAATTGACCACCACTCTTAAGAGCGGAACTTGTTTGTTAGGGGACTAATTGAGGATTTGGTCTATATTTACGTCCTCTTTTGCTCTTATCCAAAGAAATTATTCATCATCACTCCAAGTGAAGCTCCTAGGTAATGAAGATATTCATTTATTCCCACGCATGTAGATACATATTACATGTTTTAGATCTATTTTCAAGGCGGAAATAAAGTATCACATTCTTGTTCTCGATTTGGCTTTTGGATCCCCCACTTACGTTCCCTTTCCCGTGCCCAAAATTTCTCACCTATACTCCTCCCTAGTACCTTACGCTCCCATCCCCGTGCCCAAAACCTCTCAATTATACCCTTCCCTAGTGCCAACCAACCCATCCCTCCCCGAACCCACTAATAATAAATTTGATTGATTTCAGGGCAAACAGCTCGAAGTCTATATTTATAGATCATGGAGAGAAGAATTGGCTATATATAACAACTGCCCAGCAGATCAAAAGTTCAAATCCCTACTCAAAATATTATAACAAGTAGCCTTCTCTCTAATTATAAAATACGTAAAGAATTGGCTATATATAACAACTGCCCAGCATGGGAACAGCAGTAGAGAAGACCGAGGCATTGTGCCATTGTCTCTTCCTTCCTCCTAAGCCACATAGGTGCATTCTTGATAACCTGCAACAATGTACCCTTTAAATTCTCCTATGATACTAGCTAGAATAACTATGCAGTTGCAATTAAAATATTATCATTGAAAATTTTCCCTCAATAGGATAAATAAATAAATAAATTATATCAAGAAAATCTATAATGGTATTATGACTTACTAGGATTAGTTGCGGTGATGGCCCCTGTACCAATGAAGTCACAATTATAATCATTCCGGCCATGGGCTTGATAATAAGGCGTTCATGGCGTAGGCTGCATGGGACCTGACAGTATTGGGCTCAAACAAGGCCCACCGTTTTGAATGGGTTGACAATCCACTCCGGACCCACAACATAGTCTATGTTGGTCTGCAGAGCCCCATCGCTAGCATCATCTTTTGGGACGCACCACTTTTTATCATCTGGTGCTGTTGGCGTTACTGGTGCAGGCCCCACGCCCTGTGATCAACGGTCGTGATGTAAGTTCTTTGCTTCCATTTGGCAAGACAGAATATTTGCCAGGACGAGGACAAGTCTTAGAAAGTGAAAATTGTCAGAGATTTTTTCCCGCATGGAGAAGAAAAGAATTTAAAAAACTTGCCAATTACAAGGATGCACTTCAACACGTTTGAATTGGTACTCTTTAAATTTTTTTTAAAAAATATATTAGAATGATTTGATATATAAAATAAAAAATTATTAAAAATAAGTTCATAAAAAACATAAAAATTTTTTAAAAAATGCAGCAATTCAAACAAGCTCCTAATTTTAGAATCAAAGACGAAATCAAATTATTTGATACTAAAATAAGCTGGTAAGGACTCGTTAGAATTTAATTCATCCACTAATAAAGGAAAACATGAAATTGTAAATTGACCATTGTATTTGCCAAAGTTGTAAATTCAGCTAGCTTTTAGGTCAACAAGCATAAATCTTAAAATTTACTTGTAAAAAATTCGGACTAAATTCGAGGTTTTCAAATTCGTCTCAAGCTCGATTCCATAAAAACTTGTTAAATTTGGCTCGATAAACAATCGAAGTTAAAACACTAATGGTGTGTTTAGATTGACTCTTTTTAAAGAAAAATTACTATATTTTTTGTGAATATATTTTTAAATAATTTTTTAATTTCACATATATTAAATTATTATAATAATTTTTTTAAAAAAAATCTAAAAAAATGCAATTCAAACAAAGTCTAAGGTTTTCGACTTTATAAATACTCGTTAAATTTGGGTCGATAAATAATCAAAATTGAACACTAAAGCTTTGGATTTGGTCAAGTCATCAAGATTTAAGACCAATTGGACCTCTACATAATTTTCAACAATTAGTACCTGTTGGCTCCGGAGAATACCCACGTCGTAGACGGGTGAGAAATCGGGTCGGAACAACCCGAAATTCTGCTCCGAGATGCCGGGTTTGAGGTCTTCATTGAGCAGTGAGAAAATGTAGGTATCAAAGGTCCGATTCGGCATCAAAGGAGTACCCAAACCTGAATTCACATGCCTGACAAGATTGGCATTATAAGATATGGCATTTTCCAAGCTCACGCCCGGCTGATTCGGGTCACCCGCAGAAGGCCAACCCGTTTCGGCGACAACGATGTCCACGTCATCATACCCGAGCCTCTTCATCGCAGAGAAAACGGCGTCCATCTGGGCATCGAACATGTTAGTGTAATTCACGCCAGTTACATAATCAAAAACGCCGTCGTTTGGCTTAAAACAAAGCGTAGTCCAAAGTCTTGCTG
This sequence comes from Coffea humblotiana, assembly GCA_023065735.1. Lineage (NCBI taxonomy): Eukaryota > Viridiplantae > Streptophyta > Magnoliopsida > Gentianales > Rubiaceae > Coffea > Coffea humblotiana. The sequence continues at coordinate 24,950,260 of CM041208.1, read as the reverse complement.
GTGAACCCGAAAAAGGGGTACGGGCAAACCATAAAAGGGGACCGGGTTCGGCGATGAAACTCTAGCATCGGAGCAAAAATGACCCGATCATACCACGCCTGAACCGACCCGAACTAGGAGGCTCGGATCCTTGACATTATACCCATGGAATGCGGCGTGGAGACTTGGATATCGGAAATTCCGGCCAGCTTCAGGGCTTTGTGCACGGATTTCATGGCGGGAACGAGGTGGGCTATGAGACTCCTGTCGCCAGTGGCGATGACTTTCGTTGCCGACGGCGATACGGTGGATTTTTGTTTGTGGGTAGTGAGGTAAGACGTTGGCGGAGACCCATGACCGGGCGGCGGGGAGCTTGGCGACTGCCAAGACGTCGCCGTTTCCGACGGTGATGGTGAGGGAGACGTTGGAGTTGGCAAAGGCTCGAATAATGTCCGGGTTGGCGTCGAAGATTTTGATCTTGTCGATGGTGGTTTGGTCTTTGATGAAGGATGCAACTTGGGCTGGTGGAGGAAGGTTGTCAGCGACGGTGCCGTAGTTAACTCCGATGGCGTAGCCCGCCGCCACGGCGGAGTGGTGAAGGAAAATGATGGAGGAAGATAACGAAGAAGATGGAGAAAAGAAAGGGCTTAGCTGGAGAGCTTGAATGAGTTGCCATAGTCGGCAAGTAACAGTAGTAAGTGTAGCTGCTATTGAGGAAGAGTACAACGTTGTACTATCATAGTATCATGTATGAATGCAAATCCTTCCTAGGCTTATGTAAACGGTTCTTTTACCTGTTCCGGAAGTTTTATCTTTAAATATTAGGATTAATCACAATTAATCCCTTTTAAGTATACCATCATTTTCTACTTTATCCCCTGTCCTTTAATTTTGCTCACTTAGTCCCCCTTTAGAACAAAATTACCCTTCCATTATTTTGACTTTTCATTTACCTTTTTCCTCTCTTTTATTTCTTTTTCACTTTCTTCTCTCTTTCATCCCTCTCAATAGAAACTCCATCTTAACGGAAATTTTTATTTTGAGTTTGTTATTGCATTTTTTGGATGAAGATTTAAAAGGCATCAAAAACTAATTTTGATTTTTTGTATGATGCGACATGCCACAAATTTCAATTGATAATTATTAATCCAGGTCACAATTTCATCTTATAATATTTTCTTGAGAATAAAATGAGAAACTAGAAAGGAAAGAGGAAAAATCAAAATTAACCAGAATTAAAAGGCTAAAAAAATTGTATTTTAAGAAAGTGATTTGAATTTTTTTAAATCATTTAAGGAGAATATAGATCTCTGCAATTCCTCTTTTTTAATTTCAATTATTAAGATAAAGATTTTTGTGGCGAAAGAGGAAGAATTAAAGAAAGAAAAGAGAAACAAAGAAAATAAAAAAGCACACAAGGGGAAAGGGAAAAAAATAAAAGAGAAAAATAAAGGTTAGAATAATAGAGGGATAATTTTGTCTAATAGGGGATAAAGTTAGACAAAAAAATAGTTATGGGGTAAAATGAAAAATGATGTATACTTTAAGGGGGTTAATTGTGATTAACCCTTAAATATTATTCTTTGGTTGGGGAGATGGAAAGTGTTGGTGGGGTCCGGGATGGAGCCCAGTGGTAGTACGTGGGAATTGAAGTTGGCTAGTTTTGGGGCGGCTGCAAAGCATTGAGGCTACGCAAGTGATGGAGCTTCGTGAGGGAGAGGCAACACAGACGTGGGGGTTTGGGTTGGAGCTCTGGTTTGGACTTTGTATTTTGGGGAGTCCCTTTTCCCTTCTGTATTTTGTGATTTTGTCCATGGCCATTCTTTGGTACTTGTAAATTCAAGCTGTAAATTTTTTTTTCCTTTTTATTTTTCTTCTTCTTCATATTTTTCTGTTATTCCATCCCTTTTTTGGTCTGGCAGCAGTTCATGTTTTGTTCATGTTGTTCATGTATGTTCCAGCTTCTTTTTAACTCCTGAAACTTGTTGCAGTATACATGTAAGTTGCAAAAATGATGGTCGAACCCTAATTTAGAAGGGCAAAATATTAAAGAGCCTATTTGGATTATGAGCTATGGATTATTTAAATTGCTGCTACGGTATATTTTTCTACTAAAAAACTCCAAAAATTTACCAATCCAAATGAGCTCTAAATCTTGAACCTTTGTTAGTTTAAGTTATATAAGTAAGACTAGTGTTCTGTTAGCACTTTTTTTTTTCTCTCTGTCAAGAAATAGGCCAATTAATAAGTCGATGAATTGGGTATGATTTTATCACTTCTCTCACATCAACCAGCCAATTGGGAATGTTTGGACCGGGCGGCACCGACACGATTGTGAGTGATAACCATTCCGAAACGGCTATACAGGATTTTTAAAGTGGGTTGTAATTGAAATTAAACAACTTGTACACTTCTTACAAAGTGTAATAATTGTGTTGGTGTGTTCATGTGGGTTCCATGCATAATATTACTTCCTCGTTATAAGGATGTACAAGTAATCTCAACTTGAATTACAATCAAGCTTCAAAAATCCTCTACACTGTCCGGCATGGATCTGCTCACTTGACAAGCTGTCCGTTAGCAACATTCCGTTTTAGGGTGAGACCCAATTTCTGAGCATATTGGGACTTTAGATGTTGTGGCTATCTCAAAAGTCTTTTCAACACTAAACCCGGTAAAAAACCAGCTGCAACATAGGTCTTATCGGTTTTAATCCATGTACCATTGGTGTTTGGTCCACAAAGAACTAACGTTGTTATGAAGTATCACCTTTGTCTCCCAAAGATATATTCAAATGCCATACAAGGTTTTGCTGCCTGTGCTGCATTTGGCCTCCAGAAAATAGTGGTAGCTCGAGGCTTGGAGAGAGAATAATCATCATTTATTGCCCTAGTGATGCATTGCCTGCAAACAGATGGGGGAAATAAATCTGTGTCCTGTTTTCATCAACTTCATACACCACTCTTCTAATTCTTTGGATGAAAACCGCCGCCGAGAGAGAGAGGAGAGAGAAGCCCACTTCCTATGCACCTCTAAACTTACCACTGGGCGTGGTGGTGATTTCATGATGCATCTCTAGACTTACACTGCCATGTGACAGTGATCGAAATGGAATCCATCCAAACTTTTTTCCTACCAAGAAAAAGGACTTACAATACATTAAGGGTCTGTTTCGTTGGACTGAAAATATTTTCCGAACGAAGTCATTTTCCTGGGAAAATCACTTCCTTCCCCATAATTTTCCAGTATTTGGTTATTAAGTGAAAATATTTTCAAATTCTTTTTTTCCATAATTTTCCGGTGTTTGGTTTGTCAATGAAAATATTTTCTGATATATTTGTTGATATGTTGCAAATATTTTTCTACTCTCAAAACATTTATTTCATTACAAGTTAATTTTAGTTTCTATCCATTATAATCATATTATCATTTCTATAAAATATTTATTCATATTATACCATGAATTCTTAAATGGAATTTTTAATGATGAATTGGCTGGGAAGGGAGTTAAAAATTGCTTGTGATTAGTTAACCAACTATAGATGTAAAAGATATGCCACCGACCAAGTCATATTTAGCATTGGTGTAAATATCTAAAGATTGGGCTAACATACAAATGAGAGCTGACCGAAACAAAGAAGATTCCAACTCTGCTTTTTGAATCTCAAAAAACATTTGAATTCTTATGTTATACAGGCAGTCACAACCTTCCAATCTACCTAATGTAGAAAGACTGTTTGGATTTGTCTTTAATATAACTCAACAGATTTTAGTGGAGTTCTTCTACTAGCATGCTGCAGATACCATCTAAAATGCGATACAAATGAGTCGCTGTAATTGTCAAAAAGCAGCTACCTACCCGACTCTTGGAAAACATAAAATTGTAGGAAAGCAGGAAGCAAGGAGAAAAATACAAGTTCCTAACGTTTGCAACCAACCAAGCTTACAGATACTCATTCGCTGCCTGTTGGCCATCAAAAATTCACCCTCACAGACCAAGCACATCCAACATAGGCTTTTCCTTCCATCTTGCTACTCCAAGCGTTTCTGCAGCTTGATGAGTGTTCATTCTCATGACCAAAGTGTCTCCTGCAATTACTGGCTTCCTAAACCTGACTTTGTCAATTCCAGCGAAGAAGAAACAATTATTCTGACAAGGCAATTGCATAATTCAGTTCACACAAGTATCAGATCATTGCCTATGAATTGTTGAAAAGATATAGATAAATTTGAAGGCTGACAAAGTACAAGTCATAATCCAACAAAACCAATGGTGGCGAAACAATCAAATATGTCTCCTAATACAGCCCATATGGCCCATGTAACAGAGTGCAGAAACATTACTAACAGCATCAGCACATATACAGAGCAGATTTTATAAGGCAAAATGCCCCAGCATGAATGCTGGAATATTTACATGCATCCCTTCTATTTCCTATTTCACAGTTTTGTCTAATGAACTTCAGCATAGTATTTTAACTTCAAGAGACACTTATAATCCAATCTCACTGATGACAATGTAATCCATTTACATCTCTGGTAAAGTGCAAATGTAGCTAAGTAAGGTTTGCCCCTCTTTGAGGATTTTGTATCTATCCAGCAGAAAAGAGTCTAATATTCTCTACAAATTTCCAAAGTGATGCCCTCAAGTCTCCTAAACTGCACTAACTGAACATCTATAACAATTATCAAAATAAATAAATATATAGGCAGCTGAGATATTAACGAATATTTGAAATATCATCAAAGTAGCAAAAGCATTCATTCATTTTTTCCCCTCCTTCTTCTTCTCTTTCTCTACCATTGCAGCATTTCTATAAATTCTTCATCTACCAATCCAAAGATACAGGAAAATGACGATATCCCAAGACTCATTTTTCGACTAAAAATTGAAACTTAGAAGGATGGAAGCAATTCCTCCATATCCCAATCAGCAACATGAAACACAATCATCACTGGGGCAAATGGGAAGTACATAATGTCACTTGTTATCAGCGGGTGTTTACCCAAAAGCAGCAAACTCAAGTTAGTTATTGAAATCAATCTAATTCCAACATCAAAAGGGGTACAGGAACTTCAACCAAAAAAGAAAAAGGAAGTATCCAATTGTCTTCTGGTGGTACCCAGCGAAATCTTGTCACAAATGGTCTCACCAGATTGTAAGAAAAACACTACCCTACCCTTCCCGGATTCTGATTCCAGGAATCATAAAACCCCCAAAACTCAGCAGCCAAATTAATTCATTAGCATCAATCAAATCAGATTTAACCCTAATCAGGTAAGAACAAACTAAAACAAAAGCAACCCACAAAAATTCATTCAAATCCAACTTCGAAAGGAAACAGACGAAATTTGTGTGCAATTGTATATACAGAGCAGTGAAGGTGTTTGTGCGTGAAGATGAGAAACTGAGAAAAAAAAACTTGCCGAATGAAGATGACTTGTGAGTATATAGATTATGTGGTGGTAGCCGCCGAGATAGTGTCGCCGGAGGAGGTGATCGCCACCGAGGACTGACGCCGGAGGAAGCGGGAATGGGGGTTCTTCGGGAATGAAAGGAAAAAGAAAATGAGAGAGAGAGAGAGAGAGAGATGCCGGAGTAGTTATTTTCCTTGCGAGGCTGTGAAAAGAAGCTGAGGAAAATAACTTTACAGTATCGGATAAGGAAGTTATTTTCCTCCTATTAGTGTAATTTATTTTCTGTTAGAAATTATTTTTTTAAATTAATTGACAATCAAACAATTGAAAGTATGGAAAATGTTTTCCTGGAAAAGATTTTCCTTCCAAACAAACAGACCCTAAGTATTAAACTTTTTTTTTGGACAGAAGTACAACCAGTGTATCTGAATTTGTGTAGTCAAGCTAAACTATGCTAGTATGAAATGGGATTGAGAATTGAACAGTAAGTGATCAAATACAACCATCAAGCATTAAATGGCATCAGCACCCTCGTGAAAGAAAGTCTCTTTTAAACATGCCATGAGTCTCCAATTCATCTGGCCTTTCAACAAAAATGAATTAGTGAAGCTTTATATAGTCCAATCAAACTACAGCCATGTAACACTGCTCTAAAACAAGAATTAGGCTTAGCACCCTAAGCTGATTTAGACCATAACAAAAATAGTTACAAGCAGAAATCAAGCCTCAGCTGGCTTGTTTAACAAAGAACCAAATCCTTCATCAAATTTTGCATATCCATTGGATGGCATTTGGTCTGATTAAACAAACCCTATCAGTCGCTGACATGAGCGCACAATGTAATAGATATTTTTGCAGAAGTTAAATTTCTTGCCTGATTGAACAGATTTTTGAAGAGATATGTAGAGACATAGGCTCCATAAACAGCTAATGATTAAGACAAGAAGGAAATAAATATTCACAACTTTGATTCTTTTTATTCTCTCCTTCCACTCTAGCTTGTAAGAATCTGAAAATTTTAACAGTCAATAACATGCTGGAAATTATAATTTTTGCAGCACAGCTAGACAAAGACAATCAAAATTTTCAACTTTTTTTTTGAAGTATGAGCTACCTGAAAGCTATAGATACAATAAACCTGTATGGTGACAAGTAGAGCATCAGTTTACACCAATAGATCTACTCGAATATCATCACCTGCATCGATACTTCCATCATCATCTGCAGCTCAGCGTACTCAAGAACCTCAATTCTTCAGCTCGGTGGCTTTGGAGCAGGATTGGAGCGTGTGTGGTTATACATTTCTGTGCCTTGAACAACATCCGCAAAATATCGCTTTTCCCTCGTGATCCACGAAGACTTTCTCCTTGATCTATCCTTTGTTCCGAGGAGACAGTTCTTTGTAACTAAACTTAGAGCAGCTCTGACTGATTCTGGGGTAGTGGTGCTGAAAACGTTCGCTTTTAGAAGGCTAGCATATTGTAACTGTTAGAGGCACATCAGAATTACCTGCATTCAACACAATCTGGTTGAAGCTGCAATGACCTCAGGTTTACAAGTTTTCAATTTTACAATTACCTGTATCCACCACAATCTGGATGAAGTTGCAATTGTTTTTAGGAGTTTCCTGTTGGAGAATCCTTAATGTCCATGTTTTATGCAGTTCATCGCCAAAACTGGCATCGGAAATATTGGTGCCCTATGGACAGAACTTTCATTTAAACTTGGCTTTAAGACTCTGCTTAACAAAGGCTCGAAGGCATCAAACAACTAAGTGTGAGTTATAGTTCTATTTCTATGATCTTGAGAATCATATCCTATTCTCCATTAACTTGGAACATCTGGGATGTAACTGATTCTAGAATGAAAAGCAGAAAAGTTTCAGGGCCCAAGTTACTATAAAATTCCTAGTACATAAACTTTTACGGCCTCAAAAATCTTCAAGCACTAGAGGTAGGTGAAGCAATTTTTTTCTTTCTATTGAGAAGGGAAAAAAAAAACAGCAACTTTTCCGCTTCTCTCTTCTCATAAAACTGGTGAATTTCTTATTCTGCAGCGTAATGCACGATTACATTATTATGGACATCCTCCGAGTTGATCAGTGTAGGCCATTAAGACTATTCCAAAAGATTGGAACCATACCGACAGATCAAGAAAACTGGAACGTGATTTTGTCACCCTGGCTCGTGATTATTTGTCTCGTAATAATACCAATGTTGGTTTAAATTTGAAATCACGTCGTCCCACTTTGATGTAGAAACTTTGCAACAAATTATTACACGTAACACTCAACAGATAACTTTCAAATTCTTCCATAGAAACAGTTGAAACTTCATGTCCATGATTGTATACCGTATTCAAATGATCGTTACAGATATTTGTCACTTTGATGAATAAAGGCATTTTGAGAGTTTAATTAACCCACAAATTTTACTTGTGATGTAAAATGTGTCAATTCGACAAACGAAGGATGCAAAAGGAACTAATTTACATTTTCTTCACTTTTCTTCTTTGTACAGGCATATAAAATCCAATTACTGGAGTTGGCCCGCTGTCAAGTTTACGATTCAAATTCTGAACTTTCGCAGTTGGGGGTGAATAGGATGTTAAAAAGAATTGAAAGGTAAAGATATAAAAATCTTATAAAGTTGTTGTCTCCTATATTTTCCAGTCAATCCATGTTATGATATACACTTCACTACTGGTAACACCCGTACGTTAAAATTAACTATTAATTATTGGTTTTTTTTTCTCCTTTTTCTTCTATTTTCAATCCAACCTTTAATTTTTAATTTCATCAACAGCTTTATGAGTAATCCTTCTTTTTTTTGTTCTATTATTAATTGGTCCAGGCCTTACTTGTTTCTTTTTTTGGTGCCTGTTTAAGTCTACGTTTGTATGTACAAGGAAGTACAGTGTACAAAACAATGTCCACCTACACACGGGCCTGATGAACTTAGTTCACCATGCAAAATTACTTGTTAGGGAAAGAAAAAGAAGGAATTTTCCTCTTTCCTTCCTCTGGTACTGAATCCGACAGCGAATATAAATCCCAAAAACTGGTACATGTTTGAGTCAAATAAGGGCTAACAAAGGTTAGAGAAATCATCCCTCAATCATCAAAAGTTGATTAGTTAAAGCAGAAATCTACAAACTCAATGTCAAAGAAAGACCATACGAACATTTTTTAATATAACATTTGTGAAATCTTATATTCACACATGAAGTTGACTAAAGCTAGTGGTAGCACTTGTTAGGTTAATTAACATAAATTTAAAAGTTTTACCAACCACAAGCTCTATTTATCTATAAGTCAACAGATTTGACTTTGGAGAATTAAAAGGCTGTAATAAATTAACCCTGAAAAACATTTCTTTCTTTCTAGCTTTAGAAAATTAAAACTGAAATGTCTGCTAAGCCAAAAGTCTTATTGCTCCATTGCATCACCGACTCATCAGTCGACCGGAGACTCGTTCACTCACTTTCGCTATCACCCTTTCTAGTTTCTGCTAAGCCAAAAGTCTTATTGCTCCATTGCATCACCGACTCATCAGTCGACTGGAGACTCGTTCACTCACTTTCGCTATCACCCTTTCTAGTTACCCAAGAAATTTAGTGCTCAGTCACAAATATAGCATAATGCAGCTGACTCTGATAACAGAAATGAAAATAGTCATTTAGCCAATTCAGATAAGGGATGCTTACAGATATTGACAGATTTATAGTCCAATGTGGCTGCTGGATTCTTCAATTTCCTCGCACACGAGATAAATGTTCTAATATTAGTTGGTTTGGCACTGCGTTATAGGTTTTTTTTTTCTCGCTTTGTACTCTTCATTGGCTCAAGTACTCAGGACAATGGCCACATCGAGTATTTTTTATTCATTATATGTACTTGTCTATCTTGGGAGGAGTCCTGAGGTTTTTGACACTTACACTGATCTTTTCTGAGATTTTTAAAATTATATTGACCTCCTCTGATAATGTTTTGGAGACACTGTTGACTTAAGATATGATGAATTTACTTGTGTATCTTGAGCTATTAAGGTTGTTAACAAATGAATTTAGGGACAAAATAAGATTAGTTTAGCAAACTTGAGAGTAACTAATTAAACAATATTAAAAGATGAAGGGAAAAAGGATCAAGAGGGTAACGAATGAAATTTGAACATAATGTCATTTTGTGAAACTAATTCTATCCTCATCTTCTTGAACGCTACCAAAAATTGCAAAATATTTCTTTAGTTAATGCCTCAAAAATCCCATATCCAAGGAAATTAGGCTTTCAAAAGTTGACAATAAAAACTTCTATATTGATAAAAATTTAGAACAAAGTACTGTACAAGTTTCATAGGCTATAACAGAAGTTTTTTTCTGCCAAGAGAAAAGTTCAAATTTGACAAAAAAAAAATGAGGATTCTTTGTTAAGGTAAACATTTTAATAAGTTTGGCACCACGTGATACGTTTTTTTCTTGCTTTGTACTCTTCATTGGCTCAAGAACTCAGACAATGGTCATATCGAGTATTTTTTCATTCATTATATGTACTTGTTTATCTTTGTCAAAGCTCGTTAAATTTTACATTTTTTATTGCTACTTTTTACTTTCTCCTCCTTTTTTTTTTGTGTGTATAGATCTGTAGCTGTCTAAAACTTATCAGAATTAGTATTTCTGTTGAATTGTTTCCAATAGTTGATGGATCCTATGGAGTAAGCAAGTAGAAAATTTCTTTCATGGCTAGCATGAGGCCTTTTGCTACTTTTTTGTACACACGAGTCTAGTATAGATCACTCCATGTAAACGGGACCATTCTGAAATTTTAGTTACTAACTTGTAATATTTGTTTTATTGAAATGTAGAAAAGATTTCTAATGATTCTCAACTCAAAAAAAAAAGGAAAAAAAAAAGACAAGAAGTTGATGATTTATAAATTAACTTTTCATGTTTATGTTGAAGCATTATGATTGGATAATTTTGTCCAATCTATACTACGTTCAGGTTATTTTTGGAATGAAATTGCTTGATTGTTAAGTATATATTACATAGGGATCATATATGCATGCATGGCCTAATCCAATGGTAATGACCTTCTACCAAATTTACTTAATGGCAAGCAATAAAAAGCATTTAATTGATTAGGTAATACGCGATTGTGGTTTATGGATGTCACAATTCACCACCCAACTCGAAGTTACTTGTGAGGTTGCCAAGGTATTTCTGGTGGGAGACTGAAACTGAAAGGCCACCGAGTCCTTGTCCGAAACCCATTATCTTATTATTATTAGCAAGGTTTTAGTTTGATATCATGATCAAAATAGCTGTTGCCCCTCCTTGTTTTTTAATTAAAACCACGCATTATTTTATTTCTTTTTCTTTTGTGAAAATGACCTTTTTTTTAATAAAATAAACCATGCATTATTTTGTTTCATTTTCTTTTGTGAAAATGACTTTTTTTAATAAAAAACCACGCATTATTTTATTTCATTTTTTAGTGAAAATACTTTTTTTAATTTGAATTTATAAAGAAACTTTTTCTTTTCATTTTTTTTTAGTAAGTGGCAGGTCTTGATCCCTGTACTTCCTATTTACAATTCTTCCCCTCATACCATTCAATTCAATCCTCCCCCGATGACTTGTTTATTGACAGGACAGACATCTTCTATGTCCTAATCCTAACACCCGTTGGAACTCAAATTATGCTATTGAAGATTTAATTTGAGCTAAAATGAGTAACATTTTTTTAAACATGTTTAAACAAAGTGGGAGAAAAAATCTGAACTTAGATGTTCATTTGCCTTGTGTGTAAGGTATCAATATTGAATGATAAAGAATCCCCGACCAAGCAACATTTTCAAGCTCCACAAAAAAAATTATTATTTTTTTTTTTAAAACTAGCTTAAACATTATTATGTTCTTCAGACTGCAGATAAAGATCAATTATAAGATACCTCCTCCCAGTGGATAGACTTAAAAATACAGGCGTCTATTTTTAGATAAAACACTACCATTGATGACACCCCCCCCCCCCCTTTTCATGTACCGATACTATATGATTTTGTGCTGGCTGAATAGAAATGAATGAATCTGTACTATGGTAGTTTGTGCATCATGAAGAAGATTAGGTCTTATATCATTCTCATGACTTATGAGGAAGACCAAAAGATTAGTGCAATAATATAGATGGATCATACTATTTATCCAGTGCATAAGACTTTTCCTAGTAGTCACCGGTACAAGAAAAGAAAAGCTTAATAAAAACACCAATAGTTAAGATTAAGATTCAAATTCAATCCATCCTAGCTACTAGCGTAATAAGAACTGCTTAACCCGTCCATCTTTACTGCTAAAGATAAATTAATATTCCTTATGGGTAATATTTCCTTATCAATAAGACTAATCTTCTTGATGTTTACACACATGAATAAATACATAAAATATGTACATTTGTTCACTTACTATTGAAATATTATATAAGCATGTAAGAATCATGAGCAAATGGCATTTTCTCAATAAGGGGGCGGCTCAATAGAATATTAAAGAGCGGCATTTGTCTCTAATGGTAATTAAGCTGCTTTAATTGTTGGAACAATCTTAGATACTGATAATCGATAAACTAATTTATAGTGACTAATTCCCTTCAAGATAACATATATTTGAGACGAAAGCTCAAAACACTTTGATGGCGGAAAGACCAAAAAAAGGCTGCAGTCTAGAACATGACAAGCCAATAAAAAGCCATTAATGATCAATCTTTTTCGCATGTTTTTGTATATGGTTTTCTTTATGTACTTGGGGACATTAAGGTCATGGAAAGTACATGATATGCTGGGAAAGAGACACGAAATGTATGTAATTATACACTTTAAGATGGCCCTTCTGAACCAATAATGGGATTTGGCAAATCTCAAATTCTTGTTTTGTCCTTAATCAATTTTATGGGATTGTAATGTATTTGTAATTAAGGCTCAATTATTTGAATAGCTAGTTGTTGTACCAACACCTAATCATGTAATCATTTGCAATTTTAAAAAGATGAAGGATAAATTATTAAAGTAATCTCTCATACTTTTGGTATTTTATACTTTTATAGTCCCTCGCACTTGAGATTATATCAAGGTTGCCGAACTAAGAAATGATTATAAATGATTAGTTCCTTGTTTGAAAATGGTAGTTCTTTTGATCTTTTCCCTTTGAATTTATTTGTTCCAGTTGTGGTTTACTTCAGAAACCACTTATAGCTTGTTGATACTACCATAGTCGGAAAAATATACATATACATATGCATATATATATATATATACCTGCAGTTCAAAGACTTTTATGCTTGTTAAATCGCTTGCCAAATTCTTGGATGGCTCCTCAGAGTCTCAATTTTATGGCCTTTCAACAGTAGGGTAGGTATATAGGGATACAACTTTCAAACAGTGACAAGATGTGTTGTCTTTTTCCCAGTTAGTGGTCTTGTGTCAACATTTGTGATATCAATAATTTTCACGTTTGGTACAATATATTAGAAAAATTCTGCCAAAAAACCTTACTTAAAAACTCTTACCGCATCAGTTAATAATTTAAATTCTTAAAACCCGTTTTTCAAAAAAAAACTTTAAATTATCCAAGATTGATATCTCTTTTTATATATCTAACAATGAATTGTTACGTAACAATATGATATCCAAAAGATACTGTAAAACTCTGCAAATATGACGATATGTCGGAATTTAAGATGAGAATTGCAAGAACCCTACAGCATCCTCGAAGAAAACTACCAAAGTGCACTCAATGGTGTGGATATGTGCATTAATTATCAGAGCTCAAGGTAGTACTTGACTACATATTTTGACCTTTTCATTTCCCAAAAGATTCAAATTTCCTATTAAAAAAAAAACTACGAAAAACATTTCAGAAATTTACGACTAATCAGAGGCAGCCACCATCCCGGCAACTACCTGAGCCAAAGGATAACTAGTAATAAACTGCCGAGACTTGGCCAGAACTTATTGGGTCATCACTTGAGGACTATGACACGTCTTGAAGGTGCCCAAGAAATGTGCTGAAAGGCCATTTTGCTGAAACTTTCATACCAGTCATCATGCACGCGTCTACACTCTAAATACACGCATATATACGATGCAAAATATCCAACTTATTATATAGTAGTATTAAAGATTGTGAGAGCATTTATTTCCAAGAAAAAAAAAGTGGTCATCAAATTCATTTATCAATCTTGAAAAATAAAGCTGGAAACTACCTCAAAAGTCTCCCAAGTTGTGGGTTTTCTTTTCCGTATTAATTTGGAGAAGATCACTTACCAGAACTGGACAATTTGGCAATGTGCTGCCAAGTTTCATCACCTTAACCTGCCTCAGTCATCCAATATTGACTTCGTGATATCAAGTAGCTACCGTTCGAGAATTGCTAAACGATAGCTATTTGTACACGTTTTAAAACGTTCAGTCATCTACAGTAAAAAATTTTCATACACATCACTTCGTTAAGATTTTTCAAAAATATCGTGATAAACGTTCGACTCAAACAAAGTCAAAGATTATAAACGTTTAATTACGTACGATAAAAGTTTTTCATACACGCGCTACATTTCAAAAATATTATTGTGAAAAACGCTTGATCCATACAAAGCCAAAGATCATAGTCTGTACCTAACTAATTTGTTGGATTTTACTTTGGAGTGCTACCGACTAGTTTGTTTTTTTTGGGACAACATTTTGTTTTGCTAAAATTGACTTTTGTGGACTATGTAGCAAGTTATAAGATATAAAACCGGTGGTATGGCACTTGTGACTTCTCGCCCCTCAAGTGGTAAATGACGAAGACAGCTTTACGCGCTCGACTAGAAGCCCAAAATAACCAAGATAACATGCCCTGTAGGTCCAAAGCATATTGACTTGTTTGTGTAAAATAAGAGTTATTACTTACAACTCCATCCATTGTAAAATGAAAGGGATCACAAAAAAAAAAAAAGAAGAATCCCAAAGTGAAGAGAGACTTCTAAGATAGAGAAAGACAAATATATATATCATTAGATATATTTTATATACTTTTTTTAGGTGTTATATACTTTTTTTAGTAAATATGTTTTACGATAGAATAATTTGCATTATTGAATCAGATATGCAAGTTATTTAATTATCTAACGTGAATATAAATATAGTCACATATATACTCAGTGTTACAAATGAAACATATGGCGAATCTTTGAAGTAATTCCTAAAAAAAGTTACAAAAGTAATATCCAAGAATTACAAAAATACTTGAATTTGTGGCACATGTTAAAAGGAAAAGATTCTTCACGAGTGACTTTTCTGGTTTGGTACTGACTACTGGGGTCGCCCCACTGGCTACTAGCCAACAATTAGAGTCTCTTTCTTATCAAATTCAATATTTGAATCCTATATTTCATAGTTGAGAATAAAAATTACGTGAAAAATTACGTATACTAATATTCATGGTCCAGAATGTTTTGGTTTTAGGTAAACATTTTGCATATTACTTTTTATTTGTCTCACTTAATTATTCCCAATGAACTTGAATTCTAAAAGAAAAAAATCACATGAATATTTATTGTCAAAAATTTTAAAAGTAAATTTCATTTTGTAAGCTTTAGCCTTTCGTTGTCTTCCTCGTCTTTTCCTTTGGCACTTCAACTTGGCACCTTGGGAGACATTGGGAAGTTTGAACGTTATCTCAAAGTCAAATACGGCTTCTTTTAAGAGCCCCAACGCATGAAGTCTCCCTAATTCCACTGTACCAAAAGTAGTAGCACTGCCACTATCTTATAACTATTTTATTTCAAATGTTAAACATGCCAGTGTTGACTCTCCCATTTTGATCAAATCAAACCACTTTTTCCAGCCTCCATGAAGCATACATATACCACCCCTCAATCTTCAATTCTTCACGCTTCTCGCTCCTGAAGCAAGAAACAACGACTCCTCACCTTTTCTCTCAAACAATTGAAGCTGGTATATAGAAATATAGAATAGAATATTTCCTTCCTTCAAAGTCCAATTTCAAGATTTTGATCAATTTTCAACACTTAAAACCAAGACCGACCAATGAATATGTCTTCTAGCTGCTCCACTTCCGCCACAGCAACCACCGCCGACAGTGGCGGAGCCACCACGATCACCGCTGTCCATCCGGACATCATCCAAACACATATCTTGACTAGGCTTGATGGCCCAACTCTTGCTTCTACAAGCTGTGCTTCTTCAGATTTACACAGCCTTTGCACGGAGGAAAATCTTTGGAAGACAATTTGCAATTCGAACTGGCCGTCAACAGCCCATCCATGCATTCAGCAAGCAATATCGAGCTTTCCTTCCGGCCACCGTTCGTTCTATTCGGATTCTTTCCCCAACCTCCACCACCACCACCGGCAGCCGCCAGCCCACCGCCTGCCCAAGTCCAACGGTAGTAGTCTTGGTCACTCGTCAGAATTGATTTCTGCTGTTGATATTCATTATGGAAATGAGCTTGTTTACTCCAAAGTCGCCGTGACGGAGACTTCCTCCGGCTGGTTCATGTGTTCACCCTTCAGGGTTGACCTGCTAGACCCCAAAGAGATAGTTCCGGCACTGATGAAGTTCGACGGCGAGGACAAGTGCATGGCTAGAGTGGAGGAGAACATGAGGCTGAGCTGGATAGTCATCGACCCCGCGAAAAAACGGGCTGTTAACTTGTCGAGTTTGACTCCGGTGGATGTCCGGCGCCATTGGTTAACCGGAGAAATTCAGGCCTCCTACGCGACGGTGATGGCTACCGGAGGTTGCTGCGGGCGTGCTGGCGGAGAGTTTGTTATCTGTAAAGCTGTGGTTACTTGTGGAGGGAAGGAAGGAGGGGACTTGCAAGTGAGGGAGATAAGCATGCAGGTGGAGGACTTGGAGGGGAAAATAATTAGCGGGAAGGACACTTTGGTAATTTTACAGGAAGCCATGGATGGGAACAGGAGAAAAGGTGAAGCTGGAGAGGAGAAAAGGATTTATGAAGTGTTTTGGAGCTTAGGAGAGAATGGAGGGAGAGAAGGCAAAACAGAGAAAGGAGGTTGGATATGGTGTGCATAGCCACTGGGGTTAGTATTTTCATGGCTTTCTGGGCGTTTGTTTTGTTTAGATGATGATTGATGATCATTATATTAGCCCTTAAATTTACTTTCATGGACAGATTACTTTTTAGGTTATAGGAAAATACATGGAAATATTTGGAGAGATTTTTCTCCTATTATATTTATTCTGTTTCAGATATGTGAAGATTAAGTGTCTATAGGAAATTAGAGAAGCAATGGACTATTTCATTGCTATATGATGTTTGTAAGGTTTATTCATACATCCACTCCAAGAATAATGAAATATTTACAGTACACAAGTTCAAATAAGTTTAATGTCTTGATTCAATTTTGATTCTGTTTTACTTGTTATTGGTCCATTTCATTAATTGCTTGTTTCAATTCAATCTTATGAAGAAGTAAAGGCATAAAGGCATGAGAGAGGAGGATCCAAAGGATTAAATGGTAAAATTGAACAAGTTGATATCTGCATGAGATATTTTCAAGTATACTGTACATTTTTCCAGGTACAGACCATAACCATTTTGGGGGACTCAAATGGCAAAAATTCAGTTTTAAATTTGATATTAATGTAATTACAATCAGAAAAAGTTCTTTGAATGGTAATGTTGCACTGACTTGCAGTTTAGGCACACATTGGCTTCAAGTAATTAAAATTATTGCACTCTAGGATAGGATTGAAGTAAGGCTGATCACTTGAAACCATTTTAAAGCAATATATAGTACATCCTTGAATGCTGTAGGTACACTCTTGTCTAACCAATCTTCATTTTCATTCAAACATTATAGAATTCTAGAAACATTCCACGTACAATGAATCTCAAGAGATTTTAGTAGGCCAAATTCAATTTCTACTAAATAACCTTCCATTTCAGCCGCCAAGCACAAGATTTGGCTTCTGGCCGGTGAATTCTCTCTTCGTTTCTCACCACGAACATGTGAATGTATGATATGTAGACGCATGTCATGCATCCAGATATACATTATCAAAAATGGAGAATGGAGAAAGAATCCGCCGGAAAGGAGCCAAATTCGCACAACTGTTTTCTTGCAAGAAGACAACAACATTAATTAAGATTGACAACAACAGCACTTCCCTTTTTCTCTACCAAAAGATGCAATCGAAGAGCAATAGCTAGATTCACTTTTGAATCAAAAACCCTAGGATATCAGCATTCCTAAGCCTACCCTACTACATTAGCAGCAGCAACTCTAATTTACAAGGTGCACTGGTCGACTTATGTTGTACCTCCAATTTCGTTACATGAGTTCGGTCTCGAGATGGTTGTTACAAATTTCTTTTATTATTTTTTAATCGCTTTTTTATCTCATGCACGCGATCACGAAAAAAAGTTGTCATTGGCTTGTAGAAGCAATTAAGAGCTGGATATTCAGTATTAGTGCGCGAGGTATACTTTCTTCCTCTTAATTATTTGCGTTGTTCCCCTAATGACATGATTTTAACTTATGTTTTACATTAACGTTCCCACTTTGTCATTAACAAATGCAAGAAGGAAAACAGACGATCTGCCGGTTTGGCATGCTTTGGAAGAAATGTCCTCTAAATTTGCCTAATTTCTGGTGCTGCGTAGAGGAGGAGCTGTGTTTTTCGGCTAAGTGGTCCTAACATCATAAAACTTCAATTTGAATTTACTGAGAAATGCTTTTAAGTCAATATAATCAACTCAATAAGGGCTAATACAATCTCATTAGTACCATTAGTATTGATAAATCTGCCCAAAACTTCGAATAAAGGACCCACTAACTTCAAATCTGGGATTTATAGTTATTGCTTATATTCTTCCTTAATTTATTGGGCTGGCTGTCAAACAAGAGCAACAATTTTGTTTGTCTTCTTTCATTTTTTTTTAATTTTTATCCTTTTTGATCTTTCAGCAGATGATGGTTGTAAATAAAAAAATTTACAAAGCCCCCTAGTTGCACAGTGTCTATGCTAGTAGATCGATTCATTACTTTTATTTTTTGACAATAGAAAATTCATTACTTGGGCCACCAAATATCCTGAAAGATTTCGTTCAGATTGTAATGTGAATTACGAGAATATATATATTTTAGTTGAAGCTAATCTGACAACATAATAAATGAGTAAATTTTTTATATATCGACAATGTGTATATTATTATCGTTGGATCCGTGATATATGTGAAAAAAAAATTAGATTTCAAATTTAAATTTTACATAGTTGTCATTCATTCAACGCTGATAATGTATACACTGTTAGCATATTCAAGATTAATCCACAATAAACTGCATAATTCTTGGCATAGAGAAAGTGCGTTTGGTACACATCTTGTTGTTATAGCTGTGTTATATTTACCATGTGATTAAGGTAACATTTGTTCTCATGGGATTAAGGTAACATTTGTTTCACATTCTTGGCATAAATATGAAGCCTCCTTTCTTTCCCACGAGAAAAATGCAAAAAGTGATTGAAAAATCAACTGAAGAAGCATGTTTTGATTTCATTTTCCAAAGACAGATGCCATTCTCACCTACCCCTTTACGTTAAACACCGACCATATCACAGCTTCAATTGTCCCTAGAAAGAAAAAAGATTTACTACTACGTTAACACTAAAATCTTAAAAAAAAAATTTAAGTTAGTTGAGTCAATTACGTTATTATTTTCATCTTGTTTGTATTTAATTCGACATGGATTTTTTAGATTGGAGCCCAGATCTTATATTAATTTGATCATTGACAAGATTAAACTAGGAACACAGAATTGATAAGTATTGTACAGATATATGTACGTGATGATTGGCACAGGACTTTTCATCGAAGTCTAATTTAAACAGTACTTTTGCTAACTTTAGGTTGAATTTATGGATTGTTAAGAATAACATTAGGAGGTAATAATCAAGAATATAATTGAAATCTACACAAAATAATGGCTGAGGCAATGAAGGGAAATAAGTTCATGAACTGTAGAATACTGGGAAATCATATGTAGAATACTTCGTGCTTCATATACATTTAAGAATTTTGACATCCAATTTACCTGCAAATATGGCAAATCAAGCTAAACAAGTTGTATTTGTTCAATCCATTAATTATAGGTCATACATGCTTATGAGTTCTTAGCTCTAAAGTGGTGGATAGTTTCAGAACGAACAAGTATAGAATTCATTAGCGAGGTATCCCTGCAGTTCTGATTCGACTTCAAACCTTCTACGTTTTCCTTTTTCTCTTGTAGGTTTTCGAATCTCATCTTAAATTAAAAACAAGATAGTTTAAATGGATCTAATTACGATGTAATCACTAACATGATTATAGGGACCTTGTCAAAAACAAAAGTGCAGTCTGTCAAGTATTTCAACAAGCTATATTATCTTTGGAAAATTACCCCAAGAATGTCTTTGCAACTTCCATGGACAAGAAACGTGTTGGTTTAGCTGTTGCATATCCAAAAGCAAGCTTCTTATACCCGACACAATTCATCGAATATGAAAAATCCCTGACCATAATATTGCAAAATTCTTCAAAGAATCATTACAATCAATACTCAGGACAAACAAAATAATTTTACTCAGCTGCAAGTTTTTTACCTTAGAATAACTATTTTTCCTAAACGAAACCAAGGTTTAATCTCCAGCAAAATTTTGCAGGATCAATGCCACGACCCAAAATTGGTCCCGTTTTAAGTGTACCCAACACCTGTGGCAACCAAGGAGAGAAGGGTTACTGTACATCCAATCAATCCAAATCAGGGTCCATTTTATCCATACAATTCCACATGGCAAGACAGCATTGCTTGGCAGCCAATCCATGCAATCTATTACTCGCTCAAATCCACTTGTATTGCAACATGTATTGCCAAATATCTGTAAATAACCATCCAAATTTCCCCAGTATTTTTGCTTCATCAGATCAAACCAAGCCTTTCCTCTATTGAAACCCAAGCAAAGAAAACTATGGCTATCACATTTGCTACTGCCTCAACCGTGGTAGGCTTGGGAACATCTTCTTTGTCATCGCCCTCTCGGGCATCTTCACCAAAGAAAGTATGCTTGAACTCAGGTAAAACCCTGTTTATTTTTTACACTAACAATGTATTACGTGACACATGGTTCAATAACATGTTCGAATATACAAATTATAGCGTTTTCTAATTTTTTTAGTGTATGATCTCTTTCTCTAGGCTTCCTAAAATCTCCCGTAACGACTAGGAATCCTTTGAGCCTAGCACAAATATCAGGAGGGAAGTTTACTTGGTAATCATCTATCTCTAAGGCCAAAAATTCCATAACAATCATGTCTCTTAAGTGCTATTATACTGCTATGTAATTCATCAGGGTGATTTCCTTAATTTGGTTTTGCCTCATTAATGTGTCTTATACTAACTGATTGAAGCTTTGAGAGAGACTGGCTGAGGACAGACTTCAATGTGATTGGATTTGGATTAATTGGTTGGCTTGCACCTTCCAGCATTCCAGTGATTAATGGTAAAAGCTTGACAGGGCTCTTCTTTGAGAGTATTGGAACTGAGCTGGCTCACTTCCCTACTGGTCCTCCTCTCACTTCTCCGTTCTGGTAAGCATATAATCCATTTCCCAGTTCAATTTTAGTTTTTCAACTACATAAGCTTCGTGGAAGAAATTATCAATGAAAACAAAAAAAAAAGTACTAAATCAAAAGAAGAACAAACATAGAAAATTACCCCATATGGAAATTACGTTTGCCAAAACTGCAAGGCAAAAAAAAGTAAATAAATGATCTTTCCATTCAATCGGATGGATCATTTACACAATTGGGCTGATGGCTCCACCTCAAGTAGTCCTTGGGCTTGGCTTTGTGAACTAAATTGGGCCTGCCAGAATAGAGTCCATTAATATTTTGTTAGATGAAATCTATTTTTGATATGCTTCACTCAAATAATTGGGCGGTTGTCCATCTTCAGAAGCCTTGTTGACTTATGGTTACAGTACTTTTTCTTTTTTTTTAACACTTTTTTTTTTTAAAGTAGAGATCCTTCCCTACTGAAATAAGTACAAAAAATTTAAATAGATTGATGAAATATACTCTCTAAATAATAATAGTCAAAATAGTTGACACTAAATTTGATGCCCTTGCTTTTGGCTTAGAATTGGATTCACTTGTGTACTAATTAATAACCTTCTTGTTCTACATGCATGAACCCTGAATTTGGTCATGAGACTCCGAAAAAGTGATGGAATTTGTGTTAAAGTAAAGTAATAATTTGTCATAAACCAAGACGAGCAAACACCAACTGAGGTACAAGTTCATGGGGTTTATTGTAATTGATCCTTAGTTCATGAAGTCCAATAAATTAGAGACGTTGGATATTGGGTTCAAATTTTTCTGCCATCTTCCTCGTTTCTTAAATCTCATCATTTTCTTACAAAAAAAAAACTTTATAATGTCGAAGAACATTCAATCATTTGACAATATGCTCATGAAATATAAACACCAGTCGGTAAATTAATTGCTTAAGTTTTTAGGTAGAATCTAACTGAGGTATAATCTTCATAAATGTGCTACACAATACTTTTCCAACATTAAGTGTGGCAACATCTTCATATAGTCCAACTTATGATGTAAGCAAAACAACCGGACAACGGCCTGCAAAGAGACTACAAGCACAAAAATCATCAATTAACGGCCCTTGGCCCAAGTCCAAAAGTAGAACTTCGAAATTTGGGAATACTAAAATTATCTAGTGAGGTATGAATTTCAATTTCCAAAGCATATGGGGACTGTCTAATTTAGATAATCGAAGGCCATCGTTCAATCCGATCAAATGATTAATTTCCACCTCTTGATCATAAAAAATTTTCCATGTTAGATTGCCTAGATGAGGCAACTTGGAGAAATATTAAGTGCAAATCAACAAATAATTTTGCTTAAGTTTTTTATAGCACCATATGATTACAATCAACTCAATCTATATTAGTGGGATTACCATAATCGAAGTACATCACTATATGTCTTGCTGGCGAGCTCTTTTTTTTAAAAAAATTTATTTTGACAGAGGAGAAATGAGATTTAAAAAACAGGGAGAGAATAAAAAATTTTGAACACAAAACTTCTGAATTTTTTAATCTAAACTTTAGTAATTAGACCAACGCGTCCTCAACCCTTGCTAGCCTACTTGGATAACTAGAGGATTTGATTATTTTGCTTAACTCATTATATGATTAGTTCATTAGTTCATACTAATTAGATTATGTATGTATTTTTCTTTCTCACTTGGGCGTAATGTTTTTCTTGATGATCGAGCAGGTTGTGGTTGGTCACTTGGCATTTGGGATTGTTTATCACCCTTACTTTTGGACAAATTGGATTCAAGGGGAGGACTGAGGGCTATTTTGACAAATGATTTACATGTTATTAATGTGTATAATATGACCCATGAATGAAGTACCTAAAGTTTGCTTCTTTCTTTTAACTTTCATTTCTTTTAGTTCCCAAGTCTTGACTCCCTTTGTTAGTGAATATGAATTCGTGGTGTTTGTACTCTTGTGCCCATGTACATAATTATTTTTGCTGCAAAGTTCATTTTATTTCACTGTCAAAAAAAAAAAAAAAGAAACTGAAGGATATGTTCCATGACAAAACGTTCAAAATCAAAAGAGCTGCTAAACTTTTGCTTTCCTCAGATATAACTAAAAAATTTCAAGGAAATGTCTTAATTAATGCCTATCAATCACCAAATAATTTTCTCCCACCAAAGTTATCAGCAAGTGGGCAACTGTAGTAAAATACAATAGGAATTAAGAAAAAGGGTTATTATCACTTTACCCCCTTAACGTTATCTTTTAGTTACTTTACCTCCAAGACTAACGGTCAAACTTAACGGAGTTTGTTAATTAAAGTGAAAAGACATGTTTAACCCTTAAAATTATTATCACTTTACCCCCATAAACTATATTCTCATTATCAATTTATCCCCTAAAGTTATTTTTTAGACAATTTATCCTACCATTAAACCAACTTAGCAAGTTAAAAAAACTTGAGAAGCAAATAGCCTCCTCTTTGCATAATAAAAATAATGAAAAATTTAGAGTGGCTCTTCTCTTTTTTAGTATCAAGAAAAAAAGTCAAAAAATTAATTTCTTTTTTCTTGACAATCTTATTAATATTGAAAAAAAATAGAAAGATGGAAAGGGGGAGGGGAGAGGGAGAGAGAGAGCTCAATTCTTTTTTTAAAAATTACAAATAAGAAAGAATTGAATACTTTTATTATTTTAAAATTATTTCACTTTTTTGTTTACTACCAAATTCCAATCATAATCTCGACAACCTTAAAGTAATACGATAATGTTAAATTTTCTTTATTTTCTTTTTTTGCAAAATCTAATTTTTTGTCTCCTTCTTTCCTATGTCTTTTTCTTTTCTGAGTATTAATAAGTGTGAAAAAAAGAAATTTGAGAAAATTCTTTTATTTTTATGTCTTTCGATCTCTTAAAGTGAAAAAAAAGGAAGAATAACCATTCCAACTTTTTTATTTTTAATTATCTATAAAAGGGCAAATATATTTAAAATTTTTTGACCATACTAGTTACGTTAACGATGAGGTAAAATGACAAGAAAATAATGTTAAGAACTAAAGTGATTGTATAACTATAATCTAAACAAATAAAGTGATAATAACAATGTAGTAATGCTATAAAATAAAAGGGTATTTTTGTCCAAAATTTCTTAACATGTTGAGTTGAATCACTTATGGGGGTAAAGTGACTAAAAGATAACATTATGGGGTAAATTGATAGTAGTGATATAGTTTAAGGGGGTAAAGTGATAATAACCCTAAGAAAAACAAAAACTTTCTTTTTTCCGGTTCCAGTTTTTAATTGAACTTCTAATTTTCAACTTGTAGATTTCCAATTCTTTTTCAATTTGTCTTTCTGACGGCTCCAAATATTTGAGATTTCATGGTTGTACATTCAATAGTCCCAACAATATCCTGATGGACCATACTGCTAACGTTCACAATGTTTTTACATATCGATGCATATCTTTTATTGCTTTTGTCATTTTCTCAACGTCTATGTACATCTACTTTTGAATGTTTCGCCTTATGCATTATTGTGGCAGATTCGATGCAATTTCAATTGATCCAAAGGGGAGGCATCAGCACCATGCTTAACCTGCAAAAGATCTTTACACAATCAGTCGGATAATTTTTTTATGCACTGTCAGTATATGTATAAGTAAATATAGATATATGTCACGTAATATAATTTTTAATTTCAAACTCACTTTTTATATAAGTAACATACATCTGCACCTATTAGTTAGTGTAAACATTTTTTTTCTCTATACCAAACAGCATATAAAAACTTAATCCAAATCAATCAAAATGTCTCAGAAAATTCTTATAATCGATCCTTGCTTCTTAATCATCGAATTGGGTGAAAAATAAGTAGATGTGGAACTCCAACGTTTCAAGGATGAAGAAAAAGGCCCTTTCTCAGTTCATTCTCCACAATGTAGATCACTTCAATATTAAGTGTTAAAGAAACAACGTCAAAAAGAATTACAAATTCAGGAATTGTTCTTTTTATTGGTCATGAATCAGCTTAGTAGTAGTTGGAGAACTTTATTTACTGTAGACCACCCTACACTGTAATCACAATCAAGTTCTACAGTGTGATAATAAGAGATGGAAATAGGATGGTCCCTGCAAACACTCGTGGAAGAAAGTACGGAAGTTTTGACAATTTTCATGCAGTACAAGGCAGGCTTGATTAGGTGATTAATTAGTATAGTTGAATCCAATTGTGGTCCATTGCTTCTTCACCAGTCCCTTTTTAAGCAAAACCAGAAAATGACACTTAGAAAAAGGCCTCAACTTCAATCATATGATATCGACCATGCTAACTGCTTTGCGTCACTCTTCTATTTTCCATAAAGCTGTTGAAACTAGGGTGATGATACGTACTAGCATAGAAGAGATCCTCATGCCAATTTATTGTAGGTCAACGGTTTAGAATTTGATTCTTGTGTTCAAATACTTTATAAGTATGATTGATAGGCGATTATGATAAATCGTCTGCTTTTTTTTTTTAATGACACATCCTACTTATTATAAGTCGTTTAACGCTTTGTTGACTTATAGTGACCTAAAATAAGACGAGTTTCCTCTCCTCCAACACTTTTTTCTACCAAAAAAAGTAAAAACAATAGCTGTGATATTCATGCAAGCTAATTGGATTTTGACGAGTAAAAAAGAATGCCTGAATTCACCCTGAATGTTCCCTTCTTTCCACGGTTTCTATGGTTGTATGTAAGCATTTTTCTTATTATCAAATGATTACAATTGTTTTTTATGCAAGTTATGTTTTGTTCTGCGTAAAATTAGTTATTTCTTTCTCTCTCGCATTGTAACTCTTGTTGTCATACCGGTACAAGTAAATCATTGTCCATCAAAGTGTCACTCACGGAACTCATACTGCAAAACTTTTCTTGCTTTCATTAACAAGATCATTACTACGAGTTCTAATTAGCAATGAAATTTACATGGTACGACGACTTTGTCGAACTAATTTTGCTATCTGAACGTTGCCGCACGTGTGTTTGGATCGGAGATTATTTGGAATATTTTTTTTAAAAAAATTACCGTAACATTTTTTAACGTAATGAATGTGAGATAAAACAATAATTAATCTCAGTACTCTGAATCTTTTTTAAAGGAAGTTATTTGAACCGTTGAATTCTCATCTTGGGCTCGGCTGCCAAGCTGCTGCATCTGGCAAGATAGTTGTTAAAAAGCCATAGGAAAAGAATGTAAGTGATACAAAAGAAAGAATCCTAGAAAGTCTCAAGAAATTACATCCATTCCTAAAATTATTCTTTGGACTGCACCCACATCTAGATGATTCTTGGGAATTTATTATTCCACCACCATATTTAATACCCCTTTTAGTAGTTTTTTAACTTCAAAATGATATCCTACGAATCAAGGAAGATCACAAGTTAACAAGATTATAAACGTCTGGAAAAAGGTTCAGCTAGCTAGTGCTTTCAATTACAACAAAGCATAAATCAAAGTTCTATTCAAAGGGAAGACAACTTAATCGGGAATAAAAAGAAAAGGGAAGAATCTTCACCTTTTACCAAAATTGACAGGGTACCTTGGCCTTTAATCATTTGATGATTCTTTTCTAGATCCCAAACATTGACCAAAGGCAATCAAAATTCAAATCCTAATAAAAGGTTTATTTCTTGCCGAATTAAGAAAGCAAAAAAGATGTTCTCTTCTCCCAAGGTTTTCCAATTACAATTTGTGATCATAATTGACCAAAAAAAAAAGAAAAAAGAAAAAGAACTTGTGATCATAATTTCTCAACGTTACTTAGTATATTCTAAATACAGCTTGTCGCACGTATCCTTCCCTAGTAATATGCATATTATATTTATATGATCATCTTGAGAAATTCTTCATAATGATGAACTGATCATGTGGTAGGGGCATCTTGGCGGGGTCCCAATATAACTATGTATTATCAGGACGTGGTTGTTCTTATACAATTTGGAAAAATATGATTCCTCAGTACAGCAGTGAAATCCCTGTAAGAAAAAAAATAGAAAATTTTTAGCCGTGAATGGGGCCCGACCTCGTGGCTGCAGGAATCCCTCTTTGTTTCTCTGAGTTTTCCTCCCCTTTTGACTGATTGGAGGATATTATGATCCTCTGCAAATGTAACGTTAGCAGCTAAAATGTAGGCAAGATTTCTTCTTACATTCCTTACTTACCTTATACTAGTAATCTATTGCGATATTTGTGTATGATACCCCTTTGTTTACCTTAAATTGACTTGTACGTCTCATTATTTTGGAAGACTTGAAAGAGGTTACTCAAACTGTGCAGTAATTCCTATATTATTAGTAGCTAACATCAATTAAAACTCTATATCATAAACCCTCATTTGGTTGAATAAGTATTTACTAGTTTTCGATGTTTTTACTATAAGACATCTATTGATTGAAAACAGAGCTCAAGATATATAACAAATTTCTGTTGATTGAAGACAGAGCTCGATATATGTAGCAAACCTTGTTTCCGGTTAGATTACGGGCTTGAGAAGAAACAAAAATTAAAGATTTTTTAAGTGCTCGGTTTCCCATTTAGTCAGTAGCAAATAAGCAACTTATAGCACTCGAAGTAGAATTAGGGCAAGAAAACCATTTGGTTAGTCTTGAAACCTGAAATCTCAAAAGTAGAGGCCATGGTTTCAAAATGCAAGATACTTCAAAGGGCAGATTGCTAAAAAATCAGCAACTCCACCGTGCACCCCCATTCCTTCACACACAAAGGCTTAAAATATGGACAATAGGAAGCAGAGAGCAGGCCAGAAATGCATGGAACCTAGTCAAATGTAGTAACCGTCCAATTTATACAGCCACGTCCTTAATTGCTTCTTGCTCACGTGTATGCCACGTCCTTCTCTCTTGCTTTTTATCCCTGCACAACTACCGATCTATGATCCTCCTCAATAAGACCTATCCCACTTAGGGACTTTTTCTGTTGGTATGAAAAGAGTGAAGAAGAGATCAGATTCACTAGCCCTTTAAGTTTAATTCCCTCCAACTTCTTGCATTGCTTTACATTACTTTTCCAACTCAGACTTGATCATCAATCTTCCTTACTTTCACAGTCTGCTTCATAACTTCCTTTCAATTCCATCCATTTCCTTTTGCCAGCTGCTATCTTTTTTTTTTTTGGCCCTGTCTCTCACTCTCTCAAACACACACTTTCATGTGTTCTTTTCCCTCTATGGAAGTTTGAAACAAAGCCCACTTTAGGCACTAAATTGGATACACTAGTACACTACCCCATCATCATTTCCCAAAAGACAAACTGGACTTGTTCTTCTTCTAACTAGTGTTCTTAAGGTGCAAAAAATCAAAAAGGGTAAGTTCAAATTTCTTTGGTTTTTGCTCTTTTTGACTGTAAAGCATGTTAGAACAATCTCTGACAGTTCTTCCACTTCCAAAACTGTTTCAAGAATAGTTTTCTTTTCCTTTTTTTTTTGTTTTAAAGTGTTCAAAGCGTATGATGGTGATATCTTGTGTGTTGCTTTAGATCTGCACAAGTACTAGGAAATCTTATGATTGCTGTACTTAATGATTCCTGAGTTGAACAAAAGTGATCATTTGGATTCATATAACTAGAGGAAGATTCTTGAGTCTGAGTACGGTTAAGGCTACCGGCAATATATAGATTAATATTGAGGTTTTACCACATAGAGAAGATAAATGCTGAGGAAAAACTTAAATGTGGATGGAGGACTTCTTGGAGGGCAGAGCAAGGTGAGAAAGAGGGGAAGTTCATCATCATCTTCATCTTCATTAGTTCGAAATTATCGGTTGAAAAGGGCAATTTTGGTTGGAAAGAAAGCAGGTTCAAGCACTCCTGTTCCAACTTGGAAGATGAGTAGTAGTTCAAGATCACCTTCTCTGAAAAATGTCAAGAATATTCTGCTGGCACCAAAGGGTGGTGGCGGTGGTGGTGGTGGTGGTGATAGAGGGAAAGAATTGTCGGTGTCGGCTCGAAAACTGGCTGCTACCTTGTGGGAGATTAATGGGGTGGTTTCTACTGCTAAAATGAAAAGCCATGTGGAAGATAGAAAAAGTGAAATTGATCAAGGGGGTGATAGGAAAGATAGAATTTTGAAGTCATCCAAAGGTGGTTCAGTGCCATTTTATTGTTCTGATCCATCTTTTAGTCCTTTATCTGAGGTGGGGTGAAAGTTTTTTGACATATATATATATATACACACACACCATCAATTAATTCATGCATGAAAATCATGAAATCTTAGTCTGAATATATTTCTTGGTTTAGGTTCTGATAATTTTTCCTTATCTAACTTGCAGAAAATGGATCAGCCTAATGCGGGCTCTCATCGAAGAAGAGCTTCAGTTGGTTCTCAGAAACTTCTGCCATCTGACTGCAACTTGGGTGGCTTTACCTCTCTTCATAATGCCAGCTTAATGGAGGTAGTTCATACTTAATTGCCAGAAAACACGTGGGTTTCTCGTTAAAAAATTAATATGATGTGTACATTTAAGCTATGTATTTTTAGTTGCTACAGTTCAAACTGTTAATAGCATTTTCTATTTCTTTTTTAACCAGAGGATGTGTCTTTTCACTGGCTATTTGCCTAGTGTAATTGCAGCTTTTGCCTTACAGCTTTATATTGCATTCATGGTACTTGTGGCTATTTGGACTGTTTAAAACATACCTTAGGAAATGGACAAACCCTTCTATTGGATCAGAGCGGCAGAGAACATGATTTGATTCTATTTTGGGTCCACCAGATACAAACATGTCTTGTGGCTTGTTTCTTGCCCATATGTGGTGTAACATCTTCATGTATGTGCATTAAGTGCAAAGATTATGGATTGTCATTATCAAATTAGAGTTCAAGAATTTTGAGCAGTAATCATTAATGAATGTTCACAGCCTACAGTAATTTTATGTTTTCCCCCCCTTAACCTGTTTCTATCTATAGTACGAGGGATATTGGTGATCAGATTCTCAGGTTATGCAGGTGGATCAGAATCAGTTACATGTTCATAGCCGAACTCCCCGCGGGAACAAAGTTAAGCACCGGTTGAAAGATTTACTAGGTGCTCTTACCACATCCAAGGATCTGTTGAAAGTATTGAATCACATATGGCGTCTTGAAGAACAACCACCTGCTAGCTTGCCCCTGCTTTCAGCCTTAAAAGTTGAGCTCGAACGAGCTTTTATTCAGGTTAATAAGGTGATTCATGAGCAAAAATCAAGTCAGCACGAGATTGATTTTCTGTTGCATCAGTTTGAGGAAGAGAGAGCCACTTGGAAAATGAAAGAGAAAGAACGGATACGTAGTGCTGTTAAAGCAATTGCAGGGGAGCTTGAGATAGAGAAGAAGCTGAAGCGTCAAACAGAGAGACTGAACAAGAAACTAGGAAGAGAATTAGCAGACACAAAAAAAGCTTTGGCGAGGGCTAACAAGGAACTCGAAAGTGAGAAGAGGGCAAGAGAGATTTTAGAGCAAGTATGCGATGAATTAGCTAGAGGAATTGGAGAAGATAGAGCTGTTGTGGA
The DNA here is from genome assembly GCA_023065735.1 of Coffea humblotiana. NCBI lineage: Eukaryota > Viridiplantae > Streptophyta > Magnoliopsida > Gentianales > Rubiaceae > Coffea > Coffea humblotiana. Next base: position 24,919,698 of record CM041208.1, on the reverse strand, counting down.
AGGACTTAAAAAAGAATCTGCTAAAGTTCGTGAAGAGGTGGAAAAAGAGAGGGAAATGCTTCATCTGGCTGATGTGCTGCGAGAGGAAAGGGTCCAAATGAAACTTTTGGAAGCCAAGTATGAATTTGAAGAGAAAAATGCTGCTGTTGATGAATTGAGTACTGAGCTTGAGGCCTACTTAAAAACCAAGGTAGACGAAGAGCAAGAGGCCAGCTCTCCAAACTATGAAAGGATAAAGGAACTTCAGAAATATTTAAGAGAGACCCTTCCAGTTTCAAGTCAATATCAAGATCAAGAGAAGAATGATGTGGAAGTTGCGTACAAGGAGGAGGTAGAGGAAGCAGAAGATTCAGGTGATAGTGATCTTCACTCGATTGAATTGAACATGGATGATAATAGCAAGAGTTACAAATGGAGTGATGTTGTTCAAGATGGCTCGAAGAAGATGGCAATCAATGGTAAAACTACAGGAAGGAAGTCCACCTCTGAAAAGAGACAAAGGCAAAGCATTTCCATAGAAAGGCAAACTCCTGATGGGATTGAGTGGGAATTTTCTCCCACACGACACAGAAATTCTGATACGCTTGCAGGGGGGAAATTGTTCGAATTTCCTTCCAAAGCTTGGAAAAAAGAATGTGAAGATGAAATTGAGAGATACAACATGATCAAGGACCTTAGAGACCATATAGTTTCGGGTAGAAGAATATCATCATCTCATGAAGTTGCTAGCCCCAAAAAAAAGTTGCCATCTCAAGATCCTAGCAGGGTGGTATCGGAAGCATTTGCAGTATTGCAACGAGCAGTTTGAAAGCAAAGCTAAAGATCTGATTTCAACAGTATCAGAAAATGGTTTCGTTATGTTGTGGTTTACTTTTATTGCATAGTGCATATTTTCTACACGTACTTCATAGAGATGGGCAAATGTTCCTAATGATGGCTGCATTTGCCTCAATGAGTTGTTTAAAAAGTGAGGGAACTTGAATGGTAAACAAAGAATTTTGTGATCTGCAGGTTGTGTAAGATAAAAAAACTGTACAAAACTTTTTTCTTTGTCAATGGCAATAACGATGCTGAAGTTACAGCTTGGAATGTCTTCCCTTAGTCACTCCATTCCCATGTTTTGTTTTGAGTTATCACTCTGCACTAGCTTGTGAGGTTGAAGAAATGACGTTGTTTTAGCGCTTCACAAAACACCTAATAAGCAGAAATATGCATTACACTCTCCAAACTTCGAAACATGATTTTAGTCTTTTTCTAATAAGGAGTTGCCACCAATCACATGCTTAACACTAAACCCGTACATATTTCTTCTAATTAATCATTACTAAAAAACCCATTCTTGGATTGTATATGCTCCACCCATGTGCACCATGCTTATCAAGAATCATAAGATGCCCTCCAAGACTCTGTACAATGCTTGAAATATGATATGGAGTAAATTTTATATACACTGATAATGCATACACTATTACCGTTGAATTCATGACACGTGTAAAAATTGAATTTCAAATTCAAATTTTGCGTAATTGTCATTCATTCAATACTGACAGTATATACACTGTCGGTACAGGAAAGATTAATCCATATGATAATGCCTATATATACATCTAACTTTTTTTGTTGCTCATTGCGTTCGGGTACATGGAACATTGGTTGTCAAGAGTCAAATTATGTCACTTAGCTCAGAGTCAATTAGCACCCAATACAATTTACAATTTGATCAGACATGATGTATACGTAATGGAATGCAATGTGGGATGGCCATGCTGAATCTGAGCCTGGAAAAACAATGTACAAAGCACAAGAGTCGTCTTCTTGCCCCCACATTGTTGAATCTATCATAGCATCAAATTGTTAATCCATTCGTACAATCCAGCATGGATTACATCAGGAAAAGCGTCTTGACTATGTTCTGTCTGACACAGTAGAAATAAAGTAGGGATCATGTCTCAATAATTCCCTCGCAATTATAAAACTTGTTTTGGACTATTTAGACCACATGCACTCATATAATTGCCAGCTATAGTTTGAAATTGGGGTTTGTGAGACATTCAAGATTCATATACAGAACCATCGATTGCATTGTTATAACAGGCATGTGTGGTTCTTATTATTTTAGGTGGTTGCCACCCCTATCTTTGGACTTTCAATGTTTTGGCGAGGGAATGTTGACAATGCCGTATTCTCACAGAGTTCAAGGTACATTTTCCCCAGAAACCCAGTAGTTTAACAAGTAAGAACATTAATCAGTTGACCTTGAAATCCTTGCTTCCATTCTCTTTCCCCTTACATTTTCGGGTTTTACTTGTTTCACATTTTATCTGCGTCCCATTTTTCTTCTATTCATTTTTATCTTTCTTTTGGCAAGAGATGATATAATTTGGACAGGGACTACAGGGAGTCTTTCTGAACAATCACAAACTGTTCATAGGGCCATCTATGTTTTCAGAACCGGACCGGGTATCGACTCGGTCAAGCTCAGGGGTCAGGGGTCAATGGGTTCAACCGGGTTCGATAGGGGTTGAACCGGATGACGTCATAAATAAAAATTATTTAAAAATTAAAATATTATATGTAAAATACCTAATAACATGTTAATATTAATAAAGGTATATTCATATATATTTGATGTTTCAAATATATTTAACAAGAAAATACAAAGAAATTAGAACAATCAAGTAGCAATTTATATTATTTAATAAGTATTAACAAGTTTAGAATTAAAATTATGGACTTAATTAAAAAATAACACCAAACTTTAAGAAAACATTGATAAAGTATGAAATATTTGAGGTATATTAATAATTTTAACAATTTAGGGGTCAAAATATAATATTGAAAAAGTTTGAGTTTTTTTAAAAAAAATGCTGTTTGAACCGGAAATCCGGTTTTTTCCCGGTCAAACCCGGGTCTTGACCGAAGTTGACCGGGTTTTTACTTTCCCGGTTTTTTGGTATAACTCGGACCGGACACATGGCCGGTTCCCGGTTCGACCGGTTGAACCGGCCGGTCCGGTCCGAGTTTTAAAACACAGAGGGCCATTACTATCACCACTGCAATGCCAGACATTGTATTCTACCCCGGTAGCTGATACTAGAGTTATTTCTAGTTGCTCGTACACACAACAGTCATATTTTTATTTCAATGCCAACACTTGGGTAGACGGGGCCTAAGTTTTTGCCCCATTTCAAACCTTGGATAGAATCATAATTCCTTGACAGGTTTCTTCTGCAAGGCATTTAGGATCTGTGGTATACTGATCCTGGTCCCAAGAGTATCAAGACTATATCTAGTTGTGCTCTCGGTAGAAAAGAGGCAGCATCTATCATGTTGAAGTTGTTTGTCTTTGAAAGAGACGGGGGGTGGGGGAGAGAGGGAGAAGGAGAGAGACTGCAAAAATCTTTGGACCACTATAATATAAGTCACTGATTTGCAAAAATAAAGTATACAGGATAGTTGTCCCCTGTACCACTAAGAATCAGGTCGGACTCAAGCAGCATTACTGTAACCTGACAGAGATTAGTTGACAGGGATACTAACATGATTTTTGGTTAACCAGAATTTAATGTTATTGTCGCTCTTCGATAGATGGAGAAGAATAAGCCAAACCATCAAACATCAGGGGGATGCAGACGGATATATTTACCAGGGACCAGATCAGATAAGCAGTGAAGTTGCCACCAAATCGAGGTAAACAAGTAGTTAATCTGCAATAAAACCATCGCTACTTCTGTGTGCCTTCCCCTTTCTCTGATTCTGAAGTGAAAGTTACTGGTCTTGTAGGATGGTCTCTAACGACTAGGCTAAGCACCTCAGGCCTTGAATAATGCCCAACTACATCGAAATCAAACTTTGCCCGTGCTATTTCTCCGAGATCTACAAATTGCGTAACCAAAGAAAAGGTGAGATTAATATGCTCCAAGTCAAAAACAAGAAAGATTAGAATAGAAAGCCACTACATCAAGATTTTGTAGTCACGCTAAAGCTTTGTAGTATAACTGCAAGAAGAGAATGTGCGTTAAATGAGCTGAGCGCTTCACCAAAATAATCCAAACTACTTTATGATGTATGTGTCAGTAACAAACCTGAATCAGAGGATATTCATGTTATTTACATGGCTAAGAGAACAGAAGACTTCTGCATAACAGGTAGCATTCACCACTAGTAATACAAGCTTTGAGGAAAGAGAACATTAAACCTTTGTCAGATATAAACATTTATTTCACAATGGGAAGCGGTCCTAAAATTGTAGAGAAAGGGAAATTCAATCACTGAAAAAGCATATGAGAAAGCAAACGTCACTTCGCATAATATGAAGGTTACTTGTTTGAGTTCAGATATAGGGAAAACAAATGAAACCTAAAAAGGACACAAGAAGGTCAGAAATTCATATTCACTTTACCCCACGTAAAATAGAGCTTTTGCATTAAGTTAGAAGTTCAACAAACCATAACATACCCAGATCTGCAGAGATGAATGCTTCCCCTTCATAGTTTGGTCCAGCAAGCACAGTCCCTGATGGGGAAATTATAACACTTCCACCGGCACAAACAACAGAGTCAGGTGGTAGATCTTCTTCAGTGCCTAAAAAGATATATTCAGGCGGAGGTGGGTAATCTTTCCTTCGGCAGAACTGGTTGGCAGACAATACAAAACACCCACCCTCAAGAGCAATGTGAGTCATTGATGCTTGCCATACATCTCTTGAATCAGCAGTAGGTGCACAATATATTTCAATGCCTATAAGCAATGGAAGAACATCAGCAATCACATCAACAATCCAACAGGAATGTGTTGATTAAACAGGGGTAGAACTTGAACCAATCCCACAAAAGATAACATTAGCGATTACAGTAGAAATTTGACAGATTAGGCTGGAGTCAATTATCTTTCACAAAAAATGTACATAGCATCACAAATTTCCAGTGGTTGTGATCAGATGTAAAATATTCCATTATTCCAATATCGTGGATTTAATAGTGAACCTGATGTTACTAGAGACAGCAGATGACACTAAACAAACATTTGGAACATCTAGTACAAGAAACAATCTAAGAATTTCAAATGCAAACAGAGAAATGATTAGATTAAAATTCGTGAAAGAACAGTAGAAATTAACAGTCAATGACTATCATCTCAACTATGGAAGTCCAGAAGTAAAAGTTGCGGTGTACACCAACAACAGTAGTAGCTAAATGACATTTAATTGACCCACATGATAATAGGGCTTATTCAACCCTCCTTACAAGTCCAGAGAATATCAGGACCAACTTTTAGATAAGAAATGACAAGAGTCCAAGTAGACTCCAAAAGAGGATTTTGTACAATGCATGCATCTGGAAAATTACTTGAAAAAGCACAACATGCCATGCTCATGTACACAAAAAGCTAGACAAATGAAATCCTTCAACTGCCGCATCTGCACATGCTCATTTAACACCTCTCTCTCTCTCTCTCTCTCCCTCTCAAGATGCTAACTGGAAAATTACTTGAAACAGATTGGAAGATGGATGTAATTTGAACCAAGTTCTCATTTTAATAAAAAAAAAAAACAAAGAGAAAAGTATAATTTTAAAGAAATAAATGTACAATAGAATAACATGCTCAGCCTGGAAGATGTCAAAACATGACATTCAGTTTTTTACGTTATATTGCCGAAAGGATGATCCTAAACCACAAAAAGTTCGACAAGAAATCCTGACTGCACTGTAAGGACAGACATGCAAAGTGCCAGAAAGGATAAAATCTACTATTTTCTGTTTATACTAAGATTGAAAGGCAAATTACCTTTAGCATACATTGCCATCCTTAGTAGTGGCATTTTATTTTCCCAACATATTGCAGCACCTATTTTTCCAATTGGTGTCTCAAAAACTGGAATTGTAGATCCATCTCCAAATCCCCAGATTACTCTTTCCAAAGCTGTTGGCATGACTTTACGGTGCTTTCCAAGGTAACGACCTTGAGAGTCAAAAAACAGTACAGTACAGTAGAGTGTGTATCCCTCTCTCTCAATCACACCCATCACTAAATACACTTTATACTTTCCAGCCATGGCAGCCAAACGATCAACTTCAGGACCTGAATCACAAAAAACAAGTTCTATTAACATGAAGATAACCTAACTTCTATCTTATAGAACAATCACTAAGAAACCGACAGTCAAAAAGTATACAAGAACAAGAAACACTATCACAAACTTTATGCTTCTGAATCAATTTCCATAGAATTATCCAATTTTGTCAATTAAGGCCACTACTTTAGTATCTCAATATTATCAACATAAGTTCTGTACACGGAAATTGGTTCTTCCAAAAATAGCTTATTTTGGTAATGCCAGTCATCAAATTAATTCTCCTTACCTGTGGTTTTCCTCTGAAAAAAATAAAACAACGAAATTGAAGAGTCAACATGCAAGAAAAAGACAAAGTTTTGTGTTTTTAATAATATACTTGACACAATAATGGATCCAGAAAGATAGATCTAACCATCTAGCATCACCAGCAACATGGCTTGAGAGGATACTGGAACTTTTTGGTATATGGAGCCAATGTTAGGATTATGCAAAGAATGGTGGACCAAGAAGAGCAGAACGAATTCTTCTAATAGTATAGCAAAGCAAAATGACAGCCAAACAGAAAACGGAAGCAAACATGCTTCTTCAGCCCATGAATATGATCCAAACAAAATCAAGCTGAACTCGAAATAGGATGATTATTTTCTTATCAACCACCCTTTAGTCCTCAGAACAGAGTGGGCACTATGACTTATTAAAAACATAACCAATTAGAGGCTCCAACCAAGTATCCCACAGCTCAACATGTGGCAATTAATATCCCTCAAACATGTTAAACTTGAATGCAAGATGCTTCTGCCACTATTAATCCTAAAATGGTCAGTTCTTGCAGCCATAATCCTGCAATCAAATGCCCCTCAGTGATATCTATCAGAAGTAACATATATCTCATTTAAGTGCTGGTGCACTTTGAAGTTATGAGTGCAGTATAGGTGAAAATTAGAATTTCCATTTCTTCTTGACAGCTATATTCAGCAGCAAACAACAATATGAGGGCAAAATATACATTTATTTCCTCTAGCATTGATAAGAGTATCCCTTGCTCTTCACTTGTATCCCATCTACTAAAAGTAAATCGCATCATCAAGAAGGAGCATGAAGAATGCTCTTTTAACTCTTGACCAGAAAGAAAGTGCTGTTTACGACACTGCTTGTTAAAAAAATCAAATGCACGCATTGAGGCAAAGGGAAGCAAGAAAAAAAAACTGTCATCTCCTTTTTTATATCTTTTTATGTTTTTATCTTCTGTTGTTTTATTTCTTTATTCTAATCATCTGCTTGCAGAAGAAAAATAGGCATAAGCTCTTACCAGGCACATCTATGGCTGCAGCATGATATTTCCGGAAGTCTTCCTTACCCTTTGCTGTACGATTACTGACTGTAACACCAAAATTTGATCCACGAGGATAGCCACCAATAAACGCTTCAGGAAATACAACCAATTGGGAACCATAAGAGGCTGCTTCAGCGAGCAGCCTTTCAGCTTTATCTGAAGATAGACAGAAAAATTGTAACTAATTACAATTAAGATATGATGTCGCTCATTTAAAAAGATCTAAGTTTATGAAGCTTGCATCCTTTTCTAAGAGATTCTTGAATTGTATAACTAACTCTCTAATTCATGTACCAGTTCTGGAAGCTGAAAATCATACCCAGTAACTGTTATAAAGGCCCCAGATAATGCCTTTCTTCTTCTTTTTATTTTTGAGCTATTGTGATTGAGAGTGCATATCCTATCACAACCAGTAAATACAAAAGTTCCCTCTGCAGCAATAACTATAAATGCAGAAATAAACTTTTCAGTTTGTATGGAAGTGTCATTCATCAAAATAACAGCTTTATTCATGGTAAGACTCAAGCTTATGCATGTGCAGACACACACCAAGCAGTACCATTCGCATTTGTCTATCTGTACTGCTTCTAGAAAGCTATTGAGATCCTAATTTTACTAGGCAGTCACATTGACCATTTAGTCAGCGGATAAGAGAGATTGCTTTGTGAGCTGCTCTTTTGCCATGCTTTTCATCATTCTTCTGCAACATACAGGTATGTATGTGAGTGTGGGAAACTACATCCCTGTCATTTGCACAATGCAGTTTAGAATGCTTGGTCCTGATACATGAGATTAATGTAGAAAAATGTTCTCAATTGTTCCCATGCATACTAAGTTGACAGAGGTTTCTCAAGTTTATATACAAACTTTCTGTCAATTATTGCAATGCTAGTTGACTTGTGACTTCCTATGGCCTCCAATCATCAACTTGAACCCAAAGAAATAGCAGATGCAGCTTCCACTTTATTCAGTCCAGATGCTGAAGAATTTAAAAGATTTTAGATTATAAAACTTTAAAATGGGGACATACTTTCGTGCATACCAAAAGCTGCAGGCAATTAATTAAATGCATTTGAATTATGTAATTCTCTGACAAGTATGAATCTGAGATCCAAAAGCAGCAAGCCCCAGTCTATATCAGCAAGCAGGATGTTGTAGGTTCAAATTATTGAGTTCTTCAACTAACAATGAGATTTTTTAGGGCCCTAAAGCACCCTATGCTGCTACACCAATCATTCAGGACTTCACAATACCCGGAGATTCACTAAAACCCAAAAGAAAAAGGGGTCGATTATCAACAAACTTAGATACTTATCAAAAGGGTCACTCAGAAAACAAACTAAAACCCAAGATTTCAGTCACCATTAAAGCTCCAGATACAGTAGATATTCAAGAAACAAAACATACTTAGCAAAAGGGCCATTGAAAAAACAGTAATTGGAACTAACCCAGGGTGGCAGGCGTATCATAGAAAATGGTAGAGGCCTGGACCACGGTGGCACGAACAGAGGTTGCAGAGGAGTCAGCACCCATGTCCACTTCTGCAAACAAGGGTCCTTCATTGACCTGGGAATGGGAATTTGTGGGTATTAAAGCCATATTCTTTAGCCTTTTTCAGTTGTTTTTTCAGTTCCTTGATTGTCCAGAGAAACTGATTCTGCTGCTGATGTTGAAGATGATGATGATGATTTTAGTCCGGTGCTTTGCATATGGTACCTTGGACTAAACAAAATATTATCTTAGGCTTAGTTTGGGAGTTTAGGATAGAAAAGAAAAGAATGGAAAACTTAAGTTACAATAGAAGAGAAGAGAAGAGACTATTATGGCTCTGTTTGGATCCCCTGTTTTTTTGGGTGTTTTTCAAAAGTTATTTTTTTAAATACAATAAAATTTTTTTAAAGTACTCTAAAAGATAATCTAAAAATTAGTTTAAATTTTTTTAAAATTTTAAAAAATATCTCAAAATATATTCTAAAAATTCTTCTACTCTTAAATATCTCAAAATATTTTCTAAAATATTTCAAATATATTCTAAAAACTCTGCTACAGCAAAGTTTTTCAAAAACACCCCCAAAAACAGCTAATCCAAACGGAATTATATGTTATTTGGGAGTTTTGAAAAATAGTGGAATGATTTTGGATATAGAAGTCATTAAATATTTGTTCAAGACTTTTTTAAGAACAAGATAGGTATTTAAAAAAAATTTAACAAGCTTCCTTAAACTTTCTTCCCATTTCTTTTTGGGAGGAAAAATTTTGGCTATTATTCATCCTTTTAAATCCTTTCTTTTCTTTTCTACTCAAAACTTCTGTTTGGATTAACTATTTTTAGAGGTGTTTTTGAAATATTTTACTGTAGCAATGCAGTTGAAATTTTTTTTACTGTAGATGAGATTATTTTTTAGATTATTTTTTTGTAGTTTTGGTATTTTAAAGGTTATTTTTTATGTTTTCGGTGTTTTTGAAATTGTTTTTTATATTTTTGAGGTTGCTTTTTTTTTATTTTTGGTATTTTTGAAGTTGTTTTTGGTGTTTTTAAGGTTATTTTTGTTTATGTATTACTGTAGTATTGTAGTTGAAAAACTTGTTTTTCAAAAAATCCCCGATCCAAACGGGTTTTTCCAAATCCTCCGCTCCCAGTCGAAGCCTTAATCTGTTGTTGCTGTAATAAACTCTAGAGTTTTCTAAATTCTCTTTTTTACTTTTTTTTATTTTTGGTTTTAATCAGATTTTCAGTTTTTACTTTTTATATTGATCGGAAAGTGATGGGATAAAGGAGTGCTTTGTGGTTTGGAGAAGGAAATGGAGTGACTAAGCAAAATCTGCCACGTGGCATACAATTAAAAGAACATAACTCCGGAGCGCAAATAAAAAGAGCACGCTTCGACGATTAAAGAGCAATTTATCTTTTTTGGATTAAATGTGATTAGAAATTGTTAATTCATATACGTTCTGTCGAAGAATTTGGAAACAACTTTAATTCCAAGTTTATGAATGAAAAGTAGATTTTTCCCACCTAACTACAGACAACTGTGCATCTGCTGCACTTATTCCAATTATACCTACCTGGCATAGAAAATAATTCTTACCTAAGCAAATGGTAGCAAAAAGGTCTATCACAAGTTCACATCAATTACATTGCCAAGCTAGTAGCATTTCATCATATTTCTCGAACCACCAACGGAGAGCGATTAATGAAGAGGGGCTGCTCTAAACGGAGCTTTATTAGGCCTAGTTTGGGACTTGCGTAGAGGAATGAAACGAAGAGAGAGCTTTTTGAGTTGCAAAGAAAAGAAGAGAAGAAAGGAAAGACAATTTCCATCTTGAGATTAGCAGCAGCTTCCCAACAATAACCTGAAAATGATAATCAACTTTGATAGCGTTAAGTTAATGCGATGACCATTTTCAAACAATCAAATAACTTCCATGAAACTTCTAATAAGAAACATGGCTAGATAATGCAAATTTTAAGGTTCAAGATGATTAATTTCATCAGGAAATCCCCCAATCAGGAGTACCGTCTGTCTTCCACAAGTGGATATAACTCTACTTAGCACCAGGATTGTCCAGAAATTTCAGCATACCTGGGATTCACAAAGATAAACTGTCGTATATTCTCCATCTAGAATTGTACGAGGTGAGGTGAAAAAGTACCTCATGCAACAATCAAGCTCAGAAAGACCATTAACAGGATAAGCTCTGAAATGCCAAATAAAGCAGCATTCCATGAGATCTGTATACGTGGTTTTGGAGTTGAGCTCCGACACGGTCGGACCAGGATTCAAAGAAAATCCTTGCAGTTTCTAACAAAAACACCTCCGTTTGGATTAGCTGTTTTTGGGGGTGTTTTTGAAAAACTTTGCTGTAGCAGAGTTTTTAGATTATATTTTGAAATATTTTCAGAAAATATTTTGGGATATCTAAGAGCAGGAGAGTTTCTAGAATATATTTTGAGATATTTTTTAAAATTTTAAAAAATTTAAACTAATTTTTAGAGTACTTTTTAAAAATTTTTATTGTATTTGAAAAACTAATTTTTGAAAAACAGTGCAATCTAGGATTGTCATCAAAGCAATGATAAAATATCTGAAAGTGTGCACAAAAAGAATACCTAACCATCAGACAAGACCATTGGGATATAAAGCAGGAGGTGAAGACAGAACAGGGCCAAGGGGATGATTACGGCTCCCACTACCAACAAAAGCATAAGGTGTTTGCTTAGCTTTTCTTCTTCTCTACTTCTTATATTGTTGCCCGACAAGCTACTTCCACATAGCAATAAAGGAACACAATTTAGCAGGTTGATCAAGAAAGGAGCATTATGTATCCAAAAAAGACATCTCACCGCTAGATAAGTAAAATCCAGCTCAAAGATAATTTAGCTGAAAAGCCAAAAACAAGGGACGAAACCATCAAGCAAATTTCTGAAAACTAAAATGTTCCAGATATACCTAAAATCTTACATGATTCGAGTTCTAAGTGACTCTAATCAGGAGGTTGATCTGCTTTGTGACCACATATTTCTGTTACATGATCAAAGCTGCTGACTTTTATATAAAACCCATCCTAGTTTCAGCATCACGATATAGATCCTAGGAATAACATAGGTACATCTTTGCAGAAAGAAATATATCAGGATTAAAATACTCTTTAAAAACTTAAACAGAACCATAACCAAACAAGAAGTGCGACAAGAGTACGGGGAGTTACTGGCAGAAACAACCTAAATACATCATGAGGCAGCAGTGTAATCTTTACAGAATGTCATTAAATTGCACAGCTGAAAAGAAGAGCGAAAGGAGAGAAAGATGAAGCAAATAGTTGGTAATACAACTTATGATGTGTTTACCAAAATGCTACGTATAAGACAAAAATGAAAAACACTGGCATAAATGCTTGCTGACAAAGGGGATACAGATTTCTGAAACTCTTATCCTAGTTTCTGCTTGAAAGATCAAGAGACAAGGAACTCGGGTGCAAACTTTGTGCCAACTTTTATTCATCCACAATCACAAATAAGAATCTCGTATACAGATGACATATCAACAAGAATTACAAAAATAAGTTGCTAAACACCTCTTCCTGAACTCTATTTACAACACACGTTTTAATGTATTGCATTATAGGATAAATTAAAGTCGGAACAATTTGCAACTTTAGATTATTGTTAGATTGTCATCATTGAACCTTCATCTTCCTAAATCTATGAAGAAGGGATTCTATTGACTTTTGTATTTTGGAGCTTTCAGCTTGCCGGACTGCCTGAGATGCCAGGTGTAGACTTTGGACGCCACGCCCTAAACTGGCAATTGAAGGAGCGGCAGGAACAGATTCAACTGCACATTCTATTCCATCTCCATACATAACCAACCCTGCACAAGTAGCAATACTACATCCAAAGGTAGCCCACGGCAGAAAGCCAACCGGCTGAACATGCCGTTTCCTCATTATTTCATAGAATGCAGTTCTTGTGGCAGAAAGGCTAGTTTTCTCAACAGAAGCTATAAGGCTATGAGCTACAGCACGAATTTTCTCAGCAGAAGCAGCCGCCTTCAGAAAAGATGTTTTGACTCCACTTGCCACTCCAGGTGCGACCACTTTTGAAGGACCAACAGTTTTACCAAATGTAAGAGCAACAACCTTATAGGTTTGAGTCACCATAAGTTTAAGCGAAGCAGGAACATTGAAGGTCAAAATCTTGACCAAAGATGATGCCGGAACCACTTTGGAGAGGGAAGATGCTCCTAACACTGCTGTTGCACCTGCCCCAACTGCTAATATTGGTTTTGCTGAGAGCAACGCCTTCTTGTCGCTGAGTATTTTCCTATCATTCTCACAATTAGTAACCAGCTGTTGAACCATGTTCTTAATTTCCGCTGGAACAGGAGTATTCCAGTGTTTTCTCAAGCCTGCTAAGCCATTAGCATCAACTAGTGCTACAATTGATTTGAACTTTGTAGTCTGGCTTTGAAGAGCTTGTGCAATGAGTGCATGGGACTTTTCCTGAACTGGAAGCTCCGAAAACTCACATTTAGAGGGAAGAGGGTTCCCCAATTTGTTAATAGGGAGCCGAGCTGCATCATTCAAAGCAATCCGCAATCCCTCGACAGCAATCTGAAATACATGAACTTCTGAAAGGAGCTGGCCATCAACAGCTTCTCCCTTATTAATAGCAGAAAGCATCTTCTGAGCATGAGCTAGAGCCCTGCCCATATATGGGATGTCAACAAAAATATCATGTAAATCAACGAGTAAGGGATAGATGGATTGTGAAAACTGTGGGGCCTCATAATCAACCCTGGGTTGAACATCTTCAGAACCCACCTTTAGAACAGAACTTGAGTTACTCAACTCTCTGGACAAGGACTTCACCATCCAGGATTGAGCATCATTCATAGCAGAAAACCGCCTTAAACTCATTGACGCCATTGAGATCCCTTTCTGAGGAACCAAACTATTAGGTTGTATACCAAAGCCACGAAGACCAGTTCCCAACCCAACCTCCACCTCCTCCTCCTCCTCCTTGTCCATCTCCAAAGAGCATTTACCATCACCACTACATTTCACAAAAGGCGACTCCAGCAAAAAGAATGCTGCACCAACTTCCTCAGCAGCCCTCTTAGCCGAGAAGAAATGACCGTTAAAACTGACCCCGAAAATCTCCCTCAATACCAAACTCCCAGCCACATTCTCATACTTCTCCTTATTAATTTTATGCACAAAACACCTCCTTAATACCTCAAATGCTGATGTTGGCAACAGAAACTCATTACGCCTCCTATCATCACTCTTAGCACTAAAATAACTACCTGGGCTACTACAAGCTTCAGATGCAATTTCCTCCATAGAAAACTCATTTCCCTCGATCGAGGGACCAACCTGGGCGAGCACGGCATCAGGTTTAACCACTTTAATAAGGCATTCAGCATCTAAAGCTGACCTTTCTGATAAATTCTGAACACAGAGAACATATATCACGGCCCCTGATTCAGGCTCTTGGATAGCATAAACAAACCTTTTTGTGCTTTCGGGTATTGGCAATTTCTTCACTAAACTATTTGAAACCCTCAAATCATCTTTCAAGATAGAAAAAGGCCATAAATTTTGCACATAACTCAACACAACCGCGGCCATAATCGAACAATAATCAACAAATTACAAAACCCTACATAATATTTTATCAACTAAACCAAAAACCCATCAAAACATCACTTGAATTCAGGCAAACCCAGAAATAAACCCACCCAAGTTGGGATTTTTATGTAATCCAGTCAAGTTAAACACAATAATCTTTTTATGTATGAATCAAGAACTGCAAATACGGTGTTCGTTTCTCTGTATTTTGACCTGTATACATTGAAAAAAAAAATAACTATGGGTTTATTGAGTTATAATTTTACCTGATTCTGATGTACGAATGTGAATGAAGAGGTCTCTAGAGTTCGGCTTGATGGGGTTGACGGAGTAAGGAAAACTTATTTACTAAGCCAAACAAAATCGATAAGAACACTATTTTTTTTTTTTTTTTTTTAACTATAGTCTGTATGCAATTTCTTTTTTTTTTTTGAAAGAATACTAGTTTATAGTCTTAATGAAAAATCAGGAAATACTTTAAAGTTTAACTGAAAATGAAAACTAATACCTTGAGAAGATTAATTGGCCTTTCTTTTTTTTTTTTCTTCTTTTTTGTCTGAATGATACTATGGTTTTTTTTCCTAGACAAAGGGATAATTACAGGAACAAAAAAAAAAAAAAAAAGAAGTGAGTCCATTATAAAGTTTAGAGATTATTGCCCACCTCCGAGTAACATACACTTTAGCACAAAAATCATTTCCAACAAAGTAATAAGTGAGCCACTCTTTAATTTATGGCCTTTGTGGCACAATATAAAAGCCCTAATATACTAGGAGCTCGATCCAATATGTAATTGGTAAACTATCAATTGAATATTCATTAGAATTTGCAAAAAAGGATATGTTTTTGTGTTTTGACACAGAAAAAAGGAACAAAGAGATACATGTTTGTGTTGAATAGCGTGTATTTAAACATTTAGCGTTTAAACACAATAAAAGTTCAATGATATTTCAAAATATAGTTCTTTGTGCTACCATTATTATCATAGTAATAGATTTTATACTGTGAAAGCCTCAAAAAAATTGAGATTTTAAGTATTTTTGAGTACTGAGCTCAATATTAACTTCTTTTTTTTTTTTTAAGTTTTAGATCAAGATACAATGGCTTTAAAACGTGAGTAACCAAATGTAATAATTTCAGTGTTATACGGTTTTTTTTTTCAGTTTGCTTCATTTTTGTTGATTTAAGGCTTAATGGTATATCTAGCAAACCCTACTGTTGTTTTGGAGAGAATTCTTGACAATCGAGCAAAAGCAATGACAAATCAATAAGCTAAGAAAAATCACCTCCAAAATCTTGAGGCCTACAAAGTACGAACAGGAACAACTCAAATTTCGACATCATAGCTTCATACATGGTATACCCTTCTATAATTCTCTAAAATTTTCAATATTTTGCTAAAGAGTTTAGTTCTAAATAGGGAAATTTGTCAAATTGGTCCCTAACATTTACCAAAAATACTTTTTTAGTCCCTAACATATAAAATCAGCCAAAATTATCCCTCACATTTAAATTGTGATCCAATTTGGTCCTAATGCTCGGTTTTGCTCATTTCTCGTGCTAAAAATAGCACGCCTCTCTCATGTGATCATATTTTTAGGGGTAAAATCGGAAAACACATTTCATTACCGGTTGAAAGTAAAAGAATAGGGGACCACTTGATTTTGTCAGCAGGCAAAGCATCTCCAGCTGCAGCACCACCTTCCCGGACACCCACCTCCTCCTTGACTAGTTATTGTTGTTCCAACTCAACAGCAGCGGAAGACGAAGGAAGAGGAGGAGCAGTAGCCTGTGATCTTGTTAACCTGGTTAGTACGACAAAAGACATCCCTTCAAGGACATTGTTTAAGCACCTCAAAATGATGATGGAGATTTTGAAGAGAAAAGAGGGAAGGCCCTTGGCAAGCAGAAACTCGATGCCGTTGAGGGCTTGGTATTTGAAGTTGCTGCTGACGCCAATGTGGACGGCCCAGGTGAGAGCGTTCAAAGGCGTTGTCGGAGGCTTGTTGGGGGTCTGGAAATTGGGATCCATCTTCTTCCTCATCTTGATTAGGGCATTGGAGATGGCAGTTCTCACGAGTCCGGCGGCGAAGCCCAGGGCTGCAAAGAGGGTGCCTTTGTACACAAAAGTCCCCACCTGACTGAACACGCCGTAAGCCCCCGGCTTGAACATGTGGCTGGGAGTACAGGCGGCAAAGATGGAAGGGAAGCGGCCAGAAGAAGGAGCGCCCCCAACCTCCGCAGTGGGTGCCAGGAGATACATGAGCAGGAAATTGAGAATGAAGCTGACAACGAGGGTGGAGAAAACAAAATCCAGTTCATTAAGGCCAAAATTAGGACGAGATGCTATGTCCCCAAGCACGCAGCCCGTCACACTCTACAGCTTTGTCGTCGTCATCATCATCACTAACATTTCCAAGTTATGCTTGTTAATTAAGGGATGTAATTTAGGGTTTCTTGAAACTGTAATTTGAGGGGGAAAGGTGAAAAGGGGGTGGTGGTCCCCTATCCTTTTACTTTCAACCGGTAATAAAATGTGTTTTCCAGTTTTGCCCTTAAAAATATGATCACATGAGAGAGGAGTGCTATTTTTAGCCGGAGAAATGAGCAAAAACGAGCATTATGACCAAATTGGATCACAATTTAAATGTGAGGGATAATTTTGGCTGATTTTATATGTTAGGGACTAAAAAAGTGTTTTTGGTAAATGTTAGGGACCAATTTGACAAATTTTCCTTCTAAATATATACTGTTTATTCATCAACAATTTTGAGTCCTACCTCTAGGGTATAGGAGAGAGGATAAGGGTCTTATGTTTTCTTGTCTAAAAAAGTTTACTTTATTGAAATGATTACTATTTTAGAGTGATGATAAGATCAAAGTTTTATGACGTATAAATCATATGTTTGGAAAGTTTTTTTTTTTTCAAAAAGTTTTTACGTTTGTTCAGACACACATTTTTTCAATTTTTTTTACCTCATATACATCAAATTGTTACAACACATTTATCTACAAAAACTCCAGAAAATAGCAATTCAAATGAGTATTTTGAAAAAATCATGATTTAATGAAGCTTAGTTAGTTTGTTTTAACGTTAGCTAGAAAAAACCATTCATCTATTAAACAAACCTTAGCCTATTTTTTCTTTCAAAAAAAAAAAAAACCTTAGCCAATTTTTCTTTTCTTTTTCTTTTTTTAATCAGCCGGTAGGCAGAATTTGATTTAAATTCTCACCCCCGTCTTCCCTCCCGGCATACAACTCTTTCGACCCAAATGTCCGAGCCCTTTTTCTCGGGCCTACAAAATCCGGTTCAAGGCTCCAACCTGGTCGACCCGGACATAGCCTTGGGTGGTCAAATACTTCCCGACCCGCTGCTAGAAACCGGTTGGTTTATCGACCCCGACCAGAAGGTCGACGACGCAGCATCAGCAGCGGAAAAGCCTGCACCGGCGGAAACCAGTACCAAACCTTCGGCCACTCCTATGGCCTCTGCTGCTATAGAAGTAACTCCACTGTCACAACGGCGGCCGAGAAGACCAGTAGAGGAGATGGCGGAGCGGCCTGACTGGTTGCCGGACGATTGGAAGATAGAAGTGAGAGTCCGAACCTCAGGCGCCACTGCTGGAACTTCTGACAGAGTATATATATATCTCTCTCTCTCTCTCTCCGGACAATATCTTTCACTTTTGTTTAGAAACTATTATTAAATTTGTTTTTTTTGTTGTGTTTGTGTTTTAGGTGAAATGCTGTAGCTTTGTATCGATAATTGTATTGTGGATATTGAGGATGGAAATTTTTGCCTCCATATCATTGCAGTTAATTGCAATTGTCACTGTTGAGTTAATTTTTGGACTTTTTTTTTTCTCTCCCTCTCTCTTTGAACTTTAGTAGTAATGTGTTATTTTTGGTGTTTTAGCTGACACAAGAACCTGCGAGAAATAAGGTGTAATCAGGAATCTTGGGACTCATCTGTAAGCCTTCATAACTACAAATTTTGTGCTAGGCGGGCTTGCATCAATGACTTTTTTTTTTGGTTGGGGGCGGGGGGTTACTTTTCTTGGAGTAGTTAAGAGATGTGATTTTGGTGTTTTTTGCTAGTTAGCCGTTAAGTGCATGCTTCTTTGTCTATTACCAATTATAGCTGATAAATTTTGTTCTTTGTGACCATCTGTGGTCACTGTCAATGTAGTTGATTATTTTAAATTCACACAAATGTTAATGACATTGCATATAACACTGCAAATTTTACCTAATTTGCCATTGATGAAGCCATCGATTATTTTTATATTAGAACTTGGAAGACTTTTAGTGGAATGCACTTGTGTTTTGCAGCTGCAAAGGTTGACCGCAATTTCTTGATATGCTTGATGCATAGCAGCATAGGAGATTGAAGATAGTCAAACTTATTTTTCCTGTGAACTAAGTTCTTGTTAATGTTAAATCTGGTAGCAAAGGATTTATCCATTTCCTTCCACCTGTGCCATTGTTTTTTATTATTTTTTAAATTATTTTTAACTCATAATATGAAGTGAAGCTATGAAACTCTGTTGTATACATCTAGTTCAAAATGCATACATTTTTTTCTCAACATGATCACTTTGCAATTTGCTGATTTTAGTGGTAGTTTTGGTGCCTTTTATTACTACGGTGCTCAACCATGCTCAAAAACCATTACTTAGTGGGATTTTGCTAGATATCTCTGTTTTAAAAAGCAGAGTTGATGGTATACTTACTACTAACAAGGATGATCACAGTTACTTTAATCCAAAGACTTTCTCTGTGGTATCTTATAGAACCTAGGATGCAATCTCTCCTTGATACTCCCTTTCTTCCTGAATTTGGGTATATGTATGTAAGAAGTAGGGAAGGCCAACCAAAATGCTTTACAAGTGATTATATCTTTTTAAATAGCTGAATATCAACTGAAATGTCATTTGTTCTACAGTCCCATCAAGACATCTTTGAAATCTATTTGATAAGAATGTAAGACAAACCATAAATAAATATATCTAGCTCAGTGGAATACTTGTAACCTTGTTATTTGAAGTAAAATAGCTCAAATCTATTTGCGGAGGAAATTTATTATTGAAGCCATAAGTACTTTAAACTTTTTGACTTCAAGGGGTTAAAAAGCTGCCATGCTAAACTTAATGTGACTTCGGTAAAGCTGTTCTATAATACTCGTGGCTATCATTAAGCCATAGATTTATCTATTTCCAAAAGCTGAAGAAATCTCCTGAGTATTTGGTTTATTTGAACTTCTTTTTTAAGGTAGTTCCTTTAGTTGAAAGCTTCTTGTTCTCCCCCTTTTGCCTTCATGTTTTTTGTTTTTTCCCTTGCAAGTTTCTATCTAGGAGGTTAAATTGCACAAAAAATTTGTCTTCAGGTTTAGTTGTTGTTGCAATCTCAGGTTAGATGTAAAATGTGCCTAAGAAAAAGTGAAAGAAGACTCATACTTGATTTCTTTGCTGAGACAACTAGAACGTTCTTACTTGTGATAGTTGAAATTATTGAGATCTTGTTATATGCATTTTTTTTTTAATTTCTTGATGAGTTATGGATTATCCACAACTCGTTATTAACATTTTAGAGTCCCTTGCAAAATATTGGGTAAGTATGAGAATACTGATAGCAATAAAGAGAAAAATCACTCCCATTATGAGGTTACTGGATACTTTTCGTCAGGCTTGCAAGATTTTAGGACACGGTGAATATGATAAGATTGAAGCAAGTATAAAAGTTGAAGTTGCATTATGGTAAGCATTAACTGAATAAATATGGTAAGAAGATGAAAGATGACTGATTTCTTTGTGAAAATTTTCTCATTGACTGTTTTTCTTTTCGCACTCGCTTGTATAAGTATGTTTTTCATGGTTATTGATGTGCTGTGATGGATGACAAGCAAAAATCATGAAGCCATTGACATTCTACTTTTGCACATTTTTCTTCATTGTATTCCGACTGATATCCAGTCCTAGATTCTCTTTTTATTGCAACGTAAATGCCCATTTATTGCGGATCTTTAATTCACTGCATTGTGCTTGGTCCAAGAGTTGCCATTCTGATCCTGTAGCTGTCAATAAAACTCATCGCTTTCTGGAACCCATCTCTAAGTTTCTGATAGATTTAGAGCTTCACAACTCTCCAACATGGCTGACCGCTTTTCACACAGCTACCATTTTGTAGCACCTACCTTGAATGATAAGGCCTTCATTGACCTCAATGCTTCTCCTGAGGAGCAGATCGAGTTACCTAGGGAAAAATCTCACGATGATAAAGAAAGTAATCTTAAACTAAACCAAGGTGGATCTCATGAATTTGTCGGTCATGAATCTGTTGGTGATAATGGCATATGTATAATGAAACTTTGTACCATGCTGAGGGGCAAATGAAGATTGGTTCTATGTTGGAAACTGCACCTGCAACTCTGATGTTGCAACAGCTAACAAAGATGGGTCCTCGAGCAAGGAAGGGTTGCACAGCATTGGTGTTGAGACCAGACTGGCTGCCACTGGACTGGTGGTTCACATGGAAAGTCCGTACCGCCGGTAAAACTGCTGGCAACACTGACAAAGTAATTTCTTCTGTTAGTTGACTCCTATATGTAGATACATGTTATCTTTAGGTCGTTCGTTTCTAATTCTGGTGGGTGTCGTCAAGTCAAAGTAGGAGATCAGTTCTACCTCATTGGTAACTGTTTAGGAGGACTTATGTCTAAGTTCTGCTCAAGACTCTTTCTGTTTTTAACTGTTTAGCGATGCTGAAGACTTGTTCTGCATCTAGAAAATAAATGACCTTGATCAAAATTTATAAAAGTTTTGAAAGGATATGCTTGTGATTTTCGCTCCAAAATTGATTAGAAAGGCAGGGTTATGGTTTTGGAGGTTGTCTTCTATATGGAATACTTCCACTGTTTTTTCCTAAGATAATTCTGATAGGGTTGTTGATGTGAGCTTTACGGTTCCTTCCTTTCCTTTATTCTTTCTTGTCTTAGTAGTGGCTATCTTCTTTTTCTATTTTCCTATCATTGGTGTTGAGAGTTTCTCCTGTTTGGCTATCGGCTTTACCTGTTAAATTATTTGCACATTCATTTTGGTCAATAATTCATGGTTAACATGAGCATTTCATTGTGGCAGCATGCAACTTTGTGTGTTAAAACATGCGATTTAATTTCATTGTGGTTGTGGTTTTTAACGTGCGATTTAATAGTTAAAATACGTGGGAATATTTGCTCAAAATCTTTGAATATGCTCTTAATCTTTATTTCTGAGAAGATTTTTTTCATGCAACCATAGATCCCCATGTGGTGAAGATAGTAATGGTTTCATGCGAATGCCTGCTGGGTGGCCAATTGCATACGCTTCTCATTTGTTTCTCTGAACATGGGCATATATCTCTGTGCATCCAGGCTGTTTTAAAATGTTAGCTAGATTCAGCAAGTTATAGGCTGTTGATTGTTGTAGGCAATCTTGGTCAATCGCATCTGCAGATAAAGTTGTTTGTGCATGTGCTATATTGAGTGAAGTAAAGTATGGGTATTCTTATTTTTAGCAGTTTGATTGAGCACTCATAGTTTTTCTGCACTAAGGTAAGTGGAGTTTTTACATACTCATTGTTTTTTCTGCAATAAGGTAAGTAGAGTTTTTACATCTCAGGACTTTGCATTGCAGGGGATGTCATTTTGTTGGTGACTTTGTCATTAGTTTGTTTTTACTGCCTTTCCTGGCGCTCTGATGATTCTGTACAAATGCAAATTGTATTATGCCTACTCAGCAAAGTGCCTGGAAGTTGATCTATGGCGCTTTAATACTACCAATTTGTGGTTTTTATTGTGCAGTATTTCTTTTCGCCATCAGGGCTAAAATTCCGATCAAAGGTCGAGGTCCTTGAATTCCTGGAGACAGGAAGCAGGCGCAAGAGAAAGTTGAAATCTGATGCTAATGCTACGGTCAGGCATAAATGTTTGGTTTGGTGACAATCTTCCTTCAGTCATATTGATAGTATACCACAGCCCTCAAAACACTAAATTATCTCATAATTTGGCATACATGTGTGTGCTTTTATGAAGAAAATGAAACCGTTTGATTTGTTTTGCAGCCTTCTGATGGCCCTTCCGATCAAAGGAAAAGGACATCCAAGCAGGCTTCCGGTAACCCTTCAGATCACCAGAAAAAGAAATCCAAATCAAACATTAGAGACTTTTCTGACATGAAGTTTGACTTCCGAAACCCACCACGGTCTCTCACGTGGGTTCAGGCAAATGATTGCCCTGATGATTGGCTGCCTACTTTCAGCAATGCAACTGTACCCAAATCTGAAAGGACTGAATGGGGAAATGTTTATTCGCGTGTCACACGGCTAGACAAAACCAACGGTGCTTCTTGACGTATGCAGTGGACTGAAGTATACACATGATTGTTTCTTCTTTGTTTAATGTTTTAGAACAAGTGCAGAAAACTGGCAGTGATCAACTACAGACCTTTTATTTTTCTTTTCTGCATTGAATTCTGGGGATAATCTTTGATACATTGTTCAAATTTTTACTGCCTACTTGAAAGGCTGTTTGTGATTCATTACCTGTCACATTTGTTGCTAGTTTTCTTCTGCTTGTGGAATATTGTAGGGAAATATCGAGCTTCTGCTTTATGTTGAAAATGTGTCCTAAATTGCATCCTTGGTGTAAATATCTGACCTGTGGCAGTGACTGTTAGTGGCCCTTCCATGAAAGTAGAGAATGGAGATTTAGGGTTCTCCACCTTTTGCTAGGCAGAAACCAGACCATAGACTGCAGGTTCATGCAGATAATTTAATCAGTACAGAATCTATATCTATATATATTGCAGAAAGGGTTTTTAGGAGAGACCTTCTCAATAGCTTCCAAACTTCTCATTCTTTTTTCTAGATTTTTGTATTTATTTTAATACATAAAAAGTAGTGGGTTATAACCAACACTATCACCAATCAAATTTAAAATTTAAAACATTCCCACTATCTACTATCCTCTAATCATCCTCCCACTTTTATCCCACGTTTCCTCCCACGTTTCCCACTCCAATTAAGAGTCCTCCCATTAAGAATTCCACCCAATTAAAACTCCTCCAAACATAGCATCCTCATTTCAACTCTGTCATTCTTCTTTGTTTTTGGTTCTCTAATCTCTATTGATTTTGTAAATGTATTGATTTTTTTTTTTGTGAGCAGTTATGGAAGAGATTATGTGCAGAGACTTCAACGGAAATCAACCTTCTTGCGGAGAACTGGAAGTATATTCTTGTCGGCTTAATTTTCCAGGTCAGTCCCCTTTGCCCATCCTTTTTGTCATGTTTTGCTTTTCTTTTAAGGTGATTTGGTCTTTTACTTTGTTTTTTTTTAACCTTTTATTTTGGGGGCTGGCGGATGGTTTTGATTGCGTACATAATCAATGCTTTAAAGAGGCCATGTGAACAGTTGCGTTCTATTTCTCTTTAGGCCAATGGATATGGTCGACTGATGATTTTGTCAACAGTAGTGTCTTAGATTTCTAATAGAGGTGACATACATTGGACAACCTGCATTACAGACATCTTTTCTTCTTTTTCTATGTGGGAGTGCAGCCATGCAGGAATATTCACGTTTTCAAAGATACATCCATTCTCTTTTTTTTTTCTACGTCTCTCTCTCTTTCTCTTGGGGTACAAATTTTTTTTCCTTTTGTTATTGTATGTTCTCCTATCACTAGATATTAATTTGGCTAAATCTGAACACAAGGATGTGACTTGCATGAAAGGAAGAGGAATCGCTTCTTCCATCTGGTTAACCTTTTAATGCACCTGAAAATGCATTCATGATATTAATGTGCAAAAATCCATAGTATTGTTGCTTAAATGATAAAATCTAGGTGTTATCATTTACATGCATTTTTAGTTTTCGTGTGCTAACGAAAATAGTGACATAAAAGAGTTTCTCTCTCTTGCCAACTTAATGCGTGTTACTCTATGATATGTTTGACGCATCCAAAACTTGTAACTACTAGGCCTTCTTCATTGTCATCACAGCGGTTACTTTGATTTTTTTTTTTTTTGTATTTTTCTTCTTCTCAGTTGATTAAAACCTTTTTGTCACGTAGTGATTCCATGGACATAATTTGACATTTAATGATGCATGTTATAAGGACAAATATGACACAATTTTGATAAGCCTCTATTCCTTTGCAAAGATGCTACTCCACTTTGATGTCTACTGTTAAAGCATATTTCTAAAACTTAAATTACCCTCTCCAGTGCAATGTGTTATTTCGCGTCGTGCGACTTAGGATGAAGTCATTCCATACCTTTGTGCAGTAGGGAATATGAGTTCTGATGGGTCAATATTTATGTGTTTCCATTTGCGTATAGAGAGACCCATGCTTCTTAATACTTTTAGATGTTAATCATACTTCATTTTGGTAAGTCTTCTACATGGAATCTCTATTGGATGCTTGCACAAAAGAACATAGTGGGTTCAGGGAACCTCATTGAGTCTGGAACAGAAGCAGGACCCAATAACATTGTTTGTGGGGATAATATTTGAAATTACAATGGAAATGCCCCTGTACCAAAATATATTTATGTAGGGAAACCCATGCATATCCGTGCTACGCTATGGTATTTTTTATTATTTTCGATTATTCTCAATACTGTAATATGTTCATAACTTTTTTGCAACCCTTTTATTGATTGAGTTAGTTCTAATTCGATCTCACCGTACAAAATTTTTATTCCTTGATCATAAGATCCATGCACTTCACCACTCTGCTTATTTTTGTTTTCTTAAGTTTTAGAGCTTTCATGGTTAGAAGAATGAGTTAACTCTAAAATGGATGAAGACGAAAATAAAATAAAGACTTAGAATTAAGGTTTGAATTTCATCCATGCTATAAAGACTTAGAATAAAGACTTAGGTCACACTAGTGACCAAAACCAGTTGGGTGTCTGGCCCAAGATTAAAAGGCCAATGGTGGGAGGGTCGCACTTGCTTTTCAATCTCTTCCATGCTAAAAGCAAACCACAAACTCAAATCACTGAACCGAAGTCACTAACCGTTCCTCCGTGTCTCTTGGGTGCAGCCTATAACAATCATCAATATGAACCGAAAATGGTGTATATTGAGAAAGTAAAGGCCAATAATTTCGATTGGTAATCTTTTGGGATGCAACATATATTTTACTTTTGATGCCTTTGTTTCTGCAAGTACATAGCCATTATCTCATCGCATTGTCTTGTCTGTCTTCTACCTCTCATTTAGTACTAAAATCCTCATTGAGCTCGGGTTGCCTTTTATCTTTTACCATCACATGCATGCATTGCCTGTCTGGGTGCATAAATGACAATGGGTGGTTGTACCTTGGCTTGATTATGACCGCCCTTGAAGGAATGAAAACACTTCCCATAATTTGGAAGCAGATATTCCATCAGTCCTGAAGTTTCATTCAAAATCTGACTCCAGAAGCCGTAGCACCCTTTTACCTCACATCTCTTCCCCAACTTGTAATCTAGCCATCCCAAAAAAAGTTGTCAGTCTAACGAATCAAAGGTCAAAATCACAGTCGTTGTCATAGTCTTTCCTCATCCTCGGAAGTGTCCCACTGAAAAGAGTGAGTGGAAAAACCTTTAACAACTTGTAGAAAAGAAATTCCTCTTGAAGCTTAGAGATCTAATTCAACTTGACCCTTAAAAGCTTATGGCCTTCGATAAGATTACAGAAATATCTCTACGGGACAGGGAGCTTTAATTGTTGCAGCAAATCAATGGAGGAGCCCTCTTCCGAAATCTTGCGGCCATCATCAATCATCATAAACAGGGTGGTTTTCTGGCCAAGTTTCGACAAGGGCCAGAATCAACTCGATGTGAATATCAAACAAACACTACATGAGGTTGTTTTGCTCGCCTTAATTAGCATTAACTTCCAGGATAACTCATGGGGACCTATCAAAGATATCGACTAAAAGTTTCTGATAACATATTGATAAGGAGACTGACTACATACCAAGTAGAGGTCCTTTTTATTCCCTTTTGTAATTGAATATTACTACTTCCATCACCAGCCTGTGCAACTGCAACTACTGAAGCATTAACTTTGCGCCGTATAAAGTTCCATCAGGATAAGGTTTCTGGCCTACCATGATCAGCATCTTCTTCAATTCCTCCCAGTCCCGGCTTTATTCACTTATCCCGATTGGAATTTGCAGGCAGTTGTTTGAGCTTTAATAAAGAGCAATTTACGTCATCCCACTACAGCAATACTGACGTTAAAGACATTCTTTCTCTGAAAAGCTGGTGAAGAATCCTCTTGGTTCTCAAAGTCCTATGCCAGACTGGAATGTTTTCTTTTACAAAGCAAAAAGGTCGGATTACACGGTTTACGCTAAAAAAAAAGACCGCAAATCTGACAGCTTTAATACTGTTGATGATTGGTTTCAGATTTCAGCCCTTAAGGTTTTTAAATCATATGATGTATGGAATAAGACGGAAGAAATGTCATTGGTGCATGTGCACTAAATTGAAATCTAGTCTGAATTTTATAGGCAAGTGTCCTTAATTCTAAGTCTTAAATTTTAAGTGCATAGCACGGGTATTCACACTAGATGAAATCAAGACTTAGAATTGTCTGGCAAGAGGGAGATGACACACACTTCAATTTTTTTATGTGTCCATTAGTTCATGCCTATAAAATTAGTCCAATGGCAGAAACTTCCTTTTCATGATCCATCTTTCGAAAAAAGACAGCTCTTGAATGATATACACATTCTATCATATTTCAAGCTATTGTTAGACAGATATTACATTTTAATTTTATTGGTACAATTTTTTTACCTTTATTTGTTCACCCTTTTATTTTCATTTTTTTCAATAATGTCAGCACCGTGCATAGCACGGGTATTCCCACTAGTTCTCTAGTATTTAGTAATGCGTTTTACCTTGTGTTTATCCATTGTTTTGTTTTATGGCAGGTGAAATCGATGGAGGATGCTCATCCCTTGCAGATGTTTTCTGCAAGCATCGGCCAATTATTGAATTTGGCACAAGAAGAAAACATTTGATTTGAGCATCCATATTTCTTTGCATTTTAAATCTCTTTCTTTCACTTCTTTCTTATATTAGTATTTTTTTTTTCAATTAAGCCCTATTGGGCGAAGCATTTGTTTGACATTTGCACGTGAGCAAATAATAAACTAAATATCCAATAATTTTTAAGAATTCCTATTATAATACACTTTTGATATACTCCAACCTAAACCCAAAGAAAAATAAATAAAAACAAAATGACAGGAAAAAAAAAAGCGAACAATGTGTAATTAGAGTGAGAAGAATTTCATGTAGGTTATTGAGCTATTGCATGTTAATAAGGTTGGTTTTTTCTCTCTCTCTCTCTCTCTCTTTTTGGGAGATTTCAAGTTGTATGGGCAGAAAGTTGAAATAAGAGAGCTTGAAGGTAATGCAAGTGTCTAAACGTTTACTTTTGGTAATGCTTGAGTAATGTCGAAATTCAAGAGACAAATGTCAAAATTCAAGAATTGAGTACTCAAAATGTCAAAATGAAGAATCAATACTCCCTAATGATAAAGTGATTGAGTAGCAAGTTGATTAGCTCTTTTTTTTTTGTTTTTTTGTCTACAACGGTAATCGTCTAACTTACTCCTATTCTATGAAAGAATCTAGAGAGGTTTGTATGAAAGTTGAGAGGTAAATCATCAGATTAGACAAATTAAATAAATGCACACTCTGCTCTTTAAATTATTTAAAAATAAGAAGCATTATATTTTTTTGTGTGATGCACGGGATTGAACGCCGAATATGGTATTCAAAATCCTTTGGTATTTTAAAAAATAAGAAACACTATGTTTTTTGTGTGATTTACTAGACGGAGTTGAATCCCAAGCCTAATATTCAAAAGTCAAAATGATAGGAGAAGGGTTGTAGCGAGATTGAATGCTCGATCTAGTATTCAAAAGTCTATGAAGTTTTAAAAAATAAAAAAAAAATTTCTTATGTGATGTATTAAATAGGGTTGAATTCCGGTCGAATATTCAAAAGTTCACAAAAAATTAAGGGTGTAAGTGAGAAGCAATCTCGATTGAATATTTAAAGTCAAAATCACAAGATATATGAGCGCAAGGGAAAGCCTTTAATTCAAAATCTTCTGTTCATCGGAAAAAAAAAGGGGGGGCAAAACGTCGAATCAATACTAGCAAGTGGATTAGCTTTCGGCCATGCTGAATTCACTCAGGACACATGCAGAAAAGAATCATAAACATTTACTAAGACTTTAGCTTTGACTTAACTTTGACTAATGTCTCTAAACCGATGGTTACGTCTACGGTGGAAAGTTCACTTTTCTGCCCATAGTAGGCAGAACCAATGCAAGGAGGCCAACTGTGCTATGTGGGGACGCCATCTGGGCACCACCGGAGAAAGCCGGTTGTGCGTGGATAAAAAATGTAATATAGTTTAAAATTACAATAAAAGTCCTTTTAAAAAATTATTCATCACCTAATGCCCAATACTTATATTTGATAAATTAAAATAGTTAATTAAATATTCTATTATAATATAAACAACTATATGTCATTGAGTTGATTGAATAATATTTTTTTTTCTTTTTTTGCCATTTCAACTAGTTGTCAATTACGTTTCAATTGAAATAAAAATTTTATAATTATTTAAATTATTCAATAAAATTATCAATTTAAGATGAACATAAATATAAATACATTAAATTGTATTATTGAAATATTTGATTTAATATAAAGGAAAGACAAGAAGAAATACCAAGAAATTTTTTAAAAATTCATGTGAGTCTTTTATATTGGTAATTGTCTTTATTTGTTATTGTAATCGCAATGCCTAACCATAATCGATTGAAACTCATATCCACAAGTTATACAGCGATTTGTGTTATACTGTTTACAATTAAATTTACTATATACTCAAATTAAAATTTTCTTTTTTTCACTAAATTTTCTTTTATACATGATTTATGTGTTATCATTTATTTGTAATTAATTTAATGAAAAGATGCTCTTTAGGTTAAATGATATGTTTTGATAATGTGGATTACTTTTAAGGATTTTAATGAGATTTAGAACACATTTTTTATGCATTTAATCAAATTTACATTTTATTTCATTTGAAATATAATTATTTAAAACATAAGGGGCCATATTGATTAAATTTTCAAGTATAAGGGACCAAAAAATATAAAGTCAAACTTTTGACTAATTCTAACTTGATTTTGACCATTAGATATTGTAGTTTTCTATTAGTTATCCTAAATTTGCCTAAAATAAAAAATTTGGGACATATTTATTTTGGTCAAAATATCAAAAACCAGTTTAACTCATAGACCAAACTATGGGGGACCAAAATTGCACATCTTACTTTATTTTAATCCTGTTTGATATCCCAACTCTTCATTTTATATTTACGCTTCAATTATTTCAAATATCAAACTAAATTAAAAAATAAAAACTACCACAATATTTGTTTTGACATGTACAAAATTCACTAAATAATTTTAAAAATTTCACCTATTTTCCATTACAATAATTTTGTCTACTTTTCCATACCTTTGTTTTCTACGTTTTTTTTACATTCACTTTTTCGCTTTTCACTTTTCATTGGGACCCGTATCTCGATTGGAGTGTTCACAAAATATTTTCTAAGTAATTGGCATTAAATGATGAACATATTTTTAAGAGGGCTTTTATTGTAATTTTAAAATGTATTGCATTATTTCAGCCAAGCACAACCGACTTTCTACAGTGCCCGGTACATTATTTCTCTGTCCATCTTTGTGCGTGTCCCCACAGAACACCGTTGGCCTCCTTGCATTGCTTCTGCCCACTGTGGGTAGCAGATGGCGTCCCCACATAGCACAGTTGGCCTCCTTACATTGGTTCTGCCTACTATGGGCAGAAAAGCGAACTTTCCACCGTAGACGTAACCCTAAACCGATGAAGGACTAAAATAATTGTCCGCTGAATTGCATACCACAAACAGGAAAAAGCATTGCCACGTAGCATAGCATTGCCTCCCCGCTGCAAATGGCTGCCAAGACGCTGAGTCAATTGTCTACTTAATCTCTTCTTCTTCCTCAAAAAGATATGCATTTTAATTAAACCACTTTTCCAACGTTAAAGCAACCAAAAGCACATTGACAGTAGAAAAAAAAAGAAAAAGAAAAAGAAAAAATAGAGATTTCCAGCAAGAAAAAGGAGAATCAGAATCCTAGAAAACTTGTTCATCTTCTGATCAACAGATTCTGTTCCTTCTCTCCAAGACTTCTAAATTGGTATCTTTTCCTATTAGCATATAAATTATGTTTTCTATGGTTTTTTAAATGTACGTGGGGTTCAGACGATATGGGGGACCAACAGGAAAATGAGATTACTAGTTCTTCTTCGACAAAGAAGAATATGGAGATTTCAATTGCTGAAGCATCATCTATGTTTCCCGGGTTTCGGTTTTCTCCTACAGATGAAGAGTTAATATGTTTTTACCTGAAGAAGAAGGTTGAAGGGCTAGATAACTCTGTTGATGTCATTCCTGAAGTTGATATTTGTAGATTCGAGCCCTGGGACTTACCAGGTTCTTGTTTTTCAGTTACAATCGTATGATAGCTAGTTGATTTATTTGTTTCTCTTCCACTTTGTCCTATTGTTTCCCATTATTTGGAGAAGAAGAATAAAGGGGTAAATGGTTTGCAATGCTGTAAAGAATTAAGCATATAAATGTTTCTATCAGCAAGCATCATTAGAACATAAGTTGGGATGATTTTGTAATTTGTGTGTAGGTAGATTTCATTTTCATAATTTGCGCCTTTCCTCTCTAAATTTCAATTGTTTAGAGAGATGGCATAAAATATGAATGCTTATAATATTTGGACTTGTAACCTTACAAATGTTTTCTCTTTTTTTTGGTTGGGGGGGGGGGGTAGTGGGAATTATTTAGCTAGATAGGTCCCTCGTTTTTGTTGGACCGTTGGTCTAGTTACTCTGTTATTGTGATAAAAATTCGGTTCTGAAAGCGCTTTTTTGAAGGGAGGGGGCTTTAGAAATTGTGAAATTCCTTATGAAGGACATGAGACAGCAGAGGAGAGTCAAGTGGAAAAAATGCCTTTTTTTGTTTCCTTAAATGCATTGGCATGTTTGTAAGATATTGGAGCTGGATGTGATATGGCCATTATTTGGCCTGAATACTCTTGAAGACGAATGCTGTTGATTAAATCCTTGCAGGGGAAGGGAAAGGAAAAGGAAGGAGTAAGTATAAACCAAAGGAACGAGTTCCTTACTTGGAAAAGCATTGTAAATCTTTTTTTTGAGAATTTGGATACTTAGGTATCGATACGGTTTCTTCATTTGATGAGTTTAATTCCTTGCTATGAAGGTCAGATATGGCTGATGCGTGAAGTTTGTTGAAATCTTGGAAGTCCTGTTTAGCATAACCTGTTCAAAAATTGCTCTTTTCAGGCTTTCCTATGCCCAAATTACCTTTTTTGGCTCCCCTAATTTTAGTTTAGTAAAGAGAAGTTCATGGAACCAAAGACTCAAAAAACACAAGCCTTTTCTTCTTGATATGGAAAATTGAGGTTACTAGGGTTGAAATGAAAGTATGAGCTGGACTTCGAAGATTAAGGCTCCTAGGAGTTGAAAAGAAAGTATCAGCTGGACTTTGAGTAGCTGCTTTCAGGAATAACTTTAGTGTCTAGTACGGGTGATTTCTAAGGCAGGAAGGTAGCTGTAGCACCACATAGGTTGAATTAGTTTCAAGTCTTATAAGTACCTTAATATGAATCAGCTGGAGGCATTATCAGTTGTAGAAAACTTCCAAATTGCTAAATAAGCCAAAATCAGAGCAACTTCAAGAAAACTATGTCAGAACATTCTGATTTGTCACCTGTGCAAAGTGAAGGATTAAGTGGATATTGATGATCCATTGGCTTAAGTCTAAGCTGTTTAGAGTGAATGGAGAAACAGAGATGAAACAAAGAGCATAACAAGGTGAACTTCTTGTCAAATGGAAACACAATGTCCATAAAAATCTGAGGCCACCTGACATTTGGTTAGTACTTCATCTCAAATGAATTTATTAACTGCTAACGGGTAATTGATGTGACTAATTGCTCTATGCAGTAGTTCTTTCAAAGTCCTTTTATTTTTATTAGCATGGTTTTTATAGTTGATTGCTTCTCATGCTTGCCTCTGTAGGTAAATCTGTCATTCAATCAGATAAAGAGTGGTTCTTTTTTTCTCCTCGTGGAAGAAAATACCCAAATGGCTCCCAAAGTAAGAGGGCAACTGATCTTGGATACTGGAAAGCCACTGGAAAAGAACGTAATATAAAGTCAGGTTCGACTATAATTGGCACAAAGAGAACTTTGGTGTTTCACACAGGTAGGGCACCAAAAGGACAAAGGACCGAATGGATAATGCACGAATATTGCATGAGTGGAAAGTCACAGGTTAAATGGTGCTTTTGATGTAGCATTTTTCCTGATTGCCTTAGTTATCAAGTACCTTTTATAGGATGAAGCACCTTAATTATTATATGGGTTTCTTCTTTCTTGGTGCAGGATTTCATGGTTGTGTGCCGCCTTAGAAAGAACACTGAGTTCCATTTAGATGACTCATCACGAAGGAAACCTCAAGAAGGCAGACATCCATCAGCTGCAAACAACGATGCTACTGCTTCAGCCGGAATTGAGCAAACTGATGCTTCTGAAGGAGCCATGTTAGGCGACTGCTGTTCAAAGGAATGTAGTAGCAGCAACAATTCGCATTCAACTGAGCAGATTGAATCTGGATTTGAATGTGATGATAAAGCACCCAACGAATTGTCTCCTTACGCGTCTTCCAGCCACCAGAAGGTAAGCTGTTGCATGTCTTTTTGCCGAGGGATGCATCTAATGATTTATACCACAATAAATGGACTGTTTGTTCTGTGTTACATATACACTACTCTCGGGTCCCTATAATATCATTGTTTAACCGGTCGAAATTTCAGTTGTTTAACTGGTCCCTATAGTATAATACACTACTCTCAGGTCCCTATAATATCATTGTTTAACTGGTCGAAATTTCAGTTGGTGTCATATGCTGATAAAGCACTAGAAAAAAGAGCTATTCCATTAGCAGGATGTTTATTTTTATTTTAATCGGTGCCCAGATGCTTATTCAGTCTTCAAGGCACTTATTAGCTATCTGTGTCTTTGAGATCCAGGATTGTGACAGCATTGATGAGGATTGTTTTGCTGACATTATGAAAGATGATATCATCCAGCTAGATGATATCATCCAGCTAGATGATTCTGCAATCTACGCGAGTCCACAACACCTGCAAACGGTTGCACCAGAACCTGAGTCGCAGAATAAGTCTAAGCAGCCAGCCGAAGATACCCCATCCTGTAGTCTTCCTTTCCAGGGCACAGCAAATCGAAGGCTCAGATTGGGAAGGCAAAAACTTGAATACAATGAAGCTCATCCACTTAACAGGCACAGAGTCGACAAAGCTAACCTCCCTCCCAAGCTCGTCAGTCACGCAGATTTGCAGCAGCCGCCAAAATTGTTGGTTAGATTATTCTCTAACGTGGGGTCTGAGCGTTTATCCATATTCTTCATCGCTCTCATAATCCTGGCTGCGCTCTTCTTGTATGTGCAAGTTGGATAGTTCCTGAAAAGCAATTGCAGCTCTTTCTTTGTACGAAGGAGCTCCTGTAAAATAGTCTGTACAGAAACTGGGATGCATGTACGTACATGTCCTTCAACTTTATGGAGGTAATAGATAGATCAAGAAGCTTGCATTACCATTAGAATAGATTCCTATTGGCGTATATTCTCAGCTGTCTATGTAGACAAATGTACAGGGCTGTACAGAATATTACTAGATGTAAAACAGATGGCTCCTTTGAAAAAACATATCTTTCTTTATTAATCCCGTATTTTCCACGTGACAATGACAATTTTAGGATTGCCTCACTTTCGGATATCAAATGCGAATGTGTGGTGCACATTGCGCAGGCAACTTATGATTGCTAGTAATATCTCACGCGCTTTGTACGTGATGATTGTATTAATTCAAAGTATAGCACTTTGGAGATATTAAAATTCTTTGTGAAATTTTGATTATTAGTTTTAGAAAGAATAATTCAGTTCATTTAATCAATTATTGTAGAAACATTTTAAAATTTTGAAATCTTAGATGGGAATATTTTTTGAACCTTGTTTTTGACTTCTTTTCCAGATAAATCCTGTCTCATACTTTAACATACAAGTATTGATTCTCCACGAGAAATGTACATGCACATGTGGAGTTGGGAGTGACAAACAAAATTGATAAACATAGTAAAGTAAAGACTTAAATTATAAAATAATTTTTAGAGGGGTGTTGATGATGTACCACATTTAATTATTTCTAGCTAATTGTTTATATTTTCTTTTTAACTATGGAATTATTTTCTTATTAATTTGGTTTAATTAATTATTATATATATTTTATTTTGAATACATATACATCTAATTTATCCTTTTTGTTCCCGAAGGAAAAAGAATTATGGCAATGAAATAGTATTGGTTACTTGTTTACTGGTGAAGTATATGAACATTTTTCGTTATTTGATTGGATATGGCTAAGCTCAACCATAATCTCAATTAAAACTAAATTATTTTTTCATTTGTTTTTTTTTCCTTTTGTTGCTTGTCACGTCAATTTTTCTTTTCTTGTGATGAACTTAAATCACAATAATTGAGAGGCAATGTTTGTAGAGCTCGGACTATTTGCATTTTTTTTTTTAGTGTAAGTGATAGAACTCGAATCTGAATTTCTCACTTATACTCTCTTCTCCCAAATCATCTAACCCATCCTTCTACGCCCTCATATTTGCTCTTTATTTGAGTACTATTAGGGTTGATAAGGATGTAAATAGCCTGTGGGATTTCTGTTGTGCTTTTTTTCATATTTATACAAAAGTACACGACTCATGATCTTCTTATAAAAATTTTTCAAGACAATAAAGGATTTTTTTTCCTTGCATGTTTTTGGTTTGTGCTAAGAGCTTGTGTATTTTGGCATTAATATACGACAATCTTTAGTGGCTATTTAACATTTTCTCATTTGCTTTAAACAATAAATTTTAGGCACAAGAAATAATTGAAAATGGAGTGTAAAGGATGATAAATAGTTTTAAATGACAGAAATTCTCATCTTAATAACTAAAGTTATTTAATCAATTTTCATTTTAATTACTAATATTGTTGAATCAATTTCTGATGTTTCATCCATTTAATTAGTACCATAACTAAAATGAAATAACCCTAATTATTTGAGAAAAGAGTGCTTTGGGCATGGTCAAAACTAAGACAAAAGTTGTTTGGATTCCACTTACCTATAGACTATTCATACTTTTATAGATATAAACTCTGACTTTTGACTATCGACTTGGCTCGAAAGGTCAAATATTCTTGTCGTAATGGGACCGAAATGGGTGAAAATGACTTCAAAACTTGCCTCTCGTGGCGCTTTTGAATTTTGTTCATGTACACTAACTTTGTATGGGAGTATGAGACCAACGCTACCTTAAAATTATGCATCAAACTCCGTAAAAGAAAATGTCAAATTGCACTAATAAGTACATCAGGTTCGGTAAAAGGCTAAAAGCAAATATCAATTGCACTAATCATACCTTTTCTTAATTGTAGGGTATAAATGAATCTAATCGAATCGAACAGCCGAGTGTTCAAACTTATTCGATTAGTTTAACGAGTTTAAACTTGTCTTATTGATTTGTTGAAACAAATTTGAACGACCTTTTATATTGAATTTGAATGTTATCAAACATAAAACGCTGTTCAATTTTGATTTTATTAATTAAAGAACCAAACTCGAACAAACTCTTATCAATGCAAAGGCAATTCAAGTATCGAATAATTGAGTTCACTTTTCAGTCTTATTTGTACCTTTCTTCGTGTATTCCTCGCACCAGCAGCCCAGAAACACTGACCAGATCGGCAAAGGCATTAAGGAACACGTTAGATAAGCCTAACATCATGTTCATTTGGCGTTTTATTTGACTAGAAAAAAGCACATCCATTGTACGTCATAGTAAAGATTAACATAGACTTGTATTTATTCGGTTAATATAAATTGATTTACTTAACAAACTAATTTTGAGAACCAAATAGTTTTTATTTTTTTAGCAAAGGAAAAACAAACTGTCCTAGAAATCCTTACTAACACGATGCACAAGTAGAAAAGTCATCTTAATTGGATACAAATTTAATTGAACGTAACGCAAAATTCTAGCTTTGAATCACAATTAGATTTGGATTCCTTTGTTATTATAGAGTAATATTGAACCACTTTAGAGTTAAACAACTATTTGTTCACATAGAATTTTTCTTTTTCAACCACTTGATCTCTTTCATTTTCTTCAAAAGAAAATCATTCCCTAGGATCTCCTTCTCCTTCAAGACTTC
This sequence comes from Coffea humblotiana, assembly GCA_023065735.1. NCBI lineage: Eukaryota > Viridiplantae > Streptophyta > Magnoliopsida > Gentianales > Rubiaceae > Coffea > Coffea humblotiana. The sequence continues at coordinate 24,882,668 of CM041208.1, read as the reverse complement.
TACTTTACAACATATATTCATGCAGAGACACACTCACAATGTCATACTTTATTCTCACGAATTTCCACTCCCTTATTCAATTTCTATCAATATCTAGAACCCATAAAAAAGAAACTCTCTATAGTATTTTTTTTTTCCTTTTTCACTTGAGAAACTAAATCTGTTGAGTTAAAATTTGTACATCAGCTTCAGTAAAAGCATGTCAATTGCATTAATCATACTTCAACTGAGTTGTACCTTCCTTCTTCGCGTTTTCCTCTGCAGCTCAGAGAAACTGGCCAGATCGGAAAAGGCTGCTCTTATTTACTTCTTACTGGATTGAACTAATGAAACAAGGAACGTGTTCAATTTGTATACGTCCATGTTCATTTGGCATAGACTAAAAACGTGTTTGATTTGACTTCATTCGACTAAAGGGGATGTAGGAAAACTATGAATGACAAATCCACAGTCAATTCAGTACGATCCATCCAATCGTATTACACTTCTACATTCATCCTTCTGTTGAAGATTTGAAAATGAACACATCTAGCACGCTAATAAATTAGGGATAATTTCAGAAACCTCCCCCGAGGTTTCTGACACTTTCACTGACATTCCCTGAGATTCTCAAAATTTCACTAACCTCCCTTGATAGGAAATTGGGCCCCTTTTCTGACATCATAAAGGCCAAAATTACAAATATATCCTATGAAGTTGGGGTTTATTACTACCGTTTAGTTGGAAAAAAAGGCATCTAAAGTGATTAATTAAACTTAACAACAATAACACAAACTTGATGCATGATACATGAATTAAAGCTGGATTAGGAATAAGGCGCCAATTGAGCTGCAATATTGGCGCCATTTTTGTGCCTGCTGTGATTTGACAAGAAGATAACATATCACTTATATGTGATCTTATATGACATTCTGGACATAGGAAAAGAAACAGAGGAAATAACAAGAACAAAAATGGAAAGGAAATTGTGATCAAACCAGTGGTCCTGATATGCATTGGAGTATTACTTTCACATAATTAATTTATGTTAAATACAAAACCTACCAGTTTCCCTTCGTAAAAAATATGAGTGTAATACTTTTTGAATTTTACTTACAACCATTTGTATATTTAATATAAATTAAATGATTCAGAGTAAAATGCTCATAAATAACTATTACTTTGTTCATGTAATAGAGGAAACCTATAAAGAGCTGATATGTTATGGGCAATTTCTTTTTTTTTTTTACTTTCACGTATTTAATTTATGTTAAATACAAAACCTACTAGTTTTCCTTTTGTAAAAATATTAGTGTATCACTTTTTAAATTTTACTTACAAACATTTATGTATTTAATATAAATTATATGATTCAGAGTAAAATACCTATAAATAGCTAGTACTTTACTCATATAATAGAAGAAACCCGTAAAGAGTTAGTAAAAAGTGGGTAATTTCTTTTTTTACTTTCACGTATTTAATTTATGTTAAAAACAAAACCTACTAGTTTCCCTTTCATAATAATATTAGTGTAACACTTTTTAAATTTCACTTATAAACATTTATATATTTAATATAAATTAAATGGTTCAAAGTAAAATGCTCATAAATAGCTAGTACTTTATTCATATAATGGAAGAAACTCGTAAAGAACTGGTATGTTATGGATAATTTTTTTTTACTTTCAAATACTTCATTTATATTAAATACAAAATATGCTAGTTTTTCTTTCGTAAAAATATTTGTGTAACGGCTTTTGAATTTTATTTGCAAATATTTATGTATTTAACATAAATTAAATGATTCAGAATAAAATGCCCATAAAAATCTGGTACTTGGTTCATGTAATAGAGAAAAGTCATAAAGAGTTGGTACTTTATGGGATATTTCTTTTTTTTTTAAAATATTTAATTTATGTTAAATAGATAACCTACTAGTTTTTTTTCGTAAGAAATTATTGTAACACTTTTTGAATTTTACTTAAAAACATTTATATATTTATTATAAATTGAATGTTTGAGAGTAAAATGTCCACAAAAAACTAGTATTTTGAATAGGTAATGCCCATTTGCCCATAAACTACATCACCTGAAGTTTATTAATTGTTAATTATTTTGTAGTGCTTTGTCATTCCTTTGCTAATAATAAGATAATATTTTTTTTGAAAAACCTTACGTAACCCAAGTCAAGATCAAAGAAATGAAAAAAAGTGGTACAGATTCATAAACAAAAAACGCATTAGTCTAATGAGTTTTTGTACAAAATCGCGCATTTCCGAAATGTGTTTTTCCTCAGAGGTAGTTAAGTTGCTTTGCTTTATATGCTATTGCTACTGAATGTGCAAAAATCTGGCCGTTGCAAAATCTGCCAAATAATTGTTGCATGGCACGTCTGGTGCTTACACTTTTTTGTATTGCACTTACACCCCCTCACTTTAGTAATCAGTCCAAATCATTTATTCTTCTTTCAATCTTCTACTAATACAAGGGGCAAAAATCTTCTACTAAAATGCTATTGCTACTGAATGTGCAAAAATCTGGCCGTTGCAAAATCTGCCAAATAACTGTTGCATGGCACATCCGGTGCTTACACTTTTTTGTATTGCACTTACACCCCCTCAACTTTAGTAATCAGTCCAAATCATTTATTCTTCTTTCAATCTTCTACTAATACAAGGAGCAAAAGGGCAGCCATGGAATAAAAATACCTTCTCACACATGAAAATAATATTGTAATATGATTTGGACTGCATTGTTACCAAAAACTCAAAAGCAAGGGAGGTCAGTGAAATTTTGAGAACCTCAGAGGATGTCAGTGAAAGTGTCAGAAACCTCAGGGGAGGTTTCTGAAATTATCCCTATAAATTAATTTAATTAGCCTTTGCCGTCCAATCCATAACCACTTTAGTACTTGATTTAGACCACTTCTTTGTCATCTCCTGACTACTTACATACCTGTTGCAATTGTTTTGTGACTATATAAGCCTCATCATCATGGCTCATATGGGAATTACTAGTACTACATAGACAAACACTACTGACATTAGTACCATGGCAAACATGGCAATCGCCTCAAATATTATGAAAAGGTAAGACAAATCATTTCTAGTGATTGAATTTGATCATCTTTGTAAAGTTTTACTTATAATCAATCCAACATGAAATTTCTTCTTTCTGTTTTCTGAAATATTTTCTGGGTTTTTAAAGATATTTGCAAATAGTGACATGTATTTCTTGCTCTAGGCTTCAAGGCAAGGTTGCACTGATAACTGGTGCTGCTAGCGGTATTGGCGAGTCCACCGCTAGACTTTTTGTCAAACATGGAGCGAAAGTTGTCATTGCTGACATTCAAGATGATTTGGCCAAGAAAGTATGCCAAGATTTGGATCCTTCATCAGCTTCACATGTTCACTGTGATACAACTCAAGAATCTGATATAGAAAATGCAGTGAACACTACTGTTTCTAAGTATGGGAAGCTAGACATCATGTTCAACAATGCTGGTATAGCGGGATCAGGCACATCCAACATTCTTGACGATAAAAAATCTGATTTTGAACGCGTAATCAGCGTAAACCTTGTAGGTGTATTTTTAGGCGCAAAACATGCTGCAAGAGTGATGATCCCTAATCGCTGTGGCAGTATAATAAATACAGCAAGTGTATGTTCTATCCTAGGCGGAGGTGCTCCTCATGCTTACGTGAGTTCAAAGCATGCTGTGGTAGGCCTAACAAGAAATACTGCTATTGATCTCGGACGATATGGCATTCGCGTGAACTGTCTGTCGCCCTACTATGTTCCCACGCCTTTGGCGGCGGATGTCGTCGAAAGAATCTATGGTGGAGTTTCTAAAGTATATAAGTATCTGGATGGTGCAGAACTGAAGGCAGAAGATGTAGCTGATGCAGCTCTTTACTTGGCAAGTGATGACTCCAAATATGTCAGTGGGCACAACCTTGTGGTTGATGGAGGCTACACTATTGTTAATTCAGGTGTCTGTATGTTTGAGAACTCACAAAAATGAGGAGTTTTCAATATTTTGCAGAATGGATGCAAAGAAATGATCTAAGAATCCTTTATCTCTGCAAAAGTCTGAAATATGTACCTCTGAATTTCTCATGAACCACTAAAGAATTTCCAGTCACGATATTCGATTAGTCAAGGATGTAACTAGATTGAGCAAAAATCTATGTTCAGAAGCAACATGCTCTGTACTTTCACAAGTGAAGAAGAAGGAAATTTCTAGTTTTATTACAAAGATATCCTCTCTGATTTGACCTTAAATCTGTTTTCTCATCTTAAAACCTGCTCTATGGGCCCGATATTTGCACCTCCAAAGCTTGATGATTCTGCGTGAGATTAAATGTTAGTCCAGAACGCCTGCCAATGTTTGATTTGCAACAAATTCTCGTTCCATTGGTTGCCAATGGTTCCTTTACCGAGTCTTGAAAACGTGACTTTGTTTGATGTCTATTTCCATTCTTATTGGCAACAAAGCAAATCATAGATTGGCTGAAATCTGAAACTAATGTAAGATGTGGTGCATATTTTAAGCAGATGTGTTGACTCGTCCAAACCCGTCCATCAATAACCCGTCTACCCATTAATTTTGAGTGGGTCTAAATGGGTACCCAATTAAACCCATTTAATTGATGGGCAGTGGATTGACTCGCCTCCCTCATTTATACCCATTTAAAATAATTATACATTTAAACTCAACTTTTAATGAGTGTTAAACAAATAAATTTGATTACTGAGAAAGTATTTGAATTTGTTGTTCTCCAACAATTAGTTTAGCTTTGGCCGTTTAAAATTCCTCTAGGTTGTTTGGATTACTGAGAAAGTATTTGAATTTGTTGTTCTCCAATTAGTTTAGCTTTGGCCGTCCAATCAATAATCACTTTGGGACTTGATTTAGACCCTACTTCTTTACCATCTTGAGACCATTTACATAATTCTTGCAATTATTTTGCATCTATGCATATAAGCCTCGTCATGGCTCACATGAGAACTAGTAGTATTACTCCATAGACAGCACTAGCATTAGTGCCATGGCCTCAAATATTTTGAGAAGGTAAAGCACTTACCCATCGTTTAAATAGTGATTGCATCTGATCATCTTTGCTAAGTTTACTTACAACCAATTCAACATGAAATTTCTTCTGCTCTCCGTTTTCTGTTATATTTTCTGGGGTTAGATATCTGCATATAGTGATAAAACTTGTATTTCTTGCTCCAGGCTTGAAGACAAGATTGGTTTGGTCACTGGTGCAGCTAGTGGAATTGGCAAGTCCGCTGCTAGACTTTTTGCTAAACATGGAGCAGAAGTAGTCCTTGCTGACATTCGAGGTGATTTGGCTGATAAAAGTTTGCCAAGATTTGGATCCTTCTTCAACTTCATTTATTCATTGTGATGTAACTCAAGAATCTGATATACATCTCTTACTAACCAACAACCAAACAAACCATCGACAACAAAGAAACAATAAATAAAAAGCTAACCAAGCAAAAGCCACCAAACACTCTTTAGACCGATTCTATTCATTGCCAACTCTTCACAACAATTCAACTATCCAAAAAAAAAAAAAGTGATAGTTAAATACTACAAATTCTAGGTAATTGAGTGCTAGATTTGAGTCTTAGTTGTATTTGTAGAAAAATAAAGAAATAGAGAGCTTAGAAAATTTTGCAAGACATTTTTTTTGGGCCCAATCTTAAGGTTCAACACTCATGATTAGTGGAAATTTACACGTAGCTGTTTACTCTAGATTTGTCAGCCACGAGGAATGTGGGCTCATAATAAAGTCAGGTTCGACTATAATTGGCACAAAGAGAACTTTGGTGTTTCACACTGGTAGGGCACCAAAAGGACAAAGGACCGAATGGATAATGCACCAATATTGCATGAGTGGAAAGTCACAGGTTAAATGGTGCTTTTGATATAGCATTTTTTCCTGATTGCCTTAGTTATTAAGTACCTTTTATAGGATGAAGCACTTTAAATATTATATGGGTTTCTTCTTTCTTGGTGCAAGATTTTGTCAGGAACTTCACTAATAAGAAGAAAACGGTTGACGCTTTATTCATAAAGATGTGCGTTTTGAGTATAAGTAGTAGAGGATGGAAACTACGTCGTTGGACTTAAGTTGATAGTTAGTCCTTAATTGTACTTCGTTAGAAATAATTGCATAAATAGCCCTGCTTTTGTAACTGAAGGTTGTTGGGTAAATTTGTAGAACAGACATTCTCTTTCCTTTCTCTTTCTTTTCTATTATTCTCTCTCTTTTCTCTATTTTCTTCTTCTTTCTCAATTTCCGTTCTCTTTTTCTTTTTGGATTCCGGCCAATACTCCGGTGGCTAAATCTCAGAACCTGACATTTGGTATCAGAGCTGCTGATCCTTGGCTACTGAGATATCGCCATGGCAAAAAATACTAGATATCGATCACTGGAAGACCAACTTAAGAAACAGGAGAGCAAACTACAAGAAATAGCAGAGACCATGACCGCAATTCAGGCTTCGGGACAGAACGAGTTGCAGGAAAAACTCCACGACGAAATGGAGCACAATAACTCCAGATTGGAGGCAATAGTAGGGAATTTGGATCAGAAATTCAGCAAGATGGAGCAAAAGTTCAACACACTGTTGAAGGTGATGATGAAGGAGAAAGGACTTCAGGATAGTGACGGAAGGGCTCCGGAACCACTCCCACCAACCCCGCCCGCACATCTGAAATTGATGACTCCAAATGAGTTGGCAGGTCACCTACATCAAACTAGAGCTAAAATGTTTGTACCTAATTTGCCAAGATTGAATTTACCTATGTTTTCTTCTGGTAACCCTAGAAAATGGCTGAGAAAATGTCAGAAGTATTTCTTGAACTATCAAATACCCGCGAACCAGAAGATAGATTTGGTTGAAATGTTTTTGGAGGGAAAAGCTGATAATTGGTTCCAAGGGGTGAAACTAGCCAGGCCTAGGTTATCTTGGGAAGAATTTAGTGAACTGTTGTGCGAAAGGTTTTCTGGAAAAGGATCTCTTGACATAGTAGAGGAGTTTAATAAATTGCAACAAAAGAGACAGTCGATTAATATGAGGAAAAATTTATAGAACTAAAAACATTAATGCTGACTAGGAATCCCAGACCAGATGAGTCATATTTCGTTTTTAGTTTTATTAGTGGCTTGAAGGATGAAATCAAACCTATTGTGAAGATGTTCAAACCACAATCCCTACCAAAGGCCTTTGAAGTGGCTGAATTACAAGAATATGCCTTGGAAATTCAGTCTAAACAGTCAAAACCATCTGAAAAGGTTGCAGTAGAACCTAAATTTGAGATGTATAAGAGTCATGCCAATGGTCCGAGCCATTCTAATTCATATAAGCTTCTTGCAATTGCCCCTAATACCAAGAAGACTGAGTATGTACACAACGAGATTGGGAGAATCTCAGCTAAAGAATAGCAGTATAGACGTAAACATAATTTGTGCTACAGGTGTGGGGAGAGGTTTGGAATGGGGCATCAGTGTAAATCAGGGAATTTGAACTGTTTAGGTATTGAGGAGGAGAAAGAGGCTGACTTTGAGGATGCAATAGGAGAACAAGATGAACACACAGGCAGAGTAGGTGAACTTGCAGAGGTGTCTTTGAATGCTTTGTCTGGTGCCATAAAGAGGAAGTCAATTTTGTTGATGGGTAATATGGGAGGCTTACCAGTTAAGATCCTAGTTGACACAGGGAGCTCTCATAGCTTCATTCATCACAGGCTTGTCAATCTGCTGCATTTGCCCTATCAATCTGTAAGTCCCTTCATTGTGACCTTGGCAGATGGGACGGACATAACCAGTGGAGCAATTTGTCCTAAAGTGGCGTGGCTGATACAAGATTACCAATTCCAGTTTGATTTGAAGGTAATGGAGTTTGGAGAATGGGATATCATCCTGGGTGTGGATTGGATGTGTCAATTCAGTCCTATTACTTTCGACTTTCACACTTAGAGCATTGTTCTCAGTAGTAGGGGGAATTACTTCACCTTCAAGGCTTCATTAATCAGCCTGCAATAGAGCTAGTGAGAGGCAGAGATCTCAGAACTTTCATTCAGGAGAAGCAAAGGAACTGTGCAACACTACAGGCAGAATTCAAAGAGGATCAAGAGGAGAATATTCCAGAGTCTATAGAAAAGGTACTGCAATAGCATTCACAGGTGTTTGCTACTCCAAAAGGCCTATCTCCAGAAAGGGAGCTGGATCACCAGATTATCCTTAAACCAGGAGCTGAACCCTTTAAACTCAAACCATACAGGTACCCTCACTCCTATAAAGCAGAAATTGAGAAACAGGTTGCTGAGATACTTACCAATGGGATCATTATACACAGTACAAGTCCCTTTGCCTCACCTGTATTGTTGGTTAAGAAGAAAGATAATTCTTGGTAATTCTTGGAGGTTATGTATAGACTATAGAAAACTGAATGAGCTGATTGTTAAAGATAGGTTTCTCATCCCAAACATTGATGAATTACTAGATGAATTGCATGGCACAAAGTATATGTCCAAACTAGACCTCAGGGTTGGTTACCATCAACTGAGGGTTAAAACAGTAGACACTCACAAGACTGCCTTTCAAACACATCATGGGCATTTTAAATTTCTAGTAATGCCATTTGGGCTGACAAATGCACCAACTACCTTTCAGGCCTTGATGAATAGAATATTTCAGCCATTTTTGAGAAAGTTTGTATTGGTTTTTTTTTATGACATCTTAGTTTACAGCCCCACCTTAGAGCTTCATGCACAACATTTACAAATTGTACTCAGAATTTTGGCTAATAACCAACTATACTGCAAGAGATCCAAATGCTCATTTACTAAAACATCCGTGGAGTACCTGGGGCATGTGATCTTTGATGTTGGGATAAGCATGGACTTAGCCAAAGTAGAATGCAGAAGGACTTGGCCTACCCCTAGCACGGTCAAGGAATTGAGGGGTTTTTTGGGGTTGACTAGGTATTACAGAACGTTCATTAAGGGTATAGGGTGATCTGTAAGCCTCTAACTTAGCTACTCAAGAAGGAGAGTTTTATATGGAGGCTTACTTAGCACCAGTACTAAGCATGCCAGATTTTGATCTTCCTTTTGTAATAGAAACATATGCTTGTGGAGTAGGTATTGCAGCAATACTGATGCAGCAAGGATACCCTATTGCATTCCTTAGCAAGGCTTTGTCAAATCAGAACCTGGGATTATCTGTGTATGAAAAGGAGCTATTTGCCCTGGTGCTAGCTGTAACTAAATGGAAGCATTACCTGGCTGGCCATCACTTTGTCATTAGGACTAATCATCATGCTCTTAAACACTTATTGGAGCAGAGACTTACACATCCACTGCAACACAAGTGGCTCACCAAATTGTTGGGGCTAGACTATGAGGTACAATACAAGAAAGGATCAGACAATGAAATAGTTGATGCCCTATCTAGAAGAAAGGTAGAAGAAATCAGTGATAGCAATGCAGCAACACACCACATGTGTGCCATTTCCACAGTACAACCAGCTTGGATACAGGAGTTTATTGAAAGCTATAATGGGATGTAGAAGCTCAACAGAAAATAACTTAGCTACTGTTGGACCCTAATGAAGACTCAGATTATCACTTGGATAAGGGAATGCTTAAATTCAAAGAAAAACTGTACGTGGGGTCTACTAACAATATCAGAAACAACCTGATCAAAGTCTTGCATGGCTCAGCAGTGGGAGGACATCTGGACAGAGGGGATATTTACACAGGATACAGACTCTATTCTACTGGCTTGGAATTAAACAGGATGTCATTCAGTTTGTACGATCATGTGATGTTTGTCAAAGGAGCAAACATCAAAATGTTCCTTACCCTGGACTTTTACAACCTATTCTAGTACCTCAACAAGCTCGGTCGCATATATCCATGGATTTCATTGAGCAGCTTCCCTTATCTCATGGTTTTGGCACTATTTTGGTGGTGGTAGATTGATTAACCAAGTTTAGTCATTTTACAAGGCTCACACATCCATATATTGCACAGCATATAGCTCAGGTTTTCCTTGACAATGTGTATAAACTACATGGTCTGCCAGAATCAATAATTTCTGATAGAGACAAAATTTTCATTAGTAGATTTTGGCAAGAACTATTCAATTTGTTGGGAATAGGCTTGCACTACAGTTCTTCCTACCACCCTCAGTCTGATGGTCAAAGTGAGAGAGTAAATCAGTGCTTGGAGAATTACCTGAGATGCATGTGCAGTGAGCATCCCTCCCATTGGAGTAGCTAGTTGCCTACAGCTGAGCTCTGGTATAATACTAATTTTCATACTAGCTTGCAAGTCACACCATTCGAAGCACTATATGGATACAAACCAAACCATATTCCATTGGGACCTTTCCATGATAGTGTCATACCTGCTGCAGTTAGCATGGTACAGGATAGGTTCCAAGTTATATCCCTCATCAAAGAGAATCTCGCCAAGGCTTAGAATCGCATGAAACATTTCACAGTCAGACACAGGACTAAACGAACTCTACAAGTGGGCGATTGGGTGTTCCTCAAATTGTAGCCTTATAGGTAGCAAACCGTAGCCATTAGAAAGAGTCTGAAACTCACTGCTAAGTATTTTGGACCCTTCCAAGTGATTGCAAACGTGGAAGCATTGGCCTACAAATTACTGTTACCGGAAGGAGCTCGGATTCACCCTGTATTCCATGTTTCCTTGCTAAAAAAGAAGGTGGGGAATGTTCAGTCTGTTGAGCCCACATTACCAGCATTGGATACAGCAGGTCAATGTTTGCTTAAGCCTGAGAAAGTTCTTAAAAAGAGAGCAACCAGGCGCAACTCTCATGTCGTTGTTCAATACTTGGTGAAATGGAATCATTTACCGGAGTCAGAATCATCCTGGGAGGACAAGGACTTCATTGACAAGCAGTTTCCAGATTTCCAAGCTTGAGGACAAGCTTTGCTTAAGGGGAAGGGATTGTCAGGAACTTCACTAATAAGAAGAAAAGGGTTGACGTTTTATTCATAAAGATGTGCGTTTTGAGTATAAGTAGTAGAGGATGGAAACTACGTCATTGGACTTAAAGTTGACAGTTAGTCCTTAATTGCAGTTCGTTAGAAATAATTGTATAAATAGCCCTCCTTTTGTAACTGAAGGTTGTTGGGTAAATTTGCAGAACATACATTCTCTTTCCTTTCTCTCTCTTTTCTGTTATTCTCTCTCTTTTCTCTCTTTCTTCTTCTTTCTCAATTTCCGTTTCTCCTTTTCTCTTTGGATTCCGGCCAATACTCCGGTGGCTAAATCTCGGAAGCTGACAGATTTCATGGTTTGTGTGCCGCCTTAGAAAGAACACTGAGTTCCATTTAGATGACTCATCACGAAGGAAACCTCAAGAAGGCCAGACATCCATCAGCTGCAAACAACAATGCTACTGCTTCAGCCGGAATTGAGCAAACTGATGCTTCTGAAGGAGCCATGTTAGGCGACTGCTGGTCAAAGGAATGTAGTAGCAGCAACAATTCGCCATTCAACTGAGCAGATTGAATCTGGATTTGAATGTGATGATAAAGCCACCCAACGAATTGTCTCCTTACGCGTCTTCCAGCCACCAGAAGGTAAGCTGTTGCATGTCTTTTTGGCCGAGGGATGCATCTAATGATTTATACCACAATAAATGGACTGTTTGTTCTGTGTTACATATACACTACTCTCGGGTCCCTATAATATCATTGTTTAACCGGTCGAAATTTCAGTGTTTAACTGGTCCCTATAATATAATACACTACTCTCAGGTCCCTATAATATCATTGTTTAACTGGTCGAAATTTCAGTTGGTGTCATATGCTGATAAAGCACTAGAAAAAGAGCTATTCCATTAGCAGGATGTTTATTTTTATTTTAATCGGTGCCCAGATGCTTATTCAGTCTTCAAGGCACTTATTAGCTATCTGTGTCTTTGAGATCCAGGATTGTGGACAGCATTGATGGAGGATTATTTTTGCTGACATTATGAAAGATGATATTATCCAGCTAGATGATTCTGCAATCTACGCGAGTCCACAACACCTGCAAACGGTTGCACCAGAACCTGAGTCGCAGAAAAAGTCTAAGCAGCCCAGCCGAAGATACCCATTCCTGTAGTCTTCCTTTCCAGGGCACAGCAAATCGAAGGCTCAGATTGGGAAGGCAAAAACTTGAATACAATGAAGCTCATCCACTTAACAGGCACAGAGTCGACAAAGGCTAACCTCCCTCCCAAGCTCGTCAGTCACGCAGATTTGCAGCAGTCGCCAAAATTGTTGGTTAGATTATTCTCTAACGTGGGGTCTGAGCGTTTTATCCATATTCTTCATCGCTCTCATAATCCTGGCTGTGCTCTTCTTGTATGTGCATTTTTAAAGTGCATTCCATGACATGCTGTAGTGCATTTCTTTAACACCAGAATAAGATGTTTTTATGTTTGCTCTCTTCAAACCACCCCCAACCCCCCCCCCCCCCCAACATCCCTCTCTTTTCTCTTTTTTAAGGAAAAATGAGAGAGGCTATGAAACACCAGTTTTGTTACCTACTGACTGGCTTTGAGAAATGCATCATGGCTCCTGTGATGCTTTGGGATTATGGTAATTTTATTTTTCAACGAATTGAATCTGTTGAAGACTATATACACTTATTTCAGTTTAATTGTCAAGATGAAATAGATTTGATTGTGAAGTTTCTTTTCTGATTTTACCTTTCACCTTTGGAATGCAACTTTGCAAGTTTTTGTTGAGTTGATAATTTTGGAGCACCTATCTGATATTTTGAGTACCTCTCCTATGGTTCAGGTTTTTCATTAATAATCTTAATGTAAGATTAATTCTTCTGAACCGTACCTCTTTTATGTTTTGGAGTCTTTGATGATTTGGAGTCTTGATGAATATTTGTAGTGTAGGATTGATGTTTCTGGATGTTGATGATGTACCACATTTAATTATTTCTAGCTAATTGTTTACAGACTATTCATACTTTTATAGATATAAACTCTGACTTTTGACTATCGACTTGGCTCAAAAGGTCAAATATTCTTGTCGTAATAGGACCGAAATGGGTGAAAATGACTTCAAAAACTTGCCACTTGCGGCTTGTGCTTTGATGTCTAATTATACGATATGGCACTTGTGACTTTTGTTCATGTACACTGACTTTGTATGTGAGTATGAGACGAACGCTACCTTAAAATTATGCATCAAACTCTGTAAAAAAAAAAAAATTTCAAATTGCACGTCAGGTTCGCTAATAGGCTAAAAGCAAATATCAATTGCACTAATCATACCTTTTCTTAATTGTAGATGTATAAATGAATCTAATCAAATCGAGCACCTTAGTGTTCAAACTTGTTCAATTAATTTAATGAATTTGAAAATTTATTCAAACTTGTCTTATTTATTTATCGAACCAAATTTGAACGACCTTTTATATTGAGTTTGAATGTTATCAAATATAAAACGCTGTTCAATTTTAATTTGACTAGTTGGTGAACTAAACTCGAACAAACTCTTATCAAGGCAAATCAATTCAAATATCGAATAATTGGGTTCACTTTTTAGTTTTTAGTCTTATTTGTACCTTTCTTCTTCATGTTTTCCTCCCATCAGCAGCCCAAAAACATTGACCAAATCGGCAAAGCCATTAAGAAACACGTTAGATTAGCCTTACATCATGTTCATTTGGCGTAGACTAAGACATTTGTATTTGACTAGAAAAAAGCACATCCATTGTACGTCATAGTAAAGTTTAACACAGACTTGTATTTATTCGGTTAATATAAATTGATTTACTATTATCAAAAAATAATTGATTTACTTAACAAACTAATTTTGAGAACCAAATATTTTTTATTTTTTTAGCAAAGGAAAAACAAACTGTCCTACAAATCCTTACTAACACAATGCACAAGTAGAAAAGTCATCTTAATTGGATACAAATTTAATTGAACCTTACGCAACATTCTAGCTTTGAGTTACAATTAGATTTGTATTCCTTTGTTATTATAGAGTAATATTGAACCACTTTAGAATTAAACAACTATTTGTTCACATAGAATTTTTCTTTTTCAACCACTTGATCTCTTTCATTTTTTTCAAAAGAAAATCTTTCCCTAGGATCTCCTTCTCCTTCAAGACTTCTACTTTACAACATATTCATGCGGAAACACACTCACAATGTTATATTTTATTCTCACGACTTTCCACACCCCTTTTCAATTTCTATCAACATCTAGAACCCATTAAAAAGAAACTCTCTATAGTATTTTTTTTTTCCTTTTTTTTGACTCTTTTCACTTGAGAAACTAAGGCCTTGTTTGACGGACAAGTTTTTTGTCAAGTTTGTCTGATACAAGTTTTTTAAAAACTTTAACTACAGTAAAAATCTCTCAAAGTTTTTAAACTATACATTTCAAAATATTCAAAAATTTACACACTTCAAAAATTTTTTTAAAAACCTTCTACAATAAACTACAGTAAAATTTTAAATAAATATCCAAAAAACTCAGTTACCAAGCTGGCCTAAATCTGTTGATTTAAAATTTGTACATCAGCTTCAGTAAAAGCATGTCAATTGCGTTAATCATACTTCAGCTCAGTCGTACCTTCCCTCTTCGTGTTTATCTCGTGTCTGCAGCTCAGAGAAACTGGCCAGGTCGTAAAAGGCTGCTCTTAAATTAGTATACGTTTATGTTCATTTGGCATAGACTAAAAACTATGAGGAAAACTATGAATGACATATCCACAGTCAATTCAATACGATCCATGCAATCGTAATACACTTCTACATTCATCTTTCTGTTGAAGATTTGAAAATGAACACATCTAGCCTTTGCCGTCCAATCCATAACCACTTCTTTGTCATCTCCTGATTACTTACATACCTGTTGCAATTGCTTTGTGACTATATAAGCCTCGTCATCATGGCTCATATGGGAATTACTAGTACTACATAGACAAACGCTGACATTAGTACCATGGCAAACATGGCAGTCGCCTCAAATATTATGAAAAGGTAAGCACTTACAAATCATTTCTAGTAATTGAATTTGATCATCTTTGTGAAGTGTTACTTATAATCGATCCAACATGAAACTTCTTCTTTGACAAATCATTTCTAGTAATTGAATTTGATCATCTTTGTGAAGTGTTACTTATAATCGATCCAACATGAAACTTCTTCTTTCTGTTTTCTGTGATATTTTCTGGGTTTTTAAAGATATTTGCAAATAGTAACATGTATTTCTTGCTCTAGGCTTCAAGGCAAGGTTGCACTGATAACTGGTGCTGCTAGTGGTATTGGTGAGTCCACCGCTAGACATTTTGTCAAACATGGAGCGAAAGTAGTCATTGCTGACATTCAAGATGATTTGGCCAAGAAAGTATGCCAAGATTTGGATCCTTCATCAGCTTCACATGTTCACTGTGATGTAACTCAAGAATCTGATATAGAAAATGCAGTGAACACTACTGTTTCTAAGTATGGGAAGCTAGACATCATGTTCAACAATGCTGGCATAGGGGGATCAGGCACATCCAACATTCTTGACGATAAAAAATCTGATTTTGAACGCGTAATCAGCGTAAACCTTGTAGGTATATTTTTAGGCGCAAAACATGCTGCAAGAGTGATGATTCCTAATCGCTGTGGCAGTATAATAAATACAGCAAGTGTATGTTCTACCCTAGGCGGAGGTGCTCCTCATGCTTACGTGAGTTCAAAGCATGCTGTAGTAGGCCTAACAAGAAATACTGCTGTTGATCTCGGACGATATGGCATTCGCGTGAACTGTCTGTCGCCCTACTTTGTTTCCACGCCTTCGGCAGCGGATTTCGTCGAAAGAATCTATGGTGGAGTTTCTAAAGTATATACGTATCTGGATGGTGCAGAACTGAAGGCAGAAGATGTAGCTGATGCAGCTCTTTACTTGGCAAGTGATGACTCCAAATATGTCAGTGGGCACAACCTTGTGGTTGATGGAGGCCACAGTATTGTTAATTCAGCTATGTGTATGTATGAGTACTCACAAAAATGAGGAGTTTTCATTATTTTGCAGAATGGATACAAAGAAATGATCTAAGAATCCTTTATCTATGCAAAAGTCTGAAATATATACTTCTGAATTTCTGATGAACCACTGAAGAATTTCCAGTCACGATATTCGATTAGTCAAAGATGTAACTAGATTGAGAAAAAAATCTATGTTCAGAAGCAATATGCTCTGTACTTTCACGAGTGAAGAAGAAGGAAATTTCTAGTTTTATTACAAAGCTATCCTCTCTGATTTGACCTTAAATCTGTTTTCTCATCTTAAAACCTGCTCTATGGGCCCGATATCTGCACCTCCAGAGCTTGATGATTCATTCAGCGTGAGATTAAATGTTAGTCCAGAACCCCTGCCAATGTTTGATTTGCAACAAATTCTCATTCCATTGGTTGCCAATGGTTCCTTTAGCAAGTCTTGAAAACGTGACTTTCTTTGATGTCTATTTCCATTCTTATTGGCAACAAAGGAAATCATAGATTGGCTGAAATCTGAAACAAATGTAAGATGTGGTGCATATTTTAAGTGGAGGTATCAATCACAATCTAATCCAACTATGTTGACTCTTTCAAATCCGTTCATTAATAATCTGTCCACATCTGTTCATTAAGATTAATTTTGAATGGATCTAAATGGATGCTCAATTAAATCCATTTAATTGATGAAAAACTTTTTTTTCTTTTCATTTTCTTTCTTTCTTTCTTTTTTCTTTTCTTACCTCTCTTCTTCTTCTCCCTTCCCCCTCTCCCTCTTGCCGAAACCAAGCAACAGAAACTTTTTTTTTTTTGCTTTTTTCTCTCTCCCCCTCTTCTCCTGCTCTCCTCCCCACTCCCCCTCCCCCTCCCCCTCTACCCGATCCGGCCTCGAGAAGAGGGTGTAAACATATGCTAAATTTTCCTTATTATTATAAAACATGTAAATAAAATAAAATGTCCAAAAAAAAAGAGGTGGCCGACACCGGAACTGGCATCGCCGGCCACCGGAAGAGGTGGCCAGCGCCTTCTTTCTCTTCTTCCTCTCCCTCTCTAGAACCGACCGGCTGTTGAGGTGGTGGTGGGTTGAGGTGGAAGAAAAAAGGGGGAAGGGAAATTTTTTTTTTTTGTTTTGGGTATTTTAAAGTGTGTAATTTAAAAATTTTGAGAAGTTTTTTGAAATTACTGTAATTAAAATTGTTAAAAAAACTGGTAAGAGACAAACTGTGCTAAAAACTCAGGCCCTTAATTTCGTCAGCTTCCACATAGGCTGTAGCTTTTACTATTAAATCACAACTTGGCTCAAAATTCTTTACCATCTCGAGACCACTTACATAATTCTTGCAATTATTTTGCAACTATATAGATGAGCCTAATCATGGCTCACATGAGAACTAGGAGTACTACTACATAGACAGCACTAGCATTAGTACCATGGCTGGCATGTCAATGGCCTCAAATATTTTGAGAAGGTAAAGCACTTCACCCATCGTTAAATAGTGATTGCATCTGATCATCTTTGCTAAGTTTTACTTACAACAATTCAACATGAAATTTCTTCAGCTCTCTGTTTTCTGTTATATTTTCTGGGGTTAGATATCGCATATAGTGACAAGGTTGGTTTGGTCACTGGTGCAGCTAGTGGAATTGGCAAGTCCGCTGCTAGATTTTCTGCTAAACATGGAGCAGAAGTAGACATTGCTGACATTCGAGGTGATTTGGCTGATAAAGTATGCCAAGATTTGGATCCTTCTTCAACTTCATTTATTCGTTGTGATGAAACTCAAGAATCTGATATACAAAATCCAAGTATGAGAACCTAGACACCATGTTCAACAACGCTTGGTATAATCCGATTTTCAACGCATAATCAGTGTAAACCTTGCGGCGCCTAATCCCTGTGGCAGCATAATAAATACAGCAAGTGTATGTTCTAGCATAGATAGTTCATTTACGGCAAGTGTATTTTCTGCTTGCGTCTAATTAGACGATAGCCAAATGCTAGTCTTGAACAGTTTAAATATTTATATACATCTCCTACTAACCAGCAACCAAACAAAGTATAGACAACAAAGAAACAATAAATAAAAAGCTAACCTAGCAAAAGCCACCAAACACTCTTTAGACCAATTCTATTCTTTGCCAACTCTTCACGACAATTCAACTATCCAAAAAAAAATGATATTTAAATACTACAAATTCTGGGTGATTGAGTGCTAGATTTGAGTCTTAGATTGTATTGATAGAAAAATAAAGAAATAGAGAGCTTAGAAAATTTTGCAAGAAATTTTTTTGTGTGCCCATTCTTAAGGTTCATCACTCATGATTAGTTGAAATTTACACGTAGTTGTTTGCTCTAGATTTGTCTGCCATGAGGAATGTGGGCTCATAATATAAAAATAAATAACGGGATAATTTGAGAAACCTCCTCTTAGATTTCTAAAAATTGTGGCCACTTCCCCTAAGGTTTAAAAAAAATTACGCTTTACTCCCTTGATGCAATAAAGAGACTATGATAGCTATCACAAATTTTTACAGATTTTAAGTGAAAATGAGTTTAAAAGAGAAAAATAGAAATTCTTTTTTGTTAATACTTCTTTATTTTAAAACTTTTAACGTTATCTAACATAGTACATTATACTTCATTCCCAATTTTTTTGACCAGATCTATTAATCAATTTACAAAAGGTCGACCGATTAATTAGGGAGGCATTTGTTAAAATAATTATCCTCAAAAAATTGCTTAACCAAAAACAAAGTCCAACGTACCAAAAAAGAATGCTTTCAAAACATGGCTTAAATTTTCATACAAAAAAACCAACTTAAAATTTTCACCTAACAAATGATGATGATAGCGGACTTTTTAGCATTCAATTTGTTTACATGTCAAAGAGGGTAATACTGGATATTTATTGAATTTTTTTTATTTATATCATCAATTGTTACCAAGACATAATTTCTAAGGGGGTTTCCATACATTTTCAAATATTAGGGAGGTGGTTGCAAATTTGCATTTTTTAGAGACCTCGGGTGAGATTTCCGAATTTGCCAGTTTACTTGCTGTTTTTTGGGTTTCTTTTTCATTGTTCATCTTAATTAGCTTCCTCTTTGTGCCACCTGTGTAATTTGACTTGTGTACTTATGATGTGATAAGAAACGAACAATAGTAATGGATAGTAGCTACAGAAGCTACCAAGATAAAAAGACCAAACACCAATGAATAGTGGATCCCTCGATTGGAGCCAATGATATATTGATATATGAAAGAGGAAGATATACAACTATATAGTATATTAATATATTATAACACACTATATGGGTTGTGAATTGTGATCTCCCTGCAGTGATAGGAGGTTCTTCTTTTTGTTCGGTTTGTGTGCTTCGACTTGTAGTAATGGATAGTAATAATAGTTTAGCATAAGGTGTTCCTAGAGTGTATGAGGAGTTTCTTCCTTGTAATGGGCCTATGGATGATTGTTGCTGGGGCTAAATATTCTACTATTAATATCTCTAAATAAATAGACACACTTAATGTCCTCTAGACTACTCTATTATCTATGCATTTCCTGCTACTCATATTAAGTAGGATTTGGTTAATATGCATTATTATCTGCAACAATTTTATCAAGGGAAATATTATTTGTACTCCATATTTTGTTATTTACACTCCCATAATTTGTTATATCATATAGTCTAATAAATGAAAATTATATAATAAAAATGATAATGGGAGTGCAAATAACAAAAATGCAGTGTAAATAACATTTTCCTTTTATTAATATTATTTAATATGCGTTGTTGTCCTACTATTATCTTCATTCACTTGCTCACCTTGCAAAAAATATTGAATGCACATAACTTTTTATTAATCTAAGTTGGCTATTATTTTTCACCTACCGAATAATTCTCTTTAACCATAGACACCAAACACCTGCGCGATGCGTGGGCACTCCTCCCTAGTAATTCTTATACATCTCAGTTCATTTATTCAATTATTGTAAAAACATTTTAAAATTTTGAAATCTTATATGGGAATTTTTTTGAACTTTTGTTTTTGACTTCTTTTCCAGATAAGTCCTGTCTCATACTTTAACATACAAGTATTGATTCTCCACGAGAAATGTACATGCACATGTCGAGTTGGGAGTGACAAACAAAATTGATAAACATTAGTAAAGTAAAGACTTAAATTATAAAATAATTTTTAGAGTGATTGTTTATATTTTCTTTTTTTTATTTAATTTAATTTATTATTATATATTTTTATTTTGAATACATATACATCTAATTTATCCTTTTTTCCTCAAAGGAAAAAGAAATATGGCATTGAAATAGAATTGGTTACTTGTTTACTAGTGAAGTATATGAACAGTTTTTGTTATTTGATTGGATATGGCTAAGCTCAACCATAATCTCCATTAAAACTAAATTATTTTTTTCATTTGTTTTCCTTTTGTTGTTTGTCATGTCAATTTTTCTTTTTGTGCTGAACTTAAATCAAAATAATTGAGAGGCAATGTTTGTAGAGCTTGGACTATTTGCAATATTTTTTGTTATTTTTTTTTAATGTAAGTGGGAGGACTCGTATCTGAATTTCTCACTTACACTTCCTTCTTCCAAATCATCTAACCCATCCTTCCATGCCCTCCTATTTGCTCTTTATTTGAGTACTATTACGGTTGATAAGGGTGTAAATAATCCGTGGGATTTCTGTTGTACTTTTTTTCATATTTATATAAAGTACACGACTTATGATCTTCTTATAAAGATTTTTCAAGTCAATAAAGGGTTTTTTTTTTCCTTGCATGTTTTTGGTTTGTGCTAAGAGCTTGTGTATTTAGACGATAATCTTAAACTGTGGCTATTTAACATTTTCTCATTTGCTTTAAACAATAAATTTTAGGCACAAGAAATAATTGAAAATGGAGTGTAAAGGATGATAAATAGCTTTAAATGACAGAAATTCTCATCTTAATTACTAAAGTTATTTAATCAATTGGTAATGTTTCAATTTTAATTTTAATTACTAATATTATCGAATCAATTTGTGATGTTTCATCCATTTAATTAGTACCATAACTAAAATGAAATAACCCTAATTATTTGAGAAAATAGTGCTCTGGGCATAGTCCGAAACTAAAACAGAAATTGCTTGCACTCCACTTACCAAGACTATTCATACTATTATAGAGAGTATAGATATAAACTCTGACTATTGACTATCGACTTGGCTCGAAAGGTCAAATATTCTTGTCGTAGCGGGACCGAAATGGGTGAAAATTGACTTCAAAACTTGCCTCTCATGGCGCTTTTTGAATTTTGTTCATGTACGCTAACTTTGTATGTGAGTATGAGACCAACGCTACCTTAAAATTATGCATCAAACTCTGTAAAAAAAAATTTTCAAATTGGCACTAATAAGTACATCAGGTTCGGTAAAATGCTAAAAGCAAATATCAATTGCACTAATCATACCTTTCTTAATTGTAGGGTATAAATGAATTCTAATCGAATCGAACAGTCGAGTGTTCAAACTTATTTGATTAGTTTAACGAGTTTAAAATTTTATTTAAACTTTGTCTTATTTATTTGTTGAACCAAATTTGAATGACCTTTTATATTGAGTTTGAATATTATCAAACATAAAACGCTGTTCAATTTTGATTTTATTAATTGATGAATCAAACTCGAACAAACTCTTATCAATGCAAAGGCAATTCAAGTATCGAATAGTTGAGTTCACTTTTCAGTCTTATTTGTACCTTTCTTCGTGTTTTCCTCGCATCAGCAGCCCAGAAACACCTGACCAGATCGGCAAAGGCATTAAGGAACACGTTAGATAAGCCTAACATCATGTTCATTTGTCGTAGACTAAGAAATTTTTATTTGACTAGAAAAAAGCACACGCATTGGACGTCATAGTAAAGATTAACATAGACTTGTATTTATTCGGTTAATATAAATTGATTTACTTAACAAACTAGTTTTGAGAACCAAATAGTTTTATTTTTTTAGCAAAGGAAAAACAAACTGTCCTAGAAATCCTTACTAACACGATGCACAAGTAGAAAAGTCATCTTAATTGGATACAAATTTAATTGAACCTAACGCAACATTCTAGCTTTGAATTACAATTAGATTTGGATTCCTTTGTTATTATAGAGTAATATTGAACCACTTTAGAATTAAACAACTATTGTTCACATAATATTTTTTCTTTTTTAACCACTTGATCTAGTTCGTCAACTTGTCTAAAATTGAAAACTATCTATTCATTTAGTATTTCATTTTCTCCAAAAGAAAATCTTTCCCTAGGATCTCCTTCTCCTCCAAGACTTCTACTTTACAACATATATTCATGCAGAGACACACTCACAATGTCATACTTTATTCTCACGAATTTCCGCTCCCTTGTTCAATTTCTATCAATATCTAGAACCCATAAAAAAGAAACTCTCTATAGTATTTTTTTTTCCCTTTTTTTGACCCTTTTCACGTGAGAAACTAAATCTGTTGAGTTAAAATTTGTACATCAGCTTCAGTAAAAAGGAGAAACTCAGTTGTGTTAATCATACTTCAACTCAGTTGTACCTTCCCTCTTCGTGTTTTCCTCGTGTCTCCAAGCTCAGAGAAACTTGCCAGATCGGGAAAGGCTGCTCTTATTTACTTGAACTAAAGAAACAAGGAACATGTTAAATTAGTATACTTGCGTTCATGTTCATTTCACATAGACTAAAAAACGTGTTTGATTTGACTTCATTCGACTAAAGGGAATGGAGGAAAACTATGAATGCATATCCACAGTTAATTCAGTACGATCCATGCAATAGTAATACACTTCTACATTCATCTTTCTGTTGAAGATTTGAAAGTGAACACATGTAGCACGCTTATAAATTGATTTAGCCTTTTGCTGTCCAATCCATAACCACTTTAGTACTTGATTTAGACCACTTCTTTGTCATCTCCTGACTACTTACATACCTGTTGCAATTGTTTTGTGACTATATAAGCCTCGTCATCATGGCTCATATAGGAATTACTAGTACTACATAGACAAACACTGACATTAGTACCATGGCAAACATGGCGATCGCCTCAAATATTATGAAAAGGTAAGCACTTACAAATCATTTCTAGTAATTGAATTTGATCATCTTTGTAAAGTTTTACTTATAATCAAATCCAACATGAAATTTCTTCTTTCTGTTTTCTGTAATAGTTCTGGGTTTTTAAAGATATTTGCAAATAGTAACATGTATTTCTTGCTCTAGGCTTCAAGGCAAGGTTGCACTGATAACTGGTGCTGCTAGTGGTATTGGTGAGTCCGCCGCTAGACTTTTTGTCAAACATGGAGCGAAAGTAGTCATTGCTGACATTCAAGATGATTTGGCCAAGAAAGTATGCCAAGATTTGGATCCTTCATCAGCTTCACATGTTCACATGTGAATACAACTCAAGAATCTGATATAGAAATGCAGTGAACACTTACTGTTTCTAAGTATGGGAAGCTAGACATCATGTTCAACAATGGTGGTATAGGGGGATCAGGCACATCCAACATTCTTGACGATAAAAAATCTGATTTTGAACGCGTAATCAGCGTAAACCTTGTAGGTATATTTTTAGGCGCAAAACATGCTGCAAGAGTGATGATCCTAATCGCTGTGGCAGTATAATAAATACAGCAAGTGCATGTTCTGCCTTAGTTGGAGGTTCTCCTCATGCTTACGGGAGTTTCAAGCATGCTGTGGGTAGGCCTAACAAGAAATACTGCTGTTGATCTCGGACGATATGGCATTCGCGTGAACTGTCTGTCGCCCTACTTTGTTTCCACGCCTTGGCGGTGGATTTCATCGAAAGAATCTATGGGTGGAGTTTCTAAAGTATATAAGTATCTGGATGGTGCAGAACTGAAGGCAGAAGATGTAGCTGATTGCAGCTCTTTACTTGGCAAGTGATGACTCCAAATATGTCAGTGGCGCACAACCTTGTGGTTGATGGAGGCTACAGTATTGTTAATTCAGGTGTCCTGTATGTTTGAGAACTCACAAAATGAGGAGTTTTCATTATTTTGTAGAATGGATGCAAAGAAATGATCTAAGAATCTTTTATCTATGCAAAAGTTCTGAAATATATACTTCTGAATTTCTGATGAAACCACTGAAGAATTTCCAGTCACGATATTCGATTAGTCAAAGATGTAACTAGATTGAGAAAAAATCTAGGGATAATTGCAGAAACCTCCCCTGAGGTTTCTGACACTTGCACTGACCTCCCCTCTAGGTTTAGAAATTGCATTCAGCACCCCTGAACAGGAACAATTCGTTGCAGAAACCTCCCCTGAGGCTTGATGTCCCATTAAAAAATTATTTGTAGAAGTGAGATAAGAAATTTCTTCCAATTTTGCCCTCATCTTGCTTGACAATTAGTATTAATAAGGGAGGGGCATAGGCATTAAGGATCAAGCAAGTTCAGGGGGTATAAATGCAACATATTTTTCATTCCAATATCTAGCTTGGTTTAATGAGTGTTTCGGAATTAAATACAATTAAATTTCAAAATTACCCTGATATAACAATTCTTATAAAACAAAAGAATTACACATACGACAAATTAACATCTCCATAATTGTAACTACAATAGTTATTAATTTTTTTGATAAAATATAACAAAATCATAAACCATAACAAAAATTAATACAAGAAAATAAATATAGTGGTTGTATTAATAGGAGTAAATTCCCAAAAAAGAGAGTTTTTAAACTAACTTTTCTAAAGAGTGGCGATTTTTGAGTCTCTTCCCAAAGGGTGAAAAACGCATCGAAGGAATGCGTTCTTCCAAATAAAAATGCAACTTTTGAATACGGTATTTTAATTTTCATAAATTTGTTTAAATATGAAAATTTGGTTAAATAACGCATAACATACCAGCTCTTTATGGGAAACTGGCAGGTTTTGTAATATACTTTATACCAACTTTTTATGAAAAACATACCAACTCTTTATGGGAAAAATTGGTTAAATAGCGCCCAAAGGAAAATTAGTATGTTTTGTATTTAACATAAATTAAATATGTGAAAATTAAAAAAAAATTGCCCATAATTATTTAAGCAGTTAATTAGTTTATTAGTTTAACATGCAAATAGTTTGTTAGTTTCGGACAGACAACAGCTTTAGTTAATTAGATAAACAGAAATTAGTTAATTAGTTAATTAGTTAATTAGATAATTAGTTAATAGTTAATTAGTTAATTAGTTTAACTATGCAGAAATAGTTTGATTAGTTAATTAGTTAATTAGATAATTAGATAAATAGAAATTAGTTAATTAGTTAATTATTTAATATTTAATTAGTTAATTAGTTAATTAATTTAACTGTGCAGAAATAGTTTTATATTTAATGCGCTATTTAACCAATTTCGTTGGCCTGTGGAGCTAATTAACCAATTAGCGCATTAACTAATTAAACTAATTAGTTAATTAGATAAACAAAAATTAGTTAATTAGTTAATTAATTAATTAGATAATTAGTTAGTTAATTAGTTAATTAATTAATTAGATAATTAGTTAGTTAATTAGTTAATTAATTAATTAGATAATTAGTTAGTTAATTAGTTAATTAATTAATTAGATAATTAGTTAGTTAATTAGTTAAGCAGTTAATTAGATAATTAGTTAGTTAATTAGTTAAGCAGTTAATTAGTTAATTAGTTTAACATGCAAATAGTTTGTTAGTTTCGGACAGACAACAGCTTTAGTTAATTAGTTAATTAGATAAACAGAAATTAGTTAATTATTTAATTAATTAATTAGATAATTAGTTAATTAGTTTAACTATGTAGATATAGTTTGATTAGTTAATTAGATAATTACATAAATAGAAATTAGTTAATTAGTTATTAGATAATTAGTTAGTTAATTAGTTAAGCAGTTAATTAGTTTATTAGTTTATCCAGTTAAGTAATTAATTAGATTATTAGTTATTTAGTTATTTCATTATTTAGTTAATTAGTTAATTAGTTAAACTAATTTAGTGTAATTTTTATTAACAAACGTTTTGTTGGGTTTGATGAAAGTACTCATCACATTCATTTGGTAAAATTAAATCATGTTGGGGGTACTTTAGTAAATTGACCCACTTTTGCCTATTAAATTGCCTCCAACTTTTTTTAGGGGAGGTCAATGCTATTTCAAAATTGATAGGGGAGGTCAATGCTATTACTATAAAAGTCAGGGGAGGTTTCTGCAATTATCCCAAAAATCTATGTCTAGAAGCACTATGCTCTGTACTTTCACAAGTGAAGAAGAAGGAAATTTCTAGTTCTATTACAAAGCTATCCTCTCTGATTTGACCTTCAATCTGTATTCTTATCTTAAAACCTGCTTTATGGGCCCGATATCTGCACCTCCAGATGATTCATTCAGCGTGAGATTAAATGTTAGTCCAGAACCCCAGGCAATGTTTGATTTGCAGCAAATTCTCATATCATTGGTTGCTGAGAAAGTATTTGAATTTGTTGTTCTCCAATTAGTTTAGCTTTGACTGTCCAATCAATAATCACTTCAGGACTTGATTTAGACCCTACTTCTTTATCATCTTGAGACCACTTACATAATTCTTGCAATTATTTTACAACTATATATAAAAGCCCACCTTGATACTATAAAAAAAATTATGATAGCCATCACAAATTTTTATGGATTTTAAGTGAAAATGAGTTTAAAAAAGAAAAATAGAAATTCTTTTTTATTAATAGTTCTTTATTTTAAAACTCTTAACGTCATCTAATCTAATACATAATGCTTCATTCCCAATTTTTTTGACTAGATCTATTAATCAATTTACAAAAGGTCGACCAATTAATTAGGGAGGCATTTGTTAAAATAATTATCCTCATAAAATTGCTTAACCAAAAACAAAGTCCAAAGTAGCAAAAAAGAATACTTTCAAAACATGGCTTAAATTTTCGTACAAAAAAACCAACTTAAAATTTTCACCTAACAAATAATGATGATAGCTGACTTTTTAGCATTCAATTTGTTTACATATCAGAGAGGGTAATATTGGATATTTATTGAAATTTTTTATTTATATCATCAATTGTTACCGAGATGGATTTTCTATGGGGGGTTTCCATACATTTTCAAATATTAGGGCAGTGGTTGCAAATTTGCAATTGTTAGAAACCTCAGGGAGATTTCTGAAATTATCCCAAAAATAAAATAGTAATTAAATTGCAATAATACAAACAGTACCACGGAAGCCTAGCAGGCATAATTCATAATTCCCTGCTAAGTTAACCCCAAATTTAGTTTCCATCATCGTCATCAAACATCAAAATCATCATCCATCAGGTAATAATATTATAGTAAACTTTCACTTTCCCAGTTTCACACTCTTTCCCAGAATCCTACTACTGCTTACCAGTTCTTGATTTTCTTCTCCCACTACCCTTTTTTGGGATTCTACTCCCACTACCTGTACAATCTTCTATTACAGGATCTTTCTTCAATTGCTCAGAGTCCAACCCAAAATTAACCGGAAAAAAAAAGGGAAAAAAGGAGTGGTTTGAAAGAGCCCTTGATTTTTTTTTCCAGGACCCATATGGGAGAGGATTCCAATCCGTAAATTTTGTTTTTGTGCAGTTATCATCCTGTCTGATCTGTAAGTTCGTTCTTCTTTACAGTTTTTGGCTGCCCAAATGTAAAAGGGCTAATTTATTCAGTAAAAGATTCTTAACTCAGCTATTTTAACTTCAATTCTATGCTTTCAGTTGAGGTTTTAAGATGGAGGTTTTACTGCTGTACTTTTGCTGTGGTTCTTTCTCATTTAGGTGTTGTAGAGAAATAGTTATAAAGTTTGTTGCTTTATCAGTTAAATGTTTAGTTTTATGCACTAAACACTTGGATTACCTGTATAAACGGAGACCCTATTCTCATTGCTTGGCATTTTGGACTTTTAAAGTTGGAATTCGGGCAGAGTAGCATTGAAATTGAATTGTGGCTTTTGAAAAACTAATTTGAAGCCCTGAATTTCATGTAGACAAAGATTAGCTTTAGAGAGAATTCTGGTCTCTAAGGTTGTATGAGTGAAATGTGCATTTAAATTCCGTTTGTTTGTGTTTTGTGATGCGTGTATAAGTTAGTTAGATTGTACTGGAGCTGGTTATATGAAGATGTAAGTATGAGCCTTGCTTAAGATCTGAATGTGTACAGGGATTATAGGAGGAGAGAGTAAAGATGTCAAGACCAATGTTGCTTGTGTTTCTGTTGCTTATTTTGATAATTACATCCCAATTTGAATGGAGAGAACAAGTAAAGAGTGAGGTTGAGTTGAGTCCAAATATATCGCAGAAGCAGCAGCAGATTTCAAAAAGGGAAGAAGCTGTAAAAGAGAAGGTAATGGATATCTCTTTTAGCTATTTCTGGTGCGCTGTTTTTGATCATTGAGGAGCTACTTCAATTTGCTCTTGTTTGGACTTTCTGTTTGTTGCTCTCATAGTCATAGTTGCGTTATCCACCGGTTAGTGAATTCTCGGTGTGGTGTTCATGATTCCTTTGTGATTTTTTTTTAACTTCAACACAATGGGATTTCCCTTTTTTTAACTATGCAGAAATTCTATTGTCAAAAGTTGAAATTTTCATTTTCTGAATCACAACGTCAAGGAATGTTTCACCTGCCCTTCAGTAAGAATTACCAATACTGAACCAGGAATGTTTGTATTAGATTATGAAGTACAATTTGGATACTGGAATTGCTCAGGAAGACATTGAGTTACACTGTACTATGTACCTATTTGGGCAAATATATCTTAAAGAGTGTGATTTACTTTTGGTGGAAAGATGATGCAGGTGCCTTGGTTGATTGGTAGGATATTTGCATTGGGAATCTGTCTTTAAATTTCCAACCAAACAATTTTCTAGGCTGTGGTTTGGAGAACTGGGAGAAGAAGAGAGGTCTATGTTAAATAGTTTTCCACTCAGCTGCATCATATGTTTGGGTTGTTGAAAGCATTGCAGTAAGAATTCTTTGCTGACATTAGTAATCACCAGTCTATTGCTTAAACAAATTGTTGATAGTCATAAGCTTGTACTTGTGGCGATCCTTGGTGGAAATATATATCTCTAGTCATAAGCACCTTACTTTTATCTTCAAAACCAGCTTCCTGGCTATGGCCTCTTTTCTTGCGCCTTGTCGAACCTCAATTTAAAAGTCCAAATTTAAGATTGAAATTTGGCGCATACCAGCAATATTGATGATCATGTGGCGCCCCTTGGTTATCTGATATTTTATACAGTAGTGTGCAGTGGTGCATTGTTTAATTTCTGTGCATGTCTAGAAGAAGATGTTGTACATACCTTCGAAGTTTGGTATCTTTTAGGTTAAAGATAAGTTGATTTGTTGTATTACAGCTTTCCTTTATTCTAAGTTCCATTTTGGCAGGTGGTGCTTCTAGGTAGTATTTTTAGTTTGAGAAAAAGTACCCTTAAAGGTGTCCTGTCACATTTCGTAAATACTTCTGGAATTGGTTGTACTTGTTTTAAAGCTTAAATTCGGGCCTTTTGGATTTTAGGAGCATTTCACCAGAAGTTACTGCACTCCCAAACAGGCACTTAGTGTCTCAAGATGTGCCACTCATTGGAATTGTGGGATGACTATTTTACCTGTAAACGTGGTGCTCAAAGTGCAAAAACGCAAGACCTATACTGTAATATGGAATCTTTTTGGTTCGCAAAAGGAGTATGTTAAACTTCACTGTTTTTGCAGAGTCTTTTCCCAGCTTTTCACAGTTTCAGTTCTTTCACTTCCTGTAGTACCACCTAAATTTTCATATAATAGGCGGCCCTGATTACATAAACAGCAGCTAAATTTTTTACTTTTCTCAAATCAAGAGGAAGTGACTCTGCTGGTCACTGCTGTTGTTAGATATTAAATTTGAGAGGAAGTTTTCTGTGTTGTCCCCATTAGGATGTCAGGTTATCACCTGCTCCTTTAAGTTCAAAAATTGTGCAGCTATATTCTACTGCCTCCACTTTCATGTTCTCTGTCTTCCTGAAATGGTTTTGACGCTATACTCATCCAACAAACTACTGTAATATATGCAACCAAATTTACTGACAAACCCAATTCATCTTTCAGAGCCCCATCCCCTTGCCACCTGCCATAAATGATGCCTGCCTCTTTGCATCACCCACTGACATGGAAGCTGGTTTCCAATGCTATACTAATCTTTGGACAATGTCTTTTTCTCTTTTGTTGGAGGTTGGGATTGGTTCAACGATATTCTGCTCATTGATGATCTTGTTTATGGGATTTTGAATGTTGGTCTTTTAAAAGGGCTTAGGTTTCTTTACATAATTGCTGTAGCATCACTTGTATCAGCCATTTATCTTGATTTACTCTATCCAGTTCATATAGAATGTCTTAGTTTAACACACTATAGCATTTTGTGGATTATCCTGAAGACAAAAATAAACATCTTACATTATATTGTATAAGGATAATTATTAACTTGCATTTGGTTCTATAGAGCTACTACAGTTGATGATACCACCAAATGTTGATGGCTGAAGACCGCGCTTAGTCAAATATTGATTGATACAAAACAACCAGTAGTACTACTCCAGTCACAGAATAAAAAATTTCTATTTTGGGATGGGGGGAGGGAGTACTAGTCGCATCTTTCCTACACTTTTGAGTGTTTATGGTCTTTGGTGAATCACGAATTTGATTATTGGTTATGCATTTTTTCTCACGGACATGGTGTTTGATTTAGTTTAATCTTCTTTTACTTCTATACATCGGCGATCCCCTGCTGTTTATGATTTTTATGTGTTTTCCATTTGATACCGCCTTTATTATTGACAAAGGTCATGTACTGTCTTTTGAAAATACCAAATGAGATCTATCGCGAGAGTTACTACAATTTTGTGTGTGTGTAATATACATTTCAAAAAATTGTTTCTTGTAACAGATGCCATTGCTTAATGCAGATTATCTTATCTCAGGAGAAGAGCATTCAGAAACTTAATGAGCTTGTGAGAAGTCTTAGGGAACAACTGCGACAGTGCACGAGTACTAATGAGACTACAAATGGCAGTCTAAGTTCATTGAATGAGAATGTTATTGAATTTGACTGACACCCGATTCTGGAGGATTAGGCACTGGGTTCTGAAGAATATCAGCATGTATTATTTGTGCAATAGTTATTGAAATCTGTTTCTGTTTCCCCACTAATTTTTACATGAAGTGATTCTTGCAAGTTTACACACTCTGTCATGATAACCAAACATATGGCTCTCCTCTCTAACTGTTCTCTGTTGATAATTGCAGTAGGTCATTAGCTATTTAAGTGTAATGGATTGCACCATCAAGATGGCATTATCTTTTGTACTTGCGAAATTTCGTATTCGCTTTGGCAGCAAATCCTGAATCATCAGAACAAATTAGGTACTTTAGAATGCATGAACATGAGATTGGTGATTCTTTCAAGATTGTTGGATGCATCACTCTTGTTTTGTGGGCAAATTAGGAAGTTATGTTTTGTAATTGCTACATGAGGATGGAATGTGAGAGGAATAACTTCAAATTTCCTCATGATCTCCTTTGAAATCTGGCAATTCTTTCCCGTTTCCCATTTCCCAGATGCAGGGGTGCTGCCCTTTCAACTGTCCTCAATCTTTTTAACTTCTGATCAACTTGAAACTGTTGTCTGCAGCCACTAACTTCATTTTTGCAGCACTAAATTAGGAAAAATTGAGAGGGAGTAAAGCATGTGAGATTAGATTCATCAATTTTATTTGTTATATTAACTGTTCTTGATCTGCCGACCCTTTCGTTTATATTCTAAAGAAATATCCAATTTTGGTAGATCCGAAGACTAATTCCTATCTTCTAATAGTTCAGCAGGTATTTTGGATCAAAATATCACCAAGCACAAACCATCAAAAATTTGATGATCATAAGGTTACTGGCCCTTGTCGCCATAGACAATGTCCTTGCCTACTTTCTTATCCTCTCTTTCCTTCTCTTAGTATGTCACGTCCACTCCCCTTGAAAATGACAATTTGATAGCGAAAACCTCTGGCAATTGAGTTTTCACCATCCTAGCTTCTCATCACCACCATTATTAGGATAGAGTTTAATGATAACCGTTTTAAACTTCACTTTTTGAAAAAAAAATTAATGTAACACTATATTTAAAAAGTGGTTGGAGAATAAATTAGAGGGAAAATCGTTCAAACTTTCTTCACATTTTGTCAAATGAATTTTTTCGTCATTTACTTTTAAAATACTAATTTTATGTCCTTTACACAATCAAATTGGTAAAACTTGGTCATAATCTAAATTTTTTTATCACTTTTTTACACTGAATCCATCACATGACCTGCACATGATTTTTTTGGAAGGACAGAAAGATCAAATGTCAATTGTAGTAGAACAAATGATCCAATCCATATTCATTTTTGTCTCCAAAAAAGTAGAATCTGATCTAAATCATAATCATTTTTCTCCTAAAGAAGTGAGATCTGATTCAATTCATATTCATTTTATCATTAAAAAAGTGAGTTCTGACTTTTTTGTATATAAAAAAAATGATTGTATGTGGGTAATATTATGATTTCAGACTAAAAATGGTTGAAAACTTAGGTTGAGATCAAAATTTGTTAACTTGAACTTGTAAAGAATACAAAGTTAACATTTTAAAAGTGAAGAACAAAAAAAAAAATTCATTTGATTAAAAATGAAAGTAGCATTTTGAACGATTTTCCCTAAATTAAAAGAATCTTTTGTAAAAATGATATAAAATTCTTTTTGCAATAATGCAAACCAAACAAAGAGATTTTTGACCTATGCAGCGTTCTGGAATGTTCCAAATGTAAAAGCATTTTTCTAAGGGTTAATTTCTTTACCTTTTATGTATGGGAAGATAATTTTTTTTTTGGGGAATTGGGAAGATAAGTGTTGGCTGTTAATGCAGGAGCACGCAAATAATTCATATTTATGTCAATATTTGGTATGTTTGTCTATAGGCGCAAAATCTATCTAGCTACTACAAATTAGAAGCCAAATAAAACAAAAAAAACCCACCCCTCCTTTTTTTCCCCTTATAGAAAATGAAAAACTAGTTTATGAGAAAAAAGTAAGAAGCTTTGATATTTGTTTCCCAAAAAGAAAGCAAAGAAAAAAGGCAAAAATCCAAAAATAAAAAGAAAAACAAAGAGAGTGTAAAAGTATTCATAACTACAAAGGATTAAGTTTTTTATTCATTATTGGTGTAATAGAAAACTTTTTACAATAGCAGGTATAGATGTATGCTATATATACAAAAAGTGAATTTTCAAATTTGAAATTGGATTATATTGTTGCATCTATACCCTTAATACACTAAAGCTAAAAGTTATCATAGAATGGATGTCTCAATTTATATTTGTACTTGTTATTATTATTTATAAATAAAAATATCTTATAATAATTATAACAAAGAACTTGAATTCTTATGAATTTTAAATTTATATTTTGTTATTAATTTAATTCAATTTTAAATTCTTAATATAGATCTAAGTATCTATATATTATTTTGTTTGGATAGTGTATTATTTGAAATATTATTTGAATAATTACTGTAGCACTTTTTGTGAGGTGATGTATGTGAGATAAAAAGATGGTTGAGAATATAAAAAGGTGGATTGGAAATGCGTTTATGATGCAAGCGAAATAATATTTGGGATAAGTTGACTATCCAAACAAACATATATTCAAATATCTAAGGGAATATATAGAATAAACGCAATGAGTGTAGAAGGAAATAAATTTATTCATTTATCTTTTTTATCTTTCTTTTTATTCTACACGAAAGTTGCTTTTCTTTGTCTTTTATCCTTGTAGTCTAATTTAATAAAGAAAGTGCATAAAAAATTATTATGTTATATTTTTGTTTTAGCAATATTTTTCCAAAAGCATCCACGAAATAAAAGTATTATAAAATTTTTAACTCTTGTACAATAATTATTGCCTTTCCCTATCCATTTACCCCTTTATATATTCCTCTATTTCAATTACCAAACAAGAAAATATTCCTCTATTTCGTGGTCTTCTTTCGTCATACCGCTATAAAGTTCCCCTTGTGCTCATGTGCTGAATAAGCCCACCGTTTTAACCTTTGGTCGGTTCTAATCTTCCATCAAAAACCCAAAGCCACCCCCCAACAAAAGCAACAACTACAACAATGGCTCTAGGTGCCTCAGGAGGATCCAGCGTTGTTGGTATAATTTCTTGTTCCCCATACTTTTTAATCCATATAGTGCTTAAAATTTTAATGGGTTTGCTCTAAAAAATTTTTTTTTTTTACCGGGTCGGTGGATCTTGCAAATATATTGTTCCTAGATTGAGTTATTCTAGTGACCCTCTTCAAATTTTTGACTTGGACTTCTTTAAGAGTTATCTAAATTTGATTTGAATTGAGTATATTGAAATGGGTTTTGTTTGTTACTGATTTGTAGTTGTTTTTTCCCTTTTTCCTTTGGCTTCCTGTAGTTTGTATGTATCTAGTGCCTGCATGTTGCCCGTAAGTTTAATTTTGTGAAGCATTTTATGTAATTTTTCTACCTGGTTTGACTATTGTTTTCTTGCTTGTCACATGTTAAAGTGGTATGGCAAAGTTGGTCTTTTTATAATTGGAAATTTTGAAGATCTTGTTTTCAATTTTGGGAATGAATTAAGAGTGATAGGTCATAGAGAATCTGAAATGAGCTGTTTAGATGTATGTGCTGGCTGGATTCTGATGCATGGCTAATACGTTCAATATGTGTGACAGGAAGCGCAAATTTTGTTTGTTGCATGGAGAAATTGTTTCTCATGTGATTATTTGAGTTAGTTTGTAGTTTTCGAAATAGCAATGATTCAATAGTTAGGAAACTGAAACTGAATTTGAGCTCATGTGCAATTGTTTTTAGACTCCATAATAGATATGTATATTGTAGTGAGCTCAATTGGCCAGAAAACATGGCATTTTTGTATGATGTAACAGTTAACTGAAAGCAAGAATTGAAGAGATTGAGAACAAGTTATGTGTCTAAGACGTGATTTGCTCAATAAAAGTTGGGACTTGGAACGACGTCTGACCTTTTAGGGATTGGCTGGTTAATGAATGCGTAGAACAAATTTGTCGTATGTGCCATATAATTGCACGTAAGACTTCAAATGGCGAACTTTTATGTTTTTGTCTGTTGGCAATGACGTGGATACAGTTGAGATATATTTGGGAGAGGGGCCTATTTGGGATAGTTAGATAATACTGAAAAGTGTGAAACAATTTTGAAATCTCCCTATTTTGATTCAGTCTTGTCTAGGTAAACTGTCCGAGTCTCATATATAAATATGTGCATTCTACATAGTATTCAATTTTCATTTTTTGAATTTCTATTCTAAATATGGTTTGATCATCTCAGTAAATTTTTTTGAATAACTTGCTAGATGCATATGATTCTTTTGCTGGATATTACCTATGCAAAGTGAGAGAGATAAATTTTGTGGGGTCCATTGGGATTTTAATGTCCATTTGCATTTTCATGGCAAACTTACCTGTATAAAACTAGCACATTGACAACCTAGTGTGCATAAAGAGAAGAATCTAGTTTGGCCCATTACGATTAAGGATAACGTCTTTTAGGTACTGCACAGAACACTCATAAGATAGTACCTGTTCAAGAAATACTTTGTGTTCTATGTTTAAAATACATGTTTCATCCTACTGATGTATTTGGATCGTCTCACAGTTCTTTTGGATTGAACTCATTTTTGGCCATGAATATTATATAACATGCTTCTATTTAAACATCTGTGAGATTTGTTTACTTGCATCAACATCTTTAGTTGAATTAGAACTGTTGAATTCTATTTGCTGGTACAAACAAAGTTGATGTAGGCTTGAGGTTATTTGTGTTTACTTCGTTGTTTGGATAAAGTGTCCAGGTTTGTGGTATTACGTACTTACTAGAGTCAGATCCAACAGATCTTTGCTGAAATTTCCATAAGTCACTTGCTTAATGAATAGTGGGATGGTTGCTATGCATTGGATAAAGTTTGACGTCTTCATGGCTTTAGGGCTGATGTGTGTTTTTTGCTGGTTTTGAAAGATGATACTGCTTTTTCAGGACTATGTCAATTTGTTGCTTTTATGGTATGACACCTTTTTATTTGTCTACAGTTCCTCGAAACTTCAGGCTGTTGGAGGAACTTGAACGTGGGGAGAAGGGTATTGGAGATGGTTCTGTCAGCTATGGAATGGATGATGCTGATGACATATATATGCGTTCTTGGACCGGCACCATAATTGGTCCACATAATGTAAGTGCATTGTGTAAGCTTGTTGTATCATTAATGGCAATAAAGGTCGGGGATAAAAGTATGACTTCCTGTCAACTAATCTTCTTTACTGTTATGCACCTTGATTGTCTACCACTCAATTTTGTAGTGTGGGTATTCTTTTTTTATTTTTTATTTTAGATTTGTTTGATAGCAATGGACCATGAATCGTGACTTCACTTACTTGATCATGTATTTTCAGTGTTAATCATTGAATCCTTCTGCTACATTGTGCTTTGAGGAATCGTTTTGCAGCTTGTTGATAACAGTGAAAAGAGGGAAAAGCAGATTATATGCATTAAAGCTGTGGGTTGTTAAAGTAGAAGTCAAAATGTTGCAGTTTTGATGTGCCCCAAAGATATCCTTCTGCCTTTTCAAATTGAATGCCCAAATTTGACTTAGCATTATTAAAGGAGACTTGAAAACAGTAATAGGCAAAGGAGAAACTAGACAACATCTTGGCTTGTATATCAAGGAGAAAGTGAATTAGATTTGACATTATTTCACTTTTTGTTGTATGGAACATTCTGGACCAAGTAACTATTTAGCAACTGCTGGCGTTTCATTTGGTGAAAGTAACCAAAGAGTAGAGAATAGGACATTTTGTCTATGAGATGTGAAGTAGTGCTCCGTGAAGCAGCAAGAGCTACTCCTGTTACATTTTCTAGACTACATCAAATCTGAGAGCCTTAATTCGCCAAACTTTTTAGGAGACCCAGAACCATATTTTCAAATTGTGCTTAACTTGTCAGTTGTCAGATACATAAACTGTACTTGTTGAATAACTCATTCCTTGAAATTGTCTTTGTGGCAAGTGGGCATTGACTCACAGATCTTGCAAACTTATGTGTAATTTGATTTTTGGATGATGTGCCATAACCATACTTCCAATTATAATGCTATCATACGTGTTTGCACTCAACACCCTGAGACTGAGTCTGTGAAACATGGGTGATCATTATGAGTTTTGGTGATGTGTGCTTCTAGTTTATCAAATAACGTAGTTTGGGGTGGGTGACACATTAAATTGTTGGTGGCGGGTAGCTTCCATTTCTGCATGGTAGTTAGTGTTAACTGTTGTCATGTTAAGACAATAGAGGAGAAGAGGGTACAGATTTGTCCATGTACAACTGGAGAAAATGTACTTTATCCACAACTGTATATAATATACATCTACACAGTTTAAACACTATATCCGGAAGCTTGGATGCAAGGAGTCGAAAGTTTAAAGCTCAATATACAAAGTATTAGAGTTTAGATCTTTATGCGCTTTTTGATGTTAATTTGTCTCAATTATATGCTTTGTCATTTTCCAGACTGTGCATGAAGGCCGTATTTATCAACTGAAACTCTTCTGTGACAAAGACTATCCGGACAAGCCTCCAAGTGTTCGTTTCCATTCCCGCGTCAACATGACTTGTGTGAATCCTGAGACGGGAGTGGTAATGCTAGCATTGTGTGACAGTATTGGTTCATTACCATTTTGCTTTTTTACATTGTTTGATAAACTTCTGTTTGAGCTAAAAGTTTCATAAGATGATACAGACCAGAGCCCCATTATAGCCCTGGGAATCTTCTATGTTTAACGAAGTGATTCCCTGTGTGGAGGGATAGTGATCTTAGGCTCAATGGAATGCTTACAATCCTGAAAAGATAGCTTAATTGTCCCTTGATATATTTCTAGACAAGAGGTCCTTTAGAGATTTAGATCTTGTGCTTAATGTGTTTGGACAATTTAGATGATTTGGTAAGCAGAAACTATTGTCCGTTTAGATTCAGAATTGAATGTTGGAGCGTCCAAAAGGAGGATCTAGCATCACTACTTGGGAGCAAGTCAAACTTTTCCTTGGACTATCATTTTACAGATCCTTGCTGTGATTACATTGCATAGAAGTCTTTTTAGCAAATTTATTGGTCTGTTTGTGTGGTTGTGAAAGGGAGCTATGATGTGTAATTACCCCGATTTTGACAGATTAATCTGTAACAGGTTGAAGGGAAGAAGTTTGGCATGCTGACAAATTGGCAGCGGGAGTTCACTATGGAACACATACTGACTCAGCTGAGGAAGGAAATGGCAGCTCCACATAACCGCAAGCTTGTTCAACCTCCTGAGGGTACCTTCTTCTAATTGGATGTGTCATAATAAGACTTGTAATAGAAGGAAAGGACATGTAAACTTATATATTTCTCGTATGTGAGTAAATGTATCCAACTTGTTTGTGTCAATGGACAGTTATCTTGACTGAGTGAATCTTGTCTCTGCTTGACTGCCTTGATTTCTGCATATTCCTCCGATTGATCATCCATGGATGCTTGCTTTGCTAACTGATACGTGAAAGTCAAATGTGCCTTCAGTTCTAAGGATGATGCGGTTGAGAGTGGCTAAAAAGTAGAATTTAACTGCTGTCTTACATGCCAATGTAATCGGTTTTTGTGTGATAAATCTTGCGCATTAAAGTCTTTTTCAAGAGAAACAAAACTGTTTTGCTCATATTTCTTTGCTCCACTCAAACAACAACCAAATTTATTGACGGAATAAAAAAAAGGGTTGCAAAGTTGTTGGACAAATAATTAACGGAACAACAAGAGGGAAAAAAAATGCATGATGCAGTGTTCTGTTATGTACCCTTTACTTGCTAGGAGCATTTTGCAGAAAGAAGTTAAATTGAGTGTGGGAGCAAAGTGAGGAAAAAAAATTGTTCCATCATAAGCATAATATTCAATCACTTTTTAACTTTTTTAGACAGCCTTTTATATATCAAATTACAAAAGGTGCTACATCATTCAATCTATGCTGACCCTTTTATACATCAAATTATGAAAGTGTTGCGCCATTCAATCTGTGCCGACCCATTTATGGCTTTCCAAGTTCTTTATATCAGTTTGATTATGATGAAAGTCTTGTCAATGATTGTTTTAAAGAAATATGACCAATTTTATTCCCCCCCCCCCCAAAAAAAACCAAAAAAAAAATACAAAGTTTATGGCCTTGTTGAATGTGAGCTTTACTTTGCATACTCGTTTTGGTGATATATTTCAGCATCTGGCGTTCATTAGTACGTCACTTTTGCTAGTGAATAAATGTATAATTCCGCTATGATGTCTGTGTTATTATGAATACTTGTAGGGAAACTGATGTAATTTAGATAATCCCCATAGTGTAGAACAAGACTACAATCTCATACTTTTTTTGACCTGTTTGGATACTCATAATGAAAGATCTTTGGCTTTATTAGTGCTTATTCTGTTTCTAGAGGAATTCTCATGGTTATATAGATTTTTTTTTCCTTTTTTGGTTTGACCTTGCTTTTAGCAGCAACGTGACAATGAAATGTGCACTTGGTGATTTTTATTTTATTTGTTTGATCAAGGCTCTTGCTCTATTGGTCATATGTCTACCAAAGCCCAAATGCCAAGTAGGAGTATGTGCATTCCAATCTATATCAAGGCTCACAGATATAATGCAAATAAACATAACTAGGTTTATGAGAAATGTACTTCACATTTAGCCACAATTAGCCTCTAGTGTTGTAGTTTATCCTTCTTGTTATCTGACTATGTGAAGTGTTATAGGCAGGTTATGGACATCATTTAGGGATGATTTCAGAAACCTCTCTCGAGATTTCTCATAATATCGCTCAATTCCCCTAAGATTTTTAAAATCTCACTTGCCTCCTTTGGATTGACATTTCTTGGAACATTTTAACCCCTTTGGAGGAAATACAAGAAAGATAAAACTTTTGTTCCAATACTATCCTTGTGTTATCCTACTTATGAAATTTATAACAATAATAAAAAAATAAAATAAGGTTAAATTTTTTGAAGGTGTAAATTTCTTTACATAACTATTTATTTTAATTGTATTGGAACAAAAGCAAAATTTACACCTTGAAAAATTCACACGTATGAAAAGATTATTTTAGTTTTCAATACAATTTAAACTACATCATGAATTAAAACATATTTCTCAAAAAAATATCTTGACTTTCTTAATTGTAATTTAACTATGCACGAAATTTTTTAAGATATTAATTACTCACCAAAATTTCTCTAAGTAGTTGACCTTGATTAGATTTAATTTATTCACGTCCTTTGCTATCCTA
This sequence comes from Coffea humblotiana, assembly GCA_023065735.1. Taxonomy (NCBI): domain Eukaryota; kingdom Viridiplantae; phylum Streptophyta; class Magnoliopsida; order Gentianales; family Rubiaceae; genus Coffea; species Coffea humblotiana. The sequence goes on along the minus strand of CM041208.1, from coordinate 24,842,152 downwards.
CTATGACCCTAACGTAAAGAAATATGGACCATTATTAACTAGCAATTTATTTTTTTAATTTACATTTTTTGTCTTAAAATTTTATTTTGTTTTGGCTTTTTAGTTAAATAGTTATTAAGAGCAAGGGTAATGTTATCAATTTGTAATCTTTGATATGAATATTTAATCTTATCAAGTTGATAAGTGAGGTAAGTAAAATTTTAAAAATTTCAAAAAAGCTGAGTAATATTATGATGAACCTCAAGGGAGGTTTCTAAAATTATCCCCATCATTTATCAATAGCCTGAGGTATGGCCTAGGGGTGCAAACGAGTCGAATAGAGTCGAGTTTTAGTCTAATCAAGTCGAGCCTCCAGTTAATTTTATGAACCTTGAACTTGAGCTCGATCTCGACGAGCTCAAAATGTCAAGCTCGAGTTCGAGTTCGACTCAAATTAGAGTCGAGCTCGAGTTTAAAAAATAAAAATAAAAACAATTATTTTATTTTAAAAAAATAAAAAATAATTATTTTATTTTTAAAATGAATAAAACAAAAAAATTTTAACAAATAATAAAATATTATGGATATATATGTAATTTTATCATTAAAATAAAAAATAAAAAATAAAAAATAAAAATATATAATCGAGCTCGCGAGCGGAGTTTAATGTTTTTGAGCTCCACTCGAATTCGAGTCGAGCTCGTATTCGAGCTGCTCGCGAGTCGTGAACAGCCCTAGGTATGGCTATGTTTCTACAGTTGGACATAAAAGATAAACCAGACTGACTGGCCGGTTAGTCTGAATCAAAAGCGAGGAAAATTCTCAAGGGATTGATGTTTTGTAAGGTTGACACTTGAATTGCTGTGTGTCTCATCTTTGTGAGGTTGACACTTGAATTTTTTTTCGTTTTTCCTTTTCATCTCAAGAATCTTCAATGTAAACATAAGCAAAGAAATGCATCTCACGCTGGTCTAAGCTAGTAGAGGCGGCTCCTACGAATTTAAATTAGAGAAAATCATTTAAAACATTCATCATATTTTGTCAAATGAAAATTTTCAACCATCACTTTTAAAATGACAACTTTATGTTTTTTACAAGATCAAGTGTATAAAATTTAGTCATAACTTAGATTTTCGACCACCTTTGATCATAAATCCATTACATGACCCACATACAATTTTTCCTTTAAATTATCCTCTCTAGAGTAACATAATTCTGGTTTTCAAAAATTTAAATATAAATTTCAACTTTAGTCTCATGTGATATATTCACAATCTAATTGCTACCGTTTTCATAGAACTTTGGGCATGGTTTTTATGAGACAAAATGATCGTTAGTCCACCGTTCATATACATGCAGATTGGCCAAAAACAATTTATTTGGTCTTCATATGAGTGATTTTTTCAGGGGTGAAAAAAAATAAAACCCCTTAAAATAAAAAAGGAAAGACTTTTGCTACAGACCCCTACTGTACCAGGTCAAACATTGTGTACAACGTTGAAGACCGGGTCAAATCTCCAGTAGTGCCTTAACTAACTTATGGGTCAACATAAAGAAGTCACACTCATATGTAGCCAGTCTAATACGAAATAGGCCACCGCCGGCAACGCTGCAAATCAAGCAGCACAGAATTTGCGCGTTGTTTCTTTAATAACTTGTTTGAAAAAAAAAAAAAAGCCATTTTCCTTTAAAAAAATTTTAGAGTTTTTTGTGAATAAATTTTTTATTTATTTTTTTATCTCGTATATATCAAATCACTATAATATATTTTTTTATAAAAATTTTAGAAAATAGTAATCCAAACCAGACCTAATATTTTAGTTTACTATAATTTTGATAATACGACCTCGTTAGTTATTACTGGTCTTAACAGCTCAACATGGCGGCTGCCACCCAGTCTTCACTCTCCAGGCTTGAATTATATTGCTAGTTAATTTCTAATCAAAATCAGCATAATATTCACGTGTGGGGAATTATCAATACATTATGAAAGTTGTATTGGTTTTTCAGAACTACTATAAGTACATTTGATTCCATTGAGTTGATCTGCCGCTTATCAAAACATGGGTTTTGCTTAGTTTTTTTTTTTTTTTTTTTTGGGTTTGTCGGCAAATTTTCTTGTTGGATTTGTCCCATGAAAGTAGGAGACCAACATTAGGGAACATGAACCTGTTGCATGCAACTAAAATCAGATGCCCAACCTCCAAAATATATATTTAAAAAAAACATAAAAAATTAAATAGAAACTGTGACATTAGCAATCACATTTTGGCCATCTATGGGTCAATCATCTAGATTATGCCATATTATTAGTTTCGGAATGTTCTTTTTCTTTTGTTTTGACCAAGTTAGTTTCAGAATGTTGAACAATAGAAAATGATTCTTGACAGGTTTTTTTTTTTTCTGTTATATCTCCAAAAGGCGCATAATAAGCATCCATAAAGGAGGATTGATCCCACTGTTAAATTCTAGCATTATCAACTACGTTACAATTGAAAATACCTATGTAAGTGCAATTAAATAAAGCCCACGTTATTTTATGTCCTTAGGACACGGAATAAAAGAATCAATTCTTGAAAATCGTATTAAACGCAAACAAAATGTACCAACTAAAATTTTTGGCTATCACCCTACTTTATTCTTTTTGAGTAAATCTTATATACATTGTCAGTGTATACACTATTACGATTGAATGAATGACACGTGAAATTCAAATTTTACTCGTGTCATACATTTAACGGTGATAGTGTATATACTGATAGTGTAAACAAGATTAATCCATTTTTTTTTGTTTAGGTGCAAATTAGACCAATAACCAGCTAAAAAGCAAAACCAGTTCTGGGAACTTATCCCTTCTCACTTCATTATCTTCCTCCCAATCTGGACATATGAAATTATGAATGAATCTATCCTTGTCGGAGATAATGAATCACAGCCTCATCCACCCACACAAGGCATAAACATCAACAAATTGGTCACTTTGGACCTCAACTTGATAGAAAAATTGACCACAATTCTCCTATACACATCATCCCACCACCCTCAAAAAAAAAAAAAAACAAATACAAAAACAAAAACATAAAAAAGTCCTGGGTCCACCTAACCATCCAGCCCAAAAACAAAGAGAGGAAAGCTTTAGTGCTCTTCTTCCACTACTACTACTAGTATGTGGCAATCATTGAATTTGGCCAGTCTCTGGTCAGCACTCACAGTTTGACCAAGTCCGTAGTCCTTTTGTTGATGAGAGTTTTCTCAGTATACAAAATTTACTACGCTTCATTAGTAGGGAAAATTGTGCTAGTCCCCGGCATTTAATAAAATGAACATTTTGGCCCCATACAGGTTTAAGACCTTCGTACACATGATATTGCGCCACTTACATTGGATTAATTTTACATGAAATTGAACAATAACAAAATATTTACATCAAGGAAAAGGAAAAGAATGCTAAAGATGATACAAATAAAAGAACTCCGTTACTAATACAATCGTTATAGATTTTTTTATTTTCTCTCAGTTTCCCAATCCCTCTCCCAAAAGACCAAACAACATTATTGTACCATATTCTTTCTTGCTTTTTTGTCCACACTTATTTTCTAGATTTCTTATTGCTCTTTGTTCTTTGCAACAAGTAGAATGAGCTTAAATTTGCAATAGAAGTTTTCATGCTTTTGCATACTATTTAGTTGAGTTTCAATATTTTCATTTTAGATTCGATTAATTCCAAATAATGTTCTCTAACTTATTTCTAAATGTCAAAGTACTTGGCTTTACCTAATTTTAATTTGCCTACCAAAAAGACAAAAATATTGAAAAGAAAAACCAAATTAGTTGATAATGTATGAATTGAATTGTGAAATTAAGCCAAATATGTTGGTTTGTCGATGGGCTGGTGTCAGCTTTATTTTGGTCAACTAAATTTTTTGTTTTGGTTAAAAGAGATACAAAATAATAATTACTATATGTAACTTGGCTCAAGGATATCTTGAAAAGTGTACATGTCTGCAAATTATTAACTAGAAAAATTGTATTAACTTGATGTAAATCACCTGCTACGACAAAGCACATAATACATCTTACTGTTTACTCATAGAAGGGCATTAAGATCAACTAAGAAATTTGATACTTGCCTTAACTCATACAAATATGAGGTAATGAATTGAATTTGATTCTCAATTAATCAAATCAAATTTAAACAAAATTTAATATCCCTTATATGTCACGACTTATTTGAAAAGGTTATTTTGATTTTCTATCGACAAATAAAATGTAAATCTAGCTCAATAAATTGCCAAGTTACATGTTAGGAAATGAATTATTTAGGTTTGAGTCGGTTTTGATGCTACAAAACTCATATAATTCCAACTCGTATAATAATCAAGTCAAGTGTGAATATAATCTTCAGACTCGCAATTAAATCAAATTTCACCGTCAAAACGTTACCTAGTGACGAAATCAAGTTTGAACATGATTCAATACCCCATATACTTTGCGATTCATCTATAAATCATATTTGGATTCCTCACCAACCAATAAAATTCGATCTAAAACCGAACTTTATAGATAGCCAAATTACGTAAGGAAATAAATAATTTGGCTTTGACTCGATTTTTGACATTACAGAAACTCATCATAATCCAACTCATACAACAATCTAATCAAGTTTGAACACAATCTCCAACCTCACAAATGAACCAAATTTGAATGCTCAATTTGATTTACACCCCCCTCCTAATTCGAGGGGTAATCAAAAAATTTCTTCAAATCAAAGGGGTCTTCTTGTGATAATAATACAAGTACAAGCTGCCGGTATTTCCCAGAAGGAGAACGCGAGTCAAAACTGTAGGATTTGGAAACATCCCTCCCAGTCGACTTCCACAAGTCCCAAACCCGTGTTGAATTTGGAGGACAGCTCTCATACCGGGCACCTCCAACTTGCCTTTTTATTTATCTACTTTCCCTTCAAATTCATTGCTCTCCTTCGACGCAACATCTTTTTATCCCACAACCCCTTTATAAAAACCCATGGCATTTATCTTCAATCACACCAAAAATTCATCAAGTTCTCTCTCTAGAAGTTCTCTTCTCTCTCTCTCTCTCTCTGTCTGTCTCTCTCCTCTTCAAAATTCATTTTTCTGGTAAATTGGATAATAATTCTTGTCATCAGAAATATGCTGCTGATCCAGGAAAACGATGACGGGGGTTTAACCCCGCCTGATAAGCTGATAAAAATCAGAGAAGTTTGGGCGGATAACCTTGAGTCCGAATTCGAATTAATTCGTGGGGTTGTGGATAAATACCCATTTATCTCAATGGATACTGAATTTCCAGGCGTGATCTTCAAGCCGGAAAAGGCTTCTTTTGGTTATCGGAAAAAGCCTCTGCCTTTCGATCACTACAAGTTCTTGAAGAGGAACGTCGACGTTTTGGAGCTTATTCAGTTGGGTCTTACTCTCTCTGATGAGAACGGCAACTTGCCGGATCTGGGCTCCGACGAGAATTGTCAGTTCATCTGGCAGTTCAACTTTTCCGATTTTGATTACGAGCGTGACCCTCACGCGCCTGACTCCATAGACCTGCTCACGCGCCACGGCATTGACTTCGAGAAAAACCGGGATTTTGGGATTGACTCGGCCCAGTTCGCCGAGTTGATGATGGCCTCGGGCTTAGTGTGCAATGACTCAGTCAGTTGGGTGACGTTTCACAGTGCTTACGACTTTGCGTACTTGGTGAAGATCCTCACGCGCTGCGCGCTGCCGGAGGACCTGGATGGGTTTTTGGAATATATGAGGGTCTTTTTTGGAAATAACGTGTATGATGTGAAGCATCTGATGCGGTTTTGTGCGAGTTTGTACGGTGGGTTGGACCGGGTAGCTAAAACTTTAGAAGTGAACCGGGCGGTTGGAAGGTGCCATCAAGCAGGCTCCGATAGCTTGCTGACTTGGCATGCTTTTCAAAAAATTAGAGATGTATATTTTGTAAAGGATGGAGGGCCGGAAAAATATGCCGGTGTCTTGTATGGATTAGAGGTGTATTAAACATGGATGTGTTAATTAGTTTTGCTGATCATTATTTTAATGACAATTATTTAGTGGATTCTTTTTAGAAATATAACCGTTCAAACAATATTCTTTGCTTAATGATTTGTTTTCATGGTGCGGGAATTTTAAATCTACTCAAATTAGCATCTTAACTCTGAAAGTGTCACGTAAACTTTTAGCGTTCAGCTGGCTAGTATATTTTTTTGGGTGTGTGTCTAAAATTTAATTTTAGTGTAGTTTATCGTAGAATTTTTAGAAAATTTTTTTGTATGTTTGTAGGATAGTTGTAGGACTTCGAGGAAAGGTGGTGGAGTGGATAAAAGGGGAGGTGATGGTAGCGAAAGTGAAGGGGAAAAGTGGCGGTGGGGAGGTGATATGGTGACGGAGGATCGTGGTGGAATAGGGAAAGGGTAGTGCGTGTTTGGCATGTTGGGTATGTTTATAGTGAGGGAGGGTAGTGATGGAAGAGGGAAAGGAAAGTGTGTTTTTGGTATTTTGGGTATGTTTTTGATATTTTATGGTATGCTTTTTTTCATAAAAGTTGAGATGTGTTAGTAAGTTATTATAGCTAAATTTGAAATTAGACATGGCAACATTTCCTGATTTCCAGAATCGTTAGTTTCTGTTTAAAACCTTAGAATCAATTTTAAAAACTTTTGAAAAGTAGAGTCTAAATTAGTTCTTATAAGGATGGTTACGGTTACGATTCTTGAACCTTCGATTTTAGTTCGATTTCGGTTTCGATTTTATTTTGATTACAGCTCTAGTTGCTTCCAATTACAGTTTCAATTCTTTTAATTATGTTTAAATACTTATTGTTATAAAATTGATTCTAAGAAAATATGACAATGAATATAGAAAAAAAAACTTTATTGTATTATCATGCACAAGAAAAAAAGAAAAACTAATGCAATTTTATGAAAAAATAACTCATTATTGATTAGATTAGATTGGTTTTGGATTTATATTAGTCGTGAGGTTCAGTCTTACTAATGAGATGGGACAATGAGTTGTTGGGTTAGAATTGGGGTTGTTGTTGTTAGGTGCTGATTATTGATATTGAACTATAAACTGGTCAAATAGGTATAGATGGGGTTGTTTTTGAGATGGTTTGAATTGATTCTAAACTGCCAATTTCACTTATGTTTCAAAATTTTAGTGAACTTGAGTATGAACCTTTAATCATGGTTATGGTCCCAAATTTGGTTTGTGAAATCCAATTCTAAATTCGGTTCAACAGATCATCGGTCCGATTTTAGTTTGATCCCAATTCAAACCTGAATCGTGACTCTCCTTAATTATAATAAAACTTTTTCTATTAAAAACACGCAAAAAAAGGAGTGCCAAACAAATCCTTAGTTTTAGTTTCGGTAGATGTTGTAGAACTTGAAACCTTAGGAAATTTTTCTGATGGGGTGATGAAAATTGTGTTGACTTTTCTAGTTGAGTTGACAAAACAAAGGTTTACACCTTTCTTTTCCCCTTTCCAACATTGGCAATAAGTGATTTTAAAACAGTTTTTAGTTTGTGTTGATCATTAGTAATGACAAAGTCTCTTTGGTTGGTTAGTTAATTGTGTCCAATCAGTGAACTATAAATGCACATCCACGGATTGTATTTTATGTAATGGCTGGTATCTTTTGGTTGTCATGTTCAATTAATTGGCACAAGAGGCTAGGCTCAAGGGAACCGGCATATGAAGTAACTTATTCTGTCAAGTGAATGAAGATTTTGACAACAATTGAATGGCATGGTATAGTTGCAATTACAAGTGCACCGATCCCGCATCCACTAGTACCAGTTTCAAGAACACAAATCCATGATTGTTTCCTCTTCTATATAGTCAAATCCAGAAGGCAAGGATTTCCTCTTTTATATTTTTATATTTATACTAATAAATATAAATATAAATATATAATATATATAGTTATATAATATATTATTACTATTATTTACACATATATTATAATTATATACTAATTATACACACACACATATATATTATATACACATATAATATATATTTATAAATATATATGTGTATACAATAAATATAAATATAAATATAATATATTTATTATTATAAATATATTTATAATAATTATAAATTATTATATAATTATACTAATATTATAATAAATATATAAAATATATAATTATATAATTAAATATTAATTTTTTTAATAGGTGATAGGGCGGGCCCTATTTCTAAACAGGGGAAAAAATTCCCCCCACCCCATTAGCCTCCCGTGGGGCGGGTGCCCCAATTGCCATCCCTAATTTTTGATAAATTACATAGGAATCAGATTTGGTTTTCGCTCAAACCTTTCAAGTTACTAGAGAATTGGGGAATTTCAAACTTTTAGATATGATTTCAAAATTCCAATTCCAATAGTAGTAATCCAAACAACAATTATGGAGTTTATTCCAATTCTTCGTTCCGAAACCCTCTTACCAAACGGCACCTAAGAATAAAAAATGCAAATAAACGTAAATATACGGCAGAATGCATGAATGACTGGTGTGAACTTCTTTAAAGTGATTTATGCTAGGAATGAATCTAATTAGAAAGCGAGGGGTCCAATTATAATCCTTTAAATGTTTGTTTGTTTCATTCTGTACAAAAGTATTTCTTGCCGGCTAACATTAGAAGCCAAAGTAGTACGCCAAAAGCCCACGATTTGGAAAAGTTAGGTAATTGGAGAAATAATTGAACACATAATCTGCTCACAAACAGCTAGACTAATTAATCTTTTCTGTTTAATACTTTAATGTCAATTTTTCTCCTTCCAAATTTTGTTGGTAATAAAAAAAAAAGTTTGAATCCTGGTTAACTCCCTATCCTTGAACTCCATGTTAATCTCTACTTATTTGGATGTGTATGGCAAAAATGGAATTTTCATATGTCTCCAATTGCAACTAGGTAGACCATAGATGCAAAGTCCAATTTAAGGTGCAAAGTTGTGCTACAATTTCTCCAAGCAGAAAGACTTTTCTGTTCTAAATCTGATGGAGAGGAGTACTTCCAGTGAATACTTAATGTTGCATGTGCAACTTCTGGCTTTTAACTTTCCCCCAGTTTGGAATTTTATTTGGTACAAATAGTTAAATATTCTGCTCTGAGGAATACCGACCATTGCCTAAATGTACCAAAAAATCTACCCCACTAACAAAATTATTTTATTGCATTACACCTTTAGTGATCATAGATATTAGCAAGAACTCAGTTTGACATTCCAACTTCCAAGAATTTGCCTCTTTCCTCTCTTTTCTACACCCAAATTATAGAACTAAAGATGAATCAGGAGTATTAACTCTAATACTAGAATCAGGATCACAAATTGCAAAAGGGATACCATCATAAAATCAAAACTTAAGATGCACAACCAATGTTTTGAAAATCAGATCGGATAGGCTGGTTCGATCGATTGAATCGCGAACCAGTCATGTCTCCGGTCTGGTTCAATTAAAAAACTCAAAAAATTAATGGAACCGGTCAAGAATCGATTGAACCGATCAAAATCAATAAAAATCGAGAGGTTGAACTGATTTTTATTAAGTATTTATTTTTTAAAAATAAATATTTTAATTTTATTCAAAATTTTTAATACTAAAATGAATAAAAAATTATTAAACTTTTAAATCAGGGTCAAACTAATTGAACCGATTAAACCGTAAATCAAAAGATTTTCCGATTCACTCTCCGGTTCGGATTTAAAAACATTGTGCACAACCCGCAAGAAGAATAGGATGAGCATAAATGAAGACCATTCATAGCCAACTACTTGGCACCAATAAGAATACAAAGTTTTGCACTAAATGTCATCAAACTGGAAACTTTTGGATAGTCAGAAAATTTCCAGAAAGAGAATACAGTAAAGATTTCTATGATAAACTTCTTTTCATCATCTGATCAGAACATTAAAGCTCTTGCCTGCTTCTTACTTCCATGTCTTGTTTCATTACTACATTGCATTTAACGCTTTTCATCAGTTCATCTAACTTCTTCCCACCATCATCATAACTGGTACTAAACAGTTCAGATTCTGCTACACTAATAACCAACACCATATCAGTAGTACCAGAAAAAGAAAAGGGAAAATACCATTCAACCTTTATCTATCCATAAAGGTCTTCATATCATACTAATTTGTTTATTCCACCATAACATTGAATTTCTTGTTGCTGATTTTTCTGCTTGTTTGCGGGATCAGATTTCTCGGAGACAACCCCATTCCAGATGTCCATGAAGGCATTGACAATGATTTCATGATGAGAAGGAGAATTAAGACGAAGAAGCAGCTGAGAAGCTCTTGTAGATCATCTTTTGAGTAGATTTCTTTCTCAAGAATCATTTGTAGCATTGATTGGCGAAAATCTTGATGAGGGTCGGCAGACTCCTTGACAACTGCAACACTATCACCAAATTTGGGCAGTGGACTGACCATTTTAGAGCTGCTTGGAACATTGAATTGATCCTGCTCAGAACAATGTGTTAACGTTGTGGAAGTATCATCGATGGAGTTTCCACCACCTCCTCTATCCCAGGAGCTTGAAGAAGAGTGATAAATAGGTGTATTGCTTGAGGCTTTACCCTTCGGTTTTGGCTCAATTACTTCCTCAGGCTTTGGCTTCCCACATCCACATCCTCCATTAGCTGTAAATATGACCTTAAACATTTGTTTGGTCTTGCTGGAAGACATTGAAGAAAGAAGGTGGAAGAAATAGGAGAAGGAAAAGGCAAAACTTGATTTGTAAAATAATAATAAAAAATTCTAGTAGATATTTGTCATTTTCAGTATTTGATTGGATGTTGAGAGGATGGGGGGAGGGGGTTTGCAGGTGTAGATGGTATGCGTGTTAAATCTCACCATGCCGTAGGGAATAAGGAAGTTGTAGTTTCTTTGAAGTATCGAATTATGATGGCAAAAAGCTTTAAAATTAAATGTATAAGTACATATGTATTGATTAATCAGCAGGTCGATTCGGTGAGTCTTATCTTGATAAGGAAAATCTTAACCATGAATTTGACTGGTATTCAAGCTTTCAAATAACATCAACTCTTTATAGATAATGAACATCTTATCCATAGCTTATGCATGTATATTTTCTTTGGTCATATGGTGATGTGCATTGTTCTAGAGGCTTTAAATCTCATATCCTATATATACTAAGTAGTGGAATCGAATGGTAGGATTTTAAACAATATTTGTCAAAAACAAAAAAAAAAAAGGATTTTTAAACAATAGAAAGAACAAAAGGTCCATTAATTTGCAAATGACAGGTAGGTGACAGGCGGTTCAAGGTATTGTGCTCCTCTTGGAAGAGACGGTTAAGGTCCTAATCTTGGATAGAGAAAGAAATGGCATTGCGCTTGGAAAGAGTACCATTTTATTCCTGTATGCTCTGCATACATAGATTTGCATGTGCTCGTGTGGCCATAGGAAGTGAATTGGACAAAGTGGGACAAATGGAGGTTCATTTTCAGCCTGTGACCACTTTTAATTAAGACCCATTAATCCAACAAATTGAGACAAATAAAAGCCAAAATTAAAAGGTAAGCAATGGGGTCGACAGGTCCTTCTTAATCTGACCCAAAAAAAAAAAAAAATTTTCCGCTATGTCACATCCATGCTTCAAGGTTTGATGCATATGTGTGTGTGCTAGCATTGTGTATTATGTGTCCAATTAAGCAGATAAGTATGTTCTGAAATCTAAACCACTAAAAAGTGTATTTTGATCCTCAACCATTTATTTACTTATCTTTGTCATTTTAGATTTTAATTGCTTTAAAGCCAACTTAAGTCATGATATCAATATGTAGAGATGCAAAACTATATATGGGATGCAGACTAGTTGTTCTTTTTCCCCCTCCTTGTGCTAGTCCATAAATGAGAAAAGAACTGAGATTCTATCACAACAAGGTTCAAAATTCAATGAGGACGACGCATGCTATATGAACTCATCTTTCCCATCATGTGCTGTTAATTGCTTTCTTAATGGAGTTTGATTATATATAGTATATGCAGACCAACTTGACTAAAAATAAAGAAACATTTTGCACTCAAAAACATAAATTGCATGTAAATAAAAGTATGGGGGAACTAGATTTGTGCTGTTTTTCTTTGAAATCAATGAAGATTTTGAGATGGATCTTTAAGAAATAAATGAAGGTTTTGGAAAACTCCAACATGATTGTCCCTCACCAAATACATAATTTTTGCGACATTCGTATTTCTCCGCCGGGTTACATTTGGTCTGACACCATTGTATCATAACTAGTAAACCAACTACCAATACATACAATAATAAGGCAAAAAAAAAAAATGTGTGGTGCAGAATATAAAAAAAATGGACATTCAATAAGATGGTTGTCTGCAAAAATTGATTATAGCACCTTCAAAAAAAACATATGTTAATACATGCTTTGATGCATCTACTTCCTTTGCCGTCTTAAAAAGTATGACATAGATTGGCTGTTGAAATTGCATATCCATCCAAATTCACCTGCATTTCCATAATTTGATTCCTTTCATCCAACTGCTATTATAGTTACAGTCTAACAGATGTTAAGCATGCATGCTACAATAGTTAACGAAATGACTATTGACTAAGGGTCACAATGGTTAATGACATGATTAAAGGTCTACAATGGTTAATGAAATAATTAAGGATCAGTTTTGAGAGAGACGTTTCTAGTGTAAGGGTCAGTTTTGAGTGAGACGAATCAAGTTTATCTTAAAAGATTAGATAATGCAATTATTGAATGAGAGACATCAAGTTTATCTTATAAGATTAGATAAGGCAATTATTGAATGAGAGATACCAAGTTTATGTTAAAAAGTGGATAATGCAGCACAAGTCAACTAGACTAAATTTGGCATCCTTTTTTTTTTGGGTACTCAAAATTGTAAAGTTAAATTCATTACATAATTATGCATTTGAACTATATTAGACTGAAAATGGCTGTTCAATCCTGACTAAAAGTGGCCATCTTTTTTTTTCTTTTAATGTTCAATCCTAAAGTTTATTTTCCGAGTACATTGATCATCATAATATGTCTAGAAGGTTATCATGATAAAATCGTACATTCGGTTCAATTACACATAATCAATGAATTAACCATATTTTGAAGTCAATTACACATTTATTGTTTTCATTTTGTGTGTCCAATCTACAAAATAGGAAGGTTTCTGAAAGGTTAATTAATTAAAGCTAATTTTTATTTTTTAACTTGAAAGCTTAAAACTACCAACACTTAAAGCTAACAACCTTATGGTAACTCTAGGATGGTATCTGAAAGCTTAAAGCTAGTTTTTAGTTGTTAACTTCTCAAGGTGGTATCTAAAAGCTTAAAGCTAAACACCTAACATCCCTAGTAGTTGAGTAAGAGCAAAAGGAAAATAGGATTAGTGTACATGTTGGCAAGATAGTAATGGATTTCTTCTTAAGTGGACTTGGTCATCATTTTGGATGTATTTCTTTGTTAATTTTGTATCATCTAGCAAAACTAAGATGCTTTTATGGCATCAACATCACTACGTGTAGATGATTTTTTTTTTCCGTTTTGGTATCAGCACTTTATAAACTAGTATACCTCAATCAAATTACTAGTAGTATAAACTAATCAAAGAACTAGTTTTATACATAGTTCATAGTTTATAACTAGTAGTATACGGTAATCATGTAAAATTCACAGTGATGCTGATGCTAGATTTGAGGTTTGAAATCATGTAAAACTCACCTTTCCTTCTATATTCTTTATGCAATCTTAAAATCTTTCTTTGTCATTGCAGTATCTCAAGTTAATTATGTGGGGTACTAAATTGTCCTGTTCAAATTCACTTTTGAAATCAAATACTATTCGATTTAGGCTAGAGCATATACCAGCTGCAGGAATGGGAAAACACTTTTACAACTTGCTGGACTTAATAAAAATGATCTAGCTTTTTAACTTCATGTCATCTGCCCAATAATTCATAGTATCAAAGACAACAAGAAACTCATTATATTTGGCCACAAAAGCCAAACTCAAACGTCATGATTGAGTTTTGAACTTAAATAGAGAAACCATGAACATCTACTATTAAACCAAAGTCAGGTAAAGCAAAGTTACGACAATCGAATCTAATAGGCCAGTTTCAGGAAAAAAAAAAAAGAGAATCTAATAGGCATTATGCAATTGGAAATTGTCACATCCAAACGTTGTAAATTGTGCAAATGAGTGAGAAATTTATTCTCAAATTTATTTAATCAAAGGAATACATCTCTAGTTAAATAACATTACAAGTTATGCTAGAGAAACAAATAGACCTAACGTTAACTGCTGATGAAGAAGACATTTGTTTTCATCTCCTATCACCTGCCTAAAACTGATGACATAGTCATGCAACCAAACATTTAAAACTGATGCCTAATAAACTAAACGAAGGAAGTTAAAAAAAAGTACAAAATGACATAACACCAAAACTATCCATGTCACCTTTGAGGAAGCCCGTTGATTAATTGACTAGATTTATCAATGGACTATTTATTTGTCTAAAACCTACTAATTAAAACCGTCTAATCACTAAGGTTAAAATTGGACAAGTGTCATTCAGCAGCCTCAAAAATTAAGAATGGCTGCGAAAATCTTACCAATAGTCTGGCTGATTTTCACAATAAATTTTTGATGGATGAGGTTTAAGCAATTTGACAAGGGTCGTTTTAGATCTTCAAGAAAATGTTCCCACACTGCAAGAACCAAGATCTTCTCAGAAGCGCTTCTTTTCACAATCATTGGATGTGAGGAAATGATGCAGACTTCTTCTTCATCTGCGCTAATCTTCCTTGGTTTCTGTCAACAATCCCAGAAAATGTGAATGAACGGCCATAGGGCATCATGTCCCTTAAAGATACATATTTTGGAGCTAATGAAGTCCATGAATTTTTGCATGATTTTGTTGTAGGAAAGCTATGAGTGTGACGCATTGAGACTTCCAACATTGAATTGGACTTGTAGATTTGTAGGGATGGAGAGAATAACATATGAAGAATAACAAAAAACAGACCTGGAAGAAGTTTTCGCGAAACGAATGTAATCACCTGATTTGGAAGAATTTTATTAGGATGGTATTTTCTCTGTTGTTTAAAAATTAAAACTCTTTTGAAAATTTAACTAAAAAGTAATTTGAAAGAATTTAAGATGCAGTTTGGATTTTATCATGGTTATCTAGATAATGATATGGACCTATCTGGAGATAGGAGCAGTAATCTCATCCTTGTTTTTAGTTAATTAATCTCTCTGAATATTCCTGAATAGGCAACTTTTTTAGGTGAAGATATAGTTATTGTAAAGGATAGAGTTTAATCCCAGAAGTACCCTACGCCAGTTGAAGTTGTTTATTAGAAACAAAAGAATGAAATATGTAGAATCTATATCTATATGTATTGTAGGGGAGGTTTTAGTGGAGGGACCCAAATCTCCCATATTTTTTTCTGAATTTTTTGTTTATTTTAATACATAAACTCAATTTAAAAGTTTTAAATAGTGATTTACAACTAATTCTATGTCAATTCAAATTTAAAATTTAAAACTTTCCCACTTCAAATGAGTGCTTAATAAAATCTTTTATAGTTCATTTTCAAGACTTTAACCCCTTTTTTTACTTCCATAATTAAAGAAAATAAATTTAAAAAATTTGATTAGTCCCATATTAAAATTATTCACTCCATTACAACTTTATCACTTTAGCCCATTTTACTTCTTGATTAGTCAAGATTGATTTGTCAAAATTGAGGAATAATGTGATTATTCCCATTTTTTTATGAATACATGGTAACATTTTTAGCACTTTCTTTCCAAGTATATACATAGATTTGTTAACACATTCAAATGATATATCCAATTATAACTATTATTTAACCATTTAAACTATAGTAACTAAATCAATTTTTTTAGTCTTAGACTTATCCTATTAAACAATTATTCTAACCAATGAAATAAACATTCAGACATACAACATTATCTATATAATTTTTGACATGTGCAAAACTTATTTAGATAATTTTTCATATAACACGTATATCAAAAAGTGCACATAAAACAAAATTTTTATATGAATTTTAAATTAATAAAAGGAGCATTTAGATGGTTTTTTTTTTGGAGTTTCTATCAAAAATTCTAAAACAAATATTCGTTTAAACAATTATCTTGGGCTGTTTAAGCAATTATCTTGGGTGATCATCACAAAAAATATTAGTATTTCACCAAAAATTATACCATTATTTTTTCTTGACGACTATAATTCTAACTTTTTATTTGAAAAAATACACTTCAAAAGTGAGGCAACGAATTCCAAATAATAAAAAGAATAGAAAAAAATATGAGTATAGGGTTGGGAATAGTAAAAGTGAGATGACAAATCCTAAATAGTAAAAGGAGTATAAAGATAAGAGTATAGGGTTGGAGAGGGTAAAGTCAAGGGATCTTTAGTTGTGAGTTGAGATGAAACTATCAAAATGAGTGATATATGTGCGTTAAATGGGATATAGTTTTACATGATTTTAGTTATTTTACCCATTTACGATCCACTACAAATTTTTTTTTTCTCTCATATTCTTTGAGTAAACAAAATAAGATATCATTGTAATCAATAAAAATAAAAACACATTATATTAATAAATATATTTTTAACTAAAAAAATTACACAAAAGAACCAATAGTGGTGAGTTTTCAAATTTCACACTCTACAAGAATCTCAAAAATAATTTAGGTGCGAAGGCAAGAAATCAATTAACACTCAATGAGTTAATTAAAACTTTGATGAAAGGGAGGGAGGAAGTAGGATGATATTTAACAAAAATTAAAAAAATTAAAATTAAAGAATAGGAAAAGAACGTTAAATATGCTCTTGCAAAAAGTAGAATATAATTATTGTATTAGTAGTAATTTAAATTTACTCACTAATGAATTTGAATCTAAGTCTAAGTTAATTGGTTCTAAATAGGTAGTCCCAATCTATCCATTTAATAGCTCTTGATTAATGGATTTAAATGGGTTATCCATTTGAAACTAATAAAATTGCATACCCATACTCATTTGTTGAAGAACGAGTTTGAAAAATTGGTCACTATTTATAACTGTAAATGGGTGGAAAGAATAGTAAAATAGGAGGTAAATAGGTTGTATAATTGGACAAGAGATGGCAGAATTTGACAAAAACAGAGGGATGTAGAAAATTTGGCTTAAGAAGGTGAAGAAAGGGATAATGAAAAGTAAGAGAATGTTGAGAGAAAATGGCACAAAAAGAGAGAGCGTGGAAGGGATGGATAATAACGTTGTATTTGGTGTGCTTTTAATATTTCTTTAGATATTTTTGTAATATTTGTTCATATTTTTTAATATACTTTAAGGTTTTAGATAAGGTATATAAATACAATATAAATAAGATACTAAAATATTTTATTTACTATTATTATTATATTAGATGTAAATCCGTGCATGACACGGGTTACAATACTAGTACCGTAGAGTATTGGGTATGCATGTTTGGTATATGATAGTCTACCATTACAAGATTCCTACCGAAAAAATTTATTTCCAAGTGGTAGTTCACAATAGAGCCCACACACACAAACATAAAGTAAAAAAAGGGCAAGCATAATCCGAAAATAAATCTTTTCTTCTTAAAATTTAAAAACATACCATTTTTTAAAAATAGAAGTCATATATATATATATATAGTAGCTGTTTATACCCAGCATTATATGGGCAAAATCTTACATATCTTGCAAATTTGAACACCACATTAACGACATGAGATTAACATTAAAATCTTTATGCTGTAAACACCTATCACCCCATCCGATTCATTAATAATTCCTGCTTTCATCAAAAAGAAAATTGAAAATTTAAGGAGGGGATTTTTTCAGTTAACTTTATAAACCATTTTATGTTGGATTCATATATAGGCAATCACTAGTCATTGACTTTACTCCAATGTCGAAATATAACCGCAGAATCTTTGAACAAAAAGATTAGGACAGTTTACACCAAAAAAAAAAGGGGGTCTCTTAAATCATATTATGATGAACAATGAAAAAATAAGTGCTCTCTACGTTTCAATAAGAGTGTTTTGGTACATAATAAGAAAATTAATTTTTGCCAAACACTACTATTATTACTATTTTACAACTGATTTGCTCATGAATAATTATGAATTATATATATATATATATAGACTTATATATACATACAGATTCATACATACATATATACATACACACACATATGTGTGTAGACACACACACATATATACAAGAAAAAAAGAAAAAGAAAAAAGGGCATAGAAGGAGCTAATCATTGTCCTATAGAAATAAGCATTTAAGCAAAATACACAAGCACAAGGAATAAGAAATCTTTCAGAGGGTAAAATAATAAATATCAAATTAGACATTTTTTCTTTTTGTTTGTCCGATTATTAGTTGCTCAAAAAGGAGGTAACTTGTCACATTTTTCCACCAACAAATTTGCAAGGTTTCTCTAATCTCCACCCCTCAATCCTCGTACAAATATGTTAGTCCCTTAATTTGGCCTCCAACTATCAAGATTTTGTTCGGACACATGGCCACAGCTCTGCAGGTCTCTTCTTACTTCTGCTTCCACAGGAAGAAGAATGATAGGAAATTGAACTCACTCATCAGCAATTCTTCCCTCTCCCCTTCCAGTTCCAAGTCTAATTACAGTACAAGTTTTAGAGTTAGAGCTGTAAAGGAGAAAACAGAGGAAATCAAGTCTTCTGCACCATCCTCAGCTGAAGATGTTACCAAGAAGTATGGCCTTGAAGTTGGGCTCTGGAAGGTATCCACCTTCCTTTGCCCTTCCAAATTCTGCTTATCCATTCCTCTTTTGTCAGTTTCATCATGTTCTGGGATTGTGGAATATATTTTATTTTTCCAAAGGCAGGAGAGAAATATTCCTGGGTTTTAATAATCTGACTTTATCTTCATAATTGCTGAACTAGAATTTGGTTAAGAATATTAACATCTGTTCAATATGACAGCATGGTGACTTGTGACTTTTTCCCAATTAATCATTTATCTATCCAGTTTATCTAGTTGTAAGAATATGACAACTATTCTTTGCAATTTTTATAAGTTAATTAATGCCCAAATTAACTAAATGCTATATTTTTTTTAATCTACGATGCATAATGACTAAGTGGTTAGCTTAATTAGCCATTCTTTCGCCATTCTGAAAGTTATTTTAGCAGCAAGTTAAATAAAGTAAGATTTATGGGTCGATATGCGATTAGTATTACCGACTAATGGTAGTTTAGCATAGTAAATTAGAAGTTTTTAAGGTATTGAATGAAACTCCGAAACTAAGGGTCCAAATTGCCAACCTAATCTGTCCCTGTAATTCAAGAATTAGCTATATATAGTGCTTATGAGCCTTGGGTTAATGCCAGCAAATTGGTTGGATCAATGATGCCAAAATTTGGTCTGCCTCTGCCAATTTGTAGATATTCAGCTCAAAAGAGGAAGGGGATGAAGGAAATGAGGAGAAGAAATCAAAAGGGGACAAAGCAAAGGAACTCTTGGCAAAATATGGAGGAGCATACTTGGCCACCTCTATTACCCTCTCTTTAATCTCCTTTGCCCTTTGTTATGCTCTCATTAGCGCTGGTGTTGATGTTCCAGCTTTGCTGCAGAAGGTAGCGTGTCTCTGGCAATCAACTTCCAAAAATTACAGGGTTTAGCTGTATTTTGTGAATAATTGTTACAATTTGAGTTCATGGTTTTGCTGCCTTGCAGGTAGGAATTTCCACCAATGAGGCTGGGGAAAAAGTTGGGACTTTTGCTTTGGCCTATGCTGCTCATAAGGCTGCATCCCCCATCAGATTTCCTCCTACTGTTGCCCTTACTCCAATCGTTGCAAGCTGGATTGGCAAGAAAGTTGATAAAGAAAACTGACCTGGCTGAATAGTGATGCTGGGCAATTTTTTGTTGCCAATATATGTAGTATTTCTTTGGCAGCAATATAACTATTTGACAGAGTTTTGACCACTTTTAAATACGCAAGAGTTCTTGTAAAGGTGATCATCTAGATCAGACTGAAGGCCTTAAAACAAAATGTTAACAATCCCCACATAATACTGCAGTAGTCTGAACAAACAGAACTTCAGATAAAATTGGCCTCAAATATTTCAGCAATTCTCAGAAGCATGTCATTTGGAAACAGGGCTTAAGCAGTCAACTGGCATTACCATTATAATATGACTGACAAACTATCCACCTATGAAGGTCATCAACTAGCAGGAAGCAGTAGTGAAGGAAACAAATTTACAGTGGCCCATGTTTAATGATAGCATAATTTTATCTATTTATTGATATTACAGGGTATAAATACATAATGTACAAAAAAACCACCAGCCTCCACTTCTGTTTACCAGCTCTTTCATAGCTTGACTTCCTGGAGATTCCGGCAGTACGTGGATCCTGAAAGTGATCAAATGCAACTCCAAGGTCTTTCAAGGATTTTGAATGGAGAGATTGGACCTGAACTTCATATCAAAAGCTTCAGGCACTTCCTTCCAGTTTTCTGCAATCAGCATGCCCAGGATTGGCAAGTAGGATTGATCAATCTTATTTAACTGCCTGAAACATTTGTTGCAGAAGGCACTTCTGTTGTATGTGGTGGTGGAGTTTGTGCACGTGGGGTACTAACACTAGGCATGGCATAATTCTCTTGAATTGCGCTCAAATCACCCCAATCAACTCCAGCTATTCACAAGTGTCAAGGAATCTTGTTCAAAAACTTCACACATTATTGTAATCCATGAAGAGATTTTAAGCACAGCAGAGAAAAACAGACAAACAATAGGAAAGGATACATTCAGTTCTCCACATGTCTGTGATGCTAACATCAGCATCTGACAAAAGCCAGTAATCTGCATCACTCTGCAAGGAGGAAAAGAGTTGCATTAGCTGAAAATGAGGTAGAAACCTCTCTCCTGAATCCAGATTATCAATGTACATGGAAGGAAAATATCATCTCCCTCTCTGATTTTTCTTTCAAAAGACAACGGTTTTTAGTCTGGGAAAACTATGAGATCAGCATGCCATCTAAAATTCTCAATACTGGAAAAATTAGGAGGTCCGCTACACTTCCTAGAAGAGATCCTCAATTAGATGTCCTCAACTGAATGGATGAGGTGGCTTCCAAGACATGATCAATTTTAACTGGCTCATGTTCCCAACACTCATCTAAGATACTAAGAAATAAGAAATCACATATGGTACTGAATGAGGACTTACATCAACATCAGGAACAATTTTCATGATCCCACTCACAAAATCTTGTGATGTACCTATATCTGAGCACATCCTATTATCTTCCTGCTCTTCAATTTGAATGTTGTCTCCTCCACTCTCCTTGGTCACTGATGTCGTAGCTAAATTCTCATTCACCCCCGATGTTGAAGGAATGTCTGGAGGTGCCTCGACTGCATTAATCTCCTCAAATTTTTCCTCGAATTGACTTAAAACACAATCATCCAGAAAGGAAAAAAAAATAGAATCAGAAACAAATGAGCAGCAGATTCCATCCAATGCACTATCAAGAACTGAGAAAACAACACTAGAATTAAATGAAAATATCAGAATAGATAGCATCAGATTCAATGTCATCCTACCATAATATATCTAATGTCTAGTCCCGCATAGAGTCCATATGAACCAAGAAGGCAAAATATCATTTTATCATTTAGAACAAAATACCTGACAAGGTAAACATCTATCGGTCCCATTGTACTCCTCAGAACTATTCTGTATCTCCTCTGGGGATAGTCAACAGCCTGGAGAAGAAAGGAACGTTGCCTCACTATATTGCATATAGAACTAGTATTGGAACGATGGACTTTGATTACATAAACCAAAAGCAAGAAGCACCAACAATTACCTCGTCAGGATCCGGAACTTCTAAGGTAGTGCCATGAGGAGCTTTAATTGCTATTAACGTTTCATTCTAACAATATTGAACACAAAAACACGTCAGCTCCGAGATAGAATTGAAAGACAGGAAATATTACCAATCATAAAGCACTAATATCCACCTGGAAGCAAGGTAAACTCTTAATGTCTTCTTCAGTAACAAATAGCCATCTGATGAGAGCAAGGTGAAGATGAGAACCAACAGATGAGCAAATAAACTTCAACAAATACATGCTAAATGATACTCAGAAAACAAGATTCGTTATTAAAGGCAGAAGAATGAAATTACTTTTGGTTATTCTCAGCTTCACTCAGGTCTCTCAACCTTTCCTGCATTTCTCTGTAAGAATATTTCAGCAGCGTTAGCATCATCATGATAGACCTAAGCAAACATGTAAAATTTGTACAATGTGGGCTTCAGAACAGAACCTTATTTGGTCATCTAATCTGTGCTCTTCCATTGTTAAATTTTCTATATCCGCCTGCAAAGCGAGAGAACACAATGAAAAAATATTCCAGAACAACCCAACAAAAAATGCTGAAGGAAAGGCACATGTTTATCTCTTTGGACTAGCTTCATTAGTGCACGACGACAATCTCAAAGGATGACTCATTTACTGATAATATGAATTTCATGCCAAGTTATGACATGGTTCCTTCTAGGTTCAGCTGCGACATATTTTTGCACTTCCATCTTAGGTTAGGTACAGGAATCCTTTCTTCATGTTCCAAAGAACTACACATACTCAATTTCCTCAAACAAATGACATGCTTAATCTGGTTTTGCTTTCTACAAGGAATAACTCATAAAATCAGCAATACCATCACGTGTTACATGAAAACTCTCGGACAAAAGAAAGAATTAAAAAATCTTCAATAACAGAAGAGCAAGCAATATTTTTATTAGCAAGTTGAACTACGTTACCTAAATTTCTGATCGTGCAAGCATTTTCACATTGTTCTTCATTGATGGTTTCAATATGGAGTCAAAGGGAATTTAAACCAAACAAGATGGTCAAGTAATCCATTCACTTTCAGACTTTTAGAATTACATCTCTACTGTAATGTTAATAATGCAATGTGAAGAAATGACAAAGGTAGCATTGAGTACTCATTGTACTCATTACTAAGGCAACACATGCATTTGGGGATCACTTCGATAGCATCTCAAGAGATTGAAATGCACAGAAAAGTTAAGGACCAGAAATGCCAGGGAGAACAGTGATCTCTACAAGCCTGCAAGCTAGCAACACTCATTGGGGATCACATGCATTTAGGGATCACTTCGATAGCATCTCAAGAGATTGAAATGCTCAGAAAAGTTAAGGACCAGAAATGCCAAGGAGAACAGTGATCTCTACGAACCTGCAAGCTAGCAACACTCTCATCAACCTCCCCAGGTCTTGATACATCTAGACCCCTGACCAAAGAACAAGTGTTAGGAACTTTTCAAATTTTTAGTAAATCCAGGAAAGAAGTACATTTACTCAAGACAATCTTCATCACAGCAAACATTTGAGCATACTTCCACTGAATCCTGTTCTTGAGTTTCTTTTCAATGAGTCCAATGCCTTCTAGGACATTTGTTATGTCATATATACGCCTTTTCTGCACCTGTTATGGCAGTATCTCTTCAGCTAAAATAACATCAATAAAATTTGGACCGTTGTTCAGATCTGTAAAATAGTTACCTCTAATGTGTCAGCAGCTTTATTGAGATCAAGGATGCCATCTTCAGCATGTTTAATCAGATTAATGAACTTCTTTGTCAACAAACCTGAGCAATTTGAAGCACATTCATCATTCAATCTAACTGTAGCATACTTAAGTCAACATGACGTACAGAAATAATCCTATAGAGAAATCAACATAGGAAATAGGCCACAGAAAACCAAGTGACAATAAAGTATGGCCAGAATTTTTTTCCCCCCAAAATCAAGGCCCCAACAATATTTACCAAGGGAGCTATCATAGCGACATGGACCAACTGGCGTGAGATGATTGCCCGAAGGAGAACCTGCAAATGAATCCAATGTTTAGCCTTTCTCACTGATATGCATGCATAAGCCTGATTCTCTTCTGGTTTTCAATTTGCTATTGCAACTGACAACTACTTTTAGGAGACATAAAATGAGAAGCATGTAAGACTTCCAACAAAAAAGTCTCACCAACATTTGTCGCAGGAGTTTGACAACCAGATCTACTCGCCTTTGTCATCCTTGGAGCTTTTTGTGCTTTTCCAACTTTTCCTGATACAGGTGTTTTTGCCGAAACATGGCAGCATCGGTATAACCAAGACCATGGTTCTGGTCATTAGACTCAACTTCAACATCTACCACATCATTCTTCCTTTTTAAAGGCTACAAGAAAATTTCATATCCGTGAATCATCATCAGAAGGATTTAAAATTCAAGAAAATGATAAAAAGAGCTTTGTTATCAGCATAACAGCATTGGGATTAAAAAATTTATGTTAGAAAATTAATAGCATAAAGTGGAGAAAGATACATCACTGAAAAACTTTAGAACTTCGTCAGAATTATTTAAATTTACAGGATAAAATGGAGAAAAATGAATCACTTAACGATTTTAAAACTTATTTAGAATTATAGATAAGACTTAGTTATCGTTGAAGTTCTAAAGCAGGATGTATTGGTAATTACATATGTCAAGTTGCATATGTTCTTAAAACTAGTTCAAGTTATGCCTTTTAGCTTCTCTTCTCTCCAGTAAAATCACCAGAACAGTGTCATGTTCTTGATCTTGGAAGAACCACTGAAAGGTTTGAGAAAAGCACATTGCATGACATTTTGTAGATCCACTGGATTATGTTTTTGAAAAATATCATTCCTTAGTTTCCTTGTGCATCCATTAGGACCATTACTTGAACTTAAGAGCACGGGAAGAAATGCAGTGAGCAAGCAATCCAACATTGCAAGGAAACATCAATATCAAGCAAAAGTCAATCAGATCAGTATCAATCACTGTGATGTACTTCTCTTTCTTTTTCATGAGCTTCATTCCTGCTCTTCTCTATTAACCTTCCTTCTATCTACCAAGCCAGCTATGTTTACCCCTGCATTGCATTTTTCTCCTCTGATTTTCCATTATCTTGTTTATTTTCCTTTAATATTCTCATGTTTCTCTATTTCCCATATATAACTACAGCCACTCAGTAGTTCTTTTTCTTTCTTGCAGAAATAATTACTTATTTCACCAATCTATCAAATCATATCTCTGAATTTCTTTAGTCTGCATCTGACCTACAAAATCACTTAGACATGTCTTCATGTATCACATACTACTTCCTTGAAGAAAAAAAAGGTTCACATACATGTATCATGTTTTGGTGCCTTCATCCCAACTTCTCAATGACAGAACATTAAATATTCTCCAATCTTTTAGTCCCTGCAACACCAGCGACATTTTCCTTATGAAGTGCACCATTAATCATAAATTAACTGCTGATTTCTATTTTTCTTTCATACTTCCTATTAAAAGATTGCCAAGTATAGAATCTACAACCATATACTCCAAGAGTCCATGTACAGCAGAAGCAACTGTTACTTTTCATATGGTGCTCTAGCCTACTAGTCTTTGAACTTATAAAGCTCTATCAGCTGCAAAGGTGCATAGGCTTTCTTTCTAGATGATTTAAGCAATTAGCACAAGTTAGATATCAAGCTTCTCTCCCTCGAACCTTTGACATGTAGCAGTTGTCACAGCTGTGCTAGATGACAAAAGACATATGAAACTATCTCAGCACAGTGATAGTAGTTATCTGCGTGTAGCAGCAATTCAAACAGGCAAGATTTTTCATTTCTTGTCAAGATCTCACATAAGATCAACCCTCATACGCAGCTTCACAACTTGGAAATGACAGCCCTCTGATCCTTTCACGCAATCCCCAGTGATTGATTCTATTCTCCAGAATAGATAAAATCAATGCTATATAACTCCATCGAACTCAAAATGCTCCATAAAAATTCCATCAACTCAACTTCACAGTCACCAAAAGGTCGAATTTTGATCAAATCGAGTAAAGAACAATTATGAGTTTAAAAAGAAGAACAAGAAGAATTAGCTGAGCAAACACCAAAACAAGAAACTACACTTAACCTACTTCCTTATAACACCTAAAGATCATAAAATTCAACCTTTCAAATCCTATAACACACGAATCTTCGAACCGTCATGTCGTACCTAGCACAAAACTTCGTATAGATCTCAATATCAACAAAGATAAAGTTTTTACTCCAATCATATCCAAAACCTAATACCACTAAAGAACGACAAATTACTTTAAAAAAAATCGAAAGGGTCATCAGCTATAAGAGAAAACACTTACTGGAGGTGCAGGTAGCGGAGACTTGACAATAACAGCTTCCGGCTCAAGGGGCGGCCGATGAGGTCGGTGGAGAAGTGATGGTAGTCACCAAAAGGCGGCTTCATCGAGGTGAATGGCAGCTGCTTCTTCAACGCCTGCTGCTGCTGCTGCTGCATGATCTGCTATTTTTTCTTGAACTAAAAAGATCAAATTTTTACGGATTTTTGGTGGGAAAATCAAGAAACAGTGGGAAATTTGAGGGGAATTGGAGCTTGGAAAGGGGAAGAAGGATAAAGGGATGATGGAATTCTGGAGATGGGCTGCCGGAGAGGTGAAAAGGGGTGGAGATGAGGGCGGAGGAGATCTGAAGATGGTGGTGGAGGAAGGGAATAAAAAAGCGGGAAGAGAGAGAGAGAGAGAGAAGATGGGGATTGAGTTGGAAGAAAAGAGGGGAGAAACGAGGGAAAATAGAGAGAGGGGATTGTGAAGGGGGTTAGGAGAAAGGAGGGAAGTTGGTTCGGAAATAGATGTGGAGGGAAGAAACTAGTTTTATTACTCCATATTAATTTAATTTAATTAAATATTTTCAGTATTCATCTAAATTAATCATAATAACCAAAATTGACTCCTATCCTATTATGAATATTATTCCATCATGATTGTAATTATTCAGGAGGTTATTGAAATGAATAAATTACTAATACTTTTTTTTTAAAAAAAATTTATTAGTACTTGCTAGGAAGTTGTGAGACTATTGGTTGACTAGAAAATAGTCTATGGTGCCATTATTTTTGTAGCCTGCAAATTTGATGTATATAATTAATAAATTGGTTGAGCTCAGAGGATGGAGAAAAACAAAAATCACTTGGTCCATCTGAGGATTAGATAGGGGTGGGAAAAGTATCCAGGCCAAAATCCTAGCTATTCATAAGATTATGATTGGAGCTACCATCATTTGTCCTCTTCCCTTTTACTACATTGACATGAATGTAGAAATTTTGAAATTAAAATTTGTTAACATGCCAGGATTTCAACAACACTCATAAATTGTGCTAATAACTAGCTTATGTATAAAATAAATAAATAAGTGAAGTCTTGTGGTGTCATATGTGGACTTTGGGGAGTAATCTAGCAAAAGTAGTACATGCTCATGTGTCCACTACCATGAGCAGTTTGGTATACTTTTGGTGTAGAAATAGTAGTGTATAATGTGCTAGTGATGTCTTTGAGAGCTGAATACTTTAATTGGCTAGGAAGTAAAAAAAAAAAATTTTTGATTCCAAGAAATTACAACAAAATTCTTCTTCTTTATTTATTAGAAAAGTTTTTTGAGAGATTAATGTTCAGAATTCAAAATTATGTAATGCTCTACAGAATCTTTGAAACATCAATCTAAAAAGAACAACGTTTACGTGTCAATATCAACAGAAGTAGATAAAAGACTATCTATTAATATTTTGGTTAAAAATACTTGAACGAAACAAAATTTGAAATATCAGAGTCGAACTTATTCAAACACTTTTTTAAAACAAATAAATTTGAAATATTTCTTCTGCTTTGTCCTTTAATATATTTGTAACTTATGTTTTATTAATTATCAAATGGAATCATTTTAAAGGTGCAAAAAGAATAAAAAAAATTAAAGGTCCTCCAAACTCTTCCATATAGGCAATGCAAATAAATATTGTAGCTAAGGACAAATGGAAGTCTTTATCTAAGCAGGTTCGAATCGGCGATTCGCGCCTTACGTTGGGCAGTGCCGTTACTTGACGATTCTTTGGCGCGTAATTCAGTCGGCGGCTTTACCGAACCCAAATTTTGGGACTAAAAAATGTTGTGGCAGTGGGCTCAAGTTTGGGCTGGTTAGGGCGTAATCATTTATTTGATAATTGGGCTTTTTGCGTGAAGCCCAGAATGGAGTTAAAATCTTATTTCTGATAATACAATATTATTCCTATTTAAAAAATTTGGGAGATGTATAATCTATTGAGCGTTGCAAAATTTATTCCTCAGTTCATGAAATCATGAATGTATGCTAGGAAACACTTTCCAAGAATGATGGAAAAAATAGGATCAGAAACTTCACAAGTTGAGTTTTGTCCCCCTTCTAACCACATTGCGTAATTTTATTACATTCAGCGTAAATTTTTACAGTTTTGTGTAATTACAAATTTAGTTGTATGAATTGATAAAGTCAAGTTTACATCAAAATTGTATGAGTTTACATGAAAAAATTATAAGAATTATATGAATCGATTTAAACTGGATAGAACTCAACTTGTGTTACTTTGATTGGAAAAATAGCTTTGTAGATGGAGGAATAGGGAGTGGTAGGAATGCGAAATGGTGACTACGTACGTATCATCACTTCAGCCATTCAACGTTCTTTTCTAGTTTTCAAATCTTCAACTTGACTAATGAAAAGGTATGAGATCTTAGGCCATTTTGTTGTCAAAGTTAAAAGGAAAAGCTTTGGACCAAAAAACTCTAGACGTGCAAAACATGTGAGAGAACAAGGGCATGATCACACATAATAGATTATTTATGTGTAGGTCTATATTAGCAACATCTAGTCTTCTTTCTTTATGCTCACAACTCCAACAATTATCTCTTCTCTCTACTGTCTACGTACATTCACAAACTATATATTTTTTTCTTTTTCTTGAACCTAAATTTTAATTTTCTCAAATTTCAAGAAAAAGGCATCAAGGAGACATTAATTGTTTATTTGATTCTTAACAATTGAGGTAAGATTTTCATCTTCTCTATTTTGTATTTGTGTGTTGTTGATATTTTTTTATTGCCAACTTCAAAAGATAGAGTTGTGGTTTGAAATTTGTTATATAAGACATAAAAACATGGTTGAAGAGGTGATCAGCTTACACTGTCAATTCGTAGAGAATTTCAAATCAGTTTTTAGGATTTAACACATTGCTTATAAATTTTCTCCCTTGTATTTTATTGATTAATATAAAAAATACATCATGCAAGTTTGGACCAACTTAATTAAAGAAATGATTTTATAAGTGAAGAATGTGTCACACATTTATGAGTCCTAATACATTGAGTTTAGTTCGAAAAGAATGATTTTGTACCAAGCCTAATTTGATGGTCCTTGTGCTCAAGTCTTGTACGTAGTTAAATTTCATCAACCTTTTAAGTTACTCGGACCTCCCACTCCAAATACAGAGAAGTCTTATGTCGTTCTAGAACAACTACTAGACATGCCTGATTGTTGCTCCGGACTAGCATAAAATTTTTCCCAGCATGATAGATCTTTGCTGTTTTGGTTAAGTGTGAAGTCTGAAGAAATCTTTCATTGTCTGAAGAAATCTTTCATAAACACATGTTTCTTTCGAATTAGTATACAGGTAGAACGAAATTTTAAATTGTAAAAGTTTTAGCGTGGGGTGACAAGTTTATGATCTCTGCAAGCTTAATGTGCCAGCCTCTTATTCGCAATAGGCATTTGATTTTGGTTTAAACTAGCAAAAATAAGATAATTGCATTATCAGTCTCAAAGGGATCATTACTCAGAGAATGAACCTTTGTGCTTGGAAAAGTTACAACGCACCCCCCCAACATTATTAACTTCATTTAGAATAAGCAAATTATGTGGTAGAGCAAGAAACTAATTGAATATCTAAAATCCTTTGTTTTTCACGTAAAGTTCAAATTTAGGACTAAGCTAGATGATTTTCTAAGCCACAAAACAATTCTCTCCTATATGGTAGGTCAAAATTTCTCTTCTTTCCTTCAAATTTTTTGAAATGAGAATCACAAGTTCTTTGTTGAAAATAAAATAGAGAAAAGAATAAATAAATGATGAGAAGAATTTGGGAGGTATGATACTTGCTTTATGGGAAGCAAGCACTAAGAAGCAAACTTCAATTTGCAAGATTTTTACCTCGTTATATTAATCTATATCTATATATAGAAGGGAATAGGTACACACACACTCACATATATACATACATATAGAATATATACACAAACAGTTATACACACACACACAAACAGGTGACAGGATTACAAGCACGCAAGGAGCTTTTTGGTGGAAATTTATGGTATATAATGCAAAAGAAATTGGCAAAATTAGAAAACCAATTTCTTGATGTGTAGAGAAATGAACGACTTCTTGAATTAGCCGAAGTTGAAATCAACGGAGGACACACGCTAACTTCTTTTTTTTTTTTTTTTTTATTTTTAAATTTGGGCTAGTAAACTACAATTGAGATGAAACTGTGCGAGTTAAGGGATTTACTACATATATGGTATTGGAGCTAAATAGAACTAAAACACAATAATACACAACGAGAAATAGGAATACTTGGGAATTAATTGAGAATTCCCTGGGACCTAATCTATTTACTATCTTTTACATTATTTATATGTTGAAGTCTCAGAGCTTAGTAATTACTATCAGAACCTGTTTAGTTAGTTAAACATCTCCATGTTTTAGACTTTTAATTCTTTCAAAACGAGGTTGTACATGCATCATCATATTCACTTTTTCTTCTAGTCCACAAAGGAAAGATAAAAAATGAGATTGATTTTAATAATGCACATCAATTACTACTAGATTAATGGTACTTATTATATTAAAGATCATACAAAATCTTGATAGACTAGAGATCTTTGTAGCAAGCTGTTTATGATAAATTCAACTACATATTTTCCTCTGCGTAAAGATAGTTCATTAGTTCATTCAAACCAATTAACAATTTTTGTTGATTACAATGTGTGGTTCTTCTCTTTATTATTCATCATGATTTTTTTAAATTAGCGTAGTAAATAACATCTAAATTAAGACAAGGAAAGTGATGAATAAAAATTTGGTACGAATATCTAATGTCAAAAATTATCGCATGATGAACGTGTAGAGTTTTTAAAAAGTAAGAAACATATAAATAAGATTAAAAAAATGGGGTATTATAACCAGAAAAGAAGTTTACAAAAAAAAAAATTAAACCTAAAATTTATTGAATATTTAGGCAGTATCAAGGTGCACTTAACCCATATTATTCTTGCCTGTGTTGATTACTTGACTAATATGAGACTATTTGAGCATAGACTCATATTTTCTAGCCCAATTCAAGGGCGAATTTTCGTAAATATTACGGAAATAAGAAATCATGACAAATTTGATGTTGTGGACAAATTTGTGCTCTAGTAGGGGTTGCTGTAAATAAGATTTATGGCATGGAGAGAAAGTTAATTTATTTTTAATTTTTTAAACTGACACAACAATTTAAAAGAAGAATGAAAATTTTCTAAAAAAAAATATGCTTAACCGCTTCCACTATTGGATGTAGCACGATTTGTGCACCATTGATCACAAGTTGATCATCGGTGCAAAATTTTTTTTTTTTTAAATTGAAGACGCAACATTGCGGTGTCTGCTTAATCGCATCCAGCTTTGGATGTGGCATAGTCCCAGCACCGTTGATTAAAAGTTGATCAATGGTGCGAAGTGAATATAAATTTTTTTTTTTAAATTCGGACATCGCAGCGGGATGTGGCGAAGGGTTGTGCGCCATCGATCGATGTCTGTAGCGGGATGCGACGAAGGGTTGTGCGCCGTCGATCGTAATTGATCAACGGCCTATACATTCATTTATTTTTTTTAGCAGTTGATTGATTCTTGATTAACGGCTGAATTTAGTCGATGCAAATGATGCACAATGTTTTGGCTATAAATATATTACCGTCACACCCCCATTTATATTCTTACACTCTGAGTCTCCCCAATTTCTTCCTTTGATTCCTCAATTTCTTCCTTTCATTATTGAGTTTTTCTATCAAAGACCTTCTACGATTGTACCTTCCAATTTTCTGTCGAAGAACTCCTACCACTGTAGTCCTGCAATTGTGCCTTCCTATTGTGCAGTCGATTGTGTGCATTGGTTTCCTATACTGGGAAAAAAGAAGCCATTGCTGGGATTTGAAGTCGATTGTGCACATTAATTTCCTGGATCGGTCAAAAAAAGCCATTGCTGAGATTTGAAGTTGGTGGATGACCAGCATCTTCGACGAACCAACAGGTATGAAGACAAATCTTATGTGTTACATTTAACTATATTTAATTAATATTAGTTTGTTATATTTAATTAGTAGTAATTTGTTTGCTAGTTGATTACATATAAGTAGTGTGAATTTATTACATTGATTAGTATTTGAATTAGTTAAATTAGTAATAGTTTATTAATGAATAGTGTTCATGTTTAGGATTTACAAGTTTTGACGTCTTAATGTTTAGGATTAGGGTTTATAAATTAGGATTTAGGGTTTCATTATTAGAGTTTAGGGTTTCGTTAAAAATTTTTTTTAAAAATTTGGGTCATCGCTGCATGCACTACTTAATAAAAAAAAAATCCAATTGCGGAATGGAAAAAGAAAAGGAAAAAAATTTATTTTTTGGTAGCCAATAATTTTAAATGTGGTGACCCTTCTACTGTCATGAATCCTAAAACAACATCGCTTCTCCCACTTTTTCTCCTCTTAACATTATTTATAGAAATTCGCCCTCAAATAGTCTAAGTCTTACCTATCCCACCTCATTTTCTATCTTTACAACCTCTTTGCCATCCCACCCTTATCCCACAGCGCCGTTCTCATCCATGGCTATAAAAAATAAAACAAAGGTGCAACTCGTCCATTCACGCCAAAAAATAAAACTAAGGGTTTTGGTTGCAATTTAGTATGCAAATCCAATGGCTATAAGGCCATTTCATAACTGAGATAAGTCACCTACCATCTAGCATTTTTTGGTACCTTGCCCCATTTTAACAAAAGACTGCTATTTTCAACTTCTTTCCTATTTATTAAACTCCTTTGTTTAAAAACAGAAAGAAGGAAAAAACAAAGAATGGAAACGCAAAGAGCAGAGAGAGGATGAGATGGATGGAAATCAAATCATATTCCTGAGGTTGGAGATAAAGACTCTGAACTAGTAGACTACATCAGACTCCCAAGACAGGAACTAGTATCTTATGTCTAAGTAAAAAATTAAACACTATCTGATCAATCCTAAAGTCAAATAATGACCAATAATAACACCAAGTTGTGAGTGAATTTAGCAAATTTCTTTGTTGTTTGGCGATATTGTAATATGTTAGAATTCTTTTATCATATTTCTATCTTAATTTGCCAAAACGTCTTTATTCATTTCGCTTTCGACACAATTATAATCCGTTACACTTCTTTTTATGGTTTTTCTATTTTAACTTGGCACAATTTGTGTCTAAACATTTCCCTACGTAGTGCTTAGGAGTTAGCATAAATTTTAAAGTCAAATTAATGTTACCAATGATCAATGAATATGCATGTCGAAACCGAAGGCAACTCCTTAATCCTTCGGGTGGGTTTTGAATACATTCATGGAAAATAGGCGTTACTTCTGCTACCTATTTTGTTGATAGGTTAATTGGCAGAAATACTAAATGAAAAAAAAAATCATAACTTACTTCTTGAAAATAAAATAGAGAAAAGAATAGTTAAAGGGCGGGAAGGAGTTGAGAGAGAGGTTTGGCACCTGCTCTTTGGGAAGAAAGCACCTGCAAGCAAACTTCAATTTTCAATATTTTTATCTACTTGTAATTTGCACAAATATGGATGGTAATACGTACATATACATACAAATGTACATATTCATGCAGAGATAGAGATGTGCAGGGTACGTGCGGTGGGAGTAGACATGGGTTGAGTGGTATGGAGGGGAAAAAAGTGTAAGTAAGAATTTTCGAGTTCAAGACATCTCATTTATACTAAAAACAATATAAACCATACGTTCCGCGGAGAAAGAGAGAAAGGTGGTTAGATATGTGCAGAATTTGCCCGCTGGATAAAGAGAAAGGTTTGTGCGAATTGTAGTGTAATGTGTGTATAAATATGCAATCTTTAGTGTGCAGGTTTTCACATTTTTGCTTTGTATCTTTTCCACTTGCTGTTAAAAATTGAATTATTCTCATCACGTTAACTAATGAGCATTTTCTCCAATTATTTTTGGAGCATCATCCTATCCCAATTGTGGCCTAAGCATTTTGTACATTATCTGGAATTGGAATAGCTGGAGGAAAACATGAATGAGCTATTCTCTTTTAATTCTACCTATCCAGTCCCCATCATGACTACTTGGAACGGGTTGCTTTTCTTCAGGTTTTGCAGGTGCTTCTTGTTCTAGGAAATATAAAGTCGTGCACTTCTACCTCAACAGAAGGATAGGTGGACGCAAAATATTGACTGTCAATGTTGATAGATGTTGGAGACGACTTGGTGGATTGCAGCCTGCAGGAGGCTTTAATTCCTTGAAAATTCCAAGCCTCAAATGCAATGAACAACGGTAAGAGAACCCCTTTCAGATTCTTTAGCAGTCAATCATAATACAAGTGTTTCAACTGCTCAAAGCTAACGTTTGATTTTTGCAGTAAGAAAATCTTTGGACTCAAAAGCATAAATGTTAAAAAGATTCAGCATCAATACTCCTTTAGACGCGCTAATCAACATCTACATGTTAATGTCTAGTAAACCAAACTTTAGAGATAGAGCTGGAAGTACATATGAGACAATCATTAAGTTTCAGGGCTAGGGATCATGTAGAACTGCAACTGCTACTGGAGCAGGAACGAAGAACAACCAATTGACAAATTCGTATTAATTCCATTCAGCCTTCTTTTTCTGGGTGACTTGTTCTCCGACACAGCACATATATGTTTATCTTCATATCGCTACATAAATGATCAAGATTTACGGTCCTCAGGAGATATAGCACGTTTCAGTTTTATGAATTACAAATGCCCTTTTTATAATTCTACCACTAGAAACAATTTAGAGTAAAGAATCATAGAACTCTTGAAAATATATACAACCAACTTTATCTATATGGAAATGTTTATATATGATAACAACAAAACAAGTAAATAAGTAATAAATGTATTTATCAAATCATACACCAAAAGTAGCATCATGGCTTTAGGACATACATCTATTATATATCTCCTATCCAATCGGGCAACTTTCCTGTCAGTGCATTGTCTGATAAAACCAGTGTCAAGTGATGATGAAGCCAACCATTGGTGAAGTGGTCCTCGGAGACCTGTTTTTGCCAATTTGAACCCTGAATAGTTTTAATTCTTGGAACCAATTTGGTGTGCTTCCAAGTCCAAGATGATTATATGAAAGATCAAATGTCTGTAAATTTTGCAATTTAACTAGCTGTGGGGGGATCGGACCACTAAGTTGGTTCTGACAAATCTAGCGTCTGTAAGTCCTGGAGATTGCCAAAACTTGATGGAATCTTTCCAATGGGGATGTTGTTGGAGAAGTATAATTCAGTAAGATTAGTAGGATCTCCTATAGTTGCAGGTAGATTCCCACTAAGCCTGTTGTTCTTAATGCTAAGTCTTTGGATATTCCGAAGATTGCCAATTAACTCCAAAATGCTGCCAGTTAACTTCTTGCCTCCATTAAGCTGATTGTTATTCGCATATAACAGCTTCAAATAGGACAGACCACCAATAGATCCTGGTATCTTTCCAGTCAATTGGTTATACGAAAGATCAACATACTCTAGATTATTGAGTTTTCCAATACTTTCTGGACTGCTACCAGAGAAGCTGTTTTGGGAAATGTCAAGCTTTGCCAGTGAAACTAACTTGCCAATAGAAGATGGTATTGAACCAGACAATTTATTTTCTGAAAGCCCAAGTTCTGAAAGCGTAGTTAGATTTTCAGAAATAGGCAAAGGTACAGTACCAGAAAACTGATTCTCATCGAGATAGAGCTTCTTCAGCTTGGATAGGTATCGCAATGTAACAGGTATACATCCGGCAATCTTGTTTGTATTGAGAGAGATGAGTTAGGCACGATAACCTGCCAAATTCAGGAGTAATATGACCCTGCAAATCCTTGAGGTTACTGAGGTCGAGTAGTTGAAGATGGGAGATGTTGGCGAGAGAAGGAGACAAAGTTCCTGACATGGATGTGTCGAGCAGGAAGTCCACATCGCCAATAAGGCCAGAGCGAGAAAAGTTCACTGCTCTGCCAGAGGCGTCACAAGCAATGCCTTGCCAGCTTTTGCAGCAACCTCTGGTGGGAGTCCAAGTATGGAGCAATTTCGAGGGGTCAAATCGAATGTGATCTTGTTTTTGAAATCAAGCAGTGCTGCTTTGTCTACTGGATGACATGCATCAGATGCTGTTAGCAAATGAGGCAGAGAACAAGAAGAAACTAAAGAGCAGGCACCAAGTTCCTATGAGATTCATGTTCTTGTATTCTGCAAATGAGCTTTCAGCTTGAGCTTCCTGATTCAGAGCTGTTGTTCAGATAGAAGTGATGTGTACATGGCTTATACATATATCGTTTGTTCAGATAGAAATTTATTTGGAAGATTATTTTTAAAATAATATTGTACTATTGCTTCTCATATAATGCGCGTAAGATAAAAAAGTAGTTTAAAAAAGCGAATTTATGATGCAAGAAATAAAGATTTTTCAAAAATTCACTATCCATCTCCTTGCTTAGTGACGTCGCTGCTAGGATGTTTCTTCATACTAAATGTAACTTTCCATAGGATGTGCCAATTGCCAAGGCTTGGACTGCTGGAACTCGATAACAATGGAGGTTTACTGTTGATATCGAAATCATGAAGAGATTTTGTGCCATTTAGCATTTCATTCCTCCCTTTTTTAATGGGATTAAGGTGTTTGAAGCAAATGATTTGCAGACAGTGGAAAGTGACAAGGATAGCTGGTAAAACATATACGTGAAGTTTGAAGCACCATCTGAGCTCTCAGGATAAGCAGCTTGCTCTAAAGAAAAAAGTTGGGATACCCGCCTTGCTGATTGGAAGGTTTGTGGATTGATCATTAGCTTCGTCCATCAAGAAATTACGAAATCAAAATGCTCCACCATTAGTTACTTCTGAACCCTGCAGTCTGCTAATTGGCAATGCCAGAATGTTAGGATTTAGTCCGAGATGACATCCAGATTTCGTATCTCAAGGCTCAATTGCATATTGGTAAAGATGCTTGGACCTTTCATCAATGAAAACCATAGTTAAGAGATCCGTCAATTTTCTACTGATGCGAATGCAACTACATAAATATGTTCATATTATCAGGGAATAACCTTGCTATCGATCCCTCTCTCTATGCTCTCAAAATCTTGAAAACTGATTTAGGTTTCTTTTCATGGGCCTTTAGTGGAAACCTATTGTTCTAGTGATAGCTCACATGCTTTGCACATAATTATATTATCAAAAAATTTGAAATTCTTATGAACATTGAAATCTTTTGTGGGTACTGACAGACGTATAAGCTGGGTTTTTACTTAGATCTTCCTGGAATAGCATAGAAACACATGCCATTCTTTGTTCTTTTGGGCAAGTACCAATTACTGCTTGTAATGAAAGCCTCACAATAGGCAAATTGGAGTAAGAATGATGAGGGTGCATGTCCCAGTGCTTTATCTTCCATCAGTTGCCTAAGTGCTACTCTTTCTGGATAATGACAAGCAAAGATCATTTACTTGAACAAGTGTGCCAGATCAGGGTCATCCAGGTCTACATCCAACCATCCATTCAGACGCATGTACTCAATGTAATGATCTGGTGGCTCTATGGCTCGGGGGTTTCTCGGAGCAAATCCATGAATCCTCTCAAGATCTCGAAAAAGCCAGCGAGCATAGGCTTGATCTATAGGAGGCACAATCTTCAACAGCACTTCTTCCTTCTGTGGCTTTACAGACTTTGCTTGCTTGTTTCCCATGATTAACCTGCTCAACTTCAAGTGTCAGTCAGAACAAACAGAATCATTCCACAATCATGAATTCTTGATAACCAATAAGAAAAGGTAATCATTCATAATCGTAACACACAAAAACAAAATGGAGAAATGTAACCAGGAACTAAAACATGAATTGTTTGCAAAGTTCTTAGTAATAAAAGATTCTTGAAGCCTAGGCTTGTAAGGCATCAGAGTTTTGTTCGTTCACTGAAATGTTAAGAAATAAAACAGCTGTTAAAGGTTAACCTCCAACCCAGCAAAACACGCCACAATTGGTATTTGTACTCAGGATATGCATAGAGACATGTTTAAATTTGGTCAAAATTTTCAAGGCCTTTCCTAAACTGTTTTTGCTTCTTTTTTATACACAATCAAAGAACATTCAGTGATACCACAGTAGGTGAGTTAAAGAATGCACTAAGAGGCTACCATGCAGTCATTCCATCTATTTTTTTTTCAGAGAATTTGACTAATCAGGACATCAAAAAAGTAGAACATGATGCATGAAAGCTTCGGTAATTGAATGACTAATCAAGGTAATAAAATGAAAGCTTCGGTAAAAGTTTCCTCAACTTTAATTGCTTCTCCTATTTACATTCCTTAAATTCTTTACTCAAGGTAATTGTAGTTCAAATATTTGAAAGCAGAAACCAGCTCAGATGGTAGAAGGTGCTACCAAGTCCACATACTATTCAACTCAAACTTACGCTGCACCACATTAGAGTAATAAAAGTATCAGAAACCGATTTACAAGCTAAACCAACTAATTATTCAATTCCAACAAAGAACAGGTGGGAATAGAGTCAAAGAAGTTTTAGAATCTAAGAGAGGGTCACTGCAAGAAAATGAAAGGAAGAATGCGCCAACAGAAATGCTAAGCTATTGAAAAAACTACTGAGGAGACAAGGTGTGATTTATAAGTTATTCACATCATCTGATCTAGCTATGCATAAAGAGCATATATACATCAACAGTATCCCCAGAGCAACTACAGGCAAACCCCAAGATGAAAACTTAATGCCTGAAAGTAAAAGTTATTGGGGGGATTGCAGTTGGTCAAAACATTTCTTTTTGGGCAAAATACAAAAGGGTTTATACAGAAATATTGATAGTTCTATCCAAATTAAAGAAGCATTGATGGTTTTATTCAGCTTCCTTAAACATAGGGATCGGTGTCCTAGAAATCAGACTTCAAAATCATTTTCTAACAAGTCAACTTCTCTTTTCCCTTCTCTTGTTCACCCTTAACATCTCCACAGAATAACACAAGCAAACTCTCTTCCAAATCTTCCCGGTTAAGTTCAAAGAAGATGTTAACATTGCCTCTTCATTTGTAGCGATTTTGACAATCGTGGCAGAAAGCCAATTCATCAGATTGAAGAAACTGCAAAGTTCACCACAAAGAATACCAAAATCTGAAGGCTTGACATTGGTGGATTTAAAAAACTGTCAAGAGCACCAAACATGACTTGCTTGTCTTCTTCTCCACCTGGTAGTAGCCATGGTCGGCCTTATGAAATAGAAGAATACTTCTACTGCAAATTGACTCATGAAGAAGTATTGAAACTAAATGTCTGAAGACTCAATAGACTTAAAAGGAGCGGACTAAATTGTACAAGAACGTTCCTAAGACTTTTGTTTCAGCCCTTGGAAATGAACTCTATAGTCGACTTTTTCGAAATCAACATCCATATATATTCATAAAACTAGATAAAATTATCAATATTGTTGAGTTTAGAATAAAAATACCTCTATATTGTGAATAACCCAAATACAAAATCCCTTGATCCCTTCTCAGGATCTTGGGTTGTCTCTTATAATAATTTCTACTAAGTCACTATTCCACCCATGATATCAAATTTTCAAATTCAGCATAAGCACCCTTTTCAAGGCAGATAATCAGCAAGCAACCATTCCTGGGTCTAATTCATCTTCTTCATAAAACTTCTCCAAAGAACATACTTTTGAACGAACGAAGCATATTCTTTCTGGGACGACAAAGGGGAAACATACAGACCTACTATGGCAGAAATACGGAGAATATATTGCAGTCTAATTTAGAAGCATAGAGCCCAACTAAATAATTTCAATTGCATGCAATATTGCTTCAATTAAAATGAAAAAAAGAAAAAAGAAATAGTGAAAGCAAAAGAGAATCACCACAAGAAATCAAAATTAGAACAAAAAATGTATAGAAAACAATTGGCTCACAATCGCAGAAGGGGTGCGAGACCGCAGTCTTCTTGAAAGTTTCAGCTGTCAAAATGCTGCTGATTAGTGAGTGGAGACGATTAAAATAAGCTTCTGCCGCGTAACGGATTCTACCCGCTAAAGATCCGATATCCCATGGACTCTAAATGGTTTTTTATTGTATTAGTTTATATGCAAAAAGCCAAAATTTTTTAATTTACTGCTTATATAGTATAATTTGGATACATATATTATGTAACATTATCACGGTGAAAAATCTTTAACATGAGACTTATTAGATATTTGCTACATGTGCCATGTGTGATGTGATTAATACAATTTAACATAAGTAAATTTAACATATACTTATGTGTCAAACTTTCGTGTATTGATTGATGTTAAAAATATATAGAAAATTTACTCGTTTATTTTGAAAGTTTAAATAGTTTCTCTCTCACTTTACTTTTTGGTAAATATGGGGCATGAAAGATCACTAAAGGTTATAGTTTAAAACAATAAAATGACTAAATCTATCAAAAGCTTGAATACTAAGAATAAATAGTATGAATCATATGATATCTTTTATATAGGACTTACAGAATAGTAATTTGAATTTGCACTTTATCAGAAAATATACAAAATAAACTCTTTTTTACAAAAGAAAAAAATCCATGATGCACCACTTGTATCTAGTTTGATTTAGATGTACCAATTTTGGATTGCTATTTATTATTTGGAGATATTACTTGCAAATATAGTTTACACATAAAAAAAGAATAAAAATACTATAAAATATAGTAACAATATAAAATCTTTTGACCAGAACGAGAAATGAAAACAATCCAACTATTTCTTCTTTTCTTTTTCGAAATAGGACATTTGTCCTCAAAAATATTAAAGAACAACATATTCCTAGTACTCCACCCAAAAAAGCCAAAATGACATTCTACTTTCTTTCCCAAAAACTAGTTATATATTTTTTTTGTTAAGGAATTAATGTTTTTTCTTGTATTAATTTTTAGGTAAGCAATAAGTCTAAAGTAATCGATCTTTTTCTATATTCTCTATTTCTCTATTTAAATAAAACCAATAATAAAGCGAAAGAAAAGATGAACAATTACCAAACCCGTAACATAACCCAAACCCAAACCCGAAACTTCTGCTTTACTATATTCACCGGTCAGCCGGGGTTTTTCGGTCATTTTGGCTCAGAAGAAGAGCTACTTCATCACTGACACCAGCCTCAGCTTTCGCGCTCCCCCGTTGTCGCCGGACAGGGCCGTAATATCCCAATTAAAAACCCTCGAATTCTTCCATAGCTATTATTGGAAACAAAATTAGCGACAATTAATTACCAAGGCCGAATAATGGAGAAAAAATACGGATTGCAACTTCGGGTGAAACCCTCGCAACGAAAGAAACTTCCTCCTAGACCTCCTCTTCCCAAGTCCCTCGGCTTTCGCGACGACGACGACGATGATAACCGTGTTGAAGCTGAAATTTCGCGGCAAGCCTACAAAAACAAGTCTCTTAGAGATGTGAGTATTGTAAATTATAAATTTTTTTTTGAATTTGTTTTGAAGTTTTTCCTTTTATTTTTTCCCTGAATTTTATGAATTCTTTGGGAACTGAAGGTTGAGGAGCAGCATAAGAAGGCATTGGAAGAGGATCCCTCGGCGTTTGATTATGATGGAGTTTATGATCAAATGAAGCATGAAGTTGCTCGTCCTGTTGCCAATGATCGGCAGGAAAGGAAGGTAATTTTTTTTCTTCACTGTTATGAAGTTTTTACCTTTTTCTTGTTGGCTTTGATTTTCTATTTAATTGCTTAATCTGAGTGATTAATGCCCTAAATTAGTTGCAAATTTCTGGTGGTTTGGTGGAAGTTGGAATTCAAGTGATTGTATGTTGTTTAAGGAGCATTGATAGTGAAGCATTTTGATTATTTTGTGGTTATTTTAATAGCAGTAATTTATGGGGAAGAACTGCCAAGTAAGATAATCTTGGTTACTCGTGATCTCAACTAAGAAAAAGAACATGAAAGTTTGTGCTAGTTCTTGAATATTAGGAATAGTGTGAAGTTGCCCATACTTGATTTCGGGAACTAGCAGTTGCTTTTCATGGACATGATCAAGTGCAAGGCTGTTTAAATAAGGTAGGGACTAGTGTTGAAGAAGGTAGTTGAAGAGTTCAGATTAATGCCCTATCTTATTCTCGCAAGCATCTAGCCAAGGTAGTTTGCACAGTAGAATAAAGAAATAATGTCTACAACCAAATGATCCATGGCCTATAAATTTTAGTATTATATAAGGGAGACACTCCCCTGCAGCCTGCCAACAAGATGTTAAGATGAGCTAGTGCTTTAATAGTTTGCATGGAAATGCTAAATAGAACTTTAGTAATCCATTGGATGAGTTAAATTTTACTCTTTACTCTTGGGCTGGCAAAAATTACAACCATCTAGAGCACCCAAGGTGATACGTTAAGGAGAATGACAAATTGTGCCTCTGTACATAAGGGAGCGAATTCCCCCTCCACATGGTATTTGTTTTCCAGGGGGTGAGTTGGGGTGTAGCATGTGAGTAAACATTGGATTAAACTGAGTAATATTTCACTTTACTGCAAGCGGTTACTTACCTTTTGATATTCTCTTTTTAGCATCTTTACTCTTCTGTTCAACATTGCCAATAGATCAAGGAGAAGCAAGCAGAATACTAAAAGAGCAAATATTACACCCCAGTATTCAGTGTGAGGATCATGTGGAGGTGATGAGATGGAGAGTATTGAGGGAGTGGGAACATAAAATATACTACATGATCATCTATCATCTCTGTTTTGCCTGCATTTGTGCTCTTCTGCAGCCACATGAATGTATCTGGAATAAATTTATGTGAATAAATATTTTGCTTCTGCTGAAAGTAAGAAGAATTTAGTAGTAGCATTAGTGATTTTCTACCTGCTTATGGAGCCGCCTTGTTTATGAATATGTGATGGTTAGAGATATTAAAAACTGTATTTCCATCTATTATTTATTTTCCTTCAAAAGAAATAAGGCCTTTATAAGGTTTGTCTCCTTTCCTAGATGTTATTGTGTATGTATTGTTTTCCATTCGTCTCAGTTTTTTCTCCCCCAACTATTCCTCAAATTTGTTGCTTACCTTGAATTTGTTCCACGTGTATTTGGTCTCTTGTTGCAGCCTAAGTATATTACAGCACTAATGGAAAAGGCAAAACAAAGAGAAAGAGAACATGAGATAGTTTATGAGAGAAAACTTGCTAAAGAGAGAAGCCAAGAAGACCACCTCTATGCAGACAAAGACAAATATGTTACATCTGCGTATAAAAAGAAACTTGCGGAGCAGGCTAAATGGATGGAGGAACAGCGTCTCCGGGAACTGCGAGAAGAGAAAGAGGATGTAAGCCACACTTCCATTACTCTTCATTTGGCATTATTTTGTTTGTTCACGCTTAAGATTGTGAATTAATGTTTATGTCCCATTACTGGATACGGGATGTCACTAGTAAATGGCGATCATTAATATTATTATATCATTTCTTGCAATTCTTATCTAATCTGTAGATTAGTGCAAGTTCAATGATTTTTCTGCTCCACGCTTATCTTGTTTTCTGAAAAATTACTGCATACCTCCTTTTATTATTTTTGTTTTGTTGTACATGGGGCATTGGGGGTGTGAGGGCGCCAGGTTTGTAGGAGTACTGTATTGAGCATGCATATTTTGTTGGCTGCTGTTACTAAATGATTTTTTC
This sequence comes from Coffea humblotiana, assembly GCA_023065735.1. Taxonomy (NCBI): domain Eukaryota; kingdom Viridiplantae; phylum Streptophyta; class Magnoliopsida; order Gentianales; family Rubiaceae; genus Coffea; species Coffea humblotiana. Next base: position 24,798,090 of record CM041208.1, on the reverse strand, counting down.
ATGACTAGACTTTCAAGTGGTTATCTTTCTTGGGAGTAAAATCTTGCACTTAATTGGTACTCACAGTGTCTTTTTAGGTTGGAGATCTTATTTTGCTGATTGTAATTTGAAGTTTTGTCTTTGATTCTCTCTCTTAAGTCTCTATGCCTGATGATGTAGTGTAAACTTAACCAACGTCATCTCTATGCACTACCATCAGAGTTATACTTTCTGCTGAATGAATTGAATACAAAATTGTTGTAGCAATTGTGCAAAGTCTGCCTTGAGTTTCCTGTTCTCTGACTTTCTGTTTGCAAGTTTGTTGGACAATATCAGTAAACTTGAAGTCACTCATTAATGCTTCAGGTTACTAAAAAGACAGACTTGACCGACTTCTACTTCAGCCTTGGAAACAACGTTGCTTTTGGTGGGGGTAAGGCTGAGTTGACAAAGCCCGGGAAGCAGAGTGATGAACCTGTAAACAGATCACCTGAAGAAGTGCCTCCTTTGCCAAACCCAGAACCTGAGTCAACTAAGGAGATTAAGAGGCATGAAAATGAAAGTCAACGTTCTCCAAGGGAACAGTCTAACGATGGAGATGCCAATCCTACTTCTGAAGCTTCCGAACATGAAAAGGCCAAAGATGAACCATCAGTTAGTGAACAACCAAGAGATAACCATCATAAAAGAAATCAGGACGCGTTAGCTGCCGCAAAGGAACGGTTTCTGGCTAGAAAAATGGCAAAGACTAATTAATCATATATTTATTTTAGGTATTCCGGATGTTTCTGGCATGATAGAAGAAGCTCATTTCCTGTTGATTCCTTGTATTCTGGTTCGGTGCATGTCTCTTACTACACTTTTTTGTTTTTCTCCACTGTATAATTCTCTATGGCTATTTCTAATAACTGCTCTGTAATTACCTTCTTATTATCACTTTGTCTCTATCAGCTTGATCATTCATTCAATTTAATTGAGTTGTTACATCGTAGCAATTGAAGGAATGGAATGACGCTACCCCAGTTGAAAAGAAAGTTAAGAAGGATAGGCTAATTCAGTTAGAGGAGGAAGGAAAAGAAAACAGACAGATACATTGCTTGGAAAGGGGAAGGAAGAGAAAGTATGTTAAAAATAGCTCATCATTCCTTCCGTTTTGCTCCTTATTATTTCCCCTTTCCCCTTAAATATTGATCAAACGCAGAAGGCCAACTCCCTCGTTGTTCCCTTTTACTTCCCGTCCCATTCCCTTAATCCAAACAATGCCCTAGTTTTCTAGCTTGATAGAGAAAAGCATATTGCCAGGGGCATGGTGTAGACTTGACAATTTTAGAACAACTGGTCCTCCATGCAACAACGATAAATAGGGATGGTCCCCCCACTCCCGCCTTGTCCCCCGCCTCCGTTCCCCCTAAGCCTCGCCTTGCTTTTGCCTTTGCCGCAGGTACTCGTGGGTGATAATTTATTTTTTTAAAGAAGTTTTTATTCAATAGATCAAAACTAAATTCAAAGAATAAAATAAAATACGAAACTGGAAAAGTGAAAAAAGAAAAATGTTGAAATAAAACACCAAGAAAATTAAGAAATTTAATTGGGTTGTATAGATAATATTTGGGAATACTCATAAAATGCGTAACATATTTGTGTCAAATATAAATTAGGAATTTGAATAGAAATGGGATATAGGTTATGTTTAGTTGTCAAATATTCTAAATTTATTATTATTAGATTATATAATATAATATATTTATTTATATTAATAAATTGAAGCGGGGGACAAAACCCGTTTAAAATGGGGGAAGAAAAATTCCCCCCATCCCCACCCCTGCCCCGCCCTATCTGCCGCCCATTACTCCCCTCGCGGGATGGCACCCACGGACACCCGCCTCCGTTTTCCATCCCTAACGATAAAGAACTCATCAAAAATAAATTGCTTTGGTGATTTTTGTGGTCAATTAAAGGAAGTAGAATCGTGTCAGTAATTAAAGGGAGTAGAATAAGATTTTTCCTTATCCTTTGTACTAATTCTTTGCCATATAAAAAACAAATTAGAGATTAGCATAGCTAACTTCACCTTAATTTGCAACTTTTAAGTTTTATCCACTTCAATGTTGCTCATTATAGGCTGTAATAAATACCATTACAGGGGTGCTGAGTTTTGGTTCAACACGTTTTTACTGCATAATAATCAAGGTGATGGGTCCCATTTTCCCGTACAGAATTGAGAACTCATAGAGTATTGTAGGTTTCCATTTCCCAGCTCGGCTTGAAACTGACAGTTCACGTGTATGTGTATTAAACCCATGTTTCCCGTACCCAATAGTCCCGTACCCAATATGTGTGTGTATTAAATCCACGTTCCCGTACCCAATAGTCCAACACCAATTGTGGCGGCATTAATCTCAAGCAATAGTAAAGTGTTTTAGGCTATTGTTATGGGCTTTGGTGTGAAGCAATTGGCACTATCGACGAAATAGTTGTTTGTCTACTATTGCCCAGAGAAAAAGATGGCCACACTCTTGCTAAAGGCTACATTCACCACAAAAAAGCACAGGCGGACAACGGAAAGTGGTGCTAGCTAGCTGGGAGGTGTGCAAGCCTTGTGCAGTTGTAGTAATGGCTTGAGGTACGGCGTTTTTTCAAAGGAAGTGGGATTAAGAGAAGACAATGGAAAAGAGTCAAGGAAAAGAACCTAATGAAATGTAAATACTAAGCCAAAAATGTTCATTAACTTTAGCAATATTTAGAACATTATTAACAGGTAAATCAGCCCAAACCAAGCAGTGACTAACGCATAATTGACAGGCACTGCTGTGTGACTAAGGAGGCACATGTACAAGATATGTTGATATGGTTTAAATACTCTCTTTGTCTTGTTTGGGTTGCTATTTTCTAAGAAAAAGTTTTAACGTTTTTCATAAACACGTTTTTTAATCACATTTTTACCTTATATAATCAAACAGTTACAGTACATTTTTCTATAAAAAACAATCCAACGGGAAGGTCCTATGATCCTTTATCTGTTTGTCTTCTATATCCGGTGAAGAGATACATGGGACCGTTTGTGAAGCACCAGTTTGTTAACTTCGGAAGCAATTTGTTGCATAGATAGATAGTTGTTGATGCCGCTTGTTAATTTCACATGCCATTAGTGCTTTTGCCTTAAAGTTTCTAAAAGTGTTTAGCACCTCTATCATTCTATGCATGACCATTATGCATGCCACTAGATTTATGAATTTCACTATAACAACTGTTTTTCTTGGGAAGGGGTTAAGGATAAACTTAGAGTTGAAGCTATCCTCATTGTGACTTGCAAAGAAAAGAATCATCCAAATCACAAGGTATGATCAGTGTACAAGGTCAAGATACACATGAGCACATACTTTAGTTCCTTTAATCATGCCTCGTACATAATTTGGCTGATAAGCTGGTGGCAAAAGGCAACAAGAACTATTGTTTGATTAGCCGTATCCCTTCTGAGGAGAGTTGGGTTTGGTGTTTCCCCTTTTGAGGAGGGTTGTGTTAGGTGTTTCGGGGAGGAAACGTAAGTGAGAGATCCCGTTTTGTGTTGTTGGGGTTTGAATTGCTATAAATACTTACCATGGCCGAAACCAGCCAAACAATGTGAGGAATCACATGTGAAACAATCTATTATACCTAACGCACAATGCTTCCAACAGTATTCATTTTTAATTTGCATACACAGCTAATGTGAGAGCTACATTCAACCAAATCCTTTAAATCTTATATCTTCAATACCACAAGAAACGATTTTGAAAGTTATCTGAGACCCTCTAAAGTCTATAGGCTGGAGATATCCCCAGTGCCACAAATATAGACAAACTAAACAAATTAACTAACAAAACCAATGAGCTTAAGAAATCTCTAAATTGGGTAATCAATTATCCCATGGCGCTTTCGGACAAGAACTTCATCGCCAAATCTGTTCAAAGTTAGTCACTTGCGGCATCAATTGCTGCTTTAATGAACGTAATGTTGAAGTTAGGCGTGATAGAGAAGTATGCATGGAAGTTGAGTTTTCATCAGTTCAGTAAAACTAATATTGAGCATAAGCATATTTATGTCTACTTTATAAATGCAGTATGGCCAAATGTAAAGCGCAGACTTCAACCCTTGACTCTCATTTTCTTCTCAGCCTAAATATGTAAAACAAAGTGCAGGATCGGGGTTTGAGTCTTTAGAATTGTTACTGCTTGATTTTGAACACTATTTACAACGGCTAAATGCCTAAGTTGGTGAACATTGAATGCTTTCAGCAGGTTTCCAAGATTTTCAACCACACCGACGTTATCATTAAAGCCCCTTTTCAACTTTGCGGTTAGCATAGATTCAGTGGCTACAAACACTAAAACACATGCAAGAGGACAGTTGTGCAACCTCAGAGGCAGCATTGTGGATTTGTCATCAGCAATAGCCTAAGCTTTATTGTCCTTTTTTGTGCTTTACTTGAGACAACAAAATACAGCTCTTACTAGTACTAATACCACACTAGTCTTGTAGTAGTTGTATTATTGGTTTAGTTTATCTTCTCTGATCTCCAAATCATGGCAGAAACTTCAAGAACGATGTCTTTCTTTTCCTGCTTTCTCCCCTTTTTCTCTCTTGTCTTTCTATTGCAATCCCTGCTGATTTCCTCATCATCACCCACCCCAATAACTATACCTCTTTCATTTTCCAACACAGATTCATATGCAGATCTGTACCAAAAGCTTTCTCATCTAGCTTCAGCCTCCTTAGCCAGAGCCCACCGCATAAAAAATCCTCAACTATCCAGTACTGCCTTCACCAGCACTACTCCTCTGCTGCCTCACAGCTATGGTGGCTACTCAATTTCACTCAGTTTTGGCACCCCACCTCAGACAATGTCCCTCGTCATGGATACTGGTAGTGGCTTTCTTTGGTTTCCATGTACCAAAAAATACCAATGTAAAAGCTGTTCATTTCCAGGCGCACGGGAGATCACTTCGTTCAGTCCTAAACAATCATCATCAATTAAGATTGTTGGATGCTTGAATAAGAAATGCGGTTGGATTCATCCAAACTTTGATCCTCAGACAAGTTGCGGCAAATGCCAATCGCTTAGTGCAAAGAACTGCACTCAAATCTGTCCACCTTATCTGATTCTTTATGGTTCAGGCTCAACTGGTGGAATAGCAATTGTTGAAACTCTGGATTTGCCTAACAAGAAAGTTCCAAACTTTCTTGTGGGCTGCTCTCTTTTCTCATCCAGACAACCAGCAGGAATAGCTGGTTTTGGAAGGGGACCTGCCTCATTGCCAAGCCAATTAGGCCTCAAGAAGTTCTCTTATTGTCTTCTCTCTCGCAGGTTTGATGACACTGGCGAGAGTGGCTTCTTGGTGTTGGATGGTGACTCCAATTCTGGTAAAAAGACTGAAAATTTTAGCTACACCCCGTTGGCTAAAAACCCAATTGTGGCTGGGAAAAGTGCACTTCAGGTTTACTACTATGTTGGTTTAAGGAAAATCAGTGTTGGAATGAAGAAAGTAAAGATTCCATACAAGTACATAGTCCCTGATTCTGATGGAAATGGTGGAACTATGGTCGATTCAGGCTCAACCTTTACCTTTATGAGTTCACCTGTTTTTGAAGTTGTGGCCGATGAATTCATAAAACAAGTGAAACTATACAGAAGAGCAGAAAATATCGAGTCCTTAACAGGTTTAAGGCCATGTTTCAATCTTTCTGGGCATGATTCCATTGCGTTGCCTGAGCTGAAGTTCAGCTTCAAGGGAGGTGCAGAGATGAAGTTGCCATTAGCCAATTACTTCTCACTTGTTGGTGGTAATGAGGTTCTTTGCCTGACTATGGTGACAGACAATGTTGGTCGGGCCCTGACAACAGGGCCATCAATCATTTTGGGCAGCTTTCAGATGCAAAATTACAACGTGGAATATGATCTTCTGAATGAGAGATTTGGGTTCAGGCAACAATCTTGCAAGTGACAAAAAGTTCAAGCAGCAAATGGGGGAGAATGACAATTATTGCTAATAATTTCTTAGCTAGATAGTGTGATTATCCTGTTGAGCATGGGTTATCTAATAATATTTATGTGCTTTACAAAAGTGAATTGCATTCTTTGGTAGAAGAAGCAAAGAGAGAAACTACAAGAACCATTTTACATTGACGAAAGCAGCATGTGCAATTGTAGGACAATTGGCATCTGTTTTGACATCTGGTGTAGACAGACGTATGAGAAGGAGCACTATGTTTTTTACTTTAATCTATTGAATAAGATTTTCAATCATATATTTTCTTCTTCTTTTTTTTTCTTTTGGGTGTAATTCAACAAGTTAACGTTACTAAATTGTTTTGATTTTGAATTTGCAATCTTAAGCTGAGGCAAATGTCGGACAGTGTACAAGGATTTCAACAATATAAGTTGGCATGGGGTCCCAACAAAGTTCTGCACTTTTCCTATAGTTCATGGCTCCACCATTTGCTGGAAAATGCTTCCTTCATGTGTATCAGCACATGCATTTTTGGAAGCAGCCACCCAAAAAAAAGAAAAAAAAAGGGAGAGAGAGAGAGAGAGAGAGATGGATTTGTCAACGGTATTGGTCATTTTCCTTATTATGTTCTAAGCCTGTGACAAGAAAAATTGCATTATGTATGCTGGTAAAAAGTTAACAGCACAGAAGAATTAGATTTTCTTTTGAGAAGAAAAGCTTTTTTGGTTTTTGGCCATCAGAAAAGTGTGCTTTTTCAGAAAGGAATCTGATCCTGGAATCTGAACTTTTAAGGATGACGACAATGTCCAAGATTGCTTTAAGGCTATCAAAAAGTAGGAGCAGATAATGTAAAGGGGCGATAAATGTATGAAATAGCATATCTTCCTTTTGTACTCTTTTTTTTTTATTTTATCGATAAATTTTGAATTTATGACCTCCTATTTATAATGCCTCTTACGTTACCATTTTACCCGGCCTTCTCCTAATTTTGTACGGTTTAAAACCCCTTATTTCTGTAATTATAATTTGTCTGAGTAATTTGTGTAATTTACAAGAGGAGATGCTAGGAAACTACGTTTTGCAGAATTTGTGAAAAGTCAATTGTCTGCCTCATGTCCTTATTGCCACCAAGAAGAATAAAGTCAAGTGTACCGTTCAAAGTTCTCCATAATGAACGTTTTCTTCCCATCTGGTGACACCAATATGGCTCCCAATTACCAAGTTTGTGCACCAAATCATGGCATATGGACAAAAACTATCGTGAATTGTTCCGCTGTAGCTCATGAATAATCAGAAAAAGGGAAAAAGAAAAGAAAAAAAAAAGGAGGAATAAACTTTCTTTTTTGGTAAAAAAGAATGCTTTCTTGCACTTAAATTGTGGGGATATGGACGAGTTTGGGAGTTTTCAGTTAGCTACTAAATGTGAGTATAGTAGAAATTATAGCACCCTTCTCTGTTCTGCAGGCAAAGGCCGTGATCTTGGCCCGAAAGAGGACCAAACTGTTTCTTTTCCCCCTTTCTATTTTGGTACCATATCAATTGCCAAATAAAACCACTGAACTTGGCTCCTCAGCCACCAAGGAGGGACTTAAGTCCCTCTTAGGTTAGAGGTAGGGTTCAACCCCCCACTTGTAACGAAAAAAAAATCTAAGAGTTATGTCATAGTATTCTTTTGATTTAGTTAGGTCTGCATACTTACTAGTTTCTAATACACAAAGTCTCTCCTTGATCAAGTCAGATCTGCATGCCCATTAGTTTCTAACACATAAAGTCTCTCGTAGATTATGATAGAATAGGTTATATAATTATTATCGTTGCCCGAAAAAAAATTGCCAAATAAAACTTTAAAATCATTCACATTGTTTCTTCTGATTTTGAAGCATTTGATTTTATATAAAAACTGACATTTACAAATCCAATGGTTGTTTGCAAAAGTAGAGCAACACCACCAATATAAGTACTTGCAGAAATAAGACAAGAGAGTCTCTGCAATTACTACTGTTCAGCATAAATACACGATACGAACGTAGTCAAAAGAAAGCCGTGCGTAAACGTAAAGAGCCAACCGATACAAGTTTTTATGCCATGGCTGGAAAAAATGTGTTTTAACTATTGACGTTTGTGCACTCACCGGAAAAATCTAAAAAATAAATCTAAAAAAAGAGGGCAAATTACACTTTACTCTCTTGTAGTTTAGTATTTTTCTATATAACCCTCATATGGTTTCAAAACTATTCCGTTTGGATTAGCTGTTTTGGGGGTGTTTTTTGAAAAACTTTGCTGCAGCAGAGTTTTTAGATTATATTTTAGAATATTTTCAGAAAATATTTTAGGATATTTAAGAGTAGAAGAGTTTCTATAATATATTTTGTGATATCTTTTAAAATTTTAAAAAAATTTAAACTAATTTTTAGATTACCTTTTAAAGTACCTTTTAAAAATTTTTATTATATTTGAAAAACTTGTTTTGAAAAATAGTCCAATCCAAACAGAGATAATCCACTCATGGTTTAAATTAAAGTGTCAAAATGATGAAAATTGTCATTTGTAATAGAACTTTTTTAAACTATCAAAATTACCCTTATAAATATGTGATACACTAACTCGTATGATTTTATATTTTACCATATAGCCCCCTTATAATTTTCAAAATATGCACATAACCTTCCTTAGTTAATAAATAATTTTTAACTTTACATAAAGGTATTTTTGATATTTCATGTGACTCTATTACCAATGACCATTTCCGTCACTTTGACATTTTAATCCAAATCTTGAAAAGATTATATATAGTTTTTGAAATCATAGGGGAGTTATGTAAAAAACTAAACCATAGGGGGTAAATTATAATTTGTCAAAAAAACAAATTGATATGTGTACATTAAGCACAAATTTTTCTTACCAAATGTTGAATTGATGGTTGTTTAAGTGTTAACCCATTAAGTTTTATAATCCATAAATCCCTCATTGGTGGACTGATTTGCAGAAAACTTCAATCACTTTAACTAGCTAGGAGAAATTCCAAATCCAAAACTTGAATATGCTAAACTGATAACCTCATAGTTTTAAGGGACCAAATATGTAAATTCTCCTATATCCAAGAGGGAAATCAAAATGAAAAAGACCTCCAGAAAGCAGAAAAGCTCCAACGGTGTCGTATGTTTCAAAATACTAGTGTACTCACTGAGAAGAAATGGCGGAAGCTCCATCTCTGCTTAGTCTGTGCCTGAATTTAATCGTCGATGAACTTTTACGCGGTAATCAGCTTTCTTCATCATAGTTTGAATAACCGATGAAAATTTCAGTTCAGCAATGAGAATGTTTTTCTCTAATTTGTTTTATATAAGTTAATTCTGCATTTCAGGAGGTTGTGATGATGAATTTCTGGCAACTCTGTATAAAATTCCACCTGAACTATTCGATTCGATGTTGCCGCGCCTCACTCCTTTGGCTTTGGAAAATTTACACAGAAACATGTCAGTATATGTTTCTAAATTCCTAATTCTACTATTTGTTTTGTGTGTATAGTGTGAATTCGATGATATGTGTAATAGTTGTAGCAGCCGCATTCGATGTATTTGTGTTTTTATCGGAATGAGTGAATGTATTTGTCAGTTTAGAATTTGCGAAGTGAAATTTCGAAAATTTCAGATTTTTTAACTGTCCTGGTAGGAAAGGATAGAAAGCAAATTTGTTGGGGGGGGGGGGGGGGCGGGGGGGAGGTGAAACCAAATCACTCAAAGGGGCTTTCAATAGTTGCCTTTTCTATTATGTTTAGACACATTGCGGGGACGGGATCATGGCATAAGCGGTGCTTAAGTAGGTTAATGAAATTTATTTATTACTGCAAGAAATCAAATAAGGGCTTTGTGACGATGATTCAAATGAAGCAAATGCTCGAGAACCAAGAATGAATTTTCTGGAAAATTTGGAGAAAATTTATTATTTCAGTCGTGTCTTGTTCATTTGAGTTCTGGTCATGTATTAAAAGTATAATTCTAATAGAATATGGTTGTAGCTGCCGTAAAACAGTTAGATGGTGTCACCACTTATTCTGGCAAGCTGATAAATGATGGAAATTTTACCTCAGCTCTTCCTGGTTTGCATTTGTTCTTGGTGAGTGGTTATGCAAAGAGACGACTTATGTCATGACAAGAATATGAATCCTTTTGTGCAGGCCATCCCACGAATGCAGCACTAATGGACCTCAGGATGAAAATTCTGGAAGTCAAAGGAAGCGTAAGAGGTCTGGAAGAAAGAGTTGGTTGTAGATCTATCTAAATAATATTTTGCATGTGTATTTGAATTATAGAGATGTTCAGAAGAGAGCTATAAAAATGATTAAGAACAAGTAGAAGTTTGCCAGTCTCACAGCATATGCATTGCCTGGCAGATGGTTGAACTTTGAGGGAGCATGGAAGAAGATGTATGAGGTGCGTTGGGGTGATTGTGGTGCTCAGATTCATTCAATTAGTTGGTTGGCAAAACAATTTGAAGCAAAGCATGAACTAAGAGATGATTGGCAGCTGATGTACTGGGAGAGACATTTACAGAAGTATTTACATCTAATTGAATGGGACTTATTAGAATAATTTGTCCTTTGTTGTGTCACTGTAATCCTTATAGTTTTATTATGTCAACCTGAGAACAGTTGCCTCGATGCAGCAGCAGAGATAGCTATGGTCCCTTCTTTTAGTGATGGAATTGGAGTGATAAAAATCCCAGGTATGCATGGTTTTGTCTTCTTAAATTTGAGTGTTGCTCTTTGTGCATTCTGTTCTTGGTTAAAATGATTTAGTGATCAAGGGAGCATATCACTTAGTTTGCCTAATAGATGAACTTGGTTAATTTTTGAAGTTGTAGTAGGTTAAAACTGTGGGTCTTAGCCTACATACTGATTATTCAACTGCTGAAAATTGAATTCACGAGAAAACCTGATAGCTTTAACACTGCCTTCATATTTGACTCCCACCTGTGATTGTAAGATATGTTTTCTGTAATACTTATATATTGTATGGTAACATCTCTAATCTTATTTTTGGGATCCTGGTTTCATGTTGAACTTTTTGGCTGAAAATGACATTCTAGTTGACATGAATTCTTCCTCTGCACGTGCTTGTGATCTCATCAGTGAACTGGTCTGTTTAGGTGAAACTTAAGGTTGGTAACCGCCTCCTGAAATTCTTCTAAGGCTCCTCTATTAAATATGTTCTCATGGCGAGAAGGATTATCTATCTTGATTAACTGGCTCATAAAGAACTTAAGTCCCTGTCAGACTGAGCCCCTATCGAGTTTACTGAGGAGTATAAGATTGCGATTTTTCGTCAATGTTTTTCCCTTTCTATCGCTCACTTTCCGTCAAATGCTTAAATTGTTTTATAATTTTTATTTGAACCTGTTAATCGTCAAAACAGAGAGCCACTTAAAATACATGCCTTTTGGTCCATGCAGCTGCCATAGTAAGATGCATAGGGTATTGGGAGCATATGAACAGTTCAGCATGTGACTACTCAAAGTTCTCAGATCACTGCCAACATTTTGGATTATATGCCAGGTTATGGCCTTGTTCTCGCTTGCTTTAGATTTTGCAAAATCTGAATATGGAGAGTGATTGTAGAGAATAATCAGAATTTGTAAAAGTATTCTTTGATTGTTTATGGATTTTAGCTTTTTTGCTTATTAAAAAATCCATATTCTGAACACAAAAGCATATGACAACATCACAAAAACTGATTATTTAAAATCACAATTTGTGATCAGCTAAAATAATCAACCGAGAACAAACCCAATGTGACTTTTGTCTCGATATCTCAAGAACAATGGCATATACTCTGGTGGGATCTATTTAAGGCTGATAAAGGTTCTTGTGTATACTTAGTTTTCATTAATTGCTACAACTGCTAAGAAAAATGAAAGACTAGAGCACAAGTATGTTTCTGGCACATAATGTATCAATCATTTGCTCTTTTGGTGCTAAACTCTTGAGAGTTAGCTTCATCGGTCATATTTTCTTTGTTGCAGACGCCTGAGACTCCCCAGTGCTCTTTGCCTTCCAGAAATTTGTGTAAGTTAAATTCACGGTGGTGAGATTGGATAGTTTTGGTTAAATACTGTATGAATTAGTTAGAGGTGTTTGTTTAAAATTTGGTTTCCTTGCTTTACTCATACATAAAAGGCCATTGCAATGTTGTAGATCCTTTTTAACAATGTCTTCAATGGTACTGTAGGTTAATTATTGGCATATAATTGGTTCTGATATGCAGTAAAAAAACAGAATTCAAAACTTTAAGGGTGATTCGGGCAAGAATAGCTAGTGAACCTATATAGCTCTAAGTAGCGTTTGGTACTTAGTGAACCTATATAGCTCTAAGCAGCTTTGGTAGTGAAGGATAATTAGTATGGATGAAATGGACTCCGAGTATGCGAAAAACACATTAAACTGAGTAAACTGCGGTATTTTTGGTGGCCTGAATATATTGAGGACAGTACGGTAGTTCCTTTGAGCATTGTAGTGGACATTGAGGAAAGAGGGAGTGCGCTCTGTAGAAGAGCTTCCTGGTTTTGAAAATGTTTATTTTGCCCTTTCAGACTGGGAACATGCAAAAGGAGCTTAAGGCTAGGTTTGTTTGAGCACCAAACAGAGCTTTTGACAAAGAAGTTTCTAGCTGTACCTTGCCTCATAAAAAGATTAGATTTCTTTAGGCTACCAACTTTGTTTACTGGCATAGAAATATGGCCCCAAAAGAAAATTTGATAGTTATGCTGAAGAATAGCAAATGATAGAAATGCCAGTGGCATCCCTAACACCGTGATAAAATTCTGAATCAATACGACTCCCTGCAGCTTGTTTAAGTAAACAAACTCCAATTTTCTTCCCCCTAAACTTCATTATAATTGCTTCTAATTTTACTCCATTACAGGATTCTGAAATTCTTTTGCTGTCTTTTGTTGTTTCATCTTATTAGCTGTAAAATTCTTTTAAATGTCCCTGTTATATCCTGAGCTGCCATAGAGTTTGAAGCTTTAACTAGAATGCCTGTCATGACTATAATCTTGTATTTGTGTGGATTGGTATCTTCTAAATGTAGATTTTGACTTCATGATTGGAAGTCATCTTTACTGCTACCGTGTGCTCCTTTTTTTTTTTTTTTGTAAACTTTGAGATGTCTTTTAATGCTTTAACTTTTGACCATCGGCAGATTAACATGGTTCCCAAATCATTTTATGTTAGATGTGTTCCCCTGTAAATGAATATGAGTGAATAAATCTATCAATATCTTGTGTAAGAAGAAAATGACTTATTCAGTAATTGTATGTACATAAGGTAATTAATTTTGAATTGAAATTAGTAAATGCAATGAATGTGTCCAAGTATTCTTAAGCTGATTTAGCTTCTGAACCAAGAGTGATACATTCTGCATATTTTTCTATGCCTGATTACAAGTCTATGATTATCCTGTTGTTTGCAGGAAAAGTCATTTACCCATTTATTAAACGTACACTAAAAAGTATATGAATTTTGCTTTTCAAATTAGGCTGTTGTACATCAATGTTAGGTAAAGCTCTTGACGGAATCTGATTGACAGTTTGATGCATCTTTTCATCTCCTTGGGGAATATCTGATCATGAGTGTATCTGCAGGATTTATTAAGAACCAGTAACTTGGAAACTTTGGAGATACACTGGATAAAGTTGAAGGATCATGTAAGTTTTGTAAGTTTTGATGTTTGTTTTTGGTTCCAAGTGTTTTGTAACTTTTATGAGCTAAGCAGATTTTGTTCCATGCTTGCATAAAAATGGTAAGGGTTGCTGGCATATTTCCTTAAAAAGGGAATCATCACATTTGGTGTTTACAATGCTGAATATTTGGTAGGTTATGTAGTAGAACAGAGTGGTTTCTAGAACTGGTGAAATAAATTAGAATAATATAACCGAAGGGCGTTGCACTGATAACAGTGGTTTTTATGTGATACCAAATGGTTGTTGGTTATGTTAGAAAAGGGCAAGCTTACACTATCCAGAAAAATGAAGAAAAACAAAATCATGTAATTAATTTTCTTTTCACTTTCTTTTTCATATCTATTTTTGAAATCAAGGTTAAAATGATTCTGTTGGCCAGTCGTGCTATTGTTTCTTTTGAAATTAAGTGGCATATTCATTTTATTGACCTTTAAGTGTGTGTGCTTTCCTTCATGTTTGTCTCATGTACTCAGCGCTGGCAATAAACTTCCAGAAATCTAATGTGTACATTTTTAATATCTTTTTAACTGGCTGCTTTGTGTGACAGGTTGATGGGATATGTGAACTTCTGAAGCAAAACAGTGAAACTCTAAAATCTATTGAATTTGTTCATTGCAAGCTTTCAACATCATTTATCGATGCTATATGCGATTCATTGTGGATCAAAGGTCTCAAGACACACAGAATAGAACATTTCTCAATCAGGATATCAAATTTTTTGGATACAAGTTCTTCTACCTTACCTGCTGGTTTGGCATCTTTCTTGTCTTCAGGGAGGTATTTGTCTTTCGCATTCTTCGGTATTTTTAAAGATCTCTCTCTCTCTCTCTCTCTCCCCGCACACCCTCTCGTGCACGCGCACAGAATGAGATTCATGCAGCCATGCTAACTGTCAATGAGTAGGCTTTGTTTTGAAAACTTCTTTATCATTCTCTCTTGTATTGTGCATGTTTTGTACTCATTGCCAATACACTCGTGATGGAGTCATCTTTCTATTCTTTGCTTACCACGTTTAAGGGATGATCTAGGTTTTCATAATTAATTCCATCAAGTCTTTTTGATAATAGCTTTTTTGGTAGATGTCATATTTTTTTTATCATCAGTATTACCCAATGGTCAGATTCTGAGTTATTTTATGTACTGAAGAAAGTTAAAGTGAGCCACCATTTGAAATTTCTAAATTTTCCATTGATATGATGAAAGGCAATATTATTTTATGTATGAGCTCAAGAATGAATTGAAGTACATAATATGCCTTCGTTTTGGGGACTGCTGCTTAAACTTCATAAAGTTTCTGGTTAAGAAGGCAAGAAACTTGGATAGCTTAGTCAAAGTCTGTCGTAGCAAGAGTGTGTTCCAAGATAATGCTATGCTTAGTTGGCTCACTTCTTTGTTATTGGATTTGTGAAAAAAATCATTCCTCTCAAAGGAATTAAACATGTTGCTGTTTGTTTGTAGGCACTTCCTCATTGAGGGAGATAAATTTTAAAAATGTTTTGGTCAAAGAATTGAACTAGGATAATGGCAGGGAGAACTTTTGATCTCTAGTGTCAGAGTGAACAATCTGTATGCATTGCTAGTCATCCTTTAAAAGTTCATGTCAAGGTTTCCATCAGGGTGCATGTCAACTGAGAAAATTTATATATGTGAGTAGTTTGAAATTCTTAGATGCTTTTATTTCTTTAGGTGCTTGTCTTCGTTAAGCTTATCTGATGACCACCTTCGTCGAAATTTTGTGGAAATGATTTTGGATGTCCTCTTTGATTCTTCGTCTAATATAGCTGCTTTGGACCTTTCAGAAAACTATGTAAGTTTTAATATACGTATCACATGATTTTCACCACAAACTTTTCTGTTGACAATCAGCCTTTAAGGATATTAACATGCAAAGTGCAGATGTCTGGATGGCCATCCCATTTTAAATGGACGTCTAGACCTGGCAAGCAGTTATCTTCAGGAATAGGCAAGTCATTGCAATCATTGCGGGTGCTAAATCTAAGGTACATGACATTATCTCCTGATGATTAGTGAATATTCAAATTTCTTGAAGATGAATGAAATCTTTCTTGGAGTTAATTAGCCATAGACCTGACAAGGGGATATCACATTAATGTCTGGAGTATGGAATGTCTTTCATTTTATCCACAGTGTAATGATGAGGTTGTAGAGGCTGCCTTAAAGTTTATCAGACCTTTGCTTTTTACATAATTCTTTGATGTTTTTTTCTTTCTAATTTCAGGAACAATAATCTGCAGAGAGATGACATAGACTTTCTTAAATATGCGCTGGTTTGCATGCCTAAGTTGGAGAGTCTTGATTTAAGTGATAATCCTATTGAGGATGATGGAATCAAGTTAGTAGACTAGCACATTCTTTCAACAGTTTTAAAGTAATAGCTTTCTGCTAATGCAGTATTTTGCAATCTATAGGAATATGATGCCCTATTTTGTTGAGATGTCAGAGAAACCATTTTCGCTCATTGATCTGAAGTTGGGACAATGTGAGCTTACTTTCAACAGTGTGAGTCAACTTTTAAATGTACTGTCAAGATGGAAGAAGCCACTTATCTCCCTCTCTATTGGAGAGAATAACCTTGGAAGGTTTGTAGGCATGAATTTTCATGCTTTCATTGAACTAACATCAAACCAGTCCCCGATTTGACTTGGCAGGGAATGCTGAAACCATGGTTTGGTTGGATTTACCTGATGGCTGATTGATATTTCATTCTCTCTTGGAACTTAATTATAGGAGTTGTGCATGCAATTTCCAATCAATCTGGTCCACGTCATGATAACAGAATATTTTCCCTATATATTGGCTCTGATAAATCTCAATGAAGACCCAAGTTGTTTTTCTCTCTGCTTGTCTTAGGTTTTGTGTAGTGCTTTCTTTTTCTTGAAATATTACAGTGCCTGTTCTTCCCTTAATTCATTGAAGTTTTTTCTTCATTTTTGCCTTCTAAGCATTTTTGACTTGGCCTGTTATTCTTGTGTTCATACTTCAATTTACCATCTGCTCCTTTTACGTGTTATACTAAAGTTTTGTTGCTTCTTGGTGAATTAATGTTTACCTAACTTTTGGTCCATCCTAGCTGTTATTAGTGTAAACACTGAGACGCAATAACCTATGGTGGATGCACAAAGTGAAATTTCTGACTAGTTCTAAGTTCTTAGTGCTGCAAAAGTTGTATATAGAATCAAGTCTATCATATCAGTCCATCCTGTCCCTCACTAGTACCTTGTGCCTTGATGAATTTGTGATGCCCTTCTTTCTCATTTGTTTTTGATGGTATCCCTCACCCGTGTATAATTTTCAGATCGAGTGTTCTAAGCCTGCTTATACTAGCTTATACTATAGTATATATATTCAAGATATCTTCCAGATGTAATGATGGGTGTTGGTTTTCATGCTTTTGTCCACTATATATCTGTTCAGCAAAATTGGGGCATTGTTGGGAAAGTTTCTCTCTAAGGGGCTTCAATCCCTTGACATTGATGATATTAATCTTGGTCCTCCCGGCTTTCAGAAAGCACAAGATGAAATAATGGGGGACCTGAAGCTTGTTTACATCAATATCAGGTCCAGCGGCTCTCTTATTGTCCCTACATTTTTTATTCCTTGTGCATACAATTAACATGCTGAGTTACCTCATACAGCAAAAATTACGGTGGGATTGAAACTGCAAATTTCCTGTCAAAGCTCATTTCATGTGCTCTGGAACTTACTGCAATCGATGCCAGATGTAATTCCATGCCTGTGGAATCCTTGTCAATCATTTGCTCCACCTTGAAAGCTATGAGAGGTATGATCTTCTAGTTCTGGTTATTCTGTTGTGCTGGACAATAGATACATCATACTCCTGGTTACGGTGAGTGTTGTTTGAACTAAACATGCCATGGCCGTGAAATATGTCTGTCAGCTTACACATTTTCTGTTTGATATTTGCTTTTTGGTTAATCAAGTCTAGTCTTGATATGCATCACAACTTCCTGAAGAAGCATTTAAGGACTTCACACATATAAGAAGAAATTGTGGTCTTAAAAGGTGGTTCATAACGGCTCAAGTCTGTCTAAGTTCATGCTTTATAATCCTGTATGGAGTTTTCCTTTACAAGATAATAAATTGCATAATTACCAGAACCACAGATAGGAGGCCTGTCAAAGTGTTGTGTATGGTGAACATCACATTCTCACTACATCTATGCTCCTTTCAATGGTTTATTGCGGCAGTAGAGCTGTAAAATCCCTTTTTATCTCCGGCTCAGAAAGTTTTACTTAGAGATAAGACATCCATGGTGGCAAGTTTTGCATAGAGTTGAGCCACTAGGGCAGGATCCTAAGTCACTTAAGTGGCTGATCATTTTTATGAATGTATCAGAAGATTTGAAGTGAGAGTTAATATAAATGAAGTTCAGAAAAATTTATCTTAATGAAGGGGAGGACATCTTTCTAAATGGAGGTATCAGACGATTTTAAAAGAGTGAACATAAAGGGAATTTAGAAAAAAATAGTTAATCCCATTTTTTGCTGCCAATGAGAGCCTTAATTGGAACCTGTTTGATTGGTTCTGACACTTTATCAAGATATCCAACCAATATATGTTTTGCAAAATTAACATCTTGATACAAGGTGATTATTCGCATAGGCTTATTTCTTTTCCAATATTCATAGACTGACCATAAGTTATGAAGGTTACGTTTACATATTGAAAATATTTTAGGTAGGTTAGTATGAATTTAGTAGTTGAGATCGCACAATTGTCACTGTACTCTTTCTATTGGAGGATTTGAGCCTCAAGCCTACCACCTAATTATATATATATATATATTTTTTTGCTGGGTGGGGGTGTGATGGAGGGGTAGCAATCTGGAAACTTTGTGCACTCAATTCCAGCAAACTAGCTTTGTTGTGACTGATTTTACACTTGTTCAATGTTTTGTTGTTTGCTTGCTCTCTTCAGTGTTTACTAGGTTTCTTCAAATTCCTTCTGTGCTTCTTCTTCATTGAAGAATACAAGAAAGGCGTACATGTCAGCCATTACCCTTGAGAAAGCTGATCTATAATGTTAAAATGAAACTATCCTTCAATACCATTGCACTGGGTCTTTTTAAGTGAAGTTCCAGGTTACAGAAAGCAACCCCTTCTCGCTTAGTGACGTCACTTCATTCATTTCATGAGTTACTATTTCCTGATTAACTATCAGCATTCCTTCAAAGACTTTGCGTAAATTTGTTTTTGTTTCCTGCATGACACGACTATTTCTCATAACTTTAGCAGGGAAAACCATCTTTTGCAGCACCACTTGGTGCCCATGCTTCCCAAAATTGTCTTACTAGAGTTCTAGAGGATTTTCTCATACCCATGGGTCAAAAATTAGCCACTCAAAGCACCGCATTCTTTTTTCCAGCGTTTAGATGTTTGATAATCTACTGACCTTGTTTCAGTGTTCTTTCTGATGAGAGTTTCATTTTGACCCCGTTGTGTTGTATGTGATATTGATTAGGGAAAGTAGAGCATCTGGATTTGAGAGGAAATACTTCATTGATACGATTTGCTGATGCTTCTCTGCTGGATGAACTAAAAATGAACAGAAAATCCATTCTCAAACTTGACTCTTCGTACGACCCAGAGGCCCCTTATGACCAGGATCCTTAGCGTTTTTTTTTTGAAGGACGGTTGCTCAAATCTTAATGAATGGCAAAGCTGCGGAGATTAGAGACATTCAACTTGTCAATACATAAAAGCTGTAAAGAATGTTGACTGTGATTGAATTGTTTGACCTTCTATACATTCATCTTACTTTGTTCTTGCTGTTTCATTTCTTGGCCTGTCCTTTCAAGTTTTGAAAGTTAGGATGAAAATTAAAATCTAGTTCTTTGGAGTAAGAATGCAGCCACTCCCTGCTAGTCGCTACTAACAGTTGAATTTTCTAGTTTTCAATAGCCATTTACTTTAACCATTTGTTAGTGCAGGAACAGTAAAACTGTGACCAGATTAGTGTTTTATCTGTTATTGAAACATTCTAGGACATCGAAACTAGATCTTTAGATTCAAGTGATTAGCTTTTCGTCTGGAGAAGATAAAAGAATAAAGACAAACTTTATTATTGTGGCGTAGGATGTAAATTTTGTAAAACTTGACAAACTGCCTAAACAGATTAACATTATGGTAAAACTTAGCAAACTGCATAAGCAGAATAATATGTTGTAAAACTTGACAAACTGCCTAAGGTGAATAAAATATTGCTGTTCTATGTTTCCAAATGAGACTTCACGAAAAGTTTTGATGTAGTAGCTGATAAGGTGTTCCATGTTTTCAAATGAAACTTCAGAAAAAGTTCTCATCTAGTAGCTGATAAGTGAAGGTGAAAGGAAAAAAGGATAGAAACTCTTTACACACCGAAGAAAAACATCCACGACCCTGCATCCGGACAAAAATTACAATTGCATACAGATGAGAGTTGAAATTAAATCAATTTTTTTTTCTTGATCAAACAAAAGATACAGAGGCACCCGATGTTGCCCTTAATGTGGAACAATGAGCTAACAATCTAATGGCTTTTCTGTTATGAAAAAAAAAAAAATTAAGTTTCTCTTTTACTGCTGTGATCAAGAGGCTTCAAATGTCAAGGGCTGGGATACCAGCTCAATCACCCTCACCACATGGAGCAGCTGCGACAGCATCCTGGCAGTGTGACTAGCACTCATCTCTGACGTGCATGGAATTCTATGATACACAGAAAAATGATAGGAGCAGCAACGAACGAAGATGTTCAGGCCAACAATATGACCTAAGGAAAGATTTCTCCAGGACTTCCAAACTTGGGGATAATTTTAGAAACCTCCCTTGAAGTTTTTAACAATTTCATTTAGTACCCTTGAAGTTTTAAAAATTACACATACCTCCCTTGAATTTATCATTTTGGTAACAAAAACTATTCAATGGTCAAAATTTTGAATGAATAACCCAAATTGCCCTCATAAAATTGTGAAGTTCATTTTATCTTCTTATAAAATTCTATTTAAAAAATTATGGAATATGCACAAAATTTCAAACCTATTTTCAACCTTCATCTCTACTATTTTAAATCTTTCATTTTTCTACATTTCAAATTAGTACCATTATCATCATGACTGCTGCTACCATCAGTTTTTAAATTCTAAAATCTCAATCTAAGTTACAAAAGAAAAAAAAATCAATACTGTTAAACTTAAAAGATTCCACTAGTTGTATTAATATAATATCCCATCCCTCAAATGTTGAACTACCATTTCATGCCGATTATATTTAAATCTTCAACTTACATCTTCTTCTATGTTAGAATTATGTTGAGGACATAATTAGTTATTCTATAAGTGACCTTGTTTTTGTTTCCATTAAATATTTGATTGTGTACTGGTGCATTCCTATGTACAAGATTAGGAGCGTATTATTTAATTGAATGAAAAATATTAATATATTAAGGTTATTATGGCCATTTTATAGCGTCAAGGGAGGTAAGTGTAATATTGAAAACCTCAAGGGTACTAGATGAAATTGTTAGAAACCTCGAGGGAGGTTTCTGAAATTATCCATCCAAACTTGCTTTGCCAAAGTTGCTGAATATCGGAATTATCGGAAGCAAGAGACCTTTTTTTCTATCTTATAACTCATCTTCCCAAAGTGGCTACATGAAGTTTCTAACCAGAGTCGCTGCAATGCACTGCTGAATATGACTGTAAAACCTTGGTTAGGTGAAGCATCGACTGCCTTAGGAAAAGTCGTTAACATCTTTTAGCAGAGTCGAGCGAATTAGAAAGGAGCAAGGAGATGGTAACAGGGCCAATACCACCAGGCACAGGGGTAATAGCTGAAATCTTTCTAATTGCTTCTTCATAGCAAACATCTCCAACCAGGCTGTAACCATTTGAACTTCTGGCATCCTGTAAAGTTTCAGGCCAATATGCATCACACAATATTTGGGCCAGCTGCAAGAAAAGAGTTAGAAGACACCAAGAAAAGAGAACTGAAGGAGCATCTACCTTGACAGAATTTGTGCCCATGTCAATCACAACTGCTCCTGGTTTTAGCCAGTGGCCTCTAATTATGCTTGGAACTCCAACATCAGACACCACAATGTCGGCCTAACGGGTGACTTGCTCCGGGATTTTGGTGAAAGAGTGCACTAAACTCAGTGTTGCTGTGGTGCCTCTGCCCAGCGAGGATGTATTACATGAACATATTAACGGGGAGATTCTGTATATGATAACACATTAGGCTGCCTGCATTAGCAAGGAAGTGGGCAACCCTACAATCTTGGCATTAAGTATTACAGTTAATTAAGTTTTCCATGGTTCTTCCATAATTGATGATCAACTCTGGCCTGCAATGTCTATAACTTGTTTAACGCTTCGTCCCCAAAAAGTATGAAATTCTGATTGAGCTACTCATAGTTCAACAAACCAATCCACCTTCAAACCTAAATGAAACCTTATTTTCTTCTCATTTCTTGATTTACCATGGAAAAATAAATTAGTACCTGACTTGCATAGATAACGTACCAAGCAACTGCATTCAAGCTCCACATAATTTCTAATTCCTTTCCATTAATTATAGTTTCTGAAATCTTACCCCACAAATTGTAACCTTCTTTTTCTATAATCATACCGCATTATTTCTTCAATCATTAACAGAAAAAAAAGAAGAAGAAAAATTACTAGCTTCCTATTTTCTTATTGTATAGCATATTTCTGTACACGAAGAGAAAAAAAGAAGAAAAAGAAGTACATCATAGATGGGTAGCCAATTGTGCGACTAACATTAGAAGAGAAAATGAAGATAGTAATATAATGTAAAACAACTAAATAAGCAGAGCAAACAGAAGGGTCTCATTTGCATGGATAGTTAAATAGTAGAAGCACTTATTTAAGTACAGAGTTACCAGTTAAAGATGAAGAATGCTGAGCTGCAGAAGAAAAAGAAGAACGTGTTGGTGGGATATGGAATCCAAACATCAGGTGAATCAAACGGACAAGAGAGGTGGGCTTTTTGCAAGATATGAAGCTGCTGAACTTCTTTATAAGCTGCTGCCGTGAATGATATGTGATCTGTTTCCTCCTCTGCTGCACCACCACCACCACCGCCGCCGCCGCCGCCGCCAAACCCCTGCCGCCACAAGTCTCATGGTTCTTCACGACATATATGGTGTAAAACTGACAGCCCAAAGTGGATATAGATCATAGGAGTAACAGGAAGGCTAGTATAATATTTGGAAATCTTTCTTGCTTTTGGTAACGTGTACTTGTGCAGGTGAGGTGGACCGAGTGCTCTTGCCATTTTTTGGGATAGGCTAAAAATGGCTGATCGCATATGCACTCCATGTAGGGGTGGCAATTTTCGATACGACTCGAAAACACGACACGAACCTAACACGAAATTAATGGGTTTGGGTTGAGGTTTTGGGGATTCGGGTCAGAATCGGGTCGAACCCGATGAACCCGAAAAGAAAACAGGTCAATTTCGGGTTAACCCGTGGGTGACCCGATATGACCCGTTTATAAATTAAAAATAATTTAATAAACATAAAAATTATTTTATCTAACTAAACTAAGTTATTCTTTTTTTTCAAAGGCATTAATTACTTAATCCTAAATGAATTTATTTAACTTGTGTGAAGTTGAAATTATTATATTTGGATAGATGATGTATTACATTATTTTTACTCTTTTGATGTCTTAATTTAGTTTGGAATTGATTCTATTAAAAATTATAGCCGGTTAATCAGTAAATGGGAATTAAATTTCAGGTTGTTTCGGGTCAACCCGCTTGACCCGCCAACCTGAAACTTTCGGGTTCGGGTCATCATATCTGACCCGTCACGGGTTGACGGGTCGGGTTCGGGTCAACAATTTTTTTGGCGGGTCGGGTCCTGCCAGCCTGAATTGGACCTGATTGCCAGCCCTAACTCCATGCCATAAAATTCTAAAATGAAATTAGGGGCCTGAATCCAACAAAGCCCCTTGAAAACCAACAGCTTTCGGCTGTTGGCTGCCACTATAGTCTTTTCTTTAAGGTTTGGTGGGATAAAAATCAAGAAATCAAATCTTACCTTTCACTATTTATCATTACACGTGACTTGTCATTTTAAATGGTTTAAATTCATACGAGTGCATAGTGCACATGTCTGATCCGATAGCGGTTTAGTTCTCGTCGATTTTCCAATAGGGCTAGTTGGACCCTCCCCCTTAGAACAAGTTAGAGTGAGAGTATGAGTCAATGTACGGTAGACAAGTGTCGATTGACAAAAAATAATAATAATAATAAAGTCCCTTGAAAATTGCCACTTGCTTACATTGTCCCCCATGAATGTTAATTGAATCAATGCAGAATGCAGCACTTTTTCTCATTATGATTTTTTTCACTCAGGTACAATTGGGTTGGACAGCCTAATCTCGGGTTGTATTAGCCATGTGCAACACACATAGTTTCGTTTCCTGAATTGATCAAATTGCCTTCCTGATGCTTTATAAAATTTTAGAACGTATTTTCAAACTGACTTTTAAACTAATAAAATAGGTAAAAAATGAACTCTGGATAATTACACTTAATTCAAAAACTTTTGAAGTGTAAAACTTGAAGTATAATGTATTTAGCGACCAGATTTTTTAAAAATATATTTCGTAGTTGCAACAAACATATAAAAAATAATAGTTGTAAGCTAATATTAAAACAAACTAAACTTCAATTATTGATAATAAGCTACAAGTTGCATAAAAATAGAATTTAGTGATGCAGGGGAATAACTAAATTGTTGGAAATTTTTCATGACAAGTAAATATTAAAAAAATTTGGAACGCAAGAACTTGTAGGGTAATATATGGCCACTTCACGGGACCATGCAGCTAGAAATTTAGTTTCTTGATCTAATTTTACCGGGTTGTGAAATTTGTAATGCCACAGAGAGTAAATTGGTTCAATTAAATATTTAGGGAGGACAATGTGAGGAAAAGGTATTTTTCAAGGGTGTTATTTGAAATTAATCCTAAAATTAATATTTACAGTTTGAAACCCAATCCTGCTTATATAGAAAGAACTGTAACCAGAAACAGCCAAACTTCAGAGAATCTGGATACAAATGCAGAAGAGAAGATTCACCGTCCTCAGCTTAAACCTCACAAAATTCATGCCCAAGAAACGAACAACAACCAGGTAGTTTACTTTGGTAGATGGCAAAATATAACTGATCTCTTAAGTTCTTGGTTTCAGAGTTCTACAGGTCAGATGACAAAAGTTCAAAACGTTCCAGTCCACCTATTATATGGTTCAAAAGAAACAACTACCACCGCTCACTATTGTTCCTTCCGTATCTGCTTCCAGTGTTCCAAGCACTATGAGAAGATTTGTCAACATATTGGCCTCTCCCATGAACCTGTTGCCGAGGGGATGCAGAAGAATTAGAAGACTTGTGAAAATATTGGCCTCTCCCATGAACCTGTTGCTGCGGGGATGCACAAGAATTAGAAGATTTGTGAAAATATTGGCCTCTCCCATGAACCTGCTGCCCAGGGGATGCACAAGAAAATGGCTGGCTCTGCCTCCAAGCAGGACTTGCATTACTTGTAGAACTAGACTGCCACGAGTCCTTGTCCGTAGTTTGCCATCTGCTCCAGCTATTATCTGATGCAAAAGTATTTGATTGTTTTTCAAGCCTCCAGTTAAGACCGCTAGCAGAAGTGGAGGTACTTGATGATGGAAAGGAACTGTTTCCTACGCAATGAGCATATGACTTCAAAGCTGGAACTGGCCCTGTTTGAGTAGTAGAGTTGTTAAGTTTTCCTCTACCAACACTCCATCCAGTGCCAGCAAATTTGCTGATGACTTCAGGTTCTTTGTTCTTGAGTCTAGAATTCTGAACATGGTTCCTATTCACCAATGCTCTGCTGGGAGTGCTGCCATTGTATTCATGCCAAAGCTCTGTCTTCACTATATCTGCTTCAGATATCAACTGCACAGATATACAGTAGTGTTTCAAATTTTATAGGCATTTTAACAAGTCAATAAGCATTTGTCTACTCTATTAATGAAAAATATTATCAATTTATCAGCTTTTTCATTTTTGATCGGAGTTTTCAAACTGGCTTTAAGAAGAAATGCTTTCCCATGGTAAAGTTGACCAGATTTTTATTCCTTTTGAGGAGAACTTGATAGGATTAAGCTTGTCCAGCAGATAAATGCATTTGCGTACCTCCTCTGGAATATTTACTCCTTCCGCAAGATGCCGTTTAGGCACATAGTCCGAAGGAAGCTTGTAGAATGCACAGCTACAGGCACACAAAATCAGGAGCAGTGAGCAGCTATCCAACAGGAAAACTTCTCAAAGATTAACAGAGATCGGCAATTGCTTACAAGACATCTTGATCTGCTTCACAAAGATGCATGAACCCACTCAGTCCATCACTGAGGATAATGGCACAAACAGATCCACCATTGTTAATCCATTGTTGCAACTGTGAAGACAAGCTTATACAGTATACAATTGACTCATCGCGCAAATTCAGCAATCCAAACCACCTCTTGCAAGGTGTTGGAATTGAATGCTGATCCATACTCTTGGATAACCATTAATATTTTCGGTTTCAAGGGATTGAAGGTTGGCACGCCGTCATAGAGTTAGAAAACAATCAGATCAAACCAGCAAATGGTGATATCGTACTTTGTTTCACTTTTTAACCATGATAAAGCTACTTAATCAACACATCAGAAATGCTATGCATTCGATTTGGCCAATGACATTTAGGCACAATGGAGAAACCTGTTAGTTACCAGGTCACAGATTTAAATTGCTTTCAGTAAATTTCATGCACGAAACTAGGCAGACAAAAAGACAAAAATCGGAAAAAGTAAAAGGGATGATTTACTTACTTCAACATGTCATTGATCTTGATATAATCATTCTGCATGAAAGATGTGCAATTTTGTAGACTGAACTAATTTGTTCACCCAAACCACTTGAACTCCCTATGAACAATTGATCAGCAGTCTCAGCATTCCTCTCTTTCTCATGGTCCTATGTAGCGTAAATGAAGTTAAAAACATATCGTCAAAACCAAAGGTCCAAGTGTATCAAATCCACATGCAGTAGTACACAGTACACACAGCTTCAGTGAGATTGACTATAGCTTATTAGTTGAAAAAAAAAAAATTAAGATGTGAGCTTGCTACATGCTCAAACATAGGCTTTCAGATTAAGCAATGTGTATCTAAAAACCCTCAACAAGGAAAGAAGCATACTACCAAAGCAAATACAGATATATCAAATGGAAATATTCCAAACCTTTAATTCTGTTTCAGCCTTTTTAGTCTCTACTAGGAGGCGGTCTTCTTGAATGAATGGTAACTTGCATATAGCCTGAAAGGAAGAAAATTTTGTGTAAAAGATTCAAAGAGATAAGTTGTTTAACTAAAATTTTGTGTAAAAGATTTCAAGTTGTTTAACAAAGAGATAAGTTGTTTATAGATATATAGGACAAACCTGCCACATGAAGCGCTTTCCATCTGCATCCGTCTCAAAACCTGAGCATCAAATTTTCAACACGAGTAATATAGTCAATTATATTCTGGTTAACCTACTTTAAATTGAGTACAAACATCAGAAGTAGCCTTACGGGGTGGATAAAATTCAAGAATACTTGAATCTGCATCAACCATAAGTCTCTTGTATGCTTCAGGAAGAGCGTGGCAACTATTTGTCACTCGTCAGAAGTCGGAGAATAAAAGAATACGGTAAGAATAAAAGTAATCTCAAAATGATTCCAATACACAAAAATCAGGGGTGGCAAATTACCTTTTCGGAGGAGGACAGCCAAGAGCTGATCAAAAGGTTTCAGAGGTAGACCTTTTTGAAATTTCACATTCACTTGAGTAAGGCCTTTTAGGTCCGAAGCAAATGGACCATAATGAAATGGATAAAACCTAGTGGGATACATTGGACGGAACATATATTAGTGAACAAGTCTATCTCAATCCCAGAAATTTGCAGAATTTTTCTTACCAAGTCCATGATGGAACTCCAGAAAAGTAGTACTTTAGGACCCAACACAGTCCTTCAGTGTACTTCGCTACCTAGAAATCAGAATGGTGAAATCACTAGAAATAGGTGCAATACTAAGCTAAAGAATCAGTTGCTTTTTCCTGATAAAAATCAACATAATGCTCCTATGCTATGCGTTGGGATTGTACAAGCTAGATACTTGAAAAAAATCTTCCTCATGCTTGAAAGAATGTTTATATGTCTCAGCATAATCAAATGAACAACTAATGCTTTGTGACCAGAAGATTGATCTCATTATTACCTATAACAATACTAAGGAGATAAGATAATATAGCATGTAATATCATACCAACGATCTACGTCTCTGTTCCACCTCATCTGTTTTCGCAGAAAATTTAACTTCATAGTATCTCTTTTTCCATCCTTGAACACCCAGTTTTACCTGGAATTAGTCCAAATATTCATCTGTCATCTTCAATCATCAAAAATCTAATGAACTGCCTGACAAAAGATATCCACTTCATTAACCTTATCTGAAATAAGGCCACCATTTCTGAATGTATCTGACTGGTGCTGGATGCGATCTTTCAACTCTTGCATTAACTCTTTTGCATTGTTCAGAACCTGAGGCATTAGAAGCCAAAACTATGAGATAGACAGCAGACTAAAATAAATGAAATAATTATAAAAACAAATGCAAATAGAAGAGATATACAGTGATGAAAAGAAGTACTTCTGAGAGAGTAATATCTTACTTCAGAATAATCAGTTAAAGAAATATCTTTTTCATCTAAACCACTTGTAGAATCCACAATCTCCGACATTTTTCTATCCTGAAATGCATTATCAGTATTTCCTAAGCTGCTCCACAAATTTGCTTCAATACATCCATCATCTTCAGTGTCCTGCTAGACAAGAATTATAGGATATCCCAATTAATTTTATGTAGCAGACAGCCTCAGGCCAAGAAATACTAGCCACACTGAATCATTCAATTGTCAACACTCACAGCATTCAAAAGTTCTGATTGGATCCTCCTGAGCTTTCTTTCCTTGATTTCTAATCTTTTCTTGAATATTTTTTCTTCATACTCACCCACTGAAAGTATAAATTTCTCAACCCTTTTCAATTTTATATATCTGCCTTTCTTGTCCTCAATCTGCTTTCAGAAATTATATTAAAACAAAGGCCGTTAAACGCCCAAGTTGCAATTGCAGTAATTGATTGCTTAATACAAGATAACGTTAGGTACCCAATGTGTATCAACCAAGTATCCACCAAGATTCTTCATCTCTTTCTTATAAACATACATCAGTAAATCAATTGCACCCTGTAATCATAAGTAAGAAGAATGTATAAAGCAAGAAAACATTATTTCAAGACATCTAACTGCAAAATCAGAGACAGTACTAACCTCATGGATTTCTAGAGTGGGCATGTGCGGTAAGAAGTCATTGCCAGTGAAGAAACAGATGAATATGAAGTCATCGATTATACGCTCCAAATCTATGTTCAGATTCTCAGGAGGATCGCTTATGTTCAGATCGATATGCAGGTACTCCCTGAGGAGCCAGATATGCAAATACTGCAAACACAGTTTCAAAGAGAGTCAATAAAAAAACAAGTCATTTTCCATTTTCCCTTTTCTCTGTCAAAACATGATTGCAATGTTCAACCATTGGTGCAATAATACTAATGTTTCTCAGGTTTGTTTCTCACACCTGAAAAGGTTTTTTCATCACAGGCAATCTTCTATTTAATTTTTGCTCGCTTCACTGCATCTGTCTGATTTCTCTGACGCTGATACTACCTCAATGTGGCAGGAAGCGGGCTTTGGCAGTGATTCTGACTTGTCTACAACCTTTGGCAAATTACAAACATTGGAAAACAGAAGTTCTTCATTTCACAACATGTCAAACACTAGGACATCTTAGAGCAACTATAATTAAGCAATAAAGTAGAAGAATCCGCATTAGAATCAGAAGTTTGGGGAACAGTTCCAACCTGGTTAAACCATCCCCTACACTTTCCTGAATATGATTCTGCTTTGTGGGCACTACGTTCAAGTTCTAACACTCCATTTAATATTTCCTCCTGAACAAGAACATCCTGTTTTGAAAGATAACAAATAATTTAACTCAAGATCATATGGATTAACAAATCATGGACTTTAACAAGTACGCACTATCCAATTAGGCGAATTATGGTAGCACCAAAAAAAAAAAAAAGCAGTTGATTGTAGCATTACCTCTCTCAATATCGAAAAATGCACCTCATGCGTTGCCAAAGCAAGCATGATTAAATCCGCGTCCTGCATTCAAATCAATAACTTTAACTTGCCAATTTTCAAGTTCAAATAGACTAAACTTCCTATAAAATATTCATCAAGGGGAAGGTTAACTAGCTACCAGGCCATATAGACAATGCCGAGTATTCGGATCATAACCTTCACTGCTGCGCTGAGCACGAATGAAAGACATTATCTTATGTTCCCCTTCGCTAGGAACATTTGCATCCGAGAGAATCACCTAAGATTTAACAATTTTTCCAAGTGATTAATGAAGTACTTAATTAATTGATGAATGTTGCATTTCAGACCAATAATTAATTGATGAATCTTGCATTTCAGACCAATGTAGTACGTAATAACAATGCACCTTGATTTTGCTCCAGCGCGAATCAGTAGTCATCCGGCGCTTAATATAGTTTTGCAGTTTCTTAGACAATAAGTACATAAATTCTGTGCCTGGAGTGATAATATTGGAATCAGACAATTCTGATTCTTCTTTAGGCAAAACCTTCTTGCCTTCCCTTTCAAATTTTTTCCTCAGCTTCGATTCCATCTCTTCCTGAATTAAACATCAGTGAAAATAATTGTCATTATGGCATAACCAACGGTGGCCAAGCCAGACAAAATCTTCAGTGAATTTTCATGTATAGGAAGATAGCCACCAATACATTAAACTCCTTACTTAAAACATTGGGTTTGTACTTGTAACATATATTTTGTTACTGGTTCATTTCATTAGAAATCGTTATCAGATCACTCATAGCCACTCCTTCAAAATTAATTTTCTACCAGTTATTGGTGTAAAAAGTTAGATTAGCATGTTAAAGTAAAATCTTTCGAAAATTTTATACTCGGAATTGAAAATTTTCCTTGGGTCAATTGAAGCACATGCCTCCACCAGCCAAAGTGTAGATCCTCCACTTGTAAACCAATTGTAGATTTTCTAAGGTAGCGTTCAACCACTTGTTACTCGGATTTAGCTACCAAATCCTGCTAATACAGCTATTCTAGTGCCAAATGAAGAATTGGACATTGGTACATCGGGACAAAGACGTTCGATTATCCATCATAGTTGAAATTCAGAATTTTATCCTATCAAAGAATAGCCTCATCTGAATATTACGCCATATTACAATTGGGATAATGATTAATTGTTGCAATCAAGAAAATTACTCACAGCAGCTTCATTATCCTTTGCGGTTCGAAACCGTCTTGCTCTTTGTTGATTCATCTTTGCTCGGGGAGCCACCCCATCTGCCTCATGAAAATTGTCAATTAATCAACCAGTAATAATCTCTCCCATTTTTGTTGTTTTGTCTTTCGAAAGACACTGATGTGAAATTAAATTTGGCATCGATCAAAATGGAAAAATTAACCTACCTATGGCCATGTACAAAAGTTTACGGGGTTTAACGATGTTGAAGAGTTGGTCAATATAGTCGTAGATGTTGGAGAACACATCTTCAAATGTAGTAGGAGGAAACAACTGAAAAAAATATTACAGTAGTAAATACTTGGTCAGCAGTTTTAAAATAAAAAAAAAGAACAATAGATAATTAAAAGTTGAAAAATGAGAAAGACAATAGATAATTATGGTAGCTTACTAAACAAAACATGAAATTTTTATGCAAATACAACAGAAGTTATCATGGAAACCAACAAAAGATAAACACGTACGAGGAAACTCAAAAGAAAAATGCATGAAGGAAAACGAAGAGAGAGAGACCATATCTTCTGGATGGAAACAGGGATGAATGATTCCATTCATGTCAAGGTAAAGATTATCGAACTCTAAGCCATGGTGATTTTCATCTGAATTAGTATCAGATACTATCTTTGGGATATTTTTTAACTAACCATCGGAAAAATGATGGAACTCCCATGTTGATTTTCTTTCTTCTATACCACTTTCCTCTTTACAACTTTCAAGTTTCCTCTGCTTCTCTCTTGCTTTACTTCTATAATTCTATCTCTATATATGACCCGCATAGCATGGATGCAACTAAATTAGCATTAATTATTACTGTTTTGTGGTTGGCAGGAGGCAAAAAGCCTTTGGAGATTTTTCAGGAAAGAAAAAAAAAAAAAAAAGTGGTACACTTTGTTGGCAACTTTGTTTATTTACACTTTTTTTTTTACACTTATTTAAAATCAGTTTCCATAAAGAACACCTTGTGAGCTAGTGGGAGTAGTTTTCTACAATAACTTTGCTAAAGTAAAGATTGAAGGACAAAAGTCTAGTATAGGAGTCTAAAAATTATGAAGTTTTTCAAAATAATAAAATTAAAATTATTATAAAATTTTGAGTTTATTTTATATATACCAATAGCTAGTATGTACATTGTTATTATTAGATGCAGATATATATATACAAAATCTAAATTTTAAGTTCTAATTTTAATTAATTGTCATGATTTTAATAGTAATAGTATATAAATTGCCACTATAGAAAATTAATCTTAAAGTTTTTCTTCTACTTTTATCTCTTTCTCTCTCTTTGGCCTTTTTAAATTTTTTCTTTTTCTTTTATTTTGTGAAATCCCAAGAAGCTTAGGCTTGAAGAGATGCAAAGCTAGAAAATTTTTGGAGGAATTAAGGTGGCGAAAGTGAAGGTGACGACCTTTGTCGTTTCATATTGACCAACAAAGAGATCAAGGAAAGAGGAAAAAAGCAAAAAAGCAAAAGGCCTTTTGCTGTTCTGCCAGCATTTGTGCAACTCTCGAGAAGATTAAAGTTGAAATGCATCTTTGATATGAAAGGAGCCTGTCCCTTGAAACTTTCGAAGGGTAAATCATTTGTTCGGGCGAGAATTGTTCAACGATGGACGCTTCGTTCTTAAGCAACTTCCGCACCATAATTTGCATTATTACCACACAGGTTTCAAATTTTAAAGAATGGACCACAACTAATTTGGTATTCATGGTAGACTGTAGTAAAGGATGTTTCTTTTTATTTTGGGATAATTTCAGACAGCTCCTCTCATATTTTAAAAATTACATATATCTCCCTTAAAACATAGGTTGGGTTTTACCTCGATGATATAAAATAAAAAAAGTATATGAATGCCCAAAATTGCCCTCATCTAAATTTTCCTTAATATGGATAATCATTAAAAATTTTTAAAAGTCCAGAATATACTTGTGTACTACCGAAATTATGAGTTTTATTCCTTAACCAATGTTTTGATGTTTTCCATCTCCATGATTTTCTACATCCACCCAAACTTTCATACTCTTATCACTTTTTCTTCTTCCAAGCAAACTCTTTGTCTTAGATGTCAAAATCTACCGTCATAATTCTTACCTTCATAATCTTTATCTCTTTATAGATTTCTTCCATGTATTGCCTATCAAACCGTTAGTCATAAAACTCACAATCCTTACCTTTTCCCCACTTAAATGGCCAAGCCCTAAGTTACCAAAATTCTTCTAATCTCTACTCTCAATATTTGGGTTGGTCATCCTAAATCAGCACACAATTTTTCTCTGAATTGACACAATTTTATTGAGAACAAGTTTCATATCTATTAAGAGGAACCAGACAAAACATCAACAAAGTACAAGTTTGGGGTAATAGTTTTGATACAGTCTGTCAAATTATACTTTTCCATAATTCACATTTTTTAAAGCTTTTGGAGCCTATGATGCATAGACAAATTTGGAGGATGAAAGTGTCTTCTTGTAGGATGAAAGAGACAGAAGAATCAATTTGCATGGGATTTTGAGGAGGAAAATGAGGTTAGACCAAAAGCAGGCATTATGAGGGGCTCCATTTAAGGAGACTTGGTCAAAAAGAATCATTGAATTGCTTAAGAATCATTTTTTTTCTTTTTGTTTTGTTTTGGTTTTCTGAACTTGGATGTATGTAGAGTAATAGCTAAACCTTTGAGTATCATTTGTAGTTAGACGTAAGTTGCTAGGCAAATTTCTCGAAATATTGTTGAAATAAAAAATTATCACAAAAGTGGTGTTGTGTTGAGAGGGTGGATAATATAAGGGTCGCCGCAAGTGGGAATATCGGCGCAACAAAAATTCAACCCATTTTTTTCTTTTTTTCATGTTCTTAAGAATCGGTATAATTTTATATTTTAGTCAGATATCACCGTAGATTAACATATTTCAACGGTCGTGATTTGGAGGAAAAAATTTTTCAATCCTATTGCCACAAACAAAATTTGCAGCGAAGGAATTTTTATTTTTTAATGTTGCATAGGACTAAATTTGTGGACAATTGCCATTTGCAAAATTCTTGAAACCACAAATGACCTTTGCGGCAAAGATGAATAATAAGCCACAAATCATTTGCTGCAAATTGGATTTGCGGCGAAGGTCTTTTTTTTTTTTTTTTTTTGTAAACTGCAAAGGTTATTTGCAGTGGTGAATGAGTTGGGACCGTTGATCATCGCTTGATCAATGGTCATACATTTGTTCCGTACTTTTTTCATTTGCCGCAAATTGGATTTGCAGCGATTAAATTTTTTTTTTTTAAATGCATCACCTCTGGACCATCCGTTCATACAAGACACAACGAGATCAATGGTGACAGCTTCAGTCAAAGAAATTTTGAGTCAAATTAGCATTGCTACAATTATTGTTGTATCAAAACAACAATTTCTGCCAACAGTTTTCTATAAAACTAGTCATTGTTCACTCAATTTCTTGTTCACTCGACTAAGAACCCTAACTTCTAACAATTCTATTTCTCTCTCGCACAACCCCATCCAAATCCCCTTCATCTGCTCAAAGTGGCTATTGTTCCGTAGGAAGACCAAAATAAGTTCCAGGATGATACATCATTTCGTCCACAAAATAGGTTCTAGGATGATCTTGACTATATGTACCACTTCCTAGGGATCTCAATGGGCTTTTCATCTATTTTTCATATGGACGACGATAGCGTTTTCGTTAATACTCCTTTTCAGATGTCTATACATGGTTCTTGTCTCAGATGCGGTCAAACTCCCGTATTGGACCTTTCCGTTGATGACGAGGACCAAACGTCTGAACAAGTGCAGGCACCACCTCGGAGATCCGAACGACTACAATTGACACAAAATCCACCACATGGAAGGATACATTGGAAATATGACTACTCTACTACTTCACGCAATAAGGGCAAGTGGTGTGTTAGTGGGTGATATTCATATTTTAAGAATTTTTCTTGTCAAATCTCCCGTTATTATCATTCAAATTCATGTGCTAATTATTGCACTCATTTATCGTTTAAATAGTTGAATGCTACATTATTTATCATTATTTAAATTAACATTAAAACTAAAATATTAAAAACGTGATGACTTGGGCATATTTTATTTTCATTTAACAGCCTACATGATTTGCACAATTCTTATAGGTAAATTAAATTTTAGATTTCGTGGTTAGGATTAATATTACGTGTTAGGTTGTAGTAATTTTGAGTTTAAGGTTGAGTTTATGATTAGGATTAAGGTTAGGTTTTAGAAAAAAAAATTAAACGTATTGCCACATTCAATGCGGCAATTCTTAATTGCATCATAATGCTGAATACGGCAATTCTTAATTGCATCATAATGCTTCGCTTCGCCGCTCATGAAGGCTTTTAAAAAAAAAAAAAGCTCCTTAAATAATAATTCAAATGAGCAATTTCATGAAGTAGTTTGATTGAATAATATAATTTGGCCTTTGCCGCTCATTTCACACGAGGCGAAGGCTTTTCAAAAAAAAAAAAATTGCTCCTTAGCTTTGCAGAGGGAAAAAAAATAAAAAAATTTAAAAAAAATTTAAAGAAGCCTCCATTAATGTTTGTGGCGATCCTTAATGTAGAACGAGCTTCTAACTTACACCACTTTCGTGAACTTTTTTTATTTTAACAATATTTGTAGAAATTTGCCAAAGTTGCTAGGGTAACGGCACTTTTGGACGGCTCAAAAAATGATCAGTAGAATTTAACAAAACTTGCAATAATCAAGTAATTAACCCTAATAATCGGGCTGAGCCAAGCATCCAGGCAACTGCAAAGTCATGTTCATCCAGTGACTGGAGTGCAAGATCTCCAAGCCATGCCATATCATGCCTTTTCTCTTTCTTTTTTTTCTTCTCCTTATTTTTTTTCCTTTTCTATGATATGGCTCTGGGCTTTTTCTCTTTTCTTTTTTCTTTTTCATGAAGAAAGCGGAGATAATGGCTAGAAACTTCTCCTCAATAGCTGCATTATATATATGTATATGTATATGTATATTGTGTAGAGCTTTATCAATCACAATAATATGCATTTTATGTTTTCCTATCAACTCGTGACTGCACTTTGGTATTTTCTATCATAATTTTTCATTAGATCTGTGCAGGCTTGTTTATATCCAACCTAACTTTTGGAAGAACTACGTTAATATAATTGCGTGCCTTAGAAAAAAAAAGAATCACTTATGTGACTATCTAGTTTAGATAGAGACTTATATGTTTTTGTTATACAGAGTTTTTGGGAGTCTTTAACATGTGATTGCTTGTTATAGCGAAATGAGTGGCACGGAGATTCAATACAAAAAGATAAAACAGCAAAAAGGACTTCAAAGCCATGGCATTGATGCTACTATCAACTTGAGTCAAGCTTTATTAAACAGCTATATATTACTAGCATGTGGTGATTTTGGGAGTTAGAAAGCTGTTATCGTAAGTCTACCATCATCATCCCTACCACCTTTCTCAAAATATCTCTTGAATTCCTGATCTCCTAAATGTTAATCTGAAACTTGTAACTTTTTTTATTTTGCCACCTTACTCATTACAACGTTGGTAATTCTATCCATAAATTGAAATAGAATGGAAATCTAAAATTTTCACAAACCAAATCCATTAAAAGTGAAAATATAAAATTTTCACATAAAAAACTCATTAAAAGCCTTTGCCTCACTAATCTTATTGTCATGCTACCTTGATTAGAATATTTGAATGATAGAATGTGTTACAATTTAATGGCCATGATTGAAATAGTTTGGCCACAATATATAGCTTGGTCAAGAAGAATTGTTTTTCTTTTTTTCATTTTCTTTTTTTCTGTTAACTTTTCCCTTTTTTATTAATGGCTTGTCTTTTGAAAAATTATGAAGGTTATTATAGTCATTATCTATCATCAAGAGAGGTAAGTGTAATATTGAAAATCTCAAGAGAGCTCAATGAAATCATCAGAAACCTTAGGGGAGGTTCCTGAAATTATCCATTTTATTTTTTAAGGTAAATGAAATGCTAAGTAGGGGATCCTCCTACTTATGTCATTACAAAAAATAGAAGATTTTGATTTCAAAACCTCTCATTCACAAAAAAAAATTATATGTATATATTTTATAATTATTCACTTAAAATAATTGAACATAATATCGTCCTAGTGTTTGGATTTTTTTTTGTTATTGTTAATTGAGTTTCATAAATATCATCATTTGATAACAAATAACTCCTTTTTTCCAAAAAAAAAAGACAAAAAGGAAAAGGAAATTTAAATACAAAAAAATTCTATGATCCCTTTTGGGTGCTATTCTCTTAACATGTATCTCTAAGTATTTAACAATATTCAATCTAAGGATGAATAATACTTCTTTCACCATTTAGGGTCCATTTGTTTCGGGTGAAAATCTTTTCCAGGAAAATATTTTCCTAATTTCCCATGTTTGGTTGCAAAAAAGTTACTGAAAATATTTTACTGTGTAAAAGATTTTCGCTCATCCTACAGAATACAACTTCCCTTCCAATCTTACTAAAACTGTTTTCCTAAACGCATGCGTCCTGCCTAATAAAGATATCTATCAAACTTTCAAAATTTGTAGTACGTTCAAAATCAAAAAAAGGTCTCATCGTGCTCACTTCGATATCTTTGACACAAATGAGTTCGCCTTTGATGCTGACAAATTTGCTGGTGATGCCGACACTGCGAATTTGTTAACAATTTGGATTATTGTCAATTCTCACCGTCTTTTTTCAATCATTTTATTTTTCTTTGCAGTGTTTTCTTAAATCAAAATTACGTATCTTTAGTTCAAAATTGCCTTGATTTTAGTGCCTTTGAGATTGTGGTTTAATCGCCGGCATATGATCTTTAAACCAGATTTCATATACGAGTCAATAAGAGCACTAATCATATAAAAAAGAACAGAGCTTATTTCTTCAAATTGAGGAGATATTCATGCCTGGTCTTGCACTTTCATTGATTGACCTTAATCACCAACCATTTCGTGGTCTTAATATGTCTAACTTGATAATGTCTTTATGGCACCAATAGTTATGAGTCAACGAATTGTCCTTTATACTTGACCTGGATTCTTCTATTTTAAGTGGTTCTGCTATGTTTAGTGGTAGGAAATAGGAAGATCGATTTTCCAGTGGTGGAAGAGAAAAGCAGGTGGCGAAAGGAGTAGAATTTTGATGATAAGAATACAGTTAAAATTTTCAACCAAACATCAAAAAATATTGAAAAAGGTGACTATTTTCCCAGAAAAGAACTTCCGTGGAAAATATTTTCTTAAGGAAAATACTTTACATCCTACAAAACAGAGCCTAAATGGGGAATTTTACTTGCAGGTATAATACCTAAAAGAGACCGTAGAATCTCCATTAAATACATAGCCAACTTGCCTTTGACAAGTTGGTTGATTGGCAATAATCACTTGTTCAAGCAGTTATACTAGACAATATCGGGCAAGGTATTTTTAATTTAAGTTCGTTGATAATAAATAGCTCACTTAAGTACTGGATAGTATTAGAGAATGTAGTTTAAGTATAAGCTGGTTGAAAATAAATAGCTTGTGTAAGTACAGACAATGGACAATATTGAAGAAAAGTAGCTTGTTGAGATGTGTTTTAGAACAAAATTTGCAGTATCTTACAATTGATTAGGAAGTTAAAGATATAATTAGTAACTACGAGAATGAAGCTTTAATTCAAGATTGCGGAGCTTTGATAGAAGTTTTTTTTTCCTGGACTTGGCAATGGCAGTGGCATCCTATACATCTATTACAAAAAAAGAGAGGAGTTCGTGGTTTATTGTTGATAAGTTTTCATTTGCCTCTTGTAAGATTAACTTAGTAGTTTAAGTCACTATCGTTTGAAGCTTTCATTCTCGAATTGATTGTAATTTATTGCAGAACCAACTAGTAATGATAGTTCCAGCAAACATAAACGATTCTGGGATTCTTAGCAAGACTTCTTGTGCTTAAAACAGTATTGCAAAGTTTTGACAGTGGCTATAACATGTGTCTAGAATGAAAAAAAAGAGGAATTGCTAAATTGATGACTAAGTTGATCAATATCTGGTGTACCAAGCTAAGAATTTAAAGCGTAATTGGGCTAATTCCTTCATTTATTGCTCAAAAAAATCGTGCAAGTATTGATATGACAGAGAGAATGTATTAAATAATAAGTCCGGTAGGCGACGAATTTTTTTTAATTGCTGCCCAACAATCAGTTGAATTTAAAAAAAAAAAAACTGATGGCTATCGGACTGTGTCAAAAGGAAAAAACACACGTCAACGACTTTATGCTAAATTTCACTGTAAAATGAAATAAAACATATGTCAACTACATTATAAAATGACTATACCACTAGAATCCTTAGATTTTTTTTATGAACTTTAACAGATGTTGATGACCCATTTCCTGCGAGAATAAAAGGAATTGATTTAGAAATAGAACACAACCATAGGAACTCAAAACCGAGACAACATTGAAAAAAGGACCTTTATCTAAGGCACCATCTGATCTACCATATTCTCCCTTCTCAAGAGAATTAGAATTACTTTGGATAGAGTATTATTTGAAAAATTATTTGGAACAATTACTGTAGCACTTTTTGTGATGTGATGTATATGAGATAAGAATGTGGTTGGAAATATAAAGAGGTGAGTTGGAAAATGTGTTTATGATACAAGCGAAATATTATTTGAAAAAATTTGATAACCAAACAGTATGCAACTACAAAGCTACGCCCGCTTAATTTTCTTCGCTTGGATGGTGCTTCATGTTAACATCTATATTGGAGAAAAATGAGGATTACAAGTATATGGAACCTACTATAGAGTTATTACAAAAATCATTTCAAGAACTTGACTAAACTAATTTTGAGAAATTCAAGAGAGTTTCCAAGGCGTGTGATCATTCTCCTTAAGGTGTTGCAAATCTAAAATTCCTTAAAACACAATTTGTAACAAGAGAAGTTAGACTACCTCTTATTTATAGGTAATACAAAAGTAAAAGTACATGAATTTCACTTAATGCCCATTTACGAATATAGTGCACTAAATTCATGAACTGAGTAGTTCTATACATAAACTAATAAACTTGAGAAGATACAACAATGTATCTTCACTTAATGTCCATTCATGAATTTAGTACACCAAATACATGAATTGAGTGGTTCCGTGAATGAACTAATGAATTTGGAAAAAAAAAATCAATGTACCAATGAATTTTGTAGGAAATTCATTAATCAAACTTCTAGAAATAAAAAGAAAGATCATGTCACAAGTCATGATCAATTTTCATATTACAAACTAATTTTCAACATTCCCCTACTTAGTTTGTAGTATGAAATGCTAAACCAACACTTATGATATCATGCATAAAGAAAAATAACTTTCGTTTTAAACTTTTCCTTAGTGCAAATAATTCACAAGTCCTAATTAAATCAGGGTGACTAGATTGCTTAAACCAAGATTTAAGATTAGAATAAAATGATCACACATGAACTAATCAATTGCATCCAACAATCACATATCATTTTTAGCACTATTACCACCCACGTGCTCATCCGAATTCATGATCATATATAAAAATTACCCCTAAACTTTTACTAGAAGTGGCACCACTTCTATGATCATATAGGTAAATTATATTTATAACTTTAACAAATAAAGCACTAAGAAATATATTTATTAAGAGAATACTTCTCAATCTGCTCAATTAAGAGAACATGATGTACTACCATTTGGAATCATACATACAAAAATTATAGTATTCATAATCACTTATTAACAACTTGCTTTTACCCTTTAAACCTTTCTAATTAGGGGTAGTACTAGAAGAAAATTGAGTAATCATTGCTAGTGATTCTAGACAAAAGGTTTTAATCCCATTCTTGATGTTGTCGAATTCATCAAGTCTCTCGCAAGAGATTTAGTCAACGGATCCGCCAAATTATTATAAGTTCTTACAAATATAATTGTGACAATGCCATCATTCAATATTTGTCTAATATAGGTGTGTCTCAAACTTATATGATTAGATTTACTATGGTACACTTTGTTCAATGTTTTAGACATAGTAGCCTCACTATCACAATACAATGCAATTGCAAGCATAGAACGAGATCACAAATTTATATCAAGTAATAAATCTCTAAACCACTATGCTTCTTTGCATGCAAAAGCTAAAGTTATAAATTCAGTTTTTATGGTGGAATGAGTAATCACAGTTTGTTTCTTTGAAATCCAAGAAACAACTCCCCTATTCAGCATAAAGATCCATACACTAGTAAAATTTTGATCACTAATACTAGTTACCCAATTAGCATCTGTATACCCCTCAAGAACACTTAGAAAATTATTGTAGAATAGACCCAAATCTTTGGTTCTTTTAAGATAATTAAGGATTCTCGTCACTGCTTTTCAATGATCTTTACCAGGATTCTTAGTATATCTAATTAGTCTACACACTGAATAAGAAATATCTTATCTTATGCAACTCATTGCATATATTAAACTTTCAATTCTACTTACATATTCTAATTGAGCAATTGGATTACCAGTATTCTCATATAATTTAAAGCTAGGATCAAAGGGAGTACTAGTCTCTTTCACATTCAAATGTTGATTCTTTTTTAAAAACTTTATCAATATAATACGATTGTGAAAGTGCAAATCCCCCACTATACCTTTTAAAATCTCCTACTATGCCTCTTAACTTTAATTTCTAAGATAGTATCCACATCTCCAAAATCTTTTATTTTGAACTTAGCAGAGAGATACTTTTTAGTATCTAATACCGCTTGGTAGTTAGTACCTACAATTAGCATGTTGTCTATATAGAGATAAATGATCACTTCATACTTGCCTCTGAATTTAGAATAAATGCACTTGTTAACATTTTTTGACCTAGATTCATGTGCACGTAAAACAGATTTAAATTTTTCATGCCATTGTTTAGGTGTTTGTTTCAATCTATATAATGATTTTACAAATTTACATACCTTATTCTCATTTTCGGGCAATACAGAATTCTCCATTTATTCCATGTATGCCTCTTCATCTAAATCACCATTTAGAAAGGCTATATTAACATCCATTTGATGTACACAAAAGTTATAGATTGAAGTTAGAATCAAAAGTATTCTAATGGATACAATTCTAGCAATCGATGCATATATATCAAAATAATCAACACCTTTCTTTTATCTAAAACCTTTGGTCACTAACCTAATTTTATAGGTTAGTATGGATCCATCGGTGATATATTCCTTTCGAAATACCTACTTACGGTCAATAGGTTTAGAACCATGTGGTAAGTCAATTAGGACCCAGGTATCGTTAGATAACAATGAATCCATTTCGTCATTTACCACTTCTTTTTAAAATGGTGAATCTCTAGGTTTCATAATTTCACTAAATGTTTTAGGATCATTCTCTATACTAAATAAAATTGGAGTTTTATTTAGTAGAGAATCTCTATTGTTTTTAACAAGAAAGACAATAGCTTGTGAAGAAATAAAATCAGAGGGTAGATTCTTTTCTTTTCTTTGTTTCTGACTCCTCCTTAATTCAAAAGGAGTGTCAATTTTCTTCTTTTTTGTACCATTAGAAAGATCAGCATTTTTTGGAAGAACTTGGTTCACAACTCTTGAATTATTGATAAACTTATTCTCAAAAAAGTCAACATCTTTTGATTCTACAATCACATTAGAATCAAGATTAAGTAACCTATAAGATTTAGAATTTTCAACATAACCAACGAATATACTTTTAAGTGCTTTAGGTTCCAATTTTATTCTTTTATTTTTCAGAACTCTATAATAAGCTATAAATTCCCAAATTTTTAGATAATTCAAATTTGATTTTCTTCCTTTCCACAACTCTTATGGAGATACTTTAGTTTTCCAAGAAGGAATGCAATTATGCACATGACATGTAGTTAATAAATCTTCATCCTATAAATTTTTTGATAGATTAGAACTTAAAATCATGACATTTACCGTATCTTTCAAAATTTGATTTTTCCTTTCAGTCAAACTATTTTGTTGTGGAGTATAAGGGGCATTTGTTTGGTGTACAATATCATTATTTTCACAAAAAATTG
This sequence comes from Coffea humblotiana, assembly GCA_023065735.1. Taxonomy (NCBI): domain Eukaryota; kingdom Viridiplantae; phylum Streptophyta; class Magnoliopsida; order Gentianales; family Rubiaceae; genus Coffea; species Coffea humblotiana. Next base: position 24,754,759 of record CM041208.1, on the reverse strand, counting down.
AGAATTTGGTAAGAAAATATTTACCACCTCTATCACTTTTCAATACTTTAATTTTTCTACTTGATTGATTTTCAACAAGAGACATATGTCTAAAACATATAAAAGGTTCCATCTTTTATTTTCATTAAATATACATGCACATATCTAGAGCAATCATCAATGAATGTGATGAAATATCTATTTCCACTTCTTGTTAAAATTTCATTCAATTCACAAACATCCGAATACACAAGATTAAGCAATTGTGAGTTTTTTTCAACTTTAGGAAAAGACAATCTTGTTATCTTGATTTGAACACATACTTCATACTTCTTATTCACATTGTCATTAAATAAAATTATACCATTTTTAAACATATGTTATAGCATTTTGTGATTAACATGTTCTAATTTGTCATGCCGCAAAGAATAAGAAGAATCAACAAAATAAAGAGAAATATCATCAATCTTATTGATACTCAATTTAAACATGTCATTACAAGAGTAGTATTTTTCAACAAATACACAATTCTTGGACAATATCACTTTGTTGCCCTCTAGTATAGCTTTCAACCATTTCTTGTTAAGAATATCAGTAGAGACAAGAGTTTTTACAATATTCGAAACATGAAATACATTAGTGAGGACTAATTTCTTGCTAAAAGTAAATTGGATATTGACACAACTTTTGCCATGCATTTTAGCCCTTACACCATTTGCCATCATCACTTCATGTTCTTTAAGAATTTCATAATCGTTGAATTGACTCTTGTTATTGCACACATGAATGGCTGCACTAGAATTATATCACTAGTCCTTGGAAGAATTAGGTGTGGTCATGTTCAATTCAATCACTATACCAAGTGACATCATAGCAATGATTTTTGAAATTTCATCATCAAGATTTGCGATTGAAACACCACTAGCCTTTTGTTTCTTATCGTACATGCATTCATATTTGTAATTGTTTTTCTTGCCACAATTATAGCAATTTCTATTCTTCTTTTTATTGTCCTTAGTGTCACGCCCTATTTTTTGAAAATAAAAGAAAGTGTTAAAAAAAATATGTTTTTATTTTATTTTAGAAAACAAAGAAAAAGGGTTGAAGATGGGACATAAAAAAATGTGACGGTTTGAACCTAAAATATTAGTCTAAAAAGAATTTTTTTAAAAAAAAGTAGAGTCGTCACTTGATATCGAATTTAGGTATACCAAATCACCCAAAATATATTTTAAATAAAAAAATAAATAAAACCTTTTTATACGACTTCAAGTCATTAGAAAACAAGAGAAAAGAGTTCGAGAGTTACGGTTGAAAAAATAGAAGGCAAAGATTTGATAGGTTCAAATCTAAACCACCCTTTCAACTTAACCAAAGTTAATTATGAGATTTAGTCAAAAATTTTTCTGATCTAACATCTAAAATTTATCACATTTGGATGCTTCTATATGAATGCAAATCTTGACCTAAGGGTATTGAAAGGGACGGAATATCTCTTCAAAATTTAATTGATACAAATCACATTAATTGTGATGTCGAAAAATGATTATTTGAAGAGGTCATGAAAAATATGAAATATGAGACAAAAAAAAAGAAATTATAATATTTAGATAAATACACATGATTTAGAAAAAAGAGAATGCAATATAACGGGTACGAGAGACGAGAAGTCATGACTTAATTTTCCTTCTTATAGAAGGGGAATAGCGTGTTAAGATTAAAAAATCATATTCACTCATTTTCCATATTGGGAGGGTGACTCTCTTAACCTATTCAAGCAAATGGACTAACCTATTTCTAATTTCCTAAAATGAGATGCAATTGGTCCAAGCATATAAAGGGTAAGGGGATAATAATAGGAAAAATATCATGCAAATAATAAAACAATCCTAAAAATAAGAAAAAAAATACATGAGATGTAATAAATGTCATACCAAAGCATGAATCTAACGTATCGATGGTGTAAAGGGTCTAGCGTTAGACTAATCCATTTCTTAAAGTCCTCACTAGTGTTGGACTAGTGAGAAATTAGAGAGAAAAATCACAATTAGTGTGGACTAGTGTGGTGACGTCATGCATTTATTATAAATAAATAAAGTATAATTAAAGCAAATAAACACATAAAGCACATAGAGTACATAACACATATGCATAATATCTAGATGCAAAATTTTAGAGAAAGCGAATAAACACACAAGCATACAAGGACGCAAACATGCAAGCAAATAAAATTAGCTATTACATTGGAGGCCCTAACTACAATTTAGAAGGAAAATTTTTTGAAATAATAAATCTATCTATTACATTTATCTAACTAATTACATTTTTGACAAAAATAAAATTTATCTATTACATGGTCTAATTAAATACATTTCTTGGGCACCTATCTATTACGATTTGGCATTTAAATACCTCCCAAATAATCAAAAATTAAATAAAACAAATAAAAAATTAAAGTGAATAAAATGTGTAAATAAGGGAAAAAGTACTCAAAATATGCAATCACACATAAAGCATATAGGAGTACATAAAAGAATTTAAAATAATAATAGAAGGTATCTCCCTTAACATAGTGGTTAAATGAAGTAAAGTTTGTCCTATTTATACTCCAAAATCACCAAAATAGTCAAGGCACCAATTTAATTAACAATTTAAAAAAATGTAAACATGTAGCAAAATTCACTCTGTTATTCCAAAGAAATACGAATAAATATAAAATCCATAAAATTCATCAATTAAATGTATCTAAATGAAGTATGATTAACAATTAAATGAAATAAACAATTGTAGTTACGAAATGATGAAGATTAGGAACCTAATTGCAAAAATTGGAAGTTTTTGAGGTTAAATTATAATAATTAAAAAATTAGGGGTTCAAATTAAATAAAAAATAAAGTTTATGGACCAAAATATAATTAAATTTACAATCTAATTGAAATAAATTAAAAAGTTTAGAGCCATTGTGAAATTAATTGAATGATCAGAGGCCTAGTTGCAAATTTCGTTTCTGATTTGCAAGAAAACAATTAGGCTTCTTGTGTGTTTTTTTTTTATTTTTATTGGGTGGTAAACTCCTTAGCCCAAGGCCAAACCCGAATCATTTTGTCAGGAAAAGAATGGACCAACCCACTTGTTTTATTAGTCCCAAACCCAAACAAAACATTGGGTTTTAGCTTCACAACCATGTCATAACCAAAAGAAAAATAAAAACAAACCCATTCATCAAAACCCATCAATACATTAACCCATTTCTTAAACCATTTTCATAAATCCCAAAAGAAAAAGAAAATGTCTAACTAAGTAATTTAAATCCAACAAAATTATTTGAGTTTTAATTATATTCTGGAGACCAGAAATAATTTATTCAAAGTATGTATATAGAATATATGAAAGAAATCAAGGCTTTAAAGGATGAAATTCATCCATTTCTACAAATTTTTGGGCTTTAATGCGATTACACAAAATTTGGAGGGGCAACTTGCAAATTTCAGAATCCTTCATGCAAGAACAGCGAATGATTCTGCACTTTGGAGATTCACCAACCTAGGAAAATGTGCAAAAATGGTTGTCCAAGATTCGGATCCAAATACACAAGATTATAATCCAAATATCACAAGATCTAAACATCCAAGTGCAAGATTCAACACAAAGTTAAGTAATAGAAAATCTAAGCTGAAGGTCTGCAAAACAAAGGGGGGGGGGGGGGGGGGGGGGAACAGCGGAAAGAAAAGGAAAAAGAAAGAAAAACGTGTGCAGCAAAATCTTGCTACATCTGGTGAGGACCTAGGCCTTATGAAGAAGAAAGAAACGAAATAAACTACCTTTGATGCCTTGTAGAGTCAAATAAATGTGGTAAATCTCAAGGAAAACGGATCCAAGTGCTGAAACTAGGAAAAGCAACTTTTGTTGAAGAATGTTCAAGAGTTGTGACTGTAGCAAGTTCAAGCCTCAATTCGAAGGGGTTGCAGCATTTTTTTCGAAAATTTTCTAAATGAAATCTTCTCTAGTAAGATCCTAGATTACCCAGAAACAAAATGTCTCCCAACAAAGCTATATCAAAGGAGAAAATGGAGCTCGAAGATGGCTGGTCGGTCAGCCTGTTTTTCCGGAAAAAATTTTTACAAAAAATTTTTTTTTTCCTTGTTTGCCTTTCTTTTCTCTCTTTTCTTTCTCTCCCTCCCCAGATTTTTGTGCAGCCGACTTTCCTTACCTCCTCTTCTTCCTAAGGCTGTGTCCTTTGCTATTTAAATGAAATGAAAGCCCCCAAAACCCTCCTCTCAAGGGTTGAGATGCAACCATTTTTGCTGCTAATTTTTGGGTAATTTGATGGCCTCTTTTCCAGAGGTTTCTTGATAAGAGTTTGATTGGTGAGGTGGCCTTTGTACTGGTAATCTTGGGAAAAAAGAAAAGGAAGAAAAATCGAATCAAAATTCCTCAATATTCCAACTGCATTTCTGTACAATATTGCTGGTTTCTGCTGAAGAAGAAATCGCGCGTGTGCACTGCACGCAGGCGTGGGAATTTTTTTTCTAAAAAAACAATAATCTGATTTTCAAATTCCATTTTTTCTTTTCCTATCTTCATTTTCCTATATATATATATATATATATATATAACTAATCAAATAAAAATGATTTTTCTTGAAATGACAATTAAAAGGTCAAATGTAAAAGTAAAAAAATAAAATAAATAGATAAATAAATAAATAAATCAATTATCAAAATTTTGGTGTCTACACTTAGAATTAGTATCTTCAAGTTTCTTCTTTTTGACATTGGAAGACTTTCTTTCATTCATAAAATTTACCTTAGACTCATCCTCTACTTTCACTTTGGATTCACCATTCACATCTTTCTTTTGAGGATTTCTAGTATCTTTTTCAATCATTAGATGTTTCAAAAACACCATTTAAAGTCAAAATTTCGGAAGTATGGAGCCATTTCTTTTGATAGTCATTCTAACTAGGAGGCAATTTGGCAATAATAACCCCCACTTGAAATGCTTCTAAAATTTCAATACTTAAATCTTTGAGTTTCGAAACAATCATTTGCAAATTGTGAATTTGATCAAGAAGTGAGAAATTATCTATAAATTTGAACTCAAAATATTTTTTAATAAGAAATTTATCTGAATCTTGCTTTTGGTCGACATGTTGACACTCAAGGGTACCCCAAATCTTCTTTGGTAAATTGACGGTTGTGAATAAATCATAGAGAGTATCTGACAGAGTATTGAGAATATGACCTCTACACACCACTTGATCTTCTTCACACTTTTTCCTTTGTCTCTTCAAAGCCTCTGAATCGTCATCCTTTGGAGGAGGAATTTCTGGAAGATCTGGATTCAACACATATGCCACCTTCAAGTCTGTTAAGCAGAAGATCATCTTATCCTTCCATCTATTGAAATTGGTTCCAATTCCATCCAAGCGGTCCAACTTAACAAAGTCTTAATTCATCACCTTGATAACAGATTCTTGAATAGACTCCATACCAATTTCAAATAACACCTTAAGATTGTCGAAGAAAAATGGGTATAACAAGTGTATGGAACCTACTATAGAGTTATTATAAGAATAATTTTAAGAATTTGACTAAACTAATTTTGGGAAATTCAAGAGATTTTCCAGGATGCGTGATCACTCTCCTTAAGATGTTATTTGCTCCCACTATCTTGCTAACCGGGTTGAGATGGTAAATTACCTCTAAGATACAATGAAAACAAAAATTAGCCTATAGCAAGTTTAAGTTTAGTTTTCACAAGAAATGGATGTAAGAAACTGGTTTTGCAAATCTAAATCTAAAATACCTTAAGCACAAGTTGCAACAAGAGAGGTTAGACTACCTCTTATTTATAGGCAATACAATAGCAAAAGTATATGAATTTCACTTAATGTCCATTTATAAATATAGCACACCAAGTTCATGAATTGAGTAGTTCCATACATGAACAGATGAACTTGAGAACATATAACAATGTATCTTCATTTAATATCCATTTATGAATTTAGTACACCAGGTACATGAATTAAGTGGTTCCATGAATGAACTAATGAACTTGAGAAGATAGATCAATGTACTAATGAATCTTGTAGAAAATTCATAAATCAAACTTCTAAACATGAAAAGAAAAATCATATCACAAGTCATGACCAATTTTCATACTACAAACTAATTTCCAACAGTCTATCCCTCGTGTGAATGAACTTTCTGTTTCGATAAAATGACCTCATTCCTTCGGCTACAATACCAACGTACCAACATGTTAGTCATAAATATTTAGAGCAATAAAATAACTCTATAAACAACCTAGATAAATTAGTGAAAAACAAGGCATTCTCCAAGGACATAATGAAGAGTCTCCACTTATTGGTAGAGGTGTGAGTCGGAATCGAAATCGGTAATTCGAAACTTTGAAATGGGAATTTTTCTGAATTTTGGTATCAGAATTTCTGACTGAATTCGATTTCGAATTCACCAACTGCAAATTTGATTTCATTCCGAATTCAATTTAGAATTCGGTAAATTCTGATTTTACCGAATTCATGAATATAAAAATTACTATTATTATATAAATGTTATATTACATATATATAAAAAATTATATATATATATATATATATATGAAAACGAATTTGAAATTGAAATAGGAATTTCGAATCACCAAATTCAAGAATATAAAAATTACTATTATAATATATATGTTATATTACATGTATATATATAAATAATATATATATATATATATGAAAAACTGATTTGAAATCAAAATAGGAATTCCGATTTCCGATTTCGATTTCAATTTCGAAATCAGAATTTTTGACTTGAAAAATTCCATTACCGAATTCGACCCAATTTCGTCTAATTCGAAATCGGATATTCCGATTTTTATTTCGAATTACCGAATTATTGAATTCGAAATTTCGAATTCCGTCGATAAATCGAAATTTTTTGATTTTGTACACTCCTACTTATTGGTGTTTGAAACTTCATAACCTCTCAACTTGGGGCAACTCTCCAGTATTTCGATTGCAGCATCTTCCTAATCCTTCGATAGCCATTGCGTGCTTGCGGCCTGAAAGCCCCAAACTTGGTGCTAACCTCATTGCACCCAAAAGAATTATCGCCATCATCTCTAATTCCTAAATTTACATTATTCTTGTGCTTGGGAAAAGAAGCACTAGAAACAGGGTCCTGTACTAGAATGAGCTTTTTTTTCCCCTTTTTCCTTTTGATGATGGCTACTGGGCCATCACAAAAAAAAATCCAGCTGGAGCAATTTCTTTAAAAAAAAAATTTCGGGCTTAATAAACCCGGCAGGCATAGTTCAATACATTCTCTCTGTCAGATCAATACTTGCACGATTTTTTTTCGAGCGATAAAGGGAGGAATTAGCCGGGTAATTGCCACTCTAAAAGATTGAAATTTAACAAATGCTTAAATGTTTTTAATTAAATTATAAACTTCAATTCATAATATATATATACACACACATATGTTATGATCATTGAATAAAACTTTAGATAAAAATACGTGTAATAATGGATGAACTATATAAAAGGGTAAGAAACATGTAAAAGATTTTCATGTTTTATTTTTTCCTTTCTGTCACATGCTTTTGTTTTTACGGTACCTTGACTTGTACTTATTTACACTAAAGTTAAGGGATCACAGCATCTGTGGAAAATGGAAGCGTTGAGAGAGACCAATTCCAAGCACAACAAATCTTCATAGTTACATGCTACCACATGGTAGGTAAAATCACTTACCAATCACCACCTCTTTTCAGCCGTACAACCCACCATTTTTTATCAACACACATATATTTATATGTATGTGTGTAAATGTATGTGTGTGTATGTGTCTATATATATATATGTATGTATATATGTATATGTATATATACGTATGTATATAGGCTTCATTCACTAAGGATATGCCCGCCACCAAGCAAGAATTTATTGTTTCCTTATTATCAAAACACACATATATTTATATGTATGTGTGTGTATGTGTCTATATATATGTATGTATATATGTATGTATGTATGTATGTGTATGTATATATACGCATGTATATAGGCTTCATTCACTAAGGATATGCCCACCACCAAGCAAGAATTTATTGTTTCCTTATTATCAAAACAAAGCGGTGCTTTCCCATACTTTTAGATGCTTGAGTTAAAATAGCCGGGTTGAAAAAATAAACCTTAAGTATTGAAGAACCATAAAGATGCAGGTTTGTAGTAAAAAAACATGTGATTAATCCTTACAACGTTGTAAGTTGCTGCAATTATCCAAAACCAAAAAAGAATTTGTCATTGCCATTTGGATTAATTAAGAATAGGCATTTATTAATGAAGTTAATTTGGAGATTGGGAGACAAGGAAGAACCAAATGTGGCCTAAGCTTGAAACTGTTCTCAAGATACTACAAATGTGCATGTCCAAGTTTCATGCAACATGATCCTGATATGGTGCTGATACATGTTAACGAGACCAAGAACGATAAAATTCTTAGAACTTGCTGCCAAATTGATTATTCCTTCATAGTACTACCTTTGTCTCATTTTGATAGTCCTAGTTTTTTTTTTCATACAGTTTAAGAAAAAGTAGTTAACTTTATTGAAATAATAAATTTAGGTGGTTATTTTTCTAAAATACCCTTACATTAAATAGAGTACAACTTTATATTAATTATTCATGGAAACTTGAATGAATTGATGGTTTATAGGAACTTGAATAGATGGTCAAGAAAGAATCATTTCTCATTTTACATTATTTCACATTTTAGCTTGAAAGAATAACGAAGCTGGCTTTTCATATATCAACATGTCTTGGAAAATCTAAATTTATTAAATGGGGCAGGTTAACAGTCTATATTAAATAAGGTAGTTTATACTAATAACAATCTACATTGACTAGGGGTATTTTACAGAAATTAAAATATAACTATATTTTTCAATTGGAAAGTGGACTACCATTTAGGACAGACGAAAAAGAAAAACAGAACTATCAAAGTGGACGGAGGGAGTAGTATCTTTTTAATCAAACCTAGGAGTCCTTCATAAATTAGCAACAATCTTGGACAAAGTACTACCAAAAAAGAAAAAAAAAAGGAAATTGGGATAAGCATGCAGAAGAGAGCTGAGTAAAATGTGTTTCAACCCTTTGAAGCTGACAAGAAAACTTTACCCATAGACATAATTGAGAACTGGCTGCAAAATTTTCCCCATGACTTTAGTCATCAATGGAGCCAAGTGTTAATAATTTTGACAAGTCCCTTTCGGACCAGCAACATTTATCTGTGGCACATTTATCCTTACCCAAAAAACAAAAAAAAAGGAGATCGACGGGCCTGTGACCAGTAGGAGGAGGAGGAAAAGACAAAAAAAAAAAAAAAAATGGTTTGGGTAATTTAGTTTCCATGAAAGAATAATGCATTTACCCAAAGTTTTGAGCACCAATTTTGTTTTTGGTATTGAAACTTAGTTGAACTTTTAAACCCAAGAATTTTTCAGCACTTCCTCTCAAAAGGAAAAATAAAAGAAAAAAGAAAGAAGAAGAAGAAGAAGAAGAAGAAGAAATTGTTCCATATTTTAAAGTTGCCTTTACGGGACCCTTTAATTAGCAACTATGCCCTTTTCTTGGCATCTTGCATTTTGCCTATGCATATCAATAACCACAAAGTCTATATTTCTGTGCAGTGCCCACAATCAAGAATCTAACAAGAAAAGAAAAAAGGGAATCACAAGCGTGCATGCATCCAAAAACAACGATCAGAACTAGAAGCAGCGGTTTGTCGGTGGGGCAGCTCCATTAATTCATGAAACATTTCTTTTTTTTCTCCACCAATTACATTGTACATACTACAAATATAAAATTTTAAACTACAAATTGAGTAAAAGGGGTTAAAATTAACCACTGTAAATTCATACATAATCTCCAATTGACAAGAATTTAATTCCTCGAATTGGATGAAAAGAAAAGATAGTGGAAATAACTCTTCACCTTGAGCGGTTGAGCCCACGAAATTGGAACTCGTTCAAACATCAACATGGCAGCTCTGCACCAATTGATACTTAATCGCTGGTCCAACCATAATGCCAGAATTCCGATTTCCAAGATTTATATAGGCAGGACAATTAACGTATAAACGGTATCTTCCAGAGATAAACGTACCAACTTTCCATCTAACTCTTCCATTAACTTTAATGTTGATCAAAACCGTCCCAGCAAATTGATCTTGAGTTAAAGCATCGGTATAATATGGTGCAATAGGAACTGAATTTCCATACAAGAATGGGGACCAAACCGTAATATCCTTGTGACCCTGGTAAGCAGAAGGCAGCAAAGTTGGCAACGTGATTTGTTGGCCACGGTAGGATGCATAGGCATCAAGTCTATCGTAATAAATGCCAATACGGTCATTAGGGTTGCGAGAAGAAAGCGTGATTTGGAAGTCGGACGTGAGCAAGTTGGGAGCTGAGACGTTGAAGGCGTAAACGGTGGCGTCTTGGAGGACGAAGTGTGGTTTTGTGGGACGTAGGATGAGCCATACTAGGAGAATGATGAAGAGAATGAGGATGATGAAGGCGAGCAAGGCCGCGAATAGGCGGCGGAAGAGCTTCCGTTTCTCATGCTCGTAGTGGCCGCAGTCCTTGGCCGACATAATGGTGGTTTGGAGGGTGTTGGAAGAGGGTGGTTTCCGGCAATAGGGGATTAGTTAGAGGAGGAGATTTGGTTGAAAGTTGGAACTGGCTGGTATTGGTAAATGGCTTTAGCTTTGTGGTATGTTTTCTAGGTTTTTGAGTGTGAGAGATCGCTATCTATGTTTTGTGGTGTCATATATAGCATTCAGTGGGAGTAGGATTGAGTGGAGGGGCATTCAGGATATGAAGGTTATGAAAACAATACTAGCTCCAGTAGAAAACAAATGGCATATGAAAGAGTATTCATGCATTTGATCTTATACTATAATAGGATAGTACATTAAAAAATTAAGTAGAAGTAAACCACATAAACTAGTGTTCTATATTGTGGGTCAAATGTAATGAATGAATGAATTAATTATTGTTATGATCAAGGAAATGTTAGCGTTGCTAATGGGAGGTGAAAATTTGTAGTTTTTAAAACACACAATTTCACACAGAACCATGATGGAAGTGTTCTTCTACATAAAGAAATGTGGAGATTGTGCAAAATGAAGTGGACGGTGGAAATAAAGCCAAGGGTAGTTGTTTGTTTGTTGCAGTGTGACCTTATCTTTTAGGGCAGATGCGTCTAAGCAAAGGCTACAGGATTCACGACTTATGGGAGGGGCCCTTCTTGTTTTACACTCTCATGGATGACATTTGGTAACTTGTCATGGCATCATTCTTTGGCCACCAACCTCTTGGCTATGGAAAGAACTATGATTGATATGAAATTAGTCATGGATATGAGGTCAGTTGCACAATTACTCAATTTTCTCTCAATTCTCATCATAACATCAAAGAATATGTCTAACCAGATGAGTTGGATTCAAGATCATATTTTACAGATATAGAAATTGGACAAAATTGCTTCATCGATACAAGATTGATTGGGTAAGCATATATAGGATCTTATTTAATTTTACTTTGTTTTGAGTTTTCAAAGGGAGAAAAAGGGATAATGCAATGGTGGTGAACAAGGATTGTAGAAATTTAGCCATTTGGATAAGAAATGAGGTGTATGCTATAAACCTACGTTCTTCTCAAATTAGCAGTCTTTTCAATTTCAAACATTTTGCTTGATATCTCATCGAGAATTTATTTAACGTTTAATTCTTTTCAAGAATATAAAAAAAATTAAATAAGACTTCATAAAGGCAGTTGGAACAATCTGCTTGCCTTTTTTTTTGTTTTGTCGCAACGTTAGTATTAGTATGATTTATTCTAACCTAATTTAGGGGGAAGGATTTATTCTAACCTAATTTAGGGGGAAGGAGAAGAGAAGTTTAACCGACGGAAAACCTCTGTCGAAGGCAACCACATTCAAGTATCAGTCACAATTAAGTGACAAGATGGAAGGCGATGATTCAATCCATGACCTCCCACCTACAACACCAAGAGTTTAAAGTCTTAGGGATGACTGTTGGCTTGGAACAATCTGCTTGCATTAATTTTGCAATTAATCTTCTTGTCCTCTGCATGTGCCTTCTGCAGTAAAGATGGTACACAATCATTGAATTTCGTTACAGATATTTACCCTTCAGTTTATTATATCCATTTCAATTTTTGTGTTTCTTTAAAAAAATTATCTTGAAATGATCAGAGTTTGACGAGACTCTTCCTGTTTCATCAGCGAAGGTGATGGAAAATGTATGCCTAATTAACTACCCTTGTGGACCTGAGATACTGCAGACAATTTGTAACTTTTGTTCATATCATGTAAATCAGTAAATAATTAGCATTTTATTTACCAAAAAAATTAAGTAATTATTTGCTTTGTATCCTAAATACAGAATTACTTTCAGAAGATAGAATTTAAGATTAGTGTTCAGGACAACTAGAAATCTACCTAATCCACCGGACACATTTCTATTTTTTTGTCAAACACCGGACACATTTCACTGCACCATTTGGTGTGGTTTCCCCTCCCCTCTGGATATGGATAGAACTTGACTACTAGTCAACTTTAGGACAATTTCACAATGTCATCAACCACGTGTCCGTTCAAAAGCATTTATTTTAAGTTGGGACAAACAGTACGCCATTTCTTTAATAATAACAATAAATAAGTAGTAAACTTTTGTCAACATCTGCTATTTTTTAGAGTGTTTTTTAAAAAAAATGTACTGTATCAAATTAACGTATGTGACATAAAAAAGTATTTAAAAAAATACATTCATAAAAAATGTAAAAATTCTTTGAGAAAAAATGTCAATCCAAACAGGATGCATTTTTTTGTCTCTGAATTTTATGTACTATCAGTGTATTACGACCATTTTATAACTTTAATACAATACAGAACTATGTTAAATCTCAGGCGTCAAAAATTACAAATGTCTGCAATATTACTGCCCCTATTAAAATTATGAGATGTATATGTGTTACACATCATACATTGCTAAAAAGCATTACTTACAAAATGAAACTAGAAATGGAATACTACTATTTGCCAAAAGCAAATACTATGGGCAGTTTTAATCAGCTATACAAATTCAGAGCTTGTTATAGTTTAGTTGGTAAAAGGCAAATGATGCGAAAGGCTAATTACTATAGGTGAGTGGTCGCATCACATGATAAGATGGGGACTTCCCTTCTACTATACGTATTCAAGACCAATTCCTATTTGTGCTATAAAAAACGTTAAATGAAATAAAAGATTGGAGAGTTGTAGAATATTAGAATATAGATAGAGTAAAGGACTTTCTATTAATTAATAAAAAGTGGATTCTTAGTAGGTCCTTTGGTCGCTTTAAGAAGCTGCCATGGAATCTCAGAATATCCTAGACATCAGTGTTAAGGAATGGTTGCAAAAAATATCAAACACTTTACTCTTATACCTTGTTTGGATTGCTTTTGCACGTTTTCTAACATTTTTAAAAAAATACTATAGTAATTTTAAAAATAAAAAACATTCAAAAAATACTATAGTATTTTTGCACGCATCAAAGTACTAGAATAAATTTTCCCCAAAAACTCTTCAAAAATTTTGATCCAAACAACCAATGTAGTTGAGTTAATCAAAGACATTACTGCTTTGTGTTGGCTACACTAATCGATAGTTATATACTTCCTCTAACCCTTAGTGAATTTCTTTCGTCTATGAAAACTTTATCCACATCATGTATGTGCAAATGACGAGTCAGATTTTAATTTTTTTTTTAAAAATAAAGTTAAATTGAAAAAGAAATTTAAGTCAGGAAAATAATTGTGAGTTTGTGAATTTTCATAAAAATTTAAATGCGATTTAAGTGTATTAAAGAGTGTCTATTGGAAATCTATTAAAAAAAAAACCCAACATCTTTTTATTGACAAGATTACATACAACTCACATACTTTCTCCTCTTTTCTTTTTGTGATCATATATGAGTTTTTAACAAGGCAATTTGCTGTCTTGTCTTATTGATCTTTTGTTTGCATGACTACATATTGTACAAACTCTTTTTTTTTTTTTTTTGGGTATTGCCTTGTATAAATTCACATTCCATAAAAGCATGATTCTTGTAATTGTTTCGCTTCAAAGCCAAGGAAATTTTGAACATACGTGGTTGTTTAGCTCCATCATGACACCACTTGCAACAACCGTTTGAAAGCACAAAGATGAATGGAGCCAATGGATTTCCAATTTCACCATTATCAACTACTCCTGTCCAATCGATCATGACTTGGATTGGACCATTTATAAGATTGAATTATACTTGATCATATTTTTTGTTCAAGAATTTCTGCATCAAAGGTCGACATTCCAAAAGATATGGTTGTTGCATCTACTGAAAATGATGGTGCTTTTCTTCCCCAATCTCCATATCATCATTTCTTCTTTAACCATCTTTTTTGGTGTGGGATATACAATTTTCAGCAAAACCAAACATTGTTGTATCATTACTTGGTGAAATATTATGGTGGAGATCACGTAGCTGTCAGATACAAGGGATCTTACCCAATGAAAATTCCATGTCCTGTCTAAAATATATTAGGTAGGGAGCAACTTTACCATAGATGCAAGATTGGTGTCTGAAAATTTTCATTTTAAGATTGATATATCGTAACATTAGTTAAATCTTGAAAGAATAGCTTCAAAAGTTCATATGATTCACTGCAAATTTTACATGCTGTATGCAGGATAATTTCCCTCAATTATAAAACCGCAAGTATTTGGGGCCCCAAATTCCATTTTCATGGACTAAGCACGTTGGGTCCTCTGCTGGCTAACAACTCTGGTATGATGTCCATAAGCCAAGGACCACCAAAAAAAAAAAAGGATAAATTCACAGAAGTAAGGACAAACATCAATTTAAGTTTATACTATTTTCTATATTTTCATGTTATTTATGTATTTCTTTTTTATCTCAGCAAAAAAAAAAAGAAATTATGTTTTCCCTTTTCTTGGGTTTTTGTTTTTGAAAGAAATGTCTGGTTAACTTCAAAAGTTAGATAAAAGATCATTGATAATTATATCAAGCCTCAAAAATTGAATTGATTGTTGAATTGATAATTTCCTTTTTCCACAATTTTTGTTGAAATGATAGTTTTCTATTTTGAGACATTGATTACCTGCATTTCTCTCTTTTCTTTTCGGGTTTTTACGTTTCCCTTCTCTGGTGGAAAAGGGCATTTCTCTTTTCCAAGGACGAATAAGCCTTTTTCATGGAACACAAGCCAAGGATATTATGTCTTCACAACGTTTCCAATTTGCATGCAAAAAGTTGAATGTCTTAACCTTTATGAGCCCATAAAGCCCCCAAAAAATAGCTCCTTTGGATGGAGATATTCGTTTTCAATCTCATGAAGCTTCACTAGAATATGCACCAAAGTTATTGAGCCATAGACGACAAAATCCAAAAGCAGAGGTCACAAATTTTAGAAGAAATAAAGGTGCAAGCTTCACGCGTGCAAGATTCTGTCGGAGATAAGAAGTGGTAAAGAAATTGAACACAACACCAGGGAAGGAAGAAATGAATCTTTTCAGAGTTTAATGAAACAACTTTTCAATTGAGTTGAGACAGGATAAGAATGGAATGATGAATTCTGAATTTGAGTGCTCACAAGTGAGGATCTCTATAAGGGATTGGGTTCAGTCCATACTTTCTTTGCAGATTATTTGTGGGCTCGAACAAAAGAGTGCTCCAACTCAACTCAGTAAATTGCACCCCTAATCCTAATGGAACCTCTAATATTTTTAGCATTGGTTTTAATTTTAAGGGAAAATCGTCCAAAACGTCCCTCACATTTTGCAAAATGACTTTTTTCGTCCCTCACTTTTAAAAGTGTAATTTTATGTCCCTTACATATTCCCATCGGTCAAATTTAGTCCCTAACTAGGTTTCCGATCATTTTTTGGCCGGAATCTATCACGTGCAAGGCACGTGATTATTTTTTAGGGGCAAATTTGTCAAATTATATTTTACATAATCTAATCTATAGTCCCCCACATTTTATAAAATAAATTTTTTCGTCCCTCACATTTTATAAAATAATTTTTTTCATCCCTCACATTTCATAAAATGAATTTCTCAATCCCTCACATTTCAAAAAATGACTATTTCCATCCCTCACTAATTATGTGTGTGAATACATTTTTTTTAAATACAGGTATATGTCTATTTGATTTATTTAATAATACGAATGGCATAAACACATATATGTAATTGGGTCCAACTTGTGGGCTATCTTCTCTTTTTGTATGATTATGACTAATATTTACCAATAGAACCTTAATTTGCATATTCTTATTGTATTTTGACCGAAAATATCTTTATTGGCCAACTTGATAATGAATGCAAGATTGTTTACTAGCTAATATCAGATGAAATCAAATGATCACGTATAATATATGGTATTTATATTGTTAAGTGAAATCAAATAGACACATACATGTGTTTATGCTATTCGTATTATTAAACAAAATCAAATAGACATATACCTGTATTTAAAAAAAAATGTATTCACACACATAATTAGTGAGGGATAGAAATATTCATTTTTTGAAATGTGGGGGATGGAGAAATTCATTTTGTGAAATGTGAGGGACGAAAAAATTTATTTTATAAAATATGGGGGACTATAGACTAAATTATGTAAAATATAATTTGACAAATTTACCCCTAAAAAATGATCACGTGCCTTGCACGTGATAGATTCCGGCCAAAAAATGATCGAAAACCTAGTTAGGGACTAAATTTGACCGATGTGAATATGTAAGGGACATAAAATTACACTTTTAAAAGTGATGGACGAAAAAAGTCATTTTGCAAAATGTAAGGGACGTTTTGGACGATTTTCCCTAATTTTAATGTAAAGTGTGAGTAGGTAGAGTTACATATAATCAAGCCCCTTAGTGGGCTTGGTTAGGGGAGGGCCTTTAAGGTTCTCCTCGTCTGCTAGGTTAGGGGTTCGGCTCGAACGTCTGACCTAGTAGATTGAGGGTTAGAAGTGGATTTGAAAAAGGAGGGAGGTAAAAAAAGGGGGGGAAAAATAGAGTTACACTTACACGTATAATTAGTTATTAATTTTGTGCAATTTCAGGAATATATAAGATAATGGCCTCAATCTTAAACACAATTAGCTTGTATTTCTTAAGATTTTAACCAAAGTATTAGTTGGATCGTCATAATATGAAATATCTTTGTACTATCTGTCCCAAAAAAGGGGGAAAACTTTTGTAGTAGTAATGCTCCTATGCATGTCAAGAAAGATTAACGCAAAAAAGAAACTTGCAATCACCAAGAACATATGAAAATATTCAAAAAGATGGATTTTGCAGAATGCTTGAATCTAATGAATCTTGTATTTTCTTTTTTGAGCCCAAATATTTATTCATTTTTTTCCTTTTTGTTTTTGTGCGCCTTTCAAATGCTATAGCCTCTAGCTACGTCTCGTGTTGAATTGCTGTAGGCTACAAAATAGTTGATGAAATCTTTTGGTTTATTATATTTGTGGATAGTAGATTATTTGGAATAATTTTTTTAAAAAAAATACTGTAATACTTTTCGATATGGTGTATGTAAGATAAAAAAATAGTTAAAAATATATTTTTAATGTAAGCAAATAAATTTGTACAAATAATCCACTATCCAAGTTGAGGACCATGCAGTAAAAAAATGAGCAAATTGATATTAATTTGGACGGACTTATTTGACTAGGTCATTTATTGGGCCATAGCCATGAGATATGCTCTATGATAAATTGTAGTAGAACTCTGTAATAATTTGTCATCAGAATCATGAATCCCTTCCTATTCACTGGACAGAAGCAAGAGCTGTATTGATTTGTTAAAAATATTTTACCAACTGAACATTTTTGACCCTTACATTCATTAGTCGTCAACCATAATTGTCAAGAGTTTTCTAGCATTTTATTCTTCGTAATAAAACCAGAATCTCAAGCCCACTTCATGATTTCAAGTTCATGTCATTGGTCAATAATTAAGACCTCACCTAATATTCTAGATCCAGATCTAAGATGACAAAACAAGTTGAGAATAAATGGCCTCTCAAGAGTTGAACATTACCATTAGGGATAATTTCTTAAACTTTCCTTGAGATTTGTAACAAGGGTTATTATCACTTTACCCCCTTAAACTATATCATTACTATCAGTTTACCCCATAACGTTATCTTTTAATCACTTTACCCTTATAAGTAATTCAATTCAACATGTTAAGAAATTTTGGACCAAAATACCCTTTTATTTTATAACATTATTACATTGTTATTATCAATTTATTCGTTTAGATTATATTGATACAATCACTTTAGTTTCTAATATTATTTTCTAGGCATTTTACCTCATTATTAATTTAACTAGTATCGTCAAAAATTTTAAATATATTTACCTTTTTATATATAATTAAAAATAAAAAGTTGGAATGGTTATCCTTTTTTTTTTCACTTTAAGAGATTGAAAAACATAAAAATAAAGGGTTTTCTCAAATTTCTTTTTTTCATGCTTATTAATACTAGGAAAAGAAAAGAGATAGAAAAGAAGAAGAAAGAAAATTAGATTTTGCAAAGAAAGAAAATAAAGAAAAGTCTAACATTATCATATTACATTAAGGTTGTCGGGACTAGAATTGGAATTTGGTAGTAAACAGAAAAGTGACATAAATTTAAAATAATAAAATTATTTAATTCTTTCTTATTTGTAATTTAAAAAAAAAAGAATTGAACTCTCTCCCTCTCCCCCTCCTCCTCTCCATCTTTCTATTCTTTTTTGATATTAATAAGATTGCCAAGAATAAAGAAATTAATACTTTGACTTTTTTTCTTAATATTAAAAAGGAGAAGAGTCACTCTAAAATTTTTTATTATTTTTATTATACAAAGAGGGGAGTACTTTCTTCTAAAATTTTTTAACTTGCTAAGTTGGTTTAATGGTAGGATAAATTACTTAAAAAATAACTTTAGGGAATAAATTGATAATGAGACTATAGTTTATGGAAGGTAAAGTAATAATAATTTTAAGAGTTAAACATGTCTTTTTACTTTAATTAACAAATTCCGTTAAGTTTGACCGTTAATTTTGGGGGTAAAGTGACTAAAAGATAATGTTAAAGGGGAAATTGGTAGTTACTCCAAACGTTAAGGGGGTAAAGTGATAATAACCCTTTGTAACAATTCCATTGAACTCCTTTGAGGTTTCAAAGATTACACATATCTCCCTTCATCTGACACTTTTGGTAAATAAACATTAGCTAGCAATTTAATGAATACCTGAAAATACATTCAACTTATAATGTTTAATTACTTTCCAAAGTAATTATTAGCACAAATATGAGTGTCAAGTTTTCAATACCGTATTTATTGTTTTAATTACTTTCCAAAGGAATTAGTAGCACAAATATAAGGAAACGAGTATCAAGTTTTCAATACCATAACAATAGTTCTACATTATGATAGAATGCTTTTAATGGTGATTTATTGGGGATAAATATTCTTCTAAATTGGAGATGAAAGTATTGCCATACTACTTTTAAAGTTTGTGGATTTTTAAATTGCTGGAATTACCGTAATTTTGTAGTAGTTTTGACCGCTTCGTTTTCAGTTAGTGTGCCTTTTGATTAAAAAAAAGATCGATAAATAAATATTGGATCACATTCTAAGTCGTTCGAAAAAAAAAGTCACCAGTTCAACATTTAGGGTCGATATTTATAATTTTCTACAGTTTCACTAGCCAAAATATATAAGAAAAAAGGAATAAGAAGAGAAAAGAAAATGAAAAAATAATTATAAATCCTATTGTTTGTATATACACATCCAACAAAACAGTTTTATTAAAATATTAAGGTAGTATTATCATGTGTAATTTTCAAAACATTGAGGGAGCTCAATGAAATTGTCATAAACCTCAGGGAAGGTTTGTAAAAATTTCCCTTACAATTAAATTGGAAGCAGAATAAAGAACTGCCACGAAACACAAAACCAGTGGAAGAAACGGTCATGAAGAAGCAAAGAGTGTGTCTGTGTGTATTATATAATATCATAAGGGAATCTTTAGTCAGCAAAAGATTGTCATGAAGAAGGCTCAAAAACTCAAATCGAGAGATCACATCATACAAAAATATACTCCAAAAACTCTTCAATTTGATTCGGTCACATCCCACAAATATGCTCATTTTTTCTTCCAGCAAAAGGCTCGCCGTCATGTTGTTAAGGCACTTGCTCAGTGCATTACTGCAACTTACAAAAGATGAAAAGAAAGCCATGTGTTTCTCTAAACAACACCAGGACATGGCTCTAGGCCATAGTTTAGACCTTCAAAATCAATTGATTGCTCCTCGGTAGCATCTCATTCTGCCAAAAAGGGTTTTCATATACCATTTATCTCTTAAACTACAAAGGAAGAAAATAAGCATACATATATCACCTTTTCGACAGCTAGACAATATTTTTCTGTCTGTTCAACTTACAGGAGAGCAACAACTCTCAAGAACAAGACAAACAGTACTGTGGTGAACCGAATCTTACTCTGTAATAATTAAAAAAGGTTGTATAACCTATTTATTCAGTCTCACTTAATTCCTTAAGGTATTATAGTTTGACTCCTGCCAACCTGCCAGGTAACCATGACATAAACTATGTGTAAAACCTGTTTATGCATGTAAATATAAATATACCTTTCAGGCAATACTGGATATCGACCATCCTTACCCAGCCAATGTTTTAGGAAGAGAATTGGAATTATACTTTTACATTTGAGAAATGAAACTTCAATCCATCCGCCTTATAAAACTGTACTGCATTAATAATGCTTGCTACAATCTTTACTAAGTAATAAAACTTTAGAATGCAGCTACATTATCAACTGGTCTAAATCACTAAATATGCAGCATCATAACCAACTAATAACTCATTCTAGACCAAGTATCTTTCATGCTTGCCAGAATTAGAATACCATGGAGACACAGAAAACTGTGCTTATAGGCCAGTAATATTTCATAATCAAGCTGAGTCAGCATGCTAATCAAATAATGGAGATCGAATAACATCTATGCATTTGTACACCTACCAGAGATAAAAAAACTTTGACAGAATCAAACATAGCATGTTGCCACACTCCATGTAGAAACGGTGGTCCAATCGATGCTGAGGAGTATTTTGTGCTCGAAAGACAATCTTAATGCAGATCATAAAATTCAAGAACATTTTCAGATGTCTTTTATGCACCATAAGTTACAAGTGACACTAAAAGACTTAAAAGTAGATTTTCACTTTAAGTCAGAAATTGTTTCCCCATTAAAAAGGAGTGGAAAAGTGCTCCTCACCATCTCCTTGAAATGGCAGACCCACGCCAACTATGTTATCAGAAACATATCAATCATTTTGTGTTTTACATGTCAGGCTGACCTAGGAATGGCAATACTAAACGTAGAACTTCGAAGGAGACACTCCTGACCTAAACACATAACCCGTCATCCAACTTAAAATTAATCTAAATTAAGTAGAGCATCTAGGCCACGTTCTCATCAACATCAGCTAAATTTCCTACAATTGAATCTATTCACCTGTATTCACCAAACTTCCAATGCTATGTAAATCAATTAACTATTTTTCTCATCTCAATGTACCTCAGAAGCCCAATTATGCTCGGTGATCTAAAGAAAAAATAAGGTCCAGCTTGAATTTCATTTTTCCTACACACTGTTTTAAGCATTCTTATGCCTTTTTTTCTTTTTTTTTAACCACTAGCAGATCCAAAAACTAAATTCACATGTCCATTCATGCTACAGTATATGTGTGTCCTCACGTTTCAAGACCAATTATCTGTACCACACTAAACATCAGCAGAGATGCAGAGAACTAAGCACATTAGACTGGCAGTAGAGCAAGCAATAACGAGTGCATATACCTAGCAGTATGCTCATGTAGACTATCTGCAATTGCATGGTGCAGACACTGCTTGGTTGCCAGTGGACAGTGTCCTCAGAAATGCTCCCATTGAATACTTTTCTAAGTCTTTAGACACTCGACTAATCATTTTCCATTGATCTATTATGTAAAACCAACAACCTTTCCACAACCATCAACATAAGATCCCTTAAGTAACATGTGTTCACAAAATGCAGTAAAGGGCCAAATCAGTAGGTGGTGAAGGTAAGATCTATGTGCTTCTAGTGTAAGTGCGAATATGCCCTTCACCTGAATCCACAACAAGGAATAGACAGCACAACAAAGAAAGTGCCAGATTACAATTTCATAGACAATCAAGGCACTTGTGTTTGGACAGGAGATTATTTGCCTAAATATATTTGCTTACATTACCATTACAATTTCCAATACACCTTTTTATCTTCCCAATTACCTTTTTATCTCACATACATCACATTACAAAAAATACTACAGTAAAAAAATTTCAAATAATTTACAATCCAAACACAATATCACATCAGGCGAGAAAATATGAATACTGCAATACCAACTGTACACTAACAGTATGTAAGAACCTACGACAATACTGTCTCAAGCGTAATGGGAATTACACTACCACCACAGCGTTTCACAACACAACATCAAGTCACAGTGCCCCTAATTCAAATGCCAATTCCTAATCATCATATTACATTGCTTATACTCACTAATCAAGGCACAATAAAATTGCATTCTAAGTATAAAAACTACTACGAACTTAAAATTTTCATTTAATTTGATAAAAAATCCCATTTCACCTCAAATCCCTCAAAGGCCAAACACGGCACTGTCGAGGTCCACTGGTTAAAGTCCCATTACTCGCCATTAGCCGAAATCCCCACCGATAAATCCCCGCAAAACGCCTTCAAATACCTCCTCCTAGCCTTCCAAGCACCCGCCTTAAACCTCACCTCCATAAGCATCCTAACATTAAGCACCACATTTCCATTTTTCCCTCTTTCCCCATTAATCCCATTCGCCATATCTCCATCCAAATAAGCCTTTACCGCAGCCAATTCCGCCGTGAACGAGGTTTCATTCTTCTTCCCCTGAAGAAAACGGCGGAAGAGTAGTTTGGGAAAGCTGAAAATTCTTAAAATAAACGGCCGCCTCAACGTTGTCATAAAACAGAGTGATTTTTCCATTAGGGGTTCCGAGCAGTAATTTTTCACTTCGAAATCCGCCGAGACAAGGGTACTCGAGGAGAGATTGAAGTTGGAAACCGAGAGCGAGTCGACTCGGAACTCTGGAAGACGGGGGCGGAGAACCAGCCAGATGATGAAGAGGATGGTGCCGAGGATGATGACGCCGGCAATTATGAAAGCGAAGAGGCGGCGAAGGAAGGTGGCGCGGCGGATGGCGTCGGGATCAGGCTGGTGGTAAGCTGGTCCGGTGTAGTATTGTTGGTTGTAGTAAGCAGCAGGTGGTGGTGCAGCGTAGGGGTAGGAGGTGTTGGACGGCGGCGGCGGGTGTCCATTGGTGTCTGAGCTGGGTAGCCGGTGACGGGTCGGTTATTCGGGTCAGCCATGGAAGAAGCGGAGGAGCATGAGGAGGTGCAGGGGTGGTGGAGGGCGGTGGTTAATGAAGTTAGTCGAAGTAGTGGGAGGAGGTGAGAAGGTCGGCAAAGAATCCAGCAAAGCATCCTCGATACTTTCTTTTTTTTATTATTAAAATAGTACACTTAAACAGGAAAATTACATAAATAGTCCTGAATATTTTACTCTGCGAGTTTTGGCCCTTCACATTTGAAATGTGACATTTAAGGCCTGAGAAAGTATTTAATAAGGAAAAATGATAATCACATAAATGGATTCACATATTTTTACTTAGTAGTAATTTTTAGGTCTACACCATATCTAATGACATTTAAGGTTCTTACTGCATTCCATTTTCAAGTTTTCTTTTTTGCCTAAAAGGATCAAGAATGCATCGAGTGACTAATTCTTTTATGAGTTTGTTTAATGGGTGCCTTAACATATATTTCTGGTATCATATTTTTTAAAATATAAGGTTAATTAGGAAAAGTAAATAAATACAAGGGAGAATAAGTAAGATTAAATAGATAAAGTATATAAATGCAAGGGACGATAATAATTATTAATATGTGTATATATATGGTAAATTAGATGAAAGTTAGACGTGTTAACAAGTGCTCTATAGGTTTTTGTTAGAAAAATCCTTCTTTTATACCAAAAATGAAAGCATAGTATTTTTTTCTATAACAAGTGAATAATTTTTCCCGCTACAATAAAAATTCCTTCAACCTATGAATTTTTTTTGTGTTGACACATCTTCAAGAGAAAAAATAAACTGAAATAAAATTTTTAGACACAAGGCTTCTGAAGCATGGGGCCAAAATGGTTCATTTCGAATATGTGAGGCTACAAGACAATGAAGTAAAAATATGAGGGATATTTTTCTTTAATGCCAGATTGCAGTGTGGAAAATATCGGAGCTTTGATTTTTTACTTTGGGTATCGGCTATTCGCCTATGTTCTGGGGATTATTCTATTTTGGAGCTATGGAATTTAATTCAAATTCATCATAAAAGATCATTAGATTAGATACGATTATTGCCTTGTCCCCTTCAAGTTTATCCGCTCGCTGCTTTTAACTTTCTAATTTCTTTTGAAGTTTATCCACTAGTTTTTTTTTTCCACTGGAAAAGGACATTCGAATCAGTAAGAAGAAAGAAAAATATATGAATATGCAAATGAAAAATGAAAGGGAAAAGGAAACCTTTTTACCCTAATACTTTCCCGGGAATTCTTACAATGGTTTTCCTAAAAAGATAACCCAAAAACATAAAAATGGAATTCGTTATTGTTTTCTAATATTAGATCTGCAAAATACTTCAATATTGGATGGGGCCTTGCAAAATACTTCAATTAGCTTTCTTTGTAAAGTTGTTTAAGAAAGTGTGTCGTGGGAAAAGTGAAGTGAAGTTATGTAAAGAAAAAGAAAACTGATTTTTCCACATTTGTTTGGTTAACAAGAAACAAATGTAAGAAAATACGAATTCTTTAAGAAAATACGGTAAATTTGACTAGTGTATTCATCAATAGAAAATATTTAATATTGAACTTATTCACTTTTGGTATTCAATATACATAAAAACATGTAATAAATATAACATTTTGCATATTGGAAGAATTGTTTATCTCAAAATTAATCACATTCTTTAACAATAAGTTTATATGTGTGTGTGTGTAAGTTATTTCATAAATATAAAGACATAAAAAAGAAGCATTAAATGTAAAAGGAAAAAAAATACTAATGTCATATAAATTCCAAAAATTACTAATTCATTAATTGTTAAAAAAAAAGAATAAAATGTTAACTACAAGCTGGTTTTCGAATGGTAAATTCTAAGACATTCTAATTTTTGTACAAGTTCAGAATCGAGGAAGTAGATTAGAAACTAGAAAGAAAGGAGTTGTAGAAGAAATTTAATTAGTTGAAACTTTATTATGACTCACTTCCCTATCAATTCAATAGGAAAAAAGTTTACATCGCAAATACATATTCCAATCACCTTTTTATATTCAGTATCACATATATCATATCATAAAAAAAAAATACTAGTACATGATTATTGCAAATATATTTTTAAATAATCTCCTATCAAACCTACTCTTTGATATTCCAATGAATTATTAATGTGAGCATTATAATAAGCGATAATTTTAGAAACCTCCCTTGAGGTTTTTGATAATTTTAGCTAGCACCTCTCTTATTTTAGATATTACAACTTACCTTCCTTATTACTACAATATGGGCCATCTTAACCACGCTAAATATCCAATGCACATATCAGTGCCAAACAAAATTAATAAAATGAAAAAACAGAAAACAATTAATCTTAGTTTCAAGTTTTTTTTTTCTGCCTTGTTATGGTGATTCTTGATGCGTTTGGAACTACTCAGCTTTGTTTAATCTATATATTTTTTTATCAATAAAAAAGAATACCAGCTTAGAGAAAAAAAAATCTGATGTAAGTATTTTATTTATTTTAAAAAAATTATTTTCTTGCTGGTAGCTTGTGATATTTGTCCGGAGATCAAAGATGGCAGCAATGGTGTTATAGGGCGGATAGCGGTATTGGCACCTAGCATTTTAACAGAAAGGCATTACACTAGGTCCTTTTTCTTCTCCATCTCTCTAGCATTTTGGGATTTTTATTTGGATATGTACTATTCATAAGGTTTTGTTAATCAAACATTAAAATAAAGGAAATAAGTGTAATATTTAAAACAACAGGAGTGCTATGTGAATTTTCTTTTTTTCTAGTGGAGGCTTATGAAATTTTCCCTTATAACAATTTAAAGAAGAAAAGTAGAAAAGAAGATTTAATTATTAAGAGGAGAAACAAGGGAAGCTAGAGTTGTATAGTTTGATTTTTATTTTTTATTTTTTGTATGTCGAAGGACCACTCTGAATTTTTTTTTTTTGGGTGCCATTGGGCTTTTCCACTCCAAAAACTAGCTCTTTTTTTTTTTTTTTTTCAAACAGAGGCATCCTGACTTACACTAGATTAGTCTCCTTGTAGTGCTGCAGAATAAGGACCCAAAAAGCCAAGCAGTGAACTATCCGATTGGGGGTTTCCAAAAATTAGCTCAAGAGATGAGATTTTTTTTCATCACACTTATAACCAAACACCCTACTCTTTCCACAATCAACGTGGGATGAAACACCTTTAAATCCCACTGTAAAAGTTTGTTTGATTTTTTCCAGCTTGTGAAAATATTGGAAAATTGGCATCTCTAACAAAACTTGGACTATGTTTTCTTCGCGAAATTTGTCATCGTGATACAGGGAGGAAGTGCAAAGGACGGGACAAGCCAAACTAGTTATTGCTCTTGATTGAAAAACCAAAATTCCAATCGGCAGTTACTTGATTGGAAGATATATGTGTTAAACTTTTTTGGAGAACGATCGTGTCTAAGCTGAAATTACTGTGTGTTTCTAGGAAGAATTTGACTACCTTTTAATACATTGTCATTAATTTGCATACGGATTGGATTTAAGTGGAATTAATCTAAGAGGTTAGGATAGAAAGTGTTCAAAATTGAAATATAAAGGGTTCAAAAATCAAGAATTCACTTGGGTAAGAATATACAACTCAACTCAATCCTATCAACAATTATAGTAATTAAGAAATGATTATCAACACGTTAAAAGGTCAATATTTCACGAATTCAGCACTACTGAATGTAGGCCAGGTAAAGTAGCCATCAGGATCATTTTCTTCAGGATAATAGGGATATGGATACGGTACACAGTCTCTCTACAATCCACAGAAATACCTTTGACATAACGTCCCATATATATACATATAGAGGAGGTTCTGCCAATGTTTTCTTAGTTACAAAGTTCAATCATCACGCAGATAAATCTGATCATACTTCTGATCCACTCCGAATATATGGGCATCCAAGTAATTGTACTATCCTCAATTCTTCATATAATCTAACAAAATGTCCATTTATGATGCTCGGTTTCAATACATTGGACCAAGCTATTCTCTTTCTTCCCTCTAACTTTCTCCACTCCTCTCAAACAAAACAACACCTTCCACGGGAGAGGAGGGAGGCCATTTGATCTCCTTCCCTCCTCCCAATGATTTCTTTTTTTTTTTTTTAATGTTAGTAGGTAATAACTAATGATTTCTTTTTTCTTTTTATGTTAGTTTCATTTGATCTAAAAAAAGTTTTCTTTTACTTAGTGTTTTTTGGGCGTGTTTGTCAGATTTGTCATTTGTAGATCTCAACGGCTCGACATAAATTGCATGAAGCAGTAGCAATTAAACAGATCTGTTTGGTATAAATAGAAAATGTGCATAGATATTGGTTGGGGTCAAATTCATAATATAATATTTCTAATTTTATCAGATTTGATGATGTATCTGTAGATGATGTATTTTGATTTTTTTTTTCAAAAAAATGACATTCATTTTCAAATTGCTTTTTTTTTCCATAGATGGAAATCATATGCTAGTATTGACAAACAGATACAACCACACAACTCAAATAGTAGGAACAATAACTTAGTAACCCTAAAATCCAGACTCCAAGTTTCGAATGAACTAAATAAAATAAGAGTTCACCGACAAAACGCGACTCAAAATCGCGATATTCTGGTAGATATGAACATGAAATCACAATGGATATAAACATGTTTATGAAATCACATTAGATATACACATGAAATTCAAATCATGACATTTTGTAGATACAAATACAAACATGAAATCATAGTAGATACAAACATGAAAACCAAATACGGTAGAAACAAACATGAAATCACAATAGATACAAACATGAAATCCAAATTACGATATTTTTGAACGATAAAAACAACATGAAATCCCTAAAATCAAGGAGGTGAACATGAAATCCTTAAAAATCAAGGAGGTGGGGTCACAACATTCTAAAACAACTAGTTTTGTACCCGTTCGTTGAACGGGAATCGTCGAAAAAAATAAACTATTTAGTCAATTTTATAAAAATGTCGATATAAAATACAAATTTAATGTATAATCTATTATAACTTGTCTTAAGTATATTACTATGTGTGCATTGTAATATAAAGTATTCTTATAATATAAATTTGAACATCTAATTCAGTGAATAATAATTCAAAAATTGAAAAATAACATTCAACAATACCATAACATTCAAAAACTTGAAAATAAATAAAAAGTGCAGTAAATAGTATCAAATAATATTCTACTCTTCAGAAACTTGTTTTTGTTTTCTTCTGTTTGAACATTCTCCTCGATTTGTTCATGCAAATAAGCATTTATTGATTTTTCATTATCACTGCATGATAGCAAAGCAGGATGACTAAGTATAAAAAAATAAATGATTTATCGCATTCAAGATTGTGTATAACAATACGTAAAGATTATAATTTAAGAAAGTAAATAGTATATTAAATCTACCTTCTCATACAAATCTTTTTATGAGAATTCCCTTCCTCTATGGTTTTTGTTGAACCCCCTGATGAATGATTCATATGAAGTGTATTGAAATGTTGTTGATTAGAATCATCTGTTATACTAATTGGGATCTGGGAAGAAGATGCTAGTAGTGGTAGCTAAAATTCTGAATGTAAATAGAATTTGCTTCTAAACTTCTTGATTATGAGAGCAAGGAATTGATGTATTCTGCAAAGCACTTTCATGGCGCTTTTTATGAAGCATAGACTATAAGTGTATATAGCCAATAGTTGCTGGAAGTTCATGTTATTTAAGTGATCAGGTCCCTGACCTCTCTTCTATTTAAACTATGTTGGTAAGACATAAGGCTAGATACTTTTTAAAAAACCTTGTGAAACCATTCTCAAGTGGATTAATTAAGTAAACGGCCAGAGTCTTTTAATTAACTAATGAATTTGTAGATATATCTAATAGAGATATTTATGTCTTTTGTATTTATATCGCATTACTTTCCAGTGCCTTTTGTTTTTGGTTGTTTTTCCTAAAGGCAAATTAACAAACATCTTAGCATATGATCACAAAAATCAATTAACAAACATTTTAGCAAAAATCTTACAAAAATAACGATGAAAGTACTTGTTTAAATCCTATGTCTTCATACAAAACAAATAGAAAATAAACAAAAAAAAACAAAATTCAAGATATGTTACTAAACTCTTACAATTGAAGATTAACATGCCTTTTTAAAAAAAAATATGTATTGAAAGAAGATGTACCTGATAATCAAGATAAGTGGAAACCCAAAATCGATGTTTTAATGTGCCAACCGCTACCGCTGGAAATACATAACCATGAATTTGATGCTTGAAATCAATATATTAGAGGTTATATGTAGTGTAAGTATAAGAAATAAGAATTGATAAGTATATAAAGAAATATTGATAAGAACATTAAAAGTAGGTTTATCTTGATTTAAGTTGCTTAGAGTACGTAACTTTGGGTAGGAAACAAGAATCTTATAATATTAAGAATTCTTATAGGAAATAAAACCACAATCGTCCAAATACCTTTGGGTAAGAAATGAAACAATCTAGGTCTAGTGGCTCAGAATTTCCTCTAGCAAACTTCAGCCATAGGGGCCACAAAACTCAAGTGACAGCATCCTTTTAGATGTCTCATTTGCTCGTAAATGCATCTCAAATAGGAATTTATATTTGACTGTATGGGTTAATAGGAATTTACAAATCTATGCTCAAATAGGAATTTATATTTGACTGTACGGATCAAATACATATAGTTAATTGGATTCAATTAACTTTTTTTTTCCATAAATTTCATGCTATGCACTATGTCTTGATAACGCACTTAATAATAAAATTTATTAAGAATCCTATTAGGAAACTACTTGCCGTCTCGTTACGTCACGTAGGAAAGAGAAAATATGAAGGGATAAGAATGAGAATACGACTTTATTATATATATATATATATATGATAGATACAAATATGAAATTCTTAAAATCAAGGTGCTGTCGCCTAGTATTGAGTTTTCCATAAAATAATGCACTAGAAATTTTACCTTTAAACCTACTTCCTAACTTAATAATCACGCTATAACAGGAATGTACTCCACTCAGAATAACAATCCCTCATCCATGGGCAACAGTCCCTCATCCAAGAAAAAAATTATTCCATAAAGAGTTACAATCACCATCCTTGCCATAATACACCCCTGTAGCAACTCCAGTTGTAGAATCTGACGAAATACCTATCTTCAACTGACAGGGTTTCGCTATACGTACAAATTAAAAATTCTGAAATACACCCATTTCACTGTAAGTATACAGATCAACTAGTAGTTTAGGGTATATATCGGGTCAATCCCACGAGAAAGATAGAACAATTACCGGCACTACTAAGATTCTCTATTATTTAGACTATCAATGAATTATAAGGAATGAAACCTACTGAACTTATGTAAAATGACAAATGAAAGCTCCTTAGGTTATGGTATCCCAAACTACTCATGCAAGTGCCATTTTTGGATCATCGAAAACTACTATCTAGGCTAGTTATAGTATAATTTCCTAATGCATATGAATCCTACTTTCGTAGTGAATCAATTATACTCATAACTAATCCATACATATTCTCATGGTTATGAAATTAGCTACAAGTTCATTTTTTCAATGAAATTATATGAAATTAATTACTAAAACTACGTAGGTGCACCTCTACTCTCGTGAGTGTACTTTCTATGTTTAGCACTTCTTGAACCAGTGTTGAATCTCAATTTTCATTGCAGAAACAACACCTTAGATAATTACAATTAATGGTACCAGATTAATCATGATTTTAAAGAGTTAAAGTGCTAAATAATTTGCTCAAATCATAACAATCAAATAACCAAATAATGAACACTAACAATTATAGAAAGTTCAACCAAACCCAAGGCATAAACTTTAAAGACACATTGAATCCAAAACTTGCATATTAACCATACTTAAGAATCCAATACAAAAGATAAAGAATTGGAGAAGAGATAACCCATGTCACTTGAGTTTCAACTCCTCCTTCTTCATCTCCTTCTTCATCCGAATCTAGCTAATATACAAGAATGGATGAACTATCTAGTTAAACTATCCTACACTAAGAAAATGGAAGAACTACATTTCTGCACTCCCAAGCTCTCTCCCGTATGATTATTCTCTATCTTGCAATGGTTTTGGCTATTTTTATGATGAAAAGTGGTCAAGGAATGAGGCTTTACACTTTCCCCTTACAGCTGGTAATGTTTCTCACATGTCTAGCATTACATGTGACTTAGTGAATGTGAAATTGAGTTTTACGCGTAAAGAGCAGCCTTCTCTTACCACAATTCGGCCAGAAATCTGGCCAATTTCCGGCCGGAGCACTACAGTAACATTTTGGTGCACTTTTGTTCAATTTCCAGCTCTGCTCCGATTTTGCGTCAACTTCAACTAAACTTTTCTCGATGATAAAAGCTAATTTAGCTCTTGACCAAAACATAAAACTTGTAGCCCTTTGAGTTAGCTTTCCAATGTATCTAGAATCACCTCATTTGGATCTGTGTAGGCTGAGAAATGACCGAAATATCCTTGACTGCTCACTGCCTTATTTCAGCTTCGACCAATAGAAATTAGCTACTATAATTTGGCTTTTTGACCTGTAAAACCTTCAAATTGGATTCAGATGTCTTCACCAAAGTTGTAGATCTATCTCTTATCTTCAAATTGGTTTAAAAATTATCTCAATCCGATCATTGTAGCTCAAGTTATAGCCAAAATATGAAAATATGTCAAAACTGTCAAAATGCACAAAATCCAAGTAAAAAGTGATAAAATCTCATTTAATTACTTAAAAGCATTTTTCACCAATTATAGCCAAAATGATTCATTTTCTTCCAGTAATATAACCAAAATAACTAAAAATAATATAAAATTTCATACAATTAAAACGTAAATTAGTCACTTATCATCAACTTTAAACAGTCGACAGAAAGAGAACTTGCTGCCGAACGCATTATCCCCAACAAACATTTTTTAGGTATAGGTTCAACATTCCCCTTCAGTTTTAGCTCCAGAGAGACATTCAAAAGTTCAGATCTTTCTCCACATTCGTTCTTCAACTTCTTGTCAATAGGCACTGAAACACCCTCATATCGTGCTGTAAAAGTTGTCTTGTTTTTTCCACCTTGTGAGAGAGTAGGACTAATGGCATCGGCGACGAAATCTGGTAAACTGTTTCTATCGCCAAATCTGTCAGTTTAGTAATAATATAGGGAGGCTTTGAACTTATAGGAAAAGCCAATCTTATTAGTGTTTTCGATAGAAATGTTGAAATTCCAGACGAGATGTTAATATTCTGGAGCGCTATGGAGTCTGTGCTGATCGATAGGGCATCCGGCGTTTTAATTGTTATGCAAATTACCTTGCAATAATTGAGAAAGCGATGACCACTATAATAATGCTAGAACACACGTAGTTGGGCTTTTGTTTTTCCATGGCCGGCCAAAAGGGCTATCTCAGAGAACCTAAGGCTATATTGGAAGAATTTTGATTTAATATAATGGGTTGTTTAACCTTTTTACGGCTTTTGAAAGAATATTATCGGTTGTTAAACCCTTTTACGACTATTGAAAGATCATGAAAACGGGTTTGTAGATGTTAGAGGTCCTAATGAAGTATATGCTGAATATCAACAAGAATGACGTATCACAGGGGGAATAGGATACTGGTTACTTTTCCCTTGAAATAATTTTATCCCAACTTCTGGTTTCTCCCTTGAAAGATAGCAGATAACCTTGTTGTTATAAACAAAATTATCTTATTGTTATAAATCTGCACTAATGACGGATACAATATAGTGTTAATTACTAATTAAGTAGTACAAATTGCTAAACCGTTATTATAAATTTCTTACAGTTTATTTGCTAATATAAGATAATTTAGTCTTGAAACATTGTTTTTAATCCTTCAATTGGTGCTCTGTAATTTCTTATCCGAATTAAAATTCTCAAAGCTTTAGAGAGCAAAATCCCTTATTACCAGTTTTAATAATAGTCTGCTACGCAATCTATACTATATGTATTAGAGGCAAGGTTTTTCATAAGGAGCTTCCAAAAGCGTCAGAAATCCAAATCTTTTTTTACTATAATTTTAATTTTTTTAATTTAGTAATTTTTATTCTTTAACTAAGGGATAATAACCACCCCTATAAATCAGGTTTGTATATCACAAACTAGGTCTGACACTTTATTTTTACTACAATTTTAGATTTTTTAATTTAGTAATCTTTATAGCTTAACTAACCGATAATAACAACCCCTACAAATCATGTTCCCTACAAATTACATCTGCAAATTATAAATCACGTCTGACATTTTATCACACAACTAATAGTAACAACTAATTGATAAGGAACTGTCACCTACAAACCAAATACAATAAAAAAAAAAACACAACCTATCATACTCTTACCATGGACGAATTCGACCTACAAACACTTTAATGGTGCCTAAATTCAAAACCATGCCTATAGTAAAATTACTCCATTTTAATTAATTACCGAACAAAATTTTCAATTCATAATCATAACCTGTACCTTCTTTCATTCTTACTAGGTTAAATATTTTCAAATAATTACTTAGATTCAAAGCATTAACATGGAAAACATGTTTTATGAGATATGCAAAAATTGTGGACAACTATGTGAAGGTCATTTTGCAAAAATAGTGTATATGCATTGTAATGATGTGGTTGACACCATTGTTGGGTAATTAATTTCATGTACCTTTAAGTTCAACATATTTTTCTGTACTATATAAAACTTTTTCTTCTCAAATAGGTGCAATGTTAATATACAAATTAGAGATTTCAGCAGTAATTTGCATTTTAATTTACAAGACAGACATGTACGATTCGTATTTCATTGTGATGTTTCTTATCTTAGAGAATTGCAAAGGAAAGTAGAATTTTTTGAAACATATTTATTTTTATAATACTATTTATAAACTGTGTAAAAAATATACTAATTTCGAATTCTGCATGCTCTTAATTCTCAAGAAAGTAGAGGTAGGTAGTTTTTGAATGATATACATATTTTATTATACTTTGAATTATTGCTAGACAAGTCTTACATTTTAATTATATTGGTACAATTTTTTAATTAATTTTTTTATTCACCCCCTCTTTTAATTTTTTTTAATAATGTCAGCACTGTGCATAGCACGGGTATTCATACTAGTTCCAATGTATGTATAGCTGCATCAAACTTTCTTTAGCTTAATTTTCGGATTAACTTAATTGCTTAATTTTAGCTGTGAACATATCAATATACTACTAGAGAATGGATAAGTGTTTTTGTAACTTATAACTAGAGTTCTATTTCCATTAATTAGTCTCTACATCAGACTTTTTTCTTGACGCCACTTCCCTTCCACATCAGACGTTTATCCAAACTTTCACTAACATTGTTGTCCTGGAATTTTTCTTGTATTACTAAAATAATTTATTGTCTATACGCCCTTTTAATCTTTCACTTGTTACTCTTTATTTTGTTATCCAAAATGTAGTTCTCAAAGCTTTAGAAAGAAAAATTACTTTAACACCTGTATAAATTATAGGATGCTATGTACCTATATAAATCCCTAAATTACAGGATAAATCCCTTTAGTACTCTCTCCATCGGTTGAATTCTTAATCATTGGTCTGGGCGGATTTAAAAAGAAAGCCATTAAAATTTCAACCAAGAGAGAAAGTGTACCTAAAAATATCCCTTACTAAGGGAGTAATGAGATTTGGAAGGAGTGGTAAACTATGCCCAAGATATGTGAGACCTTAAATTTGAAAAAGTCTTTGATTTGAATACTGGGGATGAAGCACCCGGATGACTGCCTTCTCTAGGAACAAGGGGCAGGAACGGTTGCAAGTGCAACGGTTCCTGGCGGTTTTGGTCATTTTCAACCGCGCGTAACTTTGGTTGCACACGGCGTAATTTTGTTTGCACAACGTGTAACTTTAGTACAAAATTTTGTGGGTACCACATATATTGTGAAAATCGATGTATAACTAGTGATCTGAACTACACATTTTTTTTGGCCAAAATCTGGCCGTGAACAGTTTAGGAGCGATCATTCTGATGATCGCTCCTGCCCCTCATCCCTTCTCCAGATGGCGGGCTAGTCGTAGTTACCATGCCGCAGCCTACCCTAACCGAGAAGGAAGGAAATCTATCCTAATTGTGATTGAAAATGCATAAAATGTAAGGTTGATATTTCTCTAAAATAGTTTCATAGGAGAAAATAAAATCCAAAATTACTACGACAAGAGATTGTAGCTAAAATTCGAAAGACACTCCCTACGATCACTTTTAGTACAAAAAAACATCAAGAAATTACCAACGAAAATTTTTTGTAGCCAAAAGTTTGACATTATTGCCTACATTTTTTTTTGTTGCCAAGGTGATTATATGTCAATAAAAGTTGGGATTTAAGTTCTAAAGATCATTTAGAATCAAGGTGTAAATTAAGTAATTTTTCTAGGATTTGATAGTTTAAGGATCTTACGAAGTTCCTTGATGATACGAACCCACCCGAAGGTATAAACTCGTATGCCACCAAGTCCTGGACCTAGATGAAGCATCCAATCTGTTCCATACTTCTGTGTCCCATAGATCATCGAAAACAATGAGTAAAGTATACTTTTTTTTTGGATAAATTACTTATTAAACTCCTGTGATTTTACATAATGTTAGATAATCTCTCTAAGGTTTTTAAAAATAGCCACATAACTCTCTTGTATGTAAAGTAAAAAAGAGATGGAATGCACAATTAGTTATGGTGTTTATACCAATAAAATCTTAATATCCATGTAACGTCTTTAAAGTTTGTATAAATATCCACTTTGCCTCCTATAATTTCTGCATTTATCCATATAATCTCCCTATACTTTTATACGAGTTGTTTAAGTCATTGATTGATTTAGTATATAAGTAAGGACATTATTGGTATTTCAACTAACAACATTATATAGACTATTTTTCATCAAGTCTTCACTTTATATAAAACAATAGGGGGTGAAGTAGACATTTTGAAATCTTAGAGAGGTCATATGGTAAAAGATAAAAGTACAAGGGGTTATATGTAATTTACCCTACTTTTTTTAGAATGTTGTTTGATAAAATTTCATCTGAACATGTATCACTAGGACAGAATCGGGTATAATCCCATGGATAATAGGAAGTTTTCCTGTTTGAAGAGTTTGCACCGAGTTTACCCTTTTCATACTTTTCTATGCACTATCAATAAAATGTTACTTTTGAAGCATAACATATAACAAAAATCAACGGTTACCTTTGCAAGAATATTTTACACAACTCAATCCTATAAAGAGTCAGAGTAGTTAAGCAAGGATGGTCAATTGGAAAAACAGGTCAAGATATCACGAATTCGCACGACGGGATTTAAGCCAAGTAAAATATCCATCAGGATCATCATCTTCGGTATACTGCAACAAAATATCGCTACAGTCCATAGAAATGCCATGATAATTAAATCCCATATTGGAAGTGGTTCGGGTTTTTACAGGTACATTCATTTCAATCTTCCTGACCATTTTAATCTAAAACCTGGTCGGACCACTTATCGAATCCAAAAACAAATGGGCACCCGAGCAAACATACTAGCTTCATATTAATTTAACATAACAAAATATCAGCCAATAATGTTTGTTCTTGGCCACTCTATTTAAAGGTGAAATCATATTCTAGTCCTCAAAATCGACACAGTTCAGATGGTAGGAATATGAACTCTTATACCCTAACATCTATTCTCAAACTTCTGTTCTTATTTTCCCCTGTACTGACTTGAAGTCTCCAATGCACTAAATAAGATCATATATAGTGCATTTTGAAATCAACTGAAACCAATGACTCAGATCGAGATTTTGGGTCAATGACTGGACGGTACTAGCCACTCATCCATGGGCACTAGTCCCTCATCCAAGCAAAAAATTATTCCACCAAGAGTAACAATCACCATCCTTGCCATAATAGACCTTTGTAGCAACTTCGATAGTAGAATCTGACGAAATACCAATCTTCAACTTTGAACATTCGACAGAAAAAGATCTTACCGCCCAACGCATAATCGGTGACAAACTTTTTTTAGGCACATGTTCAACATTCCTATCCAGAGTTAGCTCTAGAGAGACATACGAAAGTTGTGAATTTCCACCACCATCTTTCAATTTATTGCAAATGGGCACTGAAACTCCTTCAAATCGCACCACAAAAGTTGTCTGATTTTCTTCACCTTGTGACAATGTTGGACTAATGGCATCTGTAACGAATATTTCAGAACTGGATGATCTACCGTATTGGTAATAAAAATAATAATATAAGGTTCTTTTGAATTTATAGGAAAATCCAAACTCGTTAGGGTTCTTGATAGAAAAATCGAAATTCCAATCAGCAGTTACTTGATCAGAAGATACTTTAACATTCTGGAGTGGGACAGAGGCTATGCTGATCTGTGGGATAGACGGATTGTAATTACATACGAAAATAGTTGTCCCTAAGAGTGAGACCGATGCGCCGCCGACTATAATGCCAGCAAAAAAGCGGCAGAAAACTTTCATGGCTGGGTCACAGACGATAGCCTGAGGCTATATTTGAAGAATTCTGATTTCAAAAGACGGGTTGTTTTAACCTTCCTACCGCTATTAAAAAGATCTAAGGGAATGGCTGTGTGAATATTGGAGGGTGATGATCAGAAAAATTATTGCAGCAGGAGTCGGATGTTGGTTACTTTTCTATGCATTGAGATAATTTCAACCCAATTTGTGGAAAGATATTTCTCCTAAATTTCAGACTATCTTAGTATGGATATAGTTTAGTCTTGAAATAATCTTTAAAGTCCTTCAATTGCTGCTCCATATTTTCTCATCCAAATTTAGACTAGTATTTTAGCTGTGCATCGGCATGGGAGTAGGACTTTTTGTTGGCATAGGACTTTATGTTTTTGATGATGTTATTGATAGAGCAAATTATATATAGCTTTTTTTGCCCTTCTCTCAAACACTCTCTTGTTCCATGACTCCATGAATGAAAAAAAAAAAAATCGAGTACTCATACTTCCCGGTTTTAAGCTCTAGAAAGAACAAATACTCTACTTAGTTCCAAATTCCAGAGGGGACCCGTTCAAGTTCCAGACCAAACAAAACTAGTTCTTGGATTCGTAGCAAAATATGACAAACTGAAGGTTTTTTTTGTATGATAGAAACAAATTCTCGAATTTTTCCATGAAAAATCTTTTGTAAAGAAAAATTTTCAGCTGATGTTCTTCCATTTGATAAAGTTTACAAATGTATTTAGAGAATATTTAAAAAAATTTTTTTTTACAAAAAGCCAATGACTAGAGTAAGGAATTCGGAAGTTCTAAATTTCAGTTCCAACGACGTAATAATTACATGTTGAATTGAAATGAAAGAGATCGAGCTATTGGAAGAATTGGTATACTGAAAAAAAATTACATAGCACTAAGTCTTCTACACTTGTTACTAAACAAATTGCCTAACTTATAAATCACGCTATCCAAAGACAAACGATGACTATCCTTGCCATAATAGACATGTGTAGCAACTTCAGTAGCAGAATCCGATGAGATACCAACCTTCAACTCTGAAAACTCAACATTGAGAGGATATACAGCCCGACGCATTATCGGCGACAAACTTGTTTTCGGTGCAGGTTTGATATCCCCCTCCAGATTTAGACCCAAATGGGTACCCGAAAATTCTGAATTTCCTCCACCTTCGTTCTTGGAGATCAACTTATCATCAATGCGCACTGAAACACCTTCAAATCGCACTGTAAAAGTGGTCTGATTTTTTCCACCTTGTGAGAAAGTTGGACTGTTAGAATCCGCGAGAAAAGTTTCAGTTCTGGCTAAGTTGCGGAGTTTGTAAGTTTTGTCATAATACAGGGAGGTAGTGAATAGATAGGAAAAGCCAAAATCGTTATTGTTTTTGATTAAAAAATTGAAATCGATACAGTGGCTAAGTTGCCTTTTATTTTGATTTATTTTTTTCTAAGGTTTACAATAGGGTTGAGGAGAGAAGAGGAAAAGCGAGAGCTTCTGGTATAAATAAGGTGTCATGCAGAGTTTTCTCAGGGCTGTTTGGGGCAAATCCTGCCTTTTTGTGTGATGCATATTTTTTTGTAGCATATTCTTTATTTTCAACCGTGGTTGATTTTTTATTCGCAAATTTTACGCACATCATAATCCCATATAGTTTTGTGCCCCATCCAGTTTGCCATACTTTTGCGAAGGAAGATGGCTGCGAGGATTGAAAATTTGAGACCTTCTCGTAGGCATAACACGGTGAGTGGGTGTCTACCAGAATCAAAGAGTTTTGAATCGTGTCCTCATTCTAATCAGAAGAAAAAGGTTTTGTGTATGCCTCGTCTTCCCCGAGGAATTGTCTTCAATATTCTTCTGTGTCTTCCTGCTGATATTCTCTATAATATTATGAGATATGTGTGTCGAGAGTGGTACAATGTTATTCGTGATCCAGTTTTCGTGAATGCACATGTCCTTAAGTCTGATAAAGGCAGCCTCATGTGGACAGGCCGGAACAGATTGGGTGTTCATTACATGGAATTAATAAAGCCACGGGACCTGATTGAGATGACTAGGGTGTGCTTTCCTGTCTTTGGAGGGATGCTCGTGTCTAGTCAAGAGGTCATACTACCATTACATTGCAAATCCAGTTACAAAGGAAATAGTGAAGATCCCTACAGCATCTGAGGTTCCCTGGAGATCATGTCTTGGATATACCAGTTCTTCTAAGGAATATAAACTGGTGGAATTCCACGGAGGTCTTGAAAGATTGGATTGTGGAATTGTGACTCTTGGAGTTGATAAAGAATGGAGATTTCTAGATGCAACAAACGAAACTTTGAAAATAAAACGCGACTGAGTTCTTGGTCGATTCACCATTAGCTACAGACGATGGGTTTGTACATTTGCCACATTACTCTTTTAACCTTATATTAGACTTGGAAAGTGAAACCTTCTTCTTATGTTCTGTTCCAAATTGTTCTAACACCGAGAGGGAAGATAGGAAATATTTTGGGACTGGGAGGT
The DNA here is from genome assembly GCA_023065735.1 of Coffea humblotiana. Classification (NCBI taxonomy): domain Eukaryota; kingdom Viridiplantae; phylum Streptophyta; class Magnoliopsida; order Gentianales; family Rubiaceae; genus Coffea; species Coffea humblotiana. The sequence continues at coordinate 24,714,079 of CM041208.1, read as the reverse complement.
CACTCTGTTTTATGGATCGCAAGGGGAAGTTTTCATGGGAGCTTTGGTTGCTAAAGAATGTACCAACTGGAGATTGGACAAAGCTTGCTACTATTGATTTAGGAAGTCGAGAGCAATGGCTTTGACAAAGTCTATGTCCACAAGGATTTAGGCATGGGCCTGTTGGTTGGTTAAAAGATGGGGAGATTGCAATCTTCCATGTTAATTATGATCCTTCATTTGGCAATCTAACTCTCTTCCCCGATGCCAAGACACAACCACTACGAAATTGCATTGCTTATAATGTGAAGACTGGGGCAATGAATTCATATCAGTTCGATGAAAATAATAATTTTTACTGGGGAGGGAGTTATGTTCCACATGTCAAGAGTCTAGTTTTTCTAGAATTTGCAACTAACTAGTAAGTAATTCCCCATTTTATTGTATAATTAGTTTGTTTAGAGTGAGAAGGCCAAAGAGTGACATGAATTTGCGTGGGGAAATCAGAACTTAATTATCTTTGTTAGACAAGGGTTTTCTGTGACGACCCCATCTCCCCCTAGGACGTACATAAGAGTTTTGGCGGACTGCCTGCCCAACTCTCGTCAGGATTCACTCACTAACGTTTTTGAAATAATCGTTCAAGTCTCAAAATTAACATAAAAATTCCATTTCCAACCAACAATTCAAATTTAATTTACAATTCAAGAGTAAAACATAAGATTTCATTTCTAAAGATTCCAAATACATCTCATCTACAAAAGTACAAGTGCGAGAGATTATATACACTAGTTTACGGCTACTTGTTCCAATCTCCACCCAAGTAAGGAAAACAAACTAATAGAATGAGTTAAAAGCTCAGTGAGGTTCCCAAACAAGCAAATGAGCAGGTAAACATGAGAACATTTACACTTAACACTTGGCATAGTAATAAGCAGTCATTCAAGAATCAATTATTCATTCATTGAAAGGATACATGTTCACTTGGAGCCATTTATTCAAGTCATTCATTCATTTATTCATTCGCCAACCATTTTCCTTATCCCTCCGACATTAGAAAACATTTGCAAGTAAAAACTCTTTTAGTGTTTATGTCATTCATTCATTGATTTCATTGTATTGAATTCACTGGTTAGTTCTCCACCAGATTTCGTAGTAATACTCGAGTATACCAAACGTTGTCCTAGGGTCACTAGTCGTCCGATCGAATTCTCTTTTGACTCAAGTCGACTGGCAACGAAGGGTAAGGGTTCAGTTCAGCTAAAAGACTTACATTTATGCACAAGTAACATTTAATTATTGAAAATTCACTTTTTCTTGGGTCGAGTGCGATAAAGAACACACTCGCCCATCGAAAATCTATTTAGCAATTATTGGAAAGCATTTAACATTTCGGCATCATTCACAACATTTCATATAGTCATTCACAATATTTCACATAGTCATTTAAAGCACACACATACAAGGAACACTCACATTTTAAAGTAGACCAAAACTAAACGTTCGACTCCGGGTCGTGCTCGTTCCCACCGTTAAACCCTAAAAGTAATTAAGACAAGATGTCATGGTCCGGTCATTCAAAAGTTAGGTTAATAAGGTGCTCACTTTAGCCTTAATCATGAGCCATACGTCTATCTAAAATCGGCCCCTTAAAACACAAAACTCAAAGACAAACTTGAAAACTAAGTGTATTCTAGGGTTATGAAGTACACTTGTTTAAAATCATAAAACCATCCAAAATCACACCAATTAAAGTTGAAGATCTAGAAAAGTTTTCTCAAAGTTTTCCAAATTCCACTCAATTCATTTGACAAAATTTTACAGTTTTAGCAACATTTTTTGAAAAAGTATAACTTAAATTCCGTAGTCAAAAAATCACAAAACTTACACCATTAAAAAATAGACTCAAAGTACTAATAGACTTTAGGAGACATCTTCATGAAATTCAACTCATAAGTTAGTCAAATTTTCAGTTTAAAATCACTGCTGTCTCCTGTGCAAAATAGAACAGTCATGATTTTTCAAGAAATTTTGTAAATTTGCTGGTACTTATAGGAGTTGAACCAGCCCCTGATTTTTACACGGTTAAAAGAGTTATGAGTTTAGTTTCAAATGCAATAAACGGAACTCAATTTGGATTTTTCTATGCCAAAATATAATAGATTTCCCAAGACTGTTCAAAATCTCCTACGGGAAAAATTTTCAACAGCACTTCCTCTTATTTTTCCTAATTTCCAGCCATTTCAAGGCTTCATTCTCACCACAAGACAACCCCAAATCAAGTTTCACAAGGTATAGGATACATAGAGTACTTATTTTAGCCACAAAACTAACTATAATCAACATATACCTAAGCTGAAAAATTTTCTACCAAAGCTGGAATTTTGCAACTAAGGTTGGAAATTCTTATTTGAAAACTAAAAAGTCACAATAAAGTTATAAATCTTCATACAAATCTATAACAAAACTAGATACCATCATACCATAGCTGAAAATAAGAAACAAGGCTGAAAATCAAAACCCTAGGCTGAAAATTTCACTATTTTTCACCAAATCTAGGTTATCATCCATAATATTCCAAGTTCAAGTCATCTTCACCATAAATTGCAGAAATAAGAGAGAAAAAAAGAAGTTGTTCAACTTATACTTTCAACCTCTTGAAGAAAGTGAAGAACCAAGGCTTTCTCTCCAAAAAAATTCTCCACTACAAGCTTCCTTACTCTCTTGGTGCTAGTTTGTTCAGTTTAGTTTTGTAATTCCAACTCAAACATGGCAAGAATCAAGATGAAATTGGTGATTTTTCTTCTCTCTTTTCCTCTCCAAACTCACGGCCAAGACAAGAAAGAAATGAAGGAAATTTTGTGCTAGGAAAGATAAGAATGGAAGAAAGCTTCTTGGTCAAAGGTTGCATGGATGGCCAACACTTGGCAAGCCACCAATTTTCCTATTGTTTTTGTTTCTTTTTCTCTTGTTTTTGGTCAAAAATTTCGACTAGCTTTAGGGTTAAATTAGGGAAGGATAAATGATAGGAAAAATAAGAAGATTAGGGTAAGAAAGTATTGGTCAAGTGGTGTTTTCGACCGGTAACAAACGACGCAAGTCGGTTCAAACCTATTTCTTTACCTCTCTTGTACTTTTGTTTTAACTTATGATTCACTAATGTACTCTTAACACTTTTAATCACATACTTCCTCCTACTTAATACTTGTTTTATCCATCAAATTTAGTACACACACTTCACCAATTGATCACACTGCCACAATGCACCAAAACCCTAATTTACACTAACTTTAAAAGTAAAAGTAAAACTCTCGACTCTATTATTTATTACACCTATTAAGGGAAGAAATTAGTATTCAAGAAATTATAAATTAACTTATTCAAAATAAAAGAAACTTATAAGAAAATATAAGCAAATTTTCAAGTCCTCACATTTTTCATTTTTTTAAATAACTTTTAAGGATGGCTGTTTAACTCTTTATTCAATTTAAAACCATAGCTTATGATTTGTTCAATGATGATCACACAAACAAAGGTCGATAGTTCATGAATTCAGCAACAGTATATATGTAGGCAAGGAAAAATAACCATCAGGATTATTTATTGAACTGAGTTGATTTGTATATTCTTACAAAAGTGATCCTGATTTTTGTTCTCTGCTATACTATTTTTTTTTATTCTAAAACAATAAGTGATTTTATTAATATTATGTATGAACTATACACTTAGTGAGCAAAGCCTCAGATAGAGCTATATAAGCATGGTTCAAAGATTCGGCCGTGTCAACCTCGGCCGAGTCCGAAACGACTCGGCCGAGTTGTCACCGTTTCGGGTACTCCCGATACGATACCGGGATGATACGATTTCGAGATACTTAACTTGCCGAGATGTCACCGTGAAGGGTTGAAATTGCCAAATCACACCGAATCACTCCGAATCAAACTCGAATTTTATTATTTTTACTAAATTTTTAATTATTTTTGTTTTATCATATTTTTTACAATTTTTAGAATATTAAATATTTCAAAAATTCGTGTCTCGCTGAGATCGCGACCGATATGCCGAGACCGATGTAGAACGGTTTGGGCCGCAACCGCAACCGTAATTGCGACTTTGAATCATGTATACAAGTGCACTAAGGCACTGAGGGTTAAGCCACTCCTTGTCAAAAGATATGCTTACAACATAATTGCTAATGTGGTCAGTTCTATCACTATCTTCATATCTAAGCAAAACAAATGAGCATTCCATAAACCATAAGCTACTGATGTCTTCTAGGTGGGAGTATACTCTCATATCCTTGGATTTGTTGGTTCTAATCATCTTCAACAAGTGTTGCTGTGGAATCCCTACTTGAATCTTCCTCCATTTCTACTCTTTTCCCTTACATAAAGCAAGTTTTATAGCCGCAGCGTGGTCCATGAGCTTATTTCCTGAGCTGAACTCCTTCAGTACCCATTGAGCTATCACTTTTTCGTTGCTGCTTTCTGCCATGATGCCAATTCCCATCTCACCTCTTTCTGCTTGCTGTTTCACTGCTATGCTAAGATGTATCCAGTCATTTTCCTCCCTTCTCTCTTGCTGATCGTTCTCTGCTCTTGTTGTTTCTGTATGCTTATCTTTCTCTCTTTGTCCCTTACTTCTATTTATTCCAGCCATTCACTCTGTGCCTTTTGCATAATCTTGGTTGGATGTCTTTGAGACGCGTTGAAAATCATGTCAATTCTAGCTTTCTATAACTGACATAAGATATTGACAGTGAGAGCTATGTGTTCCATTCCTTCTGACCTGCTTCTAGCTTCTATCAAAACACTCCACCATTTCTTGAAGTTCCCTGTATGGTCATCTAGTCAATCCCAGTTCACTGGTGACAAGTGCCACATTTCCTTAGCTTATCTGCAATGGAAGAACAGATGCTCTGCTGTTTCTGTGTCCTCAAAAATAGCTTTTGCACATTGGGTCTCCCACCTTGGTTCTGTTATAGATCACTTCATTGATTGGCAGGGCCATGTTCATGCTTTTCCAGATAACAGCTTCAACTTGTGTTTTAAAAGAATGGCTGTAACTGAAGAATTCATTCCTGGAATAGTACTCCAGTTCAAATCCTCTGTTCATTTCTTACCTTCTTCAATTATTAGGCAGAGGTTGTTATTCTATTACATACAAATGCTTCAACTCAATTATTAAAAGAATGGCTGTAACTGAAGAATTCATTCCTGGAATAGTACTCCAGTTCAAATCCTCTGTTCATTTCTTACTTTCTTCTTCTGTTCAAATCTGTCCTATTTTTCTCTCTGTTTCCTTCCCACTTTTCCCTCTTATTATATTAACCATATAGACTAAGAGCGAAAGGATCCCTCCACGTGTGTTTGGTCGTCTGCCTAAGTGGCACCAGAATATATTATGATTTATTGTAAGTTAAATAATGGTGATAACTACTGGAGAGTAGTAACTATCTTTTAAAGTATTATAGATATTGATTTATTGTGGGTTAAATAATGTATTTTTTCTAGTTTTGTAGGTGCAAATGATAAGATTTTGTCTTCAATCCGTTTGAGAACCTTTCCCCAGAATGGTAACTATATTTTAAAGTATTATATATGTATACAATGATTTAATGTGGGTTAAATGATGGTGATCACTACTGGCATGGACGGTGGTGTTCATTAATTTTACATTATGAATAAAGCTAACAATTATTTTGTTTTCCTTTCCCCTTCTTGGTGCATTCTTGGTTCTTACACCTTTTCTGTTTTTTTTTCGACCGATTCATTGTGCATGACTTTGATTTTAAGAGTTAATGGTCCTATACTTTTTGTGTAATGGATTTGAATTTTTTTTTTGAATTTGACTTATGATTAAACAGATGCTACAAATTTTCATTAGTCATATTGGCAAGGGTAGTTTTTAAAGCTACTTGTTGTTTTATGCTTTAGTTTGTTACTGTGTCGCAATTTTCGACATGTCATGGTTTCTTTTTTATTTGAATCTAGTTTCTCCAAACCTTGTGTTCTTTTGGTCTAAATTCTTGCTTGTTCAATAAGACATGGTGAAGAATCACATTCTGATATTGGCTTTTATCCTTTCTTGAAAATAAGTCACGACCTCTCCAACAGTTATGGGATATTGATTCGACCAAAAAATTTCGAATTCTTACCAAGAACCATAAGAGTTTGATCCTTATCAATTAATTGCTGCAGCATGGTCCATGGTACCAAGGTGACACGAAGGGAAAGATATGGTCTGTATATATGATTTATAGGCTAGAATAGCATGTGATGTTTTCTGCCTGGTAAGAGGTATGGTTTAAATATGATGGCGGCTCAAAATTGGGATGCGGAATCTGCTTATGCCTTCGTTTGATTGATAACGTCAGGTACTTGTGTAAGTAATTTTTTGCAACAAAACTTGGCAAGTAATGCTGGTGCCTTCTTGTGCTTTAAAAAAAAATCTACCTTGATACTTGTATGGATACAATATGCATGCTCTCCATTTTTGATAGATTTGAGTGAAAAACTCAAATAGTGGAACCTTAGAAACTAATGGGGTTTTGATCTTGATACTTTGTTCTACCTTTTGTAAAGTTTTCAGCAAATAGTCCCTATTTACCTGAACAATCACTTGCTATAATATATGCATAAGCTTTTATGATGATTCAAGCACTACTTGTTTAGCTGATTCAATGCAAATATGGCTACTAGAGTACTTTTAGATGAATGTAACTTGAATTGGACCATAACTTATTTACTTAATAACTGTTGGAATGTAAGCATGCTCCCGCGTTGCTCTTGGGTTAGTGTAAATCATTGATGTCAAGGAAGCTTGTCCAGGCTTACTCTCAGTTTTTAGTTGGCAGTGGTGCTGCAATAAACTTGTATGATTTGCGGCGCCCAATTGGGCCTCTCCATAAACACTTTTCTGAGAATTTTCTATACAGTTTTGGTTTTAATAAGAAGATCTGTGTGGCTTCTTGTGTTTAGTGGAATGCTGGGAAATGGCCTCAAGGAAAGAAAGTTACCGCTTAACTTAGAATGTTACAGAAAGCAACTCCTGAAACCTTTCTACCTCTTCCTGATACTCCTGATGAGCTTTACTGGACTGTTAGCTCCTCAGGTAATTCCGCTCTCGACTCTGCTATGAAAATTCTTAAACCTCCTGGACCTATCATTGGGTGGAAGAAGCTAGTGTGGGAAACGGTTACCTCCCACAATTTGCTTTTATACTCTGGCTTCCATACAAAAAGAAGCTTGCTACCAAGAAGCTTTTACGTTTGGGGTGTTATTGTGGAGCATGATCAGTTTGTGCAAGTGGTATCGCTGAATAAATTCAGCATCTCTTCTTTTCTGTAATTGCCCTGTTTCCATGAATGTGTGGCAAAAAGTGTAGTCTTTGCTTTACCTATAAAGGGCACTATCCTCTAGCTGAAGGAATTCACTGGTTAAGGCAACATTCGAGGACCGATGTCTTCACTGATCAAGTTAAAAGATTACTCTCCGCTGCTACAGCTTATCAAATCTGAAAGGCTAGGAATCAAGGTGTGTTATGTAACATGCAGGCCTCTCCTGCAACCATTGTGGCTGCTGTACTTAATTCTGTCCCTGAAGTTGTTACTACCTGGAATAATATCCCACACACTCGGACCAACTTAAAGCTTGTAGTGAAGAAGGAAGCATGTATACTAGGTGGACGTCTAAAATCAACCTCAACTCTTCTATCTGAAGCTGCTTTCAAATTCACTTCAGAAAGAAGCATATGAAGCCATTTCTTTTTGTTTTGATCTATGACAACAAATGTCACAGAAGGAAGCACATAAAGTCCTCCTGATATATATTTCATTAGCTCTCTCTTTTTGATCTGATCTCACAGATGAATGTATTGAATACAAATTTTATTAGCTATTTCTTTTTATTTTATCCTCATGGATGAATGTGATATGTATTGTAGCAATTATTTTCACTTGAACATTTTTAATTTTTATGATATACATGTGGCTATATAATTTGCATTTTAGTTTTTAATTATGTAAAATTTATCCTTTTTTCCTATTTATCTATGCAAATGTATACATGAATGTAACATCCGTACGATCAATATATGTTATATTTCTAATTAATCTCTTTGCATTTATACAATTTTTCTAATTAATCTTATATTTCTAAAAATCTAACATGTGAAATATATCTTAACGAGCGCCTATAAAACACCTGCTAGACAGATCGAGTTGTCCTGATTAATAAAACTTACAAGGGAATGTTAGTCACCAGTTCTATATGTAAATTATGACCCTCTTCTATTTTTACTCTTTTTTTTTCTTTTATCATTTGTAAAATTAGGAGTTGTTTATGCTAGAGCCCCCACGACTGTTTAAAACTGAAAAGGAAATAAGGTAATTAGGACAACTCGGGATTCTTTATTGACCACTAAAACAAGAGAAGCCAATACTTAATTCAATAAATCAAACCAAATTTTCCTTTATATTTATTTTACGTCAACTGTTTGATTCCATGCAACTTAACTATGTTCATTTGTCTTTGACAAGAGAATATAGTCTTAACGCATATAAAGATTGGACCTAAAAAAGTGAAATATTAGTCAAAGTTCAGATATATAAATACACTGCCATAACACTATTAATAAAATACATTTACTAAACAACGGTAAGATTCACTAATTAGAAGTCTAAGAATTTTTTTTTGCAGCAATATACGTACTTTTAATCTTAATTTCTTCTTATTTTCTCCTAGATGTACTAGCCTTGATTCAGTAGGTTGAAATTGCTTATGCTTAAGTTGTTTTCTGGGGTAATGTATAAAGCATTCATTTTATCAAACATTGTATAAATTGTGTATAGAAGTTGTACTCAACTTTTATTCTTTGATTAGAAATGCAGAGGTCTCCTTCCATTACGATGTTTTCTAATCTAAATATAATGTCTCAATTTAACTTTTTAATTGTGAATTTATATTATTTCAAAACCTGAATTCTTGAAGAAAAAGAAAAGCCCGTGCACTGCACCGATAAATTTTGCATATTATCAACTTAGACAAATTCCTCCTTAGCAGAATTATTTTTATCCGCCAAGAATAAAAACAAATAAACAAAAAAAAATTAAGGATCCAAAAACAAAAAACAGAACAACAAACTAAATATTTCTTATTTGCATCTTATCAACTTAGACAAACTCTTCCTTATTAGCAGAACCTCCTTTTTTTTTCCCTTTAATTGCTTACTAGAATCTTGATCGGGAAAGCAATTTAGGATTTAAAACTAAACAATAAAGAACAATAAAGTGCTTACGGACTGGCAGCACTTTAGCATACAATTTCCAGCCACTCCACTTACACTGTTCAACATTTTTGTGATTAAATATTTGCTTGTTGTTTTGACTTTTGATAAGCAATAGGAGCATATAGTCCCAAAATAGCACTAAATCGTGTGCCGATGGCCAATTCACATAGTTTGTGGTTTAGCAAATGGGGATTCAACAGGGAATTTAAAGGGAACTGCTGGCTATTAGGTTTGACAGGATTAATATAAGACTTAACGCCTGATTTTGGGTTTGATATCTTTCCCAATTAAAAGGTAATGTTACAGTGTTGCTTGTTCTTTTAAGGTGGCGTTTGGTTCGCAAATCGGAATCGAATTCGGATTCGAAATCGGATATCCTGGGTTTGGAATGAGGTCATTCATTCCAATACATTTGTTTGATTCAAGTATTTGGAATGTGTATCATTACAATAGTTGATGTTTGGTTCGTCGACTCTTTCGGAATGGAATATAATAAATATATTATAAACCACATCGTAAATGATAGTTATTGGCTCTTTGTAAATGGGATATAAGAAATTTTCACTAATTAAATATATTTGTATAAATGTATTAGTAAATTTAGTCTAACTAATTAATAATTTCTATTAGTAAACATGTATAATTATTAGTATAATTGATAATATTAATTATATTACATAAATTAATATACATTATATAATACATATAACTAATAATATTATTATTATAAGTTTGTAACTAATTAAATTAAATATTATATATATAATTAAATATAAATATACAAATGTTATAATATAAATATAAATATATAATTATATAATATATACAAATATTAATTATACAAATATTTTATATAAATATAATATATATTACATATTAAATATAGTTATTATTATATATTATTATATTTAAAATAATAATTATAATTATAATTATATAACTTATTAATATTACATACATGTTTATATTATAATTATATGCACATATAATATACATTTATAAATATACATATATATTATAAATATATTATTATATAATATTAATAAATTTATAATATATATTATATAGGTATAATTATATTTAACTAAATAATTATAATATATAAATAATAATATAATAATATCATTGTAACTAATTAAATTAAATATTATATATATCATTAATTATAATTATACAAATGTTATAATATAAATATATAATTATAATTATATAATATATAAATATTAATTTTACTAATATTTTATATAAATATAATGCATATTAATATTAGATAGAGTTATTATTATATATTATTATATTTAAAATAATAAATATAAATATAATTATAATTATATAATTTATTAATATTATATACATGTATATATTATAAGTATATGCACATATAATATACATTTATAAATATACATATATATTATAAATATATTATTATATAATATTAATATATTTATAATATATATATTATGTAAATATAATTATATTTAACTAAATAATTATAATATATATTTATATAATATACTAATATTATAATAAAATATTATAATTATAATATATTATATATGTATATATTATAATATAAATATATAATATATATAATATATATAAATATTAATTATACTAAATATTATGTAATTATAAGATTTTGGAATCAAACTTGGGTTTTGGGCAAAACCCACCCTTTTACTAGGGAATGGAGAGATGCCAATTTTTTAGAAATCATTCCAAAATTTCAATTCCCATATCAATGAACCAAACACCAATTATGGAGTTTATTCCATTCCTTCGTTCCGATATCCTTTTACCAAACATGTGTTTAAAATGCTACCTGTTTACTTCCAAATCAGTTCCGGGAATATTCTTTCAATAGGGTATATTGATACAGCACTTGAATGTCCATACAATGTTTATTTAAAAACAAAAAAGAAAGAAAAAAGTGCTTTTTCCGTTTGCGTCTTGGGCACAATAGAGAATTGTCCTTGAGGTTTGTTCTTGTGAACTTTCAACTATTATTAGTAGTTTTCTTTCGATTGAGTATTTTAGCTTCTATTAAACCCAGCCCGGCCCGTGATTGAATCGGTTGGACCGATAATCCGGCCATTAGATCGGGTCATGTCTCTAGTTTAATTGGACAAGAAATTGATCCGGTCAAATCCGGTTGACTCGATGGTTCAATCGAAAATCCGTCTGATTTTTCAATTGATCCGGTTTATCTTTTTTTTTTTTTTTTAATTGTGGATCTTTGTTTTTGAAATAAAATCTATATATGCTATTGATAAGATTTGTAGATTAGATCTTCATTTAAATATATATAGACTTTACAACTTGTTTAGTTTTTATTTGATAACTAAATTTTTTTAATAAACTTGTTTATTTTTTTATTATACAATTAATCTTTTTAACTTTTAAACTGATAATATTTGATTAGTTAAAAAATTACTTTGTTTCTAAATAAAAAATAAAATAATAAAAAAATAATGGTATATTTTGAAAACAAGCGATATAAATTTTGTTTATACTTCACTATATTATTTATTTATTTAAAAATTTGATAAAATGAAATTAAATCTTCTATTAATATCTATATATTATTATACATCTTTCTAAGTATAATAATTAGTATCTAAACGCACTTTATTATATATTTTATGTGTATTAAAATTACTATTTTATATTTATAAATATTAAATTAATATTCACCAGTTCAACAAGTGACCCAATGACTCTGTCCTTCTGCTCGGTTTCTTACTGGATCGGGTTTAATAACTATGTTTTAAATATCTTGTATTCTTGATACTAGTGAAAAATTGAAGAGTTCTATCAAAGGATCGGCGTATACACATCAATCTAGAAGGCTAACCCAAGATAATGAAGATTCAAATAGCAATCAATCAAAATGAATTCAAGTATGCGTTTATGTTACAGTTACATTCAAACACCTGATATTGGGATAGTGAACAAAATCTAACATTATCTTCATGATGTTTAACTTAATCTTCTTTCCGTTAGTTTGTCTCTTTTTTCCATCCATTGCTTTGTGCTAGTGGAACTTGAATGCTTAAGAAATACAAAGATCATTGACACAAAAAAAAAAAGAAGAAAAATTAGTCATTCATCACTCACTCATACATTTTTAGAGGTATAATTTAATTACCAGAGAGTAAGTAAATTTGTTGATTGTATTACTCTTGTGAGTTCTTTGATAATCTTATCCCACAAAAAAAAAAATGTTACCAAACGGTGGTTTTTTCTCTCTTTTTTTTCCCCTTCGGGGAGTTTTACAATAATGAGGTTTGGGATCGGTTTCCCAAAAACAAATTTAATGAGTAGGTTATGGGGATGAAGAATGTCTTCACAAAATGCAGTTTCTTTTATACACTAACCAACTCCGTGCACCATGCGTGTAAACTTTGTGGATGGTCAATATTATATAATCATCTTTACTCCAATTCTGTTCAATTGATTTTGTCATACCTAAAAATTGAGTGGGTCGGACAGGTTTTGGATAGGTTGATGTTAGGTTTTCATTTAAATGGATTATGCCCGATCCATTTTGATTTTGAGTTTGATTGTATTGAGTCATCTTAAACCCATTCATCCAAATATAATCCAACATATAATTTTATGGATCGTCTCTCTCTCTCTCTCTCTATATATATATATATATTGAGGAAAAAAAAAGGGAAGAATTGGAGTCAAGTAAGTTGACAAGAAATGGTTAGAATTAGCAGCAACAGCAGTGATGAAAAGCAAAGGGAGAAAATGTCAACCAAAAGATCTTCAAAAAATACCCCTCGATGAGAGTAGTGCAAGTGATGTTAGGATTTTGGGGGAAGAGGAAGTGGTGGAAAAAAGTGAACTTTAAGGAATTTAATAGGATGAGGGGGAGGAAGAGGAGAAAGTGTTTACAGGGATAGGAATGATGATACGGGAACTAGAAGCAATATTAAGATTTTGCAGGAACAGGGAATGTATGAAGAAGCGATTACAAATAAAATGAACAAATAAAATGAAGAAAGTGATTACAAATAAAATGAACAAAAGGGGGAGGAAAACTGCTACCACGGGTAAGAATGATTGTGATGATGATGATGGGAGAAGTGGAAGTGATATTGTGTTCATGACTGAAGAAGATGTCCCTCCAAACTTAAGATGTAATTATGTAAAGGGTAGGAAGCAGTTTCCATCTTAGAGGAAAGAGGGCTGGAAGTGATGGAAATAAGACAAATGAAAGGATGACCATTGAGAGTAAACCTTCAAGGAATGGAGCTTAGGACAAGGGAAAGGGTCTATTGATTGAGAATCCTGAAGCTCTTGACTCAAAATCCTCTAGCTCTGAAGAGGATGCTAATGATTCTGATAAAGACTATATCAAGGAAGAATCAGTACGCTCTGATACAGATGTGGAGGTGCTAAATTCAAGTTGAAGCCATATATACCTAGAAAACCATCCTAAATTTAGAACAAATTAGAAAATTAAAAAGAATTAACAGCTCTAGCCTTCGTCACACCCTCAAGTGCCTAATATTTTTATTCATAGCAAGCGTATGTTCTTTTGATAAATAAACCCAAAATAAGGAAAAAAAATCTTTCAACTATAATATTCTACTGAAGTGGAAGGACAATTATAACAATGATGCAAGAAGATGAGAACTGAAACTACCTGCAACCACTACAATTTTGACATTTGACTAAGAATTTTAAATCATAGCAAGCACTATTTAATTCGAAAGAAAGAAAAAAATATTAATGGGCATCATGAAAAACACAAAACAAAAATTAAAATAATGCTTATAATCTGCAGGGTTTTTTGGCCCAACGATGGGTATGAAGCAAAATTAGGGAGTAAAGCCAATCTTATAGTGTTCTATTTGGCAGAGAAAATGGTACTTAGTGGGCAAGAGTGAAAATGGTTGGATTGTACTAGTCAGTGGTTTCAAATAAAGATTTTTTTTGCTTGGGTGTCATTGAAGGTCAGTGGTTTCAAATAAAGATTTTTTTTGCTTGGGTGTCATTGAAGAGACGATTGCCGAGAAAAAGAGAGGAAGGAACAGTTAATAAAAGAAATGGAACACGTTACTCGCACGCGCTCCAACCTCCTTGAATGTGAATTTTTTCAAAAGACAAAAAAAAAGAAAAAAAGACAAGCATTGGCGTATTAAATCAATGGAAAGACTAAAGAAAATATTATCTGCCTACAAAGTACACGCGAGGTGCACTCTCCAGCAAAATGGTATCAAGCTAAATTCTCAATTAGCTTGACATTATCTACAACAAAATGGTATGGCAAATTTTGGAGAAATATAGATTTTCAAAAATTTTAATCTATTTTTTCTAGAAATTATATCAATGCCAAATGGAAGTAGATTTTGTATTGCATGTATACCCAGTAATTAGGTGAATTTGACGGGTTTTGGTTAGGTTGGCGTTGGATTTTCACTTAAATAGATTATATCCAATCTGCCCAAATTTAGTTTGGGTTAATTTTGAGTTGGATTATATTGGGTCATATCAAACTCATGACCCAAATATGACCCAACATAATAATTAATATATTTTGATACATAAATGCTTTCACATACATTTACACAAGCAAAAAGATTTTTTCACACACATAAACACATTTTCATATACATAAACATATTTTCACACATTAACACATTTTCACACACACAAATATACACTCCTTAAACTCCTTGGAAATACATTATAAATAGAATAATATTTTATGTTACTTGTATTGTGAATCTGAGATCATAAAGTTTACAATTAGATAGAATAGCTAAAAGATTTGTTAAAAAAAATGTGAAAGTATATGTTTCTGAATTTCCAATGCATGATATTTTACAATTTTATTATTGCTAGGTTTTTTTTTTTTTTTTTTGAGGAATGAGGCATATTGATAAGAAGACCAATATGCATGATGCAGGGCAGGCTGTACACGCATGTTTCTGAATTATTTTCTGTTAATTTGACAACCACAATTATATCTCAAGCAAAGTATTAAGTGGTTTAACATGATCTTCAAGTTTCAGCTGCTGAAAGATGCTCAAGAAGTTTTTTGTTTTTTGTTTTTTTGTAAGTCCACAAGAAGTTACAACTTGGTCACGCAAGATGCTCAAATACCTTCTATAGATGCAATTTCTTTTAGTTAAAAATTAAAAAACCACCCCGGGATGATATCCTAATTTGAGTCAAAAGTCTACATTAGTTACTATGGACAAAATTTTAAACTACAAAACCTTTACAATGTTACATGTTTAGAACAATCTGCTTAAACTTTTGAATGACTTGAATTTGATTGAATTGATACAATATCAATAAAATTTTGAAAAAATTCTCCCCATTTATGACAATGGTGGCTATCTCAGTTGCTGCATTTCTTGTAGAAATTGATGGACCTCTATGAGTATTCTAATCTTTTAGATGTTATGTACCTACTAAATTGTAGATGGTAGCTTCGCAACAAAATATGAAACTTATTTTACTTAAATAAAATTGTTGACTGAAGTGGGACAGAAGGAAAGAAGGCTCTCCTAATCTAATACATGTCATCCATTGACCAATGTGATGTTATATAGTACTTTCCTGCTTCCTTTAACCAAACTTTCTTATTCACCTTCAACCATGTACCCAATAACCAATAGGAGTTTTAACATTTTTTTACTTGGCTGGGATAAGTTTATATGCTTGGGAACCACCTGAAGTTCTTGGGTATAAGGGTGATTTAATTGGATCATGGGTCTCACAAGTTCCCATTCAAACTATTTTGACCCTAAGGCGTAAACAAGTGGAGGCATGGGGTAAATGAATATAGACAAGGTTTAAATAAGTAGAAATGTGGTGTAAAAAAAATAGAAAATTCTAAATTTACCCCACCGCCAAAAATATTGTTAGTAAAAGCTCTATAATTCACGGGCAGTGTAACATCTCCAAGGTGCAGGGTAAAAGATGTCTGCTTTTGTCCCAGCTGTGAAAAAGCTGGGGCTATGGCTTTTGAGAGGGTATTATTCGTTTGACAATCTAAAACGGAAGCATTGAATCCATAATAAAACCGGCCAAAAGAATTCTGAGGGTTATTCACGGACAAAGTGAAACTCCCATCACCAGTTGTATGGTCAGAAGACATGTTAATATTTGGGTTAAAAACAAAAAAATCCCCTGTGGTATATCTAATATACAGAAAAACCCATATAATTTCAAAACATACAAAGCGATACTTATGTTTTGAACTAAATTGTAAAACTGACGGAATCCGATAAACTTAACGGAAATGACGGCCTCGACTATTAAACTTACCGGATTCCGTTAAGTTTACCTTTATGTTTATCGGATTCCATTAAGTTTATCAGATTCTGTCAGTGTTACAATTTAATTCAAAACATGAGGTGTCGTTTTATATATTTGAAAACTATAGGGGGCTTTCTTATATATTAGGTATACCACAGGAGGTTTTTTTGTTTTTAACCCTTAATATTTTGGAGTGTTATAGATTCTATGTTGAACGGAGTATAGTTTGCTACCTTTCAATTTGAGATAAAACCATTAATGTAAAATCCCAATCAGCCATTAATACATGATTGGAAGATGACAAATTGGTGTTTTTGCAGGAAAACTGCGTCTAGGTTCAAGTTTGTGAGATGTGCTAGGTGACTAGAAAAATTATGCGTTACTGATTACTTACCCGAAGCCCAACAGAGATAACAAAACCAATGACATTAAGCCCAGACAGCCAATTAATATCCTACCAGTCTTGTCCATGTCTAGTGAACAGGACTTTCTCAGAGAACCAAAGATTGTTGGGAGAAATTTGAGTTGATGATAAGGTTAGTCTAATGCTCTTAACATTTGTAGGATTGAAATTTGAAAGATGCCAATGGCCCTGGAACCAGACATTAAGAATCGTATAAAAGAAGTGTTTAATTTAGAACGTAATTGGGTAAGTTAATTTCAACCTAATACAAGTAAAATTTGTAAAGGAATAAATCATTAGTACATCTTCTATCATCATCATACTATTAGTATGATTATTTTGTTCGCTGTACCCAAAATGGTACATAAATACTAACGTATTAATGAAAAAAAATCACATATGATTAGACTTGAATTCATGACCTAATATTAAAAGTTCATCTAACATTCATACTACTTAAACAGTTACCAATTTTTTTTATTACATTCTCAGTTGTTCATCTCAAGTTACCCCACTTTTTTTTTCCTACATGAATAATACCCGTTGCTTTCTCCTTGTGGGTAGATGCATTGTAATGCTTATTTATTTATCTTTTTGTTTGGTGTTGATTTCTTGATCCGATGTACTTTGTCAAAATTCTAACCGACAGAAATTAATCATACTCCAATAAAATAGTAGTAAGCAAAGTTCCTAGAAGGAACAATTACACGTGCCATGCACGAACTTGTGCTAACATGCATAAAGGTTCTTGTTTTCCATACATCTTGGTATTGTTTATGCACAAAAAATTGTGGTACGTTTTCACACACAAACATTGGAGTTGTTTTCAACTTCACGAAATTGTAGTACGTTACAAGCTAATAGAAGTTGCTTTTTGAGATACAAGTTCCTTGGATAATTACATGCAAATCAAAGGCTACATAAAATCAGCCTTTTGGTATTATCGAGTTTTACTAGGAGGAACAAGTAAGAATTACGCCTAATTACTCGAATGTTAGCAGGTAGATATATCATAGCAAAAGTGTCACATCCATTAGGTGTTTGTTCTACGAGCATTTCTGTAACCAATTAAATTAGAAAAGTTAAATAAAATGCAGACAAGATTTAACAGAGGAAGAGTTACACTAGGTTGGATATCCAATTTTCTACGGAAGATTGTACAAGTAGGAATACTAGTAGTAAGTACTAAACATATACGAGTGTAGTAGTGCAATTGAATGAAAATTGTAAAATTCGAAATTTCTCCTTAAATTAAAAAAAAAAAAAATTGACATGTTTGGGATTCTTGGAAGTTGCAATAGACAAAGTTTGGTAATGCCCCAACCCAATGAAGAAGGTCCCTCCACCCCATTCCCCCTCCCACGCTCCCCTCGCCATTCTTATGCACTCTAATCAATTGCTCACTTCACTAGTTTTGCATTCATCATTACTAGTTGGTCCAGCGAGATGGATACACAAATTTTCATTGTTTAGCGAGAAACGAAATTATTGAGAAATTGAACATAAAGCTCTAGATACCATGATAGGAAATTGAGATTTGGAAAAATTGTAATATATTTGTGATGAACATATTCAAGGGATTGTGCCTATATTTATGGGCTTATACAAAATGAATCTAGACAACTATTACATTGAACCTAGAATAATCTATATAAAGAAAATCCCTAATTGATGCTAATAAACTAATTAACATATTTATATTAACAATAATTGATGTTAATAGACTAATTGATACACTAAATATGTATATTAACATATGTACATTAACAAGCAATAACAGAAGGATCTCAACATCTCATTTCATACTCTTCTAGCATTGCAATAACACTGTTACATGTACAAATGTATCTTTGTTTCAGCATAAATCCATTAAACTCGGAGTAGAATAACAATATTCTTTTTTGGTTAAAGAAAAAAAGATGAAATAGTGGAACGTACAGGGAAAATAGTCAGAAAATATATAAGCTGCCTTTGTCATAGAAAAACTAATAAATTTGCTCTTGAATCAAAAATTAATTTCGTATTACAGCCATAGGTATCGAGTGTGCGATAACTAATAATCCCATTGGGTCCTACAGTGGACCATAGAATCGCATAAAAATTGTACTATATTAGTCTAGGGACAAGATTTTCTCTGAATTTTGACAACATACTAGGTTGCCCATGCAATGCACGAGACAGAGTTAGTATATAAGTATAATTTTTTCTTGTTTCAGGTTTCTATTTCTCCCATCTGCATTCACTAATTTGTTACATATCAAGAGCAAGACGTATGGCGAATAGGATTCTTTCTCTGATAATTGATCAACTTTAATTTTTTAAGGGATACGTATTACTTCCTGTAGATAAGTTGGTGAAAATATGATCTCACGTAACAGACTCTTTTATAAATTGTTGTTAATAAAAAAGTAAACCCTTAAAATGTTTACAAAGAACCTGATATCTCCTATGTCATTTTCAGCTACCACACATATTTCTATCAATAAGAGAAGCTAAGGTAAAAATCATTCCATTTCTTCACAATTTTGTAGATGATATTCACGGTGTTACTCTTAAATGACAACAGATGTACGTTATTTATGACTATCTATGTCCTTATTTTCGATATTATATCTCAACCTTTACAACTAAATAAACTAATACCTTATCTACAAATGTCTTCTATCCCTAATCATAGTGTTATTCTATGTTATTGACTGATATTATACTACTGTTATTTGCTTTCCATATCTTTCTAGTGCCTTTTATATTCCGTTTAGAGATCTCTTTTCCCTTTTTGTCCTTTTAATTCTAAAATCCAAACTATTATAATGTTTACTTTAACAAAATTTGAAAATAACAAAAGTTTTCTATTAAACTAATATAGGTTCTCAATTAATTACTATCTTTCAACTGTTTACATATCAAAGGTTAGGTTTGGCAATTAATTCTGAAAAACGATTGTTGGTATAATCAATTTCACTCGAAGGAGCAAGCAAGAATAATTAATGCAAGTGAAAGTGTTGCAAAGGTGGGAAGTCGAAGAAATGTGTAACAAGTCTAAGGATCTCAGTATCCATCTATCCGTTTTTATGAGGTTTGTGAATCATGAGTGATGAAGATGTTGAGTTGATTACTTTCTAACCAGTTTCCTCTTCTCCGGGGCCTGTCAGTTTACCTTATGTTTGTACTATAAGAAGTTCAGGATACTGGAGCCTTTATGCAACTTTTTATCATCAATATGGCATAAGTTCTTTAAATTTGGAAAACAATGAAATTATGAAAACTTTGTTTGAAGACCTTCAGTATTGTGACAGGTTATCTCATGTTCTCTTACACTTGTTTGAGAATCATAGAGGGTTTATCTTTCTTTAAAAATAATAAAAAAAAAATGTTAGGTGCGGAATTTATCATGTGCAAGTGGCGTGGCTTGAATTGGGACCAAAAGAACTTGTACTAGCGGACTTCGGTGTTCATTGAGGAAATGTAATCAGGTTAACTACTATGAAGGACCAGCAAGATCTGCTAAATCAATTAATGCAAGTGAAAAATCTTGCAAAGTTGGGAATTCCAAGAAAAAGTTTAACAAGTCTAAGGATCGAAGCATCCATCCTTCTATTTTTATGAGGTTTACGAATCAGAGTGATGAAGATGTCGAATTGAGAAAGAGGGACAAGAAGGTCCTCTTACACTTGTTTGAGAATCATATAGGGTTATTCTTTTTTCAAAAATAAAAAATAAAAAATGATAGGTGGGGGATTTAATTTTAGACCAATGGCTTGATCACGTGCAAGTGATGTGGCTTAAATTGGGACCAAAAGAATTGAGTATATGGTAATGTGATTAGATACTCTCTCTTATCAACATTTTTAACCATTTCAACTCAATTAATTTATATGACATTTCTTTCGATTGCTTGTGCTTATAACATTAGGTTCTTCTAACAAAATATGAATGTTTATTCATGAGTATGAACGTTTGTGCAAGAAAAACGCACCACTGAATTAAACACCCAGAGCATTGAAGTCGTGCTTGTGGTGGATCAAAATTCTTGGAGCATTGAAGTTGTAATTAATTGAAGTTATCTAGTGATGAAGGCCCATCTAAGGGGTGACCAGTGAACATTCGTTAAAATATATTTCAGGTATAAATTTTTTAAAAGATAAAATTAATTAGAGAAAGTAAAATTGGACATCTGTGATGATATTAATTTCTACATAAAAAGTCATTTGAGGTTTAATCCTTGTTTCACTAAACAAAAAATAAAAAATCAATAGCATAATTGGAGGGTTTAGGGCATGTTTCATGCATTTACCATAGTTTTATCCTAAGGTTTTTTACAAATTAACTGCAAGTAGCTGATTCTTTTATTAATAATATCTAAACTTAAAAGCCAACGGCAAAATAAACCATATTTGGATGCTTCAGTGAATCTCAGCTGCTATTTGACCTTGGTCATATGCTCAAAGGCGCTAATTGATCAAATTGGCCGCCATTAACATCCCTTCCATTTCAATCCTAATTTAAAGCAACTTAATTATGTGCCGCAAGTAACACGTGATGGTAGTATCATTTATCTTAAGTTTATCCTAATTAAGGTAAGTAACTTAATTATGTGAACAGCATCATTTATTTGATAAATAAAAACTAATAAATAAAAATTGAAGGGTGTCCAATCACAAAATGATATAATTTTTTAATATTCCACTAATATAATCATATATCTTTTTTATTTAGAGAATTGCTTAAGTGGTAATTCACCAAGGAATAATTAATTCAACAGCATGAAATCCCACCATGAGCAGAAATCCTTGGAACCACCCCTACAATGTAGCATAGAGTATCTAGAATTATCTAGTCAAACTATGAGCATGCCCTCTCCTATCAAGAAAACAAACCAAAAGTTTTAGTTTCTTAAACCCCAATAGGTTTTCTTTTGAACAGAGAGAATGTTGGATTGAGTGGTAAGGCGGAAAAAATTATGAGTATGAGGTTTTGAATTCAAGATCTCCAACCTTACCTCATAAATTAACATAAATTGATCATGCCTAATCAAATAACTAATAGTTGGTTTGACATTGTAATCCATAGTCTATTGAAGCAACAAATCCAAATATTTATGGAAGGAAGGAAACTCCTTCTTGACCGGTCCTCCAATGCCAAAGCGAGTGGCCTAATGGACTGCTATTGCAAATCTATTACTAGAAAATTCAACTTTTCTTCCTTGATCCGAAATCAATGTATATATAAAATTTTTCTTACTAAAGCCATAATCTATATATATATATAATGCGTATTGCTTTTATAAATTAGGTTGATGCATATCTTCTTTTGTTTTCGGGTTTTGAGGGTTATCATTTTATGTGGGTTGACGCTACTCAATAATTTGACCTAGCACTTTATTAAATCTATAGATTAATCTTTCTAACTTTTAGAACAGAAAATAGCAGAAACCAAAAATTTCAAAGATGTAAGTTCTATTAGAAGTAAACTCAATAAGAATAATCAAAAGCAACGGAGCAATTCTTTTGATAGGTGAGTTTCCATCTTTTCCAATAATCATTTATTTTTCACCAAAGAAATTAGTTTTTAAAGAATTAAGCATCCAGCTTATTGCATCAATGTAGTAAAAATAGTGATAGGCACTACAATATGCTAAATTGCAAGCCATTCTAGCCGTAAAGTGTGTATCCCTAAGGGGAATAGAGATTTTTAAAAGTTTTAATTACCTTCATATATTTCATACAATATGTCTTGATTTGGTGAACTACTTAACCTTGAAAACGTCAGAAACTGGGGATAATCCCTAATTTGGAAACTTCTATGGTATAATTTTTGTAATTTTTTAGTGAATATCATGAAAGATAATAGAGCAACATGTTATTGATTCATTGAATCATGTATACTTTCAGGCTAATTTCTTCACAGATATTATAGTGAAATACTTTAAAGCACATTATCTGAAAGGTACGTAAAAATAGACATCTATGATAGTATAAATTCCTATAGAAAATGACAATTGAGATTTAGTTGTAAACCTCGTTTCACTACTGAAAAAAATGTCTAGGTGTAAACCCTTTTCTATTGTCATTTACTCTATTTTTAGTTTTTTTTACTCATCTTATATTTTTGTCTTTGTCTTATAAATTGCACACTTATATTGTCCTTTCCTTCTAAAGATAAAAGTGTAACCTAGAGGGTGTCCAATTACACACCAAACAACAACAAAAAAAAAGAATATGCTATGGCATGCAACAGGCACTTGCAGGATTAATCTACCAGCTATGATAATATGCTATAGAAAAATTTAATACCTTTGTTTTTAAAGGACAAAACTCTAATCCTTTTTGGTCTAGCTCACCAAAATGCAATAGACGAATGGGCACTCACTCTCTTGAGTTTAGATTACAAAGAAAAAGGAAATCATGGACGATATTGTACGGACGCAACCCTTCAAACCACAATTAAACAAGAGAATACCAAAATTTCAATAGTTCATTGGTTTTATTACCTGTTTAATTTTATTCACTAAGAAAATATCTTCAAAGAGAAAACCAATCTTATAAAAGGGAAAAAAAGGGCCAAGTCGGTGGCTTGCAATTACCGTAAAAACCATCGATGAAAATGGAACTCTAGCCTAATAATCTTGGAATTCTTCATGTGGTTTGCCCTCATTCTTGGTTAACAAATACCCAGTGATTACTTATTAAGAGTACTTATTTTTTTGTAAGAGTATGATATAAGGATGCGATAAATAGTAATATGTATATTTAGGTATAATTTTGATGTACTAACTAATACCCGTTGAAACACTATTAGAAAGTCTAAAGTAAAATATGAATCTCCATTTTTTGTTAACTAATTAATGCAAAATAGATCACATTAAACTCTTCCTTTGCTGGCCCTAGCAATCACCAATAGTCCTATTTGAACCCCACCACCACCACCTAATGCCCCAACCATCCAGCCAACCCTTTTTCTTCTTCAGCTCCACTGGAAAAGGACTTGGCTATTTGGATTCTATTTGGATTGTTTTTGGATACTGAACCTCACAAGTTGAATCATTGTCCAATTCAAATTGTTTATATAATTTTTACAACATGTAACGTGAACTGGAACAATTTTAGTATAAAACTTGAAATTGTAATTTATACAATTAAATTTGTACAAAAAATCATAATTTCGAAATTGTATGAATTTACATCCAATATTTACACAACCAATTTGAACTAAAACTCGTGATGCCTCAAATCCATATTTGGCCACCCTACAAATGGAGTGCGGAGTAATAATTAGCACGATATATGGACATGCCAATTCATCGTGACTATGTATCAGTATGAGATTAAAAGGATATTCAGTCCATTCCCATTGTTTTTCTTCAACTTGGTTAATGGCGAGAAGGGGTTGTTTTTTCTCCATTACATGCTTACAAAAAGAAATTGGTACCTTGTACAAGGAAGTAATTAGCAGGTTGAATTGGTGGGTTTTACTAGCTTACGAAGACAATAGAGTCATATTATTTTTCGACCTTTTTATCAAGGAATAGCCAAATAAGCAATTTATTTTTCCTTTTTTTATAGGCAGAATAGACAAATAAGCACTGTTTGATAGGTAAATTTATTTACATAAGGAAACTGATTATAATTTGTGCATTCCTCTGATTCTTACTTTGGAGGTTGTTGTATAGAATCAGAGAGTTTTAAAGCACATTCTACGAGAGGTAGCCAAAGTAAAATTAGACATCTGTGATGATATTAATTTCCACATAAAAAGTCAATTGAGATTTAGGTGTAATCCTTCTTTCACCAAACAAAAAAAAATAAAAAATTAATAACATTATTAGAGGGTTTAGGACACTATTTCGTGCATTTATCATAGTTTTATCTTAAGGTTTTATAAATTAACTGCCATAGATGATTTTTTTTTTTTTTATTGATGATATCTGAACTTAAATGCCAATGGCAAAATAAACCATATTTGGATGCTTCAGTGAGTCTCAACTGCTCTTTGACATTGGTCATATACTCAAATGGGCTAATTGATCAAATTGGCCGCCATTAACATCCCTTCCGTTTCAATCCTAATTTAGGCTAAGTAACTTAATTTTCTGAACAAAATGAGATTGACTTCATAAATTCAGAGACTGATTCTGCAACTAACATGTGACGACAGTGTCATTTATCTTATGTTTATCCTAATTAAGGTAAGTAAATTACGTGGACAGAATGAGATTGGCAGCACCTAGTAATTTAGGACCACAATTGTTTGGCAAAATTTAACCTAAATACACAAAAATCATCAGCAAATTCATAGGGCCAACTTGGCACAACAAATTTTATGCACAAACAATCGTTTAGGACTATAAGATTAAGAATCACTTCAGCGGGAAAGAATCCCACTTAGAAGAACAATGACTACCCGTACCTAGTTTACCATATATAGCTCCACTGGAATCTCTAGAAATCCCAATCTTCACCTCTTGACAATCAACATGAATTGGACTTGCTAGGCAACGTATAATCTTTGGCAATCTTCCTTTAGGTATAGGTTCGATCGTCCCCTCCAAACTTAGCACCAAAGGGACACCAAAAAGTACTCCACTTTCTTGATTAGAAAGCCATTTATTGGTAATTGGCATCAAAACACCTTCAAATCGCACCGTAAAAGCGCTATCATTACTGGCGCTTTGTGTAAAAGTTGGGACAATTGTTTCCATGGAAGCAAACCGCACCATGTCTTCACGGCCAGAATCATAAGTTCCATCGTGGTATAGGGTGGCAACGAATCCGTATGACCAGCCAAATTTGTTCGTGTTTTGGATCAAAAAATTGAAGTTCCAATCAGCAGTTGCTTGATTGGAGGATTTGTTAATATTTTGGAGTGTGACAGAGTTTAAGTTAAACTTGGGGGTATGTGGATCGTGCTTAGAAAACCAAATTATAGATCCACAAATGCCAAACATTATCAAGATAATTGCCCCAAAGAGCCCGAAAAGCTGGCAACTGGATTTTTCCATGGGCTATAGCTAACGGGATTATTAGGGAGAAATCAACTACAGAGACCTTAATTATCAAGGTTTGAAATATGAGAATGGTTATAAATATGCTTGTTCTTGAGGGCCCTTTTATAAGCTAAAGCGAAGGGCAGAGGAAATATTTAATTTCATAGTTGGAATCGGATTTCTTCGTTTCCTATTTGTGATTATTTTACCCTAATTTTTGGACGGTGTCGTTACCCAAAGAAAAGAAGAAAGCAGTATTCGATCTTTCACAGGAGTCGGAAAGAGAATACAAGTAGGATTCGTCTAGCACCCTATTGGACAAAATTTAGTCCATCGTCGTTAGTATTGCAATCTGGTTGTTAGTATTACAATCGATGTGCATATACAATGCATATAGGTTTTATAAATTAGGTTGATTTTTATATTCTTTTTTTTTCAGATTTTGGAGGTTATCATATTATTCAGGTCAACAATACTCAATAATTTGACTTAACATTTTATAAAATGTATAGGCTAATCTTTCAAAGTTTTAGAAAGATAGAACACTAGAAACCAAAAATATCAAAGATGTAAGAAGCCAAATCTATTAGAAGCTAACCCAGTAAGATTAATCAAAAGTAACTAAGCAATTCTTTTGATGGATGAGTTTCTATTTTTCCCAACAATCATTTATTTTTACCAGATAAATTAGTTGTTAAAGAATTGACCATCCACCTTATTGCACCAATGTAATAAGAATAGTGATAGACACTCTAAAATGCTAAATTACAAGCCATTCTAGCCATAAAGTGTATATTACTAAGGGGAATAAGATTTTCAAAGCTTTTAAGTTATTTTGGTCTTCTAGAACTTTTTTTTTTTCCATGCCAAATTCACTTAGATTTTATATTGATTGTGGTCCTGAACCCTCTCTTTTGATAACCTAAGTCTTTCAAAATCACTCAATAAAAAACTTAAGTCTTTTAACATTAATTTAAGAATTCTCTAAACTAGGATATTAGTATATTGATGCCCAAGTTGAGCGTTAAAATGCGCATTCTTATCAATTGAAAAGAGGGAAATCAATTGAATTATAACTAAAGGAGAAAACACATAAATTGTGTTGGATTCAAAATTTCCATCGTTTGAAATTTGCTTTTTTCCTATGGATTCCAGCCATATTCTAGCTATGAGTAGAATTCAAAGGTGATGGAATAATGGCATTCCTATAAACAGCTGCAAAACCTGTCAATCATGTAAGCTAGCTCCATACTATGAAATTAATTCTCCTCTTGTATTGTGAAGAATACTTACGTTTTTCACCAGAGATGTTATATGATCCCATGAATGTGAATTTTTTCAAAAGACTCAAGAAAATATTATCTACCAATCAAGCACACACGCAAAGCGCACGCACAAACAAAATGATACCAAGCTAAATTCTCACTTAGCTTGACATTATCTACAACAAAATGGCGTGCCAACTTTTGTTATTACACATCATTAATTAGTACAAAATCCTAAACAATAGAAACTGGCTCAACATTGTGCCCAGAATAACATTGATAGGCAGGAGTTTTGTTTGCTTTCATCTAACGAGGAAAAAATTTTTTTTGGTAAAACCCATACTTTAGAGAGGGTTGTTAGCCCTAGATTTCATTGATTTTTTGAGTATAATTTGGAGGGGAACATGAAGCCTAAACCTCCAAATAGATACATCAATGAATATAAATTTGAATATGTCTAACATAAGCTGTTTGCATCTAGGTTAAGCAGGACCTTCACAGTAGCTGGAATATTAAGATAATAAAAAAAACTAATAAATCTATTACAATTACTGATGTTTGCTTATAAACATAGTGAAAAGAGAAACCTTTGTGTGAAATTAGTGATCTATTATCTTTTCACTCACAGGAATGTAATAATCACAATTCAACTGATTAGATTCTTCTCCGATTTCTATCTTCACAACCACAATTAATCTAAAAATTTCTAGATCAATCTTATGGTCTAATTTTGACTAAGTGGATACTTTAGAACCAACTTTATGGTCTAACTCAATCAAATACTTCTAAACAAACCTTATGCCCTAACTCTCTAAAAGCAAAAAGGGGCAACCTTGTGCCTAACACTCTGGCAGTGGAAAAACCCAGACTGATCTCGTAGCCAAAACAATTCTTTAATATTCATAAGCACTGTAGGATCGATTTCTTGAACTTAGGGCTCTAATACCAAGATGTAGAGCCTTAACAAAATATATATTAATTAAGCAACGCTCAATATAATGAATCAGAGAATTATCATAAAGTTTCCTATCAATAAAGCCCGTGACTCTCATGCAATGAATGCTTCTAACGGGAAAAAGAGGAAAGAGTTGAAGCCAAGTAGTCACAAAAATGGTGAAAAAATGGTTAGAATTAGCAGCAATAGCAGTGATGAAAAGCAAAAGGGGGAAAACATCAATCAAAAGATCTTCAATAGGAAGAAGAAGAGAGGTGTTAAAAAGATTTTCAATGATGATGACAGTAGTGGAAGTGATGTTAGGATTTTGGAGAAAGAGAAAGTGGTGGAAGAAGTGAATTTTATGGAACTTAATAGGATAAGGAGGAGGAGGAGGAGAGACACTATTTACAAGGGTAGGAATGATGATAGGGGAACTGGAAAGTAGTGTTAAGATTTTGTAGGAACCGGAAAAGGGTAAAGAAGTGATTGCAAATAAAATGAACGAAAAGGGGAGGAAAACTATTCTCAAGGGTAGGATTAATTGTGATGATGATGATGGGGAAGTGGAAGTGATGTTATGTTAAAACCTTAATTTATTTACTCCAATAGAATTATTAAAATCTTAACTTGACTAAAATAGTGTTAAATAATAATCTAAGAACTTTTATATTTTAGATTTGATTTAATATGCCAACACTTCATTGTCTAGTCAAGTAACAAATCCATTGTGCGGCAGGTTCAAGCATAAAAATAATCCGTTTAGTTATTTTGGAACTATAAACACAAAAAGGAAAAAAGTTTGACAGTTTTAGATGCATAAAATATATAGAAAATACAAAAATTTTACTTGACTTTTGTTTATTAAACTACAACAATTTTTTTCTGAAAATAAAATTAAAGAAAGGCTTCATCAATAGCATGATCAATCAATTTGAGCAGCCTACGGCCGCAATGTAAGCAGGGACAACGAATGAAGCACTTTTCACCCAAAGTTATGGAATGGTTACCAAATTTTGCTAATCTGGGACCTATCTATAACTTTAATGCATCCTGATCAAATTTATAAAATACATTTCAATTTCAATTGTACCCCAAAAAAAAAAGCTACAGAAATCTTAAATCTTAAATTGTTTGGCAAATCTGGGATAAATACACAAAAATCATCAAGAACTTAATAGGGTCCATTTGGCACAGAAAATTAATGGACTAATTTTACTTTACACCCCTGAACTTATAACATTTTTGCTTTACACCCTAAATTTTAATTTTAGACACTTTGCACCCTTACCAAAATTGAGAGTTTAGAATGCATAGTATTCAAAAATGAAGTTTAGAATGTAAAGTAAAAAGTGGTACAAGTTTAAAAGTATAAAAAATAGAGTTAATCCAAAATTTACATGCATACAATCATTTAGGACTAAAAGATTAAGAATTACATCTGCAAGAAAGAATCCCACGTTGAAGAACAACGACTAACCCCACCAAGATAGGCATATATAGCTACACGTTCCAGAATATTTAGAAATCCGTCGTATGAAATTTGCTATTTCCTATGGATGGCAAAAGCTCAGAATCATCTTCTAGCTACGAGTAGAAAGCACATATAGGGTAGTGGAGTAATGAGATTTTTATAAACACTTATCAATCATGCAAGACTGAACAAAAATCAGTGAAAGACTCAACAAAAATATCTATATACGTACCAAGCACACGCGAGGCGCACGCACCAGCAAATTGGTGTCAACCTAAACTTCTCAATTAGCTTGACTTTTTTTCTTTTAGCCAATTAGATTGATATTAGCTAAAACAAAATACCAGCAGGCGATGATGAGTTCTTATACATCCACCATAAGGACAGCATAGAAGACAATCTTTAATATTGGACACAAGTTATTTTCAGTAAACATGCAAAATACATTGCTTATAATCACTTGAAAATAATAGTTTTTTTTTTTTTGGGCATTGTAACCCATTGTCTAGTTAAGAAACAAATCCAAATGTTTGAAAATTGGAAGAACTATAAAAGAGCTACTTTGAAAATTTTAGATGCATAACATATGAATAAACAAATTTTATCTTCAACTATTTGGTTAATGGGTACCCATTGGACATTTAATAAGAGGAGATTTAGGTGTTAATTTTTTGAAAAACTGTAGTTAACTTGAAAAAGTGTCACAATTCTCTTGATTTTAAGCATAACAATATGAACTTCAAAAAGTGTATTAAATTTAGACAAAAAAGATATGTTTAACATATATATCCATTGATTTTAATAGCACTTTATTTTATGAACAAACCTAATCAAGGTGAACACCTTAGTGTTCAAATTATTTAATTATTTTAATAAGTTTGAGATTGTGTTCAAATTGGGTTATTTATTTATCAAGCCAAGTTCAAACATGTTTTTATGAAAGTGAGCTCAAGTAGCTTTAATATTTTATGTAGAAATTCAATCAATCAAATCAAGTTCGAATCAAATTTAAAAATTTACTAAACATAAATCACTGATCAAACTTAGCTTGATTTGTTCATGAACCAAATTCGACCGAACTCTTAACGAATTAAACCGGATTTCAGTATTGAGTAGGTTGGTTGATCTTTCAATTCTAACTTTGTTTGATGTGCCTATTAGAGATTGACCCCTTCTTGATAGTTCAATTCCGTTCAGTTAAGCCTCACTCGATCTTCTCACTTCAATGTTCCTTTCCACAAACCTATATGCTTGATACTTTCTATCAATCAGCTTTTCTGGCGAGAATTGGGCATTCTATGGCGAAACTCCACCGGAAGAGTATCGCAAGTTTACTTTTCCTCTAGCTTTCTCAGCTTTGCTTTCTGCACTTTTCTCCTAAGATCATCTGTTTTAATTTCAATTGTTTTCTAAGTAGTAGAGACGGAAATCTAGATGCACCAAATTCCCCTCATATTGACCTACCCAACCTGATAAAAGAGGATCACTTAAAATCCTCTATGCCTAATTTATCTTCTGTCCCGTGTTTATACAACAGCAACGTGTATTGATATATTGATAATTCAAACAAATTTTTGATTTGTTGACTGAGTTTGTTATTAGTTTGCGACCCAGATTTGAGTTCCTTTTTTAAAAGAGATTTTAGCATCATTTTTAAAAACACATGCCGCCCAAAACATAACCTAAAAACAAAAAATTACACCCGATATAATTATTTGGCAGTTTTGCATGTACTTTAACATTTGAGCTGGATCACATATCATCTACCTTGCACACTTATATTTGAGGATGAAGAGTTCCATAACATGAATGCTTAATCAACTACAATTTACAATTTCGGTCATAGAAAATTAAAAGTGTAATTACTTTTATGGTATTATTTGCGTGTGATTTTATTTGGATTAAAAGGACTAAATAAATTATTTTTGTAGGGTTGCTAATTAAATGGTTTTCAATTGTACACCTTTCATCTTGCAGGCAATTTCAAAGGCACTGTCCTGCTACCGGTAGACGGCATAGGTGAAGAGGTAACGGGATTCCTTGTCAACACTTCTCAATGGAAAGTCGAATTATGTAAGCTTACATATCTATAAAACCAATTCTTCTTTTGATTTTACAAAGTATACTCATGATTTAATTGGTCAAAAGCTAGACAAAAACAAGCGTTAGTGCATCAGATCAATGAAAGACTAAAGCACAAATCTACATGAAAAGTACACGCAAAGCGCACGCACCACAAAATGAGATTAAGCCAAAGTTCTTAATTAGCATTTTATCTCCAATAAATCGATGTAGCAAACTAATGAGATATAACCTATACTAAATTTTTGGACTTTCTATCAATTGAAATAGGAAAATAGATATGAATTATTATGAATGGATAAATCACATTATTTGTTTAAGGTCGTTAATTAAATAGTTCTCAAGTGTACGCCTTCCATCCTACATGCGATTTCCATCGTATGAAAATTGCTTTTTCCTTTCTTGCTACAAGTGAAAAAAGCATAAGCGATGGAGTAATGGCATTCTTTATCAAAAAATTATAAATGAGCCAATTAATTTTCCATTTTATTGCTATTATTAAAGTATACTTACATTCCACACCACGGATGTTCTTTGAATTGGTAAATTGAACAAGACAAAAACACACATAGTACTGTAAGTTAGTGGAAAAGCAAACAACAAATGTACATACCCAACGCACGCAAAAGCGCACTCATCAATAAAATGATGTATCAAGATAAGTTTTTCAATTAGCTTAACAAAATGCCTACCTATTTACTGTTCAATTCATTGTCTATTCGAGAAACGAGATTAAAATGTTGGAACTATAAAAGAACAGGTTTGACAAATTTAGATGATAAATTACCAAATAAATAACTTTAATTTTCAAGAGAAAAAGAACCTAATCTAGGTGTGGGTGGAATACTGAGTACTAGAAACAATATGAATACTATTTACTTTTCTTAATCAATTTCTTGAATCTAGAGCTCTGATACCTAGGTGTAAGCCCTCAACAAAATACACATTAATCAAATTACACTCAATATGATGAATTAGAGGATTATCAGAAAGTTTCCTATCAATAAAGCCCAGGACTCTCATGCAATGAACGCTATCGAGGGGAAAAAGAGGGAAGAATTGGTAAGTTGACAAGGAACGGTGAAGAAATGGTTAGAATTAGCAGCAATAGCAGTGATGAAAAGCAAAGGGGGGGAAATGTCAACCAAAGATCTTCAATAGAAAAATGAAGGGAACCGTTAAAAAGAATTTCAATGATGATGAGAGTAGTGGAAGTGATGCTAGGATTTTGGGAGAAGAGGAAGTGGTGGAAGAAATGAACTTGAAGGAATTTAATAGGATGAAGAGGAGGAAGAGGAGAGAAAGTGTTTACAAGGGTAGGAATAATGATACGGGAACTAGAAGTAATGTTAAGATTTTGCAGGAATAGAAAAAGTGTGAAGAAGTGATTACAAATAAAATGAATAAAAGGGAGAGGAAAACTGTTACCAAGGGTAAGAATGATTGTGATGATGATGGTGGGAGAAGTGGAAGTGATGTTTTATTCGTGACTGAAGAAGATGTCCCTCCAAACTTAAGCTATAATTATGTAAAGGGTAGGAAGCAATTTCCATCTAGAGGAAAGAGGGGTAAGAAGTGATGGAAATATGACAAATGAAAGGATGACCATTGAGAGTAAACCTTCAAGGAATGGAGCTTAGGACAAGGGAAAGGGTCTGTTGATTGGGAATCTTGATACTCTTGATTCAAAATCCTCTAGCTCTGAAGAGGATGCTAATGATTCTGATAAAGACTATATCAAGGAAGAATCAGTAAGCTCTGATACAGATGTGGAGGTGCTAAATTCAAGTTGAAGCCATATATACCTAGAAAACTATCCTAAATTTAGAACAAATTAGAAAATTAAAAAGAATTAACAGCTCTAGCCTTCGTCACACCCTCAAGTGCCTAATATTTTTATTCATAGCAAGCGTATGTTCTTTTGATAAATAAACCCAAAATAAGGAAAAAAAAAATCTTTCAACTATAATAATTTACTAAAGAGTAAAGGCAGTTATAACAATGACGCAAGAAAATGAGAACTGAAACTACCTGCAACCACTACAATTTTGACATTTGACTAAGAATTTTAAATCATAGCAACCACTATTTAATTCGAAAAAAAGAACAAATATTAGTGGGCATCATGAAAACACAAAAGGAAAATTAAAATAATTCTTATAACCTACAGGGTTTTTTGGCCCAATGATGGGTATGAAGTAAAATTAGGGAGTAAATCCAATCTTGCATAGAGTTCTATTTGGCAGAGAAAATGGTACTTAGTGGGCAAAAGTGAAAAATGGTTGGATTGTACTAGTCAGTAGTTTTAAATTAAGATTTTTTTCTCGGGTTTGACCGGTGAACCGGATAATTTGATCAAACCCCGGTTTTTTTTTTGTCCTTTTTCTGCCTTTTTTTTCAGTCAAAAGTTTGACTGACCAACTAAAAAAGTTAAAAAATGACTGAAAAAATCGGACGAAATAACAAAACTTGGGTCAGCTACTCTGCTTCTCATTACGTAGTTTTCTTCCTTTCCTCTTCAGCTCCGATAACCCTAAATCTAAAAGCCTCCACCGTTGTCACTTGAAAAGGCAGGAAATTGGCTTCGCTAACCCAATCAGCAAAGGACGCATTGAAAGCTGTTGAGGAATCTGTGAGACGAGAGTTCGCTGCTGCAGAATCTATGAAAGTCACATTAATGCATCATCGCAATCTCCTACAAGAGGTGTTGCAGAACAGCCCTCAGATACTTGCCAGGACAGAGTAAAGATAGTTATTACGATCCAGGACAAGGATGGACCCAAGCAATTTAGAGTTTTCGTGGATGATAAATTTGAGAGACTTTTCAAGATGTATGCTGACAAGGTCAAGCTTGATTTGCAGAATCTAGTTTTTTGTTTTGATGGAGATAAAATTAGTCCTACTGCCAACCCTACTGGGCTTGAAAATTGAAATGGAGGAGAATGACATCATCGAGGTGCATGTGAAAAGAAAATGATGTAGGGTGGTAGCAGACTGACTTCAGTGTGCAAGACCTTTTTGCTTTATGGAACTTTCCTTTTGTCTGCAACTGTATAGTAAAGAATTTCTGTTAGGAAATGACTGAAATCTTAGGGAAAATGAACTTGAACTTGTTACCTTATTTGGATTGCTATTAGTCAGGGATTAAACATGTATGAGATTTCTATTTTATAAATTTTGTGAGTTTGGATGAATTTGGTGATTTATTGATGAATTGGATATAAATTTAGATGATTGGGTTATTTAGTTATATTTTGTAAATTTGATTTACAGGAATATATATATATACGACGTATATATGACGTCATTCGGTTCGACCCCCTATCGACCCCGATCGAACCCATTGACTCCTAACTCCTGAGTTCGGCCGAGTCGACTCCCGGTCCGAATCTGAAAACAGAGGAGAAAAGTAGAGAAAGGAACCGTTAATAAAAGAAATGGAACACGTTACTCGCACAAGCTCCAACCTCCTTGACCTGTCCTCAAAGCCGAAGCTACTAGCCAATTCAGCTACTGCCAATGCGAATTTTTAACAGAAAGTCATACTGGATTTATCTATAAAATTTTTGTTTCAAAAAAACATACTCTATGTATGTACAAATTGCATACATAGCTTTTTTAAATTCGGTTAATGTGTTACCCTTTTCATTTTTCTGATTTAGAGATTACCACTTATCATATTACTACGAGGTCGATAGGGTCTTTCAAAATTAATTTAAGAATTTCTCTAAACGAGGATATTAACATATTGATGCCCAAGTTGAGAGTATTATCTACCTACAAAGCACACGCGAAGTGCACGCTCCAGCAAAATGATATCAAGCTAAATTCTCAATTAGCTTGATATTATCTACAACAAAATGGTATGGCAAATTTTGGAGAAATACAGATCTTCAAAAATTTTAATCTATTTTTTCTAGAAATTATGTTAATGCCAGATTGAAGTAGATTTTGTATTGCATGTATACCTAGCAATTCAGCGAATTTTGCGAGATTTGGGTAGGGTGGTGTTGGATTTTCATTTAAATAAGTTATATTCAACCTGCCCAACTTTATATTGGATTAATTTTGGGTTGAGTCATATTGGGTCATATTAAACCCATGATCCAAATATGACCAAACATAGTAATTACTATATTTGATACATAAATGCTTTTACATACATTTACACATATAAAAAGATTTTTTCACACACATAAACACATTTTCATATACATAAACATATTTTCGCAGACACACCAACATACACTCCTTAAACTCCTTGAAAATACATCATAAATAGAATAATATTTTATATTGCTTGTATTGTGAATCTAAGATCATAAAGTGTACATTTAGATAGAATAGCTAAAAGATTTGTTTATTTTTTACTTTTTAATACTACTAATTGATTGAAGTTTATTTTTGTCACAACTTATTTGACATTTTTACTATTTGTATCTGCTTTATTGTAAGATGTAATATTCTATATATTTAAATTATTGATACTGGATTATATTATGCTTGAAAATGTAATTAAGAGACATATACTTTGTTGTATTATAATATTGGTGAGGAGTATAACCACATATCATCTCTGAGGGTTTCTCTCTAGCATTGCTTTGCTAGGGTTTCTGTATCAGTCACGCCGTGCATGGGCCCGCCATGGCAGACACGGAGGCTGAAGGGCATCATCCAACCTCATTCCCTTCTTTCCAAGCAAAATCCTTTTCTTCGCTTTTTTCGCCTAAGGAGCCTACTAGCTTGAACGTGCGAGCCGACAAGACCATGAGGAGAGGGGAGCCTGTCGTGGTCTTCTCACCAACAGATGTGGCTAGGGTGCGGCGCTGTTCACCCTTGCTCTAATAGGGAAGTTCTCTAGGGGTCGGCCGGCTATGGAGGAGATCCGTAAGTTCTTCAATACGCTGGACTTGATGGCTTTTTCGGTGGGTCTATTGGATCATCGCCACATTATCATTCGCTTGCAAACTGAACGTGACTTTCAACAAAATCTGGGGGTGCCACATCTGGTATGTGCTGGGTTATCCGATGCGGGTGTTCAAATGGACACCTTCGTTCCATGTCGATAAGGAGCCTTCGATTGTTCCTATCTGGTTCTCCCTCCCCAAACTCCCGGTACATCTCTTCAACAAGAAGTGCCTCTCCACATCGTTTCGCCCCGGGGTCGGCCACTCTTCATGGATGTGGCAACGAGCTCTTTATCCCGTCCGAGAGTAGCCAGAGTCTGCGTGGAGGTTGATTTGGTGAAACCTCTGCCAAGAAGAGTATGGGTAGGGTTTGGGCAGGGGGAGGATGATGGTTTCTGGCAGGCCCTTGATCCCGAGGGGTTGTCGCAGAACTATGTGTACTGTTTTCGACAGGGGCATGGCGAGCAAGAGTGTTGGTTAAACACCCAGAGCTCCGTGAGGCGTCGGCAGTGGAGAGGATTGCTGAAATTACTTTAAACAGAAAAAAAATAAAAATGAAGTAATAGCAAATGTGAAGATTGTGCAAATGCAAATACATTGTTATTAGGATGCAACACTTAAGAAAGTCTTGGTGGTAATAAGTCATTGAATGCCTGAAAAGCTCCAAATCAAGATGATTCTCTTTTTTTTTCATAAGTGAGAGGTCTTAAATTTAGGACCTCCTAAAAGATTAATATTTTTTCCTAATATAAGTGAGAGGTTTTAAATTCAAAATCTCTTACATACACTCTCTCCCCATTTCTCCCCCCTCCCTCCCCAATAAACTCAAAATATAAAATAAAAAACTTTTATCTTGAATTGATGACGTGGCAGAAGGAGAGTGAAGGTCCTATTGTACTTTGTCCTGTGACTGAGAAGAGACAATAAAGTGAGGGAGATTTGCGAGTAGGGGTACTACATTCGAGTCGAAGTTATATACTTAGAAAACTTTCTAACTTTAGAATAAATTAGAAAACGAAAAAAAAAACACATTAAGCATTTCTATTGAGTCCAACTTCTTCAGCTCGAGTTTCATGATACTCTCAAGTGCCAAATTTTTTATTCATAGCAAGTGTATATTCTTTTAATAAAAT
Organism: Coffea humblotiana; assembly: GCA_023065735.1. Classification (NCBI taxonomy): domain Eukaryota; kingdom Viridiplantae; phylum Streptophyta; class Magnoliopsida; order Gentianales; family Rubiaceae; genus Coffea; species Coffea humblotiana. Next base: position 24,676,347 of record CM041208.1, on the reverse strand, counting down.
TAAACCCAGAATAAGGGGAAAAAATCTTTCATCTATAATATTCTACTAAAGATAAATATAACAATGAATGTAAGAAGATGAGAGCTCGCATTACCTGCAACCTCAACAAATTTGACCTTCGAGTAAGAATTTTAAACCATACCAGTCCACTATTTAATTCAGTTAATGGTTACCTTTTACTTTTTTCGTGTTTGGAGGTTATCATATTAATATGGGATCCTCACCAAATAATTTGATTTAACACTTTATACAACATATAAGTTTAATCTTTCAATTGAAGTTTTAGAAACAAAGTTGTAGAACTGCCAAATACATTAGAAGACGTCTTAACAAGATTGATGACAAGTAACTGAGCAATTCTTTTGATTGACGAGCTATTCGTTGCTTTCTCTCTCAAGAAGTTTTTAGCTCTTTTTTTTTTTTTTACAGTGACCATGTTTTTTCAAAAATAAACGTTTAGCTTATTGTGTCTGACAGGGTTTTTATATACGTACAAGTTAAAAAATCCTATTTACACCTGTTTCACTGCAAGTATACAGGTCAACTAGTAGTTTAGGGCGTGTATCGGGTTGATCCCACGAGGAAGAGTGAACAATTACCGGGTGTTACTAAAACTTCTCTATTATTTAGACTTTCAATGAATTATAACAAGTAAAACCTACTGAACTTATGCAAGAAAATAACAAATGAAAGCTCCTTAGGTTATGGTATCCCTAACTCATACAGTGCTCTATTTGGATCATTGAATACTACTATCTAGGCTAGTTATTGTGTAATTTCCTCATTCATATGAAAACCTACTTTCGTAGTGAATCAATTATACTCATAACTAATCCATACCTATTCTCATGGTTATGAAATTAGCTACAAGTTCATTTCTTCAGTGAAATTACATGAAATGAATAACTTAAAACCACATAGGTGCACCTCTACTTTCGTGAGTGTACTCCCTATGTTAGCACTTCTTGAAACCAGTGTTAGATCTCAATTTTTTATTTGCAGAAAAAACACCTTAGATAATCACAATTAATGGTACCAGATTAATCATGATTTAAAGAACCAAAGTGCTAAATAACTTGCTCAAATCATAGCAATCAAAATAACCAAATAATAAACACTAACATCATAGAAAGTTCAACCCAAACTCAAGGCATAAACTTTAAAGACACATAATAACATAAAATCCAGAACTTGTATATTAACTAAACTTAGAATCAAGTACAAAAGATAAAGAGTTGGAGAAAGAGATAACCCATGTCACTTGAGTTTCAACTCCTCCTTCTTCATCCCCATCTTCATCCTAATCTAGTCAATCTACAAGAATGGATGAACTATACTAGTCTACAGTAAGCTAACCTAATACTCAGAAGATGAAAGAGCTACATTTCTGCACTCTCCAAGTTCTCCCGTATGTCTCTCTATTCTCCCTTCAATCTTGCAAGTTTTGACTATATAAAGATGAAAGAAGTCAAGAAAATGAGGCCTACATCACCCTTTTACAGCTGCAAAGTAGTTCTCACATGTTTGGCATTGCATGTGACTTAGTGGAGGTGAAAATAAGTTTTTCGTGCAAAGGCAGCCTTCTCTGACCACAATCCGGCCACAAAATCCGGCCGGATTGCTACAGTGACATTTTGGTGCACTTTTGTTCAATTTCCAGCTCTGCTCCGATTTTGTGTCAACTTCAACTGAACTTTTATTGATGATAAAAGCTGATTTAGCTCTTGACCAAAACATAAAACTTGTATCCCTTTGAGTTATATTTTCCAATGCATCAAGAATCACCTCATTTGGATCTGTGTAGGCTGAGAAATGACCGAAATACCCTTGACTGCTCACTGCCCTGTTTCAGCCTTCGACCAATAGAAATTAGCTACTGTAATTCGGCTTTTGACCTGGAAAACTTCAAACTGGATTCAGATGTCTACACCAAGTTGTAGATCTATCTCTTATCTTCAAATTGGTTGAATAATCATCTCAATCCGATCATTGTAGCTCAAGTTATAGCCAAAATACGAAAATGTGTCAAAACTGTCAAAATGCACAAAATCCAAGTAAAAAGTGATAAAAACCTATTTAATCACTTAAAAAGCATTTTTCACCAATTATAAGCCAAAATGATTCATTTTCTTCCAATAATATAACCAAAGTGACTAAAAATAACATAAAATGTCATACAATTATTACGTAAATTAGTCACTTGTCAGTGTCAATTCTAATAAGAGTGATGATAGACACTTCGAAATACAAAACTGCAAGCCAGCATAATATCTTACGAAGTGTGTAATTTTTAGGAAAATAGAGATTTGCAAAACTTGTTGGCTATTTCCTTTTTCTAGAAATTTTATTGATGCCAAATGGAAATAGATTTTATATTGCATGTGATCTTAAATCCATTCTTTGATAACAAGCCTCTGTTTGGGATTCAAGAGTTTTTCAAAATTAATTTTTCAAATACTATTAAAATTTTTAAAAAGTACTCTGAAAAGTAGTCTAATTTTTTTTTAATGTTTAAAAAATATTCCAAAATTTTTTCTAAAATATATTATAAAAACTCTGCTACAGTTAAATTTTTCAAAAAACACGTCAAAAAACAGCTAATCCACACATGATTGTTTCATGTTATTCTACGAATTTCACTAACATGGATATTCAATCACATTGATTGCCAAAAATGAGCGCTAAAAGAAACATGTGTGCCAATTTAAAGAGAAAAACACATGTGGATTTATATAACGCATAAATCGGATGATTAGTGCAGGGTTCTCAATTAAATTGTTCTCAATTGTATGCCCTCTATCCAACAGGCAATGTTCCATCATATGAAATTTGCTAGAAATATTAGTTAGGTAACTTGAAATTCCTGATTCGATTCTAACATTCTTCTAATTCTCTCCTCTCTTTTATAAAGTTTGAAACCTTTCCTTAGACTAAAAGAGAAAAGGAAAACCATAAGTGATGGTGCAATACCATTCTTTAAAACATTGTAAAATCAGTCGATCAATTTTCAATTTTATTGCAATTATCAAAGTATAATTATGTTCTACTCCATGAATGTACTATGAACTGGAAAAAAAGACAAAAAACAAACATTTATTCAGTAAGTAGTGAAAATTAAAACCAAATCTGCATGCCAAGCACACGAAAAGTGCACGCATGAACAAAATAATATATCAAGCCAAATTTCTCAATTAGCTTGACATTATCTCCTACAATATGATGCGGCAACTTTTGTTATTATACATCATTAAGTAGTACAAAATCCTTGCAAAAGAAATATGGCTAATTATGTAAACCAGCCTTGCTACGGGAATTGAATTCATGCTGAAATGCAAGTGCCCATCAAGAAAATATTGACTGGCAAGAGTTTCGTTTAAAGAATTTCAAATTTGCCGCTTTTTGTTAATAGATATTCATACAGATTATGGAATCTAAATTAAAAATGTAAGGCACGTTACTACCATAGTGGCAATGCTATCGAACTAGTTGGTTTTGCCCTACTCTTTGCACTGGATTGCCAAGTGATTTTTTTCATAATCTATTGGTAAAAAGGTTAATATATTAACTATGAAAATAATTATTTGAGCAAATATTTGTCGGTTAAAAGGCTAATATGTAACTATGAAAATAATAATTCAAAGCAAAAAAGGGATAAAAAAATAAATTAATCTATTAGCTTATTGAAATGCATGATTCATAAAATACTTGTCTAAGTTTTTAAATGACAAAAGAATAAAAAGTTAAAATTTCATAAAAAATTTACACACGGATAAATTTTTGTATAAGTTAGTAGGAAAAGCATCACTATGATTAATGAATACATTAAGATGAAAAATGTAACAACCAAAAAACACGAAATTTCTGGTTGTTAGCAGTACAATCAATGTATATATACAATGCATGTAGCTTTTATAAATTAGGTTGATTTATATCTCTATTTTTCAGGTTTTAGAGGTTATCGTATTATTCGGGTCAACACTGACTCAATAATTTGACTTAACACTTTATAAAACTTATAGGTTAATCTTTCAAAGTTTTAGAAACAGAAAAATACTAGAAACCAAAAATATCAAAGATGTAAGAGACCAAATCTATTAAAGAAGCTAACTCAGTAAGATTAATCAAAAGTAAACTGAGCAATTCTTTTGATAGATGAGTTCTATTTTTCCCAATAATTATTTAATTTTCACCAAAAGAAATTAGTTGTTAAAGAATTAACCATCTAGCTGTATTGCAATCAATTGTAATTAGCGTAGTGATAGGCACTCTAAAATGCTAAACTCTAAATTGCAAGCTATCCTAGCCATAAAGTTGTGTATTACTAAGGGGAATAGACATTTTCAAAAACTTTAAGTTATTTTGGTTTTCTAGAACTTATCTTTTAAATGTCAAAATTCAATTAGATTTTATATTGATTGTGGTCTTAAATCCTCTCTTTTATAACCTAAGTAATTGTTCAAAATACTTGATTTGTCAAAATTAATTTATGAATTTCTGTAAACTAGAATATTAATATATAGATGGTCAAGTTGAGCGTTAAAATGGGCATTCTTAATTATCAATTGAAAAGAGGGAAATCGATTGAATTATAACCAAGGAGAAAACATAACATCATTTATGTAAGGCTCACAAATTTCCATCATATGAAATTTGCTTTTTCCTATGAATTCCAAAAGCTCAGGGTCATATTCTAGCTAGGAGTAGAAAGCAAAGGTGATGGAATAATGATATTCTTATACACAGTGTGCAAAACCAAATCAATCATGTAAGCTAAATCAATAGTATAAAATTAATTGTCCTTTTGTATTGCGATTACCAAAGGATACTTACATTCCACACCACGACGAAATGTACTTTGAACTGGTAATTAAGAAAAGACAGAAGCATGCATAGTGCCGTAAAGTTATTGGAAAAGCAAAGAACAAATATACATACTCAAACGCACGGCAACGCGCACGCCATCGATAAAATGATGTATCCAGAGATTTTTTTTCAACTAAGCTTAACATTAATCTCCCAAAAATGATGTACCAACTTTTGATATTATATATCATCAAGCAGTACAAAATCCTAAGGAAAAAAAAGTATGGCGCAATTTGAAAATTAGCCTTGTCACGGAGTATAATTTATGCTGAATTGGCAGTGTTTTTTGTCCAGAAATATTGCAGGGTTTCATCTAACTATTTCCAAATGAAAGCAAGCCAGTATTTGATAATAAGTAATTCTTACAAATTCTAAATATTGATAAAATAAACCAACTTTAGAAGTATTTTATTTATGTATTGACTAGTTCTATTGAAATCAGATCTTTAGTAGTTATGTTATTTAGAAGTATGTTTTATTTGGTAATTGCTGATATAATTAGTTTCTTTTCCAACGAGTCTGGCAGTTTATAAATAGAGGATTAGTTGTGATAGATTTTTAATCTAAGACGCACGGTTATATTGTGGAGTAGGCTTTCTTCTATTGTTTTTGAAATATAATAATATTGTGAGTTATTTATTCTCACCCACAATCAATATTCTGAGTGATTATGTCATTCATTCAATTCTGTAAACCTGCAAGCATTAATTATTATTAGAACCCTGAATTTGAATTCCACATTTGGTATCAGAGCTCCCTGATTCTTCTTTACTATAGTCTTTAAAAATCATGCAGCATCCTGTTCAGAGCTAGAGGAATTTTTTGAGTCAAGAGTATCATGATTCCCAATCAACAGATTCTTGCAATGGTCATCCTTTCATTTGTCTTATTTCCATCACTTCTCCTCTCTTTCCTCTACATAGAAACTGCCTCCTACCTTTTACATAATTACATCTCGAAGTTTGGAGGGATATCTTCTTTAGTCACAAATACAATATTGCTTCCACTTCCCCCCATCATCATCATCATCACAATCATTCTTATCCATGGTAACAGGTTTCCTCACCATTTTGTTCATTGTATTTGAAATCAATTCTTTACTCTGTTCCTGTTCCTGCAAAAATCTTAACACTACTTCCAGTTGATGACTATACATTGGACATCTTAATATCAATCTAGAACAGAGCCTTCAGCATCAATGGAGGTATAATAGTTTCTAGAGGCTAACTCACCCAAATGAAGCTCGTGAATACCAAAGCAATCACCTCTGTGAAGGCCAACCCAATCCCATCTTCATAGAGTCTCCCTTCCAGACAAGGAAAAATGTCCTTCATCTCCATATACACAATTTGACAACATTTGCATATGATTCCAATTGGTTCCTCAAGAATCAGATGATGTTCCCATAACAGACATAATTCTACTTGGCTCTTTGCCATAGACAAATTATTATCATTGACAAATTCTCACCTAACAGACATAAACCTATGCGATACATTGACAAGTTCTCTCTTCAAGGTGATAGCAAGATGTTTGATTTGATAGATACGGATTTTACCAAAATTGAAAAATATTTTGCTCTTAAGGAGTTGATTGACAGTACGAAGGTTTTAGTAATTATGGTAATGGAGTTTCTGAATTATTTGGTAGTGATCATTTTGGCAAGAAAGAAATTTATGAATTTGTATTTTTGGGCAACTTATGTGGGCAGTGAATATGCAGACTATGGTGATGGAATGGGTTTCCATAAATGTTGATTTTGATCAAGAAGATGCAAATTTATGCAAATGTAAAATTATTTTTCCTTTTGTATTGCGATTAAAGTATACTTATGTATCACACAACAGATGTTGTATGATCCCCATAACTGTGTACCTTTAAAATGACAAAATCGAGCATTAGTGCGTTAAATTAGCGAAAGACTAAAGAAAATATCTACATACCAAGGACACACAAAGGGCACGGACCAACCAGATGATATCAATTTAAAGTTCTCAATTAACTTGACATTGTCTTTCAAAAAAAAAAAATACCAGCAGATGAAAATTCAACCACGAGGACAGCAAGGAAGACAACTATTGAAATTTCAACCAAACGTATTTCGGTGAACTTGTGAAATGCATCGCTTATAAATACTTAAAAAGAAATAGCTTTTTCTAACATTGTAACCCGTTGTCTATCTATAAACAACCAAGTTTCACAAAATTTAAATGCATAAAATAAAAAAAAATAAAAACTTCTATCTTGAAACTGATGATGTGGCAAAGGGAGAGTGAATGTGCTAATATATTTTGTCTGTGATTGAGAAGAGATGAGAAAGTGAGGGAGTTTTAGCGAGTAGAGATGCTACATTCGCCGAGGAGGCGTTGGTTTGCTGGATAAAGTTGAGGTTTTAAAAAGGTGCTAGATTTTAACTTCTTAAATTCCATCATTCCACTACTACTAAAAAAAAATTGAGAAAAAAGGTGCTAGATGCGAGTTGAAATTACGTACCTAGAAAATCGTCTAACTTTAGAATTAATTAGAAAATGAGAAAAAAAAACATTAAGCATTTCTATTCAATCCAACTTCTTTATCTCGAGCTTCGTCACCAAATTTTTTTTATTCATAGCAAGCATATCTTCTTATAATAAATTAAACCCAAAATAAGGGGAAAATATCTTTTGACCTAATATTTTACTAAAAATAATTATAACAATGAAGTAAGAAGATGAGAACTTGAATTACCTGCAACCACTACAAATTTGACCTTTGAGTAAGAATTTAACCATAGCACCCACTATCAAACTAAAAAAATATTAACTGGGCATCATGAAAAATACAAAACAAAAATTTAATAAATGCTTCCTTCATTTCCTTCTCACACCCTTTCCACCATCAACTATTAGATCCAAGATTCAAATCTTAAATCTGACAATAAAGAGAACTCCAAAAGCCATTCCCTATTTGTTGGGGTTGGCCCAATGATTTATACAATATATATGCTAATATTTCAATTGAAGTTTTAGAAACAAAAATGTAGAACTGTCAAATATATCAGAAGACATCTTAACAAGATTGATGAAAAGTAACTAAGCAATTCTTTTGATTGACAAGCTTCCCATTCCTCTCGTACAAGAAATTTTTAGATTTTTTTTTACAGTGACCATTTTTTTCACAAGAACAATTAGTTGTTGAAGAAATAAACGTTTAGCTTATTGTGTCAATTCTAATAAGAGTGATGACAGACACTTTGAAACACAAAACTACAAGCCAGCGTAATATCTTACAAAGTGTGTAATTTTTAAGGAAATAGGGATTTGCAAAATTGTAAGCTATTTTTTTGTATAGAAATTTTGTTGATGCAAAGTCGAAATACATTTTATATTGCATGTGGTCTTAAATCCCTTCTCAATTGCGTGCCTTTCCATCTTATGAAAGTTGCTAGGAGCATTAGTTAGGTAATATTGAGGTTCGTGGTTCAATTCTCAAGTCCTCCCTTTTCCTCATCTTTTATGAAGTTTGAATTCTCTTCTTAGACCAATAAAAAAATTAAAAAAAATAAAACCATAAGTGATGGGGGTAATAACATTCTTCATAAACACTTATAAAATCGGTCAATTAATTTTCCATTTTATTGCGATTATCAAAGTATACTTGTGTTCCACTCCATGGATGTAGTATGAACTGGTAAAAAGACAAAAAAACAAACATTCATTTAGTAAGTCAGTAAAAAATCGAAAACCAAATCCACATACCAAGCACACGCAATGTGCACGCATGAACAAAATAATATATCAAGCCAAATTTCTAAATTAGCTTGACATTATCTCCTACAATATGATGTGGCAACTTTTGTTATTATACATCATTAAGTAGTACAAAATCCTAAGAAATATGGCTCAATATGTAACCCAGCCTTGCCACGGAATTCAATTCATGCTAAAATGCAAGTGTCTGTCAAGAAAAATATTGCAGGCAAGAGTTTCATTTAATTAACTAGTTTCTTTACCGTGCATTTGCACAGGCACTTTTTTATGTTCTATAATTTATATTTTTTTGAACAAAAATTGTTATAAAAGAATTTAAAATGCTATTTTATAAAATTTAATATACTAATTCTAAGACAAATGTTAAAATTAAACATATTAAAAATGGTTAATTTAAAACAACCAAATAATTTGTTTCAATCAAACCTTATCCTGTAATTTAATTATGTTTATTCCTATTAATAGTGGCAAGTCAACATTTGATTCTTTCACTACTAAAAAGAATTTTAAAAAGTAAACTAATAGCATGAACTTACTATTTGGCTCAAATTATTAAAAGCTAAGAAAACTAATTTGGGAGAACTTTTACAACTCCATGTTTATATGAATACTACTTTTGTCTAAATCGAATTTGAATGGAGAGAGTATAAAATTAATAGAATATTTTAGGAAAAATGAATTTTTATACAATTTAAAATGGACTTTTCTTTTATTCAAATGGACTTGTATTAGTAATATGCTAAAATTGTGTAATGTAGATTCATTAAAAAACGAAAATTGTCAAAACTTTAGAATTACAAATAAATAATCAAGTATAATAATAGAGATAGAGTGAACGTAATTGAAGAAAATTAAGATAATAAAAATTATGTATTGAACAATTAATACAAATTTATGCGAGGTAGGTTATTAATAGATTTGTTGAAATTTAGGGGTGGCAATTTTCGACACGACCTGAAAACACGACACAAATCTAACACGAAATTAATGGGTTTGGGTTGAGATTTCGGGGGTTCGGGTCAGAATCGGGTCTAACCCGATGAACCCACAAAAAAAAAAAACAGGTCGATTTCGGGTCAACCGTGGGTGACCTAATATGATCCGATATGACCCGTTTACGAATTAAAAATAATTAAATAAACATAAAAATTATTTTATCTAACTAAACTAAGTTATTCTTTTTTTTCAAAGGCATTAATTACTTAATCCTAAATGAATTTATTTAACTTGTGTGAAGTTGAAATTATTATATTTGGACAAATAATATATTATATTATTTTTTACTTTTATACTGTTTTAATTTATTTTATATTTGGTTTGGAATAAAACACTTTTACGGTGTTTAATTTATTTTATATTTGGTTTGGAATTATTTATTTAAATTTTTATTACTTGATTATGTAATTAGTTTTGTGAGAAATTGATTTTATTAGAAATTACAGTGGTAAATTAATAAATTAAAATTAAGTTTCAGATCATTTCGGGTCGACCCGCCAACCCAAAATTTTTGGATTCGTGTCAAGTATCCTGACCCGTTTCAGGTTGGCGGGTCAGGTTGGCGGTCAGCAGGTTTGCTGTTATACTTGGATCTCAACTCGACCCGCCAACCTGAATTCGACCCAATTGCCACCCCTATTAAAATTGACTATAAATAAAAACCATGCTATAAATAAGGAAAGAAATTAATTGTTACCAAAAACCACAACAAGAATAAAAAAATACAAACATTAAAGACATCCACTTGGCAAAAGATAGATAATCCACTTGAGAAAAGGTTAAAATAAACTTAGCAACGTATTAATATATATATATATTTGTGTGTGTGTGTGTGTGTGTGATTCAAATGAGTCAGTTTTTTGTTAGTAGGTAGTTCGTGCAGAATCTGGAATCTAAATTAAAATGTAAGGTACCTCACTAGCTCCCCATGTAGGACTCTTACCATAGCGGAGACAATATGGCATAACAGTATTTGGCTAGCCAAAGCCATAAAAATATAAGATCATTAACATTTATATTGACCTACTCAAAAACTTAATTTTTTTTAAAATAACATAAACTGTTTTGGTAGGTTTCCAAAATCAATAAGGCCTATCTATTTACAATCTTATTCATATTCCAAGGATAAAAACTAATAGTTGATTTTGAAATTGTAATCCGTTGTCCATTCGAGAAACAAACCCAAATGCTTGGAAGTTGGAAGTATAACATAACAAGTTAATTTGACAAATTTAGATGCATCAAACCTTCAAAAGAAGATGGACTTAATCTAGGAGTGGCTCAAATACTTGTTAAGAAGAAACGAGTAACAAAAATACTTGAGATTGATAAAGTGAGAAAATGAGTATGTGTATGCAAATATGCAAATGAATAGAAAAATATAAAATAAGCGAGCGTGTGTGTCTGTATTTTGGCAGTTTCCTCATTCTCAATAAATGACAAGCTCTAAAATGATTTCATATGCACCTCGGTAAGTCCTCTGTACACGGCTGATAAGTAAGAGGCTCTAGCCTCTAGAGTAGTTCCATTCCACCTGACAAAAGCATAAAAATTTAATGAAAGGAAAAGTATTTGCAGTAAAGAAGGTATATAAGTGGCCCTTTAAATTTGAAGAAAGCAAAAAAAATGGACCATTTGAGTTCATCTGCTGCTTTTCATCATGGTACACTTTCAGGTCACAAAATGGAATGTCATTCATCCCATCTGGCACATTCCAACTTGATGGAGATAAATGGAGCTAAGTCCCAAAGGTCACTCACTTAGATTGTAACATACAATCAGCATCCTTTAGTGCTTGAACAAGATGGTTCGTGCGATACTGGTGCTTGGCATTTCTGCTTTTAGCTCTTTCCAAAGCTTGTTCTGCTTTCTTCTCTTCTAGCTTTGACTGAAGCTCACGAACCTTATTCAATAATTCCTCATTTCCAGCATTTCTGTCACTAGCAATTGCAGCTTCAAGTCTCTCCAATCGAGTCTCAGCTCAGCCAAGAGATTTCTTGAAGATTTCTTGAAGATTGTTTGCTGCCATTAGAGTAGATGGAGGCAGCAGCAGCCAAGAGACCAAAGGGACTCAGCCTCAGAAGCTTGCTGGTAAAAGGGTTTCAAGATTTCTTGAAGATTGTTTGCTGCCATTAGAGTAGATGGAGGCAGCAGCCAAGAGACCAAAGGGACTCAGCCTCAGAAGCTCGCTGGTAAAAGGGTTTCAAGATTTCTTGAAGATTGTTTGCTGCTATTAGAGTAGATGGAGGCAGCAGCCAAGAGACCAAAGGGAGGTATCTATATGCTGACGGATACTTCTACATCGTGTTTCGGGAGTCCATAGCAAAAAACCACGTGGATAAGTGCCAAATATACATAATAATCATTTAAACTCATAATAACCAAAGAAAAAAAAATCTTTGAACTCTAATATTCTACTGAAGAGAATATAAAATTACCTGCAACCATTTCATAGCAGCCACTTTTTAATTTGAATTAACTGGGCATCATGAGACACTTAAAAGAAATTAAAAAAAAATGTTTAAATTCTCTAGGTATCTTTTGGCCCAACGATTGGAATGAAATAAAATTAGGGAATAATAAATTTTATAGAGTTCTATTTGGCAAAACACGTAAATCGCACGCCTCCCACCTTCCCTTCAACGGTAGAAGATACTAGCCAACTAGACTACTACTGTATATTACCATTTTATATTATCTCGGTGTCACTTTATCCCCCCTGAACTCAATAAACAGGTACTTTGCCTCCTTACTTTATATTTTAGGATAAAAGTGTCTCTTCTATATTGATTATTATTTTATTTCTTTTTCTGCTTTTTTGCCCTTTTTTTTACTTGTCCCTTTTTCTATATATTTTTCAATGTTTCTCCCTTCTCTCAGGTGATCAACTACTTTCTTCTCTTTATTAGTATTGTCTGTATATTAATTCTAATCTTCTCAAACATATTCTTAATTTACTTCTATCATTTTTACTTTTTTTTGTTAAAAGTGGTAATTATCATGAACTCTATGTTGTAACCAGATATGTGTTATCTATGCACATAGATTATTTCATATATTACTTAAATCGCTATGTATATAGTTTAGAAAAAATTAATTTTTAATAACAATAGTAGCGAATTCACATCTTAAAAACATAGTGATTAATAAAGTGTACATAAAAAATTAAATAAAAGTATTACTTACTTTATTTAATGGGTATACTTTTAAATATTAAGTAATTTAAAGTACTAGTTTGCTAATATCTTTTTAAATAGTCAAATTGCTAATAATATGCTCTTTTTAATTATGATAGGCATATATCTGTTTTCTAATAGTGTAAATAAATAAAATAAGAATGAAATTATAAGTAAAAGATAATTACAATATTATAATAAGCATAAAATTAGTAATAGAATAGGAAAGTGAAACAAAATAGTGACATGAGAGAAGTGAAACGAATAAAATAAAAAATAAAAGAAAGTAATGGAAAAGAAAAACAATAGTGCCTAAAAAAGAAACAAAATAGAATAGTAAAGTCACTTTGGTCTTAAAATATCAAATGGGTGGACAAAGTACTTATTTAATGAGTTCAAAAATGCAAACCGCAACTAAAGTAAAGTTCAGTGGGTTTAGTGCATTTAACCCATATATATATATATATGCAGATAGATGTTTTTTAGGTAGATGTGAATCTTTTGTAATTCAAAATTGGTGAAACAAAGAGATAATTATCCTTAAGACTACATGTTAATGATTTTCCTGATTCACTTTGCTAATGGTTCTTGTCATGAAAATGTTTTGGGACTTATCACTATCCTTTTCTTCCAATCCAACTTTATAATAGCTACGTAAAGACTATAACATTTGCTGTAACAGATGCATATGGCCAATTTTAGATTCCAGATTATCACTTCTGTCATTTGAATCAACATCATATGCTTTCTATCACTAACAGCACATACAAGATTTAATATTCGTGATATAAACTAATATAGGCTAGAATACTTCTTATAGAACATAAGCAATAGATGTATATTACATTTAGGAAAAAAAGAAAACGAGTAGTTGTACACTGAGACTTGAAAGCGTCAGAACCACAAGGAAAGAATGGGACAGTTTAAGGAGAGAACACGTGACTTGCACGCCATCCCACCTTCTTGGCCTGTCCACCAAATCTTCTACTTGAAAGTTCAACTTTTCTTTCTTGATCCGTAATCAATGTATATACACAAAAAATTTGTAAAGCCATAATTTATCTATACAATGCACACGTCTAGCTTATATAAATTACGTTGGTGTATATCTTTTTTCTCTTCTTTTCTTTTTGGAGATCATTGTATGATATGGAGTCTCCACAACTCAATAATTTTCACTTTCAACATTTTAAAGAATACATAAGTGAATGTTTCAAAAGTTTTTTTTATCTGAAAAGAAAAAAAAAAAACTACTCCTATAGAAGTAAAAACATTTAAGAAACCAAGATTTCTAGTAGCTATATTTATCTTGCTAAATGAAATTAAACTTCATATTTTCTGTGTGTATCATCTTTGGACTTGTTAACAACCATTTTGAAGACTTGCAATCACTGAAAGAATATGTTGGAAAAGACTGTGTTGCCAGAGCAGTGGTAGTGTACTGCACAAGAGTCAAAAGCCTGTTGATCACTTCCATGAGTCTTCATTTGGAACAAGATGCTGTGGATTTTTGCTGGGATGGAGGGTTATGCTAGTGAACTGATTGATGGTAGCAGCAGAATGGGTGTGGAGGCTTTTGAGATTCATGTATGCATAGTTAATTGGGATAATTTCAGAAGCCTCCCCTGAGGTTTCTAACAATTTCACTTAACTCCCTTGAAGTTTTCAAAAATTACCACATACCTTCATTATACATTCAAAATGACATACTAGCCTTAACATTCTAATGAAACTCCCTTATGTTCTATGCATATACAAAAAATTGTTTTATAATTTATTTTCCTTTTTTCTTCATTGTTCATTTCTTTTATATTTAGTTGGAAAAAACCAAAAAAATTATCAATGTTGTCCCTGACCTCTATCCTGATCAAATGTCAAACTAGTAACATTGTTTTGGATAACTTCTACTATCATCCAACTTTTTTGCAGCTCTTATTTGTTTTTTTTTTTTATCAAAATCAAGAATAAATTAACAATAACCTAAAAAACAATGGCCCAAAAATCACTTACCAAACTATGATAGTTCCACCACTTAACTAGTCCACAAACTCTAAAAAAAATCAAGATGTGATTTTTTTCTCTATCTTACAAAGAATCTACATCTCCAATAAAATCAGTATGAAAAGTAGTCTATTAAAGTGATAGATTTATTGTTATAGTTTGATTATCAAATAACAAATATTGTTATGAAAATTTTTGACACTTTTTTTTTTTTGTAATTGTACAAAATTACTTTAAATTGTTTTAGAAGAATAAATTAAATTTTCTATGATCAAGGGGCATTTTAGGGTATTCATTAAATTTTTTTATCCTATTTTAGGATTTGGTTAATCGAAAGTGTCAAATCAAGGGAGGTGAGTATAATTTTTTAAAACTTTGAGGGAACTAAGTGACATAGTGGGAAACCTCAAGAGAGATTTCTGAAATTATCCCTAGTTTAATCCTGGCATACAATTCAAATGCCATTGAATAGAGTTTTCAGACCTCACATTTCTGGATGCTGTTTCAACTTATTGTCTTTCTACTTGCAATTACACATACACACTGAGGAAGATGACTCCACAAGATTTATGAAAAGTTTCCCACTCCTTTCTTTCAAGAAATACTCTGTTTTTTTCCACAATAACCATTTTTCTGACAAGAGCAATAAGTTGTCAAAGAAATAAGCATCTAGCTTATTTATCAAGTTTTAATAAGAGTGATGATGGACGGTTTGAAATGCCAAACTGCAAGCCAAGTATAATATCCTACAAAGTGGGTAATATTCAGGGGAATAGAGATTTTCGGAGGTTTTAAATTATCTTCTATTGGGATTTTGTTGTTGCCAAATGGAAGTACATTTTAAAATGCATGTAATCTTAAATCCTTTTACATAACTTGAGTGATTCAAATTTATTTTAAGAATTAAAACAATCCTCGAAATTTACTTACATTGATCCCAAGTTGAGCGTTAAAATAAACATTCTTGTCTATTGAAAAGGAGGAAAGAGATTGAATTATTATAAAACTAGAATATATTTTTTTGTGTAGGGTTGTTATGGTTATGAATTGTAACCTTCTAACCTACGGGCAATTTCCACCCCATGAAAATTGCTTTTTCCTATAGATGCCAAAAGCTCAGAGTCATCATCTAACTACAAGTAGAAAGCATAGGTGATGAGGTAATTACATTCTTTGTAAAAACTTATAAAAAAAAGAGTCCAATTATAAGCTCCATATATATACCTTATATTGATTCTCCTTTTGTATTGCCATTATCAAAGTAGCCTGATGTTCCACAGCACGAATGTTCTATGAACCCCTAGAGTGTAAACTGGTAAAAAGACCAAAACAAGCGTTAGTGCATTAAATCCGTTAAAGACTAAGTAGAAATCTACATACCAAGCACACGCAAGGCGCACGCAACAACAAAATGACATTAAGCCAAAAATGTATCCGATAGATGTTTTCGCCAAATCCCTCGAATCAGTTGTGTGTGTGTGTGTGTGTGTGTGGTAAGTATATGACGACAAACTATATGTGCACAAGTATCAAACATTTCTAATTAATAGCAGGCATATATCATTATAATTATTCAAGCCCAAAATAAGAGAAAACATTAACTCTCATATTCTACCGATCGAAGACAATTTTAACTATGATGTGAGAAGATGGGAATTCAAATTACCTGCAACCAGTAGAAATTTGACCTTAGAGTAAGAATTCTAAATCATAAAGAACCACGACATAATTCAAGAAAACTAGATATTACCTATGCATCATGTGACACCCCAAGAAAAAGATTGAAATATGCTTACAATATGTAGGTTTTTTCAGCCCAAGGATGCGTATGAAATGAAATTAAGGAGCAATGAAATGTTAATAGAATTATACTTGGCTGAGAAAGGTTCGTTGTGCTGAAGCTACTAGCTGATTAGGTTACTATCACTACAGTCGTTTACTAGCTGATCAGGTTAATTTCCAGTGCCATATTTTATCACGAAAAAATATGGACATCTACATACATTATCTGAAGGGAGAATTCGCCCAACACACATGTCGCACGTTCGAGGCAAGTTAGCGACACAACTAAAAGAAAATCATGGAGATCAAAAATCTGGAGACTGAAACTTAATTATGGTTTTTCTTTTTTTCATTTCTCTCTTATTGATAGTAGTTGTCCACTGGGTGGAAGAAGATTAAAAATTAATCTTGTTACATTTCTGAAGAACCATTGCAGTATGGGGTCAACACAAGTCAATTATTTGACTACACTTTATAAAAATAAATGAATCCTCCAAAGTTATTAAAAAAAAATTACTACTATCCAAGCTAGCAGCCTAGCAAACAAATCAAAAGTAAGAAACAAAAAATAATAATCTTGGAACATATGTCAGGAAGCTTTACTAAAACGAACTAAGCAGTTCTTTTCACCCATGAATTTCCATCTCCTCTCTTTAAAGAAGTACTCCATCTTTAGATCCTGACATAAGATTTCCATTTTCTTCTTGTTGTAATACAACTTCCCAGCAGAGATGACAACAGAATCCCTCATTTCCACATCGAAACTTAGTCTTTTTCTTGTCACTTCCATTCCCATGTCATCAATAGCATTTGTTTCTTCAATCTGTAACCAAATGTTTGGGGAGGCTACAGCAAACTCGACACTCTGGGTTGTCTCGTTCATTTTTGTTCAGAGAAAAAGTCTCCAAAGAAGAACTTGAAATCTTATGACCATTGTAAAACAAGGACATATTCAAGTGCAAAACCACAAACTCGTTAACAAGTTGCGGTTTTTGACCGTGAATCCCATCTTATATTGAGTGGAATTCGATATATCGAACGAGTTAAAGTGGATAATTGGTACTCTTGGACGAAGAACGTACCACACAGCTAAGGTGCATGCACTAATTGCTATTACGAGCAAAATTAGTGCCCATATCATGCAACGTAGTAACGGCCTTGCCTTGTTAAGCCCAGAAGAAGTTAATGAATGTGGTGTGAAATGCAGAGTAGAAGTTCGTAATTCGTGCAGCTTCAAGATCAATGGATGCCATATTTCATATGAGAAAATATTGTATCACTAAGAGATGGTATATAAAAAAACATGTAACACGAATGACCTGAAGGACTGTTACTAAAGATTTGTACCTCTGACAATTAAGTAAATAATTTGATCGCATGAGGGAGTGAAGAAATCAGGTGAATGAGTTCAAGAATGTTGGAGACATATATATAATTGTATATATATGCTAAAGTGCAACGAGTGGATTAAGGTTCCTGTGAAACTTCCTGTGGCGGCTTTTGTTGATTAGAAATGATGAAAATGCCATGAAAACGACGTTTCAATTTTTCTTGATTGGGGCAAGATCCATTGAGCTGCAGGCAAAAGTCAAAGTTAAACCGTGTATACGTGCTTCTGTTTCTATCGTGGTTAATGCTGACATGAAAGGGCACCATGCATGGGACTCGTCTTTTTCACACTTTGTATGGATGGTCGGTTGGCGGGCAGACCGAGATCCTTTGTCCAATATTTTGTGTCCACTTTTCTGTCCGATATAAAATTACGTAGTTTCACTTATTATATCTGCTGATGTAGCACATAAAAAAGAAAGGTTGTTTGACTGCCTTATGCTTCTTCTTCTTTCTTCTTTTTTGAGTTTCCTTTGTTTACACAACTTTGTTACAATTCCTAAAACCCAATTGCGACCGTTACAATTCCCAAAATCTGTTGCCACCATTTTCTACCTAGAAGACGCAGGAAGTTCTTCAACAAAATAATTTTTTTTCTTTTTGGTGTAAGTGAAAGCAAACAATTTTGGGAACCTCTGTCCAATAAGGCAGCCAAACAGCCTTTCTTTTTTATGTGCGATATAATAAGTGGAACTACGTAGTTTTGTATCGGATAGGAAAGTGGACACAAAATATTGGACAGAGGATCCCGTCTGCCACCAGACGGGATCCTCTGTCCAATATTTTGTATCCACTTTTCTGTCCGATATAAAATTACGTAGTTCCACTTATTATATCTGCTGATGTAGCACATAAAAAAAGAAAGGTTGTTTGACTGCCTTATGTTTCTTCTTCTTCCTTCTTTTTTGAGTTTCCTTTGTTTACACAACTTTGTTACAATTCCTAAAACCCCTATTGCGACCGTTACAATTCCCAAAATCTGTTACCACCGTTTTCTACCTAGAAAACGCAGCAAGTTCTTCAACAAAATAATTTTTTTTCTTTTTGGTGTAAGTGAAAGCAAACAATTTTGGGAACCTCTGTCCAATAAGGCAGCCAAACAGCCTTTCTTTTTTATGTGCCACATCAGCAGATATAATAAGTGGAACTACGTAGTTTTGTATTGGATAGGAAAGTGGACACAAAATATTGGACAGAGGATCCCGTCTGGTGGGCAACCAGGCTCGGGTGTGTTCGAATTGCCTACCGATTTATAAGAATTCTTATAAATAATCTATGATTTTGGGACATGCTCTGATTTGTATTGTTAATCGGAATCGAGCCACTTAAACTTCTAATTACAACAAAAAATCAGGAAAATGGGACAATAATAGTTGTAAGATCGATTAGCGGTCAATACAAAAATTGAATTGTAAAATCATGGTAAATAATTTTAACAAAATTAACATGTACAGGTGATCAATACATGATTATTACATCACTTTTACAATTGTAACAAGTTATTTATGATGAATGATCATATATTTAAAATGTTATACATGATTCATATCCTTCATGATTTACTAAACAATTAATATCAAACTTAGTGTTACACGTTATATTGAACAAGTAACACGAGTGTTTTAAACTAGAGAAATGTTTGATCGCACCCCTCTTTTTGTTAATCGCACTCATATTATCATTATATCATATGATTTTTGTTTATTAAACTATATGATAAAACAAACAATAAGAGTACAATTAACAAAAAGTGGAGTACGATTACCTTAAACTAAATGAACAATAATAGGGCCTTTGTACAAAAAAAAATACTAATTGTGTAACAAAAAACTCACTACTTTCATCAACCACCCACGGTAGATAGATTTGATGATTAACTATATAAATTCAGTGTTACACGTTGTATAGCAATTGTGTGCTAAAAAAACCCAAGGCCTTTCATCCACCACACTGCAGATAGGTTTGGTGACAACTTGCGTCGATTTTTTGCAGCATTCTTTGTGGGCGATTGACCTTTCCTGGATTCCACGGTCCGTGGACTATGGAATCAATCACCAGAGCCGCAAAGGACATACGCGGATGCTTGCAGACGTGCCTAGTACTCTTTCTCAAGTGTCCAAAGATCAATACTTCCCCTCGTTCAGTTGTCAATTAGGAAAACACCAAGTCAACACTCAAACACGTGCAAATTTGAAACTTTTCCAAGAATATCGTGGCATGCAGAGAATGGAGGCCTATGTTTGGGTTGCTTCTAGTGTGCAAAGTGCGAATTTCTTCCTACAATGGGCAGAACCACTAGTACAATCACAACAACTCTGCGTGGGACCATTGTGAAAAGCTTACGAGTCCACATAGGCTTAGGCAACCGATAGGCAATCATAGGTGAATTACGTAGCAGACGAATGTGCGACTTTCTAAAGGACTTTTCTTTTAAGGACTTTTTTTTATACTAAATTGCATATATGTCTATACATTAGATTGGGTTGATAAATTAATCATCATCTAGGTAAATGCTCAATTAGGAGAACATAAAGAACCGAGAGACAATAGACATTAAATGCCAAATTGCTTTTCTCAAAACATGAATCCGATGCCATCATTTTCTAATTTTAATAATATTTAATTTCTATGCGTATGATTGTAAAAAATTCCTTCAATTTCTCTTATGATGGCCAACTTTATTGCTGAACCAAGTAACTAAAACTAATTATTTACTGAAAGTTTATTATTCACTCTCACTATTATTAGTTAATGATAATGGGTTTTTGTTGAACCCATGAAATGTTTGGTAGTAACTAAAAAAATATAGGTATACCTTTTACATTTTTTCCCTTTTTCCTACATCTTTTTCTTCAAAATTATCTTCACTCTTTCAATTTGTTCTAGTATTTTTTTTAATTTAATATTATACTGGTGTACATGACATTTATAAGCGTATGCAAGTAATTAAAAGGGTTATTATCACTTTATCCCCCTTAAATTATATCACTACTAGCAGTTTACTCCCTAACGTGATCTTTTGGTCACTTAACCCTCATAAATAATTTAACTCAACATGTCAATAAATCTTGAACAAAAATACCCTTTTATTCTATAGCATTACTACATTATTATTGTTACTTTATTTCTTTAAATTATAGTGATACAATCGCTTTAATTCCTAACATTATTTTCTAGGCATTTTACCTCATTGTTAATCTAACTAGTATAGTAAAAAAAAATTTAATGTATTTACCTTTTTTATATATAATTAAAAATAAAAAAGTTGGAATGGTTGGTTAGTCTTCATTTTTTTCATTTAAAAGATCCCAAAACATAAAACTAAAAGGGTTTTTTTTTCAAATTTATTTTTCACACTTATTAATACTACGAAAAGAAAAAAAGATAGGAAAGAAGAAAATAGAAAATTAGATTTTGCAAAAAAAAATAAAGAAGATTCTAACATTATCGTATTACTTTAAAGTTGTCGGTATTAGAATTGGAATTGAGTGATAAACAAAAAAGTAAAATGATTTTAAAATAATAACAATATTTAATTCTTTCTTATTTTTATTTTTTGAAAAAAGAATTGACCTCTCTCTCTCTCTCTCTCTCTCTCACACACACACTCTCGCTCCCCCTTTTAATCTTTATATATATTTATTTTTCATTATTGATAAGATTACCAAGGAAAAAGAGATTAATACTTGCCACTCTAAATTTTTTATTATTCAAAGATGAGAGTATTTTCTTCTAAAATTTATGATTATTTTATCTACAATCTCAATTCTAGTTTCTTGAAGTACTATGTTAATTAAGTTTATGATTACTCATCTACAAATTCGATATTAATTTAAAAGTCACCATATTACATATAAGATTACTTATCTAATTTCTAAATTTAAATTAAAATCTACTAGATCAATTATGTCATGATTCTGGTTTCTTGAAGTACTGTGTTAATTATGTTTCTAATAAACATCTATAATTTTGATTCTAATTAAAAAGCTACTATCTATTCAACATATAAAATTAGAGAGATTGCAGTTAGTGTAAACTTTTTATATCATTTTTCAAATTTTCTATTTTATCCTTAAAGAAAAACTAATTTTTGCTCTGACTACTTAGTCACATTTTGCCAATATAACTACTGTAACTACTCTAACAATGTTTGTGTTTGGGGGGAGTGATGGGTTGGGTGGTACGGGGGGAGGGAGTGTAAGCATGAGGTCTCGGGTTCGAATTCTCTTACTTACACTAAAAATAAATAAATAAATAAAATAAAATAAAAAAACAATGTTTGTGTTTTAAATAATGTGTTGGGTCTCATCTCCTTACTGTGCATTTGTTTGGATATGTATATTAATTTGAACACGAGATTGTAATTGACATTTGTTATGGATTTGCTATTATAAGATAATCCATATCACAACAAAATCTTTTAATTTAGCACTTACTTTTAAGAGTAAATTTTGATTTTTACTATAATTGGTTATCCTTATCATTAGATAATGTTAATATTTAAAAATTCTCAAATTTTGACACTATTTTACTAGTCAAATTTGTGATTTATTGTCTGTTATGTCCAGTACAACTAGTTGTAGAGTTAGAATTTAAGTTGGTAACTATCTAGTTATTTCAATAGTTCAAACGTTCAATCTCTGAAATTTTTGTATTATGTGATTTATGTTTATGATTATTTTATCTATAATCTCAATTCTAGTTTCTTGGTGTACTATGTTAATTATATTTATAATTACTCATCTACAAATTTGATATCGATTTGAAAGTCACCATGTTGCGTATAAGATTACTTATCTAATTTCTAAATTTAAATTAAAATCTACCACGTCAATTATGTCACGATTCTGGGTTTTGTTGTAATTCTATGTTAATTATGTTTCTAATTATTCATCTATAATTTTGATTCCAGTTAAAAAGCCACTATCTATGCAATATAAAAAGTTAGAGGGATCGCAGTTAGTGTAAGTTTTTTAATGTCATTTTCTAAACTTTCAATTTTATCCTTAGGGAAAAACTTTTAATTTTTGCTCTAATTACTTAATCACGTTTTGCCAATATAACTACCCTAAGTATTGTAATTACTAAATTACTATAACCTTATAAACCAAGATTCTTCCATAAATTTATAATAAATGTATTTTTGTAAAAAATAAAATTTTTATAAAATTAATTCATTTTAATTATTTATGCATATAATTACTCATCTACATCAACTAATAATTAAATTTAAACAGTCATAACTCTTTTGTCAAGTAAGCATTTATAGTTTAAGATTGAAGTGCACATGGCTTCATTTCCACATGTCTCCAAGGATTTATTGCATTTGGCCAATTTGGACTGGGGAGCTGCTCCCCAGTTGATGCCAATTTTTTGGGTGCAAACAAGTGCCCATAAGTTGTTGAGGGACTTGTATTTTATTTCCCCTATAAATACAATGGGACCCATAATCAAACCCTTCTACCCGGTATTGAGTAGTTCATTTAATTGCTGCATCCTGCCCGGCCCCACAATGATGTCTTGGCCAAATTTCCTTTGCTCTTCCCACCATCCACAGATGAGTCAGCTTTCCACCATAGATGAAACCCTATGTTTGGACTTAACTCGGAAGTAATAAGTTCTCAAACATGGAATTTTGGCACTACAGGTCGAAGCAGGTGCATCTTGGTTAAAAAGTGTAAAACTTCGAGCTGGAATGTTCAAGAACCCTTCATGTTTTAATGATCCTGAGATTAGTCCGGACAATATTCTTGATTTTCAAAAAGTTGTGTATTTAATGATCCTGAGCCATTCAAGCATTTTGTTGACACTTCAAATTGTATATCTTATGACTGACATTTGTAAATTGTCCGAGAAAGCAAATTTTGTCTTCTCAACTGCATTGGCTTATGTAATGTACCAACCAACACAGTAACCTCTAAAACAATGCAACAACATGGAAGTCTGCTCAAGGAAAAGATTTGCCCAGATTTAGCTGAAAGCAAATGGAGGGAGATATTAGCCTGCGCGTGCAAATGAGAATGGATGTAACAGTACATCTGCACAAAGCAATTTCAAGATTTCTTCTGAGGATATCCCTTCGGGTGATACAAGAAGGAACAGTACTTCTAATCTCGCTAACAGGATAACAATATGATGTTCCAAAAGATACCCTTACAATTTTCTGGAACAAAAAATTATTGGGTTTATATTGTTGCCACCATGTACAAAATATTGCACCGAAAGAATTCCAATTAAAAAGAAGATAAAAACATGTATCAAATCTATGTAGAAAGCTTTTGGTGGAAGTTGGAGAATGCCAAGTCTTTGGAGCCCGATGAACATGCAAGGAATTAGAAAAAAAAGAAAGCTCCTACCAGCAGGGTTTTGGCTAATTGTTCATGACATCCGTCCTGAGTCTTCAAGCATCATCCCTTTGAGACTCTTAGCTAACCAGATTGCTGTCTCCCTTGGAGAAACCTTATCTTTTCCGAAAGGTTTTAGAACAACAGCAAGCTCTTCTAGTCTATTATGCTGAAGCAAATCTGCAGACAATTCTAGGAGCCCTTCTAGTGCCTCTGCCCTCTGCCGGAAAGATTTGACATCCAAAGTTTCCTTTGCTGGTGTTGTTGGGACTTCCTCCTCTGCTACAGGAGAATTCATTATTGCTGGTTCTGAAGAACCTAACTTTGGAGCTGGAGTGAAGTGATTGGTTGGAGCTTTCACGTCCACTTCTTTAGTGTTTGCATTATCTGAGAGGTTTGATTTTAAACTCAGAGTCTCAGAGCAACCAGGAGATTTTGGTGTAGTGGCTAGGTTTTTAATATCAACATCATCTGTCACCACATTTATCAGCTTCCCCACATCTAAGTTTCTATCCACTGTATCAATCACTGGTTGATCACTTCCAACTCGGAAGCTGCTATGCCGAATGACGTGAATCACATCATCGAAAGCTGGTGGAAGATGATTACCAGTTGGTTTTTCGATAATGACATTTTGCTGAACCGTTCCCATATCTGACAGCAAATTTTTTTGGCTGGATGGCACAGGATAGATACCAAGAGTAGTGCTCTCAGGTACTGAAAGTTGGAGTTCCTTTACCATGAACTTGTCATCACCACTGGATGCAGATGGGTGGATTGCTGGAGTTGAAACATCAGGCCTATCACTTGACCTCTTAACTGAGGCTTCATCTTTAGAAGGAAGCAGCTCTTCAGAATGCCGAAAGGGAATCTCCAAATCTCCAGTTGAATTCAGTTTGCTGTTATTAGCAGCATTATCCATGCTTTGATGTCCGACATGCTCCTTTGGTGTTTCCACTAAGCACGCTACAGATTTGTGTCTGACATGCTGCTGTGGTGTTTCTACTAAGCACGCTACAGGTTTGTTTTCAAACCCATGATTCTCTCTAGAAGAATTTTCAGGCATGTCAGAGTATGAGGAACCGACTGAACAGCTTGGCCGTGATTCTAAACTACCAGTCTCAGTCGTGTGCTCCTGATTCCAAAATATCTGCGCTGCTAAATTAATGAATGGAGTTGTCCCATCATCACAAATCTCGAATGCTTGGATTGACACAGAAGAGGATGCAGAATTGCTGCTCTCCGTAGGAGCTCCTTTAGATGCCTTGTGAGTTTGCTGCAAAGTTCCCCTAGAAACACATGTCATGCAGCCATTAGGCCCTAAATCAGGACTCCTCTCGGGATCTTCAGCAGTCTCAGATGGAACAATCTTATTACTCACAGGAACAGGAGCATCAAGTCCAACATTTTTCATCCTTCCAGGGCATGATGACCGTCTCGCTAGATTTGGAGGAGTTTTTTGTCTTGGCCTCAGAGGAAATCCATCTTCAGGAATATTCTTTACAGGAAGAGGAGGGATCACCTCATGTCTTGGTCTAGTCTTAGGGGTGGAATCAGAAACAGGTAACTGCAGAGAAATGTCATTAATACGAATAACAAGGTATGCTGATACCAATTGTAATGCAAGATACAGCTAGTACCTGATGCTTCAAAGATTGCATCGCAGGCCGTTTGACAGATTCAGAGCCGGCCTTAGCTGTGACAGGAGATGGCATATCTGTGTTTCCTTTTAAACCTGGTGTAACTGAACTAGGTCTGGGGATTTTGGGAGGTGCTTCAATATTAGTTTTCTGTGTACATATGCCACCAACCTTTGTTCGGTTTCTCATGGGAGAACTGTTTTCTCTGGCTTTTCCTTCTTTAAGAGCCATCATGATGTTTCTTATCATCCTTGGCTGCTTGACTTCAGAATTACATCTCTGCTCATCAGGGAAGGGTTTAATCATCTCAGCATCCTCAACATTCATGGTGCATATGTCGGATCCATGTGGTTCATCACCTGGATGAAGCAGCCCAGAAGAAGAATCATCATCAACAGAAGCCAAGTCTGCATCACTGGTTCCTTTTTCACAGTTGTACACCACGGCCGGAACATTTCTTTCGGTTGACAGCAAACTATCTCTATCACTGCATGAGCTGTTACTACTTTGGCTTTCAGCCATATTCTTCCGAGAATCTCGAGTGGTAAGAAGTTTCTCAGGATGGTTGGCAGGAGCATGTGTGAAGGATACGCGATATTGGTCAACATACGCCTGTAGATACGGGTGCTTTAGGATTTCAGATGCCTGCAAAATATTGTGATCATGTAGTTGTTATTACATCCTGATGAAAACTGCATATCAAAATTGTCTTCTATAGAAGATTACACTTGGCCGATGTTCAGGATTCTTTCTTAGCATGCCCTTGATAAGTGTTTTCCTGAGAAGGAAACAGGAAATGTTATTCTCTGCGAAACAAGGCATGATCAAGTATTGCAACACAATGCAACATAATACACCAAATAAAAATAAGATTGAGATAAAATTTTCAGGGAAGCTGAGAAGATCAAAATATCATCTCATCTTCAGAGAACTGTGACATAGAAAAGCTCTTTCCAGTTCATACTGTTCAGACAAGAACAAACTGTGATAATCAAGTTCAAATGCTGTTCAGACATCACGGGCTATTCAGGAATTTATTTACATCAAGAGTATGAGCAATTATGAACAAACATCAACTTGTATCCACAAACAATATACTAGACAATGAATGTAATAGCTTCCTAGGAAAACCACCCAGGGACCTGGAAGTGCAAATACTTGCTCATAAAAGCAAACAAAGCGTAACAAATATCAATGAATATGAAAAATGTAAGCAACTATACATAAGTGACTGCATGACTGCTCGGTCACATCGCCCACATATGCTGAGGGGATTCCAATATAGATAAATGACTAAGTGATTCATAAAGGAGTATGGGTTTAAGATGTTCACAACAATATTGATATTTGAGTAAACAGCAGAAGCCAACTTACAAGGATGGAGAGTAACAAGAAGGCAAAGGACCTATTGATGATCTGTTGATCTTACTAATCAATCCGGCCATGTCCTGAAACACAGCATCATGCCAGAAAAAGATCAACAAGGAATCCATGCAAACAGAAAAAGCATTAAAATTAGGAAATTGCAATTTTTTGCGCTAACGTCGAGTCTATTAATTCTTAAGTTATGTCCAGTAGGAAAGCGGCACAAAAAAGCCAGTTTACTTACTTAAAAGACAAGAAGAAAGAACAAAATGCAGACAGCAAAAGTCCTCTTTTAAAAGTACATCCTTTATCTTCCAAAAGTTTCATAAATTAAAAAGAAAATGATACAATGAAATTTAAATTTAGGCCGATCCTATAAGGAGTGTTAACAGCTTAAAACATCTGGGCAAAGGAATCGCTGATGACCTCGTCAAACAGAGAAATGGTTGATAAGATTACAACAAATAGCAAGTGAACAGTTGAAGTTCCATGTAGCAGTCAATTAGCACAGTCCAAGTACAAAAGGATATGGCAACTTTCAATGAGAAAAACTCTGGTCTGCAAAGTTTCACATGAACCAGCCAATCACATAACCGCCGAAAAGGTTTCAATGGAATTAATTGGATAATAGTTCTAGGGCTATTATCACACAAGAAGCTCATTTTATTGACAGGATTGGATAACAGAGAGTGACAAATACATCAACAAGGAACTGAAGGAAGTCACCAAAGTGTCTCAGTTTAGTATGACCTCCCCAAGCTTTGTACAATAGAATGAGGTAATGTCCAACTTTCAAATAATCCTGTGGTTGGCACCAAATTAACAAAGATCTCCAGCAACAAAAACACCTTCCAAACTTAGAGTCAAATCTGTCAATTACCATCTGCACCAGACTATAATACCCAATATCGCTAATGTCTGGTTACACTACAAAGGACATTCGCAACATCAGACCACCATTTCCTATCCTGCACAACCTTCATCCCATGGCAACAGCAATAAAGTTTCAACAATTTTTTTTGCAGTGAAGAAGAAAACAGAAATCCACTACATCTGCAGAAGCTTAAGTCTTTGTGGTGCATAAGACTTCATACAAACATCTACATTGGTATAAAGACAGACCTGCACCAGTTTAAAACAAAATATGTCCTGCTCACTGCACATACGGAAGCCATTTTTTCTGGTTGGCTAGTTGGTTCTTATTTTCATCTGCTGGAAGAACACCAAAGAAGCATCTTCGCAGAGCCAGTTTCCTAGTCAAGACCCAGAAGGTTAACTGTTGCTGTAACCATAACCATCGGAATCGGGCTTTTGAGAACCTATTTCAAAATATCATAAGATAAGAAAAAGAGCGCCCAGCCCAACGAGTCCCATGCTTTTCCTTGGTCAACAACCAAAAAAGGTGATTTCTAGTCTACTCCTTCACTACTACTCCTACAGGCTTGGTGGAGTTAAGCTGTCTGGAAGGAAGCATTTTTTATTGATTATGATATGGACCCTAGGTTCTTGAACTTTTTATCCGAAATGGCTCAGGACATTTTCACCATATTTGGGGTTGCATATCTTCAGCTCATAGTTCTTATCGTATTCAGGGCGGGTCGCCTTCGCAGTTTAAATGAGGAGAACATGACCAAAAGGCTGGGGCACCCTTGTTTCAATACCATCAAATCACAAATTCAGGATAAGATAGAGTTACTACAGCTTTACTATGGTAATATGGAGCTTCCATCTGGTCAGAGGATTCAAGACGTTGCGACCCATCTACATCAGGATTCTGATTCCATGGAACAACTTCTGACTATTTTAAGAAATCTAACCGAATTGGGACTTCAAAGTAACAGATGCTATGGCAGAAATAACCTACAGCAGGTTTAAGTCTTCACAAGTTGATCCTACTGGCTTAATGTGAGAGTTATTGAAGTTGAAACCAGTTCCACAGGTAGTAATCATCCCCTGCAACATTGGGTAGCTCCATTGATCACAGCTGGCAGATGTGAAGAGAATCTTCTTGGGAGTGGTGAGAAGGCAGAGAATGGTCAAACTAAGAGTGGCAACTGGAGAGGGTTGAAGCAGTGGAATAGTAGAAGACCAGAAGAGTCGGCAGGAAGGTTGTGGAAATGAGAATGGGAACGAAAGTGGCAGCAACAATCAGAGGGAGCAATAAAGATAGCAATGAACAGAAAGATTATTTTGGAAATGGAGGTCAGAAATCTATTCAGGAAAGAAGATTCAAGCTTTTAGAGTTACATAAGATGGCAGATGCAGGATTATGCCATTAATATGGAGTACTTATCACCTAAATATTGATTAAGCACTATAGGATCCAAAAACCAGTTCACCTGATTGTAAACAAAACAAGCCCTAAGAAACTAACGTTTTATGCTGCATGGACACCTAAGAAAAGCTGTATATCATTGGTTTTATGCAAGATCAAATGTTTCTAATAGTAGAATTTTCTATTCCATCCCTCCATCATCCAATAAGATTCAGAACTATTAATTCATAATTAGTCGCTATTATGTTCCAACTGTAATTCGCAGTAGATTGATCAATGGCAGGATTGAACTGCAAAAAGAAATGCTTTTAAAAAAATAAAAATAAAAAAATAAAGAGGATTATCAGTAAAAGAAGGCTAGATGTCTTACAAAAGCTTTAAATGCAGGCCGGTGAGCAGCCATTTCATACATACAACAACCTGTTCCAAAAAGAACAATAACAATTTCAAGACTAAAAAGAGAGGAAAAAATTTTGTAGAAAGAGATAACAAGAAGTACATGCTAGATGTCGAGTCTGATGACAGCTACTTAACAAAGTAAATGTTCAGAATTGACAAAAGTTCAGAATTGACAAAAGTTAGCCAAATACTAATTGAAAAACTCAGAACCAAGTAAAACTTCAAAACTCGGGTACACATATTGTGAATCCAACAAAAGATGTTACTATTTCTTTCCAGAATAACTCAAACTATGTAAAAATAAAATAAATATAAAAGCCTTAGATATTTTTCTTTTTGCCTCAAGTGAATAACCATCTCCTCGACTGAATACCTTAAAGAACTAGCGAAAATGCTAAGACTTACTCAAAAGTAAACCAAAAAATTAACTTGACTAGTTCTGTCTAATTCAATCCACTCCATTGGGAAGTAAAGGAAATTTGGAAAATCTATAACCATGCACATCTCTATATGTGATAATAAGCTTTTCATAATATACATAGAAAGTGAAACTCAAATGGCAAGGAGAAAGTATATGCTTCATTTCTTCGACTCTAGTGCTTGATTACCAATCAAGTCACCAACAAAAAGAGCAGTACTAATAACGCCACTAGTGTCAGAATATTTTGATGATAATTGCATCTAATAACAAGTCACAGGAAGAAATACATAGCTTTTTGCATTGAGTTAAATACAAATGCTACGTTGCAAGGAGAAAGATGGAGCAAAATTATGTACCAACCTAACGACCAAATATCGGATTTGAAACCATATGGAATATCAGCAAGAAGTTCAGGGCACATGTAATTGGGAGTCCCAACTACCTGGGTAGAAAGAAACATGCAATTGGTAAAACATCTTTGACACTTAATCACAGAGAAAGCAGTTGAAATATAGCAGTTATAGCTTAATTCATTAGAAAGTGCCAGATGAATTCAGATTAGCCACAATGAGCCAAGGCTGAAATTCTCTAACCAAATCCCTGCTACATGCTTATAAGTCATTTAAGTTTAACCAAGAACTCATTGTAAGACAACTAAAGTAAAACGATACTTAGATCATTTCTCTTGAAAGGAAAATCCTTGTAGAAAAGTGCATTATTTGTCTCTTCAAATTATAGCAGGTATCCTAAACATGCTAGTAAAAAAAGGTTGATTTCTAAAAAGACAATCAATAGATACAAAGAGAGATACATACTGAAGAAGCCAAGTCATCAGCCTTCAAAGTTTTAGCAAGTCCAAAATCCCCTGGACAAGAATGACAGTTTCCAATATAAAAATCAGTATAAAGGTTTATACAAATTGAGCATGTCATTCAATATTCAATTGAGAAGGCTGAACTCACCAAGACGAACATCTTGATCTTTTGTGAGAAAAATGTTAGAGCACTGCAAGAAGATGGTGCACAAATAAGTCATAATCTCAACATAAATTCCTAATAGCCCAAAATTTCAACTGGTACTGGTGTATATACTTTAAGGTCTCGATGCAGGACAAAGTTGGAGTGCAGATATTCAACTGCCAACAGTAGTTGAGTAAACCACTTCAATAGTTTCTGCATGATCCACATTGTCAGAAGTAGTCAGATAACATAGATATAATTACCAAGCATATCTCAAAGTTACTGAAATTCTAAGTTAAAATTTATCTTCTTAAAGAATATTGAAATATGTTGCACATAACTCAATAACAGCACCACCCCTTTATGTGTTGTGATTCAACAAAAATCATTTTCCCAACTAAAAAAGTGAAAGGAATACCTCTTCCGGGAAGTATTGCCCATTTGATTTCTTCATGAGTTCAGCCCTGATAAAGAGGTATGCATAAAGAGAATTTAACTGTCAATATCAGAAATGACGTGAACACTAAAACCGATATAGGATTCATTTTCAGTATAAAACTTACATGTCACCACCTTCACAGTAGCCAGTAACTATGCAAACATAACAACCCTACATTATGAACAAACATTGCATCAAAAACAGCGGATAAAGTACTAGCAACAATAACCAATGACCAAGTATAGATTTCATGATTCATCTCACCTTCTCCACCCATGCCTCCTTGAATTCAACAATATATGGGTGCTGAATTCTAGAAATTAAAGCCATCTGCATGTCCAAATTGGCAAAATGTCGATTATCAATTTCACCTCACCTTACCCACATATTAACCAGCAGATACACGCAACTAGAGAGGGCGCAAAACTTAAAAGTTTGGAGCAAACGGGAAATAAATACGCGAAGAGCGTTCCAAATTCAACCAATATTGCAATAATCAATTGTTTCGCCAAAAAAAAAAATTCAATCATTTTCATTTCTCTTCACCCCCCCCCCCCCCCTCACACCCAGGAAGTGTACCTCTTGATGAGCAGATCTTCTGCAACGCTCAGTTTGTCGAGCTAATCGAATCTTCTTCAATACATACCTAAAATGAATATCGACACAATCCAACAAAAGATTTTGAACAGATACTCCAAAAATCAATCTACATTACAGAATATATAGAAACAACAATAAATTGACAACAACCACATTGCACCTACCTCTTTCTCTCCAGCTTATGATTGACTAAAATGGCTGCTCCAAAAGCCCCTCTGCCAATCTGCTCCATGATCTCATACTGATCCATTCTTGACTCCATTCTCAAACCTCCCAAATCCACTCAAAAAACAATCTTACTCCAACTAAAAACACCCCAAATTTACACACTCAAGAAACCCAATAAACACTACAAAAAGATAAAATCCTTGGATCTTTTCCACCTTCTTTGACCCATTTCAACATCAAATTCAAACAAACCAAAAAGAACCCACCTGGGAAAATGCATTACCAAGCCTGATTATCTACTCAACACCGAAAATGCTTTCTGGGCTTTTCACTTATATGAATGCTATACAAAATAGTGTCTGTCTGTGTACGTGAAGTGCTTGTTTCTCTCCTTCTTGGGCTGTTGTTGGCTGTTTAAGGTCTGTTTTCTGATCTAAACAAACAGTTCCTACAGGTGTTCTCTTTCCAAATTTTTTGTGAAAGTGCAAGTGAGACAGGACATCATTAGCACTATTTTAATTGGAAAAAAGAAAGCACTAATTTTTTAAATTTGGGAAGTTGTGTAAAGAGAAAAAGTAAATTAATAATAATATGGTTTAGTGGCTAATCATGGTTGGGGAGAGATAGCAAGAGAGGTAGGTTTAGTTACAACTTCCAACCAAATTCTGTCTCTCACTCACTCCCACTGTCTTGTTCTCTTCCTTCCATGCGTTTCTGATCCGTGTGCAGTAACTGCAGCTATTTAATATAGTGTACTACACTGCTGCTACTATTTTCCTAGGAGGGAAAAGTATATTCTTGAGGAGAAGCATCCCTTAGCTAGAAATGGTTGTAGCTAGGAGCATTAATCTTGTCTACGAAGGAAGATTAATAATTTACCCGATTTGTTTGGATTGTTTGGAAAACTTTCAACATGTTATTCAACTAATTTTAAGACTTTGAACGTGTTAGGGTAAAAATAGAGTATAGAGTTCCTAAAACAAGTTATAGAATATAGGGTTCGTTTGAATTAGCTGTTTTTTGGAGTGTTTTTGAAAAATTTTGCTGTAGCAGTGTTTTTGAAAAACTCTGAGTTTTTAAAGTATATTTTGAAATATTTTTAGAAAATATTTTAGAATATTTAAAAGTAGAAGAGTTTCTAGAATATATTTTGAGATATTTTTTAAAATTTTAAAAAATTTAAATTAATTTTTAGATTACCTTTTAGACTATTTTTTAAAAACTTTTATTGTATTTGAAAAACTAATTTTTGAAAAACACTCAAAAAATAAGGATAAACATCCATAATACAAAAAGATGTCATGTAACTGATGCATGATATCAGCTTATGCATCACATATACGTTTCGGATGCGAAGAGTTATATCCGCTGCTCTTTTTTCTGAATTCATATTCTATATAAGATTTAATATTATGGTACAAGTCAATACTGCATTCAATGTGCAAAATTCAAAATAGAGAAGTGTAGATTTATTTCATCCGGTTTTGAAATGTCAATTACAGTTTTGCGTAGTCTATTCGATTAATAGGGGGTTCACAAATTTACTACGGCAATTTTACTGCATGAAACTCATTTGAATTGCTATTTTTGAAGTTTTTGAAGAAAAAAGTATATTATAATAATTTAATGTATGAAAAATAAAATTTTGATTAAGATATATATTCACGAAAAGTCTAAAAAAAATTTTTAGTAGAAAACTATGATTCAAACACCACCTAAGTTACGACCTTTTGCTAATGAAAATGAGTCAATTAGTTTTACTACTTGACTTTCAACAATTTCTATGGAACATTTGATTCATTCATGACTCCTTTGACTCATCCATTAGTACAAATGAGCCATTTCATTTAACCGAAGTCTAACTTTAGTCTAACAACTGTGGAGCAGATTTCACAAATTCTTGGAATCATATTCTTGGAGAATTGAGGTCAAGACAGAGTTATTTAAGTCCATTTTGTCTTGTCTTAATTCTACTTTTCCATTATTTGACCAAAATTTACAGTGGTACGTAGACAATTATCAAGAATTGATGATGAAATTAGCAGCTTAACTTCATGGGATAATTTTAGAAACCTCCCTTGAGGTTTTAAATAATTTCACTTAGTAAAACTGAAATTTGAAAAATATCACTTGCCTCCCTTACTTTTGACTTTTGTAACATTATCAACCCATTTCAAAATGTATTATTAAAAAGCTCATTTTTGGATAGAGAAGATGTTATCATTCCAAAAGTACATTTTGTTGTCATTTTTTTTTCAAAATTAAAAAAATGTCAAGAAAAGCTTGAAATCAATAGACAAATTATGTGAGTGTGCACTTTTAGTGGGATATAATATAACGCTAGTGTTTAAGGTATAAATAATTTATTTTTAAGAGAGTATTCAAGGTGTTTTCAAGCCAAAAAATATTATTAATTTACTTCAAAGCATTTGCAATCAACTTGGGAAGTTTTTCAA
Source organism: Coffea humblotiana (assembly GCA_023065735.1). Classification (NCBI taxonomy): domain Eukaryota; kingdom Viridiplantae; phylum Streptophyta; class Magnoliopsida; order Gentianales; family Rubiaceae; genus Coffea; species Coffea humblotiana. The sequence goes on along the minus strand of CM041208.1, from coordinate 24,641,325 downwards.
ATTGTTAGAATTTATGAAAACTAGAAAAAAAAACACATTTAATATTATTTTTTAGAAACTCATTTAAGATGCTTTTAAAGACCAAAAAGAAATTATTCTTTTGCTGAAAAGTGTTTGTGAATTTCTAAAGTTTATGTTTATTGTGCCGACTGATGACATGAAAACTATTAAAAGGTCTTGCAATATTGTTAACATCCTATAATTTTCAACTACAAAACCATATCGGCCAAGTTTTTAAAAGTTTAAGAGATTAAAAAGATTTTTTATGAAAATAAAAAAGGTGCACAAGAAAAGTGGAATATTAGAATGAAAATATATTCTCTATCCAAAAAGGAGTTTTTTTTTAACAATACATTTTTAAAATGGATTTACAATGTTACAAAAAGTTGAAATTATGGGGGATAAGTGATATTTTTCTCAGTTTAAGAATGCTAATTAAAATTATCAAAAATATTGGGAGAGGTTTCTGAAATTATCCATAACGTCATTGAAGAATGAAGCCGAGCTCCTGGGACCGCTTACCTTCCGCCGACACACCCAGCTGGTTTTTCAGCCAAAATTAAATACTCTACGCGCTAGCGCATAGCCATCAAATATATATGACCCCTTAACAACTCATGATAGTGAGATGCAGCTTCATCACCACCGTTGATCATAAAATATGGGTCCTACTAACTTTAATCCCAACCACCAATTTCACAGAAATTTTTTTGTTTTGACCAAAATATTTTAGCTACCTAATCCAGTACAATTTCTCAATGATTAGATTTTGTGATGTACGAAGGATCGTCGTAGGGTGTATTAATGGGGCTAGGGATTTAATTAGGGTTGCATATAATTTTGATTACCATGTGCTTGCATGCATTATGCTCCCTGGCTAGCACTGCGCCCATGCACGTGCCCATTGGGCGGCCTTGATGCGACTACAAATTTAAAAGAAATGTGTTTTGATATATTTAATTGGGAATGGTAGTAGTTTTTCAAGATTATTTTGTATAAAAGTAATCAATCCAATTCCATTTTAAAAAACGGAGTTGCTAATTATCTCTTCGCATTTCACACTTCATTGGGAAAAAAAAAATGAAAGAGCGAGCGGTTTTCTTGTGACCTCAAAATGTTATTTCGGTTTGAATGATTATTTATGAGGTGTTTTTGAAAATTTTTACTGTATTTTTACTGATATTTTTTTATATGATATAAAAGTGATTAAAAAACATATTGCAATTTTTTTCAAGCCCACAGAAATATTTCACCCCTTGCCATAGATAGTGTGGTACCATACAGACATTTATTACCAAAACCCATAAAGGGGATTTAAGGCACACCACCCCTACCAAAAATGGTGGTCCTTTCTTCGTCATGAAATAATAACGACAATGGTGTCTGTGAGTAAATAAAAGAGAGGACAGTTAAATAAAGCTTTTCATTTTGTAATTGTAAAATTTGAAGTGAAAATGAACATACATGAGGGAGTAATTCTTGATGTTATACTATCTACATCACCTGAAAATAATCTTGAATGAATATTCTTCCCAATGTTCATTGAGTTTCTAAAGCTTAGGAAGATTTTCTTTGTGCTAATGAGCTGCTAAAGGGACCATAGAATTGCCCTACTTTAGGAAGCCAGAGGATTGATAGCAAGCAAAATAGTTCCCAAGTCCCAATCTTGTTGTCCTAAGCAAAGGTACTAAGTCATGATAAAAGAAATCATAATACTAAGGAGACGTCAAACGAGGCTAAGAAGCTACCTGAAACAAAAGAAGACATGATAGAATTGCCAACACATAAATTAAAAGGAACGCCATTCATGTCCCTTCAATTACAATAATATTACATAGGATGGAAGGTGCTCTTGGAGGGGGTACTTACAAAGTTACAACATTGACCCCTTTAACATGGCTGATATTCCCTAGGTGTTTTCATGTGTCACATGACAAAACTTGCAATTGAAAGTTGAGGATCAAATGATAATAATAATGATTAAAGAAAAGTGTAGGGTTTCTTTAAAAAAAATAAATAAAAAAAGGTCTTCTTAATACTTATAAGCCTACCTTTGTAAGAGATCTTTTTGTTTGCAGTACCTTACCTGTTCTTGAAATATGCCACTCAAAAACCGCAATTCGTTTGGATTACATTTTCCGTCATTTTTCATGGAAAAATTACTGTAGCGATTTGATGTATGTGAGGGAAAAAGGTAATAGGGAAATGTGATCACGGAAAACGACGCAATTTTCCGACAGAAAACCGCAATCCAAACAGGGGTATGACATGATATCACAAGTAACTAATATTTTCAGAACAAAAAAGTTTTGATGTATTGAAACTTCAAAGCCATCAAGGACTATTAAGTATTTCTTATGGAACTACACAAGTTCATGAGCGCAAAATGTTAAAGAAAATTACACGAAATTTGCTACATCAGTTCATGAGTACAAAACGTTACTTTATTCACACCACTGTCTATTCTTTCCTCTCTCTCTTTTTTCTTTTCTTTTTTTTTTAAATTAGGTATCAAAATAAAATCTGCAATAACCCTCAAATCTCAATATACTAATCACATTAGATTTAGACATGTCAAAAAAAGGACAAGCATGCATGTCAATTCTCCTCACTTTATCAGTACTGGCGTAAAGTGTAATTGACAAAAAATTGTTCATGCTGCTATTACTAGTAAAATTGTCATTTGACAATGGCAGATGTTAAACTACCACTGCAAATTGTCTGTTTTTGTTTGATATACCGACTGCATGGGGGAGGGAGGTCCGGGGATTCTCATTTGCCTCTAAATTCCAAGCTCCAAAAGCCCGATAAATTGCTGTATTTTTGTCTCAGTAGTTGGCTGTAATTCTCATTCTGAATTCTTTATTCTGATGCTCACATGAAGATTCTAAACAACAAATATAAACATCTACATGGGTTTGTACTAGTGTTCCTGTTGGCTTCAAGACCACAAGCAACTGGGATTTTGAGTACTTTATGCGAAGCCAAAATTGTAGAAAAGTACTATAAAAGATGGGTTACACGGATTGCTGCCTAGCTGGTCATGTAATTAATGTTGAGCTATATATAAGCACTGCATGGGAGTATCAAGTAAGTACCATGTTGGATGAACATGTAATTGACATAGTTTAATCTTTAATCACATGATAAATATTTTGGGAATCAAGTTTATTGGTTTACTTTTGGCATTGATTCCACCATTGATTTTAATCTTTGTCTTGTCACCCAAAAAGAATCAATATTCACTTTCTTTCCACTTGTCTATCACACTTGCTAATGAGGTAAAATGGGAAATCACCTTTTGGTTTACCCTAGCTCTATGGACCATTTTTCTTCATTTTGAATGTTCTTGATTCTGATTATGATGCTAGCTAGAGTTAGTAAACCCCCCCCCCCCCAAAAAAATAAAGGAGTATCATTAGGTGGGGGTTAACCATATTATTAAGAAAACAATATTGCTTAATCATGGTTTCGTTAACTGTCCTATTAAAATTATGACTTCTTAACACCTTGACATTGAGAAAGTAACCAGAAGATTATTAACGTAACATGTATGCATGAAACAGAAAATCTTTATAAACCTAACTTTTGACAAAATGGATGGTACACAGTATATAGTCTATCATGAAAGATCATTTGCACACAGGAGTCATCATTAGATAAACCAAGTATGAAACTGTAACAAATTTCTCAAGTATGGTTTATTTCACAGGTCTTTATAATTTTTTTTTTCTCATCTGCAGTTTTTTTTTTAACCTTTTAAAGATCATCTGCAGTTCTGTAATGAGCTTCACTACGCTTTCTATGCATCAAGGCAAACATTTCAACATTATTACTAGTCTATGGCCATCGACCACATTTTTCGTGGTATACATTTCCATCCACAAATTCTAATGGGAATTTAACTGGAAGAAGTGTGTAAATTCTACAGGATTAATATGAAAATCAGTTATCCATTGCCTTCTCTTTCACTTAATCTGTATAGGGTTTTTGCCTTAAATCTGATCAGCACATCTACCAAGATAACATATTTTTCAGTTTATAGCACCTAATTCTTTCAATAAAGGATCATGTTATTTAATCTATTGTAATTATTGAGGAATACATAATATTGTTGTGGCTTAAGTTTAAAATTCCTTCAATTTCTTTTTTTTTTCCTGGTTTTCTCCAATGTCTTGTCATATAATTGGTCTGTAATTATACCATGAGGTATAGTGCAGTTCTTCCTGCTGAAAAGGTTTCAAGAAATTGTAATTACCAGTCATGAGAAAATGTCAAATTGTTGCCACAAAATAGATTTTCAGACTCCCTCTTTTAGAAGATTTTTAAAGGTAGTCCACCCTCCTGAGGACATAATCTTTTGCTTTATTTATGAATATTTTTTTGGGTCCGAACATGTTCTATTTATTTCATGGCACAAAATCTTGTTTGATAGTATAAAAAAAACAGAGTGGTCCATTACCTGCCAGCCTAGGTTATTGAATAAATTTAAAGCCGCATGCCTTTCTTGGAATTTTCTTGTTTCTTCTCTTCGGTTTTGCTTGAAGATGGCCACATGCATTTATCTCAAAGTACAAGAGTACATGTGATTGTGAATGTTTAGTTTTATTGGCTTCATTCTTAAAATAGCACTGTTCAAGATCATCATTGCTTACTATAACAATTCTGGAAATTTATATGTATATTTTGAACAAAAGTTGTTTTTGAGAGGGGGGGGGGGGGGGGGAGTAACAAGTTTTAGTGGCAAAATAACTTTTCTATATTCAAAAATTTGATTAAATAATACTTCAAACAAAAAAGTAACAGAAAAGCATTAAAAAATTATCAAACACTTTTTGACGAGTTTTTATCATAAAAATGAATAGACATGCAATTTCACCATGGCTTAAATTGATCTAAATATCATTGTAACCTGGCTAACACCATGTAGGACCAGCAATGAGCATAAAAGTCACAAAATATGATTATTCGGGAAAAACTTTCAACCACAAGAAAAAAAGAAAGAGTTTGAAAGTCGAACTACAAATTTTAAAATTACTAAGATCACGGTTTAGAGTTTAATGTTTCTATGCCTCCTTTTATTTGTTCTCTTGGTTATAATCATTGGACTTTTGGATTTCTAAGCAGAACCAACATACCATTCATAATTATGGGTGGCCTAGTGGACCATTCATACCATAATTTGTTGCTGCAAGTTCAAGAATTAGGTGTTTTTCAAATCTCTTGAAGGCTCTGAAATTGATATGTTCACCTCTCCCAACACACACAAAAACACCTTCAAAATAATGAAGAAAATAAAGTGAAATTTCATTATAACCTATGATTTTCTGTCTTCACCTTGAAGCTGTATTTTAATGTGATTTTTTCACATTTCTCTTTAGCTTTTCCTTTTAATTGCCTAAATGTTGAATCCATGTACTAATGATAATTCTTTTGTGTTTTTCTTCCATGCATGGACAAATAAATTAAGACGGATTAAAAGGCGAATAAATTCTTAGCCAAACAACCAGAATTTGCCTAACTCAAGCCCAAAATCCAACAATCCAAAACCCAATATTTTAATGGTTAAAGTCCAAAAGTTAAAGATAGGCAAAGCTAGCTTACAAGCAAGCCCACTTTTAACTTTGCTCTGTCCAACAAGGCTGTTAACTTTGTCATCATGGCGTTAATGGGCTTGCAAATTGTAGATTAATTGACATAGCAATTTCACAAACATTTTTTTTTTGTGTTGTTCTAATGGAGACTCTAAACTTTAGAACGGAGAAAGAGAAAGACTTGGGAGTTAAATAAGGAATTTCAAAGTTGCCTAGTAGTTAATGTCGTAGTTACTAACTTTATTATTATTTGGAACAATTACTGTAATAATTCTATGATATGATATATATGAAATAAAAAAAAAGGTAGTTGAAAAGATAAAACAATTTGATTGAAAAATATGTATGATATATATGAGATAAAAAAGTTAGTTAAAAAGATATAAAAAAAACTGATTAAAAAACATGTTTATGACGCAAGCAAATAATTATGGAAAATATTACTTACATTCTATTTTTTGTTATTTGCACTTCCACCATTTGTTCTTTCATATAGTCTAACGAATGAAAACTATATTATTAAAATGATAGTGGGTGTGTGAATAATAAAATAAGAGTACAAATGACAGTTCTCATAATTATTTGCAAATAATGCCTATCCAAAACAAATTGGAGTTTGTAGGTGGCAAATTGGCAAAATGGGCGGGATGCATTTTGTAGAATGAGAAATGGGCTCATGAGCAAACTGAACCCAAGATGAATAGAGAGGCCCTGCCCAAAACTTAATAGAACTTTTTTTTTTTTTAACTTAATAGAACATACGGGCACTTTACCAGGGGAAAGCCAAAAGGAAAAAAAAAAAAAGGGCAACAATCTGTACAACCACAAAACCTTCCTCGTATAATTTAATCACACTCCTACTGTCATTTTAATCGTATAATTTTTATTTATCAGATTATATGATAAAACAAATAGTGAAAGTGCAAATTATAAAAAATAAAATGCAAATAAAATTTTCCATGATTTAATTGCAAACAACTTACACATCACCTTTTTTTATTTTTGCATTGTTTTTCCATTTCCAACTTCCGACCTCCCACAGCAGATTCAAAATCACTGCTTAGCAAAATTAAGTAAGCATTAACCCGACGACTTTTCCTTGCTTTTTTTTTTTAAACTCTAGCAAAACTCAGATTCGATACTTTTGATTTTCAGTCAATGTTCTTACCAAGTCAAGTAAGATGGTTGACCTAGTATCTTCACATGAATTTCTTTTGACACGGTCCTGGCCAACTTTGAACAAAAATTGATGTATAGGATCAACTAGTTCTTGTTTAAACCCAAGAATCAAAAGTCAACTACCGAAACCGGAAAAAATAATAAAGCTTAATGGGCAAGTTCTTCAAAGTTCAATCCCATGATTCAAGGGATGCCAGCTGATGAACATTCCTAGAATCCTTCTCACTAGTTGACAAACATGTTGGTGCATGTCTTTCTTTTGTATTTCTCAAGGCACAATTTGTAGTTTTATTAAATGAAATCTTGATCAAAAGTCTTAACTAAAAAATTTCTTAAAGTCGACCAAGTAAACACCAACCACTTTCCTTGCCACATTAATGTTTCTTCTCGTTTATCAGCTCTTTCTGGGGCCCATTAAATCATGATTGCACAGTCTGATCACTCATTCTTCTCTCTGTCATTCATTGCAAATCTTGTTTATTAGATAAACATGTTGTTTTTGTGATATTAGTACAGAAAAGGAAGAGGGATATTGCTGGAGGAAGAGTTGGATGGAGAAGGCAGGGGACATGGGAATTGGAAGAGGAGGGAGGAGGGTGGTGGTGATAGGAGGTGGAGTAGCTGGCTCCCTCATTGCTAAGTCTCTTCAGTTCACTGCAGATCTCACCCTCATTGATCAGTAAGCTCTCATTCTAATTTTTTTTCCTCTTCTGATCATTACCGGAATTTAGACACTTCAATTGGCTCTCGTATGATGAGTTTCTTTAGTACTCATTATTGATATCTACTTTTGTCTGTTTTGCCTTTATTCTTCATCTTGCACAGTTAATATTTGGTGGCTTGAGATAAATTCTGCTTCGCCTACTTATTCAGGATAAAATAGTTGCAATATAACTTGCTCTTCTGTGATATTATAAACAGGAAAGAGTACTTTGAGATCCCATGGGCAAGCTTAAGAGGAATGGTGGAGCCTTCATTTGCAGAGAGATCAGTGATCAACCATAGAGATTACCTGACTAATGGCCGTCTTGTAGTATCCAAAGCCATCAATATTACCAATTCTGATGTCTTAACTGCAGAGGGTCGCCTTGTTGCTTACGATTACCTGGTCATTGCTACTGGCCATGATGATCCCCTTCCCAAGATTAGAAATGAGAGACTTACCGAGTATCAAGCAGGTATTACTGCATTGGTATAGCTCCTATCTATACTATCTGCAGACAACTGAATCATACTATCTATAGCTACAGACCAGCAAATTATACTATCTATTGCTGAAATTTACAAGTGAACAACAGACACGCAGATTATACTTCTATAGAAATGGTATAGCTACAGACAAGCAAATTATACTGTCCATAGAAATGGTATAGTTACAGACAAGCAAATTATACTATCTATTGATGACATTTGTGTGTGAACTAGGAGTGAACATGCTATGTTTCATTTTACCTTGACAAAAAGTTTTGCAGGGCAAACGCATGCTTGGAGTTGTAAGGATTTTCTGATCTGTTGTTTTCTGGATTTATAATGACTCAAGCACAAAATTAGATTCCACAACTAAATTAGATGTTTGCCTATTTTTTCACTAGGATATTATTGTTTCTCAATCATAGTCATCTAGTCACTGGTGATAAAAATTAGATCCTGCTCCGTGACAGCAGAGAGATATCAGAAATCTGTGATTGTTGTAGAGCAACATGATGGTTTTTGGTCCAATAACTAAAGCTAAATTTAAATTAAAATTTCCTAGAAAATCTTACATCCGACAGAGTATCATATCCTTGATGTCATGTTTTAAATTGCATTTTCTCTTGGTGGCAGAAAATGAAAAGATTAAAGCTGCTCGTTCCATTTTGGTTGTCGGAGGTGGTCCTACTGGAGTTGAACTTGCTGCAGAAATTGCTGTTGATTTTCCAGAAAAGAAGCTTATTTTGGTGCATGATGGACCTAGGTTGCTAGAGTTTATTGGACCCAAAGCTTCCGACAAGACTTTAGGCTGGTTGAAAAACAAAAACGTAGAAGTGAAATTGCAGCAATCTGTTGAGTTTGGTTAGAAGTTCAGATGGAAGCAATGCTTACATAACTTCATCTCGTGAAACAATTAAAGCAGATTGCCATTTTCTGTGCACTGGAAAAACCAGTGGGTTCAGCGTGGCTAAAAGAGACTATCTTGAAGGATAGCATGGATAGTTTTGGGAGGTTGAAAGTTGATGACAACTTGAGAATCAAGGGTCGCAAGAATATCTTTGCAATTGGAGATATCACAGATATTAAGGTGAGTCCTAAGTAGCACATAAACTTTTCTTTGTTCCTTCTCCCCTTTGCATTTTCATGCTTGATCAAGGAACTATGGCTATTTCTTTTCACTTATTAAGTTGGACCTCGAATTAGACGAATGCAAATATGATAGGGATGTTCTGGTGCATTTATAGTCACTATGTCAATTTCAAAATTCAGTAACAGGTTTCATCTGCAACTCTCATGAATAAATCATAAGTGTAGAACTACGTGTTTTGTTCCAGTTGGTGTAAGTATCTTGTGCTGTTTGAACCAGATTATGCATTTCTGCCTTCCTAGTAAAAAGATGGGCCTGAATTCCTAATCAAATTGGGTAATTATGAAAAGGCAAAGCCTCTGAGGTTTAACTTGGTAGCTGTGGTTAAAGGAATAGGAGGAATTCATAATGCTCTTTATGCAATTTCATGGCATTGAACTACCTCTGCTATTCAGAATTTTCTGTCTAGGATTGATTCTCTGTAACAACTGACAGTAAGAGTGGATGAAGAACAAATGAAAGAGGAACTTGGGTAACTGCTAATTATCCAAGCTATAAATAGGAGGATAGAAACACAGGATGGGAGGATTGTTAGCAATATTAATTCCTGTCATGCCAAGATCAAAGGCTTTCTTTCATCAATGCCATACTTTATATACTAATTTTTTAGTGCTGACTGCTGATGGTAGATTCAAAGTTTAAAACAGCTTTGATATATCATCAGAAATCAATTTCCTGTAGTAACATAAGATGAACTTGTAAAGCAGGAAATTAAACAAGGGTATTTAGCTCAAAAGCATGCTTTGATAGCTGCAAAAAAACATAAAGATATTGATGGATGGAGAAAAGGAAAGCAAGATGGCCGTTTACAAGCCTCGTTCAATCAAGGTTATTGTTTCACTTGGAAGGCATGATGCAGTGGCTCAATTTCCTTTCACAACACTGATTGGTCTTGTTCCTGGTTTGATCAAATCCAAGGATCTATTTGTTGGGAAAACAAGGAAGGCGATGGGAACTTGACCCTCATATTGTTCACTACTAGTTCTCAGCTTGATTGCCTTGTTTATACATATTCTTTCCACAAATCATCTGATTTGCAAGTTGTTCTTGCCCTGTATGATCTGCATCAAAATTCATTTGTTCATCCAAACGTGCATAACTCCAACTCCTGAGTTATGATCATTGATTCATTTCTTTAGCGATATCAGTTTTCACATATTCTCAGATATATTACATTATTATTATGATTGTGAAAGCCATACTCTGCCGACAGGTTGTTGTGTGTATTTCTAGTGCAACTGACTTCTTGTGTATGCAAGGCTGTTGAATTTATTGTGCTTCTGTTTGTGTAGCATCTCGAATAGAGTTCCTAGGATTTGAATTTCTTTGTTTCCTTTTTAGTGCTCGAATAAGTTATCTTCAGGAAAAGGATCCAAAAAAAACACAAAAGGGAAAAAAAAAGTAGATCATTAGTAAAAATAGCTTAAATGGTATTGAACCATCAATCCAAAAGCCTAATGAGGCTAATGCTTATGTACTAATCAACTCAATTCCACTTTTAATGGATTCTATGAGAAAAATGTTAGGTATAACATGTAACAATATCACCTGGTGCATTATTTCCAATCACAATCTACCAATTCTTTTGGTTGGTCATTCTTTATTTATACCCACTAAACAAAGAATAATCAACTGCCATTATTTGATGATTAATTGGTCCTAATACATACCACAAGCTATACATGATTTACCCTGTAGTTTCCCAAGTCTGCCATTTGGATCAAGACCATCTGCATGATGGGGTGGTACATTGATTACTTACATGACTTTGATTACCAATCTTTATTCTACATTTTCTTGAACCTAAATAGGTAATCGATGTAGATCGGGGGGCCAAGAGCTATTGGACTTCAAAAGATTGCTTCAAGGCATAATGGTATTGTGTATAGTTGTTTCATTCAACAGTAATTAACAAATTTTGTCTACTAAAAGTGCTACACTTAGATTGTATAAGGTACGAAATTTTGATAGGTAATTTGCAAATCAATAGTAGATTAGGGAGATGAATGGCAAAAAATCCTTTTTTTTCTAAGAGTTTTTTCAGGTCTATATGTTAAAATTGGAATTTTTGGATCTTTTCATTAAATTTCAATATTAGTTTTTTAACTTGAACCAATTGGCTAATAAATCTAAAGGAATAGAAATGCATAGATATTTATGGAACAGTTCATGCAATTTGTCACATTTGATGACTTATGATTTATAATGTAATTTTTTTTATTTTATAACTCTATTAAATCTAATGATATTTTTATATCAGATATAACTATGTCATATTCTATGTATTCTCTGTCATTAATGCAGCAATTTTTGTCAAGTAAATTGTGTTGGGTGGTTTGTAACTAGTTTAGTATTAATATTAACTTCTATTTTATCAAAAAGAATCCAAAATCAAACAAAGAAAATAACATGGGTAGAAATAATTTTTGAAGAAAAGAAAATTTGTTTTCCAATGACATCATTTTTTTGATCACTGATGAGTGATGACTGCATGTCTACCATCTTCTTGACAAGTGATGAACTGCACGCTGTCGACCAATCTTCTTGACCACTATCACATTGCAAATCTCAGCTGTACTAACCTCAAAATTTCTTTTTAGTGTCTCTGTGCATGTAACTGCAAATAGGCATCATGATATAAATCGAATCTCCTCAAGTAGATAGCTAACTCTATCTATAGTCTAAAGCTAGCTAGCTGCTCTGGCATCTCTGTGTATCATATCCTGCTGTCAAGAATCAGCCATCATCAAGATTCAAGAAGCAGGTTCATCAGAAGGGTATGGTCGTCATTCCACACCATAAAAGGTATAGTCCCAGAAAAAAAGTGACAACCCAAAGAATCACCGTACTGATTCAAGAATATACTGAGATTTTAGTACTTTATAGTAACGGTAACTGCTAGTTCTATAAAGACTTTTATTCGTACGATCTGCATCAGTTGGGCTGCAACTCAGCCATGGTGCAGAAGACATTTTGTAGAGTGACAGAGGAGAAAGATGTAAAGGGGAAAACAAAAAGAGGACACAAGTGTCATCACTGAGATTTTGCATGGATTTGGAGCAGTATTCCTATCCATTTTGAGTCTTCAACTCTAGATGAATTAGAATTAAAATGTTGTTTTATAGATAGTAGGAACTAGACAGATTTCTAAGATATCCAGTTTCAAAAACACATTTTTGCATGGAGAATTAGATACAGTTTGTATAATTCCAGACAACGTACACAATATCGTTTATGTTTTACATCAATTTTTTTTTTTGAGCTATTCGCCATATCTTGGAGGTAGTTTTGTTCCTCTTATTTCACGTATGGATTAGTCTTTTTTTCCTCTTTTTTTTTGAATCCGGAATTTACTTGGACTTATTTTTTGACAAGTAAATAATAAGCCTGCAATTATACCTAAACTATTTTAGCTCAAAATTCTTGAAGATTATTTGGGACCTCAATCAAGAAAATTATTAAATGTAAAAAGCCTCATCACGTATTCTTCGAAGCGGTTTAAAATTATATTATTTTCTATAAAAAGTACAAACTAGGTTATTTTCTAAATTAAAATTTGCATGGAAAATTGAATAGTTTATGCATGGTGCATGTATGCGTGTGCATATATATCGTTTTTGTTTTCTGAACTATATGCAATATCTATATTTGTACTTATTTTTTTTCTTTTCTTGATGCGTATTTAGGCGGACTTACTTTTCTATGAACGAGTAATAAGCATGTAATGTAATATACCCAAACTATTTAAGCACAAATTTATTCATATTCATATTGCCCTCAATTCATCCTAAAACAAACAAGCATTTACATTTATGCACTTGTTACAATAACTTTCCCTCCCTATACATTCTAATTTCGATACTATAGGGCTTGAAAAAAGAGAGGGCACAGAGACATAAAATATGAGGTTAAATTTATGACAATTAATTTGTGTATAGAAATGGAAAAAAAAAAAAGACAAAAGCATACTCTCTCTCTCTCTTAAAGCGTTTGACAGTTACCCATACTATGACATCGATAAAGTATTTTCAATCAGTAGAATAAAACGTCATAATAATAATTATTATTATTATATAATGTTTAATTTGTAAAACCTAATAAAGATACTTTTTGCCAAACTTTTAACTAACAACGCCTAATACCTTTTTTTTTTTTTTTTGAGCAACAACATATAATACATTATATTGCATATATGGTACTGAACCCATTTAAATAGACGTAAATTAGGTAAATTTGCAAGAACTCGATTGATGAATGTACAATTTGTGGATTTGTAGTTGTGGAACGTACTTGTCTAGTAGACTAATTTGCCAGAACTCGACAGATGCATGTACTACTAATTGTGGACTTGTAGTTGTGGAAAATACTAGTCTAGTAGACTAGTTTGCAAAGGGGGCTGCTAACAACTGCTAAAGGCTTTGCTAACAAGGACACTAAATTAACTTTCTGATGTGCGAGTGACATCGTCGAAGGCTGCGCCGTCCCCAAGGAAAACTGGTTTGATGAGCTGGCCGTTGACAAGGGTCACCTGCACAAGTTGTCATCAGTAATAAAGATGATGAGATGAGTATCGTATCTCAGTTACTACTAGTCTACTACTACTTTGCAGATGGATTGTTGCAGTTTTAGTGTCTTAAATTGTAGTGTAATCTCTCTCCAAAATTGGCTGCTCTTGCAATCATTTGATAGCCTTCCAAGACTTCTATAAATTGGCCATTTTTAGCTTCATAAGCTTCACACACTCACCTTTCCCTCTACCTTCTTTCTGAGAGATTGCATCTGCATGCACTAGTAAAAGTATTATACCAAAATGGCCTTCCTTTCTATTGTTTCCAAGTCTGCTGTCATGCTCTTCATCACTGCCTTGTGCTTCCTCTTTGTCATGCAGCTCCAAGCTTCTGGTACTTGAGTCTTCGTTTCTGTAGATGTGAGATTAATTGATAAAGTTTGGTACTTGAGTTTGGTTATTGATTATTTAACATGTATTTTAGCCTTGGCAGATTGCAAGATGGGCAGTGGATGCTTCTACGTCAAAGCAACTCTGCATGAAGTGCATTCCAGAAAGGTGATTTTTCATATGCAGCAAATGCATCAATAACTAAGTGAAAAATCAGAAAATCTCCCTATAAGAAAAAAAAAAGCAAAAAAAATGTTTAAAGGGTACTCTTTTTTTTTTTTCTTTTCTTTTAACATTTCTTTGGTTTATTTTGATACTTTGAAATGTCAAGTAATTTTGGTTTTACACTTTACTTGTATAGTTGCTTGAAAGGATGAAGGGCAATGAAATGGTTTTCAAGAGTGGCATGGCTGAATCGGCTAGTGGTGGCAAAGGGATGAAGGTTGGTGCTGGTTGGGAGTTGAGGGAGGCTCCGATGGGTCCAGACCCCTTGCACCACCACGGTGGCGGCCCCAAGAACGCCAAGACACCATAGTGCTTTTGTGGATCCCCACCCTTTTGAGACAGAGTTGTCTGAAGTTTTGGCTACTCCTGCTATAAATCTAGAAAATGTGCGATAAAGTTTTTGGTTTGCTTAGTATGATGTTAACATGTAAGGTACTTATTATCGTTTCCTAATGGTAATGTAATGCTATCGTAGCATGATCTTTTGCTCTCTATACAGTGCACTTTTTTACTGTTAATCCAAAGCAGAAGACGCATTATATTCCCTTGAACTAAGTCATTAGACATCGACTGCATTTTAAGGACATTCAGCTATATCAACATAAAATTTGGACGACTTAACTTTGGACTATACATTCTAAAAAGAGGGAAGAAAGTTAAAAAATGTTGTTTTGTTTCCTCTCTTGAGATTCATTAAACCCTAAAAACTTGTAAAAAGTGAATACCCCACTTGATTAGCTATAGTGTTTAACAGGGGGACTTGATCATCTCCATGAAATAGTGGTTACCGGCAAGCAATTATTTCAATGAATTTTCAAAAATTAAAAGATAGAAATTTTCATTGAACGTGAATTTTCTTTCAAAGGCAAAAATATTTCTTTTTCGGTTGATAAAGGGGAAGGAGCGCAAAAAGAATTAACTAGCTGTCGTTGTAATACATGGTAGTCTAATCATCTTATTTTGTCCAAAGAAGTCACTTACAATTGTCTTACAAAATCTCTGCCGGCGCACCAGCCCAATAGGGCCATTAGTTACAGTTTTTTGTTTTGTATGTATTATTGTTCAATATTAAGGGCATTAAACAACTCCACTTTGATAGTAAATTGTTACTCTGTATGAAAGTTGCAATGTTACAACTGTTGGAGATTGTGACAAATTTTCTTAATCCAATACTTGATTCCGCAATTAATGATAAGCTCTTTTAAAAAAAAAAATCTTCCACTCTTTCTCACGTCCTTTCTATTGTTCTATTGTTGGAGCCAGAATTCGAACCTAAACCCAAGTCAGTCTAATTGAACTAGCAAGCCACTTTCACTCAAGATGGACAAGGGGTAGGGACGGTTGCAGGTGCAACCGTTTCTGTCAGTTATGTGCATTTTATACACGGCGTAACTTTGTTTGCACATGGTGTAATTTACTTTTAACAACGTGTAATTTTAGAACGAAATTTTGTGAATCCCACACACATTGTTAAAATTGAAATACAAGATAAAATCTGATCCGTATAATTTTTTTTTACCAAATCTTGCCTGTGAACTGTCCCGGGACAGTCTTTCTGATGAATGTCCTGCCCCGTATCCACTCAAGATATATCATCCAACAGGATGATCTAGGTAGTCTTTTCTGAAATTAATAGTCTAGTCTGGTCAGAGGTAATGCTATCATAAGTTACCTGGTTTTAGCTTTGGTAGTACAATTTTCTTTGTAAGTCTTGTGTCAGCTGTAATAGATGGCAGAGGCTTCTTCTTTTTTTGTTTTTTCTTTCCGTCGTTTCTCTGGCAAGGGAAGGCAACCCCTCGCATGGAAGAACTCTTTGTCTCCCTTGCCGGAAAGAGGGGTGCATAGAGGTCTACTAGGGAAGAAAATGCCTTGCAATGCAAGATGCTCGTGCTTATACGTAATGTCTTAATTATGTCGATGCAATTTATTTAGTAGACGGATAAAATTTTTTGTTGGTATAGAAATAAACAAGTGTTTACAATAAAAGATAGGGCGATGATAACCAACTGCAAAATGGTAGAAACAATTAGAGATTAGCAATGAGAAAACAACCAGTTATAAAGAAAATTAAGGTTAAATTAATAGTAGTAATTGTGCACATTCTTTTGAAGCAAGCTTGATATTTACTCTAATGACTTGCATTCAATCTCCGGCTTAGTCACCGATAATTATTGAGTCAAGTGATAAAGAACTTGATACTAGTTAAGTTTCTACAGCAAGTTCTATGAATGAAAAAGACAACATTGAAAATACTTTTTAAAAAGAATCTAATAATGCTTGACTTTAAATTAGTCGGATCCAATATAATCACCGGAATGCAACTAGTTTGAGTTTACACCAATTCTCTCCTAGTCCACAAATGGATCCCAAAACTCAAAAAACTAGTTCAAAGCAAAATTTGTTTGGTTTTCGTATTTAACGCTTCAAATTAAGGCAACTAAAAATTCAGAATGCTAGTCCAATTTCAAAAGCATCTCAAGCATCCATAATTAGTCTGCTGTCTCTCAAGTTGTTGATCAATTCCAAAAGGCATCCCAAGCATCCTTAATTACTCTGTTGTCTCCAAGTTCTTGATGAGCTCATTGTTCGCTTTTTCAATCTTCAAAATTTATCAGGTCTGCGTAGATCACCGCAGGGCCACCGAATCCTACTAAGAGTCTTCCTGAATCTGCATGCCATGCATTAAAAACCGGTGACTAAAAGGACCTCTGCAAGCGGCAAAGACCACATCAATCGATCAGTCCCCCTTGATTGGATATGATAAAAACAGCCATCCATATCCATATATACACAAAAAGAATAATCAAATCTAATCATTGCGTAAATTTACTTGTATTGACAAAATCCCAGTTCACAGCTACATTTGTATAGCTATGTACCCATAAGATCTTTTCAATCTATGCTCATACACATTGACTTTACACCCCTATGTACAGATTTCTTGTGTTCATTTCATGCAGCAACAACTGCCCATTTCATAGTTTATACACAAGAATGGCAATATAGTAAAATACTGCTTTGATGTGAAGAGAATAATTTTTAGTATCTACTGAAGAGAATCCCAGATGGGATTTTCGTACTTCTACCAATTTGATTCTCAATTTAGTACATTGGAGAAAAAAGGCAAAATCTCCTGGAAAAAAGTGACAGTATATAATTTGTGAGCTTCATAGTCCACCGTACCAAAGTGGGAATCTAAGCATAACAGAAACTGCAAGTTGTAAAGGCTATACATATCTGATTTTATCAGAAAAAGTTTCCATATGATCATGGCAAATGATGTTAGGGGTGGCTGGCTGGGAGATGTCACTATATCTCGACGGGAAGCATAATGAGCTGCAGCAGTCGATATAGGAGACATACACTCTAATCTTTGTTGTAGAAGCCATCTTTTTTTTTTCTCCTAGCATTGAAGCAAGTTTATTCCAAGATTTTTTTTTTTTTTTGGAAAAAAGTTTGTTTAACGAGGGTACAAAATGTTTCACAGGTGTTAGTTTTTAAGAAATTAAAGCAATATCAGGCAAGTGCGTATATTTACTTGGCGATCTTGATATAAATTATGTGTACTAACACGTGTACATGGAGCCTCCATTAGAAAATTCTTTAGAAAGAAAAAAAAAAGAGCAAGTTTTTTGGAAAAATTATACTCTATAGGATATGTCATCCAGAACATAACTACTAACTAAATACACTTAATTTTGTATTTTATCCCCGGCTATTAATATGGGAATAAAAATGCTTACATATGAAAAGGTGAATCAGCATATGATTGGTTCAAAATGAAAATGACGCAGAATTGCTTCCATTCCCATCTCTAGTTGAATTAATCTCATACTCGCTGATATGTGCAGACAATTGCTAAATATGGAAGGATTAAATCATCAAAATGATGAAACTTTGACAAGAATTTATTTAGTCGATCAACTTCAAATTCACCAATTCAGTCATGGACATTTCCCATGGTTCTTGATACATACCTGGGACTCATGTGGCAGGATATGATTTACTAGAGGAGAGAAAAACATTGCTCGAATTGGAATGAGGGCCAATTCGAATATAAAGAATAAACATTCAGAATTCAATCGGTGAATTTTCAAATACTAGCATTAGAGCACATGGATTAAAAAATTCTAGGGATATTTTTTGTAAAACTAAACTAAATATGTTTTTCTTTTGAATAAAGATATAAAAGTTGATATTCTACTATATTTATTCTATTACAGTTCAAAAGAAGTTTTACATAAAGAAAGAATAAAGACTATATACTATACTTATCTTCCAATAAAAGATATTCAAGATTTCCAAAGAGTTTTTGTTTTATGTCTTACAAACATTATAAAGGTCATAAAGAAGTAAATCAAACAAGAGCTTCTCTTTTAGTTGCCCATTTATGTGCACGTTGAAGCAACAAAAAAAACCATTGAAGTTTGGATTGCATTTCCGTCATTTTCCATGGAAAAATTACTGTAGCGATTTGATGTATACGAGGGAAAAAGTTAATAGGGAAATGTGATCACGGAAAACGACGTAATTTTCTGGCAGAAAATGGCAATCCAAACAGGGCAATTTTTCATTTAGTGTTCCTTTAAAATTAACAAATTCCAAATTGCATATACTTTCGCATAAAAGTGTGGCACTATTCAATAAATACTGGCCCCTTATTGTATTGTCACCTACAAGATGAAAAATATTCTTAATTTTAGTGAGAGATGTGCATAGGTTTCGTGTATTCTAGAATAAACTCTATAGCTGGTGCCATTAATCTAGCTAATCATATAATAATTTAGCGGAGAATGAAAAGCTAGTTCGATCTTAGCTAATTTCAGTTCTAAAATTATTAGTAATCATAGAAGTGATCAAACAACATGTCGGCAATGTCTCAAGAAAATTTTGTTCCCTTGATGATTTGTAAGCAATTTTGTTCCATTCATGTCGAAAATATTCTATAATTTTGTTTTTAAATTTGATAATCCGTCATTGTTGATTTTTTTTGCAATTCTAAATTTATAAGCAGTCGTTGTAGGATTTGGTTGGATTTGCAGCTAATGAAAGCTAAACAACGATGAGTCCAACCAAATTTACCATTATGCTTCCCAGCTTTCCACAAAGGGTTTTATTTGTTTTTGAGCCTCTGTTTGCCTTTGCCATTCTTGATCTTCTTCCTTAGTTTTTGACCATAGAACTACGACAGTTCGATGAATTAGTACAACTGCCCCAATTCCAAATGATATAATTCGTAGTAATAAGATTCAAGCGCATAAGCAAGCTGTGGAATTCCATAATTTCCAATCTAAATTCTACCTTATCCGGTGATCTTGGACATGCAAAAGCAGTTTTTATCTCATTAGTACTCGAAAGAATCATATGATGAGCCATGTGAAGGAATTCCTCGTTTCTACTTTATGTACTACGAACTGCGAAGACTTGATCCAAAAGTATCGTGGGAGCGAGCAGCATTTCAGTAATATGATGAAATCTAGATTGCAGGTTCATGCAACCGGTTTGTTGGTTATAATTCTTGGAAGTTTTTCTACTTGTGGAATCCATGGACAACATACTTCAGCCACATACTAGAATTAGACGATCTGGTACCTGACTATGGTGCAAGAAATCCTCACTATATATGTTGTACAAATTCTGGGGATTGTTACAGCTCATGCACAGACGATTAGAAGCAGTGATATGGATTACAGATAGATAGACAGGCTCCAGATGGTAAAGATGATCTTGTTTTGGAGGCAGGATTGAAAAACAAAGGTTGGAGAGAGCTAAATTTTCCTTATCAGTGCCCTGAAAGAACAGCAGGAGTGTTATTCAATGGTTTTCTGCACTTGAGAGCTAATAATGGTGATGAGCTAATAATGGTGATGATATTTGTAAATATCTTCCACCTAATAAGATCATTGATTTTGATTCAAAAACTGATCATGTGAGTGAGGTTGCATTGCTGAAGGACTGCAGAAGCAAGGAAGACAGTGTCACATTTGGAGAGATCATAAAAAACATCTCATTTACCATAATGGGGTAATTTATATTTTCCATCCTCGTAACTCTAGTTCATTCCTACCTCACTACTATCTACTTGCAGGACCTCCGTTGGTGGTGTAGGATTCCACTGAAATCTGTTTACGTTCTATGTTAACCTTCCTAGTATGCTCAAACAAGCCAAAGTAAGCAAGACAAAATCAGAATGGTGGACATTCTATCAAAATTTCATTTGTGCAACGAAATAAATTTCAAGGAGGGAAACAGATTCTGTGTTCTCTTCAACAACATGAACATCCGACGTTACCAATGATTCAGTCATACTCGTACAATTCTGATAAATTAGTCTCTGGCATGTAACCTGATACTCTTAGCTCTAGCGACAACAATTCTAGCATGGCATAAACGTACTCTGTCTCGACATGGGATTTATCACCCAGCTACAATTCATGGATGACACCATCAAGCTCAATTGAACTGATTCCTGGTTTTTTCTGTATCCCAAGTGCCTTCATTTTCTTCCTAACATGGCTTGCCCCATGCCAACTTCCAAGTGCTGCATATATGTTGGAAAGCAATACATGATTAGAATCTCCTTCAGGATCCATTTGATAAATATAACTCATAAGCCTTTCAGCCAATTTGACATCCCCTTGTTCCTACATGCTGCTAATAATGATCCCAATACAACTTCATTTGGCTTCATGGGCATGTCTTCTATCACCTCCAATGCATTTTCTAACATCCCTGCTCGACTGTATAGATCTACCATGCAGCCATAATGCTCAATTCTTGGAGAGATTCTATGTACTGTGCTCATTGTAGAAAAACAAATTGAGGCCCTCTTTTACTAAACCTGCATGGCTACATGCAGTGAGAGCTCCAGTAAAGCTCACAGCATCTGGTTCAAACCCATCCTTTTGCATCACCCAGAAATACTCGATTGCCTCCTCTGCATGCCCATTCATTGCCAAGCCAACAATGATGGAGTTCCACGATACCAAACTCCATTTAGGCATGCTTTTGAACACTTGACGAGCCAAATCAACAGATCCACACCTACAATACATGTCAATCAATGAATTATTCACCCGAACATTATCCCTCAGGTCACGTCCCATCACATATCGATGCAACCATAGGCCTAAACCAAGCATTCCCAAATTAGCAACTGCAGATAACGAGGAGATAAAGGTTACATAATCAGGTTCTTGTCCTGATAACTGCATCTCCTGAAACCACACCAAAGCTTCCTGGAAAAGTCCTTGTTTCGAAAATCCACCAATCAAAGTAGTCCAAGTAATTGCATCTCTTACAGCCATTTCATCGAACAGATTCACTGCCACCTCAAAATCGCCATTCCTCATGTACCCATCAATCATAGTGTTCCAAGACACCTTGTTCTTGAACCCCATGTGATCAAAACACAATCTAGCCAGACCCATTTGTCCAAACTTGGAGTACATATCAATAAGAGCCGATCCAACCTTCACATCCCCTGTATCCAACCCGAGTTTCCGTGTATACCCATGAATAGCAGCTCCAAAATAAAACGCCCGTGCTGGAAAATGGGCACATCCAGAGATGATGCTCACGAAAGTAATGTGATTGGGTTCAACACCGGAGAGCCTCATGCGGTTGAACTCTGAGGCCGCTACGGATAACCGACCTTTCTGGCAATGGTAGGCAATCGAAGAAGTCCATGAAACTATTAGCTCATC
The DNA here is from genome assembly GCA_023065735.1 of Coffea humblotiana. NCBI lineage: Eukaryota > Viridiplantae > Streptophyta > Magnoliopsida > Gentianales > Rubiaceae > Coffea > Coffea humblotiana. The sequence goes on along the minus strand of CM041208.1, from coordinate 24,619,386 downwards.
AATAGGAGTATTTGGTTTGTTCTGGGTGGTCTTGAAGGTGGGTTGATGCTTTTGAGGACTGCCATTGACGGTGATGGTGTTGGGCGGTGGTGGGTTGGTGGTGGGATTATGGGGAAGAAGTGGTGGAGGGAGTTGGTTGGCGGTGTTTGTGGTGGCCGTGAAGGCGGGAAGGCTCATAGTTTAAATGACCGTTGAAAATCCGAACTGGTCGTTCCATGGGCACAAATAAATGAGCAATAACTAATTTACTTTTTTTTTTTGTTCACCATTTCTTTTTTTTTTTTTTGGTTCACCATTTATTTTGTATGAATAAAGTCAATTTATCCCCTTGAGCTTTGTCTTAAGTTAAACTAAATTTTTAACTGATGATTCATCTTAAAAGATATGTTGATTAATTCTTTAAAATAAAAAAAAGAGTAATTGTGGTATAGTTAACTATTGAAAACCAAATTATAATGCCTATCATGAAATTTTTGATAAAGGATTTATTGACCTATCTTTTGATTAAAATTGAATATTTTAGTCATATTAGCTACTGTTACAGGAAGAATTAGACCAATTAAGTAATAGGTGCATAATTAACAAAAAAAAAAAGGTAATAGGGGCATAACGTCACTTCGTTATCAATCAACTAATGATCGGCTAAAGTACATAGCAAGTCCTCTAAATAAATAAGTAAATAACATTGTGGATAGATTTTAAAATGAGGTAGATTCTGATCAATAGCATATTTAGATATTTGGGTCTGTTTGGTAAAACTGAAGTTTAAAAAAAATTGAAATCTAAAGTATGATCGGATGCATTTGAGTGTATGCTATCATTTATTTTTAAGAGCAAATTTTGCTAAAAAAATTCAATACCACTTAGTTAATTCAGATGTTCTATTTTTTTGTTCTCAGACTCTTCTGAACATGTTAAAATCTAAATCCATTAAATTAAAATGTTGAATTGAATTATCAAACAAGGTCTAAAACATAGATAAGGTTGGTAGATAAGGAGAAAATTTTCTGTACAAACATTTGGATAATATTTCAATTTTTTTTCTTAAATATTTGTTTGCTACAACAACATTCAAGGTGCAACCATGGCACATAATTATTTTCTAGTGGATGAGAGGGACCACAAGTATAATAGAATAACTATCTCTAGAGATTAGAACCACAATTTGACAAAGAGTTAAAAGCATTAGGACTTGAGTTAAGACATTGTTAGGAAACACTAGGGTTGTGGCCTGGCAAAATTGATGGGTCTTTTCACCATCAACTGAAGAACAAGAAGGTTATCTGGCCTTTTACTAGAATGGCTTCAAAAGAATTGAAAGGAGTTGTACGAGTTTCAGTCACATCTGGGCAAAGGTAGGTGAAATCTTACATTGTGTCAAATTTAAAGACGAAAAATGATGCGAGCATTGGCAAGCCAATCCATGGACAATATCGTGAAAAAATGAGTACCAGTTTTTTACTGCTACTTAGTAATGATAATAGGTCTCAAAAAGTATTTAAAAGTATCAATTTGGATTTTTGTACCTCATCGAAATACTATAAAGTTTGAATTTTATCTGAATATATATAAAGTCTTGAGTAAATATTTACAAATCATCCAGTTCTCTCACCCACGGTGGTGGTGGCCCTAAGTGTTAAATACAAGGAGCAACTGGCAGAATTCAATCATGGTACTCTCATTTCTTGATGGTGGAGCTGCTTGACTCAAACATAGCTTTCAAGCATATATAACAGCAAAAGGGCATCAATCCAAACTAAATTCTTCCACGTTGTTGCCTTGAAATCTCAACCATTGAATGAATGCTAGGCCTAAGCCCCATGATTGAAGCTTTCAAGAACAAGCAATGTGACTGGTCTCTGTAGCAGTTGAATAATGTTCAGAAGATGGCAATGGAAGTACAAGACAATGAGACACAGAGATCCCACAGTCCTCACTAATTAAAACACCTTGTACTCATATGGAAAGATGCTGTGGAATCAATTCTACACACTGGACCATAGTTTGTTTGGCGTATTTGGGTGGTAGGTGAAATGTCCAAAACTCTCTCTTCTTCTTATCCTGATTCCTATCTTTTGGGATCATCACATTTTTCTGAAATGCCACTTCTGCATAGTTATATTAACTTTGAAAGTGAACTCTGCCGACACTTTTTTTGTGTGGTAGCAGAACATCCACGCATTACTAGGACAGAACAGTTCCTATGCAGCAAATCTACTAAAGCTTCCAAAAACTGTTAGTATTAAGGAGTTGAAGAAGTTAGACCAAATCGGCAGAACACTTTTAAGGTAGTTTTAGTCTTGTCAGAAACGACAGTTGACAACCACATTCTGCTGCTGTATATCAAGCTTGATGTTGGACATTTTCAAGAGGGGTGCATGAAAACCTGTTCAAGAAATTTTATATAATGGTAGCTCGAAATTTGAGCAGGACTGATGAGTCTAATTTTAGGACGAGTAGTTTATACTGCAAATGCCCGGGAGCTAGCTGTGATCACCTATAAAGCTGCTCAATTATGCAGTTCTGAGTTAAAGACCATCTAACACAACAGAAGTGTAGAAACAACAATTGCAAGTTGAAACTTGACACCACCTGAATGAAAACTTTCAAGATAATGTATTGATCAAATTAAAAGAAAATTTGAACATAGCGTATGGATTTCTCTGCGTATCTACATGAAAAACAGGTTGCTTACCAATATTAACATAGAAGGTGCAAGCACCTTATTTGAAGGAGAAACCAAATAAAGATTTGCAGCTAGTAGCTATCCTTGACTAGCGCGCATCAGTGCTAGTAAATGAATCTGCAAATCCAGCTGGTTTAGCCGGAATACTTCCCTTGCTATCTTGACTAGAACCAGTAAAATCTTTCGTTTCTTCTTCTTGCCACCCCTTCAACATCTGAGGAAGAGGTAAACTGTAATCAATGCCCCCATGTTCGTCTGTGTCTTCAACAGGCGTCCATGTCTCAACAAGTGGAGATAGCACATTAACTGCATGCCCCATTTCAGGGCGATGATTTGGATCTCTTGCAGTGCAATGTCCAGCCAGCTCTGCTACAGTGAAGACGCTATTGTCAATATCTTCTTTCATATCAAGAGCTGGATCCAAAGAAGCAATAAACTTTTCTTTGTCTGACTTTATTTGCCAAAACCACTCGGCCAAGTATCGATTTTCCTCTGAGCGTTGCTCATCAAGTGCTACTAAGCCTGTCAATAGTTCCATCAACACCACCCCAAAGCTGAAGACATCAACTTTAGTTGTAATTTTCCCTGTGACTGCAACGACAAAAGAATATGATTATCATACACGTCCACATAAAGAAATTAACATATTTAAGTTCTCTGATTGTTTACATATGATTACCAGCAGCATCTCAAATTAACATCGTTGACTTTAAAATGAATAAAGAGAAAAGGAAATGGAATACTAGTAAAAGACATTTGTACTTCCTTACCAGCATACTCGGGTGCAAGGTATCCAAATGTTCCTGCAAGCTTCGTTGCAACAGACATCTCTCTGTCAGGAGCCAGCTTCACCAATCCAAAATCAGCAACTTTTGCCCTAAAACAATCATCCAAGAGAATATTTGCTGACTTGAGATCTCGATGAATGAAGCTTCTGTGAGCCAAACTATGTAGATATTCCACACCTCTTGCAACGTCTAAAGCAATAGATAACCTTCTTGTCCATGATAAAGGTTCTAGGTTCAGGTTCTTCCACCGAAAGAGATGTCTACTTAGAGCCCCTTGATTCATATATTCATAAACAAGTAGCCTCTCATTTCCTTCAATAGAGTAACCGAGAAGGGAAACCAGATGACGATGCCGGACCTTGGAGAGAACTTCAATTTCTGCCTGGAATTCCTCCAAAGCCTTGCTGGTAATTGTCCCAGCTTCCATTCTCTTCACTGCTATCTGAGTTCCATCTTCTAGTACCCCTTTGTAAACTCCTCCAAAACCTCCGCGACCCAGCTCATTCTCTTCAGCAAAATTTTTAGTCCCACTACGAAGGATCTGAACTGAGAATCTAACGTTTCCATCCTCAATAATATGAGCATTTTCTACTCCAGCACTATGCTTACTTTTAGGACTGCTTTCAGTCAGAGAGTGACCAGTACGATCAGAGACTGTGACCTTGATGATGTCATCTGATTGAGATGGATCCTTAGGGTGGACAACGATGCCACCAGTAACAACTTTGGTGCCTTTCCTCTTTTTGATGCAGTAGATACCCAAAGCAATTGATAAAAGAACAGAAATAATAGAACCTGCTGTGACTCCCACAACTAAATCTAGATTGGATCTTTGAGAACCTTGTGGTTTATTTTGCTCATTGCCAGCACTAGGTGATCTAGAGGTTGAGCCTCGAGAAGGGGAAGGTGGATTATCTGATGATGGCTGTTGATTATCACCAGATGGGGAAGGAGGGCTGTCTGTTGGTGGAGGAGATGGTCTAGGTTTTTTACCAGGAACCAATCCAGGATTACCATTAATCATCACTTTCACACCATCACCGAATTTTGGCAATGGTGAACCAATGTTATTGTCAGTTATATCCAACAATCTCAAATTCTTCAATTGAGTTAAATTTGAAGGAACAAGACCATGTAAATTATTTCCAGCCAAGTGAATCTCAAGTAATGAACTTAAGTTGGCAAGCGAAGGACTAAGTGTACCATTAAGCTTAAGATTCTGTAGATTTATAACAGAAACATGACCCTGTGGATTACAAGTGATTCCCCACCAGGGTTCCTTACATGGATCATTCCCCGTCCAGCCAGAAGCAAGATTAGCTGGATAGTTCAAGCCATGAAGAAATTCCAAAAGGGCATTCACTTCAGGAGCGCATAACTCACCAGGATTTGATTGACAAAAGGAATTTGAACTATAGGTAACATTTGCAGCTTTAAATTTAGGAATAGGACCCATAAGCATATTATTGTTCAAATCTAAAGACTGTAGACTCATACTAGCCAAGCTCTGAGGAATTAAACCAACAAGATGATTTCCATTCAGGTTCAGGTCTCTCAATGAAGTTAAATCCCCAATATTATCTGGAATTGACCCTGTAAATTGATTTCCATGAAGCCATACCTGAGATAGACCGACCATGCTTGCAATCACAGTAATGGAGCCAGTCATTCCACCACCATCCTGATCATTCAACCAAAGAATCTGCAAATTTGAACCACCAAAACTAGGAGGTATCTGACCGGATAAGTTGTTATATGACAGTTTCAAAGCACTCAAAGATGCTAATTTACCCAGAAAATCGGGCAATGGTCCAGCAATATTGCAATTTGAGCATGAAAAATTTGTCAACTGAGCAGACTCCTGCAGCTCAGGAGGAATACTCCACCCAGTGCTAGCATTGAACGGATTTTGATCCAGTGCTAAAACACGAACACTACCAAGCCCATGAAAGAAATCCGAAGGGATTGTATGAAAGTCATTGTTATCCAAGTATGCAAATTGCAAGTCAGATAATCCACTAAAACTTGGCAACTTTCCACTGAAATTATTCTTCTGGAGGCCAACATTTTGCAACTTAGCTAACTGGTTCAAGTTCTGAGGTAAAGTTCCACTTAAACCCATGTTCTGGACTTGAATTTGTGTAACTCTACCCCCAGAACAGAACACATGAGGCCATGCAGGAGGGCCACAAGGGTCATTCCCTTTTGCAGGCCATTTCAGAAGATCTGCATTGTCCAAACCATTCCTGAAATCATCCAAAATCTTGAAATCGTCCTGGTTTGTTGTGCCTAAAACCACATTGAAGAAAAGGGTTGGAAGTATAATGGCTAAAAAAATGTGAACTTTCTTTTGATCAGCACCCATTTCCATCTGGACCATATCTAACTATCCTTGCATCATAACAAGTTTGTCATACCATCCCATTCTTTTCCTTTCTTTGCTTAAAACAAGAAAACCCCAGGTGAAAATTGAAGAAAATGCTAAAAAGGTGCAATTTTGGGTAGCAAACAAAAAGAGTTCTTGGGTTTTGGTATTTCTTCAGGGGAAAGATGGTGGAAGCCCAGATCAGAAAATGTGGGATGGAGGAAAGAGAGAGGGGTTTTTGGGAAGATTTCCTCAAGCTTTAGGGTTTACAATCCCTTGAGAATAAGATCAAAGCCTAAAGAAGAGTAGAAATCTGAGTTCTCTTTTGCCTTTTCTCTTCCCTCCCTCCATCTCTCTCTGTTTTTGTTCTATTTCTAAGTGCCTCTGTCCTTTTCTTTCTGACCCTCTTTTTTTTTTTTTCCCCCGTCCTTGTTCTATTTCTTTCTGGCCTTCTGTTTCTTCTTTTTTTTTATTTCTTTTTCCTTTTTTCCGTGTAATTTCTTAGGTTTTGTTTTCATAATTAGTCAAAAAGATTAGAGGGATAATTGTGGTAGGAACTTGGATAATTCATTTCTTAATGCCGGATTAAGATATCAAATAGTATCAAACAAGACCAAGAGAAAGATCCTCTGCCGTATTTATAGATTAACAATTCATTTTCAATGATTAATAAGGTTAATAAGGATCAACACGGCTTGTCATTTATTTAACTGTGAATACGAGTGACATTTTTGGCTCAAGGAAAAGACATGACATGAAAATTCGGTCAAGTTTTACCAATTCATAGAGCTGCATTTTGACTTTGCCACCATTTTCAAGATTTAGCATGTTCCAAACATTACATGTGAATGAATAGATATTACACCAAACTTTAGCCGGTTTGGATTGCTGTTTTCTGCAATTTTTGTAGAAAATATGTTATAATGATTTAATGTATGTGAAGTAAAAAAATGTGATTTTAAAATATATTTACGAAAAACGTAAAAATTTTATGAGAAAAAATGACAATTCAAACAAAATATTACAATCATCAAAATAAGCATATGTTCGTTAGTAGATCATGATTTTTCAAGTTTTAATCATGTTATTGGAAGTTTATGGTAGGATAATTTATTAATCCCACAAAATAATTGTTAGATCAAGCAGTAAATTTTGCAGTTTATGTCGAAATTCATGGCTGCAAACTTTGCAATACAACATAACACTTCATTCCCAACCATTAGAATACAAAAAAGATGTACACACGAAAATACTAATCTTAAAAGTCTTGACAACAAGTCATTTAATCTCTTGGAAACATTAGAGCAAAATTTAGTTGTTGAATTGTGGTTTGGTTTAATTACTTTGGATCCATCATAGTACTTGTTAAAATAAAACTCAAACCCAGATGTTAGTTATCTAAAAAAAAATAAAGTACAATTGAAAAAGTGTATAAATACAAGGAAAGACTAAAATTATTTGTGTATATATTTACATAATAAATAAAGTTTGATTTAGATGAAAACTCAATTACTTTACACAACAATATTAATGGATCCACTTGGATACCACACTTTGGAAAAAAAATTTCAAATATTAATCTACTTGCATCATAGATATATTTTCACGTCACAAAAAAGTGTTGCGGTGTTATTCTAACAAATTTTTCCAAACGATCTTCACCAAATTATCGATATCTCGTACAAGTCAATAGAATCACAGAAAACTTGAAACCTAAGGGGATAAAAGTCATAGGTTCTAATTTATTTATTTCCTCTCTGCTTCTTAAATAATCTCACCCTTCTTCCGTTGGAAAAAAAATTTAAAAATAAAGATTAAAAGAATTTTCTCCCCAACAAAAGTCAGAAACCAGCTAAAAGCACAATAATAACCGTCATTTATTTATTTGGTTTGCTTTTCTCCCGTGTCATTAATATTGCCATGGGCTAAGCATGATGAGGAGTGATGAATGATGATGATGATGGAAATGGTATGCCGTAGGGCGGTAGGGGTAGTAAATAAAAAGAAGTCTGGTTGTTCAGTTATTTGTAGGTCCCAGTTGGACTTTTCAAATTTAGGCAGAAGGTCCCAATGTCCCATACGGAGTTAACCCGTCTGGTCCGCGCTCATTAAGGGCCAATTTTCTTGCCACTCCCACTCCTAGCAAAAATATCTTCTCACATACTTTTTTTTTCCAAAAAAACCAAAAGAAAAGAAATTTGGTTTTCAAACAAGATGGCCTGATTGCTCACTTTCTTTTTTTTTTTTTTGTTTTCCTGAGGATGAAATACAGATTCCATTCATTCAAATTGTAAATTACAATTTTGATCAATGAAGGGGGGAAATCATTCTAGCGGACAGTTCTGTATTCTAGACCAGTCGAAAGTTTTGCTAAAACATAGCTTCGTTTGGATTAGTTGTTTTTAAGGGTGTTTTAAAAAAAATTTATTATAACAGAGTTTTTAGAGTATATTTTGGAATATTTTTAGAATATATTTTGAAATATTTAAGTGTAGTAGAGTTTTTAGAATATATTTTAGAATAATTTATAAATATTAAAAAAAATTTGGACTACTTTTTAAAGTACCTTTTAGAGTACTTTTTAAAAATTTTTATAGTATTTGAAAAAACTAATTTTTGAAAAACTAATGAAAACACTAGATTGGAGTGTTAGAATTTAAAGAAAAAGGTGTCTACATGTAAGAAGAGCAAGAAAAATGTAAGATGTATATTCTATACTGCAAAGATTTTTTTTTTGTGTACTAATGAGTGGCCTTAAGGCACTAATGGAATTGGTTAGCAAATTCCCTTGTTCATTTATGGCCTCAATTTTCTTCTATTGCTTACAGGTTTTTCAACTCCACATCGCAGAAATTTGTAGTTTAAACAACAAACAATTAAATTTGGTTATCAACTACATATTCATTAATATTGAACTAAATAGGGTGATATGTACATTGACATATCGCCAACTTGGAAGATGAAAATGTGGATCAAGAAAGTTCCTCCTAATCCAGCAGTATGAACAACATAATTAATTAGCCATTGATGGGGACAACAACATGCATAAATTCTCAACATCTTCTCTAGAAATAGGGAGAACCATTTAATCAGTTGTTGCTACATGAAAACTAGTTTCTTAAGTTGCAGTAGAGTGACAAAATTTTGTGTCTTGATTTTCCAATATTCGAGTTTGGGATGTCAAAAATATTCATCATATAGTAGTATTTGTGAAATTTCATGTCGGATGAGAATTAGTCTAATGAGTATCTATCAAGAAAAATATTAGACGTTGCTTTCATAGAGAAGTGAAGTTTAATGCAAAAAAAAAAAAGTCTCAATTTTAGGTGGACAATAAATGCGAGTATAAATTGGATGTATAAAATACTAAGCAATGTTCATTGGAAAATCACCTCTGGCCATGACTCCATACTATCAAATGGGCATCTTTGTTCGTCAGATTTCTGTTTAAAGGCCTCCTCAGCATCTTTGGTGCATGCATGATGTTTTGTATTATGATCAAAATCAGGTTTATACTCATTTCAAGAAAATTTTGAAAAAAAAAAGTGTTAATTATTTTCTTGGAAGAATCAGCAAAAATTTCGAAACTAACCTCTTTACCATTGAATGTTGCACAACAATCAGTCACCAGTACTGTTCATCACTCTTATATATATATATATAGGGATAATTGCAGAAACCTCCCCTGACTTTTATAGTAATAGCATTGACCTCCCCTATTAATTTTGAAATAGCACTGACCTCCCCTAAAAAAGTTGGAGGCAATTTAATAGGCAAAAGTGGGTCAATTTACTAAAGTACCCCCAACATGATTTAATTTTACCAAATGAATGTGATGAGTACTTTCATCAAACCCAACAAAACGTTTGTTAATAAAAATTACACTAAATTAGTTTAACTAATTAACTAATTAACTAAATAACGAAATAACTAAATAACTAATAATCTAATTAATTACTTAATTGGATAAACTAATTAACTAATTAACTGCTTAACTAATTAACTAACTAATTATCTAATTAACTAATTTCTATTTATGTAATTATCTAATTAACTAATCAAACTATATCTACATAGTAAAACTAATTAACTAATTAACTAATTATCTAATTAATTAATTAACTAATTAACTAATTTCTGTTTATCTAATTAACTAATTAACTAAAGCTGTTGTCTGTCCGAAACTAACAAACTATTTGCATGTTAAACTAATTAACTAACTAATTATCTAATTAATTAATTAACTAATTAACTAACTAATTATCTAATTAACTAATTAACTAAATTTTTTAATCTAATTAACTAATTAGTTAATGCGCTAATTGGTTAATTAGCTCCACAGGCCAACGAAATTGGTTAAATAGCGCATTAAATATAAAACTATTTCTGCATAATTAAATTAATTAACTAATTAACTATTAACTAATTAACTAATTTCTATTTATCTAATTAACTAATTAACTAATTATCTAATTAACTAATTTCTGTTTATCTAATTAACTAATTAACTAATTATCTAATTAACTAATTAACTAAAGCTGTTGTCTGTCCGAAACTAACAAACTATTTGCATGTTAAACTAATAAACTAATTAACTGCTTAACTAATTATGGGCAATTTTTTTTTAACTTTCACATATTTAATTTATGTTAAATACAAAACATACTAGTTTTCCTTTGGGCGCTATTTAACCAATTTTTCCCATAAAGAGTTGGTATGTTTTCCATAAAGAGCTGGTATAAAACATACTACAAAACCTGCCAGTTTCCCATAAAGAGCTAGTATGTTATGCGTTATTTAACCAATTTTTTCATATTTAAACAAATTTATGAAAATTAAAATAACGTATTCGAAAGTTGCATTTTTATTTGGAAGAACGCATTCCTTCGATGCGTTTTTCACCCTTTGGGAAGAGACTTAAAAATCGCCACCCTTTAGAAAGTTAGTTTAAAAACTCTCTCTTTTTGGGAATTTACTCCTTATTAATACAACCACTATATTTATTTTCTTGTATTAATTTTTGTTATGGTTTATGATTTTCTTATATTTTATCAAAAAAGTTAATAACTATTGTAGTTACAATTATGGAGATGTTAATTTGTCGTATGTGTAATTCTTTTGTTTTATAAGAATTGTTATATCAGGGGTAAATTTGAAATTTAATTGCATTTAATTCCGAAACACTCATTAAACCAAGCTAGATATTGGAATGAAAAATATGTTGCATTTATACCCCCTGAACTTGCTTGATCCTTAATGCCTATGCCCCTCCCTTATTAATACTAATTGTCAAGCAAGATGAGGGCAAAATTGGAAGAAATTTCTTATCTCACTTCTACAAATAATTTTTTAATGGGACATCAAGCCTCAGGGGAGGTTTCTGCAACGAATTGTTCCTGTTCAGGGGTGCTGAATGCAATTTCTAAACCTAGAGGGGAGGGTCAGTGCAAGTGTCAGAAAAGTCAGGGGAGGTTCTGCAATTATCCCATATATATATATGTGTGTGTAAGATTTGGATATTCGTTTGACAAAATGAAAGAAAATGGGAAATCTGGCCTTGTTTGGATTGCATTTTCTTGGATTTTTTTGTAGAAAAATTACTATAGTGATTTGATGTATGTGAGAAAAAAATAATAGGAAAATGTGATCCCGAAAATGGAGCAATTTTTTAGTGAAAAATGACTATCGAAACGGGGCCTTAGATAGGCAAAGTTGAGACAAAAACAACGAAATGGTAGATTAATGATTGTAAATTGATGGGGACATACACATTAACTTATTGTGTCTGCCGACTGTGTCTTGAATCATTACATGTGCTTCGAAGTTGACATCCTTCAACAGAATTGTGTAGTTGTTGAAACCCAATAGGGAAGCCAGACTTTTCGGCCAATTAAGCGTATAGAAATCCAACAAATGGAAGAAGAAAATTCAAAGGGATGTGATCATCTTGGATAGATGCACTAGAATGCAGCAAATAATCTTCTTACACACGTAGGTTTGTGTAGATAGTGGTATTTCAATGTTGACGGCACTGTCATTTCGTTGTTATTGTGATGTGTAAATGGTTTCTTGCTGACAAGCTTTCTGCTCAAGGATTTGTTGGCAAGGCAATCGTTACAATACGTGTCAGAGTTTTAGCTAGTTTCTAGAAATGTAGAATAAAAAAGTAAATCTTATATATGCTGACGGTTGAATGTATGACACATGAGCAAATGGTGTATCCAATGATAATGGTGTATACACTATCAGTGTATAAAAGATTAATCCAAAATCAATTATGATAATCTCTGTGTCACGTAAAATTTGTCATGTTTGTCACTTTTTCTGGTTTTAAACTAATTGTCACCTTAGAAAAGTCAAGTCGTATTTTTCAATAAAAATTTATCTTTACCCTCCATACGACTCACCACTTATTCCACACAATTATCAATATATCAAATAAAAGACGGCTTACTACTAAGGATATAAGAGAAGAGTAAAAATTCTCTTTTCTACTAATATCATTATACATAAATTGCTCGTTCTCTTAAAACGACAAAATTTATGGGATAGAGGAAGTATGTGTTTACGCGTAGAGAAGAAAAATAAATGTGAATGTATATATTCAATGATAAATTGAATGTATATAATCAATGTACTAATAAATGTCCGGTTAGCATTCCTAGAAGAAATTTCTAGTTTTTTTTATATAAAAATATCATCATTTTATTAAATTTATACTAATGACAGAAATTGTATCAATCATACACAAATATAAATAGATCTAAAGAACAAATACAGCATACTAAGAATCTTAAAAAACAAACTCCAAAAATATCAAAATATAGAACATTTATAGCTCAAAGATCATCTATGTATATGCTTCCCTTCGTGCCGCTTGATTTTCACCCAGATATAGTAATTAACTGATTCAAATCCAACGTTAAGAGAAAACTTAAACTCCTAGAAGAACCCTTTAGTTAAAATAGCTAGTTTTATATAACTCAATTGTCTTTCAAACTTTAAGACAAAACCCAAACATTGACATATCTAGTGCAACATTGACTGATGATAATTTCACAAACGACAATGCCTTGTAACATTTTGTTTCTTGGCAAGCAGTTAGCACGTAAACATATTAAATTATATGATTATGTAACAACACATAATCTAATATTTGGTAAATCCATAATTATTATAGATAGGTAGGTATTCGGTACAATACCAAACACATCATGGTCACCTCATTTTTAACCTAATTTTGTGCTTTGTAGAACTCAAAGTCGAAATCATTTTATTTTTGTAGTTGTGAACGTGGTCTCATGACTCTCATCAACTGAGTACCATAAAAACTCACCATCAGCTCAGCAGCACCAATTTAGCCTGCAAAATTTTCCTTAATTGCGCATTACAATAGATCAGCAAGCATCAATTATATTTATATCTACAAACAGAGTTATAAATTAGAATGAATGAAACTCAACATCAATGCTGATATTGCATGATGAGTAATTAAAGATAGAGCCCCCTTTAAAGTTCAAAGATTGTTTACTTTCTTGTCAGCCATAATGACTTTGGAACAATCTGATTTCGAATTAAAGGTTTGTCTTGATATTTTTCGTGGTTGGAGTTAAGACTTGGCCAAACGTATAGGACAATCTAAATCTGCCATTGGTTAAACATAATGAAAAGGGAAATAAATTAAAGCAGCCCTTCATTTTGTTAAGATAAAACAAGAAAAGAAATCATGGTTCAAGAAAGAGAGAAGAGGGTTAACACCATAATTAGGTCAACTGTCAAGATTGTCCCTAACCGTCACTTTATTTAAGGATTTCTTTTAGGGGGCTTAACTTTAATTAATCAAGAAATAGACAGAATGTAACAGTCACCTAGAATAAAGTAGAATGTTGTCAATTGCGAAACCTTTTACTTTATACTCCAAAAGGGATTCGATTTAGAGAATCTAGTATTTAAAGGCAAATTACACTTTATTCCCTGTGATTTAGGGATTTTTCATATAACCCCCTATAATTTTAAAAGGTATACATAAGTCCGTCATGATTTGGATTAAAGTGTCAAAGTTACGGAAATAATCATTCGTAACGAAATCTTTAAAAATGTCAAAATTATCCTTATAAATACATAACATACTAACCCCGTATGATTTTATGTTTTACCATATAACTCCCTTATGATTTAATACTTTACCATATAACCTCCTTATAGTTTTCAAAATATACACATAACCCCCTTTGGTTAATAAAAAATTTTCAAATTTATATAAGGGGTACTTTTGATATTTTAGGTAACTCCGTTATACATGATCATTTGAGTCACTTTGACACTTTCATTCAAATCATGAGGGGGTTATGTATAATTTTTGAAAACTATAGGGAGGTTATGTAAAAAATATACTAAATCATAGGGGGATAAATTGTAGTAATTTGCCCGGTATTTAAAAGACAAATTGCACATAGGAAATTAGGAGCCATATCCAACAGAAATCTTGTGGGGTGTTTAATGTTAATCAACAGTAATACTAACTTTTGAAGCATGTTTGACTACATGAGCCCTTTTACTGCGAGATTTACGGGGAATTTTTTTTTCCCTCTAAATGCGTTTTAGTCCAGGCTTCGATTTAATCATGTTTGACCACATGATTCAAGAAAAAATCTTTGAACTCAGAGAATTTCCTTTTTATTTTTGCTTTGGAAGAAATCAAAGCTCTGGAAAAAGGTGCATAACTAGCATGGTTTGGAACATTCTCTTTGCTTGGTAGGATCTCCAGTCCAGAGTGAATTGACAGATTCACAGCTCAATGCATCTTTTCCGCGTATTACCACGGAGCAAGAAAAATGGTTTCGCTGACTCTTCTCTACTTGCAAGACCTGAAATTGGTTGATTTGATCGGATAAACTAGATTAGCTGTAGAACTAACCAATTTTGAATAAATCCATCACTCATACGGGGTCCAAGGGGAAGAACGTGGAATTACATAATTTTTCTTCAATTCTTTCATACAAATTGGATACGAATTCAGAAAATATTTTTCTTTTGGTATAAACCATGGTTATTCGCATCCGTTTTTTACGGTCAATCCAGAAAATATATGTATACTAATGGAGTTCAATATGGCTAGATACCTTGGTCTAGGGTAATTTTCTATTCGTCTTGCCAATAAAAGTTTTGACTAACTTAGCTGTGTTTATGCACAAGAGGAAAAAAGCAGGCAACCCGCGTCCTAACTAAAGTTGGCAAGGAATTAGATTTTCTGTTGGTCCTTAAAGTCGTCATTAGTAGGTAATTTGTGAAAAAACAAGGTAAGTCGTCAAATGTAGTAATAATAGCATGCCATGACATTGGAATGGGATAAACCTCCTTTCTTCCTAATGTTCCTACTACACTTGAAAAAAAAAAAACTCTCACAAGGGGCAAATGTTTGAGATCGTATGAACGCTTCCTACTAGCCTAGCGCCAAGATGATCCAGGAAATCTATAATTGCAAGTGACAATGATGCTATGCTGAATAATGTAGACACTAATGTAATAAACACGTAAACACTAAAGCAAAACATGCAAAAGATTACAATAAAATTAGTTTTTTTATTGAAAATTGTGCCGAAAATTCAATTTCAAACTATTCACGTTTGATCACCATAAACCGTGCTGAATCTAAGAATACGGAGAAAAAATCAAACCCTCGACCTCGCACGTATAAAGGCATCCAAGTCACCTAGACTTGATTCTGTGCAATCAGTAGAGGTGGCAAAATTGATTCAAATCTATTTATCCATCTATATAAATGAAGTTTAAATGGATTTGGATGATTAAAAAAGGGATGATGGCTTTTAAAAGAAAAACCATTTAAAACCAATTAAATTGATGGATTTGCAAGGATTATCCCCTTGATCCATATAAATCCATTTGGTAAAATGGAATGCAACAGGAAGACGGGCAGAAGAAAACTCGTCTCAGGCCCAGCGCCACCAACTCTACAAACGGACTGCACGCAAACCCAGGACTCACAACTTCTTCCTTCCAGAAGCGTCTCGTTGTGGGCCCACAAAACTGGAGAACACTTGCATAATTCACCACTAGAAACAAATGGTCAAAATATTGATAACTGGCCTCTGTGAGTTATTTAACTTTGAGAAGAATCTTTTTTGTTATTGTCTTGTACTTGCTTCAGTACATTTTCGTCTTTTTCTTTTTGTAGATTTTTTCCTTTAGTTGCTTAATAATCACATGTTCTTTACCTTCTACTACGGACTTGTTTGGAGTTGCAATAACTTATTAAAAAATAATTCTTTAATAGATTTTTAATAAAAATATTTATTAAGTGCTTAAGTGCTTTTAAATATATTATTTGGAAACATAGTGCATTAAGTATTTATTGTATTGGATAATATGTAATTTGAAAATTTTTAAATGTATTTGCCTCTTTATTTAGTTCATAATATAGGACAAAATGATTAAATTCAATATTTTATTTTTTAAATCACAAAAGCTACTCTAAAAGTACCAAAATTAAGCTTTTGCTAAAAGTGTTTTTAACACCAAAAACTCCACTTCTAATTTTGTAGGATGATATTCACCAAATGTCTTACTTTTAGCACCTAAAAATGCATTTTTACCAGAAGTACCGTAGCCCCAAATCGGGTCTAAATCTATTCCAAGTACTAAGTTCATCATTATGAAATGTTTGAACTCAAGTTGCTTTTTTTTTAAAAAATAAATAAATTTTCAATAGGAAAAGGGTGAAACTTAAGAAATAGGAAAGAAGAAAGATATTTAGACTCAAAACTAATTCTTGAGATTTGAACCTTAACCAGTTGCTTCCTTTTTTTTTTTTTTCTTCTTTTTTAATCTTTTTGCTGCAATTTCTATCTTGACTATAGAATGAAATTTTTATTGCCAATCTTTTACACATTATGGAAATGGGAAAAAAAAATCACTCTTTTTTTTTTTTTTTGGTAGCAGCTTGAGATAATCTTTAAGCATTATGAATCAGAACTTTCTTATCACATTATCTTTGTATTAGATTTATTGGATTACATTCTAACCAATCATTATAATCAAGTTTGATGAATTCCTAATTTAATGAATAAGAATAGGAAAAGTAGTAGAGAGGCGTGGGAATGAGCTAAAAATTGTGAAACATCATCCAGGAACCAAAACAACTTGCAAGCACAACAAAATATGGACAACGAGAATCCGTATGCACACCCAAAAAAACTAGTCTACTCTACTAACTGGTTAAATGGATGGATTACGGTTTTCCATTATCCATGTAAACCCTATCCATTTATATCCATTTACTAAATGGTTGTAATTGGATTGGATTAATTTTATCAACTATCCATTAAAGAAAAACCATATATCCATTTTGCCACTTCTACCCAATCCTAATTATGATGGTTAAAACCGTCAATTCAGTGCAGTAGAAGCATATTTATACCACGGAATTTCAATCCTTTCACTCCTGATGGGCTGGTGGAAAGGTACCAAGACAGATTGGGCTACTGTCGTAGGACTTTCAGTGCACAACAAATTATTTTTCTTGGGCTTGGATTGGGATTGGACAATGTGGTCACCGCATAATTTTTGCTCAAACGTGGGCTGGCAGATCATTCCTCTATTGATTGCTACTCACACAACATTGTATCATTTTGAATCTCATTATATTGAAATTAACCAGCCTAGTCTTTTTTTTTTTTTTTGAAGACAAAAAATTAACCAACTTAACAGAATTGCAAATCCAAATGATGACTAGAATCCATGTGTTCCTCCAAACAAGGCTTAACAGCTTTAGGAATTAACAATTTCTGGCAGTATGACATAACAAGTTCCATCATCCACTGTCATTGAAGGCGTTAATTTTGTCTTCTCATCGGTTCATCCCTTCCAACTTCAGATGATAGAATGGACTCGCTGAATCATTGCTCCAATGAAGTCGTTGTCAACAGCTTCATTCACTTCAATCCCTTCGAATCAGGTAAGCAGGAACGCGAACGGCTTGCCCGTGCCTGAGTCTGGTCTGATGAACCAATATCCAGGGATAGGTAGGACTGATCCTGCGCTCGTCAGTTGTTACCACTTTTCTTTCTTGCTGGGGGAAATCAGGAACAAGGACTGTCATAACCGCAGTTGGATACAAGATGTAGAAGTAGCCAACAGAGCAATAGGGACAGTGTGGATGTTGCTTAGAAGGGGACTGAAATGGCTATTTGTTAGAGATAGACAAAGGCCTCTGCACAATGTGGATCAAAGAATGTTGAAGCTTATGTTTTAAGGATGTCGTCAGAATGGAGTTTGAATATAGGAAGAAGGGTGGGTAACCAAATAAAAATGGCCTGTAAGAGCTTGCTACTCTATTGGCCACTACCAATTTTCGGGCAAAAAATTTCAAACAGTGCAGTTTTGGTTTGGAAAGAAGGAACTTGTGCAAATTTTGATGAATCCGTTGAGTGGAAGGTTGCTTTCTCCATGTGGCTCATGAGACAGGCAAGTGTTGTTAAAAAGGCCTGTGGAAAGGAAAAACAAAATTTTAGGAGAGGTTCCAAATCTACCTCTCTCTCCTGTCAAATGAAATAGCTGTTTTTAAGCTCAAGATGAGATTCCAAGAAGGAGCTGGCTACCTGATTCAGCCTCTCATAAGAATGGAACAGTATTTATCTGGTAATCTTTGATGGATTCAATAACCTTGACACTGAATGCTTCATCTTCTGGGTAGTAAGCAATGGGATCAGATAATAGAGGAACTGGAATTTTCAGCACTCCTTCAAGGATTGCATGCAAACAATAAGCCGAATACGTGACATGATATCCACCTTCTTGGACGATGAGAAGGCATCCATGGCTATGCTTATCAGCTAACCCACGAACAGTTTGTCCAATTACTCTATAACCATCCATTGTCAAGCATTGTCTTCCATTTGGATCAAACTGAAATTAGAAGCCAAATTGTGAAAAATATGGACCTCTAAAATTCAAAAATCTGATATCGAAAGTATAACACTTCAGTCCATTCTAAGCAAGGTTTTTCTTTTTCCTTTAATAAACTTTAGGGACTAGGCTAACTCAAGCAACTGTCTAGTCTGAAAAAACAAATAGATGATTGAGAAGGCTAACTAGTACCAGATAAACTGCTTTAGTGATAACTAAAACAAAGTTCAGGGAGTAGGTTTAAAAGTAATTACACGTAACACTGCAATCTCGTAAGGAATCCATCTTTATGCCCATAGTACACTACCTTTATTTTGCTCAAGCAAATTTTAACAGTGGAATCATGTAAGCAATCTTTTCTTTCATCTTTTTTTCCTAGGAAACCATACTCTCTGAAGCACGATTCCCTGTCTTTACTCAGTACTGGTAACTAAAACTGACACTGACTGAATGATGCTAACTTTTTATTAACCATTCATGGTTCAATACCTGACATCAACATTATTTGTTCAAGAACAAAAATGAAGATTGGGGAATACAGTTTCTAACATGGGCAAAAGATAAGCATGTAATCCCTTCCTAGTAAGAAAAGTAAGAAAAAAAATTGAACTTACTGCACTTGAATCTTCGCCAATAACCAAGACCAACATATCGGGCTTAAATTTCTCAACAGCAGGGACAACTAACTGCCTCATTGCGTAATCATATCCTCTGTCTCCAGTTCCATTAGGGAGAGGTATATTCAGATTATACCCAAACCCTTTCCCTTCACCAAGCTCATCTACAGTTCCACTCTGAGGATGAGAGGGACCCCAAGAACCATGATTCATATGAAGAGAAATAGTGAGAACTTCATCAGAATGATAAAATCCCTCTGCAGTTCCATTTCCATAGTGAACATCAACATCGATAACAGCAACCTTTCGGCAGCCAGAACCTAAAGCCAACTGTACAGAAAGAGCCGCATTATTCAGAAAGCAGTACCCATCACCTTGATTGGGCTGAGCATGATGACCTGGTGGCCTAACAAGTGCATAAGAAATTTTTCCACATCCATCAATTATATGCTTCATAGCAGATAATGTAGTGCCGGCAGCAAGAAGTGCACAATCCCAGGACCCGGGATTCAAGAATGTCCCAGCACAGATCATTTTGCCCCCCTCTCTATCGGCTTCAACAAGCTCATTAATGTACTCTGAGGAATTTCAGAATTGAGATATTATAAACACGAAGATTATTTTTACTTTGTCATTTAAAATTAAATGCAAAGAGTTGTAAAGACCACATAAATAAAACCATACAAAATGCTAGGGGACAAAAATTCGTGCCATAGAATTTCTGTATCACTAAATTTTGTCGATTAACTGAGTACAACAATCTACAATAACAATTTCTACGGTGAAAACAGAAAGTTCTCTTTTCAAGAAACTCACATCCTTCCAGTTTTCAACACCTTACACATGGAATCAAGGTCAAATCAGATTCAATGGATAATGATAGTACCTAGTTAGGTTATCAAACAGCAGAATATATTTGAGATAATGCTTTGCTAAATATCAATTATATCTAAAGTCAACACAAAATGGGATCTTGAATTGAGCCAAACATAAGCAGATTCTTTCCTAGGGATAGCTAGAGCTCATGTAAAATTTTTCATCACAAACCTTTTATATCCGCTTTTAAATGCCATATATTTGAGATGTTGCACAATTTATGCCAAAAAAGAAACTATTATTCTGCTTAAGGAAAAGTAAAAATAATATATTTATACGAATTCCTATCTTATTCCTCCTCTTTCACTTAAGCTCAAAAAATGCTACCTCCTTAATCGACATGAAAAGATAATTTTTTTTTGTTTACTTCAACATCTGCACAATCCAAAAACACAATAATTTAATGCAAATTGAAAAGACATGCTTCATTACAGCATTTCAAACACTATCTCAAGTCATTATCTACTTTCTCATCCCCCATCTCCATCTCAGATAGGCCAATATATAATGAGAAAAAAAAAGGTATCTTGGCAACAAAACATGTAAACTGACAATATAGTAAAATAGTAAAACATGTCCTTAAAGAATATATATCATCCGCAACTTGAGCAAATCCCATAGAGCCCAGGGAAGCTAAGTCAAAACAAAACCAAGTACTACCATTTTCAAAAATAAAACAGAAATTGCTCCTGTGGAGGGTTATTTAATACCTTGTATATGGAAAGTCAACAGCTCAGATATTTGAGCAGGCCTACCAACATGCCAAGAGATGAAGGGTGAAATAGGACCCCTTTTGAGAATAGAGACCATATTCCTGATTCTATCAGAGTTCTCTGGATGATTTTCCAAAACATCAAGAAATCCAGGGTCCATTCCTGTGTCAAATACACCTTTTCCAGTATCATGTTTCAGCATGCCCTCATGCCAGAATACATGGATGAGTTCAGTTTTGTTAGATGGAGGAGAAGAAGGTATAGCTTCAGGCTGCTCTGCCTCAGCAGAATCCATGGAATAATTAGAACACACCTGATTCTTGATTTGACGACCAACGATTCAGAGCGGTTTCCTGTTAATAGAGTTTTGTCTACCTCCTTTTTCGTTGGCTGGGCTCGGGGTTTTGGGCTTTTCGGGGTTGTTGCCATCATTTTTCATTTTTTGTTAGTTTTCTATTTCCTTTTTCTTGGGCAAAATTCACTATGATTTTAAGAGTAAACATGTCTATGTTTCTTTTGGCAAATGATATGTTTCTAATTTTTGCTATAGAGATCAAAGGATTTGGAGTTTGGACAAGGTTGCGAAGTATGTGTAGAGTACAATAAAGATTTGATAATACATTCGTGAAAAGTTTTTTTTTCAGCATTTGACAATAATTTAAGTCTTAGAAGGGTGAAGGGAAATGAGAAAATTTGAGAGTAGAAAAGTGATTTTGAAATTACTCATAAATTTTCCCATCAACTAAGCTAAGTATTGGCAACACATTCAAAAAAACAAAAGAGAGGATTTTTTGACTTTACAAGAATGACTCGATATAATAAATTCCACAAAGAACTCTTTAATTAATCTTTTCCTTTTTGGCTAAATTATTTTATGAGTAATACATTGATATTGCATTTTGAGAAAACTCCACTCACAATTGTATTATACTATTTATATGTAGAGCTTAACATGAGAGTAGTATCCAAAGTATGCATTTATATTTCAGGTCACATATTATACGAAGGGGTAAACCAGTAAAATTATTCACTCTCGCGATTGAATAAAGTGACAAAATTGGATACCATATTGTACATATGTTTCTTTTTCCTTTTGGAAAAGTCCCTATTCTCCTCTCTACACCCTGTTCTCTGAGGCCAGAAAAACCGATCAGAATACTAGTAATTTTTAGCTTCTCAAAGGCCGTTAATCACTCGACAGAGATAGTAAGACCATGGGATCCTTCAATGCTGGTACTTCTCAATATTCTTTCTGTGTTTCTCTGGTCTGACTTTGATGCATCGTCCTCAGAAATTTTCTTGAATCTTGCTAGAGATGCAAGTTGATGAACAGAGTCTGCAATTTTCACAGTGCTAGAGACAACCTCAATGAGCAATGAAGCGACTGTAATAACCCGGATTATTTGCAGGAGATCTGTTTGTTGCCAAGAATTAGTTTTCAGTAACGATTTGAGGTTATCTGCAGCAGATTTTGCAATCGCAATGTGGGATTTTGCCACTGCAACGTATGAACTAGTCATTGTCCTAATTGCCCGTGCCATGTTTTTCAAGGCATGGCTGGACTCGGAGCTCATAGTTTGGCAAGATTCTTGAAATATTTCTCGGATTTCTTGAGGTGTCTGCACCTCGGATTTGAGGTAACCATTTAAGGAGTCAAGACGATAGGCGCATTCTCGTATTAAGCCTCCAATCTTCTGGTACTCTCCCCAAGGATGACGGAACCTGAATTTGCCATGCCGAAACTCCCATTTGCAAAATTGACCTGCATCAGAAAGAACTAAGAATTAGTGTTATACATCAATTAGAAACACATAATATCAATTAGGTATGGAATGATGTGCTGAGTTGTAAAGTTCTTTCTAATTTTTTTTGAGGAAAAAGTTACTCAACTTTATTAATAAAATTGTTGGAAATCGTCCAGCACTATTTGTTTAACAAAGACTGAAGGAGAGTTTCAAAGAGTTTCAAACTGGTTGGCAGATGTTAACATGTTGTGTTAAAGTATGCACAACTAAGTTGATTTATCTGGGAGTCCAAATTACATCCACAATATGGTGTTTTAGAACAGCTACACGAATATCCTCAATTACAGATACAATATCTGCGAGAATTTCTTCAAAGCTGCTAATCAATTTAATAACTCAGGATGCGACTCCTTCCAAGATGAAATTGAGGATTGGTTCATCATTTCCTAATTTTGTTGCTGGGTATCTAAGTAAAATAAGATTACAACTAAGTAGATTTGGCACTAAAATTCAGTATATTTGTGTATTGCCAATGATCCATATATATATTTCGCAAATACTTAGGTCGCTTGGTCTTGTAAATCAATATACTTTAAATGTTTGTACCTTTTTAGAGTGTACAAGCAATAATGGAAATAGTACAATTACCTAAGCATGTGGTCCAAAATACCGTGTCTACTTAAAATATTTTTCCATTTATTATTATGTTGTATATCTCGAGAGGTGGATTGAGGATCATCCATTTATGCAAATGAAGTAGATCCAAATCTAGTTCATTTTTATTCAGTTCTTTTTCTGAACCAATGCAAATGCTAAAATACAGGCAATTTTAATGAGATTGAATTATCAAACTCTTAATGGTTTGTACCAAGATTAATTTCAGATTCCAACTCACCAGATTATCTTCAATGGTTTTCGAGTTAACCACACTTTTATATTTCTCTAATAAAGCTTTGCTATCTCTTACATTTCCATCTTCTAAAGTCTTGAAGTATTCAGCTCCAAATCCTGCACAAGCCCAAATGAATGTTAATATCTAACTGAATATAAGAAGAATGCCAAAATGAAGACCACCAAATATATATATACATATATACATATATATATATCAGCATGCTGAAAGAAATGTTACCTTCCAAGAAATCCCCAAGCTTTTCAATGTTATCAGCAACTAAATGATGGAGATCTTCACCAGCCCAGACTGGAAATAATAGAATGCAGATGGCCAGAGCAGCAGATCCTCCAATCATGACTGTTGA
Organism: Coffea humblotiana; assembly: GCA_023065735.1. Taxonomy (NCBI): domain Eukaryota; kingdom Viridiplantae; phylum Streptophyta; class Magnoliopsida; order Gentianales; family Rubiaceae; genus Coffea; species Coffea humblotiana. The sequence continues at coordinate 24,595,413 of CM041208.1, read as the reverse complement.
GAGCCTTGTGAGGGCTATATCTATCACCTCATCATCTCGATAGCCCGAGACAGAAATTAAGCAGAATGTCAAGATAAATATGAGGAGGCCATAATCACATCTTGCCTTCCATTTTGGAAAGAATCTTGCAAATGTACCGGTAGCAGCTGCATCAAAGAACGAGAGGTAATTAACTTCCAAACGTGACTTGTAAGTAACAGATACTAGATATGATCAAATTCACCAAAAGCCATAGTAGTAGTAATTATTTTAACTTACCAAATATGAAATAGACACAGCCAGAATTATTGGTTCAACTATTTCACTTCCAAAACAACTTGCTAATCTATGAGCAGCTACTCCCAGAGCACCACCTATGAATGTTCCAATTCCTCGATTCACACATCTTCCAAGTGTTGCTCCTGCAAAATGCAATAACTCTCGTTCACCTCATTAGGTGCAAGAAAATGCATGCTTAATTAGACTGGTAATGAATCTGAACTATGAAATGATTAACTTACCAACAGAAAATTCAAAAACAACCACAACAGTCATGACAGCCCACATAGCAGACACTCCAAAACCTTCATAAAGAGGATCAAAGTAGTAGATTAGTGAAACCAAGGCAATGGCCAATCCTACTTTGATGGAGTGGATGATTCTTCTTGGATCTTCTTGTGCGAGACTCCTTGCAGTTCTTGCTGGTTCTAGTACTAATTTGGAGGCTAAATTCTTCATGAATGACCTGAACCAACAACATCCAGGGTTCAAGAATCCAACACTTTCTTGATTTTCCGACGCCATTTCCATGTAAAACTTGGAAAAGTACTACTACAAGCTTAATTAGTCAATTTTTGCACAGCCAGAAGAATGCTGCAAATTGATTGCTTGCAAAAAAGATGGGAGCTTTATTTCTTGAAGCGCCAAAAGGATGTTATTGGATTTGTTGCAAGCTAGCTGGAGTACCTGAAGATATGCCCTGCCCAGACATCACTGGCCATATATATAATGAAGCGTGAGATCTCATGAATCAGTACTACGTGGTTAAATTGAACTTGTAATTTAGTTACTAGAAATAATTAAGTATGTTATCTATCTGTCCAAGAAAATATGAAAATATTTTTTATATATTTCAAATGTTGCTGCCAAGAAGCTTCAGATGGTGCAGCACACGGAGTTTGTCTGTATACAGAACAGCACTCACCTACGTCTTCTCCATTTGTGGTGAGAAGGTTGCAAGGTTTTTGTCTTTCCATTATTAATCTTTTTTTTGGAGTAAATGAAGATTGATTGTTGCACTTACCATGGTACGTGTGTGACGCATTTTAGTACGGATGATAATTTTCGGCTTGTGTCGCACTCATTTATAGGATGTCTAGAACTATAATCAGACGAAACTTAATCAACCAGAGTCACACACCTTTTGAATAAATGCATGTGTAGATAAAAATGCGATTGATTGAAGAACGTATTTGAGTAATTGCGAAGAGCAGCCAGAGTCACAATCGGCTAAAGCTACTGTTAGGTTGATTAATAGATTGGCATATTTTTTAAAAATAATTTTTCAAATACAATAATACAGTAATACATAAATAAAAATAATTCAAAAAACATTACATTCATACAATATATGTTTAATATTTCAAAAAACATCTATAATAAAAATTTTTCATATACACTATTACAGTAAAATATTTCAAAAATACCTCCAAGAACAGAAAAATCTAAACGGGCACTAAATTGCATATACTTCAGCAAAACAAGAACATCAACCAAAGTCATTATTCAAAATCATAATCGAGAATCAAATAAAATAATCAAAATATAACAGCCCCTAATTCTGATGTATGTAGCCTTGTAAACAAATCATCCGACTAATTAGCCGTAATCGCAACCTTACATTACGTGGCTATAATTCCTAATCAATCTCCCTTTCCCTTACCGAAAATGAGGAAAATCTTTATTTGGTGGATGTGACCCCTCAGGAAGTTGTTTTCTTTGTGAACTGTAAAGCAATTATTGTGAATGTGGGGAACTCATTTTGTTTGGTTTCCTATCCTAGTGTGGGTTGTAGAACTACCATGTTGACTATTGACTTTGGTCCTACACGCTTTCATTTTTCATAACATATCGCGTTATGAACTTGAGATTTTGTTGTTTTTCCGCGTTGTTTTGAGCAAAAAGAATTCTACAAGAATTTTGCCTCTGTAGACCCTAATAAATTTTAGCTGCTATTCTTACTTTTGTCAAATGGTAGTTTGAAGTTCTAGGGTAGTAGTTACTGGGAACACAAATATTCATAAATAGGACAGCATCCCAGAACCATTGAACTAGAAATACTTCTATTCAATAGTAAGAAATGATGATAAAACTATGGGATAATTTCAGAAACCTCCCATGAGGTTCACGAAATATCACATAGCTCTCTTGAGGTTTTCAAAAACCTCTCTTAGTACTCTTGAAGTGATAGTGAGATCATATGCTAATATCAAAGGTGAAAAATTATCAGTAATACCCTCATATTTATATTTCCTATACTTGTTTTTCTTTTTCTAAATTTCCTACTTTTCTTTCACAATATTGGTACATACATACACACATACACACACATATATATAATATTGAATTGTAAGTGTCAATGAAATATAGTATTTAATCAATGAAATATTTAACGCATCTGGAGGAAGAAGAGCTGCAGGTTCTTTTTTGCCCCTTTTTTTGTGTTTCACAACTATTTTATCTATTTATTTATTTGTTTGTTTCTATGCATGTAGATCACGAGAGAAATGAAGCAAGTAAAACTCCAGGCGCTATGGTTTTTCAAATTCTAACTTTTTTTTTTTTATAATAAAGTTTTTCTTTTTCACACCGATGAAAAAGTCAGTCTATTTCGAGTAAATTTCTATATGATATTGAAGTTGAATTTTATCTATTCTTGAGTTTTTTTGCTTAAATGTATGAGTTTTATATGCTAATTACCCTCAACACTATTGAGGGTTTTATTTGTAGCAATGGTTTAAAGAATAGCATTTGCTTTTACTGCCTCTCTCTCTGCCGTAGAGGTGACTATTGGCTACAACATAAACCCTTATCAACTTTTAACTCCTCACTTTTAAAATGGTTACAATTTATTACTTTTTTTTTGTTTGTAAAATGTTCATATTTTTCATAACCTAAGGGTATTAAGGGCACTAAAATAGTCTCTCTTCTCTAACATGAATTTTCTAATATTACTTTTAGTTAGAAGGGCTGAAAATATTATCAAAATATCAATTTGAGAGGTGCTAAGTGAGATTTAAAAAACCTCAATGGAGCTAGGTCATATTTCGTGAAACCTCAAGGGAGGTTTCTGAAATTATCCCTAAAACTATATATAAGAGCAAGCTAAGTGTACAAACGTATACCTAGTGAAAGCAGAAAATGAAAAGAAACTGGTGAAGGTGCCATATATGAGTGTTTGTATCTGATGCTACCTAGTGATGTTGAAAAATCAGGCAATGAGTATCCAAAAGTGCACGATTAGTACTTTCTAAAAGTAAAATTAGTTTTCCTTAATGGTGAGTTTACTCAGGTGACGAGTAGAGATTAATTTCAGCATAACAGTAGGATTCTATGTATGGTTGGGTGTTTGTATGCCATTAAAACCCAAATTATCTGGTAGAGCTATTAGTCAGATAATCATAAGATCCCAACTTTGACTCTCCAAATCCCTCTCTTTTCAACTTCTGCCTTATAAGATTTGAGGTTTTTTTTAATAAAAAACAAAACAAGATAATGCCTACTAGAAAGCATATGGAATTACATTATGCATTTTGTGATTCAAGTTTCCCAGTAAAGCAGAAAAAAAAAGATTATGAAAAGTAACAATCAACAAAAATTATATTGTGCAACTACTTTAATCTTTCATAAGGATATTTATTCAAAGCCCTCCACTAATTACTTGCAAAATAGTGGCCCTTAATGGTCTACCAGACATGCATGATGCTATAATGGAGCTGGTACAACTTTCTGGTGAGCCTGTTATGAGAGAGTTGATGGGCACCGGAATTGGACTCTTGATTCTGGCCCCAGCAGCTCCACATTTCACCAAAAAGCAGATGCTAAAATAGATTGTTAAATTGATTCTTGAACCCGTTTTTCTGTAATATATAAATTTGCGCCAACATTTGGGGAAGATGGTACCAGAGTAGTACTATTTTAAAGCATAAAGATAACAGACAATGTGTGAAAACATCAACAGCAAATCATCTAACACTTGGAATTTACATTCAGAGGCCAGAAGTCGGAGGACAAATGGAGATAACGATAAGAATAAATATAGTTTCTTTGCTTTCAAATGGAGTCAAAGATAAGATGACACTAATTAAGTACATCTTTGAGCAACAGATGAACTCACGATTTAGTACAAAGACACTGAACTAATCACCGATTTAAAGGGGTACTTTTAGATAGCATTGTAGGTGTACATGTGAATGTACCTTTGAATTCCAATCATGTACTTTCAAGAGAAAACCCTAAAATAAGGTTGGTTCAATATTATAATTCAAAAATTGTATGTGTGATTTCTTTTTTTAAATAAAGGTACAAGATTATACTTGAATAATCATGTGTAATTGAACAATTACAAATTGAATAATTATGTATAGTGGGCAGAAATATGAACCTACCTCTTAAAGTTGGCATTAGATTTCCAAATCTTGACAACAACAGCACCTTAAAGGTGTCTGCCAAGGTTGCTAAAATCAGAATCCTATAGTGAATTGTTTTGAAGGTTATAGGATCGAACCGTAAGTTCTTCAAAATCCTAAGATCCTACAAAAATATGTATAAAAAAAAAAATGCTACAGTTTACTCATTTGTAAGCGTATAGTTCTTCAAAACATGTGAAAATGAATACTAAAAAGTGCAATGTTAGCAAGAAGATTAAATATTTTTAACTAAAATGTATATCTTCTAGCATTATGTGCTAATAACATAAAAGTTCATGTTACGTAAAAAATGATTTCATCTTTTGACTGAAAATTAAAAAGACCAATATAATATATGTAAATTTTGTGAAATATAAGATAGTGAACTCCAAATTATCCAGACATTTCTTAGTTTGTGTAACATGGACTTAATCCACGAAATTCTTCTAGTGATTAAGCTATACCTCGAGAAACACTGGTGATTGTATTAAGATTGGCATCAAATTTATAGATTTAAATCACAGAATCGTAGACTTGTAAGAAAAGGATCGAAAATTTAACAATTACGATGACTCCATGACCAACTAAGCTAACCAATTTATCAAAATGTGTATTTATTTTTTATTTTTTAAAAATAGAAGTTTGAAATGGTAGTGAATTAGAAATGCATAACTACATTATCTAACAAGAGTAGAATATGCAACCACAAGGTATGGTGCTAACTTCATGAATTAGGATGGCAATGGTTGCAATAGCAGTTATTCTCGAAGGTTGATAGCCATCATTGGCCAAAAGAAGAAAATGTAAGATTCAGAACACATGGTAAGATTCAGAAAATGTAAAAAAGTGCTCTAAACTTACATTATATTAATGTGATTTACATAGTTGAACAAAAGACTTATACTTTGTTCAAATGGACATAATCATTCTTAGACAGTTGTAGTGACAAGCCTCCCTACCTTTAATCTTAACCTTATAAAAAATCGAGATGATCAGCAAATGGAATTTAAATTTTCAATTCCATTTGATTATAAATCTGCATTTGAAGACACTTTAACTCATACATTTAAAGGTTGGCCCCAAAAATTTCTTTTGCTGTTTCTGTGATCCCCTCCGATTCTTCACCTTAGTGCTATTCATTCAAAGATAAATCTTTCTTATTTGAACTCAAAAGTAACTATATGATGAGCTAGATTGAGCCTTGACTCAAATACTACTCATCAGTTCTTATTTTGTATGCCACCTAGATTTGCTCCGCATAAGTTAGCTCACAATCATGAATTAAGGGATAACCTAATTTTTTTAGTTTTGTTTTAGTAGGTCTTAAAATGATACCTGAATACAAGCAAAATCATGCTAATGATGGCCTCTATGACATTATGGGAGGGAGATCAAGGGCTTGTGAAGTTGCTAAACGTGAGATTTGTGGTCTAAATCGAACCACATCAGATTAACTCGATTTAAGTTATACATTTCAAAAATTTTTGTAAATATTTTTTTTTTCTTGTTCTTGAAACTTATGACCCCAATTTTAGAATTGACAGATTTGGGCCATCAATTTGTTCTCTGAAATTGAACAGCAATCTCAAAGACGCCAAGTCCTTATGGGAGCGGACACATTCTTGGGCCATGTAACATTGTTTTCTAGCATCAACGGGGGGTCATCCAGAAATGTTAGATTCTTCTATAAGTTACTGAAGATTACTTGGATCTAAGCATGTCAATGGGTCGAGTTTTATCCAGATCTAATATATTTGGATAGGATTTGGATTTAATTTCTCAAATCCAGACCCTACTTAGATCCAGACCCTGTGAGAGAGTCGGGGGTCTGAGTAGGGTCTGGTTTTTTAGAATCCATATTTAAATCCAGATCATACCAGACCTTACCCAGACATATATATATATATTTAATTAAATAATATATATTAGTAAATTTATAAAATAATATAATATTTTATGGCTATTGGATCGAATACAGTAAGATTTTATGGTATCAGAAATTGTATTTAGTATTGATGGTTGGGTGATTGATGAGACTTGTGCCAAATTGCTTCTAGATATGGTTGAAATATTAGTGATTACCGATGATTAGATTGAATAAACAAAAAATGAGTAAGTGTTTATAAATTTTTTTATTCAATTATTTATTTTCCATCGGTCCTTAGTCAAATGACATTTATCTCATTCACTATTTTAGTGCTGGATTGCGAGACATCTACCAATATTGAGGTTTAAGTAAGAAAAGAGGTACAAAATTACATTATTTCAATAAGACTAAACATTTGTATATGTTATGGTTGTTTTCTTTTTTAAAAAACTAATATTAGTTGTCATTGTAATTGGTACAAACTTTTTTAAGAAAAGGAGAAAAGGTGAAGGCAAACAAATGAAATATTGGATGTGGATGCAGTTGAATATTTGAAAATATATAGAAGTAGTCAATAATAATTCTTTCTTTGAGTTCACAATATTGCATTCAACTTGTTGAATGTTAATTTTATTATTTGAAAACAAAAATTGGATGGTATTTATATTATTTATGAACTCTATATATTTTAAATACATTTTTACTTTAGTATATTCAGAAAATACCCATGGATGTCCATTGGATACCCAGATCCATAAGGATGTGGATATGGACATACTTTTTCAGACCCAAAAGGATCTGGATCTGGGTCTAGATCTAACTAAATTAAATGAGTTTGAATCTGGATCAAAGGGATCCAACCCAAACCCTACCAATTGTCATGCCGACTTGAATCACTCACTAAAAGCTCTATTAATGCCTCTTTTTCATAATTAATTGTAGTTAAAAGTTGTTTCCCAATGAAGGCGTCCTTCAAACTTCCTGTCAAGGACTGCGCCTTCATTTTTCATGGTCCAATTTGTCATTAATATTTTTTACCTGATTCTTAAGGGGTCCTGCATTTTTAGTCCATTGCTATAAATTTTTTGAAGTTTTGTCTAAAGTAATTTAGTAGCTTCAAGTTTCTTGCTTCGACTGATTTTGGAACTAAAGAATATATCTACTCTAATCTAACTTTGACTAGGTATGTGAACAACATTTATCAAATTTCAACCAATTCGGTGGACTTTTGTCTGACTTATATCAATTAATTGGAACTCAAAACAAAAAGGGCTGAATTAGTTTCCATAAATATATTAGGAACCAAATTGGTTTACACAAATGATGAAGGACTTGTACTTTTTACCATTGAATTGAGCCTACTAGACAGTAAATACTGAAAAAGAAAGAAAAATAAAACATATGTTTAGTTTGTGAGCTGAACCCACCCTTTTAATTTGACTGAAAGATAAGTAGTCCAGCTGCCTTTTTCCTTCTTGGCTTGAATTTTCTTGACAAGTAGGCAGAACTTTGTAGAAAGTGCATAAGCTATCCTACTAATCTACGCAACTAAGACAAAATGCTAGAACAACGTATAAATGTACAATGGAAAAAATCATGGCGTGTACAATGGACCTCATTTACCTAGTTGTTGGCGTGTGTTTTAGTGGGAAACAACTCAAACCCAACCATGGTTTTGCTGAACTTAAATTTTACACGATCAGCGGCGGCAATCCACGCGAAACAGCCCACAACTTGGTGGAAACAACTTAGTAGTGTTTCAGAAGATAAGTTGACTCTCTGCCTTGATTGTTCAATGCGGTTTTCGTTCTTAATTTCCACATTTTTTTTTCTATTGTTACCTTTCCACCCCTTCTCACATCTTTTTTACCTCAACTATTAGGCATAAAATTTGATAAAATTTGAATTTTAAACTCGACAGTAAGGTTCGAATCCTAAATTTAACCATCCGTTGCCTTGAAATCCATCTCTTAATTGAAAACTTTCAGCTTTAGCACATGCATGAATTAAAGCATTGCTCCTATGCAGATAAGTGCATAAGAAAGGTTTTTTTTTTTGTGAGAAATGCATAAGAAAGTTTTCTACATCCATAAGTTATAGTCTTACTAGTTAAACCTTGGCGTGAGCGTGCCCAAAAAACATTGCGTGGACGTGCCTTAAATTACTGCAAAAATGATGCATCTATAAATGTAAGAATTCGCTTTTAAAGAGTGGTTTTAAATATTTCTAAATGATAGACACAAATATGAATATTCCTGAAAAATAGAATGTGGACCACTCTTTGATTTATATCTGTCTATCGTATAAATTGGATGTCATTTAAAGTAGAATTTTTCTAAATTTAATTGCATTACAAAATATTTGACTTGAAAAATATCAAGGCAAGGGATCCTCAAACACAAACGGTTAAATTTACACCTGAAAGCCCCATGGGTGCTTACTACTATGATTTCTTAAAAGGGTAATCATATGGAAATAAAAAAAAATTGAGCTTCTTTCAGCTTTATTTCTTAAGGGTAATCATAATCTTAGCACATTTTATCCAGTTTCTTTAATAGTTTTTTCTTTGTATTGTTTTCCATTTTCTTATTTAATGGATTGAGTAGGATCCAGGTGAATTTTTTATTTTTTTTTTGTGGGCATCGGCTCTATTTTTCTCCTCTACGAGAAGCTTCATTTTTTTAGCACTCTATGATACAATTTTTTGCAAGTGTTGTTAAAAATTTAGTAAGATTTATTATTTGAAGAGTGACATGTATCAATTATGAAACTTACTTGTTTTTGTACAAAAATTTCCTATTGTCTATAATAAATTTCCCACCACAATATTGTTCCTAATAGAACCTTTAATGGCTGATTTCCATTTTCCCACTTTAATTATTAGCACCATCAAAAGAGAAAAGAAAACAAAAAGAAAATGGGAATTGAAGACATCTTCATGTGCGCACTCCAGAACTAATGCGATGGAATGAAGTGATTTCCTTTTCGACATTGAGCTTAATAAAAGGCAGCTGGGCTTGAGATCTTTGAAACTCAGGCCAGACAATATCAAGAAAAAGAGCTGCTCAGATGGCGTTCATTAATATTCTATCATATCTTGAATTTCTTCCAATGCTATTTTGTTTCGTTTTGCTTCTTTATTACTACTGCTAGTCTGCTACTGCAATCTGAGCAGGAGGTGGAGAAAAAGCTAGCTGCCCACAAACTGGCCAGTCATTGGTATGCTGCCAGCGCTTCTTCAAAACTCTCACATGCTACACGATTATGCAACAGAGGTTCTTAGGGAGAGTGGCGGCACGTTCGAGTACAGAGGCCCCCGGTTTGCCAATATGGGCATGGTTATCACCTGTGATCCTACCAACATCCACTATATTCTCGGCAAAAACTTCTCAAACTACCCGAAGGGTCCTGAATTCAAAAAAATATTCGATATCCTGGGAGATGGGATTTTCAATGCTGATTCCCAGTTACGGGACCCAGTTTTCACAAACTTTTGGAGACAACCATTCGGGACAAAGTGGAAAAAGGGCTCCTCCCAATTTGACAAAACTGTGAAGCGACGGGATCTCAGCTTGATTTGCAAGAGATATTCCAGAGGTTCGTTTTGGATAGTATGTCGACATTAATGCTTGACCATGACCCCGGCAGCTTATCCATGGATTTACCAAACATCCCATGTGGAAAGGCTTTCAGGGACACCGTGGAAGCCCCGTTACAGAGGCACGTATTGCCAGAAAGCTGGTGGAAGCTCCAGAAATGGCTAGGAATCGGCAAAGAGAAGAAGCTGAACAAAGCCTGGGATGCTTTTGATCAGTTCATTTACCCTTGTATATCGCTGAAGCAGGAAAAAATGACTAGTACAACAAAGAAGGAACCCCGGTTTGTTGGACTAACCGCTTTCATGGAGGTTTACGAGGCGACAAACACTGGAATTAACGATGCAAAATTGTTCATGAGAGACCGGAGACGCCATGTTAAATTTGATGATTGCCGGTAGAGACGGCACCAATCGCCGCTAATCCTTGGGCCGAGGAGAAGATTCTTGAAGAGATTGCAAGCAAATTGGAGGTAGGGATTGAAGGTCAACATTGGACAAGGCTTTTCAATGTCCAGGAGTCCCATAAGCTCGTTTACCTCCTGGGTGCACTGTGTGAAGCTCTCCGGCTTTATCCACCCGTGGCTTCAGAGCACAAAGCTCTCCAGCGAATGCCGACATTCTTCCAAGTGGTCTACGTGTCGATGCAAACACCAAACTGATTCTTTCCTTCTATTCCATGGGATGGATGGAGTCCATGTGAGGTGAAGATTGCTTGGAGTTCAAGCCGCAGAGGTGGATAACGGAGCAAGGAAGAGCAAGACACGAACCATCCTTCAAGTTCCCTGCATTCAATGCTGGACCAAGGACTTGTTTGGGCAAGGAGATGGCTTTCGTTCGGATGAAAATGGTGGCAGCCTCCATCATCCACAATTACCACGTCTGGGCGGTGGATGGTCATCCTATCTCCCTTACTGATTCTAGTATTTATCCAAATGAAACATGGTTTTATGGTCAGGTTCTCTAAAAGAAATTAATTAATTTGTAATATTTATATATGTGTGTGTGATGTATAATAAGCTCATCACGTTGGATGAATTACGTAATATGTGCCACTTTTCCGGTGTCAATTCAATGCCACTTCTATATTTATACTTAGTATCCTGTTTATTTAATTTGTCATGTGTTATTTACTTAAATTTCTTCTACCATCACATGATAAGTGGGATTGACACTGAATTTGGCACCGAGTAGTGACACAGAGGATCCCAATTGATATGTTTCCTTGCTACTAAAAGTGCTTTGTGAAATATCAACTACATCATTAGTTAGCACAAAAAGGATCTTGGATTCTGCCAAACATGCTTAAATAGTCAAATGTCTTTCTATGTACTGGTTGAGCTCCTGTAAGAAGTTCATTGGACTTCATTTTGTCCTATTTTACATGCCCTATTTCGGAGATTTGGCAAACTTGAATTTGATATAAAAAAAGTAAAAAGAAAAACCAATTTTCTCTTCAAGCTAAAGTAAAAACCATTTATTTCTAGAAATTCTTATCTAGTTCTCCCACTTTCAATTTCACTCAACAAACGTCTACCTCTTTAATTGACGTGAAAAAGGTAATTTTTTTTTTTATTTCTTCTAACTTCTGTGGAATCCAAAATCACAAATATCCTGTGTAAACTGGAAAAGCATTGTGCTTGACGAGTCAAGTGAATTTGTACTTTCCTTTCCTCTAACTACAATGATTTTTATGCCATTGATCTTAAATTGAATTTCCAATTTGACCCTCCAATACAAGGACAAATTTGGACAAGGATTTAAGCTATGCGAATCTTTCGTTTGTCATTTCCTATCCCCACTAAAAGCCAAAAGAGGAAAAGGAGAGATCAAACAGAAGTGCACAATCAATGATTCCTGTCCGTTGTTCCACAAGGTTGTAAGGTAGTCATGAACTTGCAAGATCAAAGCAGAATATTCTTGTTAACAATTACGATTAACCAGAACTCTATGAAATCCTCTAAATAATCCGCACCATTTGTTTTTGTATATGTTTCCAGTTTGGACTTTTAGTTTTTGTGAAAAGAATTTTGAAATATTCCCTTGACATATTTTCTAATTATCTTCTATCTCACATATATCACATTGTTACAGTAATTTTTCTATAAAAACTCTAAAAATTAAAAATCCAAACGAGCATATCTTCAGGGTCAATCTATGTCATTTCCCTGTCTTTTTATACACTCATTGCTCTATCAACATATATTTGAAAGGGAATTGATTTTGTGGTTCCATATGAAGGGCTTGTCCTTGTTTGCTTAAGATTATAGAAAAGCTGATTGAAATTGTAGAAAATATTCAGCATTAACAAAAGCTAGTCTTTGGTAATCAAGTGATATAATATATATATGCAAAAATTAGCATAACAATAGTTTCAAAAGTATGTATTATTTTCTCTGGTAATACATTATCGGAAATGGTAATACCCATAATGTGATTTTCCGATATTGTAGTAGCCTATTCTCAAACAACGGATGCTGATGTAAGTGAAAGGGACTCATATTTCTTAATTATGAGATCTCGGGTTTGAAATTCATGAGAATGGAATGAACAACATTGAGAGAGTTGCCCCTACAAGAGGTCTAACCTGACTCGAATAGAATTAGTCGTAAACCGTAAAATTGATGCGTATTCCTTTGATTTATATATATATATATATAAAGTAACCTATTCTCCATCCTTAACAACAAAAATAATCAAATTCTCCCATATTGATTAGAATATTATCCTATGGCTTCTCTAAGACCATACGATCCTTCAACTGGAAGCAAATTCATGAACACATTCTGCAATGTTAATAGTGCTAGAGACAACTTTAAGGAGTAATGAAGCCACTGCGAGCAATGAATTATTTCTAGAAGATCTGTTTTTTACCAAGAATCAGTTCAGTAATAATTTTGAGGTTCTGCTGCTGTTTTTGCAATTACAATATGTGAAGCTGCAACTTATGATTTAAGAACTAGTCATTCTCCTTATTGCATGTGCCATATTTTTTTATGGTAATTTGGTAAATGGCAGTAAGACCCGGTCCCAAAGCCACTTTACTTCATCTTGAACGGTAAAAAACTAGAGATGCTTCCCTTGAAGCGGAGAGACTAGACCGGCAGCTGTTGCAGAATATCAATGGTAATCTCATAGGTTATGTATGCTATGGCTATATATATTTCAATTATCAAGAAAAGGACATTCAAATTTCAAGGAGGAGAATTCTAACTGGTATGTTCTTATTCTATCCCATGAGATTTAAGGACAAATTTTAGCATCTTCCATTAAAAATGGCCCAAAAACAAATAATGGATGTCCAGGGGTGGGCTACGTTCTTCCCTAATCCAAGTTCTTGAATAGACAAGAATGATCTTTGTATCATAATTACTGTTCAAGCCTTGAGTCATGGGCTTGCTAAGCCTATTCTTTCTGCTAAGTGCATTTAGCGATTTTGAGTCTTGGCTCGGACTTTGTACACGTTTTTTTCTGATTAATTCAATTTATGGTTGTGACGAAAAAAAATTCTTAAACCCCTCCCAATTCCTTCAAGTAGTAGTTTAAATTTTCTTTTATCTTGATTAGAAGTAACAAGTGCGTCGTCTAATAAGGAAGTGTATTTTTTTTCTTCTTTATTCTTAAAAAGTTTTGAAAAAAATGGAACTTTTTATATGTGGCATCCATTACTACTTCCTGCCAATTGGTTGGTTAGAAATAGAAAGTGCATCGTTTATTTTTTTTTTTTTGGAGAGAAGTGAAAATTTCTATATGTAGCATCAGTTACTAATTTCTATCACTGTGGTTTTTTTTGCTCTTTTATTTGGATGTTCAATTGGCACTTGTTGAGGTGAATTTTACACGTTAGACTTTTAAAATAATAAATTTAAGTTGGGAAAAATTTTATATGAAAAGGGCACTAAATGTAAGTATGTCAATGTATTTGTGCTTTTTTACAATAAGTAAGGTGCAAAATAAAAGAATAAGTTTTTTATATACTGTCAGTGTACAATTAGGTTCAAAAATTAAAAAAATGCAGAAAGTCCCTGAAGGGTCATTTGGCAGTTAAAAATGGCATTTTTTTTTTATATATATATATATACTTTAGTTTGATTAGTTTTAACTTCTTTGCTAGAACCTGGACGGTCCCTGAACTCAATTTTGGCAATTAAATCTTCCAACTAAAAATATGTATTCAATTTAATCTCTAAATGCCTGCGCCACCCAAAACTTTGAAGCTTCCTCTAATTTAACTGGGGTAAAATGGAAAGCAGCCATTCCTGATCCTCTTATAGATGTGATTCACAACAGTTTTTGTATATACATGTATGCTGTCATCTCCAAATATGAACTTGTTCTATGACATCACCTTGTTAGGCTTCCAAATTGCCCACATGCTCAAATGATTTCTAATTGTTTAGCCGATGCAATTGACTCTAGTCAGGCAAATTCAAGAAACCAAACTTCTGGAATCAGAGTTCTATATTAAGAACGATCCAACATCAAAATAAAAAAGATGCAGAAAGTCCTCCAACAAGGTGATGCATGCAATACTAATAAACAAGTAGGTTTCATCTAATTGGTGCAGTTTGAAAGGCAAAGTCCTTGGGAAGAAAACAATAAACAAAGTAGTTGGTAGCTTTATTAGAACATTAAATTCCCTCATACAAATTAGTAATTCTCATATAAATTAATAAGTCGACAGTGTATATTGCACATGTTTTATTTGTCGGAGCATCCTGTCTTTCAGGTCTTCAGGCACTGCTGCATAGACGCGTCCAATACTTAGCTGCAGTTCATTGAATATACATAATTTCAGTTATTCAGTACAACTATGAGACTTCTGCCTTCAGTCCATAATGGAGAGGGATGGATACTAATGTTTAAGAAAACTTCTAGTCGTTGACTGTTTCAAATTTCAACAGCTCCGGCCTCATTTGACTTCCAATGCTTAGCAATGTTGCTTTCAGAAATTAGTTCATATGGGTTTACAGCACTTTCGAGCACTCAATAGTGCTTGCATTCCAAGAAGAGAAACAACTAAAAATAAAGAATGGCTATTATCCCATTTTACCTCCAGTCAGTCCCGACAAATAATAGAACACTTGAAGTTTAGTGTTGAAATTGGATCCATTGGGGAAAAGAGGCTGAGATGATCGTCTGGGACACCATTCCAAACGATTTACGATCACGATTTGACTAATAGTGTAAAATATAAAAAATGTACAATCTAAATCTTGCCATGTAATTTAAACGTAACTGACATGTATGGACTCACATGAACCTTCACTTCATGCTAGAACTTTGCAACAAAATTATATAATTACTTTGTAATGGATTATAATCTAATCAAGAGGTGTTACCCTCCCCCCCCCTCTCAGGATTTAATTAGCAAAAATTTTAGTTTTTTTTTTCCGATAAACAATAACAGTTGTATACCTGACTAAATCAAGGGAGTGCTATAGCATCTCCCTTAATTTTTTTTTTTTGCTGCAGGTGGGGTTTGAACTCCCCACCTACAACTCAAGGAGGGATTTAAGTACTTCCCCGATGGCCACTGAGCTTAGCTCAGTGGTTAGTTAAAAATTTTAGTTGAAGGGTAGAAAAATTGGATGACTACTTTGTTCATTTACCCTTCTGTCTTTCACTGTGAGTAAAGCTAAGTGGCAAAGAAAGAGAAGAAAAACATTGGCAATTGCACACTTCGCTTTCAAGAATCATCAAAGAAGAGAAGGAAAACTTTGGTGAACTCAACCGACTCCTGAACTTATAAAATTGATAAGTTGTCCAGCTGCTTTTTCCTTCTTCGGTTGATTCTTCTTGATAAGCAGCTAAAACTTTCGATAAAGTGTGTACGGTAGAAAAGTAACCTGCATAGGCTACCCACTAATCTACCTAATCAAGAAATCATGTTTTTGGGTAGGTATCAAGAAATCATGTTGGTGATGCTTTAGGTCTCGACATCAAAGTAGACTGTGTATAGCTCCTTTTGCTAATTAGATTTTAGTGGAAAACAACTCAATCTCCACCATGTTTCTTTTTTTCGGCAGATTCTGATATCATTTGTGCATGGTTTGTGGTGGCTGTAAAACTACTTATAGCTTAGTGGCAACAAGATTTAGTGTTTCAGCAGATAAGTTGACTCTCTCCATTGATTATTTTATTAGGATCTTCGTTCTTAATTTCAACCTTGTCATGCTGCCATTCATTTCTTAATTTGTAAACTTTCTGTTTTAGCAATGATACGAACCATCACATGCATGGGGTGAATCATTGCTTATAGGCAGACAACACTAAGTGATGGATCCACCTGTATGGTTATTGTTTATTTTCTTAACATAGGTGACTAATATAAAATTTTGCTTGTATGAAAAGTTGACTTAAGATCTTCTTAATTGATGGTCCTAAATATGTCATTGTGCAACTCAAATTAAAGTTCACCTTTGATTATATGTCATTTGTCTTTAGCTTGTGCAGAATCTTATATATATATATATGAAAGTATTTATTTTTAATCAGAATTTTTCTCATTCCTATATGACATGTCTAATTGAAAAGAATTAACAAATTATAGGTCACTTGGATTTTACCCAATATAAATCCTATTTGGATTATATTATATGTTTAAAAATTATCTCTAATTTTAAAATAACTTTAAAAAATAACTAATCTTATCTTAATGATATTGCTTTAAAAAATAATTAATCTTATTTTAATGATTCTACTTTCTATCAAATTATTACATATAGAAGTATAGTAAAAACTTTTTTTCAAATCACAATTATTAAAATCTTACATATCCCAAATTACTTCCTTTAATTATTGAAATCTTACATATCCCAAATTACTTCGTTTCACCACCATACCGTTGATTAGTATTCAAATTGTTCATCATTCTTCTCGAAATTTTGAATTAAATTAGTGTAAAAAAAGAAATTAAACTGTTACACCAACAGATTTACCAATATTATTGGAAACTGAATATTTATTGATGAAAAAAAAATGAATTGCTAGATTTTTTTTCTACTTAATTAAATATGAATACATAGTTCTAGATTTATGGTCAATATAAAATTTAAAATTATCTAAAAGAATATTTACCAAATTTTTGATATGGAGTACATGATTTGATGTATAATATCATATTATAATGAAGTATGTAAACAAAATTTTTTAAAATTTAGTAAATAATTGAACATTTAAAATACATTAATTTTTAAAGTTAATATAGATGAATATGTAGGATTATTGTTACTTTTTGTATTTAAATTATTTATATTTGTATAAATTCACAATAAATAAAAAAAAGACCGTGCTAAGGCACAGATAAAATTCTAATTTTATAGTTAATGTTCTTTTAGGAGGAATGTAGTTAGGAAACGAACCCTTATTAACCATTTTGCAAAGTGAGTCTTCGTATGTAGCACCATTGTAACAGTAGAGAAGCTCTTCAAATCTGACACAGTAAATAGGTTCAGAAACAGGACATCTCTAGGTGATTTAGCAATTTCTGGCAACATAGGCTAAAAAATAAACCTGTTGCTTTTCTTGCGTTAATGTACACTTAAAAGACTAGTAATAAGTCACATACTTTGCACGTAAATATATTTTCTTAAGGTATACTATTTTTGATGTACTATAATTCTTGCAAAATTTTGATTTTTAACATAATATTTGTATAAAATGTAGTAATTGCCAACAAAACATTTATGTATATTAAAAAAATAAACATTTATACTACATTCTAACATATAAAAACTCTAAAGATGGAAGGTTAACTAAATTACTGTATATTTTACCATTTTACAGGAGTTGTCATAGTAATTAGACAAATTTGTATGATTTACCAGACCAATATATGAAATCAAACTTAACAAAATATTTGTTAAAGCATGCTCTTTTGTAACCATTGTATAAGAGATCCTAAGCTAACTCCTTCTTCTAGCTCCAAATCGAATCAATTGGAAATCATGGCATCTAAAATCAATGCAAGAGTTTAAGAATCTCTTAAATCTATACTCTATATATTGTTATAAAAAACTTAGGCAGAGTTAAGAAAATACCTTAAAAATCTCTAGGAGTACTTTCAAGTACGTGTAAGTTGAAATTCTGAATCTAAACCTTCCTTTGCTTACTATCATAACCAATTTCCAATGCCAATCCATCAATATTTTCCCTCTTCATAATTGAGTCTTCTTTCTCATGCAACTTGAAAAAGTTTTTTCGTAACTTTACACTTTATCGAGTCTTGATTTAAGCCATTGTACAGGGCATAAATGGTTCAATCAATGATTAACACCACCATTTTATTGCCCCATATTCACATTAAGAAGTTGTAGGAATTATAGAAATCAATTGATGGTGTTAGATGAGAGTATTAAATTAAATTGATTATCACCATAACTCTAAGTTGGGGTTTTTTTTTTGTTTTTATAAATAGATGACCTTTGCCCTTCCTAAGTTTTGTGCATAGATAAGCAAAGCTTTCAAGCCTCGTAGCAGTAAAGTTTCATTAATAAAAATTAAGCAATGATCCCTTCTTTCCACCAACACATTCCTTAAAAGACTAATTTCTAATTCAAACTTTTAGAGCATTTTGAGAAGAACTTTTCTAAGCAACATTTTGGTGACATTTTATAGTCTTAAGACATTAACAAGTGAGGACAATAGGAGAAAATATGCATTAGTACAAGTACAATTTTAAAAGGTTAATTATAGTTCAAAAATCCTTTTGTTTTAGTATTTTTGAATTATTTTTGCCATTTTGCTTTTTTTTGCTTTCTTAATTGATATGCTGTAATAAAGTGAATTTAATCGTCAATTTAATATTTTGATGACCTTTGTGTTCTCATTCAAAATTGTAAACCAACATGTATATATAGTATTTAATCATGATTAAATAATAAGGGCACAATATGATATTTCCAATCATCAATTAATAATTGCATAACCAGAATAAGGAAGGCTGAGATCACAACAATGCTTATAGTTAAAATACCAAAACTCATGGTGCTTTGTATAATAGTAATAGATAGATAATAGATAGATAGATATGCTTATAGGGTTAACCCCCTCTTTGGATAAAAAAGGTTGCATTGGATGGATACAAGTTCATTAGCAGGATTTATCTGCTTTGGTATTAGTAACAAATAAGTTATACGTGGATTCTGCATACATAAGAATAAAATGCTAGAATATATATACTTCGATATGACCCCAAACTTTAATACTTGTTTGTGATTTAGTATCATATTTACACTTGGACATTTTGCTTGGCTTCTTGATTTGAATCTTGAAACTGGGATTGGTGGACTTCATCAGTGGCTGGAGTTAGATTAATGGAAATAATGACACGAGGACAATCTTTGACTTGAAGCTGTTTAGTACTGATGCCTGCATTTGATGTATTTTGCTTTCTGGGACATTCAGTTCTGGACTCTGGAATTTTGCAAGTGTTTGCAAGCTCAGTAACAGACTCAGCAATATCCTCCACAGAGATGACTATATCAATTAACAGAGATGCAACTGCTGCCCACTGATATTAGCTGTCGAAGGTTAATGTCTTCCCATGAGCCTGACTTGAGTAAGGATTCGAGGTTCTGGGCTGCTGTTGTCGAGTTTACAATGTGATGATTAGGAGAGGAATGGCTTTGTCATTGTTCTGATTGCCAATGACAATTCTTTGAGTGCTTGACCTGATTCTTTGCTCATTATTGTACATATCTCCTGGACTTTCTGAAGGACCTCTTCTGGTGCCTAAAACAGTAGCATAATTTGCATCAGTTTATGAGAAAAGCAGCAGAAAATCATTTAATCCTAAAATAGTAGTTTGGTGAAAATTTTCGTTACAGAAAAATGAATAAGCCCTGTCTTTGCTAGTTGGCCAAGAGAAAAAAAACATTGTTTCTGTGAAAGCTAATTGAAGTCGATACAAACATCCGGATTGATGTGGCTGCCACCAGTCAGAAAGTGTTCGAGTGTTGCTAACTAATAAAAACTGGTTTTCAACTTAAGTTGAGCACGTGATAGGTTCACTAAGAAACAGTAATGTGGTTGTTCATTGCCTTTTGCGTAAAATTCAAAGAAAAATTCAAGTTTTTATTAATTCCTGAAGAGATGCTAAATTTCTTTCTAGTTTGGTAATGCCTTCATGCCATTTTCTTTCTATGAAGTTGTTATAATTTGCTTGCAGATTGCATATCATTCGTGGACCTTATTTAGTGATGTAACTCTAAATTAGTTATTAATTACGAAGTATGGAATGACTATAATAAGTGTGTTAGAGATTGTTGATGGTATAATACTTTGATCTCAGAATTCAGGTAGCTGTTAAGAGCTTCAATTCTGCAGGCACATTTTCGAGTCAGAGCTCCAATTTTCAGGTACTGCTCCCAGGGATGGAGATACATGAACTTTCCATGACCGGGTTCCCATCTTGCCAAATTAGCCTGCAAAGGAAGCATGCAGAGATCAGTGCATGTATGTTAAGTACAACAGATTTTAATAGCATCAGAAAGCTTCTGCTCACTTGGTTTTCTTCAGTGGTTTTGGAATTCAGAACACTTTTATAGCCAACCAGAAAAGACTTGTTTTCCTTCAACTCTGCCTCCACTGATCCTGCAAAGTATTCTTCTCCAAAGCCTAAAATAAAAGATCAACTCTTGAGTTTTCGAGCTCATAATATAACAAGAAAATTCAACTGGCTAGTGGTTTAACCTGGTTTATTATGGCATACTGCAATAACTCTAGGATCAAACCTGTACCTTCTAAGAAATTTCCAAGTTTCTCAAGATGATCAGCTACGAGGTTGTGAAGATTCTTCACCGGCCCATACAGGACAAACGAAAATCGAAACAATCACACAGGTGGACGCACCAACGAATATGGTAGATAATCTTTTATGCGCCAACTCAAGTATTTCATCAGTTCGAAAGCCAGATATGGACACAAGACTGAATGTCAAGATGAAAATCACCAATCCGTAGTCATATCTGGCCTTCACTTTGGGAAAAAATCGAATAAATGTAGTTACAGCAGCTGCAAATCACCAAGATATCATGAACATATTATTAGGATGTTTTCTCTCTTATCCCAAGATGTTAAATAAGATTAAGAGATAAAGCAATGGTGCAATATATATATATATATATATATATATATATTGCACTAGAAAAAACATACCTTGGAGGAACACAAATAGCCCAATGAATATCGGCTCGCCTACTTTCCCTGTCATGCTAGCCAAGTAATGTGCTCCAACACCTAAAGCACCAGCTATAAACGTTGCTAGTCCTCTATTTAATCCTTTGCCGATTGTTGCACCTGAAAACATTAGAAAAAGTATCCCAATTCAGTATTTCTTTGGAGTTTACATAGATTTGGAATGACAAGTAGACTTCCCAAATAAAATGGATTTCGTAGTTGGCAGCTCACCTACAGAGAATTCAAAAACAACCACTACAGTCATCACAGCCCACATTGCGGAGACACCAAAATTTTGTAAAGTGGCTGAAAGTAGTAGAACAATGAAACTAATGTAAGTGCTAGTCCTAGTTTAAGGGAATGGATCACTCTTCTAGGGTCATCTTGGCCAATCTTCTTTGTTTGTCTAGCAATTTCTACACCTTTTGCAAATGAATTCTTAGGTAAATCCTTCATCCACCGCCATCCCCTCGTCAAAATGCCGGCTTTCTCGTTGTTTCCCAGACCCCATTTCCATGACTAAATGAGCTAACACGTGCTATAGGTTGCATGAAATATATGGACAAATCACTCTTGTGGACTATGTCTGAGGAGTGAAGGTGATGAATCAATTTATAAGAAAAGGGAGAATGTGGAGGCAGACATTAAAACACATCTATGTCTTGGACAAGTCATAAAGGTTATTTTTTTGTACGATGCAGGTACAAAGAAAGGTTCTTACAATGACTAAGTTGGGGTGGTTTTTGATGACAGTAGCACACACTATCTGTTACCCCACATACAGCAGTCCATATGACCTTAGGTAAAGCTAAGTTTGATTTTGAGGCTTTCTTCTAATAACAGGTACATAAATATTTGAGGTACCCTTGTTCTTGTTGGATTTTTTACCAGAAGAAGATATAATTGGTCCACCTGGCAGTTATCTGTGATTATTTTGTAAAGGCAAGTAGAATTCCATTGTGGTACAATGAACTGTTTTGCATTGGTACAAACTTTGAGATCAAGCTGTTATGCAGTTTCTTTAGCATCTCTTGGAAAATTGTGGATGATATGTATGGTTTTCACTTTTTAGTTGTAAGTTTGATTTGGAGGTTCTAACTGGTGACGGCTTAAAGTGCCACTTGAACCGTTGTGAGTGTTATAATCAAATTATAATTGGTATGTCTTATTGTTGTAAATCATATAACATCCTGTACAACATACAAAGTCTATGACACCGATTTGAAGCACTCACAAACAACATTAAAAATTATGTTATAGCATGTGAAATATGTTAACCATCATCTTTGAACCTTAAATTTTTGGTTTGGTCAATCTTGGCCATTCCCATATGGAAAATGGAGCCTCCCCTCTTTCCTTGAACCAAGGCAAATCTGAAAACAAACTCAACACGTTGAGAGGCAACATTTAAAATCTTACAATGGGAGAGGATGGTCAAATCATTTCAAACTTTGTGAGGGCAATCAATATATCAAAGGGCATTAGGAGATTGAAGAGTAAACGCTTTAATCAGGAGGATCTTTTGGGAGTGGCCTATAGTTGCACAACAAATGTTTGGTGTCTTTGTTACAGCATCCCCCCAAAAAATATGGGTTAGAATTGTAGAATTTAGTCACATTTGATAGGCAATGGTTTTACCACAAATGTCGACATGTGTTATCTGTCTACAAGTAATATTCTTTATCGCCTTTGGTTGAGATTATAGAATGCAATCCCTTACCCTTAGAAACGACTAGATTTTAAACCTGCCTCCAAAGATGATAAAAGTCTTTTCCAAAATATTCCGACTGCAGACAAGGTTGAGGTTCATAATCACTTAACCACAAATCCCTGGTACCAAAAACAGGAAAACCACCACAGACAAGAGGTTCTATACTATTCCATTTGTGAGTGTTATCCACTTGTAAACGGTGTCAGAACTTGTAGGTGCATTGTGTGGAAAACTTTTAAGTTCATGCGTGGGATTACTATTGGATTATTCAACTAAGAAACTGACTCAGCAAGCTTAGATTAAACACATTTTTTCAAACCTATTTTTTTATTTAACGTATACGTTTAACAAAAATTTTATGGCAGTGATATGTTTGAGAACTACCTTAAAAAATAACCATTTAAAGGTGGTCAAGACATAAGTGAAGTGAAGTGCATTTTAAGAGATATATTTTTCATCCTGTCATATTTTCCTAAGAAAATAATGTTGTAACTCTCATATAATGAACTCACTGACACAACATAAAAGTCCACCAGAGAAATTAAAAAGAAAAGGAGTCAAATTAGTGCTGAGAGATATTA
This sequence comes from Coffea humblotiana, assembly GCA_023065735.1. Taxonomy (NCBI): domain Eukaryota; kingdom Viridiplantae; phylum Streptophyta; class Magnoliopsida; order Gentianales; family Rubiaceae; genus Coffea; species Coffea humblotiana. The sequence continues at coordinate 24,571,811 of CM041208.1, read as the reverse complement.
AAAACATAAAGAAATAGAAATAGTCCAAATTAGCAGCACTAAGGAGATGTTTTCCTGGTTAATTGTGAGTTTGTTGTCTTTGAATTCAATGAATCCAAACATTCCTTGGATAAGTTTATATTTACCTTTTCCCTTACCTAAACTAAATTCTGGTGTCTGCCATTAATGGTTGTTAGGGCAATTTTACAATTCCTCAATTTTACAACTAACAATTTTATAATTGTTAGTCTTTAAGGGGGAGTGCAAAATAAAGTTGCTACTTGTGGAATTTTATGAAGGCAAAAATTGACTATAAAAGATGTCTGTTTTATCAAAAGAAATCAGCCATTCAAATTTAGGTTACTGACTTTTCATTCCAAAAGACAGCTTAATTAGCTACCGCTTTGTTTATACAAAATATGCAACTACTTTTACTACCAATGGAGGAATATTTTAATTGTTTGAGAAAATACCACCTGTCTGGCTCTCCACAAATCGTAATAGGAAGAATAGTCAGTCTCAATTTTCTTGCAAAGTTTTTAACAAAGGGTTTGTCATATTGATCTCTTTGTCTAATGAATTGAGAAAATCATCTCATGCCTCAGAATTCAAACTTGTAACTCCTACTATCTTATTTTTATAACCTTTTTTAATTATTTTTTCTTTTTCTTTTCTTGTGGAAGTCACTTTGGCACGCACCAATACAGGGCAAGACAGAAAGCAAACTTAGATGTTAAAGAATCAAACCTATTGGAATAATTCTGGATTTTGTTCTTGATTCCTGCTGATGCAACTAATAGAACGAGAACACCATCCATTTTATTATAATTTTTTTCTTTAAAAGTCATGTTCATGGGTTTGAATATATCCTGTTGTCGTAGAAGAAGAATCCAAACCTGATTTCTTCTTTTGATAATTGCTTTGTCAAGAGTTCAAACTTTACCCTCTATCAATGTCACTTGTCACTATATGTGGCTTGCCACTTCAAGCGATTTAAATCCATACGAGTGCGTAATGTATTCATCTGATCCAATGATGGTTCAGTTTCCGTTGATTCCCCAGTAGGTCCAATTGGACCCTCCCCTAGAATGGGCTAGAGTAGGAGTAGGGTGCTGTTCGACAAAAAAGAAAAAAAAAATTGCTTTGTAAGATCAAGGGTTTCTTTTTGTACCAGTTTTCTCATGTAATCCAAACCCTCAGTCTGGAATATAAATCATCAACAAATCTAACACAAATGCCCATATATTTGTCAGGGCTGCATTTTGAACTGCATTATGTTTTTTTTAGTGGCAACCCCGAAACTTGAAACATCTGCAAAATATCTGCAGTTTCAATGGAGTTCATAGGGAATCAAACTGTCACCGTTGAATGGCCTGGTGACTCCAGCAGTTTTTAATTTTTTTATACTCTGCCAGTTGATTTATTTGTACCAATGTTATTGGTGCATTAAATATTCGTCTGGAGTACAATTTCTTGTTTCTCCTTTTTCATGCCTAAAAATCCCATGTGTGTATATGATTTAATAACTCTGACGAATATTCTCTTTTGCTGTTTGGTTATTAAAAAGAGTATTCCATCAAAATTAATTTGCCGAATCAAATAGTGACAGAATAAGAATGGAAAAGTTCGTTTGGAATATTCTCCATTTTCAAAGCTGGTTTGCTTCTCCTTTTCAATAAAATATGGACTTACAAAGAAAAAAAGATAGAAAAGTAGAATTATCCAACATTTAATTTGATTATTTCTTGCATATTTCAATAGTCATTTTCTACCGTTGAAATCAAGAGATTTTACTTGTGTTTCTTGATGGAAAAGCTACAAATGAGAAATGATAAATACTGATCCAATTGCTTCACACCATTAAATTTGATTAGCCACCAGATTAACTTTGGTTAAATGAGGTAAAATGTGAGAGTATAAATGAGTCTGATCAAACCGAACACCCTAATATTCAAACTTATTTGATTATTTTAGACTGGTTTGAAATTTCTTTCAAACTTGACTTGTTTATTTGACGAATCAACAATGAACGAGTTTTTTTTTTTATATTGAGTATGAAAATTATCAAATATAAAATGCTATCCAAATTTAACTTGACTAGCTAGTTGACGAACCAAATTCGAAAGCAAACTACGATGAATTTAACTGTATTAATTGCTATTGCATGCAAATATTTCTTTGGTTTGGGTGGGTTTTGACATCTGATTATCTCTGCTGTAAGTAAAGCTTTTAGTGTCCTCATTGGAGTAGGTAAAGAAACTACTCAATGTTAATGATGTCTGATGCATGAGGTGGACATCCACTCACTCGTATCTGTATCTGGTCTTCATTACAAGATTTCTACAATTTCATCCAAAGCCGCAAGACACAACAGAAACAAGAGCCTATGTTACTTTTGGAGGTGGGAAATCTCCACTCAGATTTTCAATTTGTCCACCCAATCCATGGACTGAGAGCCACACAATCCCATTAAGAATGTTTTAGCACATCTAATTTGTTTTGTCTGTTTGGGAAAGTCGGCTGAGCATGTAGGGAGCTCTAGTGTAGTCATCAACATTGAGAATTTCAACTTTTTTTTTTCCCACGGTTGAGAATGGAAAAATTGTTGTATTTGCTGTAGTTTCCCTCGTAAAAATTTAGGGTCTCCTGAACTTTAAAAAAAATTTTAAAAAGTAAAAAAAAAAGTTAAGTACAATTCGTATTATGTGACTAGTTGAATTGTTGAGTTGAGCTTCATCAATGCAAATTTCAGCCAAAACTCTTTTTGTGTTGTTTGGCATCAAAGCTCGCTACTGCCACAAAATGTTCATAAGCTTTGAGAAGTTGAATTGAAAATCAAGTTATTCTTCCAGTGGACAGGAAATTTTGTGCACATGAGATGAAGGTTGAAAATAATTTTACTGGAATAACACACAATCAAACCAGAAGCAAATGCCAAATAATACTAGAAATAGGCAATGTCAACAGACAATTGAAAACTTGGACGACTCCTATCATCATCTCCTTTTCTGTACAGAAGCAATGTGATAATTCACAACAGACAGATGATCAAACAGAACCCTTTCTGCAATCAAAGAGGGAGGGACATGAAAATTTCCTTCCCATCTTGCTAAAACCTCCTTCCAACTAATAAAACTGCGACAACTATGGGACGAACAAAGCTTCTACCATGCAAACATCTTGTTCTCTCTCGTTTAATCTCCTTCCAACTAATAAAACTGTGAAACTATGGGAAGAACAAAGCTTCAACCATGCAAGAGAGTAAACAGTCTAGGAAGCATCTTACACACTCTAGTTCTCATTGCCTAAACTCATCTTCCCACATCTAAATCGATGTGGCATACAATTTAGCTCATGGAAGATAACAAACTTCAGTCAGTTGTTGGATCAACAAGCTAATTCGTCTGGAACAACTGTTAGTCACAGCAAGCATAAAACTTTGCTCACTCTTAACATATCCCAGACCTAAAGTTATGCAGTAGATGGATCACTGCAAATCACATGGCCTACCAGATGCTGGTATTGAGGTAGCTTGCTGAAACTGAGGAACCATCATACTCTCACTTTCAATGCAGTTGGCCAGAGTTGCACCATTTTTGGTTGTTTGCTCCAGTAGACGAACAAGTGCGATGAAGATGTCCGTCCTTGTCACATCTCTATTAGCCTGCTTGAAAAAATGTTTTAGTTAACAAGCTTATTGAGAGAAATAGTAATTTAAAATTTTCACTTGATTGCCCAAGTAAAAGGCATAACTATTCTGTTCACATATAGTAGCAGGATGTACAAGTACAGGTAGAAGAAGTATAAAAACAGTAAGTAGTAATCTAGCAGCCTTTTCCTCCACACCGAAATCACTACCTCAACTCCATAGAAGCCACAAACAGAGACGATCTCAAATAGATAAAATGATATCACTAAAAACTAGTCAAGGTTTCTGATATACTCCTAGTTATTTGCACCCTTTTTGGGGATAAGAATACAAAGTTTGAGGTCAAGATTCCCATCTGAAGCAACCATTTACTACAAGACCTACCTCTACAGCAAAGCGCGCCCAGATTTTCTCATTGCGAGTTTCCATAATGCCCTTCAAGATTGTCAGTCCCAATCCTCTAATTATGTCAGCTATTTCTAGAAACAAACCTCTTTCTTCACAAAGCATCTGTCACAACACAAAATGTTAATCAAAACAAGTAAAAATTGCAAATGCGTCACACCCTGTAACTGATGTCAATGAGTACCTCCACAAGCATTTGACGGTGTTGATTAAGATCCTCAACTATGATAGGGCAGACCATAGACTGGGAGCCCAACTCATATGCCCAAGTAACTCCACCATCATAGTTATCTTTAATAAGTAGTCCACCTTCCTTGCCAAGTATCTGCTGTATTCAAAATGAAAGGATCAGCGTCATAAGTTTCTTCCATCACCTCAAATATTCTGTGAGTTAGTTGTTTAGACTTTCTATAGTACCCTGGTTTTGTACAAGTCCAACTAGTAAAATAAATTTATAAATCTGTACTAATTTTAGTTTCGGAGTAGCATTTGTAAGTAACATGTGCGAGATGTCCATGCCACATTAATCTCCTTATAGTTTTGCATCTGCCTTTTAGAGTTTGTATTAGTAAGAAAATCTTGCCCAAGAATGCAACTACCTTAAAATCTCCAGTATGCTTCAGCTTGTCCGCATGCTTCGTGACACTTTGCAAGAAAAGCATATGCTTTATAGTTCGTTCTAAGAGTGCATCAATGCTACACTGTTACATAAATCAGGTATCAATCAAGTGCATTACTAGTCTGCGTTTGAAACAGAAATGGAACGAAGGGAAACGAGAAACAAGGTTCAGAGTTTGAATAAGAAACTCACCTTTGCCCCATTTGGCACGATGTCCCTTAATTCTTTGACACGATCTTGGATCATTTGACGATCTTTTTGGCCTGGGTCGAGGATTCTCCCCAGGTTTAAGCCTTTTGCGATTTGTCTTGGTCATTTCATCAGGTTTCTTAGAATATGCAGTTGATACACTGCTACTTGGCTTGACATCTTGATGTTCAATCCATGAGCTAATTTGTGACCCACATATGGAACCACTGTTGGAATAGCTTCCTTTATCATCCTTGCCAGGCCCAGATCTCAATGAATAGGAGCCAAGACTACCATGTTTTGTCATGGATTTAGGAAAAGCAAATAAATCTCCCTGCGTTTGACCAGACAAACTAACCATGGAGCAGGGGCGTGAAGCATTTGGAGCAGAGGAGCTACTTGTGTTGGTCAACATTGTCCTGCAAGAAACACTATCATCCATGTTCAGCTTGCCTGAAGGTTGGATACTGGAGATAACAGCATCTAAAAGGTGGTCTGTGCTCGCCCCAGAGAATATGCTGCTCTCTGACTGTCCTTGATTGACAGGATACAAGTCAGTAGAAGCATCCGAACCTTTAAACCACACAGAACTATTCTTATCCAAATATGTTATGCTTGAGTCACACGTACTATTCTGAGAGTTATTCCAGTCGCAATTTAGCAATTTGTTTCTAAAATCAACCCCCAGTATGTCAAACAAGTCATCTCCAGAACGATTTTGAGCATATCCATCTCCATATAAAGCTTCCCCAAGTGTTAGACTTTGAACTCCATTCCCATGCTTTTCATCTTTAGGAATTATACTTGGGTTGCACTCGCTTAAACAGGTATTATCAGACTGTTGAGAGAGTTGGGCACTAAAGGCTTGATGCAAATCATTGTCCACTCTGTCATTGACATCAACCAGATGAATGCCTATCTTGTTATCTGCAGAAGGATATCCACTTGCAGAGCTATTTGTTAGCAACTTACATGCACTTGAGCAATCAACAGCTTTAGACAAAGAACCCTCTAGTTTAGATGAATTTGCAATCTGAGAGTCACTGACATTATGTGCACCAGAATTACTATTGCAGGAGAGCAGGTCTGCATCTGAAAGTGAACCCATTGTTGAAACTGATATCCTATTGCTCTTTACACCACCATACAATTCACCTACATTAGCTGATTGACAAGTGACAGAATCTTGAGAAGAACTGGATACTAGGCCTGCATTAGCTCTTAGAATGGACATCATCATGTTATTGGATACATTGAAACTTTTATCCATATGATTCTGGAAACTACTGTTGGATAAGATTTGTTGTTCCAGCAATTTTAAGCTGCCGCGATTTATATCTGATGAGCCAATAGCAGGTTGACAATTGAATGTCGACCTTGGAATGCACAGAGAACTTTGCTGATTCAATGAAACTTCAGGGTTTGAGCACATTACTTCAGCTTTTGCAACTCCATTTGCCAGTTGGCCTGTGGAAGGACTATTTGTATTTGCTGATGGACCAATTTTTGCTTGGTATTGTTCTACATGAGATGCCAACGGACTTCGACAAAAGTCAGAGGCTTGAAACATAGCAACAGAAGAATGATCAATACCTTGAACTTGTCCAATCGCACCAGAAGTTTGTGCCAGACATGCTTCCATTTGAGTCAAGTTGGTCTTGAAGCCACAGCTGTTAGCAATAAAAGGAGTAGAGGCGTACATATCTGAGCTCTCAGAACAATTTCTCATAAAAGAACTTCCAGGGCACACAGGAATTCCAAGCTTTGGGGCTGGTTCTTTTGTTGCGTAACTTTCAGATAGCAGGATCCTCGGTACACATCCTAGTTGAAGAACTAAGGTCTTCACATCATTTACAAAAGCCACATTCTCCATAATCTGAAACACAAAATTTGATTCTTTTTTACTTTCTAAAGAAGGTTGAAGAATCATATGATTCGATAATCTCTTGATATAGTCAAAGACTTGCTAAATCCTGTGTTTTTTTAGAAATCAATAGACTTGGTAATGAGAAAACACTAAAATTACCAGCAAATTATAATCCAGAAAACACACATACAACAGGTGCTAAGCTACCTTTTGGATCCATGATAGGAAGAAAGAACTTACAGGCATGCATGAACCAAGTTGTACAACACCGTGAGGAAGGACTGGAATTACTGCAATTGTCTGCATGTCAAACACAATCAGTATCAATATAACAGGATAGAAGAATCATCTAAAGCTCCACTTGGTATCAATAGAATTTTACCTGCATGCCAGCTGAAAATTGTTGAACCACCTCTTTCAGAACCTGATGAAACAGAAAGAAACTCAGTAGCCATTAACATCATTAGGAAAAAAATTCATCATTTGAACCTATTTTTTACATTAACAGCCCATTTTTCGATATTAAGAGAAGAATTGTTTGGTCGAGTTGTTGTAGCATTGGTTTAACTTCAACAGGGCCAAAGTGTACCTAAACTAAATAGGAATGATGGAACAGCTCTATCTAAACATGGATGAATGTGCAGACCAGAGATTCACTTAGATTTCCATCACGTTTTGCACACACGCAACTTTGCACATTGTAATGCTCATTTAAAAGCAACTTGAACTGTAGAAACCAGAGAAGCATTATGGTATACCTCGGGTGGATGTGCATCCCTCCTATAGTTCTCTGAAAGAATCCACTGGTGACTTCCAGTAAATGCAGCCCGACCAACTAGTCTGAGAGACAAAATTACCCGAGTTAAAAAAATTATATACATACCCATGCAATGCCAAGCAACTCCCCGTGCCAAAAACCACCAACATTAATTAAGATAATCATACCCTTCTCCCAACACATTAACTTGATTTTCCATCATCATCTTGTTTATAAGTAAATGGAGTTCATTTCCTGCCCCAACACCAAGCTGAGAATTACAAGCTTCAGCTGAATTCCAATTTTCAAACCCTTCAATCCCAGAATTTCTGGGTAGACCAGTAGCATAAATCACTGGTTCGTAATAGCATTCTTCCCATATCAAAAGTCTGCCAAGTAACAATCAAGTTAATCAACTTTATCATGCATTTTAACAAAATTGTGCTCCAGCTAATGCAGAAAAGCCAGTTAATGACTAGAACTGGAGAATAATTGGCAGGAACTAACATATATGTTGCCACTTTTATCAGCTTATTCGAGAAACCAAACAAAAAAAGGGTCCAAGATTTAGAACTTCGTCTAAAAAAGTAATATAATAACATATGAATCAAACAAGGAAAGATGGAATCAGAAATGAATATGTTCATATATACGAAACCAACAGCTGGGAGGATTTCATCAGAGTAGAACAAATCTCCTTTTTCCCCACTAAGATTCTGGGAGACAAGCAGAACGGACCAAACAGAAAACTCCAAAACTAGAAAATGAAAGTTACTGGATTTAAAGCAAAAACAAGACAAGAATATCCAATCAATCTTTCACACGTCAAATCACATCTTCATCGTTAACGTATAAATTATACAATTTCCAACTACCAGATATATTAAACAATCAATTTTACTTGTATATTCATTTTTCTTTTACTTCTTGCTTAAACAGCAAATATGAGAAAAAAGTGTACAGAACTCCCAATAATTAGCTCCAGCCAACAGTTCACTGATGCAAACAAAGCTGCACAACAGAAAAGTACCGTAATACACGATTCTTTTCCTTTCATTTGTCCTCCATTCTTTCAGCAGCCAAACAGTGGTAAGCACAAAATTCCAGGAACGAAAAAGAGAGACTACTATTTCTTCTTAAAAGAAAACAACACAAGCATATCAGCATATAACAAGTACAGACTTTTAAAATCCACAAAATAATTACTTTCTCTTAAGGGAAACTAAAAAGAACAAAAGAGAATCATTCAACTCACTTGGGATTTTGACAACCGATTTTCCAGAAAACAGCATAAGACCATTGATTGACTCCACACAGAGTCTTCAAAGCCTCTTTTAACAAGCTCCCCATACTGATTGATGATACTACCAGCTGGCACAGAAGGTATAGCCTTTTCTGACTATGAGTACAAATCGAGAGAGATAGAGATAGGCGGAGATGAATTTAAAGGGATAACAGAGCTTATAAATATAGAGTAAAATCAGCTTTTCAGTGCCGGAAAGATTCCATCTTTCTTTCTTTCTTTCTTTCTTTCTCCGGCAAAATTGAGTTAAAAGGCCTAACTTCCTCGGCAAGAGCCTCTACCAGCCTGTTTTGTTCTCAACCCGCCACTCCTTTTCCTCTCTGGATCCAAGTTTCCTGATACCATGCTCCTGCTGCCCATTCTATTCAGAAAGAGAAGGGAAGAAAGGAAGAGGGAAAAGAAGAGAAATGAAACTGAAAGAGAAAAGAAAGGATAAAAATCCCTTCTTTTTCTCTAGCAAAAAAGAGAAAAATGAAGAGACCTCAACAGCAGCTGAGAAAAAAAAACACGCCCTTCGGTGAAATCTACACTATGCCACAAGCCTTTAGCATGTAGCTAGCCATAACCATCATTTTGTCCATTTTCAAGCTCACCCCAGATTAAAAAAAAAAACCCGCCAAAACAAAGCTTAGAAATGGCCAAAGATCAGAACTTTATGCAAGTTCTTGAGCTAAAGAGACTGTCTTTATCTGGGCTTGATTGATTAATGCTACTGCGTGCTGTGACTTGTGCTTGTGTTTTCTTGAGAGAGAGGAAGAGAATGTTATTATGCTGCTGCTGCTGCTGCTGAGTGCTCAGTGGAAGGGTGACTTTTGCTGTGCTGAGTGTGTGTTGTGTGTGCAATTCTGAATGGCTAGTTCAGGCTGTGCTGCTCAGGGCTGAGTCTCTTGCTCTTTTGTTTTGTGCTCAGAAGGGAAGACCAGAGACTGTAATATGCAGGTTATGTTTGTAATAAAAATGGACTATGCTATGATTAATCAATGAAAGTCATTAGATTTACAGAAAGAGGCATGGAGATTGGGGGAATTCTGCTTTTGCCACAGGGAGAGAGGAGAAGAGAGAGAAGGAGGAGGGGAGGGGGGATGCTAAAGTGACCTTGTATTTGTCTGCTTTCTGGTCTTTTTCCATCCTCAGGATCAGGACTTTTTCCTGTCTGCGTTTAGGACTGTACAAGAATCTTGGAATTGGTTCAGATCAGAATTCTTTCCATTTAAGTGTGATTTAATTGGTTTGGAGTAATAAACAAGTCTTTTTATCTATTTCCCTGAAGCCATTTAATTGGTTTAAATGCATTGTTCAATGTCTTAATTTGACTGAGTATGATTCTTAACAAAAGTTTAAACCAAAATTAGTGCTTAAATGACAGCACTTTGTCAAATGATTCAAAGAATCAAAAAGGAAGAGATAAAACTTTTCCTAGAATGACGAATGAATAAAATTTTGACAAGATAACAATTATGGTTCTGACTAATTTTAAGTTAGGTTTTTCGATCGAGGCATGTGAACGCTCATAGACATCAGATGCTAGGTATATAATGAACACGGTTGATACAATTAAGTCACGTCAATTGACCGTATGAATATACACTAATAATTATTATTTTTCTTTGTATTTATATATTTTTTATAATTAATTTTATTTTCCTTAAAATTTAATACGTAAACTACTTTTTAACGAGTGTCTACCGAGTACTCGTTAGACAAGTTTTTTTAAATTTCTAGTCACATCATACAAACTCACCAAATTAATCCTATCAATTAGAGAGGAAAAAAAAAGAAAATATACAAAGCTAACTACTATTGTCAAATTTTCCTCCAAAAATCCAAAAAAAACCAAAGCTATTACCAAATTTAAATAGTTTCGTCCACAAATCAAAATTTAATGCTGAACTACGACCTTCTAACCCTGCAAAATAGCAAAGTTTTTCTTCTCTTTTATGTTTTGATACTTAATATGTTATATAACTTCAAATATGAGATGAATTGTTAGCAGACATACATTTCTTATTTGTTGTTGAAATGGAGACTTGGCATGCTATGGTAACAAGAAGAATTACTCAAATGTGCCTTTTTCTTGATGAATTATGAAAATCATTGGTAGGTAGATGCTAAAAGCAACCCTTTATACACCCCAACAAGTCCATACTTAGGGTTAAATCAAACAAAATGAAGTCAAGTCTCAAGGTAAAAAAAAAAATCTATAAATTTTGTTATGAAATTCCCACCACACCTAAATATGTTGCAACAAAATATATGAAACCAAACAACTTGGAATAGAAAAATAGAAAAGTAAAAAAAAATAAAAATAAAAAAGTTGTTGGGGGTACTAAGTCATCTTGGATTTGTATTTCTCTTCTATAATTCATTCAACTTTTGGCTTTAGGTTTCTGGAGGGAAGGTCAGAGCTGTAGAAAATTTCAGAAAAATGTGGAGTCAGTAGAGGGTGTTGGCGATAGATAGTGGGGTGTTGCTTTCTTGATGTCGTCTTCCATGACTGCCCTTACTTTTTGCTTGTAATTACGCAAAGTGGCAGTTCGGGCCCACACTCTTTGGGCCCATAGGCAGGCCTTGCGGATGTGTGTCGGAGGACCACGGTCCACAGATGATGACGGCAATCCTCTGTCACTTTTTTTTAAATTAAATTAAATTTTATTTTATTAAATATTTTCAACTCCTTTTTTCTTTTCTACTAAAATATGATTTTGTCCAACCTGAACAAAAGATTAATTGAATATATTTGGGGTTACGTAATTACAAAGAATAATTCTCATAATCATATGAATTCTTTGAATCTTGATTACAAGATTTGGGTTAACTAACCATGGAAGTCAACAATATCTGCAATAAATAATTTTGAAGATTTAGTAGATCTGTGTGTAAAGTAATCGAACAATTATTCGTTGTACATTAGTTACATAGAAAATCAATTTGTCCAAATCAGACTCTTTTTTTTTTTATTTAAGTAATTGAAGCATTGACTCATGAAACTATGGCTTATCTTACAAGTGTACATCTGCATTAGTTTATTGTGATACTTAGGTGGGAAGTTAAAATCCATACACATAATACATCAGTTGGTACATATAATTATATGCATACAACAGCAGATACATGTATCAGTAGATGTATTGTGAGAGGCTAAATACATATTGTAAGCATTGATGTTAGTTAACAGATTTTGAATGCATAAAAAAATTGCAAATTCCTTGGATTGGTTATTTCGATTTGGTGTACTGAGGACACGATAAAAAACGAGTTAATTAGTGTGTTGTATCTGTTAAATTACAAATGTGATATGTTATAGTCAGTACATATTTAATCTATCATTAGAACAACGAAGTAAATCAAATCATAGTGGACGACTTTCAACAAGTCGTTTATGAAATTTGCTTTTTATCAAAGAGTAGATCATTTTTGCACAAGTGTATGCAATTTAAGGGATAAATAATTGTTATGGTAATTATGAATGTAGATCCTTCTTGGTAAACCATCTTCAGATACAAACAAAAAAACAGAATCTTGCAATGAATTTTAACCATGGACACACGAAGTCGCAATCTGTAAATCCTTTCTGGATTTTGACTCTGATCATTGATTGATAGGAGATTGAAATAGTTTAACTTCGCTGTCGTATATGAAAGTAAAGTTTTTACTGTCTTCTAACGGTGTAAATTATTATTCCTGTTTTTGTATCCTTTTGTTATGCAAAAATGCTACTTACCAAGTGTCTTTCTCTTCCTAAATAATCTACTAGGTTATAAGGAGAAATTATACGTGAAGTTAACTAAAGGGTTTGATTCTTTTTTTTTTTCCATTTAATGTTAACATAAAGCATTTCTTATTTACCTTTTACTTCTAAGTTAAATTTATTATGAAATGCGAGTCATTGGATACTTATGAAAAAGCCAAAAAAAAAAAGTTAAGTTGTGCAGAATGACAATTGCTTTTCAACATATGTAACTTAATCTATCAAATTTTTAGAAGGAAACAAATAGAAGTGCTACAATAAAGATACTCAAATTCTAGTAAAATTAAATTACTGGAGTCAGCTGAGTAGTCACAGGAGAATTTTTAGAGTTCTTTTCGTCGTTAGATTCAAGGGTGCGGAAAGAGTACGAGGATAAGTAATAAAATAAAAATTAGTGAAATTAACGGTGGGAAATCTTTTTCAGTTTTGAATTCTTTCACTGTAGAGGAAATCTTCAGTAGATCCCCAATTCCATTACTATACGAAAACTGAATAGTTTAACCACTAGTTATGATATAGACCTTTTCTTTGTTTTTTTTAATCTATCATTGTCTAAGGAGCATGAGATGGCTTAAGCTGATTCCACTGAAGATAGATTGAGAACTGACAAACATGGGAGTAGGACAAGATAAGTTGCATTTAAAAATGGAGAAGGAAAATGAAAAGTGCACTTCATGGAGAAACTGCGTCATGCAAATGGGATAAATTAATTTCTTGCTTGTCATAAAAAAGAAAATGAAAAAGTCAAATCCATGAAAGATTTTACAGAAACCCTCTTTTCCTATTAGCCCCATGATTTTCTTTAACAAAAAAGATAAACAGATATCCTAACTTTTAACTACTTTTTTTTACATCAATGAAGAAAGAAGGGCCCTTAATTTTTTTTTTTTTTTGAGTTTGTTCAGAAGTTAGATGGGAAAAGTGTCAAACTTGAAATGGTAAAGTTATTTCTTTTTTCCCCTTTTGATTACTTATATTCTAAATGGCATGTTAAACAACTTGAATACTTGATCTTTATCACTATCTAATGCCAAAAAAAAAAACTGTGAAAATTCATCGTTAAAAGCATATATTGGAAGTTTTTGTCCTTGAGATAGTTGGCAACATTTGCCCTCTTCTTTTTCTTCTTTGTTTCTTTTGTCTTTTATTTTCATTTCCTAAATTTGTGACTTTTTAACTAGTCTTGTTGTTTAGATGAATTAACCATGAAGATATTCCATCGATAAGCACCTTTCGGAGGACATTTTTTTTTTATTAGACATCTAGTACACAAAGTACAATGTTTCCTAGTTAATTAATTTAGTTATCCAAATAAACACATTACATGTCCCTGCTTTTGGTTGATTAAATTTTAGATAAGCTTTAATGGCAATTACTTTTAGTATTTGAGGCCCCATCCTTCTGATTTTGACATGCACTAGAGCTTTAATTAGAGACTTTTTAATGCTTGGATTCTTATGTAGCTGCTCAAACAATATGTGAGAAAATTGAAAATAAAAAAAAAGAAACAAGTCTGGTCATCATTTTCACACATGTTCAATCCATAGAACACTGATGTAAGCCTTATATCAATGATCTGATTAATCATTTGATCGTTGTATAAGTTGACATCAAAACTAAAATCACCTAACTCAACTCAAGAAAATGTTGCTTTTCCAACTATTTTAATTATGTTCTGTAAAAGTAAAAATTAAATTGCATTCTCTGGTTTTTACGTTGCATGCGAAGCAATTTCAATTTAAATTTCTAGAACTGATAGAAACGCTCTTCATTTCTTTAATTTTGAAACGGGTGCAGTGGAAATTAAACAAACGTTTCAGACCTGCCTTAGATATATAACTATTGAAGTCCATTTTGAAGAACATTTGATCAAAATCTGCTTCTTGTAATTAATTCTTCCATATAGTACCAAAAACGTTTCAATAATTGAGGGAAAAGGATTGAAGAAGTGTAAATTTTTTTTAATGTATCAATTTAAAATAAATAGGAGGCCACCAACACTTGAGAATGGTTCCTACAAGGCTCTTTTCTAATTGGGAGTCGCCAAAAATGGCCACTCACAAATTTCTTTCCAAAATTTAGTTTGTCTGTCACTTGCACTTTCGTCACCTCATAGAATATCTTAAATTGAACAAACTTTGAAATTCTAATATTAAATACCTATGCTATACTTACCCTCCTAACCTAATATATATCTACCCACATTGAGTAATAATGCATATGCTAGCTGATGAATGATGATGATCCTCAAAACTTTCAGACTTAAATTACTATCTTGGAGACAACCTTTTATTTGCTTGGTACAAATTCCAAATAATTGGAACACATTTTTTTTGGTACAACTTTCTTGGGGGGAGACAATATAGTCGCTTTGAGCCCATAAACCCCACCCTATAACCCCTCATGGAGATGCCCGATTCTTCAAGGCACTTTGTGTAAGAGGAGGGGAGACCAAAATGAGCTATATGTGACACTTTATTCCATTGGTGTTGTGGTCCAAATGCCAATCTCTTTGTGTCTTGTAAGAGCCATGAATGATGAATTTGCTATTCCAAGACTTCCATTTTGCCTTTTGAGCAATATTCTGTTATATGGAACATTTGCATATTCCTGATATTTTCAAGTGCAAGAATAGACTAAAATGTTTCAAATATCTTAGTTTCTATTATCTTTGAGCTTATATTTTAGGCAAAATTATGTCAACTCCCTCTTGCCTTATACACTGTAGTAAAAACTTTATTTGCAAATTCAAAAGTTGCCCACATGAATACTATAAAGAGAGGATGTAAATTTGGCTCAAACTTGAGGGTACTATAAACAATTACTTGAACAAGACTAACGTGGGAGCATGTCAGTGTAAAATGTTAAATTTTACCAGAGATCTTTCTGTAATAAGAACAAACATTGGGGCACTTCAATGTAATTTGGAGATTACTATAAGGTATTTGCTTGTCCTTAGGGAATAAAACAAGGATGTTTCTCCTTGAACATGTAGTTTATAAGGTAGTGATAAAAAATTTTCTATTGATAATAATGTTAATTACCTCTGTCTTTCACAGTTCTATTCTTTTGTTGCTTCTAGGTAAGTTTTAATAATGCTTTTTGGTATGACTATGGTTGGCTGACAAAGCCAGTTATTGTCTATACTTTTTCACTAATTTATAAGTTCATATTCCCTTTAAAAAAAAAATCAAAAGACTTTTCTAGGTGAGTGTGAAACTGTGATGCTTCTATTCTATTGTACCCTATCTTTTCAATAATTATAAATTATTGGGACTGATAAACTAATCTCCATCTTCACATGCTTGTTGGGTCCTAAGGGACTATTGTAGGTGGATGTGCATATAATCTTTGCTTTAATGGAAGCCCCAAACCAACCGTTGGATCCACAAATTATAGCAATGGCCCAGCAAATATATGGCTGCAATGGGTTCTAAATTTGACATGCTTTGCACTCAATTGTGTCCCCAAGGTATAATTTGAGATGTTTATTTGTTAGGGTTGATGACTGGTGCCTTTTGCAGAAATAAATAATGGGGAAAAAAAACAATGAATTTGAGAGGTTTATTTTAGTCTGGTACAGCTGATGAGTAGAAGTACTTTGAGTGGGGCATATAAAATACTTAGGAGAGGGCATAAAAAGATGGAGCCCTAGTTGGAGGCACATGAGATGGTATTACCTTTTGGTGTTAGCCATTACTTTATTTTTTTTTATCCCTATACTGTTAAGTAATTTTCATGGGAAAGTGAGTCAAGATTCCTATTCCATTGGAAGTTATGACATTTACCCTAGTTGAGTCCTTGATCCCTCCCAAGAAAGATTAAAAAAAAAAAACCCTTGAAATTTGTTAATTATTTTTCTATGGTCTTTGATCTGATGAGCTGAAGAAGAAGGATGCCCTCCTATGTTACATTATTGACAGACCTCTGCAGAAATGATCATCCTCTTGGAGCTGCATTGTGGATGCACCTTCAGAAAAATTGGTAAATGTTTAACCTACATATACCAATTGTAGATAATCCACTTATAAAGCATATTAAATGAGATAGAGTAATCCAAGATTTTGTGAGTTAATTTTGCATTAAAATTAATGAGAATCTAGTAATCATTAATTTCGTAGTAATATATATCCATAAGTAAAATTTACTGGCACAAGCTTTTTTGAGAGGCTAGAATAATCCTTTTGCTTTATGCAGCTTTTGTTGATAATGCAAATTGACAAGATTTCTGTTCTTCAAGGAAAATTATATGGATCACTAAATCTTTAAAAACTTCATCACATCTTAACCTTTTATGATATTGAAACTTGTTCCTTGTCAGGAAAACTAAAAGGAAAATGAAAAGAACAAAGAACAGTTGAGAACTTTACTAGATGCAACTATTTCTGAAAAGAAAATGCATGAAAGAAATTGTCGAACTTTGGTTCATCATAAATAATGGACTTCTGAGCAGTGTCTTTCGTTATGAGACAAGCTATTGCATCACGATTCAAATATGCAGGCACAAAATGTACTACGTTCTTTTCCCAAATTTGATCCAAGGGAATAAATACTTTTGCTTTGTCATTTACTCCATTCTTTTCTTCTTCTTTTCCCTGCTGTCCTTTGGAAAAGATATGCCAAGAAAAAAGCTTGGTTTCCTTCCTTCTTCATAGCTTCCTCTGACGCAAGAATACAACTTACAATATAGAATTAACAACTTTTTGGTAGTACTATCGATCATGGGAAACTAACTAGCTAGTGTCATAAATTTGTAGTTTGAGGATTTTCCATTTGGATTGCTAGTTTTATGAGTTTTTGTAGAAAAATATACTGCAGTGATTTGCTGTATGTGAAGTAAAAAAGTAATTGAGAAATGTGTTAACAGAAAACGTAAAGACTCTTTTGCAAAAAATCACAATAAATCCAAACACATTATACTCAACTTAGTATAAGGTAGTTTTTTGCTGTTATTCAGAATATCCACTTGTACACAAGTAAAAAATGATCCTCATTACCATCAATTAATCCGTACAACTGGGAAAAGTTCCTCTTAATGTGCAATCAAAGAATGACAAGAAGCAAGCAAATTTTCATCACTTTTCCTTTATCCATGAGGAGAGTTTTGTAACATAAGTAAATCGATCGAAGTAAGATGAAAAAGAAAAGGATTTCAATTTGCAATTTTGCAAGGATTGTGTGTTTAAACCTTGTAATTTTGCATTCTAGATTTAGCTTATTAATTTAGTGAAACGATACGCACAATATATATATTTCATGTAATTGAACTTCAACAAGTGAACTAGTTCGACTCCTGCTTTATTGAAAAATTTGATCAGCAAAAGCAACAGATTAAGATGTACACAAAATTTATCTTCTTTTAAGAAAGGATAGTGCATTTTTCTGAAAACATCCTTTCCAGGAAAATATATGGCAAAAGCTAGTAAAAGCTGAGATTATCTCAATTTTTAGAGATCTGTGACATTTTAGCCTCCTCATAAACGCAAAAAAAAAAAAAAAAAAGCCAACTAAGAAATTCTCTACTTCTCGTTTCTAAGACGTAAAAAGTTGTGCTACAGCCACAACCCATGAAGCCAATGAACTCGTTGCTTCAAATAACAAGGAGAGAAGAAGTAGACATAATAAAAGAAATTATATCTCAAAATGTGCAGAAAAGGTGTTTCAATTTGCTCATATCACAAAATTAGCAGATCAAAGGCTGCATGTTTTTCATATTAACGGTCGAAAACTAATTTCAAAAGTCAAGATGTTCATCGTTTTAAACGTTTTATTGACTGGATGGGAGAAGTGAAAACGTGCAATTTCCAAAAATGAGATATGGAATTAGAAACTGTAGTTATATAGTCAAGAATTTCAGACAGTATTCTTCTAAAGAAGAGGAAAATAAAGTCCCACATCCTATGGACTGGTACAATTTCAAGAGGCATAGCAACAGTACTAAATTTTTTATGGAAAAAAAGAATTCTTTGAATTGTATCTGACGTCTCGGCTCCAGCCCTAGAAGGAATGACATGAAAGTCTCTACTATATATTGTCCCACAATAAATACGCTTTCCAAATTAAAGCAAATATAACGTGGATACGTACGGGTGTAAATAAGTTTAATTAAATTGAATACTTTAGTGTTCAAATTTGTTTGATTAATTTAATGAATTTAAAATTTTATTTAAATTTAAATTATTTATTTGTTGAACCAAATTTGAACGAATTTTTCAATCTAATTTGAGAGTTATCGAACATAAAATCCTATTCAAGTTTAACTTGACTAGTTGGCAAATCAATTGTTATACTTATTGTGTTCAAATTCCAATTGTTATACTTATTGTAATATTTTATGTACAATAATGGGATGTTGTTGTAACAAATCTAAATATGTATATGTATATGTATATATATATATATATATATGAAGATCTTGTGACAAAAAATTTTGTGACAAATACAATACAGGAAACAAAGTGGGCTTAGGAAGTCAAGTAATCTATCCTCGTTTTCCTTGTTTGTACGCAAATGCGGATTTGGCTAATTAGTGCGCCACCATGTGGCTATTAAGATATGACGGCTAGCCAAGAAAAAAGTTTTGGGTGGAGAAGAAAATGAAGATAAAACCATAATGGGACAAAAGCAGCATGAGAATCTTGACAAATTTGATACACCTATACATACCACCAAATTATATGAATCCATTTGCAAAATCTCCACTAAGATTTTTCTATTTTCATTATTGTGTCTCCACTCTCGAGTATTCATTTGCTTTTTAAGATAAGATTTGAGGATGATAAAAGATATATTCATAATATTATTAATTGTGGCACGTGTTATATTTTACTTTCATTCACAAACATTTGTTAGGTATCACATCATGGACAAGAAACAAAAGTTGAGAAAAAGAAAAAGAGAAAGAAAGAAATATACGAAAAAGGGAAAACTTCATAAGTTCTTGGAGCTTGATTTCTTTGTCTTCTGCTTTTTGGATTCTTCAAATATGCTCTTGAACGGCTTCGGTTTTGCTATATATGTAAGCACAATTATTGAAGAAAAAGTGATTATTGTATAAACGTCATGTCTTATTTGGCTAAGAGTTTGTTGATATAGTGAAAATGTTTTAATTACCCATAATTTTTAATTACCGGCCTTAGCAAACAAGAGTCTGCTATATATAATTTCCATTTTAGACACCAAGTGTATCCATCTTGTTCACAGAGGGGAAAAATAAATATTTCTAGACGAAATAGTTAATATGAAATTAGAATGCAATTTACAAAACCAAAGAGACATAGATGTGTATATTGCTTGCCAATAAAATCTTGGTTTAGTGGTCAAAATTTAATTCAAATTTCAGTATAAGCGAATTTTGTCTAACAATTTGTAGGGTTTAGTTGTAATATTCTTAGAGTTGTAATTTGGCTATATTACTTCTTCTATTTTCGGGTTCCTCGTAATCTGACAAAAAAAAGTGAATATTACTTTTACTATCTTAGACTATATATCATCAAAATACAAGTCTAATATAGTCGTACACTTTGCTCCTCATTTCTAAAAATTCCTCCGGGGATAGGATTCCATTTTCTCGTTGGACGAATCTTTCTTTCTGGGAGCTTTAACTGAACTTTTTGTTTTTGTTTTGTTGGTTTTGGCCAACCAAAATACTTTGCACACACTTTGGATTGCCATTTTTTTTAAAAAAAAAAATTTACATTTTTTGTGAGTATAATTTTTAATCACTTTATTATCTCACGAACGTCAAATCATTACTGCATATTTTCCTACAGAAACTCTAAAAAATAGCAATCTAAACGGGCTCTTAATGTGTATAATTTAGGTACTAACTTCTGTCAGTGCTCTATGCTTTACTACTACCACTTAGTGCCAGGATCATTATCAGTGCCAAGAAGAAATGTCAACGCATGTCACGGGCACAATGGCACCTGTTTGTAGGTCGCATGAGGTCATAGTTCTGTGTAAGCAAATAGGAGGGAAAGCATGAATTTTTGGTTGAATTTGATGACCATAAATGGATGTGTCCTTAAAAAGCTATACTTAGATGATCATGAGACACTGAGATCTAGAGCATTGACATTGGCCATCGCCTTTTGGATATGAAAAGATAAGTCCTCTGATGGTTTTACTTTTTTCATAAGATGTTGGCAGATCGGCTTACACGTTGTTCATTAGCGAAGAACACAAAAACGATCTGTGGAAAAAGAGAGATCTTTGTTGAGAATGGAGTTAATTAACTAACTCATAACGTTAATCATTCTTATCTTAACAAAATGCCATCCAGATAATGACACTTGATCAGTAACTAAAGAAATGTATTTTTCTCAAACTTTCAAGCAAAATTTTCTACGCATAAATTTCAATGTGCAAAGAAGTCTTTGTGCTTGAATACCAAAACATTAGTTACAACTCGAAAGTACTCCATTCGTCTTGGATATTTACCTTATGCAACATCATGAGAGTTCATCTATTTCCAGTGTAAAAAACACTACTTTTTTCCCATTGCCAAAAATTTGTCAATCATGGACTTCTGTCACCATGGAAATTGGTAGGCCATGACAAATTGCATGCCCTCAGACCAAATCATGTCCAGTAACGGGCCATTTCTTTTTCTTGCATTCAAGCATGAGAAAGAGAGGGATGAGAGGAAGAAAGAAGCTTTACCGTATAGGCAGAATACTTTTTACTTTGCCATGAAATAATTAGCTCCTGCTGCAAGAGAATTGCATTTCGTGGGACTTTAGACTATGAAATTCAACCCCTGGAATGTTCTTTCATGAAATTTTTATACGGCATACTTGTTAATTACGTTACCATTGCTTTTGCCCCTTAGGCAAAAATCCTACGTTAGCCCTATATATACATACAAGACAAAAAACAATTCAGTGCCGTAAAGCCAGCGAAAGCATGAACAGGTACTGAAAGCATCAGCACAAAATGTTCTTTGTATTTGCAATTCCGTATGAATCCAATAAATTGGATAAGGGAGGAGACATGTGTTAAATAACGAAATGACCCGTTCAAAGATTGATCTACACTTGAAAAAGACAAGAGACGTGCAACTTGTTTGGTTTTATGGCCTGAGATTTAATTCTTTTAATAGTCCCATTCTGAGTAAAACATTGGAGCCTGAGAACATGATTGGTGCGGTTTTGATGCATATCTTGATTGTATGGTACAATCAGATCTGTTTCTGTTTGCTTGCAGTGAGAATTAATCTTTGTACCAACCTTGCATATCTTGATTATGGTGTTTGGACAAATTGTCTTGTCACTTTAGTGGGACATGAAGTTTTAGTGGGGCCTAATCTACCTAGGAAACACAGTGGAGAACACCAACCCCAAGCTGCAATTAGCAAGAAAACAATCCCCTTTAGATTCCACAGGAATGTGGTTGCATGTTATGTGATAATTTATAGTGGATGGGGTTGCGCTAGATATTAGTGATTGTGGCTGCATTGGTTTTTGGTACAATAATTGCTAGCATTTCTTGATCAGGGACTTTAATCTCATGTTGTCTGTACCCTAACAGTGAGAAAGATGCTTCTTAAACGATATACATATGTACTTTGGAGTGTTTAACAATGTAAACGCAATTATGGTAGTAAACAAAAACATTTCTAAGTTTATGCTAGACTGTAGTTGAAGGCTTCTGGGACATAATTTCTGGATGGAATAACATTTTGGGAGTGATCTCTTCCTTATCATTAACTTCACTTTCATGGACAAACTTTTTGGGGTTTAATCATTGCCCATAAGGGGACATTGTAGAATATGCAGAACAAATGGTCCCGAGCATCATTTTAGACCTAAGGTCGAATTCAGCTCACAGCCTTAAGAGTTGTCGGTTGAAACCTAATTTAGGCTTTGTTTGATAACGTAATTCAACATTTAAATTTAATGTATTCAGATCTTAATATATTCAGATGCGTTTGATAATCAAAAATTGAACATTTGAATTAATTAAGTGCCACTGAATTTTCTAAATAAAACTTGCTCCAAAAAATAAATGATAAGTTATTCACTGATTACTGAATGTGATATATACTCAAATGTATTTGATTTAATATTTAACAATTCAATAACTTAATGGATTCAAATTTCAGATTTCAAATTTCATAGTTTAGTTTTCAGATTTCAATTTTATCAAACTCACTCTTAGTCTTTGAATTAGGAATATAATACTATAGACCAACATCTAACAAATAACAACCATGTAAGCAAATATTGTACCTCCTAGAGCGAACGAAGTCTTTAATCATGCGATCAAAACATTAAATACACGATCTTTGGTGTAATAATGAGAAAATATATCGGTTTAATTGTAATGATGATTGTGAATTCTTTCTCTCCCATTTTGATTTCCAACTTCAATGTCTATGCAATATGAGCTCCCCATAATTCGGCTACTTGAATGATGTGCAGGCTACAGGGCTTCGAGTTCTTAACGTCCACCCCATGGGCTTTAGAAAGCACAGAAATGCTCATACTGCAGAAAGGGCCAGAGTTTGTATTAGGCCAATGAAAAGGTGGACAATCTACAGAGCCCACAATAGGCTTTTGGGCCAAAGCTCTTAATTTGGAGCACTTATCCATTTTTTTAGCTTGGGTAAAGGCTGATTACATATGTATCTAATTGTGGCAGCGAGTTGAATACTATTAAAAATTTCTTTTATCAAACCCTATTTCGCTTATCTAAACATTTTATCAAATCCTATTTGATAACTCTGCAGATTTTAATATTACCAAACCCTCTTGTCGTGCGAGTTAGGATTATCCATCGAGTAAAGGAGCTAAGTTTTATCAAATTAAAATAATTTATACATTATGGTAGATCAGTGCACTATATTGTCTTAAAGTTGGACAGAGCTATGGAACCTGTATATGAAAAATTCAACATTTTATGAAGGGTTAAATCGACATTCTTCCATTTTTAATCATAATTGTCTCCGTTTGAGATTTTTAGTTAAATCATGCCTTTGGCTATTAGCAAGTTCAGCAAATATCCAAAAAAAAAATTTAGACAATTAGCTTACTAAACCAGTGACTAAAATAAAACCGGAAAAAAAATGATTTAGACAATTGTTCTCAAAAACATAACCAAAAAATGAGTTTTATGTAAAACTTGACAAAGAACACTCTACAAGACAATTATGGAGAACAAAAATACAAACAAACAAGAATAAGCAGGTTGTGTGTTGCGTAACGAGTTGGCTTAGTGTTATCTGTTATTGCACTATAAATTTGAGATATTTTATTGGACTATAAAATTGAAACTCAAGAGTATGTACATGCATATATATATATATATATATATATATTGTGTTTTTGTTTGGTGTATTTATAACTGTACTTAGAGTGTTTTTTTGAATATTTTGGAAATGTATTATTGTAGTATTGTATTTAAAAAAAAACTTGTATTTGAAAAACAACTAAACCCAAACAGGAGCCTTTTCACAAAAACTGAAAGACAGATTGAGGGCAAGAATTGGTAAAAGATTTTAAATGGGACAAAGGAAGACCTTCGACCACGGCCCGTTTTAATCTTTCAACGGACTCGTTTCTTCTTTCAGAAGGCGACGAACCCCAGCCTCCTAGATCATTACTAGGCTTGACAATTGCCATAGTAGTCCAAGGGCTTCTTGATTTCTCCGACCTGCAAGGCTGCAACCATTGAGGGGAAAACTGCCAATTGATACGATTAGTAAAAAATTGGCCCAGTGCAGTGATTTGTTAATGAAGAGCGCACAAGCTGGTTGATGGGGTTTGCCGTTCATTAATATAAACTTTGCCGGTAGTCTAGCTGCTGAACTATGGGCTCTTTGGAAAGGAGTCTATTTAGGTTGAGATATGGGGTTCTGTCATGTGGAGGTTGAATTGATTCTCAAGTTAACGATGTTACATTATCACAGTTGAATATACGATATGTAAGATTTGAAACTCAAATTTTATATATGTATCGTTAGGGCTGGCAATCAGGTCCAATTCAGGTTGGCGGGTTGGGTCCTGACCCGACCAGCCAAAAAATTTGTTGACCCGAACCCGACCCGTCAACCCGTGACGGGTCAGATATGCTGACCCGAACCCGAAAGTTTAGGTTGGCGGGTCAAGCGGGTTGATCCGAAACAACCTGAAATTTAATTCCCATTTGCTGATTAACCGGCTATAATTTTTAATAGAATCAATTCCAAACTAAATTAAGACATCAAAAGAGTAAAAATAATGTAATACATCATCTATCCAAATGTAATAATTTCAACTTCACACAAGTTAAATAAATTCATTTAGGATTAAGTAATTAATGCCTTTGAAAAAAAAGAATAACTTAGTTTAGTTAGATAAAATAATTTTTATGTTTATTAAATTATTTTTAATTTATAACCGGGTCATATCGGGTCATATCAGGTCACCCACGGGTTAACCCGAAATTGACATGTTTTCTTTTCGGGTTCATCGGGTTCGATCCGATTCTGACCCGAATCCCCAAAACCTCAACCCAAACCCATTAATTTCGTGTTAGGTTCGTGTCGTGTTTTCGAGTCGTGTTGGAAATTGCCACCCCTATGTATCGTATATTCAACCGTGATAGTGTATATATCGTCAGTGTATATAAGATCTATTCGTATCTTGTTTAGCATGTTACCAGTGATCATAACTTGTCCAACTTGTTATGGAGAAACAGGGACCTAATGAATTGTGAATTTGTGATTGGCAACATGTTTCAAGTCACTTCTGACATGAAGGTAATTTTTGTGCTGTTATGTTAGTGAAATCATGGTGAACCCTTATACAGCCTTAATTTGTGATTCAAGTTACATAGTAGAATTTTGTGTGGGATTCTTCATAAACAATCATCAATAAATAAAAAATATAGTTTTTGGTAAAAAAAAGAATAAAATAACATTATTGACTTATATCTTAACCAAGGCAATTAAAAAAATATTTTAGAAGCTTGTGCTCCTATGATATTGTTAAAAAAACCCAAGGTAGGTTAATGAGGCAAGAACAACTTCTTAATAAAAGGTGCTTTATTAGTAGTAAACCACTCAACGTGTAATGGTCTGAGATAAACTTGAATAGGATTTGGGGCTTTTGCAATTATCAAGGTGATTATGATACACAAGGGGCTCCTAAATCGAGAAAAGAGAAGGGGTTGCAAGTGAGAGGTTTTAGATTCGAAATCCTTCACTTACACTTAAAAAAAAATAATGATAGGTACTAAACCAAAATACAACAAACTTTGTCATTTCTGAAAGATTATGTTTTACATCAATCCCACATATCAAATTGAAATTAAACTTATTTGAGCCATCAATTACATGGACGCATTTGTCTTGGCAATTATAGTCATCTTGAATACAAAGACGGGGCATTTCGTGGTACTGTTACTCTGGAAGTGTTTTGAGGCAATTGCCGTCAGGGAAGCAATCTTTATGGCCAAAAAAACTTGTACATCTCCACATTTACTCTTGAAGGTGATGCACTAGGAGTCATTCAAAGTGTGCGCTCTATTGAGAATGCCCTTTCTGCTATAGACCTTTGATCGATGATATTATAATAGCTTTATCAAATTATAGTTTTATTGATGTAAAGTGGGTTCTCAAAGATGTAAATGAAGTGGCTCATGAATTGGCTCTTTATGCCAAATCTTTGTCAATTATTTTCTGTTGGACGATTTCCAACAATCTTAATAATAAATTTATAATTTTTATTAAAAAAAGAAAAGGCATTTGCAGAAGTTAATGATTTTTAAGATAATTAAACAATACTCATTTACAAATAAGAGGACTTCTCCTCAAGTAGTTCATCTCTTTGAAGTTCATTTGCACAATGGAATGCGACGTAACATGACTCTTTGCAATGTTAAGTATCATTCATTAATCTACTTCAAAATTAATGCTCAAGAAAAGTAGGTAGAGGTAAAATACTAAATCTCAAAATCAACAAGGTCAATTGAGGCAATATGGTGCGGGCTTAGATCCAGCCAAATCCCTCTTTCCCCGCTAAAAAGAATTTTTTTTTAAAAAAAAGATCCAGCCAAATCTGCAATAACTTGATTTAGTCCAGAACCCTCCAAATTATATGATTAAATAGTGGAGATTCCAACATGTCTGCAACTAATAAAGAAGTACCTTAACATCAAAGTATGTTTGAAAAGCCATATTCTTCAATCGAAAAGGCCACTGAAGTGGCCTAAAATGATCGTGGATTTGCTTTTGTAATCCTAGTTTTTGGTTGAGTAAAGCTCATCATATATGATAATCCATGATTCAGTTCACTTCTTTAAAGTGAATTAGATATGATAACATGTCATCTTTCAAGTGAATCTACATCATTATACGAGGCCATTAGCATGATAACTCCCTCCATTAAGATCTTTTAAAATGAATCAAATATGACAACGAAGTTATTATGCTAATAGATCTAATCAAGTATGATATTCCTCCATTAGGTTCATCAAAAGTGCACTTACGCGTCAACTTGTCAATGGCCATACAAGAAAAAAAAATTGAAAGTACATTACAAGAGTATGATGTGTATCTTGTTGATTTTACTTAAAAGCACTATCAAACTTGGAGTTCTTGACTAAGACTGCATAAACTAGAAACTTTAATTTTGTTTTCAACAATCCCCATTTCGTGGAAACTACATTATTTGTCTATACTTTTGAGAGCATGTAATGTCCCAAACCGACAGCATAGGCATATATTAAATCATACGCAATGAGGGGTTGTGCTATGTATTGGTGTACTTTTCATGTTCACATAATCTTTTGGACACTAATGTTTATACGTACGTATATGTATGCGTTTGGGAAATTGGGATTGGGAAAAGGGCTTTCTTTTAGGGGAGGTGTATGACCTTTGCTATTCTCTATAGCTCAATGTCACATCCATTCTTTGGCACAAGGGTAGTGGCTGCTAAGTTTTTATCAGACATGTAACATATTCGTCTTTCGAATGACAATAAATTATTCATTGAGAATGTCTTGTTCGACAGCTGTGGATATCCTTCCATGTGGATTCTTCTCATTCTTTCACCAGATGATTATTTTATTCATCTATCTTTAAGCAGAAATAATTTCAGTCAAGTGCTTTTTTTTTTCTTTGAAATGATTCTTGAATGTACTAGTTGTCTTTTCTTTTGACATTTAGAGAGCTTTCTCGTACTCTAATACCATATTTCAGCTACTTTCCAGATAATGAAGAAAATCACACTTTGATGGAGTCAAAGATTTGCACAGTTCAAATTTTTCTCGACCGCAACAGCAAGAAATTAAAGCGCTCCATGATTAAATGTTCCTACAAATTATTTCTGCTCTAGGATTAGTTATTGGGCATTTTGAAGGGGAAAAAAAAGAAAGAAAATTGTGAAGGTTTCAAGAGTAGTTTTAATTTGGGAAAATCTGAACCATCTATTAGTTGACTTCATAGGCATATAACATATCCACAGTATTCTCATCGTCATCAGTTCTCTCTAAATTGAAGCATCTTTTTCTGGATCTGAAAACTTTATCATCCTCCTCCTCCAAATTCTTCATATTTTTTTTTTTGATAAAGCACATAACTGACCATGGATTCATTTTAACTTCTTACAGGGCAAACTTCGTTTGAAGTTAGTCTTGTTTGCGTTACGGTAATTAGCTTCTTACAAGTGATCCTTCCTCCCCATTATTTCCACTTGAAGAAAACTCTGTTAATAGCCATAATTACTTAAATAAATATGCTTTAATGAAAAGTTAGCTGCAGCAGTGAGAATAAGTGGCAAATGCTTTCTCTGCATGCTATGGATTGATAGTGGTTTCCATTGAAATCCTTTGCAAATAACGTTTTATTTCTGTCTTTTACAAAGACAGAAAGGGTTATGTAAGTCTTTGAATTCTTCACAATATGCTTCAGACTTTGACCTTTTTAACCTAAAATGATTACTAGTGAGCAAGCAATCCAAACTCCAGTCTATAATGAAAGACCTTTTTTTTCTTTATTTCTTCTGTATTTGGCCAAAATTGCAAAAAATTGGAACTTTTATCTAACTAGAATTAGATGTCAGACAATATAAACTTGTAAAATATACCTATATGTAATTGTTTTGGTCAAAAGTTTATTGTTTGTGAGCATCTAGACAATTAGACTAATATTGTTGGGGTAAGAAATCCAAGAGAACCCACCAAAGAAAACTAACGTATAAGTTAAGAATGTTGATAAAAATGATACAAACTTGTACACCAAAAGTGCAGAGACTTCTACACAAAAACTCACAACAAAGTAGGAAGAATGAATGACTCTTAAAGCGCGATCGAACACTATCCTTAAGGTTTGAATTGTCCTACTACATTTAGTATTTGTTATTGGGTTAAGATAATTTACCCATGTTAGGGAAGATCTCAAGAGAGCCATGAAAGAATCCAATATGTAAATCAAGAACTCAACTTTGATCCAAAAATTTAAATTATAAGGTTTCGGACTTTTATTTACATATTCAGTGCTCTTTTTCTATCTTTCGAACCAATGTAGGACATAATCCTTTACTCATAAATTTAACAAATCTCTCTCTTCATAAGTAACCCCTCACATTAAATCTAAGTTTACAAGTTCTTCTTTGAGCTCACTTTAATACTCAACACAAACCCACCTTATCACCTAAGGTCACCTCTTCTCCTAATCATGGACCCACTTTTTTTCAATATCCAAATTGCATTTTGGACCCCTGCTAACCCTTGGCTCTTTGGTCTAACACCAACCGAACCCCTTCTCCCCTGCCAAACCCATGGCGCACCTGATCCAACATTAGCCAAACTCCTTAACACTTTGGCACTTTGGCCCACCATCAAGAAGAAAATTTTCACCGATCCAATTCCGAGAAAAATCCACTTGCCCATGAGTAGCCCAATCTCGCAATTAGGCTCTGATACCACTTGTTGGGAAGAAGACCTTGAGAGAGCTCACCAAAGAGTCTAATATGTAAGTCAGGAATCCAACTCTGATCCAAAAATTTAAATTATTAGGTCCCGAACCCTTACTTACCTATTACGTACTCTTTCTCTATCTCTCATACTAATGTGGACCATAATTCTTTACTCACAAACCTAACAATC
The DNA here is from genome assembly GCA_023065735.1 of Coffea humblotiana. NCBI lineage: Eukaryota > Viridiplantae > Streptophyta > Magnoliopsida > Gentianales > Rubiaceae > Coffea > Coffea humblotiana. The sequence goes on along the minus strand of CM041208.1, from coordinate 24,542,201 downwards.
CCTAAAATATAACAAGAGGAAAGGAAGCTTATTAGCAAATGGCAAATTCTTTTAACAAGAAGAGATCAAAGAGACTAAATTTAGTTTAATTCCTTTGACACTTGTTAATTTGTAGTAATGGTGATTTTCTCAAAGCCACACAAAATATTCGGAAATATAATTCCATGTTTTAGGCATCAAAATTTGCAATGAAGCAGCACATTTCTTGAAAGGATGCCACAAAATGGTCTAGGAAAAATTGACCGTTATAAAGCGAATCTTGTTTTTTCAATAAGCCTTTTGAGACAAACATTTTGGACAAAATACGCTTGAGGAAACCATGGTCGGATTATGGATCCCTGGTAGATCCGTCCGTGGATCCTAAGTTTTGAAAATCATCAAGTCTTTGTTCCATTTTTACAAACTATTTCTTTAAAGAATTCAATTTTGAGCCAAAAGTGGAACTAGTAGGTTTTAGAACTTTTCTATATATTAAGCACTCTTTCTTCCTCTGTCAAACAATGTGGAACAACAAATCCTTTTGCATTAACCTAACAATATTCTCTTTTATGAGTAGCTCCTCAAGTTTAACCCAAGTTTACAAATTTTTTCCTCAAGTTTACTTTAATACCCGATGTCAGCCCACCTTGAGTAATATCCAAGGGCTTCCAAAAAAAAAAAAGAGTAATATCCAAGGCCATCTCTTCTCCAACTCATGGACACACTCTTTTCAAACATCCAAACTAGATTCTAGAGATCTACTAAACCTTGATTCCTTGATTTAACATGTTGGTTTACCATAAAAAAGAGAACAATCTAATGAGTGGTTCAGCCCTACCAAAGAGGATCAATATAAAAGTCGAGAATCCAATGTTGATTCAAAAACTCAAGCTAGTTGGTCTCAGACCCTTTCCTATATATTAAGCAATCTTTTTCTTCTTTCAAATCAATGTGGGACGAAATACCCTACTGATAAACCTAACAAATATCAATAATTTGTTTGTCACTAAAGCAAAAGGGGATTTAGTGCATGGAAAGCTTTTGCTGAGCTATAGTTTGGATGAAGAGATTTAGAGAGAAAAGTATTATAGTACAAAGAAGAGAAAAGAATAAAAGAGTAAACATAGAAAAATGAAGAGTACTTCTCTGTTATTTATGGAAGAAAAGAGAAGAGGACAAGAAGATTGTGTGGTTCAGATAACTTTGTTGGCAAAATTGGTGGAATTGGAAAGACAGTTCAGGTGGTGAAAGATTATGAATATTTTCCAGTTTTGCTAAAAGATGGATAAGGGCAAAACTTTTAGATTGAATATAAGTAAATTGAAAATGATGGTTTGTTTGGATAGGCAAAACTTTTCAAAAAAAATAAAAAATTGCATGTATCATAAACATGTTTTCAGATCATCTTTATATTCTTCCAATCATTTTTTAAATTTCACATATATCATGTCATAAAAAATACTATATTGTTATTTGACCAAAATTTTTTCCCAAATAATCTTCTATCCAAACATTCTTATGAATCCTTTTTTTGTTTTGTAAAAATTCTGAAACAATTACATAGTAACTATTAAGTTTTTTTTTAAATTTTTGCAATTTTCTGACAGATTAGTTATCTCTTGTATTCCTTTTTGCCCCTTGACTCACAAACTAGCCATGCAAACTATAGATATGAACAACATTTTTAACTTAACAGACATGAAGTTATACAAAGCTCAAGAATTAAACATGATAAAACTATGAAAGAGAAAAAGGAAAGGAAAGGAAAGCCCAATGATTGTTTCAAAGTTTGATTGTATGGACAAAGATAGAGAGAGCAGTGCTAAGAGGCGTCCCAATGTATATCTTGCTTTCTGTGGCAAGTCATAAGAGATTGTACGGGTTCATCCAATCTTTTGCCAATTGAAATCAGTCATCATTGGACTAAGGTCAAAAGAAAAAGTGTGAAAATTCAAGTTGAACTCCACCCGATAAAGAACGCAACCTTTTTGTGTATGGTTTTTCTTCCTTCGTTTTTTTCTCTTGTAGGACCAAAAGGAACAAGAAAAATTGAAAGCTCATAACTAAACGCAGTATGAGACACTACTGGTTCCAATATCATCCATAATGTTATGTTTATACTCTGTTCCCTTTGTGTTTCTTAGAAAATCAATACAAATTGAAAGATGAAATGTTGCCAATTCCTCAGTGAAGCAAATGGGAGAAATAAACGAAGGAGCCAATCTTTGCATATCTTCTAATTTAACATCTTCTCTCGAATTCGGTGAGATCCAAATCAAAAACAGGAGCAAAAGTAGTGAAAAACAGCATAGCTACTAATGAATTGGAGACACCTCAATAGCACACGTAAAAATGGAAATAGACGTGTTTCTCATACATAATAGTATAATACTGCTAGCAGCCAAATCTGGGAGACTAATCTGGAAGACCAAACTCCGCAGAGTTTCTGTATAAATGTGGAAATGAAGGCATTTTCCATGGCAGGATTTATTATGTGGCCCCCAAGACATTCAAATCTTTGTCAAATTTGTCAAGACTCACATTGGACTTTTGAAGATGAAACTGTTTGCAGTTTTGAATTTTAGGCTCAGATTGATGGTGTTTTAAATTTTAGTTTGAAGAAGTCACTATTTACTATTTAGTTATACAGATAACAATCAAACTAATCACGTCCGGACAAGGCTAGCTCTATTAGAGCCACATAGAAGAAAGATGTTGATGCAAGATGAGTGGCAATCAACAATTGATGGTTGATGAATTATCTTATTATAGCCCTTTCTCAAACTAAATGATGCTGCTAAAAAAGAAAATATTCTTGATATTCAACTTCTGTAACTTATTTTTTTAGTTTAAAAATGAAGTTTGTAATTAAGAAACTCCACCCCCACCCCCCACCAGCCAAACCATCTTAGACTTGTCATCAAATTGCAGTCAAATATGAATGGTGAAGTTTTGCTCATTCGGAGCTGATACTTGCAATATGTCAAATTCAGTGATAATCAACATCCAATGGCACCTGAATACGTGAGCCAAAAGTTTGGAGAGTACCACTTGTACATGATCTCGATCCCAATCAAAAACTAATTTGATCTAATGAGATGAACATATATAGTTTGAGAACCCAAAGAGTTACAAATAAACATGCATGCATGAAGATTCTTATGAGGGATGTTAGCCTAAGTGATGAGCTTGATTGAGAGACTTGGAGTGGTTGTTATCATTATATTTTTGGCCACTTTTAGACGCACTAAATTTAAACATTAGATGTCGTACATTTTTTGTGCAAGAGTTAGGATAATAATAATTATGTTATTATGTTCTAACAACAAATCAATTGTCCACACGTTCCAATTTGTTGCTAATTACATATTTTAAAGGCAACATTAATTATTCGATTTGTTGACTAATCAACTTATCTAGAATAACTCCTCCATCGTTCTACAAAGTTGTATCAAAACGTAGACAAATCTAGCATCTTTATTATTCTAGAAAGCTCACACGAGAGTATTATTACTAATCCTTATCATCTAACTATTCAAATTTCTTTTCTGCTTGATTGACCGCAGTGATTATCCTACTACTTTGTCGATTTTATATTCTACAAATTCAACGAGAAAGACAAATCATATCATAAAATCAGAACTAATTCTCGCTACTATCTAATTGTCCTCATACTATTAATAATTAAGCATCCCTAAGCCTTGAATCATTATGCGATCATCAATCATCATGCACCTCAAAACCAGATATTTAAGAAACATTACCAATTAATTTGTGGCTAAAATGTCATTATCTGAAAATGATGGCCTTGACAAGGTGTCATTAGCTGCATACGATGAAATGAATTGGGATTGGGTGCAGAAGAGTCATCCAGCACAATCAGGTGACACGCGTCGGTTTTTGCCGACAATATGTCTCTCTCCTGATTGGTCAGTTGATTGACCTCTGAGACACGTGGGGTCCATTCATTCGTGGATTTTGTAATTTACACGCCAAAAGGTGAGAGGAATCTTGGAAAGTGGGGCCGCACTACTTATGGTGCACTTGCAAGTCGACACGTAGGCTATTGTCACGACGCTCTCACTTGGTCCCACTTGATCAAGTCGCGGGTAATAAATTCCAATCCGCGAGAATTGTACAAAAATAGTCCCTTGCATTTTGAGGTTATCCATTTTTTAAACCCTCACATTTAATGCACCATATTTTGGTCACTAACTCTTTTTATTTTCAGCATTTTTTGGCATAAGAAAGGTTAGAATGCTTGTCACGAATACTAATTCCAAGAGAAATTTTGGTTAAAAAAAAACCTATTCATCACCACGTAACGGGCATGTACATATACATATATATATATATGTATATTTCGTTTCTAAAGTTTACAAAAATTGAAACCAAAGAAAAGCATGAATTTAAACATGGTTTTAGATACAAAATACCTCCTCCTTGAATCCCATCACTAGAATTTATTCACGTTAAACCAAGCTTTAGTCCTTATGCTTGGGTAAAAATTGTTGCTTAAGTATAATTCAATAATTTGCAACACCTTAGTTGTGATAAAGGGATTTTGTTAATAGATAGAGAAATGGGAATTGATGTATGATTGACATGGTTGATATTTTTCAAAATGAATAGGGTGTTTTGTCCATGTTACTATGTAAATAAACGTCACTCGTTAGCACGTGATATTTTCGAGTCAAAAAGAGATCAAAATTATAAGTTGGGACAAAAATAGTGAATGTTGAATATGTGAGGGACCAAAATATAATATTTTGACTACAAAGACCATAGAATGATAACGTCAAAATCTAAAGGACAGTTTGTGCGATATTCCTATGAAATTCCCTTCAAATGCTATACCATAAATTGCGAAAAAATATGCACCATTGCTAATTGCTATATTATGAGGCTTAGATACCTTGTTTATTCTTTTTCTCACCACCTATATCTATATCTTAGGTGTAAAGATTTAAACTCTTGATCTATATCGAGAATTGCATCTTATGTTTTGTCTGGTAGTACCACAATTCAGATACTACGAGTTGATTTTGTTTTAGATACTCGGTTGAACGTTAGTTTAGCATTGTACACCACGTATTATGGTGAAATTGTCGTCTATTCATTATCTACTAACGAAGTGATATGTTTCGCCCTAATCCGTGTTGTAAAACATTGAATGAGATAAAGAATTTTTATATGGAAGTATTATTCATTTACAAATACCAATATTAGGTTTGAGAGAAAATGTAAGACATTCTAATTTTTTTTAAAACTAAATTATGTAGTGTACTACTACATTAGCATATGTTTATCCTCCTGATGGAATTAAACATACCTGAAGGCTCACACTTCTATACAGATGTTCTATTTGTTCACATATTTTGGAGTTATAACGGTTACATGTTATAGCCAATGACTATGGCAAAATCAAGTCCATCACTTGCTAAATGCATCAGCAACAAATTTAGTAATTCAATTTTTTGCTATTGAGAAAAAGTAAGTCACATATTTTCTGTGTCACGACAAATGGAATTATTGGCTTACAAGATTCGTACAGCTGCGAGTGTAGAGAATTTCAACTTACACTTTCTCTTTTGAACCATTCAATCCATCCCTCCTTTGCACTTTGCACTTGAATGTAATTCACTTTGAATCTAAATTGTATTAGCATGCATTATAAAAGGTCATAGACTTGACCTGTTTGAGTGGTTAGATTCATGGATTTTAAGGAGCCCTGGAATTTCCTCCAATCCCAAGTCAAGGCTAAAAAATTTTGAAAATTTTAGCATGCATTATACAACCTTGATTAGATTGTCTAACATTAATTAACAGACAACACATTCAATTCAAACTTAATTAAGACGTCTCCAAATATTTCTCAATTGTACAATTGTGGTCCTCTTCTTGTGTCCACTTGTTCAATTTTTTTTTATTTTTAACTTTTGGCATTTGTGTGCTTGGACATACCCGAATTTCTGAGCCAAATTATAATTAAATGACAAGTTGCCTCGTGGTCCAGTACCATTAACAGCCCTTGTGTGCTCCCCTGCAACAGATACATGTGGGATCTGGCTTCATCAGGCCTCTTTAATTCTTTTTTTCTTTTTCTTTTTGGAACCCGGGATTCTTTTATTGACGAGGGTCACACCATCTCAATTTCACCTTGTTCTTTCCAATCATCCTGTACATTATAACTAAAATGGTACAACAACAATGTATGGTGGGTCTGTGAATTAAATATGATAGGTAGAGCACTTTTTATGCTCATATCCTTTCTAAAGGAAAAAAATACAGAGAAAATTGGGAAGCAATTCTTGTAATAACAATTTCTTTTAGGTATTAGTGTTATTCCATGCTAGTAATATTAGGTTTTGAAGAAAAAGTCAGTTATTGTTCTAACAATTAATAGACACCCGTTTCTGCTAGGATGTGTCCACTTAAAGCCAACAACTTATAGACAATTTATTAAAGAAAGGCATCATGGGGCATATATCGGTTGTCCCAAAATCTAATACTTGGATTTAGGATCTAATTTGTTTAACATAATAATCGTGAGATTAACTTACGTGTAAGTTTTTTATACACTGTTAGTATATAATTTTTTTTTATATTAGTAGGATTAGATTAATTCCACATAGTAGAATCCAAATTGGAAATTCAAATTATGGACATATGACATACATTCATAACTGTTAATGTAAACAAATTACTACACTATCAGTGCATAAAAAGTTAATCTTTAATATATTATAGGTAGAGAATCTTGTTATACGAATTTCTGTATGAAAGATAGTGCATAGAAAAGTACCTCTTCAGATTCTAAACAATAGACCTAAATTTGCTTCTGCAAGTGAAAACTCTGAAATGACAAGGGTTTGTGAAACAAATAACCAAAATAAAGATCTCAAACATGATATGGACGTAGAAAACCGCACGATATTGTATTTTTCACATTCGAGAATTTCCTTGGTCACTGCTTTTCCTAGTTAATTGAATTGGGAAAAAAAAAAAAAAAGAGCTTGTAAATGCGTAAAGGAATGAGCAGTCTAACTTGCCTAGCCTTCAAAGGGCATTCTTTCCCTTAGCTTTTTCTACCGAGCACAAGGATTTTTCTTGTTATCCTGTTTCATTTTAGCCAAAATCAGTTGCAAAAAATGGAACAAACTCTCATGTAGGAGTTTAGGGGCTCCAACTTTATTTGCTGCATATGCGAAGTGCTTTACTTTGGTCTTGTTTTCGGTTGTTTTAAATTTTACAAAATTTGATTATAGAAATCAATTATAGAGAATAATCAGAACCAGTAAAAGCTACTATCTTGATGATTATAGATTTTAGCATTTTTGGTGATTAAAAAAATGTACTATCAGAATGCAAAAGTAATCGAGAACATTACAAGAACTGATTATTCAACATTAGAATATATAATTATTTAAAATAATCAACCGAGAACAAGCCATTTAACCAACTGACTTTGCTAATTTTTGTGCAAGAAAATTGGAGTTTGCGAAGTGATCAGTAGTGGTCCTTATGAGAAGTATTTTATCTCAAATCATTTAATGCATGACATTTACATTGAGCCACAAGCGCACGCAAATCACTCAAGCTAGTAGCACTTTAACTTTAATCTACTACAAATATCAGTTCATTAATCGTGTGTTATTATCCTAATTTAGTCACGGAAGACAAGTAACCTTTGACTTCGTAAAACTGAGATCCTAATCCAACATGCTCAATCAAACTTTCACCCTTTTTGTCTCTAATAAGGTTGTAAAATTTCGACAAGTATGAATTGATGCCAACATCTCTTCTATTTATATGGACTCATGCAAAGACCTTGATTTAAAAGCTTCATTATTTTGTTCAGTAAAACGTAACATTCTTTGAAGCATACATAAAATTTTACCAACACCATGTTAAAAATCAGTTTATATTAGAGCTTCCATTATTGTTGGGCTCACAGGATGGACATTATTCACTAACTTGAAACAATTTCGTGGACCACTTCAGCATGATTAATGAGGCCATTATGCTAAAAGCAAAACGAGATGCTACTGGAAGGATAAGTTCTGAGCATCCCTTAGTTTGACACGCATTTATAGGTGGGGGCAAAACAAGAACCACTTTGTCGTTTCATCTGCATCATGCATTCTGCCAAGTCATACAAGTGATATTTTCAATATTTTCTAATATTTTGTTTTAATTTTGTTATATATATATATATATTCCTCCGACTTCCTACATTTATTTTGGCCAAAAATTTTGGTTGTAAATTTTTAATAGTGCTCTAGGATTTTCAAACGAAACATGGAAATTAATTTGCTTCTGCTTATTGCACATGGGTTTTGGATAAGGTTAGAACAAATACTCCAACTAATATTCCTATTCTTCCCTTATTTTTCTTTTTCTTGTTTTGTCGTAATTTTCATATACTTATCATCGTCTCTTTGTTTTGTACTATTTTTCATGAATTTTTTTCCCTAAAAACCATCAAAATATGTTCTAACCAACTCTTTTAATCTCACAAACACATACACTAATAAAGCTGTTATAGTAAAAGTTTTCCAAAAATACCATAAAAACACTCAATTCAAACACACATGAACTGTGTAACACAGTCTCAAGTTTAGCCAAAGATACATCGACACACATTTTACAAAAGAGGTCATAATGCTAAAAAGGTTAAAAAGAAAAGTGAGTTCTTGGTATCCATAGTGGTGCCATCAACCATGCATGCTCCTCTCTCTTTTTACTTAACGTAGATACTTTAACTTTTCTGTCAATCAATTTCTCCTAATCCCTTTTTAATCATGGTAGATTCCCTCCAAAATAGTTTACCTAATGAGGTAGGAGAGCTATGTGCTTTAGCAAATGACGACAATTTTTTATGATTGCGACACTGATATGAAGTATTAGCAACATTTGACACACAAGTAATATCAAAGACTTTTTTAGCTTCATTAATACTGTATCTGATTATTTTAAGTTTCATCATCCACAGATTTTTCTTATCCTGGACTGCTTTAGAGGTTGAAAGTGATGGCAAAGCTATGATAGGAGTAGTAACTAATGCGTATTAGTCTACTAGATTATTAGCCTGGCAGGTAATTGTGGAAGGCAGCTTTGAATTTTTTCTTGTGTCACTTTTTCATTTTTATATTTTTTGTTAGCCCAGTAACATCACGCACGCCATAGAAAATGATGTTGAAGATTCCTATACATGGACCTGGGACGATTGCATTTCCTATCCAATTGTTGGAGACTCAAGGAAGCAACAAAAAGCTTTGTGAGAAGTAGGAGATGAGAAAAATTTTCAACACATTGATTTAGATGTATCATGTTGCAAGAATTAATTGGTAATCGAATCTTTTACACTTTAATTTGTAAGGGAGGGTCCTTCCCAAACCTGCCACCAGTGCAAGGTTGACGATTTTTTGAGGAAAAGAAAATCAACTGCTTACATTTATTTAATTGTATAGCTCAGAAGAAGAAATAATTTCTCAGTTCTTACCATTCGAATTTGATCACTTTAAGAGAATTTGGAGTTGAAGAACATTTCATCTTGTTTCAAGGGAAATATTTATTTTATAATTGAGAATTTGTTGTTCTCTTATCCTTAGAGTGGTAAGATTTATTTATTTTTCGTTTTTAGGGTAGTGTGGAAGGTTGAGATGGTTACTTCTTCCTTTTCATCCTTTTTTTTTTTATAAAATTTGTTGTTTCCTTTATTGCTAGGATTCCATTTCATCTGGTCACTTGCTTTCTTGTCGTACTATAAATTGTTGTTTTCTTACTGTGTTTGATATATGATGGGCCATCTTAACTTCTTCTGTTTTTTTTTTCTTATTTGTTGTTTTCAATTCAATCTTTAAAATTTCAAACTTTCAATGAAAGGAGTAGTAAGTTTAGAAAGATGACAAAACTATTAAAAATACACACTAAACCTAGTAACGTTCAACTAAGGTTAGTTTAGAAAGATGACAAAACTATTAGAAATACACTCTAAACCTCGTAATGTTCAACTAAGGAGGCACAAGAGCCACTTTTCCATTGGAAAAATTACAATCTTGCTTTCCCTAAAGAACAAGGCCCCAAGGATGAATCATTGGATCTTAGTCTAATGCTCAGGAAAAGATTTTTTAAAGCTCTTTTCTACTTAATGCATCACAAGGAAGCATAATTCTTTTTTGCTCTTTAAGAATTTCAAAAAATACAGTAATGCACTTATTTGGTCCGTCGATTCTTCCCTAACTTCCATACAAGCTCCTTTGAATTTTTCCTCCCCTATAGTGTCGATCAGTGTAGGAGTAAGATAGATTGTATCGCTGTGAAGATAAGAAAAAACAAATGTCTCAAGGATGTCTCGGACTCAAGCGCATCAAAGATCTAAAATTCAAGAAATGTCAGAAAGTACAACTTTTTTATTTTGCCTTGAAGCAGAAAGTACGTTGATATGGTTGATTGGGGAAAGACTAGCAAAGTACGTTGATATGTAGACTGGGGATAGACTCGAATGTAGGATGGTCGTATAGGCAGCTTATTCGTTTTCCTGTTTCAGCCGACACTCACATGTCTATTTTTCACAGAGATGGCAAGGGATTTTCTGGCAATAAATACATTACTTGATAAATTACAAGTAAATGCTAACTGGTTTTTTCTGAATGTCACATTCAGCTTTCTAAAGTTTGCTTCTTTTTCAACTGAATTTTGAAAGATCCCAGGCGACTGTCAACTTGTCATATAGGAGTCTTTTATAAAGCATTTGGACCTAGCTATTCAAAGAAGTGTGGAAGAGCATTTGGACCTAGCATTTGGATAGAGTTTTCCTTTAATTTTGAGTAGAAGACCTTCAAAGAAATGTGCGAATACTTGTATATTTTAATCTTATCATTAATAGTGCAAGAATTTGAGGCGGCCGGGCAAGTCCAAATAAACACAAGGGTCTAAAATGAAAATCAATAATAAAAAAAAAAACAAGGTGTTCATGGTTTGACAACTTTGTTTTGCAATAAGAAATATGAGGTTCCATTTTTCTTTATAGTGTAAGTGAGAGGATTCGAATACATAAATAGAAAATGAAAATAAGATGGCATTTGGCATTTTAATCAATGATGTATGAAGCTCGTGAATACTGGAATTGATTGTCTAACTTTGATGACATTTTAAATTTTTTGCATGGTTTTTCTATGACTTTGCAAATTAATTCCAATCCTGCTCTAAACCTCAATGTTCATGACAATTTGCCCTTAACCACCACAAAAAAAAAGCTATTTAAAAGATATACGGACAAGAAAAAAAGTCTTGCACTGATATTCACTGATATTAGCTTTAATGCTTGTCGTCTAATGCTATGTGGTTTAATTCATTTTCTTATACCTGACTTCCTGTACTTGTTTTTAGATCTTCATCCTTCTAATAAATCATTTGGAAAATTTGAGCCCATTATAACTTATGAATGGCGATAGATTTTGCTTTTTATTCTATTCAAAACTTCCTAACCGAAAAAAAATTGAAAATCTACTTTGGTTCGGAAATTTTTGAAATATAAAAGCCCAATAACTATAAGAATTATGCACCTCTAAGATGGTTAAGAACACGGGAAAACAACTTTATTTAGCTCCAAATGACAAGAATCATAATGGTAAAGTAATTAAGAATGTTAATCATAATGGTAAAGTAATTAAGAATGTTTGTTAGGGAAAAATGCCTCAAAAAAGGCTATCAAAGAGCCCAATATGTAAATCAAGAACCCAACTCTGATCCAAAAATTAAGCTATTAGGTTTCGGATCTCATTTACATATTAACCACTTCATTTTTATCTCTTGAACCAATGTGGGACATAGTCTTTTTACTCATGAACCTAACAAATTTTTTCCCTTCATGAGCAACCCCTCACATTAAATCCAAATTTACAAGCTCTTGTTCAAACCCACTTTAATACTCAACATAAGCCCACTTTAATACTCACCAATAATACCCTTGACTTGTTGGTCTAACACCAACCGGACATCCTACCAAATTCATGGCGCACCTGGTCCAATAGGAGCCAAACTCCTTAGCATTTAGTATTTCGGTCCACCACCAAGAAGATAAATTTTCACTAGTCCAACTTTGAGAAGAATCCACTTGCCCATGAATAGGCCCAATCTTGCAACTTCTGATACCACTTTTTAGGGAGAAAACATCTCGAAAGAGCTTATCAAAGAGGTCAATATGTAAGTTAGGAATCTAATTTTGACCCAAAAGTTTAAGTTAATTAGGTTTTGGACCCTTACTTACTTATTAACTGTTCTTCTTTCGTTTTTCGAACCAATGTGGGATATAGTCTTTTTAACTCATAAACCTAATAATGTTGAACACTATATATCAGCCTTTTTTTTAAAGCTGAATTTTCGTCATCCCGGCCACACTTATATCTGCTTAAATGAAGCTAAATTCAAGTTATTTTGAGCCGTTAAAAGGGTTTCAAAGTGCACAGGTGTTTAGTGCATTTGACAAGATAATACTTTCAAACTAGCATTTGTTAAAATCACAGAGACACAGACTAATGGTTATGAATAAGCCGTAAAATGAATACATATGTGGTCAACAAATGTAGCATTGATAGAATTGAAAGATACACACACACACAACTGAAACCAATAGCAATTTACGACGTAGCTTCATGATGTGAAATATATGACTAGCACGAACGTAAACTTCATGTGGGATTCGATCTATTAGATTAGATTTTTTTGGGGTGAGTTTGAGATTAAAAACGTTTAACTTCGGAGGCTTCTTAAGGTATATTTTCAGGAAGATAGTGATAACAGGTCAAGATACAAATATATCATGAGGTACAAAATCGCATGGTACCTTTGAACTGACTACTTTTTTTTTTTTTTTTCTAAAACTAAAACATTGCCAAAAAAAAATTCAAAATTTGCTTCTCTATTTCATTTTCACTTTTTGGCTAAACGAGAAAGTATTACTGTACAAGTATATGGCTAATTGATCAGGACTTGGGGGACAATAATGAGCATCACAAAAAAAAAAAAAAAAGCCTGAATCTTGCAAGTGCAATCAACCAAACTATTGGGAGGACTAAAACTTAAAAGTATTGAACTGAGCATAGTTGTTTCCTATTTCCAAGCATTTCACTTTGTTGCTTATAAGTTAATATTATTTAATAAAGATCAATCGTTGCTTATTAGTTTAATATTTTTCTCACTTGGACATACATTTTCCTTTCTTCATGATTTGATATTGCAAATACTCAATAGATATCAAAAGGGCTGCTTTTGAAAGAAGGGAAATGAAAAAACTGACAGTGACCGGAGTTACAATTATAGAAGGCCAAGTGACCTCCCCAACCCTATCTTGTTTTCTCAATTATTACCAACCATTGGTAGAAGTTGACGTTTCCTCGTTTTTGAGCTGTATTCCCTACCCCTGATGAATCACTTTCTCGAGGGTTAACTTCTGTAATAATATCTCAGTCGCATTTGGGGCCAACAAAATAGTTGGATATGCTTCAACAGTCCTAATTAATTGATGTCCACATTATTATTGCTTTTGTACCTGAATTGTCCATCAATTAAAACACATACACACATTTGTTATCGTGGCCAATTTTTTGCCATCAATCGAAAAAGTATGGTTTAAAAAACCATAACCTTCCATTACATGTAAGCTCAACAGTCGAGTTTTTAATCTATCTAAGTACATATATTTGTACATACACATGAAGGAATAGCATATGGTATATTTAGTTATTCTTGGAGGTACCTATTCAAAGTGCTAGCATAAATTATGAAATGATTTTGTAAGGAGTGTCATGTCCGGGAAAGTTTGTTTCTTGTCCATCACACGTACCTAACACAAGAAAAGGAGGTAGAGAAAAAGCAAGGAGAGAGAGAGAGAAAGAGAGAGAGAGAGAGAAGGAAAGGGTGTATTGTGTCCAAGAATAACAAAGATAAAAAACCTCTCAATTATTACCTTATCTTTCTCATTTCAGACTTGTGGAAAAAAATGACCCTAAAAAGTCATAAATGTCATGAGAGCTAGCATTTGATTATCTCTAACTCATATTCTACTAGTGTTAGTACCCCACTGTTCCCTCTTTTTTAATATTCATTTTCCCTTTCTGTTGGAGAGTTGCAGAAGTTGAGTCTGACAAGAAGGCGACTTCAAAGCCGAAGCTTAACAGGATAGATAGTACGATATATGGACATGTGAGTGCGATCTTAAGCTTTCGATGTATCCCCACCTCGTGTGTTTTATCTGTTGTTTTGATGGTACACAAAGTGTCTCTCTGCACCAACATCTTTCATCCTTCTCTATATATCTATCTATCTATTTCTCTCCCCCATCTTTTTGATATAGGTTTTCAATTTTTTCCATGACAAAATTTCACTGCTAATGATGATATTTGATGGGCTCTAATTTATCTCCCTGTAAGCAGCTAATGTTTATTTATTCTGCATCCATATATATGACTGTTTGAATTAGCTAGTAGTACAATATCATATCATATCATGATGGAGTTTGTCCAATATCATGCTGACTTTGAAATTTTCCATATCCATGTAATATTGGATCGGATGATGTTTAAGGTCATGAGTCAAGATCTTGTTTTCAGAATGTTTCCGTAAATCAGGGTGTTGCATGGTTTTGTCATATGTTCCATCTTTTCTTTCTTTCAGGTTATACCAGCAGCAGCATCAGTTTTGATTGCAGATTCTCCATCTGACAAGAATTCTTGGAAGACAAAACTACCGAAGAATTACAGTCAGATCAACCGATCAATACTATAATCTTGTTGGTCCTTGAGATTAGAGGAGTGTCTTGTTGACCTTGGAGGACTATACAGCGGCTACTTGAATCTATGGCTATGTACTATCAAGGAGGCTCAGAAATCCAAGCAGATGGCTTGCAGACGCTTTATCTGATGAACCCTAATTACGCAGGCGGCTACTCTGATGCTCAACAGCAACCTGCAAACATGGTGATCTTGAATTATGCTACCGGAAACACGGTCAATCTTGCTAGCTTAGCAAGTAATCAGCAGCCACAAACACAGCATCTTGTTGGTGTCCCGCTTCAAGGGAGCCTTGGATCAGCAGCCAATTCTCATGAACTCAAGCATGAAGTTTCAGCTCCTGGCCGCGGCAGTATCCCTCATTTCCATCCAAGTTTATGGGGATCTCTTGATCATACTGGTGGTGCTGGAGCTGCAAGTCAACCAAATATTCCATCAGGGGTGGTTGTTAGCAATCCTAGTGGTGGTGGCGCCGCCGATGTTACTAGGCAGTTGGGGTTCCATAGGCCGGTGGTTTCGCCTAGACAGCAGGGTTTGTCCTTGAGTCTATCTTCTCAGCAACCAGGCTTCAGGTCTCTATCTACGGAGCAGAATATATCTGTGCAAACTCCAGTTGGGATTTTATCACCAAGAAGTGGTGATAATAATTTGCGAGGTTCAGGTGGTTCATCTTCTTCAGTTTCTGCCGTTTCAAATGGGATTCATGGATTACAAAGTGCTGTTTTTGGGTCCAAATATCTTAAGGCTGCTCAGCAGCTCCTGGATGAACTTGTTAATGTTGGAAAAGAGATCAAATCTGACACCAGGGAGAAGGCTAAAGATAAAGGAAAGATGAATAGGGAATCAACTGTTCATAGTACTGGTGAGGCCTCACATATAGGTCAAAGTGACACCAAGAGCGGTGTAACTGAACTTACTGCAGCTCAAAGACAGGAGATTCAAATGAAAAAGGCAAAGCTTGTTAGCATGCTCGATGAGGTAAAACATTTTTTAACCTTTTGTTTTACCCTTTCAAGAGGCATACTTACTATAGACGAATTCTGAGTGTGTTTTCCCAAGTTTCTGGTCAAGAAATTGATCATTTTGTCTTCGACTTTCTTAGTTATCCTATATTAATAGAAAAAAGAATCGATCATTTCAATCGCATTTGATTGACACTTAAATTCTTGTCCCCATTTGCCCGCGTTGCAAGCAAAACCTCTGAGAGCCAATTGCAAGGCAAAGGCTACATTTTTTTTGGTTCAAAATTCAGTTGAGTTTTAGGCCAATTCATGTAAAACCAACAACTTTAAAGATAAATTTTCATCCTTTTCTTTTTCTTTTTACTTCCTTGTTTTTGCAATCATGGTAAATCAGAGTAGAAGTTTCTTTCTCATGCATACTATTTGCATTATCAGTGATTATTCATTGGATCTCTTCCAAAAGTACTCAGAAGTGGGACTTGCAAATTCTGTTTAATAAGGGTCGATATTCAGCACCCAAATCACACAGCGTAGATAGATATTCCGGTGACAAAATACAATTTTCTTTCAGCAAAGAAAAAAAGGAATTTTTTTTTGTGATCCCACTTCCATTTGAACATTGAACCTACTTGTCCATTTAAGATAAGCATATTCATCTGGTTGGTGGGTTCATCATGTCCTCTTCTCCTGGCCCGCTTTGATATTGATGGCCTCGATTGATTGATATAGGGACGTGTCGCAGCCTCAATTAGTTACCAAGCTAAGACTGGCACACTTTTGTGCAATCAATTTTTCAGTAAGAGAAAAACAGAAAGAAAGGTAATCAAAGCTTTTCATTTCAATTATTCTAACATGCATTAATTTGTCTTCTTGATTATTTATAGGTGGAGCAAAGATACAAACAGTACCATCATCAAATGCAAATTGTTGTAGCATCATTTGAGCAGGCAGCAGGAATCGGCTCAGCTAAATCATACACCCAACTAGCTTTGCAGACAATATCGAAGCAATTTCGATGCCTAAAGGATGCAATTTCTGCACAGATAAAATCAGCAAGCAAGAGTTTAGGCGAAGAAGAATCTTTAGGTGGGAAGTTAGAGGGTTCTAGGCTTAAGTTTGTTGATCAACAGCTTAGGCAACAAAGAGCCCTGCAACAACTTGGAATGATGCAAACAATACTTGGAGACCTCAGAGAGGTTTGCCTGAGAGAGCTGTCTCGGTTCTTCGCGCATGGCTTTTTGAGCACTTTCTTCACCCGTATGTCTACTCATTCTTGACTAAGAAAAACCACGATTTTCCCCTTCAACTTTCTTGACATTTGTTAAATGATCATGTTACTCACAAAATGTATCTTTCCCTTTTTCAGCTACCCTAAGGATTCCGATAAACAAATGCTAGCTAAGCAAACTGGGCTTACTAGAAGCCAGGTATGCATGTTAACAGCTTTCGAATTTGGTTCATTCACACATGCATAGCATGGAAATGATGTAAGAAAATGTTAACAAATGTGGAATGGATGCAGGTCTCTAACTGGTTTATAAATGCTCGAGTTCGTCTTGGAAGCCTATGGTTGAGGAGATGTACTTGGAAGAAACCAAGAATCATGAGCAAGATGGTTCTGAATCCAACAAAGAACTGGGCTCAACTTCAACGACTCCAAAGGAGAATAATGTTGCTAGAATAGATCAACGTAGTATCCTCCAGTCAAAGCAAGAAAAGCAAATAGCTCAGGATGCAACTCATGCAGAAATTTCAACTTCAAGTCTAACACCATCTCCTACTGGTACTTCTCCTCAGGCTCGGGGAGGTTTTGGCCTAATTGGTGCACTAAATATGGAAGCAAACGTTGAAAAAAATTCCAAGAAAATGAGAACTGAAATGCAGAACTCCCCCAGTAGTATCCTTTCAGTCGACATGGAAATGAAATTTGGGGAGCCAAGGAAAGGTTTCGACAACAAGTTCAGCACTAGCCAAAGGGAAACTAACAAAGATGGCTTCTCCTTAATGGTAAACAATGCAGGTCATGGAAATGGATTCGGGGCATTTAACCTTGGAGAGCTTGGACAGTTTAATCCAGAGCAATTGACAACAGGGTTTCATGGAAACAGTGTCTCTCTTACACTTGGACTTCCTCCTTCTGAGAACTTAGCTTTATCAGCAGGAAACCAGCAGAACTACCTTTCAGACCAAATATGGAGCTGGAAGACAGGCTTGAAATGGGAACAATGGATGGACATTATGATAGGGTTAACAAAACTCAGACATCCCACTCAAGCTTGGGTTATGAGACGATCAACTTCGATAACAGGAAGCGATTTGTTGCTCAACTGTTACCGGACTTTGTCACATGAAAAATTCAAAGCAGAATCATCAACACTAGAACATCTCTTTCATGAGGAATACACAAGCGAATTTGTAAAGAGGTAGATGGTGTATTGATCAAGATTGTGCACCTTTCAGGTGTCTTACAAACTACATTTAAAGTGGAGTTCATGTTTAGTGTAAGATTAGCATACCTGGTAGAATAGGCTTATACATATGTGGGGGAATAAGCAGTACATCTAAATTTGATAGTAGTTAAGATTGAATGCTTGATTATGGCAATATTGAGTGGGAAATGCAAATTTGTAAGATTATCTTAAATTCTCTACATGTGCATGAATGTGTTGGAGATATTTGGAGCTGTGGCAGGTAAATGGGTGGCAAAGTTCCAAGTAGAGCCAATGAACAATTTTAGGAAGTATCAACATTTGCCTTGCGCTGATATAAGAGGAACATATACCTTTCTTTCTCTTTTGTTCTTTTGTTTTTCACTTGAGAAACATATATCTAGTACTACGAACTATCCACCATTAACCTTGTGGATTCACACTTATGCAATATGTTTTTCTCCTTTATAACATTTTCTGTTGACAAAAAAAAAAACTTTAAAAAAATTTAGGTTAAATAGTAGAACTTCTATTAAGTATTGCAAACTGCACGATATGTGCACAAGTACATACTAACTACTGTTTTTGCAAAGATCTTCTCATCAAACTTCCATGGTACACTGGCTCCAGTTCTCCTTGCTTCTATATATAAATACCCTTCCAGTTTGAAATATGATTGATATTGGAAAAAAGATCTTTCATGAAACGTTTGAGCCTTTTTTTTTTTTTGAGAGCTCAATATTCTCTGGATAATGTATTATGAGGAACAAAATTCAAGGGTTAATCGAAACATCACAGAGCTTCCTGTCACAAATTTAAAATGAATAGAGACCGTCAAAATAGAGAATCTTGAGTTCTATACATACTAACATATTGCAGGAGATTTCAAATGTAGAATTGTAAGACAAATATTCTTATATGCCCATATAGAAAATCTGAATCTAACTCTTTCTTTTTTGGTCTCTTAGGTAATTGTTGCGAATGCCTTGTATAAATGAGGAATACTTGCGACTAACAGAATCGAAGCTGAAAAATGGGTTTGTAAGTTCTTACTGCCTATGACTACTCTTACTGGATTTCTATCCTTCCTTTGGATTACTGAAACTGTTGAAATTCATAGCTTCAACGTTCATTTGGTTAAGGAAAGTCAACTTGTGGTCTGCTATGTGTGATTTTGTGTTCCTGGATGCATGGCATGGTATTAGCAAACTTCCAAGAGAATAATTGAAACTTTACTTACTTTGTGATTGCACGCATTGTATAGAATAGCATGGGTTAAAAGTCAGACATATAACTTCGTCTAGTCCAATTCATGCCAAATAAGGCTTCAAATAAACTAATCTTATACCCCCTAAACGTTTTGAACTGCAAAGGTTTCATATGCTGAATACTTTCTTAGTTGAGCAGAATGTTAAGACCATGTAATAGGAACTATACCACTTCAAATCGCAATTAAATAAAAATCTGGAATGCAGATTTGGTCTTTGCAAAACCCATTTTCAAAAGGTAAATTGAGGTTTTTCTACAATTTTAAGGATCGAGAAGTTATTTAACATAGCAGAAAGAAAGAACAAACTTTTTAAAGTTATTTTGGTGTTTACTGCATTACTAGTTTCTAAACAAGAACCTTGTTTGAAAGGAAAGAAGGCAGAAACAATAGAATTTGATTTTGGCAACGATGATATGAATCAATACAATAGTAATATGTATCCCTAGACGCAACTTAGTTGACATTGATATTAAGCATATTGAATCAAGCTTAATAGTCTTAAAAGTTTCTAGGTTATTGTTTAGCACTTTTCTGTTCAAGTTTAGTTTTGGGTAATTTATTAATTTGGTAGATTAATTATTGTATTAGGTAATTTTTTGTGGCAAGTATTTCTTGTTAACTATGTATACATATGGTGGCTTGTAATTTTGTTCAGTTGAGAAGTCTGAGAAGAAAAAATTATAGAGAATTTTGGTTGTTGTACGTAAAAGCAATTCTGCCTAAAATTTGCGTCGCTTTTAATATGAGAGTTGGGTGTGCTTCATTTTTGTGTACCTAATATAACTTTTCTTTAACGCTGATTTTCATATGTGTCAAATATCTTCCCTTCTTTTTCACATGCTAACAAGGGACATAAGCCATAGGAACATAAGATCTCGAGTCCAATTTGAATTCCTCATTATTTCTTATTCTTTCTTATAAGGATTGGAGTTTTCCATGAAAAAAAAAACAAGAAGAAGTGCAAAGTACTCTCTTGTCCCGTTTGATAATATCGTACATTGCTTTTTTACATGGTAACAAGGACATTAGACACGCGAACATAAGATCCCTAGTTTTTGATTTTGAATTCCTCAATATTTCTTATTCTTTCTTATAAGTCTTGGAGTTTTCCATGGAATCCAAAAGGAAAAAAGGTTAATAACACTTTGCCTTCCTAAACTTACCGGGTATTTACACTTTATCCTCCTCAATCTCAAATATATACACTTTACCCACCATGAATACTAGTCAAAGTTAAAAATACAACAAAAAGTGTAATGAAATTATTGCCCATTTATTCATGAAATTATCCATGGAGATAATTTCAAAAAACCTCTCATCAGGTTTCTAATAGTTCATTGCCCCTCCCTTAAGGTTCTAAAAATATCATTAACTTCCCTCAAAACCAATTTTCTTATAACAATTCAGCCCCAATCTTAAAAAAGCAATAATAAAAAATAATTTTAGTTGTGGAAATTATTTATGCCAAAGGTGCCCCTCAACTATTATACTATTTAAATTAAATATTTGATCTAACTTGTTAATTCAACTTATAGGGTCATTACTACACATGGTCAACAAAAAATTTCCATTATCCATAACAAAAAATAACAACTTTCAAAATTTAACAAAAGAAATTTTTTTTGCCATACCGTAAGATTCTTGTTATCACCACAAATATATGAAAATTTAGCCTAACTAAAATCTCTTTATATTTGATTCCTTTCATTTATCAAGTACATAAATTGAAAAAGGGATGCCTAGAATTGGATCCTTTTTAGATGCCAAATTAGATTTTCTTTTTTTATATTTCAAATTATGATTAATTTAGTTTGTAAAAGGGCTTAATTGTTTCTATGTCTTTAATTTAATTTATCAAGTGCATTATGTCTAATTTATTTTATTTGTGAAGTATATAAAAATTTAAAAAGGCACACCTAGAATTGGCTTTATTTTTAGATGACAAATTTAATTTAATTTTTACAATCCAAATTATGGTTAATGTAGTTAGAAAATGTTTAACTCTTTTCATTTACATGTATGTGTAAAATATCCTAAATTATAAGGGAAATAAAGCCATTTGGCCATTAGTGATGCAAGTGTTGTGTCCCAAATAATTGTCAGGAGAGGTAAGTGAAATTTCCAAAACCTTAGAGGAAAGCAATGAAATTGCTTAAAAACTCAGGGGAGGTTTCTGAAATTATCCTTATCTATAACTTAGTACTATTTCCTTTCATTGCTAAAAATATACATCTTCTTTATCATATCAACTATACAATAATATCAAACTAAAAAAAAGCTAAACAAAGTTCAAATTTAGTTTATATTCTTAAAATTTTTTCTATCAGTTAGTATTCACTTTTATTAGTTTTATATAAGCTTTGTTCAATTTATTATAATTTAAGTCCTTCAAATAAAATAAATAACACCACAAAAGTAAACATAGATACAAATTTCCTTTTGAAAAAGAGGTAATACTAAACTTGTTTTTTATTTAAAAAAGTAGCTTTATATTATTTAGTTTATGGGAACTTTTGGGCCAATACTATTGTTATTTTTTGTTGCTGTATTTGTAGTTTACTATTATTGCCTTTTCTTCTCAAAAAAAAAAAAAATTTCATTTAATCTCGATTTTTCTTCTCTAAGTTTAAAAATGAGGTATATCAACCATTTTTCGGCAAATTTGAATAATAATTCCATATTCGAGTAATTTGATAAACAAAAAAATGACAATGATATTAGTCTAAAAGTTTAAACAAATTAAAATGATAAAAAAATACTTTAAAAATGAGTTTGATATTACCTTTTTTTATATAAATTAGAGTGATTATATTTATTTTGTTTGGCTTAAAGTCTAATATATCGAACAAAACATATATAGAAGTAAATATTAATCCATCAGGAAAAATTTCAAGGATATAAACTAAACATTAACTTTCTTTTTCTTGTTTCATATTTTGGTATAATTGATACAATAGAGAAGATACAAATCTTTTCGCAATGAAAGGAAATGATATTGAGTTATAAATAATTTCATGAACAAAAGTGCAAAAATACCATTGCACTCTCTTTTTTTTTCTTATTTCTAACTTTGACTAGTTTTCGTGGGAAGTGAAATGCATATATTTAAGACTTGGGAGACAATGTGTGACTACTCCCTAAGTTCAGGGGGCAAAGTTTTATTAACCCAAAAAAAGAAAAAGAAAAAGCAAAGTACTCTCTTGTCCAGTTGATCATAACGTACGTTTCTTTTTGAGTTGTCCCAATTCTCAAAATCTATCACATTAAAAGTGCAAGTTTCTGAATTACCTTTAACTCCCAAAATTTGTCACATTAATATTGCTATTTTCCAACCTGCCGTTACTACGATGGTTAAAATTTGGACAGTGAACATGAAACACATGACTATGTGAGTGTTTTTCATTTTTATTGAATTTGTCCCAAGTATCAATTCACCAAAAGTGTTGCGTTTGTGGGCAAATGTGGGATATGATTCCTCCACAAAACAATCAAGCAACCATACATATTGCTTTTATTCGGAGAACATCCATATTTGACAAAGTATGTTGCATATTTCATAATGCTTTTACCTTTCGGAAAACAAAAAAAGGAAAAATTGCAAAAACAATCCTTAGACTATTTTTCCAGTCTTGATTTAGTCCTCACTATTTTCTGATTCTTCAGTCTCTCAACTTTTGGTTTGTCCTAAAGTAGAGTTCATTAATTTTGTAATGGGACTTATATACCTTGTCTAAGTAATAACAATTACATGTTTGTCACATTTTCTTGATTAAAGGGCTAAGAATGGATATTTAATAAATCCAACTCCTTCAATCAATTGCCTTGATTTGTGCATGCACGTGTAATATCTTATATGTGTATAATACAACAAGTTATGTAACTGTCACGTACATATTCATTTGTAGACATATGAGAGTGTGTATACACTACTCTTTAATCAAGCAGAGAGATTATACATGCATCTCTTCTTATGTTTGTGTGTGATTAAATGAGAAGCAACAAGGTATTTTATTTATATATGATTCAAGAATTCATTAATTACTTTCAAATCAATATATATGATTTGCAAATCAATGTACCTCTATATGCGTATATTTATAGTTAAGCACGTGAAAAAAGTACACATTTAATTGGTGTCACAAGTGCATATATGGTTATCTTTTATGACACTACAATATCTCACAAAATAGGTTAATTGTTGTATATGGAACAGTATATGTGGTATAGTTCATCTATTAAAACAGCAATGAAATGAGATTTGGAAATTTGATCCTCCACCAATAGCAATTCAAATTTGATTTAATCGATAATGGAGACAATACCGATTTTCATTTGGTCAATATTCACTTGTAAAACCTGAAGGTTAATAAACCAAAAAAAAAAAAAAAAAAACCATCCCACCCTATTTGAACAGCTATTTTTTGAAGCAACACATCCTTAGTTTGATCACCACATGCAGGCCTAATGGCCGATCTTTATATTCTCTAATCAACTGTGCATTACCTCATCCTATAGTTTTCGAGTCTAATGATATTGGAATATTTCCTCCAAATTCATAAAATAAAGTAAAATATGGTGCCACACTGCACAGTATAATCATCAACCTATATCTACAGTAAGCAACTCATAATTAGAGAGTATTAATTTTGCCTTGCAGAATAGTTACTTGTCAATTCTCATTAGCTTTTGTACAATGGATTTAAACTTTTTTATACTTAAAAACATGCCAATGCTTGAAATCGTCTTCTTTTCTTTTTTTTTTCTAAAAAAAAAAATTAGATAAATTCGACCTCGATTACCGTCACGGGTCAAGAAGAGCATGGTCTATAATCATAAGTTGCTTATCGAATACACGACCTTTGTTGAAAAAGTCATATATTCACATTTGAAACCATCTTTGATTAGTTACGCTTACCTAGAAAAAAAAAAAAAAAAAAACTGTTACTACCCCATCTTCTTCCTTTTGTTGACAAACATGAATATGACTCAGGAAACTGACGAGTGATGACAAATCATCCATACTCCCTTCGTGGAGGCCAGTGGATTTCCCAAGCGTTGTTACATCAGCAAATTGCGCAATGCCAAAAAATTTTGCGATTTTGATAAAGCCTTAGCTATGAGTGACGTGAATAGTCTCACTTTTCTCGCTGTAACATCCCATTTTCCAACTGGGAATCATCATGCAATTTGTTCAGGCATTCTTTAGACCCTTCCTCGAATTAACGCTCCAATGTTGAACACTGTTTTGATTCTTTCCTCATTTTTCTGCACTTTTTGGATACTCTTATAGCCTATAAATTGTCAATTCTTCCATAATCATGAACTATTATTGTCTTCTTTTCTTGCTCCATCTCCCAGTCTTAATCCTACTAGATCCGAATGAGTCAGTTTTGGGCACTTTTTCCTGTCACTTTCCTCGTGTTCATCCTTGCTTCTGTTGAAAGTAGCAGTGGTGAAACAGATGCTCAAACCTACATCATCAGAATCCAAAATGACTTAAAACCATCTGCGTTTTCTGATGCTGAAGAATGGTACAGTGCTACTCTTCGAAGCTTGGATTCAACTTCACAAGCATTTGATCAAGACCCTAAAATTCCCCATGCCAGAAAAAAATCCCAAGATTTCCTCCATGCCTACAAAACTGTCTTTCATGGCTTCTCTGCCAGACTCACGCCAAAACAGGTGCAAGAGCTCAAAACCCGCCCTGGTGTTCTTGCTGTATTACCTGACAAACTTCGCCAACTCCAAACCACCCGGTCACCTCAATTTCTAGGAATTTCATCTTCTGACAACCCAGCTGGGCTCTTGAAAGATTCTGATTCAGGATCTAATATTGTGATAGGACTTTTAGACACCGGTATTTGGCCTGAACACCGGAGTTTTCATGACGAAGGCCTCGGTCCTATCCCGAGTCACTGGAAAGGCGAGTGCACTGAAGGTGAAAAGTTCACGAAAAACCATTGCAACAAGAAGATCATCGGTGCTCGGTACTTTGCCTCTGGTTATGAAGCTAGAAATGGCAGAATGGACCAGAGCATTGAGGTAATGTCTCCACGGGACACTGACGGCCATGGCACTCATACAGCTGCCACAGCTGCAGGAAGAGCAGTTAGCAATGCCACCTTACTCGGTTTCGCCACAGGCGTCGCCGCAGGAATGGCTCCCAAAGCACGTATTGCAGTGTACAAAATATGCTGGAAAAGAGGTTGTATGGAATCTGATATCCTTGCAGCTTTTGATAAGGCTGTTGAGGATGGTGTCGACGTCATTTCCATCTCCGTTGGCGGCGGAGCTGCAACCTACAATCTCGATCCAATTGCAATTGGGGCCTTTGGGGCTATGGAGAAAGGTGTTTTTGTTTCTGCTTCTGCAGGAAATGAAGGTCCAAACAAGTTTACAGTCACAAACGTGGCTCCCTGGATCACTAGTGTTGGTGCTAGCACAATTGACCGAAAATTCCCAGCCAATCTTGTGCTTAAAGATGGGCAAGTACTAAGAGGATCAGCCATATATCATGGCCACCGCTCTTTCCAAAGAACACCTTTACCATTGATATATGGGGGAAATGCCTCCATAGATTTAAGCCATGGTACTCCTGGTCATTTTAGTAGCTTCTCTGCCGGTATTTGCATGCCTGGCTCGCTTGACACAAAGAAAGTAAAGGGAAAGATAGTGGTGTGTGATCGAGGTGGCTCTCCACGCGTTGCAAAAGGAGAAGTTGTGAGGATGGCTGGTGGATTAGGTGTAATTGTCGCCAATGTTGCACCACTAGGCGAAGGTCTCATCGCAGATGCCCACATAATCCCAGGACTAGCTCTGGGTGAATCAGATGGTAATAATGTACGGACATATATAAGCTCAACCCCTGATCCTCGAGCAAGGATGGTTTTCCGAGGGACACAGGTCGGAGTAAAACCGGCGCCGGTGGTCGCATCATTCTCATCTAGGGGTCCCAATGGTGAATCAATCTATGTTCTCAAGCCAGATATCATTGCACCAGGTGTCAACATCTTAGCAGCATGGCCCGATGGCGTGTCACCTACTGAGCTATCCACGGACACGCGTCGTACAAATTTTAACATAGTTTCAGGAACTTCCATGTCTTGTCCTCACGTGTCTGGCATAGCAGCGTTGCTCAAAGGAGCACATCCTGACTGGTCACCGGCGATGATCCGATCAGCTCTTATGACAACGGCATCCATGCATGATCGCGATGGCAGGCCTCTACTAGATGAAACATCGTACCGGGAATCCACAGTCTGGGATACGGGTGCAGGCCATGTAAACCCTGAGAAAGCACTTGATCCAGGCCTAGTATATGATTTGTCATCCATTGATTTCGTGAATTTTCTCTGTGCCTCTAACTACAGCCGTGAGGCAATTAAAGAAATTACTCGACATGGTGCAAAGTGCCCACGGAAGCATAACATGCCTTGGGATATAAATCATCCTGCGATTGTGGTAGTATTTGACAAAACAGAGATGTCTGATTTTAATCTTAATGTCACAAGAACTGTGACGAATGTTGGGGAAGGGGCATCTAGCTACAGTGTGGTGGTAACAAATCCCAAAGGTTCGAGAGTTAGTGTCAATCCACCAAAGATGGATTTTAGCACAAGAGGGCAAAAACAGAGTTTTGTGGTTCAAATTAAAGGTGATAAGTTGGAGGTGGCACCAGGGAATGCGGTGACTGAGTGGGGTATGGTGACATGGTCCGATGGTAAGCACCAAGTAGGATCGCCTGTAGTTGTAGTTTGGAGGGATGTGTTTTAATGTCGAATCAAGTGCTATCTATTATTCGAAAGACAACTTTTTTGATATCTATGAAAAGATCATAGAAAAATAGAGACTATAAATATATATATATATATATATATATAAAAGTTAAGTTGGGATTTGAAACATGGTTTTGTTGTGGCAATGTGGTTCAATTTGTTTTAATATCATCAATATAACGATGCAATTTTCTTTAATCTTTATTGTGGCAACACTGTGTTAAAAGTTGGCCGTGGCACATAAGTATTGGTAACTGGCTGATGCATATGGTAAACTTGTTACTTTCATGTGCCTATCATTTAACAAGGGATATTAGAGTATAGAAAGAAACCTATTACAGAAATAACTGACTTCATAACCATGCATGATTTAATGGAAAATCTAGCCAGCATAGAGACACAAACATCTATATTAATTAATTTTTTATTGGAAGGGATTAAATTAACACCTCTTAGTCAAAAATTCATGCTTTTCATTTTCAATAATACTGTAATGCCCCTGGCCTAGCGTTAACCATCCGACTTTGTCGCATTGTAATTAGGCAAAAAAAAAAAAAAAGTGCCATGCTTATATATATTGATTGCATTTTTGGATTTATCGAAGCTTTGCATCATGCACAAAGTACAAAAACAAAGCCAAGAAGATAAAAATTAAAAGCAAAACCAGTAGAATTTCTTATTAGTGAGAGTTTTACATTTAGAAAACAGATAGTAATATCAATACTCAATTAAGTATAAAGAGACAATTGAATTTGGTGGGTGATAGAAAAGGAGTTATCTTCAATCAATTCAATTTGTTGCAATGAAAAAAATAATCAGCAAGAAAACATTAAAAGTTTTAGAAAAATATTTGTTTACTTTTAGCTGCAACTTGAAAGCCAGGGATACATGAATAAATTAACTTTTGGCTTCGTCTTGGTGCACCGGCTGTGAAATGCACTTTGATTGTACCTTCATCCACATACATTCGCTGGGTTCTATTGAGTTCTTGTTTACTGCTAATTCAAAAGTTCTGAAGAAAAAAATCAATCGAGTATGTGTTAATGTGTAAATGCTCGCTGTGAGTTACCGTTTAACGATTGACAGTAACGGTGGTTCTTCTTAGTTTTGCAATTTTCATTAGTTAGAAAAGGATAGAGATTTTATGCACTATGATGAAAAATGTGCATTGTTGCTAAATTTGTTGCCGTTATTTCTAAGACTAGAAATTTTGGATTTCCATTTTAATAGCTCAATTGAGCTTTTTTTTATTTATTTATTCTCAGAGGAAATTATGAAAAGAATATCGTAAATACATCTGTTTAATGTGGAGATTGATTCTGAAGTCATTTTGAATACCAAATTTTTTTTTTTTAAAAGTAAAAGTTTAAGTTGGAATAAGACCTTTTCTCTCATTATTTCAATGGTATTTTTTCTGGATGCGATAGTACAGTACTGTTATGGAGTTGAGTTGAGGTAGGGTGGCGGGGATTTAGTTTACTCATTTTCGCAGTTCCATTTAGACTGTTATTTTTTAATGTTTTTGTTAAAAAAATATATTATAATTATTTGATATACATGAGATAAAAAGATGATTAGAAAATATGATCATGAAAAACGTAAAATTTTTCTTTTGGAAAACTTCAATCCAAACAAGGCTTTATCGGGCAAGTTTTGTAGCTCTGTTATCTAGTACTGGTTAGGTGAGACCATGCAAAACTAAAATGTTCATTTTTTCCCATGACATTAGCGATTTAGTTCCCAAGTTGGTTACCACCTCAAGGCTGCCGCTCAAACTGCCCAATCAGCTACAACTCGAGGTCTTTCTATCAAATTAGTTTCTTCCTATTTGTATAGCTATGTATTTCTGATTTCATGTTGTTGTTCTATTTAGTTTTTAGCTAAATCCAGTACTGAGATGTCTATGTAACGAGGAATGCATTTAATGTGCTCTCGATATCTTGCTTTGAGGGTTGCGAGGCTTGTCCAGCAAGGGTTTGTCGAGGGAGATTTCTCTTTGTTTCTCATTGCTTTCAGATTACCAAATTTCCATTTAATCGAGTTTAGAATTTCATACTGTCAAAATACTTGTGTTATTATGCAATTTTTTGCCTCTTTTTAAATTTTTTTGGTCTTTCTGACTGGGAAATTTTTTAAGGTCGGATTTTTTAACAATCAAATACATGATATATGAGAAACAACTCAGTTTTTGGGGAATGTTATATGTTCTAAGTATGCACAGGTTCCTTTAGTTGTTTTAATTATTTTTTTGTTTTGTGTTAAGGGCTAAACTTGAAAATTTCAGATAATGTACATTACAACTCTTTCTCTTCCTTCTCCTTTCTTTACATGCAGATATTTCACATTGGTTCACAGAATTCACAAGGTTAAGCTACAAACTCTGTCGATGATGTTGTTGCATCAGCCGTTCAGTTTGGTGATTAAAACCTTGTAAGCACATAATCTTGACTAGCTCCAACTTTTCAAGTCCATTTTTTTATGCTTGGATGCATTAATTGGCATATGATATTGGCTCAGCTCCACACGAGTGTTGTATCCTATGCTTAACATGTGTCTCTGCTCTGGTTTACTTACATTTGAGACTGACAGTGGTTTTGTTAATTCTGCTCTTTGGACTTTAGGAAGATCAAGTGCCTTTTGGAGGAGAACTATCCTTTTGAAAAGATGCAGGGTCAACCTAGTTATTTTGTCAGGTGTCCATATTTCATCTTCCTCTATTGATTTTATTGGCAGTGTATTCATATCCTAATGCCACCAATTCACTGCCTTCCAATTCGACGCTCTCCAAACCCTGACCCCTCTTTTTGACATTTCATGCTTTTATAGCTTTGTCCATAGTTGCCTGTCTTTCTAAGTTTGAAATTTGGGGCTATGACTAGGAATAGCAATCACGTCGGATCACGGGTTGGTTGGTCGGGTTCAGACACGGCTATTCTAGACAACTCGTCAATTCAAATCCTATCCGTTTATTTTATCAGGTCAGGCCTCTTGACCTGAACACGAATCACAATGTTTGCGGGTCACTCAAAACTGACCTGTTTCAACCAACCAAATTAATGATAATTTGATCACCTAAAAGAGAAGTATAGATCTACTACTAATTAGACTAATTACCCATTTGGTTGCCACTTCAGAATGGCAATGACAATCACTATCAAAATCTCTTCAATCGGAATAGGTTTATGCTTATTCCTTTTCAGGTGTTTGGTTTAGGAAAAGCAATGGGAATGATTATTGATTTTGTTGTTTGGTTTATTCACAGTCATCAATGGGAATGCAAGCCCAATTCAACAACTATTTTCCTGTGAATAAATAAAAATGATACGAACATCGAATCTAGGGCCAGCCTTCATATAAATCCATGGTCGGATTGTGGACTGTACACCAGATTGAATGCGTAGTCGGCCGGATGACTGAACAATGTATTTGTGACGCCCTCACTTCTCCCTAAAGCGAACCCAAGGGTATCTGTGGAACGCCTGCTTAACTCTCGCCAGGACTCGATACAAGTCAAATGCAAACTTATGAATAAACAACCAATAATAAAAGTCAAAGTGAAGAAATGTCACTACCTTAAATAAACTTTCAAATCTTACATCACAAGTTCTCAAAAGTATATCAACTTTCCCAAAATACAATCACTATAAGTCGACTAGTCAATTATATCCCAAGATTCTAATCAAAAGTAATCAAATCGACTTCCTCAAAAATTCTTTCCATTCCGAACTCCTGTTAAGGAAAATAAACTAATGGGGCGAGATGACGTTCGGTGAGGTCAAGAAAAACATGCAAACATATAGTTCAAGTAACAATAACACTTATGCAGAAAATAAATCTATAAAATTCAAGTAATTCACAATTAACAATAAAACACACTCAATAAGGATACGGAAGCTCTCAGGAGTTAGATTCCACTTGCTTTGCCGAGACTCGATCCAATACCTCCACGTGGTAACACTCCGTCAACCGGATAGGTATTAAATCCGTAGAACTCCACTTACTTCACAATTCCGTTCACCGTTACACCCCCTGTTCTGGGCCCGCACTTCAACTTTAAAAGGCGATACTATTCGAGCATGCCAAGCGAGATCTCTCAATAGATCAACCTTTTGATTATCTCATGGTTCACCAGACTTCTCGACCAAACCCATACCGGTTCGAGTCGCCAGGTCGGCCAATGAGATTTGGGCGTCCCCCGATGTACAATTACACTTTGTAGCACTTCGCTCAATTCAATTATAATTCACTTAAAAGAGAACGAGTGCGATAAAGTACACACTCGATTCGACAATTCTAAATTACTTAATCAACAGGAAGCAATTCAAGTAATTGGCAACGATTCATGCACTTGACACTCACCAATTCAAAACAAATGAGTAAGTGCAAATAAGGTTTTTAGTTGTCCGCTCCAAGATTCTCTTCAAAATCCTCTTGAGCGCTTGAAGAAATAACGATCAAAAATCACTTACATACATTCACTACCACTTATTAATCAAGGGAAAATGTACACTTGCTTAAAATTTAAGACAATGTCTTAAAAGAGAACATTAATCTTTCAAAAATCGGCATTCAAAAGTGAGAATTTAAAGTCACAAGAGAGACTTGCATCCTCCATGAAATCGAGTTCAAAAACGGTCTATCAATATCGAAAGAAAGTGACAAGTTCTTAAAAACTCATTTCCTAAGAAATCAATAATTTTCAGCTTTATGCGATAAACTTGAAAAAATAAGATCTTGAGTTTGGTAAGTCCAAAATGGAAACTTTATACCATTCGAAACTAGATCCAAAATACTAAAAATTCCCAGAAGATACCCTTCCAGGATTCCAAATAGAAAGCATTCATTTTTCAGCTCAAAGTTGCTGATTCATGAAGACAAGACAGAACCAGTCTTGGTTTTCAGCGATGTTTGGAAATTCGGCAAGATTCACAGGAAGTGAATCAGCCTCTGAAATTTATAACACAATAAGGATCCCAAATAAAGTTTCAAACACAACAAGCCGAACTAAATTCGAAATTTTGAACAACAAGATATAACAGTTTGAATTTGGTTAATTTTCGTGACCTGATCGGTGGATTTCCAGTTTTGAAGAGCAATCTTTGGGGTATTATTTGGGTATCGAAATGATATTCAAGTTAGGTCAAATTTGGTACACTTAAACTTCCATATATGGACTACCTCTCTATCAAAATTTAAGTAAAAACTCACACGGGAAGGTAGTTAACGAAACAACCAAAATTTGTGAAATTTTTCAAAGCTAATCTGCCAACCCTATCTCTCTTTCTTTTTCAAAAATTTTGTCCAACGAAATTAGCCCCAATTCACTCCATCTTTTAAACCAGATTTTAGAAACATTTAATGAGTAATTGATGGGTAAATGACACTAAAATTTATGAAATATAACATCCCAAATAGACTTGACCATTCGGTCAGCAGGGAAGGAAAAATTTTCCAATTTCCCAGCTTTATTGTAGTTTCGAAATCAAACCATATCTAACTCTCTACAAATCCAAATTGAGAATGGTTTATGGCGTTAGAAACTAGGTTCAAAATGATATAATTCATCAGAAGGTATTGTTTTGAAAAATCTTTTCACAAGTGGAACAAAATCGAGCCATAAGATGCAGATTCCCAGTTTCATTCGGACAAACAGGCAAAGCAGGACAGTCCACTTTGCCGACTCACCACGGTTTGCTCAAAACGAACTAGCAGAGGATTTTTATACCATTTGAAATCTCTAAATGTCTAGTTTTGAATGCCTTAAACGGCACTCAATTTTGACATTTGCACAAAGAGTTATGTTCAGACAAAGAACCACTGTCTGGTTACCCTGCTTGCGAATTTCCAGATTTCAAACTTTACCAAAACTCAAGTTTTATGCAACCATTCGACATGATTTTGAAAGACACTTTCTACATACATATTACAACATATATTCATCAATTTAACAGCTAACCAAGTATCAAAATTTCGAGTTAAAAGCAGAACAACATGAACAGAATTTCGGCCAGCTTTCTTTTCACAAGTTTTTTCAACTTTCTCTCCACTTTCTAACCATAAATCATCTCATCCATCACATAAACAACAATAATCAAGTAATATAGCCTCAAGTCAGCTACCTAAAGGTTTCCTCAAGACATCTATCTTAGGATTTAAAACGAGATAAATGTTTCCTCAAGTCCGCTAGCCTAAACGCGATTAGAGTTTCAAACCCATGAAAACTAAGCTCTATTCTTTGGATAAATTAAGAGATTAAAGAAGAGATGGAGGGGTATCTCTTCAAGCTATGAACCCTAGTTGTAAGTGAGTGTTTCTTCTAATTTTTCACCAAGAAAACTCCACAATCCTTCACCTTTCTCCTTGCTAGAGTGAAACTCCAATTGGTGTGTGATTTGGTGGAGGATTTGTGAGTAAAATGGAAGTTAGATGAATGGAATTTCTTCCCCCTTTTCCCTTGCTTGAGTTCGGCCAAATGGAGGAGAAAGAGATGAGGGAGTTGAGTGTGAAGCTTGGGAGGGAAGATTGGAGGGAAAAAGTAGCTCTTAAATTTTGCCAAAAAGCCAACTTTCAATAGTGACTCGATAGGGTTTCGTACTACCACTTTCTCTCTTGTTTGATACACTCATACATTAATCCTCCAATGTAATTCTTCTAACATTGTAATTACTCACTCTTACGAGTCTATTATAAAACCCTTAACTCCACTTAGTCGTACTGGCACGACTTTCGAGAAACTTTCGACGTACACACGTTAAAGCTAAACTTAAGGGTAATTCATGCAATACTAGAATAATTGAATATCACTAGGGCAAATAATTATAAAAATAACTAAATTAAGAATAAAAACATGAGTCCTCACAGTGTTCACCATAACTCGTGTTCAAGTCATGTAAGAGGTTGAAGTTCATTGAAGTCTGAATCCCTTCCTTGGTTGTTCTTGTTTGCCTTATTTTCCTGTGAATAAATAAAAATGATACGAACATCAAATCCATGGCCGAATTGCATAGCTTGGTTTTGAATCCATGGCCGGATTGCATAATTTGGTTTCGAATCCATGGTCGGATTGTGGATTGTATACTGAATTGAATACGTAGTCGGCCAGATTACTGAACAATGTGTCATCATAGCTCGTGTTCAAGTCATGCGAGAGATTGAAGCTCATTGAAGTCCGGATCCCTTCCTTAGTTGTTCTTGTTTGCCTTATTTTCTTGTGAATAAATAAAAATGATACGAACATCGAATCCATGGCTGGATTGCATAGCTTGGCTTCGAATCCATGGCCAGATTTCATAACTTGGTTTCAGATCTATGGCCAAATTGTGGATTGTACGCCAGATTGTGGATTGTACATCAGATTGAATGCATAGTTGGCCGGATTACTGAACAATGTGTTCACCATAGCTCGTATTCAAGTCATGCAAGAGGTTGAAGCTCATTGAAATCCGGATCCCTGCCTTGGTTGTTCTTGTTTGCCTTATTTTCCTGTGAATAAACAAAAACGATACGAACATCGAATCCATGGCCGGATTTCATAGCTTGGTTTCGAATCCATGGCCGGATTTCATATAAATCCATGGCGGGATTGTGGATTGTACACCAGATTGAATGGCGGAGTAGGCCGGATTACTGAACAATGTGTTCACCATAGCTCATGTTCAAGTCATGCAAGAGGTTGAAACTCATTGAAGTCTGGATCCCTTTCTGGTTGTTCTTGTTTGCCTTATTTTCCTGTGAATAAATAAAAATGATCCATGGTTGGATTGCATAGCTTGGTTTTGAATCCATAGCCAGATTGCATAAATGGTTTTGAATCCATGGCTAGATTGTGGATTGTACACTGGATTGAATGTGTAGTCCGCCGGACTACTGAACACTGTGTTTAAGAAAAATACCAAAAAATGAAACACCAAATTACCAAACTATGGCAATGATATTTACATATTTTTGCACATAGATTATATGCAATTTTATTGATACAGATCCTATTTGAGACCTGAAGTTTAATCAGACAAGAGACCTATTAGATATTTTAGGAATTAGGATTTTGATAAAATATTTTTTATATTTATTAAATTATTTTTAATTCGTAAACGGGTTAACCATGTCAGCCGAGTCAACCCGTGATTGACCTGGACTCAACTTGATTTTTTTCGGATTTGACGGGTCTGATCCAATTTCGACCCGAACTCGTGAAGGCTCAACCCAAACTCATTAATTTCGTATTAGGTTGTTTTCGGGTTGTATCGAAAATTGCCACCCCTAATTGATCCTTATGAAACATATTGCAAAAATGTTTGATGATATTGACATATTTTACTGTGTGATTAGAGGCATTCGAAAATTGCATAACTGAGATTCTTGAGCCTGTGATTTGCAGATGAAGGTAGCTGTTTATCCTTTTAAGGTCCCTTTGACCCTATCTATCAATTTTGAATTTTCAAGGACCAACTTGGCCTGTGACTGATTGATTCTGAATATCTGATTATTTTCTATATAAGAACTTGCATATGTTCTTATCACACATGACCAAAGTTCGATGGAATATCATTAAAAGGAACTGTGCTATTTGCTTTTGTGATGAAAATTGTCAAGTTGTTGCTGTATTTCTATTAGCTACAGTTGTTCAACTTCACAACAATTCATGCCTAAGTATCAATTCACCAACAGTGTTGCGTATGTGGGCAAATGTGGAATATGATTCCTCCATAAAATAGTTAAGCAACTATACATATTGTTTTTATTAGCAGAAAATCCGTATTTGACAAAGTATGTTACATATTTCATAATGCTTTTATCTCTCGGGAAAAGTGAAAATTGCTAAAGCAATTACTCCTCACTATTTTCTGATTGTTTTTTTTTTTTAACAAACGATAACAATTTTATAGATATTAACACTTGATAACACAAGAATTAATTATAAAAAGGGGTAACTATCCCCATATCTTTTCTAACTAATTCTGATAGCCATGTTGGGAATGAACATTTCCATTAATAATCCTAACCGACTTGACTGCAAATTGAGCTATAGCATGGCTACAACCATTAGCAGTTCTAGGAACAAAAGAAAACAAACAGCATTCAAAGCTCTTCTTCAGGTCCTCAATGTCTTCTAGGATTGTTTGTAGTCTACATTCCTGCACATTGCCTGTATTGATAAGACTCACAACATTTTGCAGTCAGATTAGACTTCTATGCTTGTCCATCCTGCAACTTTGGCAATTTCCAGCGCACCTCTTATTGCTAACGTTTCCTCTGTGGCTGCTTCCCCTCTCCTCCTCGCCGTGATTCCTTTTGCTTTCACTATCTCTCCGCGCCAGTTTCTTGTAATAATCCCCAAGCCTTTCCTTACCATTTTAGTTGAGATTGTTGCATCTATATTGATCTTTATTACTCCTTTCTTAGGTGGCTCCCATTTCTGCTGTAACTGTCCATTTAGTTCTGATGATGTATTTGGGCGTGTGTCAGTTTCATTTGTAGCTTCGTACTCGAACCATTCCTGCTGCGCTTTGTCTACAATCAATTTTGCAACCACATTCTCAGCCTGGAATGTCATCTTGTTTCTAGCTTTCCAGATTTGTCACAATATGTTCACCGTGAGCTTGATTCTGTGTATTCCTTGCAGCTCTCTAGCTGATTGCATCACCGCATCCCACAATCTCCATATGTTACATTACAGTTCAACTATCCCTTCCCACCTCACTAGAGCTAACTTCCATACCACTTGAGTTTTTGGATAAAAAAAGAACATGTGATCAGTGGTTTCAGTGTCCTTCCCACAGCAATTGCATAGGTTGCTTCCCTTTCCAATCCTCTTATAAAGTGCTTCATTAGCAGGCAATCCATTTTGTAAGCACCTCCATAAGAAGTGTTTTAGTTTCATCTTAATGTTAAGTTCCACAGTCTTTTCCACACCGTATGTTTCCTAATTTCCCAGCTAGTTTCTGAGCCAGGTGCTAACCTTTGATTCATGGTGTCTCCTTCCCCCTTTGTGACAGCATATCCTGTCTTCATTATATATACTCTATATTGACTATGTTTCTAGAATAGTCTGTCTTTCCTTCCATATAAACTAAGGGGGATGGTAGTTATGTGTTCCACATCTTCTGTATTAAACCAATACTGCAAGAGATCCATTCTCCACTTTCCTTCCTCTATTAATTCATGGACGTACTCAATCTAGCAACTTACTAGTCTTTTAGTTGATGTTCTTCCATTGACCGCACCAGGTATCCACATATCTTGCCAAATCTTCACTATTCTTCCATCTCCCACTCTCTTTCATAAGTCTTGTTGAAGTAGTTCTCCTCCCTTGTGAATACTTTTCCAGCACCAAGAAGCAGTGTTAGGGGGCTGTTGTCCCAGCCAGTTTTCCTCTTTCATGTACTTAGCTTTCAGAACTTTGCTTACTAACAAATTTGGATTAGTGATAACTCTCCAAATTTGTTTTGTAAGCAAAGCTAAGTTGAAAATTTCCAAGTCTCTAAAGCCCAAACCCTCCTTCCTTTAACTTGTGAAAGCTTACTCCATCTAACCCAATGCACTTTATTTTCAGTTTCCCCACTCCCCCACTAGAATCTAGCAATTCTAGTACTAATCTCCTGACACATACCTTTAGGAAATTTAAAGCACGACATGATATAACTAGGCATGGCCGTGATAACTAATTTGATCAGAACCTCTTTACCCCCTTGACTAAGCATCTTTTGTTTCCAACCTTGTAACTTGCTTTGAATTTTATTTTTCAGATACCCAAAACCTGGTTCTTAGCTCTCCCTATGATCATAGGTAGGTCTAGATATTTTCCACTCTGAGCCTCTCTCATGTTGTCCAACACCTCGCTAATCTCCCCTCTAAGCAGGATGGGAGTATTTCAAGTAAAAAAACATGGCTGACTTATCAAAATTAATACCTGTCCAGTGGTTTGGCCATATTGCTAAATGATTTCCTTTATCTTTATAGCTTCCTATTTGCTTGCTTTGCAACACAAGAGTGAGTCATCTGCAAAAAATAAATGCAAGACCATGGGGCTGTCTTTGCATATTTTGATACTAGTTATTTGTTTTCTTTTTATAGCTTTCTTAAGTTAGAGAGCCCTTCAGTACACAAAATGAACAGGTAGGGAGATAAAGGATCTCCTTGTCGAATTCCTCTGGAAGGCTTAATAAAATCCATCTTTTGTCCATTTAAATTAAAAAAGTAGGAAACTGTGGAAATGCAAGCCATGAATCCAGTGAACAAAGATAGGACAAAAATCCATGTGAATCATAATTCTTCCTAGAAATTTCTACTCCACTCTATCATATGCTTTAGACATATCAAAACTTAAGGGTCATGAAACCTACTTTACCAGTTCTCTTACTTTTCAGGAAATGTAAAATTTCGTGTGCAATGATAACATTGTCAAGAATTTGTCTCCCTGGAATAAAAGCAGATTATGAAGAGCTAATGCAATACTTGAGAACTTTTTTTAGTCTATTAGCCAAGATCTTAGAGATGATTTTATACAACACTGTAATAAACTAATAGGTCTGAAATTAGTCAGCAACACAGAATTATCAGCCTTTGGGATTAAGGAGATGATGGTCTCATTGATAGATTTGAGAAGGTTACCAGTATGGAAGAAGCTGGTAATGACATTAACCATATCAACTTTAATGATATTCCAGTATGTTTGGAAAAATAAAGGGGACATACCATCAACTCCAAGAGCTTTGTTAGGAAACATTGAGAAAACAACTTGTTTGATCTCCATCTCGTCCACTGGTTTAATCAATTAAGCATTCATAAAGATCGAAAATAGTGTGAGGTATGCCTTGCAGCACTTCATCAAATTCTGTAGGATCATTAGAGGTGAAAAGCTCCATATAGT
The DNA here is from genome assembly GCA_023065735.1 of Coffea humblotiana. Taxonomy (NCBI): domain Eukaryota; kingdom Viridiplantae; phylum Streptophyta; class Magnoliopsida; order Gentianales; family Rubiaceae; genus Coffea; species Coffea humblotiana. Next base: position 24,503,122 of record CM041208.1, on the reverse strand, counting down.
GCTTGCTTAATTCATCTTCAATTTCCTGTTCACCTCTACACCACTCTCCCATTTGTCTTCTGAAGTATGGTGATCCTGTTCCTCTTTCTTTTTGCCATGACACTTAGGTGAAAGTAGGCTGTATTTTTGTCCCCCTATTTGAGCCACCTACTTCTTGATTTCTGACTCCAGTAAAGTTCCTCATCCTTGTACGCTTTGCTTAATTGTAGTTTGAAGTTTGCAATAGCTCCTTTATTACACAGTTCTTCTTCCTCCCTTGTTTGCTTTCAGTTGCTCCTTTAACTCCTGGATCTTTGCCTTTGTATTTCCTTTGACAGTCCTATTCCATTCAATCAATGCAAATCTGTACTCTTTTATTCTTCTTGCCACTTTAAACATTCTGGAGCCATGCTGTTCCTTCCTCCAAGCTCTTTTGATTACAGGCCTCAGATGCCTTTTGTCTTTTTGCCCATCGTTGGTCAAAGTTAGAATATTCTTTTCACTCTTCTTTGCAGCGGGGTTGTGTCCAAAATTAGAAGACAGTGGTCCAGATGCCTTCTTTTCAATATGTTCACAGGTTTGCTTTCTCATACATGTGCACCCACCCAACACTACCTAAACATCTATCTAACCTCTCTTTTATCTCACCTTTCCTTCCCATGTATTACTCCAGGTCCAAGGTACCCCCTTAGATCCTATATCCACCAGCTCATTTCCAGAAAATAAAATTATTAAAATCCCTAAAACTACCCTCTGACCTCTCTCTCCCCTCCCCATTTCTCCCCATTAGAGCAGATATCATTGAAATCTCCCACTAGCACCCATTTCTCACCCCATTCACTCTTTTTTTCCTCTATAGTATTCCATTGTTGCTTTCTTATACTGTATTCCGTACTTGCATAAATTCCTACCAACCACCAGTGTTTATTAGTATCCTTGTCTACCACCCTTGCTGCAATGTACTATTCAGTACCTTGTACATCCAGCAGTATCATATCCTCCTTCCAAAACAATGCTAACCCCCTTGCTCTACCTTTAGAGCCACAACAAAACTATTCTTAAACTTCACTCTTTTTTGTACCTGTTTCATAAATTTTTTTTGGTTTTTTGTCTCACTCAAAAATACAATGCTAGGAGAGTGGAGGTGAAATACCTCTTTCAGTTGGGGGAATTGTCAAGGGGTCTCCTGCACCTTGACAATTCCACACCGCCACCTTCATTGGTTAGTGGAATGCATTGTGGGGCTAGCCTCCAATTCCTCTCCATGCTGAGCAGCAGTTTTTGTCCACTTTTGACAGCTTGTGTTTTTGGATCTTCTACTATGTCCTCTTCCATAAGGTTCAAATCTTGCCTAACTTTCTTGCCACTTTTCTTTTCTCTCCCAATCTCCTCACATTTTCATTATCAATTATATCTCTTAGTGGTACCCTTTTAGCTCGCAAGCTCCTCCTCCATTGTTTCTTTTTCACCGTGTCTGCTTCCACTGACTGGAGACTGGTGCACTTCATTCCCAGCTTCACATTCAGGGACCATCATGCTCCTCTTTTCAGATTTGTCCTAGAATGTCCAGTGAATTCTTCCTACAACCATGTCCCTCTGCATGATGAACTTCATCCTGATCATACTTTCTCCCAGTTCCATAGTTACCTTGTTAATTTCTATATTTCCTTCTCTCCAATCCCACTTCTCTTTGTGGTTTTTTCCCTCATACGTTTCCCCTTTCTCCCCTCTTTTTTCCAGCTCTTTACTTTCTCTCAGAATCTCTCTCCATTTTGCCTCCATTATTTCTTTTTTTCTATCACTATCCTTACCCTCCCTGTCGCCCATTCTACTACCTGTTTCACCCATAACCCCAGGCCTTTTTCAGTAGATGTCCCAACACTTGTTCCAAACACTTTGCTTACCGTTGATACCACCATAACCCTCTGATTTGCTTCTATGCCAGTCATTTTCCAAGCTCTCAAAGGGGAAACCATTATGTTCCCCGCTCTCATCCATGCCCCATACTGATCTTCCCCACTAGACTACCTCTCACTCCTTTCTCCAGTGCACGATTTGTCCCCATGTCCTATTATCCCACAATTGTAACAAAAATCCGAACAACGCTCATATTTAAATTCCACCCAAGTATTCACCCCCTCCAACTTCACCAAAGTTCCTCTCGAAAGAGGTTGTAGAACATCAACTTCAGCCATTATCTTCATATGCCTCCCCTTCTTTCCCCCCCCCCGGTGGAACAATTACCTCCCTTGTAGCCTTAAACAGTTTTCCTAACTTGAAACCACTGTTCTACACATCCAGTAGACTGGAAGATTCCAGATTTGTACCCATAAGTGCGCAAATCTAAAGTGGTTGAGATTTCTTTCACACCCAACCTCCCATTCTTTTATCACAAGGATCTGATTATCCATTATCCACGGCCCTTCCATCAGAATTTTCCACAGTCATCTTCCTTTTCTAGCTAGAATTGAACAGGTTTGGTCCTAACTCAGTTACTACCATATTTCTCGGATACACCCAAACATGATTGGTAAAGTTTTTTACCCCTGTGAAATTTGCCACCTTTTCTCCTATCAGCCTTCCAACTAAGCTTCTGCTGCAATCCTGAACCCCCTCTCTTACATCCTCAGAGCAGAGATCCACACCCTCTAGCTCCGACTTAGAGAGCTCAAACTTGCTAAAAGCTCTTGTTAATTCTTCCTCCATCCTCCAAAATTCCAACTACGTTTGTCCTACCTTTGCACTATTTCCCTTCTTAGAAGCTCCAATCGACTAAACCTGCAAGACAGAGTAGAAGAACACTAGGTAAGGAAAAACTCGGAAAACCTAACAAACTGTACTACCAAACCTTAGAAGACCTCTAGCTAGCACACACTGACTCGGCTATACACACAAACACACTCTGTGGGTATCAGTCTTTCCCACAGTTCTTAGGATCATGGCTTCGTTCACACTTGGGAGCAGAGGATATAGCTCGAAGATTGGTTTGCTGTTGCTGTTTTTGGGTGTTTTGGTTGTACGGTAGGTGAAGGATTACTATTGCTGGTTTTGAAAATTCAAATATTCTTCTATTTTGGGTTGCCGCTAACACTCAAATTGTGGAAGCTCCTATCCGCAGGAGAGAGGCTCTCAAACTAGAGAGAGAGGCTCTCAGAGTAGAGAGATTCTATTTTCTGATAGTTCAGTCTCTCAAATTTTGGTTTATCCTGAAGTGGAGTTCATTAATTTTATAATGGGGCTTGTATACCTTGTCTAAGTACTAACAATCACACGTTTTTCACATTTTCCTGATTAAAGAGATAAGCATGAAGCATGGATATTTAATAAATCTCCTTCAATTAATTGCCTTGACTTGTGTGTGCACGTGTAATATCTTATATGTGTATAATACAACAAGTTATGTAACTGTCACATACATATTCATTTGTATACAAACGAGAGCGCGTATACACTACTCTTTAATTAAGCAGAGAGATTATACATGCATCTCTACTTATGTTTGTGTGTGATTAAATAAGAAGTAACAAAGTATTTTATTTATGTATGATTCAAGATTTCATTACTTTCAAATCAATATATATGATTTGAAAATCAATGTAGGTCTATATGTGTATATTTATAGTTAAGAATGTGAAAAAAAATTACACATTTAATTGGTGTCACAAGTGTAGATGCGGTTATCTTTTATAACACTACAATATCTCACGATAGTTTTTTTTTAGATAAACTGTTCTAAGTTGCAATTAGAATGTTTTAAATTGAAGTTCTTTTCCATAATCAAATCACCAAAAAATGGCCATATATTCATTGTAAAGAAGGATTTCTACTAGTCTAATGTACTAAAATAATCCACTAGTACTCCAATTGTTTTAGATGCGCTCCTAGTATTTGCAACCACTGATTTACACTTTCACTCGCCTTGAATGAGCAGCAAACATTCTTCAAGGAAGCAATTGCACTATCAAACAGAGTCTCAAGCATTACAGGCTTTGCAAGTAGTTCAGCTCAAACATTTAACCCAAGATTATACCTTTCTTGACAGAATTCCAATCAACTGCTATCTGCAATATGCAACATGTACTTCTGATTCCATCGATCATCTGAGTGAGAGTTGTAGTCCTCTCATTCTCATCTCATCAAGTAACATGAAATAGTAGGTTGATTGCCCTCCTTAGCATATCCTCTAATTAATATATCAAAAACTACATGATCAGGACTTATTCCCCTTTTTAACATGTCATCAAATACTTGTTTTGCTTCAATCATGAATCCTTTGTTGGTTAATCCAAAAATCAAGGAACTATATGCAAACAAATTAGGTAGAATACCCTCTTTAACTATCTGTTTCTGACTGCAATCCAAGTAGTGTAAAAATGCTTGTCAGTAACAAATCCAGCATCTGTCATTTCTCTATCGACCATCTCAACTTGGCTCAATTCCCCCTCCTTGCAGATGCCATCAGTTAGCATAGTGTATGAAATTTCATATACCTGGCAATTGAGCGGTTTGAGCGGATTTTAGACGGGTTGATGTTAGGTTTTCATTTAAATGGGTTACACCTAACCCGCCCAACTTTAGGTTGGGTTAATTTTGGGTTGGGTCATATTGGGTTATCTCAAACCCATGACCTAAATATGACCCAATATATTAAATAATAGATTTTGATACATAAACTCTTTCAAATATATTTTCACATACAAAAAAAATTCACACACATAAATACATTTTTATATAGATAGATATATTTTCACACACTAAAACACTCACAGATACAAACACACACTCACTTTTTAAGTTCTTTTGAAATATGTTATTTTTACACATACAAACACACTAAAATACACACTAATATACTTTCACAAATACACACATATACTAACTGTTTAAACTATTTGAACCCAATTACACTTTAAAGAAAGTTAGAAACTGAAGTTTTGACCCAAAAAATAAGCACAAAAGAATCATACATGATAACACATCTGAACCGTTATAAAATGGAGAAATTAGAAATTAGAAATAAACACAAAATGAATCATGTTGCATCCTAAAAGATAACTTCCGAATTTGCAAATTGAGAAATTATGCTAGTTAACGTTGCCTCCTGCCACTACACCTAAACGTATGGTAACCATTTTCAATAAAATAATTCATTAGACTAGAGTTTTCCAATTTTCAGTTCCTTGGGTACATATGGATTGCTGGTGTGTTGCTGAAAACTTAGGATATAAAGTACTTAGTACTACAACAAAACTTGAATCACGAGAACTGTGTAATGCATGGTCAGCCAGCAGCTATGTATAAAGCAACCATGTAATAAGCTTTAATAACTTTCTGTTGCACTGGAAAATTTGCTGTCAAATCTAGGCTGTAGGCCATTTCCCAGCCTCCCCTGATGCTCTGCGCCTCTGCCCTTGCTATACAAAGTGTTCTCGGAGCTACAGATGCTACCTTTACGGCTGGCCATCGGCCGTTTCACAAACTAGAGAAGACAATAGTATAAGAACAAGTTTTACATCTCTGTCAAATGAAAGTGGAAGTTGGTAATGGGTACCCAACACAAATACCCAACCCGTCTAAAATATATTTGGATTTTTATTACCCAACCCAAAATTGACCCAACATCCAAATTACCCAACCTAATCTCTGAAATTAGGGGGTGGGTTGGGTGGATTGTTGGGTTTTAAGCATAATTACCAGATCTAATTCTAACATATAAAAACTCTAAAGATGGAAGGTTAACTAAGTTACTGTATATTTTACCATTTTACAGGAGTTGTCATAGTAATAAGAGAAAATTTTGTATGATTTACCAGACCAATAAATGAAATCAAACTTAACAAAATATTTGTTAAAGCATGCTCTTTTGTAACCATTGTATAAGAGATCCTAAGCTAACTCCTTCTTCTAGCTCCAAATCGAATCAATTGGAAATCATGGCGTCTAAAATCAGTGCAAGAGTTTAAGAATCTCTTAAGTCTATACTCTATATATTGTTATAAAAAACTTAGGCAGAGTTAAGAAAATACCTTAAAAATCTCTAGGAGTACTTTCAAGTATGTGTAAGTTGAAATTCTGAATCTAAACCTTCCTTTGCGTTACTAGCATAACCAATTTCCAATGCCAATCCATCAATATTTTCCCTCTTCATAATTGAGTCTTTTTTCTCATGCAACTTGAAAATTTTTTTTCGTAACTTTACACTTTATGAAGTCTTGATTTAAGCCATTTTACAGGGCATAAATGGTTCGATCAATGATAAACACCACCATTTTATTGCTCCATATTCACATTAAGAAGTTGTAGGAATAATAGAAATCAATTGATGGTGTTAGATGAGAGTATTAAATTAAATTGATTATCACCATAACTCTAAGTTGGGGTTTTTTTTTTGGTTTTTATAAATAGGTGACCTTTGCCCTTCCTAAGTTTTGTGCATAGATAAGCAAAGCTTTCAAGCCTCGTAGCAATAAAGTCTCATTAACAAAAATTAAGCAATGATCCCTTCTTTCCACCAACACATTCCTTAAAAGACTAATTTCTAATTCAAACTTTTAGAGCATTTTGAGAAGAACTTTTCTAAGCAACATTTTGGTGACATTTTATAGTCTAAGACATTAACAAGTGACGACAATAGGAGAAAATATGCATTAGTATAAATACAATTTTAAAAGGTTAATTATAGTTCAAAAATCCTTTTGTTTTAGTATTTTTGAATTAATCTTGCCATTTTGCTTTTTTCGTTTTCTTAATTGATATGCTATAATAAAGTGAATTTTTTCATCAATTTAATATTTTGATGACCTTTGTGTTCTCATTCAAAATTGTAAACCAACATGTATATATAGTATTTAATCATGATTAAATAATAAGGGCACAATATGATATTTCAATCGTCAATTAATAATTGCATAACCGGAATAAGGAAGGCTAAGATCACAATAATGCTTATAGTTAAAATACCAAAACTCATGGTGCTTTGTATAATAGTAATAGATAGATAGATATGCTTACAGGGTTAACCCCCTATTTGGATAAAAAAGGTTGCATTGGATGGATACAAGTTCATTAGCAGGATTTATCTGCTCTGGTATTAGTAACAAAATAAGTTATACGTGGATTCTGCATATATAAGAATAAATGCTAGAATATATATACTTCGATATGACCCCAAACTTTAATACTTGTTTGTGGTTTAGTATCATATTTGCACTTGGACATTTTGCTTGGCTTCTTGATTCAAATCTTGAAACTGGGATTGGTGGACTTCATCAGTGGCTGGAGTTAGACTAATGGAAATAATGACACGAGGACAATCTTTGACTTGAAGCTGTTTAGTACTGATGCCTGCATTTGATGGTATTTTGCTTTCTGGGACATTCAGTTCTGGACTCTGGAATTTTGCAAGTGTTGCAAGCTCAGTAACAGACAGCAATATCCTCCACAGAGATGACTATATCAATTAACAGATATGCAACTGCTGCTACTGATATTAGCTGTCGAAGGTTAATGTCTTCCCATGAGCCTGACTTGAGTAAGGATTCGAGGTTCTGGGCTGCTGTTGTCGAGTTTACAATGTGATGATTAGGAGAGGATGGCTTTGTCATTGTTCTGATTGCCAATGACAATTCTTTGAGTGCTTGACCTGATTCTTTGCTCATTAGTGTACATATCTCCTGGACTTTCTGAAAGACCTCTTCTGGTGCCTAAAACAGTAGCATAATTTGCATCAGTTTTATGAGAAAAGCAGCAGAAAATCATTTAATCCTAAAATAGTAGTTTGGTGAAAATTTTCGTTACAGAAAATGAATAAGCCCTATCTTTGCTAGTTGCCAAGAGGAAAAAAACATTGTTCTGCTAAAGCTAATTGAAGTCGATACAAACATCCGGATTGATGTGGCTGCACCAGTCAGAAAGTGTTCGAGTGTTGCTAACTAATAAAACTGGTTTTCAACTAATTGAACACCTGATAGGTTCACTAAGAAGCAGTAATGTGGTTGTTCATTGCCTTTTGCCTAAAATTCAATGAAAAGTTCAAGTTTTTTATTAATTCCTGAAGAGATGCTAAATTTCTTTCTAGTTTGGTAATGCTTCATGCCATTTTCTTTCTATGAAGTTGTTATAATTTGCTTCAGATTGCATATCATTCGTGGACCTTATTTAGTGATGTAACTCTAAATTAGTTATAATTACGAAGTATGGAATGACTATAAATAAGTGTGTTAGAGATTGTTGATGGTATAATACTTTGATCTCAGAATTCAGGTAGCTGTTAAGAGCTTCAATTCTGCAGGCACATTTTCGAGTCAGAGCTCCAATTTTCAGGTACTGCTCCCAGGGATGGAGATACATGAACTTTCCATGACCGGGTTCCCATCTTGCCAAATTAGCCTGCAAAGGAAGCATGCAGAGATCAGTGCATGTATGTTAAGTACAACAGATTTTAATAGCATCAGAAAGCTTCTGCTCACTTGGTTTTCTTCAGTGGTTTTGGAATTCAGAACACTTTTATAGCCAACCAGAAAAGACTTGTTATCCTTCAACTCTGCCTCCACTGATCCAGCAAAGTATTCTTCTCCAAAGCCTAAAATAAAAGATCAACTCTTGAGTTTTCGAGCTCAGAATATAACAGGAAAATTCAACTGGCTAGTGGTTTAACCTGGTATACTATGGCATACTGCAATAACTCTAGGATCAAAACTGTACCTTCCAAGAAATTTCCAAGTTTCTCAAGATGATCAGCTACGAGATTGTGAAGATCTTCACCGGCCCACACAGGACAAACGAAAAGCGAAACAATCACACAGGTGACGCACCAACGAATATGGTAGATAATCTTTTATGCGCCAAATCAAGTATTTCATCAGTTCGAAAGCCAGATATGGACACAAGGACTGAATGTCAAGATAAAAATCACCAATCCGTAGTCATATCTGGCCTTAACTTTGGGAAAGAATCGAATAAATGTAGTTACAGCAGCTGCAAATCACCAAGATATCATGAACTTATTATTAGGATGTTTTCTCTCTTATCCCAAGATGTTAAATAAGATTAAGAGACAAAGCAATGGTGCAATATATATATATATATATATATATATAGCACTAGAAACAACATACCTTGGAGGAACACAAATAGCCCAATGAATATCGGCTCGCCTACTTTCCCTGTCCTGCTAGCCAAGCAATGTGCTCCAACACCTAAAGCACCAGCTATAAACGTTGCTAGTCCTCTATTTGATCCTTTGCCGATTGTTGCACCTGACCATTAGAAAAAGTATCCTAATTCAGTATTTCTTTGTAGTTTACATAGATTTGGAATGACAAGTAGACTTCCCAAATAAAATGGATTTCGTAGTTGGCAGCTCACCTACAGAGATTTCAAAAACAACCACTACAGTCATCACAGCCCACATTGCAGAGACACGAAAATTTTTGTAAAGTGGCTGAAAGTAGTAGAACAATGAAACTAATGTAAGTGCTAGTCCTAGTTTAAGGGAATGGATCACTCTTCGAGGATCATCTTGGCCAATCTTCTTTGTTTGTCTAGCAATTTCTACATCTTTTGCAAATGAATTCTTAGGTAAATCCTTCATCCACCGCCATCCCCTAGTCAAAATGCCGGCTTTCTCGTTGTTTCCAGACCCCATTTCCATAACTAAATGAGCTAACAGGTACTATAGGTTGCATGAAATATATGGACAAATCACTCTTGTGCACTATGGTCTGAGGTGTGGACAATGGTGTGAGGAGTGAAGGTGATGATCAATTTATAAGAAAAGAGAGAAAGTGGACACGCAGACATTAAAACACATCTATGTCTTGGGCGGGTTTTGACATCTGATTGTCTCTGCTGTAAGTAAAGCTTTTAGTGTCCTCATTGGAGTAGGTAAAGAAACTACTCAATGTTAATGATGTCTGATGCATGAGGTGGACATCCACTGACTCATATCTGTATCTGGTCTTCATTACAAGATTTCTACAATTTCATCCAAAGCGGCAAGACACAACACAAACAAGAGCCTATGTTACCTTTGGAGTTGGGAAATCTCCACTCAGATTTTCAATTTGTCCATCCAATCCATGGACTGAGAGCCACACAATCCCATTAAGAATGTTTTAGCACATCTAATTTGTTTTGTCTGTTTGGGAAAGTTGGCTGAGCATGTAGGGCGTTCTAGTGTAGTCATCAACATTGAGAATTTCAACTTTTTTTTTTCCAAGGTTGAGAAAGGAAAAATTGTTGTATTTGCTGTAGTTTTCCTTGTAAAATTTAGGGTCTCCTGAACTTTAAAAAAAATTTAAAAAATAAAATTTGAATTTTAAAGAAGGGAAAAAAGAGTGAAGTACAATTCGTATTATGTAACTAGTTGAATTGTTGAGTTGAGCTTCATCAATGCAAATTTCAGCCAAAACTCTTTTTGTGTTTTTTTTGGCATCAAAGCTCTCTACTGCCACAAAATGTTCATAAGAGTTTGAGAAGTTGAATTGAAAATCAAGTTATTGTTCCAGTGGACAGGAAATATTGTGCACATGAGATAAAGGTTGAAAATAATTTTACTGGAATAACACACAATCAAACCAGAAGCAAATGCCAAATAATACTAGAAATAGGCAATGTCAACAGACAATTGAAAACTTGGACTCCTCCTATCATCATCTCCTTTTCTGTACAGAAGCAATGTGATAATTCACAACAGACAGATGATCAAACAGAACCCTTTCTGCAATTAAAGAGGGAGGGAGATGAAAATTTCCTTCCCATCTTGTTAAAACCTCCTTCCAACTAATAAAACTGCGACAACTATGGGAAGAACAAAGCTTCCACCATGCAAACATCTTGTTCTCTCTCGTTTAATCTCCTTCCAACTAATAAAAACTGTGAAACTATGGGAAGAACAAAGCCTCAACCATGCAAGAGAGTAAACAGTCTAGGAAGCATCTTACACACTGTAGTTCTCATTGCCTAAACTCATCTTCCCAGATCTAAATCGATGTGGAATACAATTTAGCTCATGGAAGATAACAAACTTCAGTCAGTTGTTGGATCAACAAGCTAATTGGTCTGGAACAACTGTTAGTCACAGCAAGCATAAAACTTTGCTCACTCTTAACATATCCCAGACCTAAAGTTATGCAGTAGATGGATCACTGCAAATCACATGCCCTACCAGATGCTGGTATTGAGGTAGCTTGCTGAAACTGAGGAACCATCATACTCTCACTTTCAATGCAGTTGGCCAGAGTTGCACCATTTTTGGTTGTTTGCTCCAGTAGACGAACAAGGGCGATGAAGATGTCCGTCCTTGTCACATCTCTATTAGCCTGCTTGAAAAAAATGTTTTAGTTAACAAGCTTATTGAGAGAAATAGTAATTTAAAATTTGCACTTGATTGCCCAAGTAAAAGGCTTAACTATTCTGTTCACATATAGTAGCAGGATGTACAAGTACAGGTAGAATAAGTATAAAAACAGTAAGTAGTAATCTAGAAGCCTTTTCCTCCACACAGAAATCACTACCCTCACCTCCATAGAGGCCACAAACAGAGACGATCTCAAATAGATAAAATGATATCACTAAAAACTAGTCAAGGTTTCTGATATACTCCTAGTTATTTGCACCCTTTTTGGGGATAAGAATACAAAGTTTGAGGTCAAGATTCCCATCTGAAGCAACCATTTACTACAAGACCTACCTCTACAGCAAAGTGTGCCCAGATTTTCTCATTGCGAGTTTCCATAATGCCCTTCAAGATTGTCAGTCCCAATCCTCTAATTATGTTCAGCTATTTCTAGAAACAAACCTCTTTCTTCACAAAGCATCTGTCACAACACAAAATGTTAATCAAAACAAGTAAAAATTGCAAAAGCGTCACACCCTGTAACCGATGTCAAATGAGTACCTCCACAAGCATTTGACAGTGTTGATTAAGATCCTCAACTATGATAGGGCAGACCATAGACTGGGAAGCCCAACTCATATGCCCAAGTAACTCCCACCATCATAGTTATCTTTAATAAGTAGTCCACCTTCCTTGCCAAGTATCTGCTGAATTCAAAAATAAAAGGATCAGCGTCATAAGTTTCTTCCATCACCTCAAATATTCTGTGAGTTAGTTGTTTAGACTTTCTATAGTACCCTGGTTTGTACAAGTCCAACTAGTAAAATAAATTTATAAATCTGTACTATTTTTAGTTTCGGAGTAGCATTTATAAGTAACATCTGGCGAGATCTCCATGCCACATTAATCTCCTTATAGTTTTGCATCTGCCTTTTAGAGTTTGTATTAGTAAGAAAATCTTGCCCAAAAATGCAACTACCTTAAAATCTCCAGTATGCTTCAGCTTGTCCGCATGCTTCGTGACCCTTTGCAAGAAAAGCATATGCTTTATAGTTCATTCTTGGAGTGCATCAGTGCTACACTGTTACATAAATCAGGTATCAATCAAGTGCATTACTAGTCTGCGTTTGAAACAGAAATGGAACGAAGGGAAACGAGAAACAAGGTTCAGAGTTTGAATAAGAAACTCACCTTTGCCCCATTTGGCACAATTTCCCTTAATTCTTTGACACGATCCTGGATCATTTGACGATCTTTTGGCCTGGGTTGAGGATTCTCCCCAGGTTTAAGCCTTTTGCGATTTGTCTTGGTCATTTCATCAGGTTTCTTAGAATATGCAGTTGATACACTGCTACTTGGCTTGACATCTTGATGTTCAATCCATGAGCTAATTTGTGACCCACATATGGAACACTATTGGAATAGCTTCCTTGATCATCCTTGCCAGGCCCAGATCTCAATGAATAGGAGCCAAGACTACCATGTTTTGTCATGGATTTAGGAAAAGCAAATAAATTTCCCTGCGTTTGGACCAGACAAACTAACCATGGAGCAGGGGCGTGAAGCATTTGGAGCAGAGGAGCTACTTGTGGTTGGTCAACATTGTCCTGCACGAAACACTATCATCCATGTTCAGCTTGCCTGAAGGTTGGATACTGGAGATAACAGCATCTAAACGGTGGTCTGTGCTCGTCCCACAGAATATGCTGCTCTCTGACTGTCCTTGATTGACAGGATACAAGTCAGTAGAAGCATCCAAACCTTTAAAACCACACAGAACTATTCTTATCCAAATATGTTATGCTTGAGTCAAACGTACTATTCTGAGAGTTATTCCAGTCGCAATTTAGCAATTTGTTTCTAAAATCAACCCCCAGTATGTCAAACAAGTCATCTCCAGAACGATTTTGAGCACATCCATCTCCATATAAAGCTTCCCCATTGTTAGACTTTGAACTCCATTCCCATGCTTTTCATCTTTAGGAATTAAACTTGGGTTGCACTCGCTTAAACAGGTATTATCAGACTGTTGAGAGAGTTGGGCACTAAAGGCTTGATGCAAATCATTGTCCACTCTGTCATTGACATCAACCAGATGAATGCCTATCAACTTGTTATCTGCAGAAGGATATCCACTTGCAGAGCTATTTGTTAGCAACTTACATGCACTTGAGCAATCAACAGCTTTGGACAAAGAACCCTCTAGTTTAGATGAATTTGCAATCTGAGAGTCACTGACATTATGTGCGCCAGAATTACTATTGCAGGAGAGCAGGTCTGCATCTGAAAGTGAACCCATTGTTGAAACTGATATCCTATTGCTCTTTACACCACCATACGATTCACCTACATTAGCTGATTGGCAAGTGACAGAATCTTGAGAAGAACTGGATACTAGGCCTGCATTAGCTCTTAGAATGGACATCATCATGTTGTTGGATACATTGAAACTTTTATCCATGTGATTCTGGAAACTATTGTTGGATACGATTTGTTGTTCCAGCAATTTTAAGCTGCCGCGATTTATATCTGATGAGCCAATAGCAGGTTGACAATTGAATGTCGACCTTGGAATGCACAGAGAACTTTGCTGATTCAATGAAACTTCGGGGTTAGAGCAGATTACTTCAGGTTTTGCAACTCCATTTGCCAGTTGGCCTGTGGAAGGACTATTTGTATTTGCTGATGGACAAATTTTTGCTTGGTATTGTTCTACATGAGATGCCAACGGACTTCGACAAAAGTCAGAGGCCTGAAACATAGCAACAGAAGAATGATCAACACCTTGAACTTGTCCAATCGCACCAGAAGTTTGAGCCGGACATGCTTCCATTTGAGTCAAGTTGGTCATGAAGTCACAGCTGTTAGCAATCAAAGGAGTAGAGGCGTACATATCTGAGCTCTCAGAACAATTTCTCATAAAAGAACTTCCAGGGCGCACAGGAATTCCAAGCTTTGGGGCTGGTTCTTTTGTTGCGTAACTTTCAGATAGCAGGACCCTCGGTACACATCCTAGTTGAAGAACTAAGGTCTTCACATCATTTACAAAAGCCACATTCTCCATAATCTGAAACACAATATTTGATTCTTTTTTACTTTCTAAAGAAGGTTGAAGAATCATATGATTTGATAATCTCTTGATATAGTCAAAGACTTGCTAAATCCTGTGTTTTTTTAGAAATCAATAGACTTGGTATTGAGAAAACACCAAAATTACCAGCAAATTATAATCCAGAAAACACACATACAACAGGTGCTAAGCTACCTTTTGGATCCATGATAGGAAGAAAGAACTTACAGGCATGCATGAACCAAGTTGTACAACACCGTGAGGAAGGACTGGAATTACTGCAATTGTCTGCATGTCAAGCACAATCAGTATCAATATAACAGGATAGAAGAATCATCTAATGCTCCATGTGGTATGAATAGCATTTTACCTGCATGCCAGCTGAAAAATGTTGAACCACCTCTTTCAGAACCTGATGAAACAGAAAGAAACTCAGTAGCCATTAACATCATTAGGAAAAAAAATTCATCATTTGACCCTATTTTTTACATTAACAGCCCATTTTTCGATATTAAGAGAAGAATTGTTTGGTCGAGTTCTTGTAGCATCAGTTTAACTTCAACAGGGCCAAAGTGTACCTAAACTAAATAGGAATGATGGAACAGCTCTAATCTAAACATGGATGAATGTGCAGACCAGAGATTCACTTAGATTTCCATCACGTTTTGCACACACGTAACTTTGCACATTGTAATGCTCATTTAAACGCAACTTGAACTGTAGAAACCAGAGAAGCATTATGGTATACCTCTGGTGGATGTGCATCCCTCCTATAGTTCTCTGAAAGAATCCACTGGTGACTTCCAGTAAATGCAGCCCGACCAACTAGTCTGAGAGACAAAATTACACGAGTTAAAAAATTATATACATACCCATGCAATACCAAGCAACTCCCCGTGCCAAAAACCCACCAACATTAATTCGGATAATCACACCCTTCTCCCAACACATTAACTTGATTTTCCATCATCATCCTGTTTACAAGTAAATGGAGTTCATTTCCTGCTCCAACACCAAGCTGAGAATTACAAGCTTCAGCTGAATTCCAATTTTCAAACCCTTCAATCCCAGAATTTCTGGGTAGACCAGTAGCATAAATCACTGGTTCGTAATAGCATTCCTCCCATATCAAAAGACTGCCAAGTAACAATCAAGTTAATCAACTTTATCATGCATTTTTAACAAAATTGTGCTCCAGCTAAATCAGAAAAGCCAGTTAATGACTAGAACTGGAGAATAATTGGCAGGAACTAACATATATGTTGCCACTTTTATCAGCTTATTCGAGAAACCAAACAAAAAAAGGGTCCAAGATTCAGAACTTCGTCTAAAACAGTAATATAATAACATATGAATCAAACAAGGAAGATGGAATCAGAAATGAATATGTTCATATATACGAAACCAACAGCTGGGAGGATTTCATCAGAGTAGAACAAATCTCCTTTTTCCCCGCTAAGATTCTCAGAGACAAGCAGAACGGACTAAACAGAAAAGTCCAAAACTACAAAATGAAAGTTACTGGATTTAAAGCAAAAACAAGACAAGGATGTCCAATCAATCTTTCAGCAGCTGGATCATATTTGCATGTGATTCCACATACAATAATGTAGTCCCCCTGCAGCCAACACAAGATCAGAATGTATCTGTTTAGAATACTTTTCCAGGAGAATATGAACAAGTGTCTGGGGATAAGTCTTCTTACGTCATTCATTGTCATGTATTCTATTAGATTCCACTGCAGATTGTTGTTGTAGTTGTTGTTGTTATTCCGGGGATGGAAAACAAAGTTCTTTTTCCAACCTATTTGAACCCCGTTGTCCATGACTGGTAATATGTTTCGACCCTGCCTCCAGCTGCCCTCTGGAATTGCCCGACTTATGTGAATGCCGTGGTGTTTTTTGAGGGTGATAAAGTACACTGGATGAGTTAAGGGAAGTTGGAGTCCCTCAAACTCTGAAAAAAAAATTTCAAAACAATGAAAACTATGGAAATTAGTGAAGGTCATACATACAAATCAGAAGCTGCATTGATTCGGTGCTATTAACTGATGAAATACAGAAATACAGATAAAGATTACAAATTCATTAGTAACACAATATACAAATGAATGAAAACATCAGAGATAAAGAAGAGACAAAGATAACATAAAAGATAAAACAATAGAAAAGAATGCTGGATGGTTTAGTGGAAGTTGGAGTCCATCATGGTGAGATCAAAATTTTTCTACAGGCAAAGCACGACACAGGCATAGAATGGACAATTGCTAGCTAATTGAACTCTGGGTCAGCAGTGTTTTTCTTCATTAATTAGTCAGCAGTGCCTTGTCAAAATGCTGAGGATTCTATCCCTCTCGGGAATAAGGAACAACAACAAATAATTGGGGTCCAATATTCTCTTTCTTTCTATTTCCTTCTTGCTTTCCGTTGTTGTGTTGCTAAGTACTAGTACATACCAGCTTGATAGCTCCAAATTTTGTGCCACCAAAAAGGCTAGGCTCAAATTTACATGCAATTCCCGTTTGAAAAGCATGCAAACCAGTAGCAGCAGTACAACAATTTTCACTGCCCTTTATTTTTCATGCTTTATTGCTTCTGTTGCCTGCTCCATATTTCATTGGAAAATAAACTCTTATAGTTTGCACTGGCCAAATTACAATTCAATGCAAGAAACAGATAAAAGGGTATCTCAGTAGTTTGTAGAGGGTTATTAAAATGTCAGGACTTAAGGGAACCTTCCCTTCTTCAATTCCTTTGAGGGGGGGGGGGGGGGGGGGCTCTAGTTATAACTATTTCCTTCAAGGGATTAATTGACTCTCAGTTGTACATTTTACAGAGTGATGCATACCAGGCAACCGGATGCTACAACCTTCTCTGCTCAGGATTTGTGCAGACAAATAGTAGGATTGCCATTGGTGCTGCCATTTCTCCTGTCTCCTTAGCTAATGGCAATCAATATGACATCACTATACTCATTTGGAAGGTCCATTTTACTCTCTCTTTTCCGTTTGACTTAAACCCTCTACAGGCATACTCAACATAGCATAAACCACACAATACTTTCAAAACAAGCACGACTCACAAAGGATTAGAAAGGTCAATAGGCATCAGAAGGACCAAACCAGACAAATCAATCACTAGTCGCACTCTCGAGCGTAGGAAATTTGAAGGTAACAAATGGAAGTCAGCAACAAGAAGTTTGTAAAAATTAAGACACAACCAAAATCCTTTTAGCTGTCCTCTCGTGAGGCAAAGCAAGTGTCAAAGTTAGGCAGCAGAATCAACAAAATTAGAACCATCTGAAAAGGACAAGCAATAGAAGAGGCAGAATTACTGTAGTGTAGTAAAGAAACAGGAATACAAAATCGGCCAGCGTTACATAAAACAAACGCTTAAATCTGCAAAGCAGATTGAGAAGACTAAATATGGCATGCAGCGAAAAATGACTTGAGAAATTGCAAATGAAACAAGAAAAGATATTAAAGAAAATTAAACAAGAAAAGATATTAAAGAAAATTAAACAAGAAAAGATATTAAAGAAAATTAAACAAGAAAAGATACCAAATAGTGTCTGGGGATGAAGGCTGTATACTAGGACATGCTCCCTCATCTCATGATGAGGGGGAAGATCAAGTCCAAGAATCCTCCGGTGTAGGAATTCACTGATAATGGCATTATCTGGCGGTAGGAAGAAATGATATTCGGATCTTAATGCCATGACCTGGTTCAGTTCTTGGGAAGCTGAAGCCGGGAAGAAATTGAATTGTGGCGGGAGCGGGCAGTTAACGCTATTAACTGGAATAGACGAATAAGGCACAGTTTGTTTACCGTGGGTGTTATTAATATTGTCCTTTTTCGTCTTTTTCCCCCTTTGAAGACCCAGCTTTTATACGGACCTCCTTCCCGGGTCCGATACAGTCAATTGGTTTTTGAGATGATTTTTACCCTAATTTTTTTTCAGATGACTTTCTTCCGGCGCCGGTAGTGGTAGTGGTGGTGGTAATTCAGCTGCAGCAGCTGATCTCTCGCGTACGGTTTTGATTCTTCCGCTTCGTGAATTGAACCTCACTCTCATTCGAGGTATGCTTCTTCTTGAGTTTCTTCTTAGTTCTTTTTGAGGTTCAAATTTTGTTTTTTTTTTTAATGGAATTTCGGTTCTGTTAAATTGCTTTTACCGGTGGAAAGGCTATATTTCTGTTTTTGCCAGTTAGACTTAGGTAAGATACGGAATGCTGATTGGAATTAAGCTGACGATTTTTAAAACCTACACGTGTTTGAGTGGTGCGGATATTGTTGGAGAAAGGAGCGAAAGTGATGCCTTAGAAAATCGTGATGTCAATAATGGTTGCCTCATTTTATGCTTTAGGACAATTAGTTACGGAATGGAATAATGATATACTATTGGAATTAATTAGGGTAGATGAACAAATGTAATGAAACAGAGAGAGAAAGGGACTGGTTTGGCCCCTGGTGCATTGCAATTTATGGCAGTAATTTTGGTGTTTATGTCCTCTAGGTTTCTTTTAGAGTGACTACATGGATATGACCGTTTGCAGACATCCAAACCAAGTTGTGAGAAGAATGCTTAACTTAACGAGAAATTTGGGACCTGTATTTTCTCTGTCAAAAGAAGTGAAAATAGGTGAATGCACTAGAATATTTATATTTACTAGGATGGAGCGGACAAACTGAAGCCTTCTGATAAGATTTCGTGCTTTGGTTTTGGACAATATATTTAAAAAACTCAATTACTACAAAGTACTCATTTTTCAGTTCATTCATGCCTAGAATTTTGCATTTATATTGTGTATCTATTGTTATATCCATTTTACATTGGTTATATCAACAAAGAAACTGCATCAATCAGAATCCCGTAACTCACTGTGAGCATGCCGGAGCTAAAATGAAAAACAGATCATTTGAGCCACTTTTAATAAGTTAACCTATTGAATGAGAAATCACAAATTTTATAATCAATAGAGTTTCAAAACTTATTCTTGCAATAAGGTTATGGAAAAATCATAAGCCTCATGTAGATGATGATTGGCTGTTTGAGTGACAATCCACATGGAGTGATAATGATGTTCAAGGTAATACTATATCATTTAACAGTTATGTATAGATACATATACTTGCAATTGTGTCTGAATTTGTTAAATATAATATCTAAACAATCTCTTGCTGGTCAATATAGAGGTTCGCTTTGGGCTTAAAATGTACTATATACATATTTAGTGAACCAAAGGCATACTCTTGGATGCTTAAACAGGCTAATAATCCCCCCCCTTTCCCGTGTTTCTTTTCAAATTTCAAGTCTTTTGAAGTGTTAGCGTATCCTTTTGGCATATACTCTAGACTCACTTTAGGTTGGAAAAAGCTAATTCAGAAGCACCTCTGGAGATGTTATTTGGTAACATCTTTTCTTTTCAAAACATTCACGGCAGAATTTCCCTTTCAATTTTCAAAAGTATACTTTTGTAGCCTACCATTTTGAGAAGCTCTAGTAAATCGCAAGGAAACAAGAACAAGTTCTAATGAAAGGATTAACCTTTTATTATAATTTAGGTTCTGTTTTCTTATTTGGTAAGTTTTTTAATTTGGGTAGTTAGTTTGGTATCATATTTAAAAAAAAAAATTAATTCTTTGAGCACAAGATAAGGAAATATTATCATCCATGTAAAATTTGGTTTGTTCCTCTGTTATGCAGAATATATTGGACAAAGAAAGATCTTGGGTGGTTTACTTCTTTTACTTCCTTCTATATTTAATCCTGAGAATGTAGACAATACGGGTGAAGCTGATCATACTCCTGCAGAAGATGTTTCAAGGGACATCTTAGTTGAACTTGAGCAGTTGCTAATACATGCCAACATACCTGTGAGTGGATCAAATGATTTACAGTTTTCTAAAATTTGGTACTGACTTGCTGTTGCTTTTTTTTTTTTCGTTGATTCTTGAACCTGGCCACTTGTCTTTTATCACAGTTTTCATGCTTTTTGTGTTGCCTTTTTATATCGTTTTGTTTGAATTGTTTCTTCTATCTTTGGAAGTGGGTGCCTTTTAGAAATTGGTGTGACATCACAATTTTGCTGTCCAAGGTTTGGCCTTCTCTGGCACGATATCTACAAAGAGTCAAAGACTAAATTTTGGTTCTTGTTTTGTTTTGATTGATAGACCACAGCATAGAAGTCCACTATGTTTGGTATGGGCAGTGAATATATGAGAAAATCGATCATAGTATCTGTTTTATGCTTCTCACCTGCTTTTGGGTTAATCATACTTTGGTCTTTATCTATCTGCTCAAGGTGGTGGATAAAAAACAATCTAATAGAAAAGAAAAACCTTCCACCTAGCCGAAGTGGGATGAACTGAAGATTTAAGTTGGAATTTCAAGTGATTTTTGTGTGCCACAGCCACTTCTCTTGCTTGAATTACAGCTTGCCTTTTTTTTTTTTTTTTGAAATGTCTGAAAATTTGTGTTCTGCTAATCCCAATGATGATCTCTTAATCTTCTTTTGTTGAGTCGAAGCTTCATGTTTGTGTCTTCCTTACATAAGTGGTGGTCTTTAATTATGTGTTATGCTCTTGCAGTATCCTGTTTATTTTGCTTTTGAGCATGACAATATCAATGCTGTGCTGGTGGATGTCAAGAGGAATGATGTTACTGGTCAGCCTGCAACCGCGACCACAGGCGGGTTAGTTGATAAACTTGTAGCCCATGTTTCTAAATTTTTTATCTGCTAACTGCTGGAGCATTTTAATTTGGGGAAATACCAAGATTAGACAGGAAAAATGCCTATTTCTGTTTTTCATTTCTATATGTGTGGAAGCACTTTAAATTGCTATTGTTTTATGTCTATGCCAGATGTTTATCATGTGTAATGCGCTGGTTTTCTTTTTGCATGTAACCATGATTATCATATGGGTCTTTGTTGAAATTTTGCTTTTGGATGATGGTTGGCATATTGGCATACTGTTTGAGTACATTAAAATCTCTTCCATGATAGATAAGAGTCTCTATTTTGGTATATTATACTGGCTTGGGATATTGTGCACCTGGTGCCTTGATTTTTATTATCTGAATTAATCCTTTTTTGACATCTTAATTATTTCAGATACAAGCTCGTTGTTGCTGCTCCAGAACCAAGGAAAATAGGATCTCCTGCTATCACAAACATTCAGGTATATGTCACCTTTGCCTTTTATCTTCCAACTGTACAGTTATCACGAACTGCTTGAGTTAGGTGGGGATGCAATTTAATTACAATCTTCAATCATCTCAAATTACATATCTTTTATATGTGCAGTTAATATAAGTCCACCTTGCCTGTGTGCTTTGATTTTCATGTCTCTAAGCTTGCTTGGAGTTGATCTATGCTCTTGTATTTGTATTTTTCAGCTGATTCATTTATTCTTATTTTGTTCTAATCTCAGAGCAAACTGTTTGGTGACCGTCTGGGACTATATTTATGATGCAGGATTTCTTGACTGGCAGTGGAACTTTGTTTGCCGATGAGCTTCTGCTAACAATTATTTTGATGTCATTTGATTGAATGCTTTCTTTTAGTTTGGGACGTTAAAGTTTTGAGCTTGAACACTATAGGATTGAGTTTACTGCATAGTATTTTTTTGTAATGAATTTTTTACACAACCTGCATCAGTATAATCATGTCTTCGTTAATTATTAGATGGTCCTAGCTATATCTCTGGTATAAGTCACTTGTGATATATGGATACTGCTCTTGATCTTTTGAATATAACTTAAGCACTTGATATTTTTTGGATTACAGGGATGGTTGCCAGGACTGAAAACTGATGCAGATTCAAATCAACTTCCTACTATTGCGATATTGGCATCATACGACACGTTTGGGGCTGCAACTGTAAAATGCTTTCATATGTTTGATTTAGATCTTCAGGTTTTTTATAATTACATCTTTTTGAAATTTTTACTGTCACAAGCAGGCACTGTCTGTGGGAAGTGATAGTAATGGAAGTGGTGTTGTGGCTCTTCTCGAGATTGCTAGGTTGTTTTCCATTTTATATTCCAACCCCAGGACAAGAGGTAGATACAATTTACTGTTTGGTCTGACGTCCGGTGGGCCCTATAACTACAATGGAACTTATAAGGTAATTTGTTCTCTGCGTATCTTTTCAATAATTTATGTCAATGTTTGATTTTGAATTGTTGTTCTCCAGTGGCTTCGCAGCTTTGATCAACGTCTACGTGAGAGCATTGATTATGCTATTTGCTTGAATAGTATTGGCTCATCAGGCGACAAGTTGTAGGCTCATGTGTCAAAACCTCCAGAAAACGCATACATAAAGCAAATCTTTGAGGTACTCTCCATTCCTCCACCCAAAAAAAATGTATATCTAGGGAGATCAGTAATATTGAGTTCTACCATCTTGCAGTGGTACTTCTGGTTTGACTGGAGGTGTTTTGCAGGGTATTTCTAGTGTTGCTGAAGAATTGGGGCTAGAAGTGGGTCTTAAGCACAAGAAGATAAACATCTCTAATCCTCGAGTAAGTTAATTCAATTGATTATATCAGAACAAGGCATAGGATGGCATTGCTAATACATATGTGAAATAAAAAACTTAGTTCAGCTATTGTTTGATTAGATGATTAAATTAATTGTGAACACGTCTTGTTCTGCTTTTGGGATTGATGTCTATATAGGCGGAGCTTACAGTTTAGGTACACTTTCCACAGAATATATGTGCCTGTAGCCTAGAATTCATCATGGGGACCATTCCCTGTCGTCTTAAAACTCTTTTTAGGTTCCTATGCTTTATGCAGTTTGTTATGCTTAAAGAACTTTCTAGTCCTGTCCCTACTACTCATCTGGAACCATGTCACTAGAATGACGCTGTGGATAAGTTGTAAATTATGATAGTAAAATATAATTTTGTCTTTTACTTGTTAAAGCTATGTCTGGCTCTTTCTTTGACTTTTTTGCCTGTTGATCCATATCATTCATTGGAGATGATGAGTTGAAGTGAGGTACTGCCTGTCAGTTGGACAGCTTTATGCTTGTCTTTCTACAAAGGAATGTTATACTATGGGATGAATATGTATCTTAATGAAGATTAGGAATAATACATCATTGGAAGATGAGAGATCCTTCTAATGAATGTATAGAATTCTAGAAAAGTTTCAGTTACTTCAAGGATATGCTAGTGACATTCATATTGAGCATATATCCATACTTGCTTAGTGGTAATAGAAAATGAATATCTGGCTGTAGCTTGTATGGTGATGGCCAAGAAATGTAGAGGTAGAGATTGTGCTGCCTGTTGAACTGTAACTCATATGTGCATTTTCAAATTCAGTGAACTTTTTTTTTCCCCTGCAACTCATTAGGTACTTGTGCCTTTTAGAGATGGTGCAAAATTGAGCAATTTTTGTGCATGGGATTTTCTAGTGTTTTGATTCTACACTAATGCATTTAAAACGCTGTAGGTAGCCTGGGAGCATGAACAATTTTCAAGGATTCGGGTTACAGCAGCTACACTCTCAGAACTCTCTGTTGCCCTTGAGTTGCTAGAAAGCACTGGTGGCCTGTCTGATAACAGGTATTGGAACTTGAGCCTTCTTATATTTGTTTTTCCATGAGAACTCTTGTTCTGTTTGAGTTAGGCATTTGATAAAGTAACTGGCTTATTCTGCAGACACTTTGTGAATGAGGCTTCAGTAGTTCGAAGTGTCAAGTTAGTTGCGGAAAGCCTAGCGGTAAGGCATCAACATCGGTCTTATCCTCTACTAGGAATTGTTGTTCCATCTAATAGATTTCATAGTGGGTGAACATAATTTTTATTGGTCTGTCAGACATTAACACCATCATGTGGACCCTCAACACTCTTTACTGATTATAGAAGCGTGACATTTTCTAATGAGTGTCCTGTAATACAAGTCACTTGTCTAGCCCGAAAATGTAGGCTGTCCTTGAAGTTCATGCCATATATATGAGATTGCCTTTGCTTGGATGAGTGCATACTAAATGAATCACTTTGAAAGCAGTCAAATTGTGAACTCTGATAGGGTAGTTAGTAATGCTTCTTGCACTGCAGGAATTTTTGTATGCTCAGTTTGTGACCTTAGGTTGGTTGAGACTTCAGTTGGTATTTAACTTGAGCTTTTGCTTTCAAGCTTGGAGTCAAAGTAAAATTTTTTCCTCTAATATTTTGACAATTAGTTTGCCAAAAAGGTAAGTCTTACTGGTGGAAAGACTTGGGGCTTGTAACAGTTGCTAGTTGATGAGCGCATGTTGTTTTCTCGGTTGAATATCAGTGACATGCCAATTGATGAAACTGAATTATGAGCCAACCTGCTTATCCCCTACCAAAGTGATGGCAGGAAATATGACCAAAGAGTGTGTATGTGATGAACTATGTTTTGATTTCTTTTAAACCTATTATCCTATGGCTTCTTCTAGAAAGTCCTATTTTATATTGCTGATGGTGTTTAACTGTAGAGTTGGAAAGGATTAACAAACCCGTTTTATGCTGCATTCTCATGTACTTGATCATGGGAAAATAAAATCTATTAGGAAACCAGTTTCTTTTATCTGATACCCTCTACCTGAAAGTTAATGTCCATTTGGTGTATGCTACCCTTTTTTAGTTCCCTAGAGACATTTAATTCTGATTTGGCATGTTCATGATTTAGATACTTTTGTTCTAAAGTTCCAATGGATTTTGATGGTTAATTTGTCCAGTTGAAGGTTGATTTGAAGAATACAATGGTGTGTGCAAGTGGATTTAAAGTCCATGTCTGTTTTGAAATAAAAATCAGAAACAAAATATGTTTAGTCAAATATGAATTTCATTTTATATGCATTTTAACTTCACAACTTGCATATTTACGTTAATCACAGCTTAGCCCTGTTAGTTTTGCATTCATTGATTACTGCATTCATCCCATATAATGCTTACTTATTGGCACTAATCCTTCTGATTTCTCAGCTTTTCTATGATGACCAGATTTAGGTTGATCCATCTAGTGCAGTTTTCTGATTTGTGATCTGTGACAATGCATTTGAAAAACAAGTGTGTGTTACAAAGCTTTTTAATTTTCTAATGAAGTGGTTCCCTTGTTTCCAGAGGCATATATACAACCAGGATGGGAAAAACATCAATGTCTTTGCTGATGATAGTAGCTTGGCTGTCAATCCTTCTTATATACGTTCATGGTTGAACCTTCTATCTACAACACCACGTGTGGCTCCATTTCTTACGAAAAATGACCCACTCATCATGGCACTTAAAAAGGTTCATAACAATTGAACTTGAGTATGTTGTTTATTGTGAATTTTAGTTGTTGCTAATATTGGCTTTGGTGGCTTATACTTTATGGACGAGACAACCAAAAGCTATTCCTTGGCCTGGACTAGTTTTGTTGCTTGTAATGTTTTTCCCGTATGAGCTTATGACAGCAAGTGGTCTACAAACAGTTTCATAGCTTTCATTTGATAGGCTAAATTCAGTTGCTTCCCTTTCTACTTAGCATCTTCTTTGCTTTTGCATCTGTTTTTTGTTTCTTTATCATTGTTTAAAGTTTCATGTACTTTGTCTTTTAGCCAGTCTGTTTTGTATTTATCAAATCTGTGCTTCTGCATGTTGGCAGGAATTGACAGAGCATACTGTTGAGGTGAATGTACAACATGAGGTGCTCGATGGGTTGTTCACTTTCTACGATTCAACAACATATATACCAGGTGACTGGATATAACTTGTTTCCCCATTTTTGCTATGCGTATACACATTCACACTATTGCACGTTTAGATTGAGAACAAATTAAATACTTGAACAAAAGAATCATGGGAAAGAAAGTTGAAGACTAGACAGGAAAAGAAGTTAATTGCTCTGCCCGACAGAATCTTGTATTTGTCAAAGAAGAAGCACACGAAGAAGGATATAATGAATCAATGAGTAGGTTTCTTTGACAGCAAATTCTTGGCTTGGATTTTGAATCTGGATTCATACTTAGTTCTGTTAGCCATGACTCGTGGGGGTGCTCTTTACATCTGAAAAATAGTATCTCAGGTTTACAGTGCAACTTGTGAATAACAGCCTCATTTCTTGTCCTTCCACAAACACTATGCCTTTCCCCACTGTGTTTGCCATTGTCGTTGGTGTTGAAGATCTGGCAATTAATGAAGCTACTTTCGCTTGATAAGTTGTTTTCAGGTGGCTATTGAAATGACTATGATTAACTGATGTCATTGCAGGTGGCCAGTGTGACATTTGACTTGCTTTTGCTACTTGTACTAGGATCTTACTTGATTATTCTTTTCAGTTTCCTTGTTATCACAACCAGGGTATGACTTTCGATTGAACCTTTTTTTTTTTTTGAATTCAGTCTACTTGGAATTTATTTATTTATGTCTCCCTCTGGTCATTAATTCAGTTTGAATTGAATCCTTTGTGTTCTTACCTTAATCCTGGTTAAGCAATATGAATACAAGTAGCAAATAAAGAGAGAATGACATGTAAGCTCGTGGATGATATCTGCAGGGTCTTGATGATCTCATCAGCATATTTCGTCGCCCCCCCTCGCGAAAAGTAAAACAGCTTGAAACAAGGAAAGGATGTTTAGCAACGGATCATTGCACCCTTGGGGTTGGCATTTTTAGCCTGAACTGGAACCTGCATTGGATGAGTTCTTTGTGACCTCTACTAGTATGTAGATCAGGCTGCTGCCATCTCGAAGTAGAATTTTTGCAATCTAGCACTGATGTTTAACGAGGGAATCATGCATCTCCAGAAAATTTTGTTTAATAGGTGTAATCTTGTAGACTTACACAAGAAAGGTTGCGGCTTTCACGTTTTAGCGCTACAGGACCAAGCTGCCAGTTTGACTATAGATGACTGGCCAATCTATGAAGGCCAATCTTTTGACGTTTAAATTAAATCTTTCCTGTAATTAAATAAAGACTCTAGTGCATGCGTTCTCAAGCATGATGAATAGGGCTGCAAACGAGGCAAGTCGAGTTGAGTTTTGGTCTTATCGAGTCGAGTTTTGGTCTTATCGAGTCGAGACTTGACTTAATTTCATCGAATTCGAGCTCGAGCTCGAGCTCGACGAGTTAGCAATTTTGAAACTCGAGCTCGAGATAAAAAGTAATTATTTTATTTTTTAAAAAAAATAAAATAATATTTTTATTAATAAATAATAAAATATTAAAGATATTTATGTAATTTTACTATTAAAATAAAAATAAAAATAAAATATATATATACACTTGAGTTCGCGAGCCGGCTCGCCAGTTAATGAACTTAATATTTTGAACTCGAGTTCGAGCTCGACTTTGACTCGACCAACTCGAGTTTGACTCGAATTCGACAAATGTCGAGCTCGATTCGAGCCTGACTCGAGCCGCTCGCAAGCGGCTCGCGAGCGGTTCGATTCGTTTGCACCCTTAATGATGAACTTGATTTCTCCGAAGGAAACAAGAGCACTGCTTCAATAATAGAGGGAGATGATTTGGGTTACTTGCTAGTTTGACCAACCTCGGACAAAATATATGGGCCCATTGGGTTGAATTTGGTTCGTGCATGTGGGATGTTTTTTTTTTTTTTTTTACTTTAACTCTTAAACATAATTTTTGCGTTGGTTCGGGTTTTGGGGCATAAATTTCAGAAGTTTAAGCCTCTTTTTTTTCCAATTTTATTATTCTCTTCAGATTGAAAATGTTTGTATGTGATAATCTTGATATGCTATAGAAGTAGTGGTGTATAGAAGATTAATCCACAATCATATTGACAAAAAAAATGAAAGATTAGATGCAATAAAACTTATTTGATTAAATTACTTCTCCAAATTAGTCTCCTCGAAGGATCTCCGATGCAGCAAGGAGTAAAGGCAAAAGCGTCCACAAGAGTGAATATACGAACTATGAATTTTAGGCATTCTCGAACAGCTGAAAGACTTGTATGATACCTTCGCATCTCAAGACATTAATCACTAACCATCCATTGTTACACTTACCATGACACCTTCAAACATCAATTGCTTACTGAAGGAGACAGTTATTTGAAACCAACACGTATTGATTGATGCGAAAAATAGTCAGAAAACAAGAATCTTTTCTTTTCACGTTTTTTTTTAAGTGTAAGTGAAAACAAGAATTTCTCACTTACACTCCCTCTCCCGTATCATCTAACCCATCCCTCCCCTCATTTCTTCTAACGTTAAGAACGATTGACCCAAAAAAGAAGCACAAAACTCCCTCCTATACTATCTAACCTATCCTTTCCCTCCTTTTCTTCTAACGTTAAGAACGATTGATTAAAAGAAAGGGCAGAAATATATGGTACAAGTTTACATTGTTGGTAAAAATTTAACAACGTCCAATTTTGATTGTAAAAAATTTTAAAATCTTACGATCAAAACTAGCCATAAAAAGAAGCTTATATTTGTGAGAGAAACCTTCGAGTATGAAAATTAGAAAAAACCTTATCCATCTTAATGCTTCTGTCTAAATCAACAGGATCATACAAACTATGGAACCCTACTGGAAAAAATACCACGTTCCACGTCATAAAATCCCCTAAAATAAAAATTAGTGACAGCTACAACCCTCAGAGCGTATTTGCAGCAACCCCTAGTTTTCCATTTTACTTATTAGGACAAATTATCCAATTGGCCCTTGAACTCTTTGTCTAGGTAAAGATAAGCCCCTCATCTATTTTTTGTTGACTTTAAGCCCTCGAACTTGTAAAATTGGGCAACCGTGACCCTTTTAGCCAGTTTCTCTGTTTTGCAACCAAAAGGCCAATTCACACGAATGTCAGTGTGCTTCTTCAAAGGGCATTTTTGTCCGCATCTTCCAAGCAAAAAGAGAATAACTCCTCCTTCTTCCCTCCATTTAACCTAACCTAACCGCTAACTTATTCAATAAATGAATTGCAGAGGGAAGAGAAGGAAGTCTGCAAAGAAACAAAAAAAAGGGGAAGCAGGTAAAATCTTTGTGAAGGGAAGGAAAAAATGCACAAATATCGCAGCCCTCTGCTTCCTATTTGTCGTTGTGGTAAAGTCACAAAGATGATTACTTCGTGGACTGATAGAAATCCAGGGAGAAGGTACGCTGTTTGCTCAGAAGAAGCTGGTGGCTGTGGGTATTGGAATTGGATTGACGACGAAATTGTGCCATCGTTCTATTGAGCTGATACCAGGCCTTCTAAGGAGGATCAATGCAACAGAAAAGTAAAAAGAGGAATTTGATACTGCAGCAGCAAGATTCAAGGCAAAAGCTACCAAGCTGAAGGCAAAATTAAGAGAAACAGAGGAGCAGCTACGGTGGCAGAAATGGTTGAATAAGTTCCTTGTAAGGGTTCTTGTGGTAAGTTGGTTGGCTGCTGTAATAATGGTACTTACAGAGAAAAAGAGAGGTGGTGTCTCTCCTAAGATGCTGCAAATTGGGGATAAATATAAGCGGATTGTGCAAATTGAAAGTGATACATGAAGGACAGTGTGTAAGTGTGACATATTGCCATCGGTACTACTAGTTTTGAGGACCATGGATGGAGCAAATGGATGTATGGTGTATGGTGCAGAGGGTTAGGGGGAAGTGTATTGTATTCTTTAGCCTAAACAAGTCTTTGTTGTATGTTGGATTAGTGTAAAAGTGTGGTTGAACCCAGTCAATGCTAACTGTAATTTTTGGCAAGTAATGTGATGAGAATTATTTATCCCAATTCTCATGTCATGGGCTTTGTTGGATGTATTTGATTGTATTAGTCAACAAAAACTGTTATACCAAACCATACAAATATAAGATAGCAACTGTATAACATTAGAATATAATTAGCAAAAGGATATTACAATGATGTTTTGCCTATAAATACATAGAACAATCACTTTCATAAGAAACAGACAAATGCACAAAAAGCAGTTACCTGTGTCCATATTGCTAGATACCAAGCACAGGCACATGCTTTGATTTCCCACAAAAGACTATTAAAAATATATATCATTTATAGTCTGGACATTCTAGTTACACCCATTTACAGTCAACAAAATCATCACAAAAATATATGCAGGTCCAGCAATATTTTAAGAACTTATTCCAGATCCAGCAGCTTTTCCCTTTCCTCTTCCCCTTCCCCTGCCTCTTCCTCTGGTTTCACCTCTCCACTAAAAGTTTCCAATAGCAGATCTTCCCATTGATAGTCTGGACATTCTAGTTACATCCATTTACAGTCAACAAAATCATCACAAAAATATTTGCAGGTCCAGCAATACTTCAAGAACTTGTTCCAGATCCAGCTGCTCTTCCCTTTCCTCTTCCTCGTCCCCTGCCTCTTCCTCTGGTTTCACATCTCCAATAAAAGTTTCCATTAGCAGATCTTCCTATTGATAGTCTGGACATTCTAGTTACATCCATTTACAATCAACAAAATCATCACACAAATATATACAGGTCTTCCTTTTTGTCAGGCCTGGTCAGAAAAAATAGTGCAATACTTCAAGAACTTGTGGAAGATCCAGCAGATCTTCCTTTTCCTCTTCCCCTTCCCCTAATTCTTCCTCTTCCTCCACCTCTTCCCTGCCAGTTTCCAACATTGAAAGGTGGATCTTTACCCAAGTAAGCATAGTTGAGATTAATAAAACCTTTGTCTGCATCTGTCAGTGGCCTTTTCGATGTACTACTCTTGTGCATATAAACTGGTGGCCTTGAGGTGGATTGCTGGGACTGAGGTTGATGTGTTGGCTGCTGCTAAGTTTTTTGCTGATTTCTTTGTCCCTGATTCTTGCTTACCTACATATTAAAGAAAGCATTTCAGATCACAAAAAAAAGTCACAAACAGTTGGAAGTTATAATGAAGTGCAAACTCACACGTTGTCTTTTTGTTGGAGCTTCCTACTGCTGCTGATTATATGGTTGTTCAATAGGTGCTGGTTGTTGAGAAGGTTGCTATTCACTAGATAACTTAGGAAGATTCTTGCAAGTCACTGCATTATGTCCAATCCCTCCACATTTTCTACAATGGATTACAACCCTCTTTCGCAACCTTTTGCCATGATCTTTTCCTTCTATAACATCTCTCTTTCTAACTTTCTTTGGCCTGCCAGGTTGAGTGATACTTGCTAGTGGGTCCAACTCTAGCATATTTGACTGTGGCCACTGAATGTCTCCATTAATAGGCTGCAACACATTATCATAGATGGTGAAAAATAGCTCCCTATGATAGCATTTAGCCAACATCTTGTGAGGATCCTTTTTAGCTCTATGTAGAGCAGCAATTGCATGGAAACATGGAATGCCACTCAAGGCCCACAAATTGCATGTGCACTCATTTTTGTCAAGGTCAACAGCAAATTGAGCTCCCCTTGGCCCTTTTGCCTAGTAACCTGAGCTTGAATTCCATGTTATTTCCCATTGTGCTGCACGTTTGACCCTTTCTTCCACAATCTCTCTAATCAGTGGTCCACTATCTAACTTGTATTTATCCATTGCTGCCCTTCTCTTTTGGATCCTTTCCATCAGGTATTCCTTAATGGCCTCTATCATAGAAATAATAGACTGGTCCCTAACCTCTAGAATATGGGCATTAAATGATTCACACAAGTTATTAACCAGCATATCACACTGTGTATGTTTGGAAAAAAAGGCCTTACACCAATGTCGAGGGTGTGGTTCCTTCTTCACCCATCCATGTGCTTCTTTGTCATATTCTTCAAGCTATTCCATGGCTTTGTTGAAATGTTCAACTGTTGTGTAGCTTGCTATACTCCACAATCGATCCTTTAAATCTAATCCTGGATGTTTCTTCTTGAAATTCCTATACATGTGTTGAACACAGTATCTGTGTTCAGAATTTGGAAGAACCTCTGCAAGTGCTCTATCCAGTCCCTACATAAAATATCACAACAGGTGTAAGTTAGATATCCAAGGACAAGTACAAGTTTGAGGGCTAAAAATTGCCTATACAATATAGTTAAGGGGCTTACTTTTTACCACAATAAAAGTTAACGAGCTTACTTTTGCCTAAACTAAAAGTTAAGGGGCTTAATTTTACCCTATCTTCGATAGGTTTGAGGGCTGAATTAAACTTTTACCTTCTGCTGGTCAGACATGAAAGTATAATGTCCCTGATTCTGTATTTCCGGGTCGCCACTCAAGAGTGTTAGGAACCATCTCCATTGCTCCATAGCCTCCTTTTCCACAGCTGCCCATGCAACTGGCCAGTAGCCATTGTTGGAGTTCACTGCAATAGCTGTCAACAGTTGGTCTAGATATCTACCTTTAATATGACATCCATCCAAACACAAAATAGGTCTGCATTCATCTTTAAAGCCTTTCTTCAGTGGGCCAAGGCAGCAGTACATCCTTATGAACCTTGGATTTCATCCAGGTTCTCTAAGTGGAGTGAACATAACCTCCATTGTACTGTCAGAATGAGTCCTTTTAATCTCTTCACAATATTGCCAAATTTTCTTGTATTGTGACTCAGCTGACCCCTTGATCTTTTCTATAGCTAGTGTCTTCGCCTTAGCTGCAACATGCTTAGATATTTCTGCCTGGTAGTCTGCATGGACTGTTTGCCTTAACTCTAATTGGCAGATTGTTGTTTGATCTTATTCTCTCTACATACCTGTCAGACAGCCACTTGGCAGTAATATTCTTATTTTTCCATGCATGGTTGCATGTTTCATGGACATCATGCAGAGTCTTTACTACCAAGTCCTTTGTGCCCAGAGCCTTCTCTATTGAAGCAAATACAAACCATTTACATGGCTCCCTATACTTGGCCTTCACCCTAGTGGTTCATTTTTACTGGTCCAAACAGGTTTATCCATCCTAATCCCATACTCACTCACAGCAGATTTGAATTGTGCTCTTGACTCAAACTTCATCCCAATCTCAAATTTGGGATCCTTGAGGAATTTCTCTAGGACAAAGTCCTTGTATCAAGGATGTAGTAAATGGTTCGATTTGGTTCAACGCATTTGCAAAAATTCAAGAAGGTCAACGTATTCCTTGTCTTTGTAAGAAAAAAAAAAGATATTCCTTGTCTTATCATTCTTTTTCCTTTTAATCAATGTATAGTACTCAAATATTCAACTTATATGCTACAACAGTCTGGTCTAATGACTAAAATCGAGATCCAAAAAATTAAAAATTCTAAATTCAAATCCCCCATTCCTCCCGTCATCTCTTAAATTTTTCCCTTTCCTCTTGCTTATTTATATGAGCGAATATCTATGATTATAATTTTGATATAAATGACTTTTTTAGATTAAATTACTTATAACCCCCTATGATTTTATATAATGCCAAAGGACCCCTCTAATGTTTCAAAATAGTCACATAACTCCTTATGATTTTATGTAAAGTGAAAAATCAACGAAGTGCATAACCAATTACGGCGTTTATACCAAACGTGCTCTAAAATCTTCTGTGATAAAAGTTTAATCTCCACGCAACCCCTTTATGATTTGTATAAATATCCACTTTATCCCTCATGATATTTGCATTTATTCACGTAGTCTCCCTATACTTTTATATAATGTAGTTAAGTCGTCGATTGATTTGGTATTTAAGTAAGTGCATTATTGATATTCAAATTAACGACATTACACAGGATATTTTTCATCAAGTCTCCATTTACATAAAACTATAAAGGTGAAGTGGATATTTTGAAATGTGAAAAGTTATGAGGGTTATATGACAATAGATGACACCACAGGGGAGTTATATGTAATTTACCCTTTTTTATCGCTTTACCAACTTTTATGTATGAGCAATTTTTTTTAAGAAAATGAAGAATCACTTTATTTGGAACATTAAATGAATGATGGAATTTTGACTTATTTCAAATAGACGATAACATTCACCGCAATGATTGCCATAACAAAAAAGGATTATAAAACCACAAAAATCATAAGCGCATCTAACCAATCTTTGAAACCAATGGTTTAATTAAAAAAAAAAGGTATGAGAAAAAGATATATATTAAGAGAACAAATAAAGTTTCAAATCTGGGAAAAATTAAATCTTTTCCTAAATTGCAGACATAATAATCAATAATTAAACAGCGACCCTATGAATTAAATGTCTGGGGTTAAACTCTCTCCCCCTCCTCCTCACTTCTTAAAATCTCACCCCCTCTCTCGTTAAAAACTAATCCATAACCCATCGTCATTGAATAATTCTTCGACATAGTGGACAGGCTCTATTAATCGTCAACCCATTATGAATACAATCTGAATGAAATCTATGCTTGCAACCAGCGACAAAGAAAGAACAACCCACAAGCCTGGCACAGGATCATCATCTTTTGTTCCACAACAAATTGTTGGAGCCATTTTATTATCTTTTCGTGGATGCTGCATTTCGCTTTCGAGAATATTGATGTCTATGAACGTATCCCTATCGGAGGACTGCTCCTTTCCACTACGCCGACGAGGAGTAGAAGGTTCTTCTTGCAGGCACAGCCAGCTGCAACGTGTTCAAACTATCATTAAGAACAGAAAAGCAGACATGATTCCTATGTCCATGGAAAATGAGACTGAAGCCATAAATTCTTAAGAGATATGGGAGACGGCGACAAGTAACTGCCGTAGCCACTGTTCTTCGTCACAATACATACGTAGAAAAAAAGTGGGTATGTATAGAATAAAAGAAAGTGCTATTACGAGAAGTTGATAAAAGAGATAGAACAAATCCTGAATTCCGAGTAAGAATTCCAGTAAACAAGTGATCTTGAAAATTTCTTCCCGAAATTCCAACAATAAGGCTAGATTTTAATCCGAAACTTTAGATTCTCCTTTGCATATATGAGCTAAATAACAAAAGCATTGTTTCAAATGTAATTCATGGTTCAAACAATGTTTTAAAACCGGATCAGATCAGACAGTTGGAACATGAACCAGCCGTAATACAAGTCTGATTCTATATTTAACTTAGAAAAATTATGAATCAGTCAAACCTTATTAAGAACCAAATGAACCGATCAAACCTGCTAACAAACCAGCTTTTGAATTGGTTCCCCGCTAAATATGTCTTATATATATATATATATATATATATATATATATATATATATATATATATATATGTTAATTTTAACCAAAAACCAAAAGGTCATCCAATGCATTTGTCAATCCGGATTTCAAAACATTGGGTTCAAAGACGGTAGGAGTCTACTACCACACTCGTCCAAGAACAACACGTACAAGCAAGGGTGAAGCTACATGCTCCTAAAATGGGCAATGCCCCCTTCCCCTAAATTTTTCAGAAACCCCAATTTACACCTCTCAAACCACAGGAATTATATATAGCACCCCTTTAAACAACGAATCATGGTTTACTTACTAAAGCTTAAATTAACCAATACCCAATGTTTGAAAAACTAGTGAAGAAAAACAAAAAAGGCAAGAGAATAAGAGATGCATCAAAATTTAGAAAATTCCACATTAGACTTTTAATAACATGGAATACTTATCCAAATGCAGTCAATGTATCTAAGGAAGAAACAAGGTAGTTAAGGAAAATAATAAAAATGAATAGTGAGAAACTACTTGCAAAATGGAAAATAGATTAATTACTCTGTTAGAATGTGCATTGAATATATTTCTTTTTTTTTTTTTTTTGCTAGAGGCATACATATAAATAACAAGAGCTATGCAATAGTTGTTCATCTCATTGCACAAGTGCAATTAAATCCAATAAAGCACAACCAGGTAATTTCATTTTAATTAATGTTGATTGAGGGCTCAAGAAGTTTATTTTTTCAGCGACTTGCCAAATAATACACAACCATGCTTACCTCCCCATTTTGTTTTGTTAGCTGATTATTTTGGTAGATATTTTTTGGTTGCATCGTAATGATATTTTTTAATCACCATCCATCTTTTCAACTACATTGTTTTAATCTTATATACTAAAATATCATTCTAAAAAATTAAATATTCTTCTGTCCAACTATGTCTTATATGCATACATACATATATATATATATATGGTAATAATTAATGATTTAAAATCTACAATTTAATCAAACTTCTAACTTTCCAGAATCCAGTATTTGTCATATTTATAACACGTGGCAATAGTCTTTTTGAGTTACACCTGTATCCTCTCTATTGTCGGCCTTTCTTACTATATTGGAGAATTTACCGTGGAATTAGGGGCTGTTAAAAGAAGCCGAATTTGACTTTGAGATAACGTTCAAATTTCCCAATGTCTCCCAAGGTGCCAAGTTCAAGTGCCAAAGGAAAAGACGAGGAAGATAACGAAAGGCTAAAGCTTACAAAATGAAATTTACTTTTAAAATTTTTGATAATAAATATTCATGTTATTTTTTTCTTCTAGAATTCAAGTTCATTGGGAATAATTAAATGAGATAAATAAAAGTACTATGTAAAATGTTTACCTAAAACTAAAACATTCTGGAGCATTAAAATTAATATATGTAATTTTTATGTCATTTTTATTCTTAACCATCAAGTATAGGATTCAAATCATGAATTTGATACGAAAGAGACTCTAATTGTTGGCTAGTAGCCAGTGGGGCGACCCCAGTAGTCGGTTAGTGTCTATGAGAGTGAAGTATCAAACCAGAAAGTTCACTCATGAAGAATCTTTTCCTTTTAACATGTGACACAAATTCAAGTATTTTTGTAATTCTTGGAAATTGCTTTTGTAACTTTTTTTAGGAATTACTTCAAAGATTCGCCATATGTTTGATTTGTAACACTGAGTATATGTGTTACTATATTTATATTCATGTTAGATAATTAAAGAACTTGCATTTCTGATTCAATAATGCAAATTATTCTATCATAAAACATATTTACTAAAAAAAAGTATATAACACCTATGTATTTTGAAGTATATAATGATATATATATATATAGTCTTTCTCTATCTTAGAAGTCTCTCTTCACTTTGGGATTCTTCTTCTTCTTTTTTTTTTTTGTGATCCCTTTCATTTTACAATGGATGGAGTTGTAAGTAATAACTCTTATTTTACACAAACAAGTCAATATGCTTTGGACCTATGGTGCATGTTATTTTGGTTATTTTGGGCTTCTAGTCGAGCGTGTAAAGCTGTCTTCGTCATTTACCACTTGAGGGGCGAGAAGCCACAAGTGCCATACCACCGGTTTTATATCTTATAACTTGCTGCATACAAAAGTCAATTTTAGTATAACAAAATGTTGTCCCAAAAAAACAAACTAGTCGGTAGCACTCCAAAGTAAAATCCAACAAATTAGTTAGGTACAGACTATGATCTTTGGCTTTGTATGGATCAAACGTTTTTCACGATATTTTTTAAAAATTTTAACGTAGCGACGTATATGAAAAACTTTTATTGTACATGATTAGACGT
This sequence comes from Coffea humblotiana, assembly GCA_023065735.1. Classification (NCBI taxonomy): domain Eukaryota; kingdom Viridiplantae; phylum Streptophyta; class Magnoliopsida; order Gentianales; family Rubiaceae; genus Coffea; species Coffea humblotiana. The sequence goes on along the minus strand of CM041208.1, from coordinate 24,465,389 downwards.
TTATGGTTTTTGACTTTGTATGAATCAAGCGTTTTTTCACGATATTTTTGAAAAATTTTAACGGAACAGCATGTGTAAAAAACTTTTACTGTAGGTGGCTGAACGATTTTAAACGTGTACAAATAACTATCGTTTAGCAATTCTCGAACGGTAGCTACTTGATATCACGAAGCCAATATTGGATGACTGAGGTAGGTTAAGGTGATGAAACTTGGCAGCATATTGCCAAATTGTCCAGTTCTGGTAAGTGATCTTATCCAAATTAATACGGAAAAGAAAACCCACAACTTGGGAGACTTTTGAGGTAGCTTCCAGCTTTATTTTTCAAGATTGATAAATGAATTTGATAACCACGAGCCCTAAGGCCACTTTTTTTTCTTGGTAATAAATGCTCTCACAATCTTTAATACTACTACATAATAAGTTGGATATTTTGCGTCGTATATATGCGTGTATTTAGAGAATAGACGCGTGCATGATGACTGGTATGAAAGTTTCAGCAAAATGGCCTTTCAGCACATTTCTTGGGCACCTTCAAGACGTGTCATGGTCCGCAAGTGATGACTCAATAAGTTCTGGCCAAGTCTCAGCAGTTTATTACTAGTTATCCTTTGGCTCAGGTAGTTGCTGGGATGGTGGATGCCTCTGATTAGTCGTACATTTCTGAAATGTTTTTCGTAGTTTTTTTTTTAATAGGAAATTTGGATCTTTTGGGAAATGAAAAGGTCAAAATATGCAGTCAAGTACCTCTGATAATTAATGCACATATCCACACTATTGAGTGCACCTTGGTAGTTTTCTTAGAGGATGCTGTAGGGTTCTTGCAATTCTCATCTTAAATTCCGACATATAGTCATATTTGCCGAGTTTTACAATATCTTTTGAGTATCATATCGTTATGTAACGATTCATTGTTAGATATATGAAAAGAGATATCAATCTTAAATAGTTTAAGTTTTCTTTTTTGTGAAAAGCGAGTTTTAAGAGTTTAAATTATTGAATGATGTGGTAAGAGTTTTTAAATAAGGTTTTTCGGTAGAATTTTTTTAATATATTGTACCAAACGTGAAAGTTATTGATATCACAAATGTTGACACTAAACCACTAACATGCGAAAAATACAACACATCTTGTCACTCTTTGAAAGTTGTATCCCTGTATACCTACCCTACTGTTGAAAGGCCATATAATTGAGACTATATATATATATATATATATATTTCTGACTATGGTACTATCAACAAGCTATAAGGGATTTCTGAAGTAAACCACAACTGAAACAAATAAATTAGTAAAATTAAAGGAAAAGATCAAAAGAACTACCATTTTCAAACAAGGAACTAATCATTTATAACCATTTCTTAGTTTGGCAACCTTGATATAATCTCAAGATTACAAGGAACTAATTGCGTGTTCAGGTCACATTAGGGGAATTTCAGCAATTTATACAGAGAGGAAGCATTTGTTTCCGTAATTGGGTCAACATATTTATTTACAGAAAGCATCCATTTTGGTCTCGTACCATGATGGTGCACATCAGATATTGCCCGCTGATGATGTGAACTTTGTGATAAGGAGTCGCATTATGGATGTAATGCATACCAAATCATGTGTAACTTGTAACAGCACTCTTAAAAGGAAAAGGGGCCACCTGCAATATTCTATTGGAAAAAAAAAAGTATTTCTGTGCTTGGATCATAAAATTTAAGATTGATTTTTGATCTTCCAAAACAAAATTTTTGGAAAAATTGAACTGCACCTAAATTGCGTAGATAACTCTAAAGTACTTGAATCTTATTATGCTTTTAATAAATGCTTTAGTTCGTATGTCATCTTAACCTATTGTTGGGATTCATCTCATCTCAGGGAGAATTACATTAATAATCCCTCACGTTTTGATTCTATAAGTTTTTAGCCTTTTAAATTAGAATGAAGCATTTGGTCCCATAAATTGAGCCTTAATTGCAAATACATTACAATCCCATAAAATTGATTAAGGACAAAACAAGAATTTGAGATTTGCCAAATCCCATTATTAGTTCAGAAGGGCCATCTTAAAGTATATAATTACATACATTTCGTGTCTCCTTCCCAGCATATCATGTACTCTCCATGACCTTAATGTCCTAAGTACATAAAGAAAACCATATACAAAAACATGCGAAAAAGATTGATAATTAATGGCTTTTTATTGGCTTGTTATTTCTAGACTGCAGCCTTTTTTGGTCTTTCGGCCATCAAAGTGTTTTGAGCTTTCGTCTCAAATATATATTATCTTGAAGGGAATTAATCACTATAAATTAGTTTATCGATTATCAGTATCTAAGATTGTTCCAACAATTAAAGCAGCTTAATTACCATTACAGACAAATGCCGCTCTTTAATATTCTATTGAGCCGCCCCCTTATTGAGAAAATGCCATTTGCTCATGATTCTTACATGCTTATATAATATTTCAATAGTAAGTGAACAAATGCACATATTTTATGTATTTATTCATGTGTGCAAACATCAAGAAGATTAGTCTTATTGATAAGGAAATATTACCCATAAGGAATATTAATTTGTTTTTAGCAGTAAAGATGGACAGGTTAAGCAGTTTCTTATTACGCTAGTAGTTAGGATGGATTGAATTCTAGTCTTAATCTTAACTACTGGTGTTTTAATCAAGCGTTTCTTTTCTTGTACTGGTGACTACTAGGAAAAGTCTTATGCACTGGATAAATAGTATGATCCATCTATATTATGGCACTAATCTTTTGGTCTTCCTCATAAGTCATGAGAATGATAGAAGACCTAATCTTCTTCATGATGCACAAACTACCATAGTACAGATTCATTCATTTCTATTATGTCAGCACAAAATCATATAGGATTAGAACATAAGGGGGTTGTAATCAATAGTGTTTTATCTAAAAATAGACGCCTGTATTTTTAAGTCTATCCACTGGGAGGTATCTTATAATTGATTTTTATCTGCAGTCTGAAGAGCATAATAATTTTTAAGCTAGTTTCAAAAAAAAAAATTTTATGGAGCTTGAAAATGTTGCTTGGTCAGGGATTCTTTATTATTCAATATTGATACCTTATACACAAGGCAAATGAACATCAAAATTCATATTTTTTTCCCCACTTTGTTTAACCATGTTTAAAAAAATGTTACTCATTTTAGCTCAAATTAAATCTTCAATAGCATAATTTAAGTTCCAACTGGAGTTAGGATTGGGACATAGAAGATATATGTCTAGCCAATAAACAAGTCATCCGGAGAGGATTAAATTGGATGATATGGGGGAAGAATTGTAAATAGGAGCTACAGGGATCAAGACCTTCCACTTACTAAACAAATGAAAAGAAAAAAGTTCTTTATAAATTCAAATTTAAAAAAGGAATTTTCACAAAAAATGAAATAAAATAATGCGTGGTTTTTTTAATTAAAAAAAGTCACTTTAACAAAAGAAAATGAAATAAAATAATGCTTGGTTTTTAATTAAAAAAAGGTCATTTTCACAAAAGAAAAAGAAACAAAATAATGCGTGGTTTTAATTAAAAAACAAGGAGTGGCAACAGCTATTTTGATCATGATATCAAACTAAACCTTGCTAATAATAATTAGATAATGGGTTTCGGACAAGGACTCGGTGGCCTTTCAGTCTCAGTCTCCCACCAGAAATACCTTGGCAACTTCACAAGTAACTTCGAGTTGGGTGGTGAATTGTGACATCCATAAACCACAATCACGTATTACCTAATTAATTAAATGCTTTTTATTGCTTGCCATTAAGTAAATTTGGTAGAAGGTCATTACCATTGGATTACGCCATGCATGCATATGATCCCTACATATACTTAACAATCAAGCAATTTCATTCCAATAATAACCTGAACGTTGTCTAAATTGGGAAAAATTATCCAATCATAATTACTCTTATACTTCAACATAAACATAAAAAGGTCACTTATAAATCATCAACTGTCCTTTTTTTTTTTTTACCTTTTTTTGAGTTGAGAATCTTTGGAAATCTTTTCTACATTTCAATAAAACAAAAAGAGAAAATCGTTCAAAACATCCCTTACATTTTGTCAAATAACTTTTTTCGTCCCTTACTTTTAAAAGTGTAATTTTACATCCCTTACAAATTTATATTGGTCAAATTTGGTCCTTACCTAGGTTTTCGACTAGTTTTTAGCCGGAATCCCTCACATGCCTTGCACATGATTATTTTTTAAGGGTAAAATTATCAAATTAATTTTACACAATTCGATCCATAGTCCCTCATATTTCACAAAATGAATTTTTTTGTCTCTCACATTTCACAAAATAAATTTTTTCACTCCTCACATATTACAAAATAAATTTTTCATCCCTCATTGATCATATGTATGAATAGTTTTTTTAAATCCATATATGTATCTATTTAATTTCACCTGAACAATACAAATAATACGTGTACAACTAAAATTAGCCTATTTAGACGAATCAAATAATTTGGACATTGTCGAGTGTTTATATCGAATTAAATTTGAATAAAAAAATCAAAGAAAAAGTATGACAAAAAGAAGTAAGTAATTGGCACTTTCAAATTTTAAAACAATCACAAGACAAGTAATTCAATTGTTGGTCTTAAAGGTCGTAAGTAGAAATTTCAAATTTAAACTGCAATTCGTTAGTATGACTGTAGAATTAGGACGCATTAATTAGATGATCTTATTATACAACTCAATAAATGAATTATTACTAAAAGAGAAAATATCACAAATATTGAACAAATTCACATGGTGAAATCAAATAAATATATCTATTGAATAGCATGCATACAATTATAATTAACCTGTTTAGGTGAAATTAAATAGAGATATATTACATGCTATTCATATTATTCATGTGAAATCAAAATAGATATATATATGGATAAAAAGAATTTATTCATACACATGGTCAATAAGGGATAAAAAAATTTATTTTATGAAATATAAGGGATAAAAAATTCATTTTGTGAAATGCGAGTGTCGCGCCCCATTTAAGTGAAAAATAATAAAGTTACAGGTTTTATATAAAAAAATGAATTTTAATTAATTTGAATGAAAATGAATTTTGATTTTTAGAGAATAAATAAAGAAAATGGGTCTAAAATGGGACTTAAAAATGCAACGACGTTGACCCAAAATAATAGTTTGAAAAGGGTTTTTAATAATAAAAATAGGAGTCGCCACTTGGTTTTGAGTTAAGGTGTACCAAGTCACCTAAAATGAATTTTTAAAGAAAAAGTAGAAAAAAAATCCTTTTTAAACGATTCCAAATCTGCGAAAATCAAGAGAAAAGGGGTCGGAGGTCACATTTGAAGAAAGGGAAGGGAAGGATAAAATCCAAGGCACCCTTTCAACCTAACCAAGGCTAGTTGCGTAATTTAGTCAAAAATTTTCTTATTGTTAACCTAAAAATTTATCACATTTGGATGTCACTATATGAATGCAAAACCTAGGCTTAATGGTTATCGGAAGGGTCAATATGTCTCTTCGAATTTTAATTGGTGCAAATCGCATTAATTGCGACGCCCAAAAGTGATTATTTGAAGAGGTCACGAATGTGCAAGATATCAGACTCGAAGGAAAATAAAAGAAAAGAAAAGAAAATAATGATATACGAATATACATGACCTAAAGGAATACATCATAACGGCTGTGGGGGGGACTATGATTCGTGAATAAATTTTCCCTTTAATAGGGGAAATACGAGCGTGCTAAGATTAGAGAGCCATACTCGTCCATATTCCATATTCGAGGGGTATTTCCTATCTAGTCAAGCAAATGACCTAACCTAGTTCTAATTTTCTTAAATGAAATGCAAGTCTAATGTCATGTCTTATACATAGGGATAAGGGATATATATATAGGGGAAATATGGGATAAGGGATGTACATATAAGAGAATTTTTACACAAAAAATGATAAAACCCTAAAAAGTGGAAAATATATATGAAAATGTAGTGATTTGTCATACAAACACGATCTAACGCGTGAATGATCCCTAAGAGTCTAGCGTTGGACTAACCCATGTCTATAAGTTCCCACTAGTGTTGGACTAGTGAGAAATAGAAAAGGAGGGCCACAACTAGCGACTAGTGTGGAATCGGAAAAAAGAGCCCACAGCCAGCGTTGGACTAGTGTGGTGACGTCATGCATTTATTACAATCAAATAAATCATGTAAAACATGATAAAGCAAATAAACACATAAATCACATATAGCACATGGCACATAAGTATGATATATAGATACAAGACCCTAAGAAAGCGAGTAACATATAACACACAAGCATGCAAAACACACAAAGCAAATAAAGCGAATAAAGCCCTAACTATTACATTTGGGGCTCTAACTACAATCTAAAAGGGTACTAAATAAAATAAATAATAAAATAAATACCTAACTATTACATCTTGGCATTTAAATGCCTCCCAAATAACTGAAAATTAAATTAAATAAATATACAAAATTAAAATAAATAAAGTGAATAAAGAAATAAATGAAATAATAAAACATTCAAAAAAGCATGCAATGTCACACATAAAGTCACATAGTAGCACATAAGATCAAGTAAAATCAAAATAAAGGAGTAGAGTGTACCTCCCTTGAATTGGTGACCTAATGAAATGGAATTTTTCCTTATTTACCCTCCAAAACAAAAAAAAAGGTCAATGCATCACTTTAATTAACAAATACTCATACAAGATGGAAATAAACATGAAATTGAATCAATCAAATCGTTCAAATAAAAATAAACAACCCATATTTAATAAATTAACACAAACAAGGACCCAATTGAAACAATTAAAGAAGTTTGAAGGGTCAAATTATTATTATTACAAATATTAGGGGTCTAAATTAAAATAAATTAAAATTAATGGCTAAGATGAAACTCACCAAAACAAAACTAAAATTCACAAAAAATAAATGAAAAACCATTCGTTACAATTAAACAACAAAATACCCAAAATTTCACTAAAAAATCCAAATCAAAATCATAAATCTCTCAAAAACTATTAAACCTCAAAATTCATCCTAAAATTTACAAATAATCTACTCAAAAATCATATTAAATCATATCAAAGAATATTAACATTTTAAAGGGACAAAATGGATTAGATTTTCCAATTTTCTGGGCCATAGTAGCATTAGATGAAAATTAGAGGGTTAAAGTGTAATTTTTCAGAAATTCCCATGCAAAGCTTCGAAGGCTTTCTTCCTCGCTGCAACGTTTTGGCCGCTGTTCTTTCTGCTGAACTTCATGGTTTACGGTACAAGTTCTCTTTGTTAAACACAACTAGAGTTTCAACCCAAACATCTAGCTTTAATTTGGAGCAACAAAACACACTCAATCAACATCCAAACAAGTAAAAAATACAATCACAGAAATGCAATCCTCTTGGCAGAAACTTTCTTGTTCTGCGACCTTCGTTTATTCCCATCATTCACGTCTCCTTACAGAACAAGGACAAGGAGGAAACTGCAACATACCATTTTAACAAGAAAAATCATCCCAACCTTTAGCATAATAACCAAAAAAAACATCAACTAAGTTAACCAACTCACAGAGAAAGGAGCAGATTCTTAAAAAAAAATGAATGGGAAGGGAGAAGGAAGAAACAGCAACAACAGCAACCATGCACAACTAGAGGAAATCCAGTTCTACTCAAACCAAATGCAACTTTGATCATCTTAGAAAGCAAAAACGCAGATTTCATGGATAGATACGAATCCCATCAGATGAGTGAGAACCCAGGTTCCAGTTTGGCAGATTGGATTTCATATAGGAATTGAGATGAACAAGAAAAGGATTTGGGGGATACCTAGAGATGCTTCTGGACTGGATTTGAATGAGCAAGAGCAGATGGAAGCAGCTTTGAGTTGCCAGTTGAGCCAGGTGTGTGGCAGCAACGATTTTGGAGCTGAATTCGAAGGACCTCCAGTCGTTTTCCCCACCAAGTTTCTAAATGAAATTTTCTCTCACAACTTCGTAGATTATCCAAAAATTTAAATCACCTCAAATAGAGCTATATCTAAAGAGAAACATGAATCCGAATGAGGCCAAAAGATCAGTCTTTTCTTGTCAAAAAATTTTCTGCAAAGTTTTTTTTTTCCTTTCCTTTTCTGGTCGTTTTTCTTCCTTTCTCTTTTGTTTTTCCTCCCGTTTTCCTCTGATTACCCAGATCCTCCTCTTCCTTGTTTTTCTCTTAGCCACAAGAACCCTCTTTTCTTTCTTTCCTCCCTTCTCTCTCTTGCTACTGCCCGAAACTTCCTTTTCTTTTTGGTCTATCTTTTCTGGTTCCCCCAAAACCCTCTGCCTTTCCAGTTCTCTTTTCGTTCAGCCGCAAAACCCTTTTTCCTTTCCTGGTTTTCTTTCTTTCCTCCTTTCTCAGCCCGAAAGCTCATCTCTCGGTTACAGATTTTTCCTTTGCCCCCCAAGCTCTCCTTTTTCTTAGACTCCTCAGCCGTCACCTCCTTTTTCTGGTTCCTCTGCTCTCTCCCTCAACCCCTCAGCCGCCAAGCCTCTTTTCTTTTTCAGTCTTTTCCTCCTCTAGCCCGTCACCCCCAGCTCTCTCTTGTTTTTTCTTTTTTTTTTTTCTTTTTCCCGTATTCTCCAAGCTTCCTTTTTTTTTTTTTTTTTTCCAGTCTTTCTTCCCTTAGTTTCCCGTAGGATCTTTTTTTTTCTTCGTCGCTAGCCTTCTTTTTTCTTCCTTTTTTTTATTTTTTCTCTCAAATTTTCTTAGGCCTCCATGTGTCCTAACGTCTCACCTTCTAGGTGTTGTATTGTCAAAAAAATAAAGAGACACTTGTCCCTATTGCATGTGCCCCACTTGGCCCTATTGCATGTGTGTTATATATTATCTTGTATTTTGTGTTTTTCTCTCTTTTTCTCTCTTTTTTTTCTTTTTTTTTTCAAAAACGAATTTATGATAAATGATGCTAATTTCTAACTACCTTGCAAAATGTCATTTCACTTAGCAAAAACTGAGTTTGAAGAAGATAAAATGGATCTTTATTAAGAATTTCCTTTTTCTGAAATTTAGTGTAAAAAATGTTTTTTAAAAAGAAAAGAAAATGATGAATCTTAATGTATCAAAATAAAAATAAAAATAAACACCAATTACTATTTGCAACCTTAAATAAAATAAAAATGAAAATAATAATAAATAATAATAATAATAATAATAATAAATAAAAAATAAAAGAATAAAGCTAAATTTGAATTAAATAAACAAATAAAGCTAAAATTGAATTAAATAAATAAATAAAACTAAAATTGAATTAATGAAATTTTGGTATCTACAACTTGTCTCTCTTTGTTTGAGTTTCGAAGAGACTCGAGACAAAAACGTATACACCAAATACTTACCTGTATTTATTCTGTTGTGAACTGAAATAAGCAAACAAATAAAGGTCAGTGGGATACAACCCAAGTCTGCCGAGATTGGTGAGAAAAAACTCAAACCCAACCGAGGTAAAAACGGTCAGTGGGATACAACCCAAACCTACCGAAATTGGTGAAATAAAACTCAAACCCAACCGAGGTAAAAACCGAGATAAAAATGGTCAGTGTGATACAACCCAAGCCTGCCGAGATAAAAACGGTCAGTAGGATACATCCCAATCTGCCGACATTGGCGGGATAAAACTCAAGTTCAACCGAGGTAAAAACGGTTAGTGGAATACAATCCAAGCCTGCCGAGATTGGTGGGATAAAACTCAAACCCAACTGAGGTAAAAACGGTCAGTGGGATACAACTCAAACCTGCCGAGATTGGTGGGATAAAACTCAAATCCAACCGAGGTAAAAACGGTCAGTGAGATACAACCCAAGCCTGCTGAGGTAAAAACGGCCAGTGGGATACAACCCAAACCTGCAGAGATTGGCGGGATAAAATTCAAGTCGAATCGAGGTAAAAACGGTCAGTGGGATACAACCAAATTCTGGCGAGATTGGTGGGATAAAATCCTATCACAACGAGATATAAACGGTCAGCGGGATAAACCCGATGCCAACGAGATATAAACGGTCAGCGAGATAAAACTCGATCCTGTCGAGATTTGTGGGATAAAATCCGATCCCAACGTAAAATTAAAAAGATTTTTGCAGAATGCTTTTTGTAGACTTTTGAAAATAGAAACAGATGATTTCTTCTGAAAAATTGCCCCAGTGTGATGCTATTGGACCATTGGACCTACAAAAGAAAAATAATCATAATGATAGATAATACCACCATCATCCGATCAATCCTGCTTTCAAGAAATGTGTAAACATGAGTATTTGGGCGTTCTTCCCCAATGTAGTAAGAACTTAATCTTTATTCTGAGAACTGTGTCAAGTTTTCTCAACTTTCAATGCTTACAAGACACTTGGTATCCCGACAATTTCAATAGACCATAGGGATTGCCATTTGATAAATTCTCGATATAGTGAACCTCAACTTTGTTCTGCGAACCACATCAAATCTTCTTAATTTTCAATACTCATCAAATATGACATTTGATATCCAGACAATTTTGATAAATCATAGGGATTGCCATTTAATAAATCTAGCGAGATAAATGAGACCATGAAACTCATGAAAGAATATTTTTATTTACACAACAATGATGAAAATCCTAGTAATCATGAAAATCATCATTTATTGTTATTGAAAGAAAACTAATTTCGGAGAAATGAATCTATAAACTCAACAATTTACGCTTGAAAAATCAAAGTAATTTGATCTCAAATAAAATGCCACTTTTGACTCTTTGAATATCGTTCCTTCGGCGTTCAATGTTGGCAACAGAACCACAACCGTGAAGAGAAACTCAAATGAACTGAGTCATTAGTCATTCCAATCCAAGCTCATTTTTCCTTACAATACCCTACCTTAGCGCCCTTTCGGATTTTCACTAAAGCTGCCCCACCCTTCTTATTTTCTTTTTCTTTTATTTTATTTTCTTCTCTCCTTTTCTTTTTCTTTTTCTTTTCAAAGTTGTCCTTTTAGGTTTTCACCTGATGGACAAATTCTACCAATAGCTCTTATAATTCAGAAATGTGTTTTAAGAAATGATGGCATCAATATGACAATTTTTCTCTTATAAAATTGGTGAAGGTATATTGACATCATTTACCATTTGATTAAAAAATTTTCTAAAAGAAGTGATACAAAGAACAAAAGTCAGGACTTTCGAATTTTGTAATGAGATCTGGTGAGGTGCTAAGAAAAAGTTAAGATTTGAAGGTAGATTTCAAAGGTAGTTTAAATAATCTGAAATCGCATTGTTGTGCCAACCCTATTTTAGGGTTAAATCAAAACTTGCCCCAGTTTATTTTTAATTGAGGTTCTCTTTTCTTTCATTTTCCCTTTTTTTTTCATTCAATTCATCTTTTGAAATTTTTCAAAAATTTGTTTCAATTTATTTTTAACTGAAGTTTTTCTCTTTAATTTTCTTTTCTTTTTGCTCCTCTATCACTTTTCACCTTTTGAGGTTTTTCTTTTCTTTTCTTTCAACTCAAACTTGCCCCAGTGTGCGGTTTGCAATGTTCAAGGATTGCCAAACGAAATAATTTATTCTGAAAGTTCAAAAGGAATAATTAGAGATAGAATGTTTAATTGGAAAAGAAGAAGACCTGACTTTCATTCCATTCCTCGCATTGACCTTGAAAGGAAACTTCCATTTATCAGATGAAAAATTTCTTACACATATTCGAACTGATCGGTTGAGGGAAAACTTATCCATCTATTTCTACGAGAACAAGTGCTCCACCAAACAATACCTTGTTGACTATAAACGGGCCTCGCCAACTTGGGGTAAACTTGCCTTTGGCCTCCTCTTGCACTAGCAAAATTCGTTTCATCACTTTGTCTCCTTTTTCGACTAGTCGTGGTTTGACCTTCTTATTGTAAGCACCTTTTCTGCTTCTCATTCAAATGAATGCTAATTTTTATCTCTTTAACGTTGACTCCAGTACCAATGATTTCTGTTTCTTCTAAGTTCGGTTTGGATTTCTCTTCATACTGTCCAAGATTCTTAAACAAAGACTCAGATTTTTCCTTGTTATCACTCTCGTCTTGAATTTTCAATTCCAAAACTCGCGAGAGATATCGAGATTGCAATCATCAAATTCCGGAATGGTGATATTCAAAGGGTCAATGTGTTTTATTTTTGGCCATCTGAAAAAAAAAAGAATGAGATAGATACAACAATGCATAAGTAAAATAATTGAAAATGAACATTGTGCTTCTCATTGAATTTCAAATAAATGACAAAACATCATAATATGCTATTTAACAAAAGATATGCTATTTAACATAAGATTTGTATTGAAATGACATTTGAGTCAAAACTATTTACAAAACGAAAATACAAAAGATGAACAATGCGAATGATTTCTTTCATGGTTCACGACCAAAAGCAATCTCTTAGATTTACCAAAATTTCCTCCAGGAGGGAATGTGATTTGCAGTCCAGTTTTAGATGGCTCCTTCGAGCACAAAAGGCTTCTTCATTATTTCGATTACTTCATTCTCCCCCACAGCGTATTTGACAGGCTGCTCAAACTCCTCATCAGTGGTAATGACCCCTACAGTATCTTTATACTCAGGAAGAGGGTTCTTGTTGACCTTTTTTCCTTAAAATTATGTCCCCAGTGTCAATCATGTCATGGATCTTACATTTTAGTGCCCGACAATTACCGGTAGAGTGGCCAGAATTTTCAGAGTGATATGTACAAATGGTCTGAGGATCATAACCAGCAGAAAGGCTCTTAGGGTAGGTTTGGGGAGACACCATGCCAATTTTACCAGTAGTCTTGAGTTGCTCGTATAATTGGTCAATGGGTCAGTCCAAATTGGTAAAGGTACGGTATTAGATTTGATTTTAAATATTATTGGTTTGAAAATGATTATAAGTTTGGTTGTTCGACAGAACAAGTCTTGGATTGTAAGGAGGCCGAGATCAAGTTTGCAAACTTGGCTAAAAAATCTGGAAAGGTGGTGCAAGTATGTTTGTGTAGTTGGGTCGGGACGAGGATGGTTGACAATAGTGTGATAAACAGAACAGGAGTTTGAGTAATAAGGGTAGGGGAATGAGTAGGTGGATCGGTTCTGGAATCTGGGTCTAGTCGGGGGGCCCTGATCCCAAACGAAAGCATTCTCTCCTTCCTTCTTATTGAACCGAGGTTTCTGACCGCTACCACTTTGACCTTGCAAGGCTTCCAGTTGCATTTTCAAGGTTGACATGTTGACTATCTTTTCTACCTTGACGAATTTGTCAGATTTTTCTAACTTGTTTACAATGGCTATAAATGAGCATCCAGTCATTCAAAAAAATTTCTTAAAACAAGGCGGGTCGTGGGCCTTGATAAATGTTCGAACAATTTCATTTTCTGTCATTGAAGGTTCCACCTTGGCTGCCAATCTTCGTCATCGCTTGGCGTATGTTTTATGATCTTCAGATAATTCCCTTTTAGTGCCTTCAAGCGTGGTCCTCGTTGAAGCAAGTTCACAGTTGTACTCGTATTGTTTCACGAAGGCAGTTGACAAATCCAACCATGTTCTCATTTCTTCAGACTTTAAATTGAAATAACAATCTAGGAAATCGCCTTCCAAGCTCCCTGAGAATAAACATATTGGCAAATTTTTATCATCTACTGGCTTTCCCAATTTATTTGTAAATAGTCTTAGATGCATTTTGGGGTTACCAGTTCCATCATACTTACTAAATTTGGGTGTTTTAAAACCCAAAGGCCATTGCATGTTTGAAAAAAGACACAACTCATCATAATTCAAGCCTCCAGACTTGCTCGATCTTTGGTTTTTTCTCACGAATTCCTCAAATTTATCCAATTTTTTCAATAAATTTTTGTCTATTGGGGCGGAGGATCACCCGTTTCCACCTTCCCTTGTATAGTAGCATCCAACATGAATGGTTCAGTGGTGGTGTGATGAGGTACTTGAGAGTTTGTGTGATTTTGAGGTGCTTGAATGCTGGTCGGGTTGACTTGGATGTTATGGGAGTAAGTGTATGGAAAACTGGAAGTGGGGTAGGTGAAAGTCTCTTCGGATATATTTGCAAAGGACGGTGCAAAGGTAACTTGGGTATGGGACAGAGGAGGTGGTTGGTGTTCTATTTCAAGTTGGCTGATAGGCATGAGATCATGTTGGATACCGCCACTGCTAGCAACCAGTTGGTCAATTATACGCCTTTGGGTTGTTATTTTTTCGCTCATTTAATTGAATTTGTTTAACATCTCGCCCAATTAAACTCCCAAATTTGCCGTGTCTGCTGGAGGTGCCGTTGCAGATTTATCGGATGATTCAGGATGTGCTCTCATGTTTACACTATTTCTCAAAACTTAACTACGTGATCATGTAATCACGGGATTTCTTCGTGTAGTTATGTTTACAATTATCTAAAAATTTAGAAAAAAATCCTATTTAGATTTTCCTCTTGATTAACTGCTGACAAAAAGAAAAAGGGAAAAAGAAAAAAAACACGAGTTAGTAAAAATTAAAGTAATTCGGATGCATGTCCTATTGGGGGAGCCCTCTTTGTACAAAAGGTAGGCCTAAAATGAGAAAGCAATCCTCTAGGGTAGGCACTATACAATACCTGATGAATCCGATCAACTTATTAATATTCGACTGAAAAGCAATTTGAAAAATTTGGCCAATTGGAGTGGTCAAGAGACATTTGTCCTAACAAAAATGATTACAAAGTTTGGATGGATTGATTACTTTGTGTGAAAGAGCCTACTCTTGAAAGGATTGAAATGTCTCGACTAGTTTATTCAGTGAACCTTGGATCGAAACCCTAAAAGAGAATAAACGGGTCAAATAGATCGGATGAAATTGATAATTTATTCAAAATCGACCGGATTGTCCTAAAAATGGGTAAACTGGTCAAATGAATTGAAATGAAATTAATGATTTATTCAAAATTGATCGGATTGTCTAAAAATGAGTAAATTGGTCAAATGAATTAAATGAAATTGATGATGTATTCAAAATTGAGTAGATTGTTCTAAAAATGAATGAATGGATTGAGTTAATGATTTATTTAAAAATGACTAAATTATTCTAAGAGTGAATGAATTCATCAAATAAATGAAATGGGGTTAATGATTTGTTCAAGAAATGACTGGATTGTCCTAAAAATGAATGAATTGATAAAATGGATTGAATGGAATTGATAATTTATTCAAAAATGGATTGAATTGTCTACCCATTGGTAATTTCGAAAAAAATTCATTACGATGCATTAGTCGATGAGCCTCCTAAAATCATGATTTGGCTCGATATATTTATCGTCTCAATAATGAGAGATTATTTGTGAATTTCTTCAACTTAATGTCCTTTACGTAAGGGATTTTTACCAATTCTGATAAAATGGCCAAAAGATGATTGTTAGATACTCATATTCTAATGTGCAAAAGTTGCTTTATTATTATGGAAAAAATCGGATCCTACCTTATCTTGTGCATTACCTCTTGTGCATTACCTCTTGGGACGGTATAAGAAATATAAACGTGCAAGTCTCATTGGATTACATATCCGAGACACAAGATGGCTTATTTCTAACGTGAAATTCCCTATGCGGCATTCCCTCTAAGGTTTATGTATGATGCCCATTTATCAAAGCGATTAAATATGCACTTTGAAATGAAAACATGACCTAAGGGACATTTCGTATGGTAGGGTGGGCCAATAATGTGCAATTATTAACCTACAAATGCAATATTTTGAAATTTAAACGTTCAATAACATATCTAAGAGTGTAGGTTCTAAAATAGTATTATGCCAGAACTCTTTATTTTCTAATGTTTGTGAATGCAAAAGACAAAAAACAAGGAAATGTTAGTTCAACAAATAACACATATCATGTTAGGGTAACAAATGATACAAAAAGCAAAAAGAAAAAAAATGAAGAAAGAGGGGTGAAATCTCTCCCATCGTGTCTAGTGTTCCTAATTGGGTAAGATTGACTCTATTCTAGGCAAATTCTAATATGGATGCATGAGGTTGGACTCACTAATGCATCTAGACTCGATAAGATGTTAGGCTCCCAAACTTTCAGACCAAAAAGCGAAAGGTCATTACCCCCAGGGCCTTCGGTTGGTGGCTCGAGTGATCCCTTAGGCATCGCTATGGGCACAGAGCACACCATTCGCTTATCTAAGGAAATCGATCAGAATCCTACAAGGAAGTGTGGAAACGCCCACGAAAAGGAAAAATAGTGTAAAAAGTAATGCATGTTATGAAACAACTAAAAGTGTGGATGTCCCTTTGTATTCCCAAGAGGATTAATTCATGATTTATGGCTACATTATGTATAGAAGTTACAATCCATAATTCTATTCATATAGTGGAGAAATCGTTTCATAAGTTTCTCTATGTTCTTGTAGTAGTGGGTGTTTAATAGAATTAATGTATCTTTAATCTTGTAGTACCTATATATAGAGGTACATTGACACCCTTTGGAATACTTTTGTACTAGTTGATATAATAAGAAAATCACTCTTCATTTCTCTCTACTTTCTCCAATATTCCACTTGATATTATAATAGTTTATTTTATTAGTTTTACAACACGTTATCAGCACGAGTCTCTACTTTTGAGCAAAAGGTGAAAACGGAAGCTCTACCTTGAACAAAGGTGAAGCACAAGATTTTGTCGAAATTCTGCCCAAATTTCTTCAAGAAAATTCTGAGGTAAATTTCTAATTCAAACTTATTTCAATTTCTTATGGCTAATCTCACAAAACAAGAGTTCGTACCTCTTGATATTTTTGGGAAAAATTATTTATCATGGGTGTTGGATGTTGAAATTCATCTTGAGACAATGGGTCTTGGTAATACTATTGTGGAAAAAAATGAATCCTCAAACCAAGACCGTGCCAAAGTTATGATTTTCCTTCGTCATCATTTAGATGAAGGATTAAAAATAGAGTATCTTACTGTTAAAGATCCTCTTGTCCTTTGGCGAGATTTGAAAGAAAGATTCGACCACCTGAAGTTGGTCGTTCTTCCAAAAACTCGATATGATTGTTTCACTTACGACTGCAAGATTTCAAATCTGTTAATGAATACAATTCAGTCATGTTCAAAATTACTTCTCAATTAGTATTATGTGGCGAAAAAGTCACTGATGAAAATATGTTAGAAAAGACATTTTCTACTTTTCATGTCTCTAACATGCTCCTGCAGCAGCAATATCGAGAGAAGGGATTTAAAAAATATTCTGAACTTATTGAATGTCTTCTCTTGGCTGAACAAAATAATGAATTATTGTTGAAAAATCATGAGTCCCGGCCAACTGGTGCAAGTCCATTCCCTGAAGCGAATGCGACTCAATTTCAAAATTCTGGTCGAGGTCGTGGATGTGGCCGTAGAGGTGGCCGTGGACGTGATCGTAGTAGATTTGTGCCCCGTGAAAATTATAACCGTGGCAAACAACAAAATGTTTCCCAAAAGAGGAAAAATAACTACGATCGGAAAAATGGAGAAAAGAAAGTTTATGAAGAAAAATACTACCGGTGTGGTATGGAAGGTCATTGGTCTCGTACCTGTCGTACGGCTGAGCATTTTGTTAACCTCTATCAAGCATCATTGAAAAAGAATGATAAAGGTGTTGAGACAAATTTCATTGATCAAAAGAATGATTATGATGATAGTAATGATGCTGTTATGACACACCTCGATGTTGCTGATTTTTTTGAGCATCCTAAAGATGTCAACAAATATCCCATGATTATTTAGATATTTTATGATGTTTTATATTTTTCATGTAATTTTCTTTCTATTTAATATTTATTTTTACATTTTTATTAATATTTATTTTTGTTTGAAATTTTCAACCTGAAGAAGAAATGGATGCCAAATATTTGGGATTAAATAATGGTGATGATGACATTTGTCTCATTGATAGTGCTACTACGCACACCATATTAAAAATAAAAAATATTTTTCTTGGTTGAAAATGGGAGAGACAAACGTTGATACCGTTAGTGGTAGTGCAAAATTGATTGAAGGCTCCGGAAGAGTCACTATATTTCTCCCTGAATGGACTAAAATTATCGTAAATAATGCACTATTCTCTTTCAAGTTTCGGAGAAACTTATTGAGTTTTAAAGATATCCGCGAAAATGGATATCATATCGAAACAATGACTGAGACAAATGATGAATTTTTATTAATCACAAATATCATTTTTGGGCAAAAATGCATAGTAGAAAAATTATCTTCCTTTTCTTCTGGGTTATATTATACACAAATTAGTGCAATTGAAATTCATCACCTAGTGGACCAGAAGTCTACTCTTCCTAATGATTTTATAGTTTGGCATAATCGTTTCGGACATCCCGGATCTATAATGATGAGATGAATAATTGAGAATTCACGTGGCCACTCATTGAAAAATCAAAAAGTATTAAGAGCCAATGAATTCTCTTGTGTTGCTTGTTCTCAAGAAAAATTAATTATTAGACCATCATAAGTTAAAGTTGGGACTGAATCCCCTGCATTTGTAGAACGAATCCATGATGATATATGTGGGCCTGTAGATCCACCATGTGGACCATTTCGATATTTTATGGTGCTAATTGATGCATCAACTAGATGGTCACATGTATGTTTATTATCTACTCGCAACCTGGCGTTTGCGAGATTGCTTGCTCAAATAATTAAATTGCGAACACAATTTTCAAATTATCCAATAAAGAAAATTCGTCTAGATAATGCTGGTGAATATTCGTCACATGCTTTTGACGAATATTGTATGTCCATTGGAATAATTGTTGAACATCCTGTAACTTATGTTCACACACAAAATGGTCTAGCTGAATCATTTATCAAACGGTTACAATTAATTGCTAGACCATTGTTGATGAGGTCTAAACTTCCTTCATCTGCTTAGGGACATGCTATTTTATATGCTGCAACACTTGTGAAAATTAGGCCGACAAGTTATCATACTTATTCTCCCCTACAATTAACTTTTGGTTATGAGTCCAATATTTCTCATTTACGAATATTTGGTTGTGCGGTTTATGTTCCAATTGCACCGTCCCAACGTCGTAAATTGGGCCCTAAAGAAGATTGGGAATATATGTCAGATATGAATCACATTCAATTATTAAATACATGGAACCATTGACAGGTGATTTATTTACTGCGAGATTTGCAGATTGTCATTTTGATGAATCACATTTTCCGACATTAGGGGGAGATAAAAATCAACCGAGAAAGGAAATTACTTGGAAAATATCATTGAATTTTCTTGATTCTCGTACTAAAGAATGTGAACTAGAAGTTCAAAGGATTATACATTTGCAAAAAATTACAAATCAATTACCGGATGTATTTATTGACTCCAGAAGAGTCACTAAATCACATATTCCTGCTGAAAATGTTCTAATTAAAATTCATGTCCTTGAAGGACAAATTACAAGTGCTAATGAGTCTAAAACACGCCTGAAGCATGGGAGATCTCTTGGTTCCAAAGATCAAAATTCTCGAAAGAAAAGAGCAGTAGATGAATCAATAATTAGTGACAAAATTCAACCTCCTGAAGAGGTCACTCTTAAAGAGCCAATTCTTGAAGAAAATGAAATTATAGAAAATTCAATAAATTTTGTCACTTCAAGAAAAAGTTGGAACCAAAAGAAATAATTATTGATAGTATTTTTGCATATAATGTAGTACTTGATATTATGACAGAGGACGAGTATCATGAATTTAGATCGGTTGATGAATGTCGACGTAGAAATGATTGGCCAAAATGAAAAGATGCAATCCAATCTGAATTGGACTCACTGGTTAAAAGAAAAGTTTTTGGGCCTGTAGTCCAAATACCTGAAGGTGTAAAGCCAATAGGATATAAATAGGTATTTGTGAGAAAAAGAAATGAGAAAAATGAAATTGTGAGGTATAAAACAAGACTTGTAACTCAAGGATTTTCACAAAGGTCTGGATTTGATTATGATGAAATGTATTCACCTGTAGTGGATGCTATCACATTTAGATATCTTGTGAGTTTTACAGTACATGAAAAA
Organism: Coffea humblotiana; assembly: GCA_023065735.1. NCBI lineage: Eukaryota > Viridiplantae > Streptophyta > Magnoliopsida > Gentianales > Rubiaceae > Coffea > Coffea humblotiana. The sequence goes on along the minus strand of CM041208.1, from coordinate 24,445,321 downwards.
CTGGATATGCATCTAATAGACGTCGTTACTGCATATTTATATGGAAATCTTGAAAATGATATTTATATGAAAATTCCGAAGGATTCAACATGCCTGAAGCATGTAAATCAAATTCTAAAAATATTTATTCTATTAAATTACAAAGATTTTTGTATGAGGTCAAACAATCTGGACGTATGTGGTATAACCGCCTCAATGAATGTTTAACTAAAGATGGTTATACCAATGATCCAATATATTCCATGTGTTTTTATCAAGAAAAATGGATCAAATTTTGTGATAATTGCTGTATATGTTGATGATCTAAATTTGATTGGAACTCCTGAAGAGATTCAAAACAGTGTTGAATATTTGAAGAAAGAATTTGAGATCAAAGATTTTGGAAAGACAAAATTCTGTCTTGGTTTACAAATTGAGCATTTGGAAGGTGGAATTTTTGTCCACCAAACTGCTTATACCCGGAAGATATTAAAACGATTTTATATGAATAAGGCACATACATTAAGTACCCCAATGGTCGTCAGATCATTAGATCCTAATAAGGATTTTTTTAGACCACGAAAGGAAAATGAAGAGATACTTGGTCCTGAAATGCCATATTTCAGTGCAATTGGAGCACTGATGTATCTTGCTAATTGTACAAGACCTGATATATCATTTGCAGTAAATTTATTAGCAAGATTTAGTTCCTCACCTACAAGACGACATTGGAAATGGTATTAAACATATTTTTCACTATTTCCAAGGAACAATTGATCTTGGTTTATTTTATTCAAATAAATCTAAATCTGAATTGGTTGGTTATGCTGATACTGGGTATTTATCTGCCACGCATAAAGCAAGATCTCATACTAGTTATTTATTTACATATGGAAGTACAGCTATTTCTTGGCGATCTACAAAACAATCATTAGCTGCCACTTCATCGAATTATACTGAAATAATAGCAATTCATGAAACCAGTCGAGAATGTATTTGGTTAAAATCAATGACCCACTACATCCAGAAGAGTTGTGGGTTATCCTCTGAAAGAGAAAATCCTCCAACTATATTATACGAAGATAATGCAGCCTGTATAGCCCAATTGAAAGGAGTATATATTAAAGGAGATAGAACGAAACACATTTCACCAAAATTCTTTTTTACTCATGATTTGCAAAAGAATGGTGAAATTAATGTGCAACAAATCCGATCAGATAATAATTTGGCGGATTTATTTACCAAGACATTGCCAACTGCAACATTTGAGAAATTGGTGAAGAGTATTGGTATGCGACGATTAAAAGATCTCAAATGACATTTGCATCAGGGGGAGAAATTAATACACAGGAATAGTGTACTCTTTTTCCTTCACTAGGGTTTTTGTCCCAATGGGTTTTTCCCTAGTAAGGTTTTAATGAGACATATTCTTTGTATAAATGGATATCCGAGGGGGAGTGTTATGAAACAACTAAAAGTGTGGATGTCCCTTTGTATTTTCAAGAGGATTAATTCATGATTTATGACTACATTATGTATAGAAGTTACAATCCATAATTCTATTCATGTAGTGGAGAAACCGTTTCATAAGTTTCTCCATGTTCTTGTAGTAGTGGATGTTTAATAGGATTAATGTATCTTTAATCTTATAGTACCTATATATAGAGGTACATTGACACCCTTTGGAAGACTTTTGTACTAGTTGATATAATAAGAAAATCACTCTCCATTTCTTTCTACTTTCTCCAATATTCCACTTGATATTATAATAGTTTATTTTATTAGTTTTACAATAATGCATGTACGTATGAAGTGCTTTTCTTTTGAGGGAAGGGATTATAATACCATTAAATGTGGTTAAAGGTTTTAGGGTAGTTATCCCCCCACTCAAGATGCAAGCGCGATATACAACATAAGTGAATGAAAGAAAGAAAGAAAGAAAATAAACACATTATTCATCATTCAGACGATCGTGTGTGTGAAAAAATGCAAAAACCCTAAAAAGGAGGAAAAAGGATAAGGAAAAAGATGCAATCTAAACCTCCAAATGTGATATATAAAAAGGTTAAGAAAAAGAAAAGATGTGATTAAATCAAATGCTCGGACCCTCTAGTGTCCCCAGTGGAGTCGCCACCTGTCGCGCCCCATTTTTAAATGAAAAATAATAAAATTACGGGTTTTATAAAAAAAATGAATTTTAATTAATTTGAATGAAAATGAGTTTTTGATTTTTAGAGAATAAATAAAGAAAATGGATCTAAAATGAGACTTAAAAATGCGACGATTTTAACCCAAAATAATAGTTTAGAAAGGGTTTTTAATAATAAAAAATAGGAGTCACCACTTGGTATTGAGTTAAGGTGTACCAAGTCATCTAAAATGAATTTTTAAAGAAAAAGTAGAAAAAAAATCCTTTTTAAACGATTCCAAATCTGCGAAAATTAAGAGAAAAGGGGTCGAGAATCACATTTGAAGAAAGGGAAGGCAAGAATAAAATCCAAAGTACCCTTTCAACCTAACCAAAACTACTTGCGTGATTTAGTCAAAATTTTCTTATTTTTAACTTAAAAATTTATCACATTTGGATGTCACTATATGAATGCAAAATCTAGACCTAATGGTTATCGGAATGGTCAATATGACTCTTCGAATTTTAATTGGTGCAAATCGCATTAATTGCGACGCCTAAAAGTGATTATTTGAAGAGGTCACGATTGTGTAAGATATGAGATTCGAAGGAAAATAAAAGAAAATAAAATAAAATAATGATATACGAATATACATGACCTAAAGGGATGCATCATAACAGTTGTGGGGGGAACTATGATTCGTGAATAAATTTTCCCTTTAATAGAGGGAATACGAGCGTGCTAAGACTAGAGAGCCATACTCGTCTATATCCCATATTCGAGGGGTATTTCCTATCTAGTTAAGCAAATGACCTAATCTAGTTCTAATTTTCTTAAATGAAATACAAGTCTAATGTCATGTCTTATACATAGGGATAAGGGATATCTTTATATATAGGGGAAATATGGGATAAGAGATGTACATATAAGAGAAATTTTACACAAAAAATGATAAAACCCTAAAAAGTGGAAAATATGTATGAAAATGTAGTGATTTGTCATACAAACACGATCTAGAGCGTGAATGATCCCTAAAAGTCTAGCATTGGACTAACCCATGTCTATAAGTTCCCACTAGCATTGGACTAGTGAGAAATAGAAAAGGAGGACCACAACTAGAGTTGAACTAGTATGGAATCGGAAAAAAGAGCCCACAACCAATGTTGGACTAGTGTGGTGACGTCATGCATTTATTACAATCAAATGAATCATGTAAAACATGATAAAGCAAATAAACACATAAATCACATATAGCACATAGCACATAAGTATGATATATAGATGCAAGACCCTAAGAAAGCGAGTAACATGTAATACACAAGCATGCAAAACACACAAAGTAAATAAAAGCGAATAAAGCGCTAACTATTACATTTGGGACTCTAACTACAATCTAAAAGGGTACTAAATAAAATAAATAATAAAATAAATATCTAACTATTACATCTTGGCATTCAAATGCCTCCCAAATAACTGAAAATTAAATTAAATAAATATACAAAATTAAAATAAATAAAGTGAATAAAGAAATAAATGAAATAATAAAACATTCAAAAAAGCATACAATTTCACACATAAAGTCACATAGTAGCACATAGGATCAAGTAAAATCAAAATAAAGGAGTAGAGTGTACTTTCCTTGAATTGATGACCTAATGAAATGGAATTTTTCCTTATTTACCCTCTAAAACAAAGAAAAAGGTCAATGCATCACTTTAATTAACAAATAATCATACAAGATGGAAATAAACATGAAATTGAATCAATCAAATCATTCAAATAAAAATAAACAACCCATATTTAATAAATTAACACAAACAATGACCCAATTGAAACAATTAAAGAAGTTTGAAGGGTCAAATTATTATTATTGCAAATATTAGGGATCTAAATTAAAATAAATTAAAATTAATAGTTTAAGATGAAACCCACCAAAACAAAACTAAAATTCACAAAAAATAAATGAAAAACCATTCGTTACAATTAAACAACAAAATACCCAAAATTTCATTAAAAAATCCAAATCAAAATCATAAATCTCTCAAAAACTATTAAACCTTAAAATTCATCCTAAAATTTACAAATAATCTACTTAAAAATCATATTAAATCATATCAAAGAAGATTAACATTTTAAAGGGATAAAATTGATTAGATTTTCCAATTTTCTGGGCCATAGTAGCACTAGATGAAAATTAGAGGGTTAAAGTGTAATGTTTTAGAAATTCCCATGCAAAGCTTCGAAGGCTTTCTTCCTCGCTACAACGTTTTGGAAATGTTTTAAAACCCGGACCGTCAATTGAACCGGTGAAATAAAATGGTCAAGGTTCAACCGATCGGATCGGTTCAACCCCGGTTCAATGAATTTTTTAAAAAATAATTTATATAAATATATATATGCACAAAATGAGACATGCAATAGACTAATTTAAAACTTTATATGATGAAAAGTTTACTATTTTTGAATAACTTAGATTTTCAAAAATAAATTTTTTAAATTATAAGTTAAAAAAATAAATTTATTTTCAATTTCAATTATATCTACCAAAAAAATCTTAAATCCAACCCAAAAATATCACAATATTTTGAAATTATACAAAATTCAAGTCTATGAGAATTTGACACTGTGAACTTAAATTTTAATTTATGTCTTTGGGATTTAGAGATTGCAATTTAAAAAAAAAAAGTTTGGAGTTCGAAGGAAGTCAAGAGAATCGAAAATAGAAATGCAAACTTGATAAGAAACAAAAAAAGAGATAAAAGTGAGTGGTTGTAGCATTAAATAATTTGGGTTAAACAAAAATAATTCTTTTTTAACTTTTTTCAATTTAATGGACAAAAACAAAATTAAAAAGATGAAAGAAAACATCAATAAATTAAAACTAAAGAGGTTTGATTAAAAAGGGGGTGACAAAAAAAAGATGGGAGAGAGAGTGTGTGTGTGTGTTGAAGATTAAAAAGAAAGAGTCATGAAAGAATGAGATTTTGTAAGAAAATGGAAAAAAGAAATATGAATGTTTATTATATATATATTTAAGTTATAAAAAAAACGAATAAGATGTGATGGTGCAATGGTTACTACATTGGTCTTATATTACAAAGGTCTTGAGTTCGAATCTTGATAAAAGCATTTTGCAAAACTTAAAAAAAAAAAAAAAGAGAGGAAACTTGAAAACCGGTTCGATCCGGTTCACCGGTTTTCACGGTTTTGGCCGGGATTGACCGGTTTTCTGACAAAGTCAACATCCACATAGAACCGGACTGGTGCCATGGTCGGTTGAAAAAAAAGAGGGGAAACTTAAAAACCGATTCGATCCGGTTCACCGGTTTTCACGGTTTTGGCCGGGTTTGACCGGTTTTCTGACAAAGTCAACATCCACATAGAACCGGACCAGTGCCATGGTCGGTTCGCGGTTCAACCGGTCAAACCGGCCGGTCCGGTCTGGTTTTCAAAACACTGCTTGCGCAGCCTCAATTGCAATGCATGCCGCCCAAATCTAGCCAACTTCAATTCCCAAGTACTACCACTAGGCTCCATTCCCAACCCCACCAACGCTTTCCATCTCTCCAACCAAAGAATAATTTGAATAGTGTGTTTGGATAGAGGATTATTTGAAATATTATTTGAAATAATTACTGTAACACTTTTTGTGAATTAGAAAATGTGTTTATGATGCAAGCAAAATATTATTTGAAATAAATTTGCAATCCAAACACACAATATATATTTAAGGGTTAATCACAATTAATCCCCTTAAAGTATACCTCATTTTGCATTATACCTCTTAACCTTTTTTTTGCCTCACTTTATCCCCCATTGGACAAAATTATTCCTCTATTATTCTAAACTCTTATTTTTCGCTTTTATTTTTTCCTTTCCCCTAGTGTGCTCTTTTATTTTCTTTGTTTTTTTCTTCTTTCTTTAATTCTTCATCTTTTCCACAAAAATCTTCATTTTAATGATTGAAATTAAAAAAGAAGAATTGCAGAGATCTATCTTCTCCTTAAATGATTAAAAAAATTCAAATAACTTTCCTAAACAATTTTTTTAGCCTTTCAATTCTTTTAATTTTGATTTTTCCTCTATCCTTTCTAGTTTCTCATTTTATTCTCAAGAAAATATCATAAGATGAAATTGTGACCTGATTAATAATCATCAATTGAAATTTGTGACACGTGGTATCATACAAAAAATCAAAATTAGTTTTTGATGCCTTTTAAACCTTCACCCAAAATGCGATAACAAATTCAAAATAAAAATTTCCGTTGAGATGGAGTTTTCTATTGGGAAGGATGAAAGAGAGAAGAAAGAGAAAAAGAAATAAAAGAGAGGAAAAAAGATAAATGAAAAGTCAAAATAATGGAAGGGTAATTTTGTCCTATATGGGATTGAGTGAGCAAAATTAAAGGTTAGGGAGTAAAGTAAAAAATGAGGTATACCTTAAGGGATTAATTGTAATTAATCGAAATATTTAAAGATAAAACTTCCGGAACAGGTGAAAAGAACCGTTTACATAAGGCTACGAAGGATTTGCATTCATACATGATGGTACAACGTTGTACTCTTCCTCAATTAATTCGTCCCAAAATGACGGATAGATATAAACTTCTGGGGAGGGATACAGTCTATTTTAACAATATCCCGAAAGGATCTTCTTCATCTTATATTCGTCCGTATAAGCGTTATTTTAATTTTTTGTATCGTGGAACCAAGTCTAATTATATAATAGTTAGTTTTTCCGATGGTTCGGAGAAAGTTAGTGGTGACTACGATAATTGCAAAACAAATGCAATTATCATTTTCATTTTATGGGAGCCAGTAAACAAATGTACTTTGCATTTCAATATTAATCAAAGGCTGAAATATTATCATTATCTGGTACTGTTCATTTTATATAAAATTTATTATATTAAATATTCGTACTCTAATTGAATTATGTACTGCAATTGCTGAAATTATGTATTTATTAATAATGCAAAATAATAATTAGTACATTAACATGGCCTAATGGGCCTAACATAGAGTTCATTTGAGTATGAACTTTTCTATATTACTATTGCTAGGTTGTGCTTTTATTGCTTGCACAACTGTATCAATAAGCTGGCCCATTTGCTCAGGTCTGACGGTTAGATTTGTTGCCCAGAACTCTCTTGACTTACTTCGCTTGCTGATGGACTTGGATCTTCTTCATTTTGTCTTATTGCTTTGAAATCTGATATGGAATTTCTGGCACCAAATTCTGATGCAGCATACCCAATTCCAGATTATGTAATATTATGGTATCGTTGTGATGTTGTTCTTGTAGAAGTTGTTCGGCATAGTGCTCTTGTTGGTTCAATTGGTCTGCAATGCCCTACATCGACCCTGTCCGCTAGTAAATGTGAAGATAATATTTTCATTGTTGGAACCCTGATTTCAACACCTGTTGGAAATGTTGAGGAGCAGAATTTGAGATATCCCTTTATCTTGCTGAAATAGGTATTCGATTTGAGGTTGCTCTCTTCTAGATGATATGTTGCTCTCCATGGACATGACTTTTCAAGTGAGGATGCGTATGACGATCCAAAATATGTTTGCTCTACTGGATATGTTACTGAAAATGTAAATTCTGCCTACCTGCTGTTATTTTCAATCAGTCTATCATCGTATATGACGATACGAACATTTCCAATTGAGTTTGTAGGACATTGAGGAGTGCATTTAATGATGCATCTGTCTATCATGAGAGATCTTTTTCTCACATGGTTCATTATTTGCTTACCTATACTTGGCATCTCCAGTTGGATTGATATTGGCTCTGATGTCGCTCTTGTTTCAATCATTCCGGTTGATATATTTTCCACCGTTGATGATTGAGCATGGTATGCCATCTATTGTTGATGAAATATAATAAATAAGAGATGAGATGTGTCGCTTTCATTTTACTATCCTCTATTTATAGAGGTTGTATATTGGGAAATTATTAAAATAATATAATATTTCTAAAAAAGAGAATTACATTTGCACCCCAATTGAATCCATTATTTATAATGTGCCCGCAGGGCACTCTTGCAATTAATTGTAATGGCATATTCGTGAATACTAGCAGGTAACCGGAACCAGTGAACCGTGGCACTTCAAAACCCTGATATTGTTATTTCTTGGTGTCACTTATCCTGTAGCAATATCAATGGCTGAAATTCTATTTCACCGGATGTATAGGTGACGTGGCATAGATTGCAGCCCTCTATATATAAGATTCCTATAGAGGGCTGTGGGCTCCTCATGTCGGATGCTGACGTGGCGTGCTGTTATTGGTCTATTCGGGCACATTTTCCTGTAGTTTCTACAGAAAAATTCACTGTTCCGCGGTGGCCATGGCGTCACTTTCACTATAGAAACTACAGTACCAGTCACCAGGTCACTGTACATAACTAAATTGGTGACCGGCTTACCGGGTCACCTGTACTTGATCTACTGTTTGGCACTGTGTATCATGTGACTTTTGCGTGACCCGGATGGTGTAGTGGACTCTGAGTCCCACGTGTAATGATGAAACCACGTGGTATTTTTGGCTGTCCCTTTATTTTGAATGGCTTTACTATTCATGTCAAACATAATAATTATTTTTCTTTGTAATGGGCCCTACATGCATTATTGCAATTGGGTTATATTTGTACCATCAATTGCGGTGTATTTTCATTGAAGGTTGCATTGAAGGTTGCATTTATCATTTGATTTGAAGATGGTTCGACCTAAGCGTGCGTATACCGGGGATTTCACTGCACGTCCTTTTGTGAGGCGTAGATTGCATTATTCAGGTCCATCATCGAATATTAAGGCTGTTTCCAAGTGACGGTATTTTCGGAAGAGGAGATTCTACAATTGGTGGAATCCATTCCCGGAGACTGGTTCAACTGATGCTGTGTTCGGCAGTAAATGTGAAGGCCTCAGTGAAGAAGTTTTCTTCCAAGCAGAGTACGTGCGATCTCCTTCCCCTGGTTCTTCTACTAGTCAGAGGCACGGACACAAGATCAAATTGGCATCTCTGCATTTATCGGGGATTATGTGTGTCAAGGCATTTACTGGTGAAATGGTTGAGGGTGGTGGATTTGTTGGAACCTGTTCAATATATGTCGTTCTGGACAAGGAACCAAGCATGGTTAACAAGCCTTGTTTTGAGGGTATATTTAATTACGCAAGTATTACCGGAAGTTCTTATAATTCCGTTGCTAGGGTTTTAAGTCGTCCTGAAATGACGGATAGATATAAACTTTTGGGAAGGGATACGGTCTATTTTAACAATATCCCGGAAAGATCTTCTTCATCTTGTATTCGTCCGTATAAGCGTTATTTTAATTTTTTGTATCGTGAAACCAAGTCTAATTATGTAATAGTTAGTTTTTCCGATGGTTCGAAGAAAGTTAGTGGTGACTACGATAATTGTAAAACGAATGCAATTATCATTTTTATTTTATGGGAGCCTGTAAACAAATATACTTTGCATTTCAATATTAATCAAAGACTGAAATATTATCATTATCTGGTATTGTTCATTTTATGTGAAATTTATTATATTAAATATCCGTACTCTAATTGAATTATGTACTGTAATTGCTAAAATATGTATTTATTGATAATGTAAAAAAATAATTAGTACATTAACATGACCTAATGGGCCTAACATAGAGTTCATTTGAATTTGGGCTTTTCTATATTACTATTGCTAGGTTGAGCTTTTATTGCTTGCACAACTATATCAATAAGTTGGCCCATTTGCTCAGGCCTGATGGTTAGATTTGTTGGTCCAAAACTCCCTTGACTTACTTCGCTTGCTGATGGACCTGGATCTTCTTCATTTTGTCTTATTGCTCTGAAATCTGATATGAAATTTCTGGCACCCAATTCTGATGCAGTATACCCAATTCCAGATTGTATAATATTATGATATCGTTGTGATGTTGTTCTTATAGAAGTTGTTCGGCATAGAGCTCTTATTGGTTCAGTTGGTCTGCAATGCCATACATCGACCCTGTTCGCTGGTAAATGTGAAGATAATATTTTCATTGTTGGAGCCATGATTTCAACACCTGTTGGAAATGTTGAGGAGCAGAATTTGAGATATCCCTTTATCTTGTTGAAATAGGTATTGGATTTGAGGTTGCTCTCTTCTAGATGATATGTTGCTCTCCATGGACATGACTTTTCAAGTGAGAATGCATATGATGATCCAAAATATGTTTGCTCTACTGGATATGTTACTGGAAATGTAAATTCTGCTTGTCTGCTGTTATCTTCAATCAGTATATCATCATATATGACGATACGAACGTTTCCAGTTGAGTTTGGAGGACATTGAGGAGTGTATTTAATGATGCATCTATCTATCATGAGAGATCTCTTTCTCATATGGTTCATTAGTTGCTTACCTAAACATGGCATCTCCAGTTGGATTGATATTGGCTCTGATGTCGCTCTTGTTTCAATTATTCCGATTGATACATCTTCCACCGTTGATGATTGAGCATGGTATGCCTTCTATTGTTGATGAAATATAATAAATAAGAGATGAGATGTGTCGCTTTCATTTTACTATCCTCTATTTATAGAGGTTGTATATTGGGAAATTATTAAAATAATATAATATTTCTAAAAAAGAGAATTACATTTGCACCCCAATTGAATCCATTATTTATAATGTGCCCGCAGGGCACTCTTGCAATTAATTGTAATGGCATATTCGTGAATACTAGCAGGTAACCGGAACCAGTGAACCGTGGCACTTCAAAACCCTGATATTGTTATTTCTTGGTGTCACTTATCCTGTAGCAATATCAATGGCTGAAATTCTATTTCACCGGATGTATAGGTGACGTGACATAGATCACAGCCCTCTATATATAAGATTCCTATAGAGGGCTGTGGGCTCCTCATGTCGGATGCTGACATGGCGTGCTGTTATTGGTCTATTCGGGCACATTTTCCTGTAGTTTCTACAGAAAAAATTCACTGTTCCGCGGTGGCCATGGCGTCACTTTCACTATAGAAACTACAGTACCAGTCACTAGGTCACTGTACATAACTAAATTGGTGACCGGCTTACCGGGTCACCTGTACTTGATCTACTGTTTGGCACTGTGTATCATGTGACTTTTGCGTGACCCGGATGGTGTAGTAGACTCTGAGTCCCACGTGTAATGATGAAACCGCGTGGTATTTTTGGCGGTCCCTTTATTTTGAATGGCTTTACTGTTCATGTCAAACATAATTATTATTTTTCTTTGTAATGGGCCCTACATGCATTATTGCAATTGGGTTATATTTGTACCATCAATTGCGGTGTATTTTCATTGAAGGTTGCATTTATCATTTGATTTGAAGATGGTTCGACCTAAGCGTGCGTATACCGGGGATTTCACTGCACGTCCTTTTGTGAGGCGTAGACTGCATTATTTAGGTGCACCGTCGAATATTAGGGTTGTTTCCAAGCGACGGTATTTTCGGAAGAGGAGATTCTACAATTGGTGGAATCCATTCCCGGAGACTGGTTCAACTGATGCTGTGTTCGGCAGTAAATGTGAAGGCCTCAGTGAAGAAGTTTTCTTCCAAGCAGAGTACGTGCGATCTCCTTCCCCTGGTTCTTCTACTAGTCAGAGGCACGGACACAAGATCAAATTGGCATCTCTGCATTTATCGGGGATTATGTGTGTTAAGGCATTTACTGGTGAAATGGTTGAGGGTGGTGGATTTGTTGGAACCTGTTCACTATATGTCGTTCTGGACAAGGAACCAAGCATGGTTAACCAGCCTTGTTTTGAGGGTATATTTAATTACGCAAGTATTGCCGGAAGTTCTTATAATTCCGTTGTTGGGGTTTTAATTCGTCCTGAAATGACGGATAGATATAAACTTCTGGGGAGGGATACAGTCCGTTTAACAATATCTCGGAAGGATATTCTTCATCTTGTATTCGTCCGTATAAGCGTTATTTTAAATTTTTGTATGGTGGAAGCAAGTCTAATTATGTAATAGTTAGTTTTTCCGATGGTTCGGAGAAAGTTAGTGGTGACTACGATAATTGCAAACAAGTGCAATTATCATTTTTATTTTATGGGAGCCTGTAAACAAATGTACTTTGCATTTCAATATTAATCAAAGGCTGAAATATTATCATTATCTGGTATTGTTCATTTTATGTAAAATTTATTATATTAAATATCCGTACTCTAATTGAATTATGTACTGTAATTGCTGAAAATATGTATTTATTAATAATGCAAAATAATAATTAGTACATTAACATGGTCTAATGGATCTAACATAGAGTTCATTTGAATCTGACCTTTTCTATATTACTATTGCTAAGTTGTGCTTTTATTGCTTGCACAACTGCATCAATAAGCTGGCACATTTTCTCAGGCCTGTCGGTTAGATTGTTGGCCCAGAACTCCCTTGACTTACTTCGCTTGCTGATGGGCCTGGATCTTCTTCGTTTTGTCTTATTGCTCTGAAATCTGATGTGAAATTTCTGGCACCCAATTCTAATGCAGCATACCCAATTCCAGATTGTATAATATTATGATATCGTTGTGATGTTGTTCTTATAGAAGTTGTTCGGCATAGAGCTCTTGTTGGTTCAGTTGGTCTGCAATGCCATACATCGATCCTGTCTGCTGGTAAATGTGAAGATAATATTTTAATTGTTGGAGCCCTAATTTCAACACCTATTGGAAATGTTGAGGAGCAGAATTTGAGATATCCCTTTATCTTGCTGAAATAGGTATTGGATTTGAGGTTGCTCTCTTCTTGATGATATGTTGCTCGCCATGGACATGACTTTTCAAGTGAGGATACGTATGATGATCCAAAATATGTTAGCTCTACTGGATATGTTACTGGAAATGTAAATTCTGCCTACCTGTTATGATCTTCAATCATTCTATCATCGTATATGACGATACGAACATTTCCAGTTGAGTTTGGAGGACATTGAGGAGTGTATTTAATGATGCATCTATCTATCATGAGAGATCTCTTTCTCACATGGTTCATTATTTGCTTACCTAAAGTTGGCATCTCCAGTTGGATTGATGTTGGCTCTAATGTCGCTCTTGTTTCAATTATTCCGGTTGATACATCTTCCACCATTGATGATTGAGCATGGTATGCCATCTATTGTTGATGAAATATAATAAATAAGAGATGAAATGTGTCGCTTTCATTTTACTATCCTTTATTTATAGAGATTGTATATTGGAAAATTATTACAATAATATAATATTTCTAAAAAAGAGAATTACATTTGCACCCCTATTGAATCCATTATTGATAATGTGCCCGCAGGGCACTCTCGTAATTAGTTGTAATGGCATATTCGTGAATACTAGCAGATAACCGGAACCAGTGAACAGTGGCACTTCAAAACCCTGATATTGTTATTTCTTGGTGTCACTTATCCTGTAGCAATATCAATGCCTGAAATTCTATTTCACCGGATGTATAGGTGACGTGGCATAGATCGCAGCCCTCTATATATAAGATTCCTATAGAGGGCTGTGGGCCCCTCATGTCGGATGCTGACGTGGCGTGTTGTTATTGGTCTATTCTTGCACTTTGTCCTGTAGTTCTCATAGAAAAAATTCACTATTCCGCGGTGGCCATGGTGTCACTTTCACTGTAGTTTGGAAATAATCAAGGCACCAATTTAATTATAAGATAAATGGAAATAATCATGAAATCTATCAATTAAAGCACTTGAATGAAATACAATTAACAATTAAAAAAGAAAAGTAACTTATATTTAAGAAATCAAACCTGCCAGGGACCTAATTGAAAAAATAAGAAAATTTTGAGGGCCACATTATAATTATTACAAAATATAGGGGCCAAAATTAAAGAAAAATAAAGTTTGTAGACCTATTTGCAATTAAATTAGGGTCCTAGTTGAAAACAAACTAAAGTTTTTGTGACCACAGTAAAATAACTTGAAAATCTATGGACTGATTTGCAATTGTCGTCACCAGATCACTTAATGAATTGGGCCATTGGGCCATTTTTCTTACTTCTTTAGGCCGAAACCTCCTAAACCTAATCGAAAGTCCAAGGCAAAAGGAGCGGGTCAGTCCATCATTTTCACCAATCAAGCCCAACCAAAGAGAGTGGTTTTCACCCTCTCAAACCCAACCAAAGAGAGTGGTTTTCACCCTCTCAAACCCATCCGAAAAACCCAGAAAAATAACCAAGACCCATCAGCCAAACACAACCAAATAATCCTCAACCAACTCTCAACTTATTTTATTAAAACCCACAAGATAAAAAAAACAACTAAAAATTATCAAACCTGTTATGAAACAACTAAAAGTGTGGATGTCTCTTTGTATTTTCAAGAGAATTAATTCATGATTTATGACTACATTATGTATAGAAGTTACAATCCATAATTCTATTCATGTAGTGGAGAAACCGTTTCATAAGTTTTTTCATATTCTTGTAATACTGGGTGTTTAATAGAATTAATGTACCTTTAATCTTGTAGTACCTATATATAGAGGTACATTGACATCCTTTGGGACGATCTTTGGGATTGGTTGGAATATAAGAATATCATTCTCCCTTTCTCTACTTCCTTCTCTAATATCTCTATTCATGCTATAGTAATTTATTAGTTTTACAACACGTTATCAGTACGAAATCTCTACTTTTGAGCAAAAGGTGAAAACGGAGGCTCTACCTTGAACAAAGGTGAAGCACAAGATTTTGTCGAAATTCTGCCCATATTTCTTCAAGAAAATTCTGAGGTAAATTTCTAACTCAAAACTTATTTCAATTTCTTATGGCTAATCTTACAAAACAAGAGTTCGTACCTCTTGATATTTCTGAAAAAAATTATTTATCATGGGTATTAGATGTTGAAATTCATCTTGAGGCAATGGGTCTTGGTAATACTATTGTGGAAAAAAATGAATCCTCAAAATCAAGACCGTGCCAAAGTTATGATTTTCCTTCGTCATCATTTATTTCCTTCGTCATCATTTAGACGAAAGATTAAAAATAGAGTATCTTACTGTCAAAGATCCTCTTGTCTTTTGGCAAGATTTGAAGGAAAGATTTCGACCTTCTGAAGTTGGTCGTTCTTCCAAAAACCTGATATGATTGACTTCACTTACGGCTGCAAGATTTTAAATCTGTCAACGAATATAATTCAGCCATGTTCAGAATCACTTCTCAATTATCATTATGTAACGAAAAAATCACTGATGAAGATATGTTAGAGAAGACATTTTCTACTTTTCATGTCTCTAACATGCTCCTGAAGCAGCAATATCGAGAGAAGAGATTTAAAAAATATTTTGAACTTATTGCATGTCTTCTTTTGGCTGAGCAAAATAATGAATTATCGTTGAAAAATCATGAGTCCCGACCAATTGGTGCAAATCCATTTCCTAAAGCGAATGCGACTCAATTTCAAAATTCTGATCGAGATCGTGGATGTGGCCGTAGAGGTGGCCATGGAGGAGACCGTGGCCGTAGACGTGATCGTAGTAGATTTGTGCCTCGTGAAAATTATAACCGTGGCAAACAACAAAATATTTTTTAAAAGAGGGAAAATAACTACGATCAAAAAAATGGAGAAAAGAAAGTTTATGAAAAAAATACTACCGGTGTGTTATGGAAGGTTATTGGTCCCGTACCTGTCGTACGGTTGAGCATCTTGTTGACCTCTATCAAACATCATTGAAAAAGAAAGATAAAGGTGTTGAGACAAATTTCATTGATCAAAAGAATGATAATGATGATGGTGATGATGCTGATATGACACACCTCGATGTAACTGATTTTTTTGACCATCCTGAAGATGTCAACAAATATCCCATGATTATTTAGATTTTTTTATAATACTTTATATCTTTCATGTAATTTCCTTTTCATTGAATATTTATTTTTGCATCTTTATTAATATTTATTTTTGTTTGAAATTTTCTTTCTGAAGAAGAAATAGATGCTAAATATTTGAGATTAAATAATGGTGATGATGACATTTATCTCATTGATAGTGCTACTACGCACACCATATTGAAAAATAAAAAATATTTTTCTTGTTTAAAAATGGGAGAGACAAATGTTAATACTATTAGTGGTAGTGCAAAATTGATTGAAGGCTCCGGAAGAGCCACTCTATTTCTCCCTGAAACGACTAAAATTGTTGTAAATAATGCACTACTTTCTCCCAAATCTCGAAGAAATTTATTGAGTTTTAAAGATATCCGCGAAAATGGATATCATATTGAGACAATGACTGAAACAAATAGTGAATTTTTATTAATCACAAGTATCATTTCTGGGCAAAAATGCGTAGTAGAAAGATTATCTTCTTTTTTTCTGGCTTATATTATGCACAAATTAGTGCAATTGAAATTCATCATCTAGTAGACTAGAAGTCTAATTATCCCAATGATTTTATGATTTGGCATGATCATCTCGAACATCCCAGTTCTATAATGATGAGACGAATAATTGAGAATTCACATAGCCATTCATTGAAAAAATCAAAAAGTATTAAAAGCCAATGAATTCTCTTGCGTTACTTGCTCTCAAGGAAAATTAATTATTAGACTGTCACAAACCAAAGTTGGGACTGAATCCCCTACAATTCTAGAACGAATTAATGGTGATATATGTGGGCCTGTAGATCCACCATGTAGACCATTTCGATATTTTATAGTGCTAATTGATGCATCAACTAGATGGTCACATGTATGTTTATTATCTACTCACAACCTAGCGTTTGCGAGATTGCTTGCTCAAATAATTAAATTACGAGCACAATTTTTAAATTATCCAATAAAGAAAATTCGTCTAGATAATGCTGGTGAATATTCGTCACATACTTTTGACGATTATTGTATGTCCATTGAAATAACTGTTGAACATCCTGTAACTTATGTTCACACACAAAATGGTCTAATCGAATCACTTATTAAACGGCTACAATTAATTGCTAGACCATTGCTGATAAGGTCTAAACTTTCTTCATCTGTTTGGGGACATGCTATATTACATGCAGCAACACTTGTGAGAATTAGGCCGACAAGTTATCATACTTATTTTTCCCTACAATTAACTTTTAGTTATGAGCCCAATATTTCTCATTTACGAATATTTTGGTGTACAGTATATGTCCCAATTACACCGCCCCAATGTAGTAAATTGGGCCCCCAAAGAAGATTGGAGATATATGTCGGATATGAATCACCTTCAATCATTAAATATATAGAACCATTAACAGGTGATTTATTTACTGCCAGATTCTGGCTGTGTTTATGAGCCTTTTATAGCTACAAAATCCACCCATAACCTAGAACTAAGAAAGGAGATCGAATCTGCATTTTTTTTTGCCAACTTTTGAGCCATTGGATTGGCTTTAAACCTAGAAGATTCTTGATGATTCATCCTGATGAAGTGTCCTCTTGTACTAAAGGGCTGGAAAGGAAGGAAAAATGCAAAAGAAAACGAGTAAAAATTGGACAAATGGCCGCTGCAATCTGAGACTTGTTCCTGGCTTCTGTACGAAACCAGGAAGATGCGAGTGAGGCATCCTCCCTTTTTTTTATTTGATTTTTTTCTTTTCTTTTCTTTCTTTTCTGATTTTCTAAAAATGATTTTTTTTTCTCAAGAAATAGAAAATGAAACAAAATAAATTAAAATAAATAAAATTTAACTAAAATGAACAAAAATAGGAATAAAATGAAGAAAAATAAGAAAAATAAAATGGTGAAATTTTGGTGTCTACAAAGAGAATAATAGTAGAAAAAATATCATGCAAATGAAAGTAACCTAAAAGTAAGAAAAAATGCGTGAGATGCAGTAAATGTCACACAATGTATGAATTTAGCACGAAAACAGCCTAAAGAGTCTAGCATTGGACTAGTCCATCTCTATAAGTCCTTACTAGTGTTGGACTAATGAGAAATCGGAAAAGAAAAATCACAACTAGTGTTGGACTAGTGTGGTAACGCCATGCATTTATTATAAATAAATAAAGCATATAAATCATAATTAAAACAAATAAATACATAAACACATAACACATAGGCATAATATCCAGATGCAAAAACCCTAAAGAAAGCGAATAAAACATATAAGTACATAAACACACAAGCATGCAAGCAAATAAAAACTAACTATTACATTGGGGGCCCTAACTACAATCTGGATGAGGAATTTTTGAAAATAATAAATCTATCTATTACATTTATTTTGATAATTACAATTTTGGCAAAAATAAAATATATCCATTACATAATCTAACTAAATACATTTCTTGGGCACCTATCTATTGTAATTTGGAATTTAAATACCTCCCAACTAATCATCAAAAATTAAATAAAATAATTTAAAACTTAAAAAGAATAAAATAAGGGAATAAAAGAAAAAACACTTAAAAACATGCAATCACACATAAAAAAACACATAGGCGCACTTAAAAGAACTTAAAGTAATAATAGAAGGTAACTCCTTGAAATAGTGGTTATGAGGTAGAATTTGCCCTATTTATATTTCAAAATCAACAAAATAGTCAAGACATCAACTTAATTAACAATTTAAAAGAAAATGCAAACATATAGCAAATTCACTTTATTATTTCCAAAAAATATGAATAAACATAAAATTTCCAAATTTTACTAATTAAATGCATTTAAATGAAACATGAGAAGCAATTAAAGAAGATAAACAATCATACTTAAGAAATCAAAACCATTAGTGACCCAATTGTAAAAATTAAAAAGTTTTTAGGGTCAAATTATAATTTTTAAAAATATTAGGGGGTCAATAATAAAGAAAAATAAAGCTTAGGGACCAAGATGCAAATAAATTAAGAACTTAATTTAAAAAATACAAAATTTTAGGGCTACAGTGAAATTACTTAAAAGACCAGGGACTATTGCAAAATCATTTTCTGATTTCCCAGACAAAAACGACATTGGGCCATTTTTTGCCCTTTCTTTTGTTTTGTCTTGGGCTAAACCTCCATAGCCCAACGAATAATAAAGGAAAGTACCCATACAAAACAGAAACCTAGACCCCATCTTTTCACTATTGTCCAATCAACAAAAGAAACTGGGTTTCAGCCTCCAAGCCGATTCATAAGTCCAAGTAAAAGATCAACAACAGCCCATTTCATTGAGGAAAAACAGAATCCAACAACAAATATACACATTTGAAAGAAGAGACAAACAAAAAGCAAAAGAAAGAGCAAGGAAACTCATTTTCCGGTGGAAGCAAGAACGGACGGCCGGAATCTGGAAATTTTCCGGCCGTTTCTCGCCAAAAACATTCCTCCAAGGGCATTTGGAGGCAAGTTTTATTTTGATGTAAATTTGAATTTGTCAACTTATACAACTAAGTTTAGGAGATGCATATCATTAACATTTGAAAATTTATGATTAAATCAAAACCCTACTAATTTACAAAAAATGTAGTAATAATTAAATAAATCGATTTAAATAGGATACAAAAACTTCAACTTGACAGGTCCCAAATCCGTTCTGCATAGGCCTTGAGGTTTTATTTCGCTTTCTTCCGTGTAATCTTTCATGACAAAGTTTTTTCAAAAGAGAAATTCTTTTCCTTGTAATATGATCGCAATTATATGATTCAAGCATATAACAATCTTTTGATGGATCATAAGGCAATTAATGATGCTCAAAACTAGAGATCTCAACTTTACACAACCAAAATGCTCGGTTGTGTAAAGTTGTACAAGTTGCATTTTACTGTTTGGGAATTTTATACGTATAATATTGATTTTGCCATTTTTCGTGTTTAGCAAAAATGAATTCTAAATTGGAAAAGATTTTCAGTCCTGTTAAGTCTTATGAAAAGAGCACATGGTACATCTCTGTCGATCCTATTTATTATCATATAAGCAAACTAAAAGGTGTAACAGAACTACTAGAACATATAATTTTTCTTCTTCTTGAGCTAAATTATTCTCTGAAATTGCTAACAAGCAAAGCCCTTTTTTCAGGTGTTATGAGCTGCAATAGCTGCTACACACACATTTTCGGGTATCAAACATTCTAATTTTGGCTCCTTTGTTTCTTTTTCTTTTTCATCTGTTCTTGTCCTCTAATAATTCCTAAAGGTAAACCATTCTTCTAGATTAGATTATATCGTGTATTCCCAACATAAACATAGAGAAAATTCCAAAATGCTGATGAATTTTAAAAAATTTCCGCAATGGGGCATTTTGAGTGTAGAATTCCATCAAGGGGTCTTTGCATTCAGTAAATGCAAACTCACCCAATTCACATTTGTTTAATGCAAAGTCTCTTTAAATTTCCAATCTGCAAAATGAAAATAAAAATAAAAACACACACACACACACAGGCTAAACTTGCATTTGTCAAATGCAAGGTCACTGGCACCTCACATTTGTCAATACAAAAGATATAAACAATTGATGCTCCATCTTTTTTTATTGGTTTATTAAAATTTAAATTACCAAACTAAGGAAAAACAGAAAGCTTTAGGATGCAATAGCTAGCATTAAGCAAATTGAGCAAAAATAAATGCATTGTACTCAAAATTTATAACCTTTAACTAATTTTGGAGTTCGATGACGATTTCGTCTAATGATCAATCTGAGTTCATCTAACCACATCTTAGTTTCCATCCAACCTTTTGTTAAAAACTACATGTTACCTTTAGCTTATAAATAATTCTCTTTGAGTTCAGGCGTTGCCAGCCAAACAAGCATGGAGTATCATATGTCTAAAAGTGCCCGTTGCCCAAACCTTCAAACTAGCATATCATGGATCTAAAAGTGCCTATTGCCCAAACCTTAAAGGCAAATGCTAATGTAATTTCTTACCTTCATATTTGTGACAAAAAAAAATACATACTAAACCAGAGATCATTTCCAACCTAAAAAACAAATTATGTCATATCAAATTTCGTCAATTAAATCACAATCAAAAGGCTTGACAAAAAGAAAGTTGGTCAAATAACTAAGCTCAAGTACCAATTTCTCAATTACAACAAATCAAGTTATGTCAACTATATCATTGAGCATTGGTTCCCTTTCTATTCTTTAATGGCATTCATTAGAAGCTGGACAAGAATTTTGACCTCTCATAATGTCTCTGTAGTTTTGTTACTTTACAATACAAATATAATTGCAGAAAAAAAATTACAATGGAAACGCTATTACAAGTATTATGCAAAATTCCCCTTCTCCTTTGATTATTGATTTTTTCAAAAAAAAAAAAAAAAGTAATGGGACCACACCCAATCACTGATGATGTTCACCAAATTGAGCATGATATGTTTGATATCAGGTCTTGAATCTGCCTCGGTTGCCAAAAGGGTATCACCAGCTTCAATAGCCTGCATTCAACAAGTTCACTGCATTTAAGAGTTTTGTGCACCATTGAGCTTCTATTTATCTTCGAAATCCTCCTCACAGTACCATATTGGAACATCATGTAGTTTCCAAATTCACCTTACCTGCAGGAACGTGGAACTGTTAATATCAACTATGGGTCCAAAAGAATCAAAGCATTAGCTAGCTTAAACAAGATCAGGCTTGAGTCCAATATCAAGCTCTAACTGCAATCAGTTAGTACAAGGATATGTTCAAGCTCAATTAAGTTTGGCCAAAATCTTAGAGAAAAGTAAGTCCAATATGCAGAATTAAGTTAACCAGAAAAACGAGATTAATTCTTACAGTTTTACCACAATACCATCACCAAAATACTTGAAATTCAAGAATCTAAACAGCAAAAGGACCAAAATTCTCTGTGCCAATATTCAAAGAGTGCTGAATTGGTGTGACACAGTGATACAAACTGTCTTCATGGTGTCTCTAGATATAACTAAATTCACACAATTGAAAGAAAGTAGAGAGATATTGAACACACAAGACAGTAGACATATAAACTCAGAACTTTACTCACAACCCCAGATAGGTCGGTTTAAATGGGAAAAATCATCGAAGGGATAAAGCATCCAAACTATCTGTTATATGAATCAATTTGCAAGGTTCAGCATGTGTATCCTATGAACATATCTTATGAGAATCTGTATCATCAAAAAAACCACAAATTTAAATACGTATTCAGGCAACTCCTCAACATAAAAATACAATCAATACTTGGCTTCAACACCAACTTAAATCTTTTTGCCCATATCTTCTGAATCTGGAAAAAATAAAAAGCTAACCATTGCACTAGTAAAGAGAGAATAATTGCATATGAATTAAAGAAACTAATCACTACACTAAACTATTCAAGATTCCAGAGAGTAATTACAGCCAAGGATTATCCAATTGTTGGCTGAAACTAAAGCTTCAGTTATAGTTTCAAAAGCCTTTGAGTTAGCTATTTTGTTAAAACCATCATCCAATTACTGGGCTCAAAACAAATCTCAAAACAAATCTGCCAAATCAAAATGAAACCTTTCATTTTTCAATTGTACCACAATACAATAGGAAATACTCTTAACCAGAGAACCTTACTTAAGAAACTACAGACAGGGGTATTATCAAATGACAGCAGTTTTGTGGCTCTTACAGTGCAAGAAAGCTCCCCACGAAGTCGATCGATGCATAGAATAGCTGAACTAGAAGGGGCAACAATCGAACCTTGTGCATCAAATTCATTTCCGCTTCTTTTCTTCTCTTCATCTCGAATAGTTGTCAATTCTGTCATATCTTTCTTGGTCTCTAATCACAATAATAATTCAAAAAAATTAAAAGTCAACACACCCGAGAGATCAGAAAGATCTAAAAGAAAGATTTAAGATAATCAAAGAAAAAGAAAGAATCCCCCTGATCTGAGTATAGCTGATTCTGTTGTTGGCTCATCTTCCTCAAGATCAATAGCAACAACTCTTAAGAAGCAACCACCATAAGAGCCTCCTAGTCCCAGCCAGCCATTGTTGCCACTAATCTGAACCTGGGGCTGAACAATTTCTCTTTTCTTTCTCCTCCATTTTGGTCTTTTGACTTTAAGGCGGGTTTCTTGAGTTTTGCAGCGGGCCCTAAACCACTGCTTCTGCTTCATCAGCAGGATTTGGAGAAGAGAGAGTTGGGGAAAATTTTGGGTTTCAATTTTGGACAAAAATTTGTCCGATGTGATCTTCTGTGATGAAGCTCGCATTGTAAGAATGCAAGGTCAATTTTTCT
This sequence comes from Coffea humblotiana, assembly GCA_023065735.1. Classification (NCBI taxonomy): domain Eukaryota; kingdom Viridiplantae; phylum Streptophyta; class Magnoliopsida; order Gentianales; family Rubiaceae; genus Coffea; species Coffea humblotiana. The sequence continues at coordinate 24,422,047 of CM041208.1, read as the reverse complement.
TTTCTTTTCTTTTCTTTTTTTTTCAAATCCAGCGGAACCAAAAAATAAAAACAAAAGGATAACAGACTTCGCATTTCCTAAATGCGAAGACCATTCTGCTAAAGAATAACCAACTCAAAAAACCACTTTTACAGACTTACTTTTTTTTCTAATAATAATTTTAGAATTTTCTCCAAAAACGTACGGCCTGCAATGGGCAAGTTACAAAACTGGCATGAGGCACAGTGCAGAATGGTGAGAATTAACTTGACAATTTTCAACGAGTCTGTAAATCGAAGCCAACAGAAAGCAATGTCAGATGGCGAGAGTTAACCATCACCACAGTACTGCAGAATGACACCCATAGATTGAAAGAAATTCATAAAAGTGCTAAACATCCAGAACACAACTCATTCTTCTCTACACTTCCTCAACAGCATCCAGTCTATGAAACTTTTAAACGTCTATATATTTCAGGCTCATGTTAACCTACCCTTGCCAAGCCTACTGCAAAACCCACTCCATCAACCACTGTTAATTTACCGGGATCAACAATTGTAATGATTCTCATGATGGCAACTTAGTCGAATCAGAGGCATGTCCATATTGTAGTTTCAAAGGAAGATACTGCTAGGCTCTGCAACAACAGATACTGTGAATAAAATGGTTAACTACTAAAACAGCAATCCCATCCAAGTACCCCCCATCCTACCATAACCATACCTGTGGTATAAGAGGATATGTAAATAAGGCCACTTGTAATTCTCAGACACACCTTGGATCTCCATTTTGGTTGCGCACTACACCTGCATAACAGCAGGTGGGTGGAAATGTTATTTCAACAGTAGATTCTGTTGTCAACTTTCATTTCATCAATTAAAGATGTTAACTCTTTGACAAAATAGCATGCCCCTTATTGTCCTTTGGTCAATTATTGCTCTACTAAAATGATGGTTATTGTAGGTTCAAGGCATGTCTTGACAGACAAATCAATTGAAAAGCTATTCTGCTACTATTTAAGTTCTGTAGGCAAACATCAAGTGAAATGAGAGTTTGCATCAACATCCAAATCGCACAGAAACAAAAACTAAATGCAGAGGACAGCTTTCAAGACGCATTCTTAATTAGGTAAACGGTAAATTACTGAATATTTGGTAAATTAATATAAAAGCCCTCTACGATTGAAGAATAAGTCAAAAAAGATTAACTGAATATTGTCTGCAAAGGAGATTGTTAAAAGAAAATAAAAGTATAATGCATCAAATTGTAATCAAACCAAAGCAAGGCGCTGAGCAAAGATAAACTCTTGACGCACCATACCAGAAAAGTCACAATAAAAAATTCAATTTTAATGATTGAAGATTAAGGATTATTTGAACAAGAGCTTGTAAAAAGAAAGCAAATTTAAAATGCAGAAAGCAAATAATGTCAAGACAAAGCAAAAGACTGCTACAAAGATAAGCTTTGATGTACCATACCAGTAAAATTGTAATCCCTGTTATTTCTGTAGATCAGTTAGTCAGCAAACCACTAAGACCACTGACATGATCGACTGATGAACTCTAGGAAGTTCGAATGGAATAGCCAACTGAAGCCTCGTCAAGAAAAGCCAACAAGGTACATAGTTTGGGAGTGAATTTGAAAAACTATAAGAGACAGAGACCAAGAATTTGCATTTATCAAAAGTTTAGCATAGTTGAAGAAAGCAACAGATTATGTGTCTGGCTTTCTTGTGGATTAACTCCACTGCAATAGACATTCAAGGTGAAACACATAGCTAAGGTAATCAATAATCCTGATAGTCCAGAGTAGGTTTGCTAAGACTAGAAAAGAAGTTAAAAAGTCACAGCATATGGATACTGTACTGATCCAACCAACAAAACGAAGTGATTTTGTAACACTGGCAAGAACTGAATAAAGTCCGTTGCGCCGACATATGTTATCATCAATCATAGGAATCTCAGAGCTAGGAGGAGAAAACGGTTGCTAATACAGTCAACAATAGCTTACATATGGTCAACAAGGATACATCCTCAGTCCATCACCTATAACCAGGTTCTTTCACTAGACTTGCTTACATTTTTTATCACCTCTCTTACACCAGAAGAACCAGAAGTGGCACAGGGAAAGCAGTGGGATCTCAGACAGATAGAAATCTCCCCTCCCCCACCCCCTACCCCAAAACAACAAAATATAAAAGCTCCAAATAAAGCAAAAACTGACCTGATGGCATACCTTGTCTCTTATTTTCCTCTGGCAATAGCAAAACTGTCGGTTATGAACTGCAAGAAGCAGTCCCTTTCACGTTCCTAGGAACACAGAGATTGATTGCTAATATTGAACATAAACCTTTAACAGGGATAAAGCCGACTTAATCAGATAAGCTACGAGTACACAAGTAGGGAACATTTCCAAATCACAAAATTAGAATAAATGCCAGCAAAGTTTTAACAGAATCCAAATACAAAATAAAAATCATTACACCATCCACCACATGCAAATCATTGTATTATCACTTTTCTGCAGAAAACAATATAGAAAACCAAGCAGAAACATTGAGTTCTGTGGGCAAAGTAACAATGACTAATGAAAAGAGAATCCATTAACATCCCAGTCCAGCAAAGAACTAAAGAAAAAATAAATTAAGGACAACATTCAAGAAGCATGCTTAATTAGGTCCATTCCCAGTATTGTTAAATTATAAGTCAATGATTAACTCTGAGAATTATCTAATTGAGAGATTTAAAAAAGAAGATAAAAGTAGACAGCAGAGACAAAGCTAGCTTATAGGGCAATATCCAATTTTGATGCACCATACCAGCAAAGCAGTACAGTCAAAACCCAACCTAAATTTGATACGCATCATCTCCACATTGTCTTATACTTTAACGAAGGCACCATAATGCATCTCTAGATGTTATCTGGGTAGATTAGCTAGATAGCGGACTACTAGAAAATTGAGATGGTAGACGTGAACTTTAGGAAGTCTAAACAGAATTAGCAAACAAAGAACGGAACTCTGAACGAACCCTTACCAGCTGCAGTATTATCATATTTTCAAGAAATTAATATAAACAAAGATAATTTATTGGTTACAAAATAAGCTCTACTAAGTAAAAACTGCCTCTGTGATTACGTCAACCAAAAATAGGAAAGAAAAATAACATAAATTATTGATTATAAAGTCTGTTCTCAGTAATTAGTTCATTAAACAACTCTAAAATCAAAAACAAGTGCAGTACTGCTGTCTGTTTAAGGGTAGGGAGTTGCGAAATAACTCAGTGGAATGATATTCTCCTCATAATAGGACAAGTACCCACAAATACCATTCCGAAACAATAGTTTGGATCGTTGTTCAAATGATGAGGAGGAAGGGGATCTGCAAATCACAATCCTCGTCAACTTCTTCTCCACTTGGTCATATAAATAAAATGGAGACGGCAAGTAGACAAAACCAGTGCTCTCATATATTACAACCTTGCCATCAGGCAGTATACCTACAGCACAAAACTCGTGGTCGGGCTCCTGCGGCATATCAAATTGGTGCTCAACCCGCCACCCGCCATCACCATGACTATAAATTACCCCATCCTTCGAGTACGAAATTATTGCAGACAGACGAGTTCCAAAATATGGTAGACGGTAGGGGAGTCGTCTTCCCGGTGTGGGAACAAATTCAAACTTCTCCTGAGCAAGATGAAAAGCAATAAGAAAGCCATCGAATCCGCCAACGTTTTTTATCCGATCTTCCAACCAATATAAGGCTCCATCAAGGCAGACGGCTCGTTCCACTATCTCCCGAGGTGCCGGAGCGATACGTCTCCAGGAAGCATCCGTACCTATGGTGAGAATCTCCGAGTAATCCAAGTTACAAAGCCAAGTCGCCTCGCGTAAATCCTCACCATCGTAATCATTATCATTATAGACCGGGCATATTTTCAGCAGCTTGTATAACTTATCTACCGGATCAAAACCCAGGTGATAGGTAGCAGAGCTATGCCCATATTCCGACCGAGGAAGCTCCATCGACTCCCGGGTTGCAACGTTGTACAAGCAAGAATAATTGCCGTAGTAGAAGCACACCAAACCGTTGACGATTTCGGTGTAGCCCAAACTCCTCCCACCGTCGTGCTCGACGGCGAGGTGGTGGGAAATTTGACCACCATCGAGGCTCACATAGAAGAAATCCTTGGTGGGTGCCAATCTTTCGAAGTAGGGATCAGATAGGAGGAGACCTCGGAAACCACGACGGTACGCCCTTGCGAAGGAAGGATCTAGGATGATGGACAGCCAGAGCCTTGAGACGCACTTGAATCGCATCAGGGACTTGACGGGAAGCCATAACAAGATCTCTCTCATCAGTTCATCAGGAAACACTTGATCTGGATTTGGGTATGGAGTTGAATTTGAATATGGATTTGGAAGAAGATGGGGATGACATGGAAGGCCTGGCTCCTCCGCCATTATCAGTAGTTTGGACGTAATTATGGGAAGGTATCAGATTTTACGAAGTACAAGGATATATAAGTTCAAGGAAGATTATGCAGTCCGGCTTAGGATCAGTTTCCTAGAGCGTGTCGGAAGGTTGTGGAATGACAAATTCGTCCTTTGATTCATAGCTAAATAGCCAAAAAAAAGGGCAAGAAGCGAGGGCGAACATCTGTAAATAATGCACAAAAGAGAAAAAGTCGGAGAAGTGGTGTTGAATGAGGAGTTGTTTGCGAAAAAGTCGGAGAAAAAGTCGGAGAGTTGCTTACAAAGTACGAGGATATGTAAGTTCTAGGCAGATTATCCAGTCTGGTTTAGGATCAGTTTCCTAGAGGGTGTCGGAACGTTGTGGAATGACAAATTCGTCCTTTGATTCATAGCTAAATTTAAAAAAAAAAAAAAAAAAGGGCAAGAAGCCAGATGTGACCAAATGGCTTGTGCTGAAAATTTTAATACGAACGCAACTCTTTGGATGAAATAAAATTACCTTTTTCAGCTCAAATTAAATACAATAAAAAAACAATTCTATGAATGATTTCAAAACAAGTTGCATGTAAGTTCCAATTGCACCAATTGTGAGGTACAAGAAAGCATAGACCTTTGTTGGATTGTGATTTTTCACGTAAAAATTTTTATGTTTTGTATGAGTATTTTTTTAATTACTTTTTTACTTTACATGTATTAAGTTGTTACGATACACTTTTCTACAAAATTTCGAAAAATAGTAATTCAAATGAAAACGAAGTTTCTATAAAATCCATGGACACTCTTATATTTGAACCAAAATAATATGGGAGTGCAATAATGAAAAGTAAAGTTCTTTTTCACTTGTGCCTTTTTACCTCTATAATGGCAAAGTTATCAATGGACTGGGAATAATTTGACCATTTTGCCAATCAAAATCATCTGATGAGTTTAATGTCAATTTTGTCATTTTGTGCTAGCCTACAATAATCCACTTTGGTTTGATTTTCCCTTTTTACTCATTCAACTCCTTGCTGTAAGTTTTTGATTCGTACTGGATAAGAATTAGGCTTTTTTTTTTAAATAATGGGGATTTTCAAACAGAATCTCTTATTTACAATCCCTCTGATCTTGCATCCAATCAAATCCTCTCCCAAACTAGGCTCAGCATTAAATCTAGATGCTCTGTAAAAGTTTTTTCTTTCTTTTTTATGAAAGAGTTACTATTCTGGAAGTGAGTAGTAATTGTCAAGATTTAATAGTAGGTGTAATTTCCCTTTTTGTGTGCTTTTATGGATCGTAATTGTTAAGCCTTCATTCGGTTGCTTATAATTTATAAGTAGATTAAGTGCATTCATGAATAGTTGTAAGTGAACAATATAATAAGATTAATTATAAATAATGTCATAGTATTAAAAGAACAGTTAATCTTATATATATTGACAATATATACACCATCACAGTTAGATATATAATACACTAGTGTCAATACTTGTGCTACTTACGGAGCTTACATTATTCAAAGAAATTAAAAGAGAGGGTAAATTTGAAAAAAGTTAAAAAAATTATATCAACATAATTAATATTTAATATTTGTCTAACAATAGTTCAAAATATGATAAAATGTGTAGATCATTCAAGAATTGCATTTTTGCGGAAGATGGATCTTGAAATAATAATAGAAATTTATATTAGAAAATGAATGATATATGGATAAAAATAAATGTAATTGCATGTTTTATTTGATTTCAAAATAAAATACTTACAAACATTATGCATTCGATTTGATAATCTTTTACACTAATCAACTTTTAGTATGAAAAATAATATTGGTGGTTTAATTAATTCTATTGGATTTTGTGGAGTTTGTACTACAAAAAAAAGTTCAGCAAGACTTGTATTTCTTAGAAGTGAACTTGTTGAACTTTTTAAAAATATTTCAGTGGGATCACTATGGTGTAAGATTCGTTTTATGATTAGTTATTTTCTTCTTTATAATCTTGCAGGTTTGGGATTAAGATGCCATTGAAATTAATGATGGAATCAATGGGGCTAATAGGGGCCATAGCCTTCCCGTCCCCCAGTTTTAGAAATTTTAGTTTATATTGTATAAATATTTGTGTAAAACAAATTTGGCTCTCCTAATTTTTTACAATTTTAGTTTATATCATGAGAATATATATATGTATATATGTGTGCGTGTATGTGTGTGAATTAACTACATTTGAATTAAATTTTGTTCTTAAAAAATTTATTTATTTTTTACATCCCTTTATAATTAAAGTTAATATTTGATATTTTTAAATGTCATATATTTAAATAGATAAAAATTATTTCAAAATGAAATACTTACAAACATTATGTATTCGATTTGATAATCTTGTACAAAGATGCGAACATTTTTTACACCAATCAACTTTTAGTATGAAAATTAATATTGGTGGTTTAATTAATTCTATTGAATTTTGTGGAGTTCGTACTACAAAAAACTGTTCAGCGAGACTTGTATTTCTTAGAAATGAATTTGCTGAATCTTTTTAAAATATTTCAATGGGATCACTATGGTGTAAGATTTGTTTTGTGATCAATATTTTTTTTCTTTGTAATCTTGTAGGTTTGGAATTAAGATGCCATTGAAATCAATGATGGAACCAATGAGAGCTAATGGGGGCCATAGCCCTCCCCCTCAAGTTTTAAAAATTTTAATTCATATTGTGTAAATATTTGTATAAAACAAAGTTAGACATTCTAATTTTTTACAATTTTAGTTTATATTATGACAATATATATATGTATATATGTGTACATGTGTGTGCGTGAATTAACTCCATTTGAATTAATTTTTTTCTTAAAAAAGTTTATTTATTTTTTACATTCCTTTATAATTAAAGTTAATATTTGATATTTTTAGATGTCATACATTTACATAGATGAAAATTATTTCAAAATGAAATATTTACAAACATTATGCATTCGATTTGATAATTTTGTATAAAGATGTGAACATTTTTTTACATCAATCAACTTTTAATATGAAAATCAATATTGGTAGTTTAATTAATTCTGTTGAATTTTGTGGAGTTCATGCTACAAAAAAAAAATGTTCAGTGAGACTTGTATTTCTTAGAATTGAACTTGCTTAATTTTTTTAAAATATTTCAGTGGAATCACTATAGTGTAAGATTCGTTTTGCGATCAGTTATTTTTTTCTTTATAATCTTGCAGGTTTGGAATTAAAATGTCATTGAAATCAATGATGGAACCAATGGGGACTAATGGGGGCCATAGCCCCCCACCTCAAGTTTTAAAAATTTTAATTCCTATTAGGTAAATATTTGTGTAAAATAAAGTTGGCCCCCCTAATTTTTTGCAGTTTAGTTTATATTATGAGAATATATATATATATATATATGTATATATGTGTACGTGTGTGTATGAATTAACTATCTTTGAATTAATTTTTTCTTAAAAAAGTTATTTATTTTTTACATTCCTTTATAATTAAAATTAAAATTTGATATTTTTAGATTTTATATATTTAAATAGATGAAAATTATTTTGAACATAGCACTTAAAAATAATTATGTTAAGAAAAATTTTAACCCCTCTAGAAAAAAATCTTGGCTTCATCACTGATTGAAATGCTTCTAAGTGGGATTTATCCATGGCGAGAGTATAATACATAATCTTTTTTCACTGTATTTAATTTGTGTGATTACAAATAAAAATGGGTAAAATAGGTTAGTAATCATTAGTTTTGTGAATAATTATGAGACTAAAATATATTATAACAATAAGATACATAGAATTGTGAAAATTGTAATTCAAACAAACTACTAAATTTTGGATATGTGAATTTTATAGTTGCTAGTTTCTTAAATTAACAGTTAGTTATTGCTATCAGTGATGTGGTAAGTGTCAGTATCAATGATGTGTCATTTGGTTCGCATGTTGGAATCAGATTCGGATTTGGAATCATTTATCCTGAATTTGGAATAGAGTCAATCATTCCAATACATTTGTTTGGTTTAGTGCTAGGAATGTATATCATTACTATAATTGATGTTTGGTTCGTTGGCTCTTGTAAATGGGATATAAGAAATTTTCACTAATTAAATATATTAGTATAAATGTATTAGTAAATTTAGTATAATTAATTAATAATTTCTATTAGTGAACATGTATAATTATTAGTATAATTGATAATATCAATTATATTACATAGATTAATATATATTATATTATACATATAACTAATAATATCATGATTATAAGTTTGTAACTAATTAAGTTAAATATTATATATATAATTAAATATAATTATACAAATGTTATAATATAAATATATAATATATATAAATATTAATTATACTAATATTTTACATAAATATAGTGTATATTATATATTAAATAGAATAATTATTATATATTATTATATTTAAAATAATAAATATAATTATAATTATATAATCTATTAATATTATATACATGTATTTATTAGAATTATATGCACATATAATATACATTGATAAATATACATTTATAAATATATTATATAAATATAATTATATTTAACTAAATAATTATAATATATATTTATCTAATATACTAATATTATAATAACATATTATAATTATAATATATATGTATATATTATAATATAAATATAAATATATAATTATATAATATATATAAATATTAATTATACTAATATTATATATTATAAAGTATATTATATGTTAAATATAATCTTTATTAGATATTATTATATTTATAATAATAAAAATAAAAATAATTATATAATATATTATTATTATATACACGTATATATTATAATTATATACACACATAATATACATTTAGAAATATATAAAGAATATAAATATATTATTTTATTATATTAATAAATTTATAATATATATTATATAAATATAATTACATTTAATTAAATAATTATAATATATATTTTTATATAATATATTATATATGTCTATATAATAATTATAAATATATTATATAATTATACTAATATTATAATAAAATATATAATTATAATAAAATATTATAATTGTAATATGTATTAAATACGTAATTATATATATGTATGTAATTATTTATTAATTTTTTTAATGGGTGGTGGGACGGGTCCATTTATAAATGGGAATCAGACTTGGGTTTTGTCCAAAACCCTCCAAGTTATTAGGGAATTGAGAAATTCTAAATTTTTAAGTATGATTCCAAAATCCCAATTCCGATAGTAGTATCTAAACAACAATTATGAAGTTTATTCCAATTCTCCATTTTGAAATCCTCTTACCAAACGCCAATCTTATGGGTTAGTGGGTCGTGTAAATTGAAGAGTGGAAAGAGATAAGAAGAAAATAAGATTATTGAATTAAAATAAATCTAAAATTATAGTATAAAGATATTCAGATTCTAATGCCTGTGAAAGCTCTTAGTCAAAAACCTACTCTTTAATACATATAGATATGCAAAATGTGAATTTCAAATTCAAATTCAAACTATGTATCATGCATCTAATAATGAAAGGATATACACCATCAATGTATAGAAAACTAATTCTTAAAAGAGAATAAGATTAGTTTTAAAAAGCTTGCATTATTAAGAAAAAATCAAAAAAAGTACTGTACCTTCATATTGAATAAACACATGTTCACTCATCAATTCACAAATAAAAATCTCGTAAGTGATATAATTCTTGTCTTAAAACTTAGTTTAACTTGTAGAAATATTAATATTAATTAAATGATCGTGACATCCCTGTTTCAAGTTTCAACCCATCTCTTTTCTTATCCTCCGTGTAATTATAGAAAAAAAATGATATAATTCTTATAGAATTGGTGAGAAACAATCTCCAGGTAAACAACATTGTGCTTATAAAAGACTGGGGAGATCGCTAGTTTGGTCCTTCACATTTTTCAAAAAAAAAAGTTTTAGTCAATCACATTTAAAATCAGCCAAAATAGTCTATCAAATAAAAATTTTGCTCCTTTAGTCCCAGAGCTCATTTTAACTCAAAGTTTCAGCCAAAAAACACAAGCCTACTTGTGTATTCATAATTGCTAAGGCAAAATGAAACACTTAATTTTTATTTTTGATTGTAGATGTAACCAACTTCCTATTAAGAATATGGCTGAAAGAAATGGTAGAAAAAGAGCTCCAATATTAAGATTTTCATTGGTGCATAAACTATTTATGTACAACTATTGATAAACAGCAGAATATGTGATATTTATTGGGTCAGGAGCAACCCCTCGATTAAAAGCTTCCACACTTGGTTAAATTGAGGGAAAGGGGAGGTCTTTTCTTTTTTCTGGTGAAAGGAAACAAATTTTGTTCATATTTATAACCTTGAAATTATGGATACATGAGATAAGCGTGCATTTTTTTTGATCGGAAAATTAAGCAAAAATAAGTTTTAGGACCAAACACACAAATTTTTTATATTTATGGACTATTTTGGCTGGTTTTAAATGTGAGTGACAAAAAAGGTTTTTTTTTTCGAAATTGTGATAAACTAATTTGACAATTTTCCCAAAAAGAGTTGGAACTTTACATGGGTAACAAGAGGCATAAGCGAACCATGTCAAGTCGAATTTTGGTTTAATTGATCTAAGTTTGTTCATCTTCATAAAGTTTGAATTCGACAAACTCTCAATGTAATTTACCTCGAGTTTAAACCTAATAAATTTTTATATTTTTTAATGTAGTTAAAATTGAAATTTTCTCTTAATAAATAATAAAAATATAGGAACATACATGTCACTATTAATAAAAAATATTAAAAATCATGTAAACTCAAACTTTTATCATTATTGATTGGAATTGAGTCAAACTTTGATAGAGTCATTTTACGTTCGTGTGTAACACCAATATGTTAAAATTAATTAGGCTGTGTAGTCACTGAATTTTACTACTAACATTTAAAGTAAATCCACTCAATGCCCAATAAATATTTTTCACATTCAAACAAATTATTCGGAAAAGTCTTAAAAGACGATTTCATAAAAACAACAAACAAATATATTACAAATATATTAAACATTCAAACAAATCTTTTTGCCAAAGTAATACATTTATTTATGAGTCGGGTCATAAACATTGTATTGCTGCTGTTGTTTCGTTTGTGTTTCTGCGCTGGAAGTCTGGTGAAAAAGAGGGGGGAGAAATGGAAAGTGAATGCAACAATGGGAACTGGACGGAGGAAGTAGAGGACCTGGTCCATGGCGGAGAGATAGACAAGGCCATCTCTGTTCTTGAAACTGTAATGTCAAAGCTAGAGAAGAAACCCCAAAAGGGCTCTTCTTCTTCTTCTGAATTGGCCGCTGCTCTTTTGGACTTGTCTAAACTTTACTCATCTAAAGGTCTATCTCTCAAAGCTGATCAAACTCGCTCTCTTGCATTCCAAATCAATTTACAATCTCAATCTACTGGACTGCCTACAAAAGGGTAAGATTCTTTTCTGCTTTACCTTGTTTTCCTCATTGGTGTTTGATAGACTATTTGATAAAAAATCGTAGCTCTCGGATTTTTGTGATATCTGTTTGGGAAAGGGGCAGGAAGGGTTTTTGTTGTTTGTTCAAGTTGAGTCAGACCCACGTCCTGATTGGTGTTTTGTTGAGAATTATTGTCATTAAATTGAGGTACTAACATGCAAAATGATAAGGAATGTCGTGCCCCTGCCCCCTGGGATGTAGTTGTTTGATTGAGTTCCTGCAAATTTGGACCTTTTACAATGGAAGTTTGGTCTTTTTCCTTTTCTTTTTTACTCTAATTTGAATGAAATTTTGGTTAAGGTCAATTGGAGAAGGTGTACTGATGTCAGATTTCATTTTCAGAGGTTTAAATGTAGTAAAGGAGTCATCTTGTGATGGAATAACAGAAGGCCATAATACGCGAGATGAGGCTTCGACTTGTGGTCAAATTTCTGAAGATGGTTTGTATTCCCTTCTTTTTGCTTTTTTAGTTTTCTTGGTTCTATAATTTTCCAATTAGTTATAGGAGAAGTTTCTTTCTCTTCCTGCTTGCATTGATATTAGTTTGTGTAAATCAAAATCTAATTGGACTGCTTTCTGTTTTCAAGAATATCAGCAGGAATCTTCAAGCTTGCTGAAGGATGTGTCAGCACAAGAAGGCGGTTCTGATGATGGTATGTGCACATATATCCCCTTGTTGCTTTTTTACTGTAGAAATGAGTTTTTGAAGGGACCAACAGTTTTGGCCCTCTATGTTATGCATTAAAGCTATTAGAATTGGCATTTCCCTATTTGGTACATTTCTTTGTTTACGTTAATTTGCCTGGTGGAGTTAGTAAGAGCTCAATTGTCGAAAATGGCATAGTTTTTGAAACTAAGTGATCATAAAGAGTCAAGTCTGAAATATTGGGGACTGGATGGGAGTATCCTATATAACAAGGGGCACAAGCATACATGTCAAAATTGCAAATTTCCTCTTTTTGGATTTGGCATGTTGCACTTAGATATTCGGGGTGAAGCTTGATATACAATTGCCCTTATTAAGTAGTGGTATTTCACTGGTGTATCTGGAAATGTTTACCATGTAAATTGCAAATTAGTCCTTCCTCACGATTCACTGTCTTGTATAAGAATTCCTGTAGTAGTTGACTGGAAATACAAGCATTCAACTTGCCCTTCATGGGAGGTTTTAAGGTCAGAGTTGTATTAGCTAAAACAATTTTGTTGAGCTTATATGGAGGTGAATTTGTCTTGATAGCAAAAAAAGCAAGTCGCAACAGATAATAACATGGAGACTTGTTTATGTGGTTTGCGTCTTCCAAAAGGTGATGGGCATGCCATTTGGAAGGACAGTAGAAAAGCAAGTAGATTTTCTCTTCATTTGATGATATGTGTTACAAAGCATAGTCTTCTTTCCGGTAATAGTGGCATATTCTGTTTGGATATTATGTGTCACATTATACAGAAATAAAAATTTTCTCTAACCATTCACAGCAGAAAATAAGCTAATGTGGGGTAGCATTACCATGCGGTAATTTTCTTTTCTTTGTCTTAATAAAGACAAGCAAGAAAATTGTTATCTGAGAACTCCCACAGGAACTTTCTTTCATACCCTGGAATTTGATATGTGCCATGATTTTGAAAAACCATGTTGTCATATTGGTTGTCAGATGCAAGTAATTTTTAGAAAAGTAAAGTATTGATGGAAATTCTACTTGTTAGTTTGACAAAGTTTCATGTTGCTTTTCTTTTGCTCATCTAACTTGACAAGGTGGTTCTTATCTTGATTGTTTATTCCTCTTTCTAACCCTGTAGCTGTGAATTCTCTGTTGGCATAGGTGTGCTTTTGAAACCACCCACTTGGTAGAAATTGCAAGAAGAGGGGAAAAGAAAGAGCAAGAAGAAGTCACATGAAAATTTTCATACAAAGTTGCGCGCCCTGGATGCTTGTGATTCTCATTGTTGTTTGTCATTAAAATCACTTAAGAAAATGTTAAATACATCTCATTTAAGCTTCTAATGGTTGCTAAAATAGACAAGAAGTTAGCGACAATGACTATGACATAAAATGAGGTTGAAAAGGATGTGCTATAGAATTTTTATTGGGTTCTATTGCATCTTTGTGTTGTTTGTCAACCAACATTTTGAGCAATTGGATTATGTAATTTAATTTTCATCTGCACCTTTGTGTTTAAACTGATTGAAACAAGATAGTGAGATATAGCTTAGGCTTTACAGTTTTGATCAATTCTCCTGATGTACTAGATAAAAATTAGGGCCATTTTTTTTCTTAAGGTTTGTTTTTTTTGCCGTATTCTATTTTTTGGCTTCAAGGGCATATTGTTTACGCTTTCAGTTTGCATATATGATAAAGTGTTGCCATTGTGTACAGATTGGGAAGCTGCTGCAGATCGTGCTCCGGATGAATTACTTTCACCCGAAAGCTTGCCGGAAGTGTCAAAGCTTTCATTGGAAGATGCCCAAGTTCAAGGTCTGAAGAGACGTGGACGGGGAACATTTTCATATGGGAGACATGGCATGTATAGTGATGAGCAATCAAATTATCCAGTGATTGACGATGCAGAAGACAAAGCTGATTCCCGGTCATCAACAGCGGAAAATGCAACAAAAGATTGTAAATTCATGTTTGCTCCTTTTGTCAATATTGCCTACATCTGCGCATATAGCAATTCATATTTACTTCTTTTGTAATTAGAGAATTGAAGATTAGAACCAATTTTTGAAATACTAGCTAATAATACTTCGCACTTTGATCTTAACTATGAGTTATTTTTTTGTTAACATGATATTTAGAACTCTTCCTGTCAGGTTATGTACTATGTGGCTGGGAATTTCTGGTTCTGAAACTTCCCTTCTGAAGATTTTGGTTGATGACTACAACCAAGTTCTCATAGTGGCTTATCATTTGTGCTGTTAATGTTTTTCAGGGAATTATGGTACAAGGCATGTTCTTGTGCTGGCTGACTTCCCTCCAAGCACAACCACCAGTGACCTGGAGAAGTTGTTGGAGAGATTCAGGGATCAAGGAGTTGCGATTCGTTGGGTTAATGATACAGTTGCACTTGCAGTATTCAGATCACCATCAACTGGTAAATGAAGAACTTTTTCTTTTCTTTTTCTTCCCCCCTTTCTGCATTAAAAACTATTTTTAACATCTTTTTGCAGTTGACACATGTCGAACTGAAACACCTACATGTGTGGCTCATTTGATGTTGTTGTGCTTCTAGATTTTGTGGTAGTTTCATAATTGATGGTTTTTTAGTATACCAATGCTTAAGCACTTGGAATCCGATTTATCACATGCTGATGACTTTGTTTTTTCCCCTTTTTCCTCCTTGTGGGGTTTTAATGATGACCAATTGTGTGCTTTGCTCCTAGGGTTTGACTGCATATGGTTGGGCTGCTAGGCTATAAATACTAGGGATAAATTAGAGGCTGACTGGGTTGATTCTACAAGTCTGATTTCAGAGAAAATCCAGCAACAACCAACTTTATCTAAGGCGCAGTAATTCTATTGGTTAATATTTGAAGAAGTCTTTTTCCCTTTTAGGAGGCAAGCCGAAATCATCCAGGACTTTACTGGTGCTAATGAGTTGAATGTCCTGAAAAACCAGTGGAAATCTTGTGAAAAGATATCATCTGCAAATAGGTTTTTGCTATTAACAGGTACTTGGTCGCTCTCTAGTTAAGGAAAAATGCAGAAGGTGACTAATAGGTTTGGAGTCCAGGCAAGTGCATTAATGTCTTATTTCTGCTTGGCCAACTTAAACATGCATTTAAGAATTTGGGCCTCGAAATAAGAAGCCATAGTAAATTGTCACATTCTGGTTTTCATTTGTTTATCAGTGGAATTCTCCATCTCCCCCTCCCCAACCCCCCCACTCCCAAAAAAAAAAAAAAACAAAAAAGGAGAAAAAAATTGACTCCCCCATATTATACCTAAGGTTTTGAGGTGCATTTGGGCAAACATAGATAAGATTTTCCCTGATTATATGGCTTATATCAGAAAAGTCTTGTGTGCACCACATTGGAACTGATTACTTGGTACTGAGGAATTTCTTAGTTGTTCTTCATTTTCAATTCTTTAGCAGCTGAAGCCCCATTTGGAGCCCATGTCATTATTTTTACTCAAAACTGCTGGATTCTAATCTATTAATGCTACATTCGTGAATCTGATTACAGCATATTAGGATGTGCAGTATTGTTATCGTAAAATCTTTATATATACAAAGCCTAAAACAATACTAAGAGCTGGCGGTATCCTGCTGTAGAATTTTTAATCTTTGAGTGGATGTTTATTTTGAGTAAGATACATGTAATTGTGTTGGATTTCTAATCTTAAGAAAGCCAGAATTGGGAAACTTTTTTGACATTTGTCCACCTTGTATAGGAAAGTAAAACTTGAATTTATACTACCTTAATGTTCGAAAAAGAAGAGCCAATAGCTGGGCATGTGCCTCTTCTCTCTCTCTCTCTCTCACACACACACACACCCTCTCACTACCCATGGTATTACTTAAAATTTCAAATATTTGCTTTATAGTTTGTTTCCTCAGACAATACGCTAATCCTCTGGTAGCTTTCCTATACAGCAGAGGTTTTATAATTTTTCTGCATGTGTAAATGCAGATATTGTTTATTCAGTCTCTATTCTGGTTTTTGGGATATTTTTACAGTTGAATCTAGTCCCATTCAAATTCTTCACTATAAATTTCTCAATACACAGATTTAAGTTTGTTTCCTCATCTGCTGAACTTAGATTATTGTTGATATTCGTGCTTTCTAATTTGAACTTTTGTGCAAACAGCTCTTGAGGCAAGCATGTGCATGCAGTGTCCATTTACAGTGCGTGTACTTGATGAGACTGATGAACTCTTGAGGTCCATTCCATTGAGAGGTAATTGTTGGCTATCCCTTAGAGGCAAGCGAAGAATCTATTTGATTGCTAATGTTTGGCAAAACAAAAATAAATTGATCTGGTTTCTTTATGCTTGAAGCTTGATTATATATATCACATGTATGCTTTATGGTTGAAGTCTGCAAAGTTTTTCTGCCTATTAACATCAAGTTACTGTTTATAGTAGAAATAGAGATCTGGATCATTGGTCACTAGATGTTGAATCCTTTGCAATTTGTTGCACTAAATTACTTTGGCTTAAGAAATCCAGAGTTTCAGATTTGATCAATGTTTAATGAAAGATATAGTGAAACTTGAGTAGCAATGAAATATGAGGAGTGGTAACTCATCTTCAATTGTCTGTTTCACTATGATATCTCTTCTTTTCAACCTTCTTTTATCCTTTCTTCTGGCATATTTCTTCTTTGATAATTTGTAAAATTTGATAGGCGTATCATGTCATCTCGTTCTACTGTCAGCATCCATTCATTGGCTTCAAAACCAGCTACTTTCTCTGGACCCAAATATTACTTTGGGAAGCACAGTACAACTGCTGATATTATTCAAAATCAAGTCTGATTTGAAGCTTTCGCATGTATGGAGCAAAGAAACTTTCCTAGTATATATGAGATCCTTGGTTGGCTGGTAGCCAGCTTGAATTTCAAAATTACATGGGTTGCCAAAGCACGACGGGTGCAAATTTGACTTTCTTTTGCTGTTCACTAAGAAACTTAACATTTTTGGACAGTAGTTACTATTGAAGAGGCTTGTCTACAAGCCTATCTCAGAGAGAGAGATTTGTTTCTGGAGGATAATTTGCATTTGCATTTCTTGAAAACCTTTCTTCCACTGTCTGCGGCTTCTGAGTAAAGCTTATGTGCTGACTTAGCTGAACTTCGACTTTCTGGTGTTGCGATCGATTACATTATCAAAGCATAAATACAATTACTTTTATTCTCAGTCGTGTTGTTGCTAATGGAAACCTTCATGTAATTCAGATCTGGAACCTCCTCGTCTGAGGCCCAAGACATCAGCAAGAACTGCTCAAAGACTTATTGCTCAAAGTATGGGAATAAAGTTGTCCTCTACAACATTTGGATCCAAGGAACTGAGGGAACAAGAAGAAGCCAGGAGGAACCGTATAGTTTACAGGAAAAACATGAAGGATGATGCTTGGGGGGATGATGATAACTAACTTGTTAATCATAGCCTTTGAAGTGATAGTAATCTTCTTTACTCTAGCAACATTTTGCTGCACGTTATCATCATTGTTATAGAACATCATGGGTATTTAATGGTGGCTGCAGATTTGTTTCTTAGATTATTTGTGTTTTCTTTCTCCTCCTCCCTTGGGGAGAACCAATTTCATCACAGACCATCCCTTCTGCTTTTGCCTTCTTCCAGTTTGTGGGGGAAAATCGATTGCTCTTTGCTTCTTTAGCGTACAAATTCAATGATACAAGCTTTTAATTGGAATTGGAATGAACAATGATTAGCAAAGTGATTACAACTATGACACTCTACTGTAAGCTAATAAGATAGAAAGATTATAGCTCTTACTTTTTGTTTCTCATTTTTTACTCTACACATTTTGTCTGATAAATCTGACGCCTTTAATTTGTTCTAAAGATATCTCACAATATATTCTCCCGTAATTTAACAATTCTAAATTTTACAATATACTTTCCCGTTGTTTAGCAATACACAAAATTGAAATTACATCGATGTCAAAGTTAAGAGTTTCATTTTTCCACTCGCTCAAAGTTTGACATTCCACCCTCCCCTGGCCGCCCTACTATTGTCAGCATCTGAATATGCGCTGCATCAGAAACTTCAAATAAAGTTGGACAATTCCCCAGGTGATCTTCACTCGTGAGTTTGACCATCCCAACTCTGAAGATAGAATAGGTTGGTATTACACGTGCAACTAGATGTACATTGTAGAGCAATTTGATGACAAAATTTTGAATACTCCATTAACATGCTTCGAGATTCTAGTTTCGTGACGATTTGAACCTTGTCTCTCATCAATTATCACTAACATGTAGCTTTTTGCTGAAATTCAGCAGTTGTTTAGAGAAATATCCGTTTGATATGATGATAGTTCAGTTTTCATCGGTCTGTTCCCTTCCTCGTAGCTGGTGCATGACACCGAAAAAAAAAAGGGATTCTAGTTTCATCAGGTCCAATGTAATTTATCATCGATTCTCCTCTGATCCTTTATGCGACGTTATCCGGCCTAGCTAAATACAGATATGCTTCCTAGTACTGAATGAGACTAGGATGGCAAACTCAAAGCCAGACAATTTTTAGGTATGGTTTTATTAAGTTTTGGAGGTGGTTTTTATATTTTTTTAGAAAATGGGTAGTTTTTTTATTTTATTTTATTGTTGAATTACTTATCCATATACATCCAATAATAATGTGTTTCGTTGCCATTGCACGCATGGATTAGGAAGACTTCCAATCCCTTCTACCAACGAATGACTCCTATTTTGGCGGCTTTGTTGTGCATTAAGTGGAGGGCCCTGACCTATGCATGTATTGTAGGACAGGGATGACCTGTATAGGACAAAGAAAAACAACATCTAGAAGAACAGAGGACAAGTTTCAGTCCCAATCTTGAATCATAGTCTGAGCATGCACCTTGGACCAGCTAACTAGGAGAATTTTGTGGTTGAGATTTTGAAACTTTCACTGCGCCCAATAATTCATGTCTCTGCTGGAAAGATGTTTGCATCAATTGAATTTTCAGACTTCTCATTTTGGTGGATGATGTTACTCACCAGTCACCAGCAAAGGGGGGATTGGTTCAAATGCAGATTTTGTTCAGAATTTGCCATGTGAATTTCATTCAAATCTTTGATTTGGCCGATTCTATATGTTAACTTGATCTATTTATTTGGTTGTATTCATGGTTTGTGGACTAAAAGAAGGAAAGATTGCAAATGTTACGCATTCTATATAGTGATGGTCAAAGATTGATAAGTTTTGTTGTGATCAATGGAATATCATTGCTTTTTTTTTTTCTTTTTTTTGAGTTTAATATTGATGGACAGCTTAAATAGTAATTAAACAACTAATTGATTATGTTATCTTTAAACTATTAAACAATTTTCCATGTGGCTGAAAATTGATCCAATTTAAAATGGTTTGTTGAGTGAGCCTTGCAAGAGTTGAGGAAGTAATAAGAAATCATTGGTCATCCACTATAATCACATTTTAGACTCGAACAAATTTTGATTTTGTAAGGTTTGAAGATTGAAGAATCTTTTTTTTTTTAATTTATTATTCTTTTGTCACAATGTTCCATGAGCAATTTACTCATATTTTAGACATGACCCAAGCATTCACTGACAGGATTATAATACAACAATGATATTAGGAATCATTTTGGATTATAACGTATTGCAGCCAATTTAACTTGACCAAAAAAAAAAAATTCTTTAAGTACAAGAGAGTAGACAATTAATAAGAAGATCTTTTTTAGTACAAAATGATCATCAGAAATAAAAAAAAAATTCTTTTAGCGGAAGAGATGAGTAGTGAGAAGTGATCAAAGAATCTTTTAAATGGGCGTTGAAGGGGCATTGATTAAATGCGAAAGATCATCAGAAAACTAATAAGGATCTCAATTCATATAATAGTCAGAACAACTTAGTTAGTTGATTATGATTATACTTAATGGGTTTATCGAGGCACCGATTAATACCCTCTATTCCACGTCCAATGCACACACAGTCTAATGTTCTTGGTCAATTTTGTTGCTCTATGGATTAAAGGAAAAATAAAATGTAGCTGCATATGCTACTTTTATCAAGAATCAAGAACAAAACAAAACTATTCATCAGTCTAATCATGTGGCTACGCGTGACACTAATAGTTTTTTTTCTCTCTCTCTCTTTGTTTTCTTGTATGAATAAAATTTGAGTGATTCGGTTCCGGTCATTATCAAGAGTCAGGACATGCTATCCTTGTATCGATCCGAAGACATGACTTTTTTTTTTTATGAAAAAATGATCAATCTTTTATCAAGTGAGCCAAGTTATGTTGGCAATAGCCTTTTCTCTTTCACTAATTTACTACAGCACCTTCCGAGTTTGGCAGAACATAGGCAGGCTATCAGATATATCAACTCAATACATGGAAAGTTTAGATTTTTAAATGTCAAAGAAATTTTAATGGATTGGTGTATTTTGCGTAAATATAGTGATGATGAAAAAAAAAAAGGAATCCAGAAATCCATACATCAGGAGCTGAATTTTTTGAGGGCAGCATATAAGGAAGAGTTGCTAAGTCACTAGGCTAAATTTAGGGAGACAAGAAGCTCAGAGAGCTAGAATGCAGAAGAAAAAGAGACAATTGGAAGAGGAGAGTAAGATTGGAAACCGACAATAAAATATGTAAATATCAGTGGAGAAATTTGAGGAGTAAAAGCGGGAGAAATTATAGGAAAACATGGAAATAAATATGTATGCATGTATTTTACCAAGAAAAAAAAAAGAATCATATACAAGGAAAGAAATAAAAAAAAAGGCTGTTATAAGGTTATCAGTTTGCATATTCTATGCCATAATTGATCATACCCATATGCCCGCATTCTATAAATTCTAGACCCAAAAAATTGGAACCACAAAACACCACCACTTCTATTATCTTCATGATTAAACCTCCACAAGAAAAAAAATCTCAACTTCAGCATTAGATTTTAGTTCTTCAAAAGCACTAGAATGACTACTTTCTCTTCGTCAAAAGTACATGGACTCCCACTATTGTTACTGATTCTGGTATCATCTATCATGCTTTCTCCAGTAAAATGTGAATATCCAACTACTTTTCCACCTCCAATTGGGATATATCAAGTGAAGCAATGCTTGAAAGCACTCCCCGGAATCAGTGATGCTTGCACTTCTGACATTCTGAAGTATCTCGTGGGACCTCGTGATGGCATTATCAATCTCAAATGTTGTAAAGCTGTGATCAAGATTGTGAATTCATGCAGGCTCAGAAATCTCCCAATTGACCCAATATTTCCTCCAATGGTCTTAGGAGTTTGTGCAAGAAATTATTATGGTTATTTAGAGCCATGGAATTGAAGCCATTAGAAAAAGTAACAATGGGTTGATGATGAGACTATTTCATGCATTAAAAAAGCCCGTTTGGAAAATTAGGTTGTTTCTTGATCATGCATGGCAAATATTAGGTTAGATTTTATTTACCTTGATCTAGTCATAAAGAAGTTGTATCATATGTGGGAAGGTTGGTTTAGTCAAAAATGTAACATATGTTGTACAACTTCTTGATGTGAGTAGATGAAACCTAGATTGCTACAACTTCTTGTCAATTTTAATAAAGTTCTTTGGCTTATTTAGTTTGGCATGAAATCCATTATGTAAGTAGTTCAAATCATGAACTCTACTTTGTTTTTATCAAATTGAAACGTATGGTTTCAAATTTTCTCGAAGGTCAATTACCACCTAACAGAAGATTCCCTATACCACCGCATGGTTTTCTTGAAAAAGGAATCACTTTTTGTTGCTAAGCCCTGATAATGCAATTATTCAATGCATGACTTGGATAGGCTTCCATTTATGGGTCTTAATGCCAACAAAATTTAAGTCTACCATGTGTATTGCACTTGCATCAAACTAATAGATAAGACCACCAAACAAACATATTGTACCACCAAACTAATAGATAAGACCAACACATATACTTCTAAAATAAGTTTAAGTTAAAGATAAAAAAAAGTTACACGTGATATATGCCGAGGATGTTTGATTTAGTAGTTAAAGTTGAAATGCTTTAAATTAGAGGTTCTGAATTTTAATTTTCCTGTCACTTTTGATCTCCTAAATCTCAAACCTCCCCTGCTAGTTGGAAAAAAAAAGTTATATGTGATACATGAGTTAATTCAATCATTCTTGATCAAATTACTTGATGAATTGCGTTTTTTTTTGGTTTAGATGTCAGCTTAATGTATGGTATATTAACATATTTCCACATTTCCTTCTATTTGTAAGCAACAACATCAGCGTTAAGCCTATTAATATCACTAAATATTCTCAAATATTCAATGAAAATTGCATTCTTGGTGTACCAATCAGTTCGTTATTCATATGGACCGGAACTGTTTAATAACTTGTCGACATAAGTTGGTAACGCCGAACCACTTCTTAAAAAAAAAATCTTGTGTTTGAGTCATATTATCGATCTGATTATTGCATTGACGAACTATTTATAAGAACCCTGTAAACAAATTATGACAAACTTATCTAAACTTTTTTCCTACTAAAAGTTTAGATCATTATCGATGTGGTGACAGAACACACCATTTCGCATTGGCAATGCCAGACTACTATCGATGTGGTGACCGGAGACAAATTTACCTGAACCTTTTCCTACCAAAAAAAGTTTAAAAAATTTCAATTTCCTCAATGATTTTGAACTTTTACAGTCATTTAGATCAATTACGTACCTTAGGCAAGCTTTCTGAACTTATTATGTCTTTTGACACTATTATTTAGGTGAAATGTATATACTATTTACTTAAATTTTTTGTAACAATGACTCAACAGGGATGAGCAACACATTTTCTACAGATTTAAAATTAACTCTACTAGATTTACAAAAACATTTGTATCATTACGATTGAAAGCGTTTATTTATGTTATATTACCTATAATCACTATATTTCATTTAGCTATAGCTTGATTGTTGCTTCCCAAATTATTGCCTTCTTTCTTAATATCTAGTCCAATGGAAGTGATGAATTGAGACGCAACTCTTACGCGCTATTTAACGGGTGCCCAATAAGCACTTATTAAGATGTGTTTCAAGTGTTAATTTTTTAAAATATTAAAATTAATCAGAATAAATGTATAAATATAAAAAAGGGTAATCTTTTCACTAACAGTGTATATACTGTCAGTTTTAAATATGAACGACAACTATGTAAAATTTGAATTTGATATCCAATTTTTACATAGAATTACTCTCAGGAAAAGTGTACACATAGTCCATTCATCTCATAGGATAAGAACAAATAAGATGCATTATTATCGACAATCAAGCCGCGAAACCCCCACACGGTATCACTTTCCCAATTTCATCTTTCCGTGGTCGCAAATAATGATTCTCTGTTTTTGTTCAGATTCTATGTTTATTTTATATACAGATTTGCACGTGAAAAATGTTGGATTTTGAGTATTCATATCCTATTCTTATAATTGCTCAGCCATCTTTATCTTATCCACTTTCCATATGTTCAACAGTGTCTGAAACATGGAAACGCCCGCAATCTCATTTCATAAGAATTCGATCGAATACAGAATCAGCAAGCAGAAATCTTGATTTCGTTTTTCACCAATGCAATTCATTTGTATTCGTGTTCCATCTTTGTGCGTTCCAATTGGAATAGACGACCCATTTCTCTTATACCAAAAAGAAAAAACAAATTCACATAAAGTGAGATCAATTTGAGCCTTGTATTTTGAACTTGCAGAAATGGTATGGTATCGGATATGACAGTGTAATTTTTCTCTGTTCTTCAGTTCTGTAATATTTATTTTTTAGATATCACAGTATATGTTTGATAATAATATAACTTCTGTCATTAGTGTAAATTTTAATGAAATGATGATGTTTTATCAAGAAAAATATTTCAAAAAAGACTCAATTTTCTTGTAGCCACATCCTAAACTTGCTTCAAGTTTGCAGCTTCAATTGTCTTGTTCTTGGCTTATATTTAAAAATAAATCAATAAAATTAGTAAATACCAAACACTCACTTGGCAAAATCGCAATTATCCAATTAGTTTGAACAATTTATGTGATCAAAATTCAATCTTCAACTTTCTCCATAGATTTAAGAAACAAACACCACTTGGGGACATTTCCGAACCATCTCCTTCCTTCTAGAGCGGTGGTCAAATACTATAAAATGCATATGATTTTGTCCCATTTTATCTTGTCCATTTTCAAATCTAGCTCAATACTAAAGAATTAACTCCAAACAATTTCTTAGGATATTAGTTCAAGATTTTGAGAGATATTCCGTGTTTTCGGCTTAGTCAGTCAATTTGCCGGTCATGACCAACTGAAAGCAAAATCTTTCGGCTTGTTTTGTACTATGGAAAAGTTTCAAGATTTAATATCCTTCAAAAAAAAAAAAAGAAGAAGATGAGGAAAGTTAATTTAATATCCACTTCAAAATTTCAAAGTAAATCGTATGAATTCATGTTTGCTTGTATGGAAGGGTAAGCATCTTATGCCAGGCAGAAGAAATCTCTTTATAAGTCATATTCAAACCTGAAGAATATAGTATTCATCGTGTTTTGCGAGATTCCTCTCGGCACCCTTTAATTGAATGCACGAAATTATTTTTTGCTTATTAGCATTTGTATAAGAATTTTGGAGGACCCCATGCACATGTGTTAAACGGTTTTGAATGTACATCTAAATGGGACTTGGTTAATTTGTGAACAAGGTTGTGTACATCAGTGATCATAGTGTATCAATATGAACCAGCAATTTTTCTGTTACAATTGATTAAAGGCCTATAATTAGGATGATGAGTGAATTGATTCATACTAAAATTTAGGTTTGCAAGTAAGGTAAAAAATCGAACTAAATTAGTATGTAAATAATGCTATCTTAATCCAAAATGAATTCCCAAATCAATCATTTTCGTCATACATGCATGTATTTTTCTTGTCATGGATGTATTTTTATGACGTTTCATGGAATATTGGTTGACATAAGATAAAATTTGTAACCGAAGCAAGGGATCGAGTTTTGATCTGTTCAAGTTTGGAATAGATTGGAGATTGAAAATGTGATACTTCTCTTTGTTATTTTCTCATATCTGATTCATCTGTAGATATTTCGAATCTGGAATATCCGTTGATTCTTCAAATTTTTAGTTTCTGTGATATGTCTTATGATACATTTTTTTGTCATTAGTGCAGATCTCATGAATAAATTATGATTTTTATTATACAATAAAAACTAAGTTTGAGGCATACTATGACTTTGTAAAAATACAAGAATTATGTAGAAGGTTTTATAAGGTTGAAGGGCTTTGAGTGTGATTTACTCAAAAAGAAAAAAGAAAAATTAAGAAAGAAATCAAGAAATGAAAACCATCAGTAGGTATAAATACAGCAGACAAATGAAAGAAGCAGCAAAGGTAATAGAAGAAAAACATTGGAATAGGAATGGGTGTAGCTGCAGAAGCATAAATTGCACGCGGTAGAACTTTTCAACTACTGTATGGCCTACAAACACGTATTAGTTTATCAACAGCCAAAAGAAGGGGCGGGTGGTCAAAATTATACGAAGAATTTGTGTATTTGGTTTGGTAAAATGACTTTATGAGAATGGAAATGTCAACCAAATTTTGCATTTGAACTAGGAAAGGTGAATGATGCATTGGCTAGATGCACCGTTACAGAGTAAAAGCAAATCAAATTTATCATGTTCTGAAATTTGGTACATTGGGATAGAATCTATAAGTTCACATGGGAGTCTCACTTTTTTTTTAATCATGTAACTGGATATCTTTCAGTCAAAAACTAAAAGTTATATTAACAGAAAATACTCAAAGGTTGGTGTGGATTGGAGGGGTAAAATGTAGGTCTTACTAGAAATGGAAATTTTTTTATAGAGCATCAAGTAAATTAAATTTATTATAAATAATTCTAAAGGTGTTAACTACAATCCAATTATGTTGACCTGTCAAAATCTCCCCATTAAGAAGTGGATTTGGATACACGAATGAATTTTGAATGGGTCTAAATAGGTAATCTAATTAAACTCATTTAATTGATGGGTTGTGGTTGATTCGTCTCACCAATTTATATCCATTTAAAAATAATTATACATTCAAACTCAATTTTTAGTGGAGATTAAGCAAATACATTTGAATTTTCTACCAATCTAATAACAATAAAATATCATTCTTTCTTATCAAATAACGTACAAAAATTAAAAAAAAGTAGAATTTCAAATAAGTCATAAATGGGTAATTAGGTTATACTATACCCATTCATTAAATGTGTACGAATAAGTTGACCCATTTTAATCCATTTATTAAATAAATATAAATGAGTTGCCTCAATTATGCCTATTACCCAATTATGATCTATCCAAACTCGTCGGAATAACTCATTTTGACACCTCTAGCTAATACATACTATGATAGTGCAAAATTAGCTTATTACCTATTCATACACGTACTGACGTTACTCACTGAGACGTAAAACCACCTATTAACGTATAAATAAAGATAAGTTCAGTGCATATATTAAGCTAATTATGAGAGTTACTATAATCTCTTTTCTAAACAAAGCAAACAAAGAAAGAAAGAACAAGAAAAAAGTTAATGCCAAGAAACGTCTGTATTTTGGTATATTCACCAGATTTCAGTGAAATTCCGCTGAAAATTTGTCAAATTAATAGCCATTCCTCGTTTTATTGTCTATATAAATATATTCATCACCTCGACATGGTAACACATCCATATTCATAAACATGCCAAATTTACAATTAGATAAGATGAAAAGGATAAAATAAAGGGTAAACTATTTAAGGCGTTCTTAAACTATTTCAATCGTTAACCTTTGACTTTTTTTTTTATCTATTTTAAGTCTCAAATTAGGTTCTCAATAATTAAAAAAAATCAAATTTTGGTCCTTTAGTCAATTTTCATGCTTATATTGATCAAATTTTGCCCTCAGATTCATTAGCTTTAACGGTGAAAATTAACGGAGGGATCAAACTTTGACGTTTTTTTTATTGTTTAGGAGTCAATTAATTAATTAAAAGCTGAAATAGATGAAGAACCAACAATTAATTGAGAGTCGAAATAATTTAGAGGATACCTAGACAGTTTATCATAGAATCCAAAATGATAATAATAATAAACCTTGGAAGACACTTGGTGGTGCCATAAAGATTAAACCATAAAAATGTTTTGACATAAGATCCATTATTGCAAGCTTGGCGGCAGCCGGCAGGTAGATGCAAATGTAATCATCCCTGTATACATTCTCCGGTATTTGAACACCTCCAAAAGTTCCAACCTCCAACAAAAAGAATACTCACGTTGCTTAATCTTGACATGCAATTGGCCCCCTCCAAAATGGGCAGGCGATTAATTGAGTCCGGCCTTGATTTATTCTTCTTGAGTCTAGAGAGCCCCCCCCCCCCCCCCCCCCCCCCCACCAGGCTGTCTGAAGAAGTGGCCATACTTGGAAAGTCAATCCAATCTAATAAAAAGTTTATCGTGTGTTGACCAGTCCAACTCATCATGGAAGAATCAGAAACTCTGACCGGTAAAACGAGCCCAAACAACCAAAAAAAAAAAAAACGAATACACTACTTTCTGAAAATTCATTAATCAAAAACAGTGACCCCTCTAGAATTTTCAAACTGGTCTCGGTCCTTTTTGGATTCAAACCCAGCCTTATTAAACTAGCCGCTTTCTTTTACCATTTTCATTGTTAGATATACCTCAAAATCTCCATTGTTTTTCTCCCAATCATCTCTCCATCTTCTTTCTCTCTTGTGCAGTTGTGCCAAAATCCCGCAATATATCAGTTACTCAGCTTTTGTTCTATACCAAAAACTTTGCAGTTGGTGCTACTTTTTTCCTTTTGTTCTTTCTATCAACATCTTTTGATTTTATACATGGAAGACATAGATATTCCTCAGTATTTTCTCTGTCCCATTTCTCTTCAGATCATGAAAGATCCAGTGACAACAATAACTGGGATCACATACGATAGAGAAAGCATTGAACATTGGCTGCAGACAGCTGAAGATGCAGCCTGTCCTGTTACAAAGCAGCCTCTTCCAAGGGACTCTGACTTGACACCAAATCACATGCTCCGCCGGCTGATCCAGGCTTGGTGCACTACCAACGCTAAGTATGGAATTGATCAAATTCCTACCCCGAAATCGCCTCTGAAGAAATCTTATATTTTCAAGCTCATTCGGGACCTGAAAATCGCTCAGTTTAGTCAAAATGCTTTGAAGAAACTGGACGAACTTGCCAATGAGGATATTGAGTGGAATAGAAAATGCATGGTGGAAGCCGGCGTGACGAAAGTGATGGTTTTGTTCATCATTAGATGCTTCAAAGAAGGTAAAACCAAAGGCCTTGAGGAAGCTTTGAGCATACTGTATCGTATATGGAGTCCTACAGCGGAAAATAAGCAATTGGTTGCAGAAAATAATGATCTTTTCGAATCTCTAACATGGGTTTTAAGGATTGATATTGACAATCATGTCGTGGTAAAAACTCATGCTGTTAAGATCCTGAAGATGACCACAGAAGTTGCGAGTTCAAGCCTAATCGGGAAGCTAAAGCTCGATTTCTTCATGGTTATGACTAGTATTTTACGTGGTAAACTTTCTCCACAAGCAATCAAGGCTGCATTGCATGTCTTGATTCACTCATGTCCTTGGGGGACAAACAGGTTGAAGATCATAGAAGCCGGGGCTGTTTTTGACGTGATCGAGCTCGAATTAAGCAACCCTGAGAAGAAAACTACTGAGCTTATATTCCGTCTTTTGGCTCAGTTGTGTTCATGTGCTGATGGAAGAGCTGAGCTTCTGAAGCACAGTGCTGGAATTGCAATGCTGTCCAAAAGAACCCTCAGGATTTCTGCTGCGACCGATGATCGATCGATGCATATATTTGCTCAGATCATGAAATTTTCAGCCACAAATGAAGTTCTGATTGAGATGCTGAGAGTTGGAGCTGTGTCAAAGCTCTGCATGATTCTTCAAGCGCATTGTGAAGCACATTTGAAGAGGATAGCACAAGGGATCCTCAGGTTGCATTCCAATGTTTGGAATAATTCTCCTTGTATACAAGTTTATCTCTTAACAAGAAATGCTAGGTAGCTAAAAAAAAAAGAGTAATTTATATGATATCATATGTATAAGCAATTGTGCAGATGCAAGAATGGCTGGCTAAAAAAGTAGGTCAGATCCAACTTGTAAGTACGTACAGCAATTTGATTTGAAGATCTTGTGATCAAATTTCTTGCCTTTCTAATAGAATCTTTTTCCATCTTCTTTAACCTGTGTAATAATTTGTATCAGTTAACCCCTTTTTTTTAACTCTCTTCTCATTCTTTGACATCAATTCATGAGTTAATTTTTTTTTTCAATTTTGAAAGTTAGAGGTAAAGAGAGATTAAAAGTGTCTCCATGTAGCCTAATAATATAAAGAGGGGGAAAATATAGTGGAAAATAGAAATTTTGAGTCTAGTATTGCATGAGGACTAGAAGTAAAATGGTCGAGCATCCTCTTTTTTTTTTTTTGCGGTCAAATAAGGATAAGGTAGGTACTAGGTGGAATATGCTCAAGAGCATCTATATCCTTAATTAACTCATGCATTTGGAGATATTCTACCGTATGGTCCGTATCTAATTAAGTGACATGTAAATTAAAGTCCTCTTAAAGTGATTATAATTTTTTTTTATCAAATGTAAATACACAATGAAGCTTGAATGCAATGATCAATATCAGTGCTAGCTTCTAATTACAACAGTTTAACACAATGCTTAAAGTAAAGAAAATATGGGTAAATTAATACAACCATTTTAGTAGTCAGTGTTCCATTAATCCACTATATTAGAATCAATACAATCTGATTGTAATCCATCGACACTGTTAGTAATTTATAGATGGTGAGATAAACAATAGCATGGATTTAGAATATGCTCACATTTAGTTGTGGTATATATACTACAATTAATTAATATAGTTTTTACTCACTTGAACATTATGTCGACAGAGTTAAAACCCGAATTAGAGAAAGTATGGAGAGAAAAAAAAAATTCTAGCTATTGGAATTGAATGACCAAATTTCTGCAATAGGATTGTAGATTATTTAGGATAATTTTTTGAACAAAATACTGTAACACTTTTTTGACGTAATGTATGTGAGATAAAAAAAATGATAAAAATATGTTTATAATTCAAGTAAATAAATTTGTGCAAATAATCCACTATCCAATATATTACTAACACCTAAACTAATTCTATTATCAAAAAGAGAACTTTTCTTTCTTTGAAAACAAAACATGAATTAATGTTTTGTTCAGTAACGATGTAAATACTAGCGGTTCTAGATGCATGATAATTCATCTCAATTCAAATTTGTATTTCAAATTTGCATGCATCTAAATTTTTTTAGCATATACTTTCAGTGTATTAGTTGAATATTAATTCAAAATATGTTGCTCTTTCAAATAAACTTGGTCTAGCAGTTTCCGCATGAGACTTCCACATAACTCGTAGTCAAAATTTGTGCTTCAAAACGTATTCTTAGCTGTCACTGTTACAACAATTCAAACCATTGAAGTTTCTCTAAATCCTAAGCCACCATAGG
Source organism: Coffea humblotiana (assembly GCA_023065735.1). Lineage (NCBI taxonomy): Eukaryota > Viridiplantae > Streptophyta > Magnoliopsida > Gentianales > Rubiaceae > Coffea > Coffea humblotiana. Next base: position 24,390,795 of record CM041208.1, on the reverse strand, counting down.
CTGACATAATCCACTTACATTTTCTAGAGGTAAACATCCTTTTCTTGGTAAGTTTTCATGAAAAAGACTTTGCTGATCTGTTTTAAATCCACGCATTTGGCCGGTAAGACTACCATGCAGTTATAAAACTTACCGGGCCTTGAAATTCAACTAGTCCTATGATTAAAAATTTTAGATGAAACCCAACGGTGTGAAGAAAGCCATCGTAATATTCAACATTTTACCAAATGTCTCCCCAGGTTGCTCACCAATCAAATCAATCTATTTTAAAATGTTGAGTGCTAGTAATAATTGCTGTTGGCTCTGAAAGATGTGTTGAAACAACCAGACTTGTTGCTCCTAAGCAATAATGCTGGTCATCACTTCCTTTAGATTTAAAATTCTGGCCACTTAAATCTCTTTATATACTTTTTTTTTGTTTAATTCTAAAAAAAAAAACTTCTTAAAAAACAGCTTCATCTCTTTTCTCCTTCGTAAATATTCATTTGTATCAATCTTCCCATGTGGTATTTAAATCTTCTCAATCAAATGAACTCAGCAGATAAGTTTTGATTCCTCTTTCACTTGCTCATGGGACTTAAATAACCCCTCAATATTGCAAATTTGGTTTTGTTTCAGAAAATATTGGATTGTAACGGACTTCTATACACAAAACTCTTGTATATATAATTTACCCCAAAATAATATGCCTGGATAAGAATTGTATACATAGAAGTCCGTTGCAAGAAAAATACCTTCAGAAACAATCTCAGGCATAAAACTTTTGCGGATTATTCAGTTTATTCGCTAGAGAGGTATATGCATGTCATGTGAGCAAATGAAATGGCAATCAGAACTTTATCTGGTAATTGTATTTGATCAAGAAACTTTAGATACTACAAGGGAAGATTGATGCAATTGAACATTCATGTTAACTTGTTAAATGCCATTGACAGATGGAAAAAAAAAAAACGGAAAGGCTATTCATATCTTTGAAACTCAGACAAATGGGATAATGAACATAAGTCATCAAACACACAAAAGTCATGAATTAATTACATCATTTGACTACACTGATTTAGGGTCGGCACATGCAATATAAGTACTAAATATGAGATTTGAAAAAAATATATGAGATTTGATGGGCATGGAGTTTAGATGATTATGATGTATTTAACTGGCGAATTTCGGAAAAAGAAAATCAAAACAAAATAAGTTACAAAAGATGCAAGTTTAAGAGAAAATTCTTGCTCCAAAAAAAAAAAAGTTTAAGAGAAAATGCATGGTCTAAGTCAAAAGAAATAATGAACAAAGAGACCGTGGAAGTCAATGCTATTTCGTTCCAATTCAGGATCCAATTATATCAAGTCTACGGTATAAGGTTTAAACAACTTTTTAACTTTGTTAAAGTGCAAGATGCTACCAAGCCGTGCCAGGCACTCTGGCATGTTCAAGTAAGTACATACAGCAGTTTTTTTTTTTTTTTTTGAAGATCTAGTTATCAAATTTCTTAGCTCTTACTAAAATCTTGTCTTTTGTGTTGCTTATTTTGTGCAATAATTTCTATCAGTTAATATGGGTTTTACTATCTGCTCATTAATCTTTGACATCATATCATGGGTTAATTCATTTAATTTAGAAATTAGAGTTGTTAGAAATTCAAATGGTTACTGCATACCTTACTATCATATGAGGGGGGAAAAACCATAGAAATCTTCAGTCTAGTATTGCCTGAGGACTGAGAAGTAAAATGGTCTTGGATCCTTAATTCTTGTGAACATTCCTAATCGTACAATCATGTTATAATTGGTGAGATTCTCACCGTAACTATTTCAAACATGTAAAGTCCTTTTAAAGCGATTATTGTTTAAGTACACATTGAAGCTAGCATATGAAGATCAGGAATGCTAGATTCTATGTACAATAGTTGAACAGAATGCTTAAGGAAATTGTAGGTACATACAAACATGTTTTTTAATCAGATTACAATAAGTCCACAATGATGGAATCCAAAATATTCAATTATAATTCATCGACATTCTAACTACAATAGTAATATTTAATTGTTACAGTTTCCACTCTTTTTTTTTTCTTAATTTTTTCAACAGGGAAGAGATGAAACTTAAAAAGTAGGGCGGCATTAGAAAGATTTGAATTCAGAACTTATAATTTCTAGAATACTAAGTCCATAGATTTAAAACCCTAACTAGAGAACAACATAAGGAGAAAAAAAATACCATTTGAAAGGGAAGGACCACAACTCTATACTAGATTTCATATTGGTAAATGAAAGGGTAAGTATGTTGCGAATATTATAATCACCTAGAAAAAATTTCACAATCAAAAAGGAAATTTTTTAAGAAGAAAGTATGAATTTATACGTCTACATGAATATCTTATTTTCTAGCAAATTTGGATGTATAATAATTAATGAATTTTAAATTTTGCACATACAACGTGCATTTTAAATCATTATATAGCGTGTACACTATCAGCAGAGAAAAGTTTAATTCATAAAATAGATTATCATTTTTATTAAACTTGGTATACATAATTTGTACTTAAGACTTCCAACACAACTTCTTGTCGTAACTTGTGCATCAAATCGGATTTGCAGTTGTAACTACTTTGTGAGATTCTTTCCACCAAACAATTAAAAATTGGTTCGAAATCAATCAAAAGCATTGAAGTCCCTGTAAATTCTAAGCCACCATATGCTTATATATCCGCATTCATTTTATAAAGATAATCTTCCTTTTCTTGATCAGTTTCCAGGCATTATGCTTTACCAATCTGTTTTCAATGCACAGATTAACGGCTAATAAGACTACCGTTGAGTTATAGAACTTGCCAGACTTCGAAATTCTACTAATCCGATGATTAAAAATTGCCAGACTTTGAAATTCAACCAATCCTATTATTAAATATTGCGTATGAATCCAATGGTGAGAAACAAGCCATCATAACATTCAACATCCATCAAATTAGGATTAAAAAAATGAAACAAGCTATTTGATACTCAAATCAAGTTCGACTTGGTAAGAGTTCGTTCGAGTTTGGTTCGGTAATTAATCAAATCAAGATTGAACAGCGTTTTATGTTCGATAATATTTAAATTCGATAAAAAGTTCGTTCAACTTCGGTTCAATAAATAAACAAGTCAAGATTGAACGAAATTTTAAACTCATTAAAATAATCAAACAAGAATGAACACTAGAGTGTTCGACTTAATTAGATTCATTTACACCCCTACATCAAATGTCTCTCCAGATTGGATCCAAAAGAAAAGAAAGTGATAATTGCTTACCCAATCCAGTTTATTTTTCTTTTAACATACTAGTAAGAATTACTATTGGCTCGAAAATGATGTATTGAAAAGAACTAGTTGTGATGTTGGTAGGCAATAACTAATTGTGGTCCTGAGTTAGTTCAGATTTAATGATTCCGGTCAATGAAATCTTTTTGTTATATCCAAAAATCCCCCTCCAAGAATACAGTTTTCTCTCTGTGTCCCCATAAATGTTTAATTGCATCAATCTGTCCCTGCATCACTTAAATTTTCTCACCTAAATACAATTAACAGATAATTAGTTCTAAATCCTATTTTCTCTTTCATTTGTCCACATGATATGCATATACTAGCAAAAAAAGACTAATGGCCCCTAAATATTTCAGGTTTGGTTTTCTTTCAAAAAATAATGGACTTCTATACATAAAATTCTTGTACATATCATCCCCAAAAAAGGCCTAAATAGGGGTTGTATACAGAAAAGTCAACTATGCGCAGGGGTACCTTTGAACAAGAAATTACTTGGAGGTTCTTTCTGCCCCTGGCATGTGCATGTCATTTGAGCAAATAAATGAAAGAGTAATTAGGACTTTTAACTGCTAATTGTACTTAATCTACAAATTTTGAATGAGTACTACTAAGGGAAATTGATGCAATTGAACATTAATTCTTGGGGAAAGCGATGAAACCATATTTTTGAAGGTACTTTCTTAAAAATTAACCTCTTTTTTATTTTTATTTTTTTAAAATTTGCTTGCTAAGGATAGGGCAACTACGGCATCAATTGGTAATTGGCATTACTACTTGCTACCCTGGTCGAGAAACTATCAAATTGTCAAATGAAGAAAAGAAAATGATAGAGACTTACAACTTGTTTTTATGTTTTCATAAGATCATATTTTTAGAAAAGCTAAATAAATAGGATAACAAGTATATTATTCGTCAAACATAAAAATTTCATTAATTAATTACATTATTTCAACAAGCTACATGATTGCACTGAAATACGGTCAGGGCACGCAATTTAAGTACTAAATACGGAATTTGACAGGGATGGACTTCGGATAAACATGACAGATTTAATTGCCGATTTCAGGAGAAAAGACAATCAAAACAAATAAACATAGAAAAATACGAGAAAAAGCACGGTCTGAGTCTTACAAAAGTGCAGGCAAATCTATGTGAGGTTCAAATGAGCCTATCTGGATTCTGGACTATGAATTTTGTCCAAAAATTTTTGAAATTTTCTTTTGTACATTTTTCAATAATTTTTTAGTTTCACGTACATCACGCTTACAGTATATTTTTCTACAAAACTTGCAATTCGAATAGGGTCAATCCTATTTTATTTGAAAATTTAGTGATCAAAACTAATTACCTTTCTACTACAACCTTGCTTTTCATGTTCTTTTATTTGTGTAATAATTTGTGTGTGTGTGTCTATATATATATAGAGAGAGAGAGTCTCACCATATCCATTTCATACATGTTAAATCAAAGTGCTTTAGAAGTGATTATCATCTATTATCAGATATAAATAAACAATGAAGTTGGAATATAAGAACTTGAACGCGATCCACATTTCGCAACTTTTTACAATCAAAAGGAAAAAATAATTTTTTTGTGACAAAAATATTTTGTTATTTCAAATAAGCTTGATCTACATAAAAATTCCACAACTTGTAGTTGTTGCTGTTTTTTTTTGTTAAATCCTTTCATCATTTCTTACACCCTTTTCACCCCCAACTATCATGCACCACTCACAAGATTTAAACACGAAACTAATAGTTGGAAAGACTCTAAAATCCCACCTCAGTTAAAATTTGCATGTCAAACCGAATTTTGTAGTTGTAAACGTTACCTTGTGAGGTTCTATTAGGGGTAGGCACGGCTCGGATACCCACGCCTAACATGGTTGGGCTGACCCGACCCTAATATATCGGATCAGCCATTTTGCGACCCTAACGCGTTCCTAATGTTTTCGAGTACCCGCTATTCGGGTACTCGAAAAAAAAGGGGCGGGTCATAGGGTATCCGCCCCTAAAAAAAAACTATTTTTCAATAAAAAAAATTTATTTTCTACTTAATATCAACATGTTTTCCAATAAAAAAAACATGCTTTTCCAATTAATATTGGTAGAGATATTGTAATTAAAGTCCATACATCACCATTCTCATACATTTCATCCAATAATCAAATCGATCTCATAAATTTAATACATATTAGAATTATAATATCTATTGGACAAAATGAAGTTTCATAATAATTTTGAGTACATCACTATTCTCACACATTTCATCCTTCTACAACACAACAAACACAAGGATAATAAGTATTTGGTAACTTCCCCAACTTCCTTAAGGATATTATGGTACAAGACTGCATCCCAAATAAGTCGATTGTGAAATCAAGTTCGGAAAAGAATTGATAGAACTAATTATTTTTGGAAAAAATATAACCAAAATAACGTTAAAAAATCTTCCCCAACTTCTTTATATCTTTGGAATAGACCTTATGGTATTAACGGTGATGAAAAAGAAAAATAAATTTCTTACACTAAATAAAAGAGACAAATTTAAGAGACATAATTGCAATAAAATAAATCAAATAAATAAATAAATGAAAGACACAAATATTTTAATTATCTAGCTAATAGAAAATTGAAACTCCAAACACAAATCTTTGATTGAATTGATGCAAGATTTGCAGGAAAGATCGATGGTGGTAGAATAAAAATAAAAATGATGAAAGGGATGAATAATTTTTATAACAGAGTTTCACAAATTTTTTTTCATTTTGTTCATGTTTCATCGAGAATATTCGCTTTCTTCAAATAAGATGAGAAGAGTAGATTATATAGGATTAGAATATGAGGCTACAAGCCACTTCACTTGCACTTAGAATTGAAAATTATAAAGTTATAAAATGATCCCTAATTTTTTAATATTTATAAAATATACCTTGCGGGTCGGATACCCGCGGGTTTTTTTCTGATCCGTATTCGTACCCGACTTTTCGGGTGCTCGACCCTCATCTACCCCGCTAAGAAAAATCGGATCAAATATCATATTTTTCGAATTGGATCGGATCGGATTCATCGGATTTTTGGATTGACGGGTTTTTTTGCCCACCCCTAGGTTCTGTCAACCAAAAAATTAACAGTTGGATTCGCAACCGTTCTTTTTTTTTGCCTTCAGTGGGGTGTCCGAACTACATTGGTAGCCGACTAATCCCCACTGGTGTCCGAACTTCAGTGGGGATTCGCAACCGTTCAAACCATTGAATTTTCTCCAAATTCTAAGCCACAAAGTTCTTATCTATCCACTTACATTTTCAGAAGTCAAATATCATTTCCTCGGTATTTGTGGAGAATTAGACTTTTGGCCATCTGTTTTCAGTGCACGCATTTGGCTGACATATGGGACTACTACCGTGTTATATAACTTTTTCCGAACTTTGAAATTCAACTAATCCTATGATAAAATTTTTTTGGATGAAATCCTACGTTAAGAAAAAAGCCATCCTAATACTCAACATTCACCAAATGTCTCTCCATACGCTTAAAATAATAATTAAAGAAAGTAAAAATTGCTTACCGATCCACTCGATCTCTTTTAACATATTTATTATTAGTTATCATAGAGGAAAAAGGTTGCTATCATAAGGATCATACATTTGAAACTTGTATAAATGGGATAACAAAAATATTTGGGCAAACATATGTCATCAATTAATTATGTTATTTGAATAAGCTGCATGATTTCACTTATATATTTGGGGTCCGCAGTCACGTAATGCTAAGTAGTAAATATGAATTCGATGGACCATGGACTTTAGATGAATATGACAAACTTGACAGCAGAAAAAATTGAACAAAATAAGCTGAAAAAGATGTAAGTTTAGGAGAAAAAAATTGCTTGGTCTAATTTAAAACTAAGAAGGAACAAATACTCCGTGGAAGTCAATACTATTTCATTCCAAGTAAGAAACAGATATACCAAGTGGACAAGTGCAAATTTTTCAAAATAGATGACTTTGTTAACGTGAAAGCTGCTATTCTTAATTAGCCGTGCCTGGTACTTCAAATCTGTAAATACAAGGAAAATAAACCAAGTCGTGGGTCCGCTCCCAAATGACTGGAGGTCTCTTTTTCTTTTCTTTTTCTTTTTTTTTTTATATATTCATACTGGTGATGTCTTAAAATGAACTGGTTTTGCATGGAGCTTCTCCTTTGATGAATATTTTTCATCTTGACGAGATTAATTTTGATTCTGTTTAGTAGTCAGTGACTAGTAACATGATCCTACGAATCATAGGTTAATGTTCTTCTTATATGTACGCAAGGTATTAAAAAGGGTGCATGGTAATAGTGATAGGTTCTGATTTTCTCAAACCCTACCAAAAATGGTTTATTATGTGCTGATGCCCTCTAGACTGTCATTTCTTTTTCTACTTGAGAGAAACTCAACAGCCACGTTACTTTTAGAAAGTAATAACCTTATGGCATTAGTGAATTTTTCTTAAATTTTATTTTTAGTAGGGAAGCGGTGAAATTTAAGAAGCGGAGAGTGAAAAGAGAGATTTGAATCCAAATTTTTAATTCCTAAAATTTCAACTTTAATTACTAAACTGTAACCCTTGTGCCATAACGGAGATTGTTGCTCTTTACCAAAAAGAAGAAGACGAAGAATTTGTAGGTTCCGTCTCAATCACCCCAAAATTTGATTCAGTTCAATTTCAATAAACTCTGCAAAAACTTTTGACTATGAAATTCAAGTGTAGCCGCATATACATCATCCTGCAGTGAAGTAGAAACTACGACAAAGATCCAGTAAACGCCAAAGCATCAAACATTAATTTTTTGTTTTCTTTTTTTTTTTGTTAGTTGTTTCTCAATTTTGAAAAACCATCAAGGCTTAAGAGTTTAGCAAACTAGGAGTCTATATTAAATTTGATCTCTGTATTTTCGACTATTTCAACTGGTCCTTAATTGCCTTCCAATAAATTAGATGATGAATAAAGCCACTGATCACAAGAAATGCCCATAACCAAGTCCATGCTAGTATTTAATTGTGATAGTTGACAGAAATAATGTCTCCTCAGATTTCAGCCAACTCTACAGTTTCTTCTGCTCAAATTATTCAAGGGGTATTTAAAAGAAATGAAAGTGAGATGACTACAACATATCCTAAAATGAAAGCGCAAGGGATGCTTAAAAGCATTGTTGACAGAATTTTAAAATGGTTGAGATTTACTCTCTCATGTTTTGGAGATGTTAACGCCATTATTGTTCAATTCTGTGGATAACTGTTTTTGGGTTTTTTGTTTTGAGAAATAAACTTTACTCTAGCAACTTAATTAAAAATGGCTGGTAAACATGTTAAAAATTTCCTAGAAAATAGGGTTTTTGAAAAATAATCTAAACAAATAAATTTAAAAAAAATGCAGTAGAGAAGGTGTTTTGCACAATTTGCATATTTCACAGGTTGCAATTTATATTGTTTGGTCTCATTTTTGTTAACTTTGCAAAGATAAATTTTTGGCCAATTTTCAATTTTGTCTATCATTGGCACTTTTTTCTCTTCATCATGGACTTCTTTCTCTCATCTCGCCTGTTACTTCTGTGTCCCACGCTGAAGTAAGAAGCAAAAAAGTAAAAAAATAAATAAATAAATAAATATATATATATATATAAAAGAAAGACAAATAGAGGAAAGGTATGAATATCGTCCATGCCAGAGAGAAATTATCTGATTGCAAACAATTTTATAAAACAAAAAAAAAGGAAAATTTACTAACAATTAGAGCTCAAGTTAATTAAACAAATCATCCACGTCATCTTTTGCGAGGCTTATTAACAAAAATATTCGGGCCAAGATTGTAACTAGGAATTACCTAATCAGACCCCTATGACATTCTCGTATACAAGAAGTCTTTTGGGCTGTAATTCGATCTTGGCCTATTTACCAAGTTGTGTAGCTCTGTTGGGCTAACTTCAGGGATATCAAATAAAATGAACAATTCAGATTCGAAGTTATTTGGATATTTTTCTCTCTTTTTTTTTTTGTCTTTTGCATTGTTAAATTTTTAACAAATTTTAATGTGATGTATGAAATAAAAACGTAGCTAAAAGGTTGAAAAAAAAACGTAGTTAAAAACATGTCATTAAACACATCACTTCAATTAAAGGAATTTAGGGTAGGAACGGTTGCTACGACCTTGATTGATCAAGAAAAAATTATGCCGGTCAAATTATAAGTTATACATTGATTTTAACAATGTGTGTGGAATCCGCAAAAAAATGAACTAAATGTACATTATGTTCAACTTGATTTACATTGTAAACAATGCACGTACATTTTGTTCAAATACATGAAACTGTTCCGAACGGTTTCACTGCTAACTGTTCCACCCTCGATCCTTTATTAAAGATGCGTACAGTAAACATGGTGGCCGCCGTGTGCTGAGTTGCTTCTTGTGCCCTCTACTACTTCTGTAAAGCCTTTCCTAGAGTTCGTAGAGTAAAAAATTGGAAAAAAAGGAAAATTGACTTGATACAGTGTCATATATCTGGTACAATAGTGATATCGAACTAATTTTGGTCCTGCAAAATCAATACTAGTTACTGTACCTTTTAATATCAGTTTTAGCCAATTGAAGTGGTCATCTCAAACTTATTTGGAAATGGAGGCTATCCTTGCATTTAATCTTTGGCTTCGCCCCCTTCTATTTCTGGGATACTTATTGTGGTGATGGATGAGCAAGATGTGGCCCTTGGTTGATGACTTCCGGAGTCTCCTTGGGGACAATATGGGTTTGGTTTCATCAAGCTGAATGATGCATTAGACAAGATAGTTGATGACTTGGATCAAACCTCCTTTATTGTTGCATTATTTCCACGATCATTGGAGCTTTTACGCAGTAACTTTCGCATGGAATTTTGTTGTCAGAATTTAATGAACCTAGAGTGGATTTTTTATTAACATATATAATTTGTTTTAGCATTTAGCTGTATACTTTCTCGAAAAGGCAAAAGAAAAATGGAGAAAGTCAATAATATTATGCTTTATATATTTATGTATGTAGCTATGCCCATATATTCTATTTCAGCTTAGCCTCCATGATTTAGGCCATGTTTGATAATCTAGTTCAATATTTAAATTTAATATATTTAGATCATAATATATTCAGACTGTTTGATAACAAAAAATTGAATATCTGAATTAATTAAGTGGCATTGAATTTCTTAGACAAAACTTGTTTCCAAAATTAAGTGATAAACTATTCACTTATCACTGAATGTGATATGCACTCAAATGTATTAGGTTTAATACTTAACAATTCAATAAATTAATGAATTCAAACTTCAGGTTTCAAACTTCAATTTTATCAAACGCACCCTTAAATTTACGCTAATTGTAGACCTTTACACACGTTATAAATTTATTACTTTTATTTCATCTTACTATTAAAAAGGTAAGATGGATGAGTTCAATTATTTTGCTAAATTATTTTTAAAAAAATGATTGTTCCCTTGTCTCTCTCCTTCTCCCAGAAATCCACAATGTCAACTAAGTTGCGATCACTTGAAAAATAAGGGTGCACTTTAGCTCGCTTCAAGCTCAATTTATTTCAACTTACTCCAACTTGAGTTCGAGTTCAATCGAATTTAACAAGCATAAATCATGTAAGTTCATATTTTATATAAGTTTAAACAAGTATAATAAAATAGACATTTCACGTGTGTGTGCGCGCACATATATACATATATATGTACTCGTCATTTTTAATTTCATGTAGATAACTTAAACTCAAGCCCGTCGAGTTATTCAGGCCTATTCAAACCAAGTTCAAACTTGATCAAAGTGAGCTTAAGTTCAAACTTACAAATAACTTGTGTTGAGTTGGACTTGTGCTATTCAAACCAAGTTCAAACTTGATCAAAGTGAGCTTAAGTTCAAACTTTAACCAACAAACTTACAAATAACTTGTGTTGAGTTGGACTTATTTGCACCCTAATTCAACGAGTCAAATGTGGTTGCTGGTGAAACGATGGCTGAGTCTTTTTTTTTTTTCTTTTGAAAGGACGATGGCTGAGTTATGGTAATACGTTTTCTAATGTCTAGGAGTCAGATTACACTAAAGTACACGTGCTTTACTCTGATTGGATCCCTCAACCACTTTAATTGTCAATAGGAGGCCCCAAAAAAATGGCATATCATTTTCAATCTTTGTTTGATATTGAATTGTGAGAGAGGCTAAAAGACCCAAATTATTTTAAAATGGCAGGGAAATTTCAATAAGTCTACGTGGATGTCAATTTCTTTTGAAAGTTCTTTGGTCAAAAAGTGCATGTTACGTTCCATTCAGAATTATTTTAATGATTTTTTCCCAAAGGATGATGCTAATAGATGCATTTTGCCTGTGAATTTTCAGATGCTATTTTAATACACAAAATGGTTCATCATCATTACAATGATAAGATGGCACTCATGTGTTTAATTTTGAAAGGTAAAGTTAAATTGGGAAAAACATATTATTAGAAAGGAAAAAAATAAGTGTAATAGTACATATTCACACGGTAAATTGAGCATAAATTAAACATTCTAAAATAAATAGTACTCGATAAATTTGTACATTAGTCTCTTATAAATTACTAGAAACTCGACTTTTCGCTATTCTATTTTGGTAGTTTCCTTGCAGATTTTAGTTTTCATAGGGGGTAAGATCCTTGTACTTAAACCGATTCAGGCCTCCTTTCACTAGCGGAAGTCGGTTCCTCGTGAACTTAAGAATATTCTTGTGATAGAATATACTCTTCCAGATTAAATAATTAAATTTCTCTTTCTAACTCCCCCTTTTGCGCGACTCTTTGTTCAGTGCACCTATGGAATAGGAATCGAAGAAGAGGAAAAATCGAACATTTCACATAGTACTTTTGATTTTGAAAGAAGTTCCTACGACTCCTCTTTTTGCTCGACTCTTTGGTCAGTGCACCTGTGAGATAGGAATGGAAGAAGAGGAAAAATTGAAATTTCACATAGTATTTTTTATTTCGAAAGAAGTTCTTACGGGATTCCTATTTACTGGAGTTGGCAGGGAGTCTGCTAGATACACATTATCAAATAGCGCCCTTTATGCACAAGTTTGATGTCTAGCGGCACGACACTTGTATTGCCCTTTCGCAACTCCGATTTCACGGTTTTCTTGCAGATTTTGTTCCGTTGAAAAATCATGTTCAGACAATACAAGCACAAAGACGTAAATTGTTTCTTGAAGGACTTTTCTTCCCTCATTGATTTTGCTTTTGCTTCTTGATATAAGACAATTTGACTTTTTAGACGTGGGCAACGCAAATCAGGTGCTTCGATTTGAGAAAAGTAAGTCTAAAGAACTTCAAACGTAGAAATCCACGCTGAAGTGTTGACTAACACCGATTAAGTTTATCCTTAACATGGAAGCAAAGATGGCAACCAAAAAGTTTGGGGCTTTGATATTTTTATTAGAATTAATCATTTATATACTGGCAATATATACACCATCATCATTAGATACATGACAACTCATTTGAATTTTAATTTGGATTCCAAATTTTACTCATGTGTCATGCATCTAATCGTGATAATGAATACACTATCGGTGTATATAAAATTTACTCTTTTTATTATTATTGAATTTGTTTTTAGTCACTGATTTAATGCGATTGAAAACCAAAAATTAGTACTAGCACTTAAGTGGTAATTAATGTCTTTGCCAAGGTTTGTCTTTGTGAAATATTCGACACCTTCGAAATGGTTCATCTCAATGATTATCATCCACTAGTGAGAATTGCTTGCCAAATTATGAATCAAGTTAAACGCACACACCATTCACTTCAAGTCAAGCCGAGTAGAGACACAAGGCTTGTTGGAAGAGCAGCCATTCGGACAAGTCTGTGTAACTCTAAAAACTGTTACTCGAACATAAAACTTATATTAATTAAATCATTAAGTTTTCTATAAACCAGGGTTTTCTTGTTTTGGGAAGAAAACAAAACAACTTATATGAGGGTAATAATGTAAACCAAGAAACAAAGTAATAACTGCTAATTTAAATCCATGCACAAGGTGATGCATTGAAATCCTCATACGAATAGCTGGTAATAACTGCTAATTCAATTCGGAAGATGACCCCACAGCGTTTAAATGAATGAAAGGACATCTTAGTAATAATAGTAAGACTACAGCTAGCATGACCTGTGCCTACTGATCCAACGACACTCCAAATACCGTCGTATTTCCAAAATACCCATAACTTTAAACATATCAGCAGTGCACCCTATTCTTATATAAAAAAGAGTATATAGATGACTATTGAAAATTTAGGCAGAAAAAAAGCCAAATACAAGTGGTAATTTAGGCAGGAAAAAGCCAAATACAAGTGGTTAATCTAAGTGTACAACATTGTGATTTGTACTTCAATGGAGTTTGACTATTGTACCCTCTCATATGTAATTGGTTTATACTACACTTGAGTGATTATTAGGCTTTTGAGTAGTCTTTGTGACGTAAAATTACTAGCTTACCCTCTAAACTAAGCATTAAACTAACGGGCTGTGTTGGATAAAAATGAAATCTGAAAACTGAAATCGAAATCCATTAAGTTATTTAATTGTTAAGCATTAAATCTAATATATTCGAATATATATCTTTTGATAACAAAATATATTTAATTAATGGATTGCTGGAAATTGTCTAACACGATTGATATACATCACTGCCCTGATGGCAGATAAAAACATGCACTAAAATTTTAGATCTGTAATTTAACAAATACAAAAGACCTGAGAAATTAAGAACATATATAAAAAGTGTCATCAATTTTAAAATCATTTCCTCATAGAATAAATCGCTGCAACCAACTCTATGCATGTTGCAATTATCAAATCTGTTAATCAAAAGTTGTAAGCTCCAATAAAGATGATGAGATCTGTTGACATAGACCCAAATCTGAAATAAATTCAGATCTGATGATAACCAGATTTGAAGTAAATTCAAATTTAAACAACAAAACAAGGAAAAATAACACAAAATCTCACTAGGAACTCCTAGGAAAACAGAAATTTTCACTAGGAACCCTAGGAGAAACAGAGATCTCCTACTGAGAAAATTTAGGGGAGGCTTTATTAGAAAAATAACAAGAACGAAATCTATGAGAGGGAGATCAGGGTCTCCCTTCTGAAGAGGAATGGATTAAAAAAAAGGAGCAGTAGAGAGAAGTTGGAAAAGATGAATATTTGAGTGTATATCACATTCAGTGATAAATGAATAGTTTATCACTTAATTTTGAGAGTAAACTTTGCCTAGGAAATTCAGTACCACTTAATTAATTCAGATATTCAATTTTTTATTAGTAAACGCGTCTGAATATATTAAGATATGAATTCATTAAGTTTAAATGCGGAATTAGATTATCAAACAGGCCCTAACTTGAGCATTAATACGCAAAGGGAATGTACTAAATTACAAAACACTGGAAACCTCAAATGTGCAATTAAAACTTCTCCAAACAATGGGACCCATTGAAGTTAGTTGAATATGAGAGACTGCCCGTGGATTTTGCAGAAAGCTTTTTAGTTTCTATACTTTCTTGTACCGTACAATTGGGGTAATTTGAACTTACTTATTCCGATATATAATTAATTGATAACAACCAACAACCGTCTACTTATGATAATAACTCTACCGTTTACTTGAAATTTATATCCCCATAAATATTTAATTAATAAATTAATCAACTATCATAATTAATTATGTTATATAAGGATAATATATTTGTTTTTTTGAAAATTTTGATAGTTGACAGAAATAATTTTTCCTTAGATTTCAACCAACTCTACGTTTCTTCTATTCAAATTATTCAAGGGATATTTAAAAGAAATGAAAGTGATCAGACAAGCATAACAAATCCTAAATAAAACTGCAACAATGCTTAAAAGAAATGGAATGAATTGTTGATGGACTTTTTAAAGAGTTTGAGACTGTTCATGTTTTGGAGATGTTAACGTCCATTATTGTCATATTCCGTTTGGATAGTTGGTTTTGGGAATTTTTAATTTTCTTTTTTTTTTGAGAAATAAATTTTACCGTAGCAACTTAATAAAACGGGTGTATGTGAGATAACAATGTGGTTGGACAACATGTTAAAATTTTCTTAGAGAATAGAGTTTGGAAAAAATAATTCAAACAACTTTAAAAAAAAAGGCGGTAGAGAAGGTGTTTACACAATTTCCATATTTCACAGTCTTCAATTCAAATTGTTTCATCGCATTTTTATTAACTTTGCAAAGATAAACGTTTGGCCAAATTTCAATTTGTCTATCACTCACATCTTTTTTTTTTTTTTCCTTTCATCATGGAATTCTTTCTCTTGTCTCGTCTGTTACTCGTGTATCACATGTTGGAGCAAGAAGGAAAAAAATGTAAAAATGAAAGGGAAAAAATGGAGAAAATGTATGAATGCTTTCCATGCCCGAGGGTAATTATCTAATTTCAAACAACTTTATAAAACAGAAAAAAAGAGAGAAAATTTACTAACAGTTAGAACTCAAAATGGAACTATTTAACAACTGGGGAAGAAAAATGGATTAGATGGTAAGTTTCGGGTACGAACCCTCTAACTTATACCCAAAAAAATCAGCTGCGAGGTACTAACATATTCGGGCCAGGACTGTAACTGGGAACTACGTGGTTAGGATCTTACCATTTTGAGACGCCTATGGCACGCTCATATGCAAGAAGTATTAGAACTCACTCAGGCTGTAACTCGATCTTGGCCTTTTTACAAAGCTTATTAACTGTGTTGGGCAAACTTCACGAACAGCAGATAAAATGAACAATTCAGATTCAAAGTTTATTTTGGAATTTGGATATTCTTCTCTTTTTTTAATTTCTTTTATTATTAAACTCATACTCCTTCCGTTCCATTTATTTGATCATATTTGGGGAATTCAATTTTTTAAGAATAATGATTTGATTATGATATTTATACTTTTCTTTTTAATTTTACTTTCATAAATTCAAATTTTAAATTTAAATAGTAACATGCACATAATTAAAAAGAAGAATTATATTAAAAAAAGAGTTTAAAAGTGTTTTGACTTTTTTAACATGATAATTATTTTAAAATATTTTAAAATAAAAAATATAATATTTTTAATAGAAGGGAGAAAGTAACAATTTTGTGACGTGATATATGAAGAAAAGGTAGTTAAAGAGATGTATAGTAAAAGTACTGGCCGCCGCACTTCTTCTGCTCCCTACTACTCCTATGCAGCCATTCGTCAAACTTGCGGAGTCAAGAACTTGAAAAAAAAATAAAATAAAAAGCAAATTGTTTAACTACAAAATCATATATGTGGTGCAATAGTGATATCGAAACTAATTTTGGTCCTGCAAAATCAATCCTAGTCATTGTACCTTTGAACACCAGTTCTAGCCAATCGAAATGGTCATCTCAAATTTGTTTGGAAATTGAAGTGCATTTAATTTTGGCCTAAGTCCCTCTACTTTTTGGGATGCTTTTGTGGTGATAGATGGGCAAGATGTGGTCCTTTGGTTGATTACTTCTGGAGTCTCCGTGGGGACAATATATAGACTTTAATGAGTTAGACGAGGTAGTTAATGACTTGGATTGTTGGACGAGGGATCATGCCTTCCTTATTGTTGCTTCTTTTTTTTTTTTTGCATAACGACACATCTAACCTAACATATTCTTACTCTTAAGAGAGGGGGAAGCCTACTCTATAGGATGGTCCAACTGAATCGGAAGAACTGACGGTTAGAACTGCAAACGAGTCGAGTCAAATCGGATTTTGGACTTATTGAGCCGAACTCGACTTAATAATAGGAGGGCTTGAGTTTGAGTTCGAAGCTCGACGAGCCAAGAAAATTGAGCTCAAACTCGACTGGACAAAAGGAAAAGCTAGGCTCGAGCTTGACTCGACAAGGCTCGCGAGTTGTAGCTTGATTTCTAGCTCGCAAGCAGCTCGAATTGTCAGCTCGTAATGTAGCTCGATTTCTGGCTCGCGAGCAGCTCGTTAGCTCGAGTTTCTAGAAATTTAATCTAATAAAAATAACAAATAATTATTTTTTCTTAATAAATAATAAAATATTAGGCATAATATATGTTAATTTTACTATTAAAATAAAAAATTAAAAATATATAGTAAATTTAAAAATAATAAATTATATAGATATATTATACTCGACCTCGCGAGACGAGCTTAATATTTTGAGCTCGAACTCAAGCTCGAGTTCAATTCGGCAGTTCGATATTGACCGAACTGGAGTCAAACTTTGACTCGAGCCGCTCCGCGAGCGGCTTGCGAAGCTGGCTCGGTTCGTTTGCAACCGCTTCCCGTCGGGGATTGAAACTACCATCAGACCATACGAGTGCACCACGCACCCGTATAGATTTAGAATAAATCTCATATAAAGGCAACATTGATGGGAGGTAAAGTTTGAACTCTTAACCTCCCACACCACAATTAATGTGGTGACCAACTGTTGCATTATTTTTGGTTGGAGCTTTTATCTTGTAACCTTGGACTGGACTTTTGCTGTCAGTATTTAATGAAACTCAGAGGGGAGGTTTCAATTACGTGTATTTTATTTTATCATTCATCTGACTATATACTTGATCAAAAGGCAACAGAAAAATAGAGAAACTCCATGCAATATCACCCTCTCTATATATAATATGTATGTATAATGTATATGCATGCCTATAATCCTGTTTCAGCTTAAGCCTCCAAGATTTAGATTTGCGCCAATTGAAAACCTTATATATACAAAGTGTCAATTTCTAAATTTTATTTTATCTTACTACTCAAAAAGTAGGATAGCCGAGGTTAGTTATTTTGTTAAATTACGATAAAAGTAATGGTTATTCCCTTGTCTCTCCTTCTCTCGCAAATCCACAATGTCAATTAAGTTGCAAATGCTTAAAATAGCATTATAAATGAGTCGAGATGAACTTAAATAGTGCACTATTCGATCTTAATTGAATTCAAATTATATAAGTTAATATTGTATATAATTTCTAACATGGGATAAGGTAGACATTTCATGCATATATGTGTGTGTGTTTGTATGTATATGTATGTATATATATATGTACACACATACATATAATAACCCCCTTCCAGGCGAAGACTAGTGGTGGGTGGTCCCGCAGAGCTTTCGGAAAAGGGGTAGGGTTTGCGCTAGTACAGAGGACCCATCCTTAAGCTTGCCGTCTCGTGCTTGTTCCTTGAGTTATTATTGCAAGAAAGACGGGTAGGGAACTCGTCAAGTTATTCGAAGTACTTAAACTCAATCGAAACTGGATAACACGAGTTTAACAAACTAAACTCTGGGAATAACTTGTTTAAGCTCGATATGTTTTCCACACTTGGCGCTTTTCAAACAAACAAACTAAACTCTGTTTTTCGCCCCGAGCACTTTATATATTTATGTATGTATGTATGTATGTATGTGTGTGTCTATATATATATATATATAACTTGTTTTAACAAAGTAAACTCTGGAAATAACTTGTTTAAACTCGATATGTTTTCCACACTTGGCGCTTTTCAAAACTGGGTATTCCGTCCTCTTTTATCATTGTATGATGCTCCATCCGTCACATTAAAATTAAAAGTGCCATACTTTTTATTTTGGAATGTTTCAAAATAATTGTCATGAAAAAAGTCAAAACACCTTGTAAACTCTCTTTCTAATATAACTTTTCTTTTTAATCAAAAGCATGTTACCATTCAAATTTTAAAATTTGAATTTGTGAGGATAAAATTGAAAAAAGAAACACAAACATCACAATCAAACCACTATTTTTAAAAAGTTGAATTCTTCAAACATGACTTAACAAATGGGACGGAAAGAATAACTTTTTCAAGCTACAAATCTATACTATGAGGAAGGAGGGACCTGAAGAGACCTAGAGAGCAATCGAAAGAAACTGAATTACCTATCGGGTCAAAACGAGTGCACTACGCACTCATAGTATAATAGCCACTTGAAGTGGACCTGCTACATTAGTGGTAAATGATAGGAGGCAAAGTTTGAACACTAAGCTCCTACCCACCAAGCCTTAAAGTTTTAGTGGTGAGCTCAGTGGTTCTGCAAATGCATTCAGAGAGTAGGACTTTTGAGTTAATGTGGCTGTTGGGGAAACATATGGCTGAGTGGTGCTTGTACGCGTTTCCCTCTGATCGGATCTGTCTATCCTACCTTCAAGCTCATGTTGTTTCAATTCAAAGGACGCCCAGAAAGAAGTGGCACATCATTATCAATCTTTATTTTGAATTTATATTTTGAGAGAGACAAAAAAAAATACAAATTATTTTAAAATGGCAGGGAAATTTCAATAAGCCTACGTGGATTTGAGTTTCTTTTGAAAGTTTCTTTGGTCAAAAAGTGCGTGCTATGTCCATTTAGAATTATTATGCTGAGTCTTTCCCAAAAGATGACGCTAATTCATGCATTTTTCATGTGAGTATATTTAATTAGGTGCTATTTTAATAGAAATCGGTTCATCATGATTATCATTATGAGATGGAATTAAAGTTTTAACATTTTTTAAAAATAAAGGTAAATTGAAAAGTTTATAAATACAAGGGAAATAATAAATAATAATATTTATATTTACGCGATAAGTTATATTTGATTTAAGAAGCCTAAAATGAACCATATTAAATAAATTTATATATTGGTTTCTTATAAATTACTAGAAACTTGATTTATCGTTGCCTTGTTTTGGTAGTTTTTCTTGAAGTTTTTAGTTTTCTCACCTTTAATTAAACTTTTTAGACGTTTTTTTTTTCTCCTTAAAAAATCATGTTTAGACAATTCAAGCACAAAAAGTATTAAATCATTCGTTTTTTGGCAGCCATGCAAAAGGACTTTTCTTCCCTCTTTCATTTTGCTTTTCCTTCTTGATATAAACAAATTGACTTTTTAAAACATGGGGCAAATGCTAACAATCAGCTGCTTCAATTTTGAGAAAAGTAAATCTAAAGAAACATTGAACGTACAAATGTCGACTATTGTGGAAGCAAAGATGTCCACAAAAAAGGTTTGTGGCTTAGAGATTTAGTCACTGAAATTCAACTTTGAAGCATCTGGATTTTCAACGCTCCCCTAATTACGGACCTTTAGGGTAGATCGGACCTTTTCTTTATCTCTTTATTCTGATTTCATCTTTCTCTTCTTCATTACCATCCTCCAATTGCTTATATGTTTGGCAAAGTATCAAATTGGTGATGCGTCTGCAAATAATTTAATTTATTCGTGATATTCTATCCTCTGCCCTAAAAGATACATGATATTTATTTGTTTACTAAAATTTTAATTTTCTATTATGAGACGTAAGCAATCAGGGACTGAAGTTACTCTCATAATAATAATAATAATAATTATTATTATTATTATAATTGGCCTACTCCTATTTTTAATAAAATTATTCTCTATCCTTAGAGTAAAATAACCATTCACCTGTGTCATGGTAGGTTTTAAATAAACTCACAACGTTACAATATGCACATTTTAGTGGTAGTTAAGAAAAGTTAGGTGGAACCTAGTTTTTTGAGTTTGAGTCACGTTCGGTTAGGAATAGATGCAGTTGGTTGCGTTCGTTTTATTTTTTTTCAATGATTTAGTGTACACTTACGCATCTTTATTTTACTTTATAAACGTACAATAAAAAGTGATATGAGTGTATATCATATCATGAAATACAATTGGCCCTGTTCGGCACTTGAGTTTTTTGCCAAATTTGTCTGTTATAAGTTTTAAAAAAACTTTAGCTACAGTGATCTCAAAAAAAATTTTCAAAAATTGTTAAACTATATACTTCATAATATTCAAAAATTTACACAATTCAAAAAATTTTTTAAAAACTCCTACAATAAGTTATAATTAAATTTAAACAAATACCCAAAAAATTCACTTATCAAACGGGGCCAATATTATTGTGTGAGTGTATACTGAATCATTAAAATATATATATAATAACCACACCAATTGTACCTATTTCTAACTGTACCTGTCCCATTCCCTGTTTAACAGGTCTTCATTCGAGAAAAGATGTGTAAAAAGAATACCATTTGAGTTTTGTAGTTATGTGCATCTAGAAAAGGATTATTCAACCGAGAAAACAATGAAAGGAAAGAAGTCTGCGATATGGCATATTTTGGGCCATCGACAAGCAGTGGATGGTATTAAAGGGCATCCATCACTCTCTGAATTTGGCCAGCCAATTTGATGTTAAAGTGTCTATACTTGTCAAAGTAGGGACAGGACTAAATCCAGAGAGTTTATGATCCCGATTGAATTTTTCTGAAAAATAAAGGTTCAAACAAAAATTATATGTTCACATAAAAAAGATAAAAGGAGCATACTTTACTAATATTTGTGCTCTTTTTATGAGTGGATTATTTATTGTTGAGATCCTAGGACGTGAGGTTCTGAGTTCAAATTCCATTCTCCTTTTTCCATTTATAAAATCTCAATCTTTTTCTACTGGAAAAAAATTTAACAAAAAAATGGATTTTTTTTTGTCTCAACTATGAATTTCTATAACCTAATTTAGGAGGAGGGGGAAGGGACTCGATGTGAGTACAGACTCATCGATGAAAGTTAATTAAGACCGTCACGGAATGTGGCAAATTTTGATGAGGAGGCAAGGATCGAACCCTTAAACTCTCACCTTCCCAAGACTTAAGATGTTTTTGGTTACCAACAAGCCCCATGGTTACCCAACAGCCCAAGAGACTGTTGGCGGACCATTTATTTGTTTGAGTGGTTTATGTCCGAAATTAAACCATTGAAAGTTCAACCCTATGACTCTGCAACAACAAAGTTGACGGCGGAGCAATACTGAAACCATCTTTAACTATCCTAACCAAGATCATTGCTTGAAATTTTGTCTGGACTTGCGTAATCATTGAGGTTTTTTTTTTTTTGAAAAAAAAATTGAAACCCTAAAATCCCATTTTGCAACAATTTGTCAGGATAATGGTTCCTCAATATTAAATGCAGAACAAAAATTTTCTCGACAAAGATCCTATTCGTTTTTTAAAAAGCATGTCAGAGTACATAAATTGGTTAGTTATGGACATGCAAGTGTCTATGTCAATCTTCAAAATAATTTGTTTGCCTAGTGGCAGGTTTTTGTAATTTCTGGCTTACATGTTATATGTTGTAGCTATTGTATAAAAGTCAAGATTTTAAAGCACTTAATGTGTCTTCATTCATCATCTTAAAACATTGGGCTATAAGAAAATATTCAACTAAAGTATCAAAACAAAAAGCCAACTTAAGATTAACTTTTGCTCTAAAACCTAAAATTGCAATTCCGTTTAAATTCTTATTGAAATCATGTCAGGCATCTTACGTGATTATTGATCTTTAAATCCTACAGCTTCACAAATTTTCAGTATCTTTACGATGTTTTGGAAAGTGGAAATATGATTACTACAAACTAATCAAATGATTTCGACCAAAAAAAGAATGCAGAAATGTGATTTTCCCAAGGCATGAAAATGATAAATCTAGATCACTTTCAATCTACATGAGTAAGGTGTACTAGGCCAATAATTAATATCGACCACAGTATGACAGGATTCAAAACAACTAAATCGGGAAAAAAAAAAAACAAGAACAAATGCAAAGATCAAAGAAATGGAAAGGACAAAAATTTTAGCTTAAAAAAAAAGCACTACACAACTGCCAACGTATTCAATCGGTTCTTTCCGAGATACTTTTGCTGTCAATTTACATCTAGTCCTTTGCTGTGTACCAATGAAAACTATACAAATAAAGCCAAAAAAAAAATTTTTTTTGCACTTTCTCAAAGCCGGATAAGAAGAAAGCAAAGAAGGTGGGATGCATGGTGAGTCTTTCCAAATCCTAGCATGCAAATATAAGATTTCCTTGGCTCTCGCAATTGTCTTCTGATTGTTCTCCACTTGAAGGACAAGGCACAACTTTGCAACAACTCCAACTTGCAACATTTCTTGAAGAACCCTAGAAGTTGGAGAATAATTGCAGATTGAAAAAAGTATTCTCACAGCTCTATGACTTGCGAATTGAGAAACCCTAAAGATTTTCTTGGAAACTATAGCTAATCCGGCTCCATGCTTCAGCAATTCTGCTCGTCCATCTGCAGTTCTGCAAAGCTGATCCAACAGAGTTAGTATAAGTTCACTAGCCCTTCTTTCTGATGAATCAAGAAGTAGCTCAACCAGGACTAAAACTGCCCCCGCCTCGATTGCCTTTATTCGATTTCTTCCCCATGGACAAAGATCCATAAGGAGCTTCAATGCAGCCTTCGAAGCTTGTTGTGAGATTTGATCCTTCAAAATGTGGACTATTTCGATGAAAATCTCAGGTTTAGCAGTCATCAATTGCACCGGATATGCCACCATGAAAGCTGACTTCAGCATCATTATTGCATAAGCTCGAGATTGGCAACTTCCACATTTCAAGACTGGCATTAATGTCTCCGCAAATTTGCCATCATCACTCATGAGTTTTCTTCAAATCTGCATCTGATGCATCAAGATGATATAGAAGATTCAATGCTTCATCACATGCTTCATCATTTTTTCTCGATTATTGAAGCTAGGAATTCAACAGCACCAGCAGCCTCCAAGCTCTTTCTGTTACTTGACTTCCTTGAGAAATGGATCTGAGCATTTGCAAGCATTTGATCTGAGTATTTGATGAATTCTTGGCTTCATTGATGAGCTTCAAAATCTGGGATTTCTCAACTGGTGGCTTTGGAGTTGGAATCCTCTCAATCCCATTGGAAGAATTGAGGGTGCACCATGCCTGAATCAACCGTCGAAGAGTATGATTTGGAGTAAGATCTGCGCTTTGTAGCTCTTGTTTTGTCATTGGACAAGTGGTATTTTTGCAAGTAAACAACCATTTTTCTATGCTCTCTCTATCGTATGTCATTCCAGTTGCAACTATAACTGGATCTCTCATTAGTTGCATAGAAATTGGACAAAGAAAATGTGAAGGGATTTCAATTTCATCCATGGCTGAAAATGCTCTAAAATCCTAGCAAAAGGTAAGCTAAGACTATCAAAAGCTGAATCAAGAAAGGGGCTATAAATAGTTCAGAAGTAATGAATTAGTAGGGAGAGGAGTTGACAATCTATAATAGGGTTGAAGATTATAGAGTTGAAGAAATTGGTTGTTGTAGATTGAAGAGCCGTATACTTCTGCTCCTCTATTTATATATATCATGTGAAGATGGTGCAGTGCAAGTTGCTTTATTGAGATGTGGAAGTCAAAACACGGAAAATCCAAGAGGGGGCATACTTAGGAATAAATAATAGTAAAAGGGTTTCATATTGGACTTTTTCTAAGGTTTATGTATAGATTTTGGAAGAAGTAAAACTCAAAGGATGACTTTGTTCGATGGATCAATTAATGCACGAGGAAGATAGTTGAGAATCACAGTCGGTGTTGCATTGCGTGCTGACTGCTCGGGTTAATTATGGTCGCATCCCATGAGCTTGGGAAAAATTACAGAAATTTCTCATTTAGTTTTTCAATTTGCACTGGTACCCCTATCAATGCATGTGCTCAGTACATAATAATTTGAAGTGTCAAATTTACCTCTTAAATGACATTAACACTATTCCATTATGTTCTAAACTAGGGTCAACTGATAATGTTTACAAGAAATGATATGATGGGGTAAAACTTAGGATGATAATCGACCAATGAAATTCTCAATTTTTAGCGTATAGTTCACAATTAATTTTTTTCTATACTTTTTGTGTGACTATCTCTTATACATTAGCAGGTGTGGATATACACCAAATTACAAAACTAAACTTCAAATCTAGTTAGAAATTAAGTGTCATATATCCAAACATGTTATTGTAAGAATTTTTTTTTTGTATAACCCACAGATATTTGCTTTCATTGTAGTTTGCAACTAATTCTATTCCAATTAAGTCCAGCCTCTTACAAGGAAAACTTTTCCAACATTATTCTTTTTATTCCTATGAGTTTCGAATCCAAAATCTCATGATTAAGAAATACAAGACCCTTCCATTTGCACCAACATCCACTTATAAGAATCCTTACCCTATGAGTGTAAGGAACAATTTGCATAGTTTAAAATAATTGAGCTTGAATTTGAATGAAATAACAATTTTACTAATCAATAATCATGCTGACATTCATTTATTTTTTTCTTTCCAGTATTCCAATTTTTTTTTTTACAAACTAAATATAGTATGTTAAAGTTCACTTTTCATTCTGCTTATACTCTCCTATTAGAAATAGTTAAAACTATCATCATCAATATTTATAAACAACTGAGAAGAAATACAATTTTCTTTAGTACGAAGAAAATAGTTAATAAGGGAATGCAGACAAATATGTAGGTCCGCAAGGTGTGATAAAGGTAATCCTAGTTATGCTTTTCTCTTTGTTTCTTTTTTGGTACAAAGTAATCCTAGTTATGCTAAACTTCAGGGATAAGACCCGTAATTTCTCTTTTACTTATAAGCCCCTCTGACTTTCTGTATTGACAAATATTGTGTGTCCAAGCTTGGCTGTATATTGATAGATATGGTCATATATGGTGCCACATGCCAGTTGCCAGCGTCGACAAGTCGTAGTGGGCTTCACCCGCATTTCTTGGCTGCTGCATGAGGGTTTTAGTGCTTGCCACTCTTTTATGTGGTTCTTTAGCTCATCCATTAGCATTTAGCCAGAGGTAAAAAGGCTCGTCCATTACCATTAATGGAATTAAATTATTACTGATGTTTGACATCTTACAGTAAAAATCACATGGGTTTTTTTTTTCAATTTTCTTTTCAGCAGGGAAGAAATGAGATCTAAGAAGCAGGATATTTTTTTTTCTAATAAAAAAGGGGTGAGATTTAAGAAATCGAGAGAAAGTAGGAGATTTAAATTTAGAATTTTTAATTTTTGGAGTTTTAACTTTAACCATTAGATTAAATCCTCCTTGACATTTTAATCAATTGTTACCACTTGAGGATTAATTAACTTATAAGACTTATCTTGTTTGACTAACTTTGGTTAAACGTATGTGATTATCATGACATGTGACCGCGGTCTTTGTCATTAATTAAGATTAACAATTTGGCCGAGGACCGTCTTTTGTTGCCTAGATGACCAAATACGTGGGAGCATTGAACTTTTCGAAAAGAACTAGTAGTAATAGTTAAAATACTTGGTAAAAGCTAATAAGAAATTGATGTAACTAATGATTAATTAATTATCTTTGGATGAACTCGATTCTCAGCTTCTCACCATCCAGATTTCCAATTCAACAATGAGAAAAATCAATAAAAGGTCAAATGACAAACAAATTTTAAGCATTTGCTTTAGTTTGCGTTCCCGGACAGGTATTAATATAATACATAGATTTTTATGAACTCATATTTCCGCATTAAATACTTCAAGTTTTAGTGATTTGAAGTTTCTGGGATTAAGAACAATCTTACGTATGCTGTGGACTTCAGAAATTTGTAGAAGATGGTATGAGTTTCTCTTTTACTAATTCATAACAATTTTCACCCATATTTTAAGTCAAGATGTCTTTGACAAAATCCTTTGTCTTGAAAAGAAAACCAAGTCTTTATCCTTCAAACCTTTTCAATATAGTACGCTAATTCACGATTGGGAGATGAATAGATGCCAAGAACAACTGCTTTGTATTAGAAGATTCCTACCGCAAGACCTAGTACAAGCAGAAGTAGTACAGTTTCAAGATGAGTAATCTTAACCAAACCAAGTCTTTAGAGTGTATTGTGCTGCAAAGATGACCAAGCACTTGGTAGTTGCTAATCTGTTATGTTATCTTACCAATTCTATCTCCTAATTCCCGTTTGAAAGGGGGGAAAAAGTAATTTAAGAAAACAAAAGAAGACGTATTAGAGACAAATAAAATTTGGCTTAGTTGCTCAAGTTTATCTTCTTGAAAGTGATTGTTGATAGAGAATATGTGGATTCCTATAACTGTTAAGGGTCCGTGATATATTTCAGGAGTCATATTTTTTAAAATGTAAGAATGATTAGGAAAAGTAGGTAAGATTAATTAGGAAAAGTATGTAAATGCAAGAGAGGATAATAAATCATTAGTATGTGTATATATATATGGTAGTTTAGGTGAATTTTAGGTGTGTTAACAAGTGTTCAATGAGTACCTATTAGAAAAATCCAATTGTTAAAATTCGCTGTCTATTTTTAATTTTATTTTTTTGATATTTAAATTTCTAGAATTTCAAAATCTCTTTCCTTCTACTTCACTATATGAAAAACCTGGCACACTATACTTTTGGTGCTTTATCTATTTCTGCATAATATCTGTCATTTTGTATTATTAGGTACAACATTTTTCTACCAGTTCTTATCACAAAGTAGAATGCAAGTTTAAGTTCTTTTGACAAATTCTTTTCTTCTATTGGGCAAATTTAAAGACTGATTCACTAACCACTATTTTGGAGAAGATGAGTTGCTAAAGAAACGTAAAATGAATTAGAACGTTTCATTGGAAAGACCAAGTATGAGCAGAACAAGAACAGGTTAAAGATGGAGCTTCTTTTTTTTTTTTTGGGAAGATTGTCTGCTTCAACATCAAAGTGTCAAATTAGGTAGAATCGTTCAGATTCATCTGTTGTCTAACTTTGCAAAGATGGGTCAAATGGCAAATTATTTCTGGGGGCCGAAGAATAGTTCGTCCTGGAAGGTTTTGGAAACTTCAGAGTGTGACCAATGTCCGGCAGCAAAAGATAAACCACGAAATCCAGAAGAGACAAGAACGAGGAAATAGTTTAAGAGATTAGGGTTGAAAGATGAATCAATTCTAACAAAATTGGTTGTCCAGCTAATTATCCCAAGTCCATACAAGCTTTAAATTCTCATTTTTGTGGTATTCATCATCAATATTTATAGAAGTTGATGTTCATATTAATCGAATTACTAGAATTTGCCTTGATAAAAAGCTAGTTTAAATGCATGTACTAGTAATAGCACAAAAATCAAATAAATTTTGACAATTTATAAATTCAAATTAAAGTTTAATAGTCATTTAACTTGATCATGAAATTTTGATTACAACCCAAGAGATTAAATTTATACACTATCAATGTAAAGATTTTTTTTTTTTTTACATAAGCAAGTTCAAGTGAATACCACATCATCACTATTCAAATTTTAAATTCAGTTTTTGTGCATGCGTCATAAATCTATACCTGTTGGTGTAAAAATCTTTACACTGACAGTATATAAAACATTCATCCAATATAAAATATCCACCGTGTAATTGAGCTTGATTTTGTATTCGATCTTTGAGTTAACACCAGTGACTTTGGATGCTGCTTTGCATGCATGAGATATTGAGCTCCATAACTTAAAAACAGGGTTGCTATACTAAGCGAAATATCAACACAGAGATTTCAAAACGGATTGTATGAGCCCTAGGACTAATTTCATCCGCTGAAAAGAGGAAAAAATATGAGTTAATTATGAAATGGGATATCTTCCTCAATCACGCATATAATACTCATCATACACAGGCAATTATGTAAACTTTCAGCCCAATCCCGCAATTACTGGCAGGAAAACCCATCTGGTGATGAACTTTACATTATTGCCTAATCACGCCTTTAAGCCGCATGTCAAGATTCAATATTCAGCAGTCTGCTAAGAAAATAATGCAAATGCACCTACAACTTTCGAAATACACCTACCAAGATTAGTACATTTATATTATTGACAATTAAAGACATTAATGGCCCTTAAAAAGTTAAGAGCCCTTCTACATTTAATGATATTTTTGCCCATAAATGTAACATGTCTGCATGTGCGTTTGTTCAATGACATCGAAAGAAACATCTAAACTGCCTGGATGGAACCAAGTCCATAATTTCTTATTAATTTCTAGTTTTGGTTATTATTGTGTATTAATATCCAATGATGGAGATTTCTGACAGCAATCATAGTCCTCATACAGACATTATGCACTTTTTCTTTGGTTAATTAATTATCAGTGTCATATATGTGTGTAAAAAATGGAGAACACCTTTTGAAAGTTACATATACATACACACATATACATATACATACACACACATATATATGTATATTTTTTATTGAAAAAAATACATAGAACTAAGGGTGCATTTGATAAAATTGAAATTTGAAATCTGAAATCTAAAATTTGGATCTATTAAGTTATTGAATTATTAAGTATTAAATCTAATACATTTGAGTGCATATCGCATTCAGTGATAAGTGAATAGGTTATCACTTAATTTTGGGAGCAGGTTTTATTTAGAAAATTTAGTGCCACTTAATTAATTCAAATATTCAATTTTTTGTTATCAAACAATTTGAATGTATTAAGATTTGAATCCATTAAATTTAAGCGTTGAATTGAGTTATCAAACAGACCTAAATGTTTATATGTTTTTCAAAGTTTTTGGAAGGAACCAAATACACAAAACCAAGTTGCTCAGGCCCAAGTGGCTCACCAAACCATTGGCAGTCAACAAAAGTCTCTAGCAGCCAATTTTTCCCATTTTTCAACTACAAAGGTTATGAAAGTTGGCTGATTAAACATCAGTTTAATCAGGAACTGCCCCAATTAAAAGGCTTACTCCTTAAAGCTGTTCTGTTTAGTTACTATTAAAGTTAACCTGCTAGTCCTCTCCTGCAATTCATTCTTTCAATTGTTAAAAGAAAGATTAAATGATAACTTAATTTTCTCTACAAAGTTGATTAACCAATTCAACTTCAGAGAGGACGTTATGATGGACTTAAACTAGTTTAGAAATTTTCAATATTTTTTACATTAATAGACGCGACAACATGGTAGTCTATTCTTTAGAGCTTACGCCCAATCGATTTCAAACTATGTTGATCAATTTCAAATAATGTTTAATGCTGGAGTGTACCATTAGACTTTGTACAACCAATTCTATTGGCTGAGATCATTAATAGTTAATAAAATTATCGTTCTTATTAAGGATTAATATTTTCTATACTGACAATATATACACTATTAGTATTGGATGAATAACAACTATGCAAATTTTGAATTTGAAATTTAATTTTTATACATATACTATGAATTCAACGATAATAATATATGCACTTGCAGTGTATATAAAATTTACTCTTTTATTAAAGTAAAAAGAAAAACACGAGGAAAAGGAACCAGCATGAAACTGGCCCAAAACCTGATTAAATGATGGAAAGAAATGGGCCTTATAGTTCAAGCCACGAGCGCTTACGTGGGCCGAATCACTATCTCAAGAATCCAGTGAACCTGTGGAATTCTAATAGACCTATTCTTTGATACACACTCTTTTCCTCCTATTCACTGATTTGACCAACTCATAACTTGTGGATTAATCTTGACCCGGCTTTTCTGGGCTGTGTGGGCGGCGGGGGAGGAACGTTGTGGATTGATAAAGCAAAATTGGGTGAACAGAAATTGTGGAAGACGAAATAGAAAATAAATGACATTAAAAATTGGGGGAAATACTTATGAACCCCGAATAATTTGACATCGGAGTTGAATAACCAAAGGGTACCTTAAAGTTTATTTTGAATTCTTAAAAAATTTAAAAATTGTAACTAAACTTTGAGTAAAACTCCAATAATCTTTTTTCTTTTTCAGAAACGGCAGTTTGATATAACTCTAATAATCGCCATCATCAATTTCACCAAACCAAACTCTAATTATAATAAGCATAGATTTCAGGTCAGCCAAAGTTAATGTGTATCAAAGTCTAATTTGATTAATTAAGGAACGAATTTTGAAACTCTAGTCGGATAAAGTAAAGTTATGTAGAAGGGTTAAATTCACACCCATTTATGCTAAATTTGCAAATATATCTTCTATTTGTACCATTAATATTAAAATTTACGCAAAGTATGAATTTAAAATGTATAGTTGTGAATTCCATCCCTCCCATACTAAAACATTTTTAGTTTCTTATCATACTCATACTCCTCACTCATTTTCAATATTGTATTTTTTTTTTTTACAATAAGAGATCCAAAATTCAAATTGTTATATCAAATAGTTTTTTTTGCTTGTTTCAGTCTCGAATTTGACTCTTCACTAGTAAATTTTCTCTTTATTTCCTACAATGTATATCTGAAAATATGACACATACTTTCATTTATTAGGAAGAGATATAATTACTTTAAATTTGACGAACTCTAAATCTTATTAATAAATAAAAATACTTATCATACATGCATCTATATATAAGATGCGCGAAATTTAGAGAGAGCCAACTTGCGAGAAACCATGTAGGCTGAGCCGGGTGCCCGTGAGTAGAGCTGTAAACGAGCCGAGTCTTGACTTAATTTTAGTGAACTCGAATTCGAGCTCGAGCTCGACGAGCTAATAATTTCAACCTCGAACTCGAGCTCGAAAAAAATAAAAAATAAAAAATTTATTTTTTAAAAAATAAATAAAATAATATTTTTTCTTAATAAATAATAAAATATTAAAGATATATATGTAATTTTACTAGTAAAATAAAAATATTTATATGTATACTTAAAATTAAAAAAATAAAAAATATATACTTAAAATAAAAAAAATAAATATATATATACTCGAGTTCACGAGCTAACGAGATTAATATCTTGAGTTCCAGTTCGAGTTCGATTTCGACTCGAGCCAGCTCGAGCTCGACTCGAGTCGCTCGCGAGCGGCTCGGTTCGTTTACAGCTCTACCCGTGAGCGACCAAAACAAAAAAAAAAGAGAACAAAAAAAAAAGGCAAAAAGGAAAGAAAAGGCCACGGAATCATTTGACCGGACTCGAAATGGAATATTCCAATCCAGCTTTAGATTCCCCTGACGTCCGAAATCGTTCAAATTTCCATTTTCCCAACCGTCATATATAAATCCCAAAGTGACAGAGGAAATTAATTTCCTTTTCTCAATTAGACACCTGGACTAGATAGAGGAAGCGAAAGGCGAGAGAG
Source organism: Coffea humblotiana (assembly GCA_023065735.1). NCBI lineage: Eukaryota > Viridiplantae > Streptophyta > Magnoliopsida > Gentianales > Rubiaceae > Coffea > Coffea humblotiana. The sequence goes on along the minus strand of CM041208.1, from coordinate 24,358,483 downwards.
CGGGAAGAATAAAAGCGTTCGAAAACTTTATCCAAAAAAATCCCCCCAAAAAAATCTACAAACACTCACACAGTAACCAGTAAGCAGCAGCAGCAGTAGCTGAAGGAGAAAATCAATCGAAGATGGAGGCCGAGAAAACTCCGGATAAGAGCAACCAGGACGACGTCGTCGCCATCGAACTCCCCGCTCCTTCTGGCTGGACTAAAAAGGTAGCTCTGGTACTTTTTTTTTTATCATTTCCTGTGCCCTAATTTAATTATTTTCTTCGAATTAGTCATTTTTTTTGGTGTTATAATTGTAAATGCGCCGTTTATTTGCATGATTATATGTGAGTTTTGAAGGAGAGTGCATTTACAAGCGCGTGGGTGATTTTTGTGTTCAATCCATTGTAGCTAGGGTTTTATTTTTTTTAGCAATTATTGTGTAATTTTTGTTAATTTTGCGGAATTTCGATGGGAAATGGTTGAAATATGTAGTGTAAGGTTTTTTTTTTGTCTTTAATTTGAGAGTTAACTGACTCTGGATTCTAGTTTGACATCATGTTTTGGAAAACTAGGGTTTAATCCTCCTTTGTTATGTAGAAATATCTTTAGAATTTTGTTACTACTATTTAACTTTTTAACGAGCATTATTTTTGGAAGTAATTTGTTTGGATTCTTATTCTTTGACCTTTTGTCCATATTAGTTGTGCATTTATAGGATTTTTGGTGCAAAAGTGGAATGACATGTGAGCATTCCTTAAAATAGTGCATTTTTGTTGCTGCATTAACTCTAGGATATTTTGTATATATATGAAAATCCGTGCATAGTAATGATTGACAAGTGAGTGTGGTACAGGATACCGAGAAAAGGTTTCTTGGTGGACTTGTGTTATTGTAACTGGATTTGTGTCCATTTTAAAATAAAGAGGGGTAAAGGTTCGTGTGCTTAGTTTGTCGTTTCTTGCTTAACTTGTTTGTGTCTGTTTCTTTCTTTGCTTTTCGCTGATTACAAAGACCTATTTTGTGTGGTGGTTTGTTTTCTCATTTTACACGTGTTCAGATATCAGGTTTCTGCTTGTCAGTTATGTATTCCTGGTGCTACCTGCTTTTGGCTCGTAAAAATAAAAAAGAAACATGAAAGGAAACCTTGTGCTTGCTTGCAAGACCCGAAACTTTTCTAATTCTTCTCAAATTTTTTGGCATGTGTGTTTTTAAGAATTTCACTTGCTGAGGATGTTTTGAGATTTCTTTTCTGTTTCAAATGTCTTCAATGATCCAGAGTTAGTTGGCTTGTAAATACTTGAGATTTTTAATCTGCTACATGATTTGCTTGAAAATTGAAGCACCAAGGGGAAATGAGCTTGCTTGCAAGACCTGAAGCTTTTCTAATTGTTCAAGAATTTTTCACCATGTTAAGTTTTAAGAATTTTTACGTCCTCATGATGTTGTCAGATTTTGTTTTCTGTTTCAAAAATTTTCTGTAGTCTGGAGTTTCATCCATTGGATGGTTTGATTGAAAAAGGAACATCGAGGGGACATATGCAAATGTGAAGTGCTAGTTGCAATTAATATACATGTGTGTTCGCATTTCCTTTCAAAAAAAATCTTGATTGTAGTGAGTTGTATGATCATTATATGCGACTTTTCTTGGTTTCTACCATGGAAGCGTATTGTGTGATCGGGATTTGTTCGAACTTGTTATGTCTGAAAATGCACTTCTGGTATGTGTCATAAGTGTGTTGAATAAGATATATGTGGAAGTTGCATAACCCCATGTAACAAATGCTATCATCTCATCTTCAGCGACCTTTTATGCCTAAGACTTGTGCTGCTCTTATTGCTGTGCTAGTGCTATTAATAATATCCCTCTTCTAGCTAATAATAGTCCAGTGTTCCTTAAACAAGTAATCGATAGTGGCTCTGGTTAGAATTAGGGTAGGAATAAGTTAAATTACTCCCACTCCCATGGGGATTTTTGCACTAAACCCGTGTTATGGTACTTTGCAGTTTAAGCTGTCTCTGTCCTTTGCTTGAAGTTATTTGAGCAAGCTGTTGTAGCTTTCTTAAAGGCATTTTAGGTCTTCAAATGGAGAGATTGAGTTTTCACATGTTTAAAATTTTCAAGGCTTGCTAGCATAGCATTGACTGTTATTTACTTGAAGGTCTTCTTTTAACTGGAGACTTTTAAGTCAGTTGTGGACTTAAGGTGGTAGATTCAGTGTACTCAAATAGAATTTGTTATCTTTTACTTTTAGACCGTTTGCCTGATCCATGTTATTCGGTTGATCTGGTTTTCACTTGTGAATTTTGTTTAATTGCTAGGTTTCCTTTGCAATTCTTTCCACAATTTTTCTATTCTCTGGATTGCAGATACAGACACCTAGAAGTTTTAAGGGAGGAATACACAACCAAGCCTATTGCTTAGAGCCCAATTAGTATTGAGTCCACCTTTTAGCTGCACAGGCTATAGTGATTTGCAAGCAACCCAAAGAAAGCCCCAGCATGTGAACTAACAAGCTAACTGCAGGAAGTTCTCTGGACAAACTTTTTCTTCTTCTTCTTCTTTTTTTTTTTAAAACAGTACACTAAAATAAGCTGCACTTTGCTTTTCCTTTTAATCCCTTACTCTGGGGCAACTTTACTTGGATGTTTGGCCTCACGCAATGAGAACAGTTTATGTTTTGTAACTAAATTCATAAAAATTCATTCTGGCTTACGAGGTATATTGAACTTCATTATAAGGTGATGCGGACATACCTTAGGAGAGTTTGCGTATCCATTTTGATTAGTGTTTCTTCATGAATATTTTTTTGAGTAGCTGTTTTCTGCTGCTTCAATTTAGTTTATACTTCATTTTAAGCATTTTTTTCAGTATACAGGGTATTTTTTTACTCAAATGCGAATAGTTCTTTGAATCTTTGACCATATTGAGATGGCTTTGATGTCGTATGCGTGCTCCTTCTCATCTGCCGCGTTCTCTGATGATTTCTTGTATAACTGTTAGAAGAGCTACATGGGATTGGAGAGTTTTTGGTAATGAAGTGGGTATAAAAATCAGTAGATGGAACTGACTGATTCTTACATAACGTGCATTTCAAAAGCAGCACAACGGGCTCATGGTTCAATGAAATGGGACTGAAAAAACTTTAATCCTTTCAGCAGTTGGTTCTTTTCTAAGAACCATTTTTTAACATGTTTTAGTTGCAATAAAGCAGGATAAGAATTCTACTATGGAATTTGAATGGGAGTAATTGCTATAGGTGTCAAATTCAGGGATGAAATATTTGATTCTTATTTGTCTATTGTGCTTGTTTTCTCATCAAGAATTTGATGGTCATCTTCAACTATATGTGATTTGAAGTCTAAATTCTTAATCGATCTGAGTTTCCTTTCCTTTGCTTTTGTTTTTGGGTTATAGTTCACTCCAAAGCCTAGGAAGAGTGAGATAGTTTTCATCTCACCCACTGGGGAAGAAATCAAGAGCAAGAAACAACTGGAGCAATATCTCAAGTCTCATGCTGGAGGCCCTTCTATCTTGGAATTTGACTGGGGAACAGGTATACATACAATTGTTGCATCTATGTGTTTTGCTGATAGTTGTTACTGTGTTCACAATAGTTGAGCATGGTTTGTTGGTTGTTTGTTCTGTAGCGATGTTACCTGATATTGATGTTAAAGATGCTTATTCATTTCTTTTCTTCTTCTTAATTGCAAACATGGTCGAACTTAGATATTACTAGAAGCAGAAGAAAATTGGTACTAGGACAATCAAATTTTGAATGGAGTTTGCTAGGCTACTAATCCATTTGAATATATGGTTGAGTTGCATCTTCTGCTGTTCTCACATAGGTGACACCCCTAGACGTTCTGCTCGGTTGAGTGAAAAATCGAAGGCAACAGAGTCTCCTGGGAGTGGGACTCCTAAGAAAAAGCAGAAGTCCAGTTCAAAGAAGGGAGCTGAGACAAAAGATGCTAATGAAGAAGGTGAAACTGTTGATAAGCATGAAGATGTTGGAGAAGTTAAAGAAAGTGCAGAAGTTGGGGCAGATGCAAAGGCTGCTGGAGGAGAAGATGATGGAGAGGTTATCACCGGCGAGGCTTCTCCTGACAAAGATGAGACTAAGGAAGCTGAACAAAAAGTGGATGCTGAGATGGTGACCAAGGAACAGGAACAACGTGAAGATAAGGTGGCAGAACTGAAAGGTGAGGAAAATACTGTGAACATAAACATGGATGAAGGGGAGAACCAGGAAGCTGCAAATATTTCTTCTGCTGGAAAAGATGAAGATGCTGAGACTAAACAACTGGCATCAAAAGGGCTCGTGGACTCTAATAAGGAAGCTGAAAGTGCAACTAGTGAGCCCAAGGTTCCATCACAATCAATGCCCAGTGAGAATCCATCCGTGCAGGAGTCAGATTTAGGAGGAGATTCAACATCTAAGGTTTCTGATATCAAGGTGGAGGAACCTACTGGTGGCAATGTCAAACTGAAGGACCAATCCAATGCAGAGGCTCCTGTTGGGAAGGTTGCAATAGAAGAAGCAGCTGCTGCAAGTAATGACAATTCAAAGAAAGATGAAGCTGTCGTATCAATGGAAGAAGCTAGTGCAGCAAATCAAGGATTTTCAAATTGAACTACTTTGGGTCATTATATAGCTTCATTCCTACAATTTTTTGTTGTGACAAGTAGATCTGACAAACCCATCATTGTCTGTAATACCAGTTGGATGCCTACCAGCAATTGGCTGATGTTCATGTATGTAGAATGTGTCTCAGTTCTGTAACATGAATTTACTAACTGGATTTTCTGCACAATTCCCTGACATAAAAGTAGTCTTATGTGTAAGTGCAAATTAGCATTAGCGCCCCTCTCTCTGGGGGCAAGCCCTTTGGCGTTTTGTGTTGATATATGCAGGGTAGGTGCCTGTTGTCTTTCACACCATAATTTGCTCTTATCATTTCGCTGCAAAGAAATGGAGATTTTTGTTCATGGATTTGCAAATCGATTTTTACGCTGCTGATTCCTTTTCTGACAAATTGGTTCAGATTTAATGACGCGCCTCGTTGCTCGTGAATAAGTTGAGAGCTTGCCTTGGGAGGCCAAATGGGTGTTCGGTTTTCAAACTGAAAATACAAATGCAAACCGATAGTTTTTGACTAATGCGCTTTCTTGTGTATTCTTCCAGGCGGACACATACTACAAGATGGGAATGTGCCTATAAGAACTGACATCTACATGGAACTCAATGAACATTTCAAGAACAAATACATAATAGATGAGGCAGATTTTAAATTATCGCATGATAAACTAGGAAATCAGTTTTAATACTATGTACATGAATAAATTGTAGTCCTATTTAAACAACTAAATGTGTCCCATTGTATTCAAAGTTTCTGAAAAAATGTCATGTTCTACGGAACTTAATATTCTAAGAGATTATATCTTCTAGTGCATTGGAGGTCAAACACCTCTTTATGAGATATTTGAACCAAGTCCATGCAAATTTATAATTTATGTAAAAAAAAAAAGAGTAAAGAACATTAATATGCTTACATATATAGAAGAAAGGGCATTCTATCCAAGAGTGGATATGTAAGTATTAGCTTCCTAATTAATAAAAATCGTGTTTTATCAAAAAAATAAAAAATAGCTGATGAATTTAGTAAAGTCATCCATGTTATAGAACACATTGTAAAAACGACACTCCTTTTCATCTATAATTTCAGTAAGCCGCCAGTAAATTTCTATACTAGCATTCTTTTTTTTCTCTAATTGTTGTTCATCACCTTCCTGAGATTGTTTTTCACTGGCAAATTAATCTAGGTCGAAAAAAATGGAGTCACCACTGAACGCTCACAATCAGTACGTTATAGCCGTGAAGGCATCACAACCGGGGCAGGCTGAACGTGATGATCAAACACTTGAATTTCCTCACTTTGCAATCCAAATCAAACTTTCTGTTATTTTCTTCTCAGACAATACTAGTATAAATGTGGAGAAATATTTCACCATAACTTGTCATGAAGTAATCACAATGTCCGGGTGGGAGACCATATCATCTTATGTTGTATGACATGAAAATCCCTCCTCAGTTTGATGGAGGAATTTGGAGGGAAAGGCATTTAAATGAGGCAGCAAGAGATGCCAAGATAACTGACGACTTAGATTTGCTTGAAAATACCTGGTTATTTCTTCTGTGCATGAAGGTTCAAGAGCATAATTTAGGCAAGAACAAGTTGCCTTTTAAGTTAGAGATGGAAAAGATGGTTACAACACCGGATGGGGATGATGAACTCAAGGAATGGAATTCTTTTTATAACTATAAGAAAAGAAATGATCCCAATTACGCGAGCAGATATCAAAAAGCTATTAGAAGACCAAGGGCAGATGAAGAATTGATTTACGAAATAGCTCTTCCATCTTGGGGAGCAACTAAGTCATATATTCAAACATTGGAGGTGCTAATGCTTGATTATTTGAGTTCATTAAGTTCTTGTCGCATCTGCCTAGATGGGATCGAAAGCAAATCGATTGCATTGCTTGCATACTTCCCATATAGATTGGATTTCAAGGTGGTTGCAAAACGATTAATTTGTATCCCTTGTGTAGGTCAATAGTTGATGACCAAATTCTCTTTTGATGCGCATGGGTCCCTAATTTCATTATACTTGCCGTTGCCGGCGCCATACTACCGGCCCGGGTTTTTCTCTTTTTAACAGGTTATTTAACTTTACATTCTTTTCCCAATACCAGTCTCGAGTTCTGTTTCTTGTACCAGTCAATTTCTCCTTGGCTTTCTGCGCTAGTAGACTTACCTCCGTGTCTATCTGCATTAATTTTAGTAAAAGTATTACATTGCCTTGACGGCACGAAGAGAGGATGGCTATATATGGACTGTCAGTGTCAGCGCTGCCGCCAAATGCAAATGTGGATACAAGTCCTTCTTGCATGGTCCCTGGGCCGGCGAACGAGTCGAATTTTGACCTAATCGAATCGAGTTTTGATTTAATTTTAGTGATCTCGATCTCGAAAAAAATAAAAAATAATTATTTTATTTTTAAAAAATAAATAAAATAAATATTTTTTTCTTAATAAATAATAAAATAGTAAGAATATATATGTAATTTTACTATTAAAATAAATATATATATATACTTAAAATAAAAAAATAAAAAAAAAATATATATATATATACTCGAGCTAGCGAACTGGCTCGCGAGCTAACGAGTTTAATAGCTTGAGCTCGAGTTCGAGATGGAGTCGAACTTGACTCGAGACGCTCGATTCGTTTGCAGCTCTAGTCCCGTTAATTATTGCTATTTGCTAGCTACAGCAACATAATAAAGAAAATTAAAAGAAATCTAGTAGCGCTATCTGCTACTCTCATGAATATCGCTGATTTTATCTTTGGTCTTCTCTCCATCAATAAACATCTAATCGGTATCCTAAAAAGGAGGAGAAGCACGTAAAAGTTTCTCTGGAATCAGCAACTCATATAAAAGGATAAGTAATTATTAGTCTTTTGCCAGGAGTGCAATGGTTAAATTAATCTGTGATGTTGCCCTCAAACTCAAACTACATGAGATGGGTACGTGATCAACCTAAAGCGGGAAGTTATTCAGATTTTCCCACATGATCAACCTGCAGCTACAAGTACAATGCGTGCACAAAACAAACTAGAACAGATATAGCAAAAAAGAAAGACGAGTTTCTTGAATTCCCCATCTAAGATCAGAATCAGATGGTCACTCCCTGAAGCAAAGATGGTCAAGGACGTTCATCCACATATATCATGATGATCAACTTCAAATCTGTGCCACCTTTTCTTGTTTCTTTTTCCCCCATTTTTTGGTGGCAAAAGCTATGCGCTCTTCTTCATCATTAATTAGTATGATCGATCTCTTTAATTGTACGGCACTATTCGTTAAAAATTCGGTAGGGTAACAACTCTTACCGTAGCAATTTGAATTTTAAGAATACCATCCATAATTCAAGGATCAAATTAAACCAACCACATGGGATAAGCACATCAGCTATATTTAGCAGCCCCCCCGGCCTTTCTTTGTTTTTGGTTTTTTTCCTCATCAACCTTTAGCAAAACCTCAATCCCATGAATTCTTCGGCTGACGTTCGGCTTTCAACCAATCAACTCTCTCTCTGTCTCTATTCTCATACTCTTTCTTCTCACCCCACTTTGCGTGATAGTGATACCCCACCCCTGCATGCATGATGCATCATCGAACGAATCTCCATAGTTAAATCAATTTAGCAAACCACCGTCACCGGAAAACCTACTTAACTTCCGCTAGGTTTTCTATTTTTAGCAACTCTTCTTATCATCAGCACCTTATAAATAGCGCCCCCCTCCCACAATTCATCATATCCCTCTCGTCAGTCATCAACCACTCAAATTAACAGTCTCCAGCATTATAGCAACACACATCATTCTATTGTGTGCACCAATCAATGGCAAGTTGTAGTAGAAGAATAAGCCATCTTTTTGGACTAGCTGCTGCACTAATAGCACTACTGTTACTAGTTCTTGCTTGTGAAGCTAGCGGTAGTACGGTTGCAAGAAATGGTGCAGGATTTGTTAGGACTCAGGGTCCTCGTTTTGTTCTGAATGGCTCACCATTTCTCTTCAATGGATTCAATTCCTATTGGCTGATGCACGTAGCCGCTGACCCTAGCGAGAGGTATAAAGTGTCTGAAGTGTTGAGAGATGCCTCCGCTGCCGGTCTCTCGGTATGCAGAACCTGGGCTTTCGGCGATGGAGGCGACCGTGCACTTCAAATATCACCTGGAATTTATGATGAACGTGTTTTTCAGGTTCATTATTATTATTTTTTTCAAGCACTTCTATTTTCGTATTGCAACTAGCTAGCTTAATTATAATGCTGGTGTACGTGGTATACCACTATACAGGCGCTGGATTTTGTGATTTCTGAGGCAAAGAAGCATGGAATTCGTTTGATATTGAGTTTTGTGAACAATTACAATGACTTTGGGGGTAGAGGGCAGTATGCTCAGTGGGCTCGAAATGCAGGAGCACACGTCAACGGTGACGATGATTTCTACACGCATCCCACCATCAAAGGCTACTACAAAGATCACATCAGGGTAAGACTAAGAGAAAGCTGCAATTAAGAGTCGGTTATTATACGCCTTCCAGATTTATTTTCTTTAATCTGGACGAATAATGCTTTTTTTTTGGGAAATATACATATGGTTCGTGTTTGCAGAAAGTGGTGACAAGGTTCAACACAATTACAAGAATTTCGTACAGGGATGATCCCACAATCATGGCATGGGAACTCATGAACGAGCCCCGCTGCCAAGCTGATTACTCCGGAAGGACTGTCAATGTGAGGACTCGTCGCAGCTGCTTTTTAGTATCCCTCAAGTTTTTTAGTGCATTTTTTGGGCACGACCATTTCATTTGAAATATGTATATTGGCTGGAGCTTTTTTAATACATTGTGCTGAAATGGATGAATGAATGAGTTGAAATGTTGTTGATCATAGGAATGGACTCAAGAGATGGCAAGTTTCGTGAAGTCATTGGACCGGAAGCACTTGCTGGAGATTGGCATGGAAGGATTTTATGGAGACACAATGCCCAAAAAGAAACAATTTAATCCTGGTTACCAAGTTGGAACAGATTTCATAAGCAGCAATCTCCTCAGGGACGTTGATTTCGCCACCATCCATGCATATCCAGATCAATGGTAAACTAAAAAAGAAAAAAAATTATATCAACCAATAATCCCATGGTTTTAGCAATCAAAACGTGAAAGCAAGCATGATATAATTAATTCCTTCTTAACATAATGTTAATCTTTTAATTTCAGTTTAATTGCCAATCGCATCCTAAAAACCGACATGATCATCATGATCTCACATATTAATACATTGGGTGGCAGGTTATCGGGAAAAGATGACAAAGCACAGTTGGTATTTATGCAGAGGTGGATGTCAAGCCATTGGGAAGACTCGAGGACCATACTGAAAAAGCCGCTAGTCATCGCGGAATTTGGCAAGTCCAGCAGAGATCCAGGCTACAGCTTGAGTGCGAGAGACGATTACATGAGCAACGTGTACAGAATAACATACGGTTTTGCAAGAAGCGGAGGAACCATGAGCGGAAGCTTAATGTGGCAGCTCATGGCCCGAGGAATGGATTCGTACGACGACGGATACGCTGTTGTCTTAGGCCGGAATCCTTCAACCACCGCAATCATGTCCAGACAAGCCCATGCCATGAGTGCTCTGTCGCATTTGCTCGCCGGAGCTGATGATGCCCACGGCCACGGCCACGGCCAGGCTCACCCAAGGTTGATGAATCATCGTCATCCTTCCCGCAGAGCACTGCTTCATCATGCAAAGCAGCACGGCCATCATCGTTCGTCATCGCTGGGTCGAGGAGATGGGAGAAAATCCCTTCTCTGAGAGTATTGGCTCTTGATAGTTGATGGGGTCATACTTGATTAGTAGTATTAAATTCTTGAATAATGAAAATTGATTTTGCATTAAATATTTGTGCTTCTTAATTTCAAAGATGTACAAATTTTTAGTGTGGCACGCAAATCCTTGATCGATGCATCACCTTGTTTAAAAAGCTTGAGAATCGGTATGGAAATTCTCATAGCCTAATGCAGGATGGAGGTTAATTACAAATTCTATTTGTTTTTATGCAAAGTTGTAACCAATGAAATAAAAGTGTGATTTACCTTCAATTAATGGATCCAGTACTATCTTTCGTTTGGTTATTTGAAATGATGTTCTTTCTTGACTGCTTGATGTAGTTTTTTTTTTTTTCTTTTAAGGTTTTTGTCCTTCTTGACTTTTTCTATGCTCTTAAGTGGTGAAAATGGATCGGCAAATTATGCTTAGAAGTTAGATGCCCTACATGCAGTTTCAGAATAAAAGCTCTTTTGAGTTTTGATAAATGGTATTTGGCAATAATGATATACATACATATAGGAAGTAATTAAATGCTGTGATGACGTTTTATATTTGATAAATAAGGCAAGAGGAAAGGGATCCACTAATGTTTTACAACTCATTACCGTGTAAATTAGCTCTAAACCAATAAACTAAACCCAATGTTTTAAACTATTAAGTTGGTACCATATTGAAGTGATGGATTATGTGTATTACTAGATTGTCTTATTAGAAATTGTTAGCAAATCATTATTTTCTTTTGTCAATCAATGGGGGCAAATTGATAAATTAGTGAGGCAAATATATATATATATTGAGAATTTTAAGCATAATAAAAATGAAATGAAATTTTAGGCACTAAATTGATCCGCCACTGCCTACCCTTTTCTTTTTTTTTTTTTGTTTTTGTTTTGGAGTCTTTGACCAATATTCAGATAGCAATAGCAAATTGAGTAATTAGATTAGATGCCACATACATACAGACATATGCATTTGCATCCGTCACACTCACGCACGTTAGTTAGTACTTTCATTCATCCCGTCGAAGGAAAGGCATGAACATCAGCAGGCAATACTCGGCTGAGAAATGTTCCCTCCACCATTGAGTTCAAGAATTGGATGGCCTTCTCAGATTTAATGCACCTAGGTGTCTTGTATTGATTCAAAGAAGCACCCTCAGAAAGAAACAAGTCCATGAGGCCGTCAAACGTTCCTCGTTTCACAATTCTAATTTCCAACGGATCAATTACGTTGCTTAGCCTCCTCAGTGTCTTGTACATCCCATCTAATGATTCTTCCACCACATTGCAGCATCCTTCCATTTTAACCCTCTCAAGTACTGCAGCTATTCCCGCATTTTCTCTCATTTGAAGCTCCCAGAAGAGCACATAGTGCCCTGGAAAACAGGACATGTCTGCATAGCTGCTGTAGTCTGTGAGAAGGTAGCCAAGTGGTTCAAGGATTTGCATGGCTTTTGAAACTGCTTTCAAGAGGTCTTCTTCAGTTGTTTTATCCACGTCTATGCTCAAAACCACATTACGCCGTTGCACAACTTTGAATTGAGGGGTGTGTTATGGAAATCAGTTACCATGAGAACATCTCCAACTCTATATCTGTAAAGCCCTGTAGTGTACAGGAAGGAGGCAATGCTAAAATTTAGACTTGAGGGTTTTTTATTTTTTATTTTGGGCAACGAGGCATTAAAGAAGTTTAGAATACTGGAAACAAGAAAAGTTACCATTCATATAGCTAGTGTTTGTATGTATTTTACTCAATTTAATCCACGACTAATGTTAATTCAATCATTGTAAATTTTGTAAAAGTACATAGTTGAATAAATGATTATATTTTCAGTTTGTTTCTTCTTTTTTTTTTCTTTTCTGTCTGTAGATATTTTCCGAATACATCAAACACTCGAATGAAAACATTTATTACCCAAGAGTTGTACGTGCTAATAGCAACTATGTACATGATGAGCAACTAAACTAAGCTATGGAAACTGATGTATGAACTCGCGGAGAGTTCTGCCCTTCTTGGGGATAACTGATCAGTTCTCCTCTCACCTGTGAAGAGAGGTCATAGTACCTTTTCCAAGTGTTCATTGCATGTAGAAACTGTCCAGATAATTATACAGTAAGAGCTGCAATGCGTCCCAAGTCAGTTACCTGAAAATGTCCACTTGTTCTGTCATATTTTATAAAGTCATTCTTTTCCAATAATGTCGCTGCTGAATGAACCTGCGCCATGAGAACAAAGTCAGGAAAGCAGATATGCACGAGGCAATCAACAACAGGTAAATATACAAGGCAGTTCAAATATATACTGAGTTGGACTACTGGATGCTACAAACTGCCAAATAACAACAATGATACATTTCAAGGTAGGCTCTAACAGAGTCTAGAGTTATGTAAAGCAGATTAACCAAAAAGGTGAGAGAAAAGAGAGAGGGAGGTCAGGGGGAGGGTGCTACTATGAAATGCACGAAATCAGTTGAACAAAATATACGAGGCATGTGCAGAAATTTTACCAGATCAGCTCTCCTTTTCTCCAACAGATTATCTACAGCTAAAACATCAGCAGCTAAACCATAAAGTGTAGGATTCCGAACCATGCGTATAAACATATAAGTATAACCAAGCCAAATGCAAGCTTCTTTTGCATTCTGAACGCTTCCAAGGACTATTTCCACATTCAACCGATCAGCTAATTTCGATACAAAGTGGCTTTCAATGGGAAGCTGCTGATTCATCACGGACAGATAATATGGAAGATCACTATGTCCAGTAATGATAACTCCTTCACCATAACTGTCATGTTGAGGCCTTCCGGCACGGCCAAGCATCTGGATTACATCAACATGACTTAGTTCAGTCCATGCTCCCTTTTCAGGATTGTATCTCTGGGTACCTTTAATAATCACAGTATGAGCCGGTAAATTGACACCCCAAGCAAGAGTTGCTGTGGAGACCAACACTTGTATCTGCCCATCAGAAAACAGATCCTCAACAATTCGACGATCAGCTGTGACCATCTCAGCATGATGAATTGCAAAACCATAGGGTAGCAATTCCTTGAGATCATTGCTCTCTACAAGCTCTGTGTGACTCTGTAGAATTTCACGGCTTACACTATCCTCTTTTAAGAATTTACCAAGAGTATCATTAGCAAGTGCACCATCACGTAGTGCATGGGCTGTCTTGGCAGTTTCTGTCCCAGAGTGCACAAAAATAAGAACCTGATGCTTTCCAGCAACACTCATTACTTTCTCATAGCACACATCATCCATCAACTGAAATCTCTGCAGAGGGTTTTCTACTGAGATTCCAACATGCTGTTGAACAAGCGGAACAGGTCTACAACTATTGTCAAAGTAAAACAGGCCTTTATTCAGATCAACCCGCAAGAACAAAGCTACATCTTCATAATTTCGTAATGTAGCTGATAGACCCACCAGCCGTATGTGCTCTTTAGTGGTCTCAACTTGCCTAACAATTCTTAAAACAATGCTCTCCAGAATGGGTCCTCGGTCATCATGCAACAGATGTATCTCATCAATAATAACCAATTTGACCAGCTGAGGGTAGGTGCGATCCCCAGACTTCCTAGTTATCAAATCCCATTTCTCTGGGGTTGCAACAATAATCTGAGTCTCTTTGATCTGTTGACTTGTCAGTGTCTTGTCCCCACTCAGCTCTTTCACCTTCACATCATAGTCCTGGAGATGATTAGAGAGGTAACCAACTACTTCAGCAACCATTTCCTGCATCGGAGCCAGATAGACAATCTTGCAATTTTTGTGGTTTGAAGACCCGTCGTCATTTCTATTCAAAACAATCTGCTGAAGGATGGTTAGCATAGCAACATTAGTCTTCCCTGCACCAGTGGGCGCACATAATAGAATATTATCTGCACCAAAAAGAGCAGTCTTATAAACCTTACTTTGAATCCTGTTTAATTGAGCCATTCCCTTGAAAGCAGGCTGTGCCCAGTCAGGCATTGAAGAAATCTTAACAAGTTCTTCACCAGGAGCCAATGGTTTTGGAATCAAGGCTGGTACATATATTTCATAATATCCCTTCTCCTCATTCCTAGAAGAATCTAATGGAAGCTTGCACTTCTTATTTGCCATCAAGAGACCTCCCTGATGAAATGCAAGGCTGTCAAGATCAATTATTTGACGTTCCGCTGTCACCCAACCACCATCAGCATCTCCATCGGCTAGACCCCACCTTTCTTGTGGCCCGTCTCCTCCACTCTCATCCTCCTCCAGGCGAACCTCTTCTATAACACTCTTCTCAAAGTTCTTCTCCCTGTCATTTGCAGTTGCCCTGGTAGCGTGCAACTCTTGCAAAATTGCAGCATGATCTGCTCCCAGCCCTATCATCTCCTCTTCAATTCTCTTCCTATCCTCTTGGTCTTCAGCCCTAGCCAAACGAGTACACCAAACTATCTTCAACCGGTTCCGCAACATGTATTTCACAAGACTGAACTCACCAAATGGCAGCTGCAACAAGAGTTTGGATTCAACTTCATCGTCATCACCTTCAGCAAGAATTTCGAGAAACTCCTCTACAAGCTTCTGGAATTGCTGTGGATGAATCAGCTCGAGCCCATAAGCCTGTAAAATCTTCCTCTGAAGCCAGCGGGCATCAATATCCTGAACATTTAAGATCATCCCCTCGCTAGCATCCTTTATCTCAACATCATCATGATGGATCCCACCACACATCTGCATGGTACCAGCACCATTCACGTCACATCCATCCTCATCTTCGGCCTCCTTTACCAGATCATGGCCACTTTTACCACCCTCTTCTTCATTCTCAGCAAATGTGACAGCAACACCAACATCATTGTCAACCACCTCAGAGGCTTCACCAGCATCTTGCTGATAGTCAGTAATTAGCCTCCCAATTGACACCAGATGATCAAATACTTGATTGGAGATAGGATTCAACAGCTTCTCAATCTCCTTTCTCTTCTTGTCGGGGTTCATAAGGCTGCCATTCTTAAGACAAGCTAAAACCTCATCAGCAACACGAGTAAACATATTCACATGCTGGCCACCAAACAGTTGCTGGATGACACCGAGCAAGGCCTCATAGGCAGCCCTGGTTTCTTTCGTTTTTGGTTGGTAAACACCATTACTTGTGGTGGCACTGAGGATGCTGTTCTCGCCCGAGTCTCGATCCCTCTTCCTCTTGCAGTTCTGACGAATTCGGTCTTCCAGTTCGGGAGGTTTACCCTGCGAGGCTGGGTGACAAAAGGTTCTAGAATCCGTCATGTTCTGCAGAGACTCGGGCTGGCCGGTTGGATCGTCGGTGCCACGCGGGAATGACTCGTGCTGTCTGGAACAGGCAGAAGCCTCCGCTCCACCGGCGGGATGTAACATCTTCTTTACAAAAAATAAAAAAATGGAAAAAAAAAATTTAACTAGAGATACCCAAATACCAATACACATGCGAGTGAATGATAAATTTCTTCAAGCAAACAATGGTAATGACCGCAAGCGAAATCAGCGGTGAAAACCTAGATGGAGAAAAAGCAATTTGCAACAAAAAAAAATAACAGGAAGAGATGGGTTGCTAGATAATTCAATCAGCAACAGAGGCTAATGTGGGTGGGCATTGAATACTCGCTCGAGCAAACAAACAGATTTTGTTAATATGTGCCCTAGTTTCGAGAAAACTCAGAACAACACATGCAACAGAGAAGAGAAAATTTGCTCCCAATTCAAAACAAGTTGGCAAATTAGAACTGGTATTAATAGCCTCGGATCGAACTTACAGGAAAGTACAAGGGAAGATACGGCCGACGGGGTGGTTGGCACTCCTCCTCTCTGGCGGCGGAAACAAATAATTCTGAGAAACGGAGGGAACACTCCTTTCTTTCTTTACCCAGAATCTCACTCTTTAACCCTAATCTTCACAATCAAGACGCAGACTGCCAACTGTTATTATCATGTGTATATATAGATAGTTTCTCTTAATCAAAATCAGATAAGGTTTTCTGATATGGCGAAAAGAAGCATGCAAGGGCAATTATGGTAACTGCATGGCAGTCACGTGTGGGAAAGAATAGTTAGTTAGTTAGAATTGGCGCATTACTCTGTAACCAAGCTGTGTAACAAACTCGGTGAAGGCCTCAAGTATAAAAGGGCCAGAGAGGAGAGGAGAGGAGAGGAGCTAGGGGTCGGTTATCATTTTTCTCATTCTCCAGATTTCTCTACAAACTTCATCTTGTACTTTTCTCTGATTCAATAAAGTCATCCATCATCACCGAGGAATGTTCTTCATTTCATTTCATTTCTCCTGGTGTGGATTGTGACCTTTTCCTGCCTTCTGTATCAGTTTTCTCAATGCGTATGTATAGATAGGTTCTATCAATCAAAATCGGAATAGGTTTTCTCAACGAAAAATATGCTTAATATCTAAAGGCTAAAAGTGTCAGTAAATAATTACAACTTAAATAATGGGATTAACTCCCATGCCTAGCCTCAAGCCTGTAATGCTACTTTTTCACTTGCATCCTAAACTCTCAATTTTAGACACTTTGTACCCTAAATCTCAAGTTTATTCCATTCATATTCAATCAATGACAACATTAGTAAAATTAATAAAACAAGAGAATATACAAATTAATGACAATGTATCCTGTTGTTCTATTTGCAATTTCTTGACTCCTTTTGACCTCGCTCAACGTATTGTCATTGACTTGTATGGTTACAATTACTAATATTGTTAACAACATAAAAGATAGTGTAAATTAATGACAATTTATTGTTTTATTATCGTTGCGATTTCTTGGCCCGTTTTGACCACTTTTAACACATTATTATTGATTTATAGGGTTCTACATACTATTAATTTTATTAAAGTTATCATTGATTGGACTACTACACTCTCTTTTATACGTTGTCCTTGATTTATATGGTCACAATTACTAATATTGTTAATAAGATAAAAGATAGTGCAAATTAATAACAATATAAGTGAGTGCGTTAGCCTTGTCTTGCAAGCAAACTACCCACACCATTTTATCCAAGAAACAAAGAAATCCAATAAATTCCATTCTCGTCATTTAATAAACTCAAATCCTAATCACATCTAGAAAAGATTTCAAGATTCTATACCCTTCTCCCTTTCATATATAATTTCAGCTAGCCCCAGTAATTTCCATACTAGCAATTTTTTCCCCTAATTGTTCACAGCCCTTCAAAGATTGTTTTTCACTTCCAAATTAATCTAAGTCCAAAAAATGGAGTCACAAATATGGTTGCCGATGTTCTTGAGTTCCTTCAATCCTTTTTTGACTCTGATTTTGATAAAAATCTGATGGTGATTTGCCTTGTACAAATCAAGCTTCGAAAACAAGAAAAATTCGAAGCCAAAAACGGATTTGGATCCTTCAAACCCGGCTGCTACCTTGTACTCCTGCTGCTGGTTTCTAGTACGAATGAGGAAAGTAATGCACACGTACACATGGAATTTTTTTTTTGAAAAACTGCAATTTTCATTTTTATTATATTTTTGTTTTCTTTCTTTGATTTTCCTACAAAACCAATCAAATAAAAATCAAATGAGATAAAATGATTTTCTTATAAAATAAAAATAAAAATAAATAAATAATAAAATGATTTATTAAAATTTTGGTGTCTACACTAATAATAATTACATATATGTCCCATATTTTTATTATTTACAAGGTGATTTTATTTATTCTAAGAAATATAACAATTATTTGTTTACTTTAATTTAAATTCGATTAGGTTTAAAGTTGAGCTTGACTATGCTCAAACTTGAGTTCGAGGCTTCGAGACTGAACTCAAATTTTACAATGAGAACTTTTCATAAGAATGAGTCGATTCAATTTGATTAAGCCAAAGCTCAAGTGGACTTGGGCTCACTTGCTGGCCCTGTCAAGTTGACTTGGCTCACGAATGAGAGGTGCATCGAAGGCCTGAATATGGAGAAATATTTTACTATACCCTGTCATGAAGTAACCACAGTGTCCGGGTGCTGTATGACATGAAAATCCCTTTTGAGTTTGATGGCGCAATTTGGAGAGAGAGGCATTTAAAGAGAGGCATTTAAACGAGGCAACAAGAGATAACAAATTGACTGACAACTCAAATTTACTTGAAAGAATCTGGCTTTTTCTTCTGTGCATGAAGGCACGAGTACATAATCTTGGCAAGAAGAAATTGCCTTTTAAGTTAGAGATGCAAAAGATGGTTACAGTACCCGACCATGGACTGAAGGAGTGGAATTCTTATTATAATGATAAGAGAAGTAATAATCCCAATTGTGAGAGGGAGTTTCCAAGAAGCAATTAGAAGACCAAGAACTGATGAAGAATTGATTTATGAAACAACTCTTCTATCAAGGGGAGCAACCAAATCATCAATTCAAGCATTAGAGATGGTAACCCTTGATGCATGATTGTTTGAGTTCAAGAAGTTATTGTTGTATTTGTCTAGGTGAATTGAAGATAGGATCACAAGAAAATCAATTGCATTGCTCGCATATTTTCCATAGAGATTGTATTTCCAAGTGGTTGCTAGCGAGTAATATGTATCCTTTATGTAGGTCAATAGTTGATGATCATATTCACTTGTTCTAAAAAAGTTCAAATAGATTCAATCTGTTCAAATTCTTGTAAAGATTAGTAATGTATGAATGCTGAAAATACAAATGATTATGTATTCCTTTTTGTTCTTTGTCCTAGAAACTTTCCAGCATGTTGGGAGTTCTTATCAATTTTTAACAATTAAATAGCTCGTTTCACTCTCCTTAGTTTTCCTTGAGATCATTGCTCTTTACAAGCTCTGTGTGACTCTGTAGAATTTCACGGCTTACACTATCCTCTTTTAAGAATTTACCAAGAGTATCATTAGCAAGTGCGCCATCACGTAGTGCATAAGCTGTCTCGGCAGTTTTCTGCCCTGGAGTGCACAAAAATAAGAACCTGATGCTTTCCAGCAACACTGATTACTTTCTCATAGCACACATCATCATCAACTGAAATCTCTGCAGAGGATTTTCTAACGAGATTCCAACATGCCATTGAACTAGCGGAACAGGTCTATAGCTATTGTCAAAGTAAAACAGACCTTTATTCAAATCAACCTGCAAGAACAAAGCTACATCTTCATAATTTGGAAATGTAGCTGATAGACCAACCAGCCGTATGTGCTCTTTAGTGGTCACAATTTGCCTAACAATTCTTGCGACAATGCTCTCCAGAAAGGGTCCTCGGTCATCATGCAAAAGATGTATCTCATCAATTATAACCAATTTGACCTGCTGAGGATAGGTGCGATCCCCAGACTTCCTAGTTATCATATCCCATTTCTCTGGGGTTGCAACAATAATCTGAGTCTCTTTGATCTGTTGACTTGTCAGTGTCTTGTCCCCACTCAGCTCTTTCACCTCGACATCATAGTCCTGGAGACGATTAGAGAGGTAACCTACTACTTCAGCAACCATTTCCTGCATAGGAGCCACATAGACAATCTTGCAATTTATGTTGTCAGAAGACTCATTGTCATTTCTATTCAAAGCAATCTGCTGAAGGATGGTTAGCATAGCAACATCAGTCTTCCCTGCACCAGTGGGCGCACATAATAGAATATTATCTGCACTAAAAAGGGCAGTCTCATAAACCTTACTTTGAATCCTGTTTAATTCGGCCATTCCCTTGAAAGCAGGCTGTGCCCAATTAGGCATGGAAGAGATCTTAACAAGTTCTTCACCGGGAGCCAATGGTTTTGGCGTCAAGGCTGGTACATATATTTCATCATATCCCTTCTTCCGATTCCTGAAAGAACCTAATGGAAGATTGCACTTTTTATTTGCCATCAAGAGACCTCCCTGATGAAATGCAAGGCTGTCAAGATCAATTATCTGACGCTCCCCTGTCACCCAGCCACCATCAGCATCTCTTTCGGCTAGACCCCACCTTTCTTGTGGCCCATCTCCCCCATTCTCATCCTCCCTGGTCAGATGTATCTCATCATGGGTGCCACGCGTGAATGACTTGTGCTGTTGGGAACAGGCAAGAGCCTCTACTCCACCAGCGGGATGTGGCATCTTCATTTGGGGAAAAAAAATCTTGAGCTAAAGATCCCCAGATACCAATACACATAATAAAGCAGACAGGGAAGTGGATGTGTAATGAATTAATCAGTATATTAAAATTTCTTCAGACAGATAATAGTAATTCAATGCATCGGAATTGTATACTCACTAGAAACAAACAAACAGATTTTGTCAATATTTGCTCTTAGATTAGACAGGGAATGCACGCAATCGAGAAGACTCTGAACAACACATGCAATAGAAAAGAGAAATTTGCTATCAATTCAAAAGGAGTTGGCAATTAAAACTGGAATTAACAGCCTGTGGGTTGAGTGGCTCTCCGACTTTTTGGTGGCATAAACAGCTACTGAGAAACAGAGGCTGCAGGACTCAGGAAGCAACTTCTCTTCTTTCTTTTACTCGGGAAGAATCTCACTCTTTTTAACCGTAATTTTTTTCACAATCAAGACGCAGACTGCGAACTGTTGTTGTTATGTGTAAGCAGGAGCCAGTGCTCAAGTTATGGATTTTATTTTATCAGTTATTACCTTAATTTGAATAAACATAAATTTAACTTAAAAAAAAAGAGAAAGAAACAAGTTGGTAGGGAAAAACTTGGTCCTTTTCCATATGACCATTTTTTAAAATTTTGTCTAAACTTCTCTAGCCTACTACATATTATGTTCTTTTACTTTATTTCGGGATTCAGTGTGTTGCAATACTAAATTAATTGTGGGGGAAAAAAATATTCTGGGCACAGACTTAATTGTGCTGTCTACATTTCTAGTTAGTCATGTTTCTAAGTTCTAAAAAGTTATTACTGACAAAAACACTGTTGTTTGTCCATTTTGTAATTTCTAAAATCTTCACCTGACATCTATCCAATATCCCGCAGGATTTTAACAATTAGCATGGATTACTTTACCGTGTGCATTTTCAGTTATTTAGATTTCAAATGTATCTGAAAAGCATTTCATCTAGGAAGGAAGCACTCTCAGATATTTTTTTTTTTTAAAGTCTTTAAGCTTTAAAACAGAAGAAAAAAGGAAATGGTTGGCGATAGAGATTGTGCAACCTAAATTGCCATATACGAAACAAATTTTCTTGGGCCAGGCCACTAGGCTATATTCAAACATGTTTGACCAAAGCAGAAACTAATTCACCATTGCCAAAGTAGTTTAACCAAACGATTTCTCATCTATCTTTCTCCCAACCGAATGTGAAGGGGATATGTAGATGAAACAATAGATGAAAAGTGTAAGATTGCTAAAAAATTTACTACTCCAGTTTTGTAGAGTGAGAAAAAGATAGTTCATATTCGAAGAAATTAAATCATGCACTTTAAAATACAATAGGTAATGCTACTTGAGAAGGATGTATTCGTTGACTGTCTATTTATAATCTGAAGTCATATATAGTTACATAAGAATCTAGCTACCAGAGTTGTACGAGCAAATACATTTCGGAACCAACAACATCCACTAAGCATGTGGCAATTGAAACTTGCACAAAGGACAATAGAATTTCTCCACCAGCCATTTCAGTGCACAGTCTTCATGGAAAACATGCGAACATGGAAAACTCATCAATTGTCCTTCATGTATCTCTTCCAGGCAGATTACACAGCTTCTAACATCATCTTCACTAATCTTAACAGAGCATTTGTCCGCTTCAATAAGGAACAAACATCAAATATCAGTCATGAGCATGGTTGAACAATTAGCAATACGTTTATATGCAAAAATTGTATTTATACCTATGTGGCTGGCAGATTCCATGATAAAAGGTTCTCCACCATGAGACTTGAGATATTGCTCTAGTTCTTTCTTAGTCCTAATTTCTTCTCCAGTGGGTGAGATGATTAAAAATTCATCCTTGTTAGGCTTTGGAGTCGACTACAACAGAGACAGAGAGAGACCATATATAATAGATTCACACTTCAAATAACAAATACTAGATGATGACCATCAACATTTTGATGCGAAAATAAGCACAACAGACACTTCCACACCACTAGCATTTGCACAAGAAAGCATTAGAGAATGTCCTGATTAGCTGGAGCACGAAAACAGCATCAAAAAGCCATCTAGACATGGTTAAATGGTTCAAAGAACAATTACATAACACCTTCTGTAGTGCATCAGATTAAAGGAATAAAACATACAAGAGCCTCTACTCCACCAGCGGGATGTGACATCTTCATTTGGGGAAAAAAAAACTTGAGCTAAAGATCCCCAGATACAATACACATAATAAAGCAGACAGGGAAGTGGATGTGTAATGAATTAATCAGTATATTAAAATTTCTTCAGACAGATAATAGTAATTCAATGCATCGTAATTGTATACTCACTAGGACAAACAAACAGATTTTGTCAATATTTGCTCTTAGATTAGACAGGGAATGCACGCAATCGATAAGACTCTGAACAACACATGCAATAGAAAAGAGAAATTTGCTATCAATTCAAAAGAAGTTGGCAATTAAAACTGGTATTAACAGCCTCGAATCGAACTTACAGGAAAGTATTACCATTAGGAAAGATACGGCCTGCGGGTTGAGTGGCTCTCCGACTTTTTGGTGGCATAAACAACTACTGAGAAACAGAGGCTGCAGACTCAGGAAGCAACTTCTCTTCTTTCTTGCCTCCCTGATGCAGAGGTCAGTGGAGGTCTCCTATCCGTGACCTTGAAGCTACAAGAATGGCGGAGAAAGTAACTTCGAAGGTCGACAGATGAAGCGGAAATGTTATTTGATGAAATGATATTGAGACTACAAGAGAGAAAAGGTGTAAAGACAAAGCTACAAGATATTATCAGAATGCTTGTTTTATTTCCCAACCCCTAATTCCTATTTATAGTAGTGGTCAGGCTAGTGCTGACCTCTCCTGACGCCCCTATACTCTTACTAACAGACTGGCTAACTAACTAGCTAACAACTCCAGCTGCATGGCCACAACCGACGTGTGCATGGTTGTTACGGTCGTATGCATGGCCGTAACTGACTGCAACTAGGCTGCCAACCTCGCTAGCTGCATTTCTGTGGCTTTTCATGCACACCATGTGAAGAGACCCAGCGCGTGCATCAATACCCTCCCCTCACAGAGTCCTTGTCCTCAAGGACTGAAATGGGGAAACTGCAGCTGGTATGGTGCTGGTTATTTGCATGAGGGATTAACTCGTACTGATCAAGATATAGTCATGATTCTGTTGAAACTGGATGAATTCAAGTGTGCGTTATAAGTAGTTCAGTGTGTTGGAAAATGGCTTTGTCTGCACATCTGGTGGTGATTATGGGACACAACATTATAATGGCAGAGAAAATCCTCTTAGTGACTACCCTGTTACTGATTTGCTGCAGATGACGGGTCATGCTACTCAACCTCTTGTTAATAACTCTGGAAAATGCGTGATATTCTTCTGTCATGAGCCACATGAGTACTACAAGAAGTTCTTATATGAAGCATTCCCAGTTGAAAGCCATTTGCATCATTATCTGCATGACAATTTGAATGCTGAGGTAGTTGTTGAGATCATACAAAACAAACAGGATGCAGTGGATTATCTGACATGGACATTTTTGTATAGGAGGCTCACCCAGAATCCAAATTACTATAACTTGCAGGGTTTTGGTCACATGCATCTATCTGTTCACCTGTCAGAGCTTGTTGAGAACACGATAATTGATCTTGAATCAAGTAAATGTGTTCTCGTTGAAGGTGATTTATTGCCTTCACCATTGAATCTTGGTATGATAGCATCATATTTTGGCATTAATTATACCACAATTGAACGTTTTAGCTCCCTCTTGAACTCCAAAGCCAAGTTGATGGGTCTACTGGATCAGCATTTCAGCTCCTTCAAGATCCTCATTCATCTAACAGAGCATTTTTTTCATTTTTAAAAGAGAGGAATGCCAAACAATATCCGATTACACTAGCAAATACTTCCTGAATTTTTAGAATAGTCATATATATACAGATAGCCAGAGTTTTGGACTGTTTTGCTTAGGGTGATTGATTAATAGAAGGTAGAAATGGTAAATAGGAACTTATTCTAAAAGGCTGTAATCTATAATTAGCGTTTCAGAAGTCTTCGTTATTTGCAGTTAGAACAGCAGAAAGGTAAGAAGGCATGATTGTATTGTATGTAAAGATTATTTATTTAACAATAGCACATTTAAGTCAGGCTTTAGAGAAGCATCCCATAAAAGTTTTTGTCACCCTGTAATCTACCTGTGCCTCATAATTTTGGACCGGTTATGATTGCTAGAGTCACTTTCTTCATCTTCATCTGCCTATTGTGTGTGCGTAACTCTAATTTTAGATTACTTATTAAAGAGCAATAAATTGTCAGATCAACAGGCAGGAAACAAGTAAATTTTGATTGGGTATAAATTCACTTTTGCTTTCATCAATTATGAGATCCAGCTCTGGGTTCACGTTGCTGATCAGTAAAGTTGAATGAGGCCAATCTCGGAGCATTCAAGTATTACATCCATCGAGGAAATTAACGAATTGCAAACCATCACAAAAGATTTTCCTGATCAGGTAAGAATTAACCAGTCAAGGCAAACCAGGAATGTTCGCAGACCCAGAATATAGGAGTATCATTGTTAAATCACCTATAAATGTGTGCATGAATAGAATGCTGATAAAGCAAAAACAAAAACTATTTTCAGTCTCGTAGTTTTCTTCATGTATTTAACCAGTTCAATATTTGACAGGACTTGATAATTTATACAGTGAACTAATGTACACCTAGCATACTACTCTGGCTGCTAGTCAGCACAATTTCAGGCAAACCTTCTGGATTTCATTACATCGTAGATTGTGGAAAAGTCCTGATGTTAAAAGGTCTATGGCAAGATATTACATCAGGACTTTGCCATTACCTATTTTACGACAATTAGAATGGTTCAGATGTTCAATAGTTCAAATCGTATTTTTGGTCAAGCTTTTATAAGTAAAAAAAAAAAATTCTACTTTGATTTTTTTTTTTTTAAAAAAAATTCTAACGGGAAAGGGTGAGAATTGAAAAGTGAAGAAGAGACGGGGGAATTAAAACCCAAGAATTCTAATTCCTAGGGTCTCAACGAAACTGCTTTGATTGAAGTATTCCTAAGGCAAACCCATTAATTATTTTCAATTAGACATGCCGTCTAGAAGAGATAAAATGAGTAATTAAATTAAGAACTTACACACACACATATATAGAACGCCAATAATAACCGCAAAGATCATTCTTTTTAAGTTTTAGCCAAAAGTTCAATGTAAAATTATAAATATTACTTTGGTCTTTTAAATTCATTTTTTCAATGTTTGATGCCATGTGAAATCTAAATCAATACCCATTGCATTTTTACAAACAATATGCAACATATGACAAACGAAGAATTAAGTAGATTAACATAACAAATCGTCCTTTTATACCACAAGTACTTTAAATTGACAAGGTACACTCTTTTATCACAACAAAATATTATTTATGTTAAATTGTAAAATGTACATACGTATTAGTACTAGAGTATCATATAAAAGGTAGGGGTGAGCAAATTCGATACGTACCGAATTCAAATTCAAATTGATAATTTGAAATCGGAAATTTGGTAATTTGATATAAAAGCAGTATTTACCAAATTCTAATATGGTATGAAATAGGTAATGAGACTACGAATTTGGTAATAACCGATTTCAAATTCAAATTCGGTAAAATAAAATAGGGTACCATACCGCATTCGAATCCCAAATTAGTTTATAAAATTAGATAATATATATATAAATGCTATTTAGTATTATTATATACTACTAATATATTATTATATTATATAGCTAAATGCTATTAATAATAGTTAGTATATGGTATTATCGTGTACTTATGATAATAATAATATATAATGATGTACAATATACTATTTTAGTATTTGTTAATTGTTATATGACTATAATAATACAAATATACAACAATACATAACATAACTATAATACTTATTATTTTATACTCTTTTTCTTCCACCCTTCTCCTCATCTCTCCTCTCTTTTTCCTGTCCCCCCTCCTTTGGTTGCACCATGCAACCAAATCTGGTCATGCAACTAATCATGTGACCAGCCTTTCCCTCTCCCTTCCCTTTTGGTAGCATGACCAAAGGGAGAGGGAGTGAGGGAAGGGGCAAGGAAAAGGGAGAGGATGGAGAGGGGATGACGGGGAAAGGAAGGACGAAGGAAGGAGAGAGAGAGAGAGAGAGAGAGAGAGAGAGAGAGAGAGAGAGAGGGGGCTGGTGGGCGATGATGGGGAGAAAGAGCAACAGTGGTATGACAAGGAAGAAAAATAGAGGAAAGAAAGGAAAAGAAAAGGAAAAACAAAATAATTCCTTTTTTTAAACCCTAAAATACGTAAAAGTTTTTCTACAATTTCTATAATAAATGATAGTGAAATTTTACAGATACACCCAAAAAATGCACCATTGAAATAGAGCTATTGTTATATTCTTTTGTTCCTAGAATGGTGTTGTAAGCCAAACACATTTATATTCTATTTTTACTTTTAGTCTTTCTTTCATAACAGAGAATAGAAATTGAAAAAAAAAAAAACTGAATATACCAAGCTACCCAAGCCGAAGAACCGAAAACAGTTTTTTAACCCAAGCAAAAGAAAGAATTAACTACAAAGTGCCCTGATTTCGTTTTCGTTCAATTTGATCATCTCTGATATTAACAGTATGTTTGAGCATCTATTTTCTGAATTTTTCATAAAAAAAGTGTACTATATTGATTTGATTTATATGAAGTAACAAATTAATTGAGAAATGTATTCGTGAAAAACGTAAAAAAAAATTTTTTTGGAGAAAAATTGCTTTTCAAATATTTTCTCCATCCCAAAAGAATTGATCTATGACACCATTGTGCATCGAACTCTAGCCAAGAGCTTTATTATTTTTCTTGATAGAAAAAGCATGAAATTTTATTTATTTATATTTTTTATTGGGTATGAAGCATGGAATATTATTAAGATGAAAAAAGATCTATCTGAAGTACGAACGGTACAGTACAAGCATTCCTAGCAAAACTATGACGAGCTCTAGTCAAGAACTCTAGTCATGTCATATTTCTAATTTATAGGCACCAAATTTTTGTCAATTTTTAATTTTTTTTAATTTTTTATTTAATAAGTTATTTATTTTCTTACATTTTAATTTGCATTTGTTCATATATTTACAGGTTTGTTTTAGAAAAAAAAAAGCAGAAAAACAAAAATGTAATAATAAAAAAAATCAATCTACATTTTGTTAAAAAAAAAAAAAAAAGAGGACCCGAACTCCACTCTTGCTCCCCACTTTCGGTGCTTGCACATGAACACTGGCTCTCTCTGGCTTTGGACGGACAGAAAGACAAGAAGAAAAAGGAGGAAAAGCTCGGATTTTTGCACTCTGGCCCCCTGGACTCCCTCTCGGCTTTTCAAGGCAGCAGACGACAAAAAGAGGGGGCTCGCTCCCAAAAAAAAATTTGGTCAAAAAGTCTCTCTCGGCTCTCTCTTGAACACCGACAACAACCCCAACTCCCCTCTCTCGGATACAAGAAGCAGAAAGAAAAAACGAAAGGAAAGAAAAAAGGAAGCAAAAGAGAGAAAAAGGGAGGAAAAGATTTTTTGCAGAATCTTCGCAGAAAAAGGCTGATTTTCAGCCATTTTTGAACTCAATTATCTCTTTCATGGTAGCTCCATTCTAGTCGATTTCAGTTTCTGTGTAAACTAGGACGTGAGAGGAGAAATTTTTATTCGATATGTCTTGCAAAAAACGTCCAGAACCTCCTCAAATCGAAACTCGAATCTGCCTACCTGGCAGAAAATTTCCAACAGAAACTCTGAGCCAGGGTTGGCGAAGAGGCCTTTTTCTGGCCAAAATCCGATCTTATCCTTGATCCTCTAGGCTTATTTTCTATTTCTGCATTCTCTATGTTAATCCAGGCACGACTTTTATTCAAGAAACTTCTTGAAAAAATGCTTGGAAGTCTTTCGAATCTGGGCCAAAATTCAGCATGCCATCAACCTTGGAGTGAGTTCCTGGAAATTTTGCAGCTTCAATTTACCGCTCTTGGGTTTATCTTCCTTCGAAATTTATTGCATCCTCTCATCAAAAGGTAGCCCCTTTTTGCTTGCTTCATCTCCATATAAGCTTAAATCTTGGCCCAATCCGTCAAAGCTATCCTGTACTTGTGCTTGCCTTTTCATTCTTTGATACTTTTTTTCCCCTGTTGCGCATCATTTAGCTCAAATTCTTGTTTTGATTTTGATTAAAGATATGACATTTATGTGATAAGGTCGGATTTTGATGGTAGGATTATGTAATATCATTGTCTTGCTTTGAAAGTTCGAGGCTTGTTTGGATCTTGGTTTCCTTTGTTTTTGACATGAAGACCCAGAAGTTGCAGAAGAATAAGAAAGCTTCGACCAAGCTGCATGGTTTTTTAAAAACAATTGCACTTAGACCCCTTAATTTTTATATAATTTCAATATAGCCCAATGTCGGTTTTACCAACACGATAATTGCGGATCGGTCCTTGTACTTTTCATTAACTATACCGTGACTCTAAAGACTTTAAATATCTTTCAATTAAGTCCCAATTTTAATTTCAATTTGACCCCTAATCTTTACAATAATTATATTTTGACCTCAAACTTTTTATAATTTTTCAATTAAGTGCCTACTTGTTTCGATTTCTTGAATATAGGTTGTTTACCTTCATTTAAATGCTCTAATTGATAGATTTCATGATTATTTCTATTTTTTATGTGTTATTCTTTTATTTGTTAATTAAATTGGTATCTTGACTATTTTATTAATTTTGAAGCATAAATAGAGTAAATACAACCCCCATTAACTACTACTTCAAGGGAGGTAACCTCTTTTATTATTTAAAATCTTTTATGTGCTCTTATGTGTTTTATGTGTAATTGCATGAATTGAGTGTTTTTATTTATTTATTTAATCACTCGTTTTATTTATTTCAAGTTTTATATATTTAATTTTGATGATTATTTGAGAGGCATTTTGTAATAGATAGGTGTTCAAGAGATGTATTTAATTAACCTATGTAATAGATAGGTTTTAATTTTTGCTAAAAATATATTTAGTTAAATAAATATAATAGTTAGATTATTATTTTTTAAATTTCCCTCCTTAGATTGTAATTAGAACCTCGAATGTAATAGTTAGACTTCTATTTGTTTTATTTGCTTGTGTGTTTACGTCTCTATTCACCTTTATTAGGATTTTGCATCTAGAAATTATGCTAATGTATTATGTGTTTTATGTGCATTATGTGTTTATCTACTTTAATTATGTTTTATATGATTTATTTATTTATAATAAATGTATGATCTCACCACACTAGTCCAATGCTAGTTGTAGCCTTCCTCCCTGATTTCTCACTAATCCAATACTAGTGATGATTTGTAGATATGGATTAGTATAATACTAGACCCTTAAGGGGCGTCCACGCGCTAGTTCATGTTTGCATGATAGTTACTACATTTCATGCATATTTTCTACTTTTTTAGGATCTTTACTATTTTGCATGATATCTCCTCTATATGTATATCCCCTATCCCTATATGCGTAACATGACATTTAGATTTGCATTTCATTTAAGAAAAATTAGAAATACATTAGTTCATTTGCTTGTCTATGTTAAGAAAATTATTCTTCAAACATGGGAAGTGGGTGTCAAGTTATCAAGCCTGTACAATAATAATAATAGAACCTAATTATCACGAAAAGCAGTCAATAATTAATCCTAGGTACTGGAGCAAGGACTCTAGGTGTGCAATGGGTTACTTGATTCACCCTGTTCCCGAAAAGTTTGCTTAATCCGATATACCAGAATTAATTAGTTGACAAATTTTCTGAATAGTAGACAATGACAAGTAGGGTCGTCTCCTCAGGGACTGGGAATATTTGCCTCTTTAAGATTCCAATTGGTAAGGGGGGATCTTATCGGAATAAGACCAAAACAATTAAATAATTCAACTAAAAATAAATAATTAACTAGCACGAGTATAGGTGGAATTAAATCAAGAATAAATGAATTCTAGCCAAGGATACAACTACTCAGATACAGTCCACTTACCCGATCACTGATGCAAGGAGGTTCACTTAATTTATTAATAGGCTAGTTATAGTCACCGACGAACTCTAACGACCAATTTCTCCTTAATTTATTGATAACCAAGGTATGACCATTGATTACCCCTAACCAGAGAATACTCCTAAGTACGACCATAGGAATTAATTTTTCAATTGCATTAAGGACTAGAAAAACCTAACCCCAATCAATAACACGCTACGAGGGTTATTTAAATTAGATTGCACGTTCCTCTAGTGTGTAAACACGCCAGTTGCCACTAATATTAATCAATCAAACAATTACGGATTTAATTGACTAATTTGGCAAGAGATTAATAAGTCGCACTGAACATCGGGCCCTTGACATTCAATTAACAAAATAATCCCATAGAAATTCAAACAGACAACGTGCAAATATTAATAAATTAAGAAACGCATGAAAATTAATTCGATCTCACAGGTATTTGGGACTGCATCGTCGTGTTGACCCTTGACTAGATGAAAAGCTTAGCCACGCCGCATAAATAAATCTTCACGCAATTCAATTGAGTCCATGAGCATCAAATTATTTTTCACTAATTGATCAAGAAGTCAAAGATATTTCTCCGCTTGGAATATTGTCAAACAGTTGGCGTGCATAAACAAAAGGCACCCGCAAAACGAAAACTAAAAGCTATTGCTAAAAAACAATTCCTAAAGCTGTCCTCCAGGCTCTGTACGTCCATTTTCTTTTTAGAGCCAAATGTGATTCAGTCCTTCTCATCCCGTGGTCCCCACCGAATTGAGTGAGAGTCCAAGTACTCCCAAGAAACTCTGCCGCATCTTGTATTTCATTTCCTCTTGGACTCCTCGTCAGCAGAAGGGAATTGGAAGTCCCTTTCTTCTCAGCAATGCGGGCCAGATTTGTGGAGCATTTAGAAATCCCCATTTTTTCAGGGAGTCCCTCCTTTTTTGTACTTTTCTACTCCATTTCCTGAAAATGAGTCTAAATACCAAATGTAAGTCAATATTAATAATTAAAGTAATATTTGGCAAGGAAAAAGGGGAAAATTAACAATAAAAATAGTAACAAATAACATGCTATCAATGGGTGATTATAATTTTTGTTTTAAATATCCCATTAATCTCTGTATAAGAAAATTGAGTCACGAATTTTAGTTCCCTGCACCCGTTATGCTGCATTCCTTTTTCTTTGATCACTTATACCTATGTATAATATAATTTTCTTTCCTTTTCTTTAATTTCATCATTTGCATACTCGTGACGCCCTTTAAGGGATTATTTTGGCCTTCGCAATTAATGTGATTGATATCAATTAAACCCTTAAATGAAAATTTTGTCCCTTTCAATATTTTTTATAAATCTAGGTTTGCATCCATATAGTAACATCCAAATGTAATAAGTTTTATAGGTTATATTAAGAAAATTTTCGACTAAATCACGTAACTAGCCTTAGTTAGATTGGAAGGGTGCCTTAGATCAACTCTTTGCCTTTCCTTTCGTCAACCGTGACTCCCGAATCTTTTTCTCTTAATTTTCAAAGACTTGGAGTTGTTTAAAAAAGGTTTTATTTATTTTTATTTAAAATATATTTTTGGGTGACCTGGTACACCTAAACTCGATACTAAGTGACAACTCCTATTTTTCTTTAAAACCCTTTTTTAGACTTTTATTTTAGGTCAAATCCGTCGCACTTTTTTTTAAAGTCCCATTTTTTTAATTTTCTAAAATCAAAAAGTCATTTTTCACTCATCTTTTAATAAAAACTCATTTTTCCATCCTTGGTTCTTATTTTTTATTTCTTTCAAAAAAATGGGGCGCGACACAACTAGGGTTGCTGACAATCGCGAGCAGCTCGAATCATTACTCATTAATACATACGAGTCGATCTCGAGCCTCCATTACTTAAGAATTAATGTAAAATTACTAAACTGTCCTTACATCAATTAAAATTTACAAGAGCCCCCTTCCCCTCCCCCCAAAAATTTCTCTATTAGGTTCCCAAATTCCCGCTTCCTCTGTCCAAAGTTTCAATTTTTCTTCTGTCCCAAACTCCCAATTCGCACTTTTGCCACCGCCATCTCCGCCAGCTCCACTTCTGCCACTTCCAAGCTATTCTGCCAGTGCAACCCACTGAGCCCTCCTCCACTACTCCCCACCATGTCTGACATCCCCAGATGGACCGCATATCCACTACTAGCCGCGCTCGACTGCTATTGAGTTGATTGAGTTTAAGAAGACCTCTAAGTGAAACCGAGCAAGGCCACCACCACCTCCACCTCCACCAAGAGCTCTGCTTAATCCAACTCCACTGCTTAAGTATATCAGGTGAATTTTTGTTTGTTTATCTCTCAATTTTTCCATTTTTTTCTCAATTTTTTTCCATTCTAATCTTGTAAGTTTGATGTATCTCCCACTAAGTTTTCGGCCTAGCCCTTTTGTGAGGCTGTCGTGTACAATCTATCCTTTTTCGATGGTTTTTTTTCTTTTTTTTTTGTATCATCCATTTTCGATGCTTAATCCTCATTTCTAGTGGTCTTAAGTAGCCTGGACTTTATTAAAACAAGTATCATTGCACACACATGTTGCATACCTATTGTACAATTTAAGAAAAAAACTTGTCTACATTTTTGGAAATTAATCGATGGAACTAAAATTACATTTCGATGGGATAATGTAATCCTGTTCCTATGTATGTTTCAGACTTTTCAGTTTTGCAAGCCTACAAAAGTTATAAAGTTATTAGCTAATGTGAGAAGCAAAATGATAAATATGAAACTAGTCTCATGACCATTAGTTAAATAGGAATGACGAGAGAATGCTGGGTTCAAAATGACCATTAGTTAAAATAGCAGTTATTTTGGATCCTGGTGCAAGTGAGAGTCATTACCTATTGCTTTCCATTGCTTTATCTTCACATGAAGTGCAAAGCAATATAAGCAAGATTTGACAAGTCTTGTATGACCTATATAATGAATATGTGGAGATACATGTTTCAGGCCAAAATAGGCCATCTTCTCAGCTACTAACCAGCAATGATCACCCAACCAAGAGCAGTAGTAGTGCATCTTCATCAATGACCCATGTTTTGGGTATAAGTGAATTTCTGACACATATTGCTATTGTTGAAAGTGTTCAGCCCGTCAAAAATGAGTTGGACACCTACTTTGAAGATGATTTCCTCACTGCTGCAGAGGATTCAATAGTAGATATCGTGAATTTTTGATGTCTTGAAGTGGTGGAAAGATACAACAAAATACAAGATTCTTCCCAAGATAGCTACTGATATTTTAGTCATTCCTATAAGTACTGTAGTTTCAGAAGCTACACTCAGTGCTAGAACCAAAGTAATTGACTCTTACCATGCTTCATTAGCTCCAGAAACTATAGAAATATTGATGTGTATTGGAAATTGGTATCGTAAGGTACATGGGGTGAAGAAAAGGGAAAAGATGACTAAAAAGCAAAATTACCACACATAATATTTAAAATATGTCTTACTATTTCTTGAGTTCCTTTATTTTAATTTTTTGTTTTTGCAGAAATTAAGAATATACAAGAGATTGTGTTACCTATTTCTTGACTTAAGAGATGTTTGAGATAATCTGCCTTTAATTTCTCGTTTAGAATTTTGTCCAATTGTAGCTCATGGTATTAAGATCTCAATGTCTTTAATTTGGAAGTTTCTTGACTACTTTTTTGGTCCTTTTCTTGGCTAGTTTGTAGCTGCATTTAAGTTTATTTTTGCTGATTTTTCGGGCTATTTCTTGATGACTTTTTGTGCTAGATTCTCTCAACTACTACACTACAGTTGTGTGGTCTTTTTTTTTTTTTTTTTACGGCTGTTTGGCTTCTTTTTGGCAACTAAGTTGCTGATTTTTTTTTTTTTTGCTGCTTAACAGATTGAAAACGTTGAAGACGTCGTGTTTGTCTTTGTTGTTGTTTCATTGTGGTTGATATGGACAATTTTTTGTGGTTGTTTGATCCCTTTTCTTGGCTAGTTTTTAGCTATGTTTAAAGCTGTTTTTTCACTGGTTTTTTGGACTATTTTTTGTTGGTTTTTCATGTTGAATTTCTCAATCAATGGGCTGATTTTTTTTTTACTTTTTTTTTGAATTTTTTTGGCTGCTATTTTGCCTTTTTTTTGGCAGCTCACTTGTTGGTTTCTTTTGCTACTTAATATAGTTAATGTTGAAGAGAGCCTATGCATCGGAACCCAACTTGTTGATGAAGTGTTGAAGCAACTATTTACATTTGAAACTTATTGGTGACTTATTGTACTTTGACTCCTTGCTTGACAAATTGACAATGGTTGAACATTTCAAATGTTAGACATTTAGATTTTTATGCCTTATATATTTATGATTGTATTAGTGGATAATTTGTAAGTCTCGGATCAAGAATATGTGAAAATTATTGTTATTATGTTGAAATTTTATAAAAAATATGTGGACAAAAATGCTGTTTTCTTGCCTAAATTTTCAGAAAGTCAAGCTGATATCGAGCTCAAGCTGCTAACGAGCTACAAAGTCGAGTGAAATTCGAACTGATTTCGAATTTCTCACGAACTAGAAAATCGAGTGAAACTGGAGCTGCTCGCGAGCTAGAAATCGAGTCAGGCTTGTGAGCCATAAGCGAGTCGATCTCGAATATTTCTTTTCCTAGTCAAGTCGAGTTCGAGCTTTATTTTTCGAGCTCGATAAATAAGTTTAACTCGATTCAATAAGTTTAAAACTCGATTCAATTCGAATTGTTTGCAATCCTATTTCCAACAAGTGATGAGTTTCTTTATCCGTTTAACTCTTATAACATCTTAATAGATTGCTTGATGATAGCTAATTTTTATTTGTCATATCCAGATTAACTTAAACTGTTAATTATTTAATTAAGTGTCTAGTTTACGTTTCATTTCAAAGTTCCGCGAGCGCACGTGCTGGGGAGGGGGAAGATAACTTTAAAAAATATTCAAGAGTAAGAAAAATTACTCTAAGGTTTACAAAATAAAATATTCTACGGCGGACTGGATAACATGTCCTGTTAAAGATTTTCATGACCTCAGAAATAATTATCCAAAAATCAAAGCCTGCTTACATAAATAAAGAGTTCTTTTCCAGAAAATTTGGGAAAATTTATCCCGCGCTCTGTTGTTTTAAATGTATTAAAAAAAGGCAAACGGAATAACACATTTAATCGGAGCAAAGATTAAAGTATTTACTACTTGGGAAAAAAAATGATGTAAAATTGAGTTTATGATTTAACCTAATACACTAATTCTTTTTTCGTTTTCCAATCACAACACAGGCAACCGGAATAAAAAAGGGCAACAAGAAAGAAAACCCAGATTATTAAAATTTCACAGAACGCCGATTTCTCTGACGTCCATTTTATTCAAATCCAGTTTCCCGCACCGTGCCGGAGCAGCTGAAGGCGAAATTGATCACAAATTAATCAGAGATGGAGACCGAGAACGATGAAGACGGCATCGCCGCTGATGAAAGTGCCGCTAATTCTCGCTCTACTACGGAACAGGTTTGATTACTTTCCCAGAAATTTAGTAGTTGTAGCTAGGATTTAACTCTTTCTTTTCCATTATTTAAGACAAGTCTTGAATTCTTGCGGGCGATGACACAATTGATACTAGTAGAATTACGGATTTATTTCCGGACTGTTAAAATATCTGAAAGAAACAATGGTTTAATAATGCTAGCTTCTATCGTGACTGATTCTCATTCCGATTAAAGTTAACGGAGCAATTTTCTCACTCTCTCTCTCAGTTAACTCCTGTTGATGATTTCATAAGAAGCCCAAACACTAGAAAAGATCTTAAGAGAAAGCGTTCTGATTTGGTTAGTGATACAAGTCTCGCTGGTTCGTGCTGTACTGACGAGGTTCAATTTCTTTCTCTACAATTTCTTCTTCAAGTTGTTTTTTTATTTTATTTTTTTGGTTTATTTATTTTGAAGGCTGACTGATGTTATTGTAAGTCTTGATTTTTTGTATGATTGTGGAAATTGATTGAGTCCGAATGCTGGCAAGAAACTGATTTATTATATAATCACAGGGCTTGAAGTGCAGAGAGTCGAAACATATTCTTTTTAATAAACTTAGTCAAAGAATGAAAGATCTGATCAAGAATTGTCCTGAAAAGGAGAAGAAGCTTGATGAGATGATACCCCGTTTGAAGCAAGAGATTTCTGACATGCGCAAGAAAGTAGCTGAAATGGAACAGAATCTCACGGCACAAACTAAGAGTTCTGTAGACATTATTCCGCTGGAGTGTCAACGTCTGAATGCTGAAGGCAGAGAAAATTACATGATCCGTAAGCTTAAACATTTTTCAGAACTTTGTGATTACTTGAGAAAAAATGTGCTTGGCTGGAATTCAACTTCTCATGGGCAACAGTATTTTCATTACGTTGGACACTGTTATAGTACAAATGATGTGAGACTTTTTGAAAGTTTGAGATTGTTGGTTCCAGCGGCTGAGCTGAGGGTATATGTTGATTTTATGGAGCTTGGTGTCTCAACAATTACCGTTGTGCAAGAAGTTGAGCGACTCCACATGGATTTTGTTGATGACGATAATGCGAAGTGCATTATCAAACGTTCACTTCAGGCTTGTGGCTGCGGATTTCCTTTTCCAGATGAAGATTTGTACATTTTGGGTAAAGCATACAGAAGCTGGCTGGAAAAAGAGAGGCAGCTGGAAAAAGAGAGGCAGCTGGAAAAAGAGAGGCAATAATTCTTTGCTTTTGTTGCTTGTGGCTATAACTGAGTTGTAGAGCCTCTTTTATGCAGATACATGGATTTACATAACCATAGTCAAGAATATACACATCAGTCTTATATTGTACCTTTTTTGGGTCTAGTATATGGATTGGCAAGTTGACCTGTAAGTGCACTTCTGAAGAATATAATGGAGTCATCATATTTGATTTCTTTTTGTGCTATACTTGATTCAATTTTATAGGGACTTATGGGGGGTGCTCTGTTGCTAATGGCCTAGCATGATAGTGTGGATTTACTTCAAAGATGCACGTATCATATCTATTTCATCATCATCAGAAATCGTATTGATGCCCCAGGCATTTGGGCGGAATGTCCATAGTCAACATCTAAAAATTTAGCAAAATGAGCAGAAAGACAATCTAACTGCACGTGTAATTTACAAGTCAAATGACATTCCTGAACCACAAAATATCAATTAAAACAATTACGAGAAACAACCTCCCAAATTCAGCATCATGCTACATGTCAACAAGACGATCAGTCATTAACTTCTGCTATCTTCTTCAAGATCTTTGACATCAAGCGTAAAACTATACTCCTGCTCACATCCTAAATAGGAGTCACTCAGGTCTCCGTTCTAGCTTCACCAGCAACATCAAAATCAAGGCTGACTTTGGACTTCCTCTGAAAGGTAACCCTATTAATGGTAAGTAATTGGTTTGTCTTAGTACCGCCAACCACAAGCCACCATCCCTCCCTCCTTTAACTTTGGGATATCTAAGGGCATCAATAGGTCCAACTTCTGTTTCTCCCTTCAGGGTCTCTTTCAAGGGTCACAAGCACGCTAGTATTTTCTCCCTTCATTGAAATAATCACTGCTGGAAATAACATCAACCACGGCCTGGAGCAACACGGAAGCAGAAATAAGCATTCTTGCTGGTTGGATGCCAAATTCCCACCTAAAAGTTTCCTTGAGAAGTGAGACATTTGCCTTCATGCGAGAATCAGTCCACTTCGGGTTATCAGAGGAGAACTGCTGGTAATTAATTGATGTCTAGTAATCAACTTTTCTTTACCTGGTCTGATCAAAAGTTATTCATACTCTGATGCTGAAACCAAGATATCCAGTAGACCCTTCAACTTGGTTTTGGAAGTTCAATAAGTAGCTAAAACGTTCAATTCGGTGTAATTAATATGATGGTCTGATGCTTTCATGCCAAGATTCAACGTGAAAGCTAGGAATCATCTCCAACAAGAGCACATTTACTTTCTTCAAGATTTATTGTGTTCTCAACAACCTCTGACAGGTGATCAAATAGATGCCTGTGACTAAATCCCTGCAAGTTATACTAATTTGGATTCTGGGTCCCATACACAAATGTCATATCAGATAATCTGCTGCATCCTGCTTGTTTGTATCACCTCAACAACCACCTTAGGATTCAAGCTGTGTGCAGATAATGATGCGAATGGCTCTCAACTCCGAATGCTTCATATAGGAACTTCTTGCATCTCTTCAGAACTATCTCAAACAACGACTTGCATAGACGCCCAGAGAAAAGCAGACAAACAGAAGATATACACAATGTGACCAAGACAATCAGCTAACTCATATAGATTTATTACTTTGACAAGAACAAACCTTGGGAAACAGTGATCTTCCTCACTAGGTTCCTCAAGATTCTTTAATGGGAATACTGATGCGGTCCAGAAGCTTTGGCCAATTCCATCTTCTCATCTTGCCTCATTGTCGCCAAATTTAGAATACCACAGTTAAAAACAGGCTGTACGTTGTGATGTTAATCATTCCATCATATCCAATAAACAACATCCAAAACCTGGAAAAGGAAAGAATAATTAATTTTGAAACACACGTGCTAACAGAGGCAAAACGCAAAGTAGTCACTAAAAAGAATGAAGGGTTGCATTGAAACAATTATTATCCAAGCAATAAGGATGTAATGAAATTCTATTTTCAAGAAACTAAGAAAAGGATAATAAATGTTCAAACACAAAATAACAAAGAACATGAAATAGAACTTTACCACTTCAATTCCAATTGAAAACTAATGCAGGTGAAAACGGTGATTTGAATTTCAAAAGAGCAATAAAGCACAGCAAGGCATCTCAAAAGTCTTTATATTTGTATGTAGCTTTCACTAAGTAACATGATGCACTTGATCGTCAAACTTCATACTTGCAAACGACAGATAAGACGCATTTCTAACTTTTTCTTGATACCTACCAGAGGGAAGTCCAACCAAACTGAACAATTAGGAATCTAGATTTCCATACATGGAACCAAAATATACTCAACTAGACAGAGGTAAAGCAATGTTGCTTTCTGCAACAACTCTGAGAGAAACATTAGCAGAGGAGTAGAGGGTAAGGAAGGCTAGGATTTCATATGACACTTAGAAAAATCTTAAATCTAAAGAAAAATGCAACGGCCCAAATTACCTCTCTGTCTAATATGCTTAAACATAACAAACTCAAACAGGTCAAATGAGGTACCGATATCAATTGTGAGGAAAATTCATGCCAAACAACATTTAACCACACAAGAAAAACATTCTCTAAATTAAGAAACTGCTATATGGAGTCCAGGTTTTAAGGATCTTGCATACACAGTTAAATGGGAGTATAAAAGAACACATTAAAGAATCCATTCTCTCATAAAAGCAAGAGAGAGGAGGAGGAAGAGAGGAGGGGGGGGGGGGGGCGGGGGGAATCTAAGCAGTCCGGCAACTCGTCACTTCTCATAGTCTAAGATTGCAATTATCAAAGACGTTAACAGGATGC
The DNA here is from genome assembly GCA_023065735.1 of Coffea humblotiana. Lineage (NCBI taxonomy): Eukaryota > Viridiplantae > Streptophyta > Magnoliopsida > Gentianales > Rubiaceae > Coffea > Coffea humblotiana. The sequence continues at coordinate 24,318,329 of CM041208.1, read as the reverse complement.
ATTAAAAAAATGTATAAACAGGATAAATTGTTACGACATCTCGAGTAAATATCAATGTTTTTAAAACCGGACCGGAGAGTGAACCGAAAAGTTTTCCGGTTTCGGCTCAACGGTTCGATCAGTTTAACCGATTCAATCCCAGTTCAAAGGTTTAATAATTTTTTAGTCATTTTAGTATTAAAATTTTTGAACAAAACTAAAATATTTTATTTTAGAAAATAAATATTTAATAAAACCGGTTGAACCTCCCGATTTTTACCGGTTCAATGGGGTCTTGACCGGTTTAATTAATTCTTTGACTTTATGATTAAACCGGACCGGGGGCATGGCCGGTTCGAGATTCGACCGGTCGAACCGGTAGGTCCCGGTCCGATTTTTAAATACAAGAAGTTTCACATCGAGGTCCAGCAAAGATTTTGAAAGTGAAGGACCTAACCAATATTAAATTTTAAACTCTCCTGCCATCAACTTTTTAACATTAGACAGCAATTCAGTGAGATCAATATCTTATTCTCTCATCAATTTTCTACATCCAACTACCATGCACCTCATCAACTACCTATTTGTTTACCCTACCCCCAGTGCAGGTTTGAGAACCAAATTCCAGGATTATAGTTTGAATTCACACTAACATGCTTTCAAACATCTCAAGTTTCAACATTGCCTACTTGCGGTGTAAAATGCATTTAATTACCTTTCAAAAACATTTGAGATCTCAAAATTTATCAATTGTGAAAAAAGGATCAATATGCTGACTAAAATCACCCTGCATTAGCACAATAATTAACTAGCCCTTAATGGTATAATAGAAGAAGATGACTAGATCAACCACAGTGAGTGTCCAAAGAAGAAAAAGTGTACGACTTTGACTATATTCCACATCAATTAAGCATTGAAGTAGCAATTGAGAGTAGCCATAGATGCAATCCTATGCAAGATCAACTCATAGTCCTCTTTTCTACAACCAAAATTTTGTAGTATTGAATGGCCTCATACTTCTAGTAAAAACGTAGAAGCTCTTGTGGCATCACAATTCAATGTTTTGAAAATCGGATCGAATCAGCCGATTTCTACCAGTTGAACCGCCAATTCGATCATAACACCGTCCGATTCTATACTAAAGTTGACTTTGTAAGAAAATCGGTCAAAATCGGTGAATCGGGTTGAACCGATGGTTTCCGATTTTTCAACTTTCCCCTCAATATTTTTTTTAAATTTTACAAAAATACAGCTACTAAGAACTCAAGACCTTTGTAATAGAAGACCAATATAGTAACCATTGTACCATCACATCTTATTAGCCTTTTTCTATAACTCATTTATATAAAACAAACATTCATCTTTATTTTCTCCGTTTTCTCTACAAAATCTCATTCTTTCATGACTCTTTCATTCTAATCTTCAATTCTCTCTCTTTCTCTCTCGCTTCTCTTTTCTTTGTCACTCTCTTTGATGTGAACTCGAATCTCCAAATTTCCACTCTTGAAGAAACAAATTGTACAAACAATGAAAGAATCTATCTTGACCAAGGTATGAATACAAAAGATAGAACAATTCTGACCCCACTAACCCGCGAAGTTGCGAACCTTGAATCTAATCACAGCTCACAACTCAACAAGATAGCGAATCAAGATGTGTTGGTAGAATGACACCACAATTTAACATGGTCTTAAATTGATAAGCCAAACTTGAACAAAGGAGTTCGACTCACTTTGTATCAAGGAACGTTTCCAAGGAACAAGGAAGAAAAAACTCTCAATTTTATTTATAATAATCTAAACTTCGAAAACATTACAAATTAGGCTTATTTATAGCCTTACAAAGCTCAAAGAACTAAACAAATTTGGAAATAATTAACTACTTTCCTAAGATTCTAACTCTTCTAGAATAGGAAACTAACTCACTCAAATTGACTGAACTATGGTCAACATGACCTTAGCCTTTATTCTCCTTATTAACAACTCAAAAATAACTCAAGACTAGCTTTAATTAACTAACAAATATTGCTGGAAACTTAATTAAATAAACAATAATAAAAATAAGCATGACAAAGGTTCAGATCTTCAATGATTCTTGACCTCGATTTAAAACCAATTTCTTGGACTTGAAGGGGATCCAGATCTTCATGTTTTCATCATTCCCGTCCTCTTGAAAAAAGATTTGTCCTCAAATTGAGTGCTTTGTTTGCAAAGGAGTAACTCGAGAAATGTCTTGATAAATGCAATCCAAGAAGCATGTCGCTAGCTCAACTTGATCATGAATATGAACCATTGCACATGCTCCGTTCACCAAAGAATAGTTTTGATATTTCTATCATTCCCTCCTCTATGAAAATGATTCAGTTTCAAATAGATCCCTGGGTCAAACATGAAAGAAGAGGAATGAATAATGATGAAAGACTTGTAAATACTAAATTCACCTAGTTGATAACAAGTAGGAAGACTTGGATTCTATGCATCATTTGACGACTTTTAATAGACCCTAACGACACACTAGAATTGCTAATAAAACATGCATCATAATTACTAACACAAAGGTCACAAAACTCAAGGATAATAAATGAATCACAAGGACTCAAAACAAGATTCTCACAACACAAACAATTGTAATGCTGAAAAAGACTTAATTCTACAATAGAACTATTAACACAATGCAAACAAACACAAAAATCAGAATTTAAAGTGGGAATTTTAGCTTCAAAATTATTCAGAAGATATGAAAATGAAGAATATGAGAACATGAAAGATCTAGATCCCCTTCAAGTCCAAGGAAATTCATTCTAATGATAGTTGATGGTGCCATCGAGTTCAAGAATAATTGAAGATCTAAACCTGTGTTATGCTTATTTCTTATTATTATTTATTTAATTAAGTTTTCAATAATATTGTTAGTTAAATAGAGTTAAGCTTGAGTTATTTTTGAGTCGTTAATAAGGAGAATAAAGGTTATGGTCATGTTGACCATAGTTTAGGCCAATTTGAGTTAGTTTCTTATTCTAAAGAGTTAGAATCTTAGAAAAGTAATTAATTGTTTCCAAATTTGTTTTGATCTTTGAATCTTGTAAGGCTATAAATAAGCCTAACTTGTAATATTTTTGAAAGTTAGACGATTATGAATGAAAATTGAGAGTTTTCTCTTTCTTGTTCCTTGGAAATGTCCCTTAATACAAAGTGAGTCGAATGTCCTTTGGTTCAATTTTGACTTATTAATTTAAGATCACATTGAATTGTGGTGCAATTTTACCAATACACCTTGGTTCGCTATCTTGTTGAGTTGTGGGTCGTGATTAGATTCAAGATTTGCAATTTTACAGGTTAGAGGGGTCGAGATTATTCCATCTTCTGTGTCCATAACTTGGTTAGAGGGGTCGAGATTATTCCTGATCGAATCATTTCTTCAAGAGTGAGAGTTTGGAGATTCGATTTCGTATCAGTTGGTATCAGAATTTTCGACTCTTGATCTAGGTTAATATTCTTTCTTTTCTTGTTTTTCTTTATTCTTCTATCAAACTCTACCCAATTAAAAAAAAGAAAAAAATTCTGTTCATTATTCTAGGATTTGAATCTCGTGTAATCACATTTGTTATCGTTTGTTTAATTCTTATTTCTTGTTGAGTCATCTTCATTTATGGTTTATTTAGTCAAAAAAATTGGTACCGGCAACATTGTACTGTTCATCTGTTGATCTTGGTCCCCTAACTTTTGATGTTACAAAATAAATTGATGATACTAATACCTCTTCAAGATAATTTTTTCAGTTATGAAGTTAAATCAGATTCCAAATTCAAGTGCAATTGAAAGAAACAAAGGTTGTTGAAAGCTGTCGGATGCTTGTAAAGTTAGGATCGGATGTCCGATAATCATTGCGCAACTTTGGTCGCATAATGAACTCCACCACCGGACATCCGAAGGAATTAAAACATTTCCTCTAAACTCACTGATTTCGATTGGATGCAAAACATTAGAGCACCAGACGTCCGATAAACTATGCAGCACTTCGGACACAAAGCATCAGAGGTACGGACGTTCGAAAGGATTGAAGAAGATTTTTCAATTTCACCATCTGCTTTCGGACGCAAACATCAGAGACACCAGACATCCGAAAGAATTGAAGAAAATCTCTCAAACTCACTACGTGCTGTCGAATGCAAGAAACGAAAGTACCGGATATCAGACACTTCCAATGGCTTAATTGACTCTTCAACTATTTTTAATCCATTTGAAAATATTAATGAAGCACTTTTTTGTCTTATATAAATAGTGCATGGTCAGGAAAATTTTCAAACAACTTTTGCACACTGAAGATACAAAAATATAGAATAGTTTTAGTGAGAAACAACTCTCCAAAAAGATTTGTAATTTGGTGATGTAAAATTCATTGTAAACTTTTCATTTGTGAGTGAATACTTCAATAGTGTAGCTCTGTGAGGATTGTTCTGAGGGATGGTAAAACTTCCTTACTTGACCGAGTGGAGTTTGGGGGTAAGGAGAAAGTGAACCTTCCTTTGTACACAAGATTGATTGTATTTCATCAACTTGAAAAAATTTATTCTATAAATTGATCTACAAGTTCAAACGGAGTTTGGGTAGTCAATTGATTTTGTAATTCTTCCCTTTTTATTTATTTATTGTTATTTTGTGATTTTTAAATTGTTTATCTCTTTTACTCCCAAGTAATTTTGTTTTCCTTACTAATATTAAACAAAAACGGTGCCCATAACTTGATTAGTTTTTTATAATCAACCTAATTCACCTCCCTTTTAAATTGTCTCGATTCTTACAATTAGTATCAGAGTTTTGGTCTCCTAAAATTAAGTTCAATCGACCTTTAGAGTAAAAAATGAACAACCAACATGTCATATTTTTTAAAGAACAATCTGTGATTAGACCTTCAATGTTTAATGGGTCAAATTATGTGAGTTGGGAAAGAAAAAATGATTATCTTCTTGCAATCGATTGATATTGAATTGTGGTTTATTGTTTAATGAAAGTCTATATGATACCTTTATAGTAGGATGAAAACACTTATAGATCTAGACCAAAATAAGAAATAAATTGACTGGTGAGAATAGAACCCACCTTACCTTAAATGTAAAAGTTATAAATGTGTTGTATAGTACTTTAGATTCAAATGAATCCATAGGGTCAAAGGGTGTAGGTTTGTTTAAAGAGATCTAGGATAATTTAGAGAAATTCATGAAGTGAGTGAGAATGTGAGAGAATAAAAAAAGTTTATCATTGTCACCAAGTATGAATCATTCAAGATGGAATCTCATGAAAATATTGATAGAATATATTGTAAATTCAATGACCTCATTAAGGATCTAAAGGTGCTGGAAAAGGAATATTCTCTAGGTGAGAAAAATAGAAAATTATGAATGCCTTATCCAAAAATTGAGAAAGTAAGATGACTGCCATTTGAAGAGAATAAAGATCTTAATTCTATACTATTAAATCTCTCATTTAATTCTCTAACCTCTTATGAGTTAAAGGTTTAAGTCTAAAGTGTAAGAGGAAGAAAATGCAAAAGTGAGGAGGAGCATCGCTCTAAAAGTTTCTCAAGATGAAGATGACTCGACTTTCTTGGATGGAGAAAATGTGAAAGTTAATGACAACAATCTTACTCTCATTACAAGGAGTTTCAAAAAGAATTCTCAACAATAGGAGATTCAGAAAATGAGAACCTAACAATACATTCTCAAATCAGTTCAACAATGCAAGAAACAAAGGAAAGCAAGAGACCCAACAAAAAATAAACTGAAAAATGCTTTGAATGCGGCAAATTTGGACACTACATGAGTGAGTGTCCAATGAAAAAGAAGAAAGAAGAAAGAAAATCAAGATTCAACAACTTTCAGTTCACATGGAATGAGTGCAATTCCGATGGTGAAATTAAAGAGGAAGAAGAATCTGTTTAATTGGTTTTTATGGCCATTGAAGATAATGAGGTAACGATTTCTAACCCTCAATTTGAAAGTGATGAAACTGATGATGATATTGAATCTTTCATTAAAAAGTTGCATGATAGTTTGAAAGAATCTTATACTAGAAACAAGAAATTAAAACATAAAATCAGTTTTCTTCTTCAGAATAATGCACTTTTTTTTCAAGAAAACAAGAAGTTGAAAACTGAAAGTGATTTCTTGAAAAAGATGAGATTTATTTACAAATAAGCTTGATAAAAAAAAATAAGATTTTGTGAAATGTTAAAAAAGGAACAAATAATTTGAAAAGAAGAATGGATAATTTAAATGAACTGCTCTAACATAAAAAAACAAGACTGTTTTCAAAGAAATGAATCAAAAACTCATCTTAGTACTCATGAGAAGAAGTTAAATTCTGGTACAAATGAATTTATTATTTATAAGAGAAAACAAATAAGATTTATTAAACCTGTTCATGTAAATAACTCTTTGATTATGTTGTAATTTTTGTTGTCCAAATGGTCACATAAAAGTGATTGTTATGTGAGAAAGAATATGAGAAATGACATGAAATGCATGTGGATAGTTAAACATGATGCTAACTTTCAAGGACCCAAAAACTAATGGGTACCATATATTAGTCCCTAACTCTTGAGTAGGTGAACCTGGTGAACATTATTAGGGAATCAAAGTGGTTCATAGACGATGATGTTCAAGATACATGACCAGTGATCCCTCACAATTCATTAAGTTCAAACCAAAATCTAGTGGCATTGTGACATTTGGAGATGACGTGTTTCTACTTCAAGATCATTGGGGGCTTTTACATCTTGATTTATTTGGTCCTATACAAATTGCTAATTTGGGTGGTAAGAGATATTGTTTAGTCATTATTGATGATTATTCTAGATATATTTAGGTGATTTTCTTACTCAGAAAAATGATACTTTCAAAAAAAAATTTCTTTCCCCTATTTTTAAAAGTTCAAATCTGTTTGATTTGTGTGAGAACCCGAAATTTTCTTTATTTCTAGGCTTTATTTTATTTATTTGCAACCGTTTTCCACATTTCGTTATTCTATAAATATTCTGGACATTTTTATGAGCAAATAGAGTTTTGGAAATATTTTTCTAGTATAAGTCAATTTACGAGATTTTTTGGAGTGAATAGTGGACGTGGGACCCGCTAGTGCGTTAAGTGAGATAAATTCGACCAATTAGGTCAAGTTTTGTGTACAGAGATTTAATTATTAGGTGTTAGTAGGTGATTAGAGGTTACCTAGATGGATTAACCCTAGTGAGTAAAAGGATAAGTTTAAAACCTAAAAGGGTGACACGTGTCGCGTTGTGATAGGAGGAAGCTTGCCTAACTTTTATCACCTTTACCAAAAGGTTAAAATTGACCAAAATTCTTCCATTTTTTCTTCTTGCTTGGCCGAAAATTTGGGAGAGAAAAGAAGAGAGAAAAGCTTCCACTTTGGTTCCATTTCTTGCTCAATCTTGCAAACCAAACCATTGAATTCTCAAATTCCTCCACAAAATCCACTTGCTAAGGGAGCTTGAAGGTCTTGGTGGAGTTGCTTTGGTAGGAAAGCTTCTAAGTTACAACCTTTCTTGAGGTTTGAGGTACCTTGCTTGGAAACTCAATTTTTGTTCCTTTTAATGTTAAATTAGTGGCCTATGGTGGCTTAATAGCTTGATTTATGAATGATTTGATGGTTTATTTGGAAGTTGGGTGAATTTCTGATTTTTGGGGAATTTTTCTGTTTTAATTGATAAATGTTAGTTAGCCTTGGATTGATGGTCTAGTATTGAGCCAATTGGAGCTCTTGTATGTGAATTGTGATTAATTGTGGAAAATTTCAGTTTTGAACAAAAATTTCAGTTTTTAGGGTTTTGTAATTGGGGCTTTTCTATAATTAATGATTGGAATGGCAATTGGCTTGGAATGAAGGTTATTGAGTAGCCTATGAGTGAATTGTAGTAATTGTGATTGAATTGGATGGGATTTGATGTTTGTTGGTAGGATGGAAAAGCTGGAATTTAGGGGAAGTGCTGTCAAAATTTCCGCAGGAATTTCTGAGCAGTCTCGGGAATTCTGTTATAACTTGGTGTAGGAATGTCAGAATTGAGTTCTGTTTGTTTTGTTTTAAACTAGATTCATAGAGCTATAAACTGTGAAAATTTCAGACCCTGTTTCTGTCTGTACGAATTATAGTGATTTTCCAAAGTTGACTGAAATTACCTACCTGTTATGTCTTTTACTGGATGAAGCTGCGATTTGAGGCTCGAATTTGACTGACTTGTGTTTTGAATCTTATAAATGTGTCTTCTAAGAAATTGTAGACCTTTGAGTCTATTTTCCGACGGTATAAATTGTATCAATTTTGGACTTAAGACTTGTGAGATATGATTTTTCCAATGAGGGTGCGCAAAACTGGAAAATCCTGTTTTCCTCGAACTATTCTTACTTTCATTTTGCACCTTAAATTTGGAGTTAGTAGATCATTGTAGGTATGGTTTTGGTAGAAATGAAGGGGTTTGGGATCGTTCTTACCCTCGGACCAACTAATGTCTTTTACTCAAGAGTTATATTTTATCTCCTTGCAATTGTAGTCCGTTTGAATAGGCATTCGACTAGTAGTCGAGCCTCACTTGTGTACTCTGTTTACTAGGGTTTGTGAATGCGGAAACCCTGATTTTCTTGTCCTGGTTATTCTAGGATTTCTCGGGGATTAAAGCCCTACTTTGGGTGAAGACTTTTTACTTGAATTGGTGAGTGTACCACTCCCTTAAATTGGTGCCTATCTGATTGATCTGTACTTGCTATTTGCAACCTGATTATATGAGACTTCTGTATACTTTGCATGAAACGAGGGTGTACTTTATCACACTCGTTTCTCTCACCCATTTATTCTGGTTCCTGTATACTGTATGAATCTGTATCTGTTTCTGTATCTGTTCTCTGTATTGGTTAATGTCGTTTGGACGGTTGAGTCCTACGACCACTCTATGACCTTTGAGCTCAATACCGGGGGCTAGTTACTCGAGTCGAGCCGGCAAGGGCCGGTCGATTAGATAACGAACCACGGTAGTCCACTTCTGGGAAATCTCTGGGTATGAGAGACTCGGAATTTCCGGTATACTCGAGTATTACCAATCTCTGTTTCTGCTGAGGTGTTCGGGCCCGGTAGGGGGTTGTTTGGTGGACGGAATCGGCGTAAAGGGTGTTCTACTGGACGGGTTACTTTATTTGAAAGTTGACGGAGTGTCAACTATTATTTGATCAAGCTCCGGTGAATCAATGAGAACTTTGGCTCCTGAGAGCCACCCGTATCCTTTCCATTTGATGTGTTTATGTATTTCCCTATCTGGTGTGTATAATCGCATGATCGATACGTGAAATGCCATGATTCATGACTACTTGTGTTTTTGGTACCTCATTGAGCGTAAGCTCACCCCGTCCCGTTATCTTTGTTTTCCTTACAGGGAACAACTCTTTTGAACCATGATTTTGAAGAAAGGGTCAAGATAGTGTAAATGTTCTTTTGTAACGCTCTTTTGTAATCAAACCCTAATTATTTTGATCAAGTATCACGTTTCGATTTGTAAAGCTCTCTATGCATGTATACAAGTGTTTAATCACGTATATTAAGTGTATTCATTTGAGGTAGTACCTTTGGGACTTGTTGAGATGCGGCGTGTAACCATCGGACGAATGGACGAGCGCGACGATTGAGCAAGGAAAAGAAAAGAAAAAAATTGAGCGATACTGTTCCTCGAAATCCGGCCAGATCTTAGCCGGATAGGTGGCCGGATTGGCTAGGGTTTTTGAAAAAAATTTGGTTTAGCCACTGCCTCGAATCCGGCCGGGTATCCGGCCAGGATCCGGCCGGATTGTGACGTGGCACTGTTCATTTCAGTTTCGTGTTTTTTTTCCAGTTTCATTTTGCGTGGTTGATGTTACCCCTGATTGTTACAATATCTTCCGGAACGTTTTGGTTTGTAAGTGTGTGTTTCGCTAGTAGTCCTGGCGAGAGTTGGGCAGGCGGCCCGCCAAACCCTTTGGTTCGCCTTAGGGTAAGGTGGGGCTGTCACAATTTGAATATTGTTAATATTAGAAGTGACAATGGTTCGAAATTTAAATGTTTTGATTTTTCAAAATTTTGTGATTACACTTTAGGCACTAAGGATCATTTGCATTTCATATTAAGATGCATCTTTTGCATATTCTCTTTTGATGTTTTCAAATACTCTGTACTAATAGATCTTTGTTAACACTGACGATTTTTAGTTGAATTGCTAATTCATTTTGGTTGATATTTCTCTATTTGGTATTTTTTTTGGTATTAATTCTCTGTTTTTGACTAATGATTTATATTGATATGTTGGTGTTTGCTGAATTCTGGTATTATTTCTCTATTTTTGATTGGTACTTTAGATTCTCTGTTATGGCAACTACATTATGAATTATGGTTGTTGGATTTTACTCTCATGTTATGATGACAAAAAGGGGGAGAAATGGATGCTATATGAAAGGGGAAGTCTTTTTGAGATTATAAGTTTGACTATTAAAAATTATTCATGCAATAAGTGAGGGAGAGGTTATGCTCATATGCTCAATCTTTTTCTTTATTCCATCCATTGTTTTGTCATCATCAAAAAGGGAGAGAATGTTGATCTTGGTGCCTAACTTTTGATGTTTATAAAATCAATGAATGATACTAATATCTTTTCAAGATATTCTTTCAGTTATGAAGTAAATCAAATTCCAGTTATGAAGTAAATCAAATTCCAAATTCAAGTGCAATTGAAAGAAACAAAAGTTGTTGAAATCTGTCGGGTGCTTGTGAAGTCAGGATCGGACGTCCGATAATCATTGTGCAACTTCGAACACATAATGAACTCTACCACCGGACTTTCGAAAGAATTAAAACATTTCCTCTAAACTTACTGATTTCGATTGGATGCAAAACATTAGAGCATCGGACGTCCGATAAATTGTGTAGCACTTCGGACGCAAAGCATTAGAGGTACCAGACGTCCGAAAGAATTGAAGAAGATTACTCAATTTCACCATCTGCTTTCAGTCGCAAGCATCAGAGACACCGAATATCCGAAAGAATTGAAGAAAATCTCTCAAATTCACTGTCAGCTGTCGGACGCAAGAAACGAGAGTACCTGACGTCCGACACTTCCAACGGCTAGTTGACTCTTTACCTACTTTCTATCCGTTGAAATCATTAATGAAACACTTTTTTGATCTTATATAAATAGTGCATCGTCAAAAATTTCAAGCAACTTTTACACACTGAAAATACAAAAGATATAGAATAGTTTTAGTGAGAAAACACTCTCCAAAAAAGATTTGTAATTTTAGTAGTGTGAAGTTCATTGTAAACTTTTCATTTGTGAGTAAATATTTCAATAGTGTAGCTCTGTGAGAATTGTCCAGAGGGATGGTAAAACTTCCTTATTTGACCGAGTGGAGTTTGGGGTAAGGAGAAAGTGAACCTTCCTTTGTACACAAGATTGATTGTATTTCATCAACTTGAAAAAGTTTATTCTATAAATTGATCTACAAGTTCAAGAGAAGTTTGGTAGTCAATTGGTTTGCAATTCTTTCCTTCTTATTTACTTATTGTTATCTTGTGATTTTTAAATTATTTATCTCTTTTTCTCCCAAGCAATCTTGCTTTCTTACAAATTGCTTCATTGTGTTGTCATCTAAAAAAGAGGATAAATGTTATATTGAACAAAAAGGGTGCCTATAACTTGATCAGTTTTTATAACCAACCTAATTCACCTCCTCTTAAGTTGTCTTCGATCCTTACATCATTAATGTAGTGTAGTATTTGATACTATTCATCGATACTGTAGCATCATTACTGTAGCAATACTGCTCATCATACTATAACAGTTACTGTTCATCCAAAAAAAAAATTTTCCTGTACCTTGTATTTGTCTCTTATTGTTCTTGAGTTTTATAGTTGGTTTGGATTTTTTTGAAATTCTTGGATTATATTGTTGTGATTCTTGAAATCCTAGTTTATCTTATTGAACTTAAAATTGCAGCTATTTGTGTTTCTTAATTTGATCTGTGGAAAAAGAAAAACTAAGAGAAAAGAATCTGATATATGAAAAAAAAAGAAAGAATAGAAATAAGAAATAAGTTCTTGGACAGATTATGGTCTTGAATTTGAAAACAAGAAAATAGTTTTGAATTTGAAAACCTAATTTGACTTGGATTGTTGCCAAAATCTGGTCACATAAATTCTTGTCCAATTTGGTTTGTTAAGCTGCTTGAATTACACTTAGAAAAGTTTCTTAAAATATCAATTGTTTTTCGAAAGTGAATCTAAAAATCAATCAAACTAAGTTTCCAAATTTCAGCCAAGTACAATTGGGTAGAGTGTCATCAAGGCTTCTAAATTTCTGCCGAATTGTGTCTTGTTGTTTCAACTTCAAAGCTGATTTGTCAAGCCATATATTGGCCATTTTGAGTCGTGTTCCCGTAGTGTTTTGTTCCTATAATGTTTTGTCATAGATAATTTTCAGCTTCACTTGAATCAATTTTTCAGTTTTTCTCTTGAAAGGAGTCATGAAATCCAGTCGTGAATTACCTCTTATTTTAATTTTGTGTCACATACCATCATGAGTTGAATTGTTAGTCATTCTTGATCAATTGTGACAAATTCATATTGTTTGAAGGGTTGTAATCAATGATTTGAAAGAGTTGGTGAGATCAATAGAGCGTAAAACACTTGACTGACACACAAATGACAAGTGTAAACACGTGAACTTGTGCAGTGAAGAAAATACCTTTTGTTTCACTAACTTTTGCAGGTTCCCTTATACATCACGTCGAATATGAGACGTCTAAAAGTTAGCTTGCAACATCGTCTTTCTGATCTTAAGGGAATCAAAGAAGTGGCATTAGGTGGTATAGATGAGCAATTGGATATCATCAAATCCCAATTGGATGGCTAGTTTTACACTCATTGTGTTGTCAAAGATAAAATTTGTAATTTGGCGATTGATAGGAGTTGTAAGGCCAATCTCATAAGTGCTATCATAGTTGAGAAATTAAATCTTTCAACCATTGATCATCTTCAACCGTATAAATTGCCGAATGCTCATTGTGATATTTGGATTACTAAGCACATACTTGTATCCTTTCAAATTGTTAAGTATTTGGATGCGGCATTGTGTGATGTAATCTCAATTCAAGTGACAAATGTATTATTAGGTAAAGCGTAGATATTGAGGTCAGAAGTTAAATATGATGGGCGTACTGATATGTATTCCTTCGTATTTAATGGTCATCATTTTACACTTGTATCACTTGATTATGAGGAACTTTGTATTGATCGAGCATATATGAAAAATAAGCATGAGTGTTATAGTGCGAAGAAAGAGCTAATTGAGCGAATATTTATTGATGAAGTAAAATTCGAGAGAGTTGAAAAAGAGAAAAATGTTGAGAGTAATAAGAGAGAAAAATCAACTGTTGAGTCAGCTATTCAACAAGAAAAGAGAGTGAAAAGTCTGAAAATAAATTGATTTTGAGTAAGAGTGCGAGGTCCTATGTTTCCTCTAACAATCTTAACTTTACTTTGTTTAGTATTAATGGTCTTTTGCAGGTTGAATGAAATGAAGTAAAGATGGTTTTGACATGCATCATTTCTAAACCTTTTAATAGATTGATGATTTTTGGAGGAGTTGCAAATTTCTACCATTAATCTATGGCAAAGTGTACTGCCTTCGTAAACAAGTTTCTTGCATTGGAAGAGAATTATCTTTTGAATAATTTTCAAACTGAAATTCCTAATTTAAATTTTGATTTTTGTATTTGTTTGCATTGTGTTAATAGTTCTAGTGTAGAATTTAGTCTTTTTTAGCATTGCAATTGTTTGTGTTGGGAGAGTCTCGTTTTGAGTCCTTGTGATTCATTTATTGTTCTTGAATTTTGTGACTGTTGTGTTAATACTTGTGATGTATGTTTCATTAGTAGTCTTAGTGTGTCATTAGGGTTTGTTAAAAGTCATCGAATGATGCATGGAGTCCAAGTCTTTCCTACTTATTATCAATTAGGTGAGTTTAATATTTATGAATCTTTCATCATCATTCATTCCTCATCTTTTGTGTTTGATTCAAGGATCAATTTGAGACTGAATCATTTTCATAAGGGAGAGAATGATAAAGATATCAAAACTTTTCTTTGGCAAATGGAGCATGTGCAATGGTTCGTATTCATGATTAAATTGAGTTGGCGATATGCTTCTTGGATTGCATTTATCAAGACATTCTCCGAGTTACTCCTTTATAAGAAAGCACTCGATTTGAGGACAAATTGTCTTTCAAGAGTAGGGGAATGGTGAGAACATGAAAAGTAGGGGAATGGTGAGAACATGAAGATTTGGATCCCTTTCAAGTCCAAGAAAATTCATTTTACAAGTTTTCACAATCTAATAATGGTTGGTGGTGCAATCGGCTTCAAGAATCATTGAAAATCTGAACCTGTGTCATGCTTATTTCTTGTTATTGTTTATTTAATTAAGTTTCTAACAATAATTGTTAACTAATTAGAGTTAGTCTCAAGTCATTTTCGAGTCATTAATAAGGGGAATAAAGGTTAAGGTTATGTTGACCATAGTTAAACCAATTTGAATTAGTTAGTTTCCGATTCCAGTCGAGTTAGAGTTTTAGTAAAGTAGTTAATTGTTTCCAAGTTGATTTAGGTTTTTGAATCTTGTAAAAGGCTATAAATAAGTCTCAAGTGTCAACGTTTTTTATAGTTAAGTCAGATAATGAATAAAATTTGAAAGTTCTCTCTTTCTTGGTCCTTGATAAAAAGTCATGTCTCATTTGTTCAAATTTTGACTTATCAATTGAAGACCACATTGAATTGTTGCGCCGTTCTACCAACAAGTCTTGGTTCGCTAATTCGTTAAATTGTGAGTTATGATTAAATTCAAGATTCATAATTTCAAGACTTAGAGGGGTCGAGATTTTTCTATCAACTTTTCATTTATAACCTAGTCAAAATAGATTTTTTCACTGTTTGTGCAATTCATTTTTTCAAGAGCGAGAGTTTGGGAATTCGAGTTCGCATCACCCTTTTTAATCAAACCTCTTTAGTTTTAATTTAATGATGTTTTCTTTCATCTTTTAATTTTGTTTTTATCCATTAAATTGAAAAAATTTTAAAAAAAAGAATTATTTTCCTTTTGTCCTAAAAACTAATTATTAAATGTCACAAACCACTCACTTTTATCTCATTTTTTATTTCTTATCAAGTTTGCATTTCTATTTTTGATTCTCCTAACTTCCTTTAAACTCCAAACTGTTTTTTTAATTGCAATATCTAAATCCCAAAAACATAAATTAAAATTTGAACTCACAATGTCTAAATTCCAATCGACGTAAATTTGTATAATTTCAAAATATTGTGGTATTTTTGGATTGGATTTAAGATTATTTTTGGTAGATATAATTGAGATTGAGATGAAATTTATTTATTTCAACTTATAATTTGAAACAATTTATTTTTGAAATCCAAGTTATTCAAAATAATTAAACTTTTCATCATATAAAATTTTAAATTAGTTCATTGCATGTCTTATTTGTACATATATATATATTTATATAAATTATTTTTTAAAAAAATTTATTGAACCAGGGTTGAACGGGTTTGACCTGTTGAACTTTAATTAGAACATTTTATCGGTTCAATTAATGGTTCGAGTTTTAAAACATTGCCTCATAGATAACTAACACTGATTTAATATTGCTAGAGAAGAAATAAGAAAAGTATATATCCATAAGACATTTGTATTTTTCCGATCACGTGTAACAGCATTTTTGGTGTCTTGACATCTAAAACCCAAAAGATTCGGATGAGATGCATCCAGGTATTGGTTTCCAGCTAGGCCAATATTGAGAGTTAGAAAATATATATCTACCCTGAAAGATCATTGAGGAATTGAACGCAATATGATAAATGGCCTTGGGTTCCAGCTAACGTCCATAAGATGATCACACTTAACTAAAAAGTCAAAAAATAAAATAAAATAAAATAAAACACACACACACGCATATTAAATTAAAAAAAAAAGTTTGCTCCACAACTAAAAGAAAATAATTAAAAAATTATCCACTCAATCGGCAAGAATTTTATGCTGAGAATCAATCAGAACGCCACATTGCCAGTATATGAAATATGGACTTGACATTTACAGATCTTCAATGGGCCCACACAGATTCAAAATGATTGTGCCCATAGAGAATATTGCATTTTTGGTGTTGTTTATGTCTACTGTTTCGTTTAGGGGTCAGAAGTTTGAATTCAAAATTTTTCGGAATTTTGGCATAGAAATTACTGACCGATTTCGATTTTGAATTCACCAGTTCCGATTTCGATTTTGATTCCGAATTCAAATTCAAAGACCTTTTTTCCCTTTTTTCTTTTTTGTTAAATGTATTTTTATATAATATAAATTTTATATTACATATATTACAAAAAATATTATTATATATATAAATATATATTAATATACATATTATAAAATGAAATTGAAATAAAATATTATTATATATATAAATAAATAAATATTAATATACATATATATTATAAAACGAAATTGAAATCGAAAATTTCGAATTCAAAAACTCCATTACCGAATTCGAACCAAATTCGCATAATTCAAAATCAAAAATTTCGATTTCAGCGCCGAATTTTGAATTATCGATTTCTAAAATTCTGAATACAACTCGAATTTGGTCAGTAAATCGAAAATTTTAGATTTTGCACACCCCTAGTTTCATTATATATATATATATATATATATATATAAAGTCGTATTCTCATTCTTAACGCTTCACGTTTTCACTATCTTACGTGGTTTAACGATACAACAAGTAGTTTCAACACACTGTATAAATTAATCTACTGTGACGCCCCCACTTCTCCTTAAGGCGAACCAAAGGGTATCCGCGGGATGCCTGCCTATCTCTCGCCAGAATTCGATACAATTCCCATTCAAGTATAAAAAAATAATAGCTAACATGACGAGACAAATTAAGAAAATGAAATCGCTCCCATACACATATAAATATCCAATCTTACACAACCATTTAAAATACATCAATTTTAAAAGGTACAACCGTCAAAACTGTCTAATCGATTACAATCGAAACCCTAATACAAAAATTCATCCAAATGGTTTGTCCGAATTTCACTCCATATCCGTTCCTGTTAAGGAAAACAAATCTAACGGGGTGAGCGAATGCTCGCGAGGCCAAGAAACACACATGCAAAACACGTAATTTGAACAATAATATCATTTAGACAAGAAATAAAGCGATATCATTTAAGTAGTTCGTGAATTTTCACAGAACAATTCATTTCTACTTGTTTTGCCAAAGTTCAATCAAATATCTCCTCGTGATGACACTCTGTCACCTGAGTGGATTTAACAAGTAAAACAGTAATATATTCAAATAAATAACAATTCAGGCGAGAAAGAATAAATAGAAACAATTCAAGGTTATAAGAGTTCTCGAGAGCTATTTTCCACTTGCACGATCGAGAACCTCCACGAGTTGACATTCCGTCAATCGGGTAGGTTATAATCCATAGAACTTTATTTATTCCATTTATGATTCTGAGTCGACATGAGAGGTACCTTCCACCCGAATCAATGTGGTACTTACTATCGTTCAGTGGTCGATGAGACATCGCTCCAATCGATTTAGAATGGTTTGTGGTTCTGAGACGACATGAGAGTTACCTCCCACCCGAATCGGTGCAGTACTTACTATCGCTCAGAGAACCGATTAATTGTTTAGGATTTTAAGTCGACATGAAAGATACCTCCCACCTAAATTGGCGTGGTACTTACTATCGCTCAGTGAACCGATTATAGCACTGAAATAGTATGAGAGGCACCTTCCACCCATATTGGTGTGGTACATGTATCCGCTCAGAACTTACGAGTTAGACATGTTTATAAACAATTTGCAATCATGTGTATTCAAAAAACAACTATCGCATAATTAAAAAAAAAAAAAAGAGGACGAGAGCGTCCCCACGGGAATACACATAAGTCGAGGAGGTTCACTCCACTCGACATCACAACACAAATGTGATTTGCAATAGCAATATTTCTCTTAATTCACATAGCAATTTACATAACACAATTCAATTATAGCATCACTTAAGGGAGAGCGAATGCGGTGAAGTACACATTCGTCTCAACAATTTCATAATACTTAATTAACAATTAAAGCATTTATCAACAATTCATGCACTTGACACTCATCACGTAATTCAAGAAGTAAAGCACAATTAATAATTAACTATTACATACTATCGCTTAAAACCTCTAATTATCAAAAAAGATTGCGCTCAAGTACAATCTAAGAGGATATCATGAAAATGAGTCTTAATTACACGTAAATCGAGACTCAAAAATAGGGTTTAATAACAAAAGAGAAGTCTGATTTTTATATTTGAAATCAAATGTAAAACGGCCAAGCGATATCGAAGGAATATGGAGAGTTCTAAAAACTCAATTTCCTTTAAGTTCGAAAATTTCAGATTTGACAAGCAATCTTTGAAGAATTGTATCTCGCTCTCTGTACGTCCAAAATTAGAAAACTTGGTATCGTTGGAAACTACATCCAAAGTACTAAAAGTTCCTAGAAAACACTTTTCCATGATTCAAAATGAAAAACACTCAAATTTTGACTCAAATTTGCTGATTTGGGCAATAGAGACAAATTTGAGATTGATTTTTTGGCAAACTTTGAAAATTTGACAAAATTTAAAAAATCGGCAAAATTTATACAATACGAAATAATCTCTAAAATTTGGAACTCAATTAGAGTTACAATCAAAGTTTAAAACACAAGAAGCGGAACAAGAATCGGAATTTTGAGCGTTAAGATATAACAGTTCAAAGTTACTGAAAAATTTCTCACTGAACAAGGGTTTTCCAGATTTAAAACATGAATTTTGAGACTTTGGTTGGGTATCGAAATAGACTTGGAATGGCACCAAATTTGGTAGTATTACCCTACCATATAAGAGCTAGTCTTCTATCAAATTTCATATAAAAATTTGTACGGGAAGTCAGTTAACAAAGCCACTAAATTTCCAGGAATTTCCAAGACAAATTTACCTTGTACTTCCGTTTTCCCTTTTCTAACTTTTGGGTCAATGAAAATATCTCAAACATGATTCAATTATGAAGACAATACATAATAAACATCCAATATGCATTTGGTAGGTGGTTAACACCAAGAATTTCAAAATAACAAGTCTCAATTCAAAATAAGGCATTTAGCTAGCCAAAAGAGGGTTTTTCATCACTGAGACAATTTCGAAATTCAGCCACAACTCACTCAATTCAACTTGGAATTGAGCGTGATTAGTGGTGTTAGAAACTAAATTCATAAGTCTACAATTTTACAGTAGAAATCATTTTAAAATTCGGTCCATAACTAGCGCATTTTCAAGTAACAATCTGTAGTACATAACAGGCTTCCTAACACAGCTGAGAAACAAGACAGGTAAATTTTAAAGGCTAATACGGTCCACTCAAGTGGAATCATGGGATGCATTTGATTCCATTGGAAAATTGGAAATGTCTAATTTCTAATGCCATAAACGGCACTCGATTTTGACATCGGAGCAAAGAGTTATAGTCGTTTCAAATTCGCTGCCAGAGCAACTCTGGACACGTTTCCAGCCACAAAAATTTTCAAAATCCAAACATTTACCCAACCAAATCAAGTGATTTTTGGTGAAAACTTTTCACACAACCTATACAACATATTTACATCAAAATAAAGTCAATTGGACCATAAAAATCTGCATCAAGGGGCGCGACAAAGGCAGGGCAGAATCGGCCCCTTCTTTCCTTTTGTTTCCTTTGACTTTTCTTTCTACCTTTTAACTTATAATCACTAGTTTAATCACTAAATCAACATAAACAACACCCAATATCATCACGTTGGATCATCAAGTCCATTGTGAGATTTTATAGAATCCACTCACAAGATTTTCTATAATATAGAGGTACTCACATGAAGCTACAAAGCTTCCAAGTACAATTTAACTTACAAAAGCTAAGATTTAAGGGTTGGATCTTCATTACCTCCTAGATGGTATTAAACCAGAAATTTTTGGCCCCTTTGAGCTCCAAGAAACCGTGAGAATGAAGTTCCTTTCCTGACCCAAGATGATCTCCAAGTTATTTGCTAGTTGTGGTATGAATTTGAGAGGATTTAGTGCAAGATTGAGTGAGATGATAAAGAAGGTTTGGGATCTTTTTCTCCTTGAGGTTGGACGGCAGCTAGAGAGAGAGAAAGGAGAGTTGTTGGCTGATGTTTAGCTTCCTTGAGAAGCATAAGTGTTTGTGGCCCAAATCACTTCAAAAGTCAAATAGGAATAGTGCGCTTACGCGCACGATTCGTGCTCGTTTCCTCTCGGATTTGTTTCACTTGTGCACCAAATCTCTAATGCACTTCCATTGATACTATTATTATTCACTCTTAATAGTCTAAACATAGACGTCCAAAGTCCCTCAATTAATCGCGCGCGCGAAAACGCGTACTACCTATTACTTAATCACTCCCAATTAGGATTTTGGTTTGGTCCAGTCGCGGATCCCTCATCTCTTTCGGGAGTACGGGGTTGCCGAAACCCACGCCCAAGCCCCCGTCCACATTCTCGACCACTCTTTCGTCCTTCCATTATCTTAGTTATGCCTAATGCAACAAATAAAAGTAATCACATGAGAAAATACTTAAACAAGAGCAAATCAAGAAATATTAAAAATATCAATAATTTACATTCATTAACACGTCAAATTCGTACAATTAGCAAGTTATAGGAGAATTTACAAAAATATAGCACATAGGTGCCACAAAAAGTACTTTCAATTACATATGACTAAAGTAAAGTCAGGTGCCTCAAAAGTAGGCCACACAGTCATGCAAAAATATAATGATCTTGACACTAGCATCACCCCAATTAATCCTAACTGTACCGGTCAAAAGGGTCAATCAGTCTAGACCTAGTCCATAGTAGGACTACCAGGTAGAATCTCCTCCTCAAGATCCTCCTCTGGATTTTCCTCCTGAGTTGGACTCTGGATAATGTTCATCACCTTCTCAACCAATCTACTAGTATCTGTTAGGATCCCAGAAACCCGATCTTGGACCGTCTCACTCAATCTAGTAAGTCAAGCCCTAGTTCTCTGTAACTCATCGCAAGTGCCCTCAGCAGTAGCCACCTCGCCAGTTATAACCTCCTCAAACTCAGCGATCCTCTCACCCTGAGCACTAACCATCTGCCTCAACTCATCCACCTCTTCCTGTAAATCTCGATCGAGGTTTACCAACTGACGACGCTCGTTGTCCAAAGTTAAAACTAGACGGTTCGGATAGGTATAGGTTAATCTACACTCACATCGAGGGTATCTACTGGCGGGCGAGTAGCGCACGCGAGCTCCTCCACCAAGAGTTCGGTAGTAAATAGGCCTAAGAGACTCTACGTGGTTATTAGAATGGCTATTTCCATTAGCTGCCGGGGTCCCATTCCCATTTTCCATCCCTGCAAAACAATCACAATTAGGGTTAGGAACTTAATCACTAGTTCACCCAAATATCACTTAAAGTAAGGCTAAGTCATGCTATCTCAAATCTTACGAGTAAGGTTTTCAATATATCTCCCAATATATCTCCCGTGGAAAGCCTACCCAACTCTCGCTAGGATTCGGTACAATTTTCGTTTAAGCATAAAAAAATAATAGCTAAAACGACGAGACAAAGTAAGAAAATAAAGTCACTCCTATACACATATAAATATCCAATCTTACACCACCATTCAAAATACATCAATTTTAAGAGGTACAACTGTTAAAACTATCTAATCGATTACAATAGAAACCCTAATACAAAAGTTCATCCAAATGGTTTCCCCGAATTTCACTCCATATCCGTTCCTGTTAAGGAAAATAAATCTAACAGGGTGAGCGAATGCTCGTGAGGCCAAGAAACACACATGCAAAACACGTAATTTGAACAATAATATCATTTAAACAAGAAATAAAGCGATATCATTTAAGTAGTTCGTGAATTTTCACAGAACAGCTCATTTTCACTTGTTTTGCCAAAATTCAATCTAATATCTTCTCGTAATGACACTCCGTCACCCGAGTGGATTTAACAAGTAAAACAGTAATATATTGAAGTAAATAACAATTCAGGCGAGAAAGTGTAAATAGAAACAATTCAAGGTTATAAGAGCTCTCAAGAGTTATTTTTCACTTGCACGATCCAGAATCACCATGAGTTGACACTCCGTTAATCGGGTAGGTTATAATCCATAGAACTTTACTTATTCCATTTATAATTCTGAGTTGACATGAGAGGTACCTCCCACCCGAATCGATGTGGTACTTACTATCACTCAGTGATTGATGAGACATAGTTCTGATCGACTTATACTTTGTTTATGGATTTGAATCGACATGAGAGATACCTCCCACCCGAATCGGTGTGGTACTTACTATCTCTCAGTTGTCAATAAGACATCGCTCCAATTGATTTAGAGTGGTTTGTGATTCTGAGACGACATGAGAGTTACTTCCCAACTGAATCGGTGTGGTACTTACTATCGCTCAGAGAGCTGATTAATTGTTTAGGATTTTACGTTGACATAAAAGGTACCTCACACCCAAATTGGCGTGGTACTTACTATTGTTCAGTGAATCGATTATAGCATTGAAATGGTATAAGAGGCACCTCCCACCTAAATTGGTGTGGTACTTGCATCTGCTCAGGGCTCACGAGTTAGACATATTTATGAACAATTTCCAATCATATGTATTCAAGTAATAAGTATCGCATAATTAAAAAAAAAAAGAGGACGAGCGCGTCCCCACGAGAATACACATAAGTCGAGGAGGTTCACTCCACTCGACATCACAACACAAATATGATTTGCAATAGCAACATTTCACTTAATTCACATAGCAATGTACATAGCACAATTCAATTATAGCATCGCTTAAGGGAGAGCGTGTGCGGTAAAGTACACACTCGTCTCAATAATTCCGTAATACTCAATTAATAATTAAAGTATTTATCAACAATTCATGCACTTGACACTCACCACGTAATTCAAGAAGTAAAGCACAAACGGTTGTTTAGGCGTCTCCCGTGAGATCCTCTTGAGTGCCTGAACAATTAATAATTAACTATTACATACTATCGCTTAAAATCCCTAATTATCAAGAAAGATTGCGCTCATGTACAATCTAAGAGGATATCATGAAAATGAGCCTTAATTACTCATAAATCAAAACTCAAAAATGGGGTTTAATAACACAAGAGAAATCTGATTTTTATCTTTGAAATCAAGTGTAAAACGGTCAGGCGATATCGAAGGAATATGGAGAGTTCTAAAAACTCAATTTCCTTTAAGTTCGAAAATTTTAGATTTGACAAGCAATCTTTGAAGAATTGTATCCTACTCTCTGTAGGTCCAAAATTAGAAAAATTGGTACCGTTGGAAACTACTTCTAGAGTACTAAAAATTTCAAGAAGACACTTTCCATAATTCAAAATGGAAGACACTAAAAATTCAGCTCAAATTTGCTGATTTGGGCTATCGAGACAGATTTGAGGTTGATTTTTGGCAAATTTTGAAAATTCGGAAAAATTCATAGAATACAAACTGACCTCTGAAATTTAGAACTCAATTAGAGTTACAATCAAAGTTTAAAACACAAGAAGTAGAATAAGAATCGGAGTTTTGAACACCAAGATATAGCAGCTCAAAGTTGCTGAAAAATTTCTCACTGAACAAGGGTTTTCCAGATTTAAAACATGAATTTTGAGACTTTGGTTGGACATCGAAATGGACTTGGAATGGCACCAAATTTGGTAGTATTACCCTACCATATAGGGGCTATTCCTCTGTCAAATTTCATATAAAATTTTGTACGGGAAGTCAGTTAACAAAGCCACTAAAGTTTCAAAAATTTCCAAGACAAATCTGCCTTGTATTTCTGTTTTCCCTTTTCTAACTTTTGGGTCAATGAAAATATCTCAAACATGGTTCAATTATGAAGAAAAGGCCTAATAAACATCCAATATGCATTTGGTAGGTGGTTAACATCAAGAATTTCAAAATAACAAGTCTCAATTCAAAATAAGGCATTCAGCTAGCCAAAAGAGGGTTTTTCATCACTGAGACAATTTCGAAATTCAGCCACAACTCACTCAATTCAACTTGTAATTGAGCGTGGTTAGTGGTGTTACAAACTACATTCATAAGTCTACAATTTTACAGAAGAAATCATTTTAAAATTCTGTCCATAACTAGCTCATTTTCAAGCAACAATCTGCGGTACATAACAGGCTTCCTAACACAGCTGAGAAACAGGATAGGTAAATTTTAAAGGCTAATACGGTCCACTCAAGTGGAATCATGGGATGCATTTGATTCCATTGGAAAATTGAAAATGTCTAGTTTCTAATGCCATAAACGGCACTCGATTTTGACATCGGAGCAAAGAGTTATAGTCGTTTCAAATTCGCTGCCAGAGCAACTCTAGATACGTTTCCAGCCACGAAAAATTTTCAAAATCCAAAACATTTACCCAACCAAATCAAGTGATTTTTTGTGAAAACTTTCCACACAACCTATACAACATATTTACATCAAAATCAAGTCAATTGAACCACAAAAATCTGCACCAAGGGGCGCGACAAAGGCAGGGCAGAACCGGCCCCTTCTTTCCTTTTGTTTCCTTTGAGTTTTCTTTCCATCTTTCAAATTATAATCACTAGTTTAATCACTAAATCAACATAAACAACACCCAATGTCATCACATCAGATCATCAAGTCTATTGTGGGATTTTATAGAACCCACTCACTAGATTTCCAACAATATAGAGGTACCCACATGAAGATACAAAGCTTCCAAGTGCAATTTAACTTACAAAAGCTAAGATTTAAGGGGTTGGATCTTCATTACCTCCTAGATGGTATTAAACTAGAAATTTTTGACCCCTTTTAGCTCCAAGAAACCGTGAGAATGAAGCTCCTTTCCTGACCCAAGATGATCTCCAAGTTATTTGCTAGTTGTGGTATGAATTTGAGAGGATTTAGTGCAAGATTGAGTGAGATGATGAAGAAGGTTTGGGATCTTCTTCTCCTTGAGGTTGGACGGCAGCTTGAGAGAGAGAAAGGAGAGTTGTTGGCTGATGGTTGAGCTTCCTTGAGAAGCTTAAGTGTTTGTGGCCCAAATTACTTCAAAAGTCAAATAGGAATAGTGCGCGTACGTGGGCGATTCGTGCTCGTTTCCTCTCGGATTTGTTTCACTTGTGCACCAAACCTCTAATACACTTCCATTGATACTATTATTATTCACTTTTAATAGTCTAAAAATAGATGTTCAAAGTCCCTCAATTAATCGCACGGCGAGAAAGTGCAATTTCTAAGAAATTCTCGTAACGATAGTATTACTAACTAATACTTGAGTACTTAAACATAAAAATAACTATTTTGAGGCTTATGAGTCTTTAATCTTCAAGCTCACTGTACCCTCAAATCGATTATTGCCTCCAAACGCGTATTTACTTTTTTTACTAGATGAGCTTCCAAAAATTAAATTTTGAAACAAGTCATTTTAAAAATATATATAAGTCATAGTTCCATATAATTGAGTCTAAAAAGGTTGAAATAAATATTCGGAGCAAACGGGCAATTAAATATTTAAATAAGCCAGTAATAAGAGTTTGAAATAGGTAAATTTTGGATTCTCACACCTACCCTCTTCTATCTCTCTCTTCTTTTGCCTTTATTCATTTATTCTATGATTTTCACTTTTTTTACGCCCTATAAGGAGTTCATCTCTCTCCTTTCATAAGCATGTAATCAATTGTCAATATCTATCTAAATTTAATTACAAATATAAAACCGTCCTTATCATCCAAGTATGACTTATAAAACTATCCTTAGCATTTTATCCTATATTTGAGGTCCATTATCATTCTATCATAATCATATATTTGCGGCCGCTTGCTCCTCCTTTTGTTTGGATGTATATCAATTGTTATTTCCTATAAGAATTCGTAATATTATATGATTCTTATTTCCTACCCAAAATTAAGTACTTTAAACAATTTAAATCAAGATAAAACTACTTTTAATATTCTTATCAATATCTCTTTATATCCTTATCAATTCTTATTTCTTATGCCTACACTACATATAGCCTCTAATATATGAATTTCAAGCATTAAATTTGTGGTTAGTATTTCCAGTGCAAGCAGTTGGCACATTAAAGTATCGATTTTGGGTTTCCACTCCTCTTGATTATCAAATACATCTTCTTTCACTACACTTTTTTTTTAAAAGATATGTTGATATGTAATTGTAAGAATTTAGTAACATATCTTGAATTTTTTTTTGTTTTATTTTCTGTTTGTTTTGTATGAAGACATAATCATATATTTGCAGCCGCTTGCGCCTTTTTTGTTTGGATGTATATCAATTCTTATTTCCTATAAGAATTTTTAATATTATATGATTTTTATTTCCTACCCAAAGTTATATATTTTAAGCAATTTAAATCAAGATAAACCTACTTTTAATATTCTTATCAATACTTCTTTATGTCCTTATCAATTCTTATTTCTCATACCTACACTACATATAGCCTCTAATATATGAACTTCAAGTATCAAATTCATGGTTAGGTATTTCTGGTGCAAGCGGCTGGCACATTAAAGTATCAATTTTGGATTTCCACTCCTCTTGATTATCAAGTACGTCTTCCTTCGATACACATTTTAAAAAAAAAAAAAAAAGACACGTTGATCTTCAATTATAAGAGTTTAGTAACATATCTTGAATTTTATTTTTTGGTTTTATTTTCTGTTTGTTTGTATGAAGACATTTTCATCGTTATTTTTGTAGGATTTTTGCTAAGATGTTTGTTAATTGATTTTTGTGATCATATGCTCAGATGTTTGTGAATTTGCCTTTAGGAAAAACAACAAAAAAAAGGAACTGGAAAGTAGTGCGATATAAATAAAAGAGACATAAATATCTCTTTTAGATATATCTCCAAATTCATGTCAATAATTTGTGTATTACATAGGAAACTGAAGTAAATAAGAACTATTATCACTACAAGAAGTAGAAAAATAAGTAATTTCTTAAGAATAGAATATTATTTGATACTATTTACTGCACTTTTTATTTATTTTCAAGTTTTTGAATGTTATGGTATTATTGAATGTTATTTTTTTATTTTTGAATTATTATTCACTGAATTAGATGTTCAAATTTATATTATAAGAATACTTTATGTTACAATGCGCAAATAGTAATATATTTAAGATAGGTTATAATAGATTATACATTAAGTTTGTATTTTATATCGTCATTTTTATAAAATTGACTAAATAGTTTATTATTTTTCGATGATTTCCGTTCAACGAACGGGTACAAAACTAGTTGTATAAGAAAATAATCCTTTTGTAAATTCTCTCGAGATTGCCTCTCTATTTTGTAATGGTGGCAATCGGGTCAAATTCGGATTGACGGGTCAGGTTGAGATCCGAGTATACCAGAAACCCGCTGACCCGAACCTGACCCGTCAACCCGAACCTGATCAAGATACCTGACACGAACCCGAAAATTTCAGGTTGGTGGGTTGACAGGTCGACCCAAAATGACCCGAAACTTAATTTTAATTTATTAATTTATCATTATAATTTTTAATAAAATCAATTTCTCACAAAACTAATTACATAATCAAGTAATAAAAATTTAAATAATAATTTCAAACAAAATCTAAAATAAATTAAACACCGTAAAAGTGTTTTATCCCAAACTAAATATAAAATAAATTAAAACAGTATAAAAAATAATATAATATAATATATTATTTGTCCAAATATAATAATTTCAACTTCACACAATTTAAATAAATTCATTTAGAATTAAATAATTAATGCCTTTGAAAAAAAAAAGAATAACTTAGTTTAGTTAGATAAAATAATTTTTATATTTATTAAATTATTTTTAATTCGTAAACAGGTCATATCGGATCATATCAGGTCACCTACGGATTGACTCGAAATCGACTTGTTTTCTTTTCGGGTTCATCGGGTTCGACCCGATTCTGACCCGAACCCTCGAAACCTCAACCCAAACGCATTAATTTTATATTAGGTTCGTGTCATTTTTTCAGGTCGTGTTGAAAATTGCCACCCCTACTATTTTGTATAGGATAAGCCAAAAACGGTGGCAAACTGACTCATGGTATTACTCAAGCTATATATGGTAAAACTAAATGCAAATTTTTTGTCAAATCCTAGAGCTACTCCCACTAAGTTGATTTCTTGCTGCCTATTAATAATAAAATTGTCAGGTAGGCATTTGTATGGTAGTACAAACAAATTATGGGGGTCCTTTTTTTATTCAAAAAATCATGACAAAAAGAACCATTAGGGATCTTTAAAAATTATTCATCTACTACCATCAAGCGAAAAATAAGCTGAACGAAGGAGGTTTTTGAAATTCATACGATTCAATTACATCTTAAAAATAACTATGAGCAGGTAACGCACGATCCTTTCTTGAATATCATACTTACAAGTGAAATTTACTGTTAGATGGTGAAAAAAGTGCTATTAAACTTTAAATTAAATATTATTAAATATTTAAATTTTAAATTATTATTTTTAGTGAGAGATACAACGATACTCAAAAAGGATCATAGAACTTTCCCACAATATGATTGTAACCATAATGCAAATACGCGATGCGGATGGATTGTACTGTTTTATTCAGATTGTAGAAGTTTGGGAGTTGTACCACGAATTACCTGACAATTCAGCGTATAACTTCAATCCCGTTAAAATGAAAAAATGTTGCAGCAGCATAATAACTACTTCACTAGAACAAATTTCCGTAAATGGGCAATACGGTTCAGGCGTTGTCAAATGTTTTGAATGTGACTGTTTCCAATGCTTATTTTGCTGAAAAGGCATGCCGTTTAGGATCAAACAACAAAAGATAAAAGGAGTGAAAAGATACTACTTATTATTGTGACAATATACTGAAGAAAATGTTATCTACACTCTAATTTTTTATTATTTACACTTCCACTATTTATTTTATCATATACTCCAATAATTGAAAACTATATAATTGAAATAACAGTGGATGTGTGATTGACAAAAGTAGAAGTGCCAATAACACTTCCCTATATTAAACACAAAACCTTGGTACTAATAAAGTAAAATTACCTTCTTGTTACAAGATTTAAGTCTTTTGGCATATATGAAGGACAAAAGGTTTTAAGTGAGGTAACACATTTCAACCATGATATATGTACTGCACAGATTGCCTTTCCACAACTGGTGGGTGCAGCAACTAAGACATTGTCATCCGAGTTCTACAGAATAGTGAACACCTGAGTTGGATAGGATTAAAATGCTTGAACTGTTGACAAGAGAGCTTCATAAGCTTCTCGATGCTGTCGCAGGCAAGGATAGCAAGTATAATAGGAGAGGGCTCCTCTAGCAGAATCAGGCGCTGAAAGAAATGGATGAAATAGTCTATGACCCAAGCCATCTATATGGCGTGACACAAAAAAAATACTAAAGCCATCTATATGGTGGCGTGACCACAAAAAAAAAAAAAAAAACAGAACTAAGGCACTGGATCATATATATTGTCTGTAAAATCCAAAGTATGATCCTTGCAAATATATTGAAGCTTTAGCAAGAAATCATGAGGGACAACATATTTTTCCGTCATTAAATTCCAGAGTTATCCAAAATATACAAATTCATGTACTCTGTCACCCCACTGGAAATCTGGTGCCATGGTGATTTTGATCCCAAAACAGGATGAGCACATGTTTGAACATAAGCAACTAGCTTAAACTCTGGGATCGGATGTATGAACTCGTGCAGAGTTCTCCCCTTCTTGGAGAAACTGATCAGCTCTCCTCTCTAGTTCCTTTCCAAGCGTTTCATTGCATGTAGAAACTGTCCAGTGAATTATGTAGTAGTAGGTGCATCGCGTCCCAAATCAGTGACCTGGAAATGTCCACTTTTTCTGTCATATTTTATAAAGTTATTCTTTTCCAACAATGTCGCTGCCGAATGAACCTGCGCCATGAGAAAAAAGTCAGCAAAGGTAAAGCTACAGGGCATTCCCAAATGTATACTGGGTTTGACTACAGGATGCTACAACTGCCAAATAACAACGATAATACAATTCAAGCAAACAAAACACTAATTCAACAAAAAAAAAAAAACAATTGCCCTGCCGACCACCCCCCCCCCAAAAAACAAAAAAAAAAAAACAACCCAAAAAGGAATAAGACAAATGCACACGGCAAACTCATAAATATGTGGACACTAAAACCACAGCTCTATTTATCTTACAGAAATGGAACTCATTATTGATCCTCACAGGAAATTAAAACTTTTCAATTTCAAAAATGAAAAAGAAAAAGAAACAGTTTTAGACAACATTCAGCTCCATGAAAGCAGGCTCTAACAGAGTTTAGAGTTATGTAAAGCAGATTAACCAAAAAGGGAAGTAAAAAAGGGGTAAGGGAAGGGGCTACTATGAAGTGCACAAAATCAGTTGAATAAATATACGAGGCATGTGCAGAAATTTTACCAGATCAGCTCTCCTTTTCTCCAACCGATTATCTACAGCTAAAACATCAGCAGCTAAACCATAAAGTGGTAGGATTCCGAAGCATGCGTATAAACATATAAGTATAACCAAGCCAAAAGCAAGCTTCTTTTGCATTCTGAACGCTTCCAAGGACTATTTCCGCATTCAACCGATCAGCCAATTTCGATACAAAGTGACTTTCAATGGGAAGCTGCTCATTCATCACAGACAGATAATATCGAAGATCACTATGTCCAGTAATGATAACTCCTTCACCACAACTGCCATGTTGAGGCCTTCCGGCACAGCCAAGCATCTGCATTACATCAACATGACTTAGTTCAGTCCATGCTCCCTTTTCAGGATTGTATCTCTGGGTACCTTTAATAATCACAGTATGAGATGGTAAATTGACACCCCAAGCAAAAGTTGCTGTGGAAACCAACACTTGTATCTGCCCATCAGAAAACAGATCCTCAACAATTCGACGATCAGCTGTGACCATCTCAGCATGATGAATTGCAAAACCATAGGGTAGCAATTCCTTGAGATCATTGCTCTCTACAAGATCTGTGTGACTCTGTAGAATTTCACGGCTTACACTATCCTCTTTTAAGAATTTACCAAGAGTATCATTAGCAAGTGCACCATCACGCAGTGCCTGGGCTGTCTTGGCAGTTTCTGTCCCAGAGTGCACAAAAATAAGAACCTGATGCTTTCCAGCAACACTCATTACTTTCTCATAGCACACATCATCCATCAACTGAAATCTCTGCAGAGGGTTTTCTACTGAGATTCCAACATGCTGTTGAACAAGCGGAACAGGTCTATAACTATTGTCAAAGTAAAACAGGCCTTTATTCCGATCAACCCGCAAGAACAAAGCTACATCTTCATAATTTCGTAATGTAGCTGACAGACCCACCAGCCGTATGTGCTTTTTAGTGGTCTCAACTTGCCTAACAATTCTTGCAACAATGCTCTCCAGAATGGGTCCTCGGTCATCATGCAACAGATGTATCTCATCAATAATAACCATTTTGACCAGCTGAGGGTAGGTGCGATCCCCAGACTTCCTAGTTATCAAATCCCATTTCTCTGGGGTTGCAACAATAATCTGAGTCTCTTTGATCTGTTGACTTGTCAGTGTCTTGTCCCCACTCAGCTCTTTCACCTTCACATCATAGTCCTGGAGATGATTAGAGAGGTAACCAACTACTTCAGCAACCATTTCCTGCATCGGAGCCAGATAGACAATCTTGCAATTTTTGTGGTTTGAAGACCCGTCCTCATTTCTATTCAAAACAATCTGCTGAAGGATGGTTAGCATAGCAACATTAGTCTTCCCTGCACCAGTGGGCGCACATAATAGAATATTATCTGCACCAAAAAGAGCAGTCTTATAAACCTTACTTTGAATCCTGTTTAATTGAGCCATTCCCTTGAAAGCAGGCTGTGCCCAGTCAGGCATTGAAGAAATCTTAACAAGTTCTTCACCAGGAGCCAATGGTTTTGGCTTCAAGGCTGGTACATATATTTCATAATATCCCTTCTCCTCATTCCTAGAAGAATCTAATGGAAGCTTGCACTTCTTATTTGCCATCAAGAGACCTCCCTGATGAAATGCAAGGCTGTCAAGATCAATTATTTGACGTTCCGCTGTCACCCAACCACCATCAGCATCTCCATCGGCTAGACCCCACCTTTCTTGTGGCCCGTCTCCTCCACTCTCATCCTCCTCCAAGCGAACCTCTTCTATAACACTCTTCTCAAAGTTCTTCTCCCTGTCATTTGCAGTTGCCCTGGTAGCATGGAACTCTTGCAAAATTGCAGCATGATCTGCTCCCAGCCCCATCATCTCCTCTTCAATTCTCTTCCTATCCTCTTGGTCTTCAGCCCTAGCCAAACGAGTACACCAAACTATCTTCAACCGGTTCCGCAACATGTATTTCACAAGACTGAACTCACCAAATGGCAGCTGCAACAAGAGTTTGGATTCAACTTCATCGTCATCACCTTCAGCAAGAATTTCGAGAAACTCCTCTACAAGCTTCTGGAATTGCTGTGGATGAATCAGCTCGAGCCCATAAGCCTGTAAAATCTTCCTCTGAAGCCAGCGGGCATCAATATCCTGAACATTTAAGATCATCCCCTCGCTAGCATCCTTTATCTCAACATCATCATGATGGATCCCACCACACATCTGCATGGTACCAGCACCATTCACGTCACATCCATCCTCATCTTCGGCCTCCTTT
Source organism: Coffea humblotiana (assembly GCA_023065735.1). Classification (NCBI taxonomy): domain Eukaryota; kingdom Viridiplantae; phylum Streptophyta; class Magnoliopsida; order Gentianales; family Rubiaceae; genus Coffea; species Coffea humblotiana. The sequence continues at coordinate 24,285,416 of CM041208.1, read as the reverse complement.
ACCAGATCATGGCCACTTTTACCACCCTCTTCTTCATTCTCAGCAAATGTGACAGCAACACCAACATCATTGTCAACCACCTCAGAGGCTTCACCAGCATCTTGCTGATAGTCAGTAATTAGCCTCCCAATAGACACCAGATGATCAAATACTTGATTGGAGATAGGATTCAACAGCTTCTCAATCTCCTTTCTCTTCTTGTCGGGGTTCATAAGGCTGCCATTCTTAAGACAAGCTAAAACCTCATCAGCAACACGAGTAAACATATTAACATGTTGGCCACCAAACAGTTGCTGGATGACACCGAGCAAGGCCTCATAGGCAGCCCTGGTTTCTTTCGTTTTTGGTTGGTAAACACCATTATTTGTGGTGGCACTGAGGATGCTGTTCTCGCCCGAGTCTCGATCCCTCTTCCTCTTGCAGTTCTGACGAACTCGGTCTTCCAGTTCGGGAGGTTTACCCTGCGAGGCTGGGTGACAAAAGGTTATAGAATCCGTCATGTTCTGCAGAGACTCGGGCTGGCCGGTTGGATCGTCGGTGCCACGCGGGGATAACTCGTGCTGTCTGGAACAGGCAGAAGCCTCCGCTCCACCGGCGGGATGTAACATCTTCTTTACAAAAAATAAAAAAATGGAAAAAAAAAACTTTAACTAGAGATACCCAAATACCAATACACATGCGAGTGAATGATAAATTTCTTCAAGCAAACAATAGTAATGACCGCAAGCGAAATCAGCGGTGAAAACCTAGATGGAGAAAAAGCAATTTGCAACAAAAAAAATAACAGGAAGAGATGGGTTGCTAGATAATTCAATCAGCAACAGAGGCTAATGTGAGTGGGCATTGAATACTCGCTCGAGCAAACAAACAGATTTTGTTAATATGTGCCCTAGATTAGAGACACAGAGCGCACGCAATCGAGAAAACTCAGAACAACACATGCAATAGAGAAGAGAAAATTTGTTCCCAATTCAAAACAAGTTGGCAAATTAGAACTGGTATTAATAGCCTCGGATCGAACTTACAGGAAAGTACAAGGGAAGATACGGCCGACGGGGTGGTTGGCTCTCCTCCTCTCTGGCGGCGGAAACAAATAATTCTGAGAAACGGAAGCAACACTCTTTTCTTTCTTTACCCAGAATCTCTCACTCTTTAACCCTAATCTTCACAATCAAGACGCAGACTGCCAACTGTTATTATCATGTGTATATATAGATATCAACGAAAAATATGCTTAATATCTAAAGGCTAAAAGTGTCATTAAATAATTACAACTTAAATAATGGGATTAACTCCCATGCCTAGCCTCAAGCCTGTAATGCTACTTTTTCACTTGCATCCTAAACTCTCAATTTTAGGCCCTTTGTACGCTATATCTCAAGTTTATTTCATTTATATGTTCAATAATGACAACATTACTAAAATTAATAAAATAAGAGAATATGCAAATTAATGACAATGTATCATGTTGTTTTATTTGTAATTTCTTGACTCTTTTTGACCACTCTCAACGTACTGTCATTGATTTGTACGGTTACAATTACTAATATTGTTAACAACATAAAAAATAGTGTAAATTAATGACAATTTATTATTTTGTTATAGTTGCGATTTCTTGGCCCATTTTGACCACTTTTAACACATTATTATTGATTTATAGGGTTCTACATACTATTAATTTTATTAAAGTTATCATTGATTGGACTACCACACTCTCTTTTATATGTTGTCCTTGATTTATACGGTCACAATTACTAATATTGTTAACAAGATAAAAAATAGTGCAAATTAATAACAATATAAGTGAGTGCGTTTGTGAGGACCCGTAAAATTTTCCTATTTCATATCATTTAATTCTATTTCTTTTCATGCATTTTCTTTATTTTATTTTACTACCTTAATTTTCTAGACATTTTATAAGTGAATATAGTTTTCTAAAACATTTTTCTGGTATAAGTTAGTTCGGGTTAGTTTGGAAGTGTATTAAGGACGTGGGACCCACTAGTGCGATATAATTTTTGCCGATTAGGTGATGAAGTATTAAGTGATATTATTTACAAGGTGATAGGAGATAATTAGAGGTTACCTAGTTAGAGTAACCATTGGAAGAAAGGAGATAAGCTTGAACCCTAAGTGGTGCCACATGTCGCAACCCGATTGGAAGTGGACTTGCCTAACTTTCTTTACCTTTACCAAAACTCAAATTTTGACCAAAAACCATCTTCATTTCTCCCTTGCTTGGCCGACTTTTGGAGAGAAGAAAAGAGAGGAAATACTTCATCTTGCACTTCAATTTCCAAGCTCAATCTTGAGTTCCAACCATAGCTTTTGCAAATCACTCCGTAAAAGTGTTAGTTAAGATAGTTTCTAAGGTGATTGTGGAGTTGTTTTGGGAGGAAGAAGCCTAAGCTATCATTTTTCTTGAGGTTCCAAGGTAACTTACTAAGGAAATCCCTCTTTGTTCTTAATAATTCCAAATTTGTGGCTTAAGGTTGTAGTTTTAGTAGTTTCATGAGAATATTTCATGGTTTGAAGTAGTTCATGGTAAATTTCCAATTTTTGGGTGAAAATTCTGATCTCATATGATACTTGGGGGTTTTTATTGTTTTGATATGAATTATTGAGGTTTTGTGGGCTAGAATACCTTGCTTAAAGGAATTTTCCAGCTTATGTGCACAATTCCAGCTTAGGGTTTCTATGTGGTAGTAATCTGCTCTGTTTTTGCACTGTATGTTCGACCTTGAGAGAGACTGAATCAGCCCTTGTTCCAAACATGAAAGTTGTAGGTATTTGAGTTAGCTAGCCACTGGTAAAATTTCAGCTCAATCGGAGACCGTAACTCATGAAATGACTGAAATACCCTTAACGGCCCACAAGCCTTGTTTCACGGACAGTTTTCTGTTCTCTCTGGAATTTCGATTTTTGACCATGAAAATGCATGATTTGGCTTTGGAGGTCTTCATAAGAAATGTAGGTATATGTCTTGGCTTCGAAACGCCATAAGATTCGTCTCAATCGGACTAGTGTAGCTCCGGTTGTGGTTGTTATGCCGAAAGGTGCGTGGAACTCGATGATTATAGAATTGTCCTTGTTTGATATGATATTCGTACCTAAGGTGTGGAGCTTAATTGTGATTGATTTTGGAGCTATTAATTGGCTCAAATTGAGGGGTATTGTGGCCCTAATTAGGTGTGTTTTATAGCCTATGATTTGTATATGGAATTGTGGTTGATTCGAGGTGAATTGGTATTGATTGTAGGATGGAAAAGTAAGGAGATTTAGGGGACATGCTGTCCAATTTTCTAGGTCACTTGGTTCTTTCAAATTTGAGTTGATTCTTGGTAAATGAAGGGCTTTTGGGTCGTTCAAGCCCCTAGGTTCTCCCGTTACCTTTTCATTCCGAAATCACGCTTTTGCAACCTTGCATTCGTAGTTCTTTGGGGTAGGCATACGACTCGTAGTCGAGCCTCCCTTGTGCATTTCGTTTACTAGAATGTGGGATGTGAAAACCTCAATTGTTTACCTTGGTTATTTTAGGGTTTCTTGGCGATTAAAGTCATTTTGGGGAAAAACTTTTGAAGTATCTGCACTTGAACTGGTGAGTGTACCACTCCCCTCATTTGTTGCTTAACTTGGTTTCTGTTCATGAAATCTGTAATTTGAATGACTGTACTATCTGTTTATTCCGTTGAGACAAGGGTGTACTTTATCACCCTCGTTCTCTTATCAATATGCTCATTTACTGTGGAAAAATTTGAATCTGTTCTCTGTGTTCAATCTACTGCCATTTGGACATTGCATCCAACGACTTTTCTGTTATCTCTGAGCTCAATCCTCTGGCTAGTTACTCGAGTCGAGCCAGCAAGGGCCTGGTCGATTAGATAACGAACCATGGTAGTCTGTTTCTAGGAAATCTTTGGGTAATGGAGACTCTTGATTTCCGGTATACTCGAGTATTACCACCCACTGTTACTGTTGAGGTGTTCGGGCCCGGTAGGGGTATGTTTGGTGGACGGAATTGTTGTAAAGTGGGGTCTACGGACATGTTGGTTCTATATACGTTGACGGAGAGTCAACGGGTTAGGATCAAGTACCGCAGTTGGGCATTTTGGCTCCTGAGAGTTACCTGTATCCTTTCCAGTTGAGATAATTGTCTATTTCCTCATATGTGCATATGTGCCTTAAAGTGAAATGCCATGATGCGTGCCTACTCGTATTCTTGGTACCTCATTGAGCGCAAGCTCACCCCTTTCCCGTTATCTTTGTTTTTCTTACAGGGGGCAAACTTTGAAATCATGATTTTGAAGAAAAGGAGCGAGCTATTGTATATATATTTTGTTAAGCTCTTCTGCAACCGAAACCCTAATTGTATTTTGAATGGTATGGATACTTTGGCTTGTACTTTAGTTAATTTATTCAAGACTCCGATGTAAATATATATGTATAAGTGTTTAACCTTGTCTATTAAGTGTATTCATTTGAGATGCTACACTTCTATGACTTTGGTGACCGTTTCATGAAACCGTTGGGCGAATGGGCGAGCGCGGCATTTTAAAAAGGAAAGAAAAATTTTGGCAGGAACTGTTCACCAGAATCCGGCCGGATTGTGACGTGGCGGTCACTATTCATTTTCAGTTTCATTTTTTCGTTTTCCGTTATCGTGGTCGTCAATACATTTAATCGTTTCATTATCGTTCGGAATGTTTTAGTTGTGTGTGATTGGCTTAGTAGTCTCCGATTGTTTATTTTCTTTGGATTCTATTGCGCGTAAGTTAGGGTTTGTATGGTTCGACTTCGTAGTCCTGGCGAGAGTTGGGCAGGCGGTCCGCCAAACCCTTTGGTTCGCCTTAGGGGAAGGTGGGGCTGTCACAGCGTTAGCCTTGTCATGCAAGCAACCTCCTTACACCATTTTATCCAAGAAACAAAGAAATCCAATAAATTCCATTCTTATCATTTAATAAACTCAAATCCTAATCACATCTAGAAAAGATTTCGAGATTCTATACCCTTCTCCCTTTCATATACAATTTCAGCTAGCCCCAGCAATTTCCATACTAGCAATTTTTTCCCTAATTGTTCATAGCCCTTCAAAGATTGTTTTTCACTTCCAAATTAATCTAAGTCCAAAAAATGGAGTCACAAATATGGTTGCCGATGTTCTTGAGTTTCTTCGATCCTTTTTTGATGCTGGTTTTGATAAAATCTGATGGTGATGTGTCTTGTACAAATCAAGCTTGGAAAACAAGAAAAATTCGAAGCCAAAAACGGATTTGGATCCTTCAAACCCGGTTGCTACTTTGTACTCCCGCTGCTGGTTTCTAGTACGAATGAGGAAAGTAATGCGCACGTACACATGGAATTTTTTTTTTAAAACTGCAATTTTCATTTTTATTATATTTTTGTTTTCTTTCTTTGATTTTCCTACAAAACCAATCAAATAAAAATCAAATGAGATAAAATGATTTTCTTATAAAATAAAAATAAAAATAAATAAATAATAAAATGATTTATAAAATTTTTGGTGTCTACACTAATAATAATTACATATATGTCCCCATATTTTTATTATTTACAAGGTGATTTTATTTATTCTAAGAAATATAACAATTATTTGTTTACTTTAATTTAAACTCGATTAGGGTTAAAGTTGAGCTTGACTATGCTCAAACTTGAGTTCGAGGCTTCGAGACTGAACTCAAATTTTACAATGAGAACTTTTCATAAGAATGAGTCGATTCAATTTGATTAAGCCAAAGCTCAAGTTGACTTGGCTCACGAATGAGAGGTGCATCGAAGGCCTGAATATGGAGAAATATTTTACTATACCCTGTCATGAAGTAACCACAGTGTTCGGGTGCTGTATGACATGAAAATCCCTTTTGAGTTTGATGGCGCAATTTGGAGAGAGAGGCATTTAAACGAGACAACAAGAGATGACAAATTGACTGACAACTCAGATTTACTTGAAAGAATCTGGCTTTTTCTTCTGTGCATGAAGGCACGGGTACATAATCTTGGCAAGAAGAAATTGCCTTTTTAAGTTAGAGATGGAAAAGATGGTTACAGTATCCGATCGTGAACTTAAGAAGTGGAATTCTATAATGATAAGAGAAGAAATGATTCTAATTTTGAGAGGGAGTTTCTAGAAGCAATTAGAAGACCAAGTACTGATGAAGAATTGATTTATGAAACGACTCGTCTATCAAGGGGAGCGACCAAACCATCAATTCAAGCATTAGAGGTGGTAACCCTTGATGATTGTTTGAGTTCAAGAAGTTATTGTTGTATTTGTCTAGATGATTTGAAGATGGGATGATTTGAAGATGGGATCACAAGAAAATCGATTGCATTGCTCGCATATTTTACATAGAGATTATATTTTCAAGTAGTTGCTAGCGAGTAATATGTGTCATTTATGTAGGCCAATAGTTGATGATCATGTTCACATGTCCTAAAAAAGTTCAAATAGATTCAATCTGTTCAAACTCTTGTAAAGATTAGTAATGTATGAATGCTAAATATATAAATGATTATGTATTCCTTTTTGTTTTTTGTCCTACAAACTTTCCAGCATGTTGGGAGTTCTTATCAATTTTTCACAATTAAATAGCTCGTTTCACTTCCTTCTCTAAGTCCAATTGATCAGCAAGGCCAATGAAGTTTTGGTTTAATGGCTAAAATTAAGATTTTAGAAATTAAAGATCCAGAGTTCACTTCTTAAATCCTACCAGTCTCCTGTTAGCAAAAAAATTATGAAGTCCAATTGATCAAGATCAGGACTGGTGTTCTTCGTGCCAACTAAATCCTTGGACTTTTGACCTTTTAGTATTGTTGGACTTCAACTACTTGTTGGGCATGTAAATATTTGCGACTTATTGAGACCCAATCCAAATCTTTGGTAGTTGCTGGTCATGGTCTGACTTTCAAACTTCAGAAAGGTACAAAATTTCAAACCAGTGGGTATCCTATTAGCTTATTTATGCACTAATTAATCATATTTTGGTTCATAAACCCTTTAGCATGCACTTGTAAATTCCAGTTGCTTGAAAACCACATCTACTTCCTTCAAAATCTCCAGCTTCTCTGTTTTCATTCCGATAAAGATTATGGGAATGCATCATATACTCGAAGAAAACATGTAATGATTCTATTTGGGGTGACTATTACTTTCATTTTGGGATCAACAAACTTGCTGATTTTGTCTAGTCAAAGTTGGTTGTTGTAGTGAAAAAAAAAACAAAATCAAGAAATTAAAATCTTGAGACTCATTCGTTTGTCATCTTAATCTTGTGCTAACTCCAGGGCAGCAAAGCTGTATCTGTACAGAGCAGTCCCTCCAATACCAATTGGGAAGTCTACTGGCAATTGGTTGATGCTCATATTTTGTAGAATGTGCCTGAGTTCTAAAAGATGAATTACTAGCTTAATTTTCTGCAAAATTTCTTGACATAATGTTGTCTTATCTGTTAGTGCAAAGTAGTGTATTCAGGGTTGATGTCTCTCTCTTTCACCTTTATTTGCTCTTATCATTAGGATGCAAAGAAATGAAGATTCTTGTTAAATGCAGCTTTTTCATGGAGTTGCAAACTGATTTTTACAATGCTGGTTCTTTTTCTCATAAATTGGGTTGTGTTTTATTAACTCGCCCTCTTACCCATGAATGATTAGAGTTTAGACCCCCAGCATTCCCCAGAAATTGCAAAACTGCGAATTTGTGATCGTTTTTTAGCAACTGATATCTATCTTCAAAAAACTCAATGAATTTTTTTAAATAGAATGCACAGAATTGACGAGCCAGATTTTTAAATGTCACAAGATAAACTAGGAAATCAGATTTTATGCAATGCTTTCATAGTTTGACTATTTGAGGGACTAAGTCCTAAGTACGATAAATTCCCATATACAAGTTTGTGTGGCTTATCAAAAAATCGAAAAATAAGATTTAACAGCAGGAAAGTCAGCTAAGTGCGAAATTAATTGGATACATGGATTGGAGAAATTTCTCTCTAAATAAAACACGAACAAAAACCAGAGAAGAAAAAGGCAAATCAAGAGATAAAAGGTAAATATAAAACTTTCCTTAATTGAATACGATGGCTGACATTGAGAAAAAATGCGTTAGCGCAAAGGTACATATAAAACTTTCCTTAATTGAATGCTAACATTGAAAAAAATGCGTTAGCCTTGTTGACAAGTGAACTGCTAACTCTAAGTGTTTTTAGATAGGAGATTATTTGAGATAATTTTTTGAAAAAACTATCGTAAAAAATAAATTTTAAAAAATATGTTTACAATACAAGAAAATAAATTTGTGCAAATAATAAACTATCCGAACCTTTTCTCCCAGAAAAAAAAAAGAAATCTCATAAATTCCACGAGTTTTTATAATAGATGCCTGTTTGGCACTCATTAATGCACCTAAAATTCACCTAATATATCACGTATATACGCATACTAATAATTATTATCCTCTAATATTGCATTTATATATTTTTTCTATTTAATTTTACATTTTCAAAATTTTGACACCTAAAATATGGTGCTCAATGGGCAATCACAATTGGAAAAGATTTCAAAATTGCATACCTTTTTTCGCTTTGATGTACATTTTATGCAAGCCCCAAGATTTACATACTAGTTTTTCCTTTCCTCTCATTTTTTCCCCTTTCCAAATTGTTCATAATCCTTGAAAATTCATTTTTCACTTTCAAATTGATCAAGGTCTAAATAATGGAATCACCAATTTAGTCGCCACCATTGAATAAACACGATCAGTACGTTATACAAGTGATAGCATCACAATTAGCTGCACGTGTTGATCAAACACATGAAAATAATAGTAAGACGGAAAACTTAAACAATTTTCAAATAAATCAAAGATTTAAGGGATATTTATTAATGATAACAGAATTCTTGCATGTATATTACTCTTAGCACCTTCAACTTAAGCGACGACCAGATTTGTGGGGGCATGCTTATTTGGTGTTTTAATTAATTGAGCTAAATTCAAAAGAACTATCTCATCATAAAAACAGAATTAATGCCTAACAAATTAATAATGATAATAATAAAAAAAGTAGTAGTAATAGCAACAGTAGTAGTAGTAGAGGAGTAGTAATAATAGTAGTAATAGCAACAATAATAGTAGTAGTAATAATAGTAGTCATAGTAATAGTAGAGGAATAGTAATAATAGTAGTCATAGTCGTAATAGTAGTAGAAATAGTAGTAGTAGTAGTAGTAATAATAATAATAAGAGTAATAATAATAATAATAAGCTCTGCTTATTATTATTGCACAGTAATAATAATTGCACAGTAAGCAGAGCTTACTGTGCAAACACAGCAACAAAAGACAAACAATGTACTGTAGCGCGCACTGTAGCGTACTGTAGCAAACACTGTAGCGGGTACTGTAGCACTACGGAAATTTTTGCTATATATACCCCTCCAACCCAACACATTCCACACACCATTAGAACACCATTTCTTCAAGACAACTTCTCTCTCTAACTTGAAGAAACTCTCCTCCCTCTCTCTACAAACAAGTTCTTAGTTTTATATTTAGTTTTATAGGATCAAACAAAGGAGCTTGTACAAGTTTCATATCCTTGTAAGTTCTCTTTTATTCAATATCATTCAATCAAATGGTCGGCTGAGCCACCTTATATCCATTTGCTTACTTTTAAGTTTCTTCCTTATCCATTCCAGATACCTTTTTTCTAGCCAAAAAACTAACCAACAATGTTATTCTTGGAATACCTTTTATCCACAAACTTATTCCTTACCTTACGACAAATGAGGGCATAATACCTCAAATTCTTGATCCTAATGCCCTTTTACCTTTTTCTAAACCTTTAAAACTAACAAATTCTGTTTTGCAGGAAAAATGACAGACTCAACATCAGCCAACAATTGGATACCTCGCAACCTTATTAATAATCCTATTGCTAAGGATCATTATTCTTACAAACAACAATGCAGAGAAGACAGGATTCGATATTTCGATGTTGTATTTTACAACACCGAGACTGGACAACGAATTCCTCCACATTTTCGACACCAAAAGGGGGAAGCTCTGATACCCCCTCTGGCTCTGATACCCCCTCTGGCTCTGATCATTGAAGACACTTCCCCCTTTGATGGAGGAAGCTCTGCTTGGATTTCTCCTTCAACTGTCTGCCACCTTTTTACCACATTTGTTGTCAAAGAAAAAGGATAATCAATCCCGTTTCTTTGTGAATATACTTCGAACCAATCAAAGAACTGAATATGTTGTTTTGTTCTTCTGAGAAACCCATAGAATTCTCTTTGTATTTTTTGTCGATGTTGTCCTTTGTATTTGTCAAAGAACCATATCCTTTTTGAATAATTGTTGTCTGCATAAAATTCTGTTCTGAGATTCTGTTTGTCCATAGAAATCACCCTTAACTCATCAAGTTGAGGACGACTATCTGTTATTGAAGAATATGTAGGAGATCTAGGAAGTCCTTCTTGCTCCACATCATCAGAGGATTCATCTTGGACCTCTGAGGGGGTAGGTTTGCTGGCTGCATATCTTGCCTGTGAAATTTTAGAAGAAAGATCTAGATCTTGTAGTCTGGTTGAGATAGAAGAAGTCAGTGGCCTGTCTGAAACTGATCTTCTTCCTGTTGAGTATCTAGGCATATCTATACCAGTTGTTGATGAAGATGATGCCCTGAAACTCATAGATCTGTCAAATTTAATTTGGACAGCTCCAAAAGCAAATTGTTGGATGCTTGAAATTGTTGTATTTTGTATTGGATCTGCTGGAGCTACTTCAGGAAGAACCCAGCTTTCCGGTAGTGAGATCTGATTCCAGGTGATAGACCTTGGAACTGTAATCCGAGATCTAGCCAGATCTGTTTGGAATAGAACTGTTTCTCCCTTTTGTAATGTTCTTAGGGCTCCTGTCCTGAATGCTGAATTCATAACTTTGTATTGAATTCTATAAATAATAGCTACAGGAAGAGTCCCAGTTTTGACTCTATAGTTTGCAGTTTTTATGTTTAAAGTTAGAGCATCTAGAATGTTTTTGTCTTTTAAAGAGACTGTAAAGTTTGGAAAACAATCAAAATATATTGGTCCTCCACAAAGGCTAGTTTCTGCCATTCCTAGGAGGGAATCATTGAATTCTAAGAATCTGCTATCCCTAAGACAAAGGAGTAGGGATGTATCTAGTCCTTCTCTTGTCAGAGGTTTGGCCGCTATTTGTACAAATCCAAAATGAATATAATTGTATTTTTCCTTATGTTTTTCTATTGTTCTTTTGGATAATAGTTTAATTTCTTCATGATCAGCATCTAAAGCTATGGTTTGTTCTACTGTTTTAATTGTATAATCAGAAGTGAAAAACATCCACTTTCTATCTCTTTCATATATATCAGTTTGAGTATATTTAGGAATTTTCCAGTTATCTATATCTTGATTAATGTCTTGTATAAGAATTTCTTCTTTTAGTTTGTTGTTTGAAGAAGAACTAGAAGAGGTAGAGTTGGTTCTAAAAAAGGTAGCCATAAGTAAAGCAAAGCAAATAAATAAATGAGCGTAAATAAATGAATCAACTTTATATTCCTCTTCCCTTTGGCACAGAATCCTTCGGGATCCATGGAGGATAACCATTTTTCTAAACAGATTATAAAGGATAGTGTGAAATTTACAAGAAAAGATCTAATCTTTTGAAAAGAATTAACTATGCATGACGACCATATTTTCATCATAATAAAGATAGTAATAAAGCTACAAGAATAGATCTAAATCCTTTGAGAAAGATTAACTATACATGACGACCATATTTTCAAACAAAATCATAAGATTGATAGTAAAAATCCATTAACTCTAGATCTGTCATCTTGACACTTCCCCGTCCTGGAGCAAACCCCAAGAGCCTTAACATCCCTACAGTGCCAAATCCCATGGTCTTACCTGGACCGGATGCTAGCAATTACAAGTTCCATACCCTTTAGACAGATCCAAAGCCATGTAATTAATACTAGCAAAATTATAATAAGTTTAAATACATTAGATGGTAATCACGAAGTTAACCAGTCTCACCAGACAGATCTTAAACTTGTAGATCTACACTAGCAAGATCATAAATAAAGAAAGATGGTAATCACGAAGTTAACCAATTTCATCAGAAAGATATAAACTTGTAGATCTACACTAACAACATCATAATAAGTAAGGAAAGATAACCATCTCCCCACTTTTCCCTCTGGCTCTGATACCAGACGTACCAGACGTATCTCCCCACTTCCCCCTCGTCCCGTCTGGTATCAGAGCCAGAAGGGGAAGTGGGGAGATGGCTATCTTTCCTTACTTATTATGATGTTGTTAGTGTAGATCTACAAGTTTATATCTTTCTGATGAAATTGTTTAACTTCGTGATTACCATCTTTCTTTATTTATGATCTTGCTAGTGTAGATCTACAAGTTTAAGATCTGTCTGGTGAGACTGGTTAATTTCGTGATTACCATCTAATGTATTTAAACTTATTATAATTTTGCTAGTATTAATTACATGATTTTGGATCTGTCTAAAGGGCATGGGAACTTGTAATTGTTAGCATCCGGTCCAGGTAAGACCATGGGATTTGGCACTGTAGGGATGTTAAGGCTCTTGGGGTTTGCTCCAGGACGGGGAAGTGTCAAGATGACAGATCTAGAGTTAATGGATTTTTACTATCAATCTTATGGTTTTGTTTGAAAATATGGTCGTCATGTATAGTTAATCTTTCTCAAAGGATTTAGATCTATTCTTGTAGCTTTATTACTATCTTTATTATGATGGAAATATGGTCGTCATGCATAGTTAATCCTTTTCAAAAGATTAGATCTTTTCTTGTAAATTTCACACTATCCTTTATAATCTGTTTAGAAAAATGGTTATCCTCCATGGATCCCGAAGGATTCTGTGCCAAAGGGAAGAGGAATATAAAGTTGATTCATTTATTTACGCTCATTTATTTATTTGCTTTGCTTTACTTATGGCTACCTTTTTTAGAACCAACTCTACCTCTTCTAGTTCTTCTTCAAACAACAAACTAAAAGAAGAAATTTTTATACAAGACATTAATCAAGATATAGATAATTGGAAAATTCCTAAATATACTCAAACTGATATATATGAAAGAAATAGAAAGTGGATGTTTTCCACTTCTGATTATACAATTAAAACAGTAGAACAAACCATAGCTTTAGATGCTGATCATGAAGAAATTAAACTATTATCCAAAAGAACAATAGAAAAACATAAGGAAAAATACAATTATATTCATTTTGGATTTGTACAAATAGCGGCCAAACCTCTGACAAGAGAGGACTAGATACATCCCTACTCCTTTGTCTTAGGGATAGCAGATTCTTAGAATTCAATGATTCCCTCCTAGGAATGGCAGAAACTAGCCTTTGTGGAGTACCAATATATTTTGATTGTTTTCCAAACTTTACAGTCTCTTTAAAAGACAAAAACATTCTAGATGCTCTAACTTTAAACATAAAAATTGCAAACTATAGAGTCAAAACTGGGACTCTTCCTGTAGCTATTATTTATAGAATTCAATACAAAGTTATGAATTCAGCATTCAGGACAGGAGCCCTAAGAACATTACAAAAGGGAGAAACAGTTCTATTCCAAACAGATCTGGCTAGATCTCGGATTACAGTTCCAAGGTCTATCACCTGGAATCAGATCTCACTACCGGAAAGCTGGGTTCTTCCTGAAGTAGCTCCAGCAGATCCAATTACAAATACAACAATTTCAAGCATCCAACAATTTGCTTCTGGAGCTGTCCAAATTAAATTTGACAGATCTATGAGTTTTCAGGGCATCATCTTCATCAACAACTGGTATAGATATGCCTAAATACTCAACAGGAAGAAGATCAGTTTCAGACAGGCCACTGACTTCTTCTATCTCAACCAGACTACAAGATCTAGATCTTTCTTCTAAAATTTCACAGGCAAGGTATGCAGCCAGCAAACCTACCCCTCAGAGGTCCAAGATGAATCCTCTGATGATGTGGAGCAAGAAGGACTTCCTAGATCTCCTACATATTCTTCAATAACAGATAGTCGTCCTCAACTTGATGAGTTAAGGGTGATTTCTATGGACAAACAGAATCTCAGAACAGAATTTTATGCAGACAACAATTATTCAAAAAGGATATGGTTCTTTGACAAATACAAAGGACAACATCGACAAAAAATACAAAGAGAATTCTATGGGTTTCTCAGAAGAACAAAACAACATATTCAGTTCTTTGATTGGTTCGAAGTATATTCACAAAGAAACGGGATTGATTTCCTTTTTCTTTGACAACAAATGTGGTAAAAAGGTGGCAGATAGTTGAAGGAGAAATCCAAGCAGAGCTTCCTCCATCAAAGTCAATCATCTTCTCATACAAATCAACGGAGATCAATGCTAAACCATTCAAGCTCAAAAGTATCCAGGATGAAGGAGCCATCAATAGCAAGGACATCCAAGGGATCTATGAGCAAAACAACTATACCAACAAGTACCTTCAAACACTTGGAGAGTATCTCTTAACCCAATCTATTCCAAAAACTCCTTCTATAACCACCTCTTCATCAAATCCAATTTTCAAACCTCATGAAATACCAACCAAATTTCAGAAAGAACTTCAAAACAAACCCTTAACCCAATTAGAAAACGAATAGCCAAAATAGAACAATCTTTTTCTACCCCAACATCCAAACAAGGGTCAAATAACCAAGGTTCTACAAGTGCTAGTCAAACAGCTTGCACAATAACCAAGGAAAAATCTCAAGAAACTTTGACCATAAACAAATTACATCAAACCTCTTCTTCTTCACAAAACCAAATTACCAATTGGAAAAATTCACAAAAACTATACTATTCCAGAGCCACCATATCCAGACATCCTTCTTGAAGAAAAACCCAATATCTTGCAAAATTCATATAATGCTAACAACATATATGAATGGAGTATAGATGGAATTTCTGAATACAACATTCTTACAATCTTTCAACAAATGACAATGGTGGCAACAGCCTATCGAACATCACATGGCTATACTGACCCAATTAGCTGCTCATATCCTAATTACAGGATTTACTGGGCAACTAAAAGGATGGTGGGATGAGCACCTCACCTCAGAAGACAAAGATAGTATTCTCAATTCCATCAAAGTGGATACTAATGGTGAGCCAATTCTTCATGATGGAGACACCATCTCAGATGCAGTGGCAACCTTAATATTCACTATTGCAAAGACATTCGTCGGTGATCCAGGAATATTCAGAGAAAAATCATCAGAGTTATTAAACAACCTCAAATGCAAGAGTCTCTCAGACTTTCGATGGTACAAAGACACATTCTTAACCAGAATATACTCAAGAACAGACGGCAACCAAGGCTTATTGGAAGGAAAAATTCCTTGATGGCCTTCCAAAATCACTACGAGACCTCGTTCGAGAAGAATTAAGGGCTCAATACAATGAAACTGTACCATGGGAAACAATAACCTATGGACAGTTGACCAGTCAGATTCAACAAGTGGCACTCAAGGTGTGCCGACAAGACAAGATGCTCAGACAACTTGCAAAAGATCGAGCCCAGAGGAGAAAAGACCTTCGATCCTTTGTGAACAGTTTGGGTTACCTAGTTGTTACAAAAAACCTCACAAACGACCCAAGTCCACTAAACATCTTGACAAAAACCCCTTTTACAAAAAAGAAAAACCAGCCCAAACAATCTTGCCCATGCAACCTCCTCAAATCACAGCCCCATCTCCAATTATTTGCCATAAATGCCATAAACCCGGACATATAGCCCGATACTGTAAACTCAACCAAAGAATTAGTACCTTGGGCTGGAAGACCAAATTAAAGTCCAAATATCAAATCTTCTAATCGAATCAGAAACTGATGATTCTGAAAGAGAAGAAGATTATATCAATCAACTAGAAGATGACATTTCAACTTCTTCCTCCCAAACCATCAGTGATAAAGAAGAAGGAGGTCCTTACTATCAATGTTTTGACAAAAGATCAAAACCTTCTTCTGGAAATCATTGAAGACACTCCAAAATAGAGAAGAGGACAACTCTATTTACACAAATTCAAAGAATCCTTAAACTAAACCACAAATCCTTCAAATCTTTTAGCCAAAGACCCTAGAATTCTTTAGAACCTACAACCTCACAGATATTCTTGATAGGTTTCCTTCCAAACCTATTAAACCTTTGACTCTTCAACACCTTCAAACAGAAATTGATATTCTTAAAAATGAAGTTAGGACTATTAAAGCCAAACAAGATCTCAATAACTTGTTCTTCAAGACCTAACACCGAGTGAGGAACCTATCAACCAAGAGGATATTGAATTCCTAAAACAATTATCCAAAAAACCTAAAGGAAGACAAGGATCATTTGTCCAGATCCGATTACTAATTAACAATAATTATGTAATCGAAACTGAAGCCCTATTTGATACTGGGGCAGACCAAAGTTGTATTCTTGAAAACCTTATCCCACCCCAATTCTTTTGAACAAAACAAATAAGGTCTAAGGGGAGCCAATGGATCTAAACTTGAAATCAGTTTCAAACTGACAAATGTTCAAATCCAGTTTTCTTCCTTATCCATTCCAGATACCTTT
The DNA here is from genome assembly GCA_023065735.1 of Coffea humblotiana. Taxonomy (NCBI): domain Eukaryota; kingdom Viridiplantae; phylum Streptophyta; class Magnoliopsida; order Gentianales; family Rubiaceae; genus Coffea; species Coffea humblotiana. The sequence continues at coordinate 24,268,754 of CM041208.1, read as the reverse complement.
TTTCTAGCCAAAAAACTAACCAACAATGTTATTCTTGGGAATACCTTTTATCCACAAACTTATTCCTTACCTTACGACAAATGAGGGCATAATATCTCAAATTCTTGATCCTAATGCCCTTTTACCTTTTTCTAAACCTTTAAAACTAAACAAATTCTGTTTTGCAGGAAAAATGACAGACTCAACATCAGCCAACAATTGGATACCTCGCAACCTTATTAATAATCCTATTGCTAAGGATCATTATTCTTACAAAACAACAATGCAGAGAAGACAGGATTCGATATTTCGATGTTGTATTTTACAACACCGAGACTGGACATCGAATTCCTCCACATCTTCGACACCAATATGACAACATTGTTTCAAAATTTACAAACTATACTGTTCGTAGCTTGAAGGATCAAAGCTTCATGAGACGAAGAAAATTCAGAGATTAATCCTTCACAAACATTGGGTTAAAACCCAATGGGGAGAAGAAGCACCAGAATTTGACAAAATGATTCAGGAAACAAAACAAGAGTTATCTGGCAACAATCTGCTAAGAATACATTCAAGCTGCTCAATCGGAACAAAATTCAAGAAAAAACCATGTCTTACTGTAGCACCGGAAGCACTGTAAGCAGTCCGGCAAGTTACTGTGCAAACACAGCAACAAAAGACAAACAAAATACTGTAGCGCGCACTGTAGCGGTACTGTAGCAAACACTGTAGCGGGTACTGTAGCACTACGGAAATTTTTGCTATAAATACCCCTCCAACCCAACACATTCCACACACCATTAGAACACCATTTCTTCAAGACAACTTCTCTCTCTAGTTTGAAGAAACTCTCCTCCCACTCTCTACAAACAAGTTCTTAGTTTTATATTTTAGTTTTATAGGATCAAACAAAGGAGCTTGTACAAGTTTCATATCCTTGTAAGTTCTCTTTTATTCAATATCATTCAATCAAATGGTCGGCTGAACCGCCTTATATCCATTTGCTTTACTTTTCTGTTATTTACTTTATGTTTATACATGGCTGGTTTAACCGCCTATACTAACTAGTGGCAGTCCGACTGCGACCCACTTCCTAACCCTTATGCTTTCCTCCTCTGCTTTATTTACTTTCCTGGTTTAAGGGGCTAAACCCCTCGTCCCGTCTGGTATAGATCTACAAGTTTATATCTTTCTGATGAAATTGTTTAACTTCGTGATTACCATCTTTCTTTATTTATGATCTTGCTAGTGTAGATCTACAAGTTTAAGATCTGTCTGGTGAGACTAGTTAACTTCGTGATTACCATCTAATGTATTTAAACTTATTATAATTTTGCTAGTATTAATTACATGGCTTTGGATCTGTCTAAAGGGCATGGAACTTGTAATTGCTAGCATCCGGTCCAGGTAAGACCATGGGATTTGGCACTGTAGGATGTTAAGGCTCTTGGGGTTTGCTCCAGGACGGGGAAGTGTCAAGAGGACAGATCTATAGTTAATGGATTTTTACTATCAATCTTATGGTTTTGTTTGAAAATATGGTCGTCATGTATAGTTAATCTTCTCAAAGGATTTAGATCTATTCTTGTAGCTTTATTACTATCTTTATTATGATGGAAATATGGTCGTCATGCATAGTTAATCCTTTTCAAAAGATTAGATCTTTTCTTGTAAATCTCACACTATCCTTTATAATCTGTTTAGAAAAAATGGTTATCCTCCATGGATCCCGAAGGATTCTGTGCCAAAGGGAAGAGGATTATAAGTTGTTTAAATCTTTTACGTGTTTAAATATTTATTTTATTTACTTGTTTTTTACTAATGACTTCATCTATTAAAGCATACTTATTTCTCCTAGTTTTTCTTTAAACAACAAACCTTTAAATGATCTTCAAACTAGAATTGCTCGAATAGAGCAATCAATCCTTATTCAAAGAAAACTAGAAAACAAGTCTTCTGAATTCCAGATTGACAAAGATAAACTCATATCTGAATTCTATGCAAGTCACAACCAATTTAAAAGAAAACAATTTTTTGACAAATATCAGGGAGAAACCCGACAAAATATACAAGAAAACTTTTATGACTTTTTGACAAAAACAAAACAAAATATTCATTTCTTTGACTGGTATGAGTCTCAAACATTTTCAGGTGTCCGCACCAGACTTTAAAAATCCAGTCCAAAATATTCCAAAACCTGTATCCTCTATGTCAAAAACTTTACAAACTCAGGTTTTTACACCAGATCTTGTAGATCCGGTCCAAACTAAGTCAAAACCTTTAGATCCCTCCATAGATCTATCCCAAACAACTTATACACAAGAACCCTTTCATTCATCAAAATAAATCCATATAAATTCATCGGATTCACAAAAACCTCTTCTAAACCATACATCCATACTAGGATCTGAAAATCCATCCAATCCACAAATATTCTTTAACCAAGACACTGGTGAAAGAATTCCTATCTACCATATACACAGATACAATCACGTCGGAGTAAAAGAATCAAACTACTCCGTACAAACTTTGAAGGAACAATGCTTCCTGCAAAGGAGGTATATACAAAGAATGGCCCTCAACAAGTATTTACTTAAAAAACAAGGAGTAAATACGCGACATTACAAACAATGGATCAAAGAAACATTAGAAGAATTATCAGCAATGATTTGCTGAACAAATGCTTCTAAAAAATATTCAAGCTGGCTCAATCAGAATCTGATCTACAAGATGGGAACATCCTGCAAGAAATAATGCTATTCAATATCACATCAATTGGATATATCCTAGATATATTCATATCTGATGATTCTGGAATAGCCCAAGAGGATTCATCAAAGTCATTCCCAAATTCCAGAAGACATCAACAAATATTCTTGACAAGGTCAGACAAAGACAAAGTTCACAACGAAGATTTCTTCAAGGGTCTTCTTGGATCACAATACAAGGAGAATAAGCCCTGGAAAGAAACAACTAGTGGACAAGACAAACAAGCAAGCTGGTCTCCCAAACCAACGGAAGATCAGTCCCAAGAAAAATATCTTGGATCCTTTTACAAACAGTTTGGGTCATTGAACCACTATTCAAGACCCAATAAAAAGTCCGAAGAGACAGTTTTTCTCATCTAGATTGTATTGATGATGAACTTCCTTCACCTGCCATGTTTCTGCAAAAAGAATTAGTTAGTTTAAATAGTTGGGATATTATCCCTGTATAGGTAATTTGGAAAGGAGCCAATTTATTGAGAAATGATACTCCTAAAATGATATGGTTAGTCAAATACTCAGTTAAGAAGAAGGGTATCTGAGAATTGGTTTTGTATATTTGAAAACTTGAAGTTAATATCAAGTTTAGAATTATTGGTTATTTTGAGGAATTTTAAAAATTGGATTGGAATAAGATTTTCAGGAATATAGTTTTGGTCTGACTTTGTATCAACTAGGGCTTTTGTTTCGATTATATCATTACCAATAATTAGTAATCGTATTTGGATCGAATATTCCTGAAATAACTGAGAATTGTTATTCAGGTTTTCAAGGTTGGTTTGAGGATTCCAAACTGGGAATTTGTCAAGGATTTCCTGGAAATCACTTGGTTTACAAGGATTTTGTCTAGAAATTTTTTCTGCAATGTCAAAGAGAAGACCCTTTAAAGGATCTACAGTACCTCGTTTGTCTTTTGTTGCCGTGTTTGCACAGTAACTTGCTGGACTGCTACAGTGCTTCCGGTGCTACAGTAAAAATGGTTTTGCTTGAATGGTTTAGCATTGATCTCCGTTGATTTGTAATGAGAAGATGATTGATGTTCTTCCCACCATCCTTTGGATTGCCCAATAAATCCTATGAATAGGATATGAGCAGCCAACTGATTGCAGTCATGTAATGTTTGATTAAACATGACTATGGTTGTTATCTGTTGAGAAGCCATAGGAGGATTGTATCTGAATTTGTCATCTATGCTCCATCTATAGATGTCTTCCTTATTGTATGAATATTGAAGGATATTGGGTTTTATCGTGAAAATTTCAGAATGAATAATTTGAGGGTGGTATAGTTTCTGAGTGTTTTCTCGGTTGGGAGTATAATTTTGTAAAAAAGAATTTGAATATGATTTGTCTAGGGTAGAAGACCTTTGAAAGTTTTGTGTGGTATCGACCAAGGAAGTTTTTTGGATTTCGAACTTTTGTTTGGATAAAGGAATTGGATAATATTGTTTAACCCAAAATTTTTGGTCTTCTAAGTAGGTATTTGGAAGAGGAGTTTTTGGGATGAATTGGGTAAAGAGATTGAAGAGGTATTTTTCTGGATAGATTGTAAAAATCTTCTCGCATGGGTATAAGCTGCTTCTTGGTCAATTCTGATTTCAATTTCATGAATAACCAATTTTGCCGAAGCAGATTCTGCCTGAATCTCTTGTTTGGTGTCTGGTTTGTTCAGAGGAGATCTTGTTCAGAGCTTTTCGCCTGATGCATCTAGCTTTCTGTCGGATGCGTCTGATAGCTTGCCATTTATTTCTTGTTTTGAACAGAGGGATGATCAATTCCGGAGGGATGATCAATTCCGGAGGGATGATCAATCCTATCCTTCCAAGAATATGAAGGCTGGATGTATTGATTTTTCTTGAATATCTGATTTTTCTGACTCCATTTGATGGGTCTGATTCGAGATCTAGCCAGCTTTGATAGATCTGATTTTTCAGATATTCCTTGTGTTTGAGACTGTCTCTTTAATTTGTTGAAAATCCATGTCTCCTCAGTTTGTCCCTTGTATTTGCTGGATAACCATGTTTCTTCTGTATAAGATTCCACCTTGAGGCTTGGGTACTCGATATTAAATACTTTTAGCTTATCAAGCTGCAACTGTTTGTAAGTTATGAAAGAATATATAAATAATTTAGGAATTTCTTCCTGATTATTTTCTTTTGAATTTTCCCGAGAAATAAGTTTGTTATCATGGGACAAGTTTGAGATAGATAAATGTAAAGAATTCTGAATTACACCTTTAGTTGATTGGGTTTCAACTAACTGGTTTTCTTGTTTAAAAGAAAATAATATTTGTTTGTGAATCTTTAACAGTCAAAGCTTTAGTAAAAGGTTGAGAAGGAATAATTGATTGAATTTTATCCTCAGTAATTTCTACTTGAAGATTTTTGAAAATTATAGGTTTAATACTAGGTTGAGTCTTAGATAAGACATTTATTGTGGAATATCCTATATCTAAAGAGTTTTCTATGTCTTTTCTTTCATCAAGACTAGTAGTATTAAAATTGTCTTTTGGTTGACCAAAAATCTGAATATTTGAAGTTTCAATAGATTCTTGGTTCGGTAAATCTATTGGGTTTGATAGATCCACGGGAGAATCCGGTAGATCTAGAATTTGGTTTAAGTATGGTTGTTTTGTTCTAAGAATATCTTCAATGATGTTGAATAGAAGGTTTTGATTTTCAATCATATGTCCTTCTTTTTCATCTTCATCACTGATAGTTGGAGAAGAAGAGGTTGAAGTATAATCTTCCTTTCGTTCAGATTTGATAATATCTGAATTGATCAGAGGATTTGGTAGTTGGGCTATTTGTTTTGGTTCATGAGTTTTGAGAACGAATAGAACTGGTTGTTTTATAGAAAGAAAAAGGGATTTGGGGTTCATCTTAAACCAGGAAAGTAAATAAAGCAGAGGAGGAAAGCATAAGAGTTAGGAAGTGGGTCGCAGTCGGACTGCCACTAGTTAGTATAGGCGGATGAACCAGCCATGTATAAACATAAAGTAAATAAACTTAAAAGTAAGCAAATGGATATAAGGCGGTTCAGCCGACCATTTGATTGAATGATAGAATATAAGGAAATAAGAAAACTTACAAGGATATGAAGCTTGCTCAAGGCTAGCTCCTTTGTTTGATACTAAAAACTAAAATATAAAAACTAAGAACTTGTTTGTAGAGAGAGGGAGGAGAGTTTCTTCAAGTTAGAGAGAGAAGTTGTCTTGAAGAAATGGTGTTCTAATGGTGTGGAATGTGTTGGGTTGGAGGGGTATTTATAACAAAAATTTCCGTAGTGCTACAGTACCCATTACAGTGTTTGCTACAGTCCGGTACAGTGCGTGCTACAGTACATTGTTTGTCTTTTGTTGCTGTGTTTGCACAGTAACTTGCCGGATTGGTACAGTGCTTCGGTGTTACAGTGATTTGTTTTCCTCTTTCTTGCTGATTATTTTATGATTTTATGAAATTTGTGAAAAAATCCCATAACAATCATCTTCATTTTCTGGGCCCTCATATTCATCAATTTTTGTTCCAAAAACTGGAGGCCTTTTCTTTGTTTGAAGCTTCTTTTGGTTGATCCAGTTGTAGAAGCATATCTTTGAGTTGTTTGACATATTCCTGTTTGTCGGTGATTGATGCCAGTTTGGCTGCTGAGATGGACTTCTGCTGCAAAAAACTGGCTTGTTTGACTGTCTCCAGGTCTGATCAAGCGAGGGTTCTTTTGGAACCATGCCTGAATGTTTGCTGGCTGAATGAAATTCTTATTGAATGTCGGCCACCATTTTGAATATCCTTGTCGAACTAACAATGGCGGGAGCTGTGTTTGCTGTATGTATTCATATTTCCACTGGTAGACCCATGCTACCGAGAATATGGAAAAGAAGTGCAGACTGATTGGCACATAATTGTTTGGGGGTTCAAATCTTTCTTTGAATAGTTTGTAACTTTGTTGAATATCGGACGGAAGAATTTCAAGATTTGGTCCAATTGCTTTCCACCATGCAACAAACCATGCTGGAAAATCATATTTGTTGTTTTCAAAAAATAGAAAAGATAAGAATGTTGGTTTAATTCGTTTTGAAAAGTGAAGGTATAGAACCAAGCTGCCCTATAATCCCAATAAGTATAACCTGGGGGATTAAAGGAAGTGGAAAAAGGCTTAGGTTTGCTTAGGTTTGTTCCCCATTCTGATGGCTTGATAACCTTTAGAATTTGGGCACTAGAATGAGTATTGATGTATTTTCCCGTAAGGTTTCCATTTTTGTCTTTCATCTCTGTTCTGTGAGGTTTTAGGATCAAAGACTTTGAATCTGTGAGAATGAGTTTGTAATATTCAAGTGTCTTTGTAAGAGTTTGAGGTATGAAATTGTAGGTATTTGGAAGAATAGTTTGGGCTAGCATGTTCGGATCATCATGCCAATAGTCAACTTCGGTTTGAACTACAGGAATGTGAGTATTTGATTTGATGTATGGGCAGAAAGTTTTGTTTGGTTTTGGTTCAAAGTTAACCAAGGTCTTGGATTCTTGGATAACAATAGGTTTGGGCTGTTTGGGCTGGGTGTTTTGACTTAAAGCCAAATTAAAATGGCTTGGTGTATCCCAAACAGGGTATCCCACTGGATCAGGTTGATATCCATGAGATTCAACCCATTGTTTGAGGCGGTCAAAGTATGCTTGTTTTTCATCTTCTTCCTCAGCTATGTCTGCCCATGTTTTTGGAGAGGCTATGGATATGGGTTGAGGAGAAGAGAAAATTTGGAACCTGTTTGGAGACAAGTTTGAAGAAGCTTTCTTTTCTGTTTTGAGATGAACTGGAAGAACTCAAAGAGTCTTGTTTGGTGGTTTGAGAAGAGGGTTCTGGTTTTGTCTGAGGATTTATCCTTCTTTTTCCTGGGGCATCTTATCTTCCCTGCAAAAATTCACGAGTTAGATAATCAGGAACAGAATTTGAAGACCCTTTAATATATTCAATGTCAAAATCAAAAATTGATAGAATGGCTTGCCATCTTGCAAAGATTTGTTTAGAAGCAAGGTTTTTGACATCTTTTTGTAAAACGTCTTTATCTGACTTACAGTCAACCCGAAGTAAAAACTTCTGGTTTAGTAGTTCAGCTTGGAATTTTGTAATGCATAATACTATTGTTAGAATTTCTTTTTTGATAGTAGAATAATTTTGTTGAGAATCATTCCAGTGTTTGGAAGCAAAAGCAATTATTTGTTCCTTATTATTTTTGTTTGTTTAAGAATGCCACCATATCCTAGATCAGAAGCATCCGTTTCCACGATTTTTGGAATTGTTGGATCTGGAAGAGCTAAACAAGGAATGGCTTTGACTTGGGTTTTAATTTTTCTAACTGTTTCTGTATGGATATCCGTCCATAAGGGCGGAGTGGTTTTTAGTCTATCATATAGAGGTTTGGCTATATTGCTAAGATTTGGAATGAAGTCTGAGACATAGTTTAGACATCCCAAGAATCTCTGGAGTTGTTGTTTGTCAAGAATTTGATCAAGGGAATTTATCAGCAAACTGAATTGATCTATTTATGGGGGTAATGGTTCCTTGGTGGATATGGTGTCCAAGAAACCTAATTTTGGTTTGAAAAAGGCTGATTTTCTTTTGAGAGACAACCAGGCCATTTTTCTGGGTAATAAGAAGGAAGGTATTTAGATGTTTGAAATGTTGTTCAATGTCTTCTGAAAAAACCAAGACATCATCAATATAGACGATGATGAATAAGGAATAAGGACTGAATATCTCATTCATAATCCTTTGGAATTCAGAAGGAGCATTTTTAAGTCCAAATGGCATCACGTTCCATTCGTAATGCCCAAATGGTACTGTGAATGTTGTTTTGTATCTGTCTGATGCATGAATCTGAATTTGCCAAAATTCTGACTTCATATCGAATTTTGAGAATATTTTGGCAGAATAAAGCCTTTGAAGTAAATCCTTCTTGTTTGGTATTGGATATCTGATCCATCTAAGGGCTTTATTCAAGGCTTTGTAATTAATTACAAGCCTTGGAACTCCTCGTTCAATTTCTGATTGTTTGTTGACATAGAATGCTGGACAGCTCCATGGAGATTAACTTGGACTAATAATGCCCTTGGATAGGAGATCATTAATCTCCTTTTGACAATGTTGGAGCAGATCCTGATTCATCTGTATAGGTCTGGCTTTTGTTGGAATATTCTTTTCTTCAAAGTCAGGTTCATAAGGGAGGTGGACAGTATGCTGTTTTCTTGTCCAAAATGCATTTGGAACTTCTGCACAAACTATCCCTTGTATTCTTGTTTGGAAATTCTGGATTCTTCGCTGGATATCTGGGTTTTTGAGTTGCTCATCTATCCTTTTGTATGCAATTTCTTCTTTTAAGAAATTGATCTGGCTATGTTTGAGGGATAGATAATTTAGTGTTTTTTTGAACTATTTTTCTGGAGAATGGTAGAAGAGCATCTTGACCATATTTTTGGGGTATAATCCCATCATTAGTGGTCAAGTAAGGAATAAGTTTGGTCACAAAAGTTGTTCCAAGAATAACATTGTTGGTAAGGTCTTTTGCCAGGAGGAATGTCTCTTTGATGGATACAGAAGAGAATTGAACTTGGACATTTGAAAGTTTGAATTGAATGTTTAATTGGGAACCATTGGCTCCTCTAAGGCTTTCTTTTGTTTTCTCAAAAAACCTTGTTGGAATCAGACCCTCTTGAATACAGCTAAGATCAGCTCCTGTGTCAAATAAAGCTTCTGTTTCTGCAATATAATTGTCACTAATAACTAGTTTTATAAGAACAAAATGTTTTTTATAAGATATTATGTTTGACTGAGAAGGATCTTTAATGATTTCTTCTTCAGTGGCTGTTTTTCTCATTGTTTCAACTTCCCTTTTGAGAGAACTAATTTCTGTTTGCAGATCTTTAACAGTGATAGGTTTGACACTAGGCTAAATTTTAGTTAAGACATTTATTGTGGAATATCCTATATCTAAGGAGTTTCCTATGTCTTTTCTTTCATCAAGACTAGTAGTATTAGAATTGTCTTTTGATAGACCAAAAATCTGAATATTTGAAGTTTCAATAGACTCTTGGTTTGGTAAATCTATTGGGTTTGATAGATCTATGGAAGAATCTAGTAGATCTATATGTTTGTTTTTCAGAATTTTTTGTGGATTGGATGGATTTTCAGATTCTAGTATGGATGTATGGTTTAGAAGAGGTTTTTGTGTATAAGTTGTTTGAAATAGATCTATGGAGGGATCTAAAGGTTATGTCTTAGTTTGGACCGGATCTACAAGATCTGGTGTAAAAACCTGAGTTTGTAAAGTTTTTGACATAGAGGATACAGGTTTTGGAATATTTTGGACTGGATTTTTAAAGTCTGGTGCGGACACCTGAAATGTTTGAGACTCATACCAGTCAAAGAAATGAATATTTTGTTTTGTTTTTGTCAAAAAGTCATAAAAGTTTTCTTGTATATTTTGTCGGGTTTCTCCCTGATATTTGTCAAAAAAATTGTTTTCTTTTAAATTGGTTGTGACTTGCATAGAATTCAGATATGAGTTTATCTTTGTCAATCTGGAATTCAGAAGACTTGTTTTCTAGTTTTCTTTGAATAAGGATTGATTGCTCTATTCGAACAATTCTAGTTTGAAGATCATTTAAAGGTTTGTTGTTTAAAGAAAAACTAGGAGAAATAAAGTATGCTTTAATAGATGAAGTCATTAGTAAAAAACAAGTAAATAAATAAATATTTAAACACGTAAAAGATTTAAACAACTTATAATCCTCTTCCCTTTGGCACAGAATCCTTCGGGATCCATGGAGGATAACCATTTTTCTAAACAGATTATAAAGGATAGTGTGAAATTTACAAGAAAAGATCTAATCTTTTGAAAAGGATTAACTATGCATGACGACCATATTTCCATCATAATAAAGATAGTAATAAAGCTACAAGAATAGATCTAAATCCTTTGAGAAAGATTAACTATACATGACGACCATATTTTCAAACAAAACCATAAGATTGATAGTAAAAATCCATTAACTCTAGATCTGTCATTTTGACACTTCCCCGTCCTGGAGCAAACCCCAAGAGCCTTAACATCCCTACAGTGCCAAATCACATGGTCTTACCTGGACCGGATGCTAGCAATTACAAGTTCCATGCCCTTTAGACAGATCCAAAGCCATGTAATTAATACTAGCAAAATTATAATAAGTTTAAATACATTAGATGGTAATCACGAAGTTAACTAGTCTCACCAGACAGATCTTAAACTTGTAGATCTACACTAGCAAGATCATAAATAAAGAAAGATGGTAATCACGAAGTTAAACAATTTCATCAGAAAGATATAAACTTGTAGATCTACACTAACAACATCATAATAAGTAAGGAAAGATAGCCATCTCCCCACTTCCCCCTCTGACTCTGATACTATTATTATTATTATTATTATTATTAGTACTAATTATATTAATAGTACTAATAATAATAGTAGTAGTAATAATGATAATAGTAATAATAAACATAGCAATAATAATAATAGCAGTAGTAGTAATTATTATTATTATTATTATTATTATTATTATTTGTTATTCTTATTATTATTCAGAACTACCGCCTTTGATCTCGAAGCATTTGTTGTCGAGACTTTCTAAATTAACGCTGAATGGGATTCAGGTTCCAAGAACCAAAATTGTTCAACTATTGCCTTTACTAAAGTTCCATCTCCAAAACGAATTAGGAATGACAAAACCGTTGCTAGAGACTTGTGCATAGATAGATACACAGATCATCATCCTTGAAAACATCAAAGCTCGTCAATCAAAAAAAAAAAAAATCAAGAAGGCAAACCCTCTCTCAGAGATATCTTTCTTGCTTTCTTCTAAGATTTTCTCCATCTTTTCTCAGAAACATTCAATATTTCACCACCGGGTTGGTTGCCGCCGGTCAATTCTCTTCATGAATATGAAGTAATAAAGAAGGCTGCTGCAGATCCCCCCGATTACAATCCATGTCTTTCGTTTCATCTATACTCAATCAAGATTATCATCTCCATTTTCTACAAGTCGGCTAATGAAAGAAGCATTCAAGGCCTTTACCGTGAGGAACAGCTTGATATTCCACTGCACTATTTAGCCTCAAAATCAGTCTTCACAGAAAGAGTGATATACGCGCTTACTAGTGATGAAACCTTAATTCCATTCGAAATAGATATCGAACGAACAGCTACTTTTGCTAATGAGTTTGCATGTTGGATGTGGGAAGAATTAATCAGTATCAATCCGGCAAGCTACAATATTCTGCCTTTTACATCAGCTATCAGAAAAGAAGTTGAAGTCTCAGATGGCGAGCTCAAGGAATGGAATTCTTGGTATGAAGACAAGACGAAGAATGATCCCAATTTCGAGGAGGACTATAAAGAAGCAATTAGCAGGCCGCGAACGATTGAAGAATTAACGTACGAAACAAGCGCAAGGTTTAGAGCAACAAGTCCATCATGTTTCAGAAAACTGGAGGTGGTCAGGCTAGAGGAAGATGGTTCAAACAAGTCCTGTCCAATTTGCTTCGAAGACCTGGTTCTGGGATCAGAAGTCACTCGTTTGCATTGCTATCATGTCTTCCATGGAGACTGCATTCGGAAGTGTCTACAAGAGAGTCATATGTGCCCCTTGTGTCGCTCTAAAAATCCTTGTGTCTAGTCAAGATTTATTAAATTATTAGCATATATGATTGCAAAGTCTGTTTGTAAAATTGTCACACTTCAAATTAATTTCTGAAATTGTTGGACACGTATATAATATAAGCCTGGTATTTTTTTCTTTTTCATTGTTTTATGGAAATTAATTTCTTGCATGTCATCTTGATGTATATGCTACTACAATGTAGAGCCAGAGTTTTCCGTACTTTATAATTTGTTTTTTCAAATGAGTCTTACAAGAGAACAAGGAAAATAGGAGAGATTGGAGAAATTTTATCTTGAATCAACTACATGGTAAGTCTAATAATTGTCCTTTGAACAATGAAAATGCTCCAAATTAGATTGTGGAGCTTACTAATTCTAAATTAAATACAATCCAAATAAGATTGTAGGGTCCTTATTTGTCTAATTGACAATAATATTTCATTAATCAAAAACGAACTATGAGATAAAATTTTTCAAGGGTTTAATATAGGATTGCAATATAGGATTAATATAGGATTGCATTTGAAAATTTGTCACATTAAGAATTAATTTTTTGAAATTGATGTACATACTAGATAATGACGTAGATTTTGTGCTAAAAATTAATTGCAGCAGCATTACTTCTTCAAACTCATTGAGACTTTGCTGTGCATAGGAGAAACAGAAGAGGACAGTAGCCAAAACCACATAGGAGTAGGACTAGCTATTTAAATATCAAAAAAAATATTTTTTTAAAAAAAACCCCAAACTCAATGGGTATGCCGAATTATTCAGTTAAAAAAAAAACTGAGCAAATACGAATTGCCTAACATAAAGCCATGCATATTAAACAAGAAGAAAAAGAAAGAAACAATTAGGGAAATAGCAACCATCAATCGGATTCAAGATTACAAACTCATAATCCATCTTTGAGTAGGATCAAATTTTGTCTTCTATTTATTGATCCAGAGCCACCTCACAAACAGTACAATTCTCAATATTCACAGCTCCTCAAGAATATTCACTGATCTTCAATCAACCTGTTCTTTCAAGTCCTCCAAGATGTCTCCATCAAATCCGTTGCCTCCATCCAATTCCCACCATCAGTACCATGTATCAGTAGTAGCATCCCAACTCGAATTGTTTTATGATGCAAACCCGGATTTTGATTTGGCTACCGAATCATTCGCTGGAAGTCTTGGAGACAAGTTGATGAACATGACATTAGGCACTCTTAACATGAAATTAAGAGGTTTTTTTTTAGTTATTTTTTTAGACAAATTGGAACATGTATCCAATCAGAATTATCTATATTTTTTGCTTTAGTATTGAATGTGATCCTTATAACTTCAACTTTAGTTGATGCTAGATCAGTTAATATTCTCAAATTAAACTTTTCTTGTGGAATTAAGTGAAAACACTGAGTCCAATAATAAATGCTCTAATCAAGAGCCTAATAATCTCTCCTCAAATCAAGTGATTAAAGATGCTAGATTGATTGAAGATTGTGACCATGATAATTCCCCAAATCAAGTCATTGACAATTCTAGGTTGATTGAATATCATGATCATGATTATGGAGATCAATCAAAGCTTTATAATTTAGCTCAACCTAATTAATTATTTTGATCCAAATCTCCTCAAAGTAAAAGCAAAAAAAAAAAAAACAATGAAGAGATTCAGCAGGAGAGAAACCAAGGCTAAAATAGCCAAAACTTAATAGGAATAGGGATAACCATATACATTCTTTCTTTATATCATCAAATTCACAAAGTCCTAAAGGGGAAAAAATACAAACAAAAAAGGAAAAAAGAAATTACCAAATTCATGAACATCTATAGCAACTTCTTTGTTTCCAAGAAAGGTATATAACAGAAAACTCAAATTTAAAAAGAAAAATCCCGATTTCCAGAATCTAACGTAACACCATAGAACAAAAAGAAAGAAACAAATTAGGAAGCTACCCATCACCCAATTTGGAGTGGCATCAAAAATTTTCTTTATTCAAGTATTAACAACAGATCCACAGTATCTTTATGGTAGTGCTCAATGCAAACCCAATGTGTGTGCAATCAAAAAATACACAATATTTATGGTCATATATTTCAAATAAAATTTTTATTATTGAAGCAAACTTTAATCTTTTAAATCTTTTTCATAAAATAATTTTATATTGACAGTTATAATACTTAGGGGTAATTACGTTAAAAACACATACTTAAATAGTTAAAAGTAAAAAATAGTCATAAATGGTTATATTAAAGTAAAAGTAGTTTTTATAAGGACCAAAATGTAAGATCATAAAATAACAATACATATTAACCCCAAGTTAACCCCCAAACCCTTTACTCAGAATTTATTATAATATAGATAAGTATTAACAGGTCGCAAGTTCGACTCTTGCATCTGATGCCTTGAAAAATTCTCGATCAGGCCTTCACATCTGAGTAAGAGTCAGACTCTGTAGGCGCTCTCCGAGCCAAATCCGAATTAGTCTTGCTAAATCTGGGATATCGGATGCTTTAAAAAAAAAAACACACACACACACACACACACAAACCCCCCCCAACACACACACACACGAACACTAGTATTTGTGTCTTAGTTTATCAACTCATCATCAATCCACCTTCTTTTCTTCCAGGCCCTTCTTGGATGGAATCCAGTGGAAATTCGAAGTGTCCTTTGAGTTTATCAACTCAGTGTCCGATGTGTTCCGTGTACGATGAGTACCATGTATTAGTGGTAGCATCACAACTGCAAGCACCATCAAAGGCTGCAGGGCAGCAACCTTTGTTTGTGATCGATACTGGTGTACTTGATGCTTCTTACAGCGATAACAATCGAAACCAAGCACGTTTACAGTGCCCGCGGGTGGCCGATGGTAAATCGTTCGCCATGCCAAGCTATAAACTAACCTCACTAGAATTGGCTAAAGAAACCGTATCAAAGTTGCTGGACAAGATGCATATTTCCTTTGAACTGAAGGAAGTTTTCTGGCAAGAAAAGCATTTAGGAGATGAAATTGAGCCACCACAGAAAGTAGACGATTTGTGCACCAAGATTGCCAGCTTTGCTTTTTCTGTGGCGCAATAACCGTATAATGCTGGCTGAGGACGGTCATATCGGCTCATCTTAGACGAACCGACATGTCAGTCCAGGATGGTATTATTACTCACCGTGTAACCACCCCGGCGCTACCCCTACCGAGGCGACTAGACCCTCAGGTGTCACCTCGGGCCGCATTTCGGTGATCTACACCGAGGTCCTAGTCGGAGGCCTCATAGCCGAGTTGTGGGAGATGTGACCTCTGACTCATGTGACGTTTGACGGACATCTCACTGACAACTGACTGCGAAGACTGCTCTGACCCATCGGTCCCAATACCGTGTAGTCAGATCAGTGTGATATGTTGTCCCCATCAGTTGTCAGGGGTTGGGACCCACGGTCCTAACCTCCTGATTGTCCCTATAAATAGAGGAAGAGCCCACCGTAAAAGGGGATGACAAAATCTTGGTAAAGTATCCTAAACTCCCAGTAAGTCATAATATTGATATCCCATACCGAGCTAACTTGAGCTTCGGAGCTATACAGGGGGAGCCAGCCCCACTATTCTTAACACGTGATCTAGGTGAAGTCATTTCTCCAGTCAGGAGCACCTGTCAGAAACCCGGCTTTGTTGGTCTGATTAGAAATTACCTCTTCACTAGCCATAATCTTCTGCTTTTCAACTTAACATTCACAAAGATGGCTAAAGTCCCAAAATCAGAGTAATCTGCCACATCCATTTCGTTTGGATTGCACTATTTTTCAAATACAATAAAATTTTTTAAAAAGTACTCTAAAAGATAATCTAAAAATTAGTTTAAATTTTTTTAAAATTTTAAAAAATATCTCAAAATATATTCTAGAAACTCTCATACTCTTAAATATCCCAAAATATTTTCTGAAAATATCTTAAAATATAATCTAAAAACTCTGCCACAACAAAGTTTTTTAAAAACACCCCCAAAAACAGCTAATCCAAACGGAGCGCTTTTTTGGACCAAATAAGAGCTGCTCCAAACAAGTTGTTTGATCGTGCTTTTTTCCCCGTGACAGAAGAAATTTACTAGCTATGACATTTACTTGGTTCGTAATTTTTTTGTATGTGTATTCAACTAGTAACTCTTTTAACGAAAATTCTTGCTTTAATTTGAATGTGATATGATTTAGTTGATAGAAAACTAGCTCTTTTTTTTTTTGTCAAATTGAACTGAATATGAGAACCATATAGATATTTCGGCTGCAAACGATTCAAGCTTTATAATTTAAATCGTCATGTTACCAATAGGTTTTATTCAGTTTTCTTCAAAAATAAATTTTCAGATATAGCAAAAATCAAGAGATTGAATAGTAAGTATTAGTTTATCAGATTCGTATAGGAAGTCTTTGAATGCTTATATATAACTAAATAAAAGCTATATTTGGTCACATTGGAACATTAGGGACTGATTTGATCGAAATTGATTATTGTTGAGATTACATTTGTTTTGGCCGAAGCATGGAGGACAAACTTAATCCAATCATTGAACTTTGAGGACTAAAAGTGAATTTTCCCTACAAGAAAAGGACCAAACTGAAAGAAAATAAAAAAAAATAAATCAAAGATGTAAATTTAATTTGAATTCACTAAATCATAAAGGAAGCATTTCTATGTATGTGCTAGTCAACAGTAGTCACAAACAGATTTGGGGCTTTGCTTATATGGTTGTTCGTAGTCTACAAGAAGATTGAGCCACATTCAAGAGGATTTTTCGATTATAAAAAAGAAGGGGAAAAAAAAACAAACAAGAACTGCTAAATAAAGAATACTTCAGAGCCACTGTCCCCACAATGAATGTATTTAGCTAAATAATTTGTAGGATTTCTCTATTTCACTTTCAGCATATCTTATTTAACCCCAAAAAAAAAATCAGTACCAATGTCGTGTTGACACAAGTAATTTGGGATCAAATGAAGAGTTGAAGTAACATCGATGTAAATATCATAGTTAATGATGAAAATCCAATCTTATTTTTTACAACGGATCGAAGTAAAATTTTCTTTATATGTAATTTAATGAGCGACCTTATTCAACATTTTTTGATTTAGTATATTGCATTTACACCAAAGTTTTGGTAAAAATTATCAAAAAAAAATGAAAAGTTGAATAATGAATTAAAACCTAAAATTAATAAAATAGCAAAAATGAAGACGAATTGAGCTTTAGAGCCTAGTGAATATTTCATTAAACTCAATTTGAGCTTAAATTTTGGAATTTAAATCATTTCAAACTCAAATAGAAACCCAACTTTAAAACTTCAAATCATATACAATATTACTTTTTTGGGTTTAGATTCAATACATTTCATTTACCACCTTCCATAAGTACTCACTTCTTGAATTATTGAAAAGAAACAAGAACAAATTAAATAATAAGAAAACTAAGGGATCAAAATAAATCAAACAAATACTGGATTGGACTGCTAATATTTTGTCTAAGAACTGGACTGAACGGTAATTCTCGCAAAAGTGAAAAGGAGGCGACTTTATAGTTCTTTTCTTGAGAAGTAGCCACTTTATACTTTTGTTACTATTTCTCCAAAAGAAAAAGTGGCAACAACAATTATTCTACCAAGCGGTTAAAGCCAGAAGTTATGGATGAAGATGAATTTTCTTTCAATGACTTTTCTTACCTTCATCTTCACTGCCCATCACCACAGCCACCTTTCCTCTATGTACAGTTATTCCCAATTTTTTGTGTTGTACACCTTTGTTACTACAGGTGTTGGCAAAAACAGAAAGGGAAAAAAAAATTTAGCCTGACAAATGGGCTCTGAAATTCTCAAGCTCAGACTCCTCCTCCTTGCCTGGTTTCATCTCAAATCTCGACCAAGTAAGCTCCGAGCTCCAGAATTAACTGCATTCAATAGGGCCCTTTTCTTTCTTGATCTTAAGTTTTGTTACTCTAGCATTTATTAGTTCCCATTGCTTTTGACTGTAAGTTCCTTGAATTATAGACCTCTGAATTGCAATCATTGGTAGTTTTTCAATAACTTGTGTGCTTGTATACGTTTGATTGGGTTAATTTGATAGCGTGAGAGTGTCTCTGTGTGTGTGTGTCTTTTTTCTTTTTCTTTTTTTCTTTGTGCATTGCAGAATTCTAATGGTCTTGATTTTGGATTCTTGAAATGCATTTCTTTTTTTGGTATATCATGAGATGAGGAAAATGATAGTCTTCGAAAAAAATGGAAGGACAATTTCAAATATGCTGATATGAAATTTACAGTGGCAATTGAACTTGGTCAACTAATTAATTTTGTTTAAATTTTCTGTGGTTTTGGACAGTAGTCCTATGGCAAGCTATTCAGTTAGTAATGATGTTGGTTTAAAATTACGGATCATGTTAGGTTACTACAAAACTAACAAGTTAAAGAATTATAATTTTCTTAGGAAACAAT
Organism: Coffea humblotiana; assembly: GCA_023065735.1. Taxonomy (NCBI): domain Eukaryota; kingdom Viridiplantae; phylum Streptophyta; class Magnoliopsida; order Gentianales; family Rubiaceae; genus Coffea; species Coffea humblotiana. Next base: position 24,249,862 of record CM041208.1, on the reverse strand, counting down.
GTTGAATACTTCATATTGTAGTGCCAAGTATTGATACGCAAATGTGGAGTCTCAAAAAGCTAGTAGTATACAGGTATAAACAACAGCGTATTTGGCAACACGAGGAAAGGTGGTTTGATTTTAATAATTTATGTAGTATGGCATAATGTGGTAGGTCCATTTTGTATTTGTCTTGATGTCTTACTGATTTTTGTGATTTATCTCTCTGCTGAAATAAATTCTTTTTCTGATTTTTCAGCTTCAGTATATTTTGTTAAGTGCTTCTCCTACAAGGACTTAAAGAAGGCAACTGACGGTTTCAGGAGGATCCAAGATAGCTCTATCAATGGAGCTACTTATAGAGCTAAGTTCCACAATGGACATATTGCCGTGGTTAAAGAAATTAGAATGTTTGATAATCTTGATGATGATGCATTCTGTAGAAAAGTGCAACTCCTCAGCCGCTTGCATCATCGTCACATTGCTTCACTAAGTGGATATTCCGCTGGAAATAAGAGGTTTTATTGGCTTGCTTTGTTCTGATTTATTCGTCTTATCCTGTTTTTTGAGTTGATGGGATGCAATAGTTTTTCATTCATAGAGGAATGTGCATATTTCTGACATAGGATGAGTTTCATGTCTCTGGTTACTGCAGTATAAACAGTACAGATGCTGCAATCAAGACCTCTGCCTTAATTTTGTTTTTACTGTCATTCTTATCATTGTTCTTAGTCAATATTGCCTTTTTCAACATTTACCTTGGTTGTGATGCTTCCTAACAACATGAAATTGGGCCAAATAACTCGGTAATCAGGGGGCCAATCAGCAAATTTCGATTTTTGAACCATGTAAGGTCTTCTAATGGAGAAACATAACTTGTTCTGCTCAAAGTAGAGTCATATAGTGGCAATTATCATCTAAAAAGTTTAGTGTAAGTCTTCGCTGTATGTGTGAATGCAGAACAATGCAATTATGTTCTGTAACTTGTTTAGAAAGATTATTAGCGTAGTTGACAATAATCTGCTTAATTGTCCCTTATATTTGAGTCTTATGAATGTAAGGGACATAATTTATATATTAAAAAAATCTAGCACTCCTGACTATTAATTATTTTGTTATCACTTATATTGAAAGAAGCTAGTCTAGATACATGTTCCCTTTCAATTTAACCATTTTATTGGATTCTTATTTGTGATTTTGGAGACAATTATGGGTGAATATCCCGAATAGAAGTTAAACTTTCATCTGCACTCTGTCCATGTTGTGGCATGATTCTTCTTGTTTTTCTCTCCCATTGTGGGATAGCTATAGGTAGTTGGGGATTCAAATGGTCGGGGCTTCACGAATTTTGGCACTTTCCAAAACATAGTGTTGCTGTTCTGCCTTCACAAGCTATCCTGGATAAACTTTTGCAATGTGTTGCTGGCTACGATCTTTCCCTTGTTGAGTAATATCTCTATCTCCGCCACTTCCCTACTCTGTCTCTAGAACCCTATTGACTTGTTTGAGTTAATATCTCTATCTCCGCCACTTCCCTACTCTGTCTGCTTAGAACCCTATTTGACTTGATCATAATTATGTCTACTTCACTTTATTTAATTGGTACTTGCAAAATCTGGTCACCTTAAAACTGCATATTTTATGGTACAGCAATTTGTAAGGTGTGATAAATCAAGAAATCTCACCTTATCTGCAACCAGTCAAAGTTGATAATTATTTCAACAGATGTCCACTCTATCATTCATAGAAATGGACTTTTTTTATGCTAAACATCACGAATGAGGTCGCATAAACACCCTACTTTCTTCAGGCCAGATAGTTAATCACTATCTATTAGCTGTAAAAAAAAAGAGTAAAATTTGCAGATATCCCACAAGAATCCTTGCTACAATTGTTGATATGTTTATTAAAAAACATATGTGGAATAAGACTTATCCGTAATGGCATGTCTAAGATATATTCTCATATCTATAGCAATCAAAAAAGAAAGCAGTTTCAATCTAAAGAATATTGACTTGCTTGGTGTTTTGTCTATATATCTCCTAGAAGCAGATCTTTCATCTTTGCACGAGAATTATGCAACTATTCTGCTATCACAAACACTACTAACTTTGTACTATAAAGATTTACTACCAGACTTGCAACTGTCTTGACAACTGAAAATAGTTGTTACTCGTGCATTTTAGGTTTTTGGTGTATGAACATTTGGAGAAAGGAAGCCTGAAGGATTATCTTTTCAGGTAATTTCCTGCAGAGTAGCAGAACCTACTTGTGTCTCAGGAGATTTGTTATGTAGTTCCTAATTTAGCACTTTTCCTTCATGTAGATCCTCTCAAGACTCCATTGAATTGGAGAACCACGGCTTCAAATAGCCATTGGTATTGCTTCTGCACTGGTGAGTTCTGTGAAGTTGCTTTTTTCTGTGTGGGCTTATCAGGATGAATATAACCATATCCTCTTTCACCTGTTTCTATTTTATACTGCTCTGAAAAAACAACAGAATTATACTCTGACATACATAGGTAATGCATTAGAGAATCCAAAATGTTTTGAGCTGTGCTTATTATAACTGAGGACTTATTAGCATTTAATATTATTAAATCGATGCACTTCTTACTCGTGTTCTGAACAAAATCAGTTCACTATCATCATGTAGTCTGCTTATCAGCCTAGCATATGGTTCACAATTTGAATAGGAATTGTACCTGCTATATGATCATTTTCTTTACCAGTTACCTGTATGCATGTAATGCATGCTAAAGCTAGAAATACCATGGGCTCTCCAACTGTATCCTAAGACTAACCGATGATTAATTAAAATTATAGCACAAAATACAGATCACTAACATAAGCACAGGAAAAATGAACAGGGAAATCAACTGTATAGAGTCAGCTTGAGTTTTTCTTCTTTTTTTTTTTTTCGAAGTACCTCCCCATGAAGCAGCACCTGTTCTACAATAAATTCTCCATAGTTTTTACAATTAATCAATCTTTAGTAGAAATGATTTCACTTGCACGGTTGTGATCAACTTATAACAGCATCTTTTGCTCTTGATTTTTTTTTTTATAGGAATATCTGCATTTCTTCTGTGATCCACCAATATACCATGTTTCCATCAATTCAAGTACAGTCATGTTGGATGACAATTTCAGTCCAAAGGTACAGGTTACATTTTCTCAACATGGGAATCTAAGCACACCCGTGGATGATTTTTTTTCTTTTTCACATTTCCATATCACCTGACTGACCTGATCAAAGAGATTGGGGAAATTAAACCAGTCATCTTGCTGCTGGAAATTAAACCAGTCATCTTGCTGCTGTCTTTGCCAGAAATCATTAATTTTGCAACATGTCGGTTCCAACTTGCATTCTTTAATGTCAAAAGCTCATACATACCAGTAAATTTTGTTTCTACAGCTTTGTGATGTTGGCCTTCCGTCTTCTGCGGGAAGTCACAAAACACAACCTAACTCTTCAGAAGAGGTATGACCTTGTCTTTCGCATCACATAATCTTATATCAGTGGTCTCAGTGAGTGCTCTTCTGCTTATCTTGCAGAATGTTGCAATAAGAGTTGCAATGACTCAATCTTTCAGCTTGGATTGCTGATCCTTGAGCTAATCACTGGTCAGTCCTCAGATAATGGAGGGGTAGACTTAGTCCAATGGGTTCAAGAATCTCGCCTTCCAACATCCATCAGTATGATGATAGATCCAGACCTTGGGAAACAGTTATAATTCCAGGGAGCTTAGAAGCCTTTTAGCCGTAGCAAGATTGTGTATTGAATCTGTAAATAAACCATCCAAGTGCTCTTCCCAGATACTACTACGATATCTTACCACAAAGTAGCCCCAGCCAAAACTTCTGTTTTGATGAGTGAGCTTGTAAAGCAATCAGCGGTCATACTGTTATTGTTTCCCGTAAACTACAATTTATAGCAATTTTTGTTTTGACTTCTCCTTCTTTCCTCTGTTTTTCTTCCATTTCTTTCTTTTTAATTGCAATAAGAAAGAAGTCAATTACTGTTCTTTTGTTCTTTTTTTTCTCCTCCGTCTTATCTGCCCGCCTTCCACACCAAAATAAAACAGGGCTCTCACATCTGCAGTTAATGAAATTGTGCTGGTCTACCATTAATGTTAATGATGTAATGAATTCAGGACATATTCCATGATATTTCAACACCCTTTTCTCAAGGGTAAGATCAACACATTTAGTAAAGGAAATCTTGCACCAAAACAGTTGAGTTTCTTTCGGTAAAATCAGTGTGCAAAAACATTGTACTTTTCTAGACCAAGGGAACTACTACTACTGATCTTTTCTGCCAAAAGCCAAATTGTTTCTCCCCTTACAATTGCTGTAAAAAAAAAAAAAAAAGGGCAAAAAAAAAGAGAGAGAGGAGCAAATTGTGCCAAGTAAATTCTCTCCTTGGAGATCAACAACTGCAGCCACAACTAGATTAATCTGCCAAAGCAAATACGTGAACAGCAACTCTTATAAACTCATGGCATTTGAGGAAGTAGAAAATCATCTCGTCCTAAAAAATCTTCAAGGATCGTCCTAAAAATCTTTCAAGGGATCACTGTTGAGCACATTGCACTCTCTGAGCTCCACCACCATGCATGTCATCATCTTCCTCGTAAGCCTCTTGCTGAGCAGCTTGCTTCCTCCTCATCTCCTCCTCAATGTTGACATCATGCAATGTTGTCTCCTCACACTCATCTAGCCTCCATGTCAGTCAACTGTGATTGTGGCTTTTGGAGGAAGGATTGCTTCCAAGCCTTCACTTGGTCGGGGCTCAAAGAGTCTGGGAACTCTACAGTGAAATGAATATACATTTTACCCCGCATAAAATGGCCTCTGGTACATTGGCATCCCTTCATCATTCGATTGCCTTGAAATTGATCTGCAAGTTTGTGCGCAATGTAACAATTCGCATGTCAAATACATGGAAAACTCTAATCAGAAAATAGGTGCAATTGATTAAATAGCGTGAAAGAATATACTGACCAGGCTTAATAACCTCTCCTGGCTTTGAATTTTATAAGAAGTTGCCTTCCATCCAGGTGCGTCAAGATGAACTGGAAGCCACAGAGTGCCTCGGTGAGAGACAAAGTATGCTCGACAAAAAGATCGTCATGTTTTCTCTTGAGCTTTGGATGCTCTTTCTGCTGGACAACAAACACATATTCCCAGTGGCAGTGTCAGGCTGCACAGAAAGCAATATTAAGTCAGAATAATAAAGTTCTCAAAACTTCAACTGTTTCAGAAAGTTATGTCACAATGCACCACTTCTTACCGCTTCATCTGCCTCTCCAGGGGAAAGTAACCTTCTGGCCATTTTGCATGCCCTTCTCCACATGAACTTCCAAGACTTTCTTCTCCGGGGACAACTTTTTCACCTTTACATTGTGGACAGCGGTCCTTGTCATTGATAGTCTCTCCAGTTCCTTTGCATTCATTGCAAGGAATGCTGCATTTGCTGAATCATTTCCAGGACCAAGCTGTCTAATTGTGACCTTCATACCAGTACCTTGACAACCGGAACACTTTGTCGAAGCTCCAGATTTTGATCCTTTTCTGCACAGTCAACCACATATCAGCAAGAATTGACAAATCAAAATCAAAAGCCAATCAAAACTTCTAATGAAAACTCGATTTAAATGCAGTGGTAAATACTTACCCACTACACTTTGAAACAGATAACATTCCGGGACAGAGAGAGCTTCTTGGTTGTACCACTGTACAGATCTTCCAACGACACCTTCAATGGATGAACTACATCCTCACCCCTCCTCTGTCTTCGTTCCCCTAACTGCTACCTGTTCACAAACAAGTACAGTACCCCCACTATTAAAAAATCTGACCGACCAAAACTAAAGATCATCTCCCACGCATTATTCCAAATGGATTTTAAATCCACCAAACTAACAAAATGGTCTAGGATAAGCAAACATTTTTTCTTTTGGCAATATGAACGTTCACCTCTACCAATGGATCTCCATTAAAGAAAAGTTTGGAAGATGTCAAATGGGATCATGCAATGCCTCCGCCACCACCCATTCCCTCCTTGAGCGCATCTTCACCATACTGATCATAAATCTCCCTTTTTTCTGGGTCACTCAAGACCTCATAAGCAATGAGCTAACTCTTAAACTGGAAAGGAAAATGCCAATTTATGTTCAATTAGTCTTCCGCAACAGCTCAACAGTTAGATAATTCTCAAAGGACATTAAAATCTTACGCTAATGCCATGATTCTTTTAGCAAAGCAAGTAATTGGAGACAGCAAATTCACAAGCATCTCATAATATTACCCTTCAAATATACAAAGATAAGTTCCAACAGGCCAGCACAGATACATTATTAAGTCCCCTTAAACCAATTGATTATCTTATTCACCTGCATTGCCCACACTCCCAATGAAAGCTTGCAATTCCTACACATCCCCCTCCCAGGTTCTAGAACAACCGCCCCCCCCCCCCCCCTCTTTCTTTTTTTCTTCCAGCTTCCCAAAGAATAGGACAAGAAAAATGCAACTATTCACGAGTTTTAAACCTCCTTTCCCCTGTCTTTTTGGTGCAAAAACAGGCCGGAGAGTTATTGTCAAATACTAACTTCCACCCTGTGGAAAAGTTCGACAATTCAAGCCACGAACACCATTGGGAACAACTTCAAGACGCCCTACAAGAGACTGCCCATTCACAACATTGGCTAATCCTATATAAAATCAATGTGCATAATTTCAACCCTAAATTCACCTAAATAACTACAGTGACAATCAGCAAAAATGTAGCCTACCAGCAAATATCCTCTTTTTCTTCCTTAAATATCTTATGTTCTCACGAAATATTCTTCCAATCAAACAGAACCAATTAGACCTATATTGTGTAGGCGCCTTTTTATAACATCGAAAAATAAAACCATCCAAACTGACCACAGGGAGTGAGCTCGATGCATACCTCTAAAATCCAAGAACATAACAAATTGTGGAACGTGAGCTCAAACTTATTTGATATGAATTGAACAAAATGATTAAAGTAATAAACAGGAAAGTACATTACAGCGGGCGTGTTACCGATCAATCACAACACAAATCAAAAGCTTCATTGCTTCTCAATACACTATCATAGGACTTGTCTTAACAACCATAATCCTTTCGAAATTCCCACATCAAATCTGATCACAAGACCCTTTTTTATCCTAAAAATTCTAATAACAAGAGAACGCAAATTCAAGCAAAATAATTTTAAAAAAAAAAGCATCTCAAACTAAATTTAACCAAATAAAAAACTCCTAACAAATCAAACCCTTGTCTCAAAATCAAAATCCCAGATAGTTCAAAAAGAAAAGGGTACCTTCTCAGGGTCGCCGCCCTTATCAGGATGGTTCTTGATGGCGGCTTTCTTGTAAGCTTTCTTAAGATCTTCAGGAGAAGCATTCTTCGACACCCCTAATATCTCATAATACCTCGTATTATCACTTTTCTTAGGCGCCCTCCCAAACATCTTCGCTTATGATTTACGACGATTTTCGACTTTTTCAGAGAGCTAAAGAGAAAAGGGCAACGAAGGCTAAAAACAGCGACAAGATTCTCAGAGACAGTTCATCTGAGGGGCTATTAAATATACTTTTGGAAAGATGCTTGAACGGCTGAGATTTTAATCCTAAAAACTAATTGGAGATGGATTTGGACCGTTGGATTAAGAAATATGCTTTTGATCGGGAAAATTTGAGAAGGGTCTAGAATAGTCTGTCTTTTGATGGAAGATTAGTGGCTGTTGGATGGGGTGATGGCCGGTGGAGATTGTAATTCCAGAGGGTTCTGTGGAGAAGGCGTTGAGTAGTTTCCCAATTAGTTTCGCGTTTTTGGTAGTGGGGAATCAAATGCCCGGTCAAAAGTCGCGTTTGGTGGGAACTAGTTTTTGTTAGACGGCGGTGAGGGTGAATGCGAAATGCTGGCAGCTTGGCACTTGCTTCCCTCGTTCCCAAACGTGAAGGGATTTGATAGGGTTTGTTTGGATAGGGTATTATTTAAAATATTATTTGGAATAATTACTGTAACACTTTTTGTGATGTGATGTATGTGAGATAAAAAGATGGTTGGAAATATAAAAAGGTGGGTTGGGAAATATGTTTATGATGCAAGCGAAATATTATTTGAGATTTCATTTGCAAACTTTTATTTGAGATTTCATTTTTCCCATTTGCAATTTGCATCTTGAGCTACTTTAACTTCTTCTTTTGGACATGATCCGTATAGGCTGTTTTTTGGATTGTTTCTGAAAAATTTTAATATATAATTAATGTATGTGTAAAACTTTTATTGTAGATATTTTTGGTAGTGTTTTGAAGGTATTAGGTGGAAAGGGAAAATGAGGTAGGATTAATATATATATATGTATATTTGTGAATTGGTTTTGAGTTATTGTATGGATTGAAGTCGTTTTGTTTATGTATTACTGCAGTATTGTATTTGAAAAACTAGTTTGTGTAAAATAAGTGAATCCAAACAAATTTTGTTTAACGAGATTGCTGATCATCCAACATGTTTTGATTACATCACAAAAATCTACATTACTGACATGTTAAACATTACTCTAGAAAAAACAAAAAAAATCTGAAAAAACACTAAATAGATGTGAAAAATACAAAAAGTCTCAAAATGCCTGCTAATGAGATAATACTGAATAGATTATAAGATACAAAAAAAAATTAAAATGTCTTCTAATAAGATAAATCGCTATACAAAAAAATTTTAATGTCTTCTGATAAAATAAACTACTACAACTTCATTCTATACATGTTACACTTATCAAATCTACTAATCAACTATTTTAAACTCCAATAATAATGATGGAATTTGTCAAGATAGATATAAAATTTTAAAAATATTTCCCATATAGATTGTCTAATATTTACTATTCTAAAATAAAAATAATAGATTGTATATGTTGCTAAAGAACCTAAATAACCTCATTAGTCCCGTTTGCATGGATTAACACAACAGTTAGTCACACATTACGTTAAATGCTTTTACCTAATTACTAGATAGTAAATGGTTGAATTTGTAATTGCTTATCCACTTAAATGTGGTGGGTTATTAATGGGTTTTTTTTATTAATCAGATTATTAGAAGAATAATCGAGGAACATTTAATTCAATTAATAAAAACATATTCGAATTTAGTTGGAAAATTATGGTGGAAGAAAGGCATTAATAATTTTGCAAAGGCAAAGTGCATGTGATGGATAAACTATTGACATCGTTCAGGCACGGTTATTTTAACCATCAATCTAACGTAGAATACATATATCTGTTTCTGCACATATTATATTGAATTGTCTCTATACAGATGTAGAAAAAGTGAGTCATTCTCTGAACAGAACAAGATATACGAAAATAATTTCTCTTTTATTTTGTATGCACAACCATTCCTTTCTTCCTTTTTTGAATTTTTTCCTTTCCTCGTATCAACTTAAAAGATAGAATTGTCATGCTCATCGTGAGAGGTAACCAGGAGCCAAACAAACTTCCAAAAGTTAAGTAATGCTTATAACTCATGCATGGAGTTCCCCTTTTTTTTCTTTTTTTTTTCTTTTTTAGAACACTATAATGGAGGGTTTAATGATCCATTAAACAACAACTAGTTGGATCCTAAGTCATGTTTTTAGCTTATAAAGAATTAAGATCCTTTATCAAGGTGGAGCAAGAGAAGGGGAAGAGAACCAACCCTACTCTTCCCATGTTAATATTCTTGGTTCCTTCCTTCGTGATGAAGGGCAAACCGCCAAAGAATTGATTTATCCCTAATTCATATACACATACTTTATATATACTCTACATTATAATACCCACAAACGTACGTGTCAAAGACATTCCTCTTATTGTCCTCGAGATGTTTGGCAACTTTTTTCAGATTGGAAAAAGTTTCCTCAACGATCAGCTACGAGGTCAGTAGAATTTAGATTACACTAGCAAACATGCAAAACAAAGGTTGATCAATGAAGCTGAACGATATCTTAGAGATTTTTACGTCTGAAAAGTTGCACTTGTTCATATATGGGAGAACTAAATATTGCCATAGTGAATTGGTGAACTTCAACGTCATTTGACACTTTTACCGATGCTATTGGTTTTCTTTCCTTCCAACAAGGAGGGATGAGATTTAACAAGTGATGAATAAACAAGGCGATTAGAATACAGAATCTCTAACTTATGAGATTTTAACTTTTATTACTATACCGATTATCGTATTGATTAGTTAACGAAGAAGTGATAATTCTATTGATCAGCAAGAACTCTTGGTCAACCTACCAAATTAATAGCTCATAAGTAAAGAACACAAAAATTGGGAAATTGTTTCTCTAGGAAGTAAAAAATTTCAAAGTGACATCTAATCATAAGGGGACAAACTATTTGTCCATTTGAAAGTGAGATCAGTTATCACTACTATTTTGTCCCCTGCCTTCTACTATTGTTCTCCTCTTTGATGCTCCATGTGTCACACTGTCGACTTGTGTTTTTTCTAGTGTTATCATATATTTCACAAGGGCCACCTAATTCTATATCTGCGTTTAGTGTGAATTTGCATTGAACCATAAGAAGCAAATGAAACAAATTTGAAAACCAAACCCTTATACAGTATCATATATGTATGAAATGAAAATAGGCCCTTCATCTTCTTTCCATTTCTTCTTTTTGTTTGTACGATTTCTTGTGTGTTTCAACTATCAAAGACTAAATAGTAGTATAAACTTTTAGAAATCTGTACAGGTTTCTTTTTGAAATCTTTAGAGGGAAAGTCAAGTAAAAGGCACAAACTTTCAAGATTATATAAGGGAAAAAAGGGAAAAAGCCTTTTTATGAGTCTTTTGAAAGATTCATGTGTCTTCCGCATTTTTCATGCCCCATGGCTATGCAACCCCACTGTACCAGCAGTAACCACAGCCCGCCCGATTGGCCCTTGCCGGCGACACATGGAGCCATCGGATCAGTGTGGCCCCCGCTATAGAATCCCGTGATTGACCCTTGGCTGTATCTTTTGACAATGACCTCCCTACCTCCGCAACGGTGTACGACGCCGTCGCACCCTGAAATTTTGAGTGGATAAAAGGGATTTTGAATCTTCAAAAAAAATTTTAAAACACACTTGTCAATCAATTTTTTACGTCTTATACATCAAATTGTTACGATACATTTTTTTTTATAATAACTCAAAAAAATAGCAATTCAAATGAGATTAGGTGTTCAGAAAAAAAGTAGGAAGAGAAATGTTTTTTTTTTTGAGATTATCCATCAAATCTACCAAAAGAATTGTGGGGGCTGAGCAACTAGGAAGCTAAAGTGTTTGGATTACAAGATTTTTTTTAAAAAAAAATTTTCAAATTTGTTTGCTTGTATCATACACATAATTTCCAATCATTTTTTATCTCGCATACATCACATTATAAAAAGTGTTACAGTAATTATCTCAAATAAATATTTCTAATAACCTCTTATCCAAAAAAGAAATGTTTTTTTGTTTCAAATGGATATATCATCAACCAACCCATAGTGTAATTTTTTTCCTCTTTTATTTGTACGTTATTTCATAAAAATAAGCTGAGCCACTAATTTGATTCTTTAAAAAGTTACAATTATGGGGTGGCAGATTCATCTTGCATATAGACTTTCGAATTTGTCTTTTAGTCATGCTCAACATGTTAAAATTTATACTTATTTCTTGAGTTTAAAATAATATCAATAAAAAACAAATATACATTCTAAATCTTGAAAATTTTGTTCTTCCCTCAAAAAAGAAAGAAATTAGGTTATTAGCACAATTATTAACAAATGTCTTACTTTTAAGAAAATTATAAGAGTTTAGCTCATATTAGTTAACTTCAAACTAAAAATATTAACTTATAAATCCGTTGCTTATATTTTCTTTCTCTTAATTATAATATTTTTATCCTTAAGAATATTTACATATGGAACTTCAAAAGAAAAAAGAAGGTTACAAAAAATCAAGTATGAATGTATTTTGACTAAAATTTATCTAAATATCAAATAGTAGCGTATAACTTGAAAACTACTTCATGTCTCTCAATGCTTAATTACTCAAGAACCTATCAATATCAATGAAGTAGCAAACAATCAAAAGATACATGGTTAGAGCCCGTTTGAATTCTTATTTCTAGAGTTTTTTTTTTGTGAAAAAATATGTAGTAATAATTTTATATATGTGAGATAAAAAAACGATTAAAAATGTGTTCACGGAAAATATTAAATTTTTTAAAGAGAAATTACAATCCAAACCTCTTTTTTCTTTTGGAATAAAAGTACCAAGTAAAGCTACTTTTAAGATGTTCTAAAATTCAAATTATTCTTGTTTTTACCCTTAACTTGTTCTAACCTATGTTTAAAGTTAAAACGTGTCGCACTAATGATGCTCAATTGCTCGTTCACTATTTCAAATCGATTGGAGTAACAACCACTCTAAAAGACTCCAAAGCTGTCAGAAAAAGAATACTAACAGAAAATAATTACCTTTGTCTAAAGCTTTCGAATATCGTTGACCACTGGTTGACCTTTCCCTTGGCTGATTGATTGTGATTGAGTCATAGAAGATTAATTATTATTACAAGACAGCTTTCCCACATAGACAAAGATTAGACAAGAAAACCAAAAACCAAAAACATAAAAAAAAAGTCCCTTTTTGCATTAAATTAATATTTAGTCATCATTAACTCTTCTCCCATTGCACTGAGTCCAAACAACCAAGCACCCATTTTTGTTTTCAGGTTCTTTTTCTGAAGTATCTTCAAAAAACCCATCATTTTTTACTTGAGGTAAAGAAAAGGGTTCCTTTTGTTTTTCTCAAACGTGCCCACCATGATTTGAATTCAGCTCTTTCTTGCAGTTATATACGCATGCCAGTTAGATGATCTATAGATCTGCATTTCTCGTTTGCTGAATTGTCTCAACTGGGCTTTCCTTTCACTTAGCTGGAGCAGTCAGCAGTGTATTATTCTTTTGTCTTCTTCTGGTGGGGTATTGTTTCAGTTTTAGGTGAATTTAGTACAACATGAGCTGGCATGATCCATAAAGCTCGAAACTTTAGCTGAGTTTTCATCACTGTAGCACCACCATCCAGTTTCTTGATGGGGGTGTTTTGAATTTTGGCTCTTAAGTTGAGGTCTTCTGGAAATCCATTTGAATTGTATGTTTGTTTGTAAGATAAGGGATCAAGTTAGTTCAGTATGTGTCAAGCTTATTGGATTAAAGGAATTCAATTATTTCACTTTATTGTTTTAGGTTTCTGTTTGATTAGCTTAGATGTTTCACAAATGGGAAAACTAATGATAGAGCTGGTAATTACCGGTTGCTTCTACCGTTTTATCATAATTGATGTTGCGGATGATAAAGTAGTTTTCAATTGTCATCAAAGAGGTCATCATTCTGCACCAGTAAAGATCTGTGCAATACAAGCCTAATTATTTGCAAAATTAATCCATTCTTTTTAAATCTTATAGATGGTTTATGAGTTTTACATCTGGTACTTATGGATGTCCCTGTTTTGTAGTGAATTATTTTTTCTGAATTGCATAAGTGACAATGATTTCTGTTATTGTGCTTCTCAGGTGAAAAGAGAGGAGTGGATGGCATGGGAAGATTACGTTTTGCATTGTTTATAACCAAGAAATAGTCTTGTTTAATTGGATGCTTTGGAGTTACATAAAGCTTTCCTTTTGAAGGTGAGTATTTAGTTGGTGGGATGGATTATGATGTAGAGTTTTAACAATGTAGTAGATGTTTAGTCAACCTCATATATCAGGGGTTCCTGTTCATCCATTGCATTTCATTCCATAATATGTGATGCATTATTGCATTGGCTATTCAACAGCAGTGACGAGCAGCTTTCATAACTTTCAATGTGCTATGCTATCCCATGCTCACAAAATCCCAAGAGAGAAGTTTTGTTGTGATGCTGGGTGTACCAAGATGATTGTTCAGGTCGCCAACTTTAAAATTAGAGCTTGGTGGTTATAGTGTGTTTTCCTTAAGAGTAATGTGTAACATCAGCAATTATATAAGCAGCTGAATGACTGTGATTAAGACTGCAAGAACTATTACTGGATTATGACACTAAGGTGTAAACGAAAAAGTGAATTGAGCAAGATGCTTCATGCTTAAACTGCTGAGTGCAACACTAGTTAAGTAACAGGATTCTTGCTTCATATGAAGTAGCACATAAAGTAACAGGATTCTTTCTTTGTATGAAATAGCACATGAAAAAAGGAAAAGTTGGGATTCTTTAACATGTTTTGCTACTTAAGATTTTAACAGTACTAAAGTCATTTTATGATTCGTGCAAGGTCATTACCTATTCTTTTGGGAATTGACTCTACCATCTCATTTTAAGAATTTGAGAATTGTATTCGTTCAGTTATCGTGGTTTAGATGTTGGTGGTTGAGCTTTATTAACATTCTTGTGAGAAGTAAGCAGGCATAGAGCGCTTTTGGTACAGCATGGATCAGGTGAAATCACTTTCAGTGCATATTCTATTGTTGCATTTTTCCGCATGCAATATTCTGTAAGCATGAGTCACTAAATGTTTAGTACATCTCAAGAGTCTCCCTTGTTAGAAGTAAATGGGTAAGTACAACACCAATACTGTATGTCCCATTCTTAAAAGCAAATGGTGAGCAGAAGACTGTATATCACATGCTTGTGGAGTACATTTCCCATTTAAGAGCATCTGTTCTATACCTTTTTGCTCTGATTAGTATTTTTTCCATGTAGATTGTCTTATATATGAAGGTGTTTTTTGATTATTGAACTTGCTTTCCCTCTGCAGCTTTCTTCATTAGTTCTTCTAAGGTACAACTAGAAGTTAGCAGTAGTACTGAGTCATTTATATTACTTGTTGCAGGTCTGATGAGCTGAAACTGCTAACAATGGGTGTATCAGGGAAATGGATTAAAGCTTTGGTTGGTTTAAAGAAACCAGAAAGATCACAATCTTCAGAAAAGGATGAAAATGTGAGTACTTACCAAATCCTCAGGTGCCCACAGGGCAATAGGAGTGGAAGGACACAAGGTGGATAGTTTTTCAAAATTTGGCATTATTATTATTTGTCACAACCTCCCTTCTCCCCAAACCAACAGCTTGAACAAAAACTAAAGGAAGAAAAGAAGCGAAGCAAAAGATGTTACATAAATTGGTGATATAAAAGAAGAGAAGAAGAATTATCACACAATATGTATCTATTTTTGCCAACTAGCATCCAGAAAGAGGAAAAAATGGTCAAAGTAATGAATGTTAAGTGTGATGTGCATGTCATAGAAATTTTCCACTTGCATAGATGATACTTAGTATGCATATCCTATTGTTCTTTTATAAATGAGGAACTCATTGAGTTGTTTATATTCCACTCCTGTCTGTGAGAGCATTGGGTGTCAAACTTTCAGTTCATCTTTTCTCAATTTCTGAGAGGTGAACGTGCCATTTCACATTACTGGTTTAGGGGCACTGGCCTAAACTCCAATATCTCCAGCTTGGTAAACTTCAAAGAACCTGGCTACAACATGGATATTGTAAAGGCAGAAGTGCTTACGAATTAGAAAATCTTGAACACTTGCTTTTATGTCATCTTTTCATTTTCATGTTAACTCCTGAACATTATTTTACATGCGCTTCACATTCCACAGTGTCTATGCTTTCTCAATCAGTCATTGATATTGTACATTTTACAGAGGACTAGTACTACTGGAAAGTTTTGGCACCGGAGAAAGCATTCTGTTGAAATTGATACTGACATACTTCAGGACGAATTGAGTCATGATGCTGCAAGGCCAGCTGAAGATGCTAGTGCACTTTCACTTTCAGATGCCACTGGCACGCCTTCTACTTCAGTTCAAGTGGCAGACGCAGCTCAAATTCAATACAGTAGAGAAGAATGGGCAGCCATCCGCATTCAAACAGCTTTTAGAGGATTCCTGGTACTTCTTGCATCACTTTTTTCTCTCTCCAATTTGCTGTATGTTCCTGATATACTGTTTTGTTGATCTTTATTTCTTTTAAAGATCTATAGATTAGAAGATTTTCAGCTGAAAGTATTCTACTTTTCCTCCCCTTAACTCAGCCATTGCCTACCTTTGCATTCAAAAATTCTAGTTGGGAGAGGATGGTTAATCTGTTTTAGGACTACTAGTTGATTGTATATATATTTTCAATATGTTAATTAAGCAAATGATTGTATGACATTAATATATCAATATTCGGGAATGGGACATGTATCTTGTGGACAGGCACCTATACCAGATCAAGATTTATTATTTGAACTTGTTTTTGTTGAGTGTAATTTTATAGCCTTAGATTGGAAAAGTACCTTCACATATATTACAAGTTCTTAAAACCTTAAAACCTGAATGCTTTATACTATCATGGTACAGTTTTTCCTTTTTTTGTTTTGTTTTTATTTTTTTACCCCCAGAGTACAGTTGTAAGGAACTATTATATATTTAGTTTCTTGTATAAAATTTTGTATATGGGATAAAAGTTTTTAATGCAAGAATTGTACCTAGTCTTCTACGTTTGAAGTTTGACACTAGACACAAATTGCTGATAATTTTCAGGCTAGACGAGCTCTAAGAGCCTTAAAGGGACTAGTGAGACTTCAAGCTCTTGTTAGGGGCCATGCTGTAAGAAAGCAAGCTGCAATCACTCTCCGTTGTATGCAAGCTCTAGTTCGAGTTCAGGCCCGCGTCCGAGCAAGGCGTGTTCGTATGGCACTGGAAAATCAAACAGCCCAACAGACACTTCAACAACAACTTGAACATGATGCTCGTGTTAGGGAAATAGAAGTATGCAAAATCTAGATGCTATCATTTCATGATATTTTCTTGGCCACTTCTTAGTGTTTATGCAAAATAAATGGATAGTGAGCTAATATTTATCATTCTGTCTTGCACATTGGTTAGCTGATATGGTACATCAGTGACATTGTAATTTTTGACTTGCCCGGTTTCTAGCATCAGTTTACCTTTTCTTGACTAGTTTGGAAGCCGAGAAAATAGATGACGCACATTCCATAGGTCATACAAAAGAATGCGTTATACTGATAAATTAGACAAGAGTGATTACAATCTAATGAACAAAGTCACGATTCAGCAGCTTACCTATTGTCTGATTCTTTCTGTTCACAATGCATGTTAGAAAGTAATTTTATATATTTATTTATTTTGGTTTATACGTATGGTGTCAATATTTTGTTCGTAGAATTTGAAAGTGCTGGAATCCTGTTCTCTCTTTTTGAGCCATAATTCACAGCCAAAATAAGTGAAGTAGTTTTCTTTCTGTTTAAGTATTTTTTTTCCATTTTGTTTTGCTTTTATGCACTCTTATTTTTTTGTTGCCTTGGTTCTTACACAGGAAGGGTGGTGTGATAGTGTTGGATCTGTTGAAGATATTCAAGCCAAGTTGTTGAAAAGGCAGGAAGCTGCAGCTAAGCGTGAAAGGGCAATGGCATATGCTTTGGCTCATCAGGTAGCTATTTTTTATCCTCTAGCATGTAAACCATGATTCTCTATGGTGATCTTACTATAGAAAAATTGTCAAGCACTAGATCAGTGAAAATTGAAAGTATGAGGCCGCAATTATCTTAATGTATGAGATATCCAAGCTTAGCCTACCTAGCTCTGTTCGATTCTCATGTCAATTCACGGTTCATGCATTATAAGTCATGAGTCAGTTTTTTGTGTGCTGAGAGATATTCCCAGTGCTTTAGATGAATGTCCTAGACATGCAGAGTCTGATAGGGCATGTACATTGATAAAGATTCCTGAGTACCAGAAAAATCTCATTCCTTGAGCAACTAATGCTTCCAAAATTGACTCTTTGAAGAAATCCTTCTTATAATTAAAAAGATTGGTAAAAATAATACTTATTTTATTGACTAGTGCACATGTACTTCTAACTGAAAGGTAGTGCTTAAACTTGTTTGTGCCAAATTTGGAAAAAGTATTATGACAAAACATTTTGAAGGATATTCCAATTAAAGTGTCATTCTCATTGTCAGAAATTGGAACGTGCAATCCATTCCTCAGAAATTTAGCTGTTACTGATAGATTTCTTTTGAAGGTTCAAACAGCCTGCCTGCTTCTCAATTCCTCTCCATTCTCCCAGGAAACTTTCAAGGACTTGAGATGCAAGTTAGGTCTATTAAGGTAGAAGCTATGACCGAATTAATGTCATCCTAGCTCTTCCCAACGTGCCTGTTCCAGTTCGCAAAACCTCTGAGAGGTTAGGATGCAAGTTAGATCGTCTGAACTTACCAAAGCCTGGATGTATCATTACGTTTGCAGAATTCATACTTTCTGAGATCTTACCTGAAACGTTTGATCTTGTAAGCTTTTCCATGAAAGCTTTGAGTTCAAAGTTGAATTGCGAACCTTTTAAACTTCTTAACTCCTCACTCACTCTTTAAATTTTAAGCCTCAGTTATAAAGTAGTGGCATGTAAATCCTAACTGCCTTTAAATTTTTTAGAGCCTTGGTTAAATTGCTTGAGCAACTTTTGATTTGTTGTCATAAAACAAGGAACAGAGGCCTCAAATTGTCATTTTTACGTTTGACATGCTCCTCATTTCTATCTTCTGACACTTCATTATATGGCTATAAGTTCCCATGTATCCGTTTTCTCTTGTTCTTTCTAAATTATTTTACATTTATTTTCTGTGATGGGTTTAATAGTATCATTTCCTCTGTTACAGTGGCAGGCAGGATCAAGACAGCAGGCAACACCAGCTGGTTTCGAACCAGATAAAAGTAACTGGGGATGGAATTGGTTGGAAAGGTGGATGGCTGTTCGTCCATGGGAAAACCGCTTTTTTAGACATTAATACCAAGGATGGGATGGCACTTCAAGAGAATGGATCAGCTGAAGGAAAAAATGGTATAAAAACCCAAACAAAATCTACTGGCAAGAAATCAATGACTTCAAATCACCCAAATGAAAAAACAGGCCCATCTCGTTCAAGTATCAATTTTAATCTGTTAAATGAGAAATTAGCTGCTTGTCATTCTGATGGCTCCAGCTCTTCCCCAAATAAGTTGGCCACAGTGCAAGATACAACTCCCACAGTTTCTGCCAATCCAAGGTTAAAACAGATTCATGATGATTTAGCTGAAGGCGGTAGTTTAAAGCCCAGTCTCATTTCAAGATCAAACAGCAACCCTAAAGAGAGATCGATGCAGTCAGATAAGCAGGGAAAGAAGAGGCTTTCTTTGCCTAGTGGTTAGTTTTTCTCTCTTTGATGCTGCTTTTGCACTCACTTTTGTGTATTCTCATTTATGTAGTTGGTAGAGCATCCTGCAATTCTGCTGTGCAATGTAGAAATTTAATAGGCCTTTACTATCCTCCATCTGTGCTGAAAAGTGAAATAAAGGTTATGTAGAATGACAAAAAGGGCAAAGTTGCATGCATTTTCAGTTCTACAAGAAAAGGTTTTCTGAAGGTTTGGCAATATAATGCATAACACAATAAAACTCCTGCAGTATTTGATTTGAATATACCAGTTTATTTTGGGGTAGAAGCATCTCAGATAAAACCAATTTTTTTTGTATTTGCAAGTACGAATTACTAGATGAGAATATTGCACCAACCATCTTTCCATGCTAAAATTTGTAATTTTGGAATCCCATAAGCAGGATACTGTGAATACTAAAAAGTTCATTCTTATTAATGTTCTTCCTATAAACTCCAGTCCATTTTTTACCTGGACATTCTGGTTATTCACCTTGTTTAGGGCAAGGTCTTGGCTCTCAGACAACTAGGCAACCTAGTAGAAATGCTGTCAAAAGGAGTCCTACTGTACAGAAGCCCTTGAAGGACAGATCCAAAGCAAATGGCACTGATCTAAAGCCTACCAAATCGGTTGCACAGTCTGTGGACAACTAGACTTGATGTTCTGTTTGGATATGCAACTCTTCCATATTAAGTTCTGCCTTTGTTAGTCTGTACATAGTGGTGGCCTCTCTTAAGGAGATGCGTTGGCAGTGCTTCAGTTCCTCTTTTTTCTGGCAATATCATCAGGGCAGGGATGGAAGACAGGTGTTGTTGCAGGAATAAATCTTCTTGGAGCTACTCAAGCTGTTGTAACGGTTGTCATATCATCATTTTTTATAGGCTATTCTCTTGTTTTGTTCGCTATTTCTGAGCTGCTTGTCTTAAGTTTGGTTCATATGTTGAGAGACTTCGTTCTGTTCCTCCACTGTAGAAAGGTTGTCAATTGGTTCTTTTGTTCAATTTATTCATAAGATCAGACTCAAGAATTCGGCAGGCTTGAAGGGTATATGTTTTAAGTGCAAAATTTTAGTGAATTAAAGTAAGATTTATCTCTGATGAATGATGAATTCATCTGTGTTCAAATGCTTGTCAGTATTCTATACTGCACTTGATTCTATAGTTCGATTGTAAGATAACACTGGCACTATAACAGAAGTCACTGGCCACCATGACTGAAGTCACTGGCCTGTTGTGTACTCATATTGCAATTTCATCTACTGGAGATTGAGATAGAAAAGCACATTTTCAATTAGACTGATCTATTACCAATCTCCTGTGTCCCTGAAATGTTGAGGCAACAGCAGGTTCATAGTAGATTAGTAGTAAGCCTGCTTAGCTCTTCATGGTTTTGAGCCTTCCTTGCCTCCAAGATAAAAGGGAGAATGAATCATATTACTCCAGAAGTAGTTCTATTTGTTTCCTCATCAAACAACACCTTAAATTATTGTCCTTGGGGAGGAAATTCTGGAAGTAGGAAACAAGAAAATTGAGATGTCATCCATCATGTTAAAATTGATCTTCTTTCTGCCAGAAAATCAATCTATACCTGCACATTATAGTTGAGATGTCATCTTTAGAAAGTTTGGCCGTCCGAACTCAAAATTATGGACACCCAATTGGGAAAAAAAGGAAAAAAAAGAGTTGAGCTTATTCATGTTATAATTATTTATGGGATTCAAGTTTTTCAAAGCCAGGTTATGATATACTCATCAAATGTTGAGGAAGCTAATCCCTTTTTTTTTTTTTGGGGGTGGGGCGGGGGGGGGTCAAACAATAATTTTGTTGAGCTAACTCTTCCAGCGACACTGGAAAATCCAACATCCAATTCACACCTTTAACTAACTTAGAAGCAAATTTTGCTAAGCTACGGCTTATAGTTATCGGTTGGCCACAGCGAAGGAAAAGCACAGACGGAAAGAATTTAGCAAATAGACGTAAAAAAGAAATGTACAGATTGAGAAGAATTGCTTAAATTTTGAAATGGATTATCTTTTCCATTTTAAAAGCAAAAATTATCTCGTTGTAGTATTTGGAGCCAAATTGGGTAAATCAAGGTATTTTACCCCTATGATGGTATCTTTAATGGATGGAAAAATTAAAAGGAAAAAATTGGTATTTCCTTCCATGATAATATTTGAACACATTGGCTAGTTCTTTTTTTTTTTTTAAATTTCTATTGAAGAAAAAAATTAAAATAATAGTTTTTCATGATTTTAGTAAGAGTGTATAATCTTGAGGATGGTAATGCATGGTCAAAATATGTCACATTGCAAAACCAATACTAATCATATCTCACTAAATAATTAAAATACCTAAAGTAGGTCCTTGATATCTCATACTAATTAATCTTATTTATTTAATGAGATATGCTTTAAACGTACATAGAAGAATTTTTTTTTGGATCAATTGGTAATATCTACCCTACATTTACTTTTAGTCTAGCATTTTATGGAGGGACGCAACCGATTCAATTGAATAATCGACATGGATTGAATTACCATCGAATCAGACGGATGTACTATACATTCGTATAAATCTGGAGAAGACACAAATAGTGGCAAAATAATGGAAGATAAGATTTGAACTCTTAATCTCTCACCCTATCAAAACTTAAGATTTGATCCCTTTTGAACTTGCAGATAAGAATTTGTTAAGTGTCCTTTATTGGACTTTAGAAGAGGTTTGTTTAGGGAAAGCATTATGCATGATCATACAAGTATGTTTCCGTCTGTCTTGTTGATATTTTTTTAGAAGTTTTTATAAAAGAATATCATATAATGATTTGATAAATATGAAATAAATGGATACTCGTGAAATGTGTTTATACGTAAAAATTTTTATGTGAAAAATTATAATCCAACCAAAGTTAAAACGTGACTGTAAAAAGGTGATGTATGCTATTTTGGACTTTTTTGACGATTGAGCAAAAGGAGATGCTTGCTGCGTGGATCATTCACTGCAGCAGACGAATCTAGCAAGCCTAAAATCTACAGGACATATGCCAAAAATGTACAGGATATATGCTTTTTCCCTTGGAGAATTTACCACTGTCAAAGTTCTTCCCTTGACCATATCAGAGAATTAAAAGTCACTCTTTTTTTGTAATATATATAGTAAGAATTTTTCAACTAGTGGGGCATTCATTAAAGTACTTAAATTATACTGTATTTACAACATAAATACATTCATTCATATCTATTGTATTCCCGAAATTGTGACACTTTCTCAAATTAACTATACTTTTTTTGAGAAAAAAATTGACACCTAAAAACTTTAAATAGTTTTAGCCAAACCGATATACTAATCCAATTCAATTCTTGAAGAATAACTGAAAAATCTTCCAGTTATTCTTCCATTAATTTCCATAAATTCACTACCATAAGCTTATTGGATTCCAATTTACTGCATACTGCAGGCTTGATACTTCAAATTAACAAGATCCAAATCTGACCAAATCAGTTACTAAAAAGCAACATCTCCTTACTTACATCTCAATCTATTATGTTCCCTGTATTAAATAAAGCTTCCAAATACATCCAAATTTTTTTTAGGTCAAAAAATCTCGGCGGCCACTAAACTATTGGTCAGGTCATGTTTTGGCCATCAAACTATTTTTTGGTCAGTAATTGGCCACTAAATAACTAAATCAATAAACTCGTGACCATTTAATCGATAATTGCTCTTAATCTGTAAAATTAGCAGTTAATCTGTGAAATAAGATTGCGTAATTGTTGGACAAAATTACCCCGTACTTTGCCACGTGTACAGCTAATTTCACAGATTAAGAGTAATTATCGACTAAATAGTCATGAATTTATTGATTAAGTTGTTTAGTGGGATGAAAAATAGTTTGACTGATCAATAGTTTATTTAGTGAACGCTGAGTTTTTTGACCTTTTTTTTATCACCAAAAAACAAGACAGTCTCCTTCTGCATACAACCAGTTGAGCACTTACCTGCTTTTGGACTGCAACACATTACTCCAATCCTCCACCAGTCCCCACTCCCCACCTCTGATTATCTCCCTTTTTCCTGCTAGATCTCGACTGTTCTCTCCCTTCCCTCCTCCAAAATCCCTCATAGCCCATCCCAATATCACTCTTTCTTCAACCATTCCTCTCCCCCAATTCCCAAATCTTCCCAAAACCCCAATTCTTGAATGATCAACATTTTCACACCACCTTAAACACCTACAAACCCCACCCCAACCACCCCCCCGCCCCCCCCCCCCCCCCCAACCCAAAAAAAAAATCCCCCAAACAAAAAGGAAAAAAAGGAGAAAAGCCAAAAAACCCTCAAAAATCCATCAATTTTCCCACCAAATGCACTAAATAGTACTACTACCACTCCTACTAATCAAAACCCTCCATCCAAAATTTCCCACTTTCCCAATAATCCCCAACCCCAAACACCCACAGACCAACAATGCCAATAGTATCCTACCCTTCATCTCCGCTCATCCCAACCCTCACACTTCTGCTGTGCCTACCGGTTCTTTTCTACTTCATAGCCCCATCCTTCCTCCCTCCTCGCCGTCTCACCATCACCGCCCCGGACGAGTTCGACGACTTGTCCCTCTTCCACAAAGCCATCTCCCTCTCCTCTTCCACCTCCACCTCTGTCAAATCCCACCTCCCCCTCCACCAAATCCCGCCTCGGCTCCACCTCCACCTTCCGCCCCAAAATTGCCTTCCTCTTCCTCACCAACTCCGACCTCTACTTCATCCCCCTCTGGGAAAAATTCTTCAACCAAACCCGCCCAAGTCTCTACAATATCTACATCCACGCCGACCCTTCTGTCAAAATCACCCCAACCACCGGCGTTTTTGCCGATAAATTTATCCCATCTAAGAGAACTCAACGATCTTCCCCCACTTTGATCTCCGCCGCCCGCCGCCTCCTTGCCACCGCCCTCCTCGACGACCCGTCAAATGCATACTTCACGCTAGTCTCCCAAAACTGCATCCCACTCCACTCCTTCAACTACCTCTACAAATTCCTGTTCGACCTCCACAAGCTGTCGAAAAACCTCGAATACTTGAGTTACATTGAGATCCTCTCCGATTCGCCGACTTTGTGGGATCGGTACAATGCTAGAGGGGAAAATGTGATGACCCCAGAAGTTAGTTTCGATCAATTTCGAGTGGGCTCGCAGTTTTTTACGCTATCTCGAAGACATGCCCTCAAGGTTATTGAAGATAGGCGTTTGTGGAATAAGTTCAAGATGCCTTGTATAAATGTAGAGTCTTGTTATCCTGAAGAGCATTATTTTCCTACACTTTTATCAATGACGGATCTGGAGGGGTGTTCCCAATATACATTAACTCGGGTTAATTGGACCGACAGTGTCGATGGACATCCTCATACTTATAATCCACCTGAGGTGTCTCCTGAGCTGATTCATCATTTTAAGGCGCTCGAATTCTTCGTACTCTTACATGTTTGCGAGGAAATTTTCGCCTGGTTGCTTGAAGCCATTGATGGAAATTGCGGATTCAGTCATTTTCAAGGACTGAGTTTGGTAAGTTTTCTAGCTCCAGATTTCTGTTCTGCCTTAATTTGGGGTTTGTGAGTTGACTCGGGATGGATTTTGATGAGTTGGGGTGAGTTAGAATTGTGTGGAGAATCGGTGGTGGATATTTTTGGTGATGTGGGCGGATGGTAGTGGTGCTAGTACAGTATTTGGTCTAATCCGCTACCTGTAAATTTGACATTGAGTGGTGAAAAGTCGGTACCTTTGTTTTTTTCCCTTGGAGTAAATAAAAAAGTCTGTGTCATTCTGGCCTTTTTTAGGTGGGAAGATGGACGATATTGATGGGGAGATCTTTTTCTTTCATTTGTTGGATGAAAAGGCCATAATTAAGCAAATTTCATGTGAGATTGGTGCTTTCAAAAGTTTTCATTTTTTTTTTGGGGTTCTGTTTCTCTGTTATATATGGTCTAAAGTTCAAATGGCAAAATGGTTATTGTCTTTTATGGTTAGTAGCTGTTTTTGCTTTTTGCTAGTTTATATCCTAAATATGGAAGAATCATGAATGTAGCTTAGCTAATTAAGGTGTTGCTGAGTTGGTAAGGGTCCATGATTTTATTCTTGAAAATGCATCAGAAATAGATCTTCAAAAGTAAATGTAAAAGAAAATGGAAACATGTAGGGTTTGGATTTAGCAATTATGGCTTGAAGGTTTCTTATTAAATTGTGCTATTTAGTTAGCAATTTTAGTTAGCAGCTTGGTGAAATCATGTTGATTTTTCTGTTCAACAGGTAAGGAGAAGCAAAAGGGGAAAAATTTTCCAAGGCTATCTATGTATACAAGGTTTTGGAGTACCACGTGGGATAAGGTTTTGAAGGGGCTGTAATAGAAGGCCTTCAACCAAAGGAACCCAAGGAGTCCAAATTAAGCAAAGGGTGGATGAGGTTTAAGAAGCAAAGTGGTCAAAATGTACGTTTAGGTGTAAACTGTAATATTAGTATTGGGGTTGATTCTTAATAATTCTGTGTGGTTGTACATATAGTTGGATGGATGGTTAACAATGTGAATGACACGAAAGAACGGCCATAGTCCATAGAGGAATGAAAGAAGTCCTAAGGCCTAATTGCTTGTCATTTGCAACATCTGAATCCAGTTGGATGGTTGTATGTATTTGCCATTGGAAAAGTTGAAAATCCAAGGTAGGAAATTCTCTTTTTGGCATCACTCTTGGCCCTTTTTTCTACCTTTTTTTTATCTTTGACCTTCTCTTTGCTTTGGTGTTGGGTTATTCCATTTGCAAGTGCTTCGCTCTTTTTGTTAGTGGTGATTCTCATTTCCATTTCCAACCGTGGAAAGGGTGGAGTCTTAATAAATTCATGCTAGAAATGAAGATTTTTTGGTCATCATTTTCCCTTGTGGCACTTGGCTATACTTGGGAATGGGAAAATGCTATTTAGTTTACTTATGATTTCTTGTTAAATAATGGTGTTCTAGAAACTAATGTTATGCTGAATTTCTAGCATTAGTCCCGACAGAAAAGAAGGAATTGCAGCAACTTGAAGTTATTTTGGCATCACTAAAGTTTGCAGTTGCTTCTCTTTGGGCCAAAACTTTTACGGCTGCAACTGGACAATGTCTAATTGCAATTATTCTCACCTAATGGAATTTGCCTTTTTCTAGGATTCCTTTTTCTCTGACAATTTGGACGTATTCTTTATCACGGAGTCATTATCAAGCCGCCATTGGATAGAACAATATCTTGAGCCTGAGATTGCTTTGGTAGGTAAAGTAAAAATTTTTAAGGTAAAATAAAGAGAAGGTTCAGGATAAGTTTATGTAAGGTCGTTAAACTAAAGTTGTATGGTTAAACTTAAGTTAGCCAAATTTAGGTATAGCTGTACCAACTTTCTAGGCTAATATGCTAGTCCGATGGTCAAGGTTGTATATTTAATATCAATGGAGTGGTATATTTTACCAACTAAGTAAAGTAAGAATAAATGTTTTATATTTTTTAGTACCGATCTCGTGACGTAGGGAGGAGCCCATCTATTTGACAGGATCTAACAATTGATATGGACACAAATGTGATACCATCTCACTGTAACACAAGTAGAAACTACACTACAAGTTTGCTACTAGCACCGTCCGCTTAATACTGTCCTACTTTTTATTTATTTATTTTAGGATGTTTCAAAATATTTATTATGTTAAAAAGATTAAAATATTTTTAATATCTTCTTTTAATATAACTTTTTCTTTTAATTATATGCATGTTATTATTTAAATTCAAAATTTGAAGCAAGATTAGAAAGAGCTGCAGCGCTGGGTTTGTTTGGATACTAAAATTATTCCACATAATATTTCGCTTGCATCATAAACACATTTCTCAACTCACATTTTTACATTCCCAACCACCTTTTTATCTCACATACATCACATTACAAAAAGTGCTACAGTAATTATTCCAAATAATATTTCAAATAATACCCTATCCAAACAAACCCAGAAGTATAAACATCAAATCAAATTATTATTTTTAAAAAATTAGATTTTTGAAATATAATAAAATAATTGGAACGGAAGGAGTATTTAGTTACATTGCAATTCCACTTTTCATCAAATGCCTTTTAATATATTGTGCATTCTTTGCTCACAAGTTCGAATTTGGAAGTATGAGAACTTTGAAGGGTATCAATGGCAACAGCAAAGTTTTGGCTAACATAACATCAAACTTCAAAGAAGGCAATCGTAACTTCTTCTATGGCTTCATAATTATGGCCAAAAAAGGCTAATTGCTCTTGTTCAAATTGCAATTCATACATTTTCGTTAGTGATGCATGTAACTTCTACAACCTTTTCATCATTAAGATTCCAAGTAATTGTAACCTATCTTTCCTATTCCAATCAATGAACGAGGTCCTTTGGTCTTTCCTTTTCTTGGTGGACCACGAGGGTCTAATTTCTTTGTAACCCCTCTTGAAAGAAAGGTATATATAATTTATTTTCTTCCTCATTAGTTATGGAAATTTTGTTTGTTCCTTCGCTATTTGTAAAGTATCTGAAGCTAATTTACTTCGACTTTTTCCCACTAAAATTTATTTGCTTACTTTCAAGTGCTTCATGAAAGAAAATATTAATCTTTCTTCTCTTCCTTGTCTCCATATACTACAAGCATATTGCATGTATAGCTGAGAATTCACTATGAAGGAGTATCCAAAGTAAAATTCCTTTATTCTTTTTTTCCCCTTGATATCCTATCCTTCGTCTGGATTGAGAACTTTACGAAAAATTTGAAATTCTCTCAAATTTCTCTAATTGTTTAAATTATTTATGAGATATTTGATTTTATAAATTATAATATAGTGTTTAAAATATATTTTAATAATTGATAAATCATAAATTCAAATACTACATTTTAAATAATCCAAACTACAACTATAGAGGGATTTAGGTAGTAGATTATAAGCCTTTATTAAACCGAACGGAGGATGCGTTCCCATTCTCTTTATCTTATGCGGCCGACAAGGATGTAATTTGTTGGACTCCTACGCCCACTAGTTGGGCCTACTATGTACTTTCCGTTTGATGGACCTCTTCATTCATGCATCATCAGTGTCGGTGACCGACTAGGGCAGCAAAAGGGTAAATTACATTTACCTCCCTTGTAATTTGGTTAAATCAACTTCTTTCCCCAGAAAATATATCAAGAGGAAGACTTGTAGCGCAACTATATTGATACTATTCATCTACATTATCAAGTCACAGAAAATATTTGTCTAGTAATTTTTTAGATTATTTTTTTTAGCAAAACCTAGAATATTAGGATTCTTAAACGATAATACATAATTTTCATCCTAAAAAAAAGTGAATGAAAGGATGATACCATCCAATTTCATTTGGTTCATAATCCAAGAAACACTTGAAAAGTAAATGAAAACACTAAAGTTATCCAAACATGATATATATTTTAGAGTCATGTATTATCCATGCCCAATTTTTTGTTCTGCATATGAAATTACCATGTTTTATTTCATGTCTTATATTTTTACCACGAATAATAGTTCGATCTATCAGCTTGGAAGTCAAAATTGCTTGCTTTGTTGCACCTTCATTATCATGAGGGATTTTGTTTTGTGTGGTCACTATCTCAAAGAATAAACACTACCACGTCACAAAACATGGGGCCTATATAGAATAGTTTTATTAAACCTTTCTCTTTCCTTTTTTTTTAATTTTTATTTTGGGGTTGGGGGATGGTGTACCTGTTTTGTACAATGGTTTTTCCGAAGTTGAGTACAAAGATGATTTGTGACAAATCTGTCAATTTTTATCTTATGCTTTGACCCGAGCACACTTTTGTTCCCAAGCAAATTGACTACTTAGACATCAACATTTGGTCTTTTAGTTTGTGGCCCCAATATATAACCTCAAAAAACTTCTCAAATTTTTTAAACTATACATTTTAAAATATTTTTAAAAAACACACTTCAAAATTTTTTTTAAAAACTTCTGCAGTAACTTATAGTAAAGTTTTAGACAAACACCCGAAAAACTCACTTGCCAAACTGGGTCAATTTATGTCATTGAAATTTGATATTTTGAAACTTAGGTAAAATTAATGGTCACTCTTTGATCAATTTGAGTTCTAAATGAATCGACTTTTTCTTTTGATTTATTGCTATATAAATAAGAATAAATTTATATACACTGGTAGTGTATACACTTTTATCATTGAATCAATGACACATAGACAAATGTTGGATTTTAAATTCAAATTTTACATAATTATCATTTATTTATTTAAGATTGATTGGTGTATACACTAGCATTGTAGGAAATATTAATCCGACAAATAATGGTAAATTGCATTGAAGCCCTTATCATCATTGTTCAATCTTGTGATTGTCTTGCTTACATCTTTGAAATTCTTGTTTTGGTGCTATGTAGATTTCAAAATTCTATTTGTTACTGACAAATGTCTGCTTGCTGGACAATTTAAAGTTAGAATTAGATTGTAGAAAGACAACTGGAACCATTCTCAAAAGACTTAAAAATCATCTTTGATGACTATTACTTGTGCCAATCAATCAAATGTTAACAACTATTAGTTCCTTTCGAAAAAATAAAAAAAAGAAAGGGAAAGAAAGGGGTAATAATTGTCCACAACTTTCTGGACATAACACTTGTAAGAGAACAACTAAATTAAAATTCATGGTTGGACATAACAAACACAAAAAAAATTGCCACGAACGCATAAAGACAATGACAAACAAATTATGAGAGGCTACGTGGACCACAATAGGAAGATGAAAGCCCCAAGCAAAGGACTCTGGTCCCCTTTAATTTTTTTTCGATAGTCACAGCTTGGGCTACTTTTTGGGCATGAAACAACTTTAGGGGCCCCATTCTGAAATCAAGGATGATGATCAATTGAAGAATAATTAATGGAGTTAAAATATTACATCAATTTTTTTTTTCAAAGTGAAGTATTTAAGTTTGGTCGTGGTTCAAATCCCTCTACTCCTTTTTTATTTTTTAAATTCGACTGGTCTCTTGCTGAATTTTTTTTTTTGTCAAAAGTATATAAGTTGGCGGACCATAAATTGATAATTAGACCGACCTTTTCCACTAAACCATACCCAAAGAACTAATTAGAGTAATGAAAAGTTGGTCATTGGTTCAAATTCCTCTTCTTCTTTCTCATTTGTTAAATTCCACTTCTCCCTTGCTGAAATTTTTTTTTCGTAAAACATATTTAAGTTGGTGGACCATAAAATGATAATTAGACGGACCTTTTTTCACCAAACCATACCTAAAGAAATAATTATAGCAATGGACTAAGTTTTGAAATATAAAGTTCGTTGACATATGTCTATAGTTCATCACTTTATGTAAATTGTACGGATTTTGGATCATTAAAGTTTGTCCACCGGCAGCATAATTTGCAATTTGACAATCGAACTTCTTGCTTAGTTACTAACCAAAAAAGAGATGGTCGAAGCAGGGCCATCCTCGTAAATACATGAAACAAAGGGGAAAAAAGATCAACTTTGGCTTATTTCAACATAAATTCAAGAATTCAAAGTCCCCTGTTTCTTCTTGAACCTCCCCCACTCCCCGATTCCCTCTCTACCCCCAAACCTGCCAATCAAGATTTAAACTCTGTTCTACTAGGCGGGAGCTTAACTCTTTGGCCATTAGCCTAGTAGTTAATTCCCGGACATTTTCAAATCTAGTTATATTTAACTAGTGTTGTTAGATCCGAACTAGATTGGCCGTTCGATCAGTTCGACCGTGAACCAGCCTTCTTTCCAAATTGGGTTGTAGTATAAAGCCGCTTTAATAAAAAACCAGTCGAAATCATAGAAAATTAGCTAAATCAGTGACCCGATCCATTTGGTTGACCCTGTTCTCATACTTTTCTTTCTTTTTTTCTCCTAACATAATTTAAGTTACCTAAATTGTAACGCTTTCATTTATTAATAGGAATAAGGAACTATCATCCATTTGGTGTAAATATCAAAATCACTCGCTTTTCTGAATGATCTCTAAATCAAGATGTTTTCATCCCTATGATCTTATTAATTTAGCATCAATTATTCCAATTTGCATTAATTTGTTTTAATTTAGTTTTTCAAGTAATTTTGGGAGAATGGACATATTTTAACCATGAATTTACATTATAAATATAATTATTAGGTGTATATTTGATTGCAAGTCTAACATTTTTGGAACATTTTTCATGATTGGCCAAATATAACCAAGAACTTAATTTCAATATTTCTGAAACTTATAAAAATATGAAATAATTATAACATCATGCTAACGTTAGCAAGTTTTTTAGAACAATCTGACCAATCCAATCAGTTAACTCCTGATTTAGTAGTTTGGCCGAGTTATTATCCGGTCCGAGTTTAACAACATTGTATCTAACAATTCTATAATTTTAAGGTCAAAGCCACGCAATATACGCACTTACTGTGAAAACAATGTGGTGTACAAAATTATGGTACATAGTTTCAAGAACGGTAAAACCTTAAACCATTCAAACATCAATCCAACAAAATGCAGGTTGGCAGTAGGAGAACAAAGCCCTCATCTGAACTTCATGATTTCAGATTCCTGCAATCTTGAACTGAACGCGACATCAATCATAGATTGAATTGTTTGGTCCAAGTACACTTTTCTCTTTATATAAAGTCTTCGTAATAAACTCAAATTGACAACTTAGACATCAAATCTTGGTGTGTTTTAAGAAGTCTCAAAATTATCTGCAAGCTACGTGCTCAAAGAGTTTGACATTGTTTAGAATTGACAATCTAAACGTAGACAAAACTACCGATTGCTGTTCACAACTATTTGAATCCAAATGTGTCAATTTTTCTTCTGATGTATTACTATTTAAATGGGCAGTATACTACTGATGAGGTCTTGGACTACTAGTCAAGGTTGAAAGCAAAAGCTTCTTATTGATTGTTGTAATAAAAGTAAGGATAAATTTTATACACACTGATAGTATATACATTATTGTTATCGTTAAATTCATAACATATACACAAAAATTGAATTTCAAATTCAAATTTTACATAGTTGTCATTTATCCAAAACTTACACTGTCAATATAGGAAAAATTAATACTAAAAGTAATAATCGATGCCAAATTATGTGACACTACTTTAAGAGAGATAGCAAGTCTCTTAAGCGGCCGAAAGTGTTAATGTCAAAAAGGAACAGGAAAGATGAAGGGCTAGGAAAGGAATAAAATCTTCGAGTGGACAAAGCAAAAAGGGAGAAAATCGAGCTAGGTCGGGTAGCACAGCACAAGGAAGGGATAGCCAAAAGAAATACAACCCAATGTTCATTTTTAGCTCCTTTTGGAAAATGGAGAAGTTGTATGTCTGGATGGGACATAAAGCAAGAGGAGAAGTTAAAAAGTTAAAAGGAGCAAGATTCAAGTCTCACTATGTGTGAACTCATTCTAACTTTATGTTAGCTGTAGTCTCTTATATTGTAATCTCTATTTATCGTAGGTAATCTTATCAAAAAGAGTATTGTGTTCCCAAAAGTGCTAATTTGCTTACATCATTAAAATTCTGGTTTGGTGCTATGTAAAAATGTGTTGATGGATAACATGAAGTTGGAATTAGATGGCAGAAAGACAACTAGGACTATTCTTAAGAGACTTAACAAATCATGTATAATGCTATACAGTAGTATTTCTTGCGCTAATCAATAGAACTATAAACAACTTTAGCTCCTGTGTAACAAGAAAATTTTGGTCAGGAAACAAATTTAGGGACCCCAATTAGGATGATGATGAATTGAAGAATTAAAAAAAAAATAGAGATAATGAGTATCTTTTTTTTTGGGAATTTTTTTTTTCAAGTTGGTGACCTTTTGCTAATAATTTAGACGGAATTTTGTTGCCAAACCATACCTAAGTAAATAATTGTAGTAATGGACTAAAATTGTGAAAAGTAAGGTCATTGTTCCATGTCTATAGCTATTAGCTAATCACCAAAACTTTTGGTGATGAAAAGCAAGTCCTTTAGTAGGGATTTGGGCAGCACCAACGTTTGTCCATGTACAGCACAATTTGTAATTTGCCAACCAAATTTGTTGCTAAGTTATGGGGTGGAGTGGAAGGGTACGGGGTTTCAATGGTTGTACGAAACCAATGACTCATCTAATTACCAAAATCAAATGATCTAAGCAAGGTCAGCCTAGCAATTATTTGTCTCATTTTTTAAAATATTTTTTTTAGAGCTTTACAATTTTCGTCAGTTCTTTAGATCTGTAGTATCCATTCTTTTGATTTGATTTTTGATATCTGTGTATGTTTAATAATATAACTTTTGCAATTAGAGCAAATTTTAATGAGATTATGATGTTTTATTAAAACAAAAAAGGTCAGCCTAGCAAATACGTGGAGGAAAAAGAGATTCGATTTTTGTTGCCTTGAACCTGTGGAGTATTCCACAGTCTAAGATTTGGTTACATCTCACACTTCTTGAATGATGGCCAAAATTTGGTCACGCTACAACTATTATCCGTGACTCCATTTGGATGTCCCTACTTTTAAAAAACAAGTTTTTCAAATACAATACTATAGTAATATATAAACAAAAACAATTCAAAAAAATCTCATGCA
The DNA here is from genome assembly GCA_023065735.1 of Coffea humblotiana. Classification (NCBI taxonomy): domain Eukaryota; kingdom Viridiplantae; phylum Streptophyta; class Magnoliopsida; order Gentianales; family Rubiaceae; genus Coffea; species Coffea humblotiana. The sequence goes on along the minus strand of CM041208.1, from coordinate 24,215,932 downwards.
AAAGTTTTTCATATACACTGTTAAAGTAAAAATTTTCAAAAAAAACAACCAAAAATAGCTAATCCAAACACCGAAATAGGCCTACATGGTTTCAAGAATCGTGAAACCTTAATTTTTCAAACACCTATCCCCACGTAGGGATGCAAATGAACCGAGTCGAATCGAGTTTGGCCTAATCGAGTCTAGCCTTCAGTTAATTTTATGAAGCTCGAACTCGAGCTTGAACTCAATGAATTCAAAATGTGAAGCTTGAGCTCGAGCTTAAAAAAAATAATTATTTTATTTTTAAAAATAAATAAATAATAATTTTTCTTAATAAATAATAAAATATTAAAAATATGTATGTAATTTTACTATTAAAAAAAATATATATATTATTGAACTCACGAGCCAATGAACTTAATGTTTTTGAGCTCGATTCGAACTCAATATTGATCGGGTTCGGTTTATTTGCAGCCCTATCCCACATGATGTGAAAGAAAAATTCTTTGTGTTACTATCTTTCTTTGCATTTTCTGACTTCCAAAATTCAGAAAAGTTAGGTCTAATAGCCGAAGGAAATCATTACAAACAAATCAATCCAAGATTTGAAAGCAGAATAGTATCGTTTATCAGGAGGCAAACTTTGTCAAGTTGTTTATCTCCTTAAAAGCCAAAATTTCAAATTGCATATGGAATCGGTTGAAAGGATTCCCCGAGTATCAGTACCATGGAAACTTCTGTTCATTCTGACTCTCTGGTATGTCAAATTTGTCAAGACATTGTGTATGTCTCTCTCTAACATCAAATTAATGTGTCTATAACTCTCTTCTCCATGAAGTGAAGTCCAAAGAAAGGGAACTATGGAAATTTATAGTTTGAATCTACACCTTTGTGTCAATTTCCTGATAATGTACCACTTCAATGATCTTTGCTCTATGATCTAAATCTCCAACACACACAACCATAATTTGAGGATGTCTTAGAGTTGTGCAGTTTCTAGCACCCTTAGCCTGAACCAGAATCCGAGCCTGAATAGCTTTGATTGCGAGACCTTGGCAACATCAACTTTGTCACAAAGTCGATAAGCTGTGAAACTAAGGCTATTTACGAGCCAATGCTATTGAAGCCAACGTACACAGTTCTCTGTTGAAATGCATTGACAGCATAATCAACCTGGAAATGTCCTAAAGAAGACTTGAACCGAAGGCCATATCCAACTCCGACTCCGCTTCCTGGCTTACCATGCCTGAGAGCAGGATTTCCTAAAATATGGGAGCAGATCTAAGTATTCAAATGGAAATTGAAATAAAAAACACAGGAGTGACATCTAAGGAATGGAATGGCACATAAAAACACTACATACATGGGCAATTCTTTGAGAAATGCTGAATCAAGAATTACACCATGTGAATCAAGTTTCTCTTCTCTTCTTTTTTCTTTTCCTGTAATCTTGTAAAACCAACTTTGTATATACGACAAGCTTGTAAAAAGGCCAAGCTTATGCATACATAAGTGGGGTGGCAATCTGCTCACTGGTTATGCCTAAATGAATGTCATGGCACTGCTGTGCAGCTTGTTCTACTATTTAAGAATATTCATACCAAAGGAACATATTGTCAGAACATCAGGAGGGTTGACCAACTTATCTTGGGTTTTTATTATGTACTGTTGATGAAAGATGCACCAAAAAAGTCAACACATTAACCAGCATTTAGGTGGAAAAAGCTCTCAAATTAGACTAGTAAACCAGATCCTCAAGTTCATAAGAATACTTAGGAAAAACATATACTTGGTGCAATTGACTCACAGGTAAATTTCTAGGAAAATGTGTGCAAGTATGCCAATAGGTTTAAGATGGAACAAACCAGGCACATATCGACCAGAACCCAAATCAGATCCACAATCCAAGAAAACAGCACCTTCAATCGTCTGGTTCTGGATATGAAAGGTATTGCCATTAGAAGATGTGATAATTGCAGAATCTTACCTCAAGGTAAACACACAAAAAAAGAAAGAACACATTCAATTAAGCAAGACTATGGCATGCATAAAAACATGAAATTTATCCACGAACCAATAACAAATCAACAACCAAGAAGCTCCTGTTTTGTATCTATATGCAGAGGATAAACACGAGAGACTGGAAGAAAGAGCACAGGCTCAAGGACTCTAACTAGTTTTCAGTTGACAAAACAAGGAAAAAAAGAAAAGATGCATCAAATGCATAATTAAGAAAAGGAAGAACCATAACTAGATAAATTTCAAAGCAAAAACCAAATCCAGTCGGCCCAAAAAGCATGATGTTCTGCATGTAACTGAAGCACATGCAACATCCAAAACAAAGGGCAAACAGAAGGCAAAACAGTACAGGATTTTTTTTTTTTGGGGGTTGGGGAGAAAGTTTTTTTTTTTTGGGGGGGGGGGTTAAATTCTAATCACATGTTCAAGCCAGTTTACAATTAAATACTCCAACCACAAAGTATCAGTGGTCTACATGCTTAAACCAGAAGATATATTCTATTGCAACTGAATTCGCTTTTTTCTGATGACAAACTCCATTCATGATACTGTACTAATTTAACCATGAAAAAATATTGTACAACTTAGATCTTGAACACTGTTTTCCTTTCTCATCCTGTATATATCAAACACTGCATCTTGCAATTTACTATTTCATTCTTGCCTCAATCACCCACAGTATAAGCTGCCATCACCCCCTAACCCAAAAACCAAAAAAAGGAAGGAGAAGAAGAAACTTGAGAGAAAGCAAAACAGGGAAAGTGAGTTGTTGTGGATCTTTTGATCTTTTGAAGTAGGTGGGTTTGCCAGAGCTAGTATGGTGCGCCTTAGCAAGTAATTAAAAAATTAAGCTATATATCAGGTAAAGTACAAATCAAATATAGCATGTTGCAATTTACTACTCATTGTTGCCACAATCACCTACAAGAATAAACCCCCCGCCCCCAAAAAAAACCTACAAAGAAAAAACCAAAAAAGTATTGAAATGAAAGATAACAGAAAGCAAATCAGGGACAGTGAGTTTTCTTGGATCTTTTGAAGAAGGTGAGCTGGCCAGAGCTGGTATCATGCATCTTAATAAGTAATCTAAATCCAGCTATACATCAAGTAAAGGCCACTGCTGACCAAATAACATCTTAGCCCCCTTAAATTGCTTCAGCTACACCAACTCAGATAACTTTTCCAGCTTTGACTATATTTCACTCCACTTCTCGCATTGATAAAATAACACTCATTATTTTCAGTGTTTAAACCAAGTACAGTAGTCCACTACAGTAATTAGTCAACTAGTAATAGTTTACTTGAAAATATTCACCCTTGTTGTCTCCATTTCACTCTCCAATATCAAAAGTTTACTTGCCTAACTTTGAATAACGAACATGTCATTACAATATTAGGAACTACTAACATGTACATACATGTTCAAACCTATCCACAAATATTTCTAAAAGAATACAGATGCCATGGCTAATGACAAAATAAACATTATAAAGGCTAGATGAATATTTGATCTTGATGTGCTATAGTGTTCAAAATCTTTCTGAAATATAATGCATCTAGTTAGAATAAGGAATGCTCATTCTATGTTGGTTGCTGTCATCTATAAAATCCTTAGAGAAGCAGTTCACAGTAACTGTTGCATTATGAGTAATACTCCCTCCCATTTATTTGCATTTTTCATGAGTGAGGCCTTGGGTGACTAATATCTTGAAAAGACAAAGCCTATATACTTGCATATTCTCATGTAATTTATCTAAAGTTTTACTAATTCAAAAAGATTGCCCGCAATCTTTGCTTGTGTTTCCCTACAATATCCTTCTCATACTCTGATGCAGGGTATTTTCGGTCTTCATTGTTTTGTTGTTTAGTATGCATCTGTTACGCTTAGTTGCTAAGTGTAGCAGTATAGAAATTGTGTATCTGGTGCAAACATCCTAGGCATGTGCCTCATTAAGGTATTTTCGTCTTGTCATTTTAGGTCAACTATATGTTTGAAGCCCTATAAGTAGCCATCTATCTACTGTAGCAAGCAGGTGTGCTTATGTGTGTTTTTTTTTGGTTATTTTATTTTATTTTATAAATCAGCTAATCTGTAAAGCTTGAATCAGCTCTCTTTGGCTATGATACAGCCTAGAAGCTAATTCCCTTCAAACTTTTATGTTTTCTTTTCATCGATCATAGTACTTTGTGCTGCTAGGTAAAGTTCCCTTTAGTCTTCTGCCCCATTATCACTTAAATGCCCCATTTTCTTGACATCCACTTAAGGTGTCACTTCCAGGGAAAAATATTAGTATGGGCAACGAATATCCAAGTCATGTTTCAAGATAGAAACATTGGATGAACCTCAATAGAATAGAAAAATGTGTATCTGTCACATTGACAACTAACCTATAATTTACAGACACATCCTACAGACTGGCTAGTTTGACTGGACCAACAAGGCCATGTTTTCTGGCCCGGCGCAGGTTCAGCACTAAACTGGGATTGTCAGGGCATTGGGGAAGCTGGGAAAAAATAAAACAGCAAAACCAATTTCAACTGCTATAACATTTTCTTCTAAAAACTGTCTAGCAAACAAGTTTATGAAGTTAATGAGTATATACCAAGAGGAAGCCAGCTTTTACAATAGAGAGACCGATTTTTGCAGACCAAAATTGATTATGAGATTAATTTTGTATTTATGTGCCATACCAATCACTAACACATAAATGGCGAAAAATGATTATAAAATGATACAGTGGCTGACACACTGTAGAATCCCGAACCTAAAGACATTCTAATCTTCTCATGAATTGGCATAGGTTCTCTGTCCCTGAGGGCATCTTCAATAAGTCAGTCAGTGTTATGTTTGCTATAATTAATAGGCTATAATTTAAGAATTGATAGGCTATAATTAATTTGTCCAATGTCCTCAAAGGAGTGTGTTTACACTTGATGTTTGTCCTGTGAGCATGCTGGGTAACACCTACCAAACTACCAGTAGCAGGGTATTCTGAGATTGGTAAAGAGTTGTCCTTGCAACCAAACTCTCCTCACAAAACATTTCCATTTAACAATTTCAGCATGTTTATCATAGCCGTAATGACGGTTTGATATCAAGGGTTCATAATATTTTTACCTCAAGTAATTAAAGAATCTCAAAATATTCCTTTTAGCCAAAAACATCGTATTTTACTTGGACTTTACAAAGTCAACTCAAACTCCAAATTGCTGTGTTGGACAAAAGCCTTTACACTTGTACCACATATGATCTTCTAAAAATCATAAACACTTGACGATGGCATGGGATTGTCTTTTTGAAATAAAAATTGCATGGTATTGTTGGGGATCAACTTATCTCCAGATGCTGGAGAGAACAGAAGAAGGTATACCTATTGATATGGTACTAGCTTCCATTATTCAAGTTAAATGATCCTAATGACTGATTGAAGCAGCTTCTTTTGGTCATTGTCAATGTCACTTCAATCAATATCTAAGGATACAGACATAGTCATGCCTTATAACAAACAAGCTCCAATTCTTATATTTAACATGTTTGATAAGCAAACAAAAGCTGACCATGTCGAACGTAGACTAAAGAATGTGCATTAAAGCATAGATCAAGAGTTAAGTTTCATATGCCAATTCTAATAGCTTTGATACTACAAGCTTTTTGTTTCAAGTTATTCCCTTTCCTACAAGCATCATTTCAGAGGACCTTCAAGGCCAGCAAAAGCAATACGCTCAAGTTACGAATTGTGTTACTGTCAAAGCTAATATTAATAAAGTGTTTAAAGTACTTAAGACTTTGTCAAACAACATGGAGAACAGGATTATCAAATAGGACGTCTACCTCTATGGCCAATTGGCTCATGAATATTGTTATTCCTTCGTTATAATGGGAATAACGGTGAAATGAATCTGATCTTCAGAACATTATGAAAGTTAAATGACAAAATCAGCTTTCTCAAGGATGAAGATAAATTTATACAAGCAGAACATATATCGAGACACTATAGACATAATTAGGGATAGACTGAAATAAATAGTTTTTTAGTATTAATATCAGTACATACCAAAGGCAATGTCACTTCAGTATTGGCCACCACACAAGACCTTCCACAACCAACAGCACCTTCACCATATCCTCGCACACTACCAAGTCCTCCAATTGCAAAAGCTTGATATGGAGCTATATCTCCAACAATAGAGCCACCCGTAAAGCTATCAGAAAGAAAAGAGTGAGTAATGCAAAAAGGCATACTCACAAAAGGCAAAAGTAAAATTCTACTGTTCATAAGCTAACTAGTAGCTGGTGATGAGATTGGCAGCCACGCATTAAGCAGCAGGCTTTATTGATGTAGCCAGTTGGCAAAAAATTTGAAATAAATATTCTGTTAAAGGTTCTTGCACTCAATGAGCATATTCTCTTCTATCCTGAACACTATTCTCCCCACCCGAGAAAAAAAAAAGAAAGGAAAAACAAAAGAAGAAACTCCATTAAAAGGTGTTGTTACAACTGTATGTGTACTTTCTAATCATTTCCACATTATCACGACAAAGCTTCTTACACAAGTTCATGAAACAAACTTCATCTTTCCTTCCCTTTCTATTAGTTCTTATACTATTTCCATTTTTTATCCTTCATCCTTCTAGTTGTCATAAAATATTGTCATTCACATGAAATGGGCAAAGCTGCAGCTTGCAGCTAATCAGTAGCGGTGCAACAAGAAGAAGATTCTGCCCACCTTGTCAGAAGAAATGCAGGCCCAAGTCTGATTCCCTTTGATGCGACAAACTTGAACCGGTTGAAGATCAGCCACTTAGAAAGAAGAGGAATCCCTTGTTCTATTTGCAGATTAAACTGAAACCGTAACCAATCAAAATGTTCAGATGCACCAGTAGACATATAAGTTTCATTTATTATTCCAGACAAAGTAATAGCCATTAGATTTGAAAATCTTCAAGCTCGACCATTACAAGCTACTGTCATATTTTGGCAATGTATGCTACATTACCCTAGTGAAACTGTGCTCACTGGCCTTTGCAAATCGAGATTCCTGCTTTATTACCACCATACTGTCATGATAACCACCACTGCAGAATAATTTTGAGACACAATCAATTTTCAACTTATCATGAAACAGTAAACGCATTTTAGTAGCCTCTCCTACCTGCAAGTCACAGGAAAACCATGAAGATCTCTGCTAATTGAGCGGCCTTCATCATTAATTGGACGTACATGCTGCATGCGATAGTGTTATTGAATTCCTTAAAATAAGTTAAAGGGTATGCTTTGTACTAGACCTTTTTGCTGATGACACAGAAGAACATGATTACCTCAAACTTTACACTCGTTTTGCTGCTCCAATTTGAACTTGCAGGCTCACTTAAGTCTAGACCAGCAGAAAAGCGACAAAGATTCACGCCTCCACTCCCTGAACGGGAGTAATTGTCAACGGGAACACCATGGACCCCAACTTCTGGAGAAACCGAATGCTGGATAAAAAGTCACTTCAAGTCAGGCTCTATACTTCTCACGAGTTACTGCTCTTGTCTACCATACTAAAGCTCCAGCTATTACATGGTATGAAAGTAAAGGCAGTCCCACAGCAGCTTTTATCAATCTCAATGAAAATTAGCATCAGCTATGCATCCACTTTCAAATATGTTAATTGTTGCAATAAAAGTACTCTCTCTGAAAACCAGCATGCATGGGCAGCGAACTAACAGTCATTCAGCATTAAGATTTCTTGAACTTACAGTTTCAGGTAAATTTATTCCACAATAAAAAAGATGCAAGAAAACTATTCAAATTCAATTACTCTATTCACCCATTATCTGTTTCAGAATCAAGTTCAAACTAAATTTTAAAAAAAAACTAATGCTTACTAAATTTGGAATAATTAAGCAAAACGACAAGGAGAAAAGTCAGGAGTTACAGCTTAACCTGTATAGAAAAAGATTGTTGAGAAAGCCATTCGGGCCGTGGCTTCCTGTAAGCTATCAAGACATTGGAGTCATAAAGTCCTTTATCCCATAGAACATCAAGCTTCTCACTCTTGCCAAATAAATTTGGATGCTTTATGCAAAGACTGCAAGAAGGCATTCAATCAACCATCTTTCCCAGTTAATTACAAAAGAAGACGATTTCTGCAAAAAAAAAAAGAAAAAGAAAAAGAAATTCCTGAACTTAAAATTGCACAAGAAATACCTTCCAATAACGAGAGACAGAGGACTATCAGTATTCCTGTTTCGGATAAACAAACAAACCGTGCTCAAAATCAAAGCTTAACTGGAAATTAACTAAATATGGATGAAACTAAGAAATTTTACTAAGCTCAAAAGATGAAAATGACGATTAGAAAAACAAAAAAAAAAACCTGGAAGAATGTAGCATCAAAGCAGCACATAATTTGTGGGTGAAATCAACATTGAAGTCTATCTTGGCTGCATGCAAATTTCAAACTTTATCATCCATCTTTCTATCATCACAATTCACTATTAATAACTTAAAAAAAATGTTGGTCCAAATCAATCTCATAATTGGGAAGTGCATGCTACACCCTCATCAAAAACCCTCCAAAAAAAATCAGAGAAACAAGAAATCCCTCCAAAAATAAATAATTCTCCATAAATGCCACTTTGGAATCATGCTTCTTCAATTATCCTAATGGATTTTTGACAATATTTTATATATCATTTCACAGATAAATTAAACTGTCAAGAAGGCGAAAAAAGCGGGAAACAAAATAATTGAGCTATAAAAATTACCATTGCCAGCATGAATGCTCTTCTGAGCTCCCATCCCATTACTTCAAATCCCAAAAATCCTCAATCTTTATTGTTTAGTGACCCATTGGGTACTCAACCAAAATGACGGCGTTTCAGTTACACAAGCAAGTAGCTGTTTCTGTTGGCAAAATACAGTAACTACTAATACTACCAAGAGAAGAATCAACAGAGGGAGAATCTGCAGTGTTCAGAGAAGAGAAGTTATCTCTTTCTTTATGAGATGGCTTCCCTATTCTTGCAGTACTCGGGGGACCAGTTGGGCAAATTCTGCTGCTTATAAATTTTTTTTTAAATCTCTGGTTTTGCACTTTAGTTTTGGGCTTTAGAAATCTGTCCCCAATAATATTAATTAATTTTCACCCAAAACAAGAATTCATAAGTAGATGGAACATGTACTGATGGGTTTCGAATGGATACGCATACATAAAATTTAGAGTTCGAATTTAAATTGAGATAACATAACATGTATTTATCCTCACTCGTGTATATTAGTGTCAACAAAAATTAATTCATAAAAAAGAAAAAGAAAAAAAATGAAGTTACTTGTGTGGAAGGGAATAATGCAAAAAAGACACTTTATATAAAAAAAAAATTGTGATCTCTTATTTATCCAATTGGCAGGACCAGAAAAATTACTGTACTTGCCAAACAATTAATTTGGAATAAGATGTAATTTCTCAAGGGATAATTTGAGAAACCTCTCCTGATGTTTCTAATAATTTCACTCACCTCCCTTCAAATTTAAATAATTATACTAACCTCCCTTTATGTAGTAAAATAATTATAATATTCTTCACTTATAAATAAATAAAAAAAACTTTTAAATACAACTCATTTTATCTTTATGCACAAAATAAATAAATAAAAACTTCTAAATAAACTCGAAATTTTCGAGTGAATTTTTATATACATGCATCATGATTATGATACGATGATGTATTCTGTCAAATAATTTATATCTCGTGGATGGATTTCATCATTAGTAATTCGAAAAAATCTGAAATCATTTAAGAAGTCAAAAAAGAATAATGGCTTGAGGTTTTATTGTTATTGTCATGTGTAATATTGTTCAAAGAATGAAAGTTGGGCTTCGATGTAATTAACCAATTAAACTTTTATCCATATACACATGTAAAAACTACAAAAATGGATACATAGAAGCTTTTGAAAAAAATTTAATTGGATGACATAACTTTGCTTTTGTTTCTGAATGACTCTTACGTGTAACAATTTTCAATTTTTTTTAATTTGCAAATGGTAATGGGAACAAATTAATTATGAATTCGAGATCTATTTTTCATGTCTTTGACTTATTGTTACATAATTTTAAAGCAATGAGTTTGATCATACATTGTAAAATTATTCATGGATGCTCATTAATATTGAGATACATACATTGGAATATAATTCTCCACAGTCAAATCCATTAAGAATTTGGGTTTGAGTTCGGATTTAAGTAAACTTAATGGATATAAGATTGCATGTAGTAGTCGCCACACAAAATAATTTGATTATGTGGAATTGGTCAAGCTGCACATCCAAGAAGATTGCCCAGAAGAAAATTCAGCATAAACATAATTAACCATTTAATTTTTCCTTAAACATGACAAAGAATTGAGATGCCACCAAAATTAAGTGAGAGGAGCATGAAAAACGAAATCAATTCAGTTTTTTTTATGAGCAACTCGAGTTTAATGTCTTCGGTTATTGATTATAAAACATTTGAAACCTGGACAATAGTTGTTAATTTGAACCAAAAACAGTCAATCACTTACCATCTGACCTCAACCTAGATTTATATATATATATATATATATATATACACGTTATTTTGTTTCTTTCTTGTAAGTTTGATTAGAAATAGCATCAATAGACACAGCTACATGATTATGTAAGAGAGAGTTTTAATTGTATGTAAAAATTGATTTATGAAAATTAAGCTTACGATTTGCTTTTCGAAAGAATTAATAGATATTGAAAAGAGCAGAAAAGGAAAACAAAAAATAGATATTGAAAATTACACTGTAAAGCCCTCTGATTTTAATATTGAAAAAACCCTTGTTTAATATTTGTGTAAAAACCCTTGTTTAAAAACCCTTCAATTTCTTAAACACATCATTAGATTTTTCTTTACAAATCCTCTGAAAATCAAGTTTTACCCAAAAGATTTTGACAGTGAAGCTTTTAAATGATTGGAAAAAATACCACATGTGAGGCATGGTGCAAAGCTTTTTTCTTATTGGTAAAACTCGATTTTTCAGAGGATTTGTAAAGAAAAATCTGGTGATATGCTTAAGAAATTGAAGGGTTACCTTTTTTTAGGGTTTTTTATGCTGGTCTCGATGCTTCAGTTATGAATGGACAAAATGCCCTTTAAATCAGGCCAAATTTATGCGTAAAGTCACCGAAAGTCTTTAAAGTGAATTTAATTATTTAAGGGCCAATCGAAAATAAAATTTAGATGAGGAGCCAAAAGTAGATAACGGCAATAATTTTAGAGTTTCCCAAATTTTTTACCCTTATAAGTGTCAGTTATATTACGATTGGATGATACTTGGTAGGGGTGGCAATCGAGTCCAAATCGGATGGGCGGGTCGGGTTGAGATCCAAGTATAACAGCTGATCCGAACCTAACCCGTCAACCCGAAAAGGGTCATGATACCTGACGCGAACCAGAAAATTTCGGGTTGATGTAATTTCTCTTTCACTTTTTTCAGTCGATTTACAATCTTACGCTCATAAATCTACATCACGTCACAGAATGTCCTCCAGTCTTACTATTGGACTAAAGTGTTCTTCCAACAAGAAGATTTCTTTCAATCAAGAATGCATTGGCAAAGAAGTCATTTTGGGGGAAAAAAAAAAAAAAACACCCCTGCTGTTAGTCAAATAATGTTGACCTTCTAATTTGGGATGATGTCAGCACAAAATTATGATAAAAACCCCAAAATGCCCATCAAAACTCTTAACATTTTTTTGTTTCTCTTTTTCCTTCTCACAAAAAATGCCAAAACGATGATATGTTGTCACTTGTCACAGCAAGGCTCGCCGACTTAGGCGACTTAAGCAAGACCCCACAATTATCATCATTGTTAAAAAGCCTGGAAGCTTTAATCCCTCATTAAAACATTCTAGGAACAACAAATAATTAATCTCAAAATCACTATAATAACAAAGTGATTATAAGTAAGCCATATTTTCTAAAGGTCTTCAACAAAAGAGTTGTCAAGCTCCACAAGAATAGTAAAAAAAAAAATGCTCATTTGATTCATTGACACAAATTTAAATAAAATTTCCCATTAACAATTAAGGCCCATTAGTTTCGTACCTCCATATGTGTTATCTATTGTCACATGATTCTTTTAATTTCTTAACATGCCAAAATATCCACACAATTTTCCTCTTTTTCTATAAAGTGAAAATTTGATGGAAAGTTGCCTCTGTAATGTTATTGATTGAAATTTCAGTATCACTCTTAATGAAATATTAAAGATAGCGGGGGGCTAACCATTTTAGATAAATCGCAGCAAAATTATGTGTATATATACGCAACAACAACAGGGAATTTAGTGGACACTATAATCTAGTAGACATGGTTCTAGAGTTCGTCTATGTCAATTACCATAGCCAGAGTTATTTTTCATTCATTTTCAACTTTTCATGAAACTAAAAAACAGATTATGTAGATTTTTTAAACATTAAAGTGGTCATGTATAATATAACAAACTATAGGGGATGAACAGTAATTACCCCTATATTATCACATTACAAAACCAATGAATGCACTTTACAAACAAATACAACAGAGGTGAAAATAAATCGTGAAAAAATAATCGATGAAACAACTGACTACTAAATGAAATTGCTTGTACTTACTGGAATTGAGCTCTAGGCAATGCCTTTTTGAGTTGTATCCTTTTCGAAACAACTAGTTTTTCGGCCCTATTGGTTATGCTTGGTGGCCCTTGTTTTCTTATAACACTTGTATTGTGTTTAATAATCTCCTGAATCCAGTCCCTCATGCAAGTTGAATCAAACTAAAGCTTTAACTTCCGCTTGAAAATGAGTCAACGTTGATGCGAACCTGGGCTTAGCCTACTAATTTCATTAACATCTTCGAGAAAATTATTCCAATGCACAGAGACTACGAAGTCCAGAATAAAAGAAGTGCCACATCTGGAGCCGGAGGCGTTTTATATTTTACAATTTGGTCTTTAAGTTCTCAAAGTCTCTAATACGCAGTTGAATTTGCAATTTGATCAGCAGCTCAAGCCGAGAACTTGTTGATTGGGTACAAAACTATATTGTTTAACCAATCTTTGAGCCAATATTCCATTCTCTCTTTACCAGAATGAACCAACATTGAACTCGAGCATCTGGGTCAAAATGTACATCCATTTTCGCCTGAAGAATTAAAAATTTGAAGGGGCGGCATTTTTTTTAGTAATTACAACATGTTGAGCTGGAAAATAATAAAATCATATACTATTATGTTAGTCAAACTTGAATTATAGGTGGTCTGGAATAAAATGTAGTGTAGTTTGTAAAGAAAAGGTGTTTGTCTCATTACAACTTCTATGCACTTCAGTCCCTAGTGGAATTGCACCTTATACTTGAATCCTAGTAGAATTGGTGCTAGATCTGTAAGTTGATCAACAAAAGCAGGATCAGAGACCTTAATCTAAAAACAAGTCAATTCCGTCTAGGAAACTGCTTATTGTATTTTTGTATAGTGCTACTTTGGTTGTATTTTGTTTTTGGTTTGACATCTGCAGAACAAATCCAGTTAGGATTCGACTTTTTGATCCAACAGGTTTATAACACTTTCTCAACCCTATATAATAACATAGCAAGCAACTTTGATAGTACCACGCAAGTTAAACTTTTGGTTGTTGTCTGAGCAATAATGGGTGTCAAGGGCACGAGTATTGGTGCTGTTTTCTTTGTTATTGCATCTGCTTTGCTGCTTCTTTCTCCTTCACCATCCGCTGATGCTAGTCCTCTCCTGAGTGCCTGCCGTTTTGATCAAGTGTACCAACTTGGGGACTCCATATCAGACACTGGGAATTTGATCAGGGAATCTCCACTTGGAGCCGCTTTACCTTTCGCCAGAAACCCCTACGGTCAGACCTTCTCCCACCACGAAGCCACCGCCCGTTGCTCTGATGGACTTCTCATGATTGACTACATTGGTAAATATATATATAAGATTCTTTTGATCTCCCTCTCCCACTGTTAATTCTTCATAGTATTGCCAACCAACTTGCAATAGCTATTTTTTATTTCTGTGTGTGTCACAATTCAGGCTATTTTAATCTTTTCTTCGTATGGTTTATTATTGCTTTGAACACTTGATATAGAGCTTTGCTTTTTATCAACTCACTCCATATCTGATTTGTCTTTTTCGCGACAAATATGGTAAAGGATTTCCGTCTTTCTTTCTTTTTTTTTTGTTATAAATAATTTGCGTGGAGGACGTAGATGCCAATGAGTTGCATACATGATGGAAAAAATTCGAACTATCGCCGTCTGGTGTGTTACAAGGAAATTTAGATTGTAAATTATCCAGAGTATTATTATTCTAGTTCTTAGCTGCCTTAACTGAAAACCATGCGCAACTCTTGCCCTAATTATCCATTTAGTTATACTGGTTAACCCTGCAGCATTATGTTTATCTGCAATCTTCAGCTGATGTTCCTAGTGGTGATTCATCATCGATGTTTGCCTTCCATGTTTATTTACTTATTTTGTTTATGTAGGCTATTATATCACATCCGCTAACTGAATATTTGGATCGTTGTTTTAACACAGCCCAAGCGCTGGGTCTACCTCTCCTGAATCCGATCAAGGATACAAAGGTAAACTTTGAGCATGGAGCAAATTTTGCCGTAGCCGGTGCTATGGCACTATCATCAGCTGTTCTCGCTCGTCATCATGTTAGAAATCCAGTGACCAACAGTTCCCTTGACGTACAGCTTCAGTGGATGAAAGATCACTTTCACAAATTTTGCCACAATGGTAGATTCAAATTTTATATATGATCGTGACAACCATTCAACTTTTCTCAACTTCTATTAACTTTTTTTTTTGGCATGACACTGAATTTTGTCCATTTTCTTTTTGTTTAACAGATTGTGAAAGGAAGCTTCAAAACGCTCTATTTAATGGTCGGTGAAATCGGAGGCAACGATTATAATTATGCATTCCTTCAGTACTTGGATGAGGCTAGAGATACGCTTAGAATTCTAGAGTTGGTACCTCTAGTTGTTGCCAAAATTAAGCATGCTGTTGAGGTTAGCTTTGCAGGCCCCTCATCTTCTTGTTAGCACTCTTGCTGCTTTTAATTCTCTTGCTTCTAATTGCTTCTTCTTTTCTTTCAATGCTGTATTTTAGAAAGTGATTAGTTTTGGAGCAAGGACAATAGTGGTTCCTGGGAACTTTCCAATGGATGTCTGCCAATTTATCTTACAAAGTTTGGGCTGGAAAGCGAAGCAGACGAGTTCGACGAGAATCATTGCATATGGCTATTGAACAGCTTTGCAACTTTCCACAATGATCACCTGAAGGAGGCGATTGCCGAGCTGCAAGACAAGTACCCGTATGTAACAATCGTCTATGGAGACTACTACGCTGCATATGAACAGCTTCTCAAACTAGGTGAAACTGAAGGTATGTTAGTTAGTATTTACCATATTGAATTCTTAAAAGAAATCAATTATTTCCAGTAGGAGGAAGGGGTATCTGAAGCATCCACATCTGGTCATCTAATCTGTTTTTGTCTTATTAGGTTTTGAGCTACAAAAAGCTTGTTGTGGAGTTGGAGGGCTGTACAACTTCAATGAGACGCGAATGTGTGGATTTCCAGGTGTTAAGGCTTGCCGTGATCCTGAAAAATACGTCAGCTGGGATGGAATTCATTTAACACAGGAGGCTTACCGCATGATAGTGGATTGGTTGCAAGCTGATCTTTTCTGGAAATTGCGTTGCCATCATTGAACAATTCTATCAACTTTATCATGTTCTTCAAGCTCCTCAGTAGTAGTACTGGAGTCCCAGTTGTTTTTCAGTCCAGTAGCTTAGTTTAGTTTTAGCTAATGGGAAGCTCTTGTGTGACTAATTTCGTCACCAACTGTTTGAGCACTTACTTTTATATGAAACTTTTTCAGTTTTTATCATACTGGGTTCAAGATTATGAAAAATTTTATCTAGTTCTTGGCGAAAAACTCTGTAAACTGCTACCAATCCAAGCATCAAGGCGTCTAACTTAAGGAGCAAAAGAATCAAACCCACAAATTTTATGTATCAAATGTCAATACTGAAACAAACGCGCCAATAAGCTGATTATCAAGGTCAGGGCGGCACTGCGTATTTAATAACAAACCAAACTTTCTACATAACCGCCTAATAAACTCAAAAAATCCAATCTGCAATCAGGTGTCCTCAACTCTTGAATGAAACACAAAGCTCGGAATGTAGTAGTGATGTCCAGCAGGAAGCGATGCATCAGATCTTCTATGTACATGTAACAGAAGTAGCAGATATTCCATTTTACGCTGTTGTAGTTTTTGTATAGGTTAACGAGCATTAATGGGCTTTTTCATCTCTCCTCTCATTATGTTTGCTTGTCTAGAGAGTAGACGCGTTTTATGGTATGTTTGGCATATCGCAAGAAATTGCAGAGTTTCATCAGCATCATCATGCCAAACCGAAATACGTGAATCAACAGAACCAAATCAAATACAATGCAAAAATGTACTTTGACCCTGCAAGTGCAATCCAGATAACTAGGTAATACCTGCAGTCTGTTTTGATTATTGGATCAATATTGTGTCTCAAAAGTGCAACCATTCCTGAATTTGGCCAATCGGTATATCATAGCAAGGCTCAGTAGGAAAAAAGGACAAACCGTACTAATTATATTGAGGAATGATTGTATTGTCTGTCAACGGCTGATCCTTTAGCTTGATTTGGCTAAAAAGTGCTTGTCATGCCATTTACTTGTATGAGATTGAATCCGGACTTATGCTCAAGTTTGAGCGCAATCAGAATCCGTCAAATTAAATAAAACTTGAATAATATAATGTAATATTTTTTGTCATTTTTAATAAGGCATATAATTGGCATTCTGCTAACATAATTTAATATTTTGAATGAGGTAAGATTAAACTATGACATTCCACCCAAATATTTCACCCTGACTTGTTGTTTACTGCAACTAATATACATGATAACATTTCCAGCTCGAGGACGAGTTGAGGCTCTGGATTGGGGGCCGAGGATCTAAAGTAGAATAGTAGGAGTACAAGATTGCCTGTTCATGACTTGTAATAAAACCACACACGTGCAACTTTGACATGCTCAGTGGCACTCAGGTCTTCTTTCATGGTAGCATGTCAATCTCTGATACTTGGAAAGCCTTGGAAGATCGAAGGTATAGCCTTCTTTCATGGCCTTGTTCTACACATAAATTCAGGGTAGTGATCGGTTGTCTGCCAATCAAATATCTACAGTGCTTCAACTTTCACTGTCAAAAACTCTTACCTATTATTACCCTTTGCTGGAAGGCTAAAGAACAACCTTTTTATCGACTGCAATGACATGGGAGTTCAGTTTATCGAAGCCCAGATCAAATGCCGGATATCTGACATTATCAACCAACCGAACTTTCATTTGGAAGATCTGTCTTTCCAGTCCATCTGGTCATTTATCTCCCATCACTAGTAATCCTGCCGATTCTAGTCTAATGCTTGTTCAGCTGAACTATTTCGATTGTGGAAGTCTGGCACTAAGCATGCTTATCTCGCACAAAATTGCTGATGCATCCACCATGTCCACTTTCTTTAATGACTGGGCTGCTGTGGCCCGTCAGCTCTTGTCAAGTGGTGATCATATTCCATCTCCTCAGTTTATAGGAGCTTCATTCTTTCCTCCAGTTGAAGATCCAATAATGTTGAAGCTATACGACGTGCCAAAGAGGGAAACATGCTTGACCAGAAGATTCTTGTTCCATGCTTCAAAAATTGCTGAACTTAAGGCTATGGCAACTAGTTCAACAGTGGATAACCCGAGTCGAGTTGAAGTTGTGACTACTCTAATTTTGAAGTGTGCAATGTCTGCATCAAGGGCCAACTCAGGCTCATTTAGGCCCTCCATGTTTCGCAATGCTGCAAACTTGCGACAAATAACTATCCCTCCGTTGCCACAGAATTCTGTTGGAAATTTCATTACCGTCTATCCCGCAGTAGTGGAGAACGAGGATGATGTGAGATTTCCAGAATTGTTTAGTAAACTAAGGAATGGTCGAAGGAAAATCCAAAATGAGTACAAAGAAAAGCACAAATTTGATCCAATTGAAGAATTCCAATCCACACTTGCAAAGCGGGAAGGCATTGTCAAGAAATTTGATATTTACCATTGCTCCAGCATGTGTAGATTCCCATTTTATGATGTGGATTTTGGTTGGGGAAGACCTTCATTGGTGCTCTATGCTACTAAACTAGGACAAAGGAACTCCTTTATTCTAATGGACCTAAGAAATGGAAAAGGGATCGATGGAATACAAGCAGTGGTCACGCTAGAAAAGCCGCAAATGTGTTTATGTGAAGCTAATGATGAGCTCCTCACTTATGCTTCTTTAAATGGTGAAAACGAGTGGCCTTACCCTCATGGCTTTTAAGTATCCAATTTGATCTTTTGCCACTATAATTCATGTCGTGGAAGGGCATCCTCGAACACGTTGATCTGATCATACGAGCCTAACTCGATCCACTAAAAGAAGATGTTCCTTATAGTAGAGGAGGAAATGTTTATTCATAACTATTTATCCATCCTGAATCAAAGCTAGTGAATGGCTTTGAGTGAGTTAAAATACGTAAATGAATGTAAACGCTTGACTTACTTTGGTTCAATAAGTTTGATGGTTTTTAAATAGCTGATGCATGTGATCCATTTTATTAAAGTAAAGAAAATAAAGAACAGAGAGGTTTCTGTGCCTGACTTTGTTGTCTTAGAGAGCTTCTCCGTCCAATATAAGCAGCTCTGAATTCATCATTGCTCAGGTCTGCAAATTCAAAATTGATGGCTAGATTGCAGGCTTTATTCTCTGCACTATTGATGAAGTCCATGTACTTAACATTGCTTTGAATATGTTCCTTTTCTGCAGCGTCCTTTCACTGCCTTCCAAAACTAGGCATCCATTCCTCGTGTCTCTCTCATGGAAACATCCGGGATCACTCAAGAGAAGACTTGTAGAGAGTGGAGACCATGAAATGATAGTCATGAAAGAGAAAACATCAAACATGCGTGCTGCTTCAGGATACTTGATCCTATTAGTAAATATTTTTTTCTACTGAGAATGGATTACGAAACTCTGATGAAATTTTCCTCACAAGACAATCATCTTCTATGGGTATATGGATTTTGCTATATCAGTCTTTTTTTTTTGCTTGATTAGATTTAATTTCCATTTATATCCTATTCTATGGATCAAACAAATGTCCTTTCAGTTTCCCTTGGGCTTGTATCTTCTAAATGTCATCTGGTGCTTTTCCTCTATTTGGTTCTATGCCTTTGCCTACCAGAAGAAACTTTTGATATTTTGACAAGTGTTCAGCTTGTTGTTTAATCCTCAAAGTTCTAGATGTAGATATACTACCAAAGCAAATAAATATTACACTAACTATTAAGCCTGCAAATGAATTGAATCGAATTGAACTTGAAGTTATCAAGCTTGATTTGAAATTTTGGGATTGAACTCGAATTTGAACTCTTGTACGAGTTTAAATTTAAGTTCGAGTTCGATTTGATTTGATATTTAGTAGGTTCAAGTTCAATTCAAGAGCTCCAAAAATTTTATTTATTTTTTACATTTTAATATTATTTTATCAATAATAGATATATAATATCTATACAACAAAATAATAAATGTATTATTATGTAAAAACATTTATATATTAAATAAAAATAAAAAAAATTATTCAAGACTAATCGAGCTTTAACGAGTCGAAAAGTACAAGTTTAAATTCGATTCGATACTTTAATCAAGTTCTAATACTGATTTGAAATCGAGTTCAAAGTCATTCAAAATCAAATCTAAATCAAATCTAAATGAATTGATTCCGAACTATTTGTTAAGAGTTGATCAGTTTATAGCCCTACTCACCATTTCACAAACAAAAAGTCGAATATGACATTCTGACTTTTATGCTTAACGAATAGTTCATTAAGGTCCAAAATAGTAGGAAGCGAACTCATTGCAACATTAAAAATGAAGATGATTGAGAAATTCTAGGCGAGGATAATGGTGCACTGTCTATGTAGGCAACTAAGCTTTGTTAGTCCATGCCATGGATCTTTTTGGGGTATGATGTCCAGCCAAATGATTCAACTTAAGATGCAAGAGATTAGAACTGTAAATGAGTCAGGCTGAATCGAATATCTCTTATTTAAACTTTTTAGCTTGTTTACTAATTCAGTCTGGTTCAAACTCGTTCGTCAAGTTAACACAGTGGAAGAGGTTTTCACACTAGACTCGTTAACTGAATTTCTAGCTCATTTAGCATAATGAAATTGGAAACCGGGAAGATTTTTTTTTTTTTTTTTTTGGAGGCGGGAAGAAATAATTCCACAAACATTCATCAAACTATCATATGACACCGAATGTAAATTACAGGGATTGATATTTGTAAACTCAGTCAAGATTCAACCGCAAGAAGTTCCAAGCTGAGATTGCACAGTAATGAAAGCAAGCCAGGTAAATCAACTAAAATACGACATATAGAAGCATAAACTGCATTTGAATCATGCAGTAGGATACTTGGCTTCCATAGCAATTCCACACAAACCTTCCTTAGCAGCAATATCTCGTTGCATCCTCATGTATCCATCCTCTCCCCAGTTAACACCCCATGAGTTCTTAATCAGCCAATACTTCAACTTGCCATCACTGTACCGTAGCCAACTAATGTTACACCATGGTCTAAAGCAGTTCCACAGTCTCCAGTGAAGACACCACTCGAGTAAAATTGGAAGTCCATACCAGAAGCATCAACTATGACAGCAACTGGTTGGTTAGCTACTGCCTGCATTCTTATTGTCAACTGGTACATTCTCATAGCCACTAATTTTTGCCACAGGTTCGTCTTCCTTCTTGGTGTCACAAGTGCCTACATTTCCTTTAGAAGGGTAGTTGCTCTCAGTAGTCAGCCCATGCTGTTTAATGAATTGGAAGGCGTCATCTGTAAAAGCCCCCTCGCACGATCGTGACCACCACCATCACAGTCCAGAATTTCTTGAACTGACAAGGTGTACAGCTTTCCAGTTTTGATCTTGGTAAGGCCTTCCACGGCATCAACAGCGGGAATTGTCCAAGCTCCTATACAATTATTATGAATTCTATAGAACAATTGCAAAATAACAATCAATAAAGAATCTAAAAACTGCTTCACACTTACCACATGTTGAATCCCTGATAGGTGTAACAGCTCCTTTCTTCCTCCAATCAATGCTAGGGGGAACTGAGGTGACATTTTCATACATGAGAGGGGCTGCTGTGCTTGACTTTGCTGTCTTGGAGAGGTTTCTTTGCCCAATATGAGCAGCTTTAAACTCATCATTGCTCAGGTCTGCAAATTCATTGACAGCTAGCTTATATGGTTTATTCCCTGTATTATTAACAAAATCTATATACTTGACATTTGCCTTGAATATGTTATAGCGCCTTTCCTTCACGGGTTTGTAAATTCCTATAAACCTGTTCGTTGTTAATCAAAACATGCAGGTTATACTCATTGCTAGGTTATAGGATTCACAGTACATCTCTGCCCAGATGGTGGGGAGTATTTAGTGTGTGGACCCACACCATAGGAGTCCATGCACTTAAAGGACTCGATATAGTTGAGGTGGTCTTTCAAGATAGGTAAAATCTATCTTGAGAACGCACTTTTATTTCCTATAAGAATTTTTAATATTATAGGATTCTTATTTCCTACCCAAAAATACGTACTTTAAACAACTTAAATCAAGATAAACTTACTTTTAATGTTCTTATCAATATTTCTTTATATTCTTATCAATTCTTATTTCTTATGCCTACACTACATATAGCCTCTAATATATTGATTTCAAGTATCAAATTCATGGTTAGGTATTTTCAGTGCAAGCGGTTGGCACATTAAACCATCGATTTGGTTTCCATTCCTCTTAATTATTAGGCACATCTTTTTTCAATACATATTTTTTTAAAAAGGCATGTTGATCTTCAATTGTAAAAGTTTAGTAACATATCTTGAATTTTGGTTTTTTTTTGTTTTTATTTTTTGTTTCTTTTTTTATGAACACATAGGATTAGTAATATATCTTGAATTAGTAATAAATTTCTCTTATATTTCACATATTATATCTCACATAATATTTTTGCCTTTAATTTTGATAAATCATTATCAGATTGGTGGAACCGAAAATCAATACCAACTTGAAGCATCTTTTTCCCAGATCCCAATTAGTAGAACAGATGATTCTAATCAACAACATTTCAATACACTTCATATGAATCATTCATCAGAGGGTTCAACAAAAACCACAGAGGAAGGGAATCCTCATAAAAGATTTGCATGAGAATGTAGATTTAATATACTATTTTACTTTCTTAAACTATAATCTTTACATATTGTTATACACAACCTTGAATGCGATAAATCATTTATTTTTTATACTTAGTTATCCTGTTTTGCTATCATGCAGTGATAATGGAAAATCAATAAATGCTAATTTGCACGGACAAATCAAGGAGAATATTCAAACAGAAGAAAAACAAAAACAAGTTTCTGAAGAGTAGAATATTATTTGATACTATTTACTGCACTTTTTATTTATTTTCAATTTTTGAATGTTATGGTATTGTCGAATGTTATTTTTTTCATTTTTTAATTATTATTTACTGAATTAGATATTCAAATTTATATTATAAGAATACTTTATACTACAATGCGCATATAGTAATATACTTAAGAAAGATTATAATAAAATATACATTAAGTTTGTATTTCATATCGACATTTTTATAAAAATTGACTAAATAGTTTATTATTTTTCGAAAATTCCCGTTCAACGAACGGGTACAAAACTAGTTACATTGTAAAGCCCTCTGATTTTAATATTGAAAAAACCCTTGTTTAATATTTGTGTAAAAACCCTTGTTTAAAAACCTTTCAATTTTTTAAACACATCGTTAGATTTTTCTTTACAAATCCTCTGAAAATCAAGTTTTACCCAAAAGATTTTGACAGTGAAGCTTTTAAATGATTGGAAAAAATACCACATGCGAGGCATGGTGCAAAGCTTTTTTCTTATTGGTAAAACTCAATTTTTCAGAGGATTTGTAAAGAAAAATCTGGTGATGTGCTTAAGAAATTGAAGGGTTACCTTTTTTTAGGGTTTTTTATGCTGGTTTCGATGCTTCAGTTATGAATGGACAAAATGCCCTTTAAATCAGGCCAAATTTATGCGTAAAGTCACTGAAAGTCCTTAAAGTGAATTTAATTATTTAAGGGCCAATCGAAAATAAAATTTAGATGAGGAGCCAAAAGTAGATAACGACAATAATTTTAGGGTTTCCCAGATTTTTTACCCTTATAGGTGTCAGTTATGTTGCGATTGGATGATACTTGGTAAGGGTGGCAATCGGGTCCAAATCGGATTGACGGGTCGGGTTGAGATCCGAGTATAACAGCTGACCCGAACCTAAACCGCCAACCCGAAAAGGGTCATGATACCTGACCCGAACCAGAAAATTTCGGGTTGACGGGTTGACCCGAAACTTAATTTTAATTTATTAATTTACCACTGTAATTTCTAATAAAACCAATTTCGCATAAAACTAATTACATAATCAAGTAATTAAAATTAAATAAATAATCCCAAACCAAATCTAAAATAAATTAAAACACCGTAAAAGTGTTTTATCCCAAACCAAAAATAAAATAAATTAAAATAGTATAAAAGTAAAAAATAATATAATACATTATTTTGTCCAAATATAATAATTTCAACTTCACACAAGTTAAATAAATTCATTTAGAATTAAGTGATTAATGCCTTTGGATAAAAAGAATAACTTAGTTTAGTTAGATAAAATAATTTTTATGTTTATTAAATTATTTTTAATTCGTAAACGGGTTATCGGGTCACCCACAGATTCACCCCGAATTTGACCCGTTTTCTTTTCGGGTTCATCAGGTTCGACCCGATTCTGATCCGAACCCGCAAAATCTCAACCCAAACTCATTAATTTCGTGTTAGGTTTGTGTCGTGTTTTCAAAGTCGTGTCGAAAATTGCCGCCCTTGATACTTGGCAACAACTTCTTGCTTGGATATGACGAGGAAGTTCAGCGTTGGGAAATGTTTCAGTTTAGAAGACTAGACAAAATCCCATAGAGATGGTTTGGCTCATTATTGCAAGTGTCTTTCAAGAAGTCCTTTGATCTATATATGTGAGAATTCAAAGTTGAAATATTTGTGTTAAACTTTATATCATTTGGTTGGAAAAATTACCAAAAAAATGAAAAACAAACATCAAAGAAATATGTCTTCATGGATTAAAAGATACGAAAAAAATAAGTTTCAAATTTTTGTTATCTTCAAGTTATCCCATTAAACATTACTAAGAAGTAAGACCCGTTGGAAAATATCTACCACAATGGATCTAACTTCTTGCGTAATTTTAAGGAATAATTTAACACACTCAACATCCTATGAAACTCAACAATTTAACATTCGACATCTTATAAGATTCGATAACAATTCCAACCACATAAATAGTTGAGAGATCGAAATAATTTCATTAAAAATGTTGGTTTTTGCATAATATTAAGGGTTAATGACAAAAACTCCCCTTAAGTTTTGGTTAAAATTGCAACTTACTCATTAACATTTATTTCTTCTCAGGTTACTCCCCATTTCAATCAAACTCGTCAAGACTTGTTGACCATTAAAGCATTCGAGTTGACATAAATGCTCTTCTATACGGTTTATAAGAAAAAGACTTCCACGAGATTCTTTCAATGTTCAAATTATAAGGTTTGATTTTTACTATAGACTAATTTTTTAATTGTTAGATAAAAAAAATTAGAATACTAATATTTTTTCTACCTAGAATCATCATCCATATAATTACTTTAAGTGGGTAGGCCCTCAAATTTGAAAAAAAAAATGAAGAAGAAGAGAAACATGTATTGAATGGCAATCAAGGACGAGAAATATGTGATTTGCTATTAAATTTACCTTTTATTCACAATTCTTATTTGTAATATAGAAGATATTTCCTTTCTTTTTTCACAAATTTTAGGATCTATCCACTTAAAATAATTACACACATGATGATTCTAGGCAAAAAAAAAATTGAATATTAATATTTCAATTTATTTTATCCAAAAAATTCAAATATTTAATTTGAACACCCCAAGAATCTTGTAGGGATTTTTCCTTATAAATTATGAAAAGGGCTTTTTTTATCGATTCAAATGTTTAAATAGTCAACTTGATGAGTTGGATTGAAATAGGAGGTAAAGTGAGAAAAAATAAACGTTAGGATGCAAATTGCAACTTTGACTAAACTTTAAGGCGAGTTTTTATCATTAGCCCTAATGTTAATTCAAAATTGTTCCATCTGTATGAATTAGGCTGCAATATCAAATATGTATCCTTTTCATTAATTTTTTTTTTGGGGTTAAACTTTTGATTAATATTCTCAAAATATTAATAATAAAAAAAAAAGCCAGGATTCCGGGTCAACTTCAGTATCCGACTTTGTTTTCCCTTTCTGATATATTCTCCCCCTTTCTAATTCTCTTCCCACTAAGGCGGTAAAGCCCAAGAAGCTTAAGCAGCTCCTACTCGTCCCCCACCTCCACTAATCGCATTCCGCCCACCGCCGCCGCCGCCCACTGCCTCAATTACTCTACTAGCCTCTACCACCCGTACAATACCTACATAAAACGAGTTTGTGGTTTTGGCTCCTAAAATTGAAATATTTTGGACCCAAAAGTTAAAAAAAAATTAATAAGGGGATAATTGAAAGCAAGTAATGGGGAAGGGGGAGAAAACGGGGTTAGGGAGAGCTCTGGTGAAACACCATAATCAGATGATCCAAGATAGTAAAGAGAAAGGGAGCTTTTACAGGGGACAAAACAAGAAAGTTCTGGAATCCGTTACCGACGTTAGCGACATCGACGCCGTAATCGAGCAGGCTGACGAGGCTCACCGGTTCTTCTCCGATAACAATCCACCTGTCAACGTGCTCATCAATTTGTAAGCCCACTTTAATTTCCTTATATCGTCTTTTTTAATTTCTTTAAATTTGGGTTTGTATTTTTTGCAGTAATTTTAGCATTTTGAGGTTTTTTAAAATTTAATTGTGTTTTTACTGAGTTATTCTGTTGGGTATTGTGTAGTCTTATCAAAGAATGGTGCTTTTGTCTTATATTACTTTCTTAGAGCTGGCTGGAGTTAAATAATGGTATATTTAAATTTTAAGCTGTAAAGTTGATTGAAAATGTGAAGCTGTGTACCTATGAATTAGTGCTTAAAGTGATGGCCAAATCTAGATAGGATAAATCTGAATACGGAAGGATTGCAACTTGCAAGACTGTTAGACATGCTGACAGGTTTTGTGCAAAATGTATTGCATGAATTGTACAAGTTAGTGGTGGGTTACTGATTCTTTCAAATGTAAGAGGAAAGCACGGCACTTTCAATCAATTTATGATCAAAATTTGATAATTAAGCTCTGGCATGGTTTTAGCACAAGATCCGTACAGAATGTTATTTTCGGGAGCTTATCTTTAGTGCAAACGTGGCACACTTACCGAAATCATAATTCGTTCACTACAAATTTAGAATCCTTTTCTGAATTCGATAATCTGATTTTGAGATTTCCAAAATGCATGATAGGATAATGAAACTTGTCTGATAGAGTGGAAAATAATATTACTGTAAAGTTATCATTGAATTTTTTTTTTAACATATAAACGTAGCTTAGTGGAGAAGATGAGGCATCAAGAATTTACTTTTACTAGTGATTGGGGAAGATTTTCCCTTTAGGTAAATATTATCAAGTGAGACTACCTGATAAAGAGAGATAGACATCGAATGCATTATAGGGACAAGGGACTAACTTTTGTTTTTTTGTTGAATATTGCTTATCTACTATTCTGTATTGCTAGGACCATGGGTAGATAATCTGTTAATCAATGTGTCTATAGTGTCACCAATAACGATGGAATTTGGCAGAGGATGGATAAGTTTGATTAAAGGCATTGTTGTCTTTTAGCTGCTGATAAAGTCCTATTGCTAACCCTCATTAAAGCTTGGCAAGAAATCTGAACCTCTATAGAGGCACTTACTAATCATGCTTCATGAACACTTCCTAACTTAAACATCAAGGTATTTTGCCAGGAGAACACCTTGTGAATATCTTCTTGTTGTCAATTGACCAGTCCTTGGACGTTCTCAATTTATATGGCATTTCATTTCAATTTTGTTAGCTGTAAAGTACTCTTTGCTCAGATGAAAATATCTGTTAAGAGGTGAAAGATCAACCCGTCAAGCAAAAGAACACTGAGATGACACTTTTGTGCTTCTGAGCAGTTCTGGACCTAGAAGTAAGTTGATTAGATGTTCATGCAGTGTCGCCAGTAGGATAGCTCGGATGCTTAAGTTAGTAAAGGCATGAGCTGTAGTAGTTTAGCATCAGAATTGCTAATCCAAAATCAAAAATTAAAAAATTAATCCTGATAAAATTAGGATTACTTTACCTGGAGAAAATGAGGGTATTTATAGGGGTTGAGCTACTCTGAAAATGACAAGAAAGCCAATTTTCATACATGGATAGTCTTCTGTGATGTGCCTGCTTTATCAAGCATCCGCATATTCACCATCCGAGATATTCATGCTTAAAATTTCTTTTAAGTTTAAGATTTCTTCCCCCCCCCCTTCCTTAAAATGAGTGCCTTAATATGTCTTTCACGTATACAAGCTGCTAGCTTTTGACAGACCTTTGATCTTGGAGTTGTTGCTGCAATGATTTTTAGTCTTTAGCATGTGTCAGGGAAATCTCCATCAAATTTTTGTCATTTAATAAATTTTGAAGTGATCCATTAGTTATACTTGTTGAGGCTTGTGAACAAGTTGTCTAAACATGGTATGTGACTTGTGCATGACCTTTATCTTTGCTTGATAAGATGTGATTGAGTTGCATTTGCTCATGATATGCATACTTTTACTCTATATCACTATATCTACTTGATTTATTGGCTGTTCAATGAATATGTTGGGACAGAGACTCTAGTTCCAGCACCAGTGAGATGACACCTGAAGAAAGACGGGAGCAACAGAAGAAAGAGGAGGCTCTGCATACCAGCAGTCTTCGGGTTCCACGCAGGCATGTACTTTTTCTTTCCCTTGAACTGACTGTACATGGCTTATTGACATGTTCTGACTATGTTGATCTTCGTTAGGCCACCATGGAATTCCAAAATGTCATTGGAAGAGCTTGATGCTAATGAACGACAAGCATTTTTGGCTTGGCGCCGCAGCCTTGCCAGGTAAGGTTTTATCAAACATAATGGATAATTGCAAGGATAGATACATATTAACTAGATTGACATATACTTCCAAGAATGTCTCATGTAATGACTTGATTAATATGATGCAAATTAATAGAGGGAGTTTAGTTTATGCATCCATTACATAGAGTACTTCCCAATTCTGTTAGTGCTTTTTGTCTTGTGAGTATAGTTGTCAGACCATATTATACTGAACAATTTTACCTATTTAGTGGCCAGAGAAGATTGTGAGATATTGTTGGACTGAGTCTTTCTCAGAATAGGGTAGATGAATGGATATCGTAACCGATTGGTTAGGCTGGTCCATGGCAGTCATAGTGGACAATGGATTACATGTACAAATAGAAATTGGTATAGCAATAACTTCCTTGAAGTATAATAAGCCTTGCCTTTCTTTAGTGTATGCTTTTCAGAAATTTTTTCTACCAATCTATAATTAAGCAAGTTACCCTTTCACGTTTGTAATGATATAGACGCTTGGCAGTTTTATTAATAATTTCCAATTAGTTGATAATCTCACAGGTGGGTTGTTCTTCTTCATTTGAAACTTAAGATGTTATGCTAATAGACATTGAGTTAATGGATGTCGATAAGTTAGTGAAATATAGGTAATGTTTGTAGCATCTTTGAAAAACTCTGTAGAGTTGATTGTATTATTTGTGTGCAGTCAAGTGTACGCTTAAGTAACTGTCTACATCTACTTGCAAATAACCTATTTATTTGGAATTGCCAGCTGATGGTTTGATAAGCATCATGGTTCAGATTTCGACTGTTTAGTGGTTTTAATATGACTCTGTTTGGATAAGTTGGAGTCATATTGAGTTGCTACTTTCATGTATCTGTGTATGTTTGGTTTGTGCAGGCTTGAGGAGAATGAGAAGCTTGTTCTGACTCCATTTGAGAAAAACCTAGATATATGGAGACAGCTTTGGAGGGTGGTTGAACGGAGTGACCTGGTGGGTTCACATTTATGATGTCTCATGTCTATTGACTACCTGCTGGTGAAAATTATCTGATAATTAGACAAACTTCGGGAACCATTATTTTATGTCACAGATTTAGATAATAATTATTTTATTAGGCAATACTCCTCCGAGTAAAATCATGTGTGATTGACTGTTGGAAAATAAATTAAGGTTGTATATATGATATTTGCTGATAACTCATGTCTTTTGATGATCATCATGAATTTTGGTGCATGTGCATTAGTTGAAGGAGCAAGTAAGCAATAAAATGCCAAACCTTACTGTTCAAAATGCCTTATGAGCTTTTTCTAAGATCTCATACAACTTAGCATGTCTGTTATCGTCAGAAAATTAAACGATAGGCAATCAGTGCTTTCATACTCTTTTATGTGATAATGATGGTAAAATTATGTGGTTCATGTCAGAAAAAGTTTCTGCTAATTGCACTGCTACAACTGATTAAGCAAGAAACTGATGCTTTACAGGCAATAGAATATCCAATTTCCTAGTGGGGTAGTTCTTTTCGCATAAAGTTATTGATGGATGCCACATTGGTGGCAGCATGGGTTGTAGCTTCCTCAGTATCAGTGATACACTGGAGGCCCAATTTTAGATCATTTTTTGTTGATGGTTATATGAAGGATTTCTTTTCCCACATCTTCTTCCCTTTCAATGATATCTGAATGGCAAAACAGACATCGTCCGGTTATATATGTGTCTCTGTGTTGTATGTCTTGCATGTGAATGTGTCTGTACTTTCCTTTTTCCTGCAATTTTCCTAGAGGTATTTCGGCAGGGTGGGTTCTTCATAGGCGTTGCTGCATCAATGTTTTGCTGACATGAATATGTGGCTACCAGAGCGGAAAAATGTTCTTAACCCTCTGAGAACATAACTCTCATTATTTTCATTTTCTGTGAAATGGATATGTTTTAAATTTTAAGCCGGGTGTTGGATAATCTGAGCTTCATAGGAGCTGATGTCACTCTCTTCTGCTTCTCTTTCTTCCTCAGCTTGTTATGGTAGTTGATGCACGAGACCCACTCTTCTATCGGTGCCCTGATTTGGAGGTAAATATCTATGGATTTCAAATCTTTCTTGTTGGGATGACTGAGTACAATGCAATATTGCACCATGTTCCAGTGTCCTTTTTATTTAGGATTTAGGAAATACAGTACATCAAAGACTTCATTTCTGCCTCTGATTGCGTGCAAATTTTAAACTCATTTTGGCCATTTTTGGATAACTGGATTCATCTTCCCCCACCTCTTTGCTAACTGCATTATTTGAATTTTGTGCCATGAATGCTTGTGGAAAAAAACTTCAGAAAACAATAAAAGATTTGTGCTGTCCTGAATTAAACATGATTCCACGTATCTGTATTCAATCTTACTGGCTAGACTTCAAACACTTTGTCAAATACAGGCATATGCACAAGAAGTTGATCAGCACAAAAGGACATTGCTTCTTGTCAACAAGGCAGATCTTTTACCTCTTTCTGTCAGGTAAGCAACGAATCGACTTTCTGCTGTCACCCGTTTGAGTTTCACTTTTTCTTGTATAATATATTAACTTCTAAGTTTGCATTATTGACAGAGAGAAGTGGGCAACATACTTCCGCCTTCATGGAATTCTCTTTATATTCTGGTCAGCTAAGGCTGCTTATGCAGCTTTGGAGGGGAAGAAGATCAGTAGCTCCTCTAGAATGCAAAATGAGCAGTTAGAATCCGTTGATTCTGAGACAAAGATATATGGTAGGGAGGAACTACTGGCCCGTTTACAGTCTGAAGCTGAAGAAATTGTTTCCATGAGAAATGGATCGGCACCAAATAACAGTAGCCCATCTTTTGATTATTCTTCTGAAGAGAATTTATTTGAAAATACTGTATCTAAGAGTGTAATTGTGGGATTTGTGGGTTATCCAAATGTGGGAAAGAGTTCAACAATAAATGCTTTGGTAGGGGAGAAGCGGACAGGTGTAACCTCAACTCCTGGGAAGACAAAGCATTTTCCAAACATTGATCATATCTGAGAAGCTTACACTGTGTGATTGCCCTGGTTTAGTCTTCCCATCCTTTACAAGCTCAAGATACGAGATGATTGCTTCAGGTGTTTTTGCCTATTGATCGGATGACAGAGCATAGGGAGGCTGTACAGGTTGTGGCAAATCGAGTACCTAGACAAATGATTGAGGATGTCTACAATGTCTCCTTGCCCAAACCCAAGTCTTATGAACTGCAAACTCGGCCCCCCTTGGCCTCTGAGCTTTTAAGAGCATATTGCGCATCTCGGGGGTATGTTGCCGCAAGTGGGCTGCCAGATGAAACAAGAGCTGCCCGCCAAATTTTGAAGGATTACATAGATGGCAAGCTGCCTCATTATGAGCTGCCCCCAGGAATGGCTAACGAGGAAACTGCCATGGAAGATACAGTCGGAATCTGCCTATCCGACGCATATGAATCAGATTCGTCTGATGCTGAAAATCCTTCAGTTAGTGAACATGAAGGCGGCCCCTGTTTAGAGCATGTGCTGAATGATCTGAATTCATTTGACATAGCAAACGGGCTTTCTTCAGTTCAGGGACAGGTTAAGAAGAAGAAACCCTCACTGCACCCCATAAGCAACATAAGAAACCTCAAAAGGAAAGAAAGATCGCACATGGAGGGTCAAAGATGATGGAGGAGATGGAATGCCGGTGGTCAGGGTTTTCCAGAAGCCTGTGAATCCAGGCCCTCCAATGCCTTGACTGGCTCATCTTGATGGTTGATATTGGCAAAGTTTTCATCCTGATTGGTAATGCCATGATGCTTGTGTTGGTGCCAGTCCTCCAGGTGCTGGCCGTTGGTTCCAGTCCTCCAGTAGCTGGCCGTAGCTCGTGTGAGATCCGTATGGAGTGGACTGCGGGCTTAGAGAACCTCTTAATGAGGAACTAGCCAACTGATTCGGGGATATATTCTGGACTAAATGGCCATGACATTTGTCAAACTGGGTAAAGAATGTCTAGGTTGTGTGTAACTTAATAGTAGTATTTGATATGACGAATTGACTATAGAGTTGTAAAAGTCATAAATTTTATCTTTCAGTTCCAAGAAAATGAAATTTTGGTATATCTTCCTTTTGAAACTAAACAAACACTTGCAAATTGAAGAAACAATAAAACTCTCCCAGCATAATGTAAATGGATATTCTGTTGGGATGGTGTGTATTTGAGTGTTTGTATAAAATTTTAGTATAATTTTAATATAAAATTAGTAGAAAAATTTTGGTATATTTGAGAGTTGGGAAAATAATTTTTCTTTTTCCTTTTCCTTTTCCTTTTTTTTTTTCCATCCTTTTTCCTTCCTCCCTCTCCCCACTGGCACCACCCAGCTCTCGCTACCGGCATCGGTTTCTTTTTTTTCCTGTCCTCTCTCTCTCCTCCTTCATCCCTCCTCCCTCTTCCTCTTCCTCCTCTCGGAACCCTCCCCCTTTCTCTCCCCTGCTGGTGGCGCAAACTTTTTTGCATATTAAAAAGTTTATTTTTAATTTCTACTTCATTCACATTGCTAGAAAATTAATATTCATAATAAAGAAAATATATTTTGCATATTTGGTAATTAGTTGAGTACAAAGATATAGTTTAAGGTTTCTAATCATATAAAAATCCAATGATTAATTAAAAGAATATTTATCAATCTTTTTCGTATACCTTGCATATTTAATAAATAGTAGTATTATGTTAAAATCCAAATGTATGTATAGAAGTTTTCAAAAAGTAATATGGTACTTGAACACTTGAAACATTGGTGTGTTTAGATAGGAGATTATTTGAAAATACTCTAATATTTTTTGTGATGTGATGTATATTTTATGAAAAGATGGTTGAAAATGTGTTTTATGATATAAATAAAATATTATTTGGGAAAAAATTTTGTACCCAAACAAATGATTAATTTTCCAACATAAATATTCATGAATACGTAAGAATATTATTGTTTTATCTTTTTTCGAATTATCATACTTGTATAAAATCACAACTAATACTAATAAAGAACCAGGCTAATGCGCGAGTCAAAATACTAGTTAATAAATTGTTATTGTTTGGATAGTATATTTTTGTCAAAATTTATTTGCTTGGCATTATTAATAAATTTTTCAACCATCTTTTATCTGACATACATCACATAAAAAAGAGTTATAATGTATTTTTTTAAAAATTATCCCAAATAATCCACATCAAAACACACTTTATTGTTTTGTAGTTTTTTATTTTGTCATTATTATTGTGAATTTGACCCTAATTTCCTAGTCTCTACAATGGTTCTAGCACTTCCAAACACAGCCTAAAGTCGAAGCACTACAAAGTATACACTCAAAACCTTCATACAGCGCCATTACTCGAAACCCCGTGCCCTCTTTCCCTCTCTCCTCTGCTGCAGCGGCCGCAAACCACCACTTCAGGCCATCTCCACCGTCTTTAACCGTCGGTTTCAAGAAAAAGCAAGCAGGTTGAGCTCTCTTCCACCAATCAACAACGACCCATTTCGAAATCTAGGGTAAATTCTTACATCCCTCACTAATATGTTGGAAGTATTACGTTTTTAATTTGAGCTCCGTTTTTTGTGTAAAAATTTTTCAATTTTCTTCCATTAAGTACTCGCACTTTGTGGTGGAATTAGACTGCTTTTAGACCTAATAGTTTCCAGATTGGTAATTTTTTTGGGAATGGGGAGTGGTTTATAGCGATGGTATAAAGTAGGGCTGTGCAATTTGGGGTTTGTTTAGGAGGTAGAAAAATGGAGTCATTGATTAAATATTAGTTTTTTTAACCTGATTTCTACATTTAGATTTAATGATGAGATGAGCATTGAACAGTTCGGTGAGTAGAGGCATTGCACTGTTTGCCAACTAAGAAAGGTGATAAAATGAATGAGTAATGAACACATTTTTTTCGCTTAATTAAGTTAGTGTGGTGTATGTGGCCACTTTGATCCTTTTACTCCGTTGGTTTCAAAAGTAATGCTTGTTTTTCTGCTGTTTTGAATAATTTTTTATTCATTTTGAGTCGCTTTAAAAGGTCATGGGCTGAGGGCACGTTGTTCATGAAAAAATAATGAAGATGAGGAAGTTAGATTCTTGTATTTTGAAGGAATTACTTGGATAAAAATATCAAACATTTAGTTATGGTTTCCTTTGCCTTACATTGAAGAAACCATGGTTTTTTCTTGTTTCAGATCATTATTATCTTTGAGCACTTGTGGTTCAGTTTTATCTCTGCCAAGTTCCTTCACAATGGGCGGTATGTTAATAATTTTGTGGCCTTCAATTGCTTTTTCTTTAGCACATTAATATGTTGTACAAATTTTGCTTACATTTATTCTTTTTTCCTTGAGTATTGTAGGTTGAGAAACTTTTTAAAGATGAAGCCACCGAGAAAAGGGAGAAAGGGCTAGAATGGTAAGTTAGTATTACTGCAAGTTAATGATAGTTTCATTTTAGTAACATGTAATTTGTACACTGCTGAAGAGTATTAGAGACTAGTGGTGGATCTACCGAAACTATGAGTTATGCAATTGTTTAAATGCAGCTTTTTTCCCTCCTAACAAGGATTAGCATTTGCTATGTACCAGGCTTCTTTTATTGGAGCTATGGCAATAGCTGACTTGGTGAAGACAACCTTGGGACCTAAAGGAATGGTACAGTACAACTCATCTTCGTATAGTGGACAGTTTGAGTACATGCAATGTTTGCATTTCCTTAGTTAATTTATATTTCTGCTTTGCAGGATAAGATTTTACAATCAACAGGCAGAGGAAGAAGTGTTACAGTTACAAATGATGGTGCCACCATCTTGAAGTCCCTCCATATTGACAACCCAGCTGCAAAAGTCCTTGTTGGTATCCTTTTTGTTTGTTTCTTAGACTCTTCTCAGTCTTACTATGTTCCTAGTTCCACAAGGTTCTTCCCTTCTACTGCTGTTTAGTGTGGAGTTTTATGTCCATTGATGAACATGCTCTTGAGGATGTGTGATCTTTTTGGAGTATTAATTGTTAACAATATTATTAAATAGTTATGGCGAAGAATTGATTAAACAATGGCATGTGGTGTTGTTCCTTTAATTCCATCATATAGACATCTCAAAAGTTCAGGATGATGAAGTAGGTGATGGGACAACTTCAGTTGTTGTTTTGGCTGGGGAGCTTCTACGGGAGGCAGAAAAGCTGGTGAATGCTAAAATTCATCCAATGACAATCATCTCAGGTCGGTTTTAATTTATCTTTTTCCCTATACTTATAAATATCTTAACACTGCTTGAAACAATTGGAAGTCTGCATTTAGCACACCAGAAGTTCAGAAAATGTTGATTGAAATTCCACTATTTTTGTTGCTTTCCTTACATCTTATAGTTTATGTAGGTGATCTTAGGTACCTTTGCATTTCTTTGCACTGTTTGTGAGACATTCAATGGTTAGAACTCTATGATATATGTTGTCTAAGTTGGACTTTCTTTATGATGGCCTAGACAATGGCTACTGTTGCTCATTGTAATATTGGACTCTTCATTTGTTCTGTTGATCATGCAGTCCTGTCTCTTACTTGAACTGCAATCCTACACTGATGTTGACAAAGCTCTTTATATTATGCTGATAACGGCTCTAATGATGATTAGATTCTTAGTGGGATCTTCTATTGTTGCATCTGTTGGCTTAATTTCATGCAAGTCTATTGGTTCTTCTAGTTTATTGCAAAGCTGAAAGTTTAAGTGTCCAATTGAATTTTGCACATGTGCTTATGATGTCCTATTTTGTTCTCTGTTTTTGTCCTTGGATAAACAGTATTATGTTACCTATGTCACCTCACTCAAGGTAATTTAGTTACCTATGTAAGCTCAGTTTTCATCTTAATTTGGTTTACTGCTTTCGATAGGCTATCGTGTGGCAGCTGAATGTGCTCGGAATGCATTGTTGGAGAAGGTTGTTGACAATAAACAAGATGCAGGTATCACTGTTACTTCTTGGGATTTAATTGGATATAGTTGCTGTGTATGATATTTGAGTGATTATACAACCTTTTGACCTAGTCTATTCCATTACTTGATTTTCTCCTTATTACTTCAAACTTAAGCTGGTTCTCCTTCATTTACTTATTGATGCATTTGCTGGCATGAGAGGGGTTCATATTTACATAGATGCTTCAACTACTGCTGATTAGTTGTTCTTAATATGCATTATCAATTTTAACTCTTTTTTTCATTGGACTGTGCAGAGAAATTCAAATCAGATTTAATGAAGATTGCAATGACTACTTTGAGTTCAAAAATTTTGTCTCAGGACAAGGAACATTTTGCAAAACTAGCTGTTGATGCTGTCATGAGGCTAAAGGTAAATGTACCTTTGGTGGGTTGGAGTTTTGGTTTTTTGTTACTCTTTTATGCTTTTTCTGACAAATTCTAAATGACAGGGCAGTACAAATCTGGAGGCTATTCAAATTATAAAAAAACCTGGAGGTTCACTGAAGGATTCATTTTTAGATGAGGGGTAGGCTATTCAATTTTATCCTATTTGCTACTTTTTAAGCCTTTTTCTTGTTTGTTTGTTTGTTTGCTTGCTTGCTTGTTTGTTTACTATTCCTCTTTACCTTTTTCCTGAGGGTTGGGAAAGTGGGGAGTGGGGTTAGGTTCTTGACTTTTTGTTGAGCTGTGAGGACACCCTGCCAAGATTTGGATCTTATTGCTGCTTGGACTAATATCCTGGATTTTTGCTGCTTAAAAGATGCATACATAGATGGTGACTATGGAAGAGAAATATTGTTGTTTGCATGACTGCGGAAGAGAAATTTTGTTATTTGCATTTAACCTTCTATAAGAAAATTCCTTAAACGCTACCTTATGCATGTACTCTATTTTAAAACATCATTTGTAGTTTTGTATTGGGGCAGAGGTCTATTCTATTGTATGTTATTGGTGTTTAATACGGTTATTTCCTATATCTTTGAATAAAAGATTGATTGGCTTTGTTAGTGGTTTTCATAATCTTGTGCACAAGCTACACCAAGCTTTTCAATTTTTTGTTTCCAAATGTTCAGAGATTTGCATTCACCTTTGCCTGTCTTGCTGCTAAATTTTTGAAGCTCTGAAAACCTCTTTGTGGACTCTTTTTATTGCGTACTGCATCTTGTGTTGCAGATTTATTTTGGACAAGAAAATTGGTATTGGTCAACCAAAGAAAATTGAGAATGCAAAGATTTTAGTGGCTAATACTGCAATGGACACAGACAAAGTGAAAATCTATGGGGCACGTGTGCGTGTTGATTCAATGTCTAAAGTTGCAGAGATTGAAGTGGCCGAAAAGGAGAAGATGAGAGAGAAGGTGCAGAAGATTATTGCTCATGGGATAAACTGTTTTGTTAACCGTCAGTTGATCTACAATTTTCCAGAGGAGTTGTTTGCTGATGCTGGAGTACTTGCAATAGAGCATGCTGATTTTGATGGTATTGAGCGACTTGCACTCGTTACTGGTGGGGAGATTGCTTCAACCTTTGACAATCCTGAGTCTGTTAAGCTTGGACAGTGTAAACTTATTGAGGAAATTATGATTGGTGAGGACAAATTGATCCACTTTTCTGGTTGTGAAATGGGTCAGGCCTGTACAATTGTACTTAGGGGTGCAAGGTACTTTTCTTGACAAATTTACGCTGTTATCCTGCTAACTATCATCATATGCTGTGCTATAGGTGATGTTGCCTTGTTGCCGTAGTCTGCAAGTAGACCTTTTTTTTTTTTTTTCCAAAATACTTTGGGGCAAAATATTTGAATACTAGCCCCAGGACTAGTTCGGTTTAGCCAACTTCCAAAACCATTGACTAGCTCAAGGGTTGAGGACATGTCAATTCCCACACCCTATATCTTTCTAGTGCATGCTTTGTCATAGTTATCAATTTTATTAATGGAGATAGTTTACCAGTTCTTGAAAGATCTCTTTCTTACAATTTTTGTCTCAGCTGCATAATTTTCTCTCTAGTTCTTGTGGATGTTCTCTTTTTTCTAGTCATCTCTTGTATCTTGCATCATCTACTTGAGTTTATTAGCACCGTCTTTGGGCAAGTCAGCTTACAGATTCAACGTACCATCTGATGTCCAACTGGCACTTTTGTTTAACCTTCATTAACAAGTTTTTGTTTGAAAAAAGTGAATTAAGCATGTATTTACTAGTTCAAATCAAAAGCTTGCAGATTGCAGCACAGAACTGCGAATTATGCAGGTTTACTGCAATAGATGTTTAACTTCCAAAGCGGAATTTTCTGTATTGATCTTTACAGTAGTATATACAGCAGGCAGTGTCTTGGGACCAGTTTAGGGAAATAATGATGGATGTTTTTTGGTTTCCTCTTTGGTATTTGCTTGCATAGACTACAAGCACATTTATGTTGACCAAACCTGCATCCTCTTTTGATTGTTTAGCATTTGCCTCTGGTGCGATATGGTGCTTTGCTATTATAATAGTGATTTTGTCAGCTATTGTGGATCTGGAGCAATCTTTACTCATCTGTCTATCTTTGTTGATATCTTCTTGATTCTTGTGGCAGTTCTCATGTACTGGATGAAGCTGAAAGATCACTACACGATGCCTTGTGTGTCTTGTCTCAGACTGTAAATGACAGTAGAGTGTTGTTTGGAGGTGGATGGCCAGAGATGGTGATGGCAAAAGCAGTGGATGAACTAGCTAGGAAGACTCCTGGGAAAAAGTCTCATGCCATTGAAGCTTTCTCACGAGCATTATTGGCCATTCCAACTATTATTGCTGATAATGCAGGTCTGGACAGTGCTGAATTGGTTTCCCAACTCCGTGCAGAACATCACGAGGAAGGAAGCGCTGCAGGGATTGATGTCATATCTGGATCTGTAAGTGAAATAGTGGACAAATAGGCAATGGTTTGTTCATTGGAGATCTGATTGTCATTTGAACCATTGATGATGTGAATTAAAGCTTTGTCGATAATTATTCCTATAGAGTGAAATTATGTAACTCGCACCAATTTCAAGTGCCAGTTTATGCCAAATAATGTATTTTGTGATCTTGACAGGTAGGAGATATGGCAGAGCTTGGAATCTCTGAAGCATTTAAAGTTAAGCAAGCTGTGTTACTCTCTGCAACTGAGGCTGCTGAGATGATTTTAAGAGTTGATGAAATCATTACTTGTGCCCCACGCAGGAGGGAAGATAGAATGTGAAAAAAAACCTGTTAACTAGAAGTACTTGTTATCAAGGGAATCTGCTTTAGTACGTTTTCTCAACAGAAGTACTTGTGTCAATGGCGCTGCTGTTATGGCATTTGTTTGAGTTGCTAAACTTTTGAGGTTTTCAGTGGTTTCACTGATTACAAGTTAAAAACCATGCCCTAAACATGTTTTGCTTTATTTTAGGAGACATTTTGTTTCAAATGTTGTACTGGCATTACTGGCATGACATGAAAAGGTTGACAATTTTCTGCGTTTAGGCTTTTCTGGTTGTACTTGTAGCTGCCCTTTTTCGTTGCCAAGAAAGAAAGGAAGAGAAAAAAGTGTTTTAGGTATTGCTGTATCTTTCTGATTTCTCTGATTTATGAGAGCATTTCTTTGGTATATTATTAGGTTACAGTCTACATATCTTCCCAGTTTAAAGATCTATTTAACCAAATAACAGGTGTCATGAGAAGTTGACAAGTAGAACCAAACACAGTAAATATGTTTTCACAGAAATAAATAGGAAGGCGATCCAAAAAAACATATAGGGTGAGGATGATGGTGAAGGATAAACTAGTGGTAGGATCCAGTGTGCTTGTTGGCAAAATTTAGGTATAATAGCAGATACATGAGTAAGGATGGCAATGGGGGCGGGGTACAAATGGGGCGGGGGATGGGGCGGTTGCAAAATATTTACCCCCGCCTTAAAACGGGGCGGGGGATGGGGCAAACACCCGCCCCATCCCCCGCCCCGTCCCCCGCATAAAAAAAAAGTATATATATATATACACAAAAGTAACAAAACCCCTAAATCCCTAATTATCCCCCATTCGCCCATTCCCATTTTCCCCTTCGTTCCTCCTTCGCAGAATCTCGAGGTTATCAAGTGAGTTATCACATCTCGAGGTTGATGAAGAGCAAATGTTCTGAAGTTGTTGAGTTATATTAATGAAGAGAAAAGTTGGATTTATTGTTGAGTGTTTTTAGTTTGTTGAATATGAGAAATCAACTCGACT
Organism: Coffea humblotiana; assembly: GCA_023065735.1. Taxonomy (NCBI): domain Eukaryota; kingdom Viridiplantae; phylum Streptophyta; class Magnoliopsida; order Gentianales; family Rubiaceae; genus Coffea; species Coffea humblotiana. Next base: position 24,175,359 of record CM041208.1, on the reverse strand, counting down.
GAATTTGTTGAATACAAGAATGAATGTAACTTGACTTGTTATGTTTTATTTTCATCTTAACAGCTATTTAATTTTATTTAACATTATTTACAATTGTATTATTGTAAATGAACATTTTATGATAAATTGATTTCTTTTCTCGCGGGGGAAACGGGGTGGGGGCGGGGGGAGTTATTTGACAACGGGGCGGGAGATGGGGGAAGGAATCCCCGCCCCAACCCCGCCTCATTGCCATCCCTATACATGAGGCAGCAGGAAGGAAAATCAAGAAAATGTCTTGGTCAAAATGCATTTTAGATGTTTGATGGATAAAAATATGTAGAAATATTGTGAACAAGTTATTCTCCATTCAACCAAAATGGAGATAGGGAATGATTAGAGTGGAATTAAAAGCACAAAGGGGCCTCAAGAACAATTAGCAGAGTTATAAAACGTAGGGATTGATGTTCTAAATATGTTCGGAGTAGTATTACTTTTATTTTCTAGATTACAGCCATATTTTTTATTTGCAATCAAGTGCCCGTGTTTCATATTTCTCAGAAAATACCCACTAACATAAACTGTGCACCAACTAATATTAAAAAAGAAAAGAAAAAGAAAAGATATTCACACGTTTCTATTTGACATCCACACATTGTGACCACTTCAATTTTCATTACATTCAAGGCCAATTTAAGTTAGTAAGAATGCATGAATATCAAAGAGGGATGCGTAAATATCGTTTGTTTTTTTTTTTCCTTTTTTTCAACTAGTATCAATTGGATGTGTTTTTCGGACGAGAGAAATAACTTCTACATGATATTAGGATTATAATAGTGTATCAAACTGTTAATTCCTAAGATTGGACCAAAATAAGACTGTCTAGATATCAGTCAAAAACTACACGTACACTTAGCAGAACACAATATGTAGATGTTTGATTGTGAGTGAAAAAAAAAAAATTAACCAAGCTGGGCCTATTTTATAGTACAATACTAATTGGGCCAATTTTGTTCCTCCAAATTCACACCAATGATATTAGACCCAATTTTTTTTTTTTTGGGTGGGTAAGAAGTCTCGAATTCAGCATCAAATTTTTTTTTTTAATATAAGTAGAAGGTCTCGAATTCAGCCTCTCACTCATATTTTATCACCCTCGAATACCATCCAATCCATTCTTCCCCGGACATGCAAGCTTTTTGGAATAGAATGATCACAAAGTGGATAATTGATGGTACGTGACATCCCAGCCATGCGGCTAGAATTTTTTCTGGAGGGCATGCGCCTAGAATTAGAAGCTTCCAAGTGTTTTAGACGGCGGAGTACTTGCCTAAGAGGTAAAATATACGGCTGATTTGGGATAGGGTATACACTACACTAGTGGTTTTACTTTCATCTCCTTTTCAAATATCTGTGAATTATTCAATTCTTTGTTGAATTGTCAAAGCGTTGCCAACTGTATTTAACCGTTTTTTAGTTCCACACGTTCTCCCTTCTTGCACCGAAACTTCCCAAGCCACATCCTGCCAAGCATCCAAACCCAAAAAAAAAAAAGAGAGAAATGAGAAACACTAACAAAAAGAAAAACAATATTAAATCCAAAAAAGAAAAGGCTGAGTGAAAGAAGGTAATAGAAAGAGGTAAGAGTTGACAATGCACTCCCAAAAAATAAAAAAAAAGGTCCCAACAAAGAATGAGAAAGAAAGAAAATGAAAGAACTAAGAGGGATATGATTTAAAAATGTATTAAGGGAAGTCAACGTCCTCAAGGGAAAAAAGTCAACATCCTCTACCCCCTCTATCCCTAGCAATTCTCCTGTAATGCAGTACATTCGTACCCCAAAAAAAAAAAGAGAGGAAATTCTCCACCCCAAAAAAAAGAAAAAAATGAAGCACTAGAAAAGGAAATATGAACAAGATAATAGAAAAATAAAAGTTGAGAATAGGATAAGACAAAGTCAACCTCTCGCATACTATGTGAATGTGAATGTTACATAAAATAAACTAGTGGGGATCCAATAAATGGTAAACACAATAAATCCGCACAATGGTCAATATTGGACGAAAATGTTGGCCTGATATATCTTGATTTGGAATGTGTTTCTTCTCCTCCTATTCGATTGGGATATACTGATACACCGTAGTGTATTCTCTTCCCTTCTTTTGCAGAGTAAAATACTGACTATTTGGTGTGAGGTATGATGCCATTGACCTTTGTCACTGGCAAGTGTCAATGACGGAATTCGTCCACTCATAAATGGATTTCATTAATAATAATAATAATAGGGTACTTAACTTACTTCAGCTTACAATAAATAGCAGAGAGTATGGCACGGCATGCGATTTTTAGAGTAATTGTCGTATACCTCATATTGATTAATTTGAAATCGGACAAATGGAATTAATTGTAGGATTTGCTTTGTCTATACACGAAATTTACGATATTTTTGCATGTTGTTATATTAGTGTGTATGTTTTTAATGTTATGATTTGGCTTTGTACCTACATATGTCGTGCTAGGATATGTATTTTATGGTATAATTGTGATGTGTAATTATAGAGATTCGAATCTCTAAATGTGAAAGATGAAGCAAATTACTTTCTACTCGAGTCGACTTTGATTTGGTAAGAGTTAGTTTAAACTTAGTTCGCCCAATTAATTAAGTCAAACTTAAATAACGTTTTATGTTCGATAACATTCAAACTCGATTAAAAAAAACTTTTTCAACTCAATTCGGCAGATAAATAAATTAAATTTGACTAAAATTTCATATTCATAAAAATAATTAAACAAATTTGAATACTAAGATATTCGACTTGATTAAATTTGTTTACACTCCCGTGAATCCCAGAATATATGGTTCTAGTTTAATCTTTTTGGTCATTACGAGTACAACTGAATACCAATTCAAATCTGTCGTTTTCTTTCTTAAAGAATGATTGTCGCTATACCAAGTGTATTTACGCATACTAACAAGTATAATTACAAGTTATACAAAATGTGGGGAGACAGCAAAATCTTGTGGTAGCTAGCACTAGGAGGAAAACTTCTTCGAAGAGTATAAAAAGAACTCAAATTTTATTGGGGATGCTGACCAATAATATGGAAGGATCTCTCCATAAGCTCATAATTAATTAGTACTTGTCAAATCTGACCGCATCTACTAGCAGAATAGCACCCTTCCATTGACCAAAAACAAATAGTATTATTTTAGACAGTTCAATGAGATTCCCTCTTACCATTTACCAATATCAAAGTAGAAAGTCGAATACCTGTCAACTTTTGAATTAGTATCTTTTTTTGCTTCTTCCTCTCAAATTAGATGACATTGTGAAGATAGTCAAAATAGAGATATTATTCCATAAATACTCTCACATCCATCCACAAATATTTGACTGACATTTACAAGCTTTTGAGTGTGCATATGTTCTGAGTTAGAACAGTGACGAAATTTGCAACTAACTAGTGCATCTTGTATTGTGGTAGCGTGAAAGCAGTACGTAGATTGAGGTACCCTTACGAGAGACCGATGCATTATATTTTTTCTCGGACACATAATTTCTACTCTACACTATTCCTACTTTATACTAGGGGAAAAGGGTGGATTCTGGGGAGTCAAAAGGGGGCTTAGAGGAGATTGAACCGCCACTGGACTAGACGGACGTCTATGCATCAACTAATGAAATTTTTAGAAAATCCTGAACAAAAATGCAAGTCACGAGATATGATCTCTTGGCCTACATTAATTATGTCCTTCTTGGACTTTCTAGGGTTCTTTCTTGGGTTCCTTTGGAATAGTTCTACGGATGCATTAATTACTGTCCTTCTTGGACTTTCTAGGGTTCTTTTGGAATAGTTCCTTGACGTTACACAATTAGTGCATGGACACATGCAACGTGCCATAGAAGGAAAGGTAACCTAAGGATCCCGTTTAGTTTAGATTGAAGATTATTGGGAAAAAGTTTTTTTTTATAATATAATATATGTGACGTAAAAAGATATTTAAAATAAAAAATGATTAAAAACATGTTTTTCTCTATGAAAACTTGATAGTTTGTATCACCCAGGCTAAAATGACAATGTTAACTCATTGCCCAAGTGGTTTCCAGTATTAGTGCTTCGTTAAGGAATAAGCGTGCGTGCCATTAAAGAACTGCATTTTTTGCCAAAAAAAAAACCTTTTAGATTTCTGTGAGGATTTTTTTTTCACATTTTCAATCACATTTTTATCTTAATAATAATTTTTCTCTAAAAGCTCCCCGAAAAATGCAATCCATATGGGTTCTAAGAGTGCCGACTCAAATTCTGATTTCAACTCACAGTATAAAAATCTCCCCTTTTCCTAGAGAATGTCCATTAGGGGTCTTGGGAGACTCGACATGATTTCTTGTTTTCTAACAAGTAAGTTGAAGTTAAATCGAGAAAGTTAAATTTTAAGTTAAAATGGTGGGTTAAAACTTAAAAGCATTAACTAGCATGGCTAAGGACCACTATAGAGATGTTATTATTATCTTTTCATGTCAAAAAGAGAAAGAGTAACCCTAATGCATGCAATGTGAGTATTGATTATGTATATGGCAAGAGAACTAGCTTTCATCACGTCACAAGAAGGCAACATTAATGCTTCAGGTGCTATGATTGGAATGTATTTAAATAACACGTAAGAACTTGTGGTTCCATGATTGGAAGGTGGGCATTTAGTTTTAGGCATAAATCTTGATGTTTGGAAATAATTGTGGCAAAAGGTGGCAGAAAAGTCGAGTAATTTAGGGGGAAAGAAACCTTTACCCTGGTAAAGTTGGACATCAAAACATCGCATGAGAGGCATGAATCTGCATGGGGCCTTTGGATCCTAAGCAAGCAGCCAACCCTTTTGCTCTTGTTGTTAATATTCCCAACCCATGATTGCACTTTGCCTTTGGCTTTTGAAAATTGTTATCCACACAAATTATGCCCTTATCAGCAAGGCAAAAGAGAAAGTTTTAAGCATTTATTGCTAGTACATATAAATAATCTCTTCTTTAATTCGGTAGGTTGATGATATTGGATGCTGGATGGCTTTATATTTTATTTATACTTCTTTTGCCATCTCCTCATTAGGATAAAACTTATTAATCTTAATTGTGGAATTTATGTCCTCAATGCTCAATTATGGAAGGATAAAAAAATTAAAAATAAATAATTGCAGCAAGAATAGACTAACAGATTTCTTTTGAATAACGCGCAATCAAAGCATTTGTATATTTTGGCATTTAAGCAAGAGGATATCACATTTTCACCTGATAAAATTAGGGTCCAAGTGATTCCATTTCCAACTATTATCAAATAGAAATGTCTAACATGAAGAACTATATTCACACTGTATTCACATTTTAAGATAATCACTTTTTATAATATTCTCATTTACTTTTGTGTTCATGTTATAGATTTTTTAATAGATAAAAAAGTTAAAATCTATAATAAACTAAAGAGTAATTTTTACTGATTCTGATTATTCTCTATAATTACTTTCCATAATAAAATTTTACAAAATTCTAAAACAATTGAGAACAACGTTTTAGTATATCTATAAAATATATAATCAGAGAGCAATATAGTGTGATATACACACAGTATCAATTTTTAAAATTTCTAATCTACCCTTAATTATAAGGGTAAATTGGTCTCAATATATTCCAAAAAAAAAAAACTCCTCACAATCAGCAAAAAGTGATCCCTTTGAGATCAAATTACAACTTCCTCACGCCGTCTCCCTCACATCTCACTTTTTTCTTCATGATTTTTTAAGTACAATAACTTCCTCTAAAATAGGAACTATAGATTTTTTATATCAACATATACATGTCTACAATGATATGTAACTTAATATGAAGAAAATAATTATACATTTTCTTATAAGCATACAACTAGGGTGTGCCAAAATCACTAGCTGATCGATAATATTGGAGCTTCGGTGTTCTACGTGTTGAGTTATATATTCAACATACATGACATGCAGCTAGCAAAAGCACTAAATGGAAAGAACATTGATAGGGGTTCCCGGTTACCTTATAAATTTAATTTTCATTTTGATCATTCGCTTAACTGCGCACAAGTAGATACTTGTGACCTCGTACTTCTTATTTTCCATTTATTCATTAATTAACACATCAACCAATATAGTTAGTTACTTAAGATTATTTTTAATCTTGACTAACTTTTTGCTTAAGCCAACAAAATTAGCACTCAAAAATAAATTAAACATAGTATTTTTTTGTTTTACTAAAGTTTTATTATACTTTAGGGCGAGGGACTGATTCTAATATTACAATTAGGGATTTTCTACACTGACAATATATAACTAGTGGATTTGGATGCATGACAAGATATACAAAAATTAAATTCAAATACAATGCATCTAATCTCACTAATACATACACACTACTATTCTTGATAAAGTCTTATCCTACAATTAATAGCCCAATCACTCTACCAACATTAGCTTGATTGTATGCAGAGTCTTTTTTTTTTTTTTTTACCAAATCAAGAAATCATTCCCATCTATTTATAGTTGTTAAATTTTAGTCTTCTTTACCAATATATATGACCAAAAAAAAAAACAATTCCTATCAATTGCATATAACTATTTTCGAACATGTTTTGATGCCTCTAAGGTTATTGGTTACACTAGTCTTTTTTGGGTAGAAATTAGTAACTCTTATGGAATTCCGACATTCCACGTTTCCGTACTTCACTTTCAATTGCCTGTGAATCTCCTTTTCTCAAAATTCTTCTGCTACTGTTTTTGTCCAGAACACCAAAACAATTGTTGGCTCAAACTTTGATGCAGACTCTTGACTTGTCCCTAACAATAAGTTAACTCCCCATATAAACCCAATTCTACAATGCTCAGCTTTTTGTCCTCAATATTTTACTCAAATTTCCTCCCTTTTCCTTTTCAAACTTGGGCCAAAAAGCATCAAATTCTGCAACAAAAAACATAAAGAAACACCAATTGTAAAAACATATTTTTATCTAGACAGTTACCAAATTTTCCCATGCAAAAATATTTAATTTCTTTCTTGAACAAACAAATAATAATAATATCTAGCCAAAGCCAGCTCTCAGGTCTCACCCCATATGTATTTGTCAGGCTAGGAGCCTTTGCAGAAATTCCTCACGCGCCTCGGACGATAGCGCGTCTCCACGCCCCTCTACACTTCCATTGAACTCGGAATCCGGTTTTCACCGTTAACCGTTACATGTTTAACCGGTTTTCCGGCTTGCAACTTACGACCCAACGGTTTATAACCCAACATTTCCACACGTGTAATCCATTTCCCACAATCGCCACTAGATTTCCGCGTTTCGGCCGTCCCTCCCATTTACAGGCTACCGTACACTCCCTCAATGTTTTAAAAATCGGACCGTTAATTGAACCGGTGAAGTGAAAGGGTCGAGATTCAATCGGTCGGACCAGTTCAACCCCGGTTCAATGAATTTTTTTAAAAATAATTTATATAAATATATATATGCACAAAATAAGACATGTAATGGACTAATTTAATATTTTATATGATGAAAAGTTTACTATTTTTAATAACTTGGATTTTTAAAAATAAATTTTTTAAATTATAAGTTAAAACAAATAAATTTCATCTCAATTTCAATTATATCTAAATCCAACACAAAAATATCACAATATTTTGAAATTATACAAAATTCATGTCTCTGAGAATTTAGATATTGTGAACTTAAATTTTAATTTACGTTTGGGATTTAGACATTGCAATTTAAAAAAGGAAATTTGGAATTCGAAGGAAGTCAAGAGAATCGAAAATAGAAATGTAAACTTGATAAGAAACAAAAAATGAGATAAAAGTGAGTGGTTGTATCATTAAATAATTTGGGTTAAAGAAAAATAATTCTTTTTTAACTTTTTTCAATTTAATGGAAAAAAACAAAATTAAAAGATGGAAGAAAACATCAATAAATTAAAAATAAAGAGGTTTAATTAAAAAGAGAGTGACAAAAGAAAAGAGGATAGAGAGAGAGAGAGAGAGTTGAAAATTAAAAAGAAAGAGTCATGAGAGGATGAGATTTTGTAAGAAAAATGGAAAAAAAGAAATATGAGTGTTTGTTTTATATAAATAAGTTATCAAAAAACTAATAAGATGTGATGGTGCAATGGTTAATATATTTGTCTTCTATTACAAAGGTCTTGAGTTCGAATCTTGACAGCTGCATTTTACAAAAAAGAAAAAGAGGGAAAGTCGAAAACCGAAAAGCACCGGTTCAACCCGATTCGGCGGTTTTCACGGTTCAACCGATTTTTTACCGATTTTCGGACAAAGTCAACAAAGGCATAGAATCGGACCGGTGCCATGGCCGGTTCGACCGGTCGAACCGCGAACCGGCCGATCCGGTCCGGTTTTCAAAACATTGCACTCCTTTTCACAATCGTACATACTCCTCTTAATACTGTAATACTCGCTGAGAGTAAAGATAACGGATAGTTGTTTTACCCCTAGTATGATTATAATGGATTAATTTACCCAAAATTATACACAAAAAATTAGCCCGTCTTACATTTAATTTATTCAAAATTGGAGAAATTACCCCCCATTTTCTCTTTTTTGTCAAAAAAAATTTTGTGCTCATCATGTTAAGAGGACAAGGTCCGATGTTAATTTTTGTCCCTTCTGCATCGTAAAAAAAATTTTGAAAAAAAAAGAATAAGATTTTGAAGAAACTACGACATGTCTTGTTTTTGTAATAGCTTTTAATATTTTGAGAAATTATATTGAACACTTATAAACGTGTAATGGATGTTTCTAGTCGTGGTATCAAAAGTACGAAAGTTACTCAAAATCAATCGTAACCCTATGAAACATGACAATTGTAACACATACTAGGAAAGGATCGAAAGTTAGATGAAAAATTAAGTATTATTAACTAAGTTAATAATAGTATATATGCTGTCAATGTATATAAAATTAATTAATATTAATATTAAAAATTAAGAAATAATAAAACTCTATAATTGATATTATAAACATATAATATTGTTCGATGAATAATAAAAAAGAAGGTCGTGATTAGAGCTAAGTCAATAAATCTAAGTTATTTCAAAAGGACTAATTAAAATTCATTTGTACAATGATGGATATGAATGAATCACAAATAGTTAGTGCACAATTTTGGAAAGAAAACAACATATACACTGCACATTTTCTCAATCTAGAAAATAGAGGAGCACATAAGTAAATTAGATGAAGTCATATATTTATATAGAAAATGAACTTGAAATGGGGCCCAGAGAGAGGTAGGGATACAGAGAGAAAGACTGAAAATGTTTAGAGAGAGAAAGTATTTGGATTGGTAGACAGAAAGGAGAGAAGGAGTGGGGAACAAAAAAAAAAAAGAAGACATACGCTTGTTTTCTGAGGTGTGTTTGGCCGTCCTCTTCCGTTCATATTTCTCCCTCGACCGCCTTCACAATTAATAACCAGATACGGAAAATTAGGAGAAAAAGGTCCAAACGAGAAAAGAGAAATCGAAAATCGAAATCCCCTCCCCCCTTAGGATTTCCATTTTTCTTTTTCTTCTTCTCTCCTGCTAATTTTGTCTAAAATAAAAAAGATTGGAATAATGATTTCATTCGAGGATCGGAGGAGAAGAGCTTAGGGTTTTTGAATTTGGGAAACTTAAGGATTCAAATTTGGGGACTAAATTAGGGGAATTAGGGTTTTGAATTATTGGAAAATGTTGATAAGAAATGCGACTGGCGAAGCTTTGGAGCTTTGATTCGGATCTTAAACGGAAAGGTTTTGAATTTAGGGTTTGGGTGAAGAGAAGAGCGGAAACATGGATGTGGATTCGAATATGGTAACAGCGGAGGAATCCGATCAGGAGTCCACGACGACGACGACGGCGACGGCGACGGCGAATGGTCCGACGTCGGGAGAGTTATCGGGTGGGGTTGATAATTTAGGATCTCAGGCTTCTCAGCAGTCAGCTCAGCAAGTTCCTGGTCAGGCGGGTCAGCCATCTTCTCAGCAGCAGCAGAGTAGTAATACTAGTCCGGTGGTTGGGCCGAGGTGCGCGCCGACGTACTCGGTGGTGAATGCCATTATAGAGAAGAAGGAGGATGGGCCGGGACCAAGGTGTGGGCATACACTTACGGCTGTGCCTGCTGTTGGGGAAGAAGGGAGTCCGGGATATATTGGGCCGAGGCTAATTTTATTTGGTGGTGCCACAGCTTTAGAGGGCAATTCAGCTGCTTCTGGAACTCCTTCCTCTGCTGGAAGTGCTGGAATTCGTACGTCCTAGCTTTAAAGATTTGATCTTGTTCTTGTTCACTTTTATTGAAACTGGGGTGTTTTGCTTTAGCTATAATTGAAGCTGTTTGTTTCTATTGAGATAGCATTCCAGCTGAATCTTGGTTCAATTTTAGATAAAGTGAAGTTGTAGAATCTGGATGTCATTCTCATGGTGTTCTTAAAGGAAAGGGGGGAGAGAGCAAAACAGGGGGATTCCTAGCTTGCTAAAGATTGAAATTTGATGTGACCTGACAAATAAGGCATGCTATATAAAAGTTGTGTTTCGTGATTTCTGTCAAGGTGTATATAATGTAGTGTTTATGGTGAAGATAGCACTATTTTTGTTTTTATATTTGTCAGTGAAATTGAAACTTATTCTGTTAAACACACGTGGTAACCAGTGTAGTTATGATTGATTTCAGGATTAGCAGGGGCAACTGCTGATGTGCATTGTTATGATGTGCTGACAAATAAATGGTCTAGGTAAACTTTTGATCCCTATTGTCTTATTAACTTTTGTGCAACACCTACAATAATTTTTCAGTGGCTTGCGTTGGGTTTGTTGTTTCTGTTGGAATTATAATTTTGTTGCATTTGACTTCTGCAGAATTAATCCAATTGGAGAGCCACCCACACCAAGGGCAGCTCATGTCGCTACTGCAGTTGGGACCATGGTAGTCATTCAGGTAGCTTTATAGTTCAGTTTACATTGCGAAGCTTGAATTGTAGCGTATTCTTAGACTTCAGCTCTTTTACGAGGCTACTTTTCATTTATCGCAGGGAGGAATTGGTCCGGCTGGTTTGTCTGCTGAGGACCTTCATGTTCTAGACCTAACACAACAACGACCACGATGGCATAGGTTAGCCTTTTGTTAAAACTAAATGCTGAAAATGTATGTAGTTGGTTTTCATAAAACATATGTTTGTCCCACAAACATTGGATTGACTATAATTTCCAATAGGGTTGTTGTTCAAGGCCCTGGACCTGGGGCTCGTTATGGGCATGTCATGGCTTTGGTGGGCCAAAGATATCTCATGGCTATTGGTGGAAATGATGGTTAGTTTTCCTGTGCCTGGCAGTTGGGGGTGGGAAGGGTGTGGGGAGAGGTGGGAGGAAATAAAAAAAATGATGGTTGGTCTATTATCTCTCTTGATCTATCTTTGGTAGTCGCCTTTAACGTTTAATAGGCTTTGATGTGATGTATTATTTCAGGAAAAAGGCCTTTAGCTGATGTATGGGCCCTGGACACAGCTGCCAAACCTTATGAATGGCGGAAACTGGAACCTGAAGGCGAAGGTCCACCTCCATGCATGTGAGTTTCAAGCCGCCTCTCTAATTGCTTGTGTGGATTAGCTGTACATGATTTTTATTTGTTTAACCTTTCACATGTTTACTTGATCATTAGACGATGCACATCTTCTATGTGATTGGTATTGATGATTTCCTTTGCTCTAGTGACAATTACGATGCATTTTGCACGGTGGTCAATCTTTCTGCTGAGTGGGTTTCTTTATGAATAGCTATATCGCCTATTTTGTGTATAGAATAGTTTCCTTTCTGTAAAGTGGTGTTATAAGCACATTGCATATGCAGATTAAGAAGGCCCAGTTATATTGCTACCTGAAGTATCATTATACCTGGATCATCATTTACCTACGCATAGTGACTTACACCTTTTGTTTCTCAAATTTATCTTTTCCCCCTAATGATCTGGATGTAACAATGGTTCTACCCTTCTTTTGTTATTTTAGTTTTTTATATAGTGGTTAAAAGTTGAAGGGAATGATGAGTTCAATGCCAAATTTCTGAAAATTAACCTCTTTTCCCTTGCAAGAATAAATCTGGATGCTTCCAATTTCTGACTGAACATTTTCTTTTCGGCTTTGTGCAATTTGGTTCTGAATGACATTATAATATGGCTCTAGGGTGTTCGTCAGACCTTGGGGCAACACCATAAGTGGATTCTGATACCCTATGTGCACTTCAACAAGCCAATAGGATTAGTGAATGACATCATCATGCCCTGGAAATATCCTGTTTTAAAAAGTTATGGAAGATTTAAGAAATAGACTCACTTGAGCTAAGTATGGATTGTGCAAAGCTCTATTAAGTTAACCAACTTTTGTCGTCAAACTGGGTCCTACTTAATTAAGCTAGATTGAGTGTTCAGAGTTGCTGCTTTGTAAGGAGCCGAGCCTTCATTGTTTAGCATTGCTGCTTTTCAAGGAGCTGAGCTTTGAGTTGATACTGACCTTTTAATATTGACTTGGCACTACTGTGTAGTGGAATTTTGGTTTCAATAGTGTTTTTACTTTAAGTGCCTATAATCAGGAAGATATTGTTAGATCTTAGACCCATTAAAGTGTGGTTAAAAATGTCAATCACGTCATAGTTTTTTATGTTGATGTCTTGTTATTAATTGCAAACAACACGAACCGTGAAAAGTTACATAATAACGTAAAATCTCATCATTATTATAATAAATATAGCTTAAGTGAAATGTAAGGGTGCTTCTATTATTTTTTGCTCTCACTTTGTCAAAGATCTCTTGCTCAACTTAGGCTTTAATTAGTGCTTTTCATGTAAAAGCAATCTGGACTTGGTTGTTTCCATGAGTTGGTTGGCCACTTGAGTTTATAGGCTAGCTGTTTCTTAGCAGGTTGGTTTATTCACTACCTGCCAGTCAATATCTTGTTAACTAATTTACCTTTTGTGGGTTCTGCAATCCAGGAGTCCACTAGACCTTCCTTTTATTTAAATATAGCATGTTGAAGTTTACACAAAAGTGAGTTTGAAGCAAAAAATATTGTTTATGATTTTTTGGGTATATCTCTGACATACTCTCTTCAGTTACCTTGTATATACATATGTAAATATACATATATATTCAGATGGATGGATAAGTATATATAACGTGCGTCGCGCGCACGCATACATATACATTACTCTGGTCTAGTTGCACCACTAGAGGAGGGGGGAGGCACCTAGGGGAGCAATTCCTAGACCAGCAGAATGACATGAACGAGTGATAAGATTGAGTGCAAGCCCTGCACAGAGAGAGGTCTGTTCCATGTCTCTCACCATAGATTCAGTAATTCTGAAAACAGCTCTTGTTAGAGGCCATGGCCTCTAACTGAATTTCTCCAATAGTGATAGTGAACCTATATGTATTGTGATTGCGCTATCCTGCATAGAGGTTCTTACTGTGCTAAAGTGTTTCTAGAAACCCCACTCCATATAGAAGAGGAATGCTAAACAGAGGAAAACAGGAAGTTGTCATAGACTCTTAGTCTAACCATGTATATTATGAATATGGTCTGTTTATGACTGTTACCAAGGTGAGAGATTGAAGTTAGAAATTGTAGCAGCAGCCTAATTTTGTGGCAAGGCTTGTACTGTAAAGATTCAAAGGCTCTGTGAACTAAACTTCTGGTTGGGAGCATCCTGAAACTTGAGCAAATGCTTGTGCTTTAGAGGCAACTTTTAGTTTCTAGAGTACATCTGTTTGGCATTCTGGACGTTTCAGCAAGATTTCGTTTGAAAAGTGACAAGTTTCTGTTATATGCTTTGCTTAACGTTCGTGATCATTGTATTGCAGTGGGCTACCTTTTCATGTGGGCTTTTTCTGTGTTATATTGACGTATGGAAGTTGAATATTGATTTCTTGTTTTTTCCCTGTTGCTTTTCACAGGTATGCAACTGCAAGTGCTCGGTCTGATGGTCTTCTTCTTCTTTGCGGGGGGAGAGACGCGAACAGTGTGGTAGGCTGATACACATGTTCTATATGCATTAGTATGCATATATTTGTGCATCTAAATTCCATTTATGTTCTCAATTTAATAGGCTTATTTGCCCTCGGTTCACCATTTTGTCTAAAAGACCACCTTTGTTTATCAGTTAGTTATATCTAGAGGGGTCGGAAAGTTAATTGCTTCTGTTGCATTATCATCACCATCATTGTCTTGTCCTTTCGTTTTCATTTTAGTTTTCCTCCCGAGGGGATGTTTTCAATTCCTATTTAGTTCTCTTATTCAATTTTTTTTCTTGTTTTTGTATTTCTTTCATTGCTAAATAGCTTGATCATGTGTGATAACTCTTATGGCTTAATTGGTGGACTGCATTTTCTAGAAAGCTTGGAGGCATTGCTTAACTTGAATGGTTGTTTGTTGATTTTTGGAATTTGCTAACCAACCTGGTCTATATTACTCCTGGTGCAACTGATACTTATTGGGAACCTTGTTGTTTCACATTGTATTCATTTCTCTTTTGGTGCTGCTTGTAAAGACCTCTGTTGCTATATTGATTATCTGTGCTCTTGTAGGCATAGGATTGATTGCACATCATCCATGGGACATTGACATGCTTCATTTAGCTGTTATTTTGTCCAATTTTTCTTACCAGAGTAGCTGATTTTTTAGCTAATACTTCTTTGCTCTTTATCACTACTGTGAACTGCAGCCACTGGCCAGTGCATATGGGCTTGCCAAACACAGAGATGGTCGTTGGGAGTGGGCAATTGCCCCTGGTGTATCACCGTCTCCTAGATATCAGCATGCAGCTGTGAGTTGCTATAGGATTTTTCTTTGTTTATTTGAAATTGTGGGCCAATATTTGCATCTGAACATTGGCTATTTTTCTGGGTTATAGGTTTTTGTCAATGCTAGGCTCCATGTATCAGGTGGGGCTCTTGGTGGTGGAAGGATGGTGGAGGACTCATCAAGTGTGGCAGGTACATACTTGTTTCTTTTCCATCCATGCAGATCTACGATAACTACCTGCAATTTTTACATGCCTTCAAACTTCTTCTTGACTCCACGACCCTAATTCTTGCTAATTCATCTGTTTATTTCTTCTGTAGTTCTGGATACTGCAGCAGGAGTTTGGTGTGATACAAAGTCTGTTGTTACTAGTCCCAGGACTGGTAGATACAGTGCTGATGCTGCTGGTGGGGATGCTGCGGTTGAATTAACCAGACGTTGTAGGCATGCTGCTGCTGCTGTTGGTGACTTGATATTTATCTACGGAGGCCTTCGTGGTGGTGAGATGTGTTTTCTTTCCTGTTTATAGGATTCAGATTTATGGATGTAAAATTGTAAAGTGAGACGAGTATTCTGGTAGTTGTTTTTTGGTGTAATGAATTTTTTTTCCATCTTTTAGATGTCTTACTTCTACTTTGATGATGCTGGGTGTGGGATAGTATGTTTTATTATATTGTGCTGTCTTTAGTATTTCATAATAATATAGGATCTTGAGTACATTTATCTGTTTGTCACAGGTGTTCTGCTTGATGATTTGCTTGTTGCTGAAGATCTAGCTGCTTCAGAAACAACAGCGGCAGCTTCACATGCCGCCGCTGCTGCAGCTGCATCTAATGTGCAGCCAGGCAGGTTGACAGGAAGGTATGTTGATGAAAGAATGAGACAGTCAGTTCCGGAAGCAGTTACTGATGGTGCTGTTGTGCTTGGAAATCCTGTTGCTCCGCCGGTGAATGGTGATATGTATACTGATATCAGTACTG
Source organism: Coffea humblotiana (assembly GCA_023065735.1). Taxonomy (NCBI): domain Eukaryota; kingdom Viridiplantae; phylum Streptophyta; class Magnoliopsida; order Gentianales; family Rubiaceae; genus Coffea; species Coffea humblotiana. The sequence goes on along the minus strand of CM041208.1, from coordinate 24,159,560 downwards.
AAAATGCAATGCTTCAAGGTTCTCGGTGAGTCTGCTGGTTAACATGTACTTTGATTCATACAACGTGCTTTTGCTGCTTCGTGTTGATGTTCCATATGAATTTAACACTTCTGTTCCAGGAGATTGAGTAAAGGTGTGGACTACTTGGTTGAAGCCTCAGCCGCTGAAGCTGAGGCAATTAGTGCTACATTAGCTGCTGCAAAAGCTCGATTCAATGGAGAAGTTGACAGACCTGATAGGGGGGACCGTGGGCCAGAGGCAACTCCGAGTGGGAAGCAAATCTCTTCATTGATTAAACCTGATTCTGCTGCATCAAATAATTCTGCTCCTGCAGGAGTTCGGCTTCATCATCGTGCTGTCAGTATCAAGTTTTTGATTTTATGTTGAAATTTATTTCTGTTTTGCTGGTAATGAATTGTATCTTAAATTGATGGTTTTACTCTAAATGCATTTGCAGGTGGTTGTAGCTGCTGAAACAGGTGGAGCATTAGGGGGCATGGTTAGACAGCTTTCAATCGATCAATTTGAAAACGAGGGTAGACGTGTAAGTTATGGGACACCAGAAAGTGCTACAGCAGCAAGAAAACTTTTGGATCGGCAAATGTCTATCAACAGTGTGCCCAAAAAGGTATCTGATCTTTCCTTCATGTGGATAGCTAAAGATGTCATATTTGGGAAGATAGGTGATGAATTAAAGGATCAGAATCAATAGATTTCACTGGGTTTAAAATGGTGCAACGTCTGTTTAGATGGAAGGATTTGCTTTCCTAGTAGGAATTGAGAGAACGAATTTGATTGCAGAGCAGTCATGGACTGCTTTGAATAAAGTTGATTGGTAGAGGAACTTTTATACAAGGACAACAGGCTTCTATTGTTGGTTCATCCAAGTTGACTTTTTTGCTTGATGATGTCTCTCTCTCTCTCTCTCTCGCAGGTGATTGCTCATCTACTGAAGCCTCGTGGTTGGAAGCCTCCAGTTAGACGTCAATTTTTCTTGGATTGCAATGAGATAGCTGACCTTTGTGACAGTGCTGAAAGAATATTCTCAAGCGAGCCAACTGTTTTACAACTCAAGGCTCCAATCAAGATATTTGGTGATTTACATGGACAATTCGGAGATCTTATGAGGCTCTTTGATGAGTATGGATCCCCTTCAACTGCTGGAGATATTGCGTAAGTGCATTAATGGCGTACGCTTCTTAGCATCCTTGGTATATTGTTTTCTGGGGTAGTATGTGGGTGATCGTTCTCATACAGCAAAGTAGCATTCTTTAGCTTGCTATTTGCTGTTTTACTGATTGTATTAAACTACATACCCACTTTCTGCCTGCAGTATAATTAACTGATTTTTCTTAGTGGGTTCTCTTTTTGCTCACTTTCAACCTCCGCTTTTCGATTTTGGTGGTTCCACTTAGATCTTGTTCTGAAGGCAAAGTAAAAGGTTGTGAACTGCATGTTCTCTCGCATGTATTGAACTCGTAAATTTGCAAGGCTTAAAAAGTTAAAAGTTCTCTAAAGTGCTTTTCACACAATTGTAGTCTGATACCCTGTTCCCTCGTCCGTCATATTTAGCCGTCCCTTAATAAACAAGTTGGACACCCTTTTATAACAAGCAAAATTCATATACAAAAGAAGAATGTGTCATTGATTGCCAACACCTGCCTACTTGATGTGTGTCGGCAGTACAAAGGATTGCTAAGGCTGTCACTAACAGCTTCTTTAAGGCCAAGTTTTTGTCCGAGAAATGTGAATTAGAACATGGGTTGGATGGTCTTTACCTGTTGAGAGCTGGAAGAGAGATTGTTGACTGTGTTTGGGCTGGCATCTCTTTTGCTTGATCCAACTGCTGTATGCTACAGGTGTTGAGTAGCAGTCAGTAACAAGTTTTGGTGCTGTATATTAAGCAGTATTCCATACGAGTCTTTCCTCATTAATGAAGTTGATACACATGCACATTTATAATGGCAGCTTAAATTAGGATTTGTTAATTGGGTGCCTCTGGAAGCTTGTGCATGACTCCCTTTAAGATTAAAAGAAGCATTCTGTTCATTTTTCATGCATGCTTATTTAACTAGTGATCCTCATCACGGTATCTTAAATCACTGGCTCTCGACAGAAAAAACTTCGGAGTTATGTTTCTTATGTTTTGGTTAAACTTTCAACCAAGTGAATTACTGTTTTGCACTCGTAACTAACTTTATGTAAATGACTGTCAGATATATCGATTATCTCTTCTTAGGAGATTATGTTGACCGAGGCCAGCACAGCTTGGAAACCATAACTCTTCTCCTTGCTTTGAAGGTATGCAGACATGTTTGTGGATCTTATAGTTGCTTTTCAAATCCTGTTTGTGAACTTGACTTTGCATGGTCTTATGTTCACTAATTGCTGTATAGGTTGAGTATCCCCACAATGTTCATTTAATTCGTGGAAATCATGAAGCTGCAGATATTAATGCACTTTTTGGCTTTCGAATCGAGTGCATTGAACGCATGGTAAGTATTGTGGAAGAGTAAAAATTGTGGTTTTTCTTCCCAAAGAGATTATCAACATTATGCTGTTTGGAGCAGGGTGAGAGAGATGGAATTTGGGGCATGGCATCGGATAAACAGACTGTTCAACTGGCTTCCTCTAGCTGCATTGATTGAGAAAAAAATTATCTGTATGCATGGTGGTATTGGAAGATCAATAAATCATGTAGAACAAATTGAGAGTATTCAGCGACCAATTACAATGGAAGCAGGCTCAATTGTCCTGATGGATTTATTGTGGTTGGTGCATTTCCGTGCCGTGTGTTATATTTTGTTAACAATACCAATTTTGTAAAGTAATTACTTGATTTCCTGTTTATAGGTCTGATCCAACTGAAAATGATAGTGTAGAAGGGCTACGGCCTAATGCAAGGGGTCCTGGGCTGGTTACTTTTGGGGTCAGTGTTCTCCCTCTTTTTGTGAATTTATTTCAAGTTTAATGTCTTAGATTATCATAATCATGCTTTGTATTCCAATATCTTTTTGTTGAGCTGGAAGTGTACAAACTTGATGAAGGGACTTCCTATACTGTCATGTTGGAATGACTTTCTCTAAGCTTCACTTTGCGCATTCTGAGGAGCGTGAAAGCCATCTATCCTGAAGAACTTGTTCAAGTATTAGGAAATAACTGAAACAGCAGAATGAAAAGTGGATTCATGGCATTTCTAAAGCAATTTAGCATCGTACCATGGACAACAGGCAATTTATATAGTTGTGCAACTATTATAAGATGAAGGAACAAGAAGCATAGATCGTATCTCAATGCTTGTTCTATTTTGGCACATTTCTTCTTGTTAAATGCTCTTGGGTGTTATGTCATTGGAACCAAATAAGTTTAATGCTATGTTCTGATATTCTAATATGAGAAATTTTATGGTTGTCATGTGCTTCATTGTAAGCAATATTTTGCTTGTTGGATTGGATAAATTAGGTTAAGAATAAGGTACCTGGCATTTATTGTTGGTCATTTCATTTCAATTCTTTTGTTTTTGTGGTTCTCCATTGAAGGGAGAACTAGATTGTTTATTAGTCTTTAGGTTGTCAATTTATGATTTTTGTCCAAATTTATCTTCTTGACAGCCTGATCGTGTGATGGAATTCTGCAATAACAATGATCTTCAACTGATAGTCAGAGCGCACGAGTGTGTGATGGATGGCTTTGAACGGTTTGCACAAGGACATTTAATTACTCTTTTCTCAGCCACAAATTACTGCGGTATGGCCTTTCTTCCTAATTGTACATTATTATGAGCGAACATACGTCACCATAGGTAGACAGACATAAATGAAAAAAAAAAAAAAGAAAACAGAGAAATGTTCTTTTAGCTGTATTGAATCATTGGAATTTGATCCTTTCAGGGACTGCAAATAATGCTGGTGCTATATTAGTTTTGGGCAGAGATCTTGTAGTCGTTCCCAAGCTGATTCATCCATTGCCACCAGCTATTTCTTCGCCTGAAACATCACCTGAACGTCATATAGAAGACACGTGGATGCAGGTACAATTGTTTCAGATTTTGTCCTTTTACTTTTGATTTTTTAGACCTATTCTAAAAGTGGTTCTCTCTGTGATCTTTCTCAATTAGGAGCTTAATGCTAACAGACCACCTACACCAACTAGAGGTCGTCCTCAAGTTGCCAATGATCGAGGTTCTCTTGCTTGGATTTAGATATGTTGTCCCAGATTGTTTTCCTATATTCTTCCTGGCTCATGCTAACACCTGGGATTTCCAGAGATTTGTACATAGTATGATGCCATATGGAGACTGCCGCAGGATCTGTTTCCACTTGGATACGTGACGGCTTAGGAGCTTGCAAGGTATCAAACTTCCACAATATATATGGGCCTTCAGGCACGGAAATTTTGAGTCTCAAACCATGTAGCAGGCGGAGGATTGTTTCTCGAGTGACGATGATGAAGGCTGATAGGGGTTTTTTGAGAAGTTCCTCTGTACATTGATGAGTTGCGTGCAGGTAGAAGTTGACAGCGTTGGTTGGTTCTCCTGGGGTGGGAGTAGTACTGGGTATTTTTCTTGTTAGTGCTATATATTTTTTTGGTTACTGGTTTAGTTGTATTATTTTTATCACTTGCTAAAGAGGGGACTTTTAGGAGGTTCTCAAAATGTGATTGGTGAGATATACAAAATCTTGGGCGTTCATGTAACATAGAGGGTGTCGATTTGTAATTTGTGTTGCCTGTTTTGTACAATGTAACTTCTGTGTGATGATAAAAAGCTCCTTTTTCTCCAGTATCGAGATGATGTGATGGAAGAAATAGCCCTCGATGTTCGGTTCATTCTTACACCACCTAGTTAGTTCTCTCGTATTCCCCTAAACGTTTTTTTTTTATTGACTATGTAAATTTCATTGTTGACACTATTGTTTACTTTTGTTTTCTATTCATCGACCCCCCCCCCCCCCCCTCCCTCTCCTCCTCCTTATTTGGTGAATCACCCAGTAATTGTTACAGTACGTTGCAACAGCTCTAAAATCTTGCAGGGGATATTAAAACCGTGAACTAAGGTGGCTGTGTGGAGGAAAACAGTGACTTGAGCGGCCAGGGTTAACTATTTTCCGGATACCCTTGGATGTAAGTAGCGGACGGCTTTTTTTCAACTGTAAATTTGGGTATTGAACCTTTACTGTTAATTTGCGTATAGAACCATGCCATTTCCCACTTTCATCGTCTGAAAGGCACACGACGGCAAGCAGTTGATCCTTCGTACAAAATGTGTTTACCATCATTTCTAGTCTCTGAAAGTCTCAAAAATTAGTTACTATACTTACCTAGCTTTTCACTGATTGGCGCATAATTAAGTTAGGAGTTATTTCATCTCAAGCTAATGGCAAACTTTCCACCATTTAAAGATACAATAAACCAACAAATGCTGGAAGACCATTAAGGAAGCCCAAAAAACCACTTTTTTTTTTTTTATACAGAAAATGTAAATAAATCTGCGACTTTCTCCAGAATAACTTTTTTCCAGTTAAACTAGATGGCTTACTTCATCCACGGTAATATAACAGATGGATTCTCCAAATGCTACAACAGATTCTAGTTTCACCCAACATGCAGGAATTAGTTGCAGCAGAGTACTGCATTCTACAGATGTGAGCTGATACAAGTCTCTCCCTAATCATCAAAAGGCTTCTCGACCCCTGGGAACAATCATTAATGTGACCAAGCACATGACGCCTAACCACGTTTAACTGGTCTTTGAACATAAGATTTGTTGGGGTCTTCTGTCTTGAGCTTTGGCGGCCGAATTTCTCCTTTCTTAACCTGCAGAGATAGACAAATAGAAATCTTGATCAGTCACAAGACATAGTAACATCTCCACTTGAGAAAAGACGAGAAAAAGCAAGCTCGAAGTAAACGGTCACGCAGGAGGACATATTACCTTCTTTCCACCTTTCATAAAGTCTCTCCAACTGGAAACCTGATAGTACAAGGGAAATGACCGACATTCAAAACAATGAGAATGGATAATCAGTTCTTTTACACCTCACTAATTCTATAAGCACAGAATGGTAAGCATGAGGAAAATTAGGAGCGCCCATCAGATTGAAGACCATGCAACATACTTCTCATTACAAAGTTTAAGTAAAAGAATGAACTGAGACAGCAAAATTCATCCAAGACTGCAAAAATCTCATGTCACATTCAGGAGATAGCGGACAAGAGGAAAAACTAATATACAAATCCCCAGGATGATAAGAACCGTTGGTAACTAGTGGAATTATTAATACGTTCACCCCCAAAGAGAAGACAAATGTCATTCGTGCACACCCCTCAATCTTAATCATTTGCACAATCAATAAGAGGAAGGATACTAAGTAGAAAAACAGAAAAAAACTAACCCTCTGTTCCCTTGTCCCTTCCCACTGCTCCTCATGCTCACGCTTCCTTTTCCACATCTCTTTTGATTCCTCCTCGTCCTTCTTCAACCTTCCTTCCTCTTCTGATATCTAGATAATTAAAGCATACCAACTGAATTCAGTCAAACAGATTATATAGCACTAAAGGAATGAATTGTACTGTAACATACGCGCATCTGCATTTTTCTCCTCCGCCATTCTTGCTCCGTTAATATCTCTTTAACCTTCAGTTTCAGCTCTTGCTGGAATTCTGGTGATTGTTCAAATTCTTGTTCATATTTTCCCTGTAGAAACATTTACGTTAGTATCTATTCTGATACATCACATACTTAACCACAGGAAAATGGACAACCACTAGTAGCTCCTGCTTTTTATGAGCCAACTGCTTTTAATGTTTCTTTATAAAACAATTAGCCACATATTTAATTTAATTTTGTCCAATACATAGAAACACAGGAAAAAGAATTGAAGAGAGACACTCTGGAGACATAAACTGGTCCAGCAATATTCTAAATAAAGTTTCAGCTTGATCCTTGGTAGAGTCAGAACAGGTAGAAAAGAATAAGGATGACAAGACACTGTTGCTACTAAACTTACCTCATCAACTATTGACTTCAACTTAGAAGCAGTATCTTTTTTAAGTTGCTTCTTCCTCTTTGCTCTAAGTTCCTCTGCCATTGAATTAAAAAATTTTCAGTGTTACCAAAGCTTGACAAAGAAAACAAGTAAAATAGGAACCTAGAATAACACCCAATCACTTTAAACACCATTTAAATCATTCAAAAAAAGCTGGATTGTCCACTAAAGATCCAGAACAAAGCATCACTTGTATTTATTAAAGCATCTGTATATCACCTTGTGATGTAGTGAAATGGTCACAATCATCACATTATCTGGATTCAAGCAATAACAAAACAAAATAAAAACTAAAAAGTCGGGAGAAAATTACTTATTACAATGATCTAGTAGCATATTTCAAATTCCCCTTTTGAAAGATTAGAACCCTTTTTTCTTTGGGTTTTGGGACAAACAAATGAGTGCGAGCCATTTAGGCAATGGCTTTTTCATAAAATATCATAAAGGATAATACTGCAAGTACCTTTTGCTGCATTCACTTGGTTCAGAACATATTCCCTTTCTTGTGGCTCAAGCAGCAGCTGCTGGGCTTTTGCTAATGCTGCAGCAAATAAATTTTGTTAGTAAGCAATTCATTGGGCGAACCAAATTGCACAGCATAAAAGCAAACTCGAAAACAATTAATTTGAGCCTCCACTATATGATTGTAAAGAGAATGGATCTTAGAACTGGCAGGACTGAAGAAGATCAGTTCTCCATAAAAAAGGAGTTCTGTATTTCCACATACTAAATGCTACTCTATAAGAGGACACCAAAAGGATTAGAAAGGTGTTTGCACTGTTAACTTTCTCCAAAAGTACAATCTAGCATTATAGCAGACCAAGGTCTTAAAAAGTACTGATAGTTGCATATTGCTTCAGATTAGAAAGAAAGATAAGAAGATTTCATTACCAGCGAATGCCTCCTTTGCTTGTGGATGTTTGCCACTTGTCTGGGTGAACAAGTAAAGACAACTATAAGAAGGAAAAAGCATAAATCTATCAGTTTCATTTTGAATACCAAGCTGTTCATATCAACAACACAAAACCCTTATTCAATCTACAAGTTATCAAGCTATCGGCAATATAAAAAAGCTTTACCTTACGATATTGCTTTTTCACGTCATCCACAGATGAATCAAATGACAGGTTAAGATAATCAAATGGATTTAACTTGAAGCACGAAAGAATCCTGAAAAAATGTTGAAAATTGGAGATTACAGATAAGCAAATAGGTCCAGGAGGAGAGAGAGAGAGAGTATAAATGACATAATATGAAATAATCTGCCTGAGAACATTGAAGAACTCATATGAAATATAATTGAGAAGATACTATCAGCAAAACCATCAGATTCCTTTCTTTGCTTTGATGTTTCAACTTTTTCTACTCTCTGATATTTCCACTTTCATCAACACAAACTTTTTCTTCCTCGCACCATTTTGTTCTCTATTCGAAGAAAGAAACTTATGGATAAGCATTTAATCAACATGCATGCTAGCATTTAAATCTCTTACTCCATTATATGTACCCTGAATAAGACAGCCAAACTTGTTGTGATAAGACTTAGCTACTGCACAAGGCTTTGAACCTACAAATTTGTGCAACAGTTTAACTTTACAGAGTCTTACTCCTGTAGCCCAAAAAAAAAAAAAAGCATTCTTGACTCAACTCAAGTAAAGCCTATTCTCACTTATAGGCTTTAGGGTTCAGCAACCCGATACATGTTTTTTCCATCCAACTCATGATTCAGGCTTATGTAACACTGCAAGTTGCCATGCATTTCCTAATAGCTGATTTCAATCCCTTTATCATTCTTTCCTTTAATCTTTCTAATAACCCTACTGGAAATGGATTTTATATACATCAAAAAATCAACCCAATCAGTTATCTGCTGCTCTATAAACACCTGGGCACTTATATATTGTCGTCTCATACATCTCTTTTCTCACAATTTTAGCATCATATTTTACCAAAAATCCATATACCACACCCTTTTTTTCTTTGCAGATGTTTTAGATGGGAAAAAGAAGTGTTATCTACCGTTTAACAATCTCAACAATTATCATTTGTAGCAATACAAGAAAGAGGACTTTTCCCAAACAAAAACCCTAAATTTATTCTCATGTTTCAAATTAAAAATTGGCCCAATTGAACAATTTACTCATCAAAATAAATGGAAAGCCACGACATAATTTATCAAAAACGAACTTCTAACACAACAGTTCGCATTGTTTTACACGTAATATTTTCACACAAAAAAAACCCAAATTTGCACAAAAAATATTAACAAATTAGCAACGAAATTTACATAAATTGAAGAATAAACTTGCACTGGAAAAAAATCACTCCAATACACATAAAAACGGAAAAAAGAAAGAAATGAACCTATTGACTTCGTTATCACGCTCAACCTCGCTAACCTCTGCGAAGAATTGCTTCAGCAGCAAATCGTCGAGGTTATTGGCGCTGTTGTCTCCCATCCCAGTAGCCCACGGATGAATGAATTTCTTACTCAACCAAACACGACCTTAAAGGTTTCCTTTGCCTTTGCTGCAAATCTTTCCTTTACAAATATGGAAATTAGTTCGGGCCACTTTTGGGCTCCGGCCCATCTGAACCAAAGCAGCAGATCATCAATCAGGTTGGGCCTCAGGTATCCAATCAGTCCATGGAATTTGAGTGAATGGGCTTATAATGTCCGATTGTTTACTTTGGCTATTGGGCCATCATAATTTTTGCTTGTATGGGATTCGGGACCTGTCCAATTCGTGCAGGTCTACCTCATCTTTTAATCACACGTTTTCTCTTTTTTTTTTTTTAAAAATACTACTAATTATCTTTTTTTTTCCGACCAACAATTGCCCAATTTGTTTTTTTTTTCGAGGAAAAAGCCTAATTTGCTTTGATAGAAGCAAGACAAAAATAGGTACGTAATTTGACTGAATGCATCCTTCTGTCAATGCAGCGTAGGAGAAATTAATCGGTATATTAAATTGCAATTAGACCATTAGTGGATATATTGTAGTGTATACATTCACCGCCCACTTTCATTTCTGCGTACCACTTTTGAGGGAAAAAATAACAAAAAAAGGACACATATTAGAGGATACTCGTCTAAATCTCATAAGCACAAAGAATATTTCCAAATGTTTAGTATATTTTCTTTTCTTCTATCCTTTTTCATTTGAAGAGAATCAAATGATTAGTATCTCTACAAATATTACCAAAGAACAAAACGAAGCAATTTGAAAAAAAAAAAGGGAAAAGAGCCAAATGGATGTCAGTTTCAAAAGTACTAAAAGTTCATGTAGGCTATAAGAATTTCAAAAAAAAGATTAGAAAATTTTTTTTTTTTTTGTACGTGGTAGGTCTTGTATCTAAGATCTTCTACTTAAAATTTATTCCACCTTATCATCCAAATTAAACTCTTTGCAGAACTGGAGATCTTACTAACATTTTTTCCTGTAATGATAGACACATGAATATGATAGTGATGTAAATATTAACATTAGACCAAATATTAACATATTATTAGGCTATATTTTGATTAGAAAACTTAGGCCAAAATGTTTATTATTGAGCCATACACATTTGAAGTAAAATACTTGGGATAATTTCAAAAATCTCCCCTGATGTTTCTGACAATTTCACTAGCCTCCCCTAAAGTTTGTAAAATTACACAAATCTCTCCTGAAGTTAAGGTTTTGATAACAAAATTAGTCCAATTAGAAAAAGTAACATTACAAAAGTATTTTAAGGAGAGAGATGAAACTTTTACTTCTTAAATATCCCTTATGCATGTATATATGTTGTATTAGTAAAAGAATAAAAAGAGTTAAAAGTTAGAAAACAATTAATACACACATTGGACTGTTCAAAAAATTTGCATTTAATAAATTAGACAACACAAATAAGCAACAAAACTAAGCAAAACAAACTAGTCATCTGTTTTAACATGATGTTTGCTATGATTCTTGTAATTTTAAACAGAAAAATTTTTGAATTTTGACTTTTTTTCCTCTCATTTCTCCTTTATTTTCATGAAATTACTTTACAATTATCACAGTTTTAAGAGTTTCAAAGAAAATATTCTCATGAACAACCTTCTTTTGGCTTGTATTTTTTCTTCTACTAAAGATCTTCTTCTCACATTGTGTGCAACTGGTTTCTGGTCATTGTTAAATTTTATCAATCACAAAATAGTGCCATTAGATATATTAATTGATGTATTTTTTTAATTACAAGTCATCGTTCATCATCAAAGACTTTTTTAACAATTATTTCCGTAAATTAGTACTCTAATTACTTAATCGTTAGATATTAGTAAAGGAGAAAAGAGGGAAAAAAAGGTAAATTTTGAAATTTTATCTTTTCGAAAAGAGATGACTAGTCTGTGTTGTTGAATCTTATGATCATTAGTGTAATTTTGTTGCTTATTTGTGCTGTATAATTTATTGAATGTGAACTTTTTGAGTGGTAAAATATGTGTATTAATTGTTTCTAACTTTTAATTATTTTCATTCTTTTACTAATACAACTTATATGCATACATAAAGAGTATTTATGGAATAAAAGTTTCATCTCTCTCCTTAAAATACTTTTTTTAATGTTACTTTTTTAATTGGAATAATTTTGTTATCAAAACCTTAATCTCAAGAAAGGTTTGTATAATTTTACAAACTTCAGAAAAGACTAGTGAAATTGTCAGAAACCTCAGGAGAGGTTTCCGAAATTATTCCAAAATACTTTAACAAATGTGGAGATTGGAGACAGTAGACTTTACAAATGTGGAGAGAGTGAAGGCAGACATGTCTGCATCTGATTCTTGGTCCTAAATGAGTTGATAATTCCAAAAGAAAATTAATATAATTAATTTCCTAATTGATGTGAAAGTTCATTAAGATTGGTGTCAATTCTAGCTTTAAACTGGCATTTTCAATCCATCATATAATAAGTAATAATTAAGTAGAGAGAATTTCTAAACTTTTTGTTGTACCTTAAGTCATCTTATTCTGCTACAAAGTATCAAAATTAAAGCATATGCTTATTGTTTAAACTTTTTTAATTATTTTTTCTTTTTGCCTCTATCTCAATGCCATATATATATATACACACACACACACACATAACCGCGTCTTAGCTAGTTACTTATATATTCTTATGCTCCGACATCTTTTTCATAAAAGCTGTTAGAATTTTGGGAATGGATAGCCGTCCTACTCATATTCCCTAAAGCATTTGCCAAAGCATATGTTGGAACTCGGAACTTGTGCTTTTTTTTTTTTTAAAGAACTTCAAAATGACTTAAAAGTTAAAAGGGAGACTGAAAAATGAAAAGAAAAAAACATGGTTATAAGTAACTTAATCGGAATTGAACATGATCAGTTTTATATTAGAGTTTCAAAAATATGAGGTGAAATAAATTGGTTATTTCTTGTTTGATTTGTCGTGTGAACTTTATTTTGCATCTACTCGTGGTTTAAGTTTTAATCTGGCTAGTTAGAAGATGGCAACGGGCTGTTTTGAAGCCGGAGAAGATTCCGCCAACCCTCACCCTGATCTACCAAAGTTCTCCTTATGCCTGCCCTGTTTCCCACTCCCCCAACCCCCGCCCCTACCCTCGTCCCTCCCTATTATTTCTGTGGGTGCACTCGTCCTACTCCACTATCATTATTATTATTTTTATTTGATTTAATCTTTTCAATTTATATAAATCTAATAATAGTTTTATTAATCATTCTTTTAAAATTTTAGTAAAAAAATTACATCATTTTATTATAACAACATAACATGTTACTTATTTCATAAAATATATTTATATACTACCAATAACATAACATTTATTCCAAATTGTACATATATATATATGCTATTTTAAAATAAAGGCGGGAGATGGGATGGACATATGCTCTCGCGCCCCACCCCAATCCCCACCCATTCCTAAGCTCGCGGGTGGGCACTCGTCATATTTAGGGCTGTCAATGGGTTGTGTTCGGGCCGAAACTAATAAATCGGGACCTGGACCCAGCATATTATATCAGTTCCGGATTCGGCCCGAGTACTCGACGGGTCGGGCCTATTCGAAAAAGAGCCCATCAAAAGCCTATATTGCAAAAACACTTGTTTTTGGTGTGTTTGACTATTTGGATAATAGTCAGAGAAGTAAATTTGGGATATTATATTAATAAATATAAATATTTTAAATTATTAATCAATTTATATTCGGATTCGGGTCCAATACGGGTTGGAATATCATATTTCGTATCCGACCAATTTTTTGTTTGGCAAAACGGATCCGAGTAAAGGAATTATATTCCTACCCATATTTGGAATTATTTGACGGATCCGGTCCGGGTCTAGACCCAGATCGTTGACAGGCCTAGCCGTATTGCCATTCCTAAGGCATATTGATCTAACAGTAAGATCAATATCAAAGTCTCGCAACAAAAAGTTCAGTGGAAAGCTAACACCGGTCATTTATCAATTAAGTCATGTCTAAGACTACTATATAGCTCGTCTTTTATCAAGTCTGTTTCCAAATTCCGACCACAAGTTGTCAAAAATCAGTTGAAAGATTTGTTTCTAGACAGGCATCCGGTTGATGATCAGCCACCTTTGTGAACTTTCTGCATTTGATGTATGAATTGAACCCATAAAATCATTTTCTTTGAGTTAAATTTATAAGACTCGAGTTTCAAACCAAACAAGCCGCGTCGAAATATGAGTGTCCCATACGAAGTTGATATTAAAAACATATTCAGTTGATACACATTAATCACCAACTTAATTTCACAAGAAACTGAGAGAAATATTTGTAACTATACGTGAACTTGGGAAAAAGTTATCCATTCACTGCCCATATAATCCAGCTATCTATGTGTCTTTCGCTAATATAAGTTGACTTAATTGGTAAAAATAGATTATTTTCTCACAAAAAATTGTATGTTATGCTGATATGATGACTGTGTTGGCGGACAATCTATAAGAATCTCGATCTATGATTCCGAGAGCATGCTCTGACTCGTTGTGATGATCGGAGTCAAAGTTTCTTAAACTTTTTATTACATGAAAAAAAATCTATGTGCCAGTTTGTCAACTTTTTTGTTTTACTAATTATGTGAAACAACATGTGTGGCATATATTGAGCCCTGCTCGTATTTAAAAAAAGAAAAGAAAGAAAAGATATTTATCGTCAATGTAATCTCCCCATGAAAAGACTGCTTATTGTTGGTGAAACACATAATTAAGCCAGCATGAACTGTACGGATTTCTGCTGTAATCCATTTGCCGGAAGAATAAGAATCCCCAGTCTTAATCGAAGCTAACGCTTGTACAAAATAGTTACGCGAACGTAGGAACATAGACAGTATACTGCATGAATACAATTGACTTTATGAATCTAATTCCTAGCCAAAATCTCATTGGACGAGCCGTAAGTTGATTATATTCAGAAAATCTTGACTAGAAAACTTGCAGGAGCACAACAGAGCAAGAAGTGATCATGATGTACCCAAAATTAACTTCCAAAAGGACCGGATATGACCCATGCTGCAATCCCATTGGCTACAGTTGCAAAAGCTGATGTAAAAGAAGGTTATTCCATTATGATGCAGAGACAGACAAGACACACCACCAAGTCAAAGATAGTGGTAAGATTTTGTTAGATAACAGAGTAGCAGTACTACTACTACTAAAAAAGTGTACAGGAGTAATAAAATTTATGTAGTACTCTCCCATTTTTCTTCCATAAATCCTCTAAATCCAAACAAGTAATTTCTCCCCCCTTTTCCAATATTTTATTTTACTACACATAACTCTTTCTCAGAGTAAAAAGTACTACTAATACAAAGAGTGACAAGTAGTAGATAACATTTTACGTAGTGGAATTATATAAGAAAAATAAAAAAAAAAGTGGTTGATGAAGCACTGTGGTATCGATATGTGGTTGTGGATCATGAGGAGGTAGCAATGCAATTAGGCTCACAAAGTAATAGAGATCTTGCTCTTGATTCTTTGCATCCTCTGAACCAAGGAACCAAGTATTCTGCCTTGTTTCCTCTCATGAGCACAAGATTTTGCTGCTCATATCCCTTCAAGCTGCCATGACTGGCTAGTATGACCTTGTTCTGGTTGCTTTTGGGAGGCTGGCATTGTTCAGCTGTGGACATTGGCTTGATGATGCTTGCCATTGTGGGCTTCTCTTTCCAGAAGTATTCATAAGCATTGAAAGATGCAGCTGCTGTGGTTGCCTGTGGGGCTGAGATCAGTCGAGCCACCCGCGGTGGTGGTGGAACTGGAAGTGACTGAGGAAATGGTGGAGTAGCAAACGCGTCCTCCAACTCCACCTCCACCTCCCCCAAGTTGACTGCTTTGTTGAACCTTGGAGCCCATGCTAGATTCTTTTTGTCTAGTCCCATTAGCTTTTTCATCATCAATGTTGGTTTGTGCTCATCCATCAATCCACCTGGCAATCTTGAGTTTTGCTCCATCACAATCTCCACTTCTCTTCTTCCTTTCTCTTTCTCAAAAACTTTCTCATCATCATCATCTTCTTCTTCTTCTTCCACTACTACTACTTCCTCCTCTTCTTCTTCATCTTCTTCATGGCCTTTATCACTTGGATCATCAAATTTGGACCCCCCATTTTCTTCAATTTCTTCAAAATTGTCAAACACTTGCTCAAATTCTTGAACATCATCCTCCATTTCTTCTTCTTGTGAGGAAGGAGTATTGATGAAAGTGAGGCGAAGGCGGCCATCTTCGCGTTGAGCCTGGAAATAGTTTTGTGGAGGGACAGAAACAGCTTCAAGAACTAACCTACCATTTTCTCTGTGAGACTGCATGTGAACTGAGGTTCTATCTTCGCGAGCCAATGAAGGAAGAGGAGGAGGGAAGGACCGAGGCCCTGATTTCCTACTGGAAATAGAGTAATGATACTTTGCAATTCGCATGTCCTCGTAGGACTGCGATAGTTGTGGTTGTGGTTGTTGTTGGTCGTTATCTTTTTCCTCACCTACATCGCCTACTTCAGAAGGCGGGTACGAGGAAAAGCCATCAGAGCCAGTCTCAGAGCCAAGACTTTCTGTGCAAATTTCGAGGCTTTTTTCACTCAAAGAGCTAGCCGATCTTTTTACTAAAGGATGAACATAAGGGGGTGGAAGTTTGGATGAGTCCTCATTCTTCTGGGAAAGAATTGAGCCCCAACTCCACACATCTGGCTGCTGCTTTTTCTCTTTATGTGACTGAATTGACATCCATACGTCATCTTGTGCAGGCCTTTCTTTATTACCTTCATAATACTCCTCTTCTCCTTCTGAAGAAGAAGAAGAAGATGATGACGAATGATGATGATCAGCGGCTGAAAGTGCTAGTTTCTCAGATGATGCAATCTTCTTCATGGGGCTAGAGCTGGTGAAGCCATTTTGAGCTAACCATTTCTTTGAGGACATATCAGCTGAAAGAGTTCTTCTCAAAGAAGCTGCTGCTGTGGTTGTTTCACAGTCTGATCCAAGAATGGACACTATACCTTGCTTCTCAATGGCGACTCTTGGTGCCTCTTCTTCAACTTTTATAGAAGATAGTAGTTGAAAGCTGCTCTTGCTGCTTACACAAGTGGACATCTTCACCGTCTGATGATGCACTACAGACTAGAGAAGATCAAAACAATTTCTTCCCTCTGCACAAAGTTGATGAAATTTCATCAGAAAAAAAAGAACAAGACAATTCACTGCCACAAGTAGAACATCAATACTATCTAACAAATTCTCAAGTTACAAAGCAAAGCTTTCCAAAATTCTATGTTACATGCATGCATGTAGTAGCAAACTAACAATAGCAATTATTGAATGAGATTATAATTAAGCTGTGTATTTGCGCGTGTCGTGAGTTTTATGGGATAAAATTAGCTACAAATTCGATACGAAATTTACCTCTCAAGCAAACAACAGCATCCAACAGAGGTCTGCTACAGGCAGAGGCCACTGGGCTGCCAGTTGCAAGCCAAGGAGGAGTAAAAAGGATTATGAAGGTGATGTTTGAGGATGCTGTGGATTGGCTTTGGCTGATGGCAATTACAAGGGGTGGGGAGTGTCAGGTATTTGTAGGAGCCCAATATGCCTTTTGGACCGTGTCATGGGTCCTACACTATGACACCATGAAAAGACCTTTCACTTGTTTCCAATTTTTTTTTTTTTTATCATGAATGATGAGGTAATAAAAAGAAGTTAAGAAAGCATATAGCACTTGTTACTCTTTAAGTTAACAGTAATTATGGTGATTCTCTACCAAACTTTAAGAGCTGTTCTCTTTCCATTCTGACCACTGTTTCAAGTTTATAGTTTAAACCATATTTTAGCATGAATTCGAACATTGTGAACATAATCTCTTCTGCATCCGAATCTTTGAAATACATGAGTATACTTGAAAAGCAGGGGCTATCGTCAAAATGTTTCTATTTGCAGAGTTTCAAAATAAGGGTACTCATGAGCATGATGTATTGGTTTATAACATGCCATGAAATGTGAAGGAAACTGACCAGATATAAACTTAGAATCTAGAGGGAGGGGGGGGGGGGGGGGGGGGTAAGGAAGTTGTTTTCAATATCATAAACTTTTGGTTAGGCCAAGTGTAATCAACCCCAGAAACCTTGGACACCAAGAGGCAATAATAGGCTCGTTTTCACTATTGTAAGAGCTTTCTCTTTCAAGCTGTTCCCCTCAGATATGTCATCCCAGAAATTTTTCCCCCCCTTACAGAGAATATGAAAATGATTGGAAAGTTAGGGTATTTCATGACACATTACCTAACAGAAAATGTACAGTTACTTCTTTTAGAGCGTAGTATGGTTTGCAAAAGATGATGACTTGTTCTATATCCATATGAACTAGTAATAAAGACAAGATTTCTCAGTTGAAATTAAAAACTTTATGGTCAGAAATAAAGTTGATGAGAGAAACTGCTTGTTTTGGAGTGAGACTAGAAAAAAAATCAAGGAGTATATCCTAGAATAACATGAATACTTGATCAAGGCAAGAAAGAAGTCCACAAGTATGTAACATGTAGTCCTTTTTCTACAAAATAGCAAATTAAGGTCCTTTTCTGTGTTATAGTACTTAAATCCGTGGTGTTTAAGCATTTCGAATTAGTGCTTAATTGGCTTTAATTTTGCAATTGCTGTGATTTAATTCATGAAGGGCCTGGATAAAATTAATCAGCTAACAACTCATTCAAGTAGTATCAGCAGTAGCCCCTCGGGGTCAGCTCAGCCGGTGAATCCTCGGGGTATTCCTCGTGGGGCGCGGTTCGAGTCTGGCTTCACATATCGTCTGGGTGCTCTTGGGGGGGCGGGGTACTCCAGGTTCAGGGAGATTAGTCTGGCAAAGATGGGATACTCCCTGAATTGACAAAAAAAAAAAAAAAAAAAAGTAGTAGCAGCAGTAAAAAGTAATATAACCACATGGGTCAAAGGTGAAAATAATAATAATTGTTATCAGAAGATAACTAGTACTGAAAAACTTTATCAGAGCTGCTGGAGCTGGTTCACAGAAATAGCAGTAGCAGGAGGGACAAGATATTACAACCTGTTTTTGTGGAGGAACATAATATAAACACAATCCATAGGATTCTTCTGACGCGTTTCTATGATGTGGATGGCAGAAGTACCTCAGCCATATACAACATGAGAGCTTTAGGCCAAAACAATAATATTGAAGCAGCTCAATTCTAGATATTTATACCTAAGCTTAAAAGAAAAGTGTCTCTTAACTCAAAATGGACATAAAAATAGAAAAATCTAGGAAGAAAAAAATTATAGGCCACGTTCATGTTAAGAGAATTTAATAAGCTTCTTGAGTGCGAGACAATGGAAAATTTTACAGGGTGGCTAGGAAACCAAAAATATATCCCTAGTGCAAAAGAACAAATCAGCAAAATTTTGAATGCATATGAAACTTTATTACATACAGTAGAAAAAAATTTTCCATGCATGAATAGGGCGACTTGGAAAATTTTCTAGCCATATGGGGCAGCTATGAGCAGAACACATCCTTCTAGAAAATGAAAAATTAGGTAAAGCAGGAAAAGAGCGATGATTGGTGGAAATGGCTTAAGAGGGAAGCAAAGGTATCACTTTGAGAGGCCACCATGATTGGGCGGCTAAAAACCCATGATCCACAACTTCATGACAGAATCATCACCTATTTTATTTTATTAATGTATTGTACATTTTATACATTAATAAAATAAAATACAATAAAAACGCACATACTCAAACAAACACACTTTTTTCATACACAACATGGAATAATTAACGTGGAAACAAGAGATGGAGTCACGTCTTATTATGGGGCCTTCACAGGCTCTCGTCTTCTCCCTGAAATTTTTGTCTGCCAAATACTGATGATTTATACGTAGTCAGTTTTTTGGGTTACAATGAAGCCAGCCACTAGGGACTGATCATACGCTTAAATTCTTCCCCAAAAAAGGTTGGGATGTTGATAAATACAATCCAATGAAAATGTATATTTATTTATGGAAATAATAATGTTGAATATATGTATTTAGTATAGAAGACGAAGAAGAGTCCACTTGGTTGCTTTGCTACAAAATGAGGAAGGCCAAGAGAAAGCTGGATGCCCCTTCACACTTGTCTGCCTACAAACCAATGCCATCCAATTCCTCCAGTCTTATCTATTACCCTATCTACATCCAAGTTTTTTCTTTTCTTTTTTCTTTTTAAGCAAATTGGCGTTGCTAAGTTTTTTCTTTTTAAGCAAATTGGTGTTGTTAATAGAAGAGGGATGCTTAAATAAGTAGCATTCAATTATTTGGATAACTCTCTTATATCTTTCTTGTTTGGACAGTAAATTAAGAAGGATTAGATGATTGCTTAAATGAAAATAGTCTACCAAATTTTCCTTCCCCACACCTTTCTTACCTCCAACTACGAAACCCAGAATTCGAATATTAAATCTGATAATGGAGAGAATTCTAAGAACCCTCCCTGGTCGTTGTGTGAACACCAATGGTTAAATGACAACAGTCTACCTAATCATCATTGATTCATTTTTGCTATATTATAGGAGTCTCCTATGATATCATAAGTTGCCTGTTTTGTCTCTTTGTTTCAATAGAGTGCACTGATTGTGGTCTAGAGAAGTTTAAAAGATGAATTCTAAGTTTCTTTTATTAGAAATATTTCACTTGCCAAGATATATAGGAAAAAGAATTTTAAGCTTGATTAGAAGCATCATAGAGTCCAGTGACACATGTTGGTCGGTCTCTACTAGATGCCCCTAGCAATATACCAATGTCATACATAATTAAAGAGGAAAAGGCAAAAGCATGGCATCATTAATTCGTTAAGTAACAAATAATGGATTAGCTTATGATAATGACAAAGATAGAATCCTAGTATGCGGAAGTCAAATAAGTCTATAACTTGAGCTTTAAAAGGGGTGGAGGAGTCCCAAAGAATGTAAACTTTGATATTAAACAATTTGGAAAATGTTTAGGAATATGAGAGTATGTTCCAGTTGTCAACTTCCCTGCAAAAAATTACTCACATACTTTTCCTCTTTAGTCAACTCACTTAGTGATGGGCTGAGGTTGCTTAAGACTACATATTAAATTATTCAGCTTAAGAATAAATCATATACAAATACAGCATTAAAGAGAAATTAAAGAAATTCTTTATCTTCCAACCAAAAAATTAAGTCGGAACACAAATAATCTTTTATTGATTCCATATTGACTCTTTTATTTTACCATAAGGAGCCATTATCCATGGAACAATGCATCGTTTTAGTAATCTAATTAATCTTTTCTTAAGAATAAAGATGTCATTAACGTTGCATCCTATGCATCTCAAGTACTTTCTTGAGGCCTAAACCTTTTTGCATTAGGGATTATAAAATCGGTCATCCATAGTGCTTTGATATTTAATGTCCACTAAAAATTGTTAATAATTGTTCCACCAAAGTCAACAAGTTATGACTAATGAGGCTATTCAATTAATTTGATGCAATAGTTAGTAAAATCTTCGGATCCGATCTCTTTGTTGAATGCTTGTTGATCAAGCACTTTTGAAATAAGGTTCAGGGTTTCGTATCCTACTTTAGTGAGACGAGGAATGAAAAAAGGTTGAACCCTTTCATATTTAAAGTTTTGGAGTACAAAATAAAAATACTAATATATAAATTCAAGGTCTAAAGTGGAATTAGTCCATATGGTTATGAAAATTGCTAGCTAGTCATGGTGGTTTTTAAGCTTGCCGGATATGAGATGCGAAGAAAAAAACGGAAGGGAAAATTATTTTTGACCGTTAAATTACATCATATATTTCATTGAAGAATCTAACCAAAACCTTTTTGTCTTTGCTTGTTTACTCAAATTAATACTTTCTTCAATTTTATCTTAAAAAATGTCTACCGAAGGTTACCAAAAAAATGAATATCATTTTTTTAATTATTTTTCCATAGTCAGATCATCAAGTTTGCTTCTATAATAAAAAATTAGCTCTTCCTTCAAAAAATAAAAATAAAAATAAAAATTAGTTCTTAAAAAATGAAAAGACAGTTTTTTTTTTTAATATTTCTTAAGAATTCTTAATGTTGGTACACAACCACGCATGAAGAGCCAAGTTTAGCAAATTGTTACGAATAAAAAAGACCCTTTGGATTTCAGCCATGGCTTCTTTTCACTTACACTCTTTTTTTTTTTTTTTTGTTCTCTAGCTTGTTTACTTTAGATTTCAGCCATGCATCTAATGCTTATTTTTTCCTGGATTGTTTTCACCTTAAATTATCTAGTTGACAAAGCTAAAAAGAGGCTATAAATGATAATACTTAGCAGATGTATTTCATCCAACAATAATGTGTAACTACTAACTACAAAGTACTGCTCAGGTAACATCTTGTACTATTTAATTATGGTCTAACCATCTAATTAGGCATTTCAAAAGGGCATTTTTGGAGGATAATATCTGTGGTCTAACTACGTCACAACAACATTTTGGAATACTTGGAATATTCCACAAAGTAACTATCACTACAATAGGCTTTAAACGGATCAATATTTTTTCCCCCTCATATTGAAGGGAAAGATCTGATGTACCCGAATTTCATGACTTCTTTTTTGGGAAAAGCCTTTCCACACAAAAAAAACTCTATTCCACCAATTCTCTGGGGTAAACCGCAGACTTTTTAGTTCTGATTATTTGATTTTAACCCTTGGGAGGAATCTCCACGGACAGAAATGAATATGTCACAGCCAAGAATTTCTTCTTACCATAAAATATGTAGCAGAAAAATGAGACCAAAGGTTATGGAAAGAAAGAGCATATGGTTCTGTCCACTACCACCTTTAATTTCGCAACCCTTCGACACCTGCTTCGGCTGTGATTCCCACTTGCACTTAGTGAGAAATGGTATGGACTATAGCCATTCCTATCTAGGACTACTAAAGAAAGCCTAGATGTGTGCTTTTTTTTTTTTTTTTCTAATAAAGAGTCCGTTTAACGGGCATTTAGTAGACACTCGTTAAAAAAGAGTTTCGAGTGTTAATGTTTTAATAAAGAAAAGTTAAATAAGATAAATATTCAGATATAGAGAGACAATAAATGTAAAATTATGCCTGCATCTAATAAGTTAGGTATAAATTAAATATATTAATCAGTATTTAATGGGCACCGATTAAAAAAGCTCCAATCAAACAGAGTGTACGTGTGTTATTATTTAATTGTTTCTGCTTTTGGTAGTTTATATGTATTTCTATAAAAAGAAACTTCATGCACAAGCTCACAAACAGGCATGTTTGCTTTGGGTTGACGAACTTTGACGAATATGACATTTTTGGACTACACTAGATAGCTAGCTATATATTTTTTCTCATGTCTTTGGCTCTTTTGCAGAGCTAGAATCTTCTTCTTTTTTTCCCCTTCTTATTAAAAACAATTTTTCAAAAAGGGGGAGGGCTTAGAAAGAAGAAGAAAATATTGAAATAAGAAGCTTTTTATTGCGTATGATTATGCTCCAAAATTTTAAAAAATTAAGGAAATTCGCATGGACTTGATCAATTCAAATTGTTGATTAGGCATCGTAACTTTTCTATATTGTAAAGACAAACTTTTAATGCATATGATACCATTTTATCAATTATATTTCATGGTATTTGCACAAACCTTGTTGTCTCCAACAAAGGTCCTTCTTCATTTTAATATATACAGCTTGTTAGCTCCTTTGCAGTTGGAACCTAGCGTCAGCAGAAGTCCATTTCATTTCTTTTTGAGATTGAGGACCACCAAGAAGTAGGTCGTCTTACAACAGCATGGTTTATGTTGATCCGAATTAAACAGTTTGATTTAACTTGTTTAATGCTTTCTCTTTTGATGCAAATACATTTTTTAAAGAAAGATTTCCCACTCATTAGTCCCTTTTCAGAACAAGAACAAGAACCAACAAAGGCAGGTCTTGATTGCACCCCCCTCCCCTATTCATCAATCTGACCTATGTTTGTTTTCTTTAGTCTAATAATTTGGAAAAGAACCCTTTAGCATGAAGGAAGACATGTTCAAAACAAGCCAATCGTTTTATGCTGCATTATTTGAGTCTATCCAAATAGAACTTTGTTATGTATACTTGTTATATGCCATCATTTTCTCTTATATGGAGGTCCTCAGCACTAAGAGATTGCTGGTTGATTTTCATTAGTAAATTGTTGGAAGGTTGGTCACTACTTTGTTCTATTTTTGCTTCACAACATGCAGCGTTGGAAGTTAAGCAATTTATAGGGTATGTCCTATATGCATGGCTCCGTTTGGCAAGTGAGTTTTTTAGGTATTTATTTAAAATTTTACTATAACTTACTATAAAAGTTTTTCAAAAATTTGTTGAAATGTGTTTTTTTAAAAATATTTTGGAATGTATAGTTTAAAAACTTTGAAATTTTTTTTGAGGTTATTGTAAACTAAAATTTTTAAAAAATTTGTAGCAGATAAATTTGGCAAAAAACTTGTCTGTCAAACAAGCCCATATGACTAGAAAACTGAATGATAGTGCATACATTTTCATACAAGAACGTTCTTTGGTTTGAAAATAGAGAAAATTCATTGAATATATTCCAACCAAAAAAATCCATTCATTATTGCAAGAATTAATCCTTCTCCTTTTTCTTGGGTGGTGGGAATGCATAACGTTGGCCAATAGCTGCCGGAAAATATCAGTTTTCAAGTCCCTAGATGAATTGACAATCACAGATAAGCACACGAACGATTACAACTGTATGGTTCATTGGGATCACAAAAAAGAATCTACGTATCCATTAGTTCTACTTTCCCATGACCAACATATTATGATTGATCTGGAAGGCCTTCTTTTTTCTTTTCTTTTCACACAAGCTTTAACAAAAGATTACTAATTATCATTTACATGATCCTTGAAGTTTCTTAAGAATAACAAGATAGAAGTCCCTTTTCCTAGAAATGAAGAAAAAGTGTAGAACCAAGGCCCATTTGATGTCAAATGAATGAAATATTTTGTTAATGGAAGTAGCAACATTAGAAAAAAGAAAAGTTTGCACATCATTCAATACAAAAAGTCCCACATCATACAGATTGTATTGAAGGCTTTTGACCAGCTATTCATATTCTAACACTTAGCTTGGAAACAAATATATCTCTGTCATCAAGCATTTTGGGCCTTTGCATATTTAAATCATGTATTAAAGGAATTTCAGCTAGCCATATTATTTATTTAAGTAGTATCTTTTTCTGGGGGAAGTCATCTAGTCATATCTAGTGTGTGAATTTCAGCTGGAGACCATATATGCTTGAAGCTTGAATGAAAATTTCAGGACGGTAGAAGGTGAGGGACAATATTTTGGCACTGTGAATTTGATTCCCTTTGAGGACGACTTGAATGGCTGCATTTAGTTCCAGTGCCAGGCATGTACACAAAACACTTTTGCTTCATCTGATAGTGGCTTGGCAAAATATGTTTAGCCAAAAATTGACACACAAGAAAAGAAGTACGTACGATGAGTTCAACTACTGCTTTCGAGTGGAATGGACAAAGATTTCGGTATTTGAAAATTATCTTGGATTGATTCCTACCTTTTTCATTAGGAAAATCTAAAACTTTTTCAAATTCGCTTCTGAATTATCTTTTTATCTCGCATGTACGCTTAACTGAAAACGTGTGTTACGGTAACATTTCTAGCTTTTCTTTTTCCCCCCTGTAACACAATGCAAGTGAAACTTTAAAGGGCTACTTATATCCTGGGATCGATGCTGGAAGATGTAGAAATCTTTAAAGCAACATGCAACTGCGCACATGTAATTAATTCATACACATCTTCACTGTTTGAGATGTCGAATCCAAGGACGTCATCATGCAGCATAAAGAACACTTCTCCCTTAAGAAAAATTTTCTGATTTGGGCAAACTCTAATTAAAAAGAGGATGATGTTTGATAAAAGGAAAATTAATACAGAGGTGGGAAAACAAAGCAAAAGGGGAAGATATTCCTCCCCGACAATGATTACTTTATGAAACTTTTGAAGAAGGCTTTGGCACCACCTTTATTATTCTCATCGAATATGTATAAGAAGATCTTACTATTATTACACTGATTGGATGATCTGGAGTGGCACAGAAAGAGAGAAAGTGATTGACAAAAATGTTAGAATATGTGAAGAAAAAATTCCTTTTCTCAGTTTTCTTTTACAAGATTGAGAGACCCATCTCTCAGATTGCGAATGAAATTGTCCCACGTTGCAAAAATTTAGAGGATGACACGTTTATCTAGTAAAGTGTCTTCCAAGAAAATTTTCTTCATGGGGTCATGGTGAGGAAAAAAATTATTTTAAGTGCAATCAATGCATTCAATTAAATTTTATGGCGTAGAAAATTAACCATTCGATAACAAATTATACTTTAATTTATCTTTAATCCCCTTAATTTTTTTAAACATAGTGAGAGTTAAATTTTAAATTAAATTTTTTGCAAGAAAAAAAAGATTTTTTTGGTGTAATTTGACGCGATGCAACTATTAAATTGAATAATTTGTCAAAGGTGAAGGGGTTGGATTTGTTTGTTTATCGTGGTCCAAAGTTTTTAACCCTATCGTCCATATTGATGGTGAGACCAGCGGTGGCTAAGAGGTTTGCCTTTTTAATCATGAGGGGTGAACCCCAATCCTGTATTGGTAACCAGCCTAGCAGAATCTTAGTATATTCTAAGGTGGTTTGATTACGTGCCTTTCTCTTATGAGCTATGTATTTCTTCCAAGCTTTTCAAGGCCCTTCTAAGCATCCTGTGTGAAAATTTTAGATATTCGAAGCCAAATTATTCTCAAAACCTTTGGTGCATAGTGTACCAAAGACAACTTTTTCAATCGTGATTCATAGTTCTTGATGCATGCCTAAGTGTGTTTGGATTGCTATTTTTAAGATTTTTTTTAGGAAAATATACTGTAACGATTTGATGTATATGAGATAAAAGGTGATTAGAAAATGTGTTTACAGAAAATGTAAAAATTTTTTGACAGAAAATCACAATCCAAACAAGGCTGTGTTAGCCCTCATTCTAATATATGATTTCTTTGAAATGTAAATGCTAAATCCACACCTTCTAATTTTACTTTTAGATACATGAATTTTATAAGTTTTAATATAATTATGGAACAGGTCTGCAATGCAAATTCCCATCGAACTTGTGAATTTAAACACTCTCATGTGATATTTTATGGTTCATTACATAAATATTTAATGATGTGCTTTCTTTCCCCTAGAGATTCTATATGCAGCGTGTCTTAAAAATCTTGAATTTTATCCTTAGCTGTAGTTTTTGGTGTCCAGGAAGATGGCACCCTCATGGTATTATCCTTAATGGATTCTGGGATTACTAATAAATATCAATTACCAAATTGAGTGGGGAAAAAATGTGCAAAAGCAAAAATCCACTAGTATGAATGCTATTTGAAGAACAATACATGTGTGCCAAGGAAAAAGCATAAAGCTAGAATTGATTGTGCGATACTGCCATGATAAGACACAATGAGGATAAGGAGAAAATGGAAGAAAGACTCATTTCTATATATCATTTTGAGGATTCAGGTCCTCCTATTCAACTTCGTATGTTACAATAGATTCCATCTGCTTAGTAAATCTATTTCTTCATTGGTTCGTATGTGTATAAATTAGTAGTAGTAGTACTATTAGTGATTTTTAAACAAGTTTTTTGTGCTGTGATCCCAAAAAAGAATAGGGTGTCTGTACACTTGCCTTCAATATAAGCATACTTCGTTTCTTCTGTCAAAGGGAAAAACATAATTTCATTAATGGGTTAATTTAGTATATATCAATAGTTTTATACATTAGTATCGTATCTTCAAGTGCATGTCATATGTGTAAAAATGGGTGAAAAACAAAAAGTCTGCTGTGGTAAATCTAATACATAGAAAAGTTCCTCGTGGTTTTAAAATGCACAACATAACATCTCATGCTTTAAACTAAATTGTAAAGGTGACGAAATCCGTTAAATTTAACGGAAATAACTTATTGGAACCTAAAAAAAAATTTATACCTAATTTTTAACAAATATACCTGTTCTACTCGGTAATCCTCAATTCTCTCTATTTAGAGAATAAAACAAATGATTTTTTTGAGTTTTCTTTTGCTTAATTATATCAGGGCATTTTGATCATTTCGTCCATTTCCGTTAAGTTTAATGTATTCCGTCACTTTTACGCTTTAGTTCAAAATATAGGGTATTGTGTTGTACGTTTGGAAATCACGGGGTGCTTTTCTGTATATTAGAATTATCACAGGGAGCTTTTTTGTTTTTTACCCGTGTAAAAATTAAAGTTTAAATTCAAATTTATTAAATAACATGTATTCGATGATATTAATGTATACATTATCAGTATATGCAACTTCTATTATATTAATCTATATCAGGGAAGGGTTCAATTAGATCAAGTAAAAGTTAGAGCAAGAGCCACAATTCCGGGATAGACAGGTTTGCTAATGTACTATTGGATTTTTAACTAGCAAATTTTATAAGAGGCTTATTTCTTTGCTGGCAAATATATACGCCAAGAAAAAGTGGCCAGTACTTTTATGTATTTAGTCTTTCTAAGAAATGAAGATTAATATGAAGGGACGAAGAGAAAATGAAGATATACAGTGTGAATTCCTGTTCTAATTCTTCATTCTTGTTATCGTCAATTTTTGTTGCTTCAGCAAGAAATTCTTGAAAAAAGTTGTTTGAAAAAAGTCAAAGTATTCTTCATTTCTAGAATTGTAAAAAATCGAGAGTTGCTATAGAAAGCACTTCAACAGACACTAATCAATTTATTTTGAAGTAAAACAAGTGAAAAGTAAGATATTAAAAGTAAATAAAAATACCTCAAAACAACTATAAATTGAACAAAACTTAAGATTCACTTTAAGTGTTCTTTTAATCAAACTCACTTTAAGTTAGAAAAAGAAAAAGAACAATTGCGACAAGACTAAAAAGGAAGATGCTTAACCACTCGTGAAAAATGCTTGGATCATATTTGCCCAGTAACATAATTATAGGTAAATCAATTAGAGCAATTTCTCGATCAAGAACCTTCTCTGGTGTGCTGTCTTGATCGTTGGATTCCATTACGCAAATATATGCCAAAGATGGGGTGAATCTTGCGATTTGTGCGTTTTCATGGACTTCAAGTCACTGTTTTGTTACCCAAAAGAGAGGGAAAAAGAAAACAACCAAAGTTGTTTTTGTCCCCTCAATACCCAATCCATCCTCGAGGCGGAACAGCAAAGAAAGCAACACTTAGATAAATGTAGTTACTTTAATTTGGTGGTAAAAACACAGAGAAAAACCACTTAGGAGAAAGAATTTGTGAATATTTATCTCACACACACACACACAGAAAACAAAAAAAAAAAGAGAGGAGAGGGTTTTTTGAGTATCTCGACAATGCGGGATTTGTGGGCTTGGCAAAATTGTATGTGGTACACCAAGCATCCCACTGTCGCAAAGTTACTGATCAACTCTCTGCTATGAGATCATATTCATGATGATGAGTATCCAAATGAGGAGAAGACGACTACTTCATATATTTACTGATTGTTGACTGGTGTAGAATCATTGAAGGCAGAAGAATGCGTAGCTTTTCTGACATCTTTCTTTCTTTCTTTTCTTCTTTTGCTTTTATACCAGCAAACTACAGCGTCTGTTTGTAGAGGTTTGGCATGGGAGCCTTAATTATTAGTTTTAAAATAAATGATACAAAGACTGTGACTTAAAGTCTTACCAGTCACTCAGAAAAGAAAAAAGTTATACATAATGCTTGCATGCTATCAACATCTAGGAATTAGAAGTTCTGCCTTCAAATCTCCTTACCCCTCCTCGCTTCTTAAGTTCCACCCTCCTCCTATTAAAAAATTAAGAACCAAAAAAAAGAGAGTAGAGAGGGACAATGAGAACCAAACCATTGTTTAAAATCAATATTAGTAAACAATACGAGTGAAAGTTGGAGTTTATTGAATTTTAGGGCTATGAGATTTATAAAGGAGGGAGAGGAAAAAAAATGGAAACAAAAAGTAGACGATTATTTATCACGTTATCAATTTACACTTTAGTCGCATAGTCGTGTTTGGTACAATTTATCATTTTTCTTTAGATTTAAGATATCAATCATTAACCATAGATCTATGTTCAAATCTTTTTCGTAAACGGTATTCAGCATTTCAACTGTGTCTTAAACTGGGATTGACTAATGCTGTGGTTGAAATGAACTCAACAGAATTAGTTCTCAATGGTGTCACCTCATAATCTAATAATCTACAACATGCGTCAGTTAGTTTGGGTCAAAATCACTCTTATGAAACTATCGAACTTGGCTCTTGATAGTTTAGCATTACGTATGATTATACTCGTTTCGATTATATACTATGCATGTTACGTTACTGTATATATCTGAAACCCAAATTTTGCATATGTATCGTGTATTCAAATGTGATAGTGTATACACTGTCAGTGTATATAAGATTTACTCTTTACTTTATGCTGCTCTTCTTATAATTTTTTGATGATAAATTGGGAGGGTTTAATCCCATCAATTATCCATTTTAACGTAGCTCCTTTCTTGAAAGTCCTCTGATTAAAATGTATATTACTTCAAGTAAACAATTTAACATACAAAAATCACACCCTAAGGTGTTAAACTGTTTGCAACAGCATTTGATTTGCCAAAAGAGTGCCGAAAAGTAAGATCTTCCATTGCAGAGTTTAGTAGTCAATTTGAAAAGATCATCATATATTTCCGACTGAGTCTTGCATGCTCAATGTTGCAGACATCAGACAGCACTTTGAAGCCATTTTCAACGCCTAGCCTGATTCGTAAATCCTTCTAGATCCCAAGGGTCAATATTTGGTGCCCCCTTGTCTATTATAAAAAGAAAAAAGGTATTGCTGAAAAAATTGGAAGCACTCGGACCGAGTTATATATACCAAAATTTTTACCCTGCTTGTTGATCTTTTATTCTTCAGCCTTTAGTAATGATTAATGATTTTTAACCATAGTAAAAATTCCTTTTCTTTATTGTTCGTTAACCAATCTCCCCCCCCGCCCCCCCCAAAAAAAAGCGTTATGCCTTACTGTTGGGTAATTCATGGCAATCAGAGTATATCAATCCATTTGTTGCTTGTTATTGTTTCAATCGATTGTAAGACTTTTAATGGTGATGAGAAGCATTATTGTCCATTAGACAAATGTTTATTTAGGTTTGCAGTGCCTATTATCAATTCTTCACATAGAAATAAAAGTGCACTTTCTTTACTGTTCTATGTTGGCAATTACAGTTGGTCTCCTGGGAAGGAGAATGAATGTTTTGTAGTCGGAAGTGAACAAATACAAAAGCCAACCAGAATTCTGAAGTACTTGAACCAAGGCATAGAGTATATATAGAAGGATGGAACAAAATAAAATAATTTTGTTTCTATATCTTCAATCTCTTTATTCTTTTCATTCCAATTAATGGGCCAACAATTTTTTCTCATAATTCATGATAAAAATGCTTCTTCTATGACATTAAGTTTTCGGGATGTTCTTCACCCGAATTCTTGTTGAAATGGCATTTGTAATCAAGTTCAAACTATTAAACCATGCTCAGAACTTCTATCACATGAACTGGAAGGTAGAATGGAAATGGCAAGAATCAAAATGTTGCTTCTGACAAAGAACAGAAATCCTTAAGCATTGTGTTAGTTCAAATTCCAGTCCTGTACGTATACTTTGTTCATTTAAGTAAGCTTCTCTTGGAGGGGAAAAGAAGGCAATATATATATATATATACTGAGACAAGTTTTTCTTTGGAAAAACAAATGCGCCTATAACACATCTTGTATTAATTGCAGTATTATTTTATCTCAATGTAAACATAACGCAGGCAATAACATTGGGTACTAGCTGGTAGTATATGATTTCATTTCCTCTTAAATAGTGCCAATAATCACGGCAAAGTTGTAAATGGCCAACAATTATCAAGTGTTTTGCCTGTGCAGCAGACCAAGGTGCCAAAGGACAAGGCTAAAGTTTTGGCAGAGTTAGGTGTAGCACATAAGGGACAATGACCTAACATAGTTTGATATTTGTCCAATCACTCAAAAACCATAATCAAATCCCCAGCACCAATTTGCAGTACGTATCCTCCATTGTTCATGAAAAAATTTGCATGGGATGAGACACCCACTAACTTTTGACTTGTTGGGACCTTGGTTTGTTGCACCCATGAGTAGTTGATTGCATGTTCACAATTTCTTGTCTTCCTGCTTCCTTTTTATTCCTGTACCAGGCTACAAAGTTCTATTGGACTGTCATCATAGCTAGATATAATTATGGGACTAAAGGCAAGAGATCTTCTTAGGGTTGCAAATTGCAACATTGAGATTGTTGTCCACATATCTTCTTAGACAGAATCTTTGAGAATGATATGAGAGATGATGGACGAATTGGAAGGATTCCAAAGGGATAAATAAGGAATTATACCATTTGAAGTGGAAGGACCGAAAAAAAAAGGACGTCAATTGGGACTAGTTAACACAGCTAATATTCATTCCAACCTACCATGAATGTATACATCTAACAACTATTATCCTTTCTTGCATTTTTATATACTTTTCTTATTTAATCTTACTTACCATCTCTTGTATTTATTTACTTTTTTTAATTAATTTTACATTTAAAAAAATATGATATCTGAAATATATCTTAACGAATGCCCCATAAACCACCCGTTAGATAGACCCAAAAACAAATAATGAACTATCCGATTTTAACATCATAAATATATACCATTTGAACTTGTTAGATTGCATAAATAAGGAATTATTTCAATTGCTCTATCTCGTTGAACAATTCTTTTTTTTTTCTAAGAAAACAAAACATGTTTTCAAGTTTACAAATCTTTAGTGTGATACTAAACAAATCTTTGGTAATCAAATTTTACATAACTTAAATGTAGTTCGAAAGATGTATACGAGTTCTAGATCCACTTTCTGAGCCTACAAGCCTAGTTTACATGCAATAATACGACAATTGTCAATTATATTTGTATTATATTGCAAGACATAATTAATATTAAGTTAGACGCACGAATGAGTTATAGATTGCAAGTGAACACGGCTGATAGGATATATATTTCAATTCAATTCTGCATTCTATAATCGCCCTTCATATCTTTCTTAAAGATGATCATTATGATATCACTATATGGTATTATTTACCGATGCTCAAACAACTAGGATTAGTGGTGTAAATTAAATTCCATACTTGGTTCTTTGTCAAGTTAAAGCTAGTTTTGAATTGAATGTGGTGAGATTGTTTCAACCAACTATTTAATTAGCAAGTCCTTCTCGGTATCCAAAAGACGTCAATTGAGTTTAAAACTTAGGCCATTGAATTTTATGGATTAAGATAATATGTTATCAAATGGGGGTTTACTGGGGCATTTACAAGTCATTAAAATGCATACTAGAAAGCATAAAGCAGTACTTTATTATCACGATTGTTCAGAGAAATAATCTTATATATATTAACATATATATACTATCGCGATTGAGTGCATGATACATTATTAAAATTTAGAATTCAAATTCAAATTTTGCAACATTTATCATATATCCAACGATGCATAATGTATACAATAACATTGCATATAAGATTAATCATGTTATAGACCAGAGTAATTATTTTTTTTCGTGAACTTAAATTGGTTTCTTAAGACACGTTAAGATTCTAAATTACCAAATCGAGATGGTTTGCCATTCAGAGGGATCTAAAAAGGTAAATTAAGCTGAACTTCGATAAAATTTGTAATTTTTACAAATATCCGTCTAGTTTGCTAATTATATAACCATGGATCTCCCTCGAGATGTATTTCTAATCGGCTTCAGTATGCTTCTTCAACTCCCTTTACAGATCTTATAATTTCTTAGACTATTCCAAATTATCACAATGGCAAAAGCACTCGTGTATATAAATAATCATTTTGTGTGTCATCAAGCACGTAACCTTCGTCAAGGAGGTCTTACTTCTAGTCGCTAAAATTGAGACATCAAGATGCAGAGATTCCAAATTCAAATCCTTTTCTTCCTTTTTACTTCTTAAATGCCACCCCTTTACTACTGGAAAAATTTAAAGGGGAAAAGAAAAGCACGTAACCTTCAAATATAACTCCAGGTGGTTTGACATTTCTGATTCATAATTTGGTTTCTATTTGTATTTTATTTTGCAATTTTCAAAAATTTGAAATTAAATATTTGTTAATTATTCATGGAATGAGATGAAACCAGCAATTAACTAGCAAAATTCTACAATTTTGAAGATTATGTGACAGTCCAAAAGATATATAAATATGTTTTTTAACACTCGTGAGTGTAACTGGACAGCCTTCAAAAAAATTGTGACTGGTACTGCATAAAGCCCAAAAGACAGACTTATGAGCCCGGGCTGACATTCAAGACCAAAGCAACACTAGGCCATATCGAGCTTCGAAAAATTGATTCAACTGATACTGGGCTAAGTTATGATCTGTAATAATGAGAACCCCAAGAATATGATTAAAAATATATATATACAACTATTTTCTTTCATGGTTAAATCTAAATTTTATGATATCTATATTGCCTGCAAAACTATAAGACCAAACAATATTCATTAACAAAGAGAGAAAAGTATAAATCCATAGATAAGAATTTTGTGTTTATGTTTGTGATGATGTCAATGTTATTGGCGAGGCCTTCTTTTAATTTAGTTTTTTAAAGAAAACCTAAACAAAATTGTTCTAGAAAAACTGTAAGCTAACTTCACCAACTAAATACAAAATGGAAAAAATTTAATTTTCTCAACCTCAAAATTTTATGTTGCTTAAAGATTTCAATTCAAACCGAAAACACGAGCGATGCATGTCTCACAAGAATTTGAGTCTGACGACTTTGGTGATTAAGCCGGTTTGGTATGTATGGATACCTCGGCCAGTTCGGACTTTATAAGAATTCATTTCGGCGTAGCTTTCTTCTCAGGAGTTATCAACAAACCTTGATTCACCGCTATGTTTTGACTAGTGATAGATATGATTGATGTGACAGCCAATCACCTTATTGTTAAGATCTATCACTGACAATGCCACAATGTCTTATCTTACGAGATCAGACTATCAATAGATCTCACCATTACGTTCTCTAACTCTTCTAGTATAAATATGAGAGGTATGTGTCTCAATCCATCTAATATAACTCTCGACAGCTACTGAAATCACTTAAGCATCCAAGTGATTTCAGGGGACTTAACGCCAGACATTTTTTATTTTGCAGGTGAGCTCATTTTGCATTTAACCTCAGCTCGGCTAGCTTGACCTAGCCTACACAGTATGCTTCACAGATGAAAGCTCAATTCATCCTTCATATGTGAAATGACAAACGTGAATCTCCTCAAATCTAGAGATCTTAGGTTTGATAAAGGGATTATTACTTCCATTCTAGATCGGCCAATCTATGACCTGCCGCTAACACAACAGGGCTGTGCCTTATTGCACTGCAAGGTAGCGCCTGTGGGAGAAAAATATTAGCTAACGCATAAATACCAATCAAAATCACCGAGTAATGTGCTTGGTCACTTCGATATCTGCCAGACAAGGAATGGTTTATCAGCATTATCAAGCAATAAATAATTAGTATTAATACACTACGCGACATGTCACGTAATACATTACGGGTGTGCGTGACACACCCAATCCCTTTTTAGGTGTATGGTACAAGTGCGACTGTACTAACTAATCTACACAAAACATGACTATGCTGACTTTGAAATTTCTCATGTTGACACGAGTCAAATGACAACAAGGACAATGGATTTCTATGCAATTGTAAAGACGTCCTTGACAGTTTTTAACGGCTTAAAATGAGAAAATTTTAACTTGACAATCAAGTGTGTGCCTAATTAAACCAAGACCCGCCACTGCTACACAGTGCTGCATATGCTGTGCACCAACCAAATGTTTCCAGGGCATTGAATTCCTTGTCTAACTACACGCAAGTTGCATTACATCTTTTTTTAAATTGGTATAAATCTTGCACTATTGTTATTTGATGTATTAGTGCATTGGGATGGCAAATCCTAAGAAAACTCTCACTAGTTAATCATAGGGAAAAGTAAAACTAAATTCCATGGGGAGAGAGAGCCAAAGGCCTCTTTTTTCTTCGGGTAATTTTTTTTTATACTATATTACTAATTAAACTAAGAGATGTCATTATGTCAATGTAGCTTTGCAAATTATCGGGGGGTTATCCATAATAACCATAAAATCCAAGGTTATCGTAGTTTTATTAAAAATATATAATTAGCACGCATTAACTTGTTTAGCAATTTCCAAGATTATATGGTAAATCAAAGGCGGTAGCAATTTAATTTGTATAAAATTCAAAGTTATGATATTTTCACACCCAACAATAATTTTTTAGGTCAAATAATAATGTTTAATAGGTAAAATACATTATAGAAATGTAAAAGAACGTATTTGGGGAGTATAAATTTGAAATCTCTAATTCAAAGGGTGGAGCCAATCATTAACATTAATTTCTCACTTTTTTTATTGCAATAAGTAGAATAAAAAATTTTAAATGATTCTATATACAATAACTTCACAAGTTTATAATAACTCTTACTTTCTTCTTTTCTAACTTTTACCAAAAAAAAAAAAAAATTTAGCCATAGTTAGCTAATAGCTAAATTGGAGTTAAAAGATGACTTATTTATTGTATAGTGCTGAAATAAGGTAGTTATCACAACATTATCAACACAATTATATTTTAAATCGTTGCTCTTTTGCAGCTCTTTTTCCATTTATAACAAAAAAAAAAGAACTGCCTATTACTATTTTTTATACACATATGCCTATTCCATATGTTTCTTCATATACTTTTCAAACACAACACTAAATTCTATCAGTATGTTGGAATTTATTAAAGATAAAGAATAGAGAATTAAGAAAAGGAAAAGTCTAAGCTTTTTATATTCCAACAAGGAAAAACAAAATACTACCCAGGTAATTTTTGTGATTTGTTAAAAAAAAAAGCGAAAAAAAGTGAAAAAAAAAACACTTGGGTAGTTATGAAAATAGAACTATCTTTTGGGTAAAGGGGGAGATTTTTTTTTTCTTTTTTTCTAATTTTATCTACGATTTTATCTTGAGACTAAATTAAAATTCCAACCAAACCCTTTGGGACTGGCCTGCTCTAGTGTGGCTGTTTAAAAGAAACAAGAAATCAAAAAAACCATTTCTTGTTGATTTTCTCACATACAACACACACTATAATATTTTTTTTTTTAAAAAAAACACCTATGAGGAGGCCAGGCGGAGGAGGAGGAGGGGGGCACAACTACGGCGGTGGTGATTCATCAGCTGCCTATGCAGCTGCTGGAATGGCGCCACCGCCTCACATGCATCATCATCACCAGCAGAGCAGCAAGTCTGAGCGTCATAGTAGTAATCACAATCAATGGAGATTGGAAAGAGATGGGGCGAGACTATCCAGCCCTATGTCACCCCACATGTTCCACAGTGAAGGCAAGATTCCATTTTTAGCTTAATTTTTTTTTCCAATTAGTTGTCCCATTTATTCTTTATGCTTTTTCTGACGTGGGTTTCAATTTTTTTTTTGACTCATTTGGATGAATTGGCTATTGATTCAGGTAAGATTTATGCTGCACTCGCTGGCTGTGATTTCTTTCTGGGCTTTGTGTATCTTCTGTACTTTTAATTTTGTAATTGACCTGATAGCGTTCGTTAATAAATGTTTCAGCTTTCGATAAAAATGTGTGTGTTAGTGGAAAACGTCGAAATGATGCTGTTAAAGCATTGTGGCATTGGAAGGTTATTGTCCTTTGTGATCTAGGGGCATTGGTTTTACCTGCATTAGTGAGGAGTAATTCTGAATTGTATCCTGTAGTTGGTTTAAAGACTGCATATGGTGCTAAGTTCATGCGAAAAATTAGTTTATATGTTTCTTTTAGCGGTGTAAAATCTATGATACCATCTCATTTTGCAACCGAGATATCTGTTTCGTAAGTACTGATAACCACTTGTTTTGATTTAATGCCCTGGAACTGGTTGAGATAGGTTTTGGTATTGAATGTTGGTTTTGTCCCTTTATATTCAAATGCTGGTATGTTCGGGTTCCAGTTCTGGATTAAGAATCGAATTAAAACAGATTATAGATAATATGAAGTCTTCAGTATCTGTGTTTTAGACAGTCTTTGACAAGGTAGTCTTTTCAGATGGCTTTGCAATCTAGCCATCTAGATGTTTCAAAGTGTATGGTGACACAAACTAGCATAGGTGTGACTGTTGGGAAACAGCAAATCTTTCAGGAATTGCTGCTCCCTGACAAAGTCTGTACCTTTAAGATCTTGGGATGGGATGATTAGTGGTCTTTGTCAATTTGAACTGTGTTTCAAAATTTAACTTGGTAAAGGGGGCCTTTTCTGCAGTACAATAGTTTTCTGTGCCCCTGAAAGGAAAATTGTTCTGGAGATATATATTTCCATAATTGGGAGCATAAATTTGCAATTTTATTGGCTTGTATGAACGAATCTGGGGCTGTTCAATTATGTGCAAGATTATGCTTTCCATTTTTTTCAAACCTTATTGATATTTTGATTGGGGATGCAACTCTGTGGGTGTCTTAATTCATTATATAAAGAGTCAAACATGCATTACCAAAGATCGCTCTGAAAGTTTATAGCAACCAGGCATTGAATTATTGAAATGTCTTATTGATAAAGGTTCCTCAGTTTTAGTCAGTGAAACTACTATGCAAGGATAAATTGGTAATGCTTGAATAGAAAGATCTCGTATGCGTGTTGTATCATATTTTGGCAGTTTTCATGCAACCCTCTCTCTCTCTCTCTCATGCAATAGAGCTCCACAGTCACATGTTATCAAGCATTGCCTGCCATTGAGTTAACCAATGCTAAATCCTTCTTTCTGAACAAAGTGACGATTGATTGATTCAAAATGTTTTAAAGGTTAATAGGAAGGGCTAGCTAGAAGGTAGCTCGATTGTTTCTACCCTAAGTGCATTACTGTTGTCGACAAATAAATGCAGCAGTTAAGTATGTGCAGATTGGATTGGGTTTGGCATGATGTTTTTTTTTTTTCAACCAATAGGAAACGTTAAGTTGCTGATCATGTTCTGTTCAAAAGGCATGCATGTTTACATATGATGAGATGTTTGTTCCACATTGGCCATAATCTTTACTTTTCTATTTGACCTTTGTTGAGTGTTCATGAAACTAAAGTGTATTTCTTCAGTTGAGAAAAGGCATGTTTTTATCTTTAAAGAGTCAAAGTTGAACTGGAACCTTCCAGTATCTTTATGCAACCAACTTCTTAGGTTTTGCAGGCCTTACCTATACATTTGCTTCATTCTACTAGTGGGATGACAAAATTTATGTGCCCTTCTGTGCTCGGATCTGATATGAATTTCTTTTACAGGTCAAGGGAACGAAGCACCTAGGTCTTACTACCAAGCCCAAAGGCCAGAGCCAAGGATGGCACCGGAGAGGCAAGGCAGCCATGATTCAAGGTCTCAACCTCGTGGAGAAGATATGAATATGGGGTATGAAGAGAATTTCATGCTGCAGACTTTTGAAGGACTCGAGGAGAAATTCCTTGATGATCTCATGAAACTGAGCAAGGAGCAAATTGATGCAGAGGACGCGGAAATTGCTAGGCATCGGGAGGTTAGTTCAACTTAAAGTGTATCTTTACACCCTGTATTTGTTAAATTAAAAGATCTCCTTTCTTTTTTGATCTAAAAAGTCATTAGCCACTGAAGTTTAATTTTTATCTTATTTTCATATTTGACATTTGAAAGCACGAGCATATTGAATCCACTTCCAGAAATGAAATCCATGCATTGTTGCTATGTTCCCATGGCTTCTTTCCCTTTGCTTAGCCAATCTTCTTTCTGACCAACACAAGCTGTATCCGTTGTTTCCAGAGAATAAATATGATCAATGCACAATATCAAGAACAGCTTGTTGCACTTCGAGCTCAACATGCCAGTCGGAGAGATGAGTTTCTTCGACGAGAATCTCATTCCAGACAACAACAATACCAGCAGGCTTCAATGGACCACTATCCTAGCAGTGGCCCTGGTGATCCTCAAGGGTACAGTACAGGGACTCCTCCAGCTAGAGATCCACAGCGACTTTACAATGCTGATAATTATGATTCTCATAGAGAGCGTGCACGATTTCTTGGTAGTGGCAGGAACGATGATTTTGAGCATAGAGTTCAGTACCCTGGTGGCCGGCTATATGATACTGGCTCACGTTATTACTGAAGTGTAGCAGCTTATGATTTCTAAATCAGTGGATAGAGATGAAAGTGCAAAGCTGATGCTGCCTTATCATCTGGTCATCTATTTCTCTAGTTGTGTGGTTTCCAACCATTTGTATCAAAGGCCAAATGTTAATTTTTCATGCTTGTGAGACCATTTCCCAAAATAGAGAAGAGAGTGCAAAGCTGATGCTGCCTTATCATTTTGCCATCTATTTCTCTAATTGTGTGGTTTCCAACTATTTGTATCAAGGCCAAATGTTAATTTTTGA
Organism: Coffea humblotiana; assembly: GCA_023065735.1. NCBI lineage: Eukaryota > Viridiplantae > Streptophyta > Magnoliopsida > Gentianales > Rubiaceae > Coffea > Coffea humblotiana. Next base: position 24,119,371 of record CM041208.1, on the reverse strand, counting down.
TGCTTGTGAGACCATTTCCCAATACACTAACCACTCTTGCTCTATAAAATGCTAGTATTTGACATATTCTTTGACGGAGTTTCCTAACCAGAATATAAGTACTAATGTGAGTAATGTTTATGAATATGATGCTTCCTAATTAGGATTGAGGTTATACTTTGATACAGCCAAATCAAGAAAACTAGTCAAAATTTCAGCCAAAAACAAAAAGAGAAAAAATGGAACTGCAAATCTTGATTATAATCTTGATTATATAACGATTAAACAATTCAACTCACTAAAAGTCCTTTTTAATTGGTTATGCTCTCCAAAATGAAAAAGCATCATCACGGTGCAGGATCAAGTAATGTTTTTGAATTTTTGCATAGACAATAAAATTAAATAAAATTCAACTTATTATGTGATGTTCCTCTCTTGGAAACAGGAAGGAAGAAAAAATGTAAGGTCAAAGTAACATAAATAGATTAATAGCGCAATTAGGACATTGAGGATCCATATTTAGATTGTTCTGGAACTTGATAAATATATATATTTGCACTAAACAAATTGTTTTTATTGTCCTACACTCTCACATTATTGGGGTAGCACAGAATTATAAAACCATGAATGACATCTAGTATTTCCATTAAAAAAGTAAGAGAGAAAAAAATCTAGTCTTAAAATGGATAAAATAATTTTTTTTAAAAAAATTGGAGTATTATATGGACACAACCCTAGCACTGAATTACCCTTAAAATGTTGCATACTTTTTTCAGACTGTTTTATTTTCCCACTTGAAAGAGTAAAAGCTGTTATACAACTACAGACAAGTTAAATACAAGGGACAATTGCAGAAACCTCCCCTGAAGTTTCTGATACTAGCACTCGCCTCCCTTGTGGTTTAGAAAATAACACTTACCACTCTTGAACTCAAGGTTTGTGTTGCAGATCCAATCCATGCCAAAAAAGTTACCGTTAAAATTTTTTTTTAAGGAGTGAGATGAGATATTTGTACCAGATTTGCCCTTCATGTTGCTTGCCAAATTATATTAACAGAGGAATGACAAAATATGAAAAGTTATTAAAAATTAGCAAAATTCAAGGGGTGTAAGTGCAGTTGAATGAAGTTTACCAATAACACATGAAACAACTGTGGATACTAGCACCTAGTTAAACGACTATATATCCAGGTTCTTGCAGCAAAGTTTATAAAGAATACATGTCACTTTTAAAACTCTCTATTAGTAATATGAATAGCTATTTGTAGGGGTAACACAATTGCTTATGTTGTTAGCACCAACCATATACAAAAAAAATATCGCTGAACAATCAACTAATTAACAACATACTTAAGCATCACAAAAAGTTATTGAGCTTGAGATTAACTTAGTTACACGTAATTAGAAGTGCATACTAATAAGATAAAGTTATTTTTAGTAAATAAAAACTGCAGTAAGTGCATCAGAACCACGTACTAAAATTGCTGCTGCTGCTGATATTTCCAGATTATAGGATTATAACTGTATTAATGAAAGGAGATATAGCAACTTGAGAAGTAGTAGTAGGCTGAATTAGAAGAGGTTTTGAAATAGAAATGACTTGAGCAAATATATTTGTGCAAGTTCTCTTTATACTTACTTTAGTAGAAGTTCCAGAATTGTTTACTGGCCTTCCTCTCTGCAGTTGTATAAAGTTAGATTTAAATTGACTGGTTTGAAGAACATAATATAGAAACATGTATGCCGTTTTCTCCCCTCAATTGGCACCATTCCTTAGTTTTGCTTACAATGGCTAATGATGCTAAAACTCACAGGTAATATAGTTTAATTAGTCACTTAATTTGTTGACAAAAAATAATTTTTCTTTTCTAAAATTCTTGCATTAAGTTTTTGCAATTAGTTAGGGTATAAAAGTAAAATCATACAATAGATTGTTTTAATAGGTCCAATTTCCTCCTAGGGAAGGTTAGTGTAATTTTAGAAATCATAGGGGAGGTGAGTGCTAGTGTCAAAAACCTCAGGGGAGGTTTTTGCAATTATCCCTAAATACAATTGATAAGAAAGATAGGTTTTCCAACCAAATATGCCATGCAAAATACATAGACATTGTTTATGTGTGGACGTGTGTGTATATATATACACACACATAAATAGACATCCGTGTAATGTACATTACACAGGAGTTAGGTAGATTTTATTCTATAACAAGATGAGACGTGTAGATGTGTGACATAGGCACACATAAATAAACTTATGCATAATATACACTATAGACAAGAAAGGTAGATTTCATTCTAATAAGAAAATGTTAAATACAACTAATAAGCAAAATATATAAAATACACAAAAATTATTTGTGTGTATGCGTGTGTGTATATATATGCACACGCATACATAAAGAGACATACGAATAATATCTAATATACACTAGGAAGGACTAAGGTAGATTTTATTTCATAACAAGATGAGATACCAAACCCTAGTTGGGAAGTTTCCAAGTCTACAATTGAGTAATTTACACAATCATATAGAAGGATAACTTCGCTTTCAATTATCGACTAATGATTCATTTCCTTGATTAGAAAGTATTTTTTTTTTCTTTCTCCAAAAAGCTGTAATTCACCTCCTGCTTAATGATTCATTTCCTTGATTAGAAAGCATATTTTTCTTTCTCAAAAGAGCTGTAATTTCCCTCGTGCTTATCCTCATTTTTGGATACTAGGCTCAAAATAAATAAAAAAAGAGAGGTGTTTTTATCTTGTGCCCCTATCTATACGCGTTAATACTTAATAGGGATGTAACATTTAACAATAAAAAAGTTCAAATTTATCAAAAATCCTCTAAATTGCATATAATTTCCATCAGGTGGACCCAATCAAAAAATGTATTAGAATGAAGTCTGAAATTCCTTTCCATATCCTGAATATAGGTTTTCTTTCTTCATAGTATTAATGAAGTAATTCTTTTTCTTACCAGTCCTATTCTTTCCATCCACACCGTGGAGTAATAAAATACTAACGAAGTCATTCTTTTTCTCCATTTGTCATCTACACCATGCAAACTTTTCAAAATGGGAAAACTCCTAGGCTTATGAATGGTCTTATATGATTACACCTTGCAATTGTTGGGAATTCCTCTTCACCTAAGGTTGCCTGCTAGGCAAACAATACTTTGTGTGTTCTTGACACTGAGTATCAAAATGTGCAAAATTAGTACTTTTTAAGAGTAAAACGGATATTTCATAATGATGATTTGCTCATGTGATGCGCAAGTGATTTTTGATACTTTCGAATTTTGCACTATATAAAATGTATTAGTGATAAATATGACTAATGGTGAGTTGTTCACGTGATGCGTAAGCAAGCGCTGATTGATTTTTGTTACTCTCGAATTTGGCATTATATCAAATCTGTGGGTGATAAATATGATTAGTGATGAGTTGCTCACGTGATGTGATGCGTAAGAGCTGGTTGATTTTAGATACTCTCGAATTTGGCACTATATAAAGCCTATTAGTGATAAACATGATTATACGAAGGAAATATTGCTGAGTTAGTAGTATTACTATACAGTCTATAGTCACTAATATTTTTACGCTTTTACTAATTACTACTAATTACTGCTACCATCCTTTTTGAGTCCTCTTCACAGAAAAAAGCTCCACTTGTTTCTCTGCAAATCCGCCCTTCTCTCTCTTTTTGTCTATCCGTCTGAAGTGAAGGGGAAAAAACAAGAAACGATGGCCATTTTGCCTGCAAATCCCATCCGCCATTTCTGACCCCGTGTTTTGCTCTCTCTTTCATCAATCCATACATTGATTGATTACATACCAGATAGACGCATTGGATTTTTTTCCTTTTTCTTTAACCAGAAAGCAGAATGGAGAGTAGTAGTAGTATCATTAATAGCTCCGATGAATCCTCGGATTGTTCTTCCCATTCTCAACAACAGCAGCAAAATCAAGAGCCGCATGAACAGCTAGAAGAACAATCCATTTCTGGACATGGTGGCCAGCGAGTTTATTTAGTCCCCCTCAGGTATTTCACACGCTCACCCACTGCTCTATTTTAATTAGATGTCCCCATCCTTTGGATCAATTCTTGAGTCTCTTGTTTGATTTTTGTTGTTTGAGAGGAACCTGTTATAGAAAATAGGTGAGAAACATTTATGTGACGTGGGTTTCTGTTTTATGCTTGATTGGCAATGCAGTCTTGGTGGAATTGAGGTGAAGAATGAGAGGTTTATCCTAGGAAATGGAAAAAATCAAACCTAGCAGCTTGGGAGGATTTGATCAGGAACTTTGGGGCGTGTTGAATTCTAATACTAAATCAGAAAAAGGGTGCTTTACTTTCTGGTGTATTTGACTTGATTTGGTTTTGAATTTTTTTTTTAATCTTGTTGATTGATTGGAGTTTTGGATTATTAAAGGTAATGTGGGAGGTTTCGTGCTCTTTCACGCATTCTAACATTTTGCTATCTATAATAGAATGTGGGGGCAGATGCTGGCCGCAAATCAACAAGCAAAGCACAAAAATTTCTTTTACCCCTTTTTTTGATTTTTTTTGTTTGTCTGTTTATTTGTGGCTGGTTAGTTTAGCATTTGTTAGGTTAGGGTGTTTCTTCCCATCAGGAAAGGGAAAGGAAAAAAAGAATTGTGACCGTAGATGGTGAGTAATTGGCTTAGTTTGTAAATCCTAATCAGTGGTGAGTGATTGACTGAGTTTGCAAACCCTAGAACCAATGAGGTATTAAAGTACTATTTTGGGGTTGAACTGTTCTATATGTGCGTTTATATTGTTAGGTAGTTAGTGGTAGTAATGCTTTCATGTTCTGGTTCTGTGTTTAAGTGATTGAGTGTGGTTGCATGTTTTAGGTGGTGGAAGGAAACGCGTGACTCTTCATTGTCGGATGAAAAGAAGGGAATCTTGTACACTGCATCGCCTATGCCATCATATGGAGGGCCGATGAAGCTATTCAACAATTTTTTCAGTTCTGATCTTTCATTTAACCTGAGAAAAGAGGATCATTCATTGTCACATAATCGTGGGAATGGTGAAGTTGGGGTATCAGGTCGTGATTATGCTTTGGTCTCAGGTGAAATGTGGCTTCAGGCACTCAAATGGTTAGTATTGTTTCTATGTTAGTCTTACTTTACATTCTTTTAACTCTCCAATTGTTTTCCAACATGTTGGGGGCTGAGGCACAGTTTGCATACCTTGGCATACACTTGTGAAACTAAAGCAAATATAACATCATTAATTGTTGGCTGAGCCCACCATTGTTTACATCATTCTATGTTAGTGGTGAGCTCAGAGAGTGATGGATAATTCTGCTTACTTGAGTTCTTTAACATGCCTGTGGCTGTTGAACCGTTTCTTAGATTTTGGCATACTGCTTGAGGGATATATCCGATGTTGCCAAGCTGAAACTTTTGCTTCATGTCATGCATCAACTGCGTTAATCATAATGTTCTGACTAGCTTTACATATCCTCTTCTGCCTTACTTTTTTGCGACACTTAGATTATATGACAGATCCCCAACTTGTAATGAAGTTTGGTTACTCTTACTACTTAATTCTTAAAACTTTTTGTTGAGTTCCATCTTTGTTGTCATGGCCTTTTGAATGTAATATGTCAAATTTAGTTCGTGTGGTATTCCTTATACGCTGTGAATGAGAATCTTTTATTTAAAGAATAAGCATTTACCTTGAGATTGTACTTACCAGATATTTGTCTTGGTTCTCAATTTTGTACATGTTTGAATACCATGCAGTTTTCAGTCTCTTATGTGTTGATTGTTTTGTCTCAATCCAGGCACAGTGACTCTAAAATTGCATCAAAGGACGGCAAAAGTTCTGCTGAAGAAGATATGTCAGATGTGTATCCTTTACAGCTCAGGCTAGTTGTTCTGCGTGAGGCTGACTCATTTGGCGTGAAGATAAGTAAAAAGGTTAGTAGCTGATTTGCTAGTTTCATATTATGGATGTTGTTCAGTGACTTTTGGATTTGAAGAGTGTTACCACATCCATGGTGCTATATTTTGTCTTTGTTATTCAACCATGAGTGGCCAGCTTGTGCTTTGTGTTTTACTAGTTGTTTCTCTGGTAAAAGTTTTAATAAACTAGAGATTTCGGGAATCTTTGGTTTTCCCTCAATAAAGCAAATGGGCTTGATGGTGTATGCAATGTATTTTTGTTCACATATCAAATTGAGTCATAAAATATTGCGTCTCATGATAATGTACAGTTGGAGAGTTGGTCAGTTAGAGTTGAAAGTTTTACCATATAAGAAAGCTAAGCATGTTGTAGGTTGTCTAATTTCCTAGCTGGTACATTCTCTTCATCGATGTGCCAAACAAAGAAATTGTTCTCGATTACATTGTTGTTATGCTACCACCTGAAATGTTAGTTGTCATTCATGTCTTGTTTGGTGGTTCAAACTGCTTAATTTATGCTTAATGCTTAATGAATGATAGTAAATATGGGCAACAGTTAATGTAGAATGGTAGGTTAATTAATGATAACTAGTTGCCACATCAACTGTTAGTGGTCTGCTGGCACTTAATTGCTATCACAAGGGTGGTTTCGGGGTTGGCTGTTGGCTGCTTGTCCCCCCCCCCCCCTCCCCCTCTTCTCTCTCTCTCTCTCTCTGCATTTCTTAGAGAATTGAGCTGGGATTGAAGGCTTGCGTGTATTTTCAAAACAGTCTTACATTATCAGTTACAAGTAATCTTTGAGAAATTAAAAGAACAGTGCTTTCTTTAGTGTTTAATGTGCCTTGGATTTGCCATGCAAGACTAAGTCACAATGACTTATTGCCTCAGTCTTGTGCATGAGTTTTTATCCCTATCTGTGTTTCATAGACTAATAAACAAGGCATGCCAGAATGTGTATTTAGTGAAGGAAATTCTTTACTAAACAAAAAGGTCATTGCTATATTCTTGTGATGGTCCTTGATTTACAGTTTGGTCTTGTGGATGAATGTAGAAACATTTGCATGTATAATCATGACAAGCAGATATAGGTTGTAAATTAAATTAAGATAAGAAAGTGACTAAGTGGGTTTCTAAAAGTTTAACAGATTGATCTTTTTCTTTGAACTTCTTCTTCTGATGACACTCGAATCCAGATATAGTTGACCTTCTTTCTACTGTGTTGGATCATCTTAGAAGTTTCAAACAAGGTTGACTAGGCTCCGCAAAGAGATGTCTGAATTGTTAAATAGTTTGGAATTATGGAGAGACTGAAGAAGAGTGAATAGCAAAGTGGGTTTGGACCCCTGTTATGAGACCATATATAAAAGAAAGAGAGGAGAGGATGGGAAAAATAGAAATTGTAGCAGAGAGCACTTATCTCCACTTATGATACCTTGAAATTTTCTTAAGCTGAGACTGCAATGAAGGTTTGTTTTGTCTTTTGAGAACTTCCTATGAAGCCAACCAAGATTTAAGAAACTGTTTTATTTCCCCTTATGAAACTGAAAAGTTTTTGTTAACAAAATTATATGTCGTTCCCTCAACATTTTTATGAAAAATTTAAACTTGGCTCGCTAGTATGCATATTTTGTTCCCAGCTATTAGCTTGTCACTGCACTGTAGTTGTGGAGATAAGGTAGAGCTTCAGTTTTGAATGAGATGTTTGTTATGGGGTAATGAACAGTGGTCTGTCTTATCTGCATAAGGTTTAGAGATGATGTATATCTGTGCGTCTGCATGTGTCAGGGAGAGAGATAGAGAGAGAAAATCCTTTTATAAAGTTTTCTAGTTCCATTTATTTTAAGATTTTTCTTCTTTAAATGTAATTGTTCTAAATTTCATATGTTTTATTCTACTTTCTTATTTTGCTTTCAGGAAAATACTTTGGAGTGCTTTAGGAGGGCCTGCAAGATTTTCTCTGTTGAGACTGAGCTAGTGAGCATTATGGTGGAATTTAGTTTTATGCTGAATGTAGTTGCTTCTTGTGGGATTTGACATGTCTTCTTTTGTGCAGTTAAGGATTTGGGACTTTTCTGGCGAGATGCTTATTTTTTTCTTGAGCGAGAAGCTTAAGATGCTAAAGGACAGTCAGCGACAGTCAGAGCAAGATGTGCGTAACTCCTGGATATTTTATGGCCTTGTTTTACACTTCTTTGCATTTTCATACCGCCCCAAACTAGGAGATTCCAAACCTGACTCAGTTATACTACTGTTTTGACTAATGAACCTCATAATTGGGTCTTTTCTCCTTTGCTTCTGTTTTTGAAGCTGCTTCAAGAAAGTGATTTTTGAAAAGCTTCTCAAAGATTCCAAGGGTTGTTTCAAAAGTTCGAAAGGCCAGAGTGTTTTCAAAGTACTTTGAAGTCTAATTCTTGTAATCAACTAATTCATCTTACACAAAGCTAAAAGCAGAAGTCAAAATCAGATCTTAGCAGCTCAAAAGAGCTTTTAGCTTAAGCTATAGCAACTCATACTAAGCAGCAGAGAACAGAGGGGATGGCATTGTCTAGCTATTAAGTTGCCTAAAATATTCAGCACCAGGAAATCTAAGCTTTGCGTTTTAGTTTTTTGGTAGCAATCCTTCTCTCAATAAGCAGTAATCATGAGTTGAATAACGATACTCTCAGTAAGCATCCTTTGCAGACATCTTTGTTGTATTTGCTTTTTAAGGATTTTTCTTGTTCTCTGCATTACTGATGCCACTGCCACGCTGAAGACATGCTGTGTTAATGTGCTGTTTCTTATCAAAGCTTAACTGATGCAGCAGATAAGCCTGGAATTTCTTTTCCAGTGCTTTTTTTTTCAATTGAGATGGATGTCGTTAGAAGGCATATTTTTCCTTGTTATGGTGTCGTTTACAAGTTCTTTTTATTTCAGAGTATTAATGAGGTTTGTCTAATATGCAAATTTTGAGGGACATGTTAGTTACGTTTTAGGAAGTGATCTGTGAATCCTAAAGAATGGAAAAGGGGATATCCTTTAAGTCACTGATAGAAAGCGAATAAAAGGAACTTGTTCTAATTTGCGCTATATTACAAGGGATATGGAGAAAGTTACTCCTGTCTAAGAACATTTGCTACGTATCACTGCATCAGGTTATTTGATTATCCTAGTCATCTGAACAGAAGTTCAAGTTAATTTTTTTTTTGTATAAGTAATGGGCATTATAATGTTGCACGTACTGTGGTGATTTGGGGTTGCATGGATGATTATTTTGTTTATAAAGTTACCGTATATACCATAGACTGAGGAAAGATACCTAATATTGTATTAGCTATATCCTTGTAAGCCGACCACTCTTCTCTTTTTTCTGGATCACAATGGATCTGAGGAAAGTTTCAAGTGTTAGTGAATGTAGTGATATGCATCAGGCACCTTTCCAGAATAATAGTTCACAGACAGTTTTTTTTTTTTTTTGGAGTAATCTGTGGAAGGATTAAATTCATAAATGGAAAATATAAGGAAGAACTGACTCTAGCAACTTAAGGCTTGGTCATCTGAATTACTTCTTTTAACTTGAGAAAGGATCAGCCTAGTATCCTATGTACTGAATCTCCTCAATTACTAAAAGTTACTTTCTTGTAGTTACTTTTTAAAAAAAATTTTTTTTTACTATAATTTGCCTATTTTGTGATTGCAACTTTATTATGCTTGGTGGATCTAATCAACGTATTTTATATGTTAGGAGAACTGTCATAGGTTGTTGAGCTCTAGTTTAGGCATTGGTACTTGCTCGTTGATCACCGTTTCTCAACTTTTAGTTGGTTTTAATGAATACAGTTTTTTATGTAGTTATATTTCTAAATTACTATTACTTAGTGCTCTCTCTCTCTCTCTGTTTGACTGTGGTTTTCTTACATTTCCTCATCTAATTTTCCTGTACAGATGCTACTGGAGTTGCAAGTTTATGGGTTATCTGATCCTGTTAGAAATAGAGGAGTGAAACGAGATGATATGACAATGCAACATTCTAATGGTGGTTCACTTATGATGAATGGTTGTACAGGAAATTTGTCGTCTAATCACTTGCAGAGCAACTCTAATATGTCTGTTGGCAGCTCATGTGAAGTTGGTACTTTGGGCGTAACAGGGTTGCAAAACCTAGGCAATACATGTTTCATGAATAGTGCCATCCAGTGCCTAGCTCACACTCCAAAGATGGTTGATTACTTCCTTGGAGATTTCAGGAGTGAAATAAATCACGATAACCCATTGGGCATGAATGTATGTTATTGTTCTTGACTTTCTCATGCCATCACTAACTTTGTACATGTTCACTTATTTCTCATGCCATCAGTAAACTTTTCTTATTTGAGCATTGGTGTCAATTATGATATTGTCGTACTTTGGCTGGAAGGTCATAGTTTTAATACACAGAACAGCCTCTCTGCTTGAAGAGGCAAGGCTATGTGCACCTAGCCCTTCATGGGCCTCAAAAGATGTGAGCCTCAAGCATCATTAACCTTCTTGCAATTCCTTTTTTTTCCCCCTAGTTGGCATTTTCTTTCATGCTGGATTTTCCATTGTAGTATTGGCCTTGCTTGTCAACTACTACCGAGCATGAACTCAATTTTATAGAATGTTTTTATTGGGCAGGGTGAGATTGCCTCTGCATTTGGAGATTTATTGAAGAAATTGTGGGCCCCTGGGGCAGCTCCAGTGGCACCGAGAATATTCAAATCAAAACTTGCCCATTTTGCTCCTCAATTCAGTGGTTTTAATCAGCATGACTCCCAAGTTTGTATACTTATTTTTGTTCTTTCACTTTTAATCTTCGTCTCTTGTTAATGTTCTCTCCCGCTTCTTCCCTTTTCCTCTCTCTCTCTCTCTCTCGACATTTTTGGTAACAAGATACATGTGATAGACAGGGCATCGTTTAGATTTATTGTGTCAAGAGCTTTCTTGAGGAAACCTCTTCTTATTGACTACAGGAACTCCTTTCATTTCTTTTGGATGGACTTCATGAAGATTTGAATCGAGTGAAGTGCAAACCGTATGCTGAGGTTAAAGATGGAGATGACAGGCCTGATGAAGAAGTTGCTGATGAATACTGGAGGAATCATTTGGCTCGCAATGACTCTATCATTGTTGATGTCTGCCAAGTTAGTATTTTTCACATAGGGTTCCTCTGCCTCATTTTTTGTATGATATGCTACCTTGTGTTTGGTACTGGGTTATTGTGGTCTTTTAATCTTTGTTATAGTTAGTTGTCTACTCTTCAGCTGTCATGAAGCCAACATAAAATAAGGCTGGTATGAGCTGTCTCAGTTCAGTAGTTCATACTATTCGGGCATTGGTCAGAACTGGTGTTTCTCTTTTGGAGGAGTTTAAAGTGGTCGGTGAACCTAATTATGATGATATCTCAGACTTAGGATGCTAAAAGTATAATGTTCTCAACATTCGGAGAAGGTCATTTGAGAATAACATTGTCAAGGTGGTGGAATGTACAAATTTATGTTTAGAAATTCTGTTTGCTTGGATCACTTGTGATCCTTTATGGAACACATATATCTAATCTCTGTTGCTGCTCCTCAATTTTTCTTTCATTTCAAGGATGGATATTGAATATTTCTTGTATCTACCTGGACTTTTGGTACTCTTTTGGACTTAAAACAAGTGAAAATCTTCATAGGCTATTGTACATTGCTTGTATTGGCTGTGAGAAATTCTTAAGCTTTGTTGATTAAAGCTTATGAATTATGACATTGCAGGGTCAGTATAGGTCCACTTTAGTGTGTCCTATTTGCAGAAAGGTCTCTGTTACATTTGACCCATTCATGTACTTGTCACTGCCTCTGCCATCAACATCAATGCGGACAATGACAATAACAGTTATGAGAACAGATGATAGTCCAAAGCCAACCGCATATACTATCACTGTTCCCAAAACTGGAAAACTTGAGGATCTTATTCAGGCATTGAGCAATGCATGTTCTTTAGGTGCTCATGAAAGCCTATTGGTGGCTGAGGTATAGTTCCGCAAAATCCTTTGAGATTAATATTTCTCCTATTTGATAATTCGTATCCAGTTAATGCTCTTCTTTCATCGTGATCTCCTAATGATAATTTAGTTATGCACAGATATTCAACAATCGCATCATACGTTTTCTAGAGGAGTCAGCTAATTCACTATCATTAATCAGAGATGAGGATCGACTGATTGCTTATCAAATGACAAAAGAAATTGATGAAGCACCATTAGTTGTTTTTACTCACCAGCAGATGGAAGAGTAAGTTATGTTGCTTCTGTATTTGAATAAAATTTTTTGTTGGTTGTTGCATTTGAGTGGACGATTCATGCAGAGTTATGTGAATGTTCTGCAGTTGGACTATGCACCAGAGTATAACTTTGCATTTTGTTTTATCTTTTTCTATCACTTTTAAGAAAAGGTTATCTGATCCTAAGCACAGACTTTTAGTAGTTAGAGATATCTATATCTATACTATATATAAAGCCTGAGGAGGTTTATGCATTGCAGTTTACTTGTTTTAATCTTTTTGGAACTACCATTTTATCCTTTCATTAAGGGGTTAAATGGTTCAACCATATTAAAGAAAAATATCTTTGTTTTATTAGGCATTTTAAATTATGTTAGTAACTACCCATAATTTTAGGTTTTTAACAAAAAATATTCATGTATATTTTCTATTCCTAAAATTCTCTAGAAATTCTTTTTTTGAAGCTTAAAATCAATTTCTATGATATACTGTTTAGAAATAAATATAATTTTTATTCTATGCACACAGTTAGAGTGTGCCTTGACAACTAGTGACCATTGCAATTGAAGTTTCTCTGGGAACCATAAGCCATGAGTTTCTATGTAGGATTAATTGAAAATTGTATCTATATAACTTCTTTATCTCTGCTTTCTTGTTTTTGTGCTCTATTCCAACTTTGTAAAGTTATTATTTTGTCAGGCAATATGTCTATGGGAAGCCAACAATGGTTTGGAAGGCATTTGGAATTCCTTTGGTAGCAAGAAGTAAAGTTACTAATGGATCTGACGTTAGGAATCTTTATATGAAATCACTGCTTCCTTTCTCAATACCAAAAGAAAATTCTGTTAACCATTGCAATGAGACAACAAATACTGAAAGTGAAGAAATTAAGGAAATTGAGGATGCACTTAGTCCTGATTCATATACATGTACTCAGAATGGCGATCTACTAGATGGTGAAGCACAGTTTGACTGTGATTTTGAGTTTTACTTAGCAGATGAGCAGGGAAATGTCAGAGGTCCCCAAATAGCAATGGATGAGCCGGTGAATGCTAAGGCTATGACTGGACAGTTAAGTGTAATTGTACGTTGGGCAGATAAGATGGTTGAAGAGTACAGCCAACAACTGATTTGCTCATTACCTGAAGTTTTCAAGTCAGGGTACTTAATGAAGAGACCGCAGGAATCTGTTTCTTTGTACAAATGCCTTGAAGCATTCCTCAAGGAGGAGCCTCTGGGACCTGAAGATATGTGGTTAGTGTGCTAAGCATCATCTTCTAAACATTTTTTCCATGCTTGTTATCATCTTGCATGGCCATTGGTAATTAATTTTTGTGTCAATGCTTTGTCTAAGCGTAACACACAAGAGGTGTGTGATTTCTTACCGCAGTGAACATATCAATTTTTAGGAAGCCATGATCAATTGAAAGTGGAACACAATTATGATGACAAACTATTTTGGATTGTAATTATACTTTATTTTTTTGTAATTGGGAGGGCTTGAACTCGAGACCTCTCAATTAACTCCCTTCGAACCACCCAACCCATCCCTCCCCCCCCGGTTGTACTTATACTTCAAAAGCCAAATGGCTGTTCTCGTTTCAAAGAAGTCATTTTCTCATTTATTAAATCTTCCACTATTTGTGGTGCTTCTGAAGTCTTTGTTCCTTATTTGTTTGACTTGGCTTGTTAATCCCCTGTAACCAGCCATTTTTTCCAAAGGTACAAGCACTTTACTTGCCTGCATGTTAAACATTTCCCCCTTGTTTCCTTTCTTACCTTTACCTTTTAATGCAGTCAATTTAGATGCATATTGTTTGGATAAACAATTGACATATTGCTTGTTATCAGATTTCACCTTTCTTCATGCAATAGGTCTTATTCTTCTTTATCTTCAGCCTATGTCATAAACTCCTGCTTTTTCTGCAAAATTATCCATGCTACAGTATCTTACGTGCTGCATATTATTCACGGAACAGGTACTGCCCTATCTGCAAGAAGCATTGCCAAGCCAGCAAGAAGTAGATCTTTGGCGACTTCCTGAGGTTCTAGTCATACATTTAAAAAGATTCTCATACAGCCGGTTTCTTAAAACAAATTGGGAGACGTATGTTGACTTCCCTGTCCACGATCTTGATTTGTCTGCTTATATCGCTTACAAGAGTGGGGAATCTTGTAACCGCTACGTGCTGTATGCTATTAGTAATCACTATGGAAGCATGGGAGGTGGTCATTACACTGCATTTGTCCATGTAAGTGGCTCTTCACTTTGACATAACTTTTAGTTCGGTGTGCTCTCTTTGGGTTTTTCTTGTTTTTTCCATTTTCTCTTTGTGTTCAAGTTGAAGTTTGGAGAATTTAAAAATAGAGTTTTCTGATTGGTTCAACTTTGGAATGTATAGAGCTAAAATATGTGCTCTCAATGATGGTGCCTGGGATACTATATTTAGTATTTACTCTGCCTTTTCTTCGCTCGGCAACTCAATAATACTAACATCATTATTCTCATGTAGCATGGTGGCGGTCGGTGGTTTGACTTTGATGACAGCCATGTATCTCCCATCAACGAGGACAAGATTAAATCTTCAGCTGCTTATGTTCTTTTCTACAGAAGAGTGGAAGATGAAAATAATTAGATGACAGTTAACTAACTATTGAAGCCTGACGAATCATTTTATTGGTTTGTCCCTGCTTTTAAGGGTAGAATTCTTTCATCCTTGGCATTGTTTAGTTGTAGTTAGTAGCCTTGAGGAATAGACTAGAAAGAATGGATTTGATTTAGTGAAATGCCAAGGACAATTTACATAGTGACAACTGACCTGAGAGATATAAGCTAGGGAGCTTATTTTTACAGATATAGCCTTCTGAGATAGATGAAGATCTGTTTTCTTTTGTTTTTTCAGCAGAAACAGGAAGAAGTATGTGAAAAATTGCTTTCTGCATCTTCTACAGTGTAACTTTTGTAGAACTTTTTAGACAACTGATGAGTTGATGTTTAGTAGAGGAAATTATACAAATTAAAATTTCCAGTTTTTCTGGTCTGATATACTTATCAGTTGGTTTTTGCTCTTTCTTAACTTCAGTGTTCAGTTATCCCTTTCTTATTAGAATTAATTGCACTAAGCCACCCGTGAATTTTTTGGGGGTTTGAACTTTGCCCCCCATAACTTGTTAAATTGGCACTTTATTTCTTGTTTTGTGTTTCTTGATCAAAACACCCTCAAAATTATAGAAACTTTATTCTTTGTTCTGATATGTTTACTGTTACTTCGAATCCCCTTCTCCATAAGATGTTTCAATTATCTGGAATGTGATAGAAACAGAGAAATTCATCCTTAGCTGTAAGATATTGGGGCCTGACCAGCCATGTTCAACATACACGAGTAGAATATGGATTCAATTTCATAAAATGAAAAAATGAAGCATATAATGGAAACCAATTGTTACCAAATATTTTAGACTAGAATCATGGTGTGCACGGTTAAATCTGGATGCATGCGTGAATGATAGGCTTAGAGGATGTAGGTTAATTTGTTTATTTGTACGTTGTGGTAGCACGATGCTGGAAGGACTAATTTCATTTTGCACCCTTGAACTTGTATCATTTTTTTTTCACTTTGTACTCTAAACTTCAATTTTGAACACTTTATCCCTAAACTCTCAATTTTGGGCGTTTTGCATTCTAAACTCTGAAATTTATCTTATTTAAATCTAATCAATGACGATTTTAGCAAAATTAATAGCATAGAAGATCTAACAAATCAATAAAAATGTGTCGAAAGTGGTCAAAAGGTGCTAAGGTATCGCAGCAAAAATTAAACAATACAATGTCATTAACATTAGTGAGTGAGACCATACAAACTAACAATAATGTATTGAAAGTGGGAAAGTCGTCAAAAAAAAGCTAAGGAATCGCTATTAAAATAAAATGCTACATATCATTATCTTTCACAATCCTTTATCTTGTTAATTTTGTGAATGTAATTATTGATTGGACTTAAATGGGATAAACCTGAGAGTTTAGGATGCAAAGTGTCCAAAATTAAGAGTTTAAGGTGCAAAAATTTCCAAAATTGAAGTTTAAAATGTAAAGTAACAATGTGGTACAAGTTTAGGGGTGCAAAGTGGAGTTAGTCCATGCTGGAAGCATGCAAAAAATTAGGGCTTGTTTGGATATGGTTAGTTAAAATTTTTTTCCTATTATTATTTAAAGACGTTTTCTAATCACATTTTTATCTTACATATATCCCATAACAAAAGTGTTATATTAAATAATATTAAAAACTTCTCAAATAATCTTATGCAAATAGGTTTATCATTTTGTAAACCTTAATAGTATGTAACAAGACTGCAAACGAGCTGACTTGAGTCAATTTTTCACCTGATTGATTCGAGTTTGAGCATAATTGATTTCAAAAATAAAATAAAAAATAATTATCATATTTTTAAAAATAGATAAAATAAATATTTCATTCTAATAGATAACAAAATTATTGAGGACATAAATATAATTTCATAACAAATAATGAAAAAATAAAAATATATAAACTTGAGCTGGTGCGATGAGCCAACGAGCCAAGTATAGAGATGCTCGACTCAACTCTAAGAAACTCGCTAAGTCAATTCGAGCTCGACTCAAGATTAATGTTGATCAAGTTTGAGTCGAGTTTTGATCGAACCGACTGAATGTATTTAAAACACTAATACATAGATAAATCTAAAAGAGGCCTTTTGGAGTGCTGTATTTTTGTTATAACAATACTTTCAGATGACAAAAGTGCTTTTGAAATGTTTGGTGAATATTGTCCTATAAATTTAGTAACAGAATTTTGGTGTTAAAAAAATACTTTTAGTAAAAGTTCAAATTTTGTGTTTTTAGAATAAAAATAAAACACAAAATTTAATTATTTTATTCTATATTATGAACTCAATACTGAGATAAATATATTTAAAATTTCAATACAATTAAGTGAAGTACGCATCCAAACAACATACTCAAACACTCGTGTTTTTGTTAAAAATTCGATTAGATGAACCATTTTTTAATGAGCCACCACAATCTCAAACCGCTCTAACACACACTACGCAAGTTCATCTATTCATATTTGCCTGTTCATGCTTTCTCTGCGATATCCCCTACAAACCATGAGTTTGTTCAATTGAGGCAATTATAATGAATCATAAGATCAATCTCACCATCACAATGAAGTCTTCTTGCCTGGAGTGGACCACATTGATCTTTACCCAATGGGCATAACATGTGCAGCTGACCCTCCCAAGTTCTGTAATCAGTACAGTAGCAGGACCACTTCAACCTATGATGTACTACATTCTTCTCCACCCCAACCTCCTCCTCAAGGAAACAAGAAAAACCATGGTGATGGAGGTGCACAACCATGTTTGATTGGCTTTGTGGGCAAAGATGAACAAGAAAGAAAGAATTACTAACATGAAGCTTTGATTTGAATTTGGAATTGAGTTTTGCATTGCCTCTAATTACTATGTAATTGTTTTATTATCTAAACGAAATAGTTTGAATTTCGAAGTGCAAAATGCTTTGTCTTTTTACCCTAAAAAAGACATAAACATTTACTCGATTTTTCCTTATACACACAAGTTTCATCAGTGTAAAAAGATAAGAAACACGAAACCAAAAATTTAACAAAAAAAAGGGGGGGGGGAGGTAAGATGAGAAAAAGAGAAAACAAAAAGATATGCCATATCATGATCCTTTCTAAGCCATGAAAAATCTATTCCAAATTCCCAGTTGAGAAAAGAAAAAGTAGCTTTGGAAATCTAAAGGATATCTACAGGTTGAAGTTGGCAGCCCTGGCCTACAATTTCCCTTTCATCTGAAGTGCTTTGCTGTGTGGGTAGCATCTAACTTTGTGCAGCCAGATTTGCCTTGCATGTGATATGACAACTAAGACAGACATTTTAAAGGTAAAGTGAAGCAAGTATTAGCAGCAGCACCTTTTACACTAACTCATACTTCACTATATCACAAAACCCCAACAACATGATTTGACATTACAGATTCTACAACCTCAGCCCCATCCCAACAAACAAAAGGACAGGCAATTCTTTAAATATTCAATGAGAAAGTAATCCTAGCCCATGGTTGAGGGATTTTGCAGTTGCCAATGGCAATTCCAGGATCAGGTTTGTAGTTTAGATCAAATCATCTTAATTTGGATTGTTCATTTAAATTTTTTAAAAATGTTATTTGAAAATTGACGATTCATATATGCGTCACATCATGTTAATTTGATTTCGCCATTAATTATTTTCTACCATTACTCTCGCAGTTGTACAAAGACCACTCTAATAACACGCTTTCCGTGTTTAAAAGTAAAGTCATGTCTATATTTTTATATTTTTTTCTAAGCAAGGGTACGGTGAGAGGGAGAAAAGCGAAATTAAATCTAAAGATTTCTGATTTTCTACACATCTATGTCTACGTACTTAATTAGGTTGTATTATTTTAATTTTCTAGATTGATTCTCTTATGAACCAATTTTTCAATATCTGATACATGCTCTTTTATGTATACGTGGTAGATATGTGACGGATCAGAAATGACAAATGATATTATTACAACTCAACTTTCAAAGAGCAATTCTTTTGATAATGGCAAGATTATGTATTTCAAGTCCAGATGCAATACGAGCTTGAGAAGGGAAAATTTTTACCATTTCTTCAAAAGTTACAGTAACACAAAAATTTGAGACCTGACATTAATATGAAACATAACTTTTATTACTAAAACAAATATATAATCGTCCTATTTATGTTATTCGAAGGAAGTATCAAACAGCATGTTCTATTTCCCTGGTGACAGATATTGTACCAGGTAATGGTTTCTTCTTTTTCTTTTTGATTTTAATTGGTTTGATTAAGAAAAATCAAAAGGTATTTGATGCTTTATTTGTGTCATGCCAAAGTTTCAACCCTCTTGACCTATTTTTTACGCTGTGTGTTACTTAATTATATTCATTATAATTGCGTATGTGAATTTATGATATCCAACATCTCTTATAAACCAAGATTATGGATTCTTAAACCAAGTTCCAAGAGTTCCCAAATACAATATTCAAGCAACTTCTTAACCGCCTAATAAATAAAAAAAGAAATATGGTTGTGGCATAAAATTTTCCGAGTGAAGTTCGGAGACGATATAAAATTGCCACTTTAATGTCTAATTTTAACTCATAAACTTTCATAATTATTTAGTGAACACTTTCTTTTTCTTCTTCTTCTCTTCTTTTCCTTGCCCCCCCTCCCCAATTTAAGGCGGGGAGATATGGACAGTTTTCAGTATACTTAATTTACACCTAATGTACACGCTCGTTTGCGCCTTTATATTAATTTAGACATTTATCTGATTTAATTTCATTGTTAGACAAAAAAAAAAATTAACAACTAGAACCACTAGACATACCTTAGCCAAATCCTAAACTTTATGCATCATCTGTTTTCTCCTAGAGGTTGCCATCTCCGGTGTCTGATGGATATATTTTTTACTGTTTCGATATCCAGATCCAAACAGGGCCATGTACATTTCGCAGCATGCAGTAAATAATTTAGAGAATGTTCGTATATCTGTGCCACGATCTACACCAAACTCATATGCACAGAAATCATCGTTTTCTGCAACTTCAAAGGACAAATGGGTCTTAGTCTTACATTTTCTCAACTTTTTCTGCTCAAAAAACAGTTCTTTTTTTTTTCCTTAAAGTTTGTAAGACTTTGAATTCAATGTTGTGGCATGAAATTTTGGTGTTAGGTCTGAGTTTCTCGATTCTGATATTAATGTGGTCTGATCAGTGAATGCGACAGATGAACCCTTGAACTGTAACTATCAAAGCATCGAACGTCACATGCATATACTATAGTATGTGATACTGGTGCAAATAACCCCATCCAAGATCGGCCCACCAGTTTTTTTTTTCTTGGTTTTGATTAGGAAGCATGATAAATAAGGCAAAACCAAAACCCTGTAAAATAGGGTACGGTGACAAGTGACAACCTACCTCGTCTTGGGACAGAAATCTGGAGGGACCTCTCTTATGGATGTTTCAATTTATTCATCTATTTCTGGCTATAATGAAACAAGTTATAATGTTATCGTGGCAACCTACGTACCCAAAAAAAAAAAAAAAAACCAAAGTTTAGTATTGAGTAAAGAAAAGGGTAAGAGGGGTGATGTACCAGGTTGGAATTTACCCTAGTTTCTTATATGAGAATGTGCAGTCGTGTTCTAATGATTGCATTTATATTGAAATTAATTTTATGCACATCGAAAGTGTATATATATATATATACAATCAAATTTAGATACATGATAAATAAATTTAATTTAAATTTGAAATCTAATATGTGTATGCATTCAAATACGATAGTGTATATACTGTCAATATATTAATAAAATTCGCACATATCATATTACGTAAAAATATACAATAATCCTTGACAAGAATAGTTATACACTTGAAATGTGTATATCATGTCATATAAAAAGTACAATATGTGTGTAAACTCATACTAAATTTTGTAAGAATTAGTTAACATCCAGGGCAATACACTGAACCATAACCAAACCTGTCCCAAGTGCGGTTACTAAAGTGTTAGTCACCTTATAAAAATGACATGGTACTGACAGAAAAGATTGATTTATTTTAGCTAAGATGGAAACATAAAATTAGTGGGTTAAGGCCATTTCTCTAAACAACTCATGATCAGAGACAAAAAGAAACGAATTATTTTTAGGCAATCAATAGTCCATAAGTGAACCTGACTCATGTAAGAGGACTAAGCTTATGTTCTTTTTAAGGTATAAATTTTGATATTCTTTCTATTTTGCCTTTGTATATATAACATCTCAAGTACTATGATTGATTTGAAATTCTAATTTATAAACTATTCCTGTATCTGAGAATAACCAATGGAAAAGGTAGGCCACTTTGTAGTACCTTAGATAAGACATCCATATTCACTATTCAGGAAACCAATATAAAAAGTTTAAGATATAATTTCTCAAGAGCAAAAAATTTGGGGTCAATATGCATTTTAGGACACATTTTATTGCTAACAACAATATACAAAATTGCTCCAAAAAAAAAAAAGCTTTGTACAAAAATTTTTACTTGTGACTAAAGCTAGTACTCGCTTGTAGTACAGTTAATTGTGAATTTAATTGGCTGTGATATTTTTGATCAAATGTATAATAAGTTGTATGGCATCATAACATGAATCAGCCATGCAGACTCAAATGATGTCAATGTTCATAATCGAAAAATGTTCCAGCAATAAATCAATCGGAAATTTTTTCCAGCAATAAATCAATCTTGGATAATACATGATTATGATATCACATTGAGCCCTAATATGCTGCTAAACTAATCAAGAGGGGCAATATGGATCATATCACATTGTAATGGAGTTCAATTTGGCAGTGAAGGCAACTTCATTTATTACAGAAAATATAAGTAATTACATTGAATATATGCATATATAAGATCTCAAACATATATAGACTACATATATAAGTCACTTTTTTAGCTACATATGAAATTCACTTCCCTTCTTACGTAGGATCATACTTGAAAAGATAGTTCAAGGATACTAAGGTATGTGTGAAGTTCTTCCCATTTGTTGGAAGAATTTTTCACAAAACTCAGTATAGAGTAACGTGAGGGGAAAAAAGAAAGCCAAAAAAAAAAACAACACTGATCACTTAGCATCCTCGTCTGTTTTCTCCATTGTAGGATGATATAATATGAAGCTTAGTAGAACCCACGAGATTTTTGAGCCCCTTGATCTCCTGCATCTGGATGGTCCAACTTATTGGCTTGTTTGTTGCCATCAACCTTGAGTCCAAAGTGGATATGAGGAAAATGTGCCCACTGCAATACGGAAAATATCATTTTTCTTCATCAGAGTCCCTACCATGAATGCCCTTTTTTCATGGGCAGAGAAAGAAATCTGTCATCCAACAGCTTGCTTTGGTTGATTTGTTATCATGTTTTTTTCATTTAGATCAGGGAAGAAGGACCTAGACTTCTTTTGAAAGTCAGCACAAGAGTTTAATGGTCAAAAAAAAAAAAAAAGAAGTTGCAAGTAAAACAAGATGTCTTGAAGTTGGCCATCTCTAAAAAAGTTGCAAGAAAAAAAGATTTGATCAAGGCACATCAGCTATCAAAGAATGTCATTCCATTATTGCCTTCACTTAAACTTTAAAATTTTGTTAGTTGAGTTTGGAATTTAAAAAAAAAAAACACAACTATCTAAGAACAAAGATATATAGTTTGCAGCATGATTTATTAAGAGAAATGACTTAAATATTTATTTCTATTTATTAAGAGAAAAGTTGAATTTCATTTATTTCTATTTTAAATTGGGACAAATATTTTATAACAAACCAAAATAGAAACCACGACGTATAAAGTAGGATGGAGACAGTATATTTAACATAAGATGGTTCTATAGATTTAAGAAATGTTAAGTGCTTTAAAGAAAATTTAAGGTGGTGCACAAGTGAGGGAAACTAGACCTTGGTGTTGGTTTTAGTAATTAGGTTTAGTTTGTTGAAAATTCAAGTTTTTCTCTGAAAGGATAAGATAATCCTAGTCTCTCATACTCCTAGACAGTAATTAGAGGCACACTTTCCACACGAAAGATGACTAATTAAACATCAAACCAGCATCATTGGTTAATTAAATTTGAAGCTAAAGATATTGTGTTCTTAAATGGCTGGACCTAATCACAAGAAGCCAGATGATTCCGTATACATGTTCTAGCCATCTGACATGATGAAATTTTAATACAAATAATAGTTTCAAATATGCAAACTATAGAGTTTTATTGCCATGTCTACTCCAAATATGCTAAGGAATTTATAACCTACATTTATATTGACATCTAATTCTGTGCATCCATCATAGGAATTATTAGTGCCACTTCATCATTACTGAATTGCATCTCTTGTCAACTTATTTAGTACTTCATCTTAGTTTTTTTTTTTAATTATTACAATAGTTGAAAATCCCCACCAGAGAGCTAGTGCTACAATTGAACAGAATATCACTACTTTCAATTTAATGTTTACCACATACTTGGATAATGTGCAAATAGACTAGAGAACTTAATGTGTAGATCAAAACTGTGCAACCAAAGTCTGTATTCAAACTTCGAAGAGTATAGTGTTTTGTTTTAGACAGCTGAAATGTTGTTCTTGCCCATGTTTTATCAAACTATGAAGCTTTTGAAGAGAAAAGAAAGCAAATTAAGGGGCAAAAAGAAGAAAAGGTAGTTAGGCACTTCTGTTGAAAAAAATTTGCCAACACCTTCTCTTACTCAAAAAAAATTTTTTTTTTGACAAAAGACATTTAGAATTCTGTTGCAACATCTAGTAATATCATAAGTAATTGAACAAGAACAATTTAGAGTAATTTTTTTAAAACTTTTCTCTGATCTGGTGATATGCATTGGTACAATATGGGGGCAGTAACAGGAATCATTGATTCTTTTCTTTTATTTTTTTTTTTGCAATTTTATCCAAAAAAAAATTTGTCTTGAAAAAGGAAATGGTTGTTTGTGCTTCTGAAACAACAAATGCATGTTTCATTATGTTATCAAACAATACATATGGCTACCTTTATAAATATCTAACCTTCACAGTATTATTCTGGGTAAACATATGTATATATAAGTATGTTTTTAGTAAAGTTTTTGTAACTTAATCAATGAGGTTAAATTTTTGCTTTGTAATAAAGTATTAAGTCGCCCAAAATTATTATAGTCCAGTGCTGGAATACCACATGATTTATAAAAGAAAAACTCTTTACGTGGCATGATACTTATTGACCAACCATTGGTATACTAAAATTTCACTTACTAATGAAAACTTGAGCATTTTACGTTTTGTTAAATGTTTATACTAGGGACAAAATATTCCATCTTCTACCAAAGAAATGTAATTTAGTGTGGACAAGAAAACATAATGATCTAGATTCTAATTCTTTGCACCAAATGTGATAGAAGCATAATCAAATCCGGTTAATAAAAGTTGACTATTTCTGACACCTATAATCTATGTATTATTACATCTAAACCAAAATTTTGCTCCTTGTTTATATAATTGGGGAATGGCCTACAAATAAAAAGTGACCATTGGAGCTCAATTTCCTTCCTAAGATAGACCATTTCTCTTCTGTTTGTTGTATATAAAAGGTCTATAAAATAGCTTCTTATCCTGGAATGCTAAGCTTTTGTCATAATAATACCATCTAGCAGTAGATATCATGGATATTGTTCGATACAATGTAATTTGTTGGTGCAAGTAGTCACTCTTTTTTCTTCGTTTTTAGGTAGTACAAGTCTCTTTTTCCTTATGCCAAATGAATTTTTTGTCTCTCATATGTATGTTAATTATGTAAATTTTCCCCAGAAGACTCTAACTACCCTACCCTAACCATGGGCGGAACTAAGGATGGCGAAGCAAAACAGTAGAAATATTTCAAGTTGTATACTTAAGTGTTAGTTGAATTAGAGTTTGCCCCCCTCAAAGGAAATTTTTCTGGTTTCGTCTATGCCCTAATTATTAGGCTGACCCCAATGATTTTATAGAAGTATGACCATTGTCAAATAATTAAACTCCAAATGAAAATAAATAAAATCTTGTGTGATAAATTGCATGCAGTTGGAGTTATCATAAGCACATCACATTCAAACAATTCTACAACTACTACTATTTTGACACTTACTACAAGTGTTCTTGTGCCAAGTCAAAACATTAATAAAAGTACCTAGCAGTAGCCAAACAACTTCGTAAGAGGCAGTAAGATCTTATATAATTCGACCCAATGCAATGCAACATTTTGTTAAAAATTTACTAATTTCTTTCACATTGTAATTTACTAAGAAGATGATCACCCTCTTCGAGATATGATTTTCCTCGTAATTTTAATGCTAAAACAACACTTAATTGCAGCCCACTCATAGCAGTGGCACACATCAGTTAATTTCTGACCAGACTCTCATTATATAGTCAATAATATCTTGGTAAATACTTACATTTTTTGCTGCAGTGCTAAAAGCTTCCCGGTGGCTTATTTCAGGATTGCTGGCCTTTATCCTTTGTATCTCTTCCCTGTTAAAAAAATGGAGGAAATCAAGTCTGCTTTTCTTTTCTTTTTCTTATCTCTTGTTTCAAATTTCTTGCACATGAACAACTATTAATAACAATGATTCTCATCATAAGACCATATATTTTCGTAGCTAGCGAGCATTTTAATTCTTGCTGAAATTCTTGAATTAATACAAGATGTTTCTAATAAATTTGCATCAAACTTACTTGATAAATCTGTTATATGCAGAAGGAACCCTTTGTCTTTTCTCTGGGGCTGCATAATGCATGGGAGAAACAGTCGCAGTTAGACTAATATGACTAGAACGAAATGTTCAAATAAATGAATTGATCTACTAGTGTATATAAATTTGCATCCTAAATATTGTTCTTACACTGAAAATAACTAAGAACATATGCCTGATTTTCTTTGTTTTGTACTAATTAATGATCAACTGGTGGAATAGTAGATTAAAAGTTATGGTTAAGAGCATAAACGTGAAAATGATAGGACAACACTCCAATATTAAAGGGATCAATTTGTAACGATATTCAAGATGTGATTCCACCAAGGTGGAGTGAAGCAATTTCCTCATTATAAAGCTGTTCAAGTCTCTTGAAACACGTACACTAGTGTCCATGGGTACAAAGGATGAAAAGGGTCCTATATATGTGGTCAATGCCTAGTATGTCAACACATAACAGACAATAGGAGAGAGTGAAATATTGATGATCATGCAGGTAACCCGAGGGTATTTTGAGTTCTACTATTAAATACAAATAACTTTGTGTGAGTTTTGTGAAATTCAAAATTCACCATATGAATTCAAAAGATCATTTGAGGTGAAAAAAAATGGAACATTTGTTATTGGGTCTGGTTTACTAGCTGTGTCATTAACCCTAAAAAGTGGTTATATGGACCAAAGTAGAATTTTCTTGCACAAAGGACAAGGAATACATTTGATAGTGTGAATATTTATATGTATTTCTTGCTTGGTAATGCCCATGTCCGTATTATATATGTCATCTAAATCCAAAATAAATTCGATCACATTCTCCGGTTAGAACCCCAAAAAAATTCTAGTGGCACAAGAGTACAATCCCTGTGTGGCAAAGCTGGCATTAAAATCACTGCCTGGTGACTGAATGCTCAGAGAAATAAAGAGGTAAGTCTGATATAAAAAGTGCTTATGGCAAATTCTGAAAGATGCCAATCTCACTAGTGAGTTGGATTGAAGTGATATGTCACAATCGTAGCAGTTCATTAGTGAAGCAGAAATTCAGGTGACCTTTTCAGCCCTATCCTATATTCATTCATCTAAATTCACTCGATGACAAATGACAAGTGGCATTCACAATGAGATTTGTAATTGTAGGATTTTATTTTTTTTTTAAGTAAATTTCTTTAATGCCAAAATAGTACTTATTCATTCAACTTTCACCTAGCTAGTATCCATTTTTGAAACTATGACCACTAGATGAAAATTTGATGTACACTGCCAGGAGTAAGAATAAATATTAATATGGACTCTTTTTAACAGATATTTCAGTTGGTGCAAAATTTTTCTTTGGTTTCTTTTGTATTTTTTGGTTTTAAGTGGTAAAGTGCTCAGATTTTTCTTGGTTGAGAAGGGAGAGAGAAAGCTTACGACGAATGGGAGTGATTCTTGGCTGATCATGCTCAGCAGAGTCGAATGGAGTAAACTTGTTGCATTTAGAAGAAGAGCCACTTTCTTTAGTAGCATCTTCATTGTTGATCTGTTGTTTCTGCAACTTCTTTCAACCAAAACAAGACATTGGCATTAGTTTTTGTTTTTACTCAACACAAATGCCATAAAATACAAGCTGCCTGAACCTAAAATGTAGTAAAATATGACCCCATAAAATTGGTCCAAACTTTTTCTTGAACATTTTTAACTTGGGCCAAAAAAAAAAAAAACAAGAATTCAAAGCAGGAAACATATAATAAGAAAAAGTTGGAATATTCGAATTTGGAAAAGAAAGTTAAAAAGATAAAAAAAAAAAAAAAAAAAGGAAGCTCAGTACCCACATTTCAAGAACAAGTACCCCTCCACACAGCCCAAATGAAATAAGACATCTCTGAGCAAGATGCAGAAAACTTGACTGAAGTGATAAAACCAGCGTCATGTTTTTTTTGGGGGTAATAAAACCAGCATCACTTAATAGTGAACTTCTGTTTAGGCAGATTAGCAAAAGGAATTACAACATGTGGGAAGAATCTTGAACATGAGAATCATGTCAAAGGAATCATTATATATTGCAAGTTTAAGGTACCTTGGACACTGAATCTTATGCATTCTCCTCTATTAGTAATATAATACTAATGTATATCAAGCAATGCAACATACTCTTAGGTTTGTTAAAAAATACCACAGTCTCGTTGAACTTGCTAGGAGACAAACTAGAGCCTGAATTCTATACTAGTACTACATAATCTGCTAAAAAAAATACCTGGAGATCTTGTGTGGG
This sequence comes from Coffea humblotiana, assembly GCA_023065735.1. Lineage (NCBI taxonomy): Eukaryota > Viridiplantae > Streptophyta > Magnoliopsida > Gentianales > Rubiaceae > Coffea > Coffea humblotiana. The sequence continues at coordinate 24,091,584 of CM041208.1, read as the reverse complement.
AAGAGTCTGAAGCAACGCTCCCACATTAACCGACAGCAAACTTGCACAATGCCCGCATCTCACTGTAACAATGGCGAACATACTGCTGCATGGAACACTAACCTACCAACACACATTGCAGTTTGTAGAGAAAATTAAGTTAGACCCCTAAAACAATGTAACCATTTCTATTCTTTTTTTTTTTTGTGGAAAAACCTCCTTATTTCTTCGTTTTTTCTCTTAAGATTCATGTTTTCCCAAAAGGGTTGGCCCTTTTGGTCTCATTTCTCAAAATTCATGCTGATTAATGTACAAGAATGTACAAGAAGGGAAGAAATAGTAAAAAATTAAAGAAGAGAGAGATAAGGAAAATTGATTAGATCTTTCTTCAAGGATAAAAGTAGAGGAAGAAGAAGAAGATAAATATTTTTAGTCTTCTTTTTTTTTTCCCTCTCTCTCTCTTTCAGCAGCATGGTTTAGCTTCTGCTCTGATATTTCTTCTTTCTTCATTTGCTGCTTTAAGGAGGAGAATGGAGATGGATAAAATTCGTTAGTGTTGGTTTCAGAATGTGAAAAACGAGGTGGAGTGGCCACTTCTTGGCTTGAAGCTAGCTGTTATCATTGATCAATACTGATCATTTATGATGATCACGGATGATAATCAGACATTCAAGAAGAGGCCGCTCATGACTCTCATTACAGTCACATTGTAATAAGTACGCTGCTTATGTTTAAAGAGCTTCACAATGTCCATTCCTCCCCTTCCCCTTTTCTTTCGGTGCTCCTGACTTTTTCTGACACTTGATGACAGAGGAAAGAGAGAGGCCAGCAACGAAAATGACATGACATGCAATGAAAAAGAGAGATATCAGATCAAGTGTTTTTTTTCTTGGCTGTTTGCCTGTTTCTCAATTTGTGAAGTGGGCTAATAATAACTTCAATTGATTCCAATTTCTTGAAATATCTGCCTTTGATTCATCGTTTGTGGTCTTGCTCACCATATATAAGACCACATATATATGCTCCTAAAGGGGCTTCAACAAAAGAGATATCTTATGATGAAATAGCAGTTCAAAAAGGGAAGGAAAAAAAGCAGTTGTAAATTGCAGCCATGATTTTCTTTTGGCAGCTCTCTTCTCATATTCTTGGCTAAAGAAAGCTAGCCAACAGTAATGAAGATCTTCCACAGTAAAGAAAATAGCCCACAACTAGGTAATGATCTGCAACAAATGATCATTTATGCTTCAGTGGGCACAGAAGAAGCCATCCATCCATCTCCCCCACCACCCCAAAGAAAACAACACTCACATAGGAAGTGAAGAAGGTAAGATACCATTATTTCTTTGTTTATCTGAAAATCATCCTTGTTTCTTGGCTTTTTTTAAAAACAATAAGAAAGAAATCAAGAAATTAGTGATCTAGTACAATTATCAATGAGTGGTGACTGCAGAAGTATGAACATGAAAATGCTTAGAAGACAAGGTGAGTAATAAATTGGAGAACTAAATGATCGATGGCAAGGTAACAGTGGCATCAAATTTAATACACAGGCAAAGACATGAAGTTGGCATACTGTTGAAAGGTAGGAAGGAAAGATCGATTGATGTAGGTATAACTTATGACGCCAAGAAAGAAGAACCCTAAAAACTTATCTGCAGCTAGCCCTTATGTCAAATACATTTGAGGGAAAATTAGATTCCTTTTGGTTAAAGACATAGGACTTGCTACTTATGTAATAGATCATTAAATTTCTGAACTTGAAAGAGTTAAAACTTGAATGAAAACTGCTTCTTTTTTCCGGCAACAGCATCATGTTTTGAAGCTGCAAACTGAACTGAATACACAAAACCTCCTTGTGAGTATGAAATATATAAGCTTTTGAGGAAAAACCAAATCATGAGTTGCCATAAAATATCACTTTGACCGGGAAAAAAAGTTGGCAAAATGAATTCAACTGACTCCATCATTTGCGTTTCTGGTAATGGAATCCATTTAGCTTGTTTGCGTTTCTTAAATTTGTGCAATATAGTTTTGAAAACTTTTTTTGGAGTAAATGTGTTCTCTTGCTACATGTTTCTTGATTTCTACTTACCATCACCCGTAAAAGCTCAAGAACCGACAATGATCAGAGATGGTTACATGTGGATTGATTCAAACTACAAGCACTAGAAGAAGTTTAATCTATAAGATTGTGAATTAGGCCACGGTTAACTCTTGTAACATGCCAGCCTTGACTATTGAGCCAGCATATGCAAAGCTAGAGAAATACAGAAAGAAATCAAAAAAAGTATACATATTATACCGCTAGAATAGTGTTGCAGAAATTGCAGTGCACATAGCCAACTCGTTCAGATGTGATATCCATTGACATTTTAGCCGAGATTCGCGGATCGCCCGGACAAAGAAAACCCTCTTTTTCACTAAAGAAGATGAAGCAGCAGGCTGTATTTGGTAGCAAGCTATATATGTAGCTATATGCAGATCAGGAAGGAATTGTGTGCGTCAGAAATTTTTAGCACAAAGACAAACAGAAGAGGGAGAAGGAGGAGAAGGAGTTCGGAAAAGCCAATTCAGTGGGAAAGAAGAAAAGGAGGAGAGGGAAAGATAGAAATGAGGGGGTGAGATAAATATGGGGTATGTAAGTGCAAAACAAATAAGTGTACAAAACTCAAAGATGAGGATGGGACTGATCTGGTGGGTAATGGGGCAAAGGGAGGGAGTGAAGTGGGAGTACGGATGTAAGAAGTGGCATTAAGACTTTTTTGTTGTTTGTGTCAAGAACAAAAAAAAACCCAGAAACCAATAAAAAAAAGTAGTGTATATATCTAAGACATGAAAAAAAAGGAAAAAATTAAAGGGTTTTTTGGAGAAAGGTGGAATGTGGATTTTGGAGTGAGTGAATTTGTTAAACCAAAAAAAAAAGACAAAAAAAAGTAGCGTATATATCCAAGACATTAAAAAAAAAAAAAAAGAGGGAGACACAGAGAGAGAGAGAAGAAGATTTCAAAGGGTTTTTGGAGAAAGGTGGAATGTGGGGAAGTGAGTGTATATGTAGAGAAAGGTGCAATGTGGATTTTGGAGGAAGTGAATGTGTAATTTAAAAAAAAAAAAGAAAAAGAAAAACCAAAAGTACTGTATATATATATACATATAAGGCATAAAAAAGAAGAAAAGAAAAGAAAGAAAGAAAATGAAAAAGGGTTTGTGGAGAAAGGTGGAATGTGGAAATTGAGGTGAGTGAGTGAATGTGTGTAGTTTGTGTGGGGAAGGGAGTGTTATGATTGAGGGAATGAGTGGGTGGGAGGTATCCATTTTCCTTAACCATCTTGGGCATCTGAGTAGCGGACGAGGGGGGGCGAGAATTAATGCTTGGAATGTTTAGGGATTAGAGAAGAGATATGGAGATGCTCAAGCCCTCAGAGAGAGGGAACTGTGAAAGAGATGGCTAGCTCCACTTGTTCACAGCTTTGCACAATTAATGCCTCATACCCATAGTATTTATTTTTTCTGACCTAAATTCAATGTGTTGTATGATACTTCATTGTTTAGCACAGTATGGTTAATTAAATATATAAATTTTTTATGCACTGTCAATGCATACACTATCGAATATAGATATATGCCATATATGTAAAGTTTTGTGTTTAAACTCAAGTTAAAATGATGTGACTTGTATTTAGACTCCTCACTATCGAAAAAATTAATCTTAATCTAACTGTATTTTAAGTGAGAGAATGATATTCACACTTTTTTTTTTTTGTTTCTTGAACACTTACTGAATTTTTTTTCCAACATTACAGTGTCTATACTCTACAATTTTCTCATTTTGCATTTTCTAACTCTGTCTTTTTGTGTTACAAAAATTTTGGATAATACTCTCTTTTTCTTGAAACCTATTGTTGGTTTAAAAAATACAAAAGGTGATCAATGTTGCTAGTTGACCAAAAAAAAAAAAAGAGATAAAAAAGCATAGTCAATTTGGAGTGTCAAAAGAGGATAGTCTATCACCTCAAAGATTTCCATCAAAATGGAATTATAAGAGGAATGTCAATTGCCCAAAATAATCAATAGTATTATTATTAGTGTTGATTTTTACAAACATAATTTAGTGCTATTGTTTGGTAAAGGCAAATGTATTTTCAAGACCTTGACCTTGGGAAGAAAGGACACAAATGTAAGCTACTCTTTAAATCAACATAAATTGTCCCATAATACATGGCCATTGTCCAATAGAAGTGAAGCATCAGCAGGCAAACTGCAAAGGAAATGCTAAGACATGACACTATATATGCAGCTGCTATGCAATTGTGGAGATTTGACAGCGTACACGTGCCATGTTTACACGTGACTTTACATGCACTGATCGTATGAGAAGGAAATTATATTTTCGTTTTGGGTTTCTTATTGTAGATAAAGACAAAGACAAAAAGGATGAATCTATTCTTGCCATAAATTATGGCTCCTTTTGCATTTCTAAATTGCAAATTAGGATGTCTTAATTACCCGCGTGCTTCAATAAGATTCATGTCTTAACATTAATTTGTGTTTAAATAGATAATGAAATAGGCTCCACTGCTTTATTTGGTTTGAAAATTATTTTGAAATAATTGTGTAGTACTTTCTAAAGTGTAATATATATATATATATATATGAGATAAAAATATAATTTAAAAAATAAAATAATAATTACAAAATGTATTTATCATGTAAATAAAAAATTGAGTATCCAAACAAAGCAAAGTCGATGTATGTGTAATGTTACTTTCGTGTCATCATCTGACTCTATTGAATCCTTTGAAAATTCTTTCCCAACTTCTATTAATCATTTGTTGTTGGACGATTTTCAACAATTTTAGTAATAAAATTTTTTTATCAAAAAAATGTAAATGTCTGCAATTTGGCTTAGTCGACTTATCTATGATATTCAAAGAATGTACTTTCCGTATATAAATTTTATAGTAAAGTCACTTGTCTATAACAAACGTACAAAATTGAAATGCTGTCATTAGATTTTGCTTGACATACAGCGAAACAGGGTTATTTTTTGCTTTTTGCTTTTTTTTTTTCTTTCTGTGGGTTCTGATCCAACCTGGTTTTTCATAGAGGAGGGTGGACCAGAAGAACCATCCCCCAGGTTCCTGATATTTAGTAAGGGGCCTCCAATACTTCTAAATATTTTGCCCCGAAGTCCCCTTTGCCCTCCCTAAAATATGTCAACTTTCATTTGCCATCAGTTTGCCTTGGGGAAAACCTACTCATTACAATTTCTCCAATTGTATTTCCACATGATCTCTAGTTAATCCCCTACAAACTATCCAATGCATCCTGTCAACTGCATATGGCTTTTATCAAACCATTATGTTTTTCTTCTTCTACCAATGTTTGAAGTACAAAATTTCAAGGTCAGTCAACTGATCCATGTTTGTACTTATTTTTTTTAAAAAAAAAAAATTCTAGTAGAAAAAGGATAGAATTCAAGAAATGCGGAGGAAGAAGAAATATTAGAATCTAGAACTTCTAAGGTCTGGAGCTGTATATTTATTATACTTACAAAATTAAAACTTTACTCCAAGCTTGACAGCTGAAAGTACCTAATTAAGTTAAGGGACAAACAATTGAGTGGAGAAAGTGGATCATAGTAACATGACCACATTCACTTAATGTTTGGGCAAGAACAGTACAGGAACTAGTCAGTGAGTAGGATTTGACCACCAAGGCTATAGCTGGTGTTCATATTGAAGCATGGTTTGAAGCATATTAATTATATGTGTATATTCTTGACCATCTTGCAACATCCATTTGATGGTGAGACAAAGAAGGTTGTTATTTGCAACCTGAAAAGCGTATTCATTACAGGCAGTTAGGCACATCCCCCCTTTTAAGATTTCTTTGCATGTTTTTAGTCGGTTAAAAGAAAGAAAATGTTTTCTAATTAGCTCAATTTGCATGAAGCTTAATGAATTCCTTGCATGGTTATTCTCATAGTTCCCCTCTTATTCTCGTAGTTCTATTAAGGTTTAACACCAATTTGTATTCTTGAACTATTGAGATATTGATATCTGATACCCTAAATTGTTATTTTTCATTCTGGCCAACTTGACCATTAAATATTGATTCTTGAAATGAATGAAATTAGCAACTTAAACATTAATGTCGTTGTCAAATGGAATTATAATGTAGGGTTAAAGTGCTAGTTAAATACTCTATTGTGTTTAAGTATTGAATTTCATTATGGATTGGGTCAAAGTGACAAGATTAGGAAATTTAGATGTTAAAGTGTTGCAAATAAAAAGGTCAGGGCTCGAGTTGTCAAAACCCAATACTTTGAACGGTGGGATGGCTGCCACACAATTTGTTCTAATACGCAAGTTCCTTCCGGGCCCCAACTACAAAATCCAGGCACTGAATTGTAGTTTTGTATTAATATCTCCAACTGACAAAAAATTTAATTGATATGACCAAATATCAATTAATTAAATTGCTCAACTATCTATCTTGATTAAATCACTTTTGAGGCTGATTGATGTGATTTGGTCGTCCTTTTTTCTTTCTTTGAACAAATTGAATATCCATTTTATTTTGTTAAATCACTCGAGGCTAATGCCCCAAATTGAACATCCATCTTAATAACAGAGAGTTACTGATAATGTTGTAGAAAAAAATGAGAATCAATAATCAAATTTTAATGTCCCAAATTCAAGTCTTATAAGTTAAGACGGTGAATTAGGCTAAGTTCGAAACTAATCGATGCCATTTCGAGACAAAATTATGAAAACAAAACAAAAGAAAAGGAGCTAAAATATTGGTACATGCACAGGAGCGATAATGCTATATAGTAGTGGAATTTAAATACTTGGTTTTTTTTTCTTTTCTTTTTCTCCCAACACATTACCCAAATTTTCTTCAGAGATAAAGTGTTCAAAAATAAATTTTAAAAATTAAAGTGAAAGCGCGTCTATAATTTAAGGGCCCAAAGTAGAATTCAGCCAAAAACCTACACAGTAATGGAACTTGGATATATACGAGATTTTCTTTTTCTTTTTCTTTTTTTTGGCAAACACATGACCCAATTTTCTTTATCTTGTTTTTATGCTTTTAGCTACCCCAAAAAGGCCCTTTCTTGCATGTCTTATAACACAAACAGTACAATTGAATAATGTAGAACATGCAATGAACAAAATTTGCTATGAAACTCGTACAAGGCAAGAAGTCCCACGTTGAAGAAATAGTGTCACATTTGCCAGAAATGTTAATGCTAGAGACGTAGTGTGGTTCACACTTACCAAAAACAAGCCATCACCTTGTCCATGAACGTCGCTTACATGGTTCTTTATATGGAAAAATGACAAAGCTGTTTGTTCTTGAAAAGTCATGTCATGTTTAGTAATAATACATGACAACATGCATTGTGGTTGCATAGTTCTTCGTATGACAAGGAATAGCAACTAATGTAATGAAGAAGCATTAAACACAAAGAAAGCATCATGATAAGAATTAGGGTCTGTCTAATGGGCACCCGTTAAGACATATTTCAGATATCATATTTTTGGAAATATAAGATTAATCAGAGAAAGTAAATAAATATAAAGGAGAGTAGGTAAGAATAAAGAGGAAACGTATATAAATGCAAGGGTAGATAGTAATTGTTTGTATGCGTATATACATTGTCGGTTATATAAATTTTAAATGTGTTAAAGAGTGTCCATTGATTACTTGTTAGAAAAACCCTAAAAGTTGTTGCAAGATAGCATGAAAGTTTCGATTCGTGTTTGGATTGCATTTTAAATTGTAGATAACTTCATAATTATTTGTTCGTTTTGGCTTTTACATTTGAAAATGGAAATACTTTTAGTGTAACCATTACAAGCCAATTAACTTCTAAGATTACCATTTTAGAAACCCTGCAATTAATGCACTTTTCTTGTTGCTTTAACCTAAAGGAAAAGATCATATTCTTGTATAAGCCTGATCATGAGCGAAACGTTATCTTTCTTGTTTTAGATAAAGTGTTTAATGTTCACAACGCCTGTATTCTCTATCTTAATGCTTATTCCCCTTCTCCTTATGCATCAACTTGAACTAGAAAAGCAATGGCAATAACTTACTTGGGTAAGTAAGTTAAAAGGGTAGGGGAGCAAGTTTATTCATAAAAACAGTAATACTTTTTTTTACATTTGTTGCTCCAAACAGAGATTAACATTTTTTTTTTGGTAATAAATGAAATTAAAGAAATAATGTCGTTAATGTCGTTCATTCTTGATGTGACACACGCACTAGGATGCAATATTGTACAAAACATTCACCCAAAATTTTTTACACTTTTTTATCTTTATTATAATTACCGAAATCATTGTGTTCTAGCGACCTTGGACAAAAATCTGTAGTTGAAACTATTCGCTGGACAGGAATTGAATGAGTAAAGATCCAAACCATTTTGCTTGTTCCAATCAGAAAAATGGTCAATGCATAAATCATTCATCAATGTTGTACGCTCAAAAATGATAAAGTTTCCTTGACTTGCAATGAGAAATAACATGATTTGAACCCCCAGCTGTGAGCACACTGGTCCTGCTTTCTGCAAGGTTTTGGCGTGATCAGAGAAGAAGCGAAAAACAAAAAGGTTTCATCAGTTAGTGGCCAGCATAAACATGGCACCCAAAAATCTTAAGGCCTAGATTTTGTTTTGAGGACTTTCAAGTAAAAAGGAGTCGCTGGCCAGACAAGTAAGTGCAAAGTATAGCATCATTTATATACTGAAAATTCCAGCTAAATGAAAGGAATAATCCTTTCCATGCTAGTGGTTTACACACAAGCTATGGAGTATGTCAATCAAATGTGTAAAAATGCAAATTCAAATTGAGATTACTTATCATTCGTTTCAATTAAAACCTATTACTGATTATTTTTAGTTTGGGAGAGATTCCAAGTCTTACAAGAAAAAAGTGAAAAGAAAAAAGCTGGACAGTCGAATTAATTAATTCACAGATAACTCGTCCTCTCTAATTTTTGTGCAATCAATTTACCCCAAGTCAAGCCATTGGCATTTAGCCGTAGGAGATGTCAAAGTGGAACGTAAAATGAGAAAGATGGGATCTGCAGTCGGGGAAAAAATAACACATTTGATTGAACACGCTACCAAAAAGATCATTTCGAGCTCTAGGCTTTTTATTAGTAAGTTTCATTTAGTTCAAGGAACGAGACAAATAGAAAAATCCAATTCGATTAGTAATATCTCTATGATAATCTCCATTTGTGGTGGAATTTATTCCCTATAATCTTAATTCATAAGTATTCATCATCAAAATAAAGTGTATATGGATGTCGTTAGGTCTGATCTCTTTTTACTTACAACGGTCATTTTATTTCTTTCTTGTTCAGGGAGAAATTCTATAACCTTGCAAAGAAAAAAGAAAAAAAAAATTAAGAATCAAATCAAGAATCTCATGGTTATCTAGTCATATCTCTACTAGCAATGGTTTGGATTTTGGAAACGGGTGTTGGAGCCATCGAATTTTTTCAACTGCTAGACCAACTCAAAATGTTGGACAAACGGGTATATTGTGTACTAGACACGCAAGGAATAAGGGAGAATCGGATTTAACGGACCATTCTTTAATTTGTTACTACTTAAAAGTTCTTTGAAGGGCATATGGTCTTCTGAGTGGAGTCCAACGTTCTGTCATGAATCAAGAAAATGACATTGCAGGGCAATGGGCTTCAAAACATGGGCTCCAATAGATTTCCAAGTTGTGGTTGCTATCGAAGTTAACTTAACGTAATGGTTTTTTTTTCTTTTCTTTTTGAGGAACTTAACGTAATGCTCAAAAATAATTTGTTGTTATGGTTCCGAAAATGTAGTTCAGTTTGTAGAAACATTAGTTAGGTAAACATTCATTCTCTAATTCGACTGTCTAGCTCTTGTGGTTTTTGTGAAGCCCCACATGTATATATAACTGAGCATTGGCAATTTTTTTAAGATATTAATTTTATTGTTGACAGCAAAAAAAATGAAGGGATAATTTCAGAAACCTACCCTGAGATTTCTAATAATTTCACTTGGCTCCCTTAAAGTTTCAAAAATTATACTTACCTCCCTTGCTTGTTTAAAATGACAATACTAACCTTAATATTTCAATAAAACTCCCTTGTTGCCATGTTTTATACAAAGGATGGATTTTATAATTTTTTTTCCTTTTTCCTTCTTATTCATTTCTCTAATATTTTATTAGAATTATAGAAGAACTATCAATGGTATCCCTAATATCTATCTAGATCAAACGTTAAACGAGTAATTTTTTTTGATAACTTTTAATAGCATCCAATTTTTAGTAGCTCTTTTTTGTATCAAAATCAAGAATAAATCAAGAATAATTAAAAACAAAGGCCCTAGATCACTACCAAACTATGGTAGTTCCATCACTAAAATAGTCCATAAACTTTTATTAAAAAAAATAGTCCATAAACTTTTATTAAAAAAAAGATAGCACTTTTTTCTTTATATTAAAGAGAATCTATGTCCCTAATAAAGCACTATAAATAGTAGCCTATTATATCAAAAAATTTATTGTTATAGTTGATTATCAATTAACAAATATTGGCATGAAAAACTTGAGACTCTTTTTCTTTTATAATTGTGCCAAATTACTTTACAATTGTTTAGAAGAATAAATTAAACTTTATAAGATAAGGGCATTTTAGGATATTCATTAAATTTTTTACCCTATTTTAAGGTTTGGTTACCAAAGTGTTAAATCATGAAGGTAAGTGTAATTTTAAAACTTCAAGAGAACTAAGTGAAATAGTCAAAAATCCAAGGGGAGGTTTCTGAAATTATCCCAAAAATTAATTATGTTAATGGCACAATTTCTTAAGTGTTACTAAAGTGGAATTAAACAATATCATTAGAAACTTTATCTTATGTTTGTTAGCATTCAAGATAATTACAACATAAATTGGTTAGGAATAATAAAGTGCAAGTGATGAGAATGAACTGATGAGGAGATAAGTTTTTATTTTTTATTCTTGAGTTTGTTACATTATTGGTAGTAAGAATATATTGAGAAGTTAAAGAGACTCGGTCTCTTTGTTACATATATTTATTAAAGCCTTAAAAGTTAGAACATTAATAAACTTTAAGGTATTATTTCTATTCTTGAGTTTGTTACAAGGGGGTTAGCTCAACCTTTCATTAAGAAGATTGTGGGGAATGGCTTGCAAACAAATTTCTAGTTTGACTTTTGGCACCCTCTCGGACCGTTGTACCAGCATTTTTCTGCTCAATTGTTGTCTAGTTTTGGCTGCAAAAATCAGGATGTGGTAGCTAAATGTATATATGATGGGCAATGGAGGTAGCCTGGAGAATGACTAGAGGGGTAAAAAACTAAAATTACTACAACAGTCTACACCTGCAATTTTTGTGCCTTGCCAGAGCACGATGATCAAATTGTGTGGCTTGCAAATTCTTCAGGGATGTTTACTGTAAAGGACGCTATGAAAACATTCCAGCCCCGGGGTGCTGCTGTACAGTGGTATAGTTTAGTATGGTATTAAAATCACATTCCTGGACATGCTTTAATATTGTGGTTGGCATGTTAAAAAAGACTTAGTACACTGGGTAGATTGAGGAAATGGGATGTTGAGGTGTGCTCTACCAATTGTGTACTCTGTTGTCAAGAGGAAGAGAGCTTTGATCGCTTGTTTTTTCAATGACGAATTACTCAGGTTATTTGGCAAAAGGTGCAGGCTATGTGTGCTACCTTTATGGGTAAGTATACTTGGGAAGAGGAGTTGTCTTGGATGGTGAAGCACCGGAATTCCAAAACCTTTGCTCATAAGCAGATGGTTTTTGCTCTCACGGTCTATGAGACATGGAGGGCCCGTAATGCTATAATTTTCCAGCATAAGCGTGCTTCAGCAAGGATTATTCTGGCTGCTACTGTTCGAGAAGCTCAACGTGTTGTTCTTAGGGCCGGTTTGGGGGTTGCATTAACTTATTGAAAACTACTTCTTGGCATAACTTTTAATAAAAGTATTTATCAATTACTTGAGTGCTTTTAAATTTATTGTTTGGAGACATAATTTAATAAGTGCTTATTATATTGGATAATGTGTAATTTGACAATATTTAAAAGTGTTTATCTCTTTATTTGGTTCATAATATAGAATAAGATGATTAAATTTGATATTTTATTTTTTAAATCACAAGACTTACTCTAAAAGCATCAAATTTGAGATTATGTTAAAAGTACTTTTAACATAAAAAACTCTACTCCTAATTTTATGAGATGATGTTCACCAAACGTTTTAAAAGTACTTTTAACACTTAAAAGTACATTTTTATCAAAATCACCGCAACCCCAAATGGGGCCTTAGTTGGGGAAAAATTCCTAGAACTTATGAAAATTGGATTCCTAGCTGTAGAGTGGGGCTTAGATTTCAAGTAATTTTGTTAGTTTGTAATGCTTAGTGTTGTATGCTGATGTACTTTGAGGATTTCCCCGTGTATGTGCTACTTTGCAAATCATTAATAAATTCTTTCTATTTTGCTCAAAAAAATGACTTAAGGTATTATGATAAATTAGAATTAAATATGATTATATGGATAGACATGAGAGAAATGAATACAAGCTCACAAGAATGAATTATCTTCTGCAACAATCAATTCATTGGGAGTAATCAAGTGTTGTTAAACTAATCTTCTTTTGTAACAGGAAATGAATTGAGAGATGAGAGAGAGAAAAAGACTTAAAAGTTGAGACTTCTATAAAAGAGACAAGAGTCCTAGCAGAATTCAAGAGTGTGAGAGTTTAGCAAAGAAAAAAAAAATAGAGTGAATGCTCAACCGGTTATGTTCTATTGGAGAATAAAATCTGAAATTTAAAAGCGAATACTCCTTTCAAAAACTTATTTGAAGTTCAGGTGCGTTGCAAATGAATTTTGTTACTATATTGGCTAAATTATGTGTAAAAACTGGCTACACATATTTGGTGAAATTTCAGATCTTGTAATATGTCATAGAGATTTTGTATTTTTTTTAACCATGAATTTTACATAATTCATGGAATATTGTACAAACAATTTTAGTTTGAATTGTTGAAGATTCATAAAAATATGAGAATCAGGAAAGCATCGAACTGATGATAACTAGCAAGTGACTATGATCTCTATCCAGTAAGATCAAGAAGTTTGATTTTGTGTGGTATGGTTGAATTTTCTGAAGATATTCTAGGTATCTCATTTTATTGCTGGCGGCCGTGTAGGTAAAATTTGGTGTGTTATAGAAGTGTTAAGCCGCGCGCACGATCTAGGTGTATGAATTTTTGTTCAAATCGGCTAGACCAATCAAGTTTTGTAAAATCCTGCCTACTGACAATTGTGTGCAATTTGTAAATGTATTACTACTTAATCTCTAATTTTGTTAAAGATATTTGAAAATTTTGATAATTACTAAAAAATATTTAATAGACAATTTTTGAATTTCTATTGTAGTTTTATAGAATGGTTTATTAATATTTTTATTTAATGTCATTTTCAAACAAAGAGTACTCATCACTTTCAATAGAGAAGTTGGCCACCATCAAGCCTTTAACTCCCACTAATTGCTACAGGTGTGGCTCTCCAAATCCAGACGGGAGTGTAGTGCACCCGTCTGATCCGATGGTGGTTCAGTCCTCGCCGGTCCTCCTCATAGGCTCAGTTGGGTTCCGTCCTAGAATAGGATAGAGTACGAGTACGAGTAGATGTAGAATAGACAAATATCGAGTGTCGAAAAAAAAATATTTTGTTGAAAAAAAAATGTTTCCAAAGAAGGAGAGTCTACCAGAGGAACTATCAACGGGATAGTCATATGACAAATTGACTAGTATCGAAAGTATCTAATTGGATACATGCAAATTTGATTGGGAATCTAATTTTGTATATATAATAGTTACGGTTAGTTTATTCTTTTGAGAATTTTGTATAAGTCTTATTTTATTATTAAAAAAATTGATTTTAATGAGGATTTTAGAATTTTCAAAATGTATAAATTTTATGGTCTTAATTTTTTGAGCCTCAGTGAGAATCAGACAAACTGCCGATTCACCTATTTTTAATAGGGTCGGATTGGGTCGCTACGGTTTTAATTACTATGAAATTATAGACAATATTGTCAAAGGGGTACAATCTTATTTTTTGAAAAGTATAGAGTAAATATTTTAAGAATTAATATTAAGATTTTGTCAAAAAAAAATTTTGTACTTGTTTGCATGCATATATAACACATACCATCTGTTCATATATCAAATTCAATTTTCGCATTATGATAGCATCCAGCTCTAAGCAGTATCCCACGTCTTCCTTTAGAGGTATCTATTACATGTTCCAAGGATAATTGATTTTAAGCATTTTTTAACGAGTGTCTAGTGGTCACTGTTATTACACTCATTTTCCACTCAACTTATCATTTGAACACGCATTGACATGGGTTAAATCAGCATGATTTTCTTCAATGCATGATTTTTTTTTTTTGTATATTTTCATCGAATGAACCAAATAATTGCTAATACACGAATAATACTTTGGGAAGACAGTACATGCATATGGTTAGTTTTATCATCTTTCATTTGGCTACTACGAGTCATCTCAAAAAATTCATTATCCGACGTACCTTAATCTCAAAACCTAAGAATGCCACGGATAAATATTAAATTTTCAACGTCACCATAGGTGAATTTGGAAGCAAGTAGAAGTCTAAGCCACTGAAAATCTTTCCAAAAGTAATTATTTTCTTCAAGCTTTGGTAAGAAATATGAAGATAAGCAACGAAAAAAGTCCCAGAATTGTATGACAATGATACTTTGATAAGGTCCGTAAAAAAAAAAGTTAATTATTTAGGTAAGTTCTTGAAGTGGTAAATTGTTGATTACAAGAATGCATGGCAAATGATACCATGCTTATCTAATTAGTTGTTGCTGTAAAAATTGGAAGAAGGTTATGAACTTCTTCATGCTTGTGTTATAAACTTACAGTAAAAGCCTAGGTGAAGAGCGAAGGAGTTAACGAGGTGGTCAGCAATTTCCAAGGTTTAATTTAAATGTTTTGGTTTCTTTGATAACATGGTATGTGCTTGTTTACTATATTTTCTTGAACATATAACTAGTTGTTGTCTGTAATATGCATAGGAATGTGCAATTTTTGGTTTTTAAAGTTAATTTAAAAAGGAAAAAGAAAGAAAGAAACCATTTAATCCACCACAAATCTAAATTATTTTAGCCCTTTGAGTGTTGGTGCTCTAATTTGGCTTTTGCAAGATATAATTATTGGTAAAAGCTGAAGAACAAGAATCACACTAGGATTTTCATATTCCGGTTTCCAATTTTTTTTTAAATTGAAAAAAGAAATTCATGCTAAAATATGTGTACAAGTTCAACAAAATACATATCCATCGATACAATCTGTTTCTCAAAAAAAAAAGTGAAATTATTTTTTTTTCCAAGCAAACTGAAAAATAGCTAAAACCAGAAAGGGAATTAATCATTAAGACATCACTAATCTATTTTATGTTTGAAATTATTTATCCCTATAATAATCCATGATTTTAACTCCCATGTCTATATTTTCCTCTACTTGATTGGGAAATAGAAGTCCAAAACTAGGTGAATATAGTTCTATATGATTTGACTAATTATATCATCTTTTGCCTGTCATCATTCAAGATGACAGCAGTCAGAAAAATCGCCCTTGTCTTGTTTGTTTCACTCCTGCTATCTGTAACTACTTCCAAAGATCCTAATCAGAGAACAATCAGCTATGGTGCTCTTGAAGACGATCGCATTTTTTGTGGACGTGGAATTCATCAATCAAGCTGCAAACCAAAAGCAACTTCAGGGATTCCCTACAACAGAGGTTGCAATGCCATTACACGCTGCAGAAGTGGTGCAATCGGAGGGGCTACTTAGGTACAGTTGCTGAAAAGGATATCAAGGCCTTATAATAATTGTTAGTATATCAAATAAGTTATTGTGGTGTAAATGGACTTTTCAACCATTTTTATGTCAGAAATTTATTTCTCTTAATGATCTTGGAAGGAAAATGTTTGTATGCACCACATTAAAATTTGTCTTGTAGATATGGTTGAAGTTTGAACCAAACTATTTAACATGTGCGATAACAAAAAAAAAGTAAGCATTATATATATATATATACACACACACACATATATATATATGCTCAGAGCTCATCAATTTTTGTTTAAAATTTTTGTGGAAGGAAATTAATTAATGAAACTTAACTTTGAAAGGATTGTACTATTTATTGACTTTGAAATTCTCGACTCAATAGTGTTAATACTTTTAATGATGTGTACAGAACAGCAAGTATTCAAACTGATTTGAGTTTGATTTGATAAAAGCTAGTATAACTTTGAATTGTTAAAGACTCGTTTATGAGTTCAATCTAATTCTTATATTTATTATGGAATCATATTAAACTTGAAAAGCTGTGCTCTTTTAAACTTTATCGGACGTAGAATTAGAATAAGTACGAAAACCTATTTATAATACACACATTATTATTACCCCTTTTAATTGGTGCCCTATTGCTTCTTATCAAAAGTAAAATTAGGCAATTTTTATTTTTTAGATTGTCAAGCAAATGGTGGCTCATCTAGGTTACGACTTTAGACGGAGATACGCTAGCTGTATTAGATATTCCATCAAGAAAATTTTGGTATCAAGATTTCAACTTTACGAGCTAACGATGGGCATGACAGGAATTTAGTACTCTAGCAGATGCAAAAGAAATATTTTGCTTCTCAATACTCTATGGCCTAATTATGAAAGAAGTGCTTGCTATCCATGTCTGGGATGTTCGAAGCCGCACCCTAACTTGAGCTACTTAGGTCATTTCGCGTGTGGGTGTCGCGTTTGAAGCCGCGGCGGGTGGGGGAGAGGCGGTGGTGGTTATTGGTGGGTGCCGCATTCGGAGTGAGTACGTTGTGAGTAACGCGTGAAAAGGGATGGAGTTTTACAAATATCCCCTAAATACTTTGAAATGCACGAAAGATATTTGTAAAAATTCTATAATAAACTACAGTAAAATTTTACATAAAAAGAAGGGCAAATTCCATTTTACTCCCCTGTGATTTAGTATTTTTTTAGAATAACTCCCCTATGGTTTCAAAAATATACATAACTCTCTCGTGATTTGGATTAAAGTGTCAAAGTGACGGAAATGATCATTCGTAACGGAGTCACCTAAAATGTCAAAAATACCCTTATGTAAAGTTGAAAATTATTTATTAATCAAAGGGGATTATGTGTATATTTTGAAAATCATAAGAGGGTTATATGGTAAAGTATTAATCATAAGGGAGTTATATGTTAAAACATAAAAATCATACGGGATTAGTGTGTCATGTATTTATAAGAGTAATTTCGACATTTTTAGAAGTTTGGCTACGAATGACTATTTCCGTCTTTTTGACACTTTAATCAAAACCACGAGGACATTATATATAACTTTTAAAATCAGAGAAAAGTTATGTAAAAAAACACTAAACCACGTGCAACAAAATGCGTTATTTCTAAGGTCATTGTTATTCCTCAAGACTGCCCTTGGACATAAGGGGCATCACTTATTTGATCAATACTTAAAGCTCACAGGCCGAAGCCACCTTGCCGGATCAACTTGGTTATAACTGGAGAACCTTAATTCCTTGAGAAGGTCGAATATACAACTTAAATCTCTCACCATCTCCTTTCTTAGTTCCAACCTATTTCCACCTTCGTCACTGAATAAGGCTAGTAATAGAATGACCATTTTTTTATCATTTGATACAAAATATCAGTGCCTGTAGGTTTATAATTAATTAAACAGCATGTATCATATTTTAATCTGATGAATGAAATTTTATTTGGCTGAATTAAAATCCTACTTGACTGGTAGAGCTTGACTATAACTAATACATGTTCATAAGAACTGAGTTTTGAAGTGCCTTTTTGAATTAATTTTAACATAATACATGTCCATAAGACTTGACTAACTAAAGTAATACACCTTTTTACGAATCTCTTCATCAATAATTACAAAATGAAGAGATGATATATTTATCAGGAATAATAAATCTAAATGAAGAGGCAATGTCTAAAGTAGTATATTCTTTACTTTTTTTAAATCTCTTCAATAGGTATGATATACCATTTCATTGTATAGACACAACTAATAACTAAGGAGGTATACATGTGATTCAAGTGATGAGGAAATAATTTCTGCTTACTAAAAATGCTTGCTTAAAAACCGAAAACAGGTATACATATATACTACTACAGTCCAATTTTCTTGTCCTAAAACCATTGGTGATTCATATATTCTAACACACATATTCTTTTATTCTTGAAGCTCCAATGTTGTAAACTTGTAACGCTTCGGAGTCAATCTTCAACCAAAAATTTTTCAAGTAATTATCCGTCTATTCAAGGTTTTAATTCCATTGTGCATTCTTTAACTATATTTGAATTTTTACTTTGAGTCTTAAACTTTAAAATTGGACATATGAGTTTTTAAAGCGGCAGACTATTTCATTTTAGTCGTTGAAATGTATGAAACCTATTTCACTTTAGTTTTTAAAAAATAAAATTTGTTCCACATAAGTATAAAATCGTCCTGTAACGTCTCTATCTGAGCGAGATAAATATTATATTCTAGAGATGAAAATATTTCAATTAAAATTCAGGGACTAAATTAGAAATTTAAATATAGTTGAAGGGTGCAAAATGCTAATCACCTTCCAATCGGAGGCATTCCAAACTCCAAGGCAGCCAAAATTTCTCCTCGTATTAGCGTACGTACGTGAGCAAAATCTTCCCAACAAATCTGACAAAATCCTGTGAAAACTTTTTGTTAATTCAGCCCGTCCAAATCAACCATCCAAGTCAGCAGGGCTGGCAGGTGGGTGGCTCACTCCCCTAGCGTCCCGATTCCGAACTCCCAACCCCTGTATTTGCTAACAATTAGGTAGCAAACGTCCCAAGAACAAAGGCCCCCAACTACCCATTCATCCTTCATTCATTGATAGACACAAAAATTTATTATATGATCCCACGAGTCCACACAGCTTTGTAATTAGCTCCCTGCCATTCAAGTGAGGAAAAGATTCAGCAATTTTAAAGGGGCAATGTCTCCGGCCGGATTCTTTGCTGGGATTTTTCTTCTGTTGGCTCTGTACTGTGGGTTGGACCCTTTAAAGCACAGTGCAATATATAATTTCCTGATTTTGTGGCGCATAAGGTGGAAATGCCAGCATGGTCTGAAATCCCAGTTGAGAAAGATGCTCAAAATTTGCTCCAGAAGTCTGAAATCAAGTTCTTGAACCAAATTCAGGGTCCTGAGAGCATAGCCTTTGATCCTCAGGGTCGTGGACCTTATACTGGTATAGCTGATGGCAGGATTGTGTTCTGGGATGGTGAAAAATGGGATGATTTTGCATATACCTCGGCTAATCGGTGAGTTTCCTTTATTTTGCTGAATTTTGTTGTGAAAATTTTGTTGATGCTGCCGCTATTTCTGTTTTTTTGAGTTATTAATTTTGCAAGTATAAGTAACATATGTTGAACCTCGAATAGAAGTGATGTTGGGATTTTGTAGCCACTTGTAGGAAAAGTAAAACATGATAACTGTTATAGATAAACATGTAGTAGAATGGTTCTTGGATATAGTAAAATCCTTCGTCTCAAACTTCGTGGTGTAAAATTATTTTCTTAAAGTGTCAGGAGTCCAGAGATCCCTTCGAATTATAGCTGGTGGATTATCATACTGAAGTATGGTGTCAGACAAATTCTGTTAATGCAAATTTTGCTGTCTGCAAATGTTTCCTGATGGAAAAAAGTGCCTAGTTAAATTTGGCATTGCTGACTCCTCGTTCTACCAGTTTCTATGTTTGTTAATGATGTAACTAATAATTTTTCTTATTGCTTAACCTGAAAGTTATACGCAACCCATTGATGCTCTTAGACAACTTTGGGGATCAACAAGGTTGGCTGGACTAGCAGGAGAATGTTATACTTAAGCAAACAAGTATGAATAAGATTGGTCTGTATTTTGTTTGAGGATGAACGTATATGTATATGTGTGGAATAGATCTCTATTAGTTAGTATTATTTAGGTGCAGAGAATTGCTAATTAATTGCTAATTATCTTGTCATTTAGCTCAGATTATTGGATATAGAAATTATCACTCAAGACATAACTGAACTGGATGGTCTATCACCTGACTTATATAGCGTATTTTAGCCCATACAAGTTGTGTATCTTCATATTCCATTTCCTCATCTTCTCGATAACCCCTCAATTATCAAAAGGACAAAAAAGAAAGCAATGTCCACCATTGTAAAAGAGATTATTTAGCTCAATTTGCCAAAAGAATTTCATTTTTCTAGCAAATTGGCTTTGTAAACCTACAATTTGTGGATAGTTCTTTGCACTTTGAAACTTACATTGAATTATTCTATGTGAGAGCCCTCTATATCTGATTTCTAAGGTACATCATGGTGATATAGCGTGAGTGGGGTATAGCGTGTAATGGAGGTCATACCATTGTGATCATAATTCTGTAATAAATATGCCCCAGATTCTGATTAGGATTTCATTGATCTTGTTAATATTCTACAGTGTATTTGTTTCTTTGTCTACTCACTTCACTAGAAGAAGCTGAATTATGGCAGCAACTTTAGTTTAAAACTAAATAGGTATGGGAGTCATTTTATTTTTGCTGCTTAAATTATAAAGTCTAAGCAATCATCTGATTTGAGAATGAAACCTGGCTTATCAACAAGACAATCAGCTGGCTGCTTTGTGGTGTAGCATCACTAAGAGTTAGGACAAGGATGCGCTCCTCTGAGTCCATGGTGTTTCGCTAAATGAATCAACAAATTGATATTTTTCCTATATTACAAATAAACCAGCTACTTGTTCTATAAAAAGCAACTTGATTTTGTATCCAAAACGGCAACTTTAGAAGACACTGGTCGCAGAAGTGGTTGCTGTGCTTGAGGTTGACCATAGTTAGTTTAGAATTCCCTTGTATTATTTTGTGTACCACCCAAGAAATGCTTGTTGAGAAAAGGCGGACTTCTGGTGTCTGAGGGCCTTTTGATGAGGCAGAAAATGGTCATTAGGTGGCTGGAAAATTTCAGTTGGCTATTGGATAGCTGTTCACTGGTATATGCAATCTTTACTGCAGAAGCTGAGGATATTTTAAAGTGATGAAGGAACATGGAAATGGAAACCAATTATTATGGTTTACAGTTGTTTGCTTGTATGAAATATCTGTTACCAATTGTACAAGCTGTTTCTGATAACTTCCACCAATTTGGAGCATGTACAGTAGGACATAGGAAGGAAAATTTTAGGTTGTTTGGGGTTCCAAGACAGTGGAGGCATCCCCTGCTCAACATTTGAAAATTAAGAATGAATTTCCCTTTCAAAGCTTAGAAACTTTTTGATCAATAACTGCATTCACACAGTTATCAACAAAATGTTAGTTAACAACCTTTTGGCAGGTTTAATCAGGTAACAGTATGCATTGTCTTCTTCTTTTGGATCTGTATGTATCGTAATAGTTACCCCGCTGCTCACACACACAAGCCTACAATACGCTCACGTGCACATGCAAGCGCACACACAGGCACAAACAAAAAGAGAGAGAGTGCAATCTGAACTTCTATGTGCTTGACTTTATCTGGAATAAGAAGTGCGGAACTCTAGATTTCATCTTAAAACATCCCCGTGTCCTATGTCGTTTACTATGTCCTTTTCCGAACCAGGGTGTAGTCTTCAGCTTCCAAGTTGAAATTCCTTTGCCTATTCATTTTGAGCTTCCTCAGTAACCTTCTTTTGCTTTTTCCCCCCTCACCTGCTTAGGTTGATAGAGGCTTCAGTTGATACATGTGTCTTATTTACTTATACTGATAAATGATCGTCTTTCTTTTTTTTCTTTTGTGAAAGGTTGTTCTTTGTTATTTTCCTTTTGTTAAAAGGATAGTTTGAATTTATATTTAATTCTTAAGTACTTGTATAATAATCAGCGACTCCTCAAAACAGAAAAGAAAAAATATTCAGAAGTTTTGCTGATGTCTTAATAATTTGGTATCGTATTAGAGTGTGACTCTAGTTACAGTTTTCATTCACGCTCTGAATTTCAGGTCAGGCCTATGTGACCCTAAACCATCACCCTTCAGCTACTTGAAGAATGAGCACATTTGTGGAAGGCCTTTGGGGTTACGATTCGACAAAAAAACAGGTGACTTATACATTGCTGATGCGTACTTTGGATTGATGAAAGTTGGGCCTGAAGGTGGGTTGGCAACATCCCTAACTACTGAGGCTGAAGGAGTGCCGCTTGGATTTACTAATGACCTGGACATTGATGATGAAGGGAACATTTATTTCACTGACAGCAGCACTAAATATCAACGGAGGTACATCATGACCTTATCTGCTCTTGAGGGCTGAAAGTGGATATCTTTTAACCTTGATGCCTATTGTATTATTAATATCAATTTAGCTAGTTGGTAGGTGCACCAAAAGTGATGGCAGGAATTTTTTGTGATAAACTAACAAAAGTTTTACAGTTGCCTTAAATGGGCGTTATAGTTGGAATATTGAACAGATATGCAAAATCTTATTGTAAAATAGTGGAAATCAAATTAAAATGAATTGCCATGAGGCAGATGTAAGCATATGTGCCCCAAAGAAATCAGACTAAATTCAAATCATTTTGTGCTTCTGGTGACCCCAGTTCTTACTACAGTTTGCAATGCTTGTTTTCTGTTGTGTATAGGGGTTTGTGGGTTGGAGAACGTGCAAAAGCATGTGGCAGTGTCTGTGCGTGTGTGTGCGTGAGAGAGAGAGAAAGAGAGAGGGGGGGGGGGAATAGACTTTTTACTACTGACCTACCAGCTTTTTTGGTTTTGAAGTTTCTTTCATTGTTAGAAGGTTTCCTTGCTCCATTATTTTTGTTTCTTAAACCTTATTAGGATTTTGGAAATGTTTTAGTAGAAATCCTCAGCTTCCCAATGAGTTTGAGCAACAAGGTTTTTACCTAATTGTGATAAGTAGTGCATCTTTTTCTTGATTTGCACAAATTTTTTTACATCCGTCTACTCTCTCTTCCTCCAGCAGCACTTTTTACTGTGCATTAGAACCTTCCAGTGATTAATTCTGATGTTGGCACCTGTTTGCAGGAACTTTTTGCAGTTGGTTTTCTCTGGAGACGATAGTGGGCGGCTTCTGAAGTATAATCCAGAAACTAAAGAAACTACAGTTCTTGTTAGGGGGCTTCAGTTTCCTAATGGCGTGTCCATGAGCAAGGATCGTTCCTTCTTTGTCTTCTGTGAGGGTTCAATTGGCAGGTGAGTTATTACTTGATCCCACATGATTTGATTAAGAAAAACAGAATACATTAGTTCACTTTGCTGGTGGCTATAGAATGTCTCTTAAGTGGACTATATACATTCTAGTGTTGGAGACTTTGACAATTTTGGGTATGTATTTATGCCAGTTACTATTTCCAATTTCCCATGCGTCAAAGTTCTTTCAAGCAATTGGTCAAATCCTTTCTGGAAATCGGCAGCATAAACATGGCTTCATTTTAAGTCTCTCACAATTTTGTCCATGCATCTCTTGAGAAATTGAACATGCATACAAAAAAAATGGTGCTTCTCGGTCATTATAGTTATTCATAAATGAAACCAACTTGTCTAATGTAATTGTACAAAAATAGGATTTTTCTTTCTATACTCATGGTGTTATTACATCGCAAATGCAAGAATTCTTCTCAATTCATATATGCAGATTGCGCAAATACTGGTTAAAAGGTGAGAAAGCAGGGACTTCAGAAGTTATGGCTGTACTGCCTGGATTCCCTGACAACATCAGAACAAACGAGAAAGGTGAATTTTGGGTAGCGGTCCATTGTCGTCGCACCATATATGCATATATAAATGCATTGTACCCAAATGTTCGAAAAGTCTTGCTGAAGCTTCCAGTTCCAGCAAAGATACACTACCTTTTGCAAATTGGCGGCCGGCCTCATGCACTAATTGTGAAGTATAGTCCAGAAGGTAAGATTTTACAGATATTGGAGGACAGACAAGGAAAAGTTGTCAAAGCAGCAAGTGAAGTGGAGGAGAAGGATGGGAAGCTTTGGATTGGTAGTGTTTTGATGCCATTTGTAGCAGTTTACCAATTAGAGTGAAGAAAAAATTTCCTCTAACTCTGTCTTCTTTCCTACTCTCTCAATGATGAGATGGCCCTAGTTCACACTTTCAAGCTCCTTTTTTAGCTCTCTTTCTCTCTGTAGCTGTGGATTTGATTTTGAATCTTTTTACTTCATTCCTAAAGAATCCTGTTACAAGAGTTTTGATGTAACTTTTGAAGAAGACACCAACATGTTTGGTGCTCTGAATATTCTCTCTTTGTACCTCTCTCTGGCTTCTCCTCCCCTTTTAACTTCCTATGCTGGAAATTTAGTCTTGTGTATAGTCATGATCCCATTTCAAGGCAAAAGGGATCTTTGTTCCATAGGTTGAACTGAAACTATATTCAAATAGGCCGGATCCAAAGTTCAAGCACAGCTGCAAAGTAGCCCATAGGTCGAAAAAACACATACAAAAGCAAACCTATATTGGACAAGTACGAAAAAAAGCTTCAAGATTGAACTATACTAGTTTTCTTATGCTTTTCAGCACGTAGAATTGTTCTTCATACAAGGATAGTTCAAAGACCATTTCTTCCAATTGATTGTTTAGGACTTAAAATGAGAGTTTTGTTCCTTTTCTCGCTCAAGAAAATCTATTCCAATTTCTTTCAAAATTTACCATGTGTGTACATTTTAAATTTCTAAATTGCATCTAGACTATGAGACTCTGATATTATAACTCAACCCCTTTATACTTGAAAACATTTTGTACTTACACTACGTTAATATAGAAGTTAAAAACTTTATTATTCATCGCCATCTCATTAGTTTGTTAATGCTTGCCATCTTATGAGGAAAAATTGCAGCCAATTAGCAAAAACAGAAAGCTGGTTTGTAAAGGGCACTATTGGATAGTTTTGGTTAGGTAGTTGGGATCTAGTCTCAGCTCAGGGGTTAAAAATACTAGTATATTCACGGTTACTTGGAAATTCACCAAGTAATAAAACTGATTCTTGATACTATAATTTTCTAGGATTACTTAGTTGGCAACAATAGGGTGGTAAAATTGTGGAAATGGAATAGTTGGAAACATGAGGGAGATCATAGTTGTTGAAGTCCTATTTTGTTCTCCTCTCCTTGCTATTATGTTACTGTCTCTTCTCTTTCATGGCGTCCCTCCCTTCTTTCTTGTTAACTAGAGTAGTTCATGAGGATTTCTTTCTCCTTATTGTTTCTCACAAAGTTATTTTAGTTGCTTGTAATTGTACTACGAAATAGAAAATCATCGCCTTTTCTTGACGATTACGTGGAGTTTTGGATTAGTTAACGTGCACATCAAACTAATCCACATTTTCAACTCATGAGATTCATTATAAATGTATAAAATGATATCGTACACATCAAATTAATTTACCTTCTCAACTCAAGAAACTGATTCCATATGCTTTGGTAGGGATTCAAACTTCAACCAACCTGTTTTATAGCATTGTCATATAAGATTGTCCACTCTAACTAGCTTTTGCTTTTCTTTAATTCCTCGTCTTTGCCTCCATTTTGGAAACTACTAATTACACGGTGTCAAACATAATTTCTACAAATTTTAGTGTCAATAGTAATTAGAATACCTGAACACTTTCCCATATTATTTCCTACTCTCTGATGGCTGCTGCAGATTGGGCCAGCAAGTCCATTTATTGAGACGTAAGCCAACCCAGTGTGGTTGGATAGATGCCCAATACAAGCCAGCTTCAATGGACATCCAATAGGCCCGGTCCAACAGGCAATTAGTATTTACCGTTTTTCTTTTTCACTGTTTTACCGTATGTACGTGTGTCTTTATTTTTTTAATGAGTTTGACATTCTAATTAAATGATATTCTCAATTGAAGTTGAGGAAATTTCCATTAACTCGAACTTGGAGAATTTGAAATTTTTTACCTATATAGTTCAATTACAAAGCTTTTATAGTTTTATTAAATCAAACTTGCACGCCCTCGAATTCGTCACAAATAAATCTCAAGTTTTCTAATTTTTAAATCGAGTTTAGATAGTTCAATTTTTTATAAATATAAGTATTTGGATACAGTATTATTTGAAATAATTTCTATAAAATCTTTTATGATATGATGTATGTTTAAAACAAATATAGTTGAAAAGATTTAAAAAATAATAATAATTAGAATAAGCGTATTTATGATACAAGAAAAATGTTTGTAAAATTTTTAGATTTTATGGTTTTCAAGTTGATTGGTAAAACTTCAACCAATTTCTCCTTTCGAAACGACAATTTTTGGACATCCATCACGGACGCTGTCCGATTATCCACTGACATGATCGACTGAAGAACTCTGGAATAGCCAACTGAAGACTGGTCAAGAAAAGCCAACAAGGTACATATAGTTTGGGAGTGAATTTGAAAAACTATAAGAAACAGAGACCAAGAATTTGCATTTGTCAAAAGTTTAGCACAGTTGAAGAAAGCAACAGATTATATGTGACTGGCTTTCTTGTGGATGAACTCCACTGCAATAGGCACTCACATAGCTAAGGTAATCACTAATCCTGACAGTCCAGAGTAGCTTTGCTAAGACTAGAAAAGAAGTTATAAAGTCACAGCATATGGATACTGTACTCTGATCCAACCAACAAAACGAAGTGATTTTGTAACACTGGCAAGAACTGAATAAAGTCTGTTGCGCTGACATTTGTTATCATCAATCAGATAAGTAGAGAACATTTCCAAATCACAAAGTTAGAATAAATGCCAGCGAAGTTTTAACAGAATCCAAATACAAAATAAAAATCATTACACCATCCACCACATGCAAATCATTGTATTACCACTTTTCTGCAGAACACAATATAGAAAACCAAGCAGAAACATTATTGAGTTCTGTGGGCAAAAGTAACAATGACTAATGAAAAGAGAATCCATTAACATCCCAGTCCAGCAAAGAACTAAAGAAAAAATAAATCAAGGACAACATTCAAGAAGCATGCTTAATTAGGTCCATTCCCAGTATTGTTAAATTATAAGTCAATGACTAACTCTGAGAATTATCTAATTGAGAGATTTAAAAAAGAAGATAAAAGTAGACAGCAGAGACAAAGCTAGCTCATAGGACAATTTCCAATTTTGATGCACCATACCAGCAAAGCAGTACAGTCAAAATCCACATTGTCTTATACTTTAACGAAGGCACCATAATGCATTTCTATATGTTATCTGGGTAGATTAGCGGACTACTAGAAAATTGAGATGGTAGACATGTGAACTTTAGGAAGTCTAAACAGAATTAGCAAACAAAGAACAGAACTCTGAACGAACCCTTACCAGCTGCAGTTTTATCATATTTTCAAGAAGTTAATATAAACAAAGATAATTTATTGGTTACAAAATAAGCTCTACTAAGTAAAAACTGTCTCTGTGATTACGTCAACCAAAAAAAAAAGGAAAGAAAAATAACATAAATTATTGATTATAAAGCCTGTTCTCAGTAATTAGTTCATTAAAATAAAAAACAAGTGCAGTACTGCTGTCTGTTTAAGGGTAGGGAGTTGCGAAATAACTCAGTGGGATGATATTCTCCTCATAATAGGACAAGTACCCACAAATACCATTCTGCAACAATAGTTTGGATCGTTGTTCAAATGATGAGGAGGAAGGGGATCTGCAAATCACAATCCTCGTCAACTTCTTCTCCACTTGGTCATATAAATAAAATGGAGACGGGAGGTAGAGAAAACCAGTGCTCTCATATATTACAACCTTGCCATCAGGCAGTATGCCTACAGCACAAAACTCGTGGTCGGGCTCCTGCGGCATATCAAATTGGTGCTCAACCCGCCACCCACCATCACCATGACTATAAATTACCCCATCCTTTGAGTACGAAATTATTGCAGACAGGCGAGTTCCAAAATATGGTAGACGGTAGGGGAGTCGTCTTCCCGGTGTGGGAACAAATTCAAACTTCTCCTGAGCAAGATGAAAAGCAATAAGAAAGCCATCGAATCCACCAACGTTTTTTATCCGATCTTCCAACCAATATAAGGCTCCATCAAGGCAGACGGCTCGTTCCACTATCTCCCGAGGTGCCGGAGCGATACGTCTCCAGGAAGCATCCGTACCTATGGTGAGAATCTCTGAGTAATCCAAGTTACAAAGCCAAGTCGCCTCGCGTAAATCCTCACCATCGTAATCATTATCATTATAGACCGGGCATATTTTCAGCAGCTTGTATAACTTATCTACCGGATCAAAACCCAGGTGATAGGTAGCAGAGCTATGCCCATATTCCGACCGAGGAAGCTCCATCGACTCCCGGGTTGCAACGTTGTACAAGCAAGAATAATTTCCGTAGTAGAAGCACACCAAACCGTTGACGATTTCGGTGTAGCCCAAACTCCTCCCACCGTCGTGCTCGACGGCCAGGTGGTGGGAAATTTGACCACCATCGAGGCTCACATAGAAGAAATCCTTGGTGGGTGCCAATCTTTCGAAGTAGGGATCAGATAGGATTAGACCTCGGAAACCACGACGGTACGCCCTTGCGAAGGAAGGATCGAGGATGATGGACAGCCAAAGCTTTGAGACGCACTTGAATCGCATCAGGGACTTGACCGGAAGCCATAACAAGATCTCTCTCGTCAGTTCATCAGGAAACACTTGATCTGGATTTGGGTATGGAGTTGAATTTTTATATCGATTTCGAAGAAGATGGGGATGACATGGAAGGCTTGGCTCCTCCGCCATTATCAGTAGTTTGGACGTAATTATGGGAAGATATGAGATTTTACGAAGTACAAGGATATATAAGTTCAAGGAAGATTATCCAGTCCGGTTTAGGATCAGTTTCCTAGAGGGTGTCGGAAGGTTGTGGAATGACAAATTCGTCCTTTGATTCATAGCTAAATAAAAAAAAAAGGGCAAGAAGGAATTTTAATACGAACGCAACTCTTTGGATGAAATAAAATTACCTTTTTCAGCTCAAATTAAATACAATAAAAAAACAATTCTATGAATGATTTCAAAACAAGTTGCATGTAAGTTCCAATTGCACCAATTGTGAGGTACAAGAAAGCATAGACCTTTGTTGGTTTGCGATTTTTCACGTAAAAATTTTTATGTTTTGTATGAGTATTTTTTAACAATCTTTTTATTTCACATATATTAAGTCGGTACGATACACTTTTCTATAAAATTTCAAAAAATAGCAATTCAAATGTAAACGGAGTTTCTATAAAATCCATGGGCACTCTCATATTTGAACCAATATAATATGGGAGTGCAATAATGAAAAGTAAAGTTCTTTTTCACTTGTGCTTTTTTACCTCCATAATGGCAAAGTTATTAATGGACTGGGAATAATTTGACCATTTTGCCAATCAAAATCATGTGATGAGTTTAATGTCAATTTTGTGCTAGCCTACAATAATCCTCTTTGGTTTGATTTCCCCTTTTTATTTATTCAACTCCTTGGTGGAAGTTTTTGATTCGTACTAGATAAGAATGGGGCTTTTTTTTTTTAAATAATGGGGGTTTTCAAATAGAATCTCTTATTTACAATCCCTCTGATCTTGCATCCAATCAAATCCACTCCCAAACTAGGTTTAGCATTAAATCTAGATGCTCTGTAAAAGTTTTTTCTTTCTTTTTTATGAAAAAGTTACTATTCTGGAAGTGAGTAGTAATTGTCAAGATTTAATAGTAGGTGTAATTTCCCTTTTTGTGTGCTTTTATGGATCGTAACTGTTAAGCCTTCATCCGGTCGCTTATAATTTATAACTAGATTAAGTGCATTCATGAATAATTGTAAGTGAACAATATAATAAGATTACTTATAAACTAGTGTGGATGTCCGTGCTATGCACGGTACTAACATTATTAAAAGAAATTAAAAAAGAGAGTGAATAAAAAAAGTTAAAAAATTGTTCCAACATAATTAAAATATCATATTTGTCTAACAATAGTTTGAAGTACAATAAAAATATATATATATATATTATTCAAGAAACTGCCTTTTTTTAGAAGATAGAACTTGAATGAATAATAAAAATTTATATTAGAAAATGAATGATGTATGAATAAAAATGAATGTAATCACATGCTTTATTTGATTTCAAAATGAAATACTTACATACATTATGCATTCGATTTGATAATTTTGTATGAAGGGGCGAACATTCTGCACACTAATTAATCTTCAGTATGAAAGGCAATATTGGTGGTTTAATTTACTCTGTTGAATTTTGTGGAGTTCGTATTACAAATGAGAATGCACAATCTTTGCATGAATTAATTCATTGATCGAACAGCTTATCCCCATTTTCTTGCGAATTAAAAGTATATGGAATTTGAAATTAGTGTATATTTTACATGGTTTATAAATAGTATCACAAAATATATATATATATATATATATATATATCAAGAAATTCTACCATCCATTGCAATTCTTCTAAAATAAGAAGCATCACAACGAAATACGAATCGTCCATTTGAAAATTTTACTATAGTTCAGAAACACCATTTTTTTTCCTCAGTGTATTTGGTTTGTGTGAATGGCAAATGAGAATAAAATAGGTTAGCGATCACCCGTTATTGTGAATAATTATAAAAAAATTGTAATTCAAATGGACTCCTTAATTTTCGATGTGTGATTTTTCATAGTGTTGATTTCATTATCAGTTACTTGGTACTATTAGTTATCCGTTGGTAAAGTGATAAAGATTACTAAATAAAAAAAAATGTAAAATTGTAGTAAAAATAAAGCGAACCTGCAATCTTTGTAAATTGGAAACGTGTTTTGTATCAGATGTAGTGCGTAACTTGCAAACATGATTTGTAAAGGTGGTTACCATTAGTTAGGGATAAAGATTGCACAATTTAAAAAAATATAAAATTTTAGTAAAGATAAAATGAACTTGCAATATTTGGATTTGAAACGTGATTTATATCAGACCCGGTTTGTAATTACAAACATGAGTTGTATGGGTGGTTATCATTAATTAAGGGATAAAGATTATTAAATTAAAAAATGTAAAATTATAGTATAATAGGATTCAAATTTTTGACGATTTTTTGACGATTTTTAAAGCTTCTCATCAAAAACTCTCTCTAATACATATAAATATAGATGACTATTATATTTTCATTGTGCCCTTTTTTACTTCTTAGATTTAGAATTTGAGGCAAAAATATCGACATATAAAAACAGAGTTGGGGGACTAATAATAATATTTAGAAATTTATAAAAACTTGGATATCCAAAACGAATAATTTTTGGTAAAACTTTAACCAATTTCTCCTTTCGAAATGACAATTTTTGGATATCCATCACGGACTCTGTCCGATTATTAAGGGATAATCCGTATCACGGAACTAGTATACTAATACGGAGCCATCCGAATCCTTAACGAATAAAACCCGACCCTCTTATAAAACCAACCACCCCAAATCCTCACAAGCCTCATAACTCAAAATATCAAAATCCAAAACCCTAATTGTCCAATTCCCCATAAGCAATGGATCTTCTTCAAGCATACGCCGAGGGAGGCGAGTTCGACATCGACGACGCCAATTCTCCACCTCCGCAACACCCTTCTACCACCACCGACGCTGATGATACCACCACTTCCTCCCCGGACTCCTCGCCGATGCGACTTTCACTGCCCTCGAAGTCTTCCGCCCCAAAGGTCGATGATACAATGCTGGCCCTAACCGTAACAGGTAATAAAGCTCAATCCAAGCCTCTAGATCCTACTCAGCACATGGTTTCGTTCAACCCTACGTATGATCAACTATGGGCACCGATTTACGGTCCGGCCCATCCGTATGCGAAAGACGGAATTGCTCAAGGGCTTAGGAATCATAAACTAGGGTTTGTTGAAGATGCTTCGATTGAACCCTTTGTGTTTGATGAACAGTACAATACTTTTTATAAATATGGGTATGCGGCTGATCCCTCTGGGAATAATTTCGTCGGTGATTTGGATAAGCTGCAGGAAAGTGGCGCGGTTTCTGTGTATAATATTCCTCAGAATGAGCAGAAGAGGAGGAGGATTGAGAAAAAGAAAGAGAAGTTGGAGAAATTGGGTGAAGTTGATGGGGAGGAAGCCGGAGATATGGATGTGTCCGAGGTTGATAATCCGGCAACTGAGGCTTGGATTAGGAAGAATAGTAAGAGTCCTTGGGCTGGAAAGAGGGAGGGAGTTGGTGGCGAGTTGACTGAGGAGCAGAAGAAGTATGCTGAGGAGTACGCAAAGAAGAAGGGTGAAGGAGAGAATGAGGGTGGGAAAAGTAATGCGGGTATGGCTGATAAGAGTACTTTTCATGGAAAGGAGGAGAGGGATTATCAAGGAAGGTCGTGGATTGCACCTCCTAAGGATGCGAAAGCTAGTAATGATCATTGTTATACACCGAAAAGATTGGTGCATACTTGGAGTGGGCATACTAAAGGGGTTTCTGCTATTAGGTTTTTCCCAAAACATGGGCATTTGTTGCTGTCTGCTGGGATGGATACAAAGGTGAAGATATGGGATGTGTATAATTCAGGGAAATGCATGAGGACTTACATGGGGCACTCAAAGGCTGTCAGGGATATATGGTTTAGTAATGATGGAAGCAAGTTTTTGACTGCCAGCTATGATAAGAATATAAAGTACTGGGATACGGAAACTGGGCAGGTGATATCAACCTTTTCCACAGGGAAGATACCATATGTGGTGAGGCTCAATCCAGATGAGGATAAGCAGAATGTGCTTTTGGCTGGGATGAGTGATAAGAAAATTGTGCAGTGGGATATGAATACTGGGCAGATTACTCAGGAATATGATCAGCATTTAGGGGCAGTGAACACAATCACTTTTGTGGATAATAATAGGAGGTTTGTTACTTCGAGTGATGATAAGTCACTGCGTGTTTGGGAGTTTGGGATTCCAGTTGTTATAAAGTATATAAGCGAACCGCATATGCATTCAATGCCATCCATTTCCTTGCACCCAAATTCTAATTGGCTTGCTGCACAGAGTTTGGATAATCAGATTCTTATTTACAGTACAAGGGAGAGGTTTCAGCTTAATAAGAAGAAGAGATTTGCAGGGCATATTGTAGCTGGATATGCTTGTCAGGTTAACTTCTCACCAGACGGACGTTTTGTCATGTCAGGAGATGGTGAGGGCAGATGTTGGTTTTGGGATTGGAAGAGTTGCAGGGTTTTTAAGACCCTTAAATGTCATGAAGGGGTATGCATTGGCTGCGAATGGCATCCATTGGAACAGAGTAAAGTAGCTACATGTGGATGGGATGGTCAAATTAAATATTGGTAAGAAATCTTTATCGTTGTTCCCTACTTTGACTCGTCTTATGGTGTAAATTCTAGTGTATCTTTCCTGCTTTACAATGATTTGGTTATTACTTCCAGTAAACTACACTAATCTGGTAATGCTTTGCTCTGAAAATTGCCGCACTAGACAGACAAGTGTGATTCTCTTCTGCTGCACATAGACATATTAGAGGGCCCTTATCTGTGTTTAAACAAATTTTGTAAATTTTACTAATAAAGTACATTGATCTGGTAATGCATAGCTCTGAAAATTTTAGCTGAATGTGCTCTCTCTCTCTCTCTCTCTCCAAGAACCTTTTTCTCTCTTTGTTGTTCCTGCATTTTTGTGTTGAGCTTATTGTATTTATAGATAATCTCTCTTTATTCAGGGAAGTTGGTGACTTGGATGATTTGTACCGACAGGCATATCTTTCAGGTGTTAATTCTTGGAAACATTTCTGAATGGAAATTTTTGAGTTACTGGTGAAACACAGAATTTAACAAGAAGTCATGAATATTTTGGAGGACACTTGCTCTATTTTATAACATTTGAATGATTTTGAGTAGAGAATATTAGCTGTATAGTAGAACATTTAAATGATATCTAATCTAACTTGGTTAAAGTCATGCAAACAATTGCAGTTGCTGCCATGTACCTGGTTTCTAGATTCAGTACATGTGTTTTTACAGCTCTCTCTCTCTCTTTGGGTCTCTGTGGGTGGGGGATTGTGGCTCTGCTTAGGCGTGACTACATATCTCATCAATTCTGTCACGACTAATTGAAGTTTAGAAAGTTCAGGAGAGGCTGACATGTTTTGCTGCTTTTCAGGGACTAACCTTGAAGATGAAGAAGACTGCTCAACCTGTGGCTGGACTACCTTTGAAGATGGAGTGTGCCCAACCTGTGGATCCTGTTACAATTTGTATGATGTTAAACCTTTCAGTGGACCAATGATGGTAGAGCCCCAAAAAAGTTGATAATGTGCCCAACTGGCTGGTTGTGCCAGTGGACTAGAGCTCAAAATATGGATCTCTATCTTATTCTACCATGTTCATCTTCCTTCGGCTGCCATTGAACTTGGATATTTGTAAGAGACCAGGTCCACAGTGATGAGATATCACTAGTTTAGCTACTGATGTTCTCATGCCATTTGTTTGCTTTTTCATTAATCGACATTGTAACATAAGTTTGCTAAATGGTTTTGGATTTTGTAAGAGAGAGTAATGATAGGAAATCGCATTGCAAAAATAATTTCTGTTTTTGCTATTCTATACTTGGAAAAGAATATTCCATCTGTGAACTGCATTAGAGGGTCATGAACCCCTTTTAAAATCTGTAAATAATAATATATTAACCCTGCTCTTTCTATCAACTGTGGGATGAAATCATCTATGGACTGCAAATAAAAGTGGATCCAGGCTCTTTCTATCCAACAAGTGTCTGCATTTCTATTTCTACCAGGCTATGACATCATAACTACTTTAATCATTGCGAGTTGAACAATCAGTTCTAGCCGAGGAGCAATTCCCAAAGCTTCTAAAGATGCCAGTGCTTCAACGGTTCAACCTGTAAGTCTGAAATAGCAGCAGTTTGGCACCTAAGATGATGATTCTACTATCTTAATTCAATATGATAATTCATTAGATGCTTCCCCTGTAGAACAAATCCCAAGAGCAGTCAACGTCAGGACTGACCAGAAACTTACCGTCATTCAGTCGAGATTTGGCCATATCAAGTGGGATAATTATCTGTGATACATCATAATTCTTGACAGATTGGATAACTTTCAATTTTCCAGAGACTGCCAAGCAATATATTTCCGTTTCTAAACCAGCGCATTTCTTTCTATCAACGCACACCACACCAAATTAGAGAAATTAAATACACTATAAGATTATCACCATCTCTGATGCTGATCTCAACTAGTCATTGTTCCATAAGAACAATATGAATGTTTACTCCAAAGTCCAAACTGAAGCTGAACTCCAAGCTGTGAACCTCTCTACACCAGCTTGGACAATGAGCAATCCAAGGCATGAGCCTGAATATTTCTCCGCATCTTAGACACACAGGTTTCAGAAAGAGCCAAATTGGTGGTATGCGCATTCTTTTGCTTTAGAAAATTACACATGCCGTATCCTTTTCAGATTCTGCAGCGAAAAGTTTTTTGGTTTTCCTTTTTCACCCGTCCTAGTTCCGTATTCTGCTGCTCTCTGATTTCCAGAACCGTGTTATGAATCTTAAGTCAATTTGTATCATTCACAATCATGAACTTCGCATGTTTTTCACAACAAAAGTTTCCAAAATCTTGTCAATTGGTCACTAAATATGAAATCAATCCCGAAATATGAACAATTGATGTTAGTATACAAATTAAAAGATGAGTAAGAAGTAGCACAGCAATGGATAACAATGGATAACTGGTTAAGACAATCAAGCAAGTCCAAAGTCATCACCGTGAAGCTGTCATAGTTTAACAATTTTGCAAGTCTTCATCATGACTGATGCGAAAAAAATGCCAACTCGAACTATGGAAAGCCTGAAAATAATCATCTGATGTTGCATTAATTGCAAACTCTTTAGTGAACCTCCTGATGGCCATGATATGCCTTTGTCTTTCCTCACGAATTGGATCCTTGCAGACTGACAAGAATTGTTCATCTGCCTCAAAGCTATTCCCAAACAATACAATCTGATTCAACAAATTGACTTCCCAATTCGCCTGGAGGAGATTGTCATACAATCCTGCCTCACAGTGTGGCATGAAGAATAGTGTTGGTTTTAAAGCTTGTCGCCGTCCCTGTTCATTAAAAGATAGTACAGAACATCCTAAAGCTGACAAAACCTTTGATTCTGTTAAAGAAAGAACCGGATCAAACACCTCTACTTCCCCTATCCACGTGAATTTCCTTTTCATCAATATTGCCAAGCTAAGTTGTAATCGAGGTGGTTCATATGACTCAATGCTGCCAATACCATATATCACCATCTGCAATTTCTCTTCTGACCCTGAAACCCTGTGCAAATGATCAGACATTTCATGACTTTGGATTTGATCTATGAAGGCTTGATAGAACTGGGAACTCTCAAGTTTTTGGACATAACTCAGCATCTTCTGCATTAATTTTGATTCACTTTCAGGATCACTTTGATCATCTATAGGAGACCAGGATTGCCCAGGTTTCTGTAGTTCAGATTCAATGGTTTTGCGAAACTGCCTCTTCTGTTTTCCTCGACGAGGTAAGACTATCTTCCAGTCTTCAGCAGGAGGATTAGGCTTTTCAAGGCTTAAAGTTTTCGCAGATGCAGCCATGATTGGACCAAATAATTGTTCTACAAGAACCTAGAACAACTTGTAACTCCAGCTAATAATCCTGGCAAAAGAATGCATTCCACAAAGACCTAATACAGACAAAGGATAAGAATTCCTTAAACTTAAGCACCATATGCGTGTCTGGCAAAAAGTCAATATACCAAGATTAGGTAAACTTCTTATTCATAATACACTACAGTCTTTTACAAATACAAAACAACATACAAAACAGACAGAATTCTGACTAAAGCAGGGCTACTTATACGTGCAAAAATATGTTTTTTACAGTTATATAAGGTCACTGTCGAGCACCAAAAATGTGCATTTACCATTTCATTTTCTGTACAGAATCCCTCAGATTTTTTCTTTGCTTCATGTATGAGGGCAGGACCTCAAAAATTATCTACAGATAAGATGAAAGCACAACAGAAAATATGTCAAAGCTGCATACTTCTCAAGATTAATAGCACTCCTTTAGGCTATCAAAGTTTTTGGATCAATAAATGGGGGATTCTACATCCCTTCTGTCAAATAGATGTCCTCTGAATCAAGTAAAACAAGAAGACAAACAAGCCTATTAGACTAAAGACATAAATCCCACTTCAATTTTCACCTTGATACTCGTGAACAACTGGGTAAAAACTCAATACAAGTCCCAAAAAAAAAAACATTTGCTACCAAGAATCCTATATAATTACCTCCAGAAAGAACAACTTTCTCGAATTAGATTCAGATGGAAAATTGGAAAAAAAAAAAAAAAGAAACAAACAAACAAAAGAAGCAGGGGAATAGATACAATTGCTGTTGACGCTTAACCTTGTTCAAAAATGGCAAGACTGAAGACAAGAAAGCTGCCCGTCAGAGGTTTCGCTGGCTTTCTGCCTACCTCTTCTCGATTGGGATTAGGGATTTGTGGCTTCAAACCCAGCTGCCCCAGGAAAGGAGGGAGAGGGGTGGGCAGATGCCGCCGCTGGAACTGTGGGTTTTGGTCTTTAAGCTTGTTTCAATAGTTTATGTCTTTATGACGGGTACGAGGCATCAATGCAGAGGGTGAAAAAGACAGACTACAGAGTATTAACGACTGCACGAGTGCCAATGCCTAACGTCCGTGCAAGGAGAGTATAATGTTTGATTGTTTGGATTGCAGATTTCCAAACAAAAATTGTTTCCTCTTTCGGGACACATTTTTTAATCAATTTTTTATTTTACCGTATATCAAATCGTTTTAGTAATTTTTTTACAAAAAATTCAGAAAAATACAATCTACAAGTTTAGGATCAACGATATTAGTACAAGTGAAAAGGGCTTAGACGGTGTAAGTGAAAGGCATTATATTCAAAATTGAAGAGGACAATATTAGAAGAGTTTCGCTGCAAGGGGTCCGACTTAGTTTGAATAGAGTCCAACTAGATTCGAATAGGATTAATTACAAATCATAAAACGTAAAATATTTGTGGTTTATATAAAAAGAAAGTATAAATTTTAGCTGTTGACAAATTAAGGGCTTATTCTTGATTGATTATTTTAATTGGTTATTAATTCATGGATAAATTAAGGGCTTGTTTTCGATCAATTATTTTAACTGATTATAAATTCTGATTTTAGCTAATCAGTTTTTGGTTATTTTTGTATTCTAATTAATAATTACAGGTCTTTTTAATAA
Source organism: Coffea humblotiana (assembly GCA_023065735.1). Taxonomy (NCBI): domain Eukaryota; kingdom Viridiplantae; phylum Streptophyta; class Magnoliopsida; order Gentianales; family Rubiaceae; genus Coffea; species Coffea humblotiana. The sequence continues at coordinate 24,053,128 of CM041208.1, read as the reverse complement.
CAAAAAATGTTAAAATCTATAATTACCCAAGGAGTAGCTTTTGCTGATTCTAATTAGTCTCTATAATCAGATTTTGTAAAATCTAAAATAACCGAGAGCAAGGCCTAAGTAAATCATGTACAAAAAGTAGTTCACGAAAATTAAAGCTTTACTACTTTTGACCAAGCCAAAAAAAATAAGTGTACATTTTGAAAATAAATTTATGGGTTTTATGTCTAATGTGTGTTAAAAAAGGGTAAACCATAATTAGTTAGCAATTAGTGTTTTCATAGTTTATACATTAGTAGATTTAGATGAACATCACCTCATTTCAATTTCAGTTTTAATTTTACATTTTACACATGTAATATGCATATAAACCTACTAATATATACAATAACAGTGTGAGAAAAATTAATTCATTAGTTAATGTCTTAAATTTAGGAATGATTTTAAAAATTGAATTATAATTATATTGGTTGAAAAATGGCAAAACAAAAAAAAACTGTCAAATTATTATATGCTTTGAGGGGTTCATTCTCTGAATTCGATCTCACAAATCTCTAAATTTGAAATTTACCAAACAATTTTCAAATGGCTGAAGCCCAATAATGAATAGTCCGGTACAATTGGACTTGACAATTGTTGAGAATTACCCCGTCACAGGTAGAAATAATTTTTTAAATAAAAGGACAAGCCACTTAATAAATTTAAGCCAAGAAAAATTAAAACAATTTTACCCTTTTGGCTAGAGGTGCTCATCGGCCGGTAATCGAAAATTTGATAAAAAAAATTTTTGATTTTTCTTTTTGGTTTTTCCTCCAATATCTATATCCAATTACCGTCCAAACTTCTATTTGAAAGTTTTGATTTCAGTAATTGGATTTCAGCCGAAGAATCAATAATTTAGTAAAATATTCGAAATTTTCAATCAAACACATCATACATATAAGAATCCTGGAAATATTATACAACTGTATAATTTCATCTGTGTACACCTTAATTCATCGCTCATCACCATCAATACAACGATTAAAACTCTTAAAGGCAAAGGAAATAATATTCCGAGACATAATAAAATTGCTAGTAGCTGCCTAGAAGCAGCATGGAAAAATGGAAGGATAAAAGAAGGCAACAGCATTACAACGCAAACCCCAGATTTCTTTCATCGCTTGCTTTATTAATACAGAAAATGACCAAGTCTGGAACCAAAACTAGACCAACCAATAAAAGGATTAAAAATTTTGCATTATTGCCTTGAATTTTATTTATTAGACAACCCAACAAATATTAAGTACTAAGTCTGTGTGTGTATTTAATAAATTTATTTATTAGTAATTTAGTATATGTATTATATATAAAATATTATTATTAATAGTTTGAAAATTCAACAAGTGATTGAGAATTCGAAAATTCAATTTTAGAATCCATTTCTAAACTGTTTTACCAAATATAAAGTTTGGATATAAATTCAAATTCCCGAATTCCGAAATCCAATTTAGATTGGTTCGACCGGTTGTTTTGTGGTTTCTTCCCAAATATGAACACCCCTACTTTTGGCTAACTCAGCAATTGTGTCCAATTCATTCAGTAAGATGGATATTCCGTAAAATCAACTGATTTTACATATATTGACAATGGATTTGTTTCGACTGTACATTATTTGTATCTTATTTATACACATTGATTTGTTTGCATCATCAGCACATTTTTCAATCATCTTTTATCTCATATACATCATATCAAAAAAGCGCTATAATATTTTCTTAAAAAACTCGTCCCAGATAATTTCCTATCCAAAGTTTTCAACAGTGCATTTTAAACAAGAGTAACTTGGGCTGCCATGGCATGACTAATGAGAACAAGAACAGCCAGAATGCTGAACATTGTTTGAAGCTGACTTAAAACTACGTTCCCATGTATCTGATGGAGCAGCTTCTGCATGGGGAACGTGGAGAGGATGCTTCTCTCTCTTATCCCCCCTTATCTGCTTCAATGCATGCTTTAGGGCAGGCAACAAAGCCTCCATGCATTCAGCCACCGCATTTGGGTTACCGGGCATGTTAATGATCTACAACACCACATAGGAGAATGAGATGAGACTAGGTTAATCTCCAAAAAAATCCTCCAAGTACAAGCCAAAGATCAACAAAAAGTAGAAACAACATTCCCAGAAGCCAAAGAGGATGCTAACACTGAAACGTATGTTATAACATCATAGTCCTGAATAACTAACTGTTCACTTCATAGTCGATCAGCAGTAGTATCTTAATTTGAGTCTAAAGAATTCTCTATTTCCATATGAGTTGGGAAAATTTGCTGCAGTTTAGGTATATGAAACAGCCAAATAGATATCTTTTGCTTGATTAAATAACAAATAAGTGTATCCGCTTCTTTAATTAAGATATAACAGATATAGACATTCTATTGCCCATGAAACCTTTTCCATAAACTAGAAAAAACTCTACTTCTGGGAGGATCTCCACAGGCCATCTCCAAAAAATTGCTCTTCAAAGAAATCCACTCCCAGTATGCTCATTTGCTCAATATATTTAAACTTCAATCATTAACTTAAATTGTCATTAATGCAGTAGTGGATTTCCTTGTGGCCATATAGCTCCTCCAAGAAGTGAGGTTTTCAGTTTTCTCATCAATACAAAGTTAATGGAGCTTGATATCCTGCTAGAGATAGACAGAGAGGGAGGGAGGGTTTAATTCGTGGATCCTATCATAAAAGGTGACATATTTATGTTTGTGTTGTTTACCTAATGCTCACAAGCAAGGAGACAGTAATCTGCTTACTAATCTCACAGTTCAAACATACACAGATTCTAGCTTACCAAAGTTGTTCCTCTAATCCCAGCTGCAGAGCGTGAAAGCATTGCAAATGGTGTCACCTGCTTACAATTAAATTGCACAATAATGAAATCAGTAACCTTTCAGCAGCATCATATCACTCATTCTCAAAATATAATGGCCAATTAACAAAAGCAGATCTAGTAAGAAAAGACTTCTCCAAGCATGAGAAGAAAGATAAATATACAATCCACTCTAACAAGATGCATCCAATTTTCATTTTCTAAGACATAATTAGTCAAAACAAATTTTCTACAGATAACTCAGTACATAGAAAATTGGCATGGCTAGGTGAGGTTGCATGGTGGTATTTCATGGCAACCACAAAAATTAGAATTAATCCAATTCTGACATTGACCACGTTAGATGTTTTACCTCTTCAAATATTCAACATACTGGATGCTTAGAAAATTAACAAGTCCAGAAGATTAAAATACAAAGCAATTTGTACCTTCAGACTCTCTTGCATCATGACATACAGAAGACCAGGTGTCTCTTTCTCAATCACAACTTTTGTGGCTTCAGGAGTGACATCTCTTGGAGTGAAACCAGTACCACCTAATTGTAGATGTGGCATTGCAGGAAATTAAAGGGAGAGATTGCGCGGGGGGAGGGGGAGGGGGAGGGGAAGAGAGAGAGAGAGAGAGGAAACAAAACAAACATACTTCACATATCAAATCAAATGCCTTACTTTGACTTGAGCAAGGTTTGAGTGAAATTCAAATATGAAAATTTAAAAGGAGCGAAAAACATGCAGGATCACCCTGTTGATTAACAAATCTAAAGTACACAACCATAATCATTACTCTAAAAACTTGATAAGTGTACAAAAATGCTAGTAATTTTGTTACTTAAGAAGTGACATCTAAAGGTTACATGACTGACAGCTTACTTGGGGGAAAAAATGTTGAAGAATATGGCCTATATATCCATATCACAATAACTAGTTGAGTAAAGTAAATTAGATTCATATGCATATAATGACCACATAAAGGATCACAAAATTGACAATCCCTGCTATGAACTGTTTATTCATCCACTTACCAAGAGTCAGAATGAGATCCATCTTCTCAACATCACTCCAAGTCAGCAAAGTATCCTTGATCTGCAACACATCATCTGAAACAACAGCAGTTGCAGCTACTCTGGCTCCTCCTAATTTTTCTGATGCCGAATTTACAACCGAGATTGCCCGTGGACCACTGCAAAATTAGGTTAAATTTTTGTAAACTATTGAATAGCAGAAGAAACAAAATGAGAAGCAGCAAACATTTCAATGAGCAATCCAAGAGTTGCATGGTTAAAGACAGAAAGAAAAAAGGAAAGGGGAATGGACTTATGTAAATGTAAGGTGAATTCATCACATAATTATATAACAATTTGACTACTGAATTTGAAAGGAAGAATTAACAGAAAGTGCATAGTCCAAAATAAAAAGTAGGTGAACGGCAGCTCCCAACCTGATCAGGCTATGCTCCTGCTTAGCAAATGCAGTAATTTCAGCAAAATAATACTTTACCATTTGTCTCATGATACTTGTGTCAACCACACTAAATAAGAAAGGATCTTTAGTAAAGATCCCTACCAAAACCCAACTTACAGTTTTTCCAAAACAAAAAAATAGACGGAAGCAATTCACTTTTCACTTACGTTGAAAAAATTGAATTTCAAAATAAATTCCTTACTCTTCATAGACTTGGTTATGAGACACAGGAGACGAGAATAAGCAAAGATTTGTCATGCCGAAATAAGATTTCTTAAGGCAGCCAACAGATAGAATCAACATGCGAATAAACATGAGGACAATGTAGTTAGAATGCAAGTCAAGCAATTCCCGAAGATCAAGAAAAAATGAAGGACAGAGAGAGAGTGTGTGAGAGGTAGACAAATAGACAGACAGACAGAGATAGAGATCGAGACCAAGACACAGAGAGCAAAAGTATATGCAACTCAAGTCCAGGGAGGACATGTTTCAACCAAGAAAATAGTGTCCACACCACATCACACTGATTTTTTTCTTCATCAATGTCAAACACTGAATAACAAATTTTTAGTGTTTCTTACAATTTCAGATCCAGGGGCCTTTTTGTTTAGTCTGTTATTCCACTTCAAATATAACAGTGGTCATTAAGAGAAAATGTGCAGCTATTGCACATACGGTTATTGAGATACATCTATTCCACAAGTCCCCTTGATTGATGACATCAGCCCCACCAAAGTAAGTCTGAATTGGAATTTTTCAGCCATGAAGCAACCGGTTTTTTCTCTGGATCCAAAACGCAACTTGCTATACTTGTAGCAAAGAACATAGTACTTCCATCTTTCACTTTGAATTGGAGTAATATCAACTTTGCTCTTTTTCTCTAGCATCATCAAAGTGACCTTTCAGGAATGATGATCCAAAAAGGTGTATCATGATGCTTCTTTTCATAGTCAATGTTTTACTTTTGGAGGTCATTTGACTGTTTCGAGAAAAAAATTGAGGTCAATGTGTATCTTGATCCTTCAGGTTAGCAAAATGAAAAAATTTCTGAAGTTAGTGCACATAAGTGAGAATATTAGCCCAATGAATAGAAAGTCATAAAGCAAAAAGATATTGATCACGAAGGCTGCATACAGAAAATGACACGGCAATACATGAATCCTGTTTCCGTAAGCAGTTTGAGAAACAATATTTTTGTGTGCTCTCCATACATTTCAAGTTGGAATGCCTTAACTCAAAGTCCACAAATCATCAGATTGAGCTCCTATTCAATGTGAGTTGGATTGTCCCCAGCGCCGCCCACACCCACCACACAACTTGGAAGTAAGTATGTTGCAGCATTGAAGTATTATTTGATGGTAAACAAGGGTAGAGAAAGAGTTTGAATACATAAGAATCTGTTATACTTAAAGAAGAGTCATTACCTTCATGCATAAAGATTCCCTACAATATATTTTCTTATTATGACAAGTCCATAAAGCACTATAGATATCAGCATCTTGCACATGTGATGAAGTAACTAGGAATAAAAAAACTACCCAGTTTACGTCCATGACCTACATTCTAAAAGTGTGACTGGGAAAGAGCATCCCCTACTATACTTAAGTTGAACATGGACTGTCTGAATGATAAAGGGAATAAAAAGTTGAAGATGGATACTTCAGAAACCACACTAAAAATCAAAAGAGGATTTCAAAGTAATCATAACCAAAAAAAAAAAACTACAACAGAGTCACTTAAAAAGAAAGAGGAAAAAAAAACCACAATTCTAGAATCGTTTATTCCTCTCTATCTCTCTCCCTCTCCCTCTCCCTCTCCCTCCCTGAAGGATGTGTGTCTATATCTTTTCTTTTTTTATATTATGCTTATTTTACATTACCCACCCCTCCACCTTTCAGGGAAAATTTTTTCTATATACCCAAAGATGCAGTACTTATGCAAAATTGTGAAGCACCAGTACAAGCACCTCCTATCAGGACCCTTCCCTGATGCAACAGTGTCACTGACGGTGAGGATAGCCACTCTAATCTCAGGATCTTCAGATGATTCACCAACAGCTACTTTTTCTGATTTACTTCCTTTTGTAGCACCTTTAATCTCCATGGATTGAGAGCTGTGACTGCCGGAAACACCCAGTATGTCAGAAATTACAATTGCTGACACAAAAGTGCCGACAGGAATCAATTTGCCAGATGCAGGTAGTTCTAGTAAAGCATTTGCTGACTTCATACTCATTAGTCGACTACTCATTTGGATACCAGTGCTGTCAGCAGCAAATCTGAAAGTCATGCAAAAGAGCTCATTGTTGTGACCGGGAAGACAATCATGCTTGCATATTGAATGAATTAGAATTATTCACTTTCAACATAAATTTTCGGCTAACAGGAGCTTTTCCAGCTTACCCTGGCGAGCCATTTGCATTATCCAACTCCCAACTAATAATAGCACGATGAAACTCCGGACGTACTGGATCTGTCTTTATTGACTGCTTAAGATGAGCATGAACTCTGGTAAAATTGGAAGAACTCATACATTACAATCCAGATACCGGCCTCACTTAAGAAAAAATAGGAAATGAAACAATAGAAAATCAAGATATTGTTAAGTATAAGATGAAGAACAGAAAAGCAAAACAGAAATAGAACAAAGTCAATTACAACTTTCAGCAACCTTGGCAGCTGAGGATTTGTCCATCCAGAAAGACGCCGAATAGCAGGGATCACAAAAAGGTTGAAACAGACTAGAGCACTCGCGGGATTTCCAGGCAACCCAAAAGCAAGGACCTTATTGGATCTCATATCATCAGTTGACCCATGAACCATCTCAGCAAAAGTGAGAGGTTTTCCTGGTTTCATGCAAACCTGAATGAGAAATTAGTACCCACTAGTGCAACTCTCTTCAAAGCAGAGTGAATAAAGAATCCCTATGCAGAAGTAGGATGAGGATAGGATGAGAAGATTTCCATCATTACCTTATCAAAATATATCTTTCCTCTCTTTTGAAGTAAAGGCTTAACATAGTCCCTATCTCCCATGGAAACACCTCCGCTAGTTATAATTAAGTCAGCTCCAGCAGAAACTGCACTTTCGAAGGCACTTTCAATTTCTGTTTTATCGTCACAAGCTATACCAAGGTCAATTACTTTGCATTGTTGCTGTGATGCAGCAGCAATAACCATGGCACGGTTGGAGTCCCGAATCTGCAGAAAGAATATAAGCATCTTCTGAGAACCTAACCAAATAACAAAGATGCTTACTTTAGGAGACATCTATTTTAGATAAGACATAGTAGCTCAAACATGCAATTGATCTTACAGTGCATAATTGGGATTAACCATTTCATTTTCATAACTACATCCAAAATTTGACTGCAGTCTCCATGCCTACCTAAACAAATTGATATGGATGACATGAATATATGCACATTTAGACACCATATACATATAGGAAGCGCGAGTACAAGAGAGAAAGAAAGAGAGGGTTGGGCAATGCATTTAAGTTGATTTTCTAGAATTGACAAGCAAGTTAAATACTCAAAACCAAACAATGTTGTAGATTCAATCCGTTCCTTCAAAACAAAACTTGATGGTGTAAAGGCAAGAAGACCCCCACTGCCATGATAGAGCACAAGTGCCAGTAACAACCTAAAGAACCTTACAATTGAGGTTCTATTCCAACTTCTGGACTTCAATAATTGGATGCAACTTTTGGCTAGGAGTTATTCCAATCAGCCCTGCATTTGCTTTGATCAACTCCTAAATTGTATGGTCTCTAACAGATTTCACAGTTCGATTCTGGTCAAACTTAGATTATCTGCAATTATACAGTCTCTAATAGATTTCAGGGTTCAATTCTGGTCAAACTTAGATTGTCTACAACCATAATTGCACCTATCCCATCCAAGTCATGCCAAGGAAAACAAGATGAATAAGTTGACAATGCACAAGTAAAGAAAACAAGAAGCAAAAAAAGATACTGGGAATCCCACTGTCCAAAAAAGCTTCAATTACCTGGCCACGAGTTAAACATGCAACAGTTGGCTCCACAAGTTCATCACCAGTGGAAAGCACAGCAATTGTTGGTGCAGGATACACCTGCACAACAGGAATATCAGAGTCATGCAATTAGAAGAAGCCCTTGCACAGGGAGGAAGACGGATGCAGAAAAGTAGGTTAAAGCCGAAAGAAATAAATGAGCCAGAAGTTTAAAGTAAGAAAAGGAAATACCTTCACCATCATTACACCCACAGTAGCTAGGAGGCCAATTTCTGCAGCATCTAAATGCTCCCCAGATTTTAGCACCAAATCACCTTTTGCAATGTCGAATCCCTGGAAGTGGAATCTTACATGAACGTCAAAACTTGATTTCCAAATAATACTGGCCAGAAAGTAATCACAATCAACATCCAACATGCATTTCTATCTAGAGACAAGCTAACATTCAGCGATGGTAGTCATCATTCTGAGGCCATCTGGTTTTATCAGATGCCAGAAAATTCCATCACAAGGAAAGATGTCTGAGAATCGATGTAAGACAAAATATCTCCACAAAAGAATTCTTTAATTCATTGATCATCAAGTAACTAAAAAGCACACACAGCTATTCAGAACAAGTACATACCACTGGACGAATATCAACTCCAGGGTTAATTTGCTTCAATATTCGTACCCTCTTTGGTTCAGCTGCAGCATTTTCTAGTAATTCAGTATCCTCTACTTGCACAACAGCATCAGCACCATCAGGTATTGGACCTAGAGAGAATAGAGAACTTGTTGCAGAATTAATGAGGGAAAAAGTTAACATCCCAGAGGAACTATCTAACTTCTTAATATTTGAGTATCATAGAAAACTTACAACAAGGTCAAACAGTAAAATGCCTAAATTATCGACTTTACTGCCTTTGTCAGTGATTTAAATCTAACATGCTTTAGGACAAATCCTGGTAGTAGGATAGGGACCCCCCCCCCCCCCCGCGGGAACTGGATGTGAAACTCAAATTATTAAAACATTCATCAATATAGAAAAGCTTATGTTAGCTCATCCAGAAGAAATTTGCTTTTATCATTGTATGCTCCAACTCTTTCCCTAACAGTCAAGTTGTTTATGCTTTTGACTGCAGTACGAATTAAGACTGATAACAAGCCAAATCTTTCACGTGGTTCAAGTTCAAATCATAAAGTATTTTATTTTTACAGGTGCAGTGAGGAAACAACTAGAAATGCATCAATTGAGATCCCAAAGTTCAATATATGAAACATACATTCTGGACATGAATGTCAATCCAGTAGTTCGTGATCTCTCAAGTTCATCTCTTTGCCCAAAAAAGGTCAATCTATTCATTGCGGTTTTTTTGAACTACTCAATTAAGAACCATTGCTTATCCTCTATAGGTAAAAACTTTCCCAATGTCCAAGCTGAAGAAAGACAGTGCTAAATAGTAGGAACATACAAATTTAATGAACTTGCCTCCTGTTGTCACATATGCAACAGTTCCAGAGGTCACAGTGACCCCAAATCCATCATTTCCTGCTCTTGATTCAGTAATTACAGGATATTCACCAGGACCATCTGAGGCAACTACTGCATATCCATCCTGACATACAACATTACGATATTAAGGTGCTTTACCACAGCCTTCTCTAAATAGCTAAAAACTCATTCTTTTGATTTTTTCCTTGCCCTAACAAGGAGATAATGAAGTCCTCAAAACAATAGTTAACCCTCATCTCGGATCGCAAACATACTTGCCATTCCTAAGAATGATCAAGCCACAAGCAAAATTATGAAATATTGTGATAAAAGTTTACTGGAACAAAGAACTTGACATCCTCGTTCCTGTGAAGGAAATATGTCTTTATTCTACAAGCAGATACAAGTAAGACACTTAAATTGTTGCATTTTCCATAAGCGATAGAAGATAAACTGCTTCCCTTATTTCTGAGACCTCTCAACGCTAGGCTGAAAACTATTTAACATTCGTCATACCAACCACATAATCATTTCAGGAGTGAAAAGAGACCAAATTGATGAAAGACCTCAGTAATAAAATACGTAACTACCAGCAGATGTATCAATTAGGCAAATTCAATATGATAACAAGAAGCATGGTAAAAGAATAATAAAAATTTTAATGCTTTCAATCGTCCACAAAAAATTCCACGTTCAACAAGAATCCACATCCAAAAACATTCCATTGAAAAACCAATACCCCACCAAGAAAATATTATCTGAAAGCACAACCAAGAGCCACAAATTTAAACAACATCCCACTTCGTATTTTCTATGTTAGTCAATGTTAAGATAAACAATAAACCTTAACAGAGGCAGGGTATGGAGGAAGAGGGTCAGGAGCATGAATATCCTCAGCCAAGATTTTGCCAAGAGCATCCTTCAGGGGTACTGTTATAGGTGGCAGCTTCTGAGACTGGCTCAGGACTATCTGAAGAGCTTCATCTACTGATATCATCTTGGAGAAGCTGCGGATTATTTGAGTTATTCAGTGACAATTTGATATCTTGAAGAGACTGAAGTATCCAGAATGGCAATGGAGGCAGAAGGCTGAAGGGAGCAGGAGCCTTAAAACTACTTTGAGCAGCTGCAGCTGCAGACGGCGCCTAATGGCAAACAGGCAAAGGCGACGCTGGATTCTGTTTTTAAAAAAATTTAACCCACACCGCACGCGGCACGCGTTTGGATTTGTAGATTCTTTTTGATTGGCTAATTGCATTTGGACCACAAAATTTGTCGTTAATTGAATAAAGGCCGCAAACCAAAAAAATAAGAATTCCCTCCAACAAGGAAAGAAAATGCAAAATTGTTTAGTGTTTTAGAAGTACTATGGCCGGTTTGTCTAACATGCGGTATATCATTTTGATGGTAAAGCTCTGACGGACCAATGGAGAAACGACACGTAAGGAAATAGGTACCCATGGCAATTTTGGCACTCGCGTCAGCTGGGTTGGTATTTCTGAAATAGAGCCATACAAGTTGAGAATTGATTGGGACTACAAACTGATAAAAAATGATTAAAAAAAAATCAAGAATTGAAAAGATGGAAAACGTTATATGGTATAGTTTACGACTAAGGAGATAGAGACACAATTAACTTGTGGTTGAGAGAATAAGCACGGGAGCACTGATGATCTAATACAAGATTACGAAAAATAAAGAAAAGTTTCGATGACAGATGAGCTAAACAATAAATATATAGATAAATGATGGGCAAAGCGCGTGGTAGCCCATCAAACATTACCAGATTCTAACTGAAATCATTAAACTATTTTTGTATCAATTAGCCCATCAAACTTTTCTAAATTCTCACAAAAACTATTAAACTCTTTTTGTGTCAATTAGTCCACTAAGTTTTTGAAAAAAGTTTCAATCAACCCATTGTATCAAATTATCTTGTTAAATTAGATGAATTTGTATTCACGTGAGAGACATGTGGGCAAAAATGACATTTCTCCTCACCCATTCCTGTAATCAATCTCATTAGCCTAACGCATCTCTTTCTCTCTAAATTCAAACTAGATTTTTTGATCGATCGTAAGGTTGGGTGAGAAGAAATATCATTTTTTCCCTTGGAAAGTGTACATAACTCTCATGTGAATACAATTCCGTCTAACTTAACCGGACAATGTGATAGATAGACTAACTAAAATTTTTCAATAGTTTAGTGGGCTAATTGACACGAAAAAGAGTTTAATGGTTTCGATGATAATTTGGTTGCACCTTACCCATAAATCATTAGGAATAAGAGAAAAGCACATTTTGCAATTTTTTTTGGGAACTTGTATGTCAAATATTGGATTTAGTATTCTAGTTATTTTGTATTTATTACTTATTAGCAATTTGATATGCATGTCTCATCATGTTACAAGTAATTTGAATAATCAAATTTTACAAAATCTAAAACAAACGAGATAAGGCATCAGACACATGGAATTTGACTTCAATGTGTATGTGTCTCTAATGAACATTATACCATTTTCATTTTCAAATTTATAGTATTTCAAGGGAAAGACTATAAGAATCTTTTCCACCACCAGATTTAGAATTCGATTTTTATACCTAACAATTGGGGGTTGGAAGGATGCGAGAAAGAATAGGAGAATAAAAAAAAAAATCCTATTTTCATTTGAACATGAACATATTTCCTCACTAGCATTGTTGTATTCTGATGAAAAAGTGAATAAATAGTGAAATTGGCTAATTCAATAAAAAAATATTAAAGTCAATAAATAGTGAAATTGACAAATGCATGGTACATATGGAATTACAAATTTGTTGTTTGAATCAAAGAATAATTCATTGACATTTAGAGTTGCATATGTACATGGCTGCATAAGATTCTTTATATTTTCCATTTAGCAACATAGTAGAAAGAAAATATACTAGTTCATTCATTTTTTTCTTAAAATAAGAGAAATCAATATATCATGATAAAGAGTAGAACCAATTCAATATAGATTAAGGAATTAGGTAATTTTTATCAAGTTGAAACTTTGAAACATTATTTCATAATATTTCAGTCATGAAGAAAATGATAATATTTCATAATAATGAAGGCAAATACATTATTCAAATTGATGAATCTAGTAATTTTTACTATATTTATTTTCATGCCCCCTCTTCTTGATAGGCAAGTTTTCTTTATTATTCCCTACACACCTTGCTTATTTTATGCTAATTAGCCCCGCTCAGCTAATATGCACAACGTAGGTCTTTTTACACAAGTTGACTACACTAACTGACCTTGAATTCGCAACCCCTTAACGGCCTCTTCCAGCAACCTCAATGCGTATCAAATTGATGTGACCAATCAGTGCATATGGTACTGGCTTGTTTAGTCAGTGTAATACCATTTTTGTCGTAAGAACTCCTGTACCACACTAAAGAAGATCCATTGTATTGTAGGCGTTGTTTGGCAAGTAAGTTTTTTTTGTTAAGTTTGTCTGTTATAAGTTTTTTAACAACTTTAATTAAAGTAATTTCAAAAAATTTTTCAAAAATTTTAAACTATACACTTCAAAATATCAAAAAATTTACATACTTTAAAATTTTTTCTATAACTTTTATAGTAAATTACAGTAAAATTTTAGACAAATATCTAAAAAACTCACTTGCAAAACGCAGACGTAATCTTGATAAAGTGGAGTTCAATTCTCACAATAAACAAATAGTTATCTTACAACATATATTGCTACACGTCCTTTTGTAACAATTAGATTAGATTAAAAATGAAATGTCACTAACAACTAGTATCTTATAGTATTTAATATGATTCCCTGAAAGTTAAGTTAACATTATGATGTTTTTCTCTTCTCATCAGAGCAATAATAATGTATAATTGCGGAGAAATTGAGAGCAATGCGAAGGATGCTAAAAAGGATGGCCGTTTATGGAATTTAATTGGAAAGTGTATATATTCAAATTATTTATTATATGAAGTATGCCAAGGTCAACATACACAACTAAAAAGTAAAAACTCAATATTAATGTACGTAATCACAATAATGGAATAAATCAAATACTTTTATAAGTTAAAAAACTATCTTTACATATCACTATCACACCATTTTAATTTAGCAAACACGATACGATTCACTTTGATATATTACTCTGTTTGAATCTGAATTAACTAAATGCCAATTATCACAATGTTATGCCTATATCTCTTCACAATATATTTTCCTTAATGGAATACTTAGAGGTGGCTATTGCTTTTTTTTTATTTATTTATTTAAAAAAAGCTATTAAGGATAAATTGTAAATCAAACTCATAAATAAAATCCTATAAACATGCAAACAAGCACATGGAATTAAAAATCAAAATATACAAGTAGAATTTAAAGCATATACAATAACTCTTGGAAAACACCTGCCTTTGGTGAGGGTGTGTGTATATATATATATATATGTTTGTTTGGGCTGCTATTTTTAGAAATTTTTATTAAAAAATATACTATAAGGATTTGATGTATGTTAGCTAAATACTTGTTTTAAAAATGTGTTTACAAAAATCACACAATTGGACTTGCCCCAGCTAAACATCTAAGGTATTGTTTGCCAGTGCGATATTGCGGTACAGACCAGCTTTTGCTCACCGGGGAATCTAAGCCATTTGATAGATTCCAAAATTTTCTTTTCACTTAGATACCAAACACCCTGCTGGCCCGCCCCGTGATGATTTGGATCGGGTCGATCCGGGCCCAAGCCGTTTATTTCTTTAACTTTTTCTTGAAATTTCTTTAACTTTTTCTTGAAATGGCGGGTCTCTCTGGAATCCCTGAAAAAACCAAAAAAGGCACCATTCTTTCCTACTCTCTCTCTTGGTGACTGACCAAACCCGCTTAAAATAGTAGGATCAAGCCGACTCGTTTCCTGCAAAAGAAGGTTCTTCTGCAGCCTACCTTCACTAAATTTCGAACGCTTCTTCCCCTTTCATGCATAAATTTTTATGGGTTTTGTTGTTTGATAGTCAAAAGCTCTACTACCCCATTGGATACACATTTTTGCTGCTCAGAATACTTGTTAATATTTTCTTTTTGTGGTAGATTTTCAGTCGGGATTTCTGGAAGAAAGAAAATTGGAGCAATAAGACAGTAGTAGGACAATGGTGAGTAAAGGGTTTCTATTTTCTTTACTGTTTCTGAATATTAGTACAATGGCGTTGATTAATGTGGTGAAAGTTTGTAACTTTATGGGAAAGAAGAAGCCTTTTCTTGAAATTATTCCTGTTTTCCGTTATGGGTTGTTTTTATTTTCTGTTATGAGTTTAAAAATGGTCTGGAGAATTTGAATAGCAGTCAGATGTCGAAGTGGCGTTTATGTATGTATGTGATTATTTTGGAAATTAAAGGTGGCTTCTTGAAATAAGTTTTAATTAATTTGATGAGTTTTGTTTTTCATTTTTTTGTTTAATTCTCTCTTATTTAGTTTTTAGTAATTATGTGTAAATAATGTAATTTTCAATAGCAGTCAGATATAAGGAAGTGGTTCATGAAGCAACATGATAAGAGCAGCGCTGGAAATGGCAATGCTGCTAAACCCAAAACTGCAGAGAAGCCCGCTGTGGCTGCTTCGCATCTGGATGATTCGGTATGTTGTAATGCTACCTGGTATTGTAGTTCTTGTGAGTTTAGTTTTGGTTTAGTCAGATTATTTGGATGGATATATTTAGTTTGTTGTAGTCGTGAAAAGCAGAAAACTGAGAAATAGGGGTTTGTCTAATGATGATATTATGGTGAAGAAACCAACAAAAAAGAATAAAGGTTGGCTGGTGATCTTTCTGATCACTATATTTATTACTTTCCTGTTATAATTGCTAGACATGGTAAAATGGATGATAATTTTTCTCATATGTATGTGGAATCCAGGTAAAAGAAGGGCAAGAAAGTGCCAGCAGAAGGAAAACTAGCAAATATTTTGCTTCAGATAAGCAGAAGGCTAAAGATGTGAAGGAAATAGAGGAGTTTTCAGCAAAAAGGAAGGCCCCAACGGCTAGCAAGGAGATACACGGTGATGTGAAGCCACCACCAGGGAAGAAAGTCCACAAAAATGAGGATGATGATAATGATGAAGACTTTGTTGATACTACTCCAAGGAAGGTTTCTACTCCTAGCAAGAAATTAAAAAGTGGTTCTGGAAGAGGAATTGCAAGAAAGTCTGCAGATGTGGATGAAAGTGATGAGGATGATGTCATAGAGACAAAATCTCATTCAAAGCCGGCAGGAAGAGGGCGTGGTGGAAAAAGTGGGATAGCAGCTCCAGGAAGCAGAAAAGGGATGGTTGTTGATGAAAGTGATGAAGATGAGCCTGGTGATAAGGAGAGTAAATCTGCTAAACCTGGTGGACGAGGCCGTGGTGGAAGAGGTTCATCAGCCACGCCAAGTGGTGGACGAGGCAGAGGTGGTGGAGGTTATGGTGGATTTATGAACTTTGGTGAAAGGAAAGATCCTCCGCATAAAGGAGAAAAGGTGCTGCAATTGATATTTCTTGACTGCTTTGCCCTGATTTTTCTTGTTCACACTGATCAGAGATCTCTTTATGGCAGGAAATTCCTGAAGGTGCGCCTGACTGTTTAACTGGTTTGACCTTTGTAATCAGTGGTACGCTGGACAGGTATGCCTTTCGTCTCACTGGCAGTTTATTTTTTATGAGAACCATATCTATGTGGATGTAGTCACACTTGCTTGTATGAACTCCATCTCTTGACTTTTTTGTACATTTTACTTCTCCTGAGCTGTTTTACGTGATTCCAATCATGTACAATGTGGGTGTAACTTAAGTTGCTCTCTATAATGCTTCAGTTTGGGAACTTAAGATTGCTTTCTAGAGTGCCTCATTTTCAGGGTGTTTACACTCATTTTAGATATCAGTAAGAAAGTTTTGCAATGTGTTGACCTTGGTTTGCCATTATGATGTCTTGTCCTTCTAGTTTGGAAAGAGAAGAAGCTGAGGCCTTAATCAAACGCTATGGTGGTCGGGTTACTGGATCTGTCAGCAAAAAGACGGTTGTTACTAGTTTTTCTTTTCTTTAGTCTGGCATAAAGTTTCTTGCACATAATGGACATTGTTTCTGCAGAATTATCTTGTGTGTGATGAAGATATTGAGGGACGGAAATCTACTAAAGCAAAAGAGCTTGGGTCTGTTGTACTTACTCTATCCTTTGCGTTCTAATTTTCCAATTTCCTTATGTATCTAATCATTTTTGTCTTTTTTGTGGCATGTAGGACTGCTTTCTTACTGAGGATGGGTTGCTTGATATGATTCGCAAATCAAATAAATCAAAAACAACTGACGCACAAGAATTAAAGAAACCAGTGGACAAGGTTCTTCCTTCTCCTTCGAAGAAAAGTACTCCAACGCCAGCATCAAAGAGTAGGCCCTTGATTACAATTTCATTTGTCTTTAATATGTTGAACCAAAATTGTGAGCTTGACAATGTTTAACTTTCTTATTTTTTCCACTTCACTAGTCTGTGGCTTTTGGGTTCTACTGCCATATTATGTTCTTTGATTAACAATGCTATCTTCAAGAGACAGAAAGCTTCAACTTTGTGGTCATGTCAGATGACACAGAGTGCTTGAAATGAAATTTCGGTTTCTTAATTAGACCTATGTTTACTCTCTTGATCTGTAGGATGGGATGCATTTAGATTCTGGTTTTGATAGGGTTACATAAGTACAGTGTTCTGCTGCTTCTTTTCCCTATGTCCTGGATAATTTGGTATAGCGGTCATCTGTTGTATCACTTTATGGCTTTTTATTTAAGATTTAATAAGTTGTTTTCTTGTTTCTCTCTGGCCTTTGGCTGCATGCTTTCTATTCAAGTTGCTTTGACTGATACAAAGAAGTAGAACTTATTGTGTTTTTTGCTCTTTAAGTTTTTACTCATCCTGTAGTCATGCACTTCAATTAAAGGGTTCGTTTTTTTAATAATGGAATGGAATGATCTTTAGATATAATATATGGAGTCGCTGACAGTTAATAGCAATCATAATATTTAATGGGGTCCTAATGCTTACTTGTACTCATTGTGATATTGCTGATGAAAAAAAGGTGCTATTTAACTCTTACATTTCCTCTTCCTATTGTGGGCAAACTACTTTTGATAGCTTTTATGCCACAATAAAGCTGAGGATCTCAAATTCTTTGGCAATTTGTTTTTTGCTACAAGATCAAGTAGGCAGCTTGTCCACAAAAGGTGCAGCTGTCAAAGGCTCAAGTGCTAGTGTCACTTCTGCAAAGCTGAAAAGTCAAGCTACAGAAGAAGCTTGGTTGCCTTGGACTGAAAAGTACAGACCAAAGGTACCAAATGACATCATTGGGAGTCAGTCAGTGGTATGCACATCTGTTCTGTTAGTTTCTGTAACTCTGCTCGATCTTTAAACATCTGTATAAAAATGTGTTCCGCATAACAGGTTTTAACTGGTTATTTAGTTGAAATTCCATGCAGGTTAAGCAACTTCATGATTGGCTAAGAAGTTGGAATGAGCAGTTTCTGAAAACTAGCAGCAAAAATGGGGGGAAGAAACAGAATGACTCTGGTGCTAAGAAGGCTGTTCTATTAAGTGGTACACCTGGTATAGGAAAAACTACAACAGCAAAGTTGGTTAGTCAGATGCTGGGTTTCAGGACAATTGAGGTAAAGCTCTGGTGATTATTTATATTATGCATGAAATAGATGTTAAGGCCAAACTTTAGTGTACTGGTAAATTTTGTTTGTTTGTGACCTAGGTTGTTGGAGGAAATGACATCTTCCACGTTTAGTTTGCATGCTTTTGGTCTTTATAGGTTTTTATGTTTCACATGCAATAGATATCGAGGCCAAATCTTCAGTGTAGTGGTAAATTTATTTTTTATTTTTTTGGGGTCCTAGGTTGTCACAGGAAATTACATCTCCGCAAATAAGTTACATTCTTTTGTTTTTTCTCTTTGCTTCCCTTTATATATGCCTATTCAAGATGAAGTATTTTTGGTAGACATGCATGCACTTGTTGACATATTGTCAAATTGTTTTATTTTTATGGATCCTGTCACTATGCAATTTTTATTTGGTTTAGGTCAATGCTAGTGACAACCGTGGAAAGGCTGATGCCAAAATTGGCAAAGGAATTGGTGGGAGCACTGCTAATTCAATAAAAGAGGTTATTAGTAATGAAGGACTTGGCCTTAATATGGAGCGGTCAGTCTCTAATCTTTTAACTATTCAAATATGGAGTAAAGAAAGTGCCTTTTTACATTGGTTAATAATATTGCAGCTCTCAGCATCCAAAAACAGTTTTAATCATGGATGAGGTGGATGGCATGTCTGCTGGTGATAGAGGTGGTGTGGCTGATCTTATTGCTAGTATCAAGATTTCTAGCATTCCCATAATCTGTATCTGTAATGATCGATACAGCCAGAAGCTAAAGAGTCTTGTGAACTACTGCTTGCTTCTTAGCTTTCGGAAGCCCACAAAGCAACAGGTGCCTTCTATACCTTAAGTGTGTACTTTGCTCTCTTCTCTGATTTGTGCATGAAAGACAATTTTGAAGTGAGGTTATTTTCTTTCTAATTCGCTAGAAGGCTTAGCTGGAACATGGTTTTGATAATCTTAGATGTAAACTTGGATAGTGTTGGTAATGCGCTATAGGATGTGAAAATTGAGGGATGTTGACGAAAATATAGTCGACTCCAAAGTTTTTGAGTGAACAATAAAATTGAATGATGCAATACAGAACAGTAGACACGTAAGCATACTAGATGAAAACAGGTATTCGATGTTTGGTTTTTAGTAGTGAAACATGCTTAATAAGGTGTGAAAGTTTATTTAATTTAAGATTTTTTTTGGGCATATATAGCTAGTATTTCGAACATGAAGATTCGTGCATAACAATAATATTTATTTAGCTGAAAATAGTCTGATGACTTTTTATCAGCAGTTTAGCATTTGTTAAGACTGTAAAAGAATACGTAATACAATAGGCAACTATTGGATTGAAAGACTGGCCACATAAGTGGATATAGATATATTTGAAAGTCTATGCATTTGGTGCTTTTGATTTCAAAGTATATGCTTGTACTTTTGAGTACATCATGCAAAAGTCTTTTAATAAGATGGTGCTTTGAAATAATATACATTTTCAACTCCTTTTCATTTTTTATCTTGGGCCACAGAGTGCTTGGTCAAACTAATAAACTTTCTAATTTGCAATGAAGAGATTGATAGAGAAACACAGATATGTGAAATGTTTTTAGGCTGCTTAGAAACTACCCTGGCCTCTTTTTTTTTCCCAAGTAATAGAAGCTGATGGTTGTCTTTGGCACAAAACTGGGGAGTATCTTGTATACATCTGCTAAATGAGTTTTTGGTGGTTATAATAAAATCTGGAGACTTGTTTCTTAACTGAGGGAATTAAGCTGTATGCTTGAGTTAGTACTTCAATCAACCATAGTATTTCTCCCTTGTTATACAAGTAGCTGTATAAACTACACATAACCAAGTGTTTCTTTATCATCACAAAGGTATACTCAACAATGGTTTTTGTTTTTGCTAATGCTTTGAGTGCATAGATATTGCTGTTATCTAGGTGACGTCTATGATTTCTAGCTACTAGTTAGTTGAAGGTTCATGCTTGATAATAGACAAGCGTTTTGATGTTTTTTTTTCCCATACATTACTTTTGTTATTTAGTTGCCTAGAAAAGTTACTGATCGATTATGGTAAGGACAGATGGCAAAGAGGCTATTGCATGTTGCAAATGCTGAAGGTCTTCAAGTTAATGAGGTATTTTGCTCATAAGCATTTTCTCGTTGTACTTTTTGAGTTTGAATTTCTTGTCAGTAAAAGTATAATATTTCCAATTTTGTTGGCATATGAATTAAAAAACTTGACGTTGATGCACCTGTACGTTCTGCAAATACTGGGGCTTTTTGTTTCTTGTATTTCCCATAGTACAGAACCTAACGAGCAAATAGAATGTTAAAGCCAACAAATTGTGAAGTATTGGTGGTTTCTGATGCTTTGCTTACTTTCTCTTTCGTTAAATATGCCGCATAGTTTCATTTTTTCCCATAAGTATTAGGTAAATATTTGTTACAATTGCTAATGCCAAAAAAATTTCAATTTTTTGAGCTATATGATATTATTCTCCTGCATCTGTGTCTACAATTGCCTTAAATAAGGGATACAGTTCTTTTTTGTTCCCCTGGGGAGGAGTTGATAAGTATCTAATGCATATGAAAAGAGCATTGAGCAACCTTAGTAGTACACTCGCTGTATCTTCAAAGGGAAATCCTTTTAGAATACTGTCTAACCCTATGCAAATCTATCTTGGACGTTTATATTTCTCTGATATGCAACCAAGAAAATGCTATGCAGAGTGACAAAAGAATAATACTATTTTCAGAAAAAAGTATGATAAGTTGGCTAAATTGAAAGAGAAAGGAAATAAGGAAAGAAAGATTAGCTGTATCACAGAGATACTATTTCATACCTCATAGTCATTTTGTAAGGCTAGAGGTTTCATAATCATCTCTTTTCTTAGAATCTTCTTCTATGGCTATGAAGTTTTCCTAAAGTCAACACATTGAGATGCTTGGTGCTTCTTATCTTTAGATTGCGCTTGAGGAATTGGCAGAAAGAGTTAATGGAGATATGCGCATGGCACTTAACCATTTGCAGTACATGAGCCTCTCCATGTCAGTCATTAAGTATGATGACATAAGGCAACGCCTTCAGAGCAGTTCAAAAGATGAAGATATTTCGCCTTTTGTGGCTGTTGATAAGTATGTCATTTTATAATTACAGTTTCACATCTACATATTGTCAGTGAGTTGTTTCTTCTGCCACTTTTGTGCTAGTATTGTTTTATTTCCTTTTCATACAAAAAAATTATAATTTTATCTTTTCAATTAGTGCTTCTTTAGGTGTTTGGTTGTAGTACACTTTCATTATGGCTTATATTTTAATGTTTTTGATATGACATACTAATTGCATCATTATGGGGTTACCAGAATTAGATGATGTCTACCACCAGGAAATGCTTAGCGTTTAAGCAGTAAAAATGTAGCCTTGTACGGGCATTTACTTCACAAATCCTAAATTGTAGCAATAGATTGTGTACTGTGCTGGATTTGACATGTTTGAGAACATTGAATAAGCTAATTATTAGAAATTATTGAGATAGCCCACTTTTACATTCTGTTTCACTTTTTCCATGTCTGTATCTTGCAAGGAACTATTCACTTTGTTGTTGTGAAGCATGATATTTTTGTAGTTACCTAAAACTTATATGCATCTGTGAAGTGTGGGTTATGTCTTGAATCTTCATTTGCTTTTGATGTAGTGGAGTATTTGATAGGATTGTTTATTCTTATCCAGAAATAAGTATTATATGAGTTTAAAGTCCTTTCAGTTTGCTCCAGTGTTTGAGATGATATGGAAGTGATTAATATGTACTTTTTCTTACATTACTTTGGCCCCTTGTAGATGAAATGGTATAATTGTGCTCACCTGGAAATATCCTGGCTTGCAAGATGTTTAATTTTCTACTACTTTTTCCAAGTTTACAGTATTCAACCAAGATCATGAGGAGCCCGGTGAATAAATCTTGTGGATGACGTTGATTGTTGACTGACAGTTTCAAAATCTTTACACTGTCCGTGCTTGATTCATAAGCCTTTAGTTTATGGGAAGCAAATCTTGATTGACAAGTTTATGACTTGCCAAATTAAAGAGAGTGTATATTGTTACTTGTAAGCCTGTGCCATGCCTCTCAACCACTTTCTATTACTGCATCATATTTAACATGCAGTATGCGGTGGTCCAATTTTCTCTGATTTAGATTTTGATGACAATTGAGTTCAGTGTCAGCCTTCTAGAAGCTGCTCTTATACTGTGCAGGTTGTTTGGTTTTAATGCCGGGAAATTGCGGATGGATGAACGTTTTGATTTAAGCATGAGTGATCCTGATCTTGTTCCTCTGCTTGTTCAGGTAGAAATTTTGCCTACATCATAACTTATGTTGACTGGCTGGTTTTTTTAAGCTTTGAAGTAGGAAAAAGCTATAGGCATGATATAATTTTCAGAAATGCGTAAATTGCAATTTTGATTAGTAGCTTATTTCAACTTTCTTCTTGGATTGGCTACAGAACCTAATAGCTGTGATGGGAAGCTTTGAAGCTTATGATCTTGCAACTGTATAAATTTAGATTGCATGCTTTTTATATGGAAAACACATTCTTAGTATCTGAGGACCTTAATTTTTGACTAAATGATCCTTCTTTACATTGCTAATCCGTATCTAGTCACTCTAATATAATATGCAATAGTTGCAAACATCTCTTGTAATGATACTTGGTGGCAGAATTTGGGTGAACCCATATAACTTATCACTTTGAAGGTGAAAGTAATAGGGCCTAAAATTGTAGAACAGATGAATTTTTTAAAAAATGGGATCATACATGTACCCATGAATCATTAATATGGAGCAAAATATTATGGATGGAAAATATTTTTTATTCACATTTTTGTAAGAGTATTAATAGTTTATGGTTGTAAGAATTGTTTCCCCGACATAACGTTCGTTTTCTGAAACGTACAGGAGTTCGCGAACAGATTGTTTTCTTTTGATTGGTCACCGGGGACAAATTACCCTTGGTGCTTAAATAATTAATCTTTCTATATAGTGCTCATTCTTGGCCCTAAGCCTTGTTTTCATGAACTTCTAAGCATGATATGAGTCCATTATATGGCATGTCAAACTATTGATTCAAATGTTACTTGCATGGTTTCATGCATCTTTTATTAAAAAAAAAATTGCAGGAGAACTATATGAATTATAGGCCAAGTTCAGCTGGGAAAGATGATAATGGTTTGAAAAGGATGAATCTTCTTGCCCGGGCTGCTGAGTCAATTGCCAACGGTGATATTATGAATGTACAGATTCGAAGATATCAACAGTGGCAGCTCTCTCAAGCTAGCTCCCTTTCATCTTGTATAATACCGTGAGTTTTCTGCAAAAGTGTTAGTTGACTCAATGAGATTCATCCCATTTTCATCTGATTTGTGGTTTTTCTTTCTAAATGAACTCATCCTTTCTTCTTCTGTAGCGCTTCTTTGTTACATGGGCAAAGAGAAACACTTGAGCAGGTGATGAGTCTTTCCTTATGATATTTCGACTTGTATTGACAATGCTTCCTTTTCTCAGTGGGGTTTCCAAATTAAAAACCATTTCTCTTTAAAGTTGTGTTACTGAGTATTCTCTTTAAATAGCTGGGATGGATTTTAGTGCAGTCTGCCACCTGCCAAATCACATTAGATTTTCATTTAATTTGTGAATATTGATACTTAATGGTATGTTCAGCCCCTTTTGCTCAGTATCTTGATTTATGAGGATTTTTTGCACGAGTACATGCTGGAACTTAGAATGATCCTTCTTGAGATTTTATGTTTGTCTTGGAGTAAGCTCTGTTTTTTCCCGATTTATGGTTTAATTCCAACCCGAGGACAATAACTGTCCTAATTTGGTTGTATCCTCCCGTGACTTTTAGTCATGTATGTTGACATTCTTGTACGAGTTTTTGCTAGCAGGAAAATTATTCTGACATAACCAGTATGGACTAATAGTTGCGTCTATTGGTTACAGGGAGAGCGCAACTTCAATAGGTTTGGTGGCTGGCTGGGAAAGAACTCCACTATGGGAAAGAATTACAGACTTTTAGAGGACATGCATGTCCATCTACTTGCATCTCGTGAATCTTATTTGGGCAGGTATATTTTTCAGTGTACTTCAATAGGTTAATGTATTTTGAAGTTATGAGTGAGATACATTTGGTTGGTTATGTATATTTTCAGTCTTGGCTAAATTTGGCTGGAGTAAAAGGTTTTTCTTAAATGGGGATGAGGGGCACTGTGTGTGGCATTTCAAGTCTTCGATGTTAATGACTGATCTTCAAACTTGTTCTTCTTGTGGACTTGATTATCTGGTTATCTGTAGACTAATGATTGTAGTTTCTTTTCTATTTTAATGTTTTGGTCTATATGCTGCTTCTCTGGTATAATTTCAGCAATGATGAGCATAGAAAAAAGTTATTTTACTTCTCAACAGTGGAGCTTCATTATTATGTTTCTTGAATGTTTCAGGTCGACATTGCGATTGGACTACCTTACTCTTCTTTCTAAGCAGTTGACTCATCCAGTACGAGTGCTGCCCAAGGTTTGATGTTCTTTCCTTTGTTATTATAACTGAGTTACATGTAAAATTGGTTGTGAAAATATTTTCTGAGTATAATCACCAGGATGAAGCTGTAGAGAAGGTAGTAAATTTCATGGATTCATACTGCATCAGTCAGGAAGATTTTGATACTATATTGGAGATATCCAAGTTCAAGGTATAGCTAGTGTACATCATGTACTTTGCTTTCCTTCTTTTACTTGCTTGAAAATGCTACTTATAAGTTCATTGTCAATGTGCATCAGGGGCACCCAAGTCCTATGGATGGAGTTCAGCCTGCTGTCAAAGCTGCTCTAACAAAGGCTTACAAAATAGGGACGGACTCACGTAAGATTCGGACAGCGGATCTGGTGTCTGTCCAGAGAAGAGATGGAAGCAGCTCACGTGTGATTAAGACTGCAGATATGGTTCCTGGGACAAAGAAGGCCCTTAAGAAACGGGTTGCTGCAATGCTGGAACCAGTGGAAGAAAGTTTAGCAGAGGAGAATGGTGATGCATTAGAAGAAAATGAAGAGAATTCTTCAGACGCAGAAGACTTGGGTATTTTCCCTCTTCAATTTTCCCTTTTCCAGCAAAAAAATGGATAAAAGAAGTCCATTCAGAAGATTTCTTTGCATGACTCAATTGTTGTGCCGAAACTTTTCTTCTTTTATGGCATGACATGCTTTCCAATATGGAAGTCTTTTAAAGAGAATGTATTAGATCAAAAGGGCTTTTTTGGTTGTTTCTCAAAGTTTATGTATTTATTCTTTTTTAAGTATGAGCATTGAAAAAGGTCTCTAGTGCTTAACATAACTGTTGCTAAACAAGCATGCACTTAATTAACAATCTATCTTTTGATATTAGTTGAATATGTAAGCTTATGGATGCATTGTGTGTACTTTGGTAGCCTAATTTGTACAGCCAGGGCAATTCTCCAGACTCTTGATCTATATTCTGAGTTCATCTTGACTTTAAATGTCAAAAAAAAAAATTGTCCTCTTTCCCCATTTTCTGGAAAACAACTGGGGAGAAAGAACCAAAGAGCCAAAAATTGTCCTGCAGAAAAAAGAAGGTTTTGCCAGAGAATCATTAATGGTAAAAAGGAAAACAAACATGGGAGAGAAGAAAATGTGCAACTATGCGTACCATATGCTTATGTCTTGCTTCTAGGAGAAACTTTTGAAGTTGGACTCTGTTAATTGATTACAGTTTAAGAGAATTTAGCTGTTGGGAATTGTGTGCTGCTCTTGGCAGCCATGCATTTGACTATCAATCAGTATGGTCGATTTTCTCATCTGCCTCGGAAGTCCTTGCTTTAGGAAGTGGAACATCTGAATGTCCATTGTTCTGACAGTTGTCTGTCACTGTTGCCTTAATTCATCTAAAATACTTCTGTTATAGTATATATGTTTTCAGAAATTCAAATAATCAAGCTACTCACTTTTCCTTGTGCTGTGGCAGAAGACTCAGATAATACAGATAAAGGGCTGCAAGCAGATCTCCAAAGCCTGAAGTCGAAAGGTTGGTAATTTTATTCCTACAAGCCACTAATTTTTATTCCTATAATTGATCTCTAATTGCTTTAGTATGCATTCTGTCTTTACCTGTGCTGCATGCCATTGCTTTTTTTCTATTGTTGCCTCATATAGCCTCTGATATCTTTCCTCTGAATGCTTTTAGGCATTGAAGTACAACTGAACTTGAAAGTTTCTGAAAATTCGAGTGCCAAGAAGGGATCTTCAGCAAGAGGAAAACGCAGTTCTGAACCTGCTGAAAAGAAGGGTGGAGGACGGGGATCTGGATCTGCGTCCAAGAGGAAGAGATGAAAATTTAGTTGGTCAAGACTTTTACTAGCAGTTTGACTCGACGTCAGTTGTGAATAATGTTTTTGTCATTGCCGCCCTCGTTTTGGTTCTCAAGTTTAGGGTGGTTGAAGGTTGCAGCTATATGTAAAGTTGATCACTTTTTCACTTTTTTTTTTTTGAGCAATTGCTTTTTTAAGATGATCTCTTCTAGTGTAAAACTGGATTCTTGTTACGCTACAGATATTGGCTTTTCACTTGTATTTGCCTCTCTGTTATAGTGTTCTCTTTGGCATTTAGACAGCCAGTTCATGCTTCTTGCTCTCCCCAGAAGAATACCCTGGATCAGGGATTTGAAAGAGAATAGGTTAAACTGACAAAGGAAACCTATCTTCAGTGGCATTAGCCTTTATATGTATTCCTAGGATCTGGTGGGAGTTGTACATAAGCTTTTCCCATGCTGCAGGGTCTCTCCATCAGCGCGTACACATTCACCAATGCGGTGTACACAGCAGATTGACTAATAAACATTCTAATTAACTTGTGTACACTTTGAAGTGAACAGTACACAGTGACTAATAAATGCCCTAAATAACTTGTGTACGCATTCACTGGCTAATTTGTCCTACAACATTGCTCACTTTGCCAGTAAACAACTACTTTTCATGTGGGCTAGGTATTATTATTATTTTTTAAATAGATAAAATCTTTCCGTACAATTAGAAGAGAGGGTGCTTTTGTGTTTTTTTTTGGGGGGGGGGGGGGTGTTATTTCAGTTACTGAGAAAATTGTTTAGGGACGGTCAATTTAATGATCATCCTTGCCCTGGATTCCAATGAGAGAAAGATATTAGATGTCTAAATATGAATATGAAAATGTACCTAGTAGAAGATTGTATATGCATATGCAAATTTCGTGTTATAAACAAGTGAAAAGGTATCATTCACTCGTCAAGAGTGATAGGATTAAATTTTTTTGTAGGTATGAAACTTATACATCTAATCCATAGAATTTAACGAGATACCCTTTGAAGGATATAAGTCACTAAATGAAGAAAAAGAAAAAATAGCATGTTCGTTTAGATAGGGTTATCGGGAAAAGAAAAATTTTCTAATTATTTAAAAAAAATACATTTTTCAATCATTTTTTAATCTGACATTTATCACATTAAAAAAATTCTACAGTAACAAATGCCAAAATTTTTTCAAATAAACTTCAATCTGACTGAGAAGAAAAACAAAAAAGAATAGTAACATTTTTAACATTGTAAAGTACTAAGATTTTCTCTTGACTGAAAAGTAGAAAAGATAGTTTTTATACCAATTTAACGAAAAAATGGCTCATAAAAATAAAAAGAACCTAGAGCATAGACCTTTGTAGGTTTATTTCTACGTATGGAAAGACATGTGCTCTTCATTTTATTTGTTTACAATAAAAATAAAACAATACAAAAGCCTAAAAATATTAATGTATGAAATATGAAATAGGATGCCCTCCCATCTTATTATCCTTTTTCTATCATGTTCAATCTCTTTTAATTTTAGGTTAGGATATATAACTTTATTTAAAACCTTTAACAACACAACGAGCATTTGTTCAACACAGATGAAAAGCAAAGAAATCGAAAAGACAACCAAAAAATGAAAAAAAAAAGGACAGAAGGAAACTGAAAATCTATGACAAAATTAATTTAAAACTGGGATTATTTTCGAGATTTTATTAAGGGAGTTAAATTAATACTGCATGAATTGTTTCGAGTTAATGTTCGAACCAGATGAACCGGGCTGAAAACTTAGACCAGGCTTACCTTCGCCACGCTCCCCAACCTTAATCAGCAGCCCACAAAGGCAAAGGTGGTAATGCCATCACCATCTTCACATAAAAGACCAAAAATTATATAACCAGCCAACAAGTCCAAAACGAAAATCATCAAAATTATTGCCTACCCATCAACCAATTGATTGATCAATCAAGAGATTGAATCCATGGCTGAAGCTGAAGCAGCAGAATCTCAAAAGGGTTTCTTCAAGAAACACTGGGAAGGATACAAGGAGTTCTGGTGTGAAAGATTTTCCTTTTTGAACAACTATTCCAGATTTATCAAGCGTGAGAAGCCTCTCCCCTCTTGGACTGATTCTGATGTTGAAGAGTTCATTGCCTCTGACTCTATTCATGGACCAGTTGTATGCTCTTCACCTGAATCATTACCCCTCTTTTGTTGATAAAAAATTCATTTTGTCATCTGGGCTTTTCTTGATTCAGATTGTATTTGGTTTGTTATGCTTTTTTTGGTCTAATGATTGCTAGTAGGTTTGGTGGGTTTTTGATGAAATTGAAATTTCGTGTTCGTTTTTTTGGTTTCTAAGGTGGGATTTTGAAGATTTGTAGGCGTGTTTTCTATTTGTTTCTGTTTAAGGAGTTGAGACCTGAGTAAAATTCGATTGGCTGAAGTTGCATGAAAGTGGGAAGTGTTGTTTGAAATGGAAATTGCTTTGAGGAATATGAAGATATCCTACTTTGAGTTCGCAAATACGGAAATGGAGAATATTCAATCTGGTTGGGTTAGGAAAAGGATGATCAAATGGTCAGTCTTGTTCATTCGTACAGTCCATTTTCTGCCGAGTAGAAATGACACAAGCATAAGCTCTCGAAGTTTATCAACATGATATTTTGCATTTGATATTGCGATAGCAGATAATTAGTTACACTGTTTTTGCAGATATATTATTCACAGCGGAGAAGTTGTATGCTCACGGCCAATGTGGGATGAGGGCTTTCCTTGATTGTTGGGCTGGGGAGCTCAAAATGTGTTTAACTGATTCAAGAGTTATCCTATTAACTACTTATTAATTTTGTCATCTAATTGAAGTTAGTGGGAGAGGATAAGTTCTATACCAATGCCACTCATCAATCTAGTTACTACTGGAATAGGAGTTTGCTTATTTAATTGGCTCAGGAGCTTGTAATGTATGTATCTGGTTCAATAGTTCTATCTTCGGCGGATTAACATGATATATACCCGCAAAGTGTGTGATTGGGTCTTGGTTCCTTCATGTTTGATTAATCTTGTCCCTATCAGAATCAGTTCAAGTAGTAAGCCAAAATTTCAGCACAATCAAGTTTTGCATTTCTCAATTAGCTTGGTTAGTTTTTTCTCTTATTGATACAAGTATGATGGTAATTTTTAGGTATCAATGACAATTGGGTCATCTATGTGTATTGGAAGCTGAATTGCAGTCCAAAAGCTTGGTATAACGTGCAATTGAGCATTTAAACAATATATGTTGCTTCAGATCATTTTTTTAGATAATCTTACATGGTTAATTTTGTAGCACAGTTGGATGCTTTGAGTGACTTTGCTTCATTTTATACTTTTTATAGTATCTTGTTTCTATCTTTTTTGTGTGTTTTGAATCTGAAGTACCCACTTTACTTTATGACTCATTAATTACTAGCATTGGTATTAAGCTCAGCAGAATGTGTTGATGTCCTACATCAGTTTCTGTTTTCTCAATCTAGAGGTACGCATGATAAAGTGTTGCAATAATTATTGGAAAAACTAAGAAAAGCAGGAGTACAAAGGACCACCCACTTTCAGCTTAGTCCAAAGGCTTAGACATATTGTCTGTATTATTTTGTCATGCTGTGAATCTAACCACAATATGGTGGTCATAAATACCTCTAAGCCGGCTTGGCAGGTTCCATAAATTTTTCAAGAAGTTGTGATGTGGTATTAAGAATAGAAGTGATGAAGTGATAGAAATCCCTGTAAAGATTTTGAGTAGTGCATGTTAAACCTTACTGGCTGCGGGCAACTAAGTTGCTGATTGACTTGTTACTCTCTTTAATCTGGTCCACTCTCCCTCTCCCTCTCCCTCTCTCTCTCTCTCTCTCTCTCTCTCTCTCATATGCCTGTGTGCAAGTGTTGTGTGGATCAATTCAACTAATGAATTAATCCTCTTAGTCAAGAGAACTTCCAGGAGAGAGAGGGAGAGATGGGGGTTGGAGGGGGGGGGTGTTGCATGTATCAGTTGTAAACAAAAAGTTTGAAAAACCACCCAGATGTCATCTACCAGTATGCCGTATTTTTATGAGGACGAGAAAAGCATAGAAGTACATTTGTTCCTCTTGTTTTGGTTCTGTGCTTTGATGAGTAAGTTTGAGAGATTGCCTGCATTTCTTGTATTCTGGGCTTATGTGATTTAGTGCTGTTCAGCAAACTTGGTACACGGTTTTGAAGTATTAAGATTTTAGGTTTTTGCTCCTAAAATAGTTTTGATGCTTTAAGAGTTGTTTCTCAAGTCATACCTGTTATTTTAAACTTTTTCCTAGTAATTATTGCTGTTGTTCATATATTGATTTCTAGACTTGTTTGCCTTTTGTCTTGTTATCTTTCAGCTTAAAACTGCTCGTGAAGCTGTTAAATATGGTGCTGTAGGCAGTGTTGTAGGGGCAGTTACAACAGCAGGCTGGGCATGGAAATACTCGAGAAGTCTCCATGGTAATTTCTTATTTGATTTCCTTTGTCTTTAACACTCTTTGGTTGCCAACGAACTATGATGATGTGGATAATAATGGCCTTGTTTGGACAGCAATTTTCCAAAGAAAAATTGCTACGTTTTCCGTGAACACATTTCCTAATCACCTTTTTACCTCACATATATCAAATCGCTACACTAATTTTTCTATAAAAAATCTAAAAAACTGCAATCCAAACACAACCAATGTCTGGTATAGTACCATGGAGATGGTTCTGTTAAACAGATAGAAATAGTTTCATTTGCATGAATGGCATGCTATATTTGGTTAAATCTTTCTGCATGTTAGACTATGATAGAATGCAGGCAGAATATTCCAAAAGTTTCTGGCAAACTGAACTCTTTAATCTGCAGGAGGGAAATGTAACTGAACCTGAAATTTCTTATTTTGTCTTTCACAAACTTTTAGCTGAATATGATTGCTGTATGTATTGTTCCGTGACTCTATATCAAGCACATGGCTTAAAGTTAGTGAGCATGATGCATTAGTGTAGTCTTCTTGGGTTGGTTTTTCAATCAAGACTATCAAATGAGGATATTTTGCTCAATTAATGTCATCAAGGACAAATTGTGCTCTGTAAACAATTGCAGAGGTTTATGATCATGTGCTAACCAATTTACATTGACCCTGAGATTCTCAGACTAACTTCTGTCAGTATTAGCAGCATCGTTGTGTTTTGTGTTATAATTTGGAACCTACCTCCGCTGTTCTTTTCAGAATAAAACCGTTTGCGTGGTCAAACCTTAAGAACTTGATAGTGGTGACCTTTTTTTAAATAAGAAAGAAGAGGCTCTTGCATATGGAACAATTCCGCATTCTTGTGCAGATGACATCTGTTTCTGGCTGAAACCTGCTTTAAACTGTGGCTGTAACATGATTTGCAGTGACGAAACATAGTAAAGTTTTCATGAGCTTTAGGTTCTGTATTTTTGGCTTTCTGGTGCAATTACTTTTGAAGGCAGTTCTCTGTAACTTCTTTCTGTCAAGAGATAGTCATCCACATTGTCATGTTGGTTTCTTCCGTTTATTGTTTGCGTACTTCCTGAAGAAATTGCAAGGAGAAACAATCTTATGCTTTTTTTTTGTTTCCCTTTCTTTTGTTTTCTATCTTGTTTAATGATCCTTGCCTGGAACTCGTCTTCCTCTCAAAGGTACATGCACAAACTAGAAAATGAGCTTAATTTGCTTTCATTCAGTACAAAACCAGTCGCTGTTTCTTGTAGATGGCTGCATACGGTACGAAGTGTATGCCATTATTATGGGTTTTCATAGCTTTAGTAACAGTCTTTGTGGGAGTTTGAACATAATAAAGTTCAAATACTGTTTTAGTTGAAGAGGAACTTTGTCACTTTCTCTACTGGATATGTTTGCTAGGTGCTGGGCTATCTTTTGCTGCTGGGGCTGTCTTTGGCTGGACATTTGGACAGGAAATCGCAAACCACCATCTGCAGCTCTATCGGTTGGATACAGTGGCTGCCCAGACCAAATTCTTGGAATGGTGGCAGAAGAAAGTGGAAGGACAATGATGGATTTCCTTGGGTGTTGGATGCAAAACCTTTTCTGCAATAAAAACCAGCTGCACTGTGAACTCGATCCGGTCTACTCCATGGCAGCTTTAGTTCATATTATGGGTTCGGGGTGAATGAAAAAGTAGAAATTATGAAATGCCTTGTGGCTTTAGCTTCTACTGGACTAGACAAATTAGAGTTTTTGCCTGTTCACTCTTTCACATTTCCAAAGTTTTTCTAATTTTCTGCGAGTATGACTGATTTAAACGTGATATTTTCACTCTCAGTAATGAGGAGAATTTTCTTCTAATGTGCTGGCTGTTCACTCCAGTCATGTCAAGCATGATGCTTCTTTACTTGAAATTAAGTTCATCTGCGAAGCATTACAATTGTAGGCGATTCTCTTAATGCGATCCAAACCTGAACAATAAGAAAAGCACAAAATTCAGAGCAAAGCATCCACAGATCGAGGCAAATCTGATACTGTCACTTGACAAACTCGAAAGTCAGACAATACAGTGCAATTTACTGATTCAAACTTGGCCCAGAACACTTTCTTCATCCTTGTTCATCAGAAGAATCCAAACAGTCCCAGAGAAACTAATGTTCCCAAGCTTAACTTGCTCGTTAATTGGAAGTATATAGTCTTCTTCTCAAAACCTGTTGCTCAAACCTCTAATTATCGGATCTTAATCAGTCTGGAAATAAAAAAATTGGTAGATGTTTGAATTTTGCGCCATGAAACTATAACGTTGAAAATTCGTCCTAGAGGCAGCAACATAGATATACTTCGGAACTATTCTTGCAATTCCCAAAATTCTGTAGACAGATTGTCCTATGGTTTGATGCATGCTAGAGAAGATTTCATGTTCCCACTAGTCATTTCTAACAATTCTCAAAGGTAACACTTGAGCTACCATGAGCTCCAAAAGTTGCTGGAATGGATTATAAATCAAGAAAACCAACCAACGCAAAGCAACTTTGTTGAAATTAGTTGCTTTTATCCATATGTTGTAACTTTGTTTATTGTGATTTTTCAACTGTTACACCAGCAAGTTTATTAATTTATCTAGAAATTGAATCGTTCATGAAAACTTGGATTGTTGTATTTTTTTAGTGTTTAATTGAACGCAAATATGTAGCCAAGGAAACCACAAGACTTAGATGTCCTGGTTTTAATTCTCCTTCTCCCTTTCAGCTTCTTAACTCCCATCTCTCTCCTGCTAAAAAATTTTCAAAAAATATTTTTTTAGAAAGTAAGCAATTATATAGTTGTAGGTGTATAATCATTATAAAAGCTTAATAAGCATCTCAAAGAAAATCTTTTTTATATATATATATTTATGCATTCTAGTTTACTTGATGAATATTATCATATTGTAATGTAAAATTCCTTAGGAATGGTATGGTAGTTTTTTTTAAATTGTAAAGGAGTTAGATATTAAAAATGTAATAATTTTCTAAAATAATATTACTATATAAGAAATAGGCATCATGACCATTTCTTAATATTTGGAAAAAAAGACCAATTTGCTATATAGTCCCCAACCAATTATTTGGGATTTACAATGTGATAAGTGTGAATCTAGGGACAAAATAGAAATTACTGTTGTTAAAGGAAATTTACAAGCATTGCAGCAATTATTATCAGAGTTTGGAGGTTAATTTAAGAGACATAAAAAAATTGGGCAAGAGTTGGATTGGAAAAAATTATAAACGTTGGACAGTTGAAGAAAGCCCTAATCTATTCTTTCTTTCATTCCTACAGAATCCAGGGACTAAAAAAAGGGAATATAACTAACAATAAAAAAAATTTTGCGGAGGGAATCCAACTAGAATTTCTTCTCATTCTCTATACTTGACTTGAATTTTGAGCTTAGGAATAATTTATAGCAAAACCGAATCTTAGACAGGAAGAAAACGAGATTGAAAGAATTTGGAGATATTGGACATGGATATCTAATGGATTTAAAAACTAATCATCCCATGTACATCAACATTAATTGATACTTTGCGAAAAAAAAAAAAAAATAGTTGTGCTTGATTTTGTATCCTAACAAAAATTCTCAACTTTCCCAAGAGGAAAAAAAATTTAGTTTTGATAAACAAGAATGCAAAATCTAAAGTCTTATCTAAAAGTCAAACTATGAATTAATTATTGCCCATTAAAATAAGTAACATGATGAAATCATAAAATTGATTCTTATTTTTTGTTAATAGAATTATAAAGAGCAAGGCAGATTTGGCAAATTAAAAAGTCACCAAAAAAAAAAAATAGCTCCAATTTCCAGTCTTATACTCTATGTATATTATGCATTCTAAGATTTCTGCTAATATTTTTCATGTCACATAAATAAAACTAGTTTGCCACTTTTCTAATTCCATTTTCATTTAATTTAATTTTCAAAGTAGCAACTCCCTTGATTTAAAAAGGCACCTATACTAATTTCTTTCTAGACTAAAACTTTAATATTTACGTAACCCCTTAAAATCATAAATGTTATTACTAGCCAAGTATCCCATGCAATAATGGATAAGAGTTCAAGTTTTTACGGTATTTCTTGGTGGGATATTTGTCACTTTAAAAAACTGTGTAACATAGTATAATGTGAAAACGTGTAACAGGATCTCAAACAATATATGAAATACTCTTCTGAGTTTTGCTCGATTGAGTTACATGGTTGAGCCAGTATTTATGTTCTTTACAACTGATGTTGAACCAACTAGGTTGAGTTTTGCCATTATCAAATCCCTCGTAAGTGTAAACTCAAAGTAGATGTGCTTATTGTGCACATCCATGTCTACAATGTCACATAACTTAATGTAGGAAAATATCTAGGATTAATTTTTTTATACCGATAACGTTAGATGAATGACAACTATATAAAATTTGAATTTGAAATTCAACTTTTATTCATATGTTATGAAACCAACGGTAATACTGTATACACTATCAATATATATAAGATTTATTCAAATATCTAAAACTGAAGTCTTGGAAGCAAGTAAAATCAACCGAAAGATTTGGGAGGTACCGTGACACTAGTATCCCATTTTTCAGGTACCATGATAACTCTCATGTCCCAAATTTGGGATAAATAATTTGATATTTTTATCGACCCCTATTTCTTTTAGACCTGCATTTGCAGCATAAAGTCCTCAATTAGTACCAAATTGACCCTATTCATCTTTGAAGTAAGTTTTACTCGTGCCAAAATTCCAAGC
The DNA here is from genome assembly GCA_023065735.1 of Coffea humblotiana. NCBI lineage: Eukaryota > Viridiplantae > Streptophyta > Magnoliopsida > Gentianales > Rubiaceae > Coffea > Coffea humblotiana. Next base: position 24,017,031 of record CM041208.1, on the reverse strand, counting down.
ACTAAGTCACTAATCTGCACCTTTAAGAAGGTTGTTTTAACCATTATTATGGAGCTGTATAAAGAAGTACAGCTTATTACGATGCAATCGCTAAATTTAAAATAACGGGGCTGTTATCCATGCCTTTAGTGAAACCTCAAATGCTTGATCTAGATAAGGTGAAAAAAAAAATCTGAATTTGCAGCAGCTAAATGAGAGAGAGATTACCTCGTAATCGAGGGCAAAAAAAAAAAATTTTTTTTGGTCATGGATTTCCTTGCAAATTGGTATAGTAAATTCTGAGAATGATGTAAATAACCACTACAACAATATTATTATAAAACAGAACAAAGGGACACCTCCTAGCACTCTAGCACTAGCCAGCCACTCCACAAAAGGAAATGGAAGTTTTATATATTTGCCTAAAACTGAAATTAAAGCATTCATTTGAAAAACAAGGAATGATTCAGAATGAAATAAGTCTTAAGAAACTTTCCAGTTATGGAATGGATCAATGGAAAGGTTGGTTAAAAGGACATTATCAATATGATTTACCCTCGATTAGATGGTTCGGTATTGTTCCTCCAACGATCATAGTACCAAGTAATTCCTGGCGAGCTCTAATATAATCAGATTTATAAGTAAGCATTTCTTGTAAAATATGAGGAATACCAAGCCCTTCTAGAGCCCAAATCTCGATGTCTCCTACCCTCTGTCCCTTTGCTTTGCCCTTCCCCTAAAGGGTTGCTATGTAACAAGTGCATAATGTCCACTTGACTTTTTGGATTCATTCATGAAGTTACTTCCAGTGGGTTGAAAGCCATATCAACAGGTCTTCCATCTTGCAAATAAGGCATATCTTGTCTAGTCAAAATTTTTGAAATAATACCTTTACTTCCATGTCTTCCAGCTACTTTATCGCCTACTTTGATTTCACGTTTCTGTGAAATATATACACGAATCATCTCTGGATTATAACTAGAGCCCCCAATAATTGCAGATTCCTTAATTTGTTTTCTTCGCCATAGACAAAATAAGTTTTTTTCTCCATAGAGGAAATAGGGTCATCCATTGATATATCGTATTTATCTGCATTTTTTAACTCCTTCTAACGGCCTGTACATTTTGTTATCATTTCCAAACAGATGATCCATTAATCCAGCTGATGGAGGATTATAAATGGGTATAGTTGTTTGATTTCCATTGGTGATTAGGAATAGATGGACTTTCTATAGGACCTATTTACCAACGGGATTCACAACACTTAAGTGACTTTAGGCAGCCTGGCCAGTTACTCGGGATTCTTGATTATTTAATTTCCTGATGTTAGCGATGTACAGTGCTCAAATAGGATTATTTTCTTCTCGGGGACCTTCTACTTTTTTTTTTTCATTATGTGGGAGTTAGAATTAATTCCTGTTTATCTACTTCTATCTGTGTGGGGAGGAAATAAACGTCCGTACTCGGGACAGACTCACTTAAGATTCGGACAGCAGATATGGTGACTGTCCAGAGAAGGGATGGGAGATTAAGACTGCAGATATGGTTCCTGGGACAAAGAAGGCCCTTAAGAAACTGGTTGCTGCCATGCTGGAACCAGTGGAAGAAAGTTTAGCAGAGGAGAATGGTGATGCATTAAAAGAAAATGAAGAGAACCCTTCAGATGCAAAGGACCTGGGTACTTTCCGCAATTGTTGTGCCAAAACTTCCCTTCTCTTATGGCATGACATATCTTCCAATATGGAAGTCTTTCAAAGAGAATATATTAGATCAAAAGGGTTTTTTTTTGGGTTGTTTGTCGAATTTTATGTATTTATTCATTTCTTTAAGTATGAGCATTGAAAAACGTCTCCAGTGCTTAACATACATGACTGTTGCTAAACAAGCAAGTGCTTAATTGACAGTCTATCTTTTGCTATCAGTGGAATATGTAAGCTTATGGATGCATTGTGTACTTTGGTAGCTTAATTTGTACAGCCTGGGCAATTCTCCGTACCCTTGTCTTGATCTACATTCTAGTTCATTTGACTTTAGAATATCAAAAAAAAAAGGAAATCATGATAATGACTCTTCTAATCCATTTTTGATGTACATCTATTTCCCAATTCCTAATAATGACAACATATTTCCATAATACAGTGGACGCTCTTTGTTCTTGGCTTTTCAGTGTAGAAGAAAGGTTTTGATTTTCTGCTTCTCATTCTATTCTGGAGCCCGATGAAAATTAAAAAAAAAAACTCAAGTATATTGATCATTTGGGGTGACATTTACGCGTACTCAAGTTTGTTTGAGGTTGGTAGATAACTTTAGCTCTCTAGACAAGATATGGAGTTTGTAACTGTTAGAATGAAAATTTACTACCCTTTACTGATACTGACATTTTATTTCTTTACAAAAAATTAACCGAAAATTTTTTTCATAGTGAGTAAAATTATAGTTACTAGCGATAGATATCATATTTGCTTGCTAATTACTATTCTGCATCTAAATTTTTGAGTATTAATCAAATCTAGAGCGGAATTTGCACTCGAGGTAAAGTCTTATACGAATTTTTGTTCGTCTGGCTGGTGAGAATTAAGAAATGTACCTTCAATTTCATTTCCAAAATATGGAGGCTCATACATATCCGAAATTACTTGGACCTACATGTTAGCATGTGAAGCAGTTCATTTAATGCTAAAGTGAATGAGAGTATATCTAATCCTTTAACCAAATTCGATTGTATGGTATTTGTAGTCCTTTAACCATGTAATTGGCAGAATCCGTAACTGTTATTTCAACATTCAGTGCGTAGAAAACACTAAAATTCCTATTATCATGGTTCAAAATAGGCTTAACTCTAAACTTTTTTTGAGGTTGTGAGGCATTTTCAGAAAATTAGTTTCCCATTTCAGCCATTCAAAATAGGAGTCGCTATTACTAATGTTCATTAATGAATGAAAACTATGCACATGAGAGGGCCAAACTCAATAACACAAGGTTGATTGGTAGTGTACATTGAGAAAATATGCAACAAACTACTCTCAAAATTGCTCTTAATCACAGAATTTTTTAGTGCAAGTGAGAGGTCTCGAACTTGGTATTGCTCACTTAAACTTCCTCTCCTGTACCACCCAACCCATCATTCTCCCCTTAATTATAGATTTGTAATCATAGTTATTAAACCCGACCCAGGGAGGGAATTTGGTGAAAGAAGTGGGTCAACGGGTTACTGGTTTAGCCAGTGGGTGAGTGATCCAATCAGTGGGTCACTTAAATATATTTAAATATTATATTTCATACTTTTTGATATGGTTGAAACTATACTAAACTATTCCATAGTAAATACTCAGTTAGTCCAATTTATTATAGAATAATTAATTCTTATAAGAATTAACAAAATCTAAATTTAATTATAGAAAAATTAATTCTTATAAGAATTAACAAAATCTAAATTTAATTACCTGTCCACCAAATTTCAAGTATAAAATTTTATCTAAGTGTAATTATCTAGTTTATTTACGAATTTTAAGTGCAAAAGGTTATTAAGAATAATATTTGTCTTTAAAATAAATTGTGTAATATGTTATTTTTAAATCCATTTCATAACTTATATAATTTGGGAATAATAAAATTTTATTAAAAGATTCCAAACAAATTTTGTTTTGAAGAAATAAAATAAGAATAAAGGTCTAATATATAATATGGAAGGACTAAATAAGCACCAAATGGGTTGTTGGTTTAGTGGTGAGTGCATTTTATTCCTATACTTGAGGTTCGAATCACCATTGCAACATTTTCTAAAAATTTTTAACCCAACAACTAGGTTCCTTACAAAACCGTCCAGTTCAACCGAGTTGGCCGGTTGAACTGTCGATCCTTGATAAGTCAATGGATTTTTTACACAAATGATCCAATTAACAATCGAGCCCGGTTTCATGATTGGTTCACCGAGTTGACCGGTTGAATTGCCGGGTCGGGTCAAGTTTAATAACTATGCAAATTTTTAACCCAACAACTGGGTTCCTTACAAAACCGTCCGATTCAACTGAGTTGGCCGGTTGAATCGCCGGTTCTTGACAAGTCAACGGATTTTTTACACAAACGATCCAATTAACAATCCAGCCCGGTTTCATGGTCGGTTGACTGGATTGATCGGTTGAATCGCTAGGTTAGGCCGGGTTTAATAACTATGCTTGTAATTGTTGGTAATCACGTAGTAGCAGTAGCAGTAGCAGTAGGAGTAGTAGCATTGAAAATAAGTTTATATTCTTCATTCATTAACTCTCTATTTATTGTGTTTACATAAAACAAACTAACGTAACTTGCAACTAACAAATCTCTATAAAAATTTCAACAAAACTACTTGCTAATAAATTAAATTAATCTAAATCTTAGCAAAAATATTTGTTAACAATTTAAAATGATTTTTTGTTAACAAATATGCTAACAATTGTATTTATTCAATAAGTAACTAAATTATTCTAGCACTAAATGAATCTAAAAAATTCTACAAAAGTTAACATATCTTAACAAAAAAGGTTTACTAGTATATAACACATTGTTATAGTGCTTGGTTCAATTGTATTCTAATACTATGCTGCAAGTACATCCAATACATACTATTAAAAAAATGATTTATAAAGAATTTCAAACTTTTCAAATTTAAATATTGTATCTTGAAAATCATGAACGAACTTTTCTCTAGATTGACATCATAAGCAATTGAAAAGTATAATCATTTACTTAATAATCGATACCATAGCATTTGGCAATAAATCTATTTGAAGAAAAATTTGTTGACGCCCACGTTATCTAATAGGAGAGAATAATACTAATGTTTAAGCCACATACTTGATTTATGAAACTAAGGATAATAGGACACAATTCTATTGCTTTAAATTAATGACATCTATTTTAAAGAATTTTTGGACGTTTCACACACAAGAATTTCAGTCTTACTAGGTAGGATTCATCATGCAAAAGGATTAACGTAATCATTTCAAATTAATTTTTAATTTTTTGTAATGTTGACGGATATTGGATGATAAACTACTTATTCAGGGTTGTGCATTTGGAATATATATAATTAAATAAAAAATTTCAAATATATAACAAAAAAAGGTAAAATTGTAATGCAATGCCTTTCAAAACGTAACAAACCATAACTATATGATTAGTAGGTATCTAAATGGCAAATATAGATGTTGTGCTGTAATGTCTTTAGTATTTACAAACTACATCTCATACTTGAAATGCAAAGAATGCGAATATTAAAAATACATCCATAAAAAATATAAATCAGTTTCATTACAAATTCTAACTAAAAATGAAGACATTAAAATTATTTAAATCTTGAATTTAGGTGCGACAAAAGCACTTTAATCGTGATACAGAAGGATAAAATAAAAGGAATTCATCAATGTTCTTGCCACTTATACTATATATGGGCGATTGATCTTCTGTGAAGGAGGTGTATTATGGTTCATGTAAAGTCCCATGCAAACTTCAGTCATGTCTTTTGTGTCAAATTCAAGACTAACCAATAACTATAAAAATGGTGTAAAAAGATTAATTCTAGTTATTTTGTCAAAAAGTATCTATCCTCAGCTTCTGAGATTCTACCTTCAAAAACAAGTATCTTATTGATTACAAAGTCACACTAGTATATGTACGTCCTGAAAGAGGGAAATAACATACAAACAAAATTGACAATCCTGTTAAAAGAATAGGTAATGCCACCAGCATTTGTTGATACGCTTTCTGCAAAAGTTAAGGTTGTCAGTAACTTTTAATCAAAATAGTAATTTACTCATAGTTTCAAGCCAGTACTTTTAGAATCTTAGACTCCATGTCCCTAAACAAACCTTTTACTGGCTATAAATAGGAAAGACTACTATATTTGTCATTGTAGTCAACAAAAAATTGCATAAATTACTTTGCTCCTTAATCTACTTGAGAGTCACAATATAGATAGCTGAAAATTTTTATCAAAAGACATACAATTTTTTTGTACTATTAATTAAATTATTAGAGAAAAATGCAGTTTTGGTACTCAAATTTTGATACATGAGAGGTTTTAATCCCCAAATTTTGGACAAAAACAAATATAGTACCCAATTTTCAAACTATTGAGCACATTGAGTACCCTTGATAGATTTTTTTTCAAATTACTACTGAAAAATGCTACATGATAGTCATATGTCCGGCAACTATTATATAAAAATGCCAAAAAAATGTAAAAATTTCTTCTGGCACTAACTGTCTCGTAAATATATTTTTAACACTAAGTATTAAGTTTTAAGAACTAATAATTTTATCAAAGGATATTTTACATTTTTTGGTAATTTTTATTAATAGTTGTTAGACATATGACTATCATGTGACTCTTTCTGACGGGCTTTTGCTATACGTACAAGTTAATAAATCCGATTTACACCCGTTTCACTGCAAGTATACAGGTCAACTAGTAGTTTAGGGTATATATCGAGTTGATTCCCACGAGGAAGAGTGAACAATTACCGGTGTTACTAAAATTTCTCTATTATTTAGACTATAAATGAATTATAATGAATGAAACCTACTGAACTTATACAAAATAACAAATGAAAGCTCCTTAGGTTATGGTATCCCTAACTACTCATGCAAGTGCCATTTTTGGATCATTAAAAACTACTATCTAGGCTAGTTATGGTATAATTTCCTTATGCATATGGAACCTACTTTCGTAGTGAATCAATTATACTCATAACTAATCCATACCTATTCTCATGGTTATGAAATTAGCTACAAGTTCATTTCTTCAGTGAAATTACATGAAATTAATCACTAAAACCACATAGGTGCACCTCTACTTTCGTGAGTGTACTCCTTATGTTTAGCACTTCTTGAACCAGTGTTAAATCTCAATTTTCATTGCAGAAACAACACCTTAGATAATTACAATTAATGGTACCAGGTTAATCATGATTTAAAGAGGCCAAAGCGCTAAATAACTTGCTCAAATCATAGCAATCAAATAACCAAATAATACACACTAACAATCATAGAAAGTTCAACCAAACCCAAGGCATAAACTTTAAAGATACATATTAAACACAAAATCCAGAACTTGTATATTAACTAAACTTGGAATCAAGTACAAAAGATAAAGATTTGGAAAGGAAAAGTAACCCTTGTCACATGAACTCTTTCCTTGCCTTCTTCATCTCTTTCTTCTTCTTTGCCTAGCTAATAAACAAGAAGGATGAACTACTAGCTAAACTAACCTACACTAAGAGAATGTAAAAGCTACATTTCTGCACTCCCTAGCTTCTTCCCGTATGATATTCAGACCTCCCAATGTCTCTGCATATACTCTGATGAAAAAACTCCTTTTCCACTGGTCAAAATTTTCTGCTATGATTCTGCAAATCTCCTTGTGTTAAGATAGTAAAAAACAATGGCTTCTTTGACTTGGAACTTTGGCTATACCTCTTCCTTATGTCTTCTGAAGCATGTGCAGCCTACGTTTTCTCTCCAACTCTAGTTGGAAAGTAGTGTGAAGATGAGAAAAATGGCTGAGCAGATTTCAGAAATTCGGCTGCCATACACGTTTTTCACTTTTGACCTCACTTCAACTGTAATTTTCTCTATGATAGCTGCCGAACTGGCTGTTATGCAAAACACAAAAGTTTGTAGCCTTTTGAATTAGCATTCCAATGCTTCAAGAATCATCTAATTTGGACATTAGTGGACAGAGATATGGTCGAAATACCATAGACTGGTCAATTCTGGGTTTCAGCTTTCGACCATCCAGATAAGCTTCTGTATTTCGACTTTTTGGCTAGGAAAACGGCTGAATTGGACTTTGATGTCTTCATACCAAATGTAGATATATATCTTAGCTTCAAAATAGTTATAAAAATCATCTCAATCCAATATGTGTAACTCCAGATATAGTCAAAATACGAAAATGTGTCAGAGTTGTTTTCACTTGCATTTTTTCAATTCACTTCATTTCTTCTTTATTACTTAAATTCATCACCAATTATCCACTTTTCTCCTCAATTGACATCCTTTGGTGATTGAATCATTAATTCTGCATGAAAATGCAGTTCTTATTATTAAAAGCACTAGAAATGCAATGTTAGCCGAATTAACATAAAATGTAGATTTTTACCAAAACCTTAGTTATTTTAGTTGTAAAACTAAATAATCAAACCAAAATTAACTAATAAAATGCACTTAAAAATACGTAAATAAACCCTTGTCACTTTCAAGTAGCAATTTGGAAAAAAAACTATCAAGAGTACTAAATGTGCTTAAAAGTTGAAAGTTTGGGTATCAGATTTGTTTTTGTCCAAATTTGGAGACTAAAACTATTCATCTGTCAAAGTTGGATACCAAAGCTGCATTTTTCTCTAAATATTAACCGATAGCTATAATTAAAAAGAAAAAATAGCATCATAGTATACTTTTTGAAACCCAAAGTGTTGGCCCATGATCAATTTCACATTTCAGTTCTTGATTCCTGAGGAAGACATTGTATCTATTTAGTCGTAAAAGATATGTAAGCATACACTACAATTCTAACCTATCATTTGAAATCAGGCAAAACTGATCAAAGAAACCAAAATCATAAAAATACCCAAGTTGAAATCATAATTTGATAATCCTATTTTTTTATCAAAATTCAAGAAAAATCGAGAAACTAGAATATAGAAAAGAAAACAAATTCATATTTTTTATCAAAGAAAACCATCGAATTCGGCCCACGATGTATCCTATTCTATTTATTTCTTTATTTTCTTTTGAGTGGTTTGCTTAGCCATCAATGGAAAATATCAAGTACCAAAATTGCAACCTGAACATCAAAATAAAAATCAAATTATTAGAATGTAGATGCATATTGGGATAAATACTGAAGCAAATTATATGTTTTTTGTTTAGGCAAAAATTGCTTGCTTGCTTGCAGCAGATAATGTCCATATCATAATCTGTTATAACATGGTGCACTAATATAGCCATAATACAAATATCTTGCATATAATCACACTTTCCCAATACAGTTGTAGAACTAATCTCCATGAAAAATATATTTTTTTAAACCTTGTATTTACCAAGACAATAAAAAAAGATTGATTCTTAAGGTCAAATATTACCCAAATATTACCCAAATAATAACAATAAATACAACTTCGGACCCCCATTTTGGAATCTTAAGTGTGATTTGATTCATTAAAGTAACTTACCACAAGTAATTCTAGATTAAAACATAAATTATTTTGAGTTAATTTATGATGGGAGAGACGGTATACTTGTAATGCAAGGCCAATTTTGAGGCTCAGTCTTGGATATTAAAAATGTTCTAACAAAGTCAGAAGATATTACCGGTGTAGATAATTATAAAGTATGCAACAAAAATCATGCTCCAACCCAATTGTTTAGATATCCAAGGAATTGAATTGCCATAATCATCAAACTTCGTTTGCTAGAAAAATGTTATTTCTTAACATCAAATTTGTCTGCTTTAAGAAAAGGATCCCTTGACAGTTGTTTATTCATGATAATCCCCGCTAGAAAGAATTAATGACAAGGAATTAGGGCCTGTCAATCTGGTTATATGAGTCGGAATTTTCATAAGTTCAGGTTCAACTCATTTAACGTGTAACACTTTTAGTTTCGGGCTTTGAGTTTTGGATTAATAAATGTGATGATCATTCTCAACTCATAAATATTCAAGTTTTGAGCCTTATTCGGCTTTGGCCCAAACTCACTTATTGCTCCTCAATTTTCTTAGTATACTTACTGCAATTGTTGAGTTGTAAAACTAATTTAACATTCACAGGACTACAACATTAAAACTAAATATGAACAAGTATAGTTATTTAAAAAGTACATAAATCAAGAATTTTTCAACAATATTTATATCTAATTAGTTCAAAGTACATGAAAAATAGTAATAAAACATGCAGTCATAAGCCAATACATCTTCAAAGGTTAGAACTTCTTCATAGGTTTGAGACTTGAATCCAAATATGATTTGATGATTTATGTTTCTAGACCAAAAAGAAATCAACCACTATTATACCAATACAAAATTTATTCAACTAATTAAGAAAAGTTAAAATTTCTGTTATAGATTACCAATACTAACTCTCAAGAAAGCTAGTAGAGGAGTTTTTCAATATATTTTTGTGTTTTATAATTTTTATATATTTAATATTTAGTAATAAAATATTTGGATATGTAATTATATATAATATTGACAAATGACTAATTACGTAATAATTGAATGATATTTTATGTTATTTTTAGTCACTTTGGTTATATTATTGGAAGAAAATGAATTCATTTTGGCTATAATTGGTGAAAAATGCTTTTAAGTGATTAAATGAGATTTTTATCACTTTTTACTTGGATTTTGTGCATTTTTGACAGTTTTGACACATTTCGTATTTCGGCTATAACTTGAGCTACAGTGATCAGATTGAGATGATTCTTGAACCAATTTGAAGATAAGATATAGATCTACAACTTTGGTGAAGACATCGAAATCCAGTTCTAAGGTTTTCCAAGTTCAAAAAGCTGAATTACAGTAGCAAATTTCTATTGGTCGAAGCTGAAAACAGAGCATTGAGCAGTCAAGGCTATTTCGGTATTTCTCAGCCTACACAGATCCAAATGAGGTGATTTCATTTGGAAAGCTAACTCAAAGGGCTACAAGTTTTATGGTTTTGGGTCAAGAGCTAAATCAGCTTTTATCATCAAGAAAAGTTCAGTTGAAGTTGACACAAAATCGGAGGCAGAGCTGGAAATTGGACCAAAGTGCACCAAAATGTCACGTATCAATCCGGCCGGAACTTGGCAGGATTTCTGGCCAGATTGTGGTCAGAGAAGGCTGCTCTTTACGCGGAAAACTCAATTTCACCTCCACTAAGTCACATGTAATGCTATACATGTGAGAAACATTACCAGCTGTAAAAGGGAGGTGTAAGCCTCATTTCTTGACCACCTTTCATCTTTATATAGCCAAAACTTTGCAAGATTGAAGGAGACTAGAAGAGGACATGCGGGAGAAACTTGGGAGAGTGCAGAAATGTAGCTCTTTCATCTTCTGAGTATCAGGTTAGCTTAGTGTAGACTGGTATAGTTCATCCATTCTTGTAGATTGACTAGATTAGGATGAAGATGGGGATGAAGAAAGAGGAGTTGAAACTCAAGTGACATAGGTTATCTCTTCTCCAACTCTTTATCTCTTGTACTTGATTCCAAGTTTAGTTAAGTATACAAGTTCTGGATTTTGTGTTTAATATGTATCTTTAAAATTTGTGCCTTGGGTTTGGTTGAACTTTCTATGATTGTTAGTGTTTATTATTTGGTTATTTGATTGTTATGATTTGAGCAAGTTATTTAGCCACTTTGGCTCTTTAAATCATGATTAATCTGGTACCATTAATTGTGATTATCTAAGGTATTGTTTCTGCAATGAAAATTGAGATTTAATACTGGTTCAAGAAGTGCTAAACATAGGGAGTACACTCACGAGAGTAGAGGTGCACCTATGTGGTTTTAGTGATTAATTTCATGTAATTTCATTTAAGAAATGAACTTGTAACTAATTTCATAACCATGAGAATAGGTATGGATTAGTTATAAGTATAATTGATTCACTACGAAAGTAGGATTCATATGCAAAAGGAAATTACACCATAGCTAGCCTAGATAGTAGTATTCAATGATCCAATATAGCACTTGCATGCAGTAGTTAGGGATACCATAACCTAAGGAATTTCATTTGTTATTTTCTTGTATAAGTTCAGTAGATTTTACTTGTTTTAACTCATTGATAGTCTAAATAATAGAGAAGATTTAGTAGTACCGGTAATTGTTCACTCTTTCTCATGGGATCGACCCGATATATACCCTAAAACTACTAGTTGACCTGTATACTTGCAATGAAAAGGGTGTAAATAAGATTTTTTAACTTGTACGCATATAAAACCCCATCAAATATCAATATATATATCATTATATATAGGTAATTTGAAGACGGGCTCATAACGGGGTTGTGCCTAATAAGGTCCAAACTTGACTTATATTTAATTCGGGCTTAATTTTTAACCTCAATCTCAGACTGGCATATTGAAAGGTCTAGCTTGTTGGGCTTTTTTTCAGGGCCGAACGAGGCGAATTCAGGTTGGCCTAACCCCATTGATAGTCCTACAAGGAATAGACTGTTACGAAATATAATGATTTCCATGTGTGGCTATGTTACAGCTTGAAGTTCTCAAAATGTTATGTAACTATAAAAATTGTTATGAATAGGATACTGTATTTTGAGTGATCTAAAAAGGAAAGCTTCCTAAGAAGCATGTCCCAAGTATTTGGCATGTCCTGAGGGTATTATTTACAATTATATCTATTGAAAGTTAACTTTTTAGTTAGTTTTCTTATTGTTAATACCACCTAAAAGGCCAACCATTTTTGTTTTTATTATTTTGCTTAGAGTAGTCACCTTTCTTGTCTAAATACATTTCTTTCATACTTATTTTAAACCAAAATTTTTAGAGTGAAATAGTAGGTCAAACTTCTCACAGAAATAAAGCACTATGACCATCTAACAAGATGGATAAAAAAACATACCAAACTATTTCGCATACCAACTAAAGGGCGTGGATGGTTTCTTGGACGGATATATGTCATCATAAAATATTTTGTTGAATCTCCACTCTCAAATCTTATCATACTTACCCAACAACTTAAATTGAGCAATGCTAATATAAGATTCCTCAAGACACCAAAATCTGAAGAATAACGTTTTAGTGAGTTGAGAAATGAACATTATAGAATGTTGACCACTAAAAACTATAGAAATCTTGTTATTTCAAGTGCTTCTAGGTCATCGTCACATCCATACATGTAATGGATGATGTATGCCTTGCCAATTTCTATGTCTACTAATGGCAGTCATAAGTTAAAATAAAAAGAAGAATTCGATTAATTACTTATTGAAGTAGGCAAATTTCTAATTTATGGTGTATTTGTAATACAAATCAGGTATTAGATGTTATAGTTGATGATCACTGCAGACGAGAAAGTCCAAATCCATTCAAAACTCTAGAAGTGATATCAGGAAGTTCTATCTTATTTCTCTCCAGCGATGACCATAACATGCTTCTATTGGATAGAACAAGATATGCACAAAAGAATTGTCATTACAAAAGATATGAAAAGAGAGAAAATTTTGGACATCTAAATTGAAATGATCAATTGGTAATATTATGTAATGAATCAGAGATCTATTATCATCTGTCACAAAACCAAATTTACCATGTACAAAGTAAAAAATGAATAAATAAACATCAATAATATACTGCAGTTATATCTTCAACTGACTTGTAAGACTGAATGATTTCATAAAGATGAAAAAGTGGCAAAGGGCATATAATGTACTAATTGCATTTAATGAATCTTAAAGGCTATATCAGAATCACTATCATTGACTCTTTAGACTTATTTCACTGTCCACGTCCATTAACTTAAAAATGGAACCAAACTGAAATGGTAATTGAAACATAAATAGGATTAAAAAACCATTTCTTGGACGGATGAAGAATCTTAAAATATTTTTAGTTAACAACTACAAAATAAAACAAAAGGGACATAACTACAGCTTTGTAGCAATTTAATCCATTTTTTAGTTAACAAATACTTAATTTAAAGTTGCTAAGTTGAATAGTAATTTACTTGTTGATTCTAGCAGGTGCTTAAACTCTAGTATTTGAGACTTGTCAGTTTTGGTCTAACTTTTTACTGCGTACAAACATTGAAACCATTTATAGCAATCGTCGTATTTAGCAAAAATTGTTACAAGGTAGAAAACGCTTGGTTAGCTTGTATAGATGAAGTTCATGGAATATATAATCAAGACGTTCTACCAAGAGAACACTACTCGCCAAAAAGAAGGGCAGAAGCGGTAAGATATCACTGATTTTGTTAGTTTGTTAACTCAATTTTTTATGTGGTTTACATATTGTGTGCACGCACAAGCCCATATTAAATTAGTTAAATGTACAAATTAGTACAAATTTTTAAAATTAAATTAAAATTAATTTAACTAACAAATTAGTACGGAGACTAGATGCAGGGCAAAAGAAAATGCCAACTTAGACTAAATAGGTACATCTTGTGACTATATTTCACACGTTAATAGCAGCTTTGACTAATTGTGAACATCTTAACCTAAAGCATTATTTAGTTGTTGTCAATCATGAGATGGGAAATAAATAATTCTGAATCTGTAGCCTTTACTAATTTCCGAGCAGCTTCTCAGCAATACAAATGGGTAATATTTTATGACAATGATAATCATCTTTTTTGTTTTTTGTCTCTTAATTTTAGATTACGTTGATTTCTAGGTTAATGTTAATTAATAAATCATTTTCTTATTCGAATATTTTCCCACTTATTCAACATTAAAATTTTTAAGTTAGAGACAAAATATTGCCTTCAAGCTTCTTTCTTGATGCAACTTCACTTAGAGTCTGTTTGTTTCAATGTAAAATTTTTTCCCGAGGAGAACATTTTCAATGAAAATAATTTTTGTGAAAAAAATTTTCATTTCCCTTTATTTCAGGTGTTTGGTGCAGTTTTATGAAAATGTATCACAAAAACTAAAACCTACAAGAGGAAGGATTCCCCACAGAGTCCCTCCAATTACCACCATCCCATGTACATTGGATTTACCATCTCAACCCAGAGATTCATCCAATCTCCAAAGCTATCAAACTCTAGAATTGGGAATTCATAGTTTCTCAAACCAATTACACAGCATACCAATGAAGATTCAAATTCATAATATGTCAATGAAAATTGCTTCAGTAATTAAAACCCTATAATTGATCAAACATCTATGGAAAAGTAGCACTTCAATTCTAGTACAAACTTTTCGGCGCAATAGTCTTCCAAATTTCTCCTTCACTTTTCCAAATTTCTCTCACCCAAAAACTTATCAAGACCCACTCTTGGTATAGATTTTCTACATCTCCATGGATGCATTGTTTATGCTGGCATGGGAGGAAAGGAGTAGAATTGGAGAAGATGAGGAGGAGGGAAGGCAGCTGACAATGGTGTTTTTCATAGCAGGGGCAAGAATGCATTTTTAACGATGGTCTCAGTTTGGTATTTCATATTTGTTAAGAGTATTTTGATAAGTAAGCGCTGAAATGATTGATAAGCTAAGTTTGATGGAAATTAACTTCCGTATGCCTGCTCCGTAAGTCATTTTACATCTTGTAGCGTAAAAGATTTTACACTGAAAAATATTTTCCCGACATCTTTTGCTGCCAAACACCAGAAAATCCGAAAAATATTTTCAGTTCAAACAAATAGACCCTTAAAGTTATACAGAAGAAGAGTTTCGTTCTTTACGTATTATTCAATAATTAAAGAATATGCCTTGAGTCTAGAAATCTTTTAGAAAATCGAAAGCAGCCCAAAACTTTTTGTCGAGGGATATATTTAGATTGAGCAGAATGATTACAGACATATATACAAATTTACTCTTAACTTAATGTTTACACATATCAAGGTTTTTTTGACAAGATTCCTTAATTTGCAAATTCTTGAATAGCTTTTGAACTGGAGTACAATGAGCTTAATCATAGCCAAATCTCTCTAGCGTTTAATTTGTTCATTTATTTTAACAGAATTGAAATCATATTTAAACCTAAACTTGTTTATTAAATGAATCAAACATGAACAAGTTTTGATTTTGTCAATTTCAAAAAATTTGAATTATTTACATGTAAATTTTAAATCTTATGCTAGTTGAATCAAGCTAGGCACGAATCACTAAACACAAAAATTGTATTCATGTTTGGCTTAATTAATTAGCGAACAAAAAAAAATGAGTTCCAACAAAGTCGGGTTTTAAAAAGAAAAAAAAAACATATAAAATAGGTATATGTCGACGTTGAAAAAATTGGAACAAGTCATCCTCATCTGTGATGCATTTCCTACTCTAGTTTGACCCCTCCAAGAATATTGGCAAGACTTCAAACTTTAATGTTTTAATAATACCTTTTTTTTGAAAAAAAAATTTCAACTGATGTGTGCATGATTTCTTTTTTTTTTTTTTTGATTTGTAAATGCTTACTCTACTCGAGATCATGGTACTTGAATAATGGTCCTCTATCATTGGAATAACATTTTCACTTTTTAGTGGTTGTGAGTCTGATCGACAAAATCCACGCTTTATTTATAACTTTAGTTAAAAACAAATAAATAAAAAGTCAATTAAAAAATTATTGCTAAATATAAAAGGTAAAAACTAAGAAATAACACCAATAAAATTTGGGATGAACACGGGCTAAAAGATATTAGGGCTAAAGAACAAAACTTTAGCTAAAATTTGGAAATACATATGATATAACAATCAGAAATCAAGTTTAAAAGTAAAAGTTGAAATAACTTAGTCATTCTTATTTTCTTTCTAGTTTTTGGCTTTTCATAAAATCTATTTTTTTTTGTGAAATATAGAAAAATTTGCCTGATGCTACTTTTTTGTTGCTTGTTTTCTGAAATAAGCTAAAGGGAATTGTGAATTATTTGTTGTGGTTCAATGTCCCTTTCTATTTTGTTCTAATAGTCCTTTTCTTTTTTGTTCTAATAATAATGATGTCCTGGCTTTGAGTGAATTGGTATGGTTTTATTTGCTTGTCATCACTGAGGACTTTGCCTTTAAGGTATTTTGATCAAATTATTCTTGATCAGGATAAAAAAGAAATTCCTAATTGCCAAAATGAAGCCATAAAGTGTGCATTAGTTTTTGTGCCATCATTTTATAAGTGGCATAATATCCTAAACAATAATGCACTCTAATTGTTTTTCTATCCACAGCTTTTACCAAATAGTACAAATCTAAATAGTATTCATGATAAGAGTGCCAATTAATGGTACATAATAAATAGAATATTCTTACTATTTCAACAAAAAATGCAAGAAAAAAAACTAAAATTAAGATTATGCAAATCTTATATATCAACCAAATATCAACATAAATGAAATCTTTATACACCAAACATTATAATTTTCCGCAGAAAAAATTATGCCAAAGAAAGCTAAACATGTAAAACTCTTAAGTGAATGCCAACTAAATTTAACAAATTATGGAAGAAATATCCATGAAACTTATTCAAGCTATCAGTAGAAAATTGGTCGAGGTTTGGGAACATAAATTAAGTTCTTCCTTTTATAAAAAGTTCTATGCATAAAAGCCAACATGGTAAGTTGATCACATTCTTTTGCAACGGAGATACTTACAATTTTGTTTGCCTTACTGCTACTATTGTTCATGTCTCCCTTTTTCATAGAAGGTTAGTTACACTAAAAAATTATGATAAGTCTAAATATTTTATCTTTTTTTGAATATTAAAGTGGGGATGGCAATTGGGCGGGTGCCCACAGGGAAACAAAAGGAAACAAAAGTCACTTTCTTCTCTTTCCTTTTTCTCCAATATTCTCTCTTACTAATTTTTGGATGACTGTGCAATTTTCTATTTGTAAATTATAATCAATTGAATTTTATTATCTTTTATTTTTTATAATTGTGATAGAGTGGAGTACGATTTATTTGCTTATTTTGAGTTATTTTTTATAATACTCGGTACAATTTAAAGGTTTGAGTACGAGCTGAGAAGAAATTGAAAAAAAAAAAGATAAAGTTCATAAGAAATCGGTTTTGAACATATAGAGTTAAATTAGTCAACTATATTTCTTTGCAAATATCTTTTTTATTTTTCAAATATATATTTTTATGGATTATAGTATTATGATGTGGTAGTACTACTCGAAATTGTGTTTTAAATGATGATTTTCTTGAAATAAACAAAGTGATCTAGGAGCATTTTTATTTAGTAAGTAGAAGTGTAATTTAGAGTTTTTAAAAATTTTGTTTTGCAAATGACAAAAGTAAGGGAGGTAAGTGATATTTTTGAAACCTTAAGAGTGCTAGGTGATATTAAGAGAAACCTCAAGGGAGGTTTCTGATATTATCCTTTACTAAAACTATGAAAATCAAGAGAGGTAAGTGTAATTTTTCAAACCTTAGAGGAATTTAGTAAAATTGTTAGAAGAGGTTTCTGAAATTATCCTATTTAATTATGATACTCCCCTACAAACTAGTTGCCTCCTCAGCAGGCACAAGTATCGGCCTTCCTATATAGTTGTACTAGGTGTTGGCATCGGCAGTCCACTGCATCTCCCTCCTTGCACCAGTCTTTCCTATAGCAGCACACCGAAACCCCACAAACTTTCCGAGTCTCATCAGCATCCACTAGCACCGAAGCCTCCCAACAGATTCTACGCGCCACTATTGGCCAAATTCTGGCTAACTATTGTGATTTTTCAGGCTCATTAGTCTCTCTCGTTCTCCATAAGAGCTTCCTTGTCGCTGCCGAAAGATGTCCGACCTGGGTACTTTCTCATCCCTCTTCTTTTAATAGTAGTTGGCATTTCCCAATATGGTTTGTGAAATATGATTGATATTTATAGGTATTTTGGTAGATGATTAAGCCACTGAAACACTTCCATTGGTCGCTTTTTTTAATTCTCCTGGGATGGCTTACTTTAGATTTCGAGCCTTTAGTTTCTGATGCTGTTGTTTTGCAAACTAACATAGTTCAGAACTCGTGAATTTAATCGGCATCTAAGCGTTTACAAGGTTAAAGGGAAAATTAAGAAAAGGGTTGCATTTCAACTCAAAATTTTCAAAGATGGCACATTATTTGCGTGTGTATGTGTTTATCTGTTGAGGGAAAGATATGTGTTCTGTCTATGAATTGCTTTGAAGAGTGCCCTTTCCGGGAAATTTTACAAGCCTAAATTCCTAGAGAGGAGAGAAAAGATGTTGATTGTTAGTATAGAATCGTGGCAACATGAATAACTGTACTTTTAGCACCAAAAAGCACTCATATGGACTCTGATTTAGGCGGTTTAAGTCATTAAATTGTTTAATGCAGATAGTAGTGGGTGGACCAATTACAAGAACATCTATTACTAACTCCGTGAATTCGAAAGAAAGTAGATCAAGGAAACAAACCAATGCTGTTCGAAACACCCATCTTCTCCTCTCCCCCTCGTGCCACGGGAAAAAAAAATAATTGCAGATATTTTTCTAGTTCCATAAGATTGAACTAATGTGAAAAGATTCAAATTGGACTGTTTTAATTTACGGACCTTATCTCTTCATTGGTAGCATCCTATCAACCCCTCAACCAACTGGTAGGCTATTTTTCTGTGTGTATATAGATAGGAATGTGGTATAACTATATAGTTTTCTTAAACTAGTTCCTGTGCCGCTAGATTTCTTGATACTTGACCTCCAAGTCTTTTACCAGAGTTAGGAACTATATGATATTGTCCACGTTTTCTTTGAGAATTGAAAGCACTCTCATTGCCTGAGGTCATGTCTAAGAAGTGCAGATGGAATTCTAGAATCTCTTTGTCATTCTCTTCTTTTTCTTTCTTGTATCACTTCCTACTGTGCTTGTCTACAGCCAGATTATTGAAGTTTCTCCACAAAGACTTTAAAATTGCATCTTACTCACAATCTGTTCTTTGTCACTGCATAGCTGACTGGCCCTAGGTGCACTTGTCCTCCTCTTCAATGGCTAAACGGATTGGAATTCTCAAAAAATCATGATGATGCCTTCTGTAATTGGGGTTTGATGCCATTATTGGCTCAAAAAACATTCTTAATTTTCTCGTTTCCTTGTTTCCTTTTTTTCGAAGTTATAACCTCATCCTGTGGGTGTTGAAATATATGATGGGAGAAAGAATTGATGTTTTCTAGTTCTTGCTTCAATGGGATTTGATTTCATGATCAATATAGTATTGTTTGTCTAAGAAAATTAAATGTCTTTTCCAAATTATGTCCAAGGAAGAAACAAAATTGGAATAATAAGTATTGAGTGATGATGGCCCAAAAAGGTAGTTTCTAGGTGATTTTTCAGCCATGAAGCTCAATTAACCATTGATGCACAAATTATAAAATGTAGTTGGTGAGTTTCTGAACCAAGTTACCAATTGATTTTGGAACTTTTCCTTGAAAGAAGTTTGTTGTTTACTTTGTCAAGTTGGTCATACACGCAACCTAAGGTCGATATTTTGGTGGTTTCTGAAAGTACAGGAACTGTGAGTCAGTTGCTTTCCCATGTATGTTTCTGCCAAAAGCAAATCAGTTGTCTACTGAAAACTGAAGAGTTCAACCCACGGCAAATGGGTGTCAGTATTCTGCTTAATGAGGAGATTACGTGCTACAGAAAATCTAGAGTGAAGTGATTGATCTACGCCGATAGTAACAAAAGGTTTCATGTCGATCATCTAAAGCAACAACCTAATTCTGATTGACCTAAGCTGACAGTAACAAGAAAAGTTTCATGTTGATCATCTAAAGGAACAACTTAATTCTCGCCCCTAAAATGCTAAATTGCGACTCTTGAAATGATTACAATAGGTTGGAAAGGCATGCTAGAAATAGCTGTACGAGTTTGTTTGAGATACTTAATAGGGAACTTTTAGAGTTTTGTTTCCTTAAATACTCCAATATTCATGATGATTTTCGAACCATCTTAAAGTGAACTAATGTCGGAGATCCTGAAGCCACTACTTTAAAAGCCAAGATTTCAGGCCTGCTTTTTTCAATCAACTCAAGCCTAAAGAATATTGGTCTTCTCCAGAATAAGTGCCCAGGTGATGTATGAGAGACAATATGCTCATTGGCCTAGATTTCAAGTATGAAACTTAGAATCCAAGATATCATATAATCCCATAAGAAATTCAAAGTGATAAAACTTGGGATGGATGGTTAAAATGAGTATGAGGTAAATGGAATTTTGCCAATATCTATTTTGTTTTGCTAAATGATTTATTATCACTTAATCGTTTAGCTTGCAAGAACTTCTGGAAAAGAATCACCCTTTACCGTTCCTTCTTGTGTTATGCTGGTTATCTATTGAAGAAGCTCGCCAAAGCTGTGAAACAAATCAGTCGGCTTTTGGTGACCCCTAAATCTTGAATTTTTCCTTTTCTGGTTCATTGGTAAACAACCATTTAAGTTTTTATGTAATCAATCAAAGATCTGGTGGAGCTAAAACGGAGTCAGTGAAAATTTTTTTATAGTGAAGCATGATTGTTACTTGCCTGAGCATCTGCAATAAGTATTTCGGCTCCTGGATTTCTCCATATTACTGCCTTGTGATATTGTGGTTAAATTGATCTGAGGTACATGTAGCACTTGCCTGAACCTCTATTCTTGGTGTACATTTAGTATGTGGACATACTTGAAGATTTTATGGTGGACTTTCATACAGCAGGATGAACTTGCTTAGGGAAATAAAGTCCTGCTACTAGAAACGTTTAGCAGTAGCTTCTAAGTGTTGGTCAATGCAGACTTGGAGATCTATTTTATTTTTATTTTTATTTATTGCGTTATTTTTTATATTTGTGGTTCTAAATTGCAGGACACACAGAATGTTTCTGGTTCATTGTCAGCGTGGTGGGAACAGCTATAGGATTAAGTTCCATTGTTGTACTGCGGGAATATTCGGGGTATGGTATGTTGATCCATTTCATCTGTGGCTATATTTATTTTGGCTTGCTCCTGTGTAGCTTTGTTATTCATCGTCATGCGCAACAGAAATGCATAGGAAACCTTGGCAAATTGGTGGTTGATGTGATTGCTACGTCTGCTGCCATTGCATTACGTCAACTTTTGGGGTTCAATCTCTGCATCCTATTTGCCTTGGTAGGATTTACCATAGATCTTGACACAGTTGCTCAATCCTTGCATATGGCTTATGATGTTAGCATATGGGATATTATGTTGGAATCGATAATGCAAGTTGTGGCTTACCTGATGTGGGAGAACAAAAATATGGTAACCGTAGTTCTCATGTCGGTTGGTGGTGTTACTTTGTATCGGTATGCATCATACTCTCCTCCTGTCATGCCAGTTGACTCTCAGCAGTTGGAGAAGCAGCTGTGTTAGTTCAATGCTGTATCGGTTACCTTGGCCCTAATACTGTGTAACCTCCTTTCGTTTCTTAATTTAGTTTGTTATTTTCTTAAATTGTCACTATATTACGGTGTCATTCTTATACTTCAAAGAAACTAATTCAAGGAAAACTGTCGTTCTCGAGCAAATATTTAATGCTAGTTTTCCGAGACCTGCTTATATTCTGTATCTATCTTCCACAGATCAAGTTTAGGTTTAGGTAGAGGTGTCAAAATAGATGATTCGGTATGAAAAACTAATATAATATAAAATAAAGTATAAAATCATTATTAAACTATTATAATTCGCACATTGAACGAAATATTTCAATTCGGCAGTGTTAACTTACAACTGATTATCAAATAAACTTGCCTTACTGAACTCGATACGTTAAGACTTCTGTAATAAAATTTCATATTTCAATTTTTAGTTTTTATCAAATGTGCCTTTCCGAGGTTGAGCTTGTGCATGTCAGGCCTGATTTCATTAAAAGCCTAGCTTAGGCCCCTCAAAATTTGGCGCATTTTAAGCTCGCCCCCAAATGTATGTATTTGACAAGTAATCTGAAAGGAGGCTATAGAGTGTTAGGTGATGAAAATATCCTATAGTGATATTTTAAGGATTTCCAACAATATATATATATAAAATAAGATATTGAGTGTTTCAAAACTCAATACCAATTGATTTTAAGATGAAAATCAATTTTTTTTAATCTTGATATCAGAGTTGGGCTTGCCTGTATACTGTTACCCCACTTGCCTTTTTTCTCTATCGGTTTCATGCCATTTGAGACTTGCCTCATTCTCTACTGATTTAACCCCATTTGGTTAGTCACCTGAAACTAAAAATATTTCACATTAATATTTCAAGGATTTTTAGTCATATATATAACATTTTGGACCACTCAACGTGTTGCCAATTGATTTTAGGACACTCCGTTTATTGTTAATTAATTTTACGATGGAAGTCTAATTTCTTTATCATAAAATTTGTAAACTAGTGTTGCTCGTAAATTGCCAATTAATTTCTTTAAGCCACATTGCTCGTAAATTGTTTTGACAGCAAAATCTAAAGTGCTGCATCTATTTTCAACGTCAATCATGAGATGAAAAGGACAAACAAGATTTTGCTGCAGATAAAGTCTAAGTCTAGGTTTGCAATTACGAGATAATGCAAACTATCTAGACCCATAACATTCTTACATCATTCGAGTTTGATTGTGAGGCCTTGTTTGATTGCTCTTTTCAAAAAAAAAAAAATTTGTATATTTTTCGTTAATGCATTTTTCAATTATATTTTTACTTTACATATATCGAATTGTTATAGTACATTTTCTATAAAAATTCTTAAAAAAAATAATCCAAATGGTCTCTTATGATGAGTCCAAAGCTTGGATAGAATTTAGATCCAAACTCATTAAAACGTGGCAGCCGTAAATTGGGTCCAGTTAGGACCCGTACTATTAATGCATTGACATGATTTAGGGCAAAAAAAAAAAAAGGCATTAACATGCCTAGTGGGAAGGGAAGTC
Organism: Coffea humblotiana; assembly: GCA_023065735.1. Classification (NCBI taxonomy): domain Eukaryota; kingdom Viridiplantae; phylum Streptophyta; class Magnoliopsida; order Gentianales; family Rubiaceae; genus Coffea; species Coffea humblotiana. Next base: position 23,993,503 of record CM041208.1, on the reverse strand, counting down.
TGAATCGATTTATGTTAGCTCCGAATAATTAATGTCAGCAAGCAATTTACTGCCCCAAAAACCTGTCCAGTATGTAGATTGTGGGAATTACATGGACCTAATATTTTCGCAATCTTTGTTTAGTAATTTATTGAATTTGAAGTTTCTAATCGTTTCTTGCCATTATTTTAGTTGGAAGAATTCTTTAAAAAAATTTTGGTGAACATTTAGGAGGTATTTGGTTTATATTCTGGAATTGTAGTCGCAATTACACCACTCCACTAGTAGTAAGGGTTTTGATCGTTCCACCTTATATGTTTGATATGGAAGTGGAATGGATTTCACTTAATAAAAATGTTAATAAATTAAACTGAAATTATAGGTGAGGAGTGATATGGTGCAATAGATATAATTTTCGCACTCAATCTTGTTCCTCATCCTCATCTACAATAGGTATAAATTTCACAAAACACCTGATCCGCGCACTAAACATGATCGGCTCCAATAAACGTGGCCAAATGCTCTGGTTTAGATTGTTAAAAATATTAGTTTTAGGTGTCATTTACAAGAGGTCATCACCCTTCGGAGCATATGTTATAATTTCACAATTTAAAAACCTAACAAGGAGGAGCAATCCTAATACTTGATGATCAATAAACCAAATTAATTGAATTTTTAAATTATATTTGGCGCAATAAAAATTCATTCAAGACCATTTGAAGTCCAACCCAAATTTGTTACTTTAATACTATGTTAATTTGTACTTTATAGATTGCTATTCAATTTTTAACTCTGTAACACTGTAACATTTTGTGATATGATGCATACAAGATGAAAAGATGGTTGGAAAGATTAAAAACGGTCAAAAATTGTGTTTATAATGCAATAAAATATCCCATTATATAAAATAATTTTTTGACCTATATCATAAATACATTTTTTAAATCACATTTTTATTTTTTCAACCACCTTTTTATAACACATATATTGCGTATCATATGAAGTGTTCTATAGTATCAAATAAATAATATTTCTAAACAATGGATATCCAAACAACAAGTGTTTGGATTGTAATTTTTGGTCAAAAAATTATTTATTTACACCACAACTACATTTTTCAATATACCTTTTTAACTTTTCAATCGCTTTTTTATGTCACATATATCACATCACAAAATATATTACAGTATTCCAAATAATATTTCAAATGATCTCCTATCCAAACACATTATTAGATAATTTCATCTATAAAACATAATAAAATATTAGAATAATTATATATTTGTCCCACAATCAATCTGCTTAATCCAATCTTAAACTAGAGTAACTCTCACCATTGTTTTTACTCTACAAACACCACTGTGATCATTGATAGAAAGCCCCTGGTTTGCTAGAAACGTGAGGGAGGATCCAATTCTTTAGCCGTTGCGAGCGTAGCTTAGTGAAAAAGTTGACAAACTCAATTGGACTGCATCTTATGTTGTTTATCTAGCGTAGGGTTGCCATCAAATTGAGATGAGCTCGAATAGTGTATCTAGCTTGATTTGAATTGAAAATTTTGGGCTCGAGCTCAAGTTTAATTGTATTTTACTTTACTCGAGTTCAATCAAAGCAAGCTCAATCAAATTCAATCGAGTCCAATTGAATATAAATTAGTATTTATATAATTTTAAATAAAAGATATAATAGACATTTCACACTAATAAATAAAAAAATTTTAAAAAAACACACACACACATATATAGATATATATGTGGTGCTCGATTGAACTCCTCGAATTTCAAGGCTCACATATTAGACTCAAGCTCAAACTTGAATTCAATGGACGTGAGCTTTTAAACTTTGATTGAATAAGTTCGCTAATTTCACCCATTAATCTGACCTATGAACGTGGCAAAACTAAATCGGGTTGCATCTTATGTGGTGATTTGGACCATGAACATGTCGTCCAAATAAAGTTGCATTTTAGGCTGAAAAAAAAACTTACGATTAATTTGAATCTTCCCTAGCTAGCTCAATTTAGACTGCCTTATCTCTTATGGTTGCACCTGCAACAATTAAGGGTGAATTTAGGACACTCTCAAACATGAAACATGGGCATATTTTGTTTCCTTAGCGTGTTTAAACAAAAAAAATGAAAAAGTTGCCGTACCTTTTTTACAATTTAATTAGAAATGCAAAAAAAAAAGGGTAAGAAATTGTGTTCAAAGAACCTCAAAAAAATTTTTGTTTCGAAATAATCTCTATCCAAGCACATAAATCATCAAAAACCACTTACATTTGATACTTTTGGGTGTACAACAAATGCATTATTCATTTCTTAACATTACTTTGTTTGATTTGGATTTAGCATGTTGTGAATTGTTATCGTACAGTTTATTTATTAGTTATGAACAAAAAGCTAAAATGCTTTATGAGCAGTAACTTGTCCCCCCATAGGATACTACTCGGATATGATACTCCTATGGCCATCATAATTCTCTTGTCCTACGGTTTTAATTTGGCTTCTGGTTCTCTGATCTCTCCGCTGAGAATGGCCCTAAGTGGAAAAGTAAAAACTACAAGTCCATACTTTTTTTTTTTTTTTTTATCAATATGATAGACTATTCTATATTAAGAGGAGGTGAAGGACCTAAATAGACCCAAGAGTAATTCAGAGAGAATTGAACTATCACTGGACTAAATGAATACACTATGCACCCATCTGAATTTATTAAGCAAAGCCATTTAATGTGACAATACCGTTACCTCCCACCCCATCAAATTTTAATATTTTGATGATGACCACCGGCCCAAAGGCCTGTGGTTTTTACAAGTCCATACACATCACTCCTTTTGCGTGTAAATATAAGCAACAAACCCCCAACTATCCTACAGTTACTCTGATGCCAAATGTCAAGCAGAGCTCTGTTGGAGTGTAATAGTAGTACGACAGGAATTTTTAATGAAGTAAAAAAAAAATTGGTGTTTTCAATTTGGGGCGTTGGAAATATCATAAGGTGTTTTGACCAAAAAAAAAAAAGAAACAAATGATGGAAATTAACTCAAATTAGTTACGTGTCAATTCCGAAACTACATGCTATATTCGATTAAAAAACCGTGCTTTGGCCACAAATATATTGGTTGATACACTACAGTTTGAATTTAGTTATGGACAATAGTTTGTGATGAATCTTTCGTATAAAATGGACTTCTAAATATACTTAGATTTGCCATTTGCAATCTAGATTTCTTTTGATTCATCAACTTTCCAACTGAAGCCAATCTCTTTTCACATGTCGCTTAAGATATGACACTGATTGAGTTTACCATCCTAATTCTCGCTCTAGTCAAACTGGGGATATAAGATTTTAGATCACTTCTAAATTTGAATGTGCATTTAGCTAGTAGTGGACTTTATGACAATAACTGATAAAATCTTGAACTACGTAATTTACTCATTTAACAATGAAAGTTTTTGGATTCATACATTAGATTTTCCTAATGAGTGTGCTATAGTTGTAGTTTTAACGTGCAAATAGCATTTTTTTTTTATTGCATTTAGTTACTTTCCTCATTTAACTTTCTCTCCTCCAATGAGATTTTTCTATTGACAAGCCTTGGGTAGTGCACTTAATGTACATGTAATTTGCCATATAAAAATGCACGTACTCAAATATTATTGTGTACAATGTAATTTTATATGCACGTGCTCGTATAAAATGCACGTACTCAAATATTAAGATTGAATGGATTGTTAGTAGTTAATCTAAATTAATGTTATCTCTTAAAATTAATGTGAGTGAGTTCTGGTGCGACTCAGACAGGCAACCCACTAAATCCTATGGTACGTCATAGGGGAGGTGGGATCGTCAGAGTGATAGTAACAAGGGTCAAGTCTATCCAAACTTTTATACATAAAAAAAAAAATCTATTCTCATGAAAATACTCTTGATTCCACCAAGTCCATCTGGCATTTCACACAGATAGCGGTCATCTTTTAATTAATTCATCTCACACATGGTGCAGCAGTCCGCTGTGAGCTAGCTGATGCTTGTTGTGGTGGACAATGGAGTACCGGGAATTTGTCACTTAGTATTAAGCATGTCAAGAATTGTGCAAACATTCCATCCAAAAAAAAGAAAAAAAGGAATTGTACGAACATTAATTACCATCTGTTTTGATACCAATGACCCAACACTCTCGCTCTTTACTACAGTATACTATTTATTGACCGTGGACAACAAGAAAAGGTAGCATGGAGGATAATTACGTTGTCCTTGTGATTACTCCACTTTAATGGGTGGGACGGTTTAGGTTTAAGCTACTAAGCTAAATTTCCTATTAAACTTTCGAAGTTAAATTTTTTTTCATACAAGCCTGTTAATATGAAAATGGAGTAATTTTTATAGAGATACGGTAATACATGCTATTGATTTTGATGTACCCCTTTAATGCAAAGCTCAAATCAGCAAAGAGCAAAACTGAGAAATCAAATAAAACAAAAAAGAACCGAAACTTATAAAGAAAACAAATAAATTAACATTTTGTCAACAAGATGAAAGAAAAGGAGTAAGCTAAACAAGAAGTCCAAGCAATTTTGTACACGTCGAATTATTGCAATTCGTACTGAATTCTACCAGTAGTTGTACTCATTTTTGCTAGTATTAGAGTTAAACCTTTGCATTAAACTAGCCTAAATGGGTCCCAAGAGATCTAGTTTTAGCAGTAAATTGTCGATACATAATACTAATATGGACGTTTTTTGTGCGTTGAAAAGTTATTTTATTTAAGTTGTTTGTTGACATTGCAATAAAGTAATTGAGAATTTCTCGTGTATCAAAGTTTCAATTTGTAATTAGACTTTCTTTTTCTAACATTAGCTAGCATTGAAACAGTACAAAACAAAATGGGCAATCTCACACGAAAATTCAATTCTCCATTTCAATATATGAGAAATTCCGAAATTGGATAAATTCTATTTGAGAAGAATCAAATGGCAAATATTCCTAATTTCACGAAAAATGTGCATATTGCATTCCAAACAAAAATAAATTCTTATTGAAAAGTATCAAATCAAATGCTATAAGATATATAAGTTCTAACTTCAATTAATCCAACTTCGATTTTCATCAAATATTGACTGCAATGACATTTCACTCTTTTTTTTTTTAATCTTTAGTTTTGATGACAGCAAATTTCTTGAAAAAAGAATAAGTTTACTTGGCAAATGTTTATTTACCACAGCTAGGACTCTGAGTCATGTGAGGATTTTGCTTTGGCGGGGATTGGTACGAGGACACTGGCATTGTGCCAAGGAATCGGATCCGTAGGCTGCTGTGTGATTGTGTGTGTCCTTCATTTTGATGGGACATTAATGAGTCATTGACTACAGCTAATATGTATGGTTAAAAGATTCGTTGCCCTTATTGACTTTTGTGGGGTGGCAAGCAACCATTAAAGAGTGCTGGTAGCTCTTTGATTTGGTCTTTCTTTTTTTTTTTTTTATGTTGGATTTTCACTGTATGCCAAAACCTCAGAATAATAATTTGTAGGAAATTCGTAGCTGTTGATTTGGTCTTTTTTTATTATTATTTTAAGCCGGTTAGGCATCCCAGTCCAAAACTCCATATTAGTTTGTTTCGTTTGCTTCTTACATGACAAATATTTATCCAAACAGAACAAAATGGACAGCTCCTGTCACTCCTGCAGTTGCCAGCCACCCCACAAAGGGAGAATGGAGTTTTAACTTTTTAACCCTACTTACTAAAGTTAACCACATCTGGACCTGGACAGTTTGCCTTTAACCACAGTAAATTTGTCCCATCCAACTCAGTAAAAAACATAGGTAACGTTGTCATCGTCTCAATCAAGTCTTGAAAAAATAAAAGGACACCAACGGAATCACATACTAGTTCTGGTTGAGGGTGTAAATGAGGCCATTCAAGCTCAACACCTTACTGTTCAGCTTTATTTGATTATTTTAAGGAATTTAAAATTTTGTTTAAATTTAATTTATTTATATGTCGAAATTGAACTTGAATGAATTTGAATATTATCGAACATAAAATATTATTCAAATTTGGGTTGACTAATTGGTGAACCAAACTCGAACGAATTTTTACTAGGTCGAATTTGATTCGAGTATCAAATTGTTTGGTTTATCTTCCAATCCTAATTCTAGCCCTGAATCGGTAATAAATGGAGATATGCCAAATTGAAAACATAGAATTTGAGTTTTCATTGCATCTAATATTTTAAGAGAACTCAAATTCGGTTCAATTTAAAGCCAATGTGCTCTATATGATTTGAATACAATTTTTTTGCAATGCAATCTGAAATTATATGAAATTGAGAATTAACATTTTAAACCTACCTAAATTTTGTAAACGTGATACGAATAACATGGACATTAAATGCAGGGATAAAGATTTTACTTGGAAAGCAATTCATGCAGACTTGTTTAATTACATATGTTACTTTAAAGCCAAAGCAATTGGACTCCTTTGTATATCCAACCTTCCTTTTGAACCCGTATCTTCTTAATCTCATTTATTCAGTGAGAATCTATATCCTATTAAATTTTATAAAGAATGCCGGCTTGGCAACAATAAGAATATTTGTTAATTAAAATGGAAAAATTTTGATCAAGATTTAATTCCAATACGAGGGAAAAAATTTCTTGTTGCAAGTGAAAACTTTCGTGACACCAAATCACACTAACACCAGAAATTTCATGAGACAATTTTTTATTAGCAACCAAGTTAGGAAAAACAAAGGCATACCAAGAACATCCTTGCAAAATGCATTAATATGTTGACACATCCTCGCAACTGCATATATTAGATAGGAAACAAATGCAAACACGGAGAATTCTTTTTTTTTTTGGAACTCTCATCTTAGATGAGAAATAAATTCTTCTATTATATTCGATTTTTTCTTTACCACAGATTCAAAATTACGTGTATGAGACAAAAAAGAAATAAATAAATAAATTATAGCAAAGGATCCACTACACAATTAATAGAAAGTTGCAACAAATAAAAGAATAAGCAGGGATTCATACAACACATAAATTTGCTTTAAAGACGAGACATGGTTATTGGCTTGATGTTATGAATATTTGATTTAGAATGCTCTTAACTCGAGAAAAAAATGCAACAATATTTTGTTCTTTTTTTTAATTGTTTGGTTTCCATTAATTAAAGGAGGCTTGAGTTCTTATTTTTGTGCTTAATTACCAAAGATGTGATGTTTAGTTCACTAACCAACCTGTCTAGTGGAATATTAGGTAGTATTATAATTTGGGTTTGAAATGCCGAAGGCTGTTTTGACTGTGCATTGAAATGTTTTAATTGGTAATAAAGTATCATTGAAATGTTTCTCTATTCAATCCCTTTTTTTTTTCTTTTCATTCCTAGACATTAATTAAATCTGTTAATCATGTTATAATTTGAAAAATTAAGTCAAAATAAATTTAAAAAAAAGATCGATCTAGTAGACAGTTAGTGTCAAATATGTAGTACAATAATAAAAATCAGGCATTTCTCTCTCTCTCTTTCTATTATATGGTTGTACACATGGCAGATTGTTCCTTCCCAAAGATACGAAGGTTCCTTGTTGCCTCAAGGCCCTCAACCACTCCCAAAACTCCTGTGCCTCCTGATACATTTCAGAAAGTGCTCAGCATATTGTTTGCCCCTTATTTGTAGAATATGTTTATGGTACCAGTAGGTGTTGGGTGGCTAGTTTTGCAGCTAATAGGTGCATGCTTGCTGGGATAGCAGCCTTTGCAGGATTGGGTGGGACTATTTCAATTTTAATAGGTTCCAAGAAAATATGCATTATATTCCTTCTATCTCGCTACACTACTATCACCACATACTCAGGTCCTTTCACTATTCTCATCTCATGGCTGGTTTCGATTGGAAATCATTCTTTGAAAAGCTTAACTCCTCGCCTGGTAGGAGCTATTTCCTGAAAGTTTCAAACCCAGGGAGCTATGGTGGTTTCCCATGGTCCTTTTCTTTGCGTCTGCTATCTTTTGCTTCTCTTAAACTGATCTTGGTGAGCAGCATCCCATGTCAGTGAATATCGTCTCCTTGGGTTCGGGTGTCGTCGTCCTAACTTCTGAGTACTTTCTCCTTCTCAACTATGAAAAGATCCAAGCTCACGCTGTGCTGCAGCATGAATTTAGCATACCCGGCCGATCTACCATCAACTGCATCCTCTATCTTAGTTCGGCCATGATCGGGGTTGAACGAAACTTCAATGGCTGGAGCGTTGATCTTCTACTCAGTTGCTGCTGCCATCATGAGTGGGGAGAGGCTGCTTGAAGCAAGGACGGACTTGGGTCTTTTTCAATTTCTTATTTCTTATGGGATTTGCCAGGCTTATGTTGCCTTTGGCCTTGGCTTTTGCTTCTGGTTCTTCCTTGCAGCAGCTTGGGTTCTTTTTATCTTGAAGGGCTTTATTGTTGCCCTATATGCTTCAAGAGTCCAAAAGAAGGAATGAGTAGTCCAAAGGGAGGTATAATGGAATGGAGGTTCTAATCACTAGTTCTAGTTTTAGGAGTTGTAGTGGTTTTTTCCGGTAGATTTGCCATTAGATAAGTGGTAGTTAGCATAAATGCTGATCATTACCATGCTATTACTAATCTCTTAATCTCCCCTCCATTATAACTGAAGAGGTGATTTTTGGATAGGTAGCCAAACTGACCTAATGAAGTCCCCTCTTAAGCGAAGTGACTTTGGGTAATATTTTACCTGGCAGAGATGAGAAGCGGGGCTTTCTCCCTTGGAATAACTCCGATGATCAAGTTAGTTGGTTATAGGAGTAACAATGATGAATTTAAATGTAACAGTATGCTTACTTGCTTTGGAAGAAGGATACGGTATTTATAGGGTATCAAATGAAGGGAAGGACAGTGGATTCATGTCTTTAGGACCCCACAATCTACACATACGGCCCTGTACTGACACGCAGCAATTGTCTGACCTCCCTGCCATGCAAGCATGTGGTTTCCTGATAAAGTTTAATCATGTGCCTTCCCGATAAACCAACAGTTATGGTTAACCAGTCGGTCGAAATGATGACGGATGAACTGGCTCTGACCACCCCTATGCTGTGACGAGATGAGGTGGCTAATAATGTACGAAAGGTTGGTATTATGTTAGTGGCCGAGTTGAGATGACCTTGGGCCGAGGTAACGGTGCTCTATAGGCCCGGGTCCTGGTCCAGAGCACCCGGGCCGAGGTGACTGCCCTCAATAAGCCTCCCAAGTCTCGGGAATGAGGAGTCTAGTCGTCTTCTTATTCCGAGACTTTAACATTCCGAGGTCTTCTCATATTGAGGACTATGGAAAGCAACTGTAAGTTACGTTCTGTTGTCGTGACATGTCAAACGTGGGCGCGTAAGCTCAAGGAACATGGGGTGATAGGACGGTTACTAAAGTGATTGACACGATATGAGATCGTGGGGGGAAGCTTGTGGCAATTTGTCAGAGAAGCGGCGGATCATTAATGCGAAGAGAGGGGCACGTCCTTTTGAAATTTAAAACTACTGCCTTTTCGCATTCCTTTGCATCCTATAAATAGGGGTCTTTTTCACCGTTTCACCATTCACCATCCTAGTAAAAAGTTGCAGCAGATACCAGAGCAGTCGTCCGAAACCTTTCTTGTTCTAGCGGATGTCAACTCTTTTCAGAAAGAGTAAGTTACCTCTTTTGTTATTAATACTCATACATGGCCTGAGTAGTGCGTACGCGTAAAGACAATGTGAGACCGATCTACTAGAAAGTGGAGAGGCTCGACCCATCCGAGAAGGAAAAGGGCACCTCGTCCACCCCTGAGGAGGAGGCAGCCGAAGTGTCCCAGGAAGCGGAGGTGTTTCAAGAAGTAGAGGCATCATAAGAAGCCAGTCAAGGAGGTCCGAGGTGTAATATAATGACATCTTCAGAACCGAGATACCTTCCGATGAGGGGGTACTGGAGTCAGTTGCCCCACCAGATCTCATCACCGTAGACTTTGGCGAGCTCCCCATATTCGCGAGTGTAATAGGCATGATCGAGATGAATGCGGTAATCCGGAAGTACTCGTTCAGGCAAGAATATAGCATCTACCCTCCCGAACCGATTCAATTAGCCAAACGGCCCCCAACAGGTAGAATGGTGGTTTACATTGATCATTTGGAAATCGGACTGAGGATACCCATCACGAGATTCTTCAAGGACAGCTTCAGATATTGGGGGGTGAGGATCACCCAACTGGTCCCCAATGCGGTCCGAATCCTCATCGGATTCGAGATATTGTACCGAGAATAAGGAGTGATTTCAACCGTCAACCTCTTTCGCCGATGCTATACGATCAAGAACAACGGAAGTGACAAGGGTTGGTTTTACTTTGACAACTGAAATAAGAGCATCCCGAATCTAGTGGTAGATGCCCCTTCCTCGATAAAGAATTAGGAGCACAATTTCATCTTCATCCCGATCGAGAACTTTTCTCGGGGTTTCTGGTAGAGGTCTTATGACGCCCCAACCGATCCTTCTCTGAACTAAGTAGAGAAGAGGAACTTTTAAAAAATTATGGGATCGGGTCTCAGGATCAACAGTTGGTTCTATCCTGAAACAGTATTAGTCGGCAGAAGAATCAGCCGAGTTCTGCTTGACCCCGACAGACCTCCCTACTTTTCTTTTAGACTTAGAAAGACTTGTAATTTTTCTTTCATAATTTTTGCATTTGATTTCGATTATTCTAAATAATAATGTACTTTTCTTATGCAGTGGTGAAAGTATCCGATTTGATCACCGTGGGATCAATGGCTATGGCTAAGAGGTCGAAGAGAAAGGTGACAGTCGAGACTTTTTAGGGTGTCCAAGAAGAAGAGTGCACTGGGTCGAACTGTTGTGATTTCGGCAGCGATCGGTATTTCGGCCACCACCGCTATTGGTGAAACTTCCAAGAGCGCCACTGTCTCAGAAGGGGTTTGCGACATGAGGTGTTACCATTGCTTTGCTTCCTCACAGCCGAGGTAAACCATCCCAATCTTCAGAAGCACCGGTCATGGAATCATCCCTATGGAATCGTCACTATATTACTTCCCATTCGGCTGGTGACGAGACAAGACACCCCGGCGGGCACTGGTGCCCGAATTGGGATCTCAGCATTAATGATCGATGCTCAGATTCTCGCCTGGCCCATGACCTTTTAATGCATTCTACTCTGCTAAGAGATTTAGAGTACACCAAGAAACTAACTCCTTCTAAACTGCTGTAGAGTTGGATGATGTCGTTAGCTTCCACCTCGACTTTTACGACCGAGTTGTCACGGCAGTATGCCTACTTATTCGAGAAGCAGCCATCTGTCGAGATGCAAGATAAGATTTTCAAGTTGGAGAAACAATTGCCTTAGCTGAGAATGAACAGACTCGATTTCGTGAGGAACGCGACCAGGCTGTGACCGATCGAGATCAGTCCAAGGTCACAATGAATTCTCTTAAAACAACCTTAAAAGAAGAGTAGAAAAGATGAGTTGAGGAGAAGCAATCTCACCACGCGACTCTTGAGAAGGTTGGTGTCTCGGCAGTAAAAGCCTTCAGAAAGTACGAGACATTCAGAAAGGATCTAGGCGAGTTATTTTGCCGAATTTTATGTTCGGGTGCACTTCGGCGGTGAACGAGGTGGGGCCACTTCTATCCTTGGAGGATTTGGATTCCTTAAAAAATAAAGACAGCTACAATGAGGATGCCAAGGAGTTTTGTGATCGAATTACTGAGGGTATCCAAATTGGATGGAAGCTAACCGAGATTCGAGAGGAGTTCAATCAGTGGTTTCAAGAGTTCGAGTTGGATCCAAAATGTGGCGAGTTGGGCCCAATTGGGGCAGAGGAAGCCACTGGAGAGGAAGAGAGTACTGGGGGTACCGAGGCGGGAGATGCTTAGGAATATCCCTTGTTTCGAGACTTTGTATTTTTTGTTCCTTTTGAAACCCTTGTAATACTTTTTATCATTAATGAACATCTATTTTAATCTATTCTCCTCTTCTTCTTCTTCCAACTTCGTCCCTTTATTTTTTAATAGTCTGTAGTAATATTTTTAAAAAATAATCAAATGAAATGAAAATAAACAGATCATTGGCATTCTCATGAATAATACAATTTGAGATTCTCGGTATGTCAAGTTCTGGGCATAAGAGTGCCATTTCGGTAAGCCAACATACAATAATCACTTCGACTAGATTCAACAACTCGGTAAGACCCCTCCCACTTAGGAGCTAATTTACCTTGAGGTTCAGCTCGACTGGCTGAATTCTTCCTTAGAACTAAATCTCCAGGGTTAAATCGAATGTGATTGACACGGACATTGTAATAGTTAGTCAAGATATTCTTGTATAGGGCTACCTGAACTGCTGCAGCATCTCTCTTATCTTCAATCAAGTCGAGATCTGCTCTCCGTTCTTCTTCATTTGCTTCGGCAGCATATGCTGCCATCTTAGGGATTGGAGTGAAGATTTCGGTAGGGATTATCGTCTCGGACCCATAAGTTAAAGAGAACGGAGTTTCTTATATAGCTGATCTCGATGTAGTTTAGTAAGACTATAGGACATTGGGGAGTTCGTCTACTCAGGACAATTTTAACTTGGTGTAACCTGATCTTGAGTCCATGCAAGAGGGTTCGATTGAAATTCTCAACTTGTCCATTGGCTTGGGGGATATCCTACTGAGGTGAGGTGTTGATTAATTCCTAGGCTTTCACACCATCCTTTAAACGGATTATCATCGAACTATTTTTCATTATCCGAGATGACCACCTGTGATATTTCGAAACGGCAAACTATGGATTTGTAGAAGAATTTTTGAATTGCAAGGCCAGTGATACTTCTCAGTGGTTCGGCTTCAACCCACTTCGTGAAGTAATCAATAGCTACCACCAAGAATCTGTAATTTCCAATGGCCTTGGGAAAAGGACCGATGATATCTATCCCCCATTGCTCGAAAGGTTAAGGCGAGGTGATGGGAACCATGAGATCGGTAGGTTGGTGATGTTCGGGGGCATGGTGCTGACATGAATGACAGTTAAGGATTAGGATCTAGACGTCTTGTTGGATGGTAGGCTAAAAATACCCGAGAAATAGGACCTTTTTAGCCAACATCCGATGGACGACGTGGGCTTCACATAACCCCTCGTGTATTTCACGGAGGACTCGCTCTCCTTCCTCAACTGTGATGCACCGTAGCCATGACTCGAGGTAAGATCGTTTATTCAATTTTTCTTCCCGAAGTGCATACCGAGTAGCTTTACGTTGGATCCTCCTAGCCTCGACTTGGTATTCGGGAAGGATTCCCTGACTCAAGAATCTGATGAGAGGATTCATCCATATGTCCTCTGAATGTACAGGATAGAACTTTTCTTCCGAACATCCTGACTCGATAAGGATCTTCACAAGAACCGTTTTGTTAATTGTTGAGAACAAGGTGGAGGCTAATCGAGACAGTGCATCGGCTTGCCTATTTGGAGTTTCTCATTTTTTGTGGGGTTTGCCAGGTTTATGTTGCCTTTGGCCTTGACTTTTGCTTCTGGTTCTTCCTTGAAGCAGTTTGGGTTCTTCTTATCTTGAAGGACTTTATTGTTGTCCTATATGCATCAAGAGTCCAAAAGAAGGAATGAGTAGTCCAAAGGGCGGTATAATGGAATGGAGGTTCTAATCACTAGTTCTAGTTTTAGGAGTTGCAGTGGTTATTTCGGTAGATTTGCCAGCAGATAAGTGGTTATTCCGGTAAATTTGCAGTGGTTAAAACTTTCGTGATACCATATCACACTAACACCAGAAATTTCATGAAACAATTGTTTTATTAGCAACCAAATTTGGAAAAACAAAGACATACCAAGAACATCCTTGCAAAACGGATTAATATGTTGACACATCCTCACAATTGCATATATTAGATAGGAAACAAGTGCAACCATAGAGAATTCTTTTTTTTTTGGAACTCTTATCTTAGATGGGAAATAAATTCTTTTGTTATATTCGATTTTTTTTATCACAGATTCAAAATTACGTGTATGAGACAAAAAAGAAAGATATAAATAATAATGCAAAGGATCCACTACACAATTAATAGTAAGTTGCAACAAATAAAAAACGGGACTAGTTCTTGGCTTGATGTTATGAATATTTGATTTAGAATGCTCTTAACTCGAGAAAAGAAATGCAACAATATTTTGTTCTTTTTTTTAATTGTTTGGCTTCCATTAATTAAAGGAGGATTGAGTTCTTATTTTTGTGCTTAATTACCAAAGATGTGATGTTTAGTTCACTAACCAACCTATCTAGTGGAATATTAGGTAGTATTATAATTTTGGTTTGAAATGCCGAAGGCTGTTTTGACTGTGCATTGAAATGTTTTAATTGGTAATAAAGTGTCATTGAAATGTTTCTCTATTCAATCCCTTTTTTTTATTTTCATTCCAAGACATTAATTAAATATGTTAATCTTGTTATAATTTGAAAAATTAAGTCAAAATAAATTAAAGAAGATGATCGATCTAGAAGACAGCTAGTGTCAAATATGTAGTACAGTAATAAAAATTAGGCATTTCTCTCTCTTTTTCTATTATGTGGTTGTACACGTGGCAGATTGTCCTTTCTCAAAGATACGAAGGTTTCCTTATTGCCTCAAGGCCCTCAACCACTCCCAAAACTCTTGCACCTCCTAATACATTTCAGAAAGTACTCAGCATACCGTTTGCTCCTTATTTGTAGGATATGTTTATGGTACCAGTGGGTGCTAGATGGCTAGTTTTGCAGCTATTAGGTGCATGCTTGCTAGGATAGCAGCCTTTGCAGGATTGGGCAGGACTATTTCAATTTTTATAGGTTCCAAGAAAATATGCATTATATTCCTTCTATCTCGCCACACTACCATCACCACATACTTAGGTCCTTTCACTATTCACATCTCATGGCTGGTTTCGATTGGAAATCATTTTTTGAAAAACTTAACTCCTCGACTGGTAGGAAGCTATTTCCTAAAGGTTTCAAACCCAGGGAGCTATGGTGGTTTCCCATGGTCCTTTTCTCATCGTCTGCTATCTTTTGTTTCTCTTATACTGATTTTGGTGAGCAGCATCCCATAATGGTGAATATCGTCTCCTTGGGTTCAGGTGTCGTTGTCCTAACTTCTGAGTACTTCCTCCTTCTCAACTATGAAAATGTCCAAACTCACGCTGTGCTGCAACATGAATTTAGCATACCCGGCCGATCTATCATCAACTGCATTCTCCATCTTAGTTCGACCATGATCGGGGTTGAACGAAACTTCTATGGCTGGAGCTTTGATCTTCTACGGCTGGAGCGTTGATCTTCTACTCAGTTGTTGCTGCTGTCATGAGCGGGCAGAGGCTGCTTGAAGTAAGGACGGACTTGGGTATTTTTCAATTTCTCATTTCTTGTGGGGTTTGCCAGGTTTATGTTGCCTTTGGTCTTGACTTTTGTTTCAGGTTCTTCCTTGCAGCAACTTGGGTTCTTCTTACCTTGAAGGGCTTTATTGTTGCCCTATATGCTCCAAGAGTCCAAAAGAAGGAATGTGTAGTCCAAAGGGAGGTATAATGAAATGGAGAACCTATTCACTAGTTCTAGTTTAGGAGTTGCATCGTTATTCCGGTAGATTTGCCAATAGATAAGTGGTAGTTCGTATAGATGCTGATCATTACCATGCTATTGCTAATTTCTTAATCTCCCCTCCATTATAACTGAATAGGTGATTTCTGGATAAGTAACCGAACTGACATAATGAAGTCCCCTCTTAAGAGAAGTAATCTTAGGTAATATTTCACCTGGCAGAGATGAGAGGTGAGGCTTGCTCCCCTGAAGTCAGTTGGTTATAGGAGTAACAATGATGAATCTAAATGTAACATTGTACTTACTTGCTTTCGAAGAGAGATACGGTATTTATAGAGTATCGAATGGAGGAAAGGATAGTGGATTCAAGTTTTTAGAACCTCATAGTTTGCACATACGGTCCTATACTGACACGCAGTCTATAGGCACGAGGTAACGGCGCCCTATAGGTTCAAGTTCTGGTCTAGAGCACCCGGGTCGAAGTGACTGTTCTCAATAAACTTCCCAAACCTTGGGAATGAGGAGCCTAGCCGTCTTTTTATTTCGAGACTTTAACATTCCGAGATCTTCTCATATTGAGGACTATGGAGAGCAATTGTAAGTCTCGTTCGGCTATAGTGACATGCCAAACATGGGCGCGTAAGTCGGAGGAATGTGGGATGATAGGACGGTTACTAAAGTGATTGACATGATGTGAGATCGTGGGGAGAAGCATGTGGCAATTTGTCAGAGAAATGGCTGAGCATTAATGAGGAGAGAGGGGCACTTCCTTTTTGAAATTTAAAACTACTGCCTTTTCGCCTTCCTTTGCACCCTATAAATAGGGGATTTTTTTCACCGTTTAACCATTCACCATCCTAATAAAAAGTTGCAGCAGATACAAAAGCAGTCATCCAAAACTTTTCTTGTTCTAGCTGATGTCAACTTTTTTCAGAAAAGAGTAAATTATCTCTTTTGTTGTTAACACTCATGTATGGCCCGAGTAGCGCGTACGCATAAAGAGACTGTGAGGCCGAACTACAAGGAAGCGAAGAGGCCCGACCCATCTGAGGAAGAAGAGGGCACCTCGTCCAGCCTTGAGGAGGAGGCAGCTGAAGTGTCCCAAGAAGCAGAGGTGTCTCAAGAAACAGAGGCATCACAAGAAGCAAGCTAAGGGGGTCCAAGGTGTTATATAATGGCGTCTTTGGAACCGAGGTACCTTCCGATGAGGACGTACTGGAGCCAGTCGCCCCACCCAAATCTCACCACCGTAGACTTCGTTTCACCACCGTAGACTTCGACCAACTTCCCATATTCGGCATGTAATAGGCATGATCGAGGCGAATGCGGTAATCCGAAAGTACCCGTTCAGGTAGGAATATAACATCTATTCTCTTGGGCCGACTCAATCAACCGAACGGCTCTCAACAGGCAGGGTGGCGGTTTATATTGATCATTTGAAAACCAGGCTGAGGATGTCCACCACGAGATTCTTCAAGGACAGCCTCAGTTATTGAGGGGTGAAAATCACCTAACTGGTCCCTAATGCGGTCCGAATCCTCATCGGATTCGAGATATTGTGCCAAGAACAAGGAGTGATTCCAACCGTCAACCACTTTCGCCGATGCTACACGATTAAGAACAACGGAAGTGACAAGGATAGGTTTTTACTTCGGCAATCGAAATAAGAGCATCCCGAATCTAGTGATAGATGTCCCTTCTTCGATAAAAAACTGAAAGCACAATTTCATCCTTGACCCGACCGAGAACTTTCCTCGGGGTTTCGGGTGGAGGTCTCATGATGCTCCGGCTGATTCTTCTCCGGGCGATATAGAGGAGAGGAACTTTCAAAAATTATGGGGTCGAGTCTCAGGATCAACAGATGATTCAATCCCTAAGCAGTATTAGTCGACGAAGGGATCAGCTGAGCTCTGTTTGACCCTGACAGACCTCCCTACTTTTCTTCTAAACTTAAGAAAACTTGTAATTTTTCTTTCGTAACTTTTACATTTGACTTCGACTATTCTAATAATAATGTACTTTTCTTGTGTAGTGGTGAAGATATCCAACTTGATCACCGCGGGATCAGTGGCTATGGCTAAGAGGCCGAAGAGAAAGGCGACAGTAGAGACTTTTGGAGTGTCTAAGAAGAAGAGTGCATCGGGTCCAACTGTTGTGATTTCTGTAGCGGTCGGTATTTTGGCCACCACCGCTACTGGTGAAGCTTCCAAGAGCGCTACTGTCTCAGAAGGGGTTGCGACCCGAGATGTTACCATTGCTTTGCTTCCTCACGACCGAGGCAAACCATTCCAATCTTCAGAATCACCGGTCATGGAATCATCCCTGTGGAATCGTCACTATATTCCTTCCTGGTCGGCTGGTGACAAGACAAGACACCTTGACGAGCACTGGTGCTCTAACTGGAATCTCAGCGTTAACGATAGATGCTCAGATTCTCGCATGGCCCATGACCTCTTAATGCATTCCACTTTGCCAAGAGATTTAGAGTACACCAAGAAGCTAACTCCTCTTGAGTTGCTGTAGAGTTGGATGGTGTCGTTAGCTTCCACCTAGGGATTTGCGGTCGAACTGTCACGGTGGTATGCCTACTTACTCGAGAAGTAGCCATCTGTTGTAAGACAAGATCTCCAAGTTGGAAAAATAATTGACCTTAACTGAGTATGAACAGACTCGGTTTCGTGAGAAACGCGACCACGCTGTGGCCAACCGAGATCAGTCCAAGGCCACTATGAATTCTCTTATAACAGTTCTGGAAGAAGAGCAGAAAAGATGAGCTGAGGAGAAGCAATCACACCACGCGGCTCTTGAGAAGGCTGGTGTTGCAGCAGTAAAAGCCTTCAGGAAATCCGAAAACTTCACCAAGGACCTGGGCGAGTGGACTTTGCCAAATTTTATGTTCGGGTACACCTCGGCGGTGAACAAGGTGAGGCCGCTTCTATTTTTGGAGGATTTGGATTCCTTAAAAAATAAAAACAGTTACAATGAGGATGCTAAGGCGCTTTGTGACCGAATTGCTGAGGGCATCCAAACTGGACGGAACCTAATCGAGGTTCGAGAGGAGTTCAACCAGTGACTCCAAGAGTTCGAGTTGGATCTAGAATGTGGCGAGTCAGGCCCAACTGTGGCAGAGGAAGCCACTGGGGAGGGAGAGAGTGCTGGGGGCACCGAGACGGGAGATGCTTAGGAGCATCCCTCGCTTAGGGATCCCTAGGATTTATCAAGTATTAAGCATGTTTCTGGAGCCATATTTGCAAAGGTTTAGAACTATTTTTAGCATTAGGCTCCAGAACCATTTCTGGAAGCAAAGGTTCTAAAAATAGTAAGTAAAGGTTCTAGGCTCCCTACTTAGCATTTGTAGAAATGATATGCAAAGGTTTAGAACCATTTTTAGCATCCCTCGCTTAGGGATCCTGACTTGATGAATCCCTACTTGATTCTTTTATTTGTTGCAACTTGCTATTAAGAACCGAGCAATTTTGTCAACAAGATGAAAGAAAACAAATAAATTAACATTTTGTCAACAAGATGAAAGAAAAGGAGTAAGCTAAACAAGAAGTCCATGCAATTTTGTCCAAGTCGAATTATTGCAATTCATACTGAATTCTACCAGTAGTTGTACTGATTTTTACTTGTATTAGAGTTAAACCTTTGCATTAAACTAAGCCTAAATAGGTCCCAAGAGATCTAGTTTTAGCAGTAAATTGTCGATACATAATAATAATATGGACGTTTTGAAAAGTTATTTTATTTAAGTTGTGTGTTGATATTGAAATAAAGTACTTGAGGATTTCTCGTGTATCAAAGTTTCAATTTGTAACTAGACTTTCTTTTTCTAACATTAGCTAGCATTGAAACAATACAAAACAAAACGGGTAATCTCACTTGAAAATTCAATTCTCCATTTCAATATATGAGAAATTCCGAAATTGGATAAATTCTATTTGAGAAGAATCAAATGGCAAATATTCCTAATTTCATGAAAAATGTGCATATTGCATTCCAAACAAAAATAAATTCTTATTGAAAAGTATCAAATCAAATGCTATAAGATATATAAGTTCTAACTTCAATTAATCCAACTTCGATTTTCATCAAATATTAACTGCAATGACATTTCACACTTTTTTTTTTGTAATCTTTAGTTTTGATGACAGCAAATTTCTTGAAAAAAGAATAAGTTTACTTGGCAAATGTTTATTTATCACAGCTAGGACTCTTGAGTCATGTGAGGATTTTGTTTTGGCTGGGGATTGGTACGAGGACGCTCGCATTGTGCAAGGAATCCATAGGCTGCTGTGTGATTGTGTGTGTCCTTCATTTTGATAGGACATTAATGAGTCATTGACTACAGCTAATATGTATGGTTAAAAGATTCATTTTCCTTTTGTGGGGTGGCAAGCAACCGATAAAGAGTGCTAGTAGCTCTTGATTTGGTCTTCTTTTTTTTTTTTTATATATATATTGGATTTTTACTATATGCCAAAACCTTAGAATAATAATTTGTAGGAAATTCGTAGCTGTTGATTTGGTCTTTTTTTTTTTTTGAATTTTAAGTCGGTTAGGCATTCCAGTCCAAAACTCCAAATTGTTTCGTTTGCTTCTTACATGACAAATATTTATCCAAACAGAGCAAAATGGACAGCTCTTGCCACTCCAGCAGTTGCCAGCCACTCCACAAAGGGAAAATGGAGTTTTAACTTTTTAATAGGGATGGCAATGGGTGCGGGTGCCCACGGGAGTCTATTGGGCCCCACCCCACGTCCCGCCACCCGTTTGAAAAAAAAAAGATATATATATGCATAATTATATATATAATGATATTATTAATTATACTACTAATTATACATGTCTATTAATTATTTATACTAAATTTATTAATACATTTATATTAAATTCCTAACTACACTTAATACAATAACACTTTTTTCTAAAAAAATACAATAATAATTTAGTGATTGTATTTGTATCAAAAGTAAAAACTTGATTATTTTAGTTATATTTGTTTTATCACATTAGATTGTATTCAAATATCTTTTGTTTAATTATTTTTATGAGTTTCAATTGTGAAGTTACAATGCATAATAATTTGGTGATATGTTGATATTTTAGTACTTGATTATTTGCTCAAATTTAATGATAATGAAATTATATAATAATTTTTTTAACCTCACGGGTGCCCCACGAGGGAAGTGGGGCAGGGCGGGGCGGGGGTGGGGGGAATTAATACCCCCCCGCCCCCGCCCCATTGCCACCCCTACTTTTTAACCCTACTTACTAAAATTAACCACATCTGGACCTGGACCGTTTGCCCTTTAACCACAGTAAATTGTCCCATCCATCTCAGTAAAAAAACATAGGTAGCGTTGTCATCGTCTCAATCAAGTCCTGAAAAAATAAAAGGACACCAACAGAATCACATGCTAGTTCTGGTTGAGGGTGTAAATGAGACCATTCAAGCTCAACACCTTAGTGTTCAGCTTTATTTGATTATTTTAAGGACACCAACGGAATCACATGCTAGTTCTGGTTGAGGGTGTAAATGAGACCATTCAAGCTCAACATCTTAGTGTTCAGCTTTATTTGATTATTTTAAGGAATTTAAAATTTTGTTTAAATTTAATTTATTTATATGTCGAAATTGAACTTGAATGAGTTTTTTTTATTGAATTTGAATATTATCAAATATAAAATATTATTTAAGTTTGGGTTGACTAGTTGGTGAACCAAACGCGAACGAGCTTTTACTAGACCGAATTCGATTCGAGTATCAAATTATTTGGTTCATCTTCCAATGCTAATTCTAGCCCTGAATCGGTAATAAATGGAGATATGCCAAATAAACTCTCAGAGTTCAAGAAAATTGATGTAATTAAAATTGAAAACATAGAATTTGAGTTTTCATTGCAGCTAATATTTCAAGAACTCAAGTTTGGTTCAATTTAAAGCCAATGTGTTCTATATGATTTGAATACAATTTTTTTGCAATGTAATCTGAAATTATATGAATATGAGAACTAACATTTTAAACCTACCTAAATTTTGTAAACATGATACGAATAACATTTGTAATATGAGATTTTATTGCATCATTTCACCCCTGCACAACTGGCTAGTGCCCGGTACATCTTTTTGCTGTTTGTCTTTGTGCGTCCCCATATAAAACAATTGGCATCCTTGCATTGCTTCTGCCTACCGTGGGCAAACAAGGGAACTTTCCACGGTAGACGTGGCCCTAATATCATCGAGAATGAACCTTTATAATATCATCGTGGCCCTGGACACGTGTCTGTATAATGCAGCCAGTAGATTCAGACCAGCCTCTCTCTAGCCAGCGTCTCCTCACTCCACTCTTCTCCCCCAGCATCCAGACCTGTCGCGCCTACACCCTAGCCCAGTATTATATAATTTACAATGCACCCAGCGAAAACCAATCCCCGACTCTTCACTCTTCGCTCCAGGCTCTCTTCCCAGCCTCTCTTTCGACTTTCTTTTCTTCACTCCCCATGGCTGACGGAGTCCTCAATCGATCTATTGGAAACCTCTATCGATCCCTTAAAACCAAAAAACCTTTTCAGAATCCTCGAGAGATATGGTGGTTCCCGATGATGATTTGCACCGTTGGAGCACTAGCATGTTTCAATCAGCTGAGGCTCAACCATGTAGGCCGCTAATGGGGTAGGGGGTGGGATGGATGGGACGAGAAGAGGGGGGATTTTTTCTCCCTGTTAAGAAATGCCCCGCCCCGCCCCACCGCCTTTAAAAATATATATATACATATATATAATTAGTTACAAATTTATAATAATGATGTTACAAATTTACAATAATGATATTATTAGTTATAATTATTATATAATGTACACTCGTATATGTAATATAATTGATATTATCAATTATACTAATAATTATACGTGTCTACTAGTAGAAATTATTAATTAATTTTAGTAAATTTACTAATACAATTATACTAAATTCATAGTTACACTTAACACAATACCACCTTTTTTCTGAAAAAATACAATAATGACTTAGTGATTGTATTTCTTTTAAAAGTAAAAATTTGACTATTTTAGATGTATTTGTTTCATCATGTTGGATTATATTCAAATAGTTTTTATTTGATTGTGTTTATGAGTTCCAATTGTGAAATTACAATAGATAATAATTTGGTGATAAGTTGATATTTTAGTACTTGATTATTTGCTAAAATTTGATTATAATGAAATTATATGATAAATTTTTATTAGCCTTACGAGTGCCTCCACGGGGCAGGGGGAATTAGTGGGCAGCGAGGTGGTGGGTGGGGTAGGGATCCTTCGTATGATTCTACGATCCTACCTACAATTTGATCACATGTTATTTCAGAAGTCATGTGATCAAATATCAAATTTAATGATCGTAGAATCATACGATCTTACTAAAAATTGCAAAAAAAAATCAATATTTTTTTATTTATAAGCTTATCGTTCATGAAAATATTTGTAAATAAAAATGAAATTGTAACTAAAAAAAGTTCTTCTGCTAAAATGCATAATTTTCAACATTATATGCTAATTGAAAAAAGGTTAAAATGATTCTAGAATTTACTATATTTTTGGGCTAAATATTAAAAACTAAATATCATTGGTCTAAATTTGTGAAATATAAGATATTGCACATTATTATGACGTCTCTTAGTTCATAGAGTAATCTTATATATGCTGATAATATATCTACTATTGCCGTTGGATTATAACACATGTATAAAAGTTAAATTTTAAATTCAAATTTTGGATAGTTGTCATCCAATAGAGGCTAATAGTGTATACAACATTAGTGTAAAATATTAATCCTAGTTCATATAATATTTACTTAAATCTACAAAATTCTAGTATTTTAATAATAGTTTTATAAAGTTTAGGATCATACTAGGATCATAATCTCATTAAATCAATGTGTTGTAGCAATTTCCCTCATTTCCATCCCCGAGCATTTTTAATTTCCTATTTATCAAAAAATTCTTCTGTTAGTTCATTCTTCACCAAGTTGTATAGATGATCTAGCAATGATGGAAATCATATTTTGTTTATTAAATTACATGAAATTTACCCAACACCATATCTGGAATAGAATATTTGACAGATGTATGGACATAGAAATAAAAAAAAGTTTTTTGCTTAAATTTAAAGTTGACTTTTTTTTACTAAAATTTGTAAGGGATACAAATGGAAGGGAATTTATGAAACATTCCTAGAAAAAATTCTGCCACTTAAAACTTAAACTTTAAACTTATTAAGTTATAGAAATTTATAGAGAATTATCAAAATAAAAAAAATAATTCAATTTCTACCATTATTATGATATTACATACATGAAATTTCGAATATAAATATAAGGAGAGTTATACTTATTTAACATGTTTGCGGATATTAATATCCCTCTTTTTTTTTTATTGTTATTGCCATTCCTTTTTTGGAGAGGGCAACACAAGATGGGTTGTGCTCTATTAAAATAGAAAATTTTCATTTTTTGTTTAATTCAAAATAAAATGGAGATATGAAAAATTTTCTGAAATTTCTTCTAGCCAAGATTTAACATATTTAAATAAGATAATAGACATTTGTGTAACAGTTTTTGCTTAGAGGTTTACAAATATTCATAATTGTTGTTACAATTGAGATGGAGAGAGATTTTTAACTCAATATTGATGTATCAATTTGTATTTCCTTTTTTGTGTCATTAGACACAAAAAAGAAAATGTCAAATTTTGAGATCCAAACCATTCATGAATTGCAGTCAGTATAGTCAATAGTTAATGGTTCAAATTTGTCCTAAATTTTTATTTTTGTGAATGAAAATCCACATTTGATTTCTAAGAGAAAGTGAGAGAAGTTGACCATTTTGAGATACTATATAATGGACAAGACAAGGACGGATCAACTCCAATTGAAATAAAAATTTCTTTTAGGAAAGAAAAGTATTAAGAAAAATAGAAGTCAAGATACAAGTACAATAGAAATAAAAAGAAAAAACAGTTAAGTAATATAGGGTATCATATGGATGACATGGCCTAGTGGTAAGATAGGGGTTGCAAAACCCTTCTCCCTTGTTCAAATCTGGGTGTCACTAGATCAACAAAAAAATTGAAATCTTTTCTTCTGTTCTGTTGATATAACTCACCGAATTTTTTCCTATCCAAAGCAGAGAGAGGGTGTATTTGTTAATGCTTGTTTGATTCGAAGTATTCAAGTGGTGTTTTTTGAAATGGATTTTTTTTGGGAAAGATTGCAAATCCTTGAATCTAGGATAGGATTCAAGGAACAATTCTAAGGGGATTACCAATTGTGTTTGGTTAGAATCTTTTTTATTTTGACTCTGCGCTATTGATTCCACTATACTTTTATTATTTATTATTGAGGAAATTCCTTCGTATTTATAGAGATAAGGGGATATATTTGACATGGATGTAGTAAGTCTCGCTTGGGCTGTTGCTTTAATGGTAGCTTTTACATTTTCCCTTTCGCTCGTAGTGTGGGGAAGAAGTAGACTCTTAAGAGTATTACTAATTAATCAAATTGTATAAATTGTTTAATAGATCGTTCTATAACATATTTCGAACTATTTAATTAAAATGAAAATCAAAATAACTTCATTTCGAATTTCATTGGATTCAAATAGAGTAATACATCGTTATATAAATCATACATTTTAAATCATACAGATACTTCACCAACTCCTATCTTTGTATTTTGAAAAACTTACAGATCGAAACAGAACTAGTTCGGACTGAACCAAATACATTCCCCTAGGGACACCTGTCCTGCACTTACACCCATAAACCCAATTATTATAATGCAGCTAGTGAGAACAAACCCAGCATCTCTTTACTCCCCAGACACTCTTTCTTTTCTTCAACCTCTCTTTCTTTTCTTCAATCCAGCCTCTATTTCTTTTTTTTCTTTGTTGTTACCTAAACATGGCAAACAGAATAATTAATCGGTCTACTGCGAAAATCTACAGTGCCGGTGGAAAGTTCTATCGATCCTTTGGAGCTAAGAAACCTTTGCATAATCCAAGGGATTTCTAGTGGTTTCTTATGGTAATATGCACTATAGGGAGATTTATGCTGCTTCAATCAATTACAGCTTCAACCATGTAGCCCGCTTTTTCAAGAACCGAATGACTCTGATATTTGGCGTATCGATAATCTTCAGAAAAATTGGCATGTTAATTTATTACAATAACGTCCAGGGCTTAAAGGTGAAAGATATGAAAATAGGACCGAGCTTTCGGTGGTTTCTGGACTATGGATTTTTCGTGGCTTCAGTTGGCATTACTAATCTAAATATCAAGCTATTTTTAGGGGTGTTTTTTAAAAAATTTTACTATAGTAGAGTTTTTAGAGTATATTTTGAGATATTTTTAGAAAATATTTGGAATATTTAAGAATAGTAGAGTTTTTAAAAATATATTTTGGGATATTTTTTAAATATTAAAAAAATTTAGACTACTTTTTGGGGCACTTTTTAGGGTAATTTCTAAAAATTTTTATAGTATTTGTAAAACAAGTTTATGAAAAACTTAAGGATCGAAATAGAGCCAGTTCGGATTGAACCAAATACATTCCCCTAGGGACACCTGTCCTACACCTACACCCATAAACCCAACTATTATAATGCAGCCAGTGTGAACAAACCCAGCATCTCTTCACTCTCCAGCTTCTCCTTCTTTTCTTCACTCCAGCCTCTCTTTCTTTTCTTCTCTTTGTTATTATCTAAACATGGCAAACAAAATACTTAATCGGTTTATTGAAAAAATCTGCAATGCCGGTGGAAAGGTCTATGGATCCCTTGGAGCTAAGAAACCTTTTCAGAATCCAAGGGATTTCTGGTGGTTTCCTATGGTGATATGTACTATAGGAGATTTATGCTGCTTCATTCAACCCCAGCCTCAACTATGTAACCCGTTTTACCATGAACCAAATGACTCTGATATTTAGCATACTGATAATTTTCGGGAAAATTGGCATGTTGTTTTGTTACAACAACATCCGGGGCATCAAGGTGATGGATATGGAAATAGGACATGACTTTTGGTTGCTTCAGAACAGTGAATTTTTCATGGGCTTCAATTGGCATTACTAGTCTAAATATCAAGCTGTTTTCGGAGTATTTTTGAAAAATTTTACCGTATCAGAATTTTTAAAGTATATTTTGAGATATTTTTAGAAACTTTTTTGGAATATTTAAAAGTAGTAGAGTTTTTAAAATATATTTGAGATATTTTTTAAACATTAAAAAAAATTTAGACTACTTTTTAGGGCACCCCTTAGAGTACCTTTTAAAATTTTTTATAGTATTTGAAAATTTAGTTTTTGAAAACTCAAGGATCCAAACAGAGTTGGTTCGGATTAAACCAAATACATTACCCTAGGGACACCTGTCATGCACCTACACCCATAAACCCAACTATTATAATGTAACCAACGTGAACAAACCCAGCGTCTTTTCACTCCCCAGCCTCTCTTTCTTTTCTTCACTTCAGCATCTCTTTCTTTTCTTCGACCTCTCTTTCTTTTTTTCACTTCAGCATCTCTTTTTTTTTCTCTTTGTTGTTACCTAAACATGGCTAACAGAATACATAATCGGTCCATTGGAAAAATCTGCAACACCGGGGGAAAACTCTATCGATCTCTTGGAACTAAAAAACCATTCCAGAATCCAAGGGATTTCTGGTGTTTTCCTATGGTGATAAGTACTATAGGAGATTTATTTTGCTGCAATCAACTCCAACTTCAACCATGTAGCCCGCTTTATCATGAACCGAATGATTCTGATATTTGGCATACTGATAATCTTCGGAAAAATTGGCATAGTGTTTTGTTACAACAACATCCGGGGCATCAAGGTGATGAATATGGAAATAGGACCTGGCTTTCGATCGGCTCTGAACAGTGGATTTTTCGTGGCTTCAGTTGGCATTATTAGTTTAAATATCAAGCTGTTTTCAGGAGTATTTTTTGAAAAATTTTGCTGTAGCACAGTTTTTAGAATATATTTTAGGATCTTTTTAGAAAAATTTTAAAATATTTAAGATTAGTAGAGTTTTAAAACATATTTGGGATATTTTTTAAGCATTAAAAAAATATAGACTACTTTTTAGGGTACCCTTTAGAGTAATTTTTAAAATTTTTATAGTATTTGAAAAACTAATTTTTTGAAAAACTTAAGGATCGAAATAGTGCCAGTTGGGACTGAACCAAATATATTCCCCTAGGGACACCTGTCTTGCACCTAAACCTCTAAACCCAGCAATTATAATGCAGCCAGCGAGAATAAAGCCAGCATTTATTCACTCTCCAGTCTCATTTTCTTTTCTTCATCCTTTCTTTCTTTTCTTCATTCTAGCGTCTCTTCCTTTTCTTCTCTTTGTTGTGACTTAAACATGGCTAACAGAATACTTAATCGGTCTATTGGACAAATCTGCAATGCTGGTGGAAAGCTCTATCGATCCCTTGGATCTAAGAAACCTTTGCAGAATCCAAGGAATTTCTGGTGGTTTTCTATGGTGATATGCACTATAGGAGATTTATGCTGCTTCAATCAACTCCAGCTTCAACCATGTAGCCCGCTTTACTATGAACCGAATGACTCTGATATTTGGCGTACCGATAATCTTCAGGGAAATTGGCATGTTGTTTTGTTCTAACATCTAGGGCATTAAGGTGATGGATATGGAAATCGGACCTGACTTTCGGTTGCTTCTGAATAGTAGATTTTTCGTGGTTTCAGTTGGCATTACTCGTCTAAATATCAAGTTATTTTTGGGGTATTTTTGAAAAATTTTAATGTATTAGAGTTTTTAGAGTATATTTTAAAATATTTTTTAAAATTTTTTTGAAATATTTAAGAATAGTAGAATTTTATAAAAATATATTTGGGATATTTTCTAAATATTAAAAAAATTTAGACTACTTTTTAGGGCACTTTTTAGAGTACTTTTCAAAAATTTTTATAGTATTTAAAAAATAGTTTTTGAAAAACATAAGGTTCGAAACAGAGCCTATTCGGACTGAACCAAATACATTCCCTAAGGGACACCTGTCTTGAGCCTACACCCATAAACCAAACTATTATAATGCAGTCAAAGTGAACAAATGCAGCATCTCTCCACTCCCCAGCCTCTCTTTCTTTTCTTCTTTTTGTTGTTACTTAAATATGGCTAATAGAATACTTAATCGGTCTATTGAAAAAATCTGCAATGCAAGTGGAAAGTTTTATCGATATCTTGGATCTAAAAAACCTTTGCAGAATCCAAGGAACTTCTGGTGGTTTCCTATGGTGATATCCACCATAGGAGATTTATACTGTTTCAATCAACTCCAGTCTCAACCATGTAGCCCACTTTACCATGAACCGAATGAACCGAATGACTCTGATATTTGGCGTATCGATAATTTTCGGGGAAATTGGCATGTTATTTTGTTACAACAATATCCAAGGCATTAAGGTGATGGATATGGAAATAGGACCTGACTTTCGGTCGCTTCTGAACAGTGAATTTTTCGTGGTTTCAGTTGGCAATACAAGTCTAACTATCAAGCTGCTTTTGTGGTATTTTTGAAAAATTTTACTGTATCAAAGTTTTTAAAATATATTTTGAAATATTTTTAGAAAATTTTTTGAAATATTTAAGAGTAGTAGAGTTTTTAAAATATAGTTGGGATATTTTTTAAATATTAAAAAAATTTAGACTATTTTTTAGGGCACCTTTTAGAGTACATTTTCAAAATTTTTTATAATACTTGAAAAATTAGTTTTTGAAAAATTCAAGGATCCAAACAGAGCCGGTTTGGATTGAACCAAATACATTCCCCTAAGGACACCTGTCATGCACCTATACCCATAAACCCAGCAATTATAATGCAGCCAACGTGAACAAACCAAGCATCTCTCCACTCCCCAGCTCCCCTTTCTTTTCTTCGACATCTCTTTCTTTTATTCACTCTAGCCTCTCTTTCTTTTCTTCTCTTTGTCATTATCTAAACATGGCTAATAGAATACATAATCGGTCTATTGGAAAAAATTGCAATGTCGTAGAAAAGCTCTATCGATCGCTTGGAATTAAGAAACCTTTCCAGAATTCAAGAGATTTCTGGTGTTTTCCTATGGTGATAAGCACTATAGGAGATTTATGCTGCTTCAATCAACTCTAACTTCAACCATGTGGCCCGCTTTACCATGAATCGAATGACTCTGATATTTGACATACCAATAATTTTCGGGGAAATTGGCATGTTGTTTTGTTACAACAACATCCGGAGCATTAAGGTGATGGACATGGAAATAGGACCTGGCTTTCGGTCGCTTCTGAACAGTTGATTTTTCGTGGTTTCAGTTGGAAATACAAGTCTAAATATCAAGATGTTTTTGTGGTATTTTTGAAAAATTTTAATGTATTAGAATTTTTAAAGTATATTTTGAGATATTTTTAGAAAATTTTTTGAAATACTTAAGAGTAGTAGAGTTTTTAAAATTAGTTGGGATATTTTTTTAAATATTAAAAAAAATTTAGACTATTTTTTAGGGCACCCTTTAGAGTACCTTTTCAAAATTTTTATAGTATTTGAAAACTAGTTTTTGAAAAATTCAAGGATCCAAACAGAGCCGGTTCGGACTGAACCAAATACATTCCCCTAGAGACACTTGTCATGTACCTATACCCATAAATCCAACAATTATAATGCAGCCAACGTGAACAAACCCAGCATCTCTCCACTCCCCAACCCTCCTTTCTTTTCTTCGACCTCTCTTTCTTTGATTCACTCCTGCTTCTCTTTC
Organism: Coffea humblotiana; assembly: GCA_023065735.1. Taxonomy (NCBI): domain Eukaryota; kingdom Viridiplantae; phylum Streptophyta; class Magnoliopsida; order Gentianales; family Rubiaceae; genus Coffea; species Coffea humblotiana. The sequence continues at coordinate 23,963,107 of CM041208.1, read as the reverse complement.
TTTTCTTCTCTTTGTTGTTATCTAAACATGGCTAACAGAATACATAATCGGTTTATTGGAAAAATTTGCAATGTCGAGGGAAAGCTCTATCGATCCCTTGGAACTAAGAAACCTTTCTAGAATCCAAGAGATTTCTGGTGTTTTCCTATGGTGATAAGCAGTATAGGAGATTTATGCTGTTTCAATCAACTCCAATTTCAACCATGTAGGCCGCTTTACTGTGAACCGAATGATTCTAATATTTGACATACCGATAATCTTTGGGAAAATTGGCATGTTGTTTTGTTTACAACAACATCCGGAGCATCAAGGTGATGGATATAGAAATAGGACCTGGCTTTCGATTGGTTTCTGAAAAGTGGATTTTTCGTGGTTTCAGTTGGCATTACTAGTCTAAATATCAAGTTGTTTTCGGGGCTGTTTTTAAAAAATTTTATTGTAGCGGTATTTTTAGAGTATATTTTAGTATATTTTTAGAAAATTTTTAAAATATTTAAGAGTAGCAAAGTTTTTAAAACATATTTGGGATATTTTTTAAACATTAAAAACAAGTAGACTACTTTTTATGGCATCCTTTAGAGTAATTTTTAAAATTTTTTATAGTATTTAAAAAATTAGTTTTTGAAAAACTTAAGGATCGAAACAGAGCCAGTTCGGACTGAACCAAATACATTCCCCTAGGGACACCTGTCCTGCACCTATACCCCTAAACTCAGCTATTAAAATGCAGCCAGCGAGAATGAACCCATCATCTATTCACTCCCCATATTTTTTCTTTTCTTCAACCTCTCTTTCTTTTCTTCACTCCAGCCTTTCTTTTTTTTTTTCTTCTCTTTGTTGTTACTTAAACATGGTTAACAGAATACTTAATCGGTCAATTGAAAAAATCTGCAATATCGGTGGACAGCTTTATCAATCCCTTGGATTTGAGAAACCTTTCCAGAGTCCAAGAGATTTCTGCTATTTTCCTATAGTGATATGCAATATAGGAGATTTATGTTGTTTCAATCAACTACAGCCCAACCATGTAGCCCGTTTTATCATGAATCGAATGACTCTGATATTTGGCGTACCGATAATCTTCGGGAAAATTGGCATATTGTTTTATTAAAACAGCATCCAGGGCATCAAGGTGATGGAACGGAAATAGGACTTGGCTTTCGGTCGCTTCTGAATAGTGGATTTTTCGTGACTTCAGTTGGCATTACTAGTCTAAATATCAAGTTATTTTTATAGTATTTGAAAAATTAGTTTTTGAAAAACTCAAGGATTCAAACAGAGCCGGTTCGGACTGAATCAAATACATTCCCTTAGGGACACCTGTTATGCACTTATACCCATAAACCCAACTATTATAATGCAGCCAACGTGAACAAACTCAGTATCCCTCCACTCCCCAGTCTCTTTTTCTTTTCTTCGACCTCTCTTTCTTTTGTTCACTCCATCCTCTCTTTCTTTTCTTCTCTTTGTTGTTACCTAAATATGGTTAACAGAATATTTAATCGGTCTATTGGAAAAATCTGCAATGTCGGGGGAAAGTTCTATCGATCCCTTGGAACTAAGAAACTTTTCCAGAATCTCAGAGATTTCTGGTGTTTTCCTATGGTGATAAGTACTATAGGAGATTTATGCTGCTTCAATCAACTTCAACTTCAACCATGTAGCCTGATTTACCATAAATCGAATGACTCTGATATTTGGCATATCGATAATCTTCGAAAAAATTGGCATGTTGTTTTGCTACAATAACATCCGGGGCATCAAGGTGATGGATATGGAAATAGGACCTGGCTTTCGGTCACTTCTGAATAGTGAGTTTTTCGTGGCTTCAGTTAGCATTACTAGTCTAAATATTAAGTTGTTTTCGGAGTGTTTTTGAAAAATTTTACTGTATCAGAATTTTTAGAGTATTTTTAGAAAATTTTTAAAATACTTAAGAGTAGTAGAGTTTTAAAACATATTTGGGATATTTTTGAAACATTAAAAAAAAATTGACTACTTTTTAGGGCACCATTTACAGTAATTTTTAAAAATTTTTATAGTACTTTGAAAAATTAGTTTTTTGAAAAACTTAAGGATCGAAACAAAGCTAGTTCGGACTGAACCAAATACATTTCCCTAGGGACACCTGTCCTGCACCTACACCCCTAAACCCAGCTCTTATAATGCAGCCAGCGAGAACAAACCCAGTATCTATTCACTCCCCAGCCTCTATTTCTTTTGTTCATCCTCTCTTTCTTTCTTCACTCTTGCCTTTTTTTTTTTCTTCTCTTTGTTGTTACCTAAGCATGGCTATCTGAATACTTAATCGGTCTATTGGAAAAATCTGCAATGCCGGTGGAAAGATCTATCGATTCCTTAGAGCTAAGAAACCTTTCCAGAATCCAATGGATTTCTGGTGTTTTCCTTTGGTGATATGCACTATAGGAGATTTATGCAGTTTCAATCAACTACAACCTCAACCATGTAGCCCGCTTTACCATGAAACGAATGACTCTGATATTTGACGTACCGATAATCTTCGGGGAAATGGGCATGTTGTTTTATTACAACAACATCCAGGGCTTCAAGGTGATAGATATTGAAATAGGACCTAGCTTTCAGTCGCTTCTGGACTGTGGATTTTTCGTGGCTTAAATTGGTATTACTAGTCTAATATCAAGTTGTATTTGGGGGTTTTTTGAAAATTTTACTGTATTGGAGTTTTTAGAGTATATTTTGAGATATTTTTAGAAAATATTTTGGAATATTTAAAAGTAGTAGAGTTTTAAAAAATATGTTTTAGGATATTTTTTAAATATTAAACAAAATTTCACTACTTTTTGGGACATTTTTTAGAGTATTTTTTAAAAATTTTTATAATAGTTGAAAAACAAGTTTTTGAAAAAACTTAAGAATCGAAACAGAGTCGGATCGGATTGAACCAGATACATTCCCCTAGGGACAACTGTCCTACACCTACACCCATAAACCCAACTATTATAATGTAGCCAACGTGAACAAACCTAACATCTTTTCACTCCCTAGCCTCTCTTTTTTTTCTTCACTCCAGCCTCTCTTTCTTTTCTTCTCTTTGTTGTTTTCTAAACATGACTAACATAATACTTAATCGGTCTATTGGAAAAATTTGCACTGTCGGTGGAAAGTTCTATCGATCCCTTGGAGCTGAGAAACCTTTTTAGAATCCAAGGGATTTCTGGTGTTTTCCTATGGTGATATGCAATATAGGAGATTTATACTGCTTCAATCAACTACAGTCTCAACCATGGTAGCCCGCTTTACCATGAACCGAATGACTCTGACATTTGGCATACCGATAATCTTCGCGGAAATTGACATGTTATTTTATAACAACATCCAGGGCATCAAGGTGATGGATATGGAAATAGGACTTGGCTTTCGGTCGCTTCTGAACTGTGGATTTTTCGTGGCTTCAGTTGGCATTACTAGTCTAAATATCAAACTGTTTTCGGGGGCGTTTTTGAAAAATTTTACTATAGCAGAGTTTTTAGAATATATTTTTGGATATTTTAGAAAATATTTTAAAATATTTAAGAGTTTTTAAAAATATATTTGGGATATTTTTTAAATATTAAAAAAATTTAAACTACTTTTTAGGGCACCCTTTAGAGTACCTTTTCAATATTTTTATAGTATTTGAAAAAACTAGTTTTTGAAAAATTTAAGGATCGAAACAGAGCCGATTCGAACTGAACCAAATACGTTCCCTAGGGACACCTGTCCTGCACCTACACTCATAAACCCAACTATTATAACACAGCCAATGTGAACAAACCTATCATTGCTCCATTCCCCAGCCTCTCTTTCTTTTCTTCGGTCTCTCTTTCTTTTCTTCACTCCAGCTGCTCTTTCTTTTCTTCTCTTTGTTGTTACCTAAGCATGGCTAACAGAATACTTAATCGGTCTATTGAAAAAAATTTGCAATGCTGGTGGAAAACTCTATCGATCCTTTGGATCTAAGAAACCTTTCCAGAATCCAAGGGTTTTCTGGTGGCTTCCTATGGTGACATGCACTATAGGGGATTCATGCTACTTCAATCAACTCCAGCCTCAACCATGTAGCCCGCTTTACCACGAATCGAATAACTCTGATATTTGGCATACTGATAATCTTCGGAGAGATTGACATATTGTTTTGTTACAACAACATCCAGGGCGTCAAGGTGATGGATATGAAAGTAGGACCTGGCTTTCAGTCACTTCTGAACAGTGGATTTTTCGTGGCTTCAGTTGACATTACTAGTCTAAATATCAAACTGTTTTCGGGGCTATTTTTTAAAAATTTTACTGTAACAGAGTTTTTAGAGTATATTTGGAATATTTTTTGAAAATATTTTGAAATATTTAAGAGTAGTAGAGTTTTTTAAAATATATTTTGGGATATTTTTTAAATAGTAAAAAAAATTTAGACTACTTTTTAGGGTACTTTTTAAAAATTTTTATAGTATTTGAAAACTTGTTTTTGAAAAACTTAAGGATCAAAACAGAGCCAGTTCAGACTGAACCAATTACATTCACCTAGGGACATCTGTCCTGCACCTACACCCATAAATCCAACTATTATAATGCAGCCAGTGAGAACAAACCCAACATCTCTTCACTTCCCAGTCTCTCTTTCTTTTCTTCATCCTCTCTTTCTTTTCTTCACTCTATCCTATCTTTCTTTTCTTCTCTTTGTTGTTACCTAAACATGGCTAACAGAATACTTGATCGGTCTATTGGAAAAATCTGCAATACCGATGGAAAGATCTATTGATCCCTTAGATCTAAGAAACCTTTCCAGAATCCAAGGGATTTCTGGTAGTTTTCTTGGTGATATGTACTATAGGAGATTTATGCTATTTCAATCAATTTCAACCTCAACCATGTAGCCCGCTTTACCAAGAATCGAATGACTCTGATATTTGGCGTATCGATAATCTTCGGGAAAATTGGCATGTTGTTTTATTACAACAACATCCAGGGCTTCAAGGTGATGGATATGGAAATAGGACTTGACTTTCTGTCACTTCTGAATAGTGAAATTTTTGTGGCTTCAGTTGGCATTATTAGTCTAAATATCAAGCTATTTTTGGGGGTGTTTTTGAAAAATTTTACTGTAACAGAGTTTTTAGAATATATTTTGGGATATTTTTTAAAACATTAAAAAAATTTTTTGACTACTTTTTGGAGCAACTTTTAGAGTACTTTTTAAAATTTTTATAGTATTTTAAAAACTAATTTTTGAAAAATTTAAGGATCCAAACAGAGCCAGTTCGGACTGAACCAAATACATTTCCCTAGGGACACCTGTCCTACACCTACACCCATAAACCCAACTATTATAATGCAACCAGCGAGAACAAACCCAGCATCTCTTTGCTCCCAGCCTCTCTTTCTTTTCTTTACTCCAGCCTCTCTTTCTTTTCTTCTCTTTGTTGTTACCTAAACATGACTAACTGAATACTTAATCGTCTATTGGGATCTGCAATACCGGTGGAAAGCTCTATCAATCTCTTGGAGCAAACCCCACAAGAAATGAGAAATAGAAAAAGACCAAAGTCCGTTCTTGCTTCAAGCAGCCTCTCCCCGCTCATGACAGTAGCAGAAACTCAGTAGAAGATCAACGCTCCAGCAATAAAAGTTTTGTTCAAGCCAAAGATCATGGCCGAACTAAGATAGTGGATGCAGTTGACGGTAGATCGGCCGGGTATGCTGAATTCATGTTGCAGCACAGCGTGAGCTTGGACCTTTTCATAGTTGAGAAGGAGGAAGTACTCAGAAGTTAGGACAAAGACATCCGAACCCAAGGAGACGAGATTCACCGTCATGGGATGCTGCTCACCAAGATCAGTGTAAGAGAAACAAAAGATAGCAGACGCAGAGAAAAGGACCATGGGAAACCACCATAGCTCCCTGGGTTTGAAACTTTTAGGAAATAGCTTCCTACCAGCAGTAGAGTTGAGTTTTTCAAAGAATGATTTCCAATCGAAACCAGCCATGAGATTAGAATAGTGAAAGGACCTGAGTATATGGTAATGGTAGTGTGGTGAGGTAGAAGGAATATAACGGGAAAGAAGCTACTAAGTGAGCAGTAGTAGTACCAGTAGAGGCTTGCGATTGGATGTTTATATAGGGGAGATACCCAAGAATTGTCTAATATTTGATGACAAGTGAACATCATTTTTTTATTTTACATGTTTATCCCTCACTGGTAGTCTACCACTATTTCCGGTCCCTTTTTCAGGTTAAGCAGCAAAAGACGTCTTATTTACAACGTTGCATACATACTGACTATAATACACTTAATAAGTAACAAAGAATCATAACTTAAAGTGACAAGACATTCCACTTGTAATTTCGTGTAGTTTGTAGGTTCATGTCAACAAGAGGTATCTATCCCTTAAATTAAAAAAAATACATTTTTTAAGTAATTTTATTTACAATTGCTTACGTCTGATTTCATTGTATGACTCTTTAAAGCAAGAAATATTTTGGTTAAAAAGAAAAAAAAAGAAACAATTATAGAAGGAGAAGAGTTTCGTTTTTTTCTCATTATCATTTGATTTCCAAATCTTCATTGATTCATGAAAATATTTTAGAAGTAGAATAATTAAAATGCAATTGAACCAGACAGTAGAATCGATCAAATTAATCAAGCTAAGATTTGTGTATTATGTCATAAAATCATTTTTTTTGCATTTGATGTGGCCAAAATTTAACTATGTCATCTAATTTGCTATAATCAAATTTGCTAAAGTATTTTCTATTATTTGTATAATCATCATAATTGATTATAGGTTCCATACAAGTTGTTTGAGTACTTGGTAAAGGAGATTATAATATATCAAAAGGACTTTTGTTCCCTGTTTAAAATAATAGTTACAAAAGAAAAGAAAAAAAATAGAGTTCAATGGTCTGTATATATTATTCGCCCTCTGAGTCTCAAAGAGTGGACAAAACCAGCAAACAAAAATTATCATACGAATGCTCATACTTATGTTTTTACTATTTTCCATTTTTTTGGATACATTTAGACACATTTCAAATTCAAATTTCCTCCAGCAAAAGAATTTTCCTAGCCAAGAGTGGTAATACACCTAGTTTACATGTAATTTACCGTTGAAAATGCATACTCAAACATTGCTCTTTATAATATGATTTAAGATTCAAATTCCATTGCCCTTAAAAAAATCACATCAAATACTCACTGCATTATCTATTTGACCATTATCAAATACTCACATCAAATTTGACCATTATCACATGCTATATTTTACACAATTAGCTGCCCATATAATACACTATTGTAATTGTTAATGCGTAATGTTTTTTTGACAACATAATGAGGCAGGTACGTAGGGCCATCAGGACTCACTAGCTTAAAACCTGATTACTGTGATGAAAATCAAAATCTAGTTGGAAATTTTATGATTAGTTAGACTAATTAGTAATTAGTAATTAATCAGATGAGGTACAATACTACTGTTGTTCGAATATTTCTAGATCTCGGATTCTACCTCAGATCATTTCAGAAGTCATGTCATCAAATTATAGGTAGGATCGTAGAATCATAGGATCTTACTAAAAATTGCAAAAAAAATCAACATTTTTTTTAATTTATAAGCTTATCGTCCATGAAAATATTTGTAAATAAAAATGAAATTGTAACTACAAAAAAGTTCTTCTACTAAAATGTGTAATTTCTAGCATTATATGCCAATTGAAAAAGGTTCAAGCGATTCTAGAATTTACTATATTTTTGGGCTAAATATTAAAAGCTAAATATCATTGGTCTAAATTTGTGAAATATAAGATATTGCACATTATTAAGACGCCTCTTATTTCATAGGGTAATCTTAGATATGCTAACAATATATATGCTATTACCGTTGGATTATGACACATGTATAAAAGTTAAATTTTAAATTCAAATGTTGAATAGTTGTCATCCAACAAAGGCTAATAGTGTATACAGCATTAGTGTGTAAAATATTAATCCTAATTCATATAATATGTACTTAAATCTACAAAATTCTAGTATTTTAACAGTAGTTTTATAAACTCTAGGATCATACTAGGATCATAATCTCATTAAATCAATGTGTTGTAGCAATTTCCCTCATTTCCATCCCCGAGCATTTTTAATTTCCTATTTATCAAAAAATCCCACTGTTAGTTCATTCTTCACCGAATTGTATAGATGATCTAGCAATGATGGAATTTATATTTTGTTTATTGAATCGCATGAAATTTTACCCAACTCCATATCTGGAATAGAATAGATGATGATAAATATATATTTTACGTATTTTCAGTGTATTTTATTAATTAGTTTCGGTGTGTTTTATTTAGTTTTAGAGCTAATGAACTAGGTTTATAGTGAAAATATGCATTTTATAGTTTAAAGTGCGAAAATTGCATTTCTATGGATTTAAGGGTAAAAACTTCATGTTTTTGTAGGTTTAAGGATTCAATCATCAAATGGAGTGACTTGAGAAGATAATTGAATGATTGAAAATGGTTTAAAGTGATAAAAAGAGAATATGAAGTGCAAAAGAGGAAATGCAATCAAGAATAAAAGGAAGCAGTTTCACAGCTTTGACATATTATGGTATTTTGGCAATATCTTCAGTTACAAGCATCAGATTGAGGTGATTTGTGAACCATTTTGAAGCTAAAAGATATATCTACATTTGGTATGAAAACATCAAAGTATAGTTCAGTCGTTTTCTTTGTCAAAATGTCGAAATATAGAAGTGAAACTCTGTGGTCGAAAACTGAAACAGAGCTCTGACCAGTTAATGGTAATTTGGTCATATCTCAGTCCACAGAGCTCCAAATTGGATGATTCTTGAGGCATTGGAAAGCTAACTCAAAGGGATACAAATTTTATGTTTTTCACAAGAGCTAGTTCTACTTCCATCATTGAGAAAATAGTAGTTGAAATGGTGTCAAATGTATAGAAGTGAAAACGCGACTTCATGAATACGTGGCTTGTAGTCGCGTGTTCTCACATAATTACTACAACTTGCTCATCAACTTGCCCTGCTTTCACACAATTTTTCCAACTCACTTCCAGCTATCAATCTCGGCTGTATTTGATCAAGAAAATGTTGGAAAGTTGGAAAGACAACTCATAGAATTTTCAAATGTAAAAAGTGACAACCAGAAACAACTCATTTGGCTCTTGAATTTTCTATAAATAGAGGTCTTTGGAGAACATTTTCACATCTTTGGAAGACTAGAGAAACTCCACAAAAAATGTAGTCTTCACTAGAATTTTCTTAGTTCATTAGTTAGGTTAGTATAGTATAGAATAGTTTAGGTAGTTATATGTGTTATTCATTCTTGTATTGGCTCAACAAGGAGGCCAAGGGAGATGAAGAAGGAGAGGCTCAAAAAGCTCTAGTGACAAGGGTATTCTTCTTTCCACATTTTTATCTTTGTATTGAACTCTAAGTTTTGTTAATGCAAGATTTGGATTTGTGTTTAAATATGTGTTTCTAAAGTTTATGCCTAGAATATAGTTGAACTTGTTATATCTTGTTTGTGATATTTTGAGCAAGTTATTTATCACTTTTGCTTTTCTAATCATGATTAACCGGCCATTAATTGTGATCATCTAAAGGTGTTAAGTTTGCAATGAGAATTGGAATTTAATACTTGTTTAAGAAAGTGATAAACCTAGGGAGTTTACACTTACGAGAGTAGAGGAGCACCTATGTGGCTTTAGTGACTTGTTTCATGTAATTTCATAGAAAAATGAACTTGTAGTTAATTTCATAAGCACGAGAGTAGGTATGATTTAGCTACAAGTATAGGTGATTCAGTATGAGAGTAGGTTTCACATATATTAGGAAATTACGCCATAACTAACCAAGATAATAGCATTCACTTAACCGGTAATCTCATTTGCAAGAGTAGTAAGGAATTCCATATCTCTAGGAGATTTCTAGTGTTATTTTCATTACATTTATATTTATGGTAGTCTAGATAATAAAGGAATTCGAAAAACACCAGTAATTGAAATCTTCCCTGTGGGATCGATACCTAATACCCCTATGCTTAATAAACGATTCGTATACTTGCGAAAAATCGCGTGTGGGGTATTTAGGATTTATAAATGTAAAACTTGATTATACATGAGTTAAATTGTATATGTATACCCCGCGCACGTCATTTGACAAATATATGGACATAGAAATAAAAAGAGTTTTTTGCTTAAATTTATATTTTACTTTTTTTTTACTGAAATTTGTAAGGGATACAAATGGAAGGGAATTTATAAAACATTCCTAGGAAAAATTTGGCCAGTTAAAACTTAAACTTTAAACTTACTAAGTTATAGAAATTTGTATAGAATGTCAAAATAAAAAAATGATTCAATTTCTACTATTATTATGATATTACATACGTGAAATTTCTAATATAAAGATAAGGGGAGTTATACTTATTTAACATGTATGCAGATATTAATATCCCTCTTTGTTTTTATTGTATTGCCATTCCTTTTTTTGGAGAGGCAACACAAGGTGGGTTGTGCTCTATTAAAATAAAAAATTTCCATTTTTTGTTCAATTCAAAATAAAATGGAGACATGAAAATTTTCTGAAATTCCTTCTAGCCAAGATTTAACATATCTAAATAAGATAATAGACATCTGTGTAACAGTTTTTGCTCGGAGGTTTATGGATATTCATAATTGTTGTTACAATTGAGATGGAGAGGGATTTTTAACTCAATATTGATGTATCAATTTGTGTTTTCTTTTTTATGTCATTAGAAAAAGAAACTATCAAATTTTGAGATCCAAACTGTTCATGAATTTGTAGTCAGCAGTCAATAGTTAATGGTTCAAATTTGTCCTAAATTTTTACTTTTGCGAATGAAAATCCACATGTGATCTCTAATAGAAAGTGAGAGAAATTGGCCATTTTGAGATACTATATAGTAGACAAGACAGGGACGGATCAATTCCAATTGAAATAAAATTTTATTTTAGGAAAGAAAAGTATTAAGAAAAACAGAAGTCAAGATACAAGAACAATAGAAATAAAAAGACAAAATAGTTATGTAATAGAGGACAAAATTCACCAAATTTGTATCATTTGGATGACATGGCCCAGTGGTAAGACAAGGGTTGCAAAACCCTCTCCCTAGTTCAAATCGGGGTGTCACCGGAACAATAAAAAACTTGAAATCTTTTCTTCTATTCTACTGATATAACTTACCGAATTATTTTCCATTCAAAGCAGACGAAGAGTGTATTTGTTAATGCTTGTTTGATTCAAAGTATTGAAGTGGTGTTTTTTGAAGTGGATTTTTTTTTGGAAAGATTGTAAATCCTTGAATCTAGAATAGGATTCAAGGAACTATTTTAAGGGAGATTATCAATAGTGTTTGGTTAGAATCTTTTTTTTTTTTCACTCTGCGCGATTGATTCCACTATACTTTTATTATTTATTATTGAGGAATAATTCCTTCATATTTATAGAGATAAGGGGACATAATTCACATGGATGTACCAAGTCTCGCTTGGGCCGTTGCTTTAATGGTAGCCTTTACATTTTCCCTTTCATTCGTAGTCTGGGGAAGAAGTAGACTCTAAGAGTATTACTCATTAATCAAATTATATAAATTGTTTAATAGATCATTCTATAACATATTTTGAACTATTTAATTAAAATGAAAATTAAAATAACTTCATTTCGAATTTCATTGGATTCAAATGGAGTAATGCATCATTATATGAATCATACATTTTAAATCATATCGATACTTCACTGACCCCCTTCTTTGTATTTCAAAATGGATCCCAATGATAGGAGAATTTTCCCAACCAAATTCTCTTCTATTTCAATCAACAGTCTCTTACCAGACTTATAGATTGGGAAAACCTGCTTATAAATGATAAAATTCTGCAGCTAGAAATTTTTGATAGTAGCTAGGTTAATACAACTTCCTGCAACTAATGTAGTTTTCTTCTTGTGATGCTAATTGACTTTCTTATTTCAGGATCTAGTGAAACTTTCTGATTCATAGTAGGCATCTTGGCAACAACTAATGGAGTAGGTGGCTTAATTACAAGTTTATCTTTGAGGGGTAAACCTGGAGGGTATTTAGTCCTCATTTTTCTCCCTTGTACCTTATTCCACCATTTTTTGCTCCTCTATTCCTCTGATTGTCATCGGAATGTGCCATTGAAATGTTTAGGAAAATTTGGAAAATTTATGGTCGATGTGATTGTTGTGTCTGCTACCACGGCATTACGCCAATTTTTGGGATACGATATCTTCTCCTTCTTTGCCTCGGTAGGATTTAGAGCAGATCTTCATGTAGTTGCCCAATCACTGCATATAGCTTATGACTTTAGCATATGGGATGTTTTGTTAGGATCACTAATACAAATTGTGGTTTACAAGATGTTGGAAAGCGATGTATGAGGACTGTAGTTCTCATGTTGTCCTGGTTGTATTAATTTGTACATGATATTCTGTAGCCTCACTTCTTTTGGTAACTTAATGTTCAACAATTTTCTATGCATCGTACTTAGTCAGTATACGATGTACATTATTTCAACCAGATTATACATTCACTAAGTATTTATATACATGCTGCTTATTGAAGTAAACTACAGTGTATGCATGAAAATTTATTGGCTAATATTACATGCTAACATTGTTCTTGTGTGGTTGGATACGATTCCTGTCTTCTGGTAGTAGCGACAGTAATAAACTGGCCTGCACAATAAATGAATCACTGTCAATTAAACACAATAAAGGAGGGTGCTATATAAGCATAGGAATGGTACTCAAATCTTTTTCAACAAGTTACAATTATAGGTTATTTGGACTAATAGTGGGACTGCATAGTTTGCTTTTTCGTGTAAGTTTGCTGGAATTGCCAAAGATGTCTGAACTTTTCACAAAAGGCAACAAAAATATTGTGGGTGAAAAAGGTTCATTTACAACAACTTATCAACCATAACAAGTACCTTCAATGATTGTAAAGGAAATATGTTGCACCCGTGACAAAACTATATTTGTTGTAAAATTTATAGGCATTATCTTCTGTGTCAAACTCCATTTCTAATTGTGGAGTTCCATCTTTGTCCACTTGCTCTTTCCACAAATCCAATTCCTGAAAATCACCACATGTACATTAGTTATCACAATGTGACCGTTTAGTATACAGGTTGTGCGAAAAGGTTTTACAGGGTTATCAATTACATATAGGGCATAGCTAATCAAACGCCAATTGTACACCTATATGAACTCCATGTAGCTAACGAACAACAGTATAGTAAATTCATTATCACTTTATATGTCATATACATGACAGTAATTAAGAACCAATAACCAAATGTAAATTCAAGCAAGGCTAACTTCTGTAAATTTATGACTACGTCAACATACACATATAGCACTACATACCCACTAACAATGTGCACACTTATAGAAACATGCAAATGTCAACTATACCAAAATTTCTAGAATGCAATCCAGCTCACATAACTACATTCACTGTGCTATACAAACTATGTAAGAAAGAGAAAGGCGAAGACTTAATTGTACTCATACTAACAAATTAACAAACTGCAATGATTGATTCACAAGGTCTACACTTCTAAAAACACAATGTTCATAAGGTATATCATGTAAATTAGCAATAAATCATGCAAAAGCAAATCCAATCCAAGATGTTGCACGAGTTCGAGGCTCCTACAACCAGTACAAGGGTGTGCATATCACTGCCCTCTATTTTACAATATACTACTCACATAATTTTCACCTAGCAAGATGTACACTGTGGGAAACACACTGTGCACAACCACACACCATATGTACACTTAGTTTTTTATCGATGAGTAACAAATTACATACTCTACAGTCATAGGTACATCACTTAGTTCTTTATGTATGTCATGCCATGTACTTAATAACTTATGACTTACTCATAAATCATATCTGGTAGTGCATACTCTCTAAGGGCTGATGACAAGTAATGAAATTTACACATGTGCACTCATACCAAACTAGTGTAACTATTGCATCACTTTTTGTACAAACACATAAACACAATGATTGGCCATCACGTAATTGCTCATCATATATCATATGGTCCTCATGCACAGACTTTACAAATGATTTCTTTTGCCTATTACAATTGTATATTTTTGAGCCTACGAGTAACCACAATTCAATAAATGGGTTATGTCATTACCTTTATCGGACTCCTGGCCATGTGTGCTTGCCACCATGTTGTATGTTGGTTTGCTTCAAACCGCTGTTCACTTTATCGAATTTGATGGAGACAAATATAGCTATATTTGGTGTCTTCCCTATTTCATATCACCCTCAATATGCTTGGTGGTCGAAATATTGTGTGCTACAAATTATTGTGGCTTTTTTTCTTAATGATTCTATAGCTGAAATCCACCTCTAACATCTGAAAAACAAAGGTGCACCTTCTTCTTCAGTTCAAATTACCTCACACATCTTCTTCCAACAGATTCCCCCTCTCCTCGCAAAACTTAATGTATGCAAGTTTATCTCTCTACTGATTTTTTCCTTTCCTAGCTAGATAGAGAATGGTGTTTTATTCAATATTATGGTAGGTGATTTTTCCCGCGTTTCATTTCAAAATCACAAACCAAATCAAAAAGTCATTTCAAAATTTGAAATTTTGAAAGATCCTTTTGGCTCTAACGGAGTCTGTTAGAGTAAACAATCTCTTTTATTTTTGTGTATTAGCCTAACCAATTGAAACTAGGTCGTTTTGGCTTTGCTTATTCCTTGGCGACGTGGCTGTCGTTGGACCTCTTCTTTGGTGATGTGAGAAGACTACTCCTGAACGGTTCTTCTGATGACCGTTTGTGCCCCATATCCGTCTCGGACCCAATCAACCCAAAATTATACTATGAATGTAACCAAGTGGATTAGTGTTTGGCTTTGATGCAACTTTGTTGGAATTTAGAGCATAAACTGAGAAACAATACTTGTGCTTAGTGTTGCAAAAAAATTATTTATAATAAAGTCTTGTCTTGAAGGATTGGATTCTTCATTTATGAGCTGTAGTATAGAAGAAACAAATCAATATAATCTTTTGCTACAATTTTTTTAACAATCTCAATAAAAAAATACTTATAAATTCAAAATGCTTGCACTAGTCAAAAAAACACCAAATGTGAAATTACTCTTAACAACTAAGTAATAAGTAGTAATTTAACTTATTAACCAAATTGAATAGATGCTAGAAAGTTGCAGTAGAAATTGCATTATTTTGACAATTAGTCATGGTGCAAATCAATACTTGATGGATGAATATGATTTGCTCAAACCAATACAAATGAAGCATTATTATATCGTTGCCAATAACAATTTATTTTCCCCTGATATCAGTGATTTGGATGTTTATTTTGGTATTATTTGAATTATTTTTTCCAATTTTTTAATTCATTTACTATTTCCTTTATGTCATTTTATGAATAATTTTTAGTTTTTTTTTAGTTTTTTCTTGTTTTGAGAGACTGCTATTAATGATAATAATGTGGTGCTATTTCAAATTTTCTTTTTTCCAATTTAATACTACTATTTTAATTATAAAGGTGTCATAACTTTTTGTATGTTAAATCCCATTAGGTGTAACAGGAAAAATTCTTCTCCTTCTAAATTGGATGTGTACAACTTATATAATTCATCCGAAAATATTTCTCAAATAATTTCACTATTTATAAGTTTAAGGAGATGTTTCTTTCTAAATTAATATAGTATGATGCAATATAGTGACTTTAATAATCAACCATTATTTTCTTCTAAGCCACTTATAATTAAAATTATATGATACTTTAACCCACAAATTAAGAAAAGCATAACTGGAACACCAAAAACTAATGTCATAAGAGTTCCAAAGTACCAAGACTTCTTGTACTTTTTATACGGTAATGATAATGATTACTTTCCGTGGCTGGCATCAACTAGAGAATCGGATAATGCCAACTATAATCATAAGAAAAGGGGTATAGTTGATACCCCGCTCCAACACTAACGGAAAGCTGTGGTGAAATTAAGAGAGACATGCCTGAGCATCACAAGATTTCTTAGCAAGTCAGCTTCCACTTTCAAGTCTCCACAACCTTTCATTGCACAAATTAAACAGACCAGCATCTCAAAAGTTCATTCAAGGAGCAGAACAGGTTCAAGCTAATAGCATAGAACAACACATGGTATGTACCCCAGATGCACATACCATTACCTTCACAGCATCCGTCTTCCATGACACAACACACTTGACTAAGCATCAATACAAGATTGTATCAGATTGTGTATTACCAGTTTCTGATAAAGCTATTGTGATACATGTTTTGATACACAATTTCACGATCCTGAGTTTGTATTCTGCAAAATGGAATCAACAGATACTTTATAGACTTGATTTATAGTCATCTGCCAAAAAGTGTAATAATCATCAACTTTTTCACAACCAATTTATCAAGGCAGTACATTTATTTGTTCAATAACAATTTTCATTCATATGCATACATGAAAGCAAAAAGGTCACGTCATTATAACAAAGCTATACAGAATATTCACTCTTATGGCAGATTATCTTCCTGACCATCCTTTTTGAATCTCAATCGGACCATGAAGGAGTATCCTTATTTCAGATCAATTTCATCTGAGATAAGGATTTTCAGATCCTCATTTCCCGTAGTCCACCTGTTGTTCCTTGATATCTCGAACAAAATCTCCAGTAGAGCGTAGACATCCATGCACCTCAATCAATTGAAGAGTTAATGTTTCCCATAAACAAGAAGGCAGCTCTTCCAATTCGTCGCAATGTTTCAAAACTAATTTCTCAAGACTGGGAAAATGATGTCCTGAGCCTCTCCACTGACTGTCTGCAAGGATTCCAATTTCAAGAATTTGAGTTTTGGGAAGATTTCCTCTTCTTCCATGTCTTCCATGTCCCATTCCTCTACTCCATCAGCTGGTCGAAGTAACTTAAGAACCTCAAGATTATGTATTTCTTTTATTGTGGAAATCATATTCCAAGGAAAGTACTCAAGGGTCAACTGTTTGAGATTTAAGGGGAGACGAAATTCAACATGATGTGCTGTCACATTACGTAGAATCAGCTTTAGTGATTCTAGTTGAGTCAGAAAGCCCATTTCCACGATGGTTTTGCTCTCCCCAGTAAGATTCTTTGGATTCTAGCAAACAGCATTTCAGTTCACGAATATTTGGAAAACTTTTCTCATCATCTGTACCATGCTTTGCCCCAGATAAAACTTTGGAGTGGAAAAGGTGCCTAAATCATATAAGGTGGAGGAACTGTCAAGGCTGTCATTGGCCAACCCTAATATCAATGAAAGCACCATGCACATGGAGATGCCTCAATTTCTGCATGTTCCACAAAGCATCAGGCAGTAAACAATTGTCCTCTGCCAAAACAATCCACCGTCAGAAGGTAAAGTTTCCAAGTTTGAAAGGTTCGCAAGTGAGGATGGGGATGTTCAGCATACGACCTTGAAATTGAAGGTGAGGATGAGATGTCCCAGCATGGGACTTTGAAATTGAACTGCCAAGTACCTCAAATGAACAAGCAAGCATAATTCACTCGGGAAAGTAAAGCCTAGCCTCGTAATTTTCAAATCCAAGACTCTTAAGAAGTTTCAGGAAAAAAACAAAGGATAGTATATAGTCCGAGTCTTTACTGCTGAAGTAAACAGACTGCAGCAGTAGAGAGCGTATACGGGTAAAAAATATCCTTGATTTCGCTATATACTTGAGATCAGAGCCATATGATAACCGACGTAGGTGGTGTTGCCCGTCAAACGCCTCAGACACTTGCAGAAAATTATATCTTTGGCTTTTCCCTTGCAAAACACATGCAACAAAATCATGAATATGGCATGTCTTGACCCCGCCTGAAGATCTCTGTTTCCCCACTGTAACCAAGCTTCTCTTAATTAGAGTCATTATATAGCCTTCTGCCAATTTCTTCTGGGCTTTTTGACTCATTCTTTTGAGCAAATCCTTCAGCGATCCATAACCACTTTCAACCCCTGGGTAGGAATTGCTTGATCTTCCTCTAAATGCTCCAAAGTAAGCAGGCATGGCTTTAAATGGTCCAGGTAGATGCATGTAACTCAATTTCCAATATACTCTTGCATTGATCCCGTGTCACAAACTATGTCTGAACTTAGGCTATTCAAGACTTCCTCCCAACCAGCTTGATCTAGAGTAGCAAGAATTCCAGATATGATGACAATTGATAAAGGCAGCCCCTTACAGTTTCTTGCTATTTGCCTCCCAAGAACATTCAGTTCTGGAGGATAGCCTTCTTCTCTAGCATTTGCCACCTTTGTCTGTAGTAATTCCCAACTTTTGTCATCAGTAAGTAGCTGAACAACATGACAATTTCCAGTAATCTCATGATCCCGACTTGTTAAGAGAATTCTGCTTCCATTGGCATCATCAGGAAACGATATTTTCAAAGTATGCCATGCCTCAATATCCCATACATCATCCAGAAATATGAGATATTTCTTTCCCTTCAAGTTTTTATGGATTATTTCAGCCAAATCATCTTCTTTCATCTCAGAAAATTGAGCTTTCTGATCAATGCAAGCCAAAATCTCAGACAACAGATCTCGCTTGTTATATGTTTGAGAGATACAACACCAAGCACGAACATGGAAGTAAGATGTAACTGAAGGATCATGGTAAACCTTTTGTGCCAGAGTTGTCTTACCTATCCCAGGCATCCCCACAATGGAAAGCATGTCCAACTGCATTGATCCTCCTTTGAGTTGATTGATTATCACTTCTACCTCCTCATTCAAACCCACCACAGCTTCAATTTGAGTAGCACTATCAGTACTGAGCTCTTTGTTAGTGCCACTCCACTTGCTTCTTGTTGTTGGGGAACAATTTAAACAACTGCAAAAACAATTGGAATGTCATTAACAAAAAAGAAATGCTAATTTCAGCATCCGCTAATTTATTGCTGAAATATTACCTTGTGATAGCTTTCAGGGCTTTGAAGACATATTTTTTGTGATGAATCTTCAGGGCTTCACCTTTAAGAAGCTTAACTTTTTGTGTGATCTTATCAAATAGCATCAGAGAATAAAATGATATATCTCCAACTATTAAGGAGTCAACAACAAACTCTGCTTCATATGCTACCTCTATAACACGACTCCAAAGGGCTTGAAGTTCTTTGTGCTGATTGCATTGCTCCCCATGATTCTCCAACCACGATCTTAAGAATAAAAGATCA
Source organism: Coffea humblotiana (assembly GCA_023065735.1). NCBI lineage: Eukaryota > Viridiplantae > Streptophyta > Magnoliopsida > Gentianales > Rubiaceae > Coffea > Coffea humblotiana. Next base: position 23,943,817 of record CM041208.1, on the reverse strand, counting down.
TCTTGCATTGTTTGAAGGTGGAGATTGTCTTTCCAGCTGTGCTGCTCCAAATTATTTTCCAAAAATGATCTTAAGAGTGAAATATCTTCTTTCACTCTTTGAAGTTGGAGCTTGTCTTGCTGGTCGTGCTGCTCCATCTTATTCTGCCAAGGTAATCGGTGCCCTTTTGGAACTTCCTGCTTTAAAGACCATCTGGAATCTTCCTCTGTCCTCTTCAAGTACGATTTTAAGAAGTCTGCTCCATCCTTAGCAAAAGAAAGTGGATCCACTTTACTGCTTTCCAGTTCCTTCAATTTTTGTAGGAGAAGATCGATAAACCCCAGTTCACTGGTCGTAGGAAAGTTAAACCTTAAATCGACAGGATGCTGTTCCTCCACTTCTGCCTTAATAAGCTTAATCTTGTACAGTAAACAAAAGAGCTTAACATCTGTTTCCTTGGCCGAAGCTCCTTGGATTTCCTCCTGATAAAGTGAGAAAATTACAACCGAAGCATCTTCTACCACAGCTCCAATAAGATCCTTGGTTCTTCCAGGTAGCCCATCATACTTCTCTTGCTGCTTTTGGAGAATGATGCTCAGGAATTGAAGTCCCTCATAGAGTATCTTCATTTGATGCTTCAGAGATCTAATAAAACTGGAAGGAGAATTTAGTAGTAACTCAAGTAGATCAGCTTGAAGTGAACTTACAAAATTCCCCACTATAAACGTATCCGTCTGGGTAGACACAATGAGCGTTGAAGGTCCAGATTGCAAAACGCCAATGTAAAGCCAAACGGACCTGCTGATAAACATGCTTGATGTTATCTACTGATTCAGTAATCTTCAATTTTAATGCTTGATTATCATCTTTGAAAAACAAACAAATATAACAAAGATGTGCCGCAGATAGAACCACAACTCCACAATGCTTCTTCACTACCCCCGGGGCTTGCCTCGTAGCCTGGCAAAGTGAATCAAATTGTTAAGAGATACCAACTTCTCTTGAAGGGTTTGCAGCTGTTCATAATATCCTGAACCACATTCCATAACATCCTTAAGATTCTCCAGCAAGGAGTGGAAGAATTCCATGAATTCGTCTGCTGATGAAAAACTGGGCTTCACTAAGCAATCCAACAGATTCCAGGGCTCGTATTCTCGTGTTCTCGGTCGGATTCTTGCCCGAGCAATGGATTGCGTAACCAACTCCAACATCTCGACATACGCTTCGCTTATTTTATGTTTGCAATCCATTAGAGTTTCTCGGAAACCAGAGACCGCTGCAGCCAAGTTGCTGGGGGGGCAATCCATCCTCTGATCTAAGAAGCAGCTTGTGAAACTTGTAAGCTTCTCTATGAACAAAGTCTTCAACTCTGGAAGAGTACGCCAATCTCCTTGAACACAGCACAAATGTTATCAACAGTCTTAACTCCACCTTCAGGTAATGCGCTTCCAAAACATGATCACCTTCGCAGAAATATCTCTTTTCCATAACCAACTGCAGCTTGTCCAAGATTGAACAGATGCAAGTCTTCAAGTCCATCTGCTTTCTTCTTCTATTGCTCTCAGATTTCCTTCTCTCTCAGAAGTGATTTTGTCTTCTCCACCTCTCAATTTGTGACTGAATACATCCAACCCTCAGTTTCTCCAATGGAAATACTTGTAAAAACGAAGCAGGTAAAGCGATTGTGTGCTCCAACCAATCCCAACATGATTGGGTCGTTTTTCGAGAAACTAATCTAATGCTTAATGCTTAATTGATTGATCGGGTCAACAGTACACATGATTGGTGCAAATGAAACGCGTCAAAGAATGAATTGTTAACCACTAACAACAAATGAATCTGCCTCCTTTGATTAATTCGAATTCATATTCTTGCTTAGAACTTCTAATGCTATTGAAGAAAACAATTTATATGTATACAATTCGTACGTATCATATTTTAGGCTCAAGTGCAAGTTACCTCCTGTGAATAACAAATTGCTTCCTGTAATAAGAGATTATACAAGTTGTTGTCCCATAGAGACAAATCGCCAAAGATGTGTGTTGAATTTCTTTGTGAATGATGCGTGAAAAGGTGGTCATACTCTGTTTTGACAGTTTTATCCTTACGAAATTATGTTATTATATTGTTGTTTTATGAAAGAACATTGTGGTGTCAAAAAAAATGATGATTACAACTTTAGATGTAAATAATTATCGAGATCACATAAATTATTCTTACTAAATAAATATTTTAGTTTCTTATGATAATTCAAGATATTGAAACATTATCAGGAAAACACAGTATATATTTAAACATCAAACGGATTATTGATAAGAACCAAAAAAGGAAAAATGTATAAATATATAATTTTTCTTTTTTTTTGTGATAAAGGCATTATTACTAAATATAGAATTTGTTTTCTACGAAAAATATAATAGTCTGTATTTAATTGTTGAAAAATACCAATATTTTTTACATGTACATAATACCAGTGTTTTAAAACATATTGGTATTTTCTAAGAAAAAGTTTTCAATACCATAAATCATCATAAGTAACTAAACTTTTGTTTAGTAAAATTATTTATATAATTTCTATAACAATTTACATCTGTAGTTGTATCAGCATTTCTTAGACATTACAATATTCTTTAATAGCAAAAATACAATAACACCACTTCCAAAGTATGAAACCAACAAATCATTATATATCCAATGTATGACTGTCTTTCGGATCTCTCATAATAAGAAAATCTAACTTATATAATAATTTACCTGCAAGATATAATTTGTATGTTTTCTAATCATAAGGGGTAAGTTAATATTTAACCAACATTATAGGGGTGACTTGTGATTAAGCCTATATTTTATTTTGTATTATTCGTGTACGATGTTATGACTATGTGTGATTTGATGCTAACTATGGATTGAAATAGTTTTCAGTTGCAAAATTTGATTAAAAATTTAAAAGTAGGAAATGCGTGTCCGTTGATGTCTTGATGATGACTTCCTAGTTCTTTAATGTAGTGGCCCCTAACTCTAATGTATGCCCCTTATCTCCATCGGAACTTTATAACGAGACAAAATTAAGTTATATTTTCTTATGTATTTGGCCAAAGTAAGGCTTTAAAGCTAGAAAAAACTTAATTTGGTATTTTAAAAAATTAAAATGGGGTTAGAAATTGAACCAAAAATCTCATAGTTATCTGACTAATATCCCTATTAATTAAATTGTGATTGGAGACAATACATTGAATTTATTACTGTACAAAAGAAGCAAGAATTCTGAAGGTACCCCAAACAATATACATCATTCATTTTCTTCCTCCAGCTTAATAAACTTGATTTCAGATTTTTATATAAACTTATGAATAGAGATTCACAATTTATATATATATGTGTGTGCGCTCGCACGTCTATATACTTTGTAATAGCTTACCTTGTCATATGAATACCCAAAGGTCTAATAGTGCGTTGTACATGTAAAGGACCCATCTTTTCTATCTACACTCGAGTGGAGCTGCATTTATCAAAGGCTATTTCTTGTTTTAACTTAAAACATTTTTCTCCTTTTTTTTTACTTATATCCTCCCACTACTCTTCACGCAGGTCCAAAAATTCAAACCATAATTTTGATCGTTTGAGTTAGAATCCTTCCCTAACCACTAAACTAGAGCAAGAAATTTGAAAAATTAATCAAACATCTCGGAATCATCTTAACCTGCAATCAAGGGACGAAAACAAAAGGTCACTGTGATCTCCTTAAAATATCACCAACTTGTATTGCTAAAGCTCAAGGATTAAAGTCTGTGGGAACATGAAGGCTACAAATTGAAAAATTATTTATTTTCGTGCTTCCAGAATGATAAACATTAAATAATGCATTAGGTAACATGTATTCCTAATGAATATTCCACCATTATTAAACCATAGCCATCAGTCATTGTGCTTTCTTGGAAAGGCACAATGAAATGGCTTTACTTGGACTTCAGAAATGATACATGAATCCTTCCTTGTTCCCAGTTGGTCCGTCTTTAGTGGCCAGGAAAAGGAAATCGGTACATCTTCCCGACATACATCGTCTCAGGCACCAAATTGTCTTAGTCAAATCTAGCAAGAAGACGGGGCTGGGAACAGCTCCCCCAAGCCGAAGCTTCCCCAACCTAGTCCATGTTGATGTGGTCTTTCCTGCATGTACACTCTGAAAGTCGTTGACATTCTCCTTTCAGCGTCCTATTAAAAGGGTAGGACTGTCAACGGTGCGGGTTCAGATCGAAATTGAATATTCCGGACCTGAACTTGCTTAACTATATTTGTATCAGATTCAATCTAAATACCTGATGGGTCTTGGAATTTATTATTCCGGATTCGGGTTCGATCAGGTTCGGTACGAGTCAAGTATACCCAACCAAAAAATTTAGGTGAAAAAAATGAAGAAAATATCTTTTTAAACAAACATTAATGCACACCACAAATTCCAATTAAAAATCAAAAATTATTTTAGATAATTACTCTAATGCCTACAAATTACAATTTCTAAAAGATCCAAACAAATATTAAATAGTCAAATATATTATCAAAATAATTAACTTATTCAAACGGGTCCAGGTCGAAACCTAATATTTCATATTCGACCCGTTTTTATATTAGCATAAACTAGCCCAATTTCAGGTTCAGGTAAATGGAATATAATTATACCTGTACCTGAAAATATTAGGCAGGTTTCGAATCGGGTTCGAGTCCAAACCCCAGCCCGTTTGACAGGCCTATAAAGGGATGAACGTACAATAAATATCAAACCCAAAAATGGGAGTTGTTACTAGAGATTTCAGCTCCTAATAGTCCAGATCCACCAAGCCACAGGGTCACCGAAGGTAATGAAACAAATCAATTCCCCTTCCAGGAGTTTATGCAAAATAACAGATAGATCTACTCAGTCATGGTAAGCTGCATTGACCTACACTTTGAAACTAGTAATGTTACCTGTACACTGACCTACACAAACACACACTGAAGATGATGTCTTAAATTATTTCACATTTCAGATGTGAAGTTAGAACTCCGCCAAACCAGCTATTTTGCCACCGACACCAACAAAGACCCAGTAACATTCAACCAATCTTGATTTAAGTAAGACTTTATCCTTCAACAAAGAGTCTGAAGCCAAAGGATTACCAAATTAAAGTGTACAAGGCTAATCAAATTGCCTTCCCTGAGGATATGCCGAACAACAAATAGGCCTCCTCAGGCATGGAAAGCTACTTTCACTCACATTTTGAAACCGCTTCTCTGGCCTTTCTGGTCACATATTAAACATATTCCAAGAATGAAGCTCAATTTATGCAGAGGACATAAGGAGAAGCATATTTCACATGATAACATAAAAGGGAAACAAAAAATGGAGGGCTACGAAAAGCTAAAACCAGTTGTGAAGAATCGGCAAACCAATTACAGCATAACAGCAGACTTACAGAAGCTCATTGAATCTTCTCAAGGATGACTTAACATTAGTTTGAGAACTTTTCATGAAAAATATTAGCTCCCACACTTCATCCAAAAGTAGGAGATACTTGAATTCGCTTACTTTTGCTACATTCTTTCCAGATACAAGTACCAATGATTCCTCTTTATGGAAGGAATATGGGCCATGCTTACAGGCTATATGATTCAAATGAAGGATGAATCTATCTGGAAAGCAAAAGAGATTAAAGGCAAAATCCCTTTTGCCTCCCAAGTCAATTTCTCTTTGCATCTAGCTCAATTTGCATTTTGATTCTATCAAATACAGTTTAGATGATATCCTTGTCAATCGATGTATCATTCTTATTTTGTTCCTTGACCATCCAAACTACTCTGAAGAGGACCAAATTTTTTAGACCGATAGGAAACTCATTCTGTTGAAATGTGAATTTCACCAGAATTCTACAGGCCTCACAGCAAAATAAATTAGTCAATTGGACTTGGGGAAGCAGGCCTGAATTCTTGGGTTATCAAATAAGGTTCTCTGAAAGTTTTTGTGACTAGTTGTTGAGAGAAATGGATTTCATTTAGTATCAAATCACTTAAGCAAAGTAGCATCAAATCCATTAAGGACTTGTATGACGAATGAACCAGAAAATTTCGTACAATATTTAGCTCATGTACATAGCTCAAATATAGAGGAACTCAAACTAACTGTAACAAAGGGAAAGAAAGGCTAATAAGTTTATGAGTATTACTCATCACCTAAAGTACAAACCTAGACAATGCCCACCTAGTTACCAGGAAAGGGATAATAAATGCCCTGCTCCAACATTTTGGGACAGCGAGCGAACCTCTAGTGAAACTCAGAGACATGTCTGAAATTCACAAGCTTCTGCCACAATTGATTTTGCGCTCCTCCTACCTACAAAGAACATAAAAGTAAAATAAATCTGCGGCTTTCTTGGGAGATTCAGTCAATAGGGGTTTTTATTTTCTTTGCTGAACATGTACAAATAGCTAAGCATCAATAGAGGATGACATCGCGGTGTTTTTATTTTCATTACCCTCAATATGCAACATCTTTTTTTAACAAAAATGCAGTTCGTCTCTACTACAATGGCAAGACTAGTTTTATAGTATGCAATACTGCAACTGCATCATCAGCATTTTCAGAGTCAGTTTATCAAAATTCAACACATCTGCATTACAGTAACGTAATTCAGCATCCTAAAAATGGATTACAGAGAGATATTCAAACTTACAACAGAACATATCTCCCGTTGTCTGAACCTGATGAAGATGAAACCTCAATCTCCTCTAAGATAAGGATCTTCAGATCCTCATTTCCCCAGTTCATCTGTTCTTCCCCGATCTCGCGGACTAAACTTCGTACAAAGGGTCGGCAGTGACGCACCTCAATCTTTTCAAGAGTCGGAATATACCCTAAACATGAAGGGAGCTCTTCCAATTTTCCACAGCCTTCCACAACTAATTTCTGAAGACAAGGAAGATGATCACCTGAGCCTGTCCACCTCACAATGCGCAAGGAAACCAATTTTAGGAACTTGAGTTTAGGGAATTCCCCTTCTTCCATGCTCCATATTTCCGTCCCACCTCTTTCTGCACCCACTAACTTGAGCACTTGAAGATTAGGAAGTTTTCGAGTTGTGGAAATTATACTCCAAGGAAATTCCTTCAAAGTCAACTTTTTCAGATTTAAGGGCAAATGGAACTCATAAGGATTCTCACCCACAAGACCAAATGACAGGTTCAGAGACTCCAGTCGTGTCAGAAAGTCCATTACCACAATCTTGCTCCATTCCCTAACTGATTCTTTTGTTTCCTTGAATCTGCATTTTAGTTTGCAGATATTTGGAAACTTGGCGATAATTTTGTTCACGTTTTGTCCCAATATAAGATTTAGAGCTGAAAATGTGTGCAAATTATATAAATCTGAGGAGCTATCATCATTGTCTTTTGCCAAACTAAGATCAAAAAAGCTGCCACTTGCGTGTAGATACCTCAATGTCTGCATATTCCAAATACTATCAGGCAATGAAAGACTACGATGCCATGACTCTAGAAGAAAAGTTTCCAATTTCGAGAGGTTGGCTATTGATGATGGGATGTAGTCCATGGTGCCTCCAACTGCCAAGAATTTTAACTGAACAAGCAATGCTATTTCACCAGGAAAATGGAACCCAGATTAATTTTCCCAAAATCCAACACTCTAAGAAGTTTGAAAATCCGAACAATGAAATGGAAATTGCTTTGAATTTTATATTCCTGAAATTGAGCAGAGACCAGGAGAGTACGTAGAAGGGGACAAAACAGCCTTGACTTCTCAAAGTTCTTCCCTTTGGTGTAAACAAACAATCGATGGGTGTTGCTTGGCTCATCAAAATTAAGAATTTCAGCATAACAATGTCTCAACTTGAGAAATTTCTGCTCTTTAGCTTTTGTCACACAAAATTCGTGAAGCAAATTGTGAATGCGGCAAGCTTTCACTGTACCTGTGGATTTCTGTTTACTAACGATAACCAAGCTTCTACCAATTAGATCCATTATATAGTCCTCAGCCGTGTCCTCCAGGCTCTTTGGCTCAGTCTTGTGTCCGAATCCTTCCGCTATCCACATCCGCATCAACCTCCAGATAGGAATTTCTTGGTTTTCCAGAAATGCCCCAAAGTAAAGAAGGCAGGGCTTCAAATGCTTCGGTAAATGTATGTAGCTCAACTCTAATATATCCATGCATTGTTCTGTACCGCAAACAACTTTTGAGCTTAGCATCTCTGCCACTTCTTCCCAACCGTCTTCGTCTAAAGTTGCAAGAACTCCTGCTATGATGACAATTGTTAAAGGTAGTCCTTTACAACCTTTAGCTACATGCAGCCCCAAAACACTTTTCACTGGAGGATGGCAGTTTCTTTCTGCTAGCTTCTTCTGTAATAATTCCCAGCTCTCATCGTCAGTGAGTTGGCGAAGAGGGAGAGGTTTAGTTGTTGGTTTGACTTCCAAAGCTAAGTTATGAATTCGGCTCGTTAAAAGAATTCTACTTCCATTAGCATCATCTGGGAATGATCTTTCCAAACAATTCCATGCCCTAATGTCCCAAATGTCATCCAAAACTAGGAGATAAATTTTTTTGCTTCAAACGTCTGTACAGATAATGAGCAAGGTCATTTTCATCCAGCTTAGACAAATTGCTCTCAGGCTCAATACAAGCCAAAATCTCCAATAACACATCTCGCTTTTGATATACTTGAGAAATACAGCACCAAGCACGAATATGGAAATGGCATGTAATTAAAGCATCATGGTAGACTTTGTTAGCTAAAGTTGTCTTACCCTGTCCTGGCATGCCAACAATAGAAAAAATGTCCAACTGTTTTGATCCTCTGGTAAGTTGACAGATTAACTGTTCTGCCTCATCTTTGTATCCCACCACTTCTTGACTGAACATGGAGGGTGTCCCTCGTGACCGCAACATAGTTGAAAGTTTGGTAGCTTTCAGGGCTTCAGAACTGTGCTCATTGTTACTAGTCTCCAAAAGCCCCGCTTTACCACGCTTAAACTCTTCTACCATGATACTCGGAGAATCAAATGCTGCCGCTTCTGTACAATTAGCTGCAAGTTCTGCCTCGATAAGCGTAATCTTTTCTTGCAAAGGAAAGAGCAGAAGATCCATTTCCTCAGCAAAGTCCCCTTCCAATTCATGCATATACAGTGAGGACATTACAATTCCTGCCTCATTCACTGCAGCCAGAACAATCTCCTTCACCTTTTCATACATCTGACCAAACTCCTGTTGCTGATTTTTGAGAATGATTCTCAAGAATCTCAGCCCCTCGCATACTGCATTGATTTGATCCATCCGAGAAGCCATTAAACTGGTAGTGCAATTCAGTTGCTCCCAAAGATTACCTAGGAGAGAATCAACAGTATCTTCCAATATTTGATTATGCATCTCATCAGTCAGAGTATATGAAGACCAGGACGAATTTGAAGCTATCAGGACTTGGATATAAATCTCACGGACATGGGCATGAGTGGGATTGACCTTCTGTAGCAGCTCCGAAATGCTAACCGGCAGCTGGTTGCAAATTTCTCCATCCTTTCCAACATACCAGTACATGTAATTGAGGCCTGCTGCATTTACTGCCACAATCTTGATGTGAGATAGGGCATCGACCAACTTTCTCTGCTCACCAGCAACACCTCGCAACATAACGAACCGAATTAGATTTTGCAAGAAACTCAGCTTCTCATGGAGGTCTTTGATTAGTTCTTGCAAAACCTGAACCTGATCGTCGCATCCTAGTTTTCTCACAAAATCCGTCAGATTCTCCAGCACGGAATCAACAAGTTCCGTCACTTCATCTCCAACTGGACGGCAGAAGGTTTGTAAGAACGAGCAATTCCGCAAAGTGATGAACAGATCACTAATTTGCCTAAAAATGTTGTTACATATAAAGTGATTATGCATCACCATCCCTATCAACTCTTTCACCCCTGCTCTTTTTCGTTTTGATCTGCGAACAGCAGATCGCAACTCCTGTGCGTACCCATTGATGGCAGCTTCAAGTCCACACATTGAAGATTTCACACTTGCGAGTTCACTGCTACTGTTACCATGAGATTCCGAAAGTTTCAGGTCTCTGCTCCATTCTCTAGCGCACAGAAGATATGTTCTCAGAAGCCTAAGCTCCGGTTTGAACTTCTCAAGTGAAACAACATCTAGATCCCTTTCGATTTCTGGATTTTCTAGAGTCTCCAAGAGTGAATACAAGTAATTGGAGGAGGCCATCTGAGCCGAAGGATTGGATGCTGATTGCTCAACAGAAAATGGAACAACTTCAGATCATGAACTTGTATGCTCTGAACTTTGGAGTGGACTATGGACCATAGTAGCTGACTTCAACTGAGCCGGCGTCTTTAATTTAATCAGGGCATTGACGCATGCCAATTTATTGTCAATTTGCCCCCTAAAATTTCCGTTTATCATCAATTTACACTCCATTTTGAACGTCAAGGACAAAACTGCCTCTTCATTTTCGTTTTTTTTTCCCTTTTCTTTTTCCTTTTGCTTATCTTCGCTTTCTCTTCTTTTAGGATAAATTACACTAACCTTCCCTCTAGTTTTTACAAAAATTAGAGACTTTCTCTCTTGATTTAAAAGTAACAGCAAAAGGTGTGTGTGTGTGTGTGTGTGTGTGTTTTTTCCCTCTCCTTTCAGGTCAAAAAATTAAAAACCAAGCAAATTATTCTTCTACTGCCTACGAAACATTTCCAATACCAAAAATAAAAATATGGTTAATTAAAATTAATAATAAAAGTTTAGGCATTGTTTGGATTGTTGTTTTCTAAGAAAAAAAATAACATTTTTTACGAACTCATTTTTCAACCGTCTTTTTATCTCATATACACCAAATTGTTACAGTACACTCATGTACAAAAACTTAAAAAAATAACAAGCCATATGGATTCTTGCTAAACATAGATATGGTTGAAAACGAAATCCCTTCTCTTTGTTCTTCTTTAACCTTTTCTTTTCTTTTCTCTTCCTTTTTAGTTTTTCTGCCCACATGATACTGCTTTTAACTTTAAAAAATATATATATAGTCAACTCTGACTCTGACCCCATCAATAAATTTATGTTCATATCAAGAATCTGCTATGAAGCCTCACGAGCTGGAGGTAGCCAAATTGATTTGTCAGGTACAAATTCCTGTTTATGTTATCCTGCAACTTTTTGTGATCTATCAGATTGACAAAGTGGCCGTTTCTCATTTGGTCCTGTCCTAGATTACGACATACTCATACTTTTTTTTTTTTGCTGTCCTCTTGCTTTAGGAACTTGGCTTTAACAATTATGATTTGGATTTGGAGCAACAATTAAAAAGCTGGAGAAGAACCTCGATTGAGCTCCTAAAATAAATACTTCGAACTTGAGACTGCACTGGTTTCTTGAAGAGCCATATTTGGATTGAAAATCTTCTACTAACATACAATTGACTATAGCATCACCTTCTACAAGTCCATGCTGTATCAGTTGCAAAGAATCATGGTACTTTTTTCCATTTTCTCCTATCCCGTTCAAGCGACCTATAGGCACTACTGTCAATTGCAAAATTAAAATGCTTTTGCAGCTTTGCATATTGTTAATCAAGAACTCAAAATCACCCCTGCTGCACACTTTCATCACATACAGCAGCAAAAAAGAGGCATGGGAAAGAACTCTTCTTCTGTTTGCTTTCCGTGTATCAGATAGTGTTTAAACATTTTCTTGTAAAGCCAATGTGAAACATGTTTCTGACTTATAAACCCATCATGCTAAACTCGTACTCTACAAAATGAATTCAACAGATGCTGTAGACTTTATTCTAAGTTTATAACCATCAGGCAAAAGGTATATGGACCTTTAACTTTTTCATGATCAATTTATCCACTAGTACAGTAATCTGTTACTGACAAATTTCTATATATACATATGCAATGAAGCGATATAAATTACATAGTCTAAACAATCCTGCAGAAATCATTGTGCTATTCTTTTACAGAGCTGAAAAGTTGCAAGCCAAAAGCATAGCAGATGCCATCACATCCATAGCCTCTATCTCCCATGACACAACAGACATGACTGAGCATCGGTTCAAGATCGTATCAGATTGTGAACTCCAATTTTCCAGCAAAGCTAATGTAAAACATGTAAATGGATTCCGCAGATACTTTAGACTTAATTATAACCATCTGGCAAAAAGTGTATTGATCATCTAGTTTTTCACAATCAATTTATCTTTACTAGCACATTAATTTGTTACTAACAATTTCAGCATATATATGCAGAAAAGCTAAAAACATTACATCATTCTAAACAAAGCCAAACGGAAGATATTCACTCTTATGGCAGATGATCTTTCAGAATACCCTGACCATCCCTTTGAATTTCAATCGGACCATGAAGACGTATCCTCAATTTCCCCAGAGATGTAGATTTTCAGATCCTCATTTCCATAGTCCATCTGTTTTTCCATAATATCTCGAACCAAATCTCCAGTAAAGTATAGACATCCATGCACCTTGATCAATTGAAGAGTTAATGTTTCCCATAAACAGGAAGGGAGCTCTTCTAATTCCACACAATCTTCCAAAACTAATTTCTCAAGACAGGGAAAATTATCTCCCGAGCCCTTCCAGCATACTATGTTTAAGGATTTCAAATTCAAGACTTTGAGATTGGGGAAGAGTTCTTCTTCCATGTCCCATTCCTTAACCCCATCACCATCAGATTGTCCGATTAATTTGAGAACCTCGAGATTGGATAGCTGTCCAACGGTGGAAAGTGTACTCCAAGAAAAGTCCACCAGGGTCAACCGTCTAAGATTTGAGGGGAGAAGAAGTTCAATATGATGTGCAGCCACCTGACCAAGAAGCAGTTTTAGTGATTCAAGTTGCCTGAGAGAGTCCATTGCCACAATCTTGATGCTGTCACTAGTAGATTCCTCTGATTCTAGGAGACAGCATTTCAGTTCGCGGATATTTGGAAACTTTCTTATCATCTCATCCAAGCTTTGCCCTACGTAAAGCTCTGGAGTAGAAAAGGTGTCTAAGTTATACAAGACAGAGGAGGATTCAGGGTTGTCATTGGCCAAACTAAGATCAATCAGAGCACCACGTACATGAAGATGCCTCAATTTCTGCAGATTCCAGAAAGCATCTTGCAATAAAGAAAGGGCACCACCAGAATAATATGTTGTCACAATAAAAGTTTCCAGATCTAAGAGGTTAGCTAGTGAGGATGGGATGATCTTCATCCTACCTAGAACTGCTAAGTACCTCAGCTTAACTAGCAAGCATAATTCATTCGGAAAAGTAAAACCTAAACTAATATGTCCCAAATCCAATACTCTAAGAAGTTTCATGTGATGAATGAAGGATAAGCTGTATGATACTTCACGCCTTCTAACACCAGATGTAGAATGTTGTAGAGAGCGTAGGTGGGGACAAAATATCCTTGACTTTGCAAATTGCTTTGGTTGACAGTAAATGGATAACCGACGTGGGCGTTGTAACTCATCCAATTCAAGAAATTCATCATACCCTTGTACCATATGTAGAAAATTTTGATCTTTGGCTTTTCCAACACAGAACACATGTAACAAATCATGAATGCGGCAGGTCTTGACCCCACCTGTGGATCTTCGTTGCCCCACCATAACCAAGCTTCTGTTAATTAGAGCCATTATATAGCCTTCTGCTATTTTCTCTGTGCTCTCCAACTCATTTTTCTGCACAAATCCTTCTGCTACCAATAACCACATCAACCTCCGGATAGGTATTTCTTGATCTTCTCTAAATGCTCCAAAGTAAAGAAGGCATGGTTTCAAATGGTCAGGTAGATGTACATAACTCAGCTCTAATATACTCTTGCATTGTCCTGTGGCACCAACCACGCTATTTGAACTTAGCCTTTCTGCAACTTTCTCCCAACCATCTTGATCCAGGGTTGCAAGAATTCCAGATATAATGACAATTGACAGTGGCAGCCCATTACAATTTTTTGCTATTTGCCTCCCAAGAACATCTAGTTCTGGAGGATAGCCTTCTTCCCTGGTAACTTCCAGCTTTCTTTGTAGTAATTCCCATCCTTCTTCTTCAGTTAGTAGCCGAAGAAGGTGAGGCTTACCAGGAATCTCATGGTTTCGACTTGTTAAGAGAATTCTGCTCCCATTGGTATCATCTGGGAATGATTCTTTCAAAGCATTCCATGCCTCAGTGTCCCAAATGTCATCCAAAACTATGAGATACTTCTGTTGCTTCAAGTGTTTACGGAGTGTGTTAGCCAAATCATTTTCCTTCATTCCATCATATTCATCTTTCTCGTCAATGCAAGCTAAAATTTGTAGTAACAAATCATTCTTGCTATATACTTGGGAGATACAACACCATGCAAGAATGTGGAAGTGAGATTTAATTGAAGGATCATGGTAGACTATTTGTGCCAAAGTTGTCTTACCTATTCCAGGCATGCCCACTAGGGACACAATGTTGAACTGTTTTGATCCTCCTAGAAGTTGATCAATTATTGCTTGCTCCTGATCCTTCAGATCTACAACAACTTCATTGATTGCTGAGATACTACTCTGTGATGGCATGTCCCTCGGGCTCTTGGTAACTTCTTGGGCTTCAATGACGTACTTATCGCCTTCAATCTTCAAGGTCTTAGTCTTTTTGCCTCTCCACTTGCTTATTGCTGCTTTGGAAAAATTTGGAAGCCAGCAGAACGACTGGCTCAGAACCTTGATAGTTTTCTGATCTTTGAAGACATCCTTTTCGTCATCAATCTTTGAGAGTTCAGTTTTGACAAGATTAACTTCGTCAAGTACTTGGTGGGATACCTGGTTTGCTACCTGGTGCGACACCTGGTTGGGTGTTCCAGTGCTCCACTTGCTTCTTGCTGTTTTGAAAAAATATTAGAGAAAATGGAATATTATTTTAAAAAAAATTTGGAGGTCTAACTTCACCATTGTTGCAATTGTTGTTGAAAATTGAAATGTTACCTTGTGATGTCACATGCTTCGAGATTGTGATTGCATTCTGGGCTTCACTCTTAACAAGCTTAATTTCTTCTGTGATGTTGTCAAGTAACATCAGAGAATAAAATGACATATCTCCAACTACTAAGGAGTCGATAACAAACTCTGCCTTGTGTGCCACCTTAATAACCTGTCTCCAAAGAGCTTGGAGCTCTTCATGCTGGTTGTGTTGCTCCCTGTTATTTTCCACGAATGATCTTAAGAATAGAAGATCATTCTGCATTGTTTCAATTGGGAGCTTTTCATTCTGGTTGAGCTGCTCCAAATTATTTTCCATGAATGATCTTAAGAATAAAAGATCCTCTTGCATATTTTGAAGATGGAGGTTTGGATACCTGGTGGGATGCTCCACGGTATTCTTCAAGTACGATCTTAAGAAGTTAACTCTATCCTCTGCAAAAGAAACTAGATCAACTTTACAGCTTGCCAGCTCCTTCAAATTTTCTAGGAGAAGATCAATAACCTCCAGTGTGTTGGTTGTCGAAACATCAAACTTTAATGCCAATGGATGCTTTTGCTCAACTTCTTCCTTGATAAGCTGAATTTTGTCCAATAAGCAAAATATCGTAGCATCTATTTCCTTGGCCAAAACTTCTTCAATTCCTTTCTGGTACAGTGAGAAAATTACAACACCAGCATCATTGACCACAGCTCCAACAAGATCCTTGGTTCTTCCATCTAGTCCATCATACTTCTCTTGCTGCTTCTTGAGAATGTTTCTCAAGAATCGCAGTCCATCATAGAGTATCTGCATTTGATGCTTCAGGGATACCATAAAAGCAGCAGGACAATTTTGCAGTAACTCCCAAAGATTGCCTAGGAGAGAATCTACAAAATCCCCCGCTATAAACATATCCCTTTGGGTAGACAGAGTGAGGGATGATGATCGAACTTTCAAGACGCCAATGTAAGCCGAAAGGATTTCACGATAAACAGGCTTGATCTTCTCTATTGATATTGAAATCTTTAATTCCACTCCACGAAGAACTTCATCATCATCCCTAAAAAACCAAGAAGCGTAACAGAGATGTGCTGCAGATAAAGCCACAACTCCACAGTGCTTCATGAGTTCCTTCTGTGCTTCATCAAGCTTGCCTTGCATCCTGGCAAAGAGAATAAAATTTTTGAGGAATACTAGCTTCTCTTGAAGGGCTTCGAATGAAGTTTCAAATCTGGAATCACAGGCTTCACCCCACAAGCTAATATCCACAAGATTCTCTATCAAGGAGTATAGGAATTCCATGAATTCTTCTATCCTAGGAGAACTGGATTTCAACAAGCAATCAAGCATTTTGGAATGTGTTCCTCTCTCTTTAAACAGAGAATGGTCGTCGTCTAAAAGACGCCACCTGTCTTCAGACAGAGAAACGGGTAGCCATACGGAGTTTAACATCTCAACATAAGCATCACTGATTTCTTGCTTAACATTCTCTAGAGTATCTCCACAACTAGAGGCTGCGCCAGCTGGGTCGATGGGGGACAATCCATTCCTCAGTCGGCGAAGAAGATGAATCAACAGCCCCAGTTTTGAATTTTCAGGATATTTAAGGCTAAACCAGAAATATGCCAATTCCCTGGCACACAGAAGAAAAGTTTTCACCAGTCTTAGCTCCACCTTCAGCTCATCCAAGCCTTGATTATCCCTGCCGAAATCACATCGCTTGCTCACCAGTGACCGCAGTTTCTGCGACGTTGAATCGATTACAGTGATACAGTCCATCCACAGGTATCTGCTTCCCATGGTTATTCTTCCAGTGCTCTCAGGTCTGAGAAAATTGAAGCAGGGAAAACTTTTGTGCGTTCTTCCTCCTCTCGATAAAATGTCATATCGATTTCAAGAAACTAATACTAACGCGTAGTTGATTTTGCGATCAACCATACTATTTTTCTTTTGTTTCACTATTAGTACAAAACCATGTGCTTAGATGGTATTACCATGTTCTTCTTCCGCAACTTCGAAATGTACGCGCAAAATGGAATATATGGCCGTTAAACTATGAAAAGATTTCTGTTATTGGTCATTAAAATTTTTATTTTAGTAATATTGATAATCCAACCAATTAAAACTGTTATTTTTTGTCACTATTTTTTTTTAAAAAAAAATTCTCCCTATCAAAAGAAAGGAGGGACGGGATTTAAAAAGTTAGAAAGGAGTAATTAGAATCCAAAACTTCTAAATTCTGATGTTTTAACCTTAACCAAGGCCTCTTGTCATATTTTTTGTCATTCAACTTTGTAAAAGTGCATTTTTTTTTCACTCAACTAAATATAAGTACTTTTTTTTTCCACTCAATCAATATAATAAATACGTTCTTTTCTTGTAACAATGTACACTGCTACTCTCTCCGTCCCATTAAAAGTGTCATACTTTCCTTTTTGGTCTATCCAAAATGAATGTCACTTACCACAATTGGCAATGAAAACTTTCCCCCATTTCCATCTCATGCCCTTCAATAAACCAGATTCTTTTAAGCTTTTGATGGGCCCCAAAAAATTAAAAGAATTGCACTTCATATGCGTGAGTTCCACAGCAAATGCAAACAATGGTCGTGCAAGGTACTTTCCCAAAAAACTGTTGGAGTCATTCTTGAGGCACGGGTCCCACAGGTCTTGTCACCACTCCATTGTCTTTCCGTTAGTCAGTCAGTTATACTCCATAGAAATTGAACAAGGGTATTGCTGGAAGTTGCACCAAAATCATTTGAAATTTTGGCACTGTTGAAAAAAAGCACAGGACCGGAAGTGCGACAATTATTTCGGGACGGAGGGAGTATTAGCCAAGTAACCATTTTGATTAAAAAAATTTGACAAAAAACATGGAATTTAAAGGGTAAATTATCTTTTACTCCCCTATAGTTTGGTATTTTATCACATAACCCCATATGGTTTAAAAACTCGTATATAACTCTCTCATGATTTGAGTCAAAGTGTCACTGTTAATTTTTTCATTAAAACGAACAATCAATAGTAAAAAGTTAAAATCAAACTAATAAATTGACAAATTCATCCTTTTACTACTTTTTTTCTAATAAAAAAATGGTGCTTTATTTGAAGACTAACGTCTGAAATTATGCCAATTTGCTTGATGGATGCAATAAAGAGAGGCTACTCCAAGAAACTTTTGGTAATGTCGAGAATATGGTGAAGAAGAATAAAAATAATGCTCTAAACAACATATGTATAGTACATCTATTATTTTCTTCCTCTTATATTTTATACAACCATTTCCCCGCAGGTATTATAAAATTTGAAAACATGGCATGGAAAACATGGAAATGTGATAACGTTTTGATAAAAGTATCTTTATACTTCTCTTAAGGGCAAATTACATTTTACCCTCCTGTGGTTTAGCATTTTTTTACATAACTCTCCTATGATTTCAAAAGTTATACATAACCCACTCATAGTTTGGATTAAAGTATCAAAGTGACGGAAATAGTCACTCGTAACGAAACTTGTAAAAATGTCGAAATTACCTTTATAAATACATGACACATTAACCCGGTATGATTTTTATATTTTACCATATAACTCCTTTATGATTTAATACTTTACCGTATAACTCCCTTATGATTTTCAAAATATACACATAACCCTCCTTGGTTAATAAATAATTTTCAACTTTACATAAGGGTATTTTTGACATTTTATGTGATTTCATTACGAATGATCATTTCCGTCACTTTGACACTTTAATCCAAACTATAAGAGGGTTATTTATAACTTTTGAAATCATAGGGGGGTTATGTAAAAAAATGCTAAACCACAGGGGGTAAAGTGAAATTTGCCCATCTCTTAAACATTCTTTTAGACTGAATGTTTACGTCAATGATAAGATCTGAGGTATAATTATGGCTGCTTTTAATTTTCTAAACCATATTTCTTTATTGAGTCCTATATGGAGAGAGAGAGAGAGGAAACTTGGAGTTTTTTGCTAAAATAACACTCTTTCTAAAAAATATTCCCAATGTGATTCACTTTCAAACTTTATTCCCATAATGATGTTATTATTGCCACCTAATTATCCTAATTGCCACATAGGATAACAAGAAAGGAAAGTTTTAATCTAGTTTATAGTTTCCAACATGAGCTAAAATTTTTAATTTTTTTAATCATAGAGGCACAATAAGATTGCATAACTTTGATAATTTTCTTATTATTTAAAATAAATTCTACCATTATTGACCTTACTATGATTGGTCTCTACATTTTTCATGAAATGTATCAAACCTATTGCATATATTTTTTCAAAAATTAAATTTGAAAAATTCAAAAATTGCAACAAAAATTGTAAGCAATAACAAGAAAAAGTTACAAAAACTTCAAGGTTATCATATTTGTTTATATTATCCTTCTTACTCCTTAAAAAGAACTTTTACAAGATGTAATAAAACTGAAATTTTCAAGTTTTCAATTGCAAACTAAAAACTGCTAGATTATTATATAAGTAATCAACTAGTATAAAAGGCAATGGCATCCTACTACTTGAAAAAAGTCATGTTGTAAAGGGAAAAATGACAAAAATAAACTTTTTATTAAACTTTAAAAATGCAATAAAATTCTCAACATCCATATCTTATGCAAAGAACTAAAAAACAAGATATTATGAACTAAAAAAACTTAGTCATAGTATAATTACAATAAATTTGCAATTGAAAAATGTGTCTTATAATCATTGCCAATTGCAAGCAAATTTGAAATATTTAAGCCAGCACTCTTGAAGCTTCCTTAAGTGCTCACAAAGATGGAATGAATATAAGAATGTCATTAGACAATCAACAGATCCTATGTTCAGGCACTTCAATAATGCTAAGTTCAGGCACATCATTGATCCTATCTCCAGAACGGTAAACTCTATTTGATCACTGCAAGTCACATATGGAGAATGAGAAAAACAAAAGGTATCACAAGTTAGAAGTAAAATAATAGAAAACTAAAATCCAAAAAATGTGTTTGGATGTATTATGCTTAAATTGTAGGCTCAAAGTCTAGAGATATGATAACTTCAAGCTTCAGCAATTAAAAGTAATCACTTCTCACCACTTTTCTTTACCATTCATGGATAAGAAAATCCAAGAAAAAATAATTGATTGGTTGCCTAACTTGCAAGGCTATCATAGACACATTTAAAAAAAATTCAGGGTCCAATTTACGTGAAAATTAAGCAGAAGGCAGCCACTTGTATATAACTATATATTCTAGGATTAGCAAACTCAAATTTCAAAATCAAAACTTTTTTGGACAATCCTGAAAAATTATGAGATATCAAATAGCACATGTTTAGGATTTTAGTAATCAATATTCTCTTAGACAATGTGCATCAACCATTATCAACATGATTGTTTTCTTCCAAAATCAGTTCATGTGAGATTAACCACATGAAAAAAAGACACTTCAAGCATAGCATAAAAGCTATTGGTTTCCTAGAAAAGGTCAACAACAAGCTTAAATAATGCATTTAAAATATAGAATTTGTTACCAATTACTCCCAATAAGTGCAACACAGGAATTTGACTGTGATAGAACATCATGGATGCAAGTTCCTAAAAAAACAAAAATCTTATCACTTAGCCAATACTACCTAAATAATATCAGCTTATGACTCTTAAAAAAAAGAGAAACTACTAAGAATTTCGGTTGCATACTTTGCTTTATTTTTAGAGCATCTCCGTTTATTGTGTCCCTTTTGTTTGCACAAGCTACATGTTCCTTTGGTTTGACCTTCTCTAGCATCCATTTCATTGTGCAACCGTGTTGATTTTGGACGACCTTTGGTATTTCTTTTCATCACGTCACAAGGAACAAGCACCACGTCCTCTTCAGGAGGCCAATGAGATTTGTCAGGTATTGGATGAAAAAGTGGAGCCCAAGTTCTCCCATAGGTAGATAGTGAGTACCAATTCTGAACCAAAGCTTTGTTATCCAGGCTACAATATTGGCATGCAGCAATTACATGGGAGCAGGGGAATCCAAATATTTGCCACTTTTGACAGGAACAATGTTTTTCATTTAACTTGACAACTTGGGCACGACCAGCTTTTCTTTTATTTATAGGTGATCGACCAGTTTTAATGCTGAATGAACCAGTGGCTTGGTTAAATAGGACTACTTCATGTCCTCCTGCCTTGATCCCATAAGAACTTATTTTTCCATCTACAAAAGGAGTGAAAGATTGGCCGCTAACACTTCTTTGAACTACTAATTGCCGTCTAATGGCAGAATAGCTGTTGACACGATAGAAAGTAAGTTGCACCAAAGCTGTTATTGGTAAAGAGCGTGCACCCTTCAACACACTGTTAAATACCTCTGATAAACTTGTTGTCATTATTCCAAATCTTTTGCCACCATCATGTGCTAGAGCCCACTTCTCAACTGGCAAATCATCTAGCCATTTTCGAGCTTTCGGATTCATCTTGCCAATTGTTTCCATCTTTCCCTGAAATTTGAAAACCTGATTTTCATTTGCAGCTGCAACTAGAAGGTCTTTCAATATTTTGTCATGAAATTTAGGATTAAAATTACTTGCTAGATGGTGGATGCAAAAACGATGGTAGGCAAATGGTTCAATCCACTCTGATCCAACCTGATTCATTGTGGTAATAATACCTGGATGACGGTCAGATATCACACAGAGGCCCCTTCATTGAGTGACAAATTCCCTTATGCATGCCATAAACCAACCCCAACTATCGTTGTTCTCACTCTCCACAATTGAAAAGGCAAGTGGAAATAGCTGATTGTTTGCATCTGCTGAAACTGCAATAAGCATGGTTCCTTTATATTTCTCATATAAGAATGTACCATCTATACTTATCACAGGACGGCAATGCTTAAAACCTTCTATTGAAGCACCAAAGGCCCAAAATACACGATTAAATATTTCTCGCGGTGGGCTAGTATGTGCAATGTCCTTATCCCAATGTACAACTGTTCCAGGATTTTTCATCTTGAGAATTTCCATGTACCTCGGAAGTAACTTATAAGATTCTACCCAATCACCAAAAAGCTCAACAATAGCCTTTTGCTTTGCCATCCATGCTTTCTTCTTAGAAATGTTATAGCTGAATTTATGTGCAATTTCAGCTTCAATTGCTGACAGTGTAATTGACATCTGAGCCTTCACTAGTGCTTTGATTTGATGGGCAATGAAGCTGGAATCTAATTGAAGATGATCTCGGTTTAGGATAGGATTCACACAAGTATGAGGGCCTTCATATTTTCGTATTTCAAAGAACGAAGTTCCCTTGGGAGTTGAAGCACGTAACCTCCATGGACATTGGGGTGCTTGTTTACATTTAAGCACCCATAGAGTAGGTGTAGAATAAATTACTTCAAATTGTTGATGCACCCTAATAGAATATGATTTCACTGCATTTTGTAAAGCTTCTTTGGTTGTAAACCTTTGGCCAACATACAACTCCCCATTATCAGAGAGGGCTGTAGATTGTTGATAAGAAGTTAATGCATCAACTGTTGCGCTTGTTACCTGTTCCACATTGATGAACTCTGGAGCTGGTGCCTCTTCATATGACATGAACTCTTCAGCAATTTCTTCTTGTTCTGCCTCATCTTCATAGTTTGACACATCATTATTAATATTAGTGCCATCCAAAAGAAAATTATGTGGTTCAGCTGAGACAATTTCTTCAACAGTACATGTATAATTAACTTCGGATGAAATATCACCCGTCACATGTACTTGTTCTATTCTCGCCTCAGTGGACTGTTGCTGCTCCAAAGTACTTCTACTAATTTGATCATGTGATGAAAACATCTCCCCAGTTGGCTGCTGATCTTTAGATCTCAACAATATGTCACAATTTGTTTGAATGTCCTCTTCTGATAAATTTTCTTGGGTGAGTAATTCTGTGAAAGAGCCGCTGCAAAAACCTTGTTGATCACTAGTGATAGAAGTTATTTCCAAATAAAATTCCAAACAATGAACCCCAGGTTGTTTTTGCAGCATCGAGAACTATACTCAATGTATCATGATCTTCAACAGGTAATGGTATATAATCCTTATAGGTACTTGGATATCTACAAATAATTTTGATCTTAACTTGATGTTTTTCATAACCAATGATAACATATATCTTGTCCATGAGTTCATGGTATTTTATCTGATAACTTACTCGAATGGCTTTTGGAGCAGCACCCTCTTAACTAAGACCATGTGTGCCTGTTGTCATCCTACCATTCCAATAAAAAATTATAGTAACATTTCCTCCAGCCATTGCTACAAAATTTAGCAACACCGCCTACACAAAATTAAAAAATCATTAATTAAGCAAATATTGTCATGCTATCTAATACAAGAACTACTAAAGTTGCTCAAAAATAGCACAAGCCACCGATTGATGTTGAATAAATGTGCAAAAATATTTCAAGTATACAAGATTATTTGATCATGTGATAGAGAGGCACTATAACTGAACATGCTCATATATGTGGTGGAAATCAAATATATTGAGCATGAATCTGTGTTGTTGTGTAGTTTTTCTCCTAGACATTTTATCAAACACACGGTGTGAGAAATCATTTGTTATACAATTAATATTCAAAAATTTTTTGAACGCCATAGCAATGTTCCAAAAACTGCACAATAGAAAAGATAAGAGAATAATCTTTATTTACCTTGATATTATCAAGGATGATAATGAAGTTTTAGATACTGTTAATATAAATGTTGACTTCTAAAAAATTACGTATGACAAGGGAAAGACAACAAAAGGAGAAAATACAGGAGAGAGAGAATTGGAAAAGATATTAGATAAAAAAAAAGAAATAGAGTGTGCCTCTATCTCTGTCCTGACACATGTACAACCTATGTGGCAAAAAAGGATCATAAAGGTAATAAATTTTAAAATTAGGTTACTTTGGGAATATGTTTTAGAAGGAGAGTTATTTTGACAATAAACTCACGAAACTTGGCATCGAGAATTACTTGTTTTTGCATGTTCTGATTGCCAAAAGCTAATTACTGCATCAGGTAAGACGTTCAACATTAACTCATGCTGAACTTAACGGGTGAACTCATGCTGATTGTCTTGAAGTTCTGAGGTAGAATTTTGGGCTGCTTCTGAAATTCCAAAAGATATCCACAGTCAAACAAAATTTTCATTTTCCTTTCCTGAGACGTAACTATTTAAGGAGTGATAGCTTAATTTTCCTTCTTCCATTTCTGAGATGTGACAACTAAAGGGTGAATGTATAATGAACAATCTTGACCACAAAATAAGAAATCCTTTGTCTGACATTTTGCCGTGTGCTATTTCTGTGTGCTCTGAGATTTCCTTCTACCTCAGAAATAGATTTTTCATTCTCTTCTTCTCAATGATTGATCAAGTCAAGTCAACACCAGTTTTTTCAGTTGAAATTCTAGTACAACAAAGTGAGGAAGGTGATTGCTTGTTTATACCTCTCAAATAAATGATTGGCTGGTTTTGAAGAAACCAAATGCTACTAATAATGGATTTGATCAACCCCAGCAATTTGTTGCAACCTGCATTTGCATTTGCTTTTGTTGTTGATTGAAGGAACATCAATGTATATTGCTGCATTTCAACAAAGAGAGCTATGGACCATGTAAGAGGCTATTGCCCTCCCAACACGTCAAAGTATTTGATTATCAAAACACGACAAACCTAACAAAAAGAACACAATGCAATCCCATTTGGGCTGATGGCCACCACCAATGCATTAAAGCTTGGTAGGGTGAGAGGCAACAAATTTGCCACATTTAAATGTGGATCTGTTAAAAAAATTCAGGCGGGTGCATAGTGCATCCGTCTGATCCGGTGGTTCCCTTCCAAATTACTTTTGGACCTCTTCAAGTTCTTCCCCTGCCCCCTAGAGTAGGATAATCTATCGTTTCGATAAAAAAAAAAAAAAAAATCCCATTTTGCAACTTTGTGTTTCAGGTAAATGCAGTTACACCTCTGAGCTCTGAAGTATGTTCGATTTGCAGACGGCACGAACTACTAAAGAAGCTTGATGGACTGTGGACTAAATCTACAAGTTCAGTCTATGCATACCACACTCTCGACTACCTCTCCCAATCTCCCAGCATACATAAAAAAATCAGGGCATAACACAGAAACCGTCACAACCGCAGCCTGGCTCTTCCATGACACACCAGACAACTGCATGCACCACCACCATGGTAGAGTGACTGCAGGCAAAACTTAGAGAAACACTAGCATGCACATGCACATACACAAACCAGCACCGAACACCACACATAAAACCTGACATGATCTAAAAAAGTGTGTTATGAAATGATTTTGTAAGTTTACCCACTAAAAAGTGCTTCTAAAATATCAGATCAGGTATTCTCACTTTTCAGTTACCCACTAACATAGGAAATCTTCTTTACATGGTGAACTTAGTATATCAATTAGCAAGACTAAGTTTGCATTAAGCAGCATATCTTAATTTGTTTTTCGTTCAAATTGTATTGCACACAGATGTCAAAGATAACCATCTGGCAAAATTGTATCCATTATCAGCATCTTCTCTAACAATTTTTCAAATAATGCAATCACTTACTATTCACATATTCCAATACATGTGTGCATTACAATAAGAAAGTTCACAGTACCTAAGCAAAGAATGAAGAAGATAGTCAATTCTCCTCAGTCCCTAAGATAAGATCTTCAGATCCACATTTCCCATGCTCGTCTGTTCTTCTTCAATCTCTCTAACTAAACTTATAAGAGAGTCAGGACAGCACTGCATCTCAATCAGTTCAAGAGTTGATATATACCCTAAACAAGACGGGAGCTCCACCAGTTCCATACCTTCACCCAGAACTAATTTCTGAAGAAAGGGTAAATGTTTATCAGAGCCTATCCACCTGAGAATGTCCAAGTATGCCAATTTCAAGACTTTGAGTTTAGGGAATTCCCCTTCTCCCATTTCCCATGTTTTTATCTCATTACGGTCACCATGTAATTTGAGAACCTCAAGATTTGGTAGCTTTCCAATTGTGGAAATTATGCCCCAGGAGAAGTCTTCCAAAGTCAACTTTTTATATTTGAGGGGAAATGAAATTCAATGTCACTCCTACTCAAACCATAAAGAACCAACTTCAGTGCCTCCAATTGTCTCAAAAAGTCCATATCCACAATCTTGTTGCAGTCCTCAACAGATTCTTTTGATTCTAAAAGAGAGCATTTTAGTTTGCGAATATTTGAAAACTTTTTCAGCATCTTTTCCATGCTTTGCCCCAAATAAAGCTTTGGAGTTGCAAAGGTGTGTAGATTATATAAACAAAAGCAGCATTCAAGGATGTCTTTGGTCAATCTAAGATCAATCCTATCACCTCGTACAATCAGATGCCTCAATTCCTTCATATACCAAATAGTACCTGGCAATAGGAAACTGCCATTATGTACCTTCAGAAGAAAGTTTCCAAATTTGAGAGGTTGGCTATTGATGATGGGATGTTATTCATCTGTCCTCGAACTGCCAAGTACCTTAACTGAATAAGCATAGTAACTTCACTAGGAAAATGAAATCCTAGATTAATATCCCATAAATCCAACACTCTAAGACGTTTGAGGCGAAAAACGAATGAGAAGCTGTATATATTTGCAAAGCCCCCTTCATCCTGAGCAGAGAATAGCAGAGAGTGTATATGGGGACCAAATAGCCTTGATTTCACAAAATGCTTTCTTTGAGAGTAAACACATAACCTATGCAGGTTATAGGGCTCATCAAAATTATGAAGCTCATCATACCCACGTACCAACTGCAGAAAATTTTCTTCTTTGGCTTTTGCCATGCAAAACTCATGCAACAAATCATGAATGCAGCAAGTTTTAACCCCACCTATGGAGCTTTTTTTGGCAACCATAACCAGGCTTCTACTAATAAGAGCCATCATGTAGTCCTCTGCCATCTCCTCCATGCTCTTCAGCTCACTCTTCTGCACGAATCCCTCAGCAATCCATAACTGCATTAACCTCCAAACTGGAATTTCTTTGTCCGCCAAAAATGCTCCAAAATAAAGAAGGCATCGTTTTAGGTAAATAGGTAAATGCTGGTAACTCAAACCTAATACACTCATGCAGTGGTCCGTCCCATACACAATGTGTGAACTGAGCCTTTCTGCAACTTCTTTCCAACCATCTAGCTCCAGAGTTCCAAGAATACCTGCTATGATTACAACAGTAAGTGGTAGTCCACTACAATTTTTTGCTATTTGCATCCCAAGAACCTGTAAGGCAGAAGGATAGCCTTCTTTGCGCATTAGCTTCTTTTGTAGCAATTCCCAACACTCATTGTCAGTAAGCTGGCGAAGAGGATAAGGTTTACCTGTAGGCTTGATTAGCAAAGCCACCTCGAAAAGTCGGCGTGTCAAGAAAATTCTACTTCCATTGGCATCATCTGGGAATGATCTTTCCAGAAGATTCCACGCCTCAATATCCCAAACATCATCCAGAACAATGACATACCTTCTACCCTTCAATCGTTTGTAGAGTTGTTCAGCCAAATCATCTTCATTCATCTTATAATATTTATCAGAATTTGTCGAAGCAATACAAACCAGAATGTCAAGTAACAAATCCTTCTTGCAATTTACTTGAGAAATACAGCACCATGCATGAATATGGAAGTGAGACATAATTGAAGGATCATGGAAAACAGTTCTAGCTAAAGTTGTCTTACCAAGTCCAGGCATCCCCACAATGGAAACAATGTCCAAATGCATTGAACCTCTTGTAAGTTGATCAATTATTGCTTGTGTCTCATCATCCAAAACTACCACAGCTTCATTGATTGTTGAGATTGTACCTTGTGATGGCACATGTCTAGGGGTCTTCAAATCTTTTTGGGTTTCCAAGACATAGTTATTGTCAACAATCTCCAAGGCCCTATTTTTTAGAAGCACAATTTCTTGTGTAATGGTATCAAAACTCACCACAGAAGATGAAAATATCTCCCCAAGCATTAAGGTATCAATGACTAACTCTGCTTTGTGTGCCACCTCTGCAAAATGGCACCAGAGAGCTTGAAACTGCTCATGCTGGTTGCACTGCTCCAAAATATTCCCAAAGAAAGTCCTTAGGATCACAAGATCTTCTTGGACCGTTTGTAGTCTATCCGTTGTAAAAGCAGTTGGAGAAACTTCATGGCTTGCCAGTTCATTCAAATTTTCTAGTATAAGATCAATGAAGTCCACCTCACTGGCACTAGGATAGTTCATTGCTGACTTCACCGGATACTTTTCTGCTACTTCTGCCTTAATAATTTCAATCTGTTGTAGTATAGTGAAGAGAGCAACATCTATTTCCCTGGCCGATCCTAATTCCATTTCCTGTATATAAAGCGAGAAAATTACAATCCCTGCCTCTTTAATCACACCTTCAATAAGATCCTTGGTTTTTTCATGTACCCCAATAAACTCCTCTTGCTGGTGCTTGAGAATGTTGTTCAAGAACTTCAGTCCCTTATAGAGCGTTTGCATTTGATACTTGGCAGAAACCACAAAAATATTACTGTTATCCTGTAGCTCCCGAAGGCAGCCTAGGAGAGAATCAACAAAATTCACCAGGATGCTACAATTACCTGCCTCTACAGTGCGAGAGAGTGATATTTCAAACGACTTTGAATCCATCAAGACATGGATATAGATCTCGCGGACTTGGGGATCAACAGGCTTGATCTTCTCTAGAATCTCAAAGGCCTCTCGCCAGTCACTTGTGAAGTACAAACAGTCGTGAAGGAACTGAGCTGAAATGACTGCCACAGCTTCACAATGAATCAAAAGTTTTTCCAGTTGACTATGATCAACCCCTCTGATCTCGATAAAACAGATGAAATTTTTTAAAAATCTCAGCTTCTCTTCAAGGGGTTCGATTTCATGCAAAGAACTAAAATGCTTTTCACCCCAGCTGACAAAATCAACCAGAATCTCCAATAAGGAATCCAAGAATTCCATGACTTCATCTCTGAGAATAGTACATTTACAACTGCAACTGGAATCGGATTGCTGCATCATGAAATCCATGAAGTTAACGTAGAACTCACTAATTCCTGGGTTAAAAGACCCGATCTTTTCTCGAAATTCAGCGACCCTGTCAGGAAAATATTCATAAGGGTATTGAACTCCATCCTCCATTCTAGGGGAGTTCAGAGAGTTATAAAGGTGCTGCCCATCATTCTGAACAGATTCTCCAAGACTAGATGACAAGCTGGAACTTACATCATGTTTGCTCCATTTTTTTGCACAAAAAGAGAAAGTTCTGAGAAGCCTTACCTCCAGCTTCAGCCCAACCAAGTCCACATCCTTACTGGGGTGGCTGTCCAGCAACTCCAGTTCATCTAAGATTGAATCAATGCAAATGGAGGCCATAATCTCTCTTGGGATGGATCTGCCTTTTATTTTCCTCAGCTCTCCAATCAATGTGTAAAAATTTCTTGACTACCTCTGGATTATTGGGAAGAGATGAGGCCTATGTTCGCCTCCCACTTCCCACTGCTCCCCTTACTCTTTTGGTTACTCACTACTCAGAAGTCAATCAATATGTTGTCTTCTTTAAGCTTTTTTATAGTAATTTATTTGTAAATTCAGAAGTCAGAAGTCAGATGGTAGATGTCTTCGACGTTGACCGGCCTTATGTAATGTGTAGACATATTATTACAACAAATGTAATTACTAATACAAAAAATGTAAATAATAAAATGCAAAATCACAATGTTTTTTACACATTAAAATTTGTATTCAAAATTAAATCTCCTCCCTCGGTCCCTCCAATTTCAAAATACACTACAATTTGTTACCATTAATTGCACTCTGTAACCATTACTTACTGTAATTGTTGGTTGTAGAGAAATTGAATCCCTTAGGTATCTATTCCTTTAATCATGGAAGGCCAAAAAAATCTTCATTATTTTCTTTTGATCTAAGAATACCAATATTTGGACAATTAACCAAAACAAAGTGTAGCTAAATTCTGGTTAGATGCATCAAAACTTTGACATTTCAAATTAAAAGATGGTTTAATCACCATCCTTGAAGTTTGCACATGTTTACACTACTATCAATTACGATCACACATAGGTATATTAATGGATCGAATCTTATCCAAATTCAATTTAGATCTAATATATTTGGGTAGGGTTTGGATCTAATTTTTCAAATTCAAACCCTAACCAGACCCAGATCCAATAAAAAATCATGAGTCTGGATAGGGTTTGGGTAGGATCTAATTTTTCATTATCTATATCCAATTTAAAACGATAATAGATTTGTAATTTACGCATTTTTCAATTGTTTGAGGCTGAAGGGATTTGGTCATCTTCTTCAGCAACAAAAAGTTTGTGTAGACGCCAACATTATGGCAAGAATGGAAACTTAATTAACGTTGTGCATTCAACCACTGATGATTGGGAGGAGTAAATACCTAGCCTCATATTGGATCATCTTATCTTGTATGAAAAAAACATAGAAATACTGCAAGCAAAGGGTTAGAGAAACACGATAAGACACTAGGATAAGTAACATTATATGCCTAGTTCCATCAGGCCAAACAAGAAGGCTTAGGTAGAAAACACCAAGGAAATTCCGGAGTATTTATGCGACTTCTGTATATTACTGCACAATTTTGTCACCTGTAGAAGTGTTTGCTGTTGCAGCTTCCTTGTAACATTTTGAGAACTTATTCATCAACCAACCAAACATAATGAAGTTACATCAACAGTACATTTCTCTTACTTTGAGAGACAAAACAGTAACAGTAAAAAACAAAGAAAATCACCAGAGTGAAACATTAAATAGAAAATAAAATGACAAACAAGCAATGAAAAACTAAAACCAGGTATCAAGGAAACACTCTGATAGACCAAGAAATCTGCTCATTGGTGAAGGGCTTGCTAGACATAATTTCTTAAGAAAGAATATGACACCTTGGAGTAGAAACTGCTGCAGATGGAGATTTCTTCTTGTCCTCTGTCGATGAATGATCGCCTTCTATTTCTTTATGTTGCTGGATTGGCAAACCTGGAAATGAACCATCCTCTGCTGCAGATGGAGATTTCTTCTTGTCCTCTGTGGATGAATGATCGCCTTCTATTTCTTTATGTTGCTGGATTGGCAAACCAGGAAATGAACCATCCTCTCGACAGTATTATTGGATTCCCAATAATACTCAACTTGCCAAATATTAAGAACCAAGGTCCTCTGTTGAACTGTTACAGGACAACAACAACTCCTTCCAATGTCTTCAGCTCCTCGTGACTGACTTTTTTGTACCTTAAAGCCAAAGTAAAAGCATCATATTGATCAGTGTCAAGTTATTACAAAAGTAATCACCTATATCATAACATGTAACACAGTTACCTATTGTGTGAAACGAAGAGATTTCAAGAAAAACTAATGTGCAGCTTGATCAGCTGTGGAAATGTTGTGCTCTTCCTTAAACAGCGGCTATTTAGACAAAGAAGTTTGGTATGGTCTGAGTCATGCAATACCAAAAGGAGGATATTTGGTCCTTTTCCCAGTATCCCCTCCTGCAGATTGAATGAGAAAGAAAAGAGGCTGGAAGATTTACAGGAACATGGCTTCAGGAGAAATCGATTCATCGTTAAAATTAACAGATTGGTTTGATGCTAAAACGGATATATGTTTATATAACTCTTACAGTGAAAAAAATTAGCCACAAAATTCCAGAGATGGTCATCTAGCCCCAAAATTGTGCAAGTTCTTCTTTTCTCTGAATACAAAATCCTACTAATTATTTACAAGCTCTAGCATCTCATGCATTAATATTACAATAAAATTCATGATTCAGTGAGTAAAATCTAGGGAAGATACTCAATCTCTTTTTGTTTCCTCCTCCATTTTTCTGTCTAACAAAATTTTGAGTATGCAAGATACTCCTGCCAAATATCTTCTTCATGAATCAAAAGCTAGGAATGATTTTACCACTTACATCTGACATGAGTACAAATTTATTCTGCTTCAGAACCGCTCTTCTCCTCTGGAATGATGTGAACCTTGAGATCTTCATTCCCCATGCTCCTCTGCTCATCCTCAATCTCGCATACTAAGCTTGTAAGAAAGTCTGAACACTGCTGCACCATGATAACTTCAAGAGTGGAAGAATACCATAAGCAAGAAGGGATCTCTGTCAGTTTTTCACATCTCGAGAGCACTAGCTTCTCAAGACAGGGAAGGCTATCATCACATCCTATCCATCTCAATGTGCACAATGCGCCCATTCTCAAGGTTTTGAGTTTAGGGAATTCCCCTTCTTTCATTTCCCATATTTTCCAATCATGGGGTCCATAGGACAAATTGAGGACCTCAAGATTGGGTAGTTTTCCAAGTGTGGAGACTGTACCACAAGGGAAGTAAGAAAGAGTCAACTTTTTCAGATTCAAAGGGAAATGATACTCAATCTTACATATTGTAGCATAGTCATCATGAATAATATTGAGTGACTCCAGTCTATTCAGAAAACTTAAATCCACAATGCTGCCTCTGTTCTCAGTAGATTCCGCTAATTCCTCATAATCGAGCTCGCATTTTAGTTCACGGATATTTGGGAACTTTCCCACAATCTTTTCAATGCCTTGTCCATAAGAAATCCATGCAGTGCTCAAGGTGTCTAAACTATGAAGAATGGATGAGCTTTCAAGATTGACTTTCTTGAAAGAAAACCTTGTAAGCCGATCAATTGTGTGAAGATGCCTCAATTTGTTCATGTTCAATATTGTATCAGGCAATGCAGCATCATTTGAATCCAACAGAAAAGTTTCCAAATTAGAAAGGTTAGCTATGGATGATGGGATGGAGCGCATGGTGCCTTTTATTGCCAAAAAACGCAACTCCACAAGCAATTCTACTTCACTTGGAAAACGATCACCTACATTGAACTGCCCCAAATCCAACACCCTGAGGAGTTTGAAGATGTGAAAGACAAATGAGATGTTTGGCTGTTGAAATGGGTACCTGCAACCATCAGCAGAGAGCAACAGACAGCGCAGTCGAGGACAAAATAGGATCGACCTCTCGAACAGCTCTAGTTTGGAGTGAATGCCCAAACGATGTATATTGCTTGACACATTATAGATACACGAGTCATCATTCCCATGCAAGAACTGCATAAAGTTTTCTTCTTTAGCTTTTAGGACACAAAACTCATGCAACAGATCGTGAATATGGCAAGTCTTAATCTTGCCTAGGGATCTTCTTTTGGCAACCATGACCAAGCTTCTGTCAATTAGATCAATCATGTACTCTTCAGCCACATCCTCTAAACTCTTCATTTCAGTTTCTTGCACAAACCCTTCAGCTATCCATAAATACTTCAACCTCCAAATTGGAATTTCTTGGTCTTCTTTAAATGCTCCGAAGTAAAGAAGGCATCGCTGCGGATAATCAGGCAAATTTCTATAGCTCAGCTCTAGTATATCCCTGCACTCTTCTGTGCCCAAAACAGTGTAGGAGCTCAACCTTTGAGCAACTTCTTCCCAGCCATCAGGCTCTCTCGTTGCAAGAATTCCAGCTATGATGATAACTATAAGAGGTAGCCCCTTACAGTTTTTCGCTATTTGCACTCCAAGCTCATGTAGTGCTGGAGGACACTCCTCATTATGAAATACCTTCTTTCGTAACAATTCCCAGCTCTCTTCATCAGTGAGTGAGCGAAGATGGTGAAGTTTATTAGTAGGTCCAACATGCAAAGCCACCTTTTGATTTCTACTTGTTAAGAGAATTCTACTACCATTAGCATCATCAGGAAATGATTTTTCCATGAGTGTCCAAGCTTCACCATCCCACAAATCATCCAAAATTATGAGATACCTATTTCTCTTCAAACGCTTGTAGAGTTCTTCAACCAAATCAACTTCTTTCATTTTAGCATATTGTTCAGAAAGCTTAGGAACAATACAAACCAAAATCTCAAGTAACAAATTTTTTCCGTTGTATACTTGAGAAACCGTAGACCAAGCGAAAGTATGAAAATGGCATCTGACAGAAGGATCATTGTAAAGTTTCTTGGCTAAAGTTGTCTTGCCCAGTCCAGGCATACCCAGAATGGAAACAATTTCCAATTTCTTTGATCCTCTTACAAGTAAAGTGGTCACTATCTCTATCTGATCAGAGAGAGCTACCATAACTTCATTTGTTTTTGAGATACCACTTTCTGATGGCACAGAACTCGAAATCTTGACAGCTTTCTTGGATATGAAGCCTTGTTCTTGGTCATCAATCTCTAAGAGCTCAGCCTTGATAAGCTTAATATCTTCTGCGATGGTGTTAAAAGGAATGCAACAAGAATCAGATAGATCTCCTCCTCTCAAGGAATGAATGACAAACTCTGCCCTGATTGTCACTTCTATAATGCTACTCCAAAGAACTTGGGGCTTTTCATGCTGGTTGTAATACTTCGCAACATTCTCAAAGCGAGATTTTAAGAATTCAAGATCTTCTTCCACTTCTTGAACTCTATCCTTTGTAAGAGAAACTGAATAGACTATATTGTTTGCCAGTCCCTTTAGATTCTCTAGGAGAAGATCAATGAAGTCCAGTTCTCTGGTACTTGGAAAGCTGAATATTGATGTTCTAGGATAGATGGGGGCTAAGTCTGCCTTAACAAGTTTGATCTTTTCCAAAAATTCAGTGACTGCCAGATCCATTCCCTTGGCTATGTGGTTTGGAAAAAGAGAGCAAATTTATAATCCCTGCCTCATTGACAACAACTACGATAAGATCGATCATTTGTTCATCCAACTCATCAAACTTCACCTGCTGATTCTTGAGAATGGTTCTCAAGAATCGTAGTCCCTCATAAAGTATCTTCATGGAAACCATAAAACTCCTACCGCAGTGTAGTAGGTCCCAAATATTTCCCAGGAGAGAATCAACAAAGTCCCCCAATACACTGCTGATTGTCACCAAATTCAGAGTGGGCGGTGATCCTGATAATCCTGGAGCAGTCAGGACTTGGATATAAATCTCATGGGCTCTGGGATCAATGGGCTTGATCCCATCCAAGAGGTCAGAAATCTTCAAACTTCACTTTATCATGGACTTCTTCTTCATCCTTGTCAAACCAACACAGGCAAGAGAGGTATGCTGCATTGACAGCTACAACTTGAGAGTGAGCCAAGACATCTGCCAACTGCCTTTCCTCAACCCCTCGATAAATGGCAAAGACAATAAAACTTTTCAAGAACTTTATCTTTTCTTGAAGAGCATGAATTAGTAGCTGCACATCTCCATAACAATCATCCTGTAAGAGAATGTTGACTAGATTCTCTAACAGGGAATCCATAAATTCCATGAGTTCATGATCTCTTAGAGCAGCCGAGCTGGATTGCAATAAGCAACCCAACAAAGTGATGTAGAATTTGTCAAAATCTTGTTTAAAAGAATAGATGTTATTTTGACAATCCTGGACCAACTTAAAGGCATCACTAAGTAATGAGAATGCATCCTCTTCCAGTCTAAGGGAAAGAGAGTGCGGCTCCATAGCATTTTTTTGAACAGAATCTTGGAGGCTAAACAAGAAAGATCCCAGACGTACCTCACGATCAATAATCTTCTCTGCAGGTTCCGGATTGCTCCATAATATTCTGGCACAGATAAAAAATGTTCTGACAAGTCTCAACTCCAGCTTCAGGACTTCCAAATTATCTTCTATCTCCAATAGCTGCTCGAATGCATCGATTTCTGCATTGTTATCCAGCAACTCCTGAACATCCATTTTAGCAAAAAAAATCTCCAGATTGAGTAAGATCGAATCAACACAAGTGGAGGAGAAGGCCATCAGAGATTTCTGTGCAGCAATACAAGAATTCAAAATGCCACACTTGTTTGGTCAACCCTTCTGTTTTCAGAGTGAAAAGCTCAGTGGAATGATGATTCAATATCAGCAAAATGTGAACAAAATCAACAAGACAAACGATACCAGGCAATTTCTGCCACCCAAATGGACTTTCAACCACTGAAAACATTATTATATTAGTAGTACTGTCTATGAAAGGAATTGAATGATTAAAAAAGACTAGAGAAAGATTAACATAGAAATCACTTCAATTTGTTGGAAGGAGACATATAAGCAAAGGTCACTGCCAATAGTCTAATACCATAAAATAGTGTCCACTTGATTTATTAAAATTAAAAATCTAGGAGGAAGGAAATTAGCAAACACGTTTCTTTTGAATTATTTTCTTTTGGTTCAGAATTTCGGCCGTCTTTTCAACACCTAGCAGTCAATAATGTGTTATGGATTTTACATAGTTCTACTGTATATGCACCCTTTTGCTATGTTCATTTTTTCATTTTGGTTCTTTTTTTTTTTCGTTTCCATTTTGAGGCAAGAAGTTGAACTGATTCTCTCAACTATAAAATATTGAAGCTACATCACTTCTGTTTATCTGGATTTGAGATGCTACTAGTCTGTACCTATGAGGTAGCAGTACAATTTAAACATGTTATACTTGTGTGCTACTGTTTTTCTAAGAAGCGGCACTTTTTAGGCCTTCTATAGGCCATATCTGAGACATGTATCAATGAAGGAATAAATGAAGGAAAAGAATAAACACTAATTTGCATTACCGATCAGCTGAGATTGTCAAAAACAGCAAAAGAAGGAAAGAAACTTAGCAAACATCTTCCCTTCTATTTCCTGATATACACATCAGGATTGAGAATAAAAAGGGACTGGATCTAAAATGTTTAACGGTAGGCAACTAGCCAGAACCAGTCTATGAAAAATTAATTATGTAGAGGAGCGAACTTATTTTTAAGTTTTGGACTTCTGTATGTTACTCTTTGACATTCTTTTGAACCTGGCTGAGTTGTCCGTAGAATTTTTTATTTGCTTTTGCAATTGATGGTTCTCAACATCCACCAGATAAAATAATATGAACTCTACACATTTGATATTTTCAATTTTGTCTTTCTGTGCTGGTTCAACAGTTCAAGTACAATTCCCAGCCATACTTCCATTGCAACAGGGTTGATGTTCTACCAGCTGAGCTAGATTTAAACAATTTACCACACCAATTTTGAGGTCAAATATGAAGTGCTAGTTTATGTGCATGTACAATGACTTCTTTCATCCTTCTTCTCATACAGCAACAATTGTTTTGTCATTTTAACATCAACATAGCTTTTGTAAACTTGATGAAAACATCCAGATCAATTCATCTTCTGATTTACAGCCATCTGCAGGTTTATGAACCTAATACTACAGTAGTGAAACACCATCAATTCTGTTCATCCTGTACATGAAGAGTCATCTTTTAGTTATCTTCTTTGCTTGGACCATTAGCCTTACAGCAAATGAGGAAATAAATCATGTTAAGCATACTTATGCCAGCGAGACTGCAGTGTTAATAATCATAATGACCTTTATTGACATTGATTGAAATCCAACTTTCGTTTCCTCCTCGTTTTGCGAATTCATCAATGGTGTTCATAAGAAAACATGCAACCAAACTTGCCACAGACATCCCAAGTGTGAACAAAGTGGAAGCCACACTTGAAATGCTTCTGGGAAGCTCAGAATAGTAGAACTCATTTTGTACAGCTACACTCAAAGCTTCACAGAAGCCGAGCAGGAAATATTGTGGAAGAAGCCAAAGTGCTGGCATGTCCAACACTGCTTCTGGATCATCTGAATATCCTTCACTTATAGCCAGACTACGTCATTTACCCTCCACAATTGCTGTCACTATCATGGAGAAAAGGGACAGGAGCATTCCACCTCCCATTCTTTTCCTTGTCGAGAAATGAACATGTTTCCCCATGATTCTTGATGTAATAGGAAGGATTATACGATCATAAAGAGCTACCCAATGTATTAGAAAGATAACATTAAACATACTAAAAGAATCTGCTGATATTTCAAAGCTTGAACCAATTTTCCGATTGATGGACTTTGCTTGAAAAAAATAGTTCTGGCTGATATTTGCTGACATTATCATTCCTGAGGACCATAATTTTTCTTTTTTGGGTAAATCATACTTTAGCCTCTTGTAGTTCATCCTTTTTTCGTATTACCATCTCATAAATTTAGGATAACATTTATCACTTTGAAACTTTAATCCAAAGTATGGGGCAGTTATCCATGACATTTGCTTCAAACTGCTTTCCTTTAGTTTATCATTAACAGGCAGACGAGAATTACAAAAAAAAAATCTCTTTTTGGAATCACTGCTATAAATTTGTAATCCCTAAAAAATTCCCATAAGAAAATGGAAAAGAAAAATCCGAAATCGGTCAACTTTTTGTTGATCGAAATAATATGAGGCTTACGGGGCAATAATGAAATGTAACATCAAAAGAGAGGGTTCAAGCCTAATGGGTTTTATTTGCTGAAAAAGAATGATTAAGGGAGTGAATACATAATCAACGAGACTGAAGTTTTAGAAACTTTTGCAGAAGTGTTTTTTCACGCACGTGCATGGAGAGAAATTGTTCCTGAAAATGAAATAAAGAAACAAAGGAAAAGATTCCAGCTAAAATACCTCAATGTCTACATAGAGTCTTGCCTGTCAATGAAATCAGTAGAAGCAGCACAAGGAAAGGGAGGATAAATGTCCATGCTGTGGGGAGGCAACAGAAACTTTGGAGCACATGATGTTTTCCTGCCAACATGCTGAATGGATATGGAAGGCTGCACCAATTAAGTGGGATGGTTTGCTTTCCTTTAGGCAGAATTTCTGGTTATGGTGGACCACTTTGATGGAGGCAAAGGAAAGAGAGGATGGGGAGGAACATAGTGCATTAACTGTAAATATCCTGTGGCAGACATGGAAATCCAGGAATCAAATGCAATTTAAAAAGGTAAGGAAATGTCAGGCTTGACAGCACAAAAGGCAACATATGAATGGCAGGAGTATAGGATGGCACAAAGGGGGAGGATCACGAACAAGATGAAGAAGAAAGCAAGCAAGGAGCTGGAATCAGAGGAACAACACCTGAAAGGAGGGTGATAAAGATAAATACAGATGCAGCCCTCAACCAAAGGAAGGAAGTGGCAGGATGGGGAATTGTGGCTAGGGATGACAGTGGTAAGTTAGTATGTGCTTGGGCTGGCAAAAAAAGTGTACTGAACCAGTAATAGAGGAAGCAACCGCGATTAGAACTGCACTGTTAAAGGCCAAAAAGGTTGGAGAAACATCTGGATACAATCAGACTGCAATGTGGCTGTAGCAAGGATTGAAGAAGACTGCATTGGGGATCCAGTGATTGGAACGATAGTCGAAGACATCCAAAAGCTTAAGCAAGAGTTCCGGAAATGTTATTTTTCCTTTATTGGCAGGGAAGGTAACTATTTTAGTCACCATTGGCAAAGTTTGCCTTAAACTTGGTTAGTGAAGTGTGTTGGGAACAATGTTTCCCTCTTTGGCTCAGTAGTCTAGCCAGAAATGCTGTAGGAGCAGTTGCTCCAACTTTGTAAGTTCATTTTATCTGCAATATAAGTTCTGCTATCGTTTGGAGAAAAAAAAAGGCACCTTTTGGAGAGGAAAGAAACAGATGGCAAAAAATGACACTATGGAACAGAGGGGACAAGCTATACTATGGACGGAGTATTTGAAGCCCTTTTTTTTTTTTTGTAAGGTGAAAAATAGACAGAAAGTACCTTTGTCTTTTATGATTATAAAATTCAGTCTGGACACTAATCCAATGGGGTGATTGGTCGACGGGTCAATAATGGTTTTAATAGTGGGTTGATCGGTTGATTCAGTGATTATATAATATAATAAAGGTTAAATTGCTTGTCATCCCCATGTGATTTTACACAATGCAAGATAATTTACCTAAAGTTTTAAGATAATCACATAACCTTCTTGTGATTTTATATAAATTGAAAAATGAATTAGTTACGGCATTTATACCAAATGTAATTTAAAAACACGTGTAATAAAATCTTAATATCCATATAACCCCCTTATGATTTATATAAGTATCCACTTTACTCCCCCGTGGCTTTTACATTTATCAATGTAATCTTTCAATATTTTTATACAAGGTGGTTAAGCGGTCAATTAATTTAGTATTTAAGTAAGAGTACTATTGGTATTTCAACTAACGATGTTACATAAGTTATTTTCCGTTAATTTTTCACTTTACATAAAATTATAGGAGGTGAGTTGGATATTTTGAAATGTTAGGAAAATCATATAATAATAGATGAAATCACACGGAGGTTATATGTAATTTACCCTATAATAAATAATATATTTAACTTATAATAATGTTTGAATTAGGGGTTCAATTGACAATTCAACGGTGTTTTTTTTTTTTTAAATTTTACCGGTAGAATCACCGACTTATGGATTGATCAATAGGTTTATTCCTTATCCGGTCTAAATATATTCACCTGAAATACCACCTATGCCTTTGCTCAAATGCTTAATATAACAAGGAGGTATAAGTGAATATTATTGAACAATAAGGTGCTCACCAGGAAAATGTGAAACCATAAGGGTAACTAGTAATTCAACCAAAATTATTTCTTTCAGTCCAGCCAAAAACGCTGAAAATTTATGAGGAAGAATGTTTTCTTTGGAGAACATGATGGGAACTATGTTACATCCAACCAAAAGAAAAAACATCAGCCTTCAACGTGGAGCAACTGAGCCTCTCATGAGGATAAATGTTTGTGCCAAGGAGACAGTAAACAAGGCAATCTCTATGATTTTGAGGTGAGGTAAGATGGGCCGGCAACGTAGTCTGAGTTTTGCCCAGACTGATTGACTGCTAGTATTGACATCTTCAATTAGCTCATGAAGGTAGCATCTGTCCATGTCAAACACAAGTTGCTTAACAAGGCTGTTGAAAAAATTCACTACTTCTTCTTCATCATTCTCTGGTTGTCTGATGATCCCTGCTTTCATCAGCACTCTAGCATCATCTCTTGAGCCACAGCAGATTGCCGAGGAAAACTACTAGGGACGTGAAATATGGTGCAGAACATCTATCACCCTGCTCATGAGCCAACAAATTTCTCAACACAATGCCTGTGTTATCATCTATGAACAATTGGGAAATCTTCAGCACTCTGTCCTCGAATTCCAAATCTAACATGTTACCGGACTTTTTCTTGAATGTTAGCCCACAAAGGCTGAGTGATTTAGCGCTGTAGATCCAGCCTTTCCCACTATATGTATTATAGGTACAGGACCTTCTTGCTTGGGTAGTGGAACAGTAAGTTTTAGTTGGAGCAAAGCTAGCATGAAAGAGAGCAAGTAAATGTGTGTATTTCCTGTCTGCATGATCAGTTGTCTCGCTGGTAATGGCATCTTTCCCTGGCCTGAGCGACTCGAAAAATTGTAGAGCGAGCTTGTTGAGAGAATCTTTTTCATCACCCAACCTGGTAAGATCAAAAAGCCTTTGGAGTACAAATAGAGGAAGTTGATTTTCAATCAGTAGGAGATCAAGACCAAGATTGGATGGCATCCAACGAATAGCAAAGATTGGATCATCTGCCAGCTTTCCCTGTTCAAGAAATTTTTAACTTCATATAAACCCACTTGGAAAAGAACAATAGTATGAAACTTGGAACAAAAACACTGGTAGATATTAAGACTATACCTGGTAACTTTTTCCACCGAGGCGCAAGAGCACTATCACAAAGCAACCATCAACCAGCATCATTTTTGTGAAGCTATCACTGTCAATGTGTGTTAAGTCCTCTGCATAGCATTCTCTTGTTTCTGCTTCCAATTCTTTCATAGCATCACTGAGAACATTGAGTAGATGAATACCATGATGTCTGCCTCTTTCCAAAAGGGAATCAAAAAGTCTCAACTTTTGAGCTTGCATAAACTCTAAACCAGGCCTCTTGTGATGAAGTGGACCAATGGAGACTAATCTGGGAGCATAAGCTTTCTCGTTATCTTCGCGAACATGCAATGGGATCCTGCAGATAGGCCATTTTCTGCAAGGAAGAGGCTCTTGCATGACAGGATCAATGCTGATTACAGCATGAGCTTTGCCACCTGCTTCTTTGATAAGCGGAAACACTGAGTGAGTTATTTGTACTGACCTATTTTTGCGATTGGTGAACTTGGAACTCTTTGCTTCCATGAAGGTATTCTTCACGATATCCAATACTGGACTTGGATCCATTTTTGCTGACCATCCTGGATCATTCGAAGTTCTATATAAAGCAGCACAACCCTTTTTTTCTAATCCAAAAAGTTGAAAAAGGTAGCATATATAAATACATGTTATTGCACACAAAGCAGCTTTTTGGCTGTAAAGTTGCACCATATAAAGTAACTACAATATTAAAACACGGATTCAACACGTTGAAGGTTATTTTAATTCGCTATCCTTTGTACTATTTCACTTTTGAAAAGCATGTCAAAGTTCACAGAGCCAAGAAAAAGCATGTCAAAGTTAGTCAAATCATGTATATGTCGTCTGTGTTTCTTTTCCGTCCTTGTCTTTTTTGATTACCAGACTGGTTTCCAATTTTGCTGTAAAAAGCGGTAATCAGGAACCAGGAAGGTGGAGATTGGAAGATTCCATTTACACATTCTAGTTAAACAATTCCAACTAAATTAAATTTGTTAGAGACAGAAAATTATC
This sequence comes from Coffea humblotiana, assembly GCA_023065735.1. Classification (NCBI taxonomy): domain Eukaryota; kingdom Viridiplantae; phylum Streptophyta; class Magnoliopsida; order Gentianales; family Rubiaceae; genus Coffea; species Coffea humblotiana. The sequence goes on along the minus strand of CM041208.1, from coordinate 23,901,235 downwards.
CTGGTTGAACATCTTAATGACTGTGCGTTCATACAGTGCTATGCTTGGGAAGATAATGAGTGTAGTGGTCGGAGCAATTTATAGAAATGAGCTCCCTCTTTCTTTGCTTTGCTAGCTTTCTGTGCGTTCATACAGTCGCAAAATTCAACTAAATCAAGCTAGTAATAAAATGGTTTCCAGCAAACATAAATAAAGCGTTTGTATTTTTCAAAGGATAAAATACACTTTACCCCTATGGTTTAGTGATTTTTGATATAAACCCCCCTGGGTAGTTTTATAAGTTCTACATACCTCCCTCATAGTTTGGATTAAAATATCAAAGTCAGAAAATTTGCATTCCATAATGGAGTCAACTAAGATATCAAAAATACCCCTTTATGAAGTTGAGAATTATTAATTAACCACAGGGGGTTAGGTATATATTTTGAAAACCATAAGAGAGTTATGTGGTAAAACACTAAATCACAAGGGGATTATGTAGTAAAATATAAAACTATAAGGAATTAAAGTGTCATACATATTAAGTTTATATACTTTGGTCACTTCAACTATTTTAGTTTTTAAACAATGATGTAGTCGACATTTCCTTGGATTTCGTTGTAGAGGATCATTTCTGTCACATTGACATTTTAGTCCAAACTATGAAGAAATAATAAATAGTTTTTGAAACCACTTTAGAATTATATGAAAAATTACCAAACCACAGGTGTAAAGTGTATTTTGCCCTTTTTCAAATGTACATGAACATACACACTAGTGCCACATCATTATAAGTTATGAGAAATCAACAAATGAGTGCAATAATTTTTTTCTTTCATTTCATTTTTCTTTTGTACAAAAAAAAAGAAAAGAAAAATGCCATTATTACAGATGAAACTGAGAGATATAGAACTCTGATTTCGCAAAATCCCGAAATCGGAGAACAAAATAGATACACATGAAATTGAGCTCCGTTTGATGCAGTTTATTTCATAATTTAATAAATTTTTGAAGTGACATATAATGCTGCTGTCGCGCCCCATTTTTCGCTATGGAAAAAATAAGTATTTACAAAAGATGTGATTTTATTTACAAATAAGTGAAAAAGAACCTAAAATGGAACTTTTAAAAATATGCGACAATTTGGGTCCAAAATTTAGTCTAAAAGGGTTTTTAAGAAAAAGAGGAGTCGCCACTTAGTATTGATTTTGGTGTACCAAGTCACCCAAAAAATATTTTTGATAAAAATGTAATAAATAAAATAAAAACCCTTCTAACAACTCCAGGTTTTTGAAAAATAAGAGAAAATGAGTTCGGAAATCACGATTGAAGAAAGGGAAGGCAAAAGTTCAATTAACTCAAAGGCACCCTTTCAACCTAGTCTAAGTTAGTTGCGAGATTTAGTCAAAATTTTCTTAATCTAACTTTTAAATTTATCACATTTGGATGTTTCCTACACGAATGCAAATCTAAATTTAGAAAATATTGAAGGGACAAAATGTTCATCCAAGAGTTTAATTGATACCAATCGCATTAATTGCGAAAGCCAAAATAATTCCTTGAAGGAGTCACAAGTATGCAAATGATGAAATTTAATGAAAAGAAAAGAAAATTAAATTATATATATAGATATAAGTGATCAAAGAATAGGGATGCATCATAATGAGTACGGGAAACAAAACTCGTGACATAATTTTCTTATACAGGGATCGATGGGATATTTAAACTAAAGAGTTATAATCACCCATATCCATGTTCAAAGAATAGTTCTCCTAATATGAACAAGCAAATAAATTAATTTAAATGAGATGCAGTTCTAAATGACATGATTAACACATATAGAGGGTAAGGGGTAGAGGATAATATAATAGAAGATATCATGCAAATGAGAAAAGATCCTAAAATAAAAATATGCATGAAAATTTAATGAATATCATACGAAAGATGAATCTAATGCGTGAACGATCTAAGAATCTAGCGTTGGACTAACCCATACTTAAAGAATCTTACTAGCATTGGACTAGCAAGTGGGCGGAGGGAGAAAACCACAACTAGCGTTGGACTAGTGTGGCAACGTCATGCAATCATAATACACAGTGAAACAAATAAAGTATAAATTAAAATAAATAAACACATAAGAGCACGTAGCACATAACATGTAAGCATGATATCTAGATACAAAGATCTTAAGAAGAGCGAATAAATACATAAGCATATGAGCATGCAAACACATAAATAAATAAAAGCGAATAGACACCTAACTATTACATTCGGGAGCCCTAATTACAATCTAAAGGGGTAAAGAATGAAAAATAATAACCTAACTATTACAATTTGGTATTTAAATGCCTCTCAAATAATCGTCAAAAATAAATTTATATATATATGAAACTTAAAACGAATAATACCAAATAACTAAAAGAAAATCACTCAAAACATTCAAATTCACACATAAGAGCACATAAGAGAATTTAAAATAAAATAAGAAAATACCTCCCTTAAAGTAGTAACTAATTGGGTTTGGTTTTACCTATTTAACTTCAAAATTAACAAAAAAAAAATCATCAAGGCACCAATTTAATTAACATATAAATCATAAAAATGAAAATAAACATGAAATCAATCAATTAAACACTTAAATAGAAGTTACTTTTCTTCTTTAATTATTTTAGGGTCACAGTACAATAAAGTAAAAGTACAGGGACCAAATAGCAAATTCGTTTCTGGTCTTCTTAACTCAAGAGGCCACTTGGGCCATTTATTTATTTGTTTGGGCTGAAAGCTCCCTGGCCCAATCGAAACCCAAAGGAGAGGTGCGGGCTAAACCTAACTCTTTTACCCAACAAACCCAAAGAAAAAGAGTGGGTTTCAATTTCCAAACCATGCTAAAATCCATAAAAATAACTAAGACCCAACAAAATGAACCAGATTTTACACCAAACGGCGACCAAACAAACCTCAGCCCAAAAACATCAATTATTTCACCAAATCCAATCAAAATAATAAATCTATCAAAATTATTAAATCTTAAATTTATCCTAAAATTCATAAATAATCTATTCAAAAATCATATTAAACAAGCCAAAGAAAATTAAAATTTAAAGGGGCAAAATTGACAGATTACTCCAGATTTTGGGCTTATAGTGTAAATAGGTAAAAGTTGAGGGATCAAAAGTGAAATTTTTCAGAAAATTCATGCAAAGCTTAGCTTTTTCTTCCTTCTGTGACGTTTCTGGCCACAGTTCTTTCTGCAATCTTCTTGCCGGATCGCTCGTCGATCACAGGTGATTTTTCTATCATCGAAAATTATCAAAATATACACTCCCACTCGATTTTTGGCGTTGATTCCATTTTCGGAGTTATTTTTTACAAAAAATGAATCAAAAGTGGCGAAACTGCCAAATTACGGCCGCAATTTTTTTATTTTTTAAAACTCTCAAATCTTCACAAAAAATCATAAAATTTATACTACAACACTCCTTGTGATTTCACAACATAACTATAAACTGAAAGCAATAAAAGCAACAACAAACATGACAAAATTAAATCAAAAGAAGCCCCCTAAAAATGACAATAATAATAATAATAATAATGAAAAAAAACAATAGAAAACACAAATTAGCAACTAAAAATGCTTACAATATAATTAATCAAAAAAACTGGAAAAAGAAATAAAAATGAAAGGAGATACCTCTATGATAGCATTAATCCCTTTGCCTAAGAATTTGATGAAATTCTGAGCCTTCAACCGTTTTTATTGATCTTGCCGTGTCCAAGAGAAAACCTGAGAGTGAGTGTTTTATTTGCTAAAAATGAGAGGGAGAGCCGAGAGATTTTTTTTTTTCTTCTTCCCTCTCTGCTCCTTCCGCCTGGAAGCCGAGAGAGTTGAGAGAGTGAGAGCCTCTCTACAAAATTTTCTTCTTCTCTCCTTCTTTTCTTTTCTTTTCTGTCCGTTGAGAGCTCTCGAGGGACCTTTCTCGTCTCCTCTGCCCGTTGAACCAGCCGAGAGAATTGAGAGGGAGTCGAGTCCTAGAGAGAGGAGCCAGGGACTTCTTTGTGTTTTATACCTCTGAGGCCTAAGGACCTCTGGAGCAATATTTCTTCTGCTCTCTTTTATCTGTCTTTTCCGCTGAGAGCTCCAGCCGAGACAGAGGAGTGGGGGGAGTGCTTTTCTTTCTTCTCTGTTTACTGCTTCTGCCTCAGCCGAGGTCCTTGGAGCAATTTTCTTCTGCCCCTGTCCGAGAGAGAGTCTGAGATTGAGAGTTAGGGGCCTCTTCTGCAAAACCCAAATTCTTCCCTCCTCTTCTCTTGGATCCGTTGCTTCTTCTTTTGGCTTCTTTTTGGTCAAAAAGGGTAAATTGTGGTGGCATCATGATTGTGTTTTAACCAAATGAAAATCGACCATAGTTCAGGACTTTAACCCGGATGTAATATCACTAATGATAAATAGTACAACAACATATTCTGCTAGTTGACAAATGGCAAACCTCGGCCTAAATTTCGAACTTTAAGAAAATTATTTTTTAATTTAAACAACAAATTGATCAAATTTAGATTTGGTAGAGTTATTTAATTCGAGAATGGGGTTGCAAACGAGTTTCATCCGAGTTGAAAATTTTAGTATTTAAATTTGTCTGATTATTTTAATAAATTTGAAATTGTATTTAAATTTGATTTATATAGTTACTGAATCGAACTCAAATTAACATTTATCGAATCGAACTCAAATTGAGTTCGAATGTAAATTACGCTTCTATACTCATCGAGTCAAGGTCGAGCCGAGTTTAAAGTTTGCCAAACACAAAATATTATTCAAATTTAACTTGATTAATTGACGAAACAAGTTCAAATGAGTTCTTATCAAATCAAATATATTGAGTAATTTGATTTGTCTTTCAACCCTATGTGATCATAATCATGGTTATTTTATTAAAGTATAAAGAAGCAATACTAAACCGGACTTTAAAATGCAAAAGATTATCAACCAATCATCTCTTTGCGTGTTTAAGTGGATCCAGCTTTTGTTAAAAGAGTCAAATACTACTTCAAAAAACTTGATTGTCGACTATTTACCAAACTATTTTGTGTTCAAATTTTTACGGGGAGGGAAGGCAAGCGCATCGACTTAGGTACATGAGAAATAATCATCTGTTTTAAGGTTCACTATTCAAATGCCTTCCAAAACAGGATTTCAGATAGCTTTTAGCTTAAAAAGTCAGAATCTTAATCTTTGGAAACCTAATAAATCCCTATTTAGCTTTTAGCAGCCATATAAATCCAGTTCCTTTTTAAAACTCTTCCATGTTTGGAGCCGAAAATTCCAGGTTTAACCCAGTTTCTCTGATTTAAAAAAAAAAAAAAGAAAAGAAAAGAAAATAAGAGGTAAATGGCCTTTAAGGTCTAGGCCTAATGGTCTGGTGTTCTTGATCTTACTTATGCACAAAATTCACAATTCTTCCTCAAAAGGAATTGGGGGAGGGTTGGGTTGGATGGTAGAGGAAGAGGGAGTGTAAGTGAGAGGTCTCGGATTCGACTCCTTCTGTTACACTAAAAAAAAAAAATCAAAAGGGATTTCATTTGTAATAAAAGAACAACCTAGGGGCTAGTTGACAACTTTAGCCCAAAATCTGAATTTTAAAAAAATTCAAACCGATTAACAATGGAAACTTTGAACTGATCAGGGATTATGGTTAACTGGTTTTTGCATGAATTTGGGAATTGCAGATGGCATGGGAGCAAATAATTGGCACATTTGGCAGGGGCTTATTAGTATTGCTTGGGAATTAGGGGTGCAAAAATTGGAAACAGAGACTGATTCTCAGCTTAGTATTCATGTAATCTCAAAGGCATCTGTAGGCCACTCTTCTTTCAACTCGGAACATGATCATGATCTTTTTCCAGAAAAATCATACTGGAACAGGATACAAGAACCCAAAGATTATGAAGTATAAGAAAAATCTCAGCAAATTATGAGAAATGGTGCTGGTACTGAGTATCACTTGGCATAAAAAATCGAAGAAACACTGAAATTTGCAGGCATGTAAAACAAATTCGAGAATTTAAGTCAAAGTAGTGTTAAATTCTTTCTTCATTTCTGCATCATTTCCTCGGTAACTAGTGCCAAAATAAGTCTTGATACTTGCTTTCAACGATCATAATGTTCCAAGAAGTGAACATAAAGGAATAAGGGCAGACGAAAACAAGAATAGCTTGAGAAACTCTTTATCAATTAGAAATGCTATAAGAAACAGGAGAGCAAGACTCTAGTTACTGGTCTAAGAAACCTAGGGGAGGTTAGTCATCCTAGCATGTCCAAGAAAGAGAAGGCCAGCTGAAATTCAACCTGAGAAAATGTGAGCTTTTCTCAAATGAAATATTAATTTCTAGGTTGCATCATAAGTAACTTCCAAGTACTAATATTCCTAGTGGAAAGAAGTTTCAACTACCTTCGTTTCCCAAACTAGATGAAGGGAATACAGTGCAGAAAGCAAACCTTTTGGGACAGACAAGTCAATCAGACAAAGTGGAATTTCCCAAAATGCAGAATTTTTCATGCAGAAAATGACAAGGGAAAGAAGTAAACATTGCGCCGGATCTTTCTAATCAGGATATACCGTGGCTTTATTACAAAGATATTCACTTCAAGGGCGTACCTAGTGTTGAAGTTCTTGGACTGCAAGCACGAGTTACAGACAAGTTCATAACAAATGAAACATAATTTAGATGGAAGTAAATGCAATAGCATCAACAGATTAAACTAGCACTAGGTAGTTATCCCAAAACAAAACAAAAGAAACTTGTGCTCAAGAAGACGTTCTATGCCCTCCAAGGATAAGGATCTTCAGATCCATATTTCCCCCATCCTTCTGCTCTTCCTCAACCTCTCGTACCAACCTTGCAGTGGATGGTGAACACCGGAGTACTTCAATTGTCTCGAGATTTTCAATATAACTTAAACACAAAGGGATCTCTTCCAATTTCCAACATTGCTGCAGTACTAATTTCTGAAGATTGGGAAAATGATCACCAGAACCTGTCCACTTAACTATTTTGGAATTTATCAATTTCAAGATTCTGAGCTTAGGAAATTCACCTTCTTCCATGTCCCATGTTACTGCCTCGAAGAGTGGGGTGTGCAGCTTGAGAACCTCAAGATTAGGAAGGTTACCAATCATGGAAATTATACTCCAAGGAAAGTACTCTAGACTCAACTTCTTTAGATTCTCAGGGAACTGAAACTTAATTTGATAGTGTCCCAGAAATAACTTAAGAGATTCTAGTTGACTCAGTATGTCCATTTGCACAGTCCTGCTGCACTCATCTCTGGATTCCACTGATGCAGAGAGTCTGCATTTAAGTTTGCGAATGTTTGGTAACTTTTTCAGTATCTTTTCCAATGATGGACCAGCAGAAAGAGTTAAAGTGGAAAAGGTAACTAGATTACATAGACTGGGATAGCTGTCAAGCCTGTCTTCCGACAAGCTAATGTCCACACAATCACCAATTCCAAATAGATGCCTCAGTTTTCTTCAATTTCCAGATGGTAGCTGGCAATAAAGCCTCAAGACCATATGTTCTCACACGAAAAGTTTCTAATTTGGAGAGGTTGGACACCAACAATGGTATGTATTTAATATCACCATAAATTGCCAAGTATCTCAACTCACCAAGCAACTCTATCTGAGTTGGAAAAGTATTCCCTATATCAAATTGCTCAAGATCCAGCACTTTAAGAAGCTTGCAGATGCGGAAAATAAATAAATGAAATATTGCACATCTGGGCCATATTACCATGAGGAAAGTATAATAGGCAATTTATTTGGGGACAATATAACCTCGACATCAGAAAATCTTTTACCTTGGTATGAATGCACAACCGGTGACAGTTGCCTGGCTCATTAAAGGTGAAAAGCTCTTCAGACCCATGTAATACGCAAAGAAACTTTTCTTCTTTGGCTTTCGCCACACAAAATTCAACTAACAAATCATGAATGCTACAAGTTTTAACCCCAGTAAAGGATCTCTTTTCCGCAACCATGACCAAGCTTCTATTAATCAGATCCATCATGTATGCCTCTGCCACCTCCTCGAAGCTCCTTGACCCACTTTTTTGCACAAAATTTTCAGCGATCCATAAGCTTGTCAACTTCCAAACAGGAACTTCTTGACCCTTGGAAATGCTGCAAAGTAGAGAAAGCATGGCTTCAAGTAATCAGGTAAGTTTTTGTAACTTAGCTCCAAGGCATCCATGCACTCTTTTGTACCACAAACAGTGTTTGAACCTAACCTTGTTGCAGCTTCTTCCCAACCATCTTGGTTTGTTGTTGCAAGAATTCCAGCAATGATGACAATTATGAGAGGTAATCCATTGCAATTTTTTGCTATTTTCTGCCCAAGAATGACAAGCTCTGGAGGAAACTCTGCATTGCGACATATCTTCTTTTGTAATAATTCCCAACTCTCATCGTAAGTGAGCTGGCGAAGAGGGTGTAGTTTACCATCAGTTTTAACTTCCTCAGCCACCTTATGAAGTCGACTTGTTAACAGAATTCTACTTCCATTTTTATCATCTGGCAATGATATATGCAAGCCATTCCATGCCTCAATGTCCCAAATGTCATCCAAAACTATGAGATATGTATTCTTCTTCAAAGATTGGAACAGCTCCAGGGCCAAATCATCTTCATCCTTCCCAGAATATTGAGCTGTCTGTACAATACAACCCAGAATCTCAAGCAACAAGTTTTTCATGCAATATGCTTGAGAAACATGACACCATGCTTGAACATGAAAGTGACGTCTAATTCTAGGATCATTATAGATTTTTTTGGCTAAAGTTGTCTTACCAAGCCCAGGCATTCCCAAGATCGAGACCATGTCCAGCTTCATCGATCCTCGAGTAAGTTGATTGACTATTGTTTCTGTCTCATCGTGCAAGCCAACTATAACTTCGTCAATTGTTTGGATACTACCTTTTGGCGGCTCATGACTTAACACCTTGGCATCTTTCACAGCTACAAAACCATAATTACTATTATCTAAGGGAATGATCCACTTCCTTGGCCAAGACTGACTTCAGATTGCTCAGAAAAAGAGAGCAAACTACTACACCTGCATCACTAACCACAACCGGAACAAGATCCTTTAGGTTTTCATCTAGGTCATTGAGCTTCTCCTGCTGCTTCATGAGAATGGTTCTCAAGAATCTCAAATGCTCATAGAGTACCTGCAGTTGATCCTTCAGAGAAATCGTGACACTAGTACGACAATGAAGTATCTCAAAAAGATTAACCAGGAGAGAATCAACAAACTGCCCCAATATATGCAGATCCTTCTCTGAAGGCTGAGTGTTAGATGATTCTGATGAAGTTGAAGCTATCAGGAGTTGGACATAAACCTCAGGAACTCCAAGATCATCAGCCTTAATCTTCTGTAGCAATTCAGGAATCAACTGACTATCAGCTTTGACTTGGGGATCATCAGCTCTGATCTCCTGTAGTTCTACAAATATCAAGAACATTTTATCCTTTCTATCAAACCAATATATGCAAGTAGCCAATGCTGCTCTCACAGCAAGTACTTCAAATTGAGTCGAGAGATTTTCCAATTGCCCATGCCTAACACCTCGCCATGTGACATAGAGGATTAAATTTCTAAAGAACATCAGCCTCTCTTCAAGGGCTTCAATAAATTCTGGAAAGACTTTATCATAAGCTCTTACCATATAAAAAGCTTGATCATAAGGCTTGCTCCATTTGAGATCCTCCAGATTTTTAAGCAGTGAGTCAATGGTCTCCATGAGTTCATCTCTTGCAGGAGAACCGGAACGCACGGGGCAATCCACCAGAGTGGAATACAATTCTTTGATTTCTTCCATGAATGAACCGATGATTTTTTCGGAATTCAGAGACTACTTTCTCCAATTCACTCGATGAGAACTCTTCCCCTGATCTTTGCAGGAATTTCTGAAGAGCATCTTGAAGTCTAGCCAAGGAAGATCTCAGACTTACATGCTTATTATCATCAGATTCCAAACAGACATCTTTTCCACATTTTCTCGAACACCAGAAAGAGTGTTCTCAGAAGTCTTAACTCCAACTTCAGCATCCCCAACTCATCCCTCTTTTTCACTAAATATTTATCCAGCAACTCGAGATTATGCAAGATTGCATCGATACAAGCGGAACCCATCTCAGAAGAATTTGAATAAACTTCAAACTTAAAACTAAATGAAATGAAATCTAAACTCTGGAACTTCAAGCGATTCTCCTCTCTCCCTCTCAAGTTTTGAGTCAACCCTTTCATTTACAAATGAAAAAGACAGCGGGATTAGGCCAAAATCCGCACATTCCGCATATCCTACTGATTCCGCCGTAGCTAAATTTACAGTATTGCAGGTCTAATTTTTATCTGTAACCAGTTTGGGGTGGGGGGACAAAAAATGGATCTGTAGTTAAATTAATCCATAGGCTCGTTTGAAAATCGGGAAATTTTGGTTGGAAGACAAGGGGAGAAAGAAATGGGAGTGAAATGAGGTGAAAGATAAAAGGAAATTGAAAGCCATTTCCCGCGTAAGTTCCGTAATTCCTCCGTTAAACAGGAAAACTTGAGAATAGGGAATAGGAAATATTTGACTAATTTAAGGAGGATATAAAGTTTGGGAAGCTATGGACATGTGGAACAAATTTACTATTCAAAATATTAGGAAACTAGCAATTATAGTTTTCTCTTCACCTAACAGATGTTTATAAGAGAAGTTTAAGGTAAAATATTATATGTAAAATATTAACTAAACTGTACGCGTCACGTGACAACGCATTAGTATCAATCAAAAGTCACCAACTAATATCGTAGGTCATTCTACTAAATCAGAAATGAATCACCATTATTATTTAGTAATATATAATTGTTATTAATATATCACGTGACATAGCACATAACATATTTGACACGCCTAATGCCTTGTCAAAAGTTTAGTGAATTTCTAAAAAATTCCATCCAAAATAGTGGAGAGTCATTCCCCATATAGCTTACTATAACAAATCCAAATCTTCTACAGTTGCAGTGGCAACTATAAAATATAGTTAATGGTTCAGTATTTTACAATTTGATGGATGAGATTGAAGTTGTAAGCAGAAATTTTAACAAGTAATAAAAGTTGTTTTGTTTTTATATGTGCAGTTTCTAGCCCTGAATCCCACTGTAATAGAGTTTGCCTTTCCCTATAATATAGAAGTAAGTTATTACTATTGTTGTTTCCAATAAAAGGAAAGAAAGAAAAAAATTAATCACTTACAAACGGTTTGTCAACTCTGCAGTCATTTCAATTTTGTAACTAAAGCCCCATTTTCATCTTCGTAATGAACCTAGCCATCCAAATTTCATATGTACCTTAGCAGAAGAAGTTCCTAACCAAAATGCTATACTAATCAAACTCTCAACACAAAAGTACTTTAGAAAATTCTTTGAACTTGCTTCTCAACAATCAAGTTATCGAAGTAGTTTTGACAAAAATTGGGTATGTGTTAACTGCGATGCTGAATTAACTTAAAACCTAAATAGATATTTTTTTCAAATTTTTTCAATTTTAGTGTCCAGTTTTAGTATGGTTTTCTCATCTTGATTCATGTCGAAACACAATTATTGCCTAACCAAATCAACTGAATCGAAGTTCAATTATTTAATCGGTTTGACTTTTTTCAAGCATCATCATCGAGCCAGAGTTGTCAACCAGCTCAACAAGTTGTTAATTTATTACAGATGATTAAATTCCATTTCGTTTAAGAACTTTGCATTTTGGGCCCATATCCTTATCTTCGATTAGTGAATAGAAAATGAAGGGGTAGAAGAACGCAAGAAATTATTGTTGTGCAAATGTTTCTTTCACTTTAGTATATTGTCAGCAATCTGCTCAGCTGGAAGGCTGAAATTGTTGAAAGAATGACAGTTGCAAAATTTTGCAAGTAATTTTCAAGAACTTGACAGTATACAATCTGTAAGATATGACCATCCTACTGATATCACAAGATTTCTTCCATGTTCTAACCTAATCAGATTCTTGGATAACCAATTTTAAGAAAAGGGAACAAACCAATACTTGAAACAGTAAATGGAAGGTCAGTTTAATTGAATTTGATGATATGGTGGTGCAGAACCTGCAATCAGCGTACATCTGTATGCACATATTGCATGGAGTCAAGTAAAACCTGAATGCAGCATGCCAGAAATCAAAAGAAAGGCGCCGCGTAGAATATTTTCTTCATTTTGCAGCATTACACAAGACATTACAGTAAAGAGTACAAACTGATTTTCCTGCAGAAATACACCCTAAGAAGATCTATGTTCTATGTTTGACATGACGACCCTTCAGATCCTCATTTCCCATACTGATCAGATCTTCCTCAATCTCCCATACTAAATTTGCTGGTGAATCTAAACACCAGTCCACCTCAATGGCTTCGAGAGTTGAAATATACCTTAAACAATCAGGTACCTGAATCAGTTGCATACAGATCTGCACAATTAACTTCTGAAGACAGGGAAACTGGTCGTCTGGACCTGTCCACCTGACAATGTCCAGTAATTCCAATACCAAGATTTAAAGTTTAGGGAACTCCCCTTCTTTCATTTCCCAAGCTTCTCTCCCATGATCTCCTCGTAGTTTGAGATCCTCAAGGTTGGGTAGCTTTCCTACCGGGGGAATTACACTCCAGGAAAAGCGAGAGAGTTAACTTTTTTAGGTTCAAGGGAAAACAAAACTCACAATGGTACTCTTTCATATCATACAGAGAAAGTTTGAGTGATTCTAATCTGACTCAAAAAGTCCAGCTCCACAATCTTATTGCAATAGTCCATGGTTCCTTGGCTTCAGAGACCCTGCATTTTAGTCTTTGGATTTTTGGAAATTTTCTCATTATTGTTTCCATCTGTTGTCCAACATACAGAATTGGAGTGAAAAAGGTGTCTATATTCTTCAGATCATGGGAGTTTTCAAGATTCTCTTCGGCCAAAGTAAGGTCAAAAAAGCCACCACTTATGTGGAGATGCCTCAATTTCGTCATATTCCAGATAGTACCTGGCAAGGAAACAGAACCATAATATACTTTCCACAGGAAAGTTTCCAAGTTTGATAGCTTCGCTATTGATGATGGGATGGATTGCATTGCACCTAGAATTGCCAGATATCTCAAGTGAACAAGCAATTCAATCTCAGTTGGTAAGAAGTCACCTAGATGAACTTGCTGTAGATCCAAAACTTTGAGAACTTTGAAGATGCAAAAAATGAATGAGATATTACACCGATTAAGAGGGTACCCATTGTCACGAGTAAAGAACAGTAGGCTGCGTAGTTGGCTACAAAATAGCTTGACATCTCAAGATGCTCTCCTTCAGAATAAATGCACAACTTGCGTATATTGTGTAGCTCATCAAATTTAAAAAGTTCATCATACCCCATGCAAAAATTGCAGGAAATTTTCCTCTTTTGCTTTTGCCAAACAAAACTCATGTAACAAATCATGAATGCGGCAAGTTTTGACCCCTATAGTGGAACTGCGTTTAGCCACCATAACCAAGCTTTTGCCAATTAGATCCATCATGTAATCCTCTGCTATGTCCTCCAAGCTCCTTTCCTCTGATATTTGCACAAATCCTTCCGCGATCCATAACCACATCAACCTCCAGATAGGAATTTCTTGGTCTTCTAAATATGCTCCAAATTAGAGAAAGCATGGCTTCAAACAATCAGGTAGATATCTGTAGCTCATCTCTAATATGTTCATGCAGCGCTCTGTGCCACAAACAATATTCAGAACTTAGCCTTTCTGCAACTGCTTCCCAACCATCTTGCTCCGTAGTTGCAAGAATCCCAGCTATGATGACAACTGATAATAGGTAGCCCATTACAATTCTTAGCTATTTGGATTCCAAGATCACATAGTTCTTGTGGAAAAGCTTGTTCAGGAAATAGCTTCTTTCGCAATAGTTCCCAGCTCTCATCATAACTAAGTTGGCAAAGAGGGTGACGTCTACCATCGGGTTTAATCTGAAGAGCCACCTGATGAAGTCAACTTGTCAAGAGTACTAGCATCATTGGTGAATGATGTTTCCAATCCATTCCATGCATCTATATCCCAAACATCATCCAAAATGATGAGATACCTATTTCCTTTCAAACATCTGTAGAGTTTTTCTGCCAAATCATCTTCATTCATTGCAAAATATTCATCAGAAAGCTTAGGAACAATACAATCCAGAATCTCAAGAAATATATCTTTCGTACGATATACTTCAGAAATGCAACACCGTGCACGAATATGAAACTGGCATATATGATTGAAGGGTCATTATAAACGTTCTTAGCTAGCGTTGTATTCCCCAGTCCAGGCATACCCACAATAGACACGACATCTAGCTGTGTTGAACCTCTTGTGAGTTGATCAATAATTATCCTTGCCTCATCATCTAAACCCACTACAACTTCATTGCTGTTTGGGAAACTACCTTTTGATCTCATAGGAGTTGGAGTGTTGGCACAATTATGGGCTTTGAAACCATACTTCTTACCATCATAAATCTTCAAGGCTTCAGTCTTAATATGTTTGATTTCTTCTCTAATGCTACTAAGTAACATAGCAGAAGAATAAGTAGTGTCTCCAACCAGTAACGAGTCAATGACAAACTCTGTAACACGATTCCAAAGAGCTTGAAGCTTTTCACCCAGGCTGCGCTGCTCCACAATACTCTCCAGAAAAGATCTTAGAAATACAAGATCTTTTTGTACTGTTTGAATCTGATCCTTCGCATAAGCATTTGATTCAACCTTGCAGCATAGTAGTTCCTTCATATTTTCAAGGAGATACTCGATAAAGCCCAGCTCATTTGTCTTGGAAAGTCAAATTCTGACGTTAATGGGTACTTGTCTGCAATTTTGGGCGTCAAAAGCATAACTTTTTCGAGCCAAGCAAAGAGCACAAGCTCCATTTCCACGGCTGACCCATGTTCCAATTCATGAGTAAAAAGCCAGCAAATTATAGTACCAGCATTATTTGGAAAAAATTATCATACAAATATGCTCTCAAACACTAGAAATAAGTATTTATTAAGTACTTTTTGTAAAAATTCTATTAAACAAAGTAATTTATTATAAATTACCGCAATCCTGAATTGGCTCTAACTATGCAAGAGGAATCTGGGAATTTGGGAAGCATAACTGAAGAAGGGTTGAAAATTATGGCAAAATGTAATGAAAATTAACCATCACGAAATTGATATTACGTTTTGTGTAATTATTTTTATACTTAATAACTTTGTGCATCTTGTCAACTTCTGCCAGAATGAAGAAATAATGAAGGAATTGCGTTGAATCACAATTTTTTACGGATGATTTTCTTTTTCTTTTTCTTTTTTCAATTTGTGGTAACTTTTGGTATCTCATTTACCATTCAACGTTGTTAAATTCAGCCTAAAAAGATAACTTTTATGTTCTAAATTGTGTCACCCTTAATGGTAAGCTTATAAACTTTTTTTTTTCTTATCTTCACTTTATCCTTGTGGTAAAACGTATTGGGATACTTGGTCAAAAACTTTGGCACTATTGCATTGGAAATGCTTTTTCTCTAATGTTTAGTCTCATTGTTTTTGCTTCAAATTACCCTCTCTTTTTTTTTCAATTTTTTGCCTTTCATATGAGCACTTCCTAGTTTGATCAATTCCAAAAATGTCTCTCTGCAACTCTAGCTCATCTTCTGGAGAAATGAACTTCAAAATATAGACAGATGAAGGAGAAGATTGTGGTGCAGACAAAGAAGTGCAGACAAACATGAAGAGAAATTGTTGGAGCAAATGAGGAAAGGTCACCAGAAATAGCAATTTCAAAACTTCATTGTCAAACCACTAGCAATGGAAGAATTCCACTGTGACTGCACTTTCGTTACAGAAGGCAGTGAAAACAAATTCAAAGGATCAGAAGTAGCAAGAAAATGAAGAAACAAAGAATGTCCTAAGCTGAAACCATTGCCAGGTACTGAAGTGAAACACAGAAGCTAATAGATGAAACATTCAGCAATATTCTTTATTCACAAAAATCCACTACAGTCATGCATTTATTAGTACAAAGCATCCTTCTTCAAACAAGAACTGAACTTGGTAACAGGTGACCATCACGACTCGATTTATTAATTAGTACATTGATTTCATATCCAAATCTCTGTCAACAATGAAAAACATAAATAGATTCAACCACTAAACATGTTATGTGACATGTGAGTGCGAATTCTTGCTTCTGAATGGAACATCCATGGTCTCGTATCACTGGAAGATAAAGATCTTGAAATCATTATTTCCTGAGCTCTTCTGTTCCTCCTCAATCTTCCAAAGTAAACTTTTATCCAAGACTGGACAGTGACGCACCTCAATCATTTCAAGAGGTTCAATAACCTCTAAACAAGAAGGGATCTCTTCTAATTTGTCACATTGCTGCAGCACTAATTTCTCAAGACGGGGAAATGATTGCCTGTGCTGGTCCATCTCACAATGTCCAAGGATCCTAACTTCAGGAATCTGAGTTTTGGGAGTTCCCATTCTTCTTCCATGTCCCAAGTATTCTCCTCACAATGAATGGAAAGTAATTTGAGTACCTCAAGATTGGATAGATCTCTCAGTTCTGGAATTATACTCGAATGCAAGTATGACAGAGACAGCTTCCTTAGGTTCGAGGGAAAATGAAGCTCGCTATGATACTTTCCTCTTCCAAATGATGAGGACAGGTGGAGTGATTGTAGTCGACTCAAAAACTGCACTGCCACAGTCCTGTTGCAATCCCCAGTAGATTTCCCTGATTCGAAGAGTCTGCATTTTAGTCTGCGGATGTTTGGCAACTTCCTCAGTATCTTTTCAATGCTTTGCCCAGAAGAAAGCCTAAGCACAGAAAAGCTGTCTAAATTGTGTAAGACAGAGGACACTTCAAGGTTTTCTGTGGCCAAACTAGACCCAAGCAACCTAAAATCACCATGCAGTTGTCTTAATTTCTGCATATTCCAGATAGTATCTGGCAATACAGCTGTAGTATGACTTTTGACAAGAAGAGTTTCTAAATTTGAGAGGTTGAATATTGATGATGGGATCGACTTGAATTCACCCTGAGCTGCCAAGTACCTCAACTCAACAAGCAATAGCGTTTCACTTGGAAAACAAAATCCTAGATGGATTTGCTCCAAATTCAACACATTAAGAAGTTTGAAGATGCACAGATTGAATAAGAGACGACAATGCTTCGGTCCATATGCATTATCAAGAGGAAAGAATAGTATAGAACGTGCACTGGGACAAAATATCCTTGACCTCTCAAAATGTTCTTGGAGAGAATACACGCACAACCGTTGCTGATTACACTGCCCATTGAAGGTGAGAAGCTCATCATACCCACTTACCAAAGACAAAAATTTCTCCTTTTTCGCTGTTACCACACAAAACTCATGCAACAGATCATGAACACGACAGGCTTTAATGCCTCCTAAGGATCTTTCTTTGGAGATCATAACCAAGCTTCTGCCAATCAGATCATTGATGTAGTCCCCGACCACATCTTCTAAGCTCTTTCCATCACTTTTTTGAACAAATCCTTCGGCGATCCATAATCTCACCAGCTTCCCAAAAGGAATCTCCTGGCCTACTGGAAATGCACCAAAGTAAAGAAAGGATGGTTTCAGATAATCAGGTAAGTTTCCGTAACTCAACTTTATTATGTCCATGCAGTGTTCTGTGATAGAAAGAGTATTTAAGCTTAGCCTTCCTGCAATCTCTTCCCAACCATCCTGCCCTGAATTTGAAAGAATTCCAGCTACGATGACTACTGTGAGGGGTAATCCCTTACAATTTTTTGCTATTTCCCTCCCTAGTTTCTCATCATAGCTATCCCTGCAAGATAGCCTCTTTTGTAACAGTTCCCAGCTCTCATCATCAGTGAGTTGGCGAAGGGGGTAAGGCTCTCGGTTAGGATTAATTTTTTTGGCTACTTCAGGATGTCTACTTGTTAAGAGGATCCGGCTTCCATTGGCATCATTGGGCAGCGATCTTTCCAACCCACTCCATGCTTCAGCATCCCAGACATCATCCAAAACAATGAGATATTTATTTCTCAGTAAACGCTGTTTGAGCTCTTCCTCCAAATAGACTTCACTCTTGTTCAGATATTGATCAGAAAGTTCAGGAACAATCCATCCCAAAATCTGAAGAACCAAATCTTTCTTTGTATATACTTGAGAAACAATGCACCATGCATGACTATGAAATGTGCGTGTAACTGAAGGATCATTAAAAACACTTCTGGCCAAAGTAGTCTTACCTAGTCCTGGCATACCTACAACAGAAATGATATCCAACTGTTTTGATCCTCTTACAAGTTGATCAATTATCTTCTTTGCCTCGTCATTCAAACTCACCACAGCTTTGTTGATTGCTGGCAAAGAATCGGAAGACCTGATAGGTTTTTGGGATGGCAAGCTACACCTATTGTCACCAATCTTCAAGGCCTCCATCTTAACAAACTTAATTTCTTCTGTGAGTGGACCAAATATCGTTGGAGAATAGTCAGGATCATTTCCGACCACTAAGGATTGAATCATAAGTTGTGCTTTGTACGCCACCTCTACAGCATGACGGGAAAGAGCTTGAAGCTTTTCATCCTGATTACGTTCTTCCAGATTATTCTCCAACAAGGATCTCAAGGATATAAGATCATCTAATACTGTCTGAATTTCATTGCTTGCAAAAACATTTGAATCAACCTTACAACTTGGCAAATCTTTGAGATTTTGTAGAAAAAAGTTCATAAAGCCAAGCTCATCTGTCTTAGGAAAGATAAGTGCTGATGTTACTACCTTGATAAGCTTAATCTTTCCCAGCAGGTTGACAAGTGCAGAATCCATTTCCTTGGCCAAGCCTTCTTTCAATCCTTGCACAAATACTGAGCAAATTACGATCCCTGCCTCACTGACAGCAGCTCGAATGAGATCCTTAACTTTGTTAGGCAACTTCTCAAAGTACTTCTTGAGAATGGTTCTCAAGAATCTCAGCCCCTCATAGAGAATTGGCATTTGATCCTCCAAAGAAACCACACAAGTAATACTGTGCGTCAGTCCTTCCCAAATCCCATATATGAGGGAATCAACAAAATCCCCTAGTATATGCTCTTCTATCTCCAATGTCCGAGTATGTGGCGATCCAGATAGCAACACTTGGATGTATGTCTCACGGATTTGTGGATCAACAGCCTCCATCTTTTGTAGCAGCTCAGAAAAGATCAACCGCATTTTATCATCCCGTGCTTCTTTATCATCATATGGGTAAAATACCCACATGTGGAAGACTCTTGCTGCTGCATCGATAGCCACAACTTGTAAACGCATGAAGAGTACTTCCAACTGGCCATACTCAAAGCCTCGCCATTCTGCAAAGCGAATGAAGTTCTTCAAGAAAGCCACCTTCTCTTTGAGGGCTTCGAGTAAATCTCGCAGATCTTGATCATCAACTCTTACCCACGTTTGGATATCCTCTATATTCACTAGTAGGAAGTCAATGAACCCCATAATTTGTTGGCCCCAGCTGGAATGGTTTTGCAATGAATTGTAGTAATCCAACAAATTGATATAGGATCGGCTGATTTCTTGCTTCAAATTGTAGATGCAAGTGGTTCTTATTTCGCGAATCTTGTGATCAAACTTGGACACCCAATCGAAAGTCCAGACTTCCTCTCCTCCAAAACCGTAAGAGTACTTATCTTTTCCCTTCAAGAGATTGAAAGAGGCTTTGCTGCCCATCCCCATGAAACCTTGACCATAGCTGAATCGTTCTTTTCCCATATAAGAACGATTATACGAGTACGGTCCCTGTTTCAAGGGGAAGAACGGTCCCTGTTTCAGGCGGATCAAATGGGAATTCAAACCCAGTTTGCGGAATCTTTCTTCACTAAGACAATCATTATACAAGTCCAGAATTTTTTTCTCTACTGCAGGTTCAAGGCTAGTCAAGAAAGATGCCAGATTATTGTTGTTACCAGGTTTGGAATACAGATCGTAGTTCCACTCTCTTGCACACCAAAAGAGGGTTCTCAGAAGTCTCAACTCCACCTTCAGGTCCAACACCCGGAAATATTCTACACCAAAATCTTTCACCAGCAACTCTAGATCACGCAAGACTGTAGCAATGATATCAGAGGCCATCTCTGTCTCTTTCAGATCAGATCCCTCAGCTCTTCAGCAGCAATAGAGAAAACTGAAATGAAAACTTTAACAGCTAAAGCTTATGCTGACTATTCCACTCTGCCAATGGAGTATTCAGTCAAATTCCATCGGAAAAGAGATAAGTTTTGTGGAAAAAGATTTGCAAGTTCCGGCTTTTGCATTGAACAGAAGTAATTGTAGTCGACAAAGTAGCCGGCTTTCGCAAGTTCCGGTTATTGCTAAAAGATTTCACACCCAAAATGGACACCATTAAATAAATAATTGTAGTAACAAATATTCGGTTAATTGAAAGTGTCATATTTTTCATTTTAAACTATTTTAAAACATTTGTTAGACTAAAAAGATCAAAATATATTTTAATTTCTCTTTTTACTATAATATTTTTTTTTAATTATATACATGCTATTCATTTAAATTTAAATTTTAAATTTATGAAAATAAAATTAAAAAAAAAATATAAGCATCTCAATCAAATTATTATTTTTAAAAAGTAATTTTAAAATATAACTAAATAATCGGAACGAGCGAGTAATTTCAATACTGCACTGCATCAATCAAGCTTTACTTTTCTTGAGGTGACTGGAGCACTACATTTCCATTTCTTGATGCTTTTTTAACAGGTGGATGGGAGACCAAATGCTAGATTTCGGTGGGGTAATGGAGAAAAGGAAAACAGTGTACAAAAAAAATTTGTAAAAGGAAAAGGAGAGTTGGGATTTAGGCATTTAGTGGCTTTCAACACAGCCTTGCTTGCAAAAAAAAAAAATTAGAGATTCAGAACATCTCCAAATTTGTTAGTAAGCAACGTAATGAAAGCTAAATACATGAGAGATCCAAGCTGGTTGGAGAAGGAACCCCCGAAGACAGCATCATGGTGCTGGAAAAGCATCCACAGTGCAGGGAAACTACTGCTTGAAGGATTATGGAAAAGAATTGGTGATGGAACAAACGTAAACATTTGGAAGGATAAGTCGGTAATGAGATCAGAAATGGGTATAGTGACCACAAAAAGACCTGCAAATTGTCATGTAGAATATGTGAGTGATTTGATAGAGGAGGGAAGATGGAAAAAGGAGACACTACTGCAACCATTCTGCAAAAAGAAGGCAGAGCTGATAGAAAAAATCCCTCTTAACCTGCACAGACAGAAGGATGGATAGATCACTCTAGAGATTTTCCAAAACTGGAGTGTATACCATCAAATCTACATATGCAGTGGCTAAATAGGAGGTAACCAGCATAAGAAAAGGAAGGAGATGAATGCTGAAACTAGTTGAGAGATTAGGAAGCACAGCATTTGGAAGAGGCTATGGGGACTTAACATAAAGGTAAAATTGAAACACTTCATCTGGAAATGCCTGCAAAACTGTATCCCTGCTAACGAGATGACCTTTAGAAGAATAGGAAAAGGAGATGGAAGATGTGATTGCTGTGGACAAGAATTTGAAACTATAAAACATATGTTTTTCTTTTGTGCAAATGCTGAGCTAGTTTGGAAATTGGCCCCAGTTAAATGGGAGGGACTAAAAGAGCAACAACACAACTTGTGGAAATGGTGGGAAATGGTAATGCAAGCAAGCTCAATGGACCATGGCCAAGACAGGATCAACATCACAATCAGCATATTATGGCAAATCTGGAAAGCTCGGAACAAAAAGGTGTTTGAAAGAATCAATCCAAACCCAAACAGGATTGTGAAGAAGGCACAAGAAGAATAGATAGAGTATGAACTGACAAAGGAAACTAAAAGGGAAGAACCAGGCAATGCTGCTGTGTCACAACAACAACAACAGAGCAGGAGGAAAATATCAAAGGAAGGAGTGATCAAGTTGCATACTAATGCAGCAATATCTGCAAGAATGATAAGAATGAGGCAAGGCATAATAGCAAAGAACTCGATAGGAGAAATTGTGAAAGCAAAAGGGATAGTACATCAGAAAAAGAGTGAAGCCAGCATGGTGGAAGCATTAGCTATAAGAAATGCATTACTGATGGCCAAAGATGCAAGGTGGTCCAAAATAGAGGTCTACACAGAATGCAAATCAGTGGCGGATCAAATCAACACATGCAATGTAAATAACTACAACATTGCAACTATTTTGGAAGATATTCAGGAGTTAAGGCAAAGGTTTCAAAGTTGTAGCTTTCCTTTTGTGCATAGAGCAGAAAATAGATGCAGCCATGAACTAGCTCAATTTGCAGTACAGCTAGTCCAGGACATAGAATGAGAATGTGATTTGCCAGTATTGCTGCTAGAATTAGCAAGAAAGGAAATAAGGGCAGTGTCCCCTTTTTGTAATTAATTTTGTAATATCAAATTTAATATATATATATATATATATATATATATACATATATATATATAAAGCTGTTAACGTTTGTTGGAAAAAATATAGGACCAAATGCTGTACACTTCTTGCAGGGAGTCAAATAGTAAACTATTTTGTTGTCGCTTCACATATGCAAAAAAAATATACACCAGAGTCAATGTACAAGATATACACGGATTTGGTTATTGGTTCTCTTGCGAAAGCCAAATAACGCCCATGTAATAGGGTTGCGAACGAGTCGAATCAAATCGAATTTTAGTCTAATCAAGTCCATTTTTGACTTAATTTTACCAAACTTGAATTTGAAATCGAATTCGACAAACTCTCAATATAAAGCTCGAGTTAGAGATCGACTTCAAATTTGAACCGAGTCGAACTCGAGCTCGAGATTTAAAAAAATAAAAAATAATTATTTTTATTTTAAAAATGGATAAAATAGTAAATTTTCTTAACAAATAATAAAATATTAGAAATTTATATATAATTTCATTATTAAAATAAAAAATAATATATATATGTGTGTGTATCTATGTAATCGAGCTGACTCATAAGTTAATAAGCAGAGAATCTTTTAACTCGAATTTGAATTCGAGCTCAATTGATCGACTTGAATTCAGTGTTAAGCGTGCTCAAAATAAGCTTTAACTCAAAATGCATCTCGCTCGACTCGTATGCAACTGTACCATGCAATGGACAGTCCAAGATCAAGTAAACGAGACACTAACTAATCTCCACTTCATTTCAAAATCTGTTGATTTTAAAATAACGGATTCTATGTGCTTCAAAAAACAGAGGGTTATCTAAATGAAAAGAATAATGGAAGATGAAAACTGCAAGTAAGTATTAGAACTCACAAAAATTTTTCACAATGATACAAAAGTTGAGGAAGGTTAACATACATTATCCTTTTAATAGTAAAATTGCAATTTTACATAAAGTATGGAATCTTGTATTGCAATGATATTCCATATCCTGTTAAATAAACCTTGCCATGTCAAATACACCTCACGCGATTTTATTACGATTAGGGGATTTTGAACTCATCATTGTGGAGAAAAAAATGTACAAGTCGTCACTATCAAATATAAGAGCAAAATACATGGTAATCATGTTGGTTACCTCTACCTAAATCTGGGCCAACCTATGAAACTGTCCGTGATGATCAAAGCACATAAGTGGATTACAAATTGGTTCTTCCTCAAACAAAAATCTGGAAATCCTCATTTCCAGAGTCTTTTTGCTCTTCCTCAATCTCCCAAAGTGAACTTATAACCGAATCTGAACAGCCGTGCACCTCAATCATTTCAAGAGTTGAAACTTCCCCAAAACAAGAAGGGACTTCTTTCAGTCTCCAGCATTGAACCAAGACTAATTTCCGCAGACGCGGGAACTGATCAGATGAGCATTTCCATCGAGATATACGCAGCTGTTCCAGTTTCAAGTATTTGAGCAGAGGAAACTCAAATCCTTCCATGTCCCATGTGTCCTGCAGAGAGACTTCACGATCTAATTTGATCACCTCAAGACTGCGCAGTTTCCCAATCATTGGAATTTCACTCCAATGGAAATATGACAGACTCAACTTCTTTAGACTCATCAACTGAAAACGAAACTCAAGATGGTACCTTTTCGGGTAATCTAGCATGAGCTTGAGCGATTCCAATTGGCTCAGAAAGCCCATTGCCACAATCTTATTACAATCTCCATTATATTCCTCAGATTTGAAGAGCCTGCATTTTAACCTGCGGATGTTTGGGAATTTTTCCAATATCTTTTCGCTTTGTACCGAACTAAGAACCAGAACAGAAATGCTGTCTAAATTATGTAAACTCCCCAGGTTCTCTTCAGCCCAATTAAAAGTAAAACCATTTCTTGCGTCTAGTCGCCTCAATTTCTTCAAATTCCATATAGTATCTGGCAGTCGGACATTTCCGTCTGCTTGGACGATAAGAGTTTCTAAATTTGAGAGATTGCCTACTGATGATGGGATGGAGTTGACCGAAAGATGAATGGCCAAGTACCTCAGCTCAGAAAGCAACTCTATCTCACTTGGAAGTTCACCATGTAGACGAAATTGTCCCAAGTCCAAGACTCTCAGGCGTTTGAAAAGGACAACTAGGAATTTAGGAAAACCACTTCGGACCATGTCATCCTCCTGAGCATAGAACATCAGAGAGTTCACACGGGTTGAGCATAGCCTTGAGTCCGCAAAAATATCCTGCCCTGAAAAAATGCATAACCTTTGCAGATTGCGTGGCTCATCAAAGGTGAAAAATTTATCATCTCCATGTAAAAACTGCAGAAAATTTTCTTTCTGGGCTTTTACCAAACAAAACTCGTGCAACAAATCATGAATGCGGCAAGTTCTAACACCACCTAGGGATCTTTCTTTGGAAACCATAACCAAGCTTCTGCTTGTCAGTTCATATATGTACTCCTCAGCTACATCCTCCAAGCTCTTTATCTCACTTTCCTGGACAAATCCTTCAGCGATCCATAAACTCATCAACCTCCAAGAGGGAATCTCACTGTCTTCGGGAAATGCTGCAAAGTAGAGAAAGCATGGCTTTAGATATTTAGGTAAATGCCGGTAACTCAGCTCTAATACATCCATGCACTGATCTGTAGCACAAACAGCACTTAAGCTGAGTCTTTCCGCGATCTCTATCCAACCATCTTTCTCCAATTTAGCAAGAATTCCAGATACCGTAACAATCGTGAGAGGTAAACCCTGACAATGTCTGGCTATCTGCATCCCCAGATCACTGTGCGCTAAAGGATAGCCTTCTTCTTCAGGTAGCTTCTTCTGCAGTAATTCCCAACTCTCCTTATCAGTGAGTCGTTGAAGATGGTGAATTGTAACATTCTGGTTGATTTCCAAAGCCACCATAGGAAGTCGACTGGTTAGGAGGATTATGCTTCCATTGGCATTATCTGGGAAAGATCTTTCCAACGCATTCCAAGCCTCGCTACTCCACACATCATCAAGAACAATGAGATACCTGTTTCTCATCAAACGTTGCTTTAGTTTTTCTTCCAACTCATCTTCATTCTTCTTTGAATATTCATCATCAGAATTGTGTTTTTTTCTTTGTAGGTTATCATCAAAAAGGTCAGGATCCATACAACTCAAAATCTGAAGCAGCACATCTTTATGCTGATAGAGCTGAGAAACAGTACACCATGCACGGATATGAAAAAAGCATCTAATTGAAGGATCATTATAAACATTTTGGGCCAAAGTTGTCTTGCCTATTCCAGGCATACCAACAATGGAAACAAACCCCAACTGCTTTTGTCCTCTTGTAAGTTTGTGAATTATTGTGGCTTCATCTTCCAATCTCACCCGAACTTCGTTGGTTGTCCTGCTCGCACTGTGGGCTTCCAATCTACGCTTATTGTCACAAATCTTCACGGCTTCCATCTTAGCAAGATTAATCTCTTTAAGTTCTTCCCTGATGGAATCAAATATGATTGGAGACCTAAAATCTGGAATGTCTCCAATGAACAAGGATTTAACCGTCAGCTGTGTCTTGTGTGCCACCTCCATGACACGTCTCCGAAGGGCTTGGTTGCCCTGTTCCACCCTGATCTCCATCAAAGATCTTAATGATACAAGATCTTCTCGGATAGTTTGAATTTGATCCTTTGCAATAGCAATCGAATCAACCTCACAACTTGGCAGCTCTTTCAGATTATCTAGGAGAAAATCCATAAAACCTATCTCATTGTTCCTTGGAAAGATGAATGTCGATGTAACTACTTTTACAAGCTTAATCTTTCCCACAAATTTGAAAAGTGCCAAATCAAATTCCTTGGCCAAGTCTTCTTTCAAGTGGTGCAAAAAAAGTAGGCAAATTATGATTCCTGCTTCGTTGACCGCAGCTCGAATGAGATGCTTCACTTTTTCATGAAGCCCATCAAACTTCTCCGGGTACTTCATAAGAATGGTTTTCAAGAATCTTAGTCCCTTATAGAGCGGTGGTATTTGCTCCTCAAAATTGATAATCAACACAGCATCACGACATAGTAGCTTGTCAAGACTGTCCAGGAGAAACAAAACATGGTGCTCCAATAGACGTTTGTTCGTCTCCAGAATGTTGGATGATCTTTTCTGGTGTGTAGCTGTCAAGACTTTGACGTAACTCTCAAGGATCTGGGGTTCAACATTCATGATTTTTGCCAGCACCCCAGAAATCTTTGTTTTCATTTCGTCACGCACGGTCGCATCCCTTTTGCGACCTGTAGAAATGAAAAAGACGCTTGCTGCTGCATTGACTGCCACAAGTTCCAAATGGGTCAACAGAGCCTTCAACTGCCTGTGCTGAAACCCTTTCAATTCTGCAAAGAGAATGAATCGTTTGAAGAATTCTAGCTTCTCTTTAATGTATGAGATCAGAGTTCCCAGGTAGACATTGCCCAAGTCGAGAAGATCTTCCATATTTGCCAACAGCAGGTCAATGAATTCCATAAGTTCGTCTCTGGATTGCAAGGAGTAACCCAACGCAGTGATGTTGGAATAGGATTCGTTGATTTTTTGTGTGAAAGACCACAAGCTTCCCCGAAAATCTTCCACCATCCCAATAAAATAAGCTTTCATGTGAGATCGTGGATAGAATCGTTCCTCTACTCCAAGACGAATGAAGTCCAACTCCTTTCCTATTCGGTTTACTGCATCTTCAAGGCTATGCAACAGAGATCCAAGACTTGCATTTTCATCAGATTTAAAGTAGAGAAATATGCTACGCATGAAAGATCCAAGAGATTCCCAACTGATCAAACGATTGCTGCTCCTCCAGTACTTCCAAGCACACAAAACAAATGTTCTCAGAAGTCTTAGATCCGTCCTCAGACCCGTCCACAGATGAGATTCTACGTCCAGATCTTTTGCCAGATGCTCTAGAGCAATTAAGACTCTATCAACCGAAGCACTGCCCATCTTTGATTCTTTCTACCCTCTGAGGCAATGGAAGACACTTGAAACCTTACCTCCTTTTTTCCAACTTCAGCCAACACGAACTCCCGGAACTAATCTACGCTGCTGAAAATTAAGCCGTTCTTCTCTCAATATTTCGGTAAACCCCTTCCTACAATGAATGAATGGAACAAGATCTCTCTCCTCTCTTTTTTTTCTTTTTTTTTTGGGTACACAAGGGCAACTGTAGAGCGACTGCCTGGCTCCTTTCTCCCGTGGCCGCAGGGGAAAGGACGCTTTTACGCGCAACACAGCAGGGTGGTGTTTCGAGTGGAGTTCTCTACCAAAAATTTTTTACATTTTTCATTCATTTTTTTTTATCTTTCAGCATGTATTAAATCGCAACAGTATATTTTTCACAAAAAATTACAATTCAAATGGAATCTAACCCTCCTCTTTTGATAAAAGAAAAAGGAACATATGCAAAAGGAAAATTCGTTTAAAATTTAATCCCAATCTAAGTTTTGAATCACTTCTTACTCTAAATTCATCAAATAATTCACACATGATCATTGTTTTAAGACAAATGACTAGATTCATTATAAAAACAAATTACTGGATCCATTATTCATTTTTGTCCCCTCAGAAGTTGGATTTGACTTATATCGTATTCATTTTTCTTTAAAAGGTGAAATTGGATCCAAATATTAATCTTTGTCACTAAAAAAAAAAGAAAAAAAAAAGTAGGATCTGACCTTTTTATACATAAAAATGAAGCATATGGATCACTTTGCAATTTCAACTAAAAAGCAATTAAAAATTTAAGTTAGGACCAAATTTTAGTTATTTAAATTTATAAGGGATACAAAATTAATATTTAAAAATAAAGAACAAAAAAATTTATTTGACTAAGGTTCCGTTTGATAAAATTGAATATGCATTCTGAAATCTGAATACTGAAACAATTACTTTGCTGACTTTTAAGCATTAAAAAGAAATATATGAATAAATCTATTTATACTATTTGATAAATATTTTATAACTGAATGTTTAATAAGTTAAATTTGATTATTTTGCTCTTCAATATTAACCAAATGGGAACTAAATAGATATTTATGTTAAATTATATGGAATTAAGTGGATATTATATTATAATTTCATCATATGCATTTTAGGATGGTGCCTAGATCAATTGCCACACAGAGATGCACTTTTCGCTCACTGTTTACTTTGCATGAAACCGCATATGAGTAATGTGAATATTTTAAAATATTAGAAAAGTAGTTTGGCAATATGCAAAAACATAGGGTATTTCTAGTAATTTAATCCAATTTGTACATAAAAGCATAGTTATTAAATTCGTTCTGGTCAGACAATTGAGCCAGATCAGGTTATCAATTAGATCGTTTCTGCATTGAATCCGTTAGACTTTTCAACAGACCGGCAATTCAATCATGAACTCGATGAACCGGCCAATTTCATGAGGAACCGATCCACATGGAAAAATTTTATGAAGATGCTGGAAATGAAGATTCGAACATCACACCTCGTACATGTTAATAGCATACAATCACAACTGGACCAACTACCCATTGTTTGTTATGTTATTCTTGTTATATTATATATTAGACTTTTATTCTTATTTTATTTCTCCAAAACAAAATTTATTTGGAATCTATTAATAACATTTTATTATTTCCAAAACTCTATAAATTATGAAATTGACTTAAAAAAATAACATATTACACAATTCTTTTTAAAGGCAAATATCATTCTTAATAAACTTTTGCACTTAAAATTCATAAATAAACTAGATAATTACACTTAGATAAAATTTTATACTTGAAATTTAGTAGATTATTAATTAAATTTAGGTTATTAATTCTTATAAGAATTAATAATTTTATAATAAATTAGACTAACTGAATATTTATTATGGCATAAAAAATTATAAGACATAATATTTAAATATATTTAGTGACCTACCGGTTGGACCACTCACTCATTGATTGAACCAATAACCCATTAACCCACCTCTTTCATCGGGTTCCTCCTTGGATCGGGTTTAATAACTATGTATAAAAGTTTAAAGAAAGTTTTGGTCAGAAGTCACAATTCCATCTCAATTCCACCGCCAAGTTGGCAACGCTAATTCGACTAGAATACTACTACTTTTTTTTAAGATGTACAAATCCTCCAATTTCCCTCAATAGTGGCCCCAATTGTTGTTCATCCTCTTGCGAAATTTTTATGAAGTACCTAACTTAATGTTAGATTAATGCTTTCAACATTGATCGTGTGTTTTTTTTTTCTACTGCTTGTTGCATAATTTCTATATAAATTTGAAATTTAATTTCGTTTATCTGACATTTACATAGTGCACCAGTGGTAAATAAAACTTACCATGTCAAATAAACCTCCCGTGATATATAGCCAAAATAAAAAAGTTTATTATTAGGCGATTCCGGTGACGTTAGTGTAGAGAAAAATGTACAAATCATTCCAATCAAAATACAAATGTAAGGGCAAAATGCACATGATTAGAGTACAAAGTGGATCTTCCTCCGGCAAAAATCTGGAAATCCTCATTTCCAGAGCGTTTCTGCTATTTCTCGATCTCCATAAGTGAATTGTAGAGAGGAACAAACAGTTCTAAGTGTAACTATTTATAAATAGTGCAACATTTTTTGAACAGATCGTAATTCATCACAAATCATTTGTACAATTTTGTAACAGTCAAGCTATAATCAACTACTATTTATGTGAGGTTGTACGTGTTAATTATGTCAGAGTTACGTGTCATAATCTGGGCCATACATTTTCAATATTTATACTAATGGTTGAATCTAAACCATAAATTGTTTAATACTGCTTGTCCACTTATAACAGAATTATGTGTCATGATCTGAAGTTCCGAACCATACATTTTTCAAAATTTGTATTGGTGACTGAATGCGTTGTAATCTAGATCATACATTTTCAAAATTTATACTGGTGGTTGAATCTGAACCATAGATTGTCTAATATGACTTGTCCACTTACAACAGAATTACGTGTCGTGATTTAGATCATACATTTTTCAAAATTTGTATTGGTGACTGAATCCAAACTGTAATTGAATGTGCCGTGATCTAAATCATACATTTTCAAAATTTATCCTGGTGGTTGAATCCGAACTGTAGATTGTTTGATACGACTTGTCCACTTACAACAGAATTATGTATTGTGATTTGGATCATACATTTTTTCAAATTTTGTATCAGTGCCTGAATCCAAACTGTAGACTGAACATGTCGCGATCCAAACCATACATGTTCAAAGTTTATACCGGTGGTTGCATCCAAATTATAGATTATCTAATACGACTTGTTCACTCACAGTAGAATTACGTGTTAGGATCATACATTTTTCAAAACTTTGACTGGTAACTGAATCCAAAGTGTAGATTGCTTCGAATGGCTTGTCCACTGACAACAGACCATGGACAAGAAGGGATTTAGTCTCCTCAATACGCAATACCGTTAATCACCACCAGTGTCGTCTAATTCGCCCTCAAAAGAGTAAAACCCATTTGTACTTTTTGTACATTTGTCTCAAATGCATCTCAAGAATATCATCACATGATATTGATGCACTTTAACTAACCTTTATTTCTCAGGTAATCTCACGAATTTTTATAGCACAAACTAACATGTACAAAAAGAGCAATTTTTCGAGGAAAATAACTAAATTATGGCGAGCTAAATGCTCGAGAGAAAATGCACCAAATAATACCTCTCCCTTGGTTTTTTGGTTCATCTTTTTGACACTCTTTCTTCTGATGTAAACGGGATGTGAAGGACCAGTTTACTGGTGGCAGTGTGGACCTTCTTCACCCTGGTGAAGCTCTCTCGACTTCAGGTATAATAAGAACCAGTAAATCACTAACCGTAGGCCAGGCAGCCAGCAGATGTTTAATGAGGTAAGATGTATATTATTCCCTCATGCATTTAGCTCCGGAAATGTATATTCTTGGATACAGATTATGCAAAGTTATGTGCACTTGTGCTTAACCTAGGTTACAAGAAGAGAGATATTAATTGTCAAACTAGATTGAAGAATTATCAGAACCATACAACTGTGTTCTACTTATCGAACAGACTACAAGAGCAAGATCAAAATATCTGTTCTTACAACTTGCATGCAACATTAAGTCATCAATACTCATTAAACTGTAAAGAAAATGGAAAAGAAAAGGAAAAAGTTGAAAATATTGACAGTCACTGGCAAAACCAGGAAAAACCAATGAAAATATTGACATTGATTCCCAGTAAAATTAAAGTTGCACAATAACAAAGTACTCCCAAGTTCTGGGCGTCCATTTGATGCAAGAATGAAGTTTCAAAACTAGGACCAACATTACTCTAAAACTGAGAATTTAACTTAGAGAGAGGCAAGAAATCATTACAATTAAGCCAAATGACAGGTATCACTTCAACAAAAAAGCTGTCTCGAAGTTTAAACAACGGGAAAGTAAAGGAAACTAGCTCACTTTGGAAGGAATAATACAACGGATATTCTTGTCACCATACGAATGCCCTTCCTAACTTTTCCATCATGATGTAGATAAAATTTCTTTAACAGTGCAAAATAAGACAAAAGCCAATAACAATACACGAAAAAGACAACACAAAGGAAAAGCCAATTTAATCCCTTGGGACACAGAAGCAAAACATTAACTACCAAAGACAGCAATAAGCAAGGCTTTCTAAAGCTTGTATAATTCATAACAAAATCTTTTACATCAGTTTACCAAGCATAATAAGATACCAAACCGTATCTTCATATGACTTAGACGTCAATCAATTTACAGCTACTGTCATATATTCTAATTACAAGGTTCAAGAGCTCTGCCCTTTACTTATTTCATTGTATCAGAATCAATCACTGCACTTTTGACCAGTACTAGATACTTTGTCATGACGGCTAAGCATCACCAGGCCTCCATTGATGTATGAAAATGATTCTACACCTGACACTGGATACAAAATTCACAAGATTATGAATAAATTTAACCTCGACTGGTGCAGGAAAATGCTTCCATACAAATGTCCATATAAATTGAGCATCATTCACAGAAAAGTTTCTATCAAGCTACAGAAGTCAGGAATCTGTTAACTTCAAGTAACCAGTCTTCAGACTGCAACTATTTTCACAGGTTACAACCTCCAAAGCTGCATAGGAAGTATATAAACAGAACTAAGGCCTCTGCAAAACACAAAACTAAGAGTAAATTGCACTGACCTCCCTTGAGGTCTGATTGGATTAAAAGATAAACCCCTCAAAGGCTTGAAGAACTGAACCAGCCTCCATTAAGGCTTCACACATTTATGCTTGCCCTCGATAAAATGTAATGGCATCAAAAAGATTGGCAAAGACTGTACAGCAGCCACAGAGAGAGAACGAGAGAGAGAGAGAGAGAGAGAGAGGAAAACTGACACTGGTCACTGAACACAAAATTCACAAGATTATGCTCTTACCAATGTCCAAACAAATAGAACATCATTGACAGAAAAATTTTTACCAAGCTACAAAAATCAGGAATTTGTAACTTCAAGTAGCCAGTCTACAGACTGCAACTATTTCCATAAGTTACAACCTTCCAAAGCTGCATAGGAAGTATATAAACAGAACTAAGGCACCTGTAAAACATAAAACTAAGAGTAATTTGCACTGACCTCCCCTGAGGTCTGATTGGATTTATAGATAAACCCCTCAAAGGCTTGAAGAATTGAACCAGCCCCCTTTAAGACTTTACATAACCCATGCTCGCCGTTAATAAAATGTAATGGCATCAAAAAGATTGGCAAAGACTGTACAGCAGCCACAAAGAGAGAACAAGAAAGGGGGTGGGGAGAATAACATTACCCCACAGCTCTCTCTCCCTCCTAATCACAATCTTATCCACTGCTTGTCCTTCCTCCCTCCCTCTCCACCTCCTCACCAGCTCCCCTTCCTTTGACTCTTCCTCCCCGTTTCCTCTTGCTTTCCCTTCCCTCTCTCCCCTACTGACCGATTTTGCTTCTCCATGGTACCTGCAGCTGCTCTGCAATCTGTTCCCTCATCACTCTCACTGGTCTATTCCTCAGTCTCCTAGTCTGGGATATCAAATTTTGTGGAATTTTTGTAAATGATTTGGAAGAGTTACACGTTGCAGTCATGGAGGCCTGTTGTCATGTGCAGCTGACAGTGCCAATCGTGTCATCAGGTAAGAAGGGAAAACAAAGAAAAACAAAATTAGGACCCCTTTTGGAGTGCTTAATTTATGTCAAGGTCTTGTGTTTGGTTAACACCATTACCAGCAAATTTGTCAAGGGAATGCAACACAATTCTTTAAAACGGAGGACTATCCATAATTCAAGCAAACCCCTGGCGATGTCAATGCATCATACTCCGGCTATCCATAATTTTGCAACACCTAGACCAGTCCAAATCCAGGCAATTCAGTTGTCCAATAAACGCTGATCAGAACCCAGACTATGTCTACCATCAGATTTCATTAGATAATTTTATCATCTCAAAATCATTGATTCCTGCATCATTTGGCTAATAACTAACTGCAATTTAGCTTATCAAAATAAAAAATTGTTGAGAATCAAAGTGCATGGCCTTCAATTTAGGGGCCTAAGACTTTCACTGCAAGGGATTGACTGTTCGTAAGCCTTTAGCACATTCCAACTTTTAGACAGAGCTGCTTAAAAAAAAAA
Source organism: Coffea humblotiana (assembly GCA_023065735.1). Taxonomy (NCBI): domain Eukaryota; kingdom Viridiplantae; phylum Streptophyta; class Magnoliopsida; order Gentianales; family Rubiaceae; genus Coffea; species Coffea humblotiana. Next base: position 23,867,025 of record CM041208.1, on the reverse strand, counting down.
AAAAAAACTTTTAGACACAGGTGGAAATTTCCACGTTTTTCATTTAACCACTGATTGGAGAAGACCATTCCAGCCTCTCATGGGGATAGTCTACCATTCAATGCCGAGAGAGCAACCAGCAAGATAGACCATATGCTCTACTACACCTCCCCCCTCCCCCCCCCAACTGCCCTCCCCTCCAAAAAAAGATGCAAGGAACTCCAGTTCAATCTTAGACTTGTCCTTATGGAGCTACACATAGACACCGCAATGACCTGATATATAAATGCAACACCATGATCTAAGTCAAATGACTTTCACCATTACAAGGAGTCAAACCTATATGATCAAATGACATAGAACAATAACATGAATCCACAAATTATGCCAGTTTCCATGTATCGATCTGATGTACAAAATCCTAAACATGCAAGGAAACTAATTTAAAATGAATGGTGTGAATTCCGTTAAACTACACTGTCCTACCAAAATTCGCTACTGTGTTTCCAACATACTCTTGGTAAACAAGAGACAACACCACATGCATGCTTCTCTTCCTTGGTATTGTAGACATTGCTTTATCCACAACTTCTGAACTTGTTTTCCTATCAAATTTATCATAAACTATACTGCAAAAATGCATATTACTTCAGAACACCATCAAACCACCCATACATCAACCTCCACCAAGATTGCTAATGACATTCAGAAAAAAGAAAAAAGGTAGAAATAAACAGGAAAATAGAAAACACTAGGAAAGTAAAAGCTAACCAATAGGAGAGTAGAACAGGTACAAAAGTCAAACCACAGGCTATTAGATTAAAAACTCACCACATAGATGAAGCGCAATGGTAGATAGTCTTCTCAATCAACATTTAATTTGAAGCAGAACTTGCAGCACATGGAGCTTGAATACCATCCTCAGATGAAGACTGGTTAGCTGATATATCCACATGTTGCTGCTGGTCAGCCAGACCAGGAGTTGGGCTATCCTCTTCACTATTTGATACAGAAGCTATAGTATTTCTTCTACTATCACTGGTTGCTAGATGACCCATCAGGTCCGTCACAGTAGCAATACCTGGATCACTTTCTCTTCTACCTTCAGAACTAAGGTCCTGTGTTGTACTGTTTCTCGAGAACAATCTCTCCTTCCAACCTCTTGTGCTCTTGGTGATAGACTCTTTGTACCTTTAACAATGAATTTAGCAAAGATCAGTTGAAAGACTGTTATGAAACTAATTAGCAATTGTCGGTAGCACATAGCAAAGTTCTGTTCTACCTCATTGACATTGCACTAAACCGCGATTTTAATGATTCAGAGAAAGACTGGAAATCTGATGGTCCAGCTCTGTCCTGACTGCTAGGGGAGGATTGATTAGGAGACCTCCTAAAAGAAGATAATTTGACATCAGAATAAAAAGAAAAGCAGAAGATAGAATCGTATCTAGAATACAAGAAATCTAATAAAGTAATTGCCATACATTCTCATGCTACTAGGCTAAGAAAAAACTTAAAATCAACGTAAATATCAGAACCTATTTGTCAATTGCACATGCTGATTAGCAACAGGGCTTGATCCCGATGCTGGAGCAGGCACTTGATCCGCTTGGCCAGAAGTAGGTGGAATTAATTGTGTAGAATCTCCTCCTACGGCAAGCAATGGAGATGCTGAACCAGCTATCATAGCTGCAGATTCATTCCCCCCAACACCCTGTAGAGGTGGAGGCGAAGCAGCAGCCGTCATAGGAGGGGCATTAGGATTAGTAGAGAACACAAGAAAGTGAGGACGGCCTTGAGCTGATGACCTACTCCTCTGGCCTTCCCTCCTAGCAATATGACGAGCCCTTCCCATGGCAGCAGCAGCAGCTAAATGCTGAATAATACGTTCTTCAAGCTCGGATTCAGTTGCACTAACTGGTAACTGGAATTTCAAAATGAAAAATAGATGTATAAAAGAAAATTTTAATAACTGAGCAAAAAGGGAGCCACAGTTGAAAAAGTACAAACATGCTGCAACTCAAAATCCCCCAAAGTCGGATGATGAAATATGGTGGTGTTCCTAGGTGGATTCATCCGGATATTTCTTTCATGCTCTACAGCATCAAGGAGTTCCTGGCTGCCAACAAGAAAATATGACTGCTTCTATCCAGGTAAAAAATATGGAGGATGGGCAGAAATATAGCAGGTTCACCGAGAGAAAGGACCATGGAAGGGGAGCACTCACCTGCCAGGGTCCTTCAGACTGATAGGCTGCCAACACATTGGGCACTTGGAGCTTCTCTGACACCTACAAGATAAAGTCACTAATTATGCATAACCCTGGCCCACATTTTCTATGTCAATCATGAGGCACGAATCTAGGCAAAGTATGAGCTTCTACCAAAAAGAAGGCCAATATTAGGTTGCCACCAACTTGAGAAACTTTAAACAAAATCAATGAACAAAATATTCTAGTTCAAAGGTAGATCATCCATCACTTGAGAAGAGAATAAGTAAAGCAAAAACACCACAGAAAAATACCATGGGACACAGAAATATACTAACAACAATGTTCAGAAACATTATGATGAGAGAACTGCCATAATCCAAAAAGATGGAAGAAAGCAAAAAAGGAGAAAAAAGCATAGCATCTGAGGGAAAGTTTTCATCAATCTTTTCTACAAAAAAAATTACCAAAGTGGAAAGGATCAAGCAACTTAGATCAGAACCTTCCACGAGACCAAAAACAAAATGGAAGTGGAAAAGAGTGAGAGAATTGTCTTTAAATGGATAGGCACTATTACAGGGTTAGCGAGTCTTTTACTTTTTTCATTAGCAGGAGATGGTCACATGCATCTAAAATCACCGTATTTTCTCGCTTTGAATGTGAGTAGACAACACATCCATTTTCCTACATGTCAGAAATTTTACATAATAAGCTCTACTGTGCACAATATCCATATATCTTGCTTAATCTATGTTGGCTTAATCTATTCCCCCCTGTTGGCTCCTCAAGTTTGTATAGTGCAACAGGGGAAAAAAGCAAACAAAGGGGGAATCCACTTTTTACATGGCTGATTACAAACTTCTTAAGAGGACTGATAGCAGCCTCTGCATTTTTATTCACTTCTCAATTAATTTAGTTAAAGTACTCCAATTTCTATATTTACAGACAGAAAGAACAATTTCCTACCAATGCCAAAACAAAAAATGATCCTTCAGTAACAGCAAAAGAGAAGTATTATCTATCTTCATCATATGCCATGGCAGTGAAAAGACTGAAGCAGTTTTATGGGATGGCATCATATTATGTAGGATGATATCCCCCTCAAATTACTACCAAACAAAGAGCACAGAATTAGAGAATAGCATAAAGTATTCTGAAGCCTCAGGCTTAAAATAAATATCTTTCAGTTAATGCTGCATTTCCGTCAATCCACAAATGCATATAGTTAAAGAATGAGAAACATCATCATCTTTGACCCAAACATATCACACCGTTAGAAGCATACTATCAAATCTAGTTTAAATGAAGCATTTACACATAGAAAGGTCAAATGTTCAGAAGGGTAGGCTATCAGTCTATTTACTAATGCAATAATGATTAGACCCAAGAAAGACCTCAAGTTCAACAAATAATTATCATTTACTTCACATGAGAGGAACAGCATGTCTGCCATAAAAATGTATGATTTTTGAGCATTGAAGACATCTTTAAAGTTATTAAAGCAACCAACTTCAAGATAAGATTTTTCTTTAACAGATTAAGAAAGTACCATTCAAGAACACATTGAAGATGAAATTCATGCTTGCAATTTGTCACCTGCAACAGAAACATAATCAAACGTCACCTAGTTGGACAGAGTTACAATCACAATTTCAATTGAGCACGCAAATGCCTCACAAATATGTACATACAGTCGAAGGATCACTTTCAACAAATTCTTCAAGGCATATGCTGCAAGTATCATCACAGGCATCCTGAATTCCACCTTCCACGAAAGCTGCTGCTGATGTCAAATGACTCTCGGGTGCTTTACCCTCTTCCATCTGCAAAAAAGTTGCAATCTTTAGAATTAAACTATTTAAAAAAGTAACTTCCGGGTTGCTAAAAACTTTTCCTTCTTATTATTAGATTAAAATCTCAACAATGTATCGTACATACAATAGATAAGTGCCTAAAAAATTAATGCCCCGTCTACACAGACAAATATAGCAGCTCACAAAAAGAACGCCTCACTGATTTAAAGGTGGTCTAACCCTACTTTAAAAGACACCTACTTCACAAAATTGCTAGTCAAAATTAAGCAAAGGGTTCGATTACCAAAAGAACAAGTGGCAGTTTATTGAAGGCTTGTATGGTTCCTTTTGTTCCAATGCCTATTGGTTCCCAAAAACAAAAGAAAAAGAGAAACTGGTTGTATTTTCACGTGAACTAACATTCCTCAGCCAATTATTCATAAATTAGATGACTGCAAATGGGGGGAAAAGGCAGCCTTATTGTAATCAATTTACAATCTAGCCCTGTGATACAAATTCCAGGCAAAACCCAGAACAGAAAATTAAAAAAAAAAAACCCCCACTTAAACAAGAACTCGTTCAGCTTAAAAAGAAAAGAATAAACATATAAAAGCTCAAGTCCAGACCAGCAAAGGATATAAATCCAAAAATCGAAATAGAAAATCACAGAAATAAGCTATTTAACGACTGCCCACTAAGCAAACTGGTTAGAATTCACCAATTCCACCATAAAAAAAATTTTAAAAACTCACCTCAGAGAAGAAAAGTGACCTAATCTGGCAGATCAAAAATAACAAAACCCAAAATACTGATTCAAAATTTTACCTTTAGTCAAGAGGGATATATACCAGGCCTAAAAGATTATGATGAGATTATCTAGATGAAGTGGGAACGGTATATATTTTGGAGGGCAAGAGTAAGAAGAAGAGGAAAAAGGGAAGGAAGACTTTGTAGAGTCTCTCCCTTCTGGATGTTTTATTGGTAGAAATTATAGTAGAATTCTTGATGGGTTTTTCTTTTTCTTTTACTTTTCCTTCTTTTTTTTTTGGGAGGGAGGGGGGGGGGGGGGGTTGGGTTTTAGGTGATGACTGATGACTGATGACTGAGCCCACACAGACCTGCTTTGCAGGGAAGGACTAAGGAGAGAGCCAAAGAGGTGACCGTAGCCCGGTCTCCGCTAGCCAATGATGCAACACGTGGCTTCTATATCTCATCCCTTTGAATTTTCTATAGTTTTGGGGGAAAAAGTTTCTTTTTTCTTTTTCAAAATTTTTCAAAAAGAAAAAGTTGAAAGTTGGATATTTAAAAAAAAAAAGTAGGATTGTGCTAATGGATAAACAGATTCTGATTCTGATTCTGCTTTGCTGTATTATTGTGTATTTTCCACCGTCCAAATGTAATTTAGAGATTGGGATTTGACCTTATTTATGGGCTTTTAAGGTAAGATTTGCTGTCAAATATGATAGATTAGTTAATAATCACTCGTATTAGGATAAGGATTTGGTGTCTTTTCACTAATTTAGAAGAAAAGTTAGTTGTTTCACTTTCAATATTTTATTTCATAATTACAATAATTGAGGCTTTTAGAGTAGGGATTGGTGTATTTTGCGTACTTTTGTTGACAAGATTCGAGCACTTTTGAATATCATGTCTCGAAAAATTTTTAAAATTACATTTGAATTGAGAAATTCAATAAAGAATTTAAAATCTTCTCAAATCCGACTAGTTGCTCAAAAAATTTAGACAGTATTTATTTGAGTTTGTAATTTATCAATAATTTAAATGCATTTTAAACACTAAAATAATTGATGAATTACAAATTCAAATACCTCCAAAGAAATCCAAATAATTAGAAGGATCTGAAAGGATTTTAAATCCTCTATCAAATCCCCCAATCCAAACTAATTTGTCAAAAAATAAATATTTGAAAATATAATATATGTGAAATAAAAATATTTTTGAAAATATGTAAAAAGAAATTTTTAAAATAAAAACAAAATATATTTTCCTCAAAGATACAATGCAATCAGTGCCATATGTTATGCCTTTTAGGGGTATGCGTGTTTACATCTTTTAACGGGAAGGTTCACTTGTCGCCGTAAACCCCTATTTTTGGGTATTTGATTTGGCACCATTTGCCATTTTTAGGCTTTCAAAGCAAGGCTTTGGAAATGACAAATTTTGGTGAAAATTATGGTTCTATGTTAGATTTGGTGTCTTGGATTGTCTGACCACCAAGTCACGAAAATGGCTAATTGGTTTATTATTGTAAAGTTGTCCACTATCAATTCATATGATATCCTTCCAACCCAAACCCCAAATATGTATACATATATATATATATATGGCCTTGCTTGCGGATTGATCCATTCTTTAGTCTTTTTAGTATTAACTATAAATTTTGACCCAGAAAACAATTTATAATTCAAGTTTATCTGTTCAATTTAGCAATTTACACTTTCTTATCATAATTTCAACGCTCCATGATTGGTCATAAAAAAAAAGTTTCAACAATTGAATAGGCATATATATATTTTTTGGTGTAATTTCAAGAGTTTATCGTAGTTTATACTTTGTTTTACTCTTGAGGATTTTTTTTAAGAGTTAAACGTACTAAACCTTCATAACATTTGGTGTCATTTGCATTTTCATATTTTTGTTGCACTTTCCACCCCTTGATTAATGGTCAATACTGACAATTTAACTAAAAGAGATTAATAACATCAAAGTAACAATTAGTGGAAACAATACTTGAAAAAGAATTTTGCTTCGAGAGAATGTCAATAAAAATGGGATCCAACCACTTAAAAGAAAAAATGACATGCCGGTAGAATCTATTGTAGAATTTAAAATAAAATCATTTTGTATAAAAAAAATTATAAAATAATCACCCAAAAAGAATATCATGTAATTTTAACAACAAAAAAATTTTTTCTATTGAAATTTTTAGATGTCCGTGACATGCATATGAGAGATATTTTATCACATTTGTATCTCATCTCGACTATATATTAACATTAAAATACCCAACATTTAATTTTTTTTTAACTTTTAATAAGTGCCCAATTTGGAGCATCTTTTTACACCGCACAAGACTTCACAGTTTTGTGTACTTTGGCAACAAAATGGAGAAGTCAAGGTCCTGGAATGACGCGTGAGGCCCCCGGTTGTAGAGCGAGAGATGTCTTCTTTAGACCTTTGGTCGTGTGGTTGACTCTCACTTTATTAACGGTTCCTTGGCGGGGCAGGCCTATTGAAGAACTAGTCGGTTGCCAATGCAATCGAATACTCCACTGAAAAAAGAGAAAAAAAAAAAAGGTAAGCCCGCGTGAGTGTGGAATATAGATCAAATGTCATCCCATATGATCTAAAGCACTAATTTCAATGGTAGCTGCCAGAAGATATTTATTTTTAGCATAAAAAAGGCAAACCATTATTTATTAAAGTGCTTATATTTTCTTTTTTTTTGTTTTAACTTTGATCTTTCCAAATGTTCTTGGAAAAGGAAAGGAAAAAATAGGTTCAAATACATGAAGAAGTATGACGTCCAAATGAATGCGCATTTTTCTCCAATAAAATCTTGATTGACTACATTACATTAGGATTTTCTCATTTCATATTCTTTTTTTAGTACAGTATATTAAAAAATTGATTATTGGAAAAGTTAAAAAAATTAAAGTGCTTTTTCGTTTTGAAAGGTTTAAAATCCTGAAACTCTTGTCAAAAAGTACATCGATGCTTGTTCTTAATTTGGACTCACTTGGATCAACTTTTTTGAAGCCATGACAAGTTTGAAAATAAAAAAAGAAAAAAGAAAAAGAGAACAATTTGAGGCACCTTTTACTAAAAGAAGGAAAAAGTAATACCCTTTGACCAAAAACCACGAAAAAGGGCCCTAGAAAGAATGCCACGAATGGAGCTCAATTAAAGTAGTTAGGCCGTTGTTTTCTTGATTTATCCAAAATAAATACGCTCACCATCTCATTTTAATATTCTTGTTTTCCTCTTTTTATTCGTCCCAGATTAAAATTCGCTTTTAGTTGAAAAAATATAATTAACTTTTAAATTCTCTAAAATATCATAATTTAATATATTTTATTATCAGTGGGTATAACCTATCTTATTCAATAATTGTTATGATTTATGATTTGAATGATGCAACTTTCCATCAATATTGTTATTGTAATTAATATAAAGGCATAGAGAGGGAGGAATGAATCGGGTGATATAGAATAGAGAATATAAATGAAAGATCTCAGATTCAGAACCTCTCACTTACACTAATCAAAAAAATGTAAAGATATTCTTCGTTTGGATTGACTTATTTTTCAAAAATAAATTTTTCAAATACAATGCTACAATAATATACAAACAAAAATAACTTAAAAAATATTTTATCCATATAATATATCAAATATTTTAAAAAATATTTATAGTAAAAGTTTTTCATATACATTATTATAGTAAAATATTTCAAAAACACACCCAAAAACAACTAATACAAACGGAGCGATAGTGATTAGTTATACTCCAAATATTAATATGAGGATATTTTAGAAAAATAGTATGTTAGATTAATTTTTTCAATAAAGGTAACTAATTTTTCTTAAATTGTGTGGAAAAAAAAACATAACTATCAAAATTAGACAGAGAGAATGGTTCAATTGATTTGAAGCTCCTTTTGTTTTGTAGGGATGTACTCCAAAATCTGAAAGTATCACATGAAACTGCTAAAAAAAGAAACAAATGTCATTACTTATTTAGCAATTCATCACGAAGTGGTCAGAATGCCCAAAAAACAGAAGAACCAGAAATAAATGAGAGCATTTACTGAGTGCAGGAGTTTGCATAGGAGCTGAATTTTCAATGTTTCATCGCTGATTGAAACTGTTATGTGGGTGAACATTTTCGAACCATTCTCAAGCTTTTTTACTGCAGTAACAAATGGAAATAATAGCATTGAACCCAATTTACTAGTTACATATAATCAAGATTCTTCTGGTTCCACTTTCAATCCCTCTGCATTTTTAGAACCAAAACAAATGACATGTTTAACATCTTATGAATTTAGAACCAAACAAATGACAGGTTTAACAAATGACATGTTTATACTCCAAAACTCTCTTGTTGCCATGTTTCTATAAAGGATGGATTTTATAATTTTTTCCTTTTGCTTTCTTATTCATTGCTCTTATACTTCATTAGAAGTATAGAAGAATTATCAATGTTGTCGCTAATATCTATCCAAATCAAATGTTAAACTAGTAATTTTTTTATGACTTTAATATCATCCAATTTTTTTGTAACTCTTTTCTTTGTATCAAATTAAACAATGATTAAAAACGAATGATCCAAAATTACGACCAAACTATGGTGGTTTCATCGCTAAACTAGTCCATAAACTTTTATTAAAAGAAATAGTCCATAAACTTGAAAAACACAAGGTAATACTTTCTTCTCTATCTTAAAAAAGAATCTATATTCCCAATAAAGCACTATAAAAAATAGCTTATCACAAAAAAAGATTTATTGTTATAGTTGATTATTAAATGACAAATATTGACATGAAAAACTTGAGACTCCTTTTTTATATAATTGTGTCAAATTACTTTACAATTATTTAGAAGAATGAATTGAACTTTATAAGATAAGGACATTTTAGGGTATTCATTCAAATTTTGACCTTATTTTAAGGTTTGGTTACCAAAGTGTCAAATCAAGAGAGGTAAGTATAATTTTTAAAACTTCAAGAGAACTAAGTGAAATAATCAAAATCCTTAGAGGAGGTTCCTGAAATTATTCCTAGGAATAAAGAGTAGTGGCAAAATGCATCACTGAAGAAGTCAAGAGTAGTTGCTAAATACATTAATTTCTATGCCTCCATTTGGATAGTGTATTTTACAAGGGTTTGTATAAAATTTTACTATAATTTACTATAATATTATAAAAAACTTTTTTGTATTCGAGTGTTTGGGAAATATGTGAAAATTTTTTGATATTTTTATTTTTCTTTTCTTTTGTTGCTTTTTTTTTTATCATTCTTTCCTCTCTTCTTTTTCCTCTATCCTTCCTTCTCCCATCCCACTGCCGTCATCCTCTTCCTCCTCCTACCATCAAATGATGGTGTTGGCACTTCACTCTCCCTACCATTTTTTCCCTTTTTCCCTTTCTCCCTCCCTCTTCTTCTCTTTCGTTGATCTGGCTGGGGGAGAGAAGGAGGGGTGCTTAGTAAAGGGAGAGGAGGGAGGAGGGTAACAGGGGAACCCGGGAGGAGGGGGGCGAGGAAGAAGGAGGAGGGAGAAGAAAGATAAAGGGAAGTGAGGAAAAGAGGAGAAGGAGGAAGGCAAAGAGGGAGGAAGGTGCCAGTAGTGGTGGTGGGAGGCTAAGATGGAGGTGGCGGTGGTGGAAGTGCAAATGGTTAAGAATGGTAGTAGTAAAAGAAGAAAATGCGTATGTGTTTTTTGAATATTTTGAAATGTGTATTTTTAAAATTGTGTGTGTTTTTAGAGGATTGCTATAGATAAAATTATTTAAAAATTTTGTCTATTAAAAACAAGCTAAAAAAAATAAGGATGCCAAACACACTAGAGGTGTCAAAATGAATATATGGTTATAATTGGTTTCACATAAATGGATTATAGATTAAATGGTCTAATCCATTTAAATCCATTTGGTAAATGGTTGTATGTGGATTGGATCCAAATGGATGATGGATATCCAATTATCCATTTAAAATCCATTTAGCCATCAAATAGGAAATTCCTTCCTTTATCTTTTTTTGTCCATTTTCCCTCTTCTGTTTTCTTCTTTCTATTTCTTATCTGTCTTCTTCTCCGTTTGCTGAAGAAAATGGATTAAAACTCGCAAAGTATCTAATCCTCAAATCTGAACAAAATTCTACAATCTCGCACTAGTTGTAGAATATTCGGGTCATATGATTCATCTTCATACATTTCGACTCATTGGCCAACATTTCCATACTACCTTTAACATCATCAAAAACCAGGGGTTGCTTTCGTTTATGGTATTCTAATAACCAGCATCTCAATACTCTGGCTAAATCAAGTGCTCTAATTGAAGAATTAAATAGAACGTCACTTAAACAATGTAGGGTTTCATCTTACCAGTTACCAAAAATTCAGAAAAAAAGAGAAATTAGGGCATCATTAGTTTATTCATGGCAGCGACTGGGGTATTTATCCATGGCAACGACTGGGGTATTATGGAACTTCAGAACTTGTTGGTTTGGAACTTCAGAGTCAGAGGGATTGACGTTTATTATTATTATTATTTTTTGAAGTAATTGGTTTTATATGGTTTATATGGATAATCCATTTAAAACCATTAAGTTAAGTGGATTTAATTGGTCAAACCATTTAAAAACACCACTGGAAATCGACAATCCAAATCCATTTAATTAAGGGTCAAATGGATGGATAAATAGATTCTGATCCAGATTGCCGCCTCTAAAACACACCCTATATTTTGGTCTGTCTCATCCAAATGTATTGGAAGAAAAGAAAGTATAATAAAAGGAAGAAAAAATTAAACTATGCTTGTCTTAAAATCTCCAAAACTAAGACCTCAAATCCGCCTGTACAGCTAACCTCTAACGGAAAAGTTCACTAGTTTTTATTTTTTTTTCTTTGATTTGCAAGTGAAACCCTTCCCCACAAAACCACGAAAGAGGAAAAAAAAAAAAGTAGTCCTAAGGGAAGAAAAGGAACATGATATACCAAAAAATACCCAAAAAACGATTAGAATGAGGAATGAAATATCAAACAAGACAAAATTCTCTTTGCTATAGGAATTGCACATACTATTTAGCAAAGAGGAGAAGATTACTCCTAATAAACAAGGAAATGTAAAACAAAAATTATATATGAAATATACATAATCTAATAAACATAAGCACGTTGCGTTGTGAATAAATTGCATTTCATGTGCACTACAAATTACCACATTGAGCGTACAAAATTTTCAAAACGGAAAGGTATGAGAATTTGTAATAGGATTTATATTGGATATATTCTTCCTTAGGCCAATATAGGTTCCAAAAAGTCATTGGTGAGACATTTGCCACATTAGGAACACAAAGTATTTTTTTTACTTCTCTTTAAGTTTTCTTTTGATGTCTTATGTATCAAATAGAACATTTGGTTGTATGTATCTCATTCTATTTTTATTCCATAACAAAATTTAACGTACACGCATTTTCAAATTAAAAGTTAATGAAAACATGATCACAATTCTGTCAGATCTAATACTAATTCTTTTCCTTACTTTTTTTTTTAAAATAAAAAACCACCTAGAAATAGTAGAGAGTTAGGCATAAATCACAACTTGTTTATTAAAAATTTTCAAAGAGTACATGATAAAGAGGAGACGCCTCTTAATTTTGACTCAATAAAAATTTTATGAACTTTTAAATGATCTCAACAAACTGCACATTTGTGATACCATGAAAATGTTTGAGTTTTTAGCTTGAAATATTGTCATGTTTGCATTTTTTTTTTGCCATTTTCTGAGTACGGCTTTCTTTTTCTGGCTTTCTTTGAAATCATTTGGATGAACTGATTGTCATCAATATCTTGGTCTCTATCACTTTGTAAGTGATTTTCTAATTCATTGGAGTGATCAAGAAGATATTTATGCCCAATTATTTGGGTGTCCCAAGTAAATTTTTTTCCCTTGGAACATGTTTTTTGAAAACTAACATGAAATCTTGGTAAACCAAATTATTAAAAATTACAGAAGTAACTACAACAACATCCAATTTTTTCCAAAAAAAAAAAAGTTGGACAGGAGCTTTCTTCTTGCTTCCATCTTCAATGGAGTTTTTGAGTTACCAATACGGTGATTAATTGAGCCTTTTTTTTTTGTTTTTAAAATTTCTAGAAGACTACCATCATTCAATATGGAATTGTGGATTGACTTGGTAAAAGGATCCATTCATTTCAAAATCTACTACTAAAAGTCCTCAATTCCAACACCTTAATCCTAAATTTCAACCATGACTTTATTGTCACAAGTGCAATAATAGACAGCTATTATAGTGACAATACAGCGGCATACAACTATACATAATTCAAAATAGTTTTCAAACCCTTTTACTTTTCTTTTTTTTTGTCGTTCCATGTGATATGCAATTGAAATCTTGCCAAAGGAAGACGAGAAAGAAAGAATTCATGAGAACACAAAAAAAGTTGGGGAGAACAATCAATAAACCCAAAAGACAAATCTTCTATACATATGTAAAAAGGAGTTTTTGGGATAATTAGTGACAAATTTCATCTGCCTCATGGAAGGGTAATTTAGTGATTTGCTATTTGGTATCTCGGCTTGGTTGAGCAGATTGTACAACAATTTAATACATGGGAGCCTCCTTGTAAGTACTTGCAATTACATTCTTACCCTTAAAGTGACTATTTATGCTTTCTTGTGCATTTGTCACTGAAGAAACAAACTGCTTTTATTACAAAGCTAATCAATCATCTGTTAGAATTAAGACAGAATCAATGAGAATTAGTGGAGAAGCTATTTGTCATGTATGATATGATATCAATGGATTGTTATGTATGATATCACATCATTGGATTGTACCTTCTTTTTAAAACAAAAACAAAAAAAATTGGGAATCTGCACTTCTTTTAGGTGGAAGCAGGTTTATTCAATCACTGATGATTGCACTGCTAATATTTGCTCTTCATGCCCCCATATACTCATGACATGCTGAATACAGATACAATTCTGACCTCATTTTTTCTGCCTTATTATCAGTTGTGGATGATCATGACAAAAGTTGTCTCCAGATGCTTCATGAAGGCCACAATGTTACAGGTGTGTGTTTTCATCCTAAACTTCCTGTCATAATCACCAATACAGGTGATGGTATTGGTACCATCCACGTATGGCATGCAATGCAACCACCTAAAGGTAATCTATACATTCATCCAGGCCATATGATGGATGCACTCTAATCTTGTGAATTAGGTTCTTACATCACAACCTTTTTTTTTTTTTGCATGTAAAAGGTTTACTTGAAAAGATACAAGTTTCTCACGCTTGTTTTGGTGTATCAGAAATTTGACTTGTACCATTTAGAAACTCAACATTTCAATTATTGACCTTGTGGGAGTACTGTCTTCCATTCTTTTGGATTAGTTGTTTTTTGATGTGTTTTTGAAAAAATTTACTGTAACAGTGTATATGAATTTTTTTCGAGATTTTTTTAAGTTGTATATATTTGTATATTACTGTAATATTATTGTATTTGAAAACAGGCAAATCCAAACAGAACGTGTAATTGGCTGTAAATTTACCAATTAAAGCACAATTACTTATTGTGACTAATGATTTCCTCAGATTCAAAAAATAGGTCAACTTTCTTCTTAAATGAACATTACAAATTTATCAATCGCAACTTTAATTACTCAATTGCAACAAAGGATTCTTCCCTAGTTAAAAGACTAATAACAAGCACTCAAAATCTCCCCATGTACCAAAATCACAAATTAAAGATTATAATTTAGCAGCACTAGAAAGTGATTATTCCACTCATATCAAACGGCTAAATTTCTACACTTTACTGATCAAATAACTCTTGATCGAGTTGCAATACTCCCATGGCTAGGCAAGCCTACAATGGATTGATCAATACAAGTTTTGGGTATAAATTTTCATGTTTTCAATTTAGCAACTTGAAAATAAGAAAGATACAACAAAGAACAGACACAAAGTCCACAACAAAAGCAGGAGCCTTGCTGCAAATGTTTAGCATAGACAGATTTCTACTCCTAAAAGGGATCCTTTGTTATCTATGTCTTGTTAGTCAATTAACCACCCTATTCCAATGGGAAATTTTGACAGGCAGATCCCCAAAACAGCATCCACTACAAAATTTGGAGCCACCCCAATAGAAGAAATTACAGCTTCAAGAGTCATATTTTCAATAATCATATAGCCTATTGCAATTGTCTCTGTACTTTGAGATTACCTCAATGCAGAAAAGGAGCAAGAATGAGTCCTAGTAAATTAAAGATGAAACATCAGAGATATCGAAAACCCTTTGACCTAAAACTAGCAAAAAGATTGTCACCAAAAATAAGAAAACCACCAATAGTAGCAGGGTATATAAACCATTTTGCAATAAATTTTTATAGACACACATAAGCTTTTGCATGGTGTCTAAATCAAGAAGAAAATGCATAAGCTACACATTTTCACACTTCAATAAAGTATCAAACTTCATAATTTGGATGTCTAGTTGAATTTTTATATGATAGCAACATGCTCAAACGTAATCAAAATTGGCAGACAAAAAAAAAAAGCACGAAATACCTAAAAGGCACTTGAGAAAGAAAAAAGAAAATGCCAAAGCAAGATTTTGGATAAAAGATGCATTTTGAATTTTTGATAGTGAGGCAAAAGAAGCCCTTCAGTCACTGCATAAAACAAGAAGACAGAAAATACCTTTGAAGACCTTTTGGTTCACTCTTTACAGTTGCCATATATACATAGCATTTCAATTTTTTGGCCTGTTGCCTATACACTTGCAAACCTTGAAGCAAAACAAGTGATCAATCAAAATTCAGAACTCCATACAAAATCACAATCGTCAACCACCACTCATCTTTGATCAATCACAATCATATCCCTTTCTCAACTACTCGTTTTTTCTTTTTTTTTTTTTTTTTTGGAGCCAACTACTCATTTTTCATCATCCCAAAAGTCCCCTTACCTCTTTTTTTTTTTTTTTGTGGAAAAAACCCCAAAATTTACCTCCCAAAGAAAAGGGAAAAATCTTGGGGGGAAAAAATCATTAATCAATTAATCTTCCCTTTGAGAATGACTTCTCCAAAACCCAGCCCCGTAAAACCGGTCCCACATTTCAGAATCAAGATCAACGGCGTCCATTACACCAACGCCCTTCTGATTATCATCATAATCGTCAGATGATAATTCATCATCATCATGATGAATCCCATTCGGCCCACTTTTATTTTCCTCCAAATTCTTCTTCTTTTTCTTTAATAATCTTTTCCTCTTATTTTTCTTCCAGGCTTTTTTACACAGCCCCGTGGGAACTTTATAGACGGCCAAGATGAGCAGGTGCATCACCGCGCATGGACAGCAGCAGCACACGGCGGCGCACTCCGCCGTAGTCACACCTGCAACTTCCCCTATCGTCCTCCCACTCGGGCACTCCCTCTCGTCCTTCACCGCCGCAGTCGCAGTCCGCCGCAGCCGCAGAGCCACCCGGTAACAACGGTTGCCTCCTATTCATCGTGGGCGACTCAATCATAACATGCTGAGCCATCGCCGTCGCCGTCGCCATCTCTCTCTACCACTGAGTCAACTCACTACAATCAAAGGAAGGAAAAAAAAAAGAGACAAAACGATTCTTCACCCCAAGGCAAAATCCAAATGGGTTTTTGTTTCTTCTCCTTTTCTTATTCTGGGTTTTCGACCTAAGCCATGCTTAAGCCCATCTAAGGGGAAAAAAAATGATGGGTTCTTGAAGGAGATCAGATTTATGGGGGGCAAATTCCAGAAGGCACTAAAATAGGAAGAGGAGATGAGGCTAAATTTGGGTAGAAGCGGAGAAAATAGGGGAAAAATCTTGTGGATGGAGAAATATAGCAACCTGAAATCTTCAATTATAGGAAGATATTATTAGTGCTTGAGTTACAGTGGCAAGAAACAAATTGGGAGGAAAAGTGGTAGACGCGTCAGCAGGTGTGCGGAGGGAGACATTTGAGGGCCAGACGAAAGACAGATAAAAGAAGAAACACGCAAGTGCGAATTTAACGCATAGATATCACGATTTTGGAAGTTGGTTCTTATATTATGTGATTTTGACCGGTCACGCAACTGAAGTCTGCTTGCGGGTTCGACATTAATGGGACCATTCCAATGAACCATGGAAACTGTGTTTATTACAATGAGCTCCTTGCGTTTTCCCATATTTACAATGGATCGATTTAGGGTGGATCAAATTTGTAAGTGAGGCCTCACTAATCAAAGATAGGAGGAGGATTTGTCAATTGGAATGTATTTGTTGAAAAATAAAAAAGATTATTAGTACACAATTTAATCTTGATCGTGTAATTAATAAGGATACCAATTTATCAAGATTAGCTGAAGTCCACTATTATTATCTCAGAAGTGCACAAAAAATGAACAAGGTATAAAACGTGAAAATTTTATTTAAATTGGTATCTTTTCTTGCTATAATATTGCCCGTACGACAATTATTACAAAATTCCCGCATATGAATGTTGTTAACTTGGTATTCTTGGCCTTGTAAAATTGTTTAGGCTCTCAATTGCGATGACGTCCCTCTCTATTATCCTTGCAAATTATAAGAGTGGTTTAAAATTTAAGAAATTTTAGGAGAGATCATCGTAATATTTTAAATTTTGGGGAAATTTTTCATTACATTGAGCTTGAGCAAGAGCTAGTCTTGTTCACCATGAAGAATAAACTAGATAGTATTTCCTTCGAGAAGAATTAGTTTTTGTTTCCAACTTGAAAATTTTTGTTGGAGACAAATTAGGGATGTTTTAATGGTTAGGGACGTGACCATAATATTTGAGCTGAAATTTTGATTTCATTGGCCCTATTAGGCTGTTAATTTGTTAAAAAAAGTCAAGGTAGCCACCTCCATTTTTAAAGAAAACATTTGATATACTTGTTCTAGAATTTGTTCATTTTCAATTTTGTAGTGTCTAAGCATGAAGTATTCCTTCTTTGTCAAATTCTAACTATATGATCCAGCTATCAACTGCAGTCTCTTTTAAGTGTTGTCATCAGTGGCTGGAATTTCAGGGATTGCCAAAAAAAAATGGCATTGAATTGGTCATATAATTGCCATGATGATCACTAAGTCAGCAACCATATTCCCATTTTCCATTCGTTTTTCTTTTGTTTTCCGAGAGAAGTCACCAGAAATGGGGGCAACCGTATTTCTTATTATTCCCCAATGCCCCCAAGAATACAATATAAGAGAAATCCATAGATTTGATCAAAACTTGAGGGCAGGCCCCTATTTTTATTTAATAAAAAAAAAGAAATTATGTCATTCCCTCTAGAAGTAATTTTTTTCAGTTAGTACTGACAAATTAGTGCTATTTATTTCCCTCTAATTTCCAATCCTATTGCTATTTACTTAATTTCAATTCACACGATCTCAATAGTATGCCATATGAAAATACTAATTCTTTTTTTTTGGTAAAATTAAATATTAATTCTATACTATGTATGTTTTCCAATGCATATCAAGGAGTGGAGAGAAAATTTTTACAAAAAATTTAAAAAAAATAATTTTCACGTGTTGTTGCTTAGCAATTAATCCTGAATTAGTGACAGCTCATTTTCTTGAAAAATATTAGATTGTGTTTCCACACGACATCTAATACTTTTGCGGAATTAAACCGTTGTCGATGATTAGATTTGATCAGGTGGGAAAGGTCATAGCAAAACATCTAATGACAATTTATTACTTGGAGAAATTAAACTCCATGCTTGACTTCTGGTAATCTTGCATTAATGATGTTTAATGACTAGTTTTCGAAATTTAGGCGGAATTATAACAAGAGCAAGTAGCAGTCTAAATCATTTATATTTTCAGTCCATGTAGTCAATGGCGAAACTAAGCGGGCAGGCCGCAGGGTGGCCCCCCCGGGGGGCCTTGACCAAAAAAAAAAGTACTCCGTTAAAATTTTGAGAATTTTCAAAGTTTCCTTTATATATTTAGCTATTTGCCCTGCGATGTTCTCGAAAGTCATGCTTTCTCCTCTTAAGAGTTTGAAAATTTTCAAAATTTCTTATATATATATATATATATATATATATGTATGCATAATGTTAGGATTAAGTTTTTATTCACTATTACTGTACGTGAATTTTTTACACTAACAGGTTTAAATATATGTCACTTATAAAAAAAATGAATTTAAAATTTAAAATTAAATTATGTGATGTGCATTTATACCTACTCGTGTATACACTTATAGTGTATAAAAAAATTACCTCAAATAACTTAATTTGTCCCCCAAAACTTTTTAAAAAATTTATATTGACTCCACAGTTTACATGTATATATTTCGCCCCTCGAACTAAATTTTCTAGTTCCGCCATGCAGTTAAAAACTAGTTGTAGGCAAATAAGTCTCAAGTACACAAGTAGGTCGAATTAAGACCAAGAGCATAAGGATAGCACTAATAGAGATTTTGGCTATTTGTCACAAAAATTTAGGACTTTCAATTTCCTGAGTAAATATGAGAGTGGAAGAAAGTTTGGTGGGTGTGGAGGAAAGTCAGTTTGGTATTATCTTTGTAAAGAAAGTCAATTTGGTTTAATCTTTGTAAAGCTTAAGGGTGGGGGTTGGTGGTCCGATGATAAAGTAAAAGTGCCGCCTGAGGCTTCGATCTCTAGCCTTTTCTTTATAGGAAGTTTATTTGTTTCAACAAAAAATGAAATTTAGTCGAAAAATACCAGTATGCTGCCATTGCAAACCGCGGAGGAGGGAAAATATATATACTATAAGCTATAAAGTTATCAGTAATAATAGTAAGTCATTTCTTGTCTAATGAATATAGAGTATTGTTGCGGATCAAACAAGGAATGACCCATTGTCATTACTTGATGATAGATGATTAGTATTATATCACGTGTTGTGTATGATTCATCTAGTATTTTCTTAAATCAGTATCGTCGAGTCTATGCACGCACACGATAATTAAAAAGGCGAAAGAAGGAGAACAGGAAAGGGACGAAATATTCATACCAAGCAACCACATAAATCATAAATGTTGAATCTAAATTTTTTGTGTGACACGTCAATGTAAACAAAACCTGAATGCAATGTAACCCCATCGATCAAAAACCGTATAAAGGCTCATGGAGCTCGTTATTTTACCACTTTGATGGTTATTTTAGAAAAATCTTACTACATCATTTCTAAACAAGTCTCTCTTTTTTTGGACATAAAATGTAAGTGAAGTGTTTCTTGTCAAATAGACATTAGGTTGATGGTTAAGATTGAGACTCCATGAACTAAAATTCTCGAGTTTTATTCTCCTCTTTCTTCTCTCAATTTCTTATATCCTACCCTTCCCTTTAAAAAAGGTGAAGTGTTTCTTAACAATACAGAATGTAAAAGCAGTTTATCGAAACAGATGATTCATTGCCAAATGGTGGCTATACATCTTTTTCGGACAGAGAAACTGTGGCCTTGGATCTCACAAGCCCACAACTTTTTCCTCTATTGTATTATTTCATTTTGATTTTCCTCGTCATACATGATAAAGCAAACACTCGAACCATAAAATGCCAAATGATGTCGGCTTAGGAAAGGAGGCTGATCCCTTAAAAAAACATGCTTTTGCCGAAAGAACCAAACTGGTCGACGGAAACTGGATCATGGATGAAGCAATTCAGCCGTGGCCACGAGTTTAAGAAGCATTCTGATGTGACCTTGGCTGCCTCCAACGTTGGAGCTTCCAACATTTGATTTCCCCTTTGACCAGGTTCTTTTCAACCCTTTAGTCTGAAATGGCCTGCAGCTGGCTCAACAATGACAGTAATTTTACACAGTGATTGTAGATACTGGCATTGCTCATGCCAATGGTCTTCAAGAAGTAATGGCGGGCTAGTTAGCCAAATTTGATGAGGACAAAATAGACATTGCATTGACTTTGGAATCAAATAAATATTGGTACTATATTATTGAGTGAGGGTTTGACGATACAAGAATGAAGTTCTGTAAAAGTAACATGAATCACTTAGTGACATGGAACCATAAGCTCTGCATTAGCTCTAATCTCGTGTGTTTGGATAGTAAATTATTCGAGATAATTTTGTAAAATATACTGTAACACTTCTTGATGTGAAGTATGTGAAATAAAAAGATGATTGAAAAATGTGTTGATGATACAAACGAGTCCGTGTATGTAAATAAGGTGAAAATAACGTGTAATCCAAACACAGTACGTAAAATCCTTTCAGGAATGAGCATTTGTTGCAAATGTATGCACTTTGAATATTCAACTACACATGGTCGTTCTAAGCCAAAACTTTATAGAATCAGTACTATTTCTGAATACCGTAAAGTCCATTCATCTTAAGTTACTTATGGCACTTTTACTCATAGAATGTTACAGTAAACAAGGGTTGGAACACTTGGTTCTCCCTTCAATCATTATTCTAAGTTACAAACGAAAGAATTTGACAATGAACATAAAAAGTAATAAAAAAAGTGAATTTTAGAGGCTAGCACATTACAAAAACAAACAGAGGATGATGTCTAGGATCCACTGAATGCACCTCCACACAAGTTGGCATATAGGTAGGTCGGTCTCTTAGGTCCAGGGAGATATAAGGACCAATGAAGATTAATCAACCCGTTGTGTTGTTAGTTTGAAGATCATTTGTCACTCTGCTGATACTGGTAGCTGGCAGCCCCAATCTACTTACCAATATACCCCAACCAGTGGAGGAAGACTGCCAAAAGAAGCATGAGGATTGCCAAAATCATACCGGGTCTTCCCAGAAGCCAATTCTTTGCCTTCTTAGCCCCTTCCACTCCTCGTTGCAACCTATCCGCCCACCTCATCTGCAATGTGAGTTGTTCAATGTTTAGAGGGTACATCCAGAAGAAATAAGCATGATAACGAATGGCTTGAAAAAGGTAAAGCAAGAAGGCAAAGGAAAATGTAATGATTTATATAGAGACAATCTCAAAGCAAGAGTTACCATTCTATCCAAGTCTTCCGGTGACAAAGATGACATGGCTTGTTGAGCTTTTGCAGCATCATCGCGAGAAAGCTTTAGTCCAAATTGTTCACTCATGCTTGCCATCATGTCTGGGTTCATATTTTTAACCATTGATGAAAACATCTGCCAGGAAATCATGGAAATGAAACAATTAAGCAACAGATAAATATTCTACATATGCCAACATAACTGAACTTCCACCAAGTAAACAGACAAAACCTGCTAAATTCCATACACAAACATAAACGAAATTCCATTAAGTAAACAGACAAAACCTGCTAAATATAAGTACGATGCATTTTTTAGATATAGACAGCAAATTTGAGGAAAGACTAGTTTCAGAAAGGAAAGATGTATGAATAAGATGCCATTGATCTCGATGATAATTTGTTGATGATAATTTGTTCCATAGAAAATAAGTTAATCACCTGCCGCATAGCTGGATCCTTCATTTGGTTTCTCATTTGTTCTTGCAGATCAGTACTTGAGCTTGGCATACTTGACTGAAAGCTTCTTGAACTCAGGAACTGTTGGGAAGTACCACTTTCACTGGCATTGTCACTAACAATCGCATTGTTTTGAGTATCTCGAGTTTTTGACTGGTAATCTGATCTATAACCACTAGAAGCTGCAGATGATGATGCTCCATCAACCCCTTTAAAAGAAGATGCCATTTCAGACATCTGTTGGAAATCTTCAGGTGACATCTTGCTCATCATTTCTGATGCCATCTTGAGCATGTCAGGACTCGCATCAGTTGGCATTGATCCTCTATTTAAAATTGGGTTACCTCCTTGGAAGGAGGAAGCTAGTTTAATCATCCTTTGAAGTTCTTCAGGAGGCATCTTGCCAATAACACTCGAGGCAGTCCTGATCATATCAGGAGTTATACCTTCAGCTTGCCCATTACCCATAGCAGCTAGGGTTTCAGGATCTGTTTGAGAAATAAGGTTTTGGAAGGATCTGTATTCCAATGCAAAACAACAAAAGGCTGACATTCAGGAAATAGTAATCCTTTTACATATTTAACTCACAGTATGAAATCAATAAAATGCAAGATCTATTTAATGTTGAACATGCCCATGCATTACAAAGCCTCAAGCAAATCAAGATGCAGAATGATGACATGAAAAAATACTTGTTACAAGCAGAACAACGATCAAATGTGCCAATGCAGATACAACCAAATGCATATTAAATTGAACTGAACAGAGTAGTATAAAGCACAGAGAATGTTAAGTAATTATCCAATCTGCATGAAAAATGTCCGAAGGCCAGCCCTGCACTTTATTGTCTCTTTTTTCTTCAAGAACAAATAAAAAGGAGTCCAAGAGACAATTCTAACTTTTCTACAGATGAAACTTTTCCTCTGGAAAGAAATGAAAATCAAGCAAATTGTGTACACTTTCCAGCTTCGCCACACCCAACATAGACAAAAGGAAAAAGAAAGAAAGAGTGAATGCACACAGCCCTTGTTGTATTCAGGTTCCCTGACATTGTCACGTCATAGTTTTCAATTTTAGCACTGCATAACTTCCGGTACTAACTTTGATAGAGGACTATTTCTGTCTAATTAAATTGTCATGCAGCTAAAAATACCTGATAGATTCTGGATCATCTTTTAAAGCCTGCAAATACTCTGAACTTGTTGAATGAGGACGCCCAAGGATATCAGGTTGATTCTGAGAGTGGCCACTGGTTTCTTGTGGTTTGGTGAAAGACGATTCTGCAGGAGGACTATCATGGCTTGCAGATGAGCTGGTTGGCTCTTCGTCGGCTATTTCCTCAATAATCAACCCTACAAAATGGAAAGGAAAATCAAGCCTCAACACAATAGAAATGAACATAATCTTAGCACAAAGAAGTTTCAAGAGTTATGGCTATTTCTGAATTTTGAGACTCCATCAGATTGAAAAACCAGTATATATGGGCCAGTTAAATCTACATTCCTACTAATTGTTGATGGAAAATCTACATACCTCTTGATTTTTGAGCACGACCTTCTTTCATCAGATTTTCCTTAGCATCTCTGCATGAGTAAGCAGCGCAGACTTAAAACTCAATTTCTAAAAGCTTTGAGAAGTAAAGCAAAGTCAACAAGAACTTACACAGTAGGGAAGATTAGCTTATGAGGTTATATGACACAATCTTTGAATTTTTAGAGTAAAGGGCTGTCTTAAGTGAAAAAGGGATACCTTAAAACAACTGCAATTGTTTCATCACCAGGAGAAACTTCATGAGCTTTACTCAAGTCTGAAACAGCACTCTGACCCAACAACACATGCACTATGTTAAAACAATAAAGGTAGTCAAACTTGCATTTGCAACCAACCATAAGTCAACTAAGTCAACTAACTTCAAATTGTCCCAATGCTTTATAGGCTTGACCACGGCGGTAGAGGGCCTTGATGTTGCTCCTGTCATATGCCAAAACCTGGAGCAATACACATCACAGTAAGATTTCAGGCAGCATTAATCATTTTCCATAACAATCAGCAGACACTCAAGGTAAGTCTCCAAGAGCAAGTGCTAAAACAGACAGGCACAAGAATATGTCATGATGATTTCAGCAATTAGAGCACAAGTATCTGAGCCGAGAGCAAAACAAAGGAAGCCATACCTCTGTACCTTCCTTTATGCACTCATCATACTGTCCAGTTTTCAGATAACAAGACATCAAATTAAGAGAACATGCTGAAAGAAGATTTCTGCCTTTGGAGGTAGGAATGTCTTTCAAGTTATTCTTTGCCTTTAAAAAAAAAAGGACAAGTCAGTAATTGTCAAGATCACAGTACAGCCCGGCTATGAGGAACCTAAAGATACAAACATCTCTAGTGCTATACTTACTAGCAAATATTTTTGAAGGGCATCAGTATATCTTCCCTGGCTGTGAAATTGGTTCCCCTGTAATATACAGAAAGAACCATATTTATATGCAAATATAATCCAAAGCACTGACTCCAAAAATAGGGCAGAGAAAAAGATAACAAACAATGACACTTCCATGGAGCACTAAATAGTCATATTTCAGAAGCGCAGCTGATAAATCACTTATAGAAAGCCCACCCTTAATGCAAACTTACATTAAATTTTCAAATTTAATTTGTGCTTCTATTTTCAATATTGAAGTGTAAAAGAAAAAGCAGTCAATATAGAGATTTCATAATCTAAGAGGTAAATTAAGAAAGCAAATATCAAATAAATGTATAGTCACTCAGATTCTAGTTATGATTATGTTAATACTTACTTCGAGCTTATCAATTCATCAGTTCCAAGTCTCTCACTGAAGAAAGTAATGAGAATTCAAAACAACTTCTAAAAGTTTACATTTGCAACATTACTCTCTGGTGGCCAATGAAATACCTGTTTCTTCAGCATCTCAGCAGCATTTATCTCATAAGCAACCTCTGCATCTAAGTGAGTGCGCATAGCTGCAAGCTCTTCAGGCGATGCATTAGCCATCTTCTCACCAATCTCAGCCATCTCTTCCGGCCGTGTATGCTTCATCTGTTCTGCAGCATTCCTTAAGTCTTCAGGCCTCAGGTTTTTCATGCCTTCAGAAGCCATCTTTAATAACTCAGGATTGGACATCATCTGCAATGTCCACATTGACAATGTCCAATTAGGTTGCACTAGGATATATTTGAATTACGGTTTAAAATTCATGCACAAAAGAAAAAGAAAAACTAATGGAGGAGAAAAGAAAAACAAGAAATAGATACTGTTAACACAACCAAATCGACAAGCAAAGTTAAAAATCTTATGAAATCGAGGATTTAAAATGGATCAAGAGCAAACTCTACTAATTTCCAGGTGCAGCTACCAGCCGTTCCCTAACCCCTAATTCCTTACCCCATTCTCCTTGTACTGAAACTTTGACCAGCAATGAGTGAAACCACATTTAACTCAATTGTACATTGTCTTCGGAGCACTAATCAATATCTTAGCCCCACCCAATCAATCAGTAGAAAAATAACCATAATTGGCAGATAACTCTGAACCTCAAGTTTCGAAACTTAGAACTTCAATAAGACAAAATCATGAAAAGAAGCATGCTCAGAAAGAAACATTAGTAACTGAAGTAAAATGTAAAGAAAACATTAGTTGCACAAAATTACAAAGCTTCTCCAGATAAGTGAGACAAGCTAAGAAAATAAAATCATCAAATGAATAGGACAGCTACATAACAAAGTTACATCGTACTACACCTCGCATTTCGTCAAAAAAGGAGCTCATTAAAGCACATATCCAAAACCATAAATCCTCAAAACGAGGTAAATAATGATTATTAAACTCAAAATTACAACACGGCTTTTCCTTAGAATCTAAAAGGGTATCCTAAACAATCTCAAAAAACCCAAAAAAAAACAAAATCGAATCCAAAATTCACAAAAGGGGTCATTGTAAAATGCATCCGAAATTACCTGTTGTTGAATCCGGGCTAACTCAGCCGGCGACATCCGGCTAATCTGTTCTTGAGCCAATCTGATCAATTCAGGATCCATCATACCATTAAACATTTTCGTTTCTCCAAAAAGAATTGAAACAAATTCAAGCAAAATTTATCAATTGTAAGTTATGAGCTATTCAGATCCCTATATTTCTTTCAATTTGAAAAACAGACAATTCGTCGAATTTTGATGGAATTAAGAAGGGATTTTGTGGGTTTTATTCGGTTTATACCTACTTATAAAGGCGTAGTTTTTTAAATTTATTTCATGAAAAGGACAAAATTATTGTCCGTGTTGAATAGGTTGGACGGCCACCAGAAAAGAAAGAGAAAAATAGGAGTTGAAAAAACATAAGGAAAGTTTGAGGGACCCGGAGAAGATTGGAATATGCTCCTTCAGCTTTGTAGAAAGGGATAATTTCAGAAACCTCCCCTAGGGTTTCTAACTATTTAACAGGTCTCCCTTCAAGTTTTAAAAATTTACACTAACCTCCCTTAAGATTTATCTCGTAAGATATCAGTCCAACCAACAATTAATAAGTAATATTAGAAGAGAGAAGATAATATAATTTCACTACTGTCCCTCATCTACTAAATTATTTAATTAAACTAATACCAGACTAAATATTAAAGAAAATATTAGAATTTCCTGTTTATCATCAGGTATTTATATAACATATGGCATCAAAAATAATATATCATTCAATATATTTCATGTAATAGAAAATCCAAATTGCTCTTTTCAGTTACAAATTCATTGTCAAACATAATCAAGAATAAATAATCAAAAAAATTTGTAAACAAAATATTATAAAGAGTGAACTTTAATACCATAAAATTTTCAATAACTAACCTTAATATGTTGACAAGAATATTTATGATGCTAAAGTTTGTTCTCTATATTATTTTGGTTGCAAATTTTTTGATTATTTATTGTTGATCATGTTTGATAACAGGTATTAACTAAAAATAATAATTTGGATCTTGTATTAAATAATTTGAATCTTGTATAAAATTTATACTATTTTTTTATGCTATATGTAATTTATCTCTAAAGATAAATAGCAAATTTTAGTGCTTTTGTTTAACGTGCAGGTTAGTATTAAATTAATTAAATAATATAGTAGATGATAGGTAATGATGGAATCATATAATTTTTTCGCTCCTAATATCACTTTTTAATTATTGATTAGATCTAAATGTTACAAGATAATTAACCTCAGTGGAGGTTAATGTAATTTTAAAACTTAAAGGAAGACCAGTGAAATAGTCAGAAACCTCATTGGAGGTTTCTAAAATTTCCCTTGTAGAAAGTTTGGGAATAAATTTTTAGCCCAAGTTGGATTCTGGGAACTTGATGCCTTTTCACTTGATATTTGGAAAGGGAAATAGATTTATTCTGTTCTGAATCTAAGGGTGAGTTTGATAAAATTAAAATTTGAAAACTAAACTCTAAAATTTGAAATTTGAAATCCGAATTTATTAAGTTATTGAATTATTAATTACTAAATTGGATACATTTGATTGTATATCATATTAAATAATAAGTGAATAACTTGTCACTTATTATTAGGAACAAATTTTATCTAGAAAATTCGGTGCCACTTAATTAATTCAGATATTCAATTTTTAGTTATCAAACGCATCTGAACATATTAAAATCTAAATTTATTAAGTTAAGGTGCTAAATAGGGTTATCAAACGAAGCCTAAGAAGAGGAAAGAAAATGTTAATCATGCAACTTTATTAGATTCTTGAGCTAATAATTAATTAATAGGTCTACGTGTTCATTAAAATAGATGTATTTGAGGTGTTAAATTTTTAAAAAGATAAAACTAATTAGGAATATATAAGTTTAAGAAAAGATAATAATTGTTAGTATGTATATACATGGTAAGTTAGGTGAAATTTAAGTGTATTAATAAATACCCACTAGGAAAGGAATATGTTGGGTGGTTCGGAGGAAAAAGTGTAAGTGAGAGGTTTCAAATTCAAGCCTCTCACTTACACTATAAAAGGAAAAAAAAAACCCAATGAACATTCATTAGAAAACCCTTAATTAATTGCCACTTTGATCATGAAAAGAAAAAGTGTATAGTATGTATTAGTTACTGTTAAGGCGTGATTTATGTGTGTAATTGTGTATAACTAATTAAATTTAAAAGAATTATTTGAAAAAAAAATAAAAAATGAAAGTAAGTTGCAAAATTATTTTCATGAAAATTGATTTTGATTTTCACTATGCTTATGCAGAAGTTTAATTGAATAAAATTTGGTAAAATGCTGCTTATTTAGTAATTATCTAGAATCACATTTGGTAGATAACACATGCTATATACATGCCAATTGTCGATGCTATATATATGTGTATGTGTAGTAGAAAATTCAACTTAAAAGAATAGTATATTTTATTAAACTTAAGTGAAAAATATAGTTTATTATACTTAATGTGAAGAGAGTAGGAGATGTTTGTTGGTTGTGGGAAATTTATTAATCCTTTTATAAAGGTAACTTTAGGTGAACATAAGATGATAGGATGGGATTAACATCAGAATGCTTCTTCTTCTTCTTTTATTTTTTTAATGGGTAGATGAGTAAGGTGTTGGGATTAATAACAATCAATTTGAGAGCAAATATAATAAAGTTATAGAACAAATTGCATGTATTATATTTGATAATTCCTTTTCATTAGGGCATTGTGGAATAATACAATAAAGTTAACTTCGTTGTTTTAAAAAACTTTTATTCATTTACACCAATTCAATATATAAATAAAACCGTGTAATAGGCATACACCAAGTTATACAATAACTGCAGTGGCGGTGGAGGAAGGGAGAGGGGTGGTGGATGCCTGGATGGTGGTGTATGGTGGTGGTGTATGGTGGTGGTGGGTGGAAGAAGATAGAGAGGGAAGGTTTTTTTTTTTTAATTATTAGTTATATTTGAGATTTGTATGAATGTGTTTTTGGAAGTGTGTCATTGTAGTATATATTTGAAAAACTTGTTTGTGAAAAAATTGTAAATCCATGCAGACCTTACATCTCTCAAGTGTTTTCACGTGGTTTTAAGAATTTAAAATATTAATACCTGAATAAAAGATGAATATAGGTTGCATTGTTTACCATAAATTAAAACCAAATAAAAATCATGTCACATAATCTCATATACCGAGTTAAATAAAATTAAAATTACTCTCATACACCAAGTTAAATAAAATTAAAAATACTATTTCTAGGCATGCATATAAAAAATGATATGAAAAGGAAAAGAAATAATGATTGATGTAGCAAGCGCACTTTTTTTTTTTTAACCTAGGAGACTTGGTCTATTAGTTGATTTTGAGCATATAGAATTTAAAAGTCTTGGGTTCTAATTCCCTTATGCCCTCCCCTGCTAGAGGAATTTTTTTTTTTTAAAAAAGTGCACTTTTTTTTCTAAAAATATTAAGGAGTACAGTGCCTATAAAAAAAAGTTTGAGAGGATAAATTGCAACTTGGCGTATATTGCATTTAATCCTTATGGACACAAATAAAATCTTGGCTCAAGAAAAATTTAAATTCCTCCCATTTTAAAACAATAACCATTTCTCAAGATTTACAAAATAGAAAAAATTCCACTTAAAGAAAGAGAAAGAATAGTTTGGACAAGGATTTTTTGGCTTTATCATACAAATCTAAGAATCACAAACATCTCCTATCAAATTCAATGACATCTTTTCTTTCGAGGGTTAGTTTTCAAAAGTATTTAGTGTGTTCCACCTAAAATGCTAGAATAGATGACATTTTATTAGATGGCCTGTGAGTTAAGGATTTGGTATTGGTATTAGTTTTAAGGACTGATCTTATGCCTATGTCTTGTACAACGATTTACATGATCATGAATTAAGCACAACAAGTAATGCCACAGTGTTCTTATGGTCTTTGTCTTCTTTCCCATCTTTTTTGTTATTCAAAGTTGCTAATATAATAATTTGCAATGAAACTAACAAGCAAAAGTGAAACTTTCTTTTTATTGAAATAGTACAAAAAGATTTCAATCATTTAAGTATTATTTTTCTATAAAAAGAAATAAAAGTAAGAAAAATTCTTCAATTGTGCATCCTCAAAAGCTGTTCTTGCGGTGTGGAATGAAGAAAAAGTGAAATTAAGAAAGATACTTATTCTAAATATTTTTATCAGATTTGTAGGCTAAAAAACACCTATAATAAACACTATTCTTGTTGTTATGTTTATTCTATAAAAACTACAATATTATGCACTCTTATATCTAATAGTATATTTTGCGAAATCATTTGTTTTTGGGTAAAAAACAAAAAAGTCCTCTGTGGTAAACCTAATATACAGAAAAGCTCCCCGTAATTTCAAAATATACAACATAGCACCCCGTACTTTGAACTAAATTATAAAGGTGACAGAATCCGTTAAACTTAACGGAAATGGATGAAATGACCAGAATGCCCTGATATAATTAAGCAAAAGACAGATCAAAAAAATCATTTGTTTTATTCTCTAGATAGAGAGAATTTAGGGTTAAGGGGTAGAATAGGTATATTTGTTAAAAATTAGGTATAAATTTTTTTTTTAGGTTCCAATAAGTCATTTCCGTTAAGTTTAACGGATTAAATCATTTTTACAATTTAGTTCAAAGTACGGAGTGTCGTGTTGTATATTTTAAAACTATGGGGGGCTTTTCTGTATCGGATTCCGTCATTTTTACAATTCAGTTCAAAGTACGGAGTGTCGTGTTGTATATTTTAAAATTATGTGGGGCTTTTCTGTATATTAGGTTTATCACAGGAGGTTTTTTTGTAGTCTACCCTTTGTTTTTCTTCCAAAGTTGCTGCAACTTCAGCATGAAAGCATGTAAAGAAAGTAATTGTTTCATTGTCACCTATACTGCTTTTTCCTTTTAATTACTTTTCCCCGACAACAAGCGTGAAGAAGCTTGGATGCTGTTTTCTCTTTTCACAAATTTTTCCACCTAGAGCTTCTGAAACATCAAGTATATGTGACTTATCACATCCATACATTTCTGCAAGGCTCTTCAAATCAATCAACGTATTTTTATTTTTTACGTTACCCCAAATTTTCTTGGACTCTAGAAATATTTGGAAATCATGAAAATTTGAAAACTTGATCCTTTTATCTGCAAATAGTTCATACTTCATCTTCAATCCCTAAATTCTTTTCTGCATATTTGACTTATCAACAACAAGACAGTTCTTACTGAATTGTTTCAAAGCTGATAGCTTAAATGGAAAGTTTCCATTCTTCTTGGCATCATTCTCAAGAATCCATTGCAAGATGTCTATTAGCAATAGTTGAATTCTCACCCCCCGTGCCAAGTTGATTCTCTTCACTTTTGTCCCTATCCAATTTATCTTCTACCTGACCTAATCCACTCGTGTCTTCCTTTGTCGATTGAGAATCAGAATCAAGATTTTTTCTTGAAGCATCAATAGACTCTTTATTTCCACTATGAGCTTTTATACCTTGATCAGTATCTAACTTCACTGCTCAAAGTCATTCTCTGCAGTTGATGATTCAAGGGATGGAATCAATGGCTCGGGTTGTAGAGACAGATGAAGATGCATCAGGGATATCCATCCACTATTATATTAGGTTTTGTGTTAAAAATACGAGTTAAATAAAATTTTTCATCATAAATAACACATGAATAATGCTAATATCTATGAATATTACAAAATTGAAGACAATGATTCATTTATCATCAATTCCAGATACCAAGCTATATTAGCATTGATTTTTATCCATAAATTTTGCTGATGAAATACAAAGTTAAATATAATTCTATGAAATTTTGATATTATATTGCAGATATATTGAAGAAATATCTTATAATTCTTTCTTATTTTTAAAATACATATATATTGTAATATAAATACTAAAATTTTGTCATAAATTCAACTATTATTCGTGAACTATAACACTAGAAAGTTTATTACGTATTTGTACTTTTGGTTGGAAATAAGAGGTATTATTCAAAATATTTGACAAATGTACATAACATATGAGTTTTTCTAAATTATATGTACAGACATACATTTATATATTTATATATGCATATTACAAGCATTTACTAACTATGATGATGAATAGATAATAAAGTTTCTGTGATTATTTAATTTTTCTTCTATCACCTACGTTTATAACTGTCTACCTCTCTTTTTTTTTTCTCTCAACTTATATTTGTGAACTTTTCTTCTCTACTTTCATTAATGAATATCAACAAAATAGACTTTCTAAATATTTTTTTTAGTTTAGCATACATATATTTCTTTTGTATTGGTGTAATTGCTTTTGTTGTCATGAATCTACCATTTATTTATTGAAAAAAAAAAGATATCTCAACTGTATTACTTTGCCTCTCTATCTATTCACTGCATTCAAAATAATACTCTCAACTATAAATAGATGTTGGTAGCTTAGCAAGTCCTAATTTTTTCAATATTCCTTTGCTTGCCCCGTCAATCTTTTCCTAATTTCTTTTACTATTTTTTTTTTGCATCAAATGACCAATATGAATTATTTTCCCTCTAAGAATTCTTTTTCTTCCATCATAACATCACAATTAAGTACTTGTTTTTCTGTCTACACTTGATTTTTGTATCTTTTACTCTTCTCTTTTGCATAAGTAATCACCAAGAGTTGAATTCTTTCTCCTCAATTATCACAACCACTGCATTCTTCTATTTTTTTTTCTTATTTTTGTACGTTTTTGGTTTAATTGGCAATCAGCTAAAATATGGATTTGAATGATGTAGAAAGTTGGACAATGCCATTTTTTGAAGGACTTGATTGAAAATCAATATTGAAAAGATAGATAAAGTGTTGGAAAACAAGATTTTTGAGATTGAATTGGATGTTTCTCCTGATCCATCAACTACTCATAGACTGTTGAAAGATTTGGATGTGGGTCAAATGCTTATTTTATTGTAAATTTAACTCAAGATTATGATATCCAAAAGAAATTATAGAATCTTCCAAAAGTTAAAAGAAATTATAGAATCTTCCAAAAGTTATGATGTTGCTCAAATATTTTCTTAACTTTGATCATACTTTTTTTCTATTGATTTCCCTAAACTCTACATATGTAACAAAACACTTAAGCTAAATAATTTCAAATGTAGGACAGTACAAGATACTTAATAGTGATTTTCCAAGTAAACCAAAGATAACTATTAATTTTTAATATTTTCAAATAAATCAAAGAGGTAATTATTAATATGTAACATTTTCAACAAATACATAGGGAAATATGTCTCATGTTTAAGGCTCAAATGAGCTTAGTCAAGTCAAATTTGGATCTAACTGAGTTAAATTCAACTTAAGACTCTCTTTCTCAATTGGGCTCTCAACATCAAATTTGAACTCGAACTCGAACTCAAGTTTGACCAAGATGGGCTCAAGTTCAAACCTAATCAAGATAAAATAAAATAACAAATGATTATAATACTTTTAAAATGAATAAAATAAACATTTTACTTCAATAAATAATGAAAATATGGAAGATGTACTTGTGATTTTACTACTAATGAAAAATTTATTTAAAAAATATATAGGATCAAGTAGGCCGAGAAATGTATGAGTTGAATATCTCTGTACTTAGGCTTAACTTAACAACTTGCTAAGTCAGCTTGAACTCTATTCATGCTCTGTCAAATCGAGTTTAATCGAATCCAGTTTTGACTTAGCTTGTGAGCCAGATCAATTCACTTGTGATTCCACTCATGTCTAATAAATTAATTTTATTAATAAGAATTTAAAAATGACATTGTCATGATTTCTTATACTATATAAGAATGAGTTTTGGTCAAAGAGTGCCTTTGAATTTCAACGGCAAGGGCAAGGGTATTTTGGAATTGTGAAGTTGTTTGAAGTATAGTTATAGATTGGGTACTACTTATGGTAGTATGTATTTACCCAAATGTCCTTATATCTTGTCAGATGCAGTGGTGATTTGTTAGTGTGAGATTATTTAGTCACCTTTTTTATAGTGGGTACAAGTCAAAATAGCTTCCGTGTTAGTGTAATTACTTAAATGTTCTTGCAAAGACATTGATTAGCTTGTTTTAGTTCAATTATAATATCAATTATTACCCTTACTTTACTATTACAACTTGAAGACATTCAAATTCCATTTTCATCTCAATTAAAGCCAGAACAATGTGGTTTGTTAAGTAATTTATTTCTGAGCATCAATTTTAGCTTCACTTCTTCTTATGTATCCTTATCAATGTGTGTCCCTGTATTTCATATAACATGAATGTATAGCATATTTATGAGTAAGAAAAATGTTAATATTTAATTAATAAAAATCAGTACAAAATTTATATTAAATGCCTATAATCACAGGAACAACCAACTTGTTCAACTTCTTCTTATTCAGTGGCATCTTCATAGCACCAATGTTCAGTAGCTTATCAATTAGAATTTTACTTCTTGTTCATCAGTTGCTAAAACATGTTTCCTAACATTATTAGAAGTTGTTTCTTTGATGCCTCTTTTTGCGCTTCGTTCTTTTCACTCTAATACCCAACTATTTACGTGACTAATTCAAGTGCACAATTTCTATCTATGGCTTTTAACTCCAATTTAGGTGAGCAATTTATTCTAACTTTAGCCTCATGGTTTTCCTGACTTCAAATGCAAATGTCTAATTAATTAAGTTTTGCTCCAAAGTTCATGTTTACTGTTTCTTTAGTCCTTACATAACTATTCTCATCTTCATTCAAACGAAGAACAATAACTGCTGACTTACTCGAGTTGTTGAAAATTCAACATCTCACTTACAATTAGAGCACTATTATTCAAGTAATTGAGAGATAAAAACCACACTACTCAAAAGATGGAATATCAAAAAGTGTTCTTCATTAATGGTCAAACAATGTACAAAAACACAAATCATACAAAATAAATTCTATGTTTTCCTACTTCTGCTTCAATCACTATTACCACAATGGTTGCCCTGTATCATTTCACTTTATGTCAATTTACTAGTTTAAAGAGTCATTCGCAATATTTAAACAATCAATTTCTAAATTACATTCGTCATCTACACCTTAAATGATATTTTCTCCATTTCTCATTTCTTCCATGGTATAATCACATCTTTCTTTTCCCTTTTCTTTTGCTTCAGTCTTTTCTTATAAACCAAAACCACTTCATAAAAAAAAAAAAAATTTATCTAACATTTTGTTCTAATACTTTTTTGCTGTACAGTGATAAAATGTTGAAACACTAATTTATGTTTTACATATATAATTTTTCTACAAATTCGTTAAAACTTATAGAAGGTACTATATTTCCAATGCAAAAGTTCAACGTATTTTCCTCACAAATTCTATAAACAAAAATAAATATTCATGGATTATGAATAACACAACTCCTATCTAATAATTGCAAAAAATTGATAGGCCACTCATTTCAAATATCTTCATCTTCCACCTTGATAGAAATTATAAAGGTACGAATTAAATTTTCTTTCAAAAAACTAATAAGTAAGTATGCCTCTTAAATAACACCAGCAAAGGATTCATATGTTCAAACCTTCTTGCAATTACTGTTCATATTCAACCATAACCTATAAAAGTAGATCCACATACCAAACAAGTCATCAGTGTTGATCAACAGTTCGACTAATACCTACCCAAATACTAAAAATACAATATAAATATATTTTCACTAACAATGTTATGTAGTTGTCAACCAATGGTACTAACTTTTTGGTATAAAGATACTGATGATGAAAGCCAACTAATGGCTAATATTGTTCCTGCATCCAAATAAGTATCATACCATGGTAAGTATTACAAAAAATTACAAATATTGAAGAGGAGCTATTAACTCAAAAATGATTTTTGATACTATATTCAATAATTTTGTAACTCTCAACCTATCTACAAGATAATAGAGACAATACAAGGATGGCCACTACTATAACAAACTACTATCATTTGCAATAAAAAGCTAAACGCAACGGACTACTACTTGAACTTCATGTAAATATTAATGCCTTCTAGGGAATGAAACTTATGAATTCTGCTTTAACCTAATCTTCCATTCTTATCAATTTAATATATGGTTATTCTTAATTTTTTCATGATTCTCTTTTTCTGATTACAAATTAGTCTTCCATGCTATTATATCAAATAAAAACTATTAACTATCTTAAACCACAGGCACCAAACTCCTACACAACCTAGTAATATTTTACAATTATATACCACTCTTAGAACTAAAAGATTCCTTATACTATATAAGAATGAGTTGTGATCAAAAAGGGGTTTTTGAATTTCAATCGCGTAAAATAGGGGCATTTTGGGAATGTGGAATGATGTGTCGTTTTTTAAAATTTTTGGTACAACTCATTGTAGCATGTATTTGGGTATGTTTATAGAAATGACCTCCTGTTTGTACATTTATAGTTTGTATTTATGGAGACATCTATGTATTTCTGGAATGGGGGATTATTTTGCATTGTTTGTGCATTGGGTACAACTCATATAAGCATATGTATTGGTGTAATTACTGAAATTGTGTTATAGTGCAATTAAAATAAGGAGATGTTGCTGATAACTAACCGTTTAGGGATATTCAATTGTTTGAAATAACTAATAATTATACCAACACATGAGTTCCCATGTCTGAAACCCATGTCTTTGAAACAGCTTCCACACCAGCAATTAAACAGCCAAAAACGTGGGCATGTTGATGAATTAATGTTTGAGCATCGTTATGGCTCTTCCAATGCCTCTTCCTTCACATTCTTCCGTTTTCCCCCTTTCGACTTCCAGGATTAGGCTATTTTTGCTGCCTTTATACTCAGCATTTCAGAATGGTTTTCAGCCGAACCTATTCGAGGTGGTTCAACTTGAGGTGAGTTTTGTTCCATAGTTTTATTATTTATATGGGTGATTCTTGGGGTTAGCGTTGGATGCCGTTGGAATATTGGAGCTAAATTACGCAACCAAATGCTCAAATTTTACAAAGAACCATAACTGATTCGAATCTTTGTTGCCAGTTTACTTGCTGTTTTTTGGGTTTCTTTTCATTGTTCATCTTAATTAGCTTCCTCTTTATGCTTCCTGTGTAATTTGACTTGTGTGCTTATGATGTGATAGGAAAAGAACAATACTAATGGATAGTAGCTACAGAGGCTACCAAGAGAAAAAGACCGAACACCGAAGAGTAGTGAATCCCTAGATTGGAGCCAATGGCATATCAAAGAGGAAAATATACAACTATATAGTATATTAATATATTATAACACACTATATAGTAGGGGTGGGCAAAATTATCCGTTAATCCGAAAACCCGTCATATCCGATCCGAAAATTAGAATATCCGATTTTTATTATTTGATCGGGTCAAAAGAGGGTCGGGTACCCGTTAAGATATGGGGCGGGTTAGGATCACATAATTAAAAACCCGCCGGTACCCGATCCGCCCCGCATATATATATTTTATTTTTATTTTTATACACACACTATAAATAATAATTTAGAACTAAATAAGTAATTTTATTGAACAAATTGCATTACAAATATGAGAGACTATAGTTTATTTACAAGATTCATTTGTAGAGGTCATGATCTTATATTTTATAGGAAAAAGTTTAATTAATGTGGAACATATATATTAAAAATTGTGCTACTTATTTCAAATTTTTATTGATTTTGAATTCTTTTAATTTTTTGCCTTTATCTTATATTCTCTTCACATGCTTGTTTCTTGGTGGGAAACCTTTTTTTTAGAAAAAAAAATTTATTAAATCTTAAATGAATGTGTAAAATATAAAATTAAATTGGTATAAATCATTTTTTTTTAAAAAATTAAATGATAAATGGGGCGGGACGGGTACCCGCTGACCCGACCCTATCTCTGCGGGTACCCGCTGATATGCGGGGCGGGTAAGAGTCAGAAAATGGCTGACCCGCAAGGTGCAGGTCAGATCAGTCAAATGATGAATGAGGCGGGTACCCGACCCGCGCCCACTCCTACTATATAGGTTGTGATAGAAAATTAATCATGCACGTCTCCCTGTAGTGGTCATAAGTTCTTCTTTTTGTTCGGTTTGTGTGCTTCGATTCATATTAATGGATAGCAATAGTAGTTTAGCATAAGGTGTCTATTGAGTGTACAGGGGGTTTTCTTCTTTGTAATGGGCCTATGGATGATTGTTGCTAGGGTTAAGTATTCTACTATTACTATCTCCATAGTTATTAAATTCCGACCCGTCCGATGATTGAACCAGTCAAACCGATGAACCCACCATGGAACTGGGCCTGTTTAGCAATTGATTAGAGTTGCAGATGACTCACTTTGAACCGTTTGATTCGGACGGTCGAACCGGTGACTCGGTAAACTCGGCGGGTTTTTGAAAATTTTCTAAAATTACTTTTTACCCACTTTTTTAATTTGACCAGCCACACTAGCATGAGGCATTGTCATCTTTTTGTCAATTAGATGAGAACAATTGAAAAGGGATTTTGGAATTAGGGTTTATTTCTTTCTTTAACACTTAGATTTATCATTTATGTTGTATATAATATCAATATGAATTCATAAACTAAAAACACGTATGGGTATAGTTTGTGTGTATGAACTATGAAACATGAATAGGTTATGACTTGTTAACATTTAAGAATTTCTGTACTTATATTATAATTTATATGTTTATTTAATTATATTATATATATTTTATTATGTAGTGTGGCCCAACAATTCAATCAGTAACCTACCGGTTGAACCACTGACTCACCAATCCAATCCTTCACCAACCCGATCCTTATGCCAAGTTGATGCCCGAGTTGGTTTCAATAACTCTGACTATCTCTAAATAAGCAGACACACTTAATGTCCTCTAAACTACTCTATTATCTATGCAATTTCCTGCTACTCATATTAAGTAGGATATGCATTATTATCAGCAACAATTTTATTAATCTTAGTTAATATGCGTTGTTATCCTACTCTTATCTTCATTCATTTGTTCACCTTGCAAAAAAATGTTGAATCACATAACTCTTTTTAATCTAAGTTGCCTATTATTTTTTACATATTGAATAATTCTCTTTAGTCACAGGCACCAAACACCTGCGCATCCCCTATTAAGTTTCTTATACGAACTAAGTTAAGTTACAAGTTTCACTCTTTCAATTCCTGCATCTTTAGATGTTTTTAAGTTGCTAATTTTTTTTCATGTAAAAAATTACAGCATCAATTTGCTCCTTTAAGTTTTTGGAAATAATTAAACTACTTTTTATGACATTCTTTTTGTATTTGCAGTAATCGTATTTTTCTTCATTAACAGTTACATTTTCAAAATGATATATTTTTCATACATTTCTACACCACATTGAATACTTCTACTGCAGTTACGGTTGCTTGATTGGAAATTGTATGAAAAAAAAAGGAGCAAATTTTCCATTCAATAGAATTCAAATCAAGTGTATATATTTGCCATGCTTGCCCTTCTACTGAAGTTGGGCTTAGTTAACCATAAATGGGCTTGACTACTCCAAAATTACACAAGGTAGTCAGCAGGCCTACAACACGAACAATCCCTAAAGCCCATAATCTCCTCTCTTTCTTCCTCTCTCAGCTAGCTCCCCTGCAATTTCCTATAGACTCTGAAACCCTAAAATACTGCAGACTTTCCCAATCTTGGAAGCCCCAGAAAACCTTCCTACTTGTTTCTTGATTCACAATCATGTTTCTAATCCAGAGGAAAGAACAGCCGATAACAACAAAACACGTGAAATCCAGAGTTACCCCAATTCTTCATAGGAAAGAGCCCAACAGACAATCTTTGCATCCCTTTCTAAAGAAACCGTTTTTTTGCCTTGTTCTTCTGTATACTATATCTCTAGCTCAAATTTTCTGTCTTTCTTGCTTTCGTTTTATTGGGTTTTCTTCAATTCGAGGATAACTTTAAGAAAACTGTCAAAAGAGTTAACTTTTTGCTGCTTTTACCTGTTTCTTGAAGTTCTACAACTCGGTTTTTGTAGGTTTGTTGTTCGCATAGGTTTTGAATTTTCGGTGTAATTAGGGTGACCTCTGTAATTGTTTATTCTTGATAGTTTGTGGCATTACAAGGGTAGAACAATGGCTGATTATGACTGTACGAAAATACGAAACATATGCATTCTTGCCCATGTGGATCATGGGAAGACGACACTGGCTGACCATCTAATTGCCTCTATGGAGGTGGGGTGCTCCACCCTAAGCAGGCGGGTAGGCTTAGATATATGGATATTTAGATGAGGAACAGAGGCGCGCTATAACAATGAAGAGCTCTTCTATAGCTCTTCAGTATGACCATTCGATAAATCTTATAGATTCCCCGGTCATATGGATTTTTGTGTAGATACTCTACTGAGTGGTTTTTGTGGTGGATGCTGTTGAGGGTTCTATTCAGACTCATGCTGTCTTGCGTCAAGTGGATTGAAAAGCTTACGCCGTGTTTGGTTTTGAATAAGATTGATAGGTTGATTTCTGAATTGAATTGAGTCCTATGGAAGCGTATACTCGGCTGCAGAGGATTGTACATGAGGTTAATGGGATTGTGAGTGCATATAAGTCTGAAAAGTATTTGTCAGATGTTGATTCACTTCTTTCGGTACCTTCTGGGGATGTTGGTGATGATAACTTTGAGTTCGTAGAAGATGATGAAGAGGACACTTTTCAACCTCAGAAGGGAAATGTTGCATTTGTTTGTGCATTGGATGGGTGGGGGTTTAGCATTCTGGATTTTGCTGAGTTCTATGCTTCCAAACTTGGGGCTAGCTCCGCTGCACTGCAGAAAGCATTGTGGGGTCCTCGGTATTTCAATGCAAAGACAAAGATGATTGTTGGGAAAAAGGGTATGAGTTCTGGATCTAAGGCAAGGCCCATGTTTGTTCAGTTTGTTTTGGAGCCACTTTGGCAAGTATATCAGGCTGCTTTAGAAGAGGATGGTGATAGAGGAGTTCTTGAGAAAGTTATCAAGTCCTTCAATTTGTTGATACCTCCACGTGAGCTTCAGAACAAGGATCCAAAGGCTGTTCTTCAGTCTGTGATGAGCCGTTGGCTCCCATTGTCGGACAGGATATTGGCAATGGTGGTTAAGCATATGCCTGACCCTATTACTGCTCAGTCTTTCCGGATATCTCGCTTGCTTCCTAAGAGGGAGACCTTGGACAATGCTGGCAGCTCTGAGGTGCTTGCTGAAGCAGAGGTTGTGAGGAAATCCATGGAGGCTTGCAATTCCAGCCCTACTGCACCTTGTGTTGCTTTTGTTTCCAAGATGTTTGCAGTGCCATTAAAAATGCTTCCTCGAGGAGAGGATCTGAGTAATTATGCAGATGACGCTAGTGGTGAATCAGAAGAATGCTTCCTTGCATTTGCGAGGGTCTTTAGTGGAGTTTTACATGCAGGACAGAGGATTTTTGTGCTTTCAGCTTTGTATGATCCATTAAAGGGGGAATCAATGCAGAAGCATGTGCAGGAAGCTGAGCTGCAGTCTATTTATCTGATGATGGGTCAGGGGTTGAGACCTGTTGCCTCTGCAAAGGCAGGGAATATCATTGCCATTAGAGGTCTTGGCCAGAATATACTGAAAAGTGCAACTCTATCATCCACAAAGAACTGTTGGCCTCTCTCAAGCATGGTTTTTCAAGTTGCACCCACTTTGAAAGTTGCAATTGAGCCTTCTGATCCTGCTGATATGGGCGCACTGATGAAAGGTCTAAGGCTTTTGAATCGTGCAGACCCATTTGTTGAGGTGGCAGTATCTGCTAGAGGTGAACACGTGCTAGCTGCTGCAGGTGAGGTTCATCTCGAAAGATGCATTAAAGATTTGAAGGAGAGATTTGCAAAAGTAAGCTTGGAAGTCTCTCCCCCTCTTGTATCATACAAAGAGACGATTGAAGGCGAGTTAAGCAATCCATTAGATAATCTGAAGCAACTGAGTGGCAGCTCTGAAGTTATTGAGAAAACTACCCC
The DNA here is from genome assembly GCA_023065735.1 of Coffea humblotiana. Lineage (NCBI taxonomy): Eukaryota > Viridiplantae > Streptophyta > Magnoliopsida > Gentianales > Rubiaceae > Coffea > Coffea humblotiana. The sequence continues at coordinate 23,824,809 of CM041208.1, read as the reverse complement.
AAATGGAAGGTGTATAGTTCGAGTGAAGGTGATGAAACTTCCAACTATGTTAACGAAGCTGCTTGATGAGAGTTCTGAGCTTATCGGAGATATTATTGGAGGTAAATCTGGTCAAGATTGTAAAAGCTTGGAAACATCGAGAGGTAGCATTGTGGAAGATGAAAATCCAATTGAAGCACTAAAGAAACGCATTATTGATGCTGTTGAAAGTGATTATACTAATAGAGATTCAGAGGCAGACAAAGAACGAGCTGAGAAATGTAGAACACGGTGGCAAAAACTCTTTAATAGGATCTGGGCTTTAGGGCCTAGACAGGTGGGTCCTAATCTTCTGTTGACTCCAGATATAAAGGAAAAGTTTGACGATTCTTCTGTTTTAATTAGGGGACACCCTTATGTCTCTGCTAGATTGGGATTCCTCGATGGCTCTGATTTGAGTGGTAAATCAGCTGATACATCAGGAGTAACAGATCAAACTTTATGGCGAGAAGCAGAGAGTCTCGAGAGCAGTGTTGTGTCTGGATTCCAATTTGCTACAGCATCCGGCCCATTGTGCGAAGAACCTATGTGGGGTTTGGCATTTGTAGTTGAGGTTTATATATCTCCACTGGCTGAGCAACCAATTGAGGCAGATGCTTCTGCTCCACAGTCAGAGCAGTATGGCATCTTTGCTGGACAGGTTATGACAGCTGTTAAGGATGCTTGCAGGGCAGCTTTACTTCAAAGAAAACCTAGGCTTGTGGAAGCAATGTATTTTTGTGAGTTAAACACACCAACTGAGCATTTGGGTTCCATGTATGCAGTGCTTTCGAGGAGGCGCGCCCGAGTTGTCAAGGAAGAAATGCAGGAAGGGTCGCCTCTATTTACTGTACATGCATATGTTCCCGTTGCTGAAAGTTTTGGATTTGCCGATGAGCTGAGGAGATGGACTTCTGGTGCTGCAAGTGCTCTACTTGTCCTTAGTCACTGGGAAACACTTCCAGAGGATCCTTTCTTTGTACCCAAGACAGAAGAAGAGAGAGAGGAGTTTGGAGATGGTTCGAGCATGCCACACAATACAGCAAGGAAACTCATTGATGCTGTGAGACGCAGGAAGGGTCTTCCTGTGGAAGAAAAAGTGGTTCAGCATGCAACAAAGCAGAGAACATTGGCTCGTAAGGTATAGCAGCTTCTTATGGTGCATCTTGGTTGACCTTTGCAACTCTTGTAATACAATACATCGCCTAATACACATTGTGGTCAAAAGAATGTAAGGTTGTTGTGAGAATAGTAAATTTTTTTCCCCCAGAAGAAGGCTTTAAGGTGTAGCTTATTGATGATATCTGTAAGGTGTATCTTGTGGAGGAAAATTGAGAAGATATGAGAAATATTAATTGTTTTCTATTAAAGGTACGAGTATAATATAGATTCCAAATTTTGTTTTCCTTCTTGTTGTGTGATTGCAATTTTTACTATTAAATGTTCCTGTATGTATGACTTCTGTGACATCTGAGTTCAGAAGCAGATGGTGGTAACCGATGCTTCTATCATGGTTGAGTTCAATTACTGTGTTTTAGAGAGACCATTGCCTCTAAAGAGTCGAGTTCAATTAATGTGTTCTAGAGAGACTGCTACCACTAAAGAGGGAATGCAGTACATAAACATAAATACCATGAAAAGTTCAATAATACTTCTCAACCAAGTAGAAAAGCATTTTCAGCAAGGAATGGAGGAATTTGATTCATGTCCTGAAGTAAATATAATGAAAAACTTGTCTTGTTCCCCCTCTATTAAAACCGCAATTTGGTTTTATCATCATCAATGGCTTGCCAATGACAGACTTCGCATTGAGCTTTGCTGCAGCTTATGTGTTATAGTCCTATAAAAACATAATAACAAAGCCAGTTAATACCTTAATGAGCTTTACTCTTCTGATATGGCTGGAATGTTGATAAACTCAAGAATCTGGTGCATGATAAATTCCTGCAGCAGGTTACTTACACTCACCTTTCTCATTTCTGCTTTTGCTGAGACACTAATCTGGAGTCTTACTGCTGACAGTGATTGCGTACAACTATTGCATTGTATACGTGCTTTGAACTAGAAGGTAAAATTGTGGCTTTTTATAAAATAAAAAAAAAAAAAAAACTCCTTTCTTCCAGATAATGATGTGCTCAAGTGCTAATGGTTATATTGTTTTCAAAAGGTTCTTATATCGAATTCTGTCAGACATGAATTATAATGCTGTAATTAGTTCGTGTATAAGATCCTGCAGTCCAAGGATGTTTACCAAAAACATCATCATATAATCCTTTCTGGTATTTCATTTGTCCATCTCGGAAAGTTAGCTGTCATGTTACTGCTAAAGATCAAAATTGTTTTGCACTGCCTTTAGGGATAATTTCAGAAACCTCCCCTGAGGTTTATGACAGTTTCGGTGCACTCAGCTGAGGTTTTCGAAATATCATTAACCTTCCTTAAAACTAATATTCTTGTAACAAATTAGCCCAATGCCAAAAAATCAACAATAAAAAAATGATTTGACAAGAGTAAGAAGAATATTTCATACCAAAAATACCCTTAACTATTACTAGTTGGTTGACTTAGAATCAAAGGAAGTATTAGTTAAAAATAGATAATAAAGGCTAAACTCTATCATGAGTGTAATACAATTTAAAACAATGACTATTTTTATAGTACTACATAAAATAGCAAAATCAAAGTATTGGAGAGGAAAACTTATTATTTGGAATTAAGATTTATGCAAAAAATTCCAAAACTATTAGTATCAGAATTTGAAAGATTTTGAAAAGAAATTGAACAAGACAAAGTATGGCCTTCTCAAGAGAAAAACATCACAATAGATGGCTAATGTTAAAAAATATAGAATATGCTAAAATATGTTATGTTTTTTTGAATTATTTCTTTAATTACAAAAAGCCAACTCTCAAACAACATTTGGATTAATAAAAGGGTATGACTTTAATGGAAAAGCAAATAAATGAAAGTAGTAAATTTTTTTTCTAACCATCTTGTTTGGATTACGTATACGAAAAAAAGAAAAGAAACACTAAAGAAGGGATAGAATAGATTATGTGCAGTTATATTTTATCCATAATGTAATAAAATCTAATTGTAAACATATTTTACTACTCTACCCTCTTTTTGTATATTTCATATTCATCTTGTTATTCTTATGAAAAATTTATGAAATAATCATATCAAAATAGTAATTTTAATCTTTTTTAGCAGAAAGAAATTACAAGAACTACTAAAATATAGAAAAAGAATTTTAAAATGTTAACAATTATTGTTATAAAATTTAGTGTTTAAGATTTTCAATTTTTTTATATTCAAAATCATGATTAATTTAGTACAAGTGACTAAATTGTTTATCTCCATATATATGCGTAATATTTCCTAAGTTGTAAGGATAGTAAAGTCATTTGACCACCACCCATGAGATAAGCATTGGACCCCAAATAATTTATAGGGGAGGTAAGTGATATTTTTAAAACTTCAGAAAAAGATAGTAAAATTATCAAAAACTTCAAGGGAGGTTTTTGAAATTATCCCTTGCCTTTATACGCTTTATATGCTGTTCCGTTTGATGTGATTATAGTAGTGAGATAATATCAGAAACCTTCCTGAAGTTTCTCTTGATATCACCTAAGACCTAACACTTTTAAGGTTTTAAAAATATTACTTGCCCCATTTACTTTTGTTGTTAGTGTAACAAAACTTTTAAAAGCCTTAAACTACCCATTCACTTGCTAAATCAAAATAATTCCTAAATTACTTTGTTCACTTCAAAAAAATCATCATCTCCAAAAATAATCTCTTGCAGTAGTACCACATCATAATGCTATATTCCATAAAAATATAATTTAAAAAAATAGGAAAGATATTTGAAAGAAATACACTTGCACCAATTAACTCTATATGCTCAAAACTAATTTCTTATAAACTTTATATTTTTTTCAACATCTTTTCAACCCTTGCCAAACTGTTAAATTGTACCATCATTATAAAATTAACTCAAAATAAGTAATACCACACTTTATTACAATCACAAAAAATAAAAACAAACAAAATTCAATTTATTATAGTTACAAATAAAATATTGCATAATCATCCAAAATGAGTAAAAAAGAATGATAAAGAAAAGGGAAAGAGAAGAAAGTGACTTTCATTCTTTTTCTTTTTTTTTAAATGAGGATTAACATAGTCTTTTTATAATTATTAGGGGGAGGTAAGTGATATTTTTCTAAAACCTTAAGGATGCCAAGTGATATTAAGAGAAACCTCAAGGGAGGTTTCTGAAGGTTTCTGATATTATCCCTGTAGTAGTCCACAATTCGCACAAGTCAGTCAAGTAACTTCAGAACGGGCAATACATTACAATAAGCATGGGGTGAGACGATCGATATTAACAAAAAAAAAGAAAAAATGAGCAGGTTTGCAAATCATGCAGTCAGGAAACTGCATTAACAACAAAGAAATTATCAAATCCTTCAACACTCATTTAAGTAATGAATTCAACTCCATAACTGACATCCTTATGCTATGAAGATCCTCCTCAATCTTGTCAGACACAAAGCAGGAATGGCAAGAAATTGCCTCCAACAACTGTGATTTTCTCTCCGTTGCTACTGGCTTTTGCTCTCATTAGGTCCTCTATTTTACTTGATTCTGACTGCACTTCTTCATCCAAGATCCTCATTTCTTCCTCTTTTAGTTCAGTTTCAAACATATGTTGATGATACTCGAGTATCATGTTCTCAAATTCATCCCTTCCGTTTTCTTTCATCTCTAAAAGCATATCTTTTTCTTTAATGATGCTCTGAAGCTTGTTGCCCATCTCTTCCACTGACTGCAGGGTATTTTCTACCTCATTACTGACAACTTGTATGTCAACCTCCACCTTCCCTAGTTTATTGTTCATATGCTCAATTTCCTTTCTCGCGAGCCCAAGTTTTTCTCTAGTCTGCTTTACTTGATTTTGCAATTTTGTCTTCTCTTCCTCAGACTTCAAAAGCTCAGTTGCTTTACCACTCAGATGCCAATTCCTCTGTGAGTGATGGGCGTCTGTTTTTTCAAAGTTATCTATGGCAAAGAGAACCTTATCATTCTCTAGTCTTCGTGTTTCTTCCTCCACTTTTTGACTTCAGGTCAGCCAGGTAGTTTTGCATTTCAATTTCAGACTTTTTTATCTTTACCTGTGCATCCATCATTTGATCTTTAGACGCTTGCAGACGGGCCAATTCTTGTTTCTTCTGGCTTAGATGCATCGATGAAGCACTCAGCTTCTCTCTTGCTTGATCTTCACGTAGCTCGAAATATCTAATGATGAAGAGAAGCTCGACAAAGAGTATCTCAGTGCTGCCAACTTCTTGTCAAGAATGACTCTCCTCTCATGAATCTCTGTAGAACAAACCTTCGATAATGCATACTCTTGTTGTTTCACCTGTAGCCATTTTCTAGCCTTCCAATTTCTTGTGATAACTGATCAACCTCAAGGATTGCTCTCCTCAAGCGTACCAAATATACTCAAACTTTGTGCAGAGTCTGAAAACCTTCTCTTGTGCTTCAACAAGCTTCTTTCTAAACAAACTCACATCTTCTGACAAGCAAATTGCTGCTGACCTGTCATCTACTTTGGACTACCACCAGACTTCTGATGCCCCAAACTGGTTTGTAGTCAGATGAACCAGCTTCATTCGGAAGTAGGTCCCCTCTTACAGATTCAGATTCATTTAGCATGACTGTTTCAACTTTATGCTGTGCATTTTGCCCTGAAACTTCATTCTCTGCAAGATTTGCGATCTCAGAACAAGTCAAATCTTCAGACCTGTCATTGTCCTGACTACTAACAGAACATTCACTGGAGGCATCCTGCACATTTACTTCATACAAACCACTTTCCACCAACAAGCTTTTTGCATCAACAGATATTGAATTATCTTCTAACTTAAGAAGATGTCCACCCTCCATCATTGTTTCGAGGAAACCCGTTTTGTTAGAAGTAACATTCTCATCAACAGGCATGAAAGATTCTTCAAGCTTCAGATGATTTTCTTCATACATTTCAACAAGCTCAACTGGGCGGTCACACTCACCTCTTTTCTCAACACTTTTCTGTTCATTGGAGGCCAGAAGTCGTTTAAGTTCATCCCTCTCTTGCATGGCTTTTCTCAAATAGCCCCATCAATTTCTCATTTTCTTCATGCATCTCCAGAAGTTGATGCTTTACATTTTGAACCTCTTTATTCATCTCCAATTGCTCCCCAGCAAATTGGCTGTCATGATATTGTTCTTCTTCCATTCGTTCTTTGGATTTATGAGTTTCCTTACTATCAGCATGATTTTGTGCAACTGCCGCTTCATATAGTTCTATCAGTTTGTTATTATCTTCAATTAATACTTTTAGCTTCATCTTAAGTTCATCATTTTCTTTGGACAAGAAAATGGCCATCTCATGAGATTCCGCTTCCCTTTGGCTTGCTGCAGCAATGGCATCAACCATTGTTTTTAGTTCTATCTGCTCAGGTGGAGCAGTATTGGCTATCTGATTCTTGGCCATTGAAGGAAGACCAGGCTGATTTCTCAGTGCATCTTGAGTCCTCTCAGCTTCTAGTTGTCTTACCAAGTCATCTACATGCCTACAAGATTTTCGGACACCAAAAGAGTACTATGGGATCAGAAATGTCCAAATTCGACTCTGAAAGCGAAGAAGGGCAGAAGGTACGGGTCAACTATATACTAACACCAGAATCTATTACGTATCACCGTCATCCAGGAACGAGAGATAACATGGGTGACCAAATTCGGGAAAAACAGAGAGCAGCTATATACCTCTGCAATTTTTCTTTTTCATCAACACAGCAATCAAACTTCTTCTGAAGACAATTCAGTTCTGACTGGTTCTGAATGGCCTGATAGAGTTTACATAATCTTTTTTTAGTTTAAGGAACAAAAGTTTCGACAAACAAATAACTAGATAAACTATAAACCCTGTTATGCTGCTAGTTGCGTGTATTTTGCAAAACAGAGCTTTCAAACTGCTAGAAAGTTACCTGTATACGAAGGAACTCATTCTCCTCATTGATCGATGTACGCCAGGGTGATGCAGAGCCCTATATTCGAAATATTTTATACGAAATTGGTGCAGTCTGTTAGTCAAGATTTTTTACTGAAAAACTGTAAACTTTATTTGACAAGTTACAACTCATTCTTTTAGCCGAGTAGCAATGCTGATTGGTAAAGTTTCTATTGCCTTTGTGGGTACTTGTGATCCAAAAATATACATATGTATTATGTTTTCCAATGGACCCATAACCCAAAGGCTGATGAATTACCCGCCTGCTTACTTTTGCAACTATAGGAAGCAGTAAAGAAAAGTTCACAATAAAGGTAATTAACAAAAAAGTGCAATATGTCTTACATGACTAGAAAGCAGTAGATCGTCACCACTTGAAAGTGTAGGCTCAGAGGTTTCTTTCTGTGTGACATAGATAGAGAACAATGTTATAGTAGCCATAAACAAGCTAGAGACCTTCTCTGGCCCATTACGCTGGCCAAAAAGTAAATAAATGACAAATCCAACTAAATCAGAAGTGTAAACTAACCTGAACAATCATCGGGTCTGATTCGTGCATGAGTTTCCAATCCAGAGCTTCTAGCAACTACATTTCACAAGAAAATTAACAAGGGCTATATTCTAGTGTGAGCCAATATAGTAAGACACACAGAGCAAGGAGTCCCAAAATGCCCCTAAATGTTATAATTCCGAAGGCAGGAGTAAACTAGGAAACATCTTTCGCTCCCTTGCTCTGAAAATGGACATCTATCTATATGCATGTATTTGTGTACTCCTTGAACGAAACGCAGAGTAAGTAGTATTCTTCCATGTTTCTCTAGTTTTTAGTTGTTGTTTGTCTCATTTCCCAAAGGGACCAAGCTATCGAATTTTAATGATGAACATTAAGTTTTAAATAGCACTAACAGGAAGCTGATATCAGTGACTGTTCAAAGAAGGAAAAGGTAGATATGGGAAATAGGGAGAAAAGGAGATGTGAGAAAGATAAAAATAATCTAGTAATATATCAACCTTGATAAGTACTCTATCATTCTTGGTCAGCCAATTCATTCAAGAGATGGCATTATCCAATTTTGGGATTTAATTCAAAAGCCCTTTCCAGAATTCAATTTCTGAGTTGAAATCTACTAAAGATTGTTTGATACTGCAATGTTAGTGTTTATTGCTTCATGCGACGTAGGCAACATTACAGAATCAAAAATAAAAGAAATACAACACTAAGATAAGAAAATAAGGCGACATGCCGTGCATTTACCTTGTTTTGCAAAGTCATTATCTGTTCATTCATTCTTTCACGTTCCCCTTCCTCATAAAATGATTTCAATCTGCATTGTCAAGTATAGAACACAATTAAATCATATTCTTCAGACAAAAAAAAGAAGAAGACGTAGATCATGATATTCCTAAGGTGATGCAAAGCAACTAGGGAAAATTAAACATTTGATTCCTAAACTTTCAAAAGTCCCTGGTCAAAACTATCAAACACGATTGGCCTGTTCATCCATGAGTTGTTGAAAGAAAGAGAGCAACAAAAGCTTGCCTTCTAATCTCTTCTTTCAATCGCAGGTTTTCCATAGCAAATCTTGTCGCCTCCTGGTTGCGATCAACCTGAGCACGTAAGACCTCTATTTCGTTCAAATGCTCCTCCCTTTCTTTTAGCAAGTGAGTCTCAGCTGAGATCTTTCCAGAAGCAACAGCTTCTAGCCTTTTTATTCCTGCTTCTCGAAACCTTAATCTCATCTTGAGACCTTGGATCTCATCTTCTCTTTGTTTGGCCTAATTCATGAAAGGAAACAAAAAAGTTCTGTAAAAAAGTTAAGGACAAACTTCCAGATCAAGTCATCTTCTTTTCTAGACAATTTGTCATCATCAGAACCTGTGCCCAGACCTTTTGAAACAGATAGAACAGAAGTTTAAGATGATTATAGTAAACATACCAGCTTCATTGCAGCCTGACTTTCATCAGCCAGGGCCTTTAGTGCAATGTCTTTATCCTTTTCCCTCCTGAAAGCCCCTACTAGGGCAACTTCATACTCTTTCTTCTGAAAATATAAACTCTTTTATCAATATTCAGAACAGGTTTTAGCAATCTCTTCAGTATCAGGAAACAGTACTTACAGTTGACATTCTTTTGTTAGAAGTAAGTGGACTTGATAGACCATTGAGTCCTTCCCATTTAAAGTTTCCAGGGGATCCGGGAAAAGATACTGCCAGAGGATCAGTTTTCATGGTTCTCAGCTACTCCATTTGCTAGACTCCTTAAACGTGCTACTTCTTTCTGTAAACCACAGGCAAGCAGATAATAAAAATGTACGGTATAATACCAAGAAACTGTTGCTGACAGTGATATAACATAGTCATCCATCATCCAGCAGATTTAGGCGAAGATAATTGCCAATTCTGATGATTTTATAAGCTCTATTTTTGAAGAAAAGTATAAGAAACAGAATAGCAGTATCAGCTAATAAAAATTAATCCAAAATGGCATAAACCATAGATGTTTAATCGAGCATTCTGTCTATTTATGGCACTTAATTCTTAACAAATCATTTTCCTTTTCAAACAAATGTAAAAAAAATCATCACAGAGATGAACACCAGCTATGGCAAAATTTAACTACATCTTAAAGAAATTACAACAGTGAAAGCATCTCCAGAAAAACAAAGGGTTTCACAGCAAATAACTTGCTCTGAATAGGTTACAGACTCAAGCATTGCACAAATTTTAGGGGGAAAAAACCGAAAAAGTATAGGATTAGACTCTTTCATGCTTTTACCAAAAAGTCAATTGCACAACAAGAAGGATGAATGAACAAGGTTTTTGCAGAGCATGATACCTTCAGATTTTGGATCTGAATCCTCATAGCAAGAACATCTCCTGAAGCATCTTCGTTGACAATAGCCTATATAATTAACAGAAAAGATCAAAAAAAGATAGAACAGAGAACAGAAAACACAAAATGTCAGCTTCAGTCAACAGTGATTGTGCTCTTTTAATAAATCTTCAATCAAGTTAAGTTGCATCCTAAGAATTCATTCGTTCTGACTCATTTTAAACTACTAATAGTTCTCCTTCCTTTTCAAGACAATAAGTATGCCACAGTAAATATAAGCCATTGCATTTAATGACATGCAATTTAAGTTAAGGGACCAAAAAGCTATCAAAGAGAGTAACTCTACAGTCAATTCTATGGTAAACTAATAACTCCAAGTGGAATGTTCCTGTCTAGATAATCATCCAATTAAGCAAGTGTGAGAGTAACCACCACACCATCATGCCATGGCAACCTTTCGATAGGCATACCAGGTGGGCTGGAAATAGGAAACCTCAACTATCGCATGCATTGAGATTAAGTTCAAAAACAACAAAATGAAGCAACCAGCTGAGTACAGCTTACATGATTTTTTATGTATTTGGCACGTTGAGCAAACTTCAATGTGCTCAATGTCTCCAGTGAACAGCTGCGAGGTACCATTTTTTTCATTAAGAACAAACATATCAATATTCAGAGTAAAAGTACAGGAATAAAAGAAAACATATCAAGTTGCTAAACAGTTGAAAGTGTTGTGGCCCTGAGATACTCTTTAAGAAACTTCTTCAATCATATACAAGTTCATAGGACACACAAGTATATTAGTTCAGATTGCTAACCTGCTAGATGGACTGATATTAGCAATGATACTTGTTTTTGCATTTCCACCCAGTGAGTCCTGAAACACAGGGAATAATCAGATCTGTACAAATACAATATTTGCGCATTTCCAGTTAGTACAAACACAATATCAAGATCTGTACAAAATGCGAAATGACAGAAGCAACAAATGGCCTGCACAAGGAAATATGAGAAAACCTGTGCATAAATGGAATAAAATAATCCAGATGGCAAACCATCAGAGAAATAAAAATCATTTCTACCATTATAAGCAATGTATAGTTAAATGAAGCTTCTCACTGCTGATGACCATTATTTCTACCATTCAGAAATGATACTTTAGACACATTTATGCTGTCATTTCATCTGAATATGTACTAGTGTTGATATTAGATATCAAGCCACAAATAACTCTAAAGGAAAAGGAAAATCAATACTTAACTGTACTACAAAAAAAAATCTAAAAAAACTGATTCTCGATTTTATGTGATCTAAATTGACTTGGCTGCAGTAATATGGTCACAATCGCACCTATTTATTGAACTTCAATCAGCATGCCACATCAATCACTCTGTACAAGCATGCATGCAGGGAAGAATATGAGTTAAATGATAGTGTTTTTACCTGAAGCAAAAATGTGAGCTTTGAATCTCTATAAGGAACATGAAGTGACTTTCCATTGGACACATTCACAAGGTTCATAATCACAAGCCTGTGTATCCCATAATGAGTTAAATGTTCAAAGGTGTAATAAAAAAGAACAAAACTAAGAATATGTGGACAGGGAATAGCACTGTAAATTTTCAAAAGCTCTTTTGTCAAAAATTAAGGATATTAAAGATATGAGCATCACCAACCCTAATGTGGAAAGAGATTTGTTGATGTTGGTAGCTTCCTTTAAACGTTCGCCTTCTGCACCGGAGCTCTTTTGCCTGTAATGGTAAGATTAACATAGTGATTAATAGTTGAATCTCTATATAATGCTATATCATTACTCAAATGAAAAAAATCTTGTCCACCATTTTGTTTATGTACCTCTCAGAACCAGCTAAATCAACAAGATTAAGCCGTGCAAACCTATGGTGAGTTACACCTTGTGCTTCCCACTGAAACGAAAGAAATAAGCAAATAGGTTACATTTGTTAAATTGAAAGTTTATTTATAACAAGCCAAGAAAAATAGAGCAAAAACAAGAATTGTATTATTGTTACCTTGCTTTCTAGCGTACAAGTGAACACACTATGTGAACGACTGCTAGCATGATTCATATTGGTTGCAGCAACCTTTCTGTTTGTTGCCCCCTGGATGATATTCACAGGCAGAAAGGAGAAATGCAATTGCAAATTACCAGGTTTAGAGAAACTCTGGTGAACAAGAATGTAGGACAAATCCTGCAGTTTACTAAATTATGACAAAATCAAAATAACAAAGTAAAATGCTACACCTTTAGAACCTAAAAGGGATAATAAGCTGTCTGATGTATTAACTGATCGCAATCTTGGACAAAACCCTGTACACTTCCTAGCAAAGTTTATCTTCAAGGGAACAATAAACTAGGCTGGGAAGGGTGAAGTTTTGTTTATTCATTATTTTGTTAGAAATCCATCACTAGACATCATGACCTGCTCCAGTCTATAAATCTGTAAAACCACTTTTGTCTTTCTACAGGCAGCATGACCCAGAATTATGACAAACATAGTACAAAAATGAAGGATACTTCAGTTCCTACAGCAGAGCAATACATTTTGTTGTGTAAGAATTAAAATTTAGATTAACCCATTTCCTTTATTAGGGAAACTTCGTAACAGGGTCACAATCTAGAAGTATATACCAATCCACACTTTGAATTAGAGAACAGGGTATAGTACAACAATCAATCTTGCCATAATAAGACTAAGAACTTATAACATGTATCATAGGCATGTCATGGCTTACCTGAAGAAGTTTCTGAATCACATCTCGAGCACTTGTCACTTCTACCTCAGTAAGATTCTCTACATAAATTCCCTTCTTATTATCTTCTCTTATCTGCCAAGCCAATCAAAGCTCTCTTAAGTTGTCATTTCACAGGAGAGGATTGTGATAAACGTGAAATTCCACAAAAAATGACATCAGAGTGCTATAAATTGTCAAAAACCTGTAGATTCACAGAGGAAGGATCCAAAAGATCAAGAATTTGCTCATTGTATATTTCTAGAAAAGAACATCTGCAAGTAAATCTTAGTTTTTCCTCTCTCCGTGCCTCCCTTTCCTGTAGAAGCCAAAAAACTGTAAGTTGAGATGGATAATGTGGATCTCTTAACACTCAGAATATTTTGATGATAACCTCAACCTTACAAGTTGATATGCCATTTAAAGTTAAAGCCAAATGGAACTATCTAGCTGTTTCCATATTAATGTGCTCTGCATTTGCATGAGGGCAATGCACGAAAGATAAGTCACAAGCACATGAAAAAGTTTACAACTAGAAGAATGTACTGTGTTTTGATAGTTGTGATAGCAAATGAATAGAGATTTTCCTCATTAGTGTAGGATATTTCACCACTTACATAATTGTTTTGACAAGTCAAAAACAAGTAGCATGTGAGAACTTCTACAACAAGATTAATCATTTCCGAAATATACTCTTGCAATCAAAACTCAAGTTGATTAAAAACTCTAAAAAGGAATATTTAATTGCTTAAAACCTTAATGTACCCCAGTATTAAAATCATATGATTGAGGGAACTTATCCATCCGTCGAAATACAGAAGCCAATAACCCATGTATGCTGAAGGTGCATCTAAAACGGATTTAACGCACCTTTTGAATTCTTGAAAACAAATACTCAAACACTCTAGGTGTCAATCCACTGTTGACACTATGTCTTCTGGTTCCTCCCTCTATATCTCCAAGCATCGTGTGAGTTTTCCCACTTCCAGTCTATTTTTGGAAAGAAAAACAAAGGGAAATTAAAATTCTTGTATCAAATAGACAAAACTAAAAGAAAACACAAAGTTCACTGCTAAATAACTTCATTGTGAAGAATATCTAAGTTCAAACATAATTAATGACCTAAAATTTTTACTTCAAAAATCAAAATTTCCACAAGTTTTTGCATTAAAGTAAGAAAGTATACAATTGGTGACAGAGTAAACAACTAGGATTTTTTTTTACTAGTGGAAAAAAAGGAAAAAAAAAAAAGCAAGAGTCCTCTAATGAGGAAAAAAAGAACTATGATTTCTTTTTACTAGAGGAAAAAAGTGAAAAGCAAGAGTCCATTAACTGACTCATCCCAAGCAAACATTGGAAAAGAGTGGTCTCCTATGCAATTTTCACCAGAAGCTTGTTTATTTTGAAACTGGGGCTCCAAATTGTATCATCTCTAATTAATGCCATGAAGCCTAACCTTGTATCTAGCTACTGACAAAGTTATCCAGAATGAATTGGAAATGAAACCAATAATCACAGAGTCCTTGACTCACTTGGCCATAAGCAAACATGCAACTATTGTAGCCTCCCATGCAATTTTCCACCATGGGCACCCCAGCCACTTTAAATAGCATCTCCTGTTAACATATGTTCAAAAAAAAGAAAAAAAGGTTAGAAGACATAAGAACAAATGTGAACAAGAAGACAAAAGGAACAAATGTGAACAAAAAGACATAGTAGCATGAAAGAAATATTTACCTGGCTAACAGTTTTCATCTGCAATAAGGTCGAAGGTAAAACGTGATTCAGGATGTCCTGTCCAAGTAATTGCCTGAGAACTATCTTGCCTGACACATCTGCCATGTCCTTGCAATGATATCTCAGAGCTACTCAAAGGACGAATTCTTATAATTACCTGCACATTATCGAGATAAATATAAAAACACTGACCTAAAATGAGTAAAACCTGAACTTAATTAAAACGTTTGAGCATAAACTGAACTCTGGAACAGTTGCCCACATACTTTATACTTAACTATTCTCAACTCTAAGGATAATCCACTTCCTACTTAGTATTAACTATTCAAGATTTACAGATGTCCATTAGCTTGGTGTCTCCTTCCTAAGCTCGTTGAAGAATAGCTAACAAAACATAAATTTTCAACAAAACTTTTGAGCTCATCGACTATTCTGCTTAATATTCAAATTATTTGAGTTAGCTATTAAAATTTCATATTTTATTTAATTGAATGAGCAGTATAAAACTTTTAGTACACAATGAATGATTTCTCTTAGTTTTTTCCTTAGCTAGCAACAAATAATTATGAGAAGTCTATCAAATTCTCTTCTAAAATAAAATCAGCCAACTATCCATAATCCGCAATTTCTATTTCCCACAACGAACAGGGAAATATTTAGCAATTCAAATCCTTCTTGCCTGAGAATCTCCTCAGGCAACAAGTTGATGAGGTACAACCTTCAACGCATTAGGTACAACACCAAACTGTTACACATTACAGCCAAGTCCAAATTTTGCAATCGGCTCTTAAAGTCTGGAGCTTGCTAAAGAAATATTCTATTCAGTATCCAAGCTTCAAATCTTTTACCTCAGCTTCATCAATATCAGTTTGAAATTCAGCAAAAAAAGAATTGAAAATGAATGTGAAAACCTAGATAATCAGTACCTGAATATTCTGCTCCTTCCAGAAGGAGGGGTCGTCGTGAAACTCGAAAACTCCTAACGAACGGCGTCGTTTTGGAATCATCATCATCATTAAAACCACTCTCGCTGAAACTCCTTAATAGTCAGGGAGTTCGCTTCCTTCGTCGCCGACTTAAACATCAGATCCGGAGTGCTCTTAACTGCCGGCATCGCCGACGAAACTTCCGACGAGGATGAAGAAGCATGGTCGTGATATCTGAACCTGGACTTAATCGCGCTCGCTGCATCAGAAAACAACGGCATTTTCTCAGAAAATTCAGAACTGAAGAAAAATTGGGGTTTAGCAAAATCTGGATTAATGGAAAAGATTAAAGGGAAATTTTTGGGATAGTTTGTGAAAGAGGATTTAGTTGTTTGGGAGTGGAAAATGGGGAGTGTGAAAGGGAGGCGTTGGAATTTGAAAGAGGGGGAAAATTTTGAGAGAGGGAAAATCGGACGGTGGAGGAGGAAGGAGATGGACGGTTAGGATGCGGGATGGAATTCAAATGTGGAGGGGAGTAAAAGAGAACCGTTAGAGGTTTTTTTTTTTTTGTTTTTTTAATGTGACATTTTGAATCATGCGAGTCAAGAAGGTGGAGCCAAGTGGGGGCAGGTTAGTGTGTCCTCTATTGATTAATGATAATGGCTTTTTATTTATTGCAAATGTTAATCGCAATCCACTTTTTATAATAACACTCTTTTTATCATTTTTATTTATTAAATTATATGACAAAAAATATAGCGAGAGTGTCATTACAAAAAATTATACCCACGACGTTCAAAAATGTTAATCGCACTTCACTTTTTATAATGGTACTCCCACAATCATTTTTGTCATATTTCATAGTGTGTTTCATAAAGGAATTATTAAATAGGTCTTGCTTTAATGTTTTTCCCCTTGATGTACAATTATCTACCAGAAAAATCTTTTATTGTTATTTTTTTATCTTTCCTTTCTTTCTCTCTCTCTTAATTCTTCTTCATCTTCATCGTCCTTAGTCATTTCTCCTTTTTGAACCAGAATCCTCGGTGCATCCATCATCAATAATCCTCAGGCCAATCTTTCCTTTAAATCACATCTAACCCATTGAGATTTATATCAAATGATTCAGTTTATTTTAGAAGTTTCAATTTAGCTATTTGAGTAAAAAGTTAAAAAAAAATCCAATATGTAAAATTTTTTCATGCCTGCACATGACACCACCATTGCTTGCCGCTTGAAATCTAATCGAAGCAGATGAATCGTTGGAGAGATCAATGTTAGGAGAAGGGAACTAGAGAAAGAAAGAGGATATGCTAGACCAAAAGTTGAATAAGTAAAATAATTTCTATTGTTTGAAATGGTGAGCTTGTATTAAAAAGCAAAAAAAGATTGACAATGTTTATGATACTTGTTTTCGCTTCTATTGCCAATTCTTTGGCCTTTTTCCCTAGGCTAGGAATGAGTTGTGCCTAAAATGATATCAGAAAAAGATAGTAAGACCACAGCAGAAGGAATATCTCTTGTTGTGACAATAAGGAAGAGTTTAGTAAAATAAATGCAAAAGAAAATTTAATTTTTTTTAAAAAAAAGGAACCAAATTGTGGATGTCATGCAAGGCGAGAACAACTCTTCATGAACTATTGACAATCACCTATATGCATTGAGTGGCAGATGACTTAAATGATTAACCTAAATGGAAGTTTATAACTCATAGGGATTGTCTATGAAATTTCTGTTATTGACAATTCATGTAACAAAAATTTCTACATCTATTTCACACAAACTTTTACATCTTCGTTAGCAGGGAAGTTACCTTGAAAACATTTATTTTGGCAAGGAAGTTATTTAAAATATTTATTTGAAATAATTATCGTAGCACTTTTTTGTGATGTGATATATGTTAGAGATAAAAATGTAATTGAAAATTGTGTTTATGATGTAAGTAGAACAAAAATATGATTTTTTTTTTTTTTTGCAAATTTTGATAACCAAACATACTTAATTTGTTTTGGCAGTAGGATAACTACCAGTTAAAGGAAAGATCATATGCACTATGGCATCCTTGGCGCCATCAAGACCGAGTTAATATACAAAACAGCATTCAACAACATGATCACATAAAAAGGTTATATAATTATTGACCTTTTTAGTGATGTTGTGAAATAGATGTGTTCGAAATTTTCAAAATGTCATACTTACCCTTAAATAATCTTCGTATAAAGTTGTGAATTTGGATGGGGACAGCTAATACCCATGAATAAGTTGCAGTATTTATCTATTTTTTTCCTCCTTGTATACTTTTGTGGTTTTTAAATCGATGATCAACGTTTCAACGTCATTTCGAAATGAACTTATTCTCAGAGTAAAAATAGGTTGTTTAGTCAATTGATTCCTGTGTAGCTCCAACTTAATCTCATTTGTAAGCTGATGAAACTTGAGATAAAGCATAATCCAGAGACAAAACACTAATGGAGGCTATAATTCCTTGGCACAAATTTGTAACATGATATATTATTTGAGCAATTACGCAACACATGACATGAACAGAAAGACCGACTATTGATAAACACAAATGAGGCTTCAACTGTTTCTTTTCTTCTTCGTTTGAAAAGGCTCATCAAACATTGAGTACTTAGGCAGAATATTCAGTAATGAATTGTTTAATGATTCCCATCAACTTCTTGGAAGGTTCAGAGTTGGGATTTATAGTGAAAAACCCATGTTGCTGTCCTTCAAATTCCTCGTACTCAACTTTCTTTCCCCAGCCTTTCAACTTCTTTGCATACTCCTCAACTCTATCTTTCAATAAATCACTCCCTGCACAAACCACTAGGATGGGATCAAGATCAGCTGTTTCAAGGTTGGGGCTTAAGGGTCCAAATGGGTTTATTAGTGGATGGTCAGTAGTCTCCCCAGCTGGTACTGATAGCCTCCAATACCTAATTCATCAATCAAAAATAACAAAAAACATATAACTTACGAAATTCAGGATGTTGCACTTGACAAAATCACAAAATTTACCTATTTGGATTGCAAGTTTTTTAAGTTTTTGTTGAAAAATATACTGTGAGGTAAAAAAGTGATTACAAAATACGTCGAGAAAATTTTTCTACAAAAACTCGCAATCCAAACAAGGAATTCACATAATCTGTATGTAAAAGTAATCAAATCTTAATCAAGAGTTCCTTAAACGATTACAATCACTATCACTTTGTGTCGCTTTCGACGGGCATGACACGTTACAACTACTACTTTGCATCACTTTTGACACGTTTAAGTTTATGTAATATGAGTATAGACAAAAACGTAAAAAGTGATCTATTTTATATTCATTGTATAACTGAAAAACAACCTTTTTGTTTTTGTTTAAACATGTGGAGTATGAAGTCATCTTGGAAAATCACACAAAAACCCTTAATAAAAAATTTATAATTTATCAAAAAATATCATTATGTGCCTAATTAGCCAAAGAGAGACTGTTAGTGCTTTTTATTGAATTAGAGTGTATTCCAAAAATATGAAATTAGTGCTGCATAATTAGCCAGCCAGCTGACCTGTCAATGAGCTCCCAATTCAAGAATGCATCTTTTGGCCCTTCAGCTTCAGACTTGGTAACCACAGTCCCGCCAAAGAAAGGAGCCAGAAGAACATAGCCCTTCACTCTAACCGGCGCCAGCTGAGGTGAGCCGGCTCCAAGCTTAACCGCCAAGTTATGAGATATATTTCCACCAGCCGAGTCACCCGAAATGAACACACTGCCAAAGTCAGCTACATCAGTGAGCCATGTATCCTGCTCCTCAGCCAGGGCTTGGGCCTGAAGCCATTTCACTGCCATGAACCCATCTTCAATAGCAGCTGGAAGTCGGTTTTCCGGCGCCAGCCGATAGTCAGGAGATATGATCACCGCTTCAAGCCCCTTTGCCAGCTTGAAGCAGTAGTTCTGGAAATTGGGCCATGCACGTGAGCCAATGCAAACCCTCCTCCATGAATATAGTAAAAGATCGGGAGCTTCTTCGACGACGTCGCTGTAGCCGGCTTGTATAGCCGGAGCTGAAGATTGCGTTCTGGGTCGAAAACGGCATCCTTCCAGAGAACAGAGCCGTCGTCTTCTACAGGCACTTCGAAGCTTTTTGGTGGACCGGACAATTGAGCCGTCGCTATAGACTCGGAGGACTCCCCGGCATTCGTCCACCTCATACGGTTCGGTGGCAGCGGCAGAGCAGCCGGCGGAGCCTCGGGAATAGTCGTATCCGACATGTCTATTTTATTTTGATAAATTGTCTGAAAGAAAAAATTATTACTAGGAAGAATTTTATGTTACCAAAAAGGATTGATGAAAGTCCTAGTGGTTTAGTAGGACAAAAGGGTTTCAACTACTGATCATGCTGAATTGGAATTTTTGTTGGCATTTAGTTTGTGAAATATATTTCGTTTTAGGATATTTGAGGATTTGGTTGGAAATGTTTATGTAAGCAAATTCTTTCGAGTTAATGTGGTGCCAAAAAAATGGACAGGATTAAAGACAAAGCTTGTTCTTCCACTTGAACCAAAAGCCTAATTGCTGGATCACTTGTGAGCTCTATACTTCTTCTATTGGTTTGTTGCTTATTTTTTGACCTGTTTCTTTTGGTGTTTGAGTTTTGCTCTTTTGTTGAAGCCGAATTGATCCTCTATCCAAGTCATATCTAGAATGGTTCTTTTAAAATTGCAACGAAATGTAATTACCTTGCAAAATAGTGAATTTATGGTTCAAAAAAATAGTAAATTAGTTAAATTTTAGTACTATTATGAAACAAGTGTCCAACTTCTTTAAGTTTAAAATGGAAAATATAACATTCTTTGTATCATGGTGGCCAGAGGAGAGTGGATGAGATTAACCATTAGAAGACTCTTTTCAAAAGATGGCCTACATGTAGGCCTTTGCTCATGGGCAGCAGAACAGAAAGCTGGCAGGCCTGTCAGATGGAAACTTAGGTAATGATATGGCTAAGATTTCCATCTTATCTAGTTAGGTAATCATATGGCTAAGATTTCCATCTTATCTAGACAAATGGATGGCAAAGTGATGACTGATTTCTTCATAAATGACAAAGTAAATACGCCTGCCAATTGTGTTCATTTTATGTCTTGAAAATAACATGGTGACAGAATTGAACTCTTCCTAGCTAGTATGGATCCAATATACAGTGGATGACAAAGTAAGATGCTTTTGCTTTTATTACCAAACTTCTGTAAAAGTAGATGTTTGTCAATTGATTTAGAATGAGGATGATTAGTTGTCTTTGCATGTAAGCTCCCAAACAATAATTAGATGTCTTTGGATGCAAATTATGCAATCCATACATACATATACGATCTAGTATACAAGTCTGTTTCTTTTTCCTTCTTTTTTTTGGTGGTGGTTTGGTTGGGGGGGGGGGGGAGGATATAGCACATAAGTCTTGATACAAGTTCTTTTTGGATGGTGTTGTATTATTGTTTCAAATGGAAACATCATTCCATCCTCACCACCAAAGGCTGGAGCTTAATAAGCAATAGCATCGCTCAAGGTTCGAAATTGTAGGAAGAGTAAAAGGAAGAAGGCAGTAAAATGCTACCAAATACCATGTTTTGTGGGATTACCAGACCATGTGAGATGCATAAGTAGCTGTCTGCAATTGTTAATGGCCACGGTTGAAACATGGAGGGCAGAAACAATCCACGAGTCTTCGCGGCTTTCAGCTCCCGTTTCTGTTTCTGTTGTTAACTTGATAGAATTTTCCCAAAAGAGAAACTGATCGATTACCTGGACTACTATTTTCCCACTTTCAGTACAATTTTTCCACCTTTTTGGGTGTTCTATAGCAACAGACAGGTGATAATATGCCATACAAATCATACATATTGCCCAAGTCAGGAAGTGTAGATAAAAATGATACTAACACCCCGCCCCCTACCCCCAAAAAAAACCCAAAAAAGAAAGGAACAAAAGAAAAAAGATGGAAACTGTTAAGTGGACCAGTAAAGATGCTGAGAAGATAGTCTTGAATAAATGAATTAGGGACACGACATTATCTTCCATATTGGCAATTACAAGGGGAAAAAGCGATTCTGGGGGTTCTAAAGTTCTTTACAAACGTCTTGCATATCCAGAACCTCCGCACTTCTTACACAGTATCAAACCTGTATATTGATACTTTTAGCTTAACAACACGAAGTGATAAAAATGCAACAATATCAAGTTTACAAACAATGTATTCTTAGACCTGTTAATGCTCAGAAATATTAATTGTCATACACAGTTAAAGAGTAACAAACCTGCACCCTTGCAGACCCTGCAATCAACCAGCCCTGTTTCCATTTTCATCTTACCATCATTGCAGAAGACACATTTGGTACCACCTGTCATCAATTAACAAAGTAGTTCATCAGCTATGGGGGAAATGACACTAACACATAATGAACACTACCAATTATCAACAAGTTTCTGAAATTATCATGGCTTCAAATCCAAAAGGACTACAGAGATTCACAGAAGTCTTCAAGCCAAACAAGAGCGTGATTACGTACTCATTGGTGACACTAACATAATTTGATCCACTTATGTATATAACAGGTTTTAACTGATTGGAAAATTTAAAAATGCATTGAGCTACATAAATGTTCAAGGGCAATAATACAAAACTCAAAAGGCAAGTAATTGGTCAAATGAAACCATAATAAGGGAATAGCTAAGGGGAATAACTCGTCCAGTACCAATATACTCAAAAGAGTCTGCGGGCTGCAAGCAACATCACCACCCAAACATTCCAGAAACAACACACGCTTTTGCCTAACTATCCCAACTTGCTCCCACCAGTTAAACTCCTCTTGATATATTATGATCGAGTACGTATACCTTGTAATAGTTTATGCTATCAGGTCATCTGATTTCAGCTTGTTCACTTTCCCGGGTAGTGCCTCAGTATACCATATGGCACTTAAATGAATTTGCTTTTACTTTGGTGATGGAAGCTGTAGTAAGAGAATCGAGATGATTGATTTAGTTAGACTTCTAGATGGTGGTTGAGAAGTGTTTCCATGTGTCTGGCCACTGATGCATAAGTGATTGGACACTTGAGATTGATAAACATAAACAATAAGGCAAATGACTTGGTGGTTCATATTTGAACTTTGTACAAAGATGCAGAGGGCAAAGGGTCAGCCATAGGATAGTTTAATCTAGAATCTGTAAAACCATCTATAGGGCAATGTCAAATAGGATTCCCTACGTGCTTGTTGAAGTCAAACTATGTACACCTGGAACAAACAGACCTTTCTAATATTCTATTTAGGTTTATGAATCTAATTAGAAGTTTACGCTCATAAAATATGCTCCAAATCTTAATCCTTTATCCTTGGAGCCAAGTACATAACATATTGTTAGGAGAGCCTAAAATTGCCCAAAAAGAAACCAAGTGGTATTTTGTCAATCACTCAGAAGCTAGTGAAACAGCAATCCAGTATGACTCATGCAAACGCACATCATAGAGGATATTAAACTAGTAAATTGATTTAAAAACTCCCAAATCAAATTGTAGCAGCTCTATTTCGTTTTTGTTTTGCTTATGCTTAAGAAAAGGTGAAAAAGAGTTACTTAAATCTGTTAATTAGCAATTTGAAACGTTAAGGTAGGTATGACTTTAATTACCATCTCAAGGATTTTGGTACTAACAAGGGACAAAGTATGATCTTCATTCTCGACCTTCGTTTTACACCATCCTACCCATTCCTCACCCTTGGAAACAGTTTCTGAAGCCTTGCAACTTCTGATTATTGGGTTGTCACTTGATTCCACACGGTGCCTCTATCAGTCTATTTTTGCAAAAGGAGCAGCTCAGGCAATATTCGTTGAGTCATTTGAAGCTATGCACCATCGAGAAAGAGAGAAACATGGTCTTCTTTATGTACCAAACGAATTACTATATTCTGTCAATTGGAATGTAATCATTCATACAGTCTTAGAGCTAAATAGCTAAATTTCCAATATGGTATCAGTTGGAATTCGTGAATCAATTGTACGCCAATTCCTCAACTTAAAGATGCTCATTTTGACACTTTCTAAAAGCATATATCTGATTAATACAGACACACTTTTGAACGAAGTAATACCAGATTAATATTCCACAATCTGCACTTAGAAGTTTATTTTCATTTCATGTTCCTTTAACAGACTTAAGAGATTTCTTCTCATTGGACATACATTTTTCATATCATGGAAAAAGCAGAACTTCAGGCTATAAACCTTTAAATCACATCTAAAAAGATTCCTGAAGAATTCTACCTCCCTATTTTCTTCTTCTCTTTCTTTTTCCTTTCTAATCAGAAAGCAAAAAGAGTCACTTCTATTTTGAAATTGAGGTGCTTGATTTCCACTTTTCATGCCAAACACACAAAGCATGCCAACCAAAAGCTGCAGTGATCATCGCATTGCTCGACCAGAAAAACCAAAAATTTCACCTTTGTGGGAACATCAAATAAGACGTCAGAGAGAGAGACAGAGAGCAGTCTAGAAACTTAACTTTTGACTTAACTGACTTATAAAATTTCTGCCAATCTGCATTACATTTTTCGTGCAGATAAATGAACACGCCAGTTTTAATACAATAATGTAAAATTACACATAAAAATGCACTTGCAATCTAAATACAAGTCAATTATGTAGACTCAATGTAGGTATGCTAATGTATAAAGAATTCGTTCCATGAAAAAGGATTACCATTTCCAGCACACCTGTCGCAAGGAACAGGATCCCCCTGCACATACAAAACCACAAAAATAACAGCTTTTTAGCAAAAGAAACAAAAACAGTATGCTTATAATTTCAAGCTGCACTAGATAATCCTAAAGATGAAGAAATTTACTGTTAAAAAAAGAACGACCCTTTTGCCAATAAGCATATGAAGCCAAATCAAGCAGAAACCACAAAAAGATAACAATTTAATCAACAAAAAGGCCAACCTTGAGGCCAAGAAATAGGGAGAGAGCAATGGCAGCCAAGACACTAACGGTGGCAAGAAAGGATTGGGTGTCAACAGGGGGTGTATCAAGGGCAAGTGAAGAGCAAAAATTGGATGCTTTAGTGTTGTAATTGTGGCAGTGGAGTGGTTGTTGAATAAATTGGAGCTTGGAAGAACAAGAGGAAACCGACGAAAGAATTGAGATTTCTGAGTTTGTCAAGCAATTGAGTGGGAAGAGAAGAGCACAGTTATGGGACATAAAAAAGATGATGAAGTTGAAGAAGATGATGAGGGAAAAGAGTGGAGCGAGGAGTGAGCCTGGTTTGGCCATTGAGGGGATATAGGCATATGGAGTAAGATCAAATTTGTTTGTGGAGCTCAGCTTTTCTTTCGGCCCTAAAATCAGCTGCTTCACTGCTTTTTTTCCTATTTTCCTTTTTTGTATGTTGTTATTTCCTTTCCTGCATTTTACGTTGATTCACTTTTTTTTCTTTTTTTCTTCTTCTTCTTTTGAACTATTAGACCTTGGTCTATCTCTCTTCCCTTTAGTTCCTTTTCCATTGTTGCCATTTGGTTGGTGTTTGAGAGAAAAATGCAAAGCATTACATAGTGATAAACTCCCACTAAAATCTATTCTAAATGCATGGTGAAAATTATTTGATCTACGTATTTAACAAGTAGTAGCCAGAAATTATTTTTCTACCTTTCAGCCTGTAAAAGCCTTTTCAGCTCAATAAGCATTCTATTAGAAGTTTGACATAAATTATAAAAAGAGAGAAAGTAAATAATTTAAAGTTACTTTTTAATAATTTAAAGAAAGTAAATTGTTGTGACTAGGCATGTTGGCGATTTAGAATGGTGAACTACATATTTCTTTTAAGCAAAATGATATTTTATAAGATACCCAAGTTTATGCGCAGAAACAAAGTAAAAATTATTTTTTATTATTAACTATTTTCACATTTGCATATATTGCTTAAGTAAGTCAAAAAATAAAGTAAAAAATAACCAACTTCCTTGTTTTTAGTTATTCTCCCGTTTGTGTATATCGTTTGGGGCGTAGGCATGTCATAATTTTCAATTATTTAGGCATTTCAAATTTTAATTACTTTTAAAATTATTTTTTTGTTTTGAAGTGGCAATAGTTATTCTTAAGCAAAACCCTTTTGGACTACGATATCTAAAATGATCAAGGCAAGGATTTTTTACATTACCGTATTCAGGAGTTTTGAAACCAACATAGTGCTATGTTTCAACTCACACATGATAAACATCATACATGTTTTTTAGCCTATTTTTCTGTAATTGTTTAGTATTTTACACTTTAGGATGGTACAATGCAGTTTGTAAAACAATTTGTAGAGAGAGAGAGACAGAGAGAGAGTTAAAAAAAGGAGAAAGAAAATAATCCTTTTAATCGAATCACTGGTGATACTAATGTTTTAAACTAACTATTTGGTGATAAATTCTTTTAAAAGCATATAGTAATATACATCAACTCGGTTGATTTTCAAGTTGGTCCAATCTTTGAACTCACAAACGTGAAAAAAAACCACCCATTTTAATGCAAACCAGAAAAGTTGGATGTTTCAATTAGCAAACCATTAAATGGAGTGAATTTACAAGAATTAGGCCTTGTTTGGATTGCATTTTTCTGGATTTTTTTTATAGAAAAAATACTGTAGTGATATGATATATATGAGATAAAAAAGTAATTAAAAAATGTGTTCACAGAAGACACAATAATTTTTCTTTAAAAAATTACTGTCCAAACATAACCTTATTTTCTAGAACTCTATTTTTATTTTTTTTTGCTAGACCTCTAGTTATCAACCCATAAATTTAACTAAATAATGACAATTGAATTTTTATTCTCATAATCCTTATGCTGTAAATAATTGGCATGAAAGGGCTCAAATTTTCATTTACCATACAATGAGATTTTTTTTTTTTTGGGAGCATACGATGGGTTTTATTGAGCTTAATTTGGTCAATGTTTATTTTATTACTTTTCAGTTCACTTTTTATCACATTTTTTTTTCTTTATTTCAAACTTTCCACCAATTTTCTTACCTACGCTATTTCACTAAATAACCAAAGAGAACATAATGATTAATATTTTTAAATTTGCTATCTTAACTTAAAAGTATGAAATATATTAATGTTAATGATATATTTAGCTTTAAATCTTATTAATTACTCTTCAACTTTGATTTATGATTTTAGAATACTTGCCATGTTTTACTTAAGATTACAAATTTACCAGTTCAATTAAATATACGAATCACTCAATCGCTTCATGTAATTTTTTTGATTTGTATAATTATCTTTTAGATCACAAAAATTAGTTTTAACATATTTATGATGTCATGACCCTTGACCACCTTTTTTTCGGTTCGACAAAGTTGGTCTGGGTTTCAAAATACGTCGTCCCCCCATCGCCAGCTCCTCTGAGAAGTGAGAACTCTCCATTTCCTTCACGAAGAAGAAGAAGAAAAAAAGGGATACTATCAATGCGCAATTTTTCTTCGAAATACCACTGTAAGCTGCTTCTCATGCTATCAATTGTCAATTTCGTTCAAATCATGTATAGTTTATGTACAAGATTGAATTTTTTTTGCTGGGTATTGTTGAATGGTCCTGTTTTAATTTTCTTGGTATTTCAATATTTCATCTGCAACTTTGTGACTATTTGCTCCATTTATGTAGAAAAGGCTGTGGATATGGTTGAAATAGAAAGTTTGGCCCTGCTTTAGTTCAGGTTGAGCAGAAAAATCGTTGTTTTTGCCCATGCACATCAAGCTTTTGATAAAATGTCCACATGAGAACCCAAAAAAGAAAAAATGCAAAGGAAAGAGAGATTTTCGTGCTTTTTGTGTGTTAATGTGCAAAATTGTGCTTGTGTGCATCACGCGCGAGGAGGCGGCATTAGAGAGGAAGCAAAAAGAGAATATTGTGGTGTTAGTGGTTGCAATTTGGGATTTTAATTGATTGTTTCTTGAATACAATGTGCAATTTATTGTCATTGAATAAAGAAGACAACAAGGGCTGTCTATAATACATTTTTTCTACACCTGACAGTTTTATCTTTGAGCCAAAGTTTCAGAAAGTAACACTAATTTAGCACTTTGCGCAGCTACAAGTGCCTAGGAGGAGGGGGAACAAAAGGAAAGAGTGATGCTTGGGATTTCTTATGGGGAGCTGTTTCTCATAATTGGAGCTACTGCTGCTCTAATTGGTACGCTATTGGCTATTCCTCCTTGTATAGATTTTGATCTTTGCATCTTTTTTGATGATTACCTACATATAATTGATGTAGATTCTAAATGCAATGAAACAATGTAGTAAGTTGTATTGTTTGCTATCAAGACAAAGTGTGTTGTGTTTTGCGGTTTTTCCATTTTTGCTTGGATGGCTTCAAAGATGATCCTTTGGAAATGATACTTTCTGTCTCTTGCTCTGGCATATGTGCACATGTATTAGAGTCAATGTTGAATTGAGGTTTATGTGTTGATATTCATTGCTGTAGTTCAGGCCCAAAGGATTTGCCAATAATTGCAAGAACCGCAGGGAGGTTAGCTGGAAGGGCAATTGGATATGTCCAAGTGGCCCGTGGCCAATTCGATAGTGTTATGCAGCAATCTCAGGCTCGTCAGGTCTCTCTCTCTCTCTCTCTACATGCACATAGGTATATGTCTCTAAATGTTTGTGTCTGTCTGTCTGTATAGAAAGCACATGCATGGCATAGTTAGTGGTTGAGGTTCACTGGCTAGACAATTAAAATGTAAAGTGCACTTTGTCTTTCAATAATTTTTGTAGATGAGCTGTACTAATTTTGTGTTTTGTAGGTGCACAAAGAACTACAAGACACTATTTCCCAACTTGAAGCTATTCGTCATGAGATTCGAACTATATCTTTTATGAATCCTGGTCCATTAACTCGGAGCCTTGTGGACAATGCTGTGAATACATCTCCTACAAGTGGTATAACTTCTTCTTTTAACTCTTGTTCTTGAATAGCCTGAATCTTCCCTTTTCAGGTTTTCACCTTATTGCATGCCCCAACCCACTCTTTTTTTTCCTTTGGTTTGACTTAGATGAAACTGGGCTGGGAAAACCAGGTAAAGAGAGCATTTCAGCAATCCCCACTGCTAAGGTTCATCGTGTTGCTTAAAATCTATTTCCTGTAACGTCATTAATGTTTCTTTTAGCAGCAAGTTTTATCAGTAGGGTTAAAACTATGTCTTTCCTAGGGTTATGCTTCACGGACCTCTGCCTCATCTGACATGCACAGCCAAGCTACTGCTTATGCAAAGTTGGCTGAATCTAAGTCATTGAACCCTGCTTCTGTGAATAATGAAGTTCTGAATGAGCTAACGGATGAATCTGGTCTTACCATCCTACCAGTATCAGCTGAAAGTGCAGGATTGTTGGCAAATCAAAAAGGTGTTAGCCGTTTTCTTGTTTTGGTTTTTGCCAGTTTCTGTCTTTCTTCTTGCTCTCTATTTTCTAAATGTGCTTCTATTTATCATCTAGACTTTTCAGTCTTTCTTTTGTTTTTTGTGTGATTTAGAGGGTAATTTCCAGTACTGACCTATTATCTGGAATAGCAAGTTAAATAACTTTATGTTTGAGGATGGTCTAAAAGGTAACTTAGATTTGTATCTCACCTTATCTGTTGGTGGCATTAAAATAAACTTTCATTTCCTTGGTGAAGTTAAGATATGAAAAAGTATTACTAGTTTTTATCAGGTGTTTGTTGCCTGGATGATCTAGTAGATGCTGAGGATCCTGGATAGGTATTGCATTTTATGAAATTTGCTTGTTTTCTTTTGAGCATGTCATTTTAGAATATACTGCTTCACTTGATCTTGGAAATCAAGACTCATGCCGACGAAGATTAGGCAAGGATTCATGAGGTTTGGAGGGAAAAGTGCGCCCACCATAGGTGGACGCAACTGGCCTTGCTAGTTAGTACAGATGGGAGGCAGTTGGCAAGAGGATGTTATGCTTACAGGAAAGTGTTATTTTCTTTAGCAAGGACTGGCAGATAGAGAAACAAAACTAGATAGATAGAATAAACAATCATGGACTCTCCAATGTTGCAGGCTATCAGATATGCATCATTGGTCTCTTTTTGTTTCTTCCACAACGTTAGGCCACAATCTACTGCATCCATTGATTACTAATGCATGGAATATTATATTTTGTTTCTTTTACTTGTTGAAAGTAAATGTTGGGCCGTTGAAAGTGCTCGTGGTTTAGCCTTGTGGTATATGAACCTGATAGTTTTAGGTTATTGATGAATCTGCTATTACAAATTATGCCACAAAGCACTTATTGCTGATAGTGATATCAGATACGGTGATGGGATCTGACATAGTTTTGGAAGCAGTCTTGGAGGCAGAGGTGGCTCGTAATGCAAAAGACTTCTTTTCACAACCTCAAAATCTTGAAAAACTTGAATGAGAAGGTATTATTCTCTTATCCTGATTAAATAGTTTGCATGTTTCGA
This sequence comes from Coffea humblotiana, assembly GCA_023065735.1. Classification (NCBI taxonomy): domain Eukaryota; kingdom Viridiplantae; phylum Streptophyta; class Magnoliopsida; order Gentianales; family Rubiaceae; genus Coffea; species Coffea humblotiana. Next base: position 23,794,991 of record CM041208.1, on the reverse strand, counting down.
TTTTTGCAAACTATAGGATGTGCCATTGGAGTATTATCAGTTTAAAGAAGAATTATAAATGTTCTGAAAAATAAAGAGAATAAACAATTATTATTAATTTCATTGTTTTTGGTAGACATTAATAGAAAGCTGTGACCTGTTGTTTCTTTTTAGTGTCCTTTCTGTAGAGTTTTTTTACCCCTGTTCTTTCTTTTTCATTGACCTTGAAAGGAAGATATCTTTGATCTGTAATGTGGCTGGTTCTGGCTTTGATTCCAGGCTGTTTGACAGGCTTAGCATATCCCAGATTTGAACAAATTTTTGTACGACAATCCAGCCAGCAAGCTAGCTAAGAGGATTAAACTCGGTATTAGTTGCAACTAACCACATCAACCTTATGTTCTGTCAAAGAGAAGCTGCCTGCAGTAAAACGGGTTTTGAGAATGTCTGTTGTGCTGTTCTACCTTCGCTTCTCGTAAATACATGAAGCATCATTTCAAAAAGGAATGTATGATGGTCTGTGCATTGTACTGGCACCTTACTAGTAGATTGTGAATGTCAGAGATGCCCTATGGTGCACTCTTAGTTTTACCTGATGAATGTATCCGGCTAAAAGCTGTTTTTTCCCTCTTTCTCTGCTAGATTTTGTTGTCTCTACTCTCCACCATTCAGGCTGTTCAGTTCACTGTGTATGTATGTATCTAATCATGGTGAGCTTTGTGCTTTTTTGTTTCGTAATTGCAGATTAAGATGATTTCTATGTCAATGTTGACTTGATACTTTCTTATTCGACTCTGGGTATTAAGCAAAAAAAACAAGAGATAGCATTCACGCTTCTTTCTTAACTAGTAAATGCGACTTCACTGAAGTTTACTGGAGACGAGTTTGGTCCTTAATACGGCAATTGAATGATAAGCTTTGGTGGCGTCTAAAGATACTTTTAACAACATGTATTCAGATTCCAAAGGTTTTCATAACACTTTTGATTGGCAAACTTTTGAGTAGCTTTTAGGACGAAAGATTCTTGAAACATTGATATGCATCATCATCAACTGTCTGTCGTGGATTTCCTACTTTACTTTCACGTTTGTTATTCAATTTTTCCAAGTCATAGCATAATTCGCGCTGCTTCAGTCGATTGCTATAGCAACCAAAGTGGATCGTGCATACTTTATGAGAAGTGGATCAGATGTTATTGTCTAATTAAAAGCTGCTTTCTTGATCTTTCAACTTGTTGAAAAGATTTTTTTTCTTTAAAAAGTTCTTTCTTTTGATTCGTAAATGGTTATTCCACTCAAGTCTATATATGCTAGAAAAAAGTTGGCTGTCTATCGGTAAAATAATGTTTTCAATGAAGGAAAAAACTATAATCACTTCTTATACTTGATGTTTACCAGTACTTTTATTGGAAAAACTGGGGGGTTTTGATCACACTCGGTTATTGAGAGGCAAAGAAGAAACGAAGACACATCCTATATAGGTAGAGAGAAATCTGAGAAAACAAGAAGAAGAGGGACAATGGCAAACAGAACAAAGTAACACGGACTGCATAGACCGTGTCGGTTAAGTACTACAAGATGTTATTTGAGTTGCTATCCAAACAACTTATAAAACTGAGCAGATTTTTTAACTTTTTCCTAATCTTCTACAGGTTGGATATAATTTATTGTTCTCTATCTCTGAATTGGAAAAACTTCTTGAAACTTGAGAGCATAAACTAGCATCTAATAGCTGGTTATTAATCAATGAAAGTACTCCAAATAAGATTATAGAACTTGTTAAACCCACAATAAATGCATATCACTTGATAGTTTCAATGGCGGATTCAACATATAAGAATAACTTCATATAACTTGTCTTGCAACATGTAATAGTAATAAGTCCTTTTTTTATGTTTAATCATTTTATATAAATGTAACTTTAATCTAAATTGTAAATTTAAAAATTAATACAAATTTGGCAAAACAAAAATGCTTGGTGTTTTAGTTCCATAAGAATATTCACCAAGAAATTTAAAGACAAATTGTAATCCAAAATGAAACTTAACATGATTTGAGTGGATGTTTTTTGTTGTTTTGCCCTATGGTTTTCACACAGAGCAAAGTAATTATTTGTAAACAGTATAGTATTAATCAGACAAAATTGTAGATGTTATAAGATTCAAAGTGTGGCTCAAGAGATCTATAAAATTATCTTTATAGCCTTTCTTTGACCTCAATAATAGTAAAATTGGAGTTCAACTGTACTTGCCTACTTATTGGCTGTTGATGTTCATAGCTATGACCTAAATGAGCCAAGGCTGAGAAAAACTTTGGTGATCCTTTTGGAATGATTAGTGCTCGGGGATTGAAATTGATCAGTGCAAGTGATTCAATGCTCCTTCCTGCTGCCAGTTTGGATCTCAAGTCTATGAGAAACGGCCTATTTATCTTTGCAATGGATCTTCTCTTTGTGCAACAATCTTGATTCTCTCAAAAGTCCTTTCTTCAAGAAACATGTCAAAGAGGAGGATACATTCATGGACCAATATATCATGCATTCTCTATCAAATGCAAATAAACTGAGATGCACATCAGAATTGACTGGAAAAGACCTGATGAAATGAAATTGGTAAGACACATGGAATTTTGCCTTGATAGACAGTTGCTTTCCTGGAACATTCATTGTTTGTTTGGCCATTCAGATTCTCAATGTAGTCCAGATTTCTGAGCAAGAAAAGCAATCAGGGAATAAATGCCTCATTTCCACACCTCTTTTTGCTGCAATATGTGATGGAACTTGGGAGTGCAGCAGTGGTGGGGTGTGAATGAAAAAGGACTAGTCGGAAGCATGGTTCGCCAAATCGGCCGAGTCCGAGTTGACTCGCCCGAGTCATAACCGGAACGGGACCCACCGGTACGATACCGACACCCGCATCGCCGTTTCACCGGAATCCGAGTTGACTCGCCGGATTTTTACCGAGTCAACTCAAATCAATAAGAAATCAACAAAACTCACCGAGTTCGGCCGAGTCAACTCGCGAGTCAAACAACAAAATCACCCGCATGATTTCTTCTTTCTCCCACCGGTTGTCATCCTCATTCCATCACTTCTGCTAGTGCAACCCATCATAATTAGTTGAGGTTTCTTGAGGGTTGTGATTGTAAGACTGGTAATTTCGTTGGGATTGATCCTAATCATCAGATGGGAGTATGAACAAGAAGAATTGGAGCAAATTTGAAGTAAGATGAATCTGGGCTGGTGGCGCTTCAGGGGGAGGCGGTGGTGGCCTATATCGTGTCTTGGGAAGACTGGTAATGGTGGTGGCGCTTGAGAAGAGAGAGAGACAGAGAGAAATAAAAGGGGGAGGCGGTGGAATGGAAGGAGTTTTCTGGGGATTATGGGAGGCGGTGTGGGTTGTGTACGTCAGAGTGTGAGGGGATAGAATGGAGTGAGGGAGGAGAGGGAGAGAGAGAGAGAGAGAGAGAGACCCGACAAAAAAAGAAGAAAAAGAAAAAATTGCAGCTAAATCACAGCTCAAAGCCCACAGATTCTATCTCACAACCATTTCTTGACCAAAGGGGGGATTTTTTGACCAAAAGTACAACTTTCTCTGTTGTATTGCTTATAAGCAATATCAAATTTTTTCAAAAATACTATAAGCAATACAACTTTCTCCTTTCCTCTATTTTTTGAATGCATTTGCGTTTCCATTCATTCAACATTTCAACCCCTTAACACCAAAGCAACAAGATTAGAATAGTCAAACAAATATTAAATTGGAATATTTTTTTTAAAGACTTACATAGTATCTATGTTAACTTAGATTTTTATCAAATTTAATTTGATACTTGTATTGCTTATAGTATTTTTTATTTTATTAATTTTTTTAGAATTTTTAAAAACGTTATATACTTTAACTTGCGTATCACCCGATATTTAATCGATATGCCGTGACGGATGTGGAACAACCATGACCACGATCCGCGATGGCGAACCATGGTCAGAAGTAATGCTATATTTAATTGTACACCAGAAGATTTTCTGTCCAAACACGACTCTTCAAAAAAAAAAAAAAAACGTATGGATGTCATGGTTTCTGCAAGAAATATCATGGTTTGAATATGCTGAAGGTCGAGTCAAGACTAGTGAAAACATTTCTCCTCTGTGCTAACAAATTGGGGTTCTGCATTCGTAGCTTTCAAGAATATGCTCGTGAAAATTTGAAGTATTTTTACCCTCTTCAGGGTGGATTGCCCCTTTCTGGAGAAGACTCTTGTTTTCAACTTAAGAGCTTCAGGAAAGTAACAAAAGATGCATACCTATGGATGTCAGATTCCATGTCCTAATCCCTTTCTCACCCTGGATTCCTGTCCAATACAAAAGATATTGAGCCATCGCTAGAGTTGCAGCTTCAGTGGCACTGGAAGCAAAGGATGCCTGAATGCTGTTATATGTTGGATTGCTTGTTGGAACCGAGTTCTTCTGGCAAAGATGAACATTTGGATTTCTTCCACTCCTTGCTGGAGAATTTTGAGGATAATCTCTTATGTGGCGAAGCCTGTGATTCAAGATTTGCTACACTGTTGAAGCCCCTTCAAGAGAAGTTAGTATTACTGAAAGATTTCATTTGCTTTGTCCGAAAGCAGGGCAAGCACAACAATGAATTTATGATGCACTGTGGTGTTGTGGCAGTGTCTGCAGAACATCTTTGTTTCCTTTCTTGGCCTTTGATAATCAAGTGCTTGATGGAATGGACTTGAATATTTCTGAATCAGTAGAGAAGATCAACCCTGTTGCTGAACATGCCCCGTTTGGCTTATACGGGAATCCGGGAATCTGGATCATCATCACTGACTCTGTCTACCACGACGATGACTTGCATTGATTCAATCTTAGATATCTGCAAGGATGATCGTGCTCTGAATGAGTTCAGGGTAGAGATAAGACTAGTGAAAACATTTTTTCTGTGTGCAAGGAAATTGTGTCATCCCTTGAAGACTAGGCTTCTTGGAAGTTCTGTTTATCGAAATGGGCAGCAGTTTTGCTCTCTGCTTCTTGAATTAAAGGATGGATTGCCCCACAGCAACTTGGCCGGAGCAGCCTTTGATTTTCGAGAAACTCTAAAGAATTTTAGGGAAAATATAAATAAACTGTATGTTGAGATGTTGGACGCCTTATCCGTATCTCAGTCTAGAGTCATATGGGATACAAGAAATTTTGAGCCATCTTGGAGGCGTGATTGGCATGACTATCTTAAGAGTCAGGAATCGTGTCCCAGTATGTTGGATATTTTTTTGGAATCCAGTTCTCCTTCAAGGGATGAATTCATGGAATTCTTGTACTCCTTGTTAGAGAATCTTGTGGATATTGTCGTCTGGGGTGAAGCCTTTGATTCAAGACTTGAAAAATTGTTGGAACCATGGTTCAAAGTCGCGATCGCGGTTCGGACCGTTTCACGTCGATCACGGTCTCAGCGAGATTCGAATTTTTAAAATATTTAATATTCTAAAAATTGTAAAAAATATGATAAATAAAAATAATTAAAAATTTAGTAAAAATAATAAAAATTCGAGTTGATTCGGAATGATTCGGAGTGATTTGATGTAATTCGGCCATTTCAACCCTTAACGGTGACGTTTCGACGAGTCAAGTATCTCGGAATCATATCGTCATGATATCGTATCGGAAAGATCCGAGATGGTGAGAACTCGGCCTGATTCTTTGAACCATGGTTGGAACCCCTTCAGGAGAACCTAGTATCCCTTAAAATTTTCTCTCTCTTTACCAGTTTCCTAGGCAAGCCAAAGCGGAAATTTATGGAATTGTGGCTCTATCTGCAGCACATCTTTTTAGAGATGATAATCAAGTATTATCTTTACTTTTTAGGAGACATACGTTCTTCTCTTAGAATTTTATTTTTACCTTAATAATTTGTAAATGTATTCAGTGACCAACGTAAAGTTCATTTTAGGTGGCTTTAGAAATTTTTTTGTTTTTGTCCAGAATAATATGTTGAAATTCAACGTATCTGTATAAATAAATTGATAGCAATTCATAATATAAAAAAAGCAATTTATGTAATTTTTGATGACTACAAGCATAACCCTAATGCTTATTTAAGAAGTTTAGTCCAATGGTGAGGTTTTCCCATGCACAAAAGATATGTAGTTTAATGATCGTAGGATTTGTGGGTTTATTGCATTCTTGTATATTTTATTAAATATCTGTGTTGCTATTTGTTACTACTCTTGTTACCTCTGCTTTTTGGGCTATTTAGGTATCTAATCATAATGATCTTTGTGTTTTTTTGTCTATCGTTTTGCTAATTAAGATGATTCTTGCGTCAATCTTTACTTAATTCAGGGCTTTCGCGTTTGACTTTTTTGTTAATGTAATATTATAATTTCATTAAATTTGAACTAGTGATAAAAATTACATTAAACATATTCAGATACTGTAGATGCGGAGAATTAATAAAAGAATTACATTGTGAAACTCAAAAAAGTCAACAAAAAGTTACGGGTGGGGCTAAATCCACATTCCTCTAGTCTAAATTCACACCTTTTATACCAAAATGTCTATAAAACCGTACTATTTATTAGGATTTTATAGGAACTTTTTCATTAGCAAAACTAACCTTTTGTGGTGGGAAAAGATAGTGCCAATTAAGTTTATTTTTCCTCCCACTCAATTGCGTCCTTTCATAATTCCTTTTCTTTACTTTCTGATATTCACAATCTATAGCAACAACAATTATCATCAGCTGGAGAACTCTGAACTTCTAGTTCCAAGTGAGCGTAAAATCATTGCCATGATCATCATTTTTTTTTATTATCAATAGATATTTGAAAATCAAGTATCACTATTCAGTCTTGATCCTAAAATTTTTGTTTTTTATTATCAATAATATTGGGTTTTCTTGATTGGATATTTAGATTTCAATTTTCTATGGAAAACCCATATTCATGTGTTTATTTGGATATCCAGTAGAGATCCTTACATATGTTAATTTCTAAATTTCTTAACATTTTTCTTCATTCCTTTTGTTGGCATTGGTTGAAACAATGCCAACAAATGTTATTATGTCTCTTATTACGTATGAGAAGATGAGAAATGTTCTATAACCTTTTGCTATGCACTGGTACATTTTAGTTGATGATGATAGGGAACGATAAAAGGATGCGGTAAAGTGGGAGAAAAAAATGAACTTGATTGGCTTCATATTTTACCATCACAGAAGGTTAGTTTTGGTATTGAAGAAATTCCTATGAAATCCCAATAAATAGTGTGAGCTTTATAGACATTTTGGTGTAAAAGATGTGGATTTATATTAGAGGGGGGTGGATTTAGCCCCACCCAAAAGTTACACTATGAAACTCAAAAAATAAGGTAAAACACTTGTAGCCCCAAAGATAATTGTACATACTTCCAACCACAAAATTTGCTAATTAATTGCTTCAAACTCAGATGGTAGGGTGAGATCTGACGAAACAGACCTAAGGAATTTCGTATACAACAACCAAATCTACAAAAACTCACATCTAAAAGAAAATAGAAAATTTACGAAAACTTCTACTATGAATCCTTTGGAGAAAAGAAAACTCTTATTGGAAAACTTTAGGAGAAAAAGCTCACATTAAAAGACCCCCAAAAAATAATAAATTCTTACTAGAAAACTCAGGAAAAGACTTTATTAAAAATATAAAAAAGAAAAAAAAGAAAGCCATGAGAGGGAAAGAGGAGTTGTGTTTGAGAGAGGAGGGAAAGTTAGTGCTTTTGACACGCCAAAAGAAGAGGTCCAATAAGTATTCTCACGTGAGTTTAAGTCTTAAGAAAGCAAAATATGGCCTTCAGGATTCTCTCTTCATTCATAAATGCAACTTCACCCAAGTTTATAGAAGAAAAATTTGGTCCTTAACACAAGCAATACTTTGATTCAATCCAGCAACTAATTTGAAACTAAATTAATGATTTTAATATGAAAACATGTCGAAAACTAAAATGAGTCGAACTTCCAATGCAGGAACATTTTCAATTAAAATAATAATTTCTTTCTTTGGATTTTGCATTTGTTTTGTCTTTAATATATTTTCTCAAAGCATCGAAGATTTTAAATATAAGTTAAAATTTTCATAGTTCTAGATAGGAGTTAAATATGAGTTTTATGCACCTTGATGGCTCCATTTTTGTGGTTTTCCATTAAAACCATCACTTTCATCGCCATGGTGAATTCATTATTTTGGCAGTAGAAAGATAAGTGTTAGCAAAAGATTTACGATATTTATTTTATGAAGAAGGTTATATATATATATATATATATATATATATATATATCATTTAACATTTGAATCCCTTAAAAATAGCTTTCTAAAATATGAAATAATTAATACATTAGTTAAGCAGGTTGTTTCTTATCCAATTAATGAGTGTTGAATAGGCATCCGTTAGCAAATTTCATAAAATATATATATAATGTAGAAATAAAAAAATAATTTTACCGTCATTATTAAAACAATGTCATCAAAAGTTCGGAGCCAATTCAGGCGCCAATTATCACCACAATACTTTGACCAATTAAAATCCAGCCCTTATTTTACAATCTTAAAATAAATAAGTTACCCTCATCACTGAAAAAAAATGCCATAACAACTATAGCTCCAATTTAGGCGCTTGAATCTGTAGTTTACTGACTATTATATACCGAACACAATGATGAGTTTTGACCTATATTCCCACAGGCTGTTGCGCGCTCTTGAGAGTTTTTTTTAAAAAAAATGCAGTAGCTGATGGAAATTGTTAAAAAAAAAATGGAATTAATCTCATTTTGGTCCTCCAAAGTGAATAGAAATTTTCATTTGGTCTCTCAAAATTAGAAAAATCTCAATATAGTCTTGCAAAATAGCAATAAAATTTTCAATTTGGTCCCTTAAACTGAAATAGTCTCATTTTTTGTACTCTAGAATAAAATGGAATTAAACCTGTTTGTTTCTTTTTGACGTGTGAAAAAGTTTTGGGTGGTGGTCTGGTGACTTGTGAGTCCATTTCGATGGGGGTACAGAAGAAAACAGTCTACAGACTTCCGGAGATAGAGAAATCTCAGACAAAATACTGGAACCGGACTCATGGATTACAGAAGAAGGCAGCAGGACAGCAAGTATTGCCCTGAAATAATCTTAGACAAGCTGCAGTTGCTGGGGGACGAGGGTGTTTTCTCCAAGGATGATGGTAGTTTCAGGATGCTGAAGCGGGACTTAGAAGAACTGAAAGACTTTATCCCGAATGCGAGGGCATTGGAGGATTCCTTTTTCAGACTTGTAGAATTTGTTCTTCCAAATGGGCAGCAGTTTTACTCTTATTTTGGATTAGATCAGGAATTTTCCCGCTTCCACTTGATTGGAGAAGGCTCTAGTTTACGGGATTTTCTGAAGAATTTTATGCAACAGGTCAGATGCCTTGAAGAGTCTGTTCATCGAAGTAGGAAGCTGTTTTCCCCTTTTCATGTTGGAGAAGCCGCTACTTTTCGAGATATTCTAAAGAATTTTAGGCAAGATATCGGATGCCTTGAAGCTTCTATTCATCAAAATTGGAAGGTCTTTTACCTTGTTATTCTTAAGGATGGATTGCCACCCACTGGAGACTCTTGTTTTCAAGAAAGTCTAGTGAATTTGAGGCAGCAAATCAGACATCTTTGTGAAGAGCTGTGGAATTCCATGGTGCAATTCTTTTCAGAGTCCAGAGAGATATATTCGAAGCTGCTCTTGGAGCATGGCTGGACGGCTGAATGGTATTCCAGTATCTTGGATCGCTTACAAGGAGAGCATGCTTCTTGGACATATGAATTAATGAGATTATTCAACTCATTCCGAGAGAAGTTCTACTGTTTTCTCCGCGTTGCCAGCCTCCGTGATTCAAGACTTGGTCTGGTCGTGGCTATTTTTGAAAGGGACCTAAAAGCATTGAACGTTTCAAGTGACTATCTCTGGAACTGGGCGGAAGGCAAGAGTAAAATTAATGAGCAAAATGTAGTTGTGGCTTTATTTGCAACACATCTTTGTTGTTTGTTATTCAGAGGTGATAATCAAGTATTTGATGGAACTGATATTTGTTTGTCTACCAATACAATTACTTGCCATTGATTCAATCTTAGATTTCTGCAAGGATGATCATGCTTTGAATGAGCTCAAGGTAGAGTTAAGGCTGGTGAAAACATTTTTCCTTTGTGCAAGGAAATTGTGTAATCCCTCAAAGACTGGACTTCTGAAGATGCTGTTAATGAAAATGGGCAGCAGTTCTACTCTTTCTCCAGTTAGAGGATGGATTGCTCCCCAGAGAATTGGCTGGAGATACCTCTAATTTTAGGAGGATTCTAAAGAATTGTAGGCAAAAGATCAGTAAAATGTACGTCGAGATGTTGGACTCATTGCTAAAATCTGTCTCTGAGGGGCGTGACAGGTATGACTATTGCAACAAGAGTCATAATTCATATCTGGAGAGCTTTTTGGGAATCCAGTTCTCCTTCGAGAGATGAATTCTTGGAATTCTTCTATTTTCTCCTAGAGAATCTTGAGGATATTGTCATCTGGGGTGAAGCCTGTGATTCAAAGACTTGCAAAATTGTTTGAACCGCTTCAAGAGAAGCTAGTGTTCCTTAAAAATTTCATTCTCTTTGCCAGTTTGCAAGGCAGCCCAAGAGGAAACTCTTGGAGCACTGTGCAGTTGTGGCTTTATCTGCAGCACATCTTTGTTACATTTGTTGGGTCTTCAAAATATGACGATCAAGAGCTTGACGGATCAGGCATAAAGATTTCAGAACTAATAGACAAGATCAAAGCCCGCTGACCACCGAGCCCTTCTCACATATATCCGCGTCTTTGGAATCTGGATCAACATCCCCCACTCTGTCAACCAAGAAGGATATGATTATAGTGGGGTGAATTTGTAGATTCTCTCCTAGATCATCTTTGGGAGCTACTACTAAATTGTCCTCCCTGTTTAATGGCATCTTTGAACCATCAATTGCGGATGCTCTATGAGGGACTACGATTCTTGAGAAACATTCTCACTAAGGAGAAGTGTGATGGGCTAGATGAAAGAATCAAGGATCTTGTTGGAGCTCTGGTCAATGATGCTGGGATTATAATTTTTTCACTTTATCAGAACAACATTCGAGAAGCTTCAGCCAAGAAAATAGATATTCAGCTTTTTGTTTGCTGGAGAAGATTAAGATTATTATGGCAGAAAGTTGAGGAAAAGTATCCCGTAGTTTCAAAGTTTAACTTCCTTACAACTAATGTACTGGGGCTTATCGATCTTCTCCAAGAAAACTGAAGGAAGTAGGCAAGCTATGAAGTTGATCCTCTATTTTCTTTTGCAGAGGATAGAGTTCACCTCTTAAGGTCATACTTGAAGAATGCCGCAGAGCAGCACAACGAGGATGCAAACATCCAAGCACAAACAATCCAAGAAGATTTGTTGTTCATGAAATCATTCTTGGAAATAATTTGGAGCAGCACGTAGAGAAGGAAAAGCTTCAATTCAAACGATGCGAGATGGTCTTGTATTCTAAGATCATTCTTGGAGAACAACAGGGGACCAATGCAATCACCTTTGAAGAGCTCCAAGCTCTTAGAAGTCGTATATGGAAGTGGCACACAAGACAGAGTTTGTTATTGACTCCTTGATAGTAGGAGATGTATCATTTTATTCTCTAATGTTGTTTGACAAAGTCACAGAAGAAATCAAGCTTCTTAAAACCAAGACATGGGAGTTTGACTGCAACAAAGCCCAGAAGCCCACCAATAGTTCGAGGGATGTGCCACAAGGTAGTATCTCACAATATTTGAAAAAGATGATGATAGTAGCTGTCCAGATTTTGTTAATGATCTTTCATTCTCTATGTAATTTTTTCAAAACAGCAGGAAGCAAGTGGACTGGAGCATTCCACCAGGTGCCATCACAGGGTAATATCTCAACCATTCATAAAACTTCAGTATATCTGAAGGATCAGGAGCAAGCAATTATCGATCAACTTATAGGAGGATCAATGCAGTTGGACATCATTTCCATTGTGGGCATGCCTGGACTAGGTAAGACGTTTCTGGCCCAAAGAGTCTACCATGATCCATCAATTGCATCCCACTTCCATATTCTTGCATGGTGTTGTATCTCTCAAGTATATTACAAGAAAGATCTGTTGCTTGGGATTTTGGGTTGCATTGATCCAAAAGCTCAATACTCAGAGATGGATGAAGATGATTTAGCTCACAAACTTTGTAATCACTTGAGGAAACAGAAGTATCTCATAGTTTTAGATGATGTGTGGGATATTGAGGCATGGAATGCATTGAAAATGTCTTTCCCAGATTATGCCAATGGAAGCAGAATTATATTAACGAGTCGGCGTCATGGAATTACCGGTAAACCTCACCATCTTCGGCCACTTGATGAAGAAGAAAGCTGGGAGTTACTAAAGAAGAAGCTGTCAATTACCATAGAAGGTGGCTATCCTATAGAACTAAGTGTTCTTGGAAGGCAAATAGCAAAAAACTGTAATGGACTGCCTCTATCAATCGTCATCATATCTGGAATTCTCGGGACTCTAGATCAAGGTCGTTGGGGAGAGGTCGCAGAAAGGCTAGACTCAAACAGCAAGATTGGTGCCACAGAACAATGCAAGAGTATATTAGAGCTGAGTTACATACATCTACCTGACCATTTGAAACCATGCCTTCTTTACTTCAGTGCATTTAGAGAAGACCAAGAAATTTCTGTAAAGAGGTTGATATGGTTGTGGATTGCCGAAGGATTTGTGCGAAAGAAGGAATCAGAGAGCCTTGAAAAATTAGCAGAAGGCTATTTAATAGCTCTAATGAATAGAAGCTTGGTTATGGAGGGGCAAAAAAGATCCATTGGCGGGGTCAAGACATGCCACATTCATGATTTGTTGCATGTCTTTTGTTTGGGAAAAGCTAAAGATAAAAAATTTCTACATTTGATACAAGCATGTGACGGATTTCTTAATTTTGATGAACCACACTACCTACATCGGTTATCCATTCACTCTCAGCCAAAGCATTTTGCGAAGTCAAAGATATTTTGTCCCCATTTACGCTCTCTATTACATTCTTCTCGTGGTATTGGGAGCCGTGGAGTATCATACAGCTTATCCTTTGTTTGTCACCTGAAACTTCTTCAAGTGTTGGATTTGGAACAAATTAATCTTGGTTTTACTTTTCTATGTGAATTAGGGCTGCTCATTCAGTTGAGGTACTTGGCTGTTTCGGGTTGGATCAAATACATCCCACCCTCGCTGGAAAACCTCTCGAATTTGGAAATGTTTTGTGTGACAACATATTATTCTGATTTTGTTCTTTCATCGTTGGAAGATATTTTTTGGAAATTGCAGAAATTGAGGCATCTACAAGTACGTGGTGCTTTGATTGATCTTAGGTTGGCAAAGGACAATCCTGAAGGCTCCTGTATGTTATACAATTTACACACGTTTTCCACTCCAAAGCTTTATCTTGGGCACAGCATGGAAAAGATGATGACGAAGTTTCCAAATATCCGCAGACTGAAATGCTGTCTGCTACAGTCAGAGGAATCTTCTAGTGGGAGCACAAGGATCGTGGCAATGGACTCTCTGAGTCAGCTAGAATCACTAAACCTGCTACTGGGTAAAGTTACTGCAAATTGCATTGAATTTCATCTCCCCTTGAATCTGAAAAAGTTGACACTGGAGGACTTCTCATGGAGTATAATTTGCACAATCAGAAAGCTACCCAATCTTGAGGCTCTCAAATTAATCCGACAAGCAGATGGGGAAAAGGAATGGGACATGGGAGACATTGAATGCAGGGAAGAAGAGGAAATCTTCCCTAAGCTCAAGTTCTTGAAATTGGAATCCTTGAAGATGGTCAGGTGGATGGGCTCAGGAGAGCATTTTCCCAGTCTTGAGAGATTAATTTTGGAGGGTTGCGCGGAATTGGAAGAGCTCCCTTCTTGTTTGCGGGAAACTTTTACTCTTCAATTGATTGAGGTGCATGGATGTCTATACTTTGCTGGAGATTTAGTTCGGGACATTAAGAAACAACAGATGGATTATGGAAACATGGATCTGAAAATCCTTATCTCGGAAGAAGTTGATGAGTCTTCTTCATGGTCGGCTGGAGATTCAGACGGATGGTTACCAGAAGAAATTGAGGAGTCCTCTTCATGGGCGGAGATTTTAGACGCATGATCAGGCTAACGATCATCTGCCATTACCGTTACTATCTTGTGTATGGCTCTGTTTACATTGATGTCATATTTGTCGTTGTAATGCATAAATAAGTTGCTTTGTCTTAATAACAACTTAATGTACTGGTTTATTAAATTGATTGCGGATGGATATACTTATGATTTTGACATCTTTACCTAAAGCATTACTTAGCATTCGTCAATCCTGAGATGAGAAATAAATAATTCTCAACTTGTAGCCTTTACTAATTTCTCAGCAATACTAGTGGGTAACATTATAATCACCATTTTGTTTTTTGCCTCTTAATTTTAGATTACGTTGATCTCTAGGTTAATGTTAATTATAAATCATTTTCTTATTCCAATATTTCCCCCTTATTCAACATTAAAAGTTTTAAGTTAGAGACAAAATATTGCCTTCAAGCTTCTTTCTTGATTTTCAAGTGCGACTTCACTTAAACTTATACAGAAGAAGAGTTTCGTTCTTTACTTGTCATTCAATAATTAAAGAATATGCCTTGAGTCTGGAAATCTTTTAGAAAATCGAAAGCAGCCCAAAACTTTTTGTCGAGGGATATGTTTAGTTTGAGGAGAATGATTACGGACATATATACCAATTTACTCTTAACTTAATGTTTACACATTGCAAGGTATTCTTGACAAGATTCCCTAATTTGCAAGTTCTTGGATAGCTTTTGAATTGGAGTACAAATGAGCCTAATCATAGACAAATCTCTCTAGTGCTTAATTTGTTCATTTATTTTAATGGGATTGAAACCATATTTAAACTTAGGCTTGTTTATTGAATGAATCAATCTCGAACGAGCTTTTGTTCTATCGAATTCGAAAAATTTGAATTATTTACATATAAATCTTAAATTTTATGCTAGTTGAATCAAGTCGGGCATGAATCACTCTAAACACAAAAATTGTATTTATGTTTGACTTAATTAATTGACGAACAAAACAAATGAGTTCCGACAAAGTTGGGTTTTAAAAAGAAAAAAAAACATATAAAATAGGTATATGTCAACATTGAAAAAGTTGGAACAAGTCATCCTCATGTGTGTGCATTTCCTACTCTAGTTTGGCCCTTCCACCAAATTGGCAAGACTTCAAACTTTAATGTTTTAATAATACACCTTTTTTTGAAAAAGAAAAAATTCAACTGCTGTGTGCATGATTTCTTTCTTTTGATTCCTAAATGCTTCCTCCACTCGAGATCGTAGTATTAGAATAATGGTCCTCTATTGTTGGAATAATGTTTTCACTTTTCAGTAGTTGTGAGTCTTGATCGACAAGATCCACGCTTTATTTATAACTTTAGTTAAAATAAATAAATAAAAAGTCAAATAAAAAATTATTGCTAAATATAGAAGGGAAAAACTAATAAATAACACCAATAAATTTTGGGATGAACACGGACTAAAAGGTATTAGGGCTAAAGAACAAAACTTCAGCCAAAATTTGGAAATACATACGATATAACAATCAGAAATCAAGTTTAAAAATAAAACTTGAAATTAACTTAGTCATTCATATTTTCTTTTTAGTTTTTGGCTTTTCATAAAATCTGTTTTTGTGAAATTTAGACAAATTTGCTTGATGCTACTATTTATTGCTTGTTTTCTTAAATAAGCTAAAGGGAATTGTGAAATTATCTGTTGTGGTTCAATGTCCCTTTTTTTTTTTTTTTTTTGTTCTAATCGCCCTTTTTTTTTTTTCTAATAATAATGACGTCCTGCTTTTGAGTATAACAATTGGTACGGTTTTTATTTGCTTGTCATCACTTTGGACTTTGCTTTTAAGGTATTTTGATGAAATTATTCTTTCTTGAGTATATTTGGTTGGAATACTAAAGTTTTATGTATTCTTTGTATAAAACACAATTTCAACCGGGCTAAGAACTTTACAACCCCAAATATCCATATAGTTTATAAGTAATAGAAAACTAGACTGAACTAATTAAGTGCTTCATAAAAATCTTTGAAGCCTGAAGAAGGCCAAAAGATTTAAAAAAATATATATTCAAGGGGTTTCATTCTTCTATTATGTTAACAATAGATTAGTATGGCACCTTCAGTTTTAACGGCAAAAGATGAATTTTGTATCTATCCAATAGTTACTTCTTCTAGTCTTCTTATGGTGTCAGTATCTAATATCATGATAAAAGTTTACTTTCACTAATCAATTTGAACTTGTATTTGATCTTTTTTGGCTTCTTGAGCAGATTCCAAGGAATAGTGCAATACAAAAATTATTAGACTTTTGGAATAGGTAGGAAATCTATTAAGATAAGACATTTTAATCCCTGCCATGTTTGTACGGTGAATTATTTGTAGTTGCATACAACACTTGCATTTTGCAATCCGTCATTGCAAGAAAATAATGAAGATATTACACTTAAGGTATCGATTAATTAGGAAAACTCAACTACAAATAATAAAAAGACATACTGTAAAGAACGTGATCAGAATTTATTCAAAATAATGTTTGTAGCTCTTTACTTATTGAAAATAATATTTGTAGCTTTTTGCGTTGTTGTTGTCAGTCCATCTACTGGGATTTCTACTTCTTTTGCTTCCTCCCAACTTATAGGAGCTCTTGCTTCCTAATATTCATCTTCTTTTTGCTTCTTCCCAATTTAAAGGAGTCCTGTTTCCTAATGTTCATCAGACGGTCAAGAAAATCATGCTCCTGAAATTTTTGGATTTTTTCTCTTTTCTTTTTGTTAGTTCCTTCGTATTCTTCTTTGGGTCCATCCTGCTATAACATTTTTCAGCTTTGAAATGTTCAAGGAAGAATAGTAGGAGTTGTCATGTCATGTTGACATCGGATCATTTAGGAGTTTTGTCCACTTAGCTAAATTAACTAAAGTTTGGATGATAATTGAAAGTTGGTCTTAGAAGAAAAAATCGATTTTTTCTTTTTTATCGAAATCTCAATTACCGACCAATGAACACCCTAATGATAACCACCTCGAAGATGGACTGTTGGAACGATGGTGTCCGGAGGCTGTGCTGGCCAAACCGTGTGAATCTCCGGCATGGTCTTTCTCAATTCGGAACTTTCCCCTGGTTCGGACCTTTCAATGTTTCTTCTATTGGTGAAATCATAAACGACTGTCGTTTTGTAAAAAGAATACTCCAACTATGTTACAAAATAATTATAAAAAAAAAAACTATGTTACAAAATAAAAAATGACACGGGATCCAGTTCACTTCTTAGTTATTGAGGTTTACTTATGAATCTTGATTCATTTGTCTAAAAATGTTTAATATACAAGCCAATCTTGATAGAAGACTAAGCGCTAAGGAAAAGAAAATGCTAACGAAGCTTAAATTGCTCTGTGTCATGAAGAAAAGTTAACCATATCTATTCCTTAAGCTGAATTTTTTTTTTTAAGCTTAAACATATCATGATTCGTTCACATTTGATCTAGCTCAGCAAAACGTAAATAAAATATTGGGACAATTTCAGAAACCTCCCCTAAGATTTCTAATAATTTCACTGAACTCCCCTGAGGTTTGAAAAATTACACTTACCTCCCTTGATTTGATAGTTTGAGTAACAAAATCTTAAAATAATATTGACTTGGTCAATTTTTCAAATGAATACCCAAAATTGCCCTTATGTAATGAGTTTTAATTTATTTTTCTATGCAATTATAAGATTATCTAGTATAATTATAAGGAAAAGGTTCCAAATTTTTTATGTTCATACCTACTATTTAATAAACAACTATAATAATAATTTTATCATATGATAGGATACTTTTGATGGTACTTTATTATGGATTTAGATATATAAGATAGAAAAGAAAATGTTGAAATAATTCATATAGAGTTTACGAATTTTTCGGGTAATGGGATTATCATAATTTGGTAGTGATTTTGGGTCATTTCTTTTTGATTTATTGTTAATTTTAGTACCAAAAAATAAAAAACAAAGATCAGCAAAAACTTTGGATTACATATAAAATTAACTTGCCAAAAAAATTACTAGTTCGACATTTGGTTACAATAGAAACTAGAAGCAATAGTGGTAGTTCTACAGTTTTATTCGTGAAAAATTTTAAAAAGGAATAAGAAGGAAAAAGAATGAAAAAAATAATTTAAAACTCATTCTAAGTATAAGCATACCAAATAAGGGAATCTCATTAAAAATATTTAACGATAAAATTGTCATTTTAAATAATAAGGTTGGTATGTGTAATTTTTCAAATCTCAAGGGAGTTCAGTGAAATTGTCAGGAACCTCAGGGGAGGTTTCTGAAATTATCCCTAAAATATTTGAATCCAAACTAGGGTGAAAGATGCTTATCTCTCAATATCACATCTCAAAAATTTTATAGTCTAATTACTTTCTTAAGGAGATTTTTAAGGGAATATTTTGAAACGTAAATGAGTAAAAATGAGAAAATCACAAAACTATACAAGAGGCTACTGCCTCTGAGGGAGAGATGGGTTAGGTGATCTGGGGCAACAGTTTTTGTTTTCAAGTTGAGGTTGTTTATTTTACATTTATCCTTGTATTAGTCAAGTCTCAATAAAAGGGTGGAAAAAACATTTCACTTGATAGATTTCAATGACTTTTAGTGTAAATGCAAGACTATGATTCACACGTTAACAGCAGGATTAAGTAATTAAGAGCATCTTACCTAATGAATTAAATAAATCTCAACTTATAGCCTCCAGGTTTCAACCAACATCGCCCTCAATGGCTTGTGCTAATGATAGTAACTCTTGTGTTTTTTTCTTTTCATAATTGCAGATTAAGATGATTACTATGTCAATGTTTAATTAATTAATCCATCGCTTCGACTTTAAGTTTTAGGCCAATCACAAAATGCAGCCTTCATTTTCACTGAATTTTCGTCAGCAAAAAATTCAATAAAAGTTAGAACAAGAAGAAAAAGAAGGGCTCGAGTCCGAAAATCTTTTAGAAAAATCTGAAAGCAGCCCATAGTTACACCTTAATACTTTTTATTGATGAATTTATTCAGTTTAAGAAGAATGATTATGAGAACTACATGCAAATATCCTTTTAACACATTGTTTTTGAAATTTCAAGGTTTTCCATAACAAGTTATCCTGATTTGCAAATTTTCCAACAGCTATTTAATAAATGATAACACCCAAAATTAAAAAAAAAAAAAAGAAACCAAATGAATTATGGAATTGTGCTTATTCAACAAATCATCGAGGAAAGTCAACATTTACTTGACAATATAGAAAAAAAATCAGAAAAATAAGATAAGCGCTATACTATTCTATACCTTTAGGACACCGGATTAAAAAAAAAAGGTAGGTTCGATGTTACTTTCTTTGCAAAATTATGAAATTTTTAAGCTTTTCGGGGTGCTTGTTTGAAAATAAACAATTAGATAAATTGTGTTGTTTGATAGTCATATTTCAAACTTTGAAAAGTTCATTTACACTTTGATCATATAAAGTTGATTTAAATATTTTTTATAAATTGTTTTTTTTTTACTCAATTAATGAATAATGTATTAGTACTGGTGTTTTGAAAGCTACCAAATCATTTCAATCATTGAGAGGTAGAAAGAAGCAATCACTTACTGAAAAGGTAGAGAGAGAGAGAAATCTGAGAATACTGGAATAGGGATGTATAAAAGAACAAGGCAGATGGAGTTGATGACTTGATTGATATCTACATAGATAAAGCTCGGCTGGCGTTCCCCAGGGTGATCTCTGCAAGCATGATCGTGCTTTGAATGAGCTGAAGGTGGAGGTTGGGCTGTGTTGGCCTTCTGTGTCAATGGAAATTGGGATATTCCGGGCGTGGTTTGGAATTATCTGCTCATGAATATGGGCAGCAGTTTTACTCTCTTCTTCTTGGATTCGAGGATTATGGATTGTCTCCCAGCGACTTGGCTGGATCAGCTTCAAATTTTGGAGGTATTCTAAAGAGTTTTAAGCAAGAAATCAGGAAATCCTATGTCGATATTTCCGATTCCTTAGCGAAATCCATTTCTGAGTCTAGAATCCGACGGAATGCAACAGATTTTGATAAATGGGATTCCAGGGGCTGGACTATTTGGGACAGTGAATCATACAGGAAAATGTATCCCAGTATGTTGGATCGCTTATTGGCATCCAGTTCTTCTTTGATAGATGAGTTCATGGAATTCTTCCACTCCTTGCTAGAGAATTTGTTGGATATTCTCAACTGGAGTGAAGCCTACGATTCGGAACTTGAAAAACTGTTGGAGCCCTTGCAAGAGAAGCTAGTATTCCTCAAAAATTTCATTCTCTTTGCTAGGTCACAAGGCAAGCAGGAGCGGAAACTTATGGAACACTGTGGAGTTGTGGCTCTGTCTGCAGCCCATCTTTGTCACAGTTGCTGGTTTTTCAGAGATGATAATGAAGTTTTTGTTGAAATCAGCTCCAAGATTGATGAAGTAAAAGATCAGATCAAGCCTGTTGTTGAGCCAGTCCGTTTGGCTTATATCAGCACCTTGGAATCTAAGTATCCATCACTTGGGACGTCTACCAAGGCTAATATGTCTATAGTGGGGGGTTTTGTAGGTTCTCTCCTAGGTAATCTTTGGGAGTTCCTCGTAAAGTGTCCTGCCTGGTTTACTTCATCTCTAAAGCATCAAATTCGGATACTCTACGAGGGGCTGCAGTTCTTGAGAGGCATTTTGATGAAGCAGCAAGACGATTTTGATGGGCTTCCAGGAGGAATCAAAGATCGCTTTGGGGCTGTGGTCAATGATGCTGGGATTGTAATTTTCTCACTATATCAGGACAATATCCGAGAAGCTTCAGCCGTGGAAATTGATCTTAAGCTCTTTTGTTTACTGGAGAAGATCAAGCTTGTTAAGGCAGAAATTGAGAAAAAGTATCCTGTAGCATCAAGGTCCAAATTTCCAACAGCCAATGCACTAGAGTTGATCGATCTTGTTCTAGAAAAGTTGAAGGAACTGGAAAGCTGTGAAGTTGATCCAATATTTTCTTTTGCAAAGGATGGAGTTGACTTCTTAAATTCATACTTGAACAAGATCCAATGCACTAGAGTTGACCGATCTTCTCCCACTGGTTTTCCTGGGCACGAACTTGCAAAAGTGTACAAAACACCCTGGGCCATTGATGTGGAGCGGCAGATCCGGCTTGAAAAGCTCCAACATCGAAAGATGCAAGCTGATGTCCCATTCCTAACGTCATTCTTGGAGAATAATTTGGAGCAGCACATCATGAATGAAAAGCACCAACTTCAGACGATGAAAGATGATCTTGTATCTTTAAGATCATTATTGGAAGGAAATGGGGAGCAACACAACCATCAGGAAGATCCCCATGCCCTTTGGAGTCGTGTCATAGAGGTTGCATTCAAGGCAGAATTTGTTATCGAATCCTTATTAGTTGGAGATATCTCATTCTATTCTCTGATGTTATTTGATGATATTGCACAAGAAATTAAGCTCGTCAAAAGTCTAGCCCAGGAAGCTACCAAGATTCCGAGGCATATGACATCACAAGGTAACATCTCAACAATAGTTGAATGAATCACAATGTTTGCACTCCATTTTTTATTAATGATATTTCATTCTCTTCTTAATTTTTTTGGAAACAGTGAGAAGTAAGACGAGTGGAGCATCTTACCAGGTGTCATCATCGAGTAGTATCCCAACAGTCGATAAAGCAGAGGTGGTCTTGCAGGATGTGGAGCAAGCAATGATTGACAAACTTATAAAAGGTCTAAAGCAGTTGGACATCATCTCCGTTGTGGGCGTGGCTGGACTAGGCAAGACTTTTTTGGCACAAAGAGTTTACCGTGATCCTAGAGTTACATCTCACTTCCACATTCAGGCATGGTGTTGTATCTCCCAAACATATTGCAAGAGAGATTTGTTGCTTCAGATTTTGGCTTGCATTGATCAGAAAACTCAATTTTCTGAGAAGGATGATTATCAATTGGCTCTTGAACTCCGGCAACGCTTGTTGGGACAGAGGTTTCTCGTAGTTTTGGATGATGTTTGGGGCATCGAAGCGTGGAATGCTTTAAGATCTTCATTCCCAGAGAAAAATAATGGAAGCCGAATACTCTTAACAAGTCGACTTTCTGATATTATTGGCACACCTTATCATCTTAGGACACTTGATGAATCAGAAAGCTGTGAATTACTACAGAAGAAGCTGGCAGTTATTAGAGAAGAAGGCTATTCCGAAGAACAAAATTTTCTTGGGTGGAAAATAGCAAAAACTTGTAATGGGATGCCTCTATCAATTGCCATCATATCTGGTATCCTTGCAACTCTCGATCAAGCTGGGTGGGAAGAAGTCGCAAAAATGGTGAGTTTAACTGCCATGGTTGGTGCCACAGAACAATGCAGCAGCATACTAGAGCTGAGTTATGGGCATCTGCCTGAGCATTTGAAGCAATGCATTCTTTACTTTGGAGCCTTTCGAGAAGATTCAGAAATTTGTGTCCGGAGGTTGACATGGTTATGGATCGCAGAAGGATTTGTGCAGAAGAGCGAGTCGGAGTGCCCAGAGAAAATAGCAGAAGGCTATATAATGGCTCTAATCAACAGAAGCTTAGTTATGGTGGAGCAACGAAGATGCGCAGGTGAGGTCAAGACCTGCCGCATTCATGATTTGTTGCATGTCTTTTGTGTGAAAAAAGCCAAAAACAAAATTTTCTACAATTGGTGCGAGGGTATGATGAGGATCTTACATTTGATGAGCCGTACAACCCACGTCGATTATCTATTCAAGCTCAACCAAAGCATTTCATCAAATCTAGGATAATTTGTCCCCAGATACGCTCTCTATTATATTCATCTCGAGATTTTGGGGTCCGCCAACTCCGGTGCAATTTTGGTTTCATTTTTCTCCTGAAACTTCTTAATGTGCTAGACTTGGAAAATATTAGTCTAGGTTCTGATTTCCCGAGGGAATTATGGTCGCTTGTTCAGCTGAGGTACTTGGCAGTTCTAGGTTGGCTCAAGAATGGCATTCCATCCTCACTAGAAAAGCTCTCAAATTTGGAAACTTTTCTTGTGAGAACAAAGGATGATGTTGGTCTTTTTTTGCTGCAAGATACTCTTCTAAAGATGCAGAAATTGAGGCATCTGCATGTGTGTGGTGCTTTGATTGATATTGGATTGGCCAATGATAACCTTGAAAGCTCCTCCATCTTGAACAATTTAGACTCTTTTTCAACTATGAATCTTTATCTTGGGCAAAGCATGGAAAAGATGATCAGAAGGTTTCCAAATATCCGCAGACTGAAATGCTGTCTGCTACAGTCAGAGGAATCTTCTTGTGATGGCACAAGGATTGTGGCAATGGATTTTCTGAGTCAACTAGAATCACTAAAGCTGCTTCTGCTTAAAGTGACTGCGCATCCCATCGAGTATCATCTGCCCTCGAATCTTAAGAAGTTGACGCTGGAGGACTTCTCATGGAGCATAATGTCCACAATCAGAAAGCTACCAAATCTCGAGGCTCTTAAATTACTCCGACAAGCTGATGGGGTAAAGGAGTGGGACATGGAACGCATGGAAGAAGAAGAATTCTTCCCAGCACTCAAGTTCTTGAAATTGAAAGATTTGAGCATTGTCAAATGGATGGGATCAGGAGATCACTTTCCCAGTCTTGAGAGATTAATAATGGAAGGTTGTGCAGAGTTGGAAGAGCTCCCTTCTTGTTTACAGGAAACTTTAACTCTTCAATTCATTGAGGTGCGTGGATGCCTCTTCTCTGCCGGGGATTTAGTTCGAGAGATTAAGCAACAGCAGATAGACTATGGAAATCAGGATCTTAAAATCCTTATCTCAGAAGAAATTGAGGAGTCAGATGGAGATTCAGATGGATGGTGAGGGTAAACATCATCGGCTTCAAGCGCTACTATCTTCTGTATGGTTTTGCTGAGAATGGTGTAATATTTTTCACTGTATTGCATGTATATGTTGCAATGTATCAATATCAAATGAATATCTTACTTGATAAAATTGATTCATTTTATTTGAAACTGTCATTTCTTATGTAACAACGCATGCATGTCCATGTAGAGTGCCAAGGTTATTAGCCATGAAATAAATCTTTATCTTTAAATTAGAAACCAATCTTGTAGGAAGACAGAATTCTAGGCGAAAGAAAAATGCTAATGAAACTGGCTCTGTTGGGAAGAAAAATTACTTATAACTTTTCTTTAAGCTAAAAGATTATGTTTTTCATTTTTAAAGATGAAGCACATATTGGGGTCATATATGGGATTGAAATTTGATATATTTCAATTCAATAAATATGAATAGAATATTTCGATCAAAAAATAGGGTGGAAGATGCTTTTCTCTAGGAATTATATACCAACACATATTAAGGTTTTGAATTACTTTCTTAGGAAGATTTTTGGATGAAAGCACTGAAGCGTAAAGTAAATTCAAACAACGAAACAAGATAAGGGCTATTTTTCTTTTTTGGTCAAATAGAAGAGGGCTACTGCCCCCAAGTTTTCTAAAGTCACTTTGTCCCTCTCTAACATTTTCTTAATACTATCAATTGAATCCCCACTTATCCAAAAATTGGGTGTAAAATTTTCTTTTCTTAATCTTTAATTGTCATAGTCTCGCCAGATGGCCCAACAGCTCTCTTTTTCATATCAAGATTGTTTCTTGTACATTTACCCCTTCATTAAGTGCGCTTGGATAGAGAATTACTTAGTATTATTTAGAATTTTTTTAAAAAAATAATACTGTAATACTTTTTATAATGTAACGTATGATGAAATAAAAAAATGATTGAAAAATTGAAAAGATAAGGTGCTAGAAAACGTGTTTATAAATGTAAACAGATAATTGTTTGTCAATAAAGAATAATGCAAACACAGAGAATCATTTGAGGAATTTTCAAGGCCTGTAATGCAATACTATATTTCAGGCGTTAACAGCGGCATTAAGTAATTGAGAGCATCTTAGCCAGTGGTTGTCAATTTGGACGGACGAAAAAATAAAGGATTGTCAACTTTTAGGCTTAACGTTTCAACCTTCATCCTCATTCCTCAATTTTATCACCACAGCAAAATGGGTAATATTTTATGGTAATGATGGTGACCATTGTGTTTTTCTGTCTCTTAGCTAAACATAAGATGATTTCTACGTCAATGTTTCATGAATAAATCACTTTCTTATTCTATCTTCTTCTTTTTTTCGATTTTGCTTATTCCATTTTAAGTTAGAAAAGAAAAGATAGCCTTTACAGCATAAAATTTTGGTGCTTTATTTGCAATCATTATTGCAAGATAAGTTCTCGAGTCAGTGGATATGGAAGCCTATTAGAAAAATCGAAAGCAGTCCATACTTAAGCCTTAGAACTTTTCATTAAGGGATAACAAGCTTCCTTAATTTGTAAATTTTTCAATAGCTATCTGGTAATAGATAGCAAAAAAAAAATAAAAAAAATTCATTATTGATTTGTGCTTATCAAGTAAAGTATCATCATCAACTGTCATGCATTTCCTATTTATAGTTTGACCCTCAGGCAAGTTGGCATGATTCCACATTTGATGATGTTTATTTTGGGTTGTGTGTGTGTGTGTGTGTGTGTGTGTGTGGTGGGGGGTTTTGGGGGTTGGGGGAAGGTGGAGAGAGGAAGGGGGAAATGGAGGGGTGACGGGAGGTAGGGGTGGTGGCGGAGGAAGAAAGGATGGGGTAGTGATTTTTTTTTTATAGTCTTTTTTTTTTTTTGAATTTTTGGTAGATGTATTTGGAGTGTTTTTGCATTGTTTTTGAGGTGTATTAAGTATCTCAAAAACAGGTAAATCCAAACACGAATAAAAAAAATTCACAAGCAAATTTAAGGGAGAGAATGTAAATTTGCATAATTAAAAACACAAAAACTCTTTCAGACGTAGACACATACTCTGCCAATGCATGAAGGTTCAAATGGACAGCTTACACAAACCTCGCCATCACACTCTTGTAAAAACAAGTTCAACCAATTTAACAAATTGTTCCAAGTGAAAAAATTAATAGGGGTTTCAAATGAAGATCGGCAAACATCAATCTAACAATGAAATTTGATTCTATAGAAGATGACAGAACAGACAAAACAGAAGGGGCAAAAAACAAAAATGTACAATTTGTGTTCAGTTTGAATTATGAGATGTGCATGGATTTAAACACCATGTGTGAACGCTACAAACTAATTTCGAAGAAATGAT